>OY997266.1:624864414-629664414 GCA_963921465.1 Triticum timopheevii | reverse complement strand
GTTGTACTACGTTGGTGCCTGGACGATCCCTGCAAGACACAGAAGATCAGTTCATCCATGCATGTGACCAGACTCCAGCAGACACGCCTGGATTGGCTATCGTCTACATATTGTGCAGGCTGTGTTGTACATGGCTGTAGTTGTGGTGAGAAATCTGAAAAAAAAGGTTTCTTGTCATCTCGCAAAATTATGTGTCATGTGCTTCGGATCACTGCGAGGGTTAAACAATGACAACTGAGTTGGGCTAGTCATTGGGGGCACATGCACGAATAGTGACTACTCGGCTGCCATCTAGGTCAAGCCGGCTATGTTAATTAGGACATCTATCGACGGACCCCTTTTCTACGAGTTTATCTTTAATTTGAGCTTTGTTCCTCGTCTAGTTTGTCCGTCGGGATTCATGTTGTCTCCTTTGGGCAGTGAGGTTATGATTTCTTGTCATGTGGCATTTTTTCGTGTTATATGTTATAATCCGGCGCTTCAGATCAAAATGACGACAACTACGCCTCCGGGCCACGTGCATGAAGACTTCTCGACAGTCATTGACGAGGTCAAGCCGGCTCCGGTAGACAAAAGGAAACTAAGTACTACTCCACTATATAGGCAGGAGCCTCCGCGCTTGCTTTCTAGTGTTGCTCTCTTCACACCATCTCGGCCTCTCCAGATCTAAACATGACAGCGGTGGCCACACTCTCTCTCTCTCTCTCTGCTCACCGCTGGTCACAGATCCAGCCGGATCCTCTCCGCCGGGGAAGGTGAGAAGGTGCAATGTTCACGCGGTCGTCCTCGGCAACGGCTCTTACCCACTGCTGGGCGCGTCCCGATCAGCCTGCCTTGTCGTTCTCTCCCAAGCACCGCTGGCGAGGGAGGGCCTCCGACCCCTTCTTCCTCGCTGCCGTAGTGTGGGCAGATCCGGCCTCCCGCCGCCCACCTAGCGACATCCCGGCGACCATCAGGTATAACTTCCTTCGAAACCGGCCTTGCTCTACTTCCCGATCTCCTGACGTCGCTGCATTTGTAACTTTTTCTATTTCTCAGGCCCCCTCGTAGATAGGATCGATCGGCTGTTCAAAAACCACCTAATTTTTTTACGTTTAAGAGGTAAAACTAGTTCATGCACTCGAATCTAGTACTACTTGGTTCAAACAAGGAAGAAAGGGGGTGGGGTGGGGGAGGATTTATTACCTGAATCTAGGACTTGGTCAAAAGAGGAAATAATGGGGGCGAAAATAGCATAGACTGGCTATTCAACTGGTCTCTAGGTCTAATAGGGAAATAAAGGGAAACGTAGTACAAACTCAATATAAACCCGATCTATTGGTTGAAAAGGGAAAGAAAGTGGGGACTGGGGGACAAGTCAACAGAGTAAGTCCAGCACTAGATTTGCTAGCCTCACACAGTATAAGGTGGCTATACCGAACAAAAATGGGACCAACCCAGATATCCTGTTCTGATGTTTGTTGCCCCGAGCCACTCTTATGTAATGCCACTGGTAAAATGTAGCAGTCGCACTGTTAAAAGTAAGGACACGTTAAACCAATGTTTTTTTCAATGTAATGCCTCCAGTAATATGAATCAATGGCACTTCTTTACATGTCCTGCTAAAATTTCTCATTAATATAAGTTGGTTCTTTTTGTTAGAAATGCAACTGTCCTGGTCCGCCTACTCTCCCGTGCCCAAAGTAATGTCGTATTTAACGGTTGTCATAGTTAATCCTGATGCCCACACTAATATCTAGCAATGCCACTGCTTTTGAAATTGCTACTGTCCTTGTAGGATTGCCATTCAGATAAGGAACATGCTTATTTTCATTTGATGCATGTTTCATCACTTGTTACTTGTTAGTCACCCTCCTTTCCACCTTTTTTGTGCAAACAGAGATATACATTTCATGCTCGATCTTAGTTGAACTGCAAAAATGATATCCAAATTATAGTTGAGCATTCCAGGAGCTTCACAACCAACCTTGATGTTGCTCAATTTTATTGCAACTAATGAAGAAGAAGCTCTGTGGGTTCCGTTTTCTGATGGAAATGGAACCGGGGCTGGAGCCCTTTTCTTAAAAAAATGAAGAAGAAGCTGCTAGCTCACGGGACATTGCTTCATTTTAGGTGAACTACACCAAAAGGTCCCATGAATTGAATCATCCATGTTGGTGACTGAAAGAGCCAGCTTCAGCATCCAGTCTAAGCACCCCCGGCCTCCATCCTTGCGACGCACGGTACACCTTGTTTGCCACCTGCTCGACCCTAGTGTCACTGATAAAATGAAGTAGTAATACAGTTAAAATAGAGCGAGTGTCATCTCTATCATCTCATTTCCAATGTAGATAAAGAAAGTGCTTCTCTTTGTTAAAGTATGTTTCATCAACTAGTCCCATTGTTAATGTTTAAGCGTTTCTGCAAACTAGGGTGCTTAATTTTAGTTGATATGTACAAAAATAGAGATTTGAATGTCTCAAGGCGCCTCCTTGTACTACTGCTGTACACTGATGTTCATCACTGGCAGAAGGTGTATCTGGGAGACTTGGGACGATGTCCAGTATGAGGCGTACCGTATGAGGCGTCGCAAGGCCCATCTCACCCTCGCAGCATGGCATACTATGATACTATCGCAATATTTTCTTCTATTTATTTTGTGTGTTTCATCAACTAGTGCCACTATAATGTAATCATGCTTTTTTATTATCTGTGAAAACAGGGTTATTCAGCTGCATTTTGGTGGAACTGCACAAATGTACGTATGGAACCGGCATATATCCAGAGTGCGAGGTGTGCCAAGTAAAAATTACCGACACCAACCATGCTGCATGCACGCATTGGCATCCACCACAACCAGTGGGATGTGTGGCGCTCTCTGTGGGCGGATCTTTCCCGGCAGCAAATCCTCTAACCAAATACTAGTAGCTTATATTGGCAGTTTTCTAGGGAGTACTCTTTTCTGAAAGAAGCACCAATCTATTTTTCTTTATTTGTACACTTTGTCACAACTTTGACCCAAAGGTCCAGAGCTATTTTAGGGTGATTGGCGTAGTACTCGGAGACTGATTGTAAGCATGATTTTCATTAGTTGTCACACTAATTGTAAGCATGAGCAGGTGGAAGATTAGGTTAGTGCGAAGCTTACCTTAAACCCTACCGCCGCCATTGAAATGAGGCGAGCGTCGAGGGAACCATGGAGAACGTCGGGGAAGCGACGTCGCGCCATCTGGCCTCCTCTTGCGGTGGGAGAACAAATACTCATGTGGCTCCGGCTGGCTCTGCACCCTCACGAACGGCACACCATACTCGATCGATTCGTTATCCTCTGGGTGCTCGACCTTCGACCTGTACGCCCACCACCTCCGCCTGACTGTCGCCTCGGGCGAATCTGTCTGCTCCATCGCCCATAGGATATACTCGATGAACTCGGAGGACTGCGGCGTGACTGCCGCCGAGGAGTACATGTACATCACCGCCGTCTCGCTCTTTCGCATACATTGCCACATGGCCCGCACCGTCCTCGAAATCTCCCACTCATTGTCAAACCAACTAAGGATCTCCTTCAACCTGGCTAACTTTGCCTGGTCGCCGCCGGCGATCTGCCTGATTTGCTACTGCATCCTCTCCATAGATGTCGTTCTGAGTGGTCCGGTGCTAGCTTTGGAAGATGGGAGGAGAGACGGTGGTCTTGCAATAGAGAAGAGGGAGAGGAGAGGAGGTGGTTTAGGAATAGAGATGATGGAGAGGAGAGGAGGTGGTTTTGCAATGGAGAGAAGATCAGAAGAGGGAGAGGCAAGACGGTGGTTTTGGAATGGAGATGATGGAGAGGAGAGGAGGTGGTTTTGGAATGGAGATGATGGAGAGGAGAGGAGGTGGTTTTGCAATGGAGAAGATCAGAAGAGGGAGAGGCGAGACGGTGGTGTTGGAATGGAGATGATGGAGAGGAGAGGAGGTGGTTTTGCAATGGAGAAGAGGGAGAGGAGCGTGCGGCAGCGATTTAGGATTGGGCGAGAGGGCCGGCGCGTTGTGACTGGATCAAAATCAAAATCAATTTACCCTTCAATTAAGAAAGCGACCCCACATTAACTAGTCTCCCTTTTATTCGGGGTCATAATTGACCATGATTTTCACGCATAAAATATATGTTGTACGTTGAAAAAATAATATAATTTGAAAGTACATTCAGATACGAACCAAACGATACAATTTTTGGTGACATGCATTCACACTTTGCTTGTCACATACAGAACGTGCTCAAACTTTGACCCAAAATATGCAAAACAAAAAAATAATACTTCCAAGACCAGCGCCGCTCTTCCGCTCTTCTCCTGTTCCAATCTAAATCCACCGCCGCTCCTCTCCTGTTCCAATCTAAATCTAGCGCCGCTCCTCTTCTCTTCCATTTCAAAACCACCGCCCCTCCTCTCCTGTTCCAGTCCAAAACCAGCGTCGCTCCTCTCCCGTTCTAATCCAAAACCAGCGTCGCTCCTCTCCTCTTCCATTCAAAAACCACTGCCGGCGAGTGAAGGTGCTGTGGAGAAGTAGATCGATGGACGAGTACAACCGATACGTGAGGATC
Organism: Triticum timopheevii; assembly: GCA_963921465.1. Classification (NCBI taxonomy): domain Eukaryota; kingdom Viridiplantae; phylum Streptophyta; class Magnoliopsida; order Poales; family Poaceae; genus Triticum; species Triticum timopheevii. The sequence continues at coordinate 629,659,853 of OY997266.1, read as the reverse complement.
GCAGACGGCGACCCTGTGAAGCTAGCTAGGATGTTGGAGATACAGTCTTGGTTTGACAACAAGGACCAACTAGCGGCGACGGCGACATCCATGGCCCAATATCTGCAACAGAGCGAAAAGGCGGCGATACTCCCGAAGGGAGTCGCGCCAGTTAACATCATGCTGATCAACATTCATGCATAGCACATCTTCATATGATGCACAGTCAAAATGCCCACACAATGTTGAGTGTGCAAAACAAATAGAAAACGAGGGACGGAGTTTTGGCAAGTGTTGGACGTGGTTTTGGGCTGCCCCGTCTAGGCTTTCATTTTTAACATGCGCAGCCCACGACCTTGGATGGGAGGGTCTGTTCGTATTTTCTTAGGGTCGTCATGTATCGACCGGCCTATGGACCTCCCATCCGAGGTTTTATTTTTGGCAGCCCAATTTATGTATTTTTTTTGAAGAAAACGCAGCGGTCTGTTCTATTTTTCTATATAAGAATAGGAACGCCATGTACAACTTATGTTTCCCTTTTAACTATATTATATATATTTAAATTATTTTATATGTTATTATATATTATTTTTATTGTCATCATATATTTAACAGATACTTATATATGTAAGAAAACAATATCCCACATCTTATTAACTTATAAAAATAATTTCTTAACAAATAAAATCCTGGATTGTTTTGGCACGAAAATCCTAGTGATTTTGTGTACAAAAGCATGGTAAGATTTAAGGACGAATGTAATAATATCACTTATTATTTAAATATATTTATAACAAAATGCTCAGCCCTTTCTTATTTTTTGATAACATTGTTGGCCCAACCCAACATTATAATTAGAATCAGCCCAACAAAATCGTGTATCTAGATAAAGTGCAAATGGCCTGTAATTTTATAGGAAACAAAATAAATGGGCCGCATGAAAGCTACATTAATTGTTCACCCAGCCCAGCTAATGGCTGTAATTCAAAAAAAAGATCAAATTGACTGTAAATTCTACCGCGCAAAAAAAAAGACTGTAAATTCTGAAAAATGGGTTGAATACGTGCCACATTTTTGGAGGCTGAAATGTGGGCCAATAGGTCGAAGCCAACGCTAGCCCAACGGCCGGCATCCATCTTCAATCTCTCGTCTTCTTCCTCCAGCACCGCCGGGACCACCTCCCGCCTCCTGTTGCTAGCAGCTCTGCTTAGCACGCTTCGCTATGAAGCGCTACTCCACCGTTGGCCAGGCCATTCCTCCAACCCTCCACACCTCCTATTCTTCTCCACCGACTGCCAAACCACACCGCACTAGAACCAGTTAACCCTCGTACACCTCTCCGTATGCGACTCTACTCTCGCGTCTTCCCATCTTCGGCTCGTTGCTGTCCGGGGCCTCGCCGTCGTGATGCGCTCGGCGCGGCGTGGTCAACGAACGACACCATCGGAAGTAGGCTGTGCGTGGAGAGGCTGACAGCTGGGTCCACGGCCGCACACAAGGAAATGCCTCCTTATTACACGCAAAATAATGATTCCTCCACCTGACATCTGGGACCCACCAGAAGGGCCTCTGTATTTCGCAAAAAAAATGTGCCCCCCGCTAACTTGTCGGACCCACCAGCTATCTTCGCACGCAAGGAAGTGCCTCCTTATTACGCACAAAAAAATGAATACTCCCCCTGCCAGGTGGAACCCAGCATACTGGGAGGCTGACTTGTGGGCCTACCAAGTTGACGGGGATGGAGGGCTTTGTCAACTTAGTCAATATGAACGATTCTAGCTCCTGTTACCGTATGATGTTCATCCAACGGTTGTAGTGCTTCTTCAACCTCTGGTCTTCTTGCTCCAGCCGCCCAAACCAGCACCGGTCGTGCTGCGTGCTCCTGCCTCCCGTGGCCGGCTGTGATGCCGCGGAGGCCTCACCGCCCCCTACTACTCCCACCGCTGGCCAGGACATCCTTCTACTCACCCACACCCCCTGTTAATCTACGATGACAGCAGCCTCACACCGCAGCCGAACCAGTGAACCCTCATACTCCTCTTCGCGTGGGCATCCACTCCTGCGTCTTCCTCGGCTCCGAGTCGTCCCCTTCCTAGGCCTCACCGTCGTCCACCACCGTGATGCTCTCGGCGCGGCATGGTCAACGTGGTCAAGGAACAACTTCCATCGGACGTGGACTGTACGTGGAGAGGCTGACAGCTGGGTCCACGGCCGCAGCAAGGAAGTGCCTCCTTATTACGCGCAAAATAATTATTCCTCCACCTGACAGCGGGGACCCACCGGACAGGCCACCGTATTTTGCGAAAAAACGTTTCCCCCCTGACTGCTAGGACCCACCAGCTACACCTTCGCACGCAAGGAAGTGCGTCCGGGCAAAAAAACGATTCGCCCCCCCTGACTGCTGGGACCCACCAGCTACATCCTCGCACGCAAGGAAGTGCGTCCGGGAAAAAAAAACGATTCGCCCCCCTGACTGCTGGGACCCACCAGCTACATCTTCGAACGCAAAGGAAAGTGTGTCCGGGCAAAAAAAACGATTCGCCCCTCTGACTACTGGGACCCACCAGCTACATTTTCGCACGCAAGGAACTGCCTGACAGTCGGGACCCACCTGGTCGAAGCGTACGTAGCGTTGTCATTCTGGTCGCGAACTTGTACATACATATATACTGGTCGATGTAGAGGCACGCACGTGTCGTAGTAGAGGCGCGTACATGTCGTAGTAGAGGCGCGCACGTAGCATGTACACGTACGTACAGCGGCCAGGGTGCAAGAAAGAAAATACGGCCACGTATGTGTACATACGGGCGGGGTCTCGAACGCCTAGTCGCGCATACATATGGCGAGAGCTCGTGTTCATGGGGAGGCAACGGAATGCGTCATGTTCATGGGGAGGCAACGGAATGCGTTGTGTTCATGGGGAGGCAACGGAATGCATCGTGTTCATGGGGAGGCAACGGAATGCGTCGTGTTCATGGGGAGGCAATGAAATGCGTCATGTTCATCGGGAGGCAACGGAATGCGTCGTGTTCATCGGGAGGCAACGGAATGCGTGGGTGCCAACCGGCTTGGACGGAACAGGCGATGGAAACGAGGCCTGGTGTACTGGAGAACGGACGAAACGGACCTCCTACGGTCGAAAGGGGGGTCCTGTTGATCGGGAGGGGTGTGGCGTACCGCAAAATGGAGGAAACGGACCTCCTACGGTCGAAACGCGGGTCCTGTTGATCGGGAGGGGTGTGGCGTACCGCAAAACGGACGAAACAGACTTGTGTTGGAGCGCTACGGTCGAAACGGGGGGGGGGGGTGTGGCGTACCGCAAAACGGGACTCCACGGGATATTGTTCATCTCCACCGTCGACCTCCTCCAGCCTCCACGGGCTACCATCAACCTCCTCCAGCCTCCACGGGCTCCTGTTCATCTAGCCTCCACCGTGCACTACTCCACCGGCTACTGTTCAACCACCCCTCCACGGGCACCCCTCCACCGTCTACTGTTCATCCAGCCCTCCACACCACGGGGTCCTGTTCAACCACCCCTGCACGGCCACCCCTCCACCGTCTACTGTTCATCCAGCCCTCCACACCACAGGGTCCCTGTCGGTGTCAAAACCGGCAGATCTCAGGTAGGGGGTCCCGAACTGTGCGTCTAGGCGGATGGTAACAGGAGACAAGGGACACGATGTTTTTACCCAGGTTCGGGCCCTCTCGGTGGAGGTAAAACCCTACTCCTGCTTGATTAATATTGATGATATGGGTAGTACAAGAGTGGATCTACCACGAGATCAAGGAGGCTAAACCCTAGAAGCTAGCCTATGGTATGATTGTTGTAATGGTTGTTCGTCCTACGGACTAAAACCCTCCGGTTTATATAGACACCGGAGAGGGCTAGGGTTACACAGAGTCGGTTACAATGGTAGGGGATCTACATATCCGTATTGCCAAGCTTGCCTTCCACGCCAAGGAAAGTCCCATTCGGACACAGGACGAAGTCTTCAATCTTGTATCTTCATAGTCTTGGAGTCTAGCCGATGATGATAGTCCGGCTATCCGGACAGCCCCTAGTCCAGGACTCCCTCAGTAGCCCCTGAACCAGGCTTCAATGACGACGAGTCCGGCGCGCATATTGTCTTCGGCATTGCAAGTTGGGTTCCTCCTCCGAATAATTCATAGAAAATTGTGAACACCAGGATAGTGTCCGGCTTTGTAAAATAAATTCCACACACCACCGTAGAGAGAATAACATGTACACAAGTTCAATCTGCTGACGTATTTTGGGGTGTGACGTCACACCACTACCAAGCCTTTACTTGAATCGTTTTTATTATACCACCTCAGCGCGTTTAGCGAAGCGGTTTCCTTGGCACGTCTTGTCGAAGCAGAGATCGTGTTCCCCTTATTCCGGGATTCCCATCAATACGGACGTGGGTAACCCAACCGCGCCATCAATTGTGGCGCTTGGGAGATAAGCGAGTTTTACCAGGCCGGTGGGGACGCATAGTCTTCGTCCGCCCATATATAAGGGGATAAGGATCCGCCTTTTTTCGCTACGCCTTCTTCCTCCTTTGCTTATCCATCCCCGTGCACTCGAGCTCCAGCGCCCAAGTCCGCACATCTTGCCTCAACCTTCTCCAGCCATGTCCAAAGTGGGAGGCAAATGGATGGCCTCCTCCGTTACGGAGAGGCACATCGAGAAGTTGCGCGGCGCCGGATACCTGTCCAGCGACATCGCACACCGGCTGCCCGACGAGGGGCAGCTCATCCCCACCCCTAGGCCCCATGAGAGGGTCATATTTCTCCCCCACTTCCTCCGTGGACTGGGCTTCCCACTTCATCCCATCGTCCGGGGGCTCATGTACTACTACGGCCTGGACTTCCACGATCTGGCGCCAAACTTCATCCTCAACATCTTGGCGTTTATCGTCATGTGCGAGGCTTTCCTCTGCATCCAGCCTCACTTCGGCTTGTGGCTAAAGACCTTCAATGTCAAGCTGAAGGTGGTGAAGGGTGTCCAAGCGGAGTGCGGAGGCGCCATGGTGGGCAAAATGCCCAACGTCACCTGGCTCGAGGGTGCCTTTGTGGAGTCCATCAAAGGATGGCAATCGGGGTGGTTCTACATCACCGAGCCGCGTGACCCTAAATGGGCAGCGGCCCCCGAGTTCAGATCTGGTACCCCCATGCAGCTTACCTCCTGGAAAGAGAAGGGCTTGCTATGGGGTAGTTCAGAGGAGCTGACCGGACTCCAGTCCTGTCTCCAGACCCTGATGAACAAGAAGCTTAAGCTTGTCAACGTGATTCAGGTCATGCTCGTCCGCCGGATTCTCCCCTGCCAACAATGGGCCTTCAATCTGTGGGAGTTTGATCCGGCACAGCACCGGACCCTGAGCAGGCTCTTCGACACGACGTACGAAGCTGCCTGGAGGGTGCTATTCAAGGGCGGAGAAGCCCCCGCATCCGCAATTGAAGATCGCGGATTCAGCACGCGGCGCCCGGCCGGCGAGGTAAGCTATGATATCCTTTATGGGACGCTCATTTCTTTCATAGTTTGACTCTATGTGGGATCTAAAAACTCTCAATGCCTTTAACAGGACTAGCAGAAGACATCCGGACAGGTCAACTGTCCGGCTCCCCTTCCAAAAGACCCAGTGGACAGCCGTTTGACGGGGCTGCTGGTCCCGGCACTTTATGTGGTGCCAGAGAAGAAGGCCAAGAAAAAGGCCACGAGAACACGAAGGAGTTCCTGGCGCCAGGTGATATCGGACTCATCGTCCGATGACTCCATGGCAGACTCCTCCCCCGAGGAGGAGGAAAAAGAGGCCTCTCCCCCAGCGGGGGGAGAGAAGAGGAGGAAGGCCTCCCCAACAGGGGCGGCCGAAGGGTCCAAGAAAGGACGGACCCTCCCTCCGGACTGCTCCGCCAACGCCGACGATGGCGACGAGGAGTGGCCCTCAAGGTCCAATCCCCTGGCAAGATCGTAAGTGTCCGAATTCCTGGATGATTCATAATTTCTCTTTTTGCCACGTGGTGTCCTTCTAATGCCGCATACAACCTGTAGTCCGGCCAAGGACGATCTTCCCGCTTCGTCGAGCGGGTCCTTGGCTACGTCGGATATGGATTCCCTTCCGATCGCCTCCACCCCTCGTGACGCTGATGACGCCGAGGTGGGATCCCGGGAGGGGAACCACCAGGAGGGGGAGGCTCCGGAGGTGCCACAGGGCAACCTTCCGGACTTCATACCGGACTCCGTACCGGAACCTGCAGTGGTTCCTGAGTCCGGCAGGCGGCCCCTTCTTAAGAAGGGCAAGACTGTGACACCGGCAGCCGCCGTCCAACCGGAGGCACTGGATAACTTGTTGGAGGCGCTCAACGGCGCTTCCATCGAGGAAGAACACCGCACTATCATGAGTGCGGTGATTCAGAAGGTTCAGCTCGCCAAGAGCGGGCTGACTGAAGCCTGCAGCAGGCTTCTAACAGGCTTTGAGGTAAGAAATTTAAAATATGTAATATAATACCGCATAGACAGTAGCCCCTGATGCTCGGTTCGGTGTTCAGAAAGAAAAGCCGGACTGAGGATCTAAAAAGATATACGTAGGAGGTCTAAAAAATATGTCAATATGGGATTGCAGGCTGCGCTGCTGACCTCTGCCGCACTGACTGTAGAGGTCGATGCTTTAAAGCAGAACCTCGAGCGGTCCGAGAGCGATCTCGGCTGTGCCAAGAAGCAACTCGAGGACAAGGAAGGTGAGTAACACTGTATTAAATTTGCACCTTACAGAAAAGGATTTTGGTTGCAAGAGAAATAACAAGGATAACATGGGTACTACAGGGGCCATGAACGAGGTGGCGACCCTGAAGGAGGCGGTGTCTGCGGCCGAATGCAATGCGGCCGCAGAGCGAGCCGAGCGGGAGAAGCAGGAGGCGCGGGTGGCGGAGGTGCAGCAAGAGCTCCAGGCTCTCATGGAAAAACATGAGGGTTTGGAGCGCGACTCAAGGACTCGAGAGTCCGAGCTTCCATCGGCTCTTGAGAGCGCCAAAGCCGCTAAGGCCGAAGCCTACAAGGCCCTCCAGGAGGTCGAGGATTTGAAGAAAATAGCAGCGGGTAAGGCATTTTTCATGCAAAGCAAGCATGTGAAAGTGAATTACCTGTTACTTACCCGAATTCAAAGCTCTCCAGGAGCGTTTGCAGATCTGCCTTGCAACGTGTCCGATGCTGCCGCATTCTACCGGGCCGAGGAGGAGAGCTCGACGGAGAAGGTCTTCTGGTCTCAGTATGCTGAGGCCGGACATCCGGTGCCCCTGAGCGACCAGCTGAAGCAGCTGGTCGAGCTCCACAAGGTAGCTGAACAGGCCATGAAGGGCCTCATAGTTCGGCTGTGGCCCAAGGAGGCCATGCCTGGGAGCTACTTTGGCCTGGTACGGCGGCTGGTGGACGCGTGTCCCTGGGTGGAGGTCGTCAAGCATTCCGCCTGCATTGAAGGTGCCCGTCGGGCCCTTGCCCGTGCAAAGGTGCACTGGGGCAGGATGGACGCTGAGAAGCTGCTGACGGACGCGCCGCCGGCGGGCAAGGAGTATCGTACGCCCGAAATGTATTATAAGAGTGTCCTGAAGGGTGCCCGCATGATTGCGGATGAGTGCTCCAAGGATGTAATATTTGAGTAGACTCGCATTTTGTTATCCTGTGCGCTGAAAACCTTGTTCATATGCGCTAAGCAACGCTTTTTAATTTAAAATATTACCTTCTGTGCGGCCGTTTATCAAATCTGAGAGATGGCAAGTCGTCGGCTTCAGCCCCCATGCCACTAGTGCTGGGGTGTTCGGGATAAACTTGAGCACTCTTGTTCCCATATTTGGGTCCATCTAGGGAGGCGCTCAACACAACGAACGAGGCAACCGGACTTATAATGCTTGAACACTCTTATTTAGCCATAGAATTCTATAATTTTAAACTTCGGCGAAGCCCCTAGTGTTCGGAAGACCGAGTTCGGGGCGCTATCCACGCCTGGGCCGGACAAAGCCGGTTCCTCGCTCTAAGCGGCATAAGTCATTGGGGACTCAAAAAAACCTCTCGAACAGCGACCAGCTCTCACCTTATCATGACGGTCAGTTTTAGCTTTCTCCACTGAGGCGCTCGCCCAGCTCAACCGGGGCGCAATCGTAGTGGTTCTCCCAGTGCTACCATAGCCGATAAAACGGAACGTAAGGTACCAAAACATGGGAGCCAGGCAAACCCAACTATTGACCCAAGACATGATTCGGAGCCGATGCATATAATGCTATAAGTTCGGGGTGCCGCACTTGTGAAAGTGTTCGGACTTATCACACCATAATGCGGGGAACTTAAGCCCCTGGTGTATTCGGCCGTACCAAAGTGTATGGATGCAACATGTCATAAACGAACATATATAAGAGAGAAATGCGATTATAAGCAAAAAGCGATGCATTGTTTATTCAGAAATACTGCCATGGATGTAGAGCGATACAAATAGTGCGATAAGCAAGGTATTGGACTTATTTAAACATGTCCCCCTCCAGGGGTAGGCTGCGGAATGGTGTATTAAACAGATTTAATGCTCGTAATGGAGACCATTTGAGTGTTCGTCGTAGCCCTTCTCCTTCCCTGGCTGTTGCATCGTGAGTTCGGCAGGTCTACTGCCGGACAAGGCCTCTGGTGAACGGAGTCCTGTGGGTAAGAAAAGAGAAAAAGAAAAAGACCAACATACTTGGGAGCCCCTGGTGTGGTTAAGCCGCACTCTGGGCCTGTCTTGGTCGTGCCCCCTCCCCCTATGCCCATGGTATCTCTAGAGCGTAATGATGTACGCGAAGGACTGGTCTTGCAATTATGCAAGGGCTGGGGTTGGGGCCGCATTGCTACGCGTGCTCAGAATGTGCCAGGTGGTCTGGTTGTATGTTACTCCGGGCGCGTTTGGCCATGTCTAGTCGCTTGACGGTCGGACTCGAAAATTGCCTTAAAAGGCTGCTCTGTACTTCTGCCGCGAGAGCCGCTGTGTGTTCCTCCGTTCGGAGGGAGCGTTCAGTGTTTCTGTTGACCGTGATGACTCCTCGAGGTCCTGGCATCTTGAGATTGAGGTATGCGTAATGCGGCACCGCGTTGAACTTTGCAAACGCAGTCCGTCCGAGCAGAGCATGATAGCCACTGCGGAACGGGACTATGTCGAAGATTAACTCCTCGCTTCGGAAGTTATCCGGGGATCCGAAGACCACTTCCACTGTGAATGAGCCTGTACAATTGGCCTCTACACCTGGTATGACGCCTTTGAAGGTCGTCTTTGTAGGTTTAATCCTTGAGGGGTCTATGCCCATCTTGCGCACGGTGTCCTGATAAAGCAGGTTTAGGGTGTTGCCGCCGTCCATTAGGACTCTGGTGAAGTGAAATCCATAACCGATTGGGTCTAAAACCAATGCGGCGAATCCGCCATGATGGATACTGGTGGGGTGGTCCCTTCGATCAAAGGTGATCGGGCAAGAGGACCATGGATTGAACTTTGGGGCGACTGGCTCCATCGCATATACGTCCCAAAGTGCACGTTTCCGCTCCCTCTTGGGTATGTGGGTTGCGTATATCAAGTTTACTGTCCGCACTTGTGGGGGGAAACCCTTCTGTCCTATATTGTTCGGCGGCCGGGTCTCTTCCTCGTCATCGCTATGCAGCCCCTTGTCATTGTTTTCGGCAATTAACTTGCCTGCCTGCTTAAATACCCAACAATCCCTGTTGGTGTGATTAGCTGGCGTTTCGGGGGTGCCATGTATCTGACAAGAGCGGTCGAGTATTCGGTCCAAATTGGACGGACCCGGAGTAGTTCTTTTGAATGGCTTTTTCCGCTGACCGGGTTTAGAGCCTCTGAATCCGGCGTTGACTGCCGTATCCTCAGTGTTATCGCCGTTAACGTGGCGTTTGTTTTTGTTTCGACGCGACCTGCCATTGCGGTCCTTGGTATCCGGACTGCCAGAATTTTTGCTGAGGTTGTTACTGCGGGCTAGCCAGCTGTCCTCTCCCGCACAGAAGCGGGTCATGAGTGATGTGAGGGCTGCCATGGATTTCGGCTTTTCCTGTCCTAGGTGCCGGGCCAGCCACTCGTCGCGGATGTTATGTTTGAAGGCTGCGAGGGCCTCTGCATCCGGACAGTCGACGATTTGATTTTTCTTTGTTAAGAACCGTGTCCAGAACTGTCTGGCCGATTTGTCTGGCTGCTGAATTATGTGGCTTAGGTCATCGGCGTCTGGTGGTCGCACATATGTGCCCTGGAAGTTGTCAAGGAATGCGGCTACCAGGTCCTCCCAACACCCAATTGACTCTGCTGGCAAGCTATTAAGCCAATGCCGAGCTAGTCCTTTAAGCTTGAGTGGGAGATATTTGATGGCGTGAAGATCGTCACCGCGGGCCATATGGATATGAAGGAGATAGTCTTCGATCCAAACCGCGGGGTCTGTTGTGCCATCGTAGGATTCAATGTTCACGGGTTTAAACCCTTCAGGGATTTGATGATCCATTACTTTATCTGTGAAGCATAGTGGGTATGTGGCACCTCTATATTGGGCAATATCACGACGTAGCTCAAGCGAGCTTTGTCTACTGTGTTCGACCCGGCCGGAGTTGTTGTATCCGGCACGACGGTAGCCGTCGCGCATTGTGGGGCGCCCACGTGATCCGTAGATCGATCTTGATTGTCTTGCCTTGTCCTCCAATATGTCTCGCAAGTCCGGTGCATTCCCCCGTGGCTTCGCACTTTTCGAGCGGTCCCGGGGTACGGTTCTGGTGGAGGGCCTAGATGCCTCTCTGTCGCGGCCACGAGGTGGTCGGTCTGCCGTATTGTGCACTGGTGATGAGGGTTTATATGCCTCCTCCTCTAATCGGGGGAGCAACTTGCGTTTGGGGTAGCTTTTGGAGGGGCGTTCGAGTTCATACTCTTCGGCCGCAAGGACTTCAGTCCATCTGTCGGCTAGCAGGTCTTGATCAGCTCGAAGCTGTTGCTGCCTTTTCTTTAGGTTGTTCGCCGTGGCCATTAGCCTGCATTTGAAGCGCTCTTGTTCGACGGGATCCTCGGGCACGACGAATTCGTCGTCGTTGAGGCTTGCCTCGTCTCCGGAGGGAGGCATGTAATTATCATCCTCTACCTCTTCGTCTGCCGCTCTCTCGTGAGGGCTGGCTTCTCCGTCCTCCTGTGTTGAATCTTGCTGGAGGGGGTTATCTTCGGCACTCTCTGGGGTGTTATTATCTCCGGTGCCGGAATCTCCATTCTTGCTGTGGCGGGATTTAGAGCGGCGCCGCTGACGCTGGCGCTTGGGCTGTTTCTTAGAGGAATCTGCCTCGCTGCTTCTTCGCTGTTCCCATCCTTTGGGATGTCCACCATGTATATGTCGTATGACGAGGTGGTCTTCCAGTGCCCCGTAGGCGCTGGTTCTTGGTTGTCTCTGGCATCGTCGTCCATACCATCGATGTCTTCGGAGTCGTAGTCTAGCATGTCGGTTAGATCGTCGACAGTGGCTACAAAGTGGGTGGTGGGTGGGTTTTGAATTTCTTCATCGTCCGCTTCCCAACCGTCCTGACCGCAGTCCGGCCAGGGCTCTCCTGATAATGAGAGATACTTTAGCGAATTCAGGATGTCGCCAAAGGGTGAGTGCTGAAAGATGTCTGCGGCAGTGAACTCCATGATCGACGCCCAATCGGATTTGATTGGTAGGGGCGCAGGAGGTTCGGAGTCCGGCGAGGAGTCCGGCACCTCAGAGTCACGAGCTTTACAAGGGACAAGGTCAGTATTCGGCTCCATCGCCGTAGAAGTTGCAGCCCCCGAGGCGGTGTCTAGCCACCTGTCCTCGATCTGCGCGGTCGGCTCCGAACTAAGGGTCAGAGCGGACTCATGTGCGGCCTCCAGGGCACTGTCCGGTAGCAGAGCTAAATCATGCCCATCACGACAGTGCGGCGCGCTCGGCTGTGGCTCGAATCCGTCGAAGATCAAGTCTCCGCGGATTTCAGCCGTGAAGTTTAGGCTTCCAAATCTGACCTGATTGCCAGGGGCGTAGCTTTCGATCTGCTCCAGATGGCCAAGCGAATTGGCCCGCAGTGCAAAGCCGCCGAACACAAAGATCTGTCCGGGGAGAAAAGTCTCACCCTGAACTGCGTTGTTGTTGATGATTGAAGGAGCCATCGAGCCTATCGGTGACGACACAGAGGAACTCTCAATGAAAGCACCAATGTCAGTGTCAAAACTGGCGGATCTCGGGTAGGGGGTCCCGAACTGTGCGTCTAGGCGGATGGTAACAGGAGACAAGGGACACGAACCCAGGTTTGGGCCCTCTCGATGGAGGTAAAACCCTACTCCTGCTTGATTAATATTGATGATATGGGTAGTACAAGAGTGGATCTACCATGAGATCAAGGAGGCTAAACCCTAGAAGCTAGCCTATGGTATGATTGTTGTAATGGTTGTTCGTCCTACGGACTAAAACCCTCCGGTTTATATAGACACCGGAGAGGGCTAGGGTTACACAGAGTCGGTTACAATGGTAGGAGATCTACATATCCGTATTGCCAAGCTTGCCTTCCACGCCAAGGAAAGTCCCATCCGGACACGGGACGAAGTCTTCAATCTTGTATCTTCATAGTCTTGGAGTCCGGCCGATGATGATAGTCCGGCTATCCAGACACCCCCTAGTCCATGACTCCCTCAGTCCTGTTCAACCACCCCTCCATGGCCACCCCTCCACCGTCTACTGTTCATCCAGCCCGCCACATCACAGATTCCTGTTCATCCAGAGGCAACGCCAATGCTCACTGTTCATCCAACCCCCCCCCCCCCCCGCAACACTCACTATTCATCCAATCGATTGGCTTCAGTTAGCAGCAGTAGCGAATGAATCACTCCATCGAGTTCAGTTAACAGCCATCGATCGATCCCTCGGGTTCAGTAACGTGTAGCCTGCAGTGCAATCGCTCGGGTTCATTTAGAGCCCAACGCCTCGCTCGGGTTCAGTTAGAGCCAACACCTCGCACACACGCGCGTACCTGTACGAGAGAAACGCGCATCGCTCTCCCACCGTAACTGGCAACTCCCCAAAATTTTCCTCCCCCACGCTTCTACCACGGTTTATTCTGTCATTGACGGCCCAAAGAATGTCATGCAGCTGCGTCTTCGGCCCGCCCAGGACGAAAAGCCCATTTTCTGTCATGATTTTTTGTCATAGAAGTAGGATCCCACCACATCTATGATGATACCGGGTTTTGTCACAATTATCGTCATAGAAGTGTCATATGTATGACAGAAAAAAATTCGTTCGGCCCAAAATGTCACGGATGTGTCTTTTTTTGTAGTGGGTTGGATGAGATTTATCATGTAATCGAGTTAGCTTTGTTAGGGTTTGGTCCCTAGAGTCCACTATGTTCTGAGATTGATGTTGCTATGACTTTGCTATGCTTAATGCTTGTCACTAGGGCCCGAGTGCCATGATTTCAGATCTGAACCTATTATGTTTTCATGAATATATGTGTGTTCTTGATCCTATCTTGCAAGTCTATAGTCACCTACTATGTGTTATGATCCGGCAACCCCGAAGTGACAATAATCAGGACCACTCCCGGTGATGACCATAGTTTGAGGAGTTCATGTATTCACTATGTGCTAATGCTTTGTTCCGGTTCTCTATTAAAAGGAGGCCTTAATATCCCTTAGTTTCCAATAGGACCCCGCTGCCACGGGAGGGTAGGACAAAAGATGTCATGCAAGTTCTTTTCCATAAGCACGTATGACTATATACGGAATACATGCCTACATTACATTGATGAACTGGAGCTAGTTCTGTGTCACCCTATGTTATGACTGTTACATGACGAACCGCATCCGGCATAATTATCCATCGCTAATCCGGTGCCTACGAATTTCCATATACTGGTTCTCGCTTATTTACTTTTCCGTAGCTACTGTTACAATCACTACAAAATACCAAAAACATTACTTTTGCTGTCTTTACTTTTGTTACCGTTACCACTACTATCATATTACTTTGCTACTAAACCCTTTGCTGCAGGTACTAAGTTTCCAGGTGTGGTTGAATTGACAACTCAGCTGCTAATACTTGAGAATATCCTTTGGCTCCCCTTGTGTCGAATCAATAAATTTGGGTTAAATACTCTACCCTCGAAAACTGTTGCGATCCCCTATACTTGTGGGTTATCAGCCCCTTACAGAATAGCGCATAAACTGGGGTTTAAACTTCTGTCACTCTAACAACCCATCATCCATTTACTACTCCACAATGCATTCCCTTAGGCCCATAAATGGTGAAGTGTCATGTAGTCGACGTTCACATGACGCCACTAAGAGAATAACAACATACATATTATCAAAATACCGAACGAATACCAAGTTCACATGATTACTTATGACAAGACTTCTCCCATGTCCTCAAAAACAAAAGTAACTACTCACTCATCATCATGAAGTTCAAGATCAGAGGGGTATTGAATAACATAAAGGATCTGAATATTTAGTAATTCACAAAGCAAACCAACTAGCATCAACTACGATAAGTAATCAACACTACTAGCAACCCACAGGTAACAATCTATAGTTTTGATACGAACATTGATACAAGAGATGAACTAGGGTTTGAGATGAGATGGTGTTGTTGATGATGATGATGAGGACTGGTCCTCCCACGATGAGAGGGTTGTTGATGATGACAAAGGCTTTGATTTCGCCCTCCTGGAGGCAAGTGTCCCAGGCAGAATCTGCCCGCCGGAGAGCAAAAATGCTCCTACACTAGTTCCGCCTCGTGGCGGCGGCGCATCGTCCCGAAAGTCTCCTCATAAAAGTTTTAGGGTAAAATGACTTATATACCTGCTGGCTCTCCTCTGGTAACTTTTTGGCCCAGTATTTTTTGTATATTCTATAATAAATCTTCATTGAATTTCAGCCCATTTGGAGATGTGTGGAATATGTATCTCTGTTGTAGCTTTTTCAGGCCCTGAAATCTAGCTGTCGGCATTCTCCCTCCTTGTGCAAACCTGGCATATTAAGAGAGAAAAGGCATTAGAAATACTCCATGAAGTGTTATATTGATCAAAAACTTCATAAATAACAGTAGGAAAACATGATGCAAAATGGACATATCAACTCCCCCAAGTTTAGACCTCACTTCTCGTCAAGCGAAAGCCTAAATAGAAAAATGTGCCCACATGCTTAGAGAGAGAGGTGTCAGTAGAAATAAAATACGGACATAGAAGCATCATGAACAATATATTGTAGCAGCAATAAGTACTATCATAAGCTTCTCATGAGCAAGTAACAATTCACCATAATATTGAAGTATGAAGCATAAACTTTCTTGAAAACTAACAAACTATGTTCTCAGTCAACAATGCAATAGCAATTCATTGTACTTTCAGGAAGGGTCACATGTAGCAGCCTTTTGGCAAGTCCAACTCAAATATCATTTAGTCTTTCATGATTGCTAACACTCACACCATACATATGGAGCATCAAGTTTCAGCCAGACACATAGCAAGATAGGGGCTTAAGGGTTTGTCTCCCAACTTATTCACCTCAAGGGTGATGTCAACAATAATAACTCATGCTCACCCACATTCAATTGGATATATGTGCCTAGACCTTTCCCCACCACATGATGCTTGCCAAAGAGTAAAATAAAAAAGGAATAGAGGGAATAACTTTGACTCTTTTCATAGAAGTAAATTCATAAAAGTAAAAGATAGGCCCTTCAAGGAGGGAAGCAGAGGTTTTCATGCGCTTTTAGTTTTGGATGCACTAACCCTTAATGCAAAGGAACGTCACGTGATATTGCCCCTTATGATAGCAACATTTATTATGTAGTCTATCGCTTTTATTCTTTGCCATCACAAGTTCGTACCATGCTTATTTTCCCTTACAATAGAAGATCATACATATTTAGGAGCAATTTTTATTGCTTTATTGCACCGATGACAACTTACTTGAAGGATCTTACTCAATCCATAGGTAGGTATGGTGGATTCTCATTGTATGCATTTGGTTTAAGGTTTTTGATTGCACAAGTAGTATTTCTAGTTAGTGCAGAATTTTGGCTAGCAAAGGTATTGGGCAAGCACCCCATGTTGGAGGATCCATGACAATATAACTTCTATGTGAATATGAATAAGCATAACTCATTATGTTGTCTTCCTTGTCCAACATCCACCGTTTGACATACAATACTTAATGGGTGCTCACAAACGCAAAAGATGTCCAAGATAGTATATTTGCATGTGAATCTTCTCTTCCCTATTAACTTTTTCATGAATTGCACCATTGACCAATGCTATGTTTGTCATCCTTTGTAATGCCTCGAGACCGATGCGCCAGGTGTCTTCCATTTATTCGTCGTCGTTTGCATGTTGCACTTAGCCATGTCATCATGTGCATTTCATGTGCATGTTTTTCAAAACTTGCATCCGTTTGTAGCTACCCGATCTCCCAGTCCGCTTTGTTGTCTGTTCTGAGCCCAGACACACTTGCACGTGCCCGCGGCACGTCCAAAATATTATTTTATAACTGGGATAAAAACATTCTCGGAACGGGTTGAAAGTTGGCGTACGGTCTTATTATAGTGTAGGCAGACCGCCTGTCAATTTTCGTTGCATTCGGAGTCCATTTGATGCCCCAACAGATAACTATAGCGGCATATAGCTAGTCTATTCGTCGGACATTTTCGATCTCCGGAAACAGTCGTCGGGCCTTCCTCTCTCTCTCTCTCTCTCTCTCTCTCTCTCTCTCTCTCTCTCTCTCTCTCTCTCTCTCTCTCTCGCATGCGCGCGCGCGCGCTCTCTCTCTCTCTTAGCTCCCGCAGCCCAAGGCCATCTACACAACCCACTTGCAACCCACCTAGCCCATCTACTCCACCCCTCCACTCCGGACTGTCCGATGGCGATCGTACGGCTCCGAAACAGCCTCAAACCCCCTCTCCTAACCCCTCTTCCTATAAATAGACCCCCCCCCCTTCCATTTTCGGACTAAACCCTAGCCTAGCCCTTCCCCTACCTCCCAGCCACCACCTCGACCTTGCATTCTATGCCCGACCACCCCGCCACTTGGCCGCACCTCAGCCACCAGTTGCCGCCAGCCGCCGCTCCCGACATGTGTCGTCGCGCCACGTCACCGCTCCGCGCCCTGGCCTCCTCCCACCGTGCCCCGGGCCCGCCGAAGCCCAGCCGCGGCCCGCTCAGCCCGAGCCGCCCGCCGCCACAGCCCGCAGGCGCCCGTGCGTGCTCGAGCCCCGTGGCTCCCGTCGTCCTCCTCCTTCCGTCTCCCCTCGCCGGAGCAGCTTGCCGGCCTCGACCTCCGCCCCGCCCCGCACCTCGACCTCACCGCTAGCTTGCCTCCCTCGCCGCCCCGCACCACCACCGGAGGAGCTCCGCCGCCCGCCATCGTTGCCAAATCCAGCCGCGATAGCCCGAGCCCCGCCGGATCCGCGCCCTACCGACTCCCAGCACCGCCCCGTGACCCTCCGACCGTCGTGGACGCCGGATCCGATTCCCCACGACCGGATCTGCCCATCATGATAAATTTGTCAACCTGTTAACAGCAAGCGCGTGACCCCCCCCCCCCCCACACACACACCACCTTATCCCTTCACTGGCTATTCAAGGAGCTATGTTCTGGCATTGGTGTGTGGACCGCGGAGGACGTTCTGTGGCAAGAGGGGGCTGCTGAAGTAGTGTGAGAGGCGGGTGCGGCGGCTGCTCTGGCCAATGTCGGGCGGCTAACCCTGGCCAACGACACATTCTGATCGTCACCGGGAGTTGTGACGGTACGGTGATTGCCTATGGCCAACGTCGAGTGGATGCCCCTGCTCCCGGTTTTTTCTGGCATCAGCATAGTGCCCTGGCCTTCTTCCGCACCCGACGAGCTCGACGGCGGCGAGGTCGTCCACCCGTCCGCTAGGTCTCCCACACAACATCGATCCATCTATGTCCCTTTTTCCCAAGTGTTGCTACTTTGAATAAATCTCTACATGCTTTTTTCTACTAACTCCCACTGGAACATGACAATTTAGTTGAAAATGTCAATCTAGCATATTGAGTAGAACATGATATTTACAGAAAGAGGAAAGTGGAAGCGAGCGAAATGCAGAAGCTCAATGCAAGAATAGCAAAGCTAGAAGAACTTGCGGCTACCGGCCAACCATCTCAGCGGCACGAAGATCCTTGCTTCGATGTTGTCCCAGAAGCTACCCCACCATCTCAGCGGAGAAGAAGCGTGGCTTCCATTGCATGTATATATAATTATCCTCACTATATTATGCAGATTGAAGATCGTCGAATGCAAAAAAAAAAACAAATCTATGACATTGGGTTCATTAACCCAAATACCACAAATGAATGGTCGGTTAAAAACAAAGACACAGATACCAAGGACAACTTGCTACAATCGTTGCATCCAAATCAAAACGAAGGGAAAATACTCTTTCCTTAGAACTACAAGTGAGTGTTACTGTCTTGTGCATATTCGGTTTCGCTTACTCGAGGTTAATTATAGTAATGTAATTGATGAATTATGCATGCGTGCGCAGCTTCCACTTTACTCTTCTAGAGATTAAGCTTGACCGGGGAGTAGTAACTGTTTTAGACTCGAGACGAAAAAATCTCCAGGACTATGCGGACATGACTGCAATGCTCCAGAAGTAAGTTCAATCGATCATTATCGCACCATATCGGCGAATTTGTTCATTTCTTGATATCAAGTAATTATTTTCTTTGTCTAACAGGGTTTGAAAAGAGTTCACCAGAATAGTTCCGGGACTGCCGAGGGAGCTGCGATTTACACACCCGAAAGTAAGTAGTACTAGCTAGTTCCGCGCATCTCCCATTTATTCTAGTTTCATCAATACCATTTATCATGCTTGATTATCAGTTTGATTGAACTCTATTTCTCGTAAAGGTCATGTGGCAGGAAGGCGGGAATAATTTATGTGGACACTATGTTTGCGAGTTCATCTACAATGCGACCCTCTGGAAAACAATATGAAGTATGTAAACAATAATATTCACAATTTTATTTTATTACTGTCATCTGTGGTGAGTTTTATTCATATACATGTATTGACCCCCTTCTTTAAATTAGATGTGGCAGATGCAGGATGAACTCCTACCACATGATCGCATTCGAGCAATTCAAGAGGAATTGGCCGGATTTTTTCTTGACCAAGTCATAAATGAGAAGGGAGAATACCATGTGGAAATTGATTATAAATGTTAGGGATTGTAAGAGATGTTATATTGTATATATGTAGTAGCGTCGGATCGATATACGAAAATTTATTGTTCGACCAATCTCTCGAAGAAAGAGAGTTCACTTTCTCTCTGTATATGTTCATGACGATCTTGTGTAATTTATGGTTCATTCATTTGCTTACTAGTTAGCATGTCGAGTTCTGTCTATATGTATAGTAGCTAGCGTCGACCAAGCGTGGAGAAAGAGATATCACTTCTCTCTATTACCTAGCTAACACAATATGAAACCCCTAAATTAACACTCCAAAACCTCAACCCTCCCCCCCCCCCCCCACCCCTTTAAAAAAATAAAAAAACAGCGCCTGCGAGCTGCTGACGTGTGGCAGCCTTTTGGTCCCGGTTGGTGTTACCAACCGGGACTAAAGGTCCTCCTGTCTGGGTGCCCCGCGGCCACGTGGAGCTCCTTTAGTTTACGAACCGAGACTAAAGGTTTTGAGCTTTAGTCCCGACCCTTTAGTACCGGGACACTAGTGCAGAACCGGGCTATAGCACCGGTTCGTAAGGGCCTTTAGTCCCGGTTTTGTAACCGGCACTAAAGGGTGAGCACTAAAGGTCCCTCCCTTTAGTACCGGTTCTGCACAAACCGGGGCTAAAGGCCCACCACGTGGCACAAGCCCGCGCGATGGTCTGGGGGACCTTTAGTACCGGTTGGTAACACCAACCGGTACTAAAGGATAATTTTTTTAAATTTTTTTTCGAATTTTTTTTGAATTTTTTTCGATTTTCAAATTTTTGAATTATTTGACGATTTTGTCTCTAATCATCGCTCATCATTGCTCTAATCACCCCTCATCATTCCAAATCGTCTAACTTCTCAGCCAGTCACTCATCCTCTCACTACTCCAGCCTAAGCACGCTTAACTTCCGAGTTCTATTCCCCCTAGTTTCCAAGTCTGCACGTGTTGTTTACCTGACAATAGTAAGCTGTCAATCCTATTAACCCTCAGGAATTTAGCTTGAGCATGAAGTCACATGTTTCACCGTTTTAGTTTGAAACTATTATTCTAAAAAATAATTATTATTTAGTAACCGAAATATTTCTTGAATAAGTAGTTTGACCATAGTTTGACCACAGTTTGACCAAAAGTCAAAAAACTAAAATAATTATTTATTAACACTAATATTTCATGAATAATTAGTTTGACCATAGTTTGACCACAATTTGACCAGATTTAACAAAAATTAAAAAAACTGAAATTTGAGCATATCTTTTTTCCTTTTAGAATTTGAGGATTCTAAAAAATTGCAAACAGGCCGTAGGCAGTCAAAATCGGATGCGGATTTTTGTGCTGATTTTTTTGATATATTATGTGTTTTTTTTGATCGTATGCAAAAGATATGGCCGTTTTACATTTTCATAACACTTTTTTGCAAAACATATTCAAATTTAAGTTTTTTAATTTTCCTAACTAGTAGATGTAGTAACATAACTACATCTCGAAGGATTTTAATTTTTGAATTTTTTATCATTTTTTTTGCTTTTTACAAAACTGAAAAGGCGATCCAAGGGGGGTAGAGTTTGAAAATGGGCCCTTTAGTCCCGGTTTGTGTCTCCAACTGGGACTATAGGTCAGACCCCTTTAGTCCTGGTTCGTGGCAAAAACCGATACTAAAGGTTAGCCATGTAGTACCGGTTTGTGCCACGAACCGGGACTAAAGGGGCTTGTGGGGCCCCGGCCTGACGCCAGCCTGCCACCACCCCTTTAGTACTGGTTCGTGGCACGAACCAGTACTAAAGGTTCAACACGAACCGGCATTAATGCATAGCCGTACGAACCGGGACTAATAGTACCATTAGTACCGGGCCAAAATTGAACCGAGACTAATGTGTCTCACATTAGGTCCTTTTTTCTACTAGTGGGACTAAAGGCCCTCTGGATCCAAGATTAATGGGCCGTTTTCTACTAGTGATATTATTCATGCATCTCCATATAGTCCAAAAGAATGCAGAAACCCCCACCAATACC
Source organism: Triticum timopheevii (assembly GCA_963921465.1). NCBI lineage: Eukaryota > Viridiplantae > Streptophyta > Magnoliopsida > Poales > Poaceae > Triticum > Triticum timopheevii. The sequence continues at coordinate 629,638,628 of OY997266.1, read as the reverse complement.
AGGTTCTTATTTATCTTTGAAAAATTTATAATCCAAGCACGAAAACTAGTGATTAAACTGCCAGGAAGATTTCTCAAATCGAAAGCACATTTGAACAAACTCCAAACCATTTACCAACTAAGCGTTTGAAGAAAAAAAGATGAAGAATACCACAAGAAGCATAACATTTTTTTACCTATCCAACCTCTCATCAGAAAATTGTCTTTGGTTAATATGCTCTTCTTAACCATCAGCAATAGGACACTTCAAATTTAGGAGCAACTTTTATTTTCCACATACATTTCTGTTGGAAGCCTTTGTCTATAATAACAAGTTTTCTGTAAAATGATATTATATGAAGACACCATTAGATGTCAAATCCAGCAGATGGTATCATTTTTGTTGGACATTGTAATTTACTCAAGATGCAAAAGGCGATTATAGAGATCACAACTTTAAATATTCTTGTTTTAACTTTCACTTTTATGACCCACACTAGTAGAAAAGGGGGCAATGGTCCAGGCCAGGCCAGACCATTAGTCCCGGTTCAATCCAGAACCGGGACCAATGGGGGCATTGGACCCGGTTCGTGAGCCTCGGGGGCCGGCCAGGCCACGTGGGCCATTGGTCCCGGTTCGACTAGACCTATTGGTCCCGGTTGGTGGGACGAACCGGGACCAATGGGCCTCGCTCCTGGCCCACCACCATTGGTCCCGGTTGGTGGCTTGAACTGGGACCAAAGGCTGCCCTTTAGTCTCGGTTCTTGCCACGAACTGGGACCAATTAGTTGCCTATATATACCCCTCTCCCGCGAGCAGAGCACTCCCACTGCTCTGTTTTTCGTGGCCGGCGAGGGGAGAGCTTTGTGGTGCTCTAGCTCACCTCCTATGCACACGAGGTGTTCGACGGAATGCCCGAGCCACACTACTTAAGCTTTCTCCTCTCCAAGGTCGACCTCCAAGCTCCATTTTCCTCAATATTTGTCTAGGTTTAGCGGTCTGTCACGTCCCGTCCCCGTCTTCACCGCCGTCGATCGCCCGCGCCGATCTCGTCACCGGCACCACCGTGGTTAGCCTCTTGTTCTTATCTTCTTTCTGAAAGGAAAAAAAATCTTACTTGTATGTTTATATAGATACTTGTATAATTTTCTTACTTTTATTATTGCATCTTATATAGTGCGATGGTTTTGGTATCCGCCCCCGTCAGCCCTCGTCCTGTCTATGATTCGGATGTGGTATATATTATCTTTTCATAACTATTGGTTCATTTATTGTTTATGACAATTATGCCGACCAACGTGACATAGATTTTATTTATCTAGGAGGTTGTTGAACCGGAAATTCCAACCGACCCTATTGTCGAGAGGTTAAATTTAGTTGAAGAAGAAAACAATTTGTTGAAGGAAAAAATTAGAAAAATTGAGGAGGAGAAGATGATATTGGAGTTGCATGTTGTGGATGTCGTCGATGATCACAAGATCAAGATGGATGCAATGCGCTTGAAGATTAGAAAGATTAGAAAATATGCCATTCATACCGAGGCTTGGTATCATTATGTCGTTGGATCAGTTGTTACATTGGTTGCGATTATGATCACATTTGTTTTCGCATTGAAATGTTTTACATAGTTTCAGTGTATGGTTTAATTAATTTAGATGCTCTGCAGAGCTTTATGTTGTTAGATGAGAACTATGTACATACTTTGGTTTTAATGTGTTGATGAACTTCTATTAATTTGGTCACTTAATTATCTATTCATGATGTTCTGTAATGATTTTTGACACACTTAATTATATATAATGCACGCAGATGAACTGGCAATGGATGTACGGTTCAAGACACACCTCCGAGTACATTAAGGGCGTGCATGATTTTCTCGAAGTGGCTGAGGCAAACAAGAAGAATGGTTTTATGTGTTGTCCATGCCCTATATGTGGGAATACGAAATCTTACTCTGATCGGAAAATCCTCCACACCCACCTGCTTTACAAGGGTTTCATGCCACACTATAATGTTTGGACGAGGCACGGAGAAATAGGGGTTATGGTGGAAGACGGCGAAGAAGAAGAGTATGATGACAACTATGTGCCCCCTGAATACAGTGATGCTACTGAACATCAAGAGGAACCAGACGATGTGCACGATGATGCTGCAATGAGCGAAGCTGCTGAAGATCAAGAGGAACCAGACGATGTGACCGATGATGATGATCTCCGCCGGGTCATTGTCGATGCAAGGATGCAATGCGAAAGTCAAAAGGAGAAGCTGAAGTTCGATCGCATGTTAGAGGACCACAAAAAAGGGTTGTACCCCAATTGCGAAGATGGCAACACAAAGCTCGGTACCATACTGGAATTGCTGCAGTGGAAGGCAGAGAATGATGTGCCTGACAAAGGATTTGAGAAGCTACTGAAAATATTGAAGAAGAAGCTTCCAAAGGATAACGAATTGTCCGACAGTACATACGCAGCAAAGAAGGTCGTATGCCCTCCAGGATTGGAGGTGCAGAAGATACATGCATGCCCTAATGACTGCATCCTCTACCGCGGTGCGTACAAGGATCTGAACGCATGCCCGGTATGCGGTGCATTACGGTATAAGATCAGACGAGATGACCCTGGTGATGTTGACGGCGAGCCCCCCAGGAAGAGGGTTCCTGCGAAGGTGATGTGGTATGCTCCTATAATACCACGGTTGAAACGTCTGTTCAGAAATGGAGAGCATGCCAAGTTGATGTGATGGCACAGTGAGGACCGTAAGAAAGACGGGAAGTTGAGAGCACCCGCTGACGGGTCGCAGTGGAGAAAAATCAATAGAAAGTACTGGGATGAGTTTGCAAGTGAGCCAAGGAACTATGGTTTGCTTTAAGCGCGGATGGCATTAATCCTTTCGGGGAGCAGAGCAGCAATCACAGCACCTGGCCCGTGACTCTATGTATGTATAACCTTCCTCCTTGGATGTGCATGAAGCGGAAGTTCATTATTATGTCAGTTCTCATCCAAGGCCCTAAGCAACCCGGCAACGACATTGATGTGTACCTAAGGCCATTAGTTGAAGAACTTTTACAGTTGTGGAATGAAGACGGTGTACGTACGTGGGATGAGCACAAACAGGAGGAATTTAACCTAAAGGCGTTGCTGTTCGTGACCATCAAAGATTGGCCCGCTCTCAGTAACCTTTCAGGACAAACAAACAAGGGATACCACGCATGCACACACTGTTTACTTGACACCGATAGTATATACCTGGCAAGCTGCAGGAAGAATGTGTACCTGGGCCATCGTCGATTTCTTCCGACCAACCATCAATGTCGAAAGAAAGGCAAGCATTTCAAAGGCGAGGCAGATCACCGGAAGAAGCCCGCCATGCGTACCGGTGATCACGTACTTGCTATGGTCAATGATTTACACGTAATCTTTGGAAAGGGTCCCGGCGGACTAGCTGTTCCGAGTGACGCTGGGGGACACGCACCCATGTGGAAGAAGAAATCTATATTTTGGGACCTACCCTACTAGAAATACCTAGAGGTCCGCTCTTCGATCGACGTGATGCACGTGACGAAGAACCTTTGCGTGAACCTCCTAGGCTTCTTGGGCGTGTATGGGAAGACAAAAGATACAGCTGAGGCACGGGAGGACCTGCAACGTTTGCACGAAAAAGACGGCATGCCTCCAAAGCAGTATGAAGGTCCTGCCAGCTATGCTCTTACCAAAGAAGAGAAGGAAATCTTCTTTGAATGCCTGCTTAGTATGAAGGTCCCTACTGGATTCTCGTCGAATATAAAAGGAATAATAAATATGGCAGAGAAAAAGTTTCAGAACCTAAAGTCTCATGACTGCCACGTGATTATGACGCAACTGCTTCTGGTTGCATTGAGGGGGCTTCTATCGAAAAACGTCCGATTAGCCATTGTGAAGCTATGTGCATTCCTCAATGCACTCTCTCAGAAGGTGATCGATCCAGAAATCATACCAAGGCTAAGGAGTGATGTGGTGCAATGTCTTGTCAGTTTCGAGCTGGTGTTCCCACCATCCTTCTTCAATATCATGACGCACGTCCTAGTTCATCTAGTTGACGAGATTGTCATTCTGGGCCCCGTATTTCTACATAATATGTACCCCTTTGATAGGTTCATGGGAGTCCTAAAGAAATATGTCTGTAACCACGCTAGGCCAGAAGGAAGCATCTCCATGGGCCATCAAACAGAGGATGTCATCGGGTTTTGTGTTGACTTATCTCTAGACAGATGGATCTTATATGAATCATATGATGAAGTACCACATGAGTGGATATGTAGGAAAGGAATCCAAATCTGCCGATTCCTGGCCTTAAGAAGATAGGTCTCCCTAAATCGCGGTATGAGGGGAGACTGACTGGAAAAGGCACGCTTGGAAGGGACTCAATAATATGCAGGGACGGATATTCTTGGTCTCAAGCACACTACACAGTTCTACAAAACTCTACCTTGGTGACCCCGTATGTCGATGAACACAAGAACAGTCTGCGCTCCAAACACCCGGACCAGTGCGACGACTGGATTACATGTGAACACATCAGGACTTTCAGCAGTTGGTTGGAAGCACATATCAGAGGTCACAACATTGTTTGTGATGAGCTGTACTTGTTGTCCAGGGGACCATCTTTGACTGTATTGATTTGGAAAGGATACGAGATAAATGGGAATACATTTTACACGATTGACCAAGATCAAAAGATCACCAACCAAAACAGCGGTGTCCACTTAGATGCAACAACCGAGAGGGGAAAGGACACATACACTAGTAGAAAAAGGGTCAAACGTGAAGCCCAATAGTGCCGGTTTGAATTTCAGCCAGCACTAATGTGTACAATAGCACCGGTTTGTGGCGGCGATCAATAGCACCGGTTCGTGGCGGCGATCAATAGCACCGGTTCGTGGCTAACCTTTAGTACCGGTTCATGCCACGAACCGGTACTAAAGGGGATGTGTCAGCCTGCGGTCAGGCTATGGCCCCACCATCACCATTTAGTGTCGGTTCGTACCACGAACCGGTACTAATGAGGTTATGGCAAGCTGTTTTTAGTCCCACCTCGCTCCCCTAACAAGCCTTTTACCACCTTAAATATGTTATTTCTCAAACTATCACAAGCACTTGGTCTTCATTGAACTCTATGTGTAGAATTTGTGGCCGCAATATGAGTCTTCATCGGTTTATAAATCGTTGATGACTCATATTGACAATTCAGATTGTACACACAAAGATCATTGATGATCAAAGTATTTTTGATGTTATAAGATCATATTGACAGTTTAGACTCTAAAGAAATATAAGATCATGATGTAAATGCTCTTATATTTTTTGCGTTCAGTATGCACCATTCAAAGCGACGCCATCAACTTTCAACCATTTCTGCCTTCATTTGCTATTTTTCATGCATTCAATGATTTATTTTGAGAACTAAATGACCTGGAAATTGAAAAGCACTACAAATGAACTCTAAAAAAGTTGAAACTTGGCATGGTATCATCATTTCACCCACATAGATTGTTCAAAAAAGTAGAGAGGGTTACGGCAAAAATTGGATGCACTTCGTTTACAAACTGGACAATCTTTCGAAGTATTCAGGTTTCTGACGAAATTAAACTCATCTGTTACAAAGGCATTTCATTTTTTTAACTTATTACAACTCCAGACTTTTTGTGCGTTCAGTATGCACCATTCAAAGCGACGCCATCAACTTTCAACCATTTCTGCCTTCATTTGCTATTTTTCATGCATTCAATGATTTGTTTTGAGAACTAAATGACCTGGAAATTGAAAAGCACTACAAATGAACTCTGAAAAAGTTGAAACTTGGCATGGTATCATCATTTCACCCACATAGATTGTTCAAAAAAGTAGAGAGGGTTACGGCAAAAACTGGATGCACTTCGTTTACAAACTGGACAATCTCTTTCGAAGTATTCAGGTTTCTGACGAAATTAAACTCATCTGTTACAAAGGCATTTCATTTTTTTAAACTTATTACAACTCCAGACTTTTTGTGCATTCAGTATGCACCATTCAAAGTGACGCCATCAACTTTCAACCATTTCTGCCTTCATTTGCTATTTTTCATGCATTCAATGATTTGTTTTGAGACCTAAATGACCTGGAAATTGAAAAGCACTACAAATGAACTCTGAAAAAGTTGAAACTTGGCATGGTATCATCATTTCACCCACATAGATTGTTCAAAAAAGTAGAGAGGGTTACGGCAAAAACTGGATGCACTTCGTTTACAAACTGGACAATCTCTTTCGAAGTATTCAGGTTTCTGACGAAATTAAACTCATCTGTTACAAAGGCATTTCATTTTTTTAAACTTATTACAACTCCAGACTTTTTGTGCATTCAGTATGCATCATTCAAAGCGACGCCATCAACTATATAAAAAAATTACTCAAAAATAAATAGAAGAAAATAAATAATGCAGAAAAGAAAAAAAATTATATAAAGCAAAAATATTTTGTAGTGCTTTTCCTATCACCTTGCAAAAATATTATATAAAGCAAAATAAAATCAACTAATTTTCTGCCTTAGAATTTTTTCCTATCACCTTGGGGCTCGAACCCAAGACCACAAGGTTAAGAGCCTTGCGCTCTACCGACTGAGCTAGACGGGCAATGGTGGTCACATTTGCAAATCAACTCTATTTATAAACACACATTGTATAGGTTTTTTTCACCAATATTAAGCGATGCCAGCATAAAGTACTACACGCGGAAATTCCCCATTGAGAAGCTTTTTGAGGAGACGAACACCGAAAAGGTAGGACGCAATTAGGCACGAGATGTTTCCAACCCAGGTGGCCAAGGTGCCAACCGAGCTAGGATCCTAGATCCTAGCCTCCTGACTTTTCATGGCTTAAATCGACATGTTAATTAGCTTTGGTAGTTATGCATATCGTTACAAAGTCACAACCAGCCAGTTGACTCCACAATGATGGTCAGGATGAACTATATATTGGCCCTGCTTGATGACGATTCATAAACAGCATGCAGGAATGGTGCATTGCCGAATGCTGACTGGTGGGATGCTGCATGTATTGCCACAGTACCAATGTTTGGTTTTTCTACAGCCCATGTATTGCCGAATCCATCCGGCCTACAGCAGTTCCATCCCATATAGCACGAGCACACTGTATGGTACTGGCTAGGCTACGCTGGCTGATCTTCTATGTGTAGAGTGTAGTACCAGTAATTGTTTCCCCAACATCAATCAATTTCCTATGTATGTATGTATGCTCTCTACGGACGATCATCTTGGTCTGCAGTGGAGGTCCGGGTGGTGAGGGAAGGCCTCATCTTGACGATCTGCTCCTCGTCTGCGAGGCCCATCCTCTTTGCCGACATGCCGGCCTCGAAGAAGCGCCGCACGGCCGACCTCATGTAGGAGGTGCCTTCCCTCACGTTCATCCTCTCCCTGATCCTCTCCTGCAGGCTGCTCAGCTGGTGGTCGCCGTTCAGCACCGCTGCCAGCTGCACGATCTCCTGCTGGAACGAGCTCAGCTTCGCCTCCTCGTTCGCCTCTGTCTGCCGGATCCTCGTCGGCGTCGGGAGTTGCTCTGCATGTTTCATAACTCCCATGGATAAGCAGACTACTCATTGCAAGAGTACAAAGCAAGCCAGGTGGCAATACCATGTCGTATGCTGAACTTGACGAATTACCTGGGCAGTCTGTCCTCGGTTCAGTTCTGGTTTGCACGACGCCTTCGAAGGTCCCAGCCCACGCATCCCTTTTGGTCAGGAAATCCTGTGGCAGATTGAACAACTTCTTCACGGTTGCGGGGATCGATGAATGCTCGAATTGCGACGTCGGGGTTGGACTTCCATTCGGCCCATGCATAACTGAAACCGAAACAAATATCAGCAACGAATGTTCATTGAGCAAATCTAGCATCCGTTTTCATATAGTAACAAAGAAGTGATGACTGACCTGTTCCCTTCTCAATCCATGGAGAGATCAAAATGGCCGGGACACGCACCCCCAACCTGTTGAACGTGAAGTTGTACGGTGGCGGGCCAACAATGTCGTCGGGGCTAGGCACACCGTCGACAGGAGTGGGCACATGGTCAAAGAAGCCGCCGTGCTCGTCGTAGGTGAGTACCATGAGCGTCTCATTCCACTGGGGGCTGGCGCGGAGCGTCTCGTAGATCTCCTTGACAAACATCTGGCCCTGGTAGACGTCGTGGGAGGGGTGATCGTCGTTGGCGGGGTGGTCTTTGGAGTCCATGTAGTGCTGCTCGATGACGGCGTAGTTGGGAAGGGAGCCACGGCTGGCGTGGTCACGGAACGCGTTGTGGAAGGGGTGGAAGTTGAGGATGTACTTAAGCTTGCGCAGGTTGCGGTAGAAGAGCACCGCCGGCACGTCCTGGAAGTAGACGCCGAAGGAGAGGCCTGCATCGTGCACGTTGTCAAAGATGGTCCTCTGCGGGTACCCCTTGGCCAGCAACCTGCATACGTGCAACACTCTTGTCAGAGAACCGCTTAGCGTAGCTCATGTTGTGGCGGTGTGCTTCGTTTCAGTTCAAGTGAAGATATATAGTATAAGATAGTTTCCCAAAACTGCTTCCTTTGTGTAAGCCAAAGCATTTCCTCACCGAGGGCTGCTGAAAGCTAACTTGAATCCCGAAACCTTCACCAGCTTGTGTATCCTTCTAAGGTCTCGGACCCGGCGTAAAAACGAGAAACGTGAGTCTAGTTCCCTCAGTCCAGAAATACTTGTCGGAGAAATGAATAGGGAGTAGCAATTTTTTTTAACATAAAGATAGCATTCTTTATAGCAGAAAAGAAAACAATTTTTTAGGGGAGCGTTAAATAAAACGTATGCTCTGAATTCTGAAGTTTATAGGCGCTGATTTTTTTTATTTGTTTGCTCATTTCTGTTTTCCAGCCCACAGACACAATCCAGCCGACTAGGCTGGACTGTAAAGAAGGCCCAATAAAATTGCTTGTAAGCTGTTGGGCTGAGACCCGGTTAGTTCTTGGGCCTGCCAAGATAGAAGCCGGTGCAGAACAACAATCAAAGAGCACGTAATCACTCAAAAAAGGTATTCTGCCCTAAAAAAAACTTAAAAAAGGTATTCTAAAAAAAAACGTAATCACGTACTCCTAAATGAAACACGCCCTCTGCTACTCTCTGCATAATGCACTGCATCGAACATCGGTGGTTCATTTTCTTTTCTTTTTTTACCCTCGAACGCGTCTCACTTCACTTCATCCGATTCCCATGTGCATGTGCTACAGACAAAGGTCATGGGAGGCCGCATGGCCGAATAAATATCAGCCAGACAGCCAGCCAGCTCTTGTGTCACGGACAGGGCCGGGCATGCACGGCTTTCCACTCTGGTCACTTGCCGTATGACCGAAGCTCTGAAAGAGACGCGTCGAGAGAGAGAGACTCACTGACGGCACGCCCAGTGATCCTTCTGGTCCCACGGTTCAGCGAGGCGGGCCACCGCCTAGAGATCGCATGGGTACCGCCAGATCGCGTCAGTTTCACATGGACGCATGATTGATCGTGCGCACCGTCCTCTGGCGATTAGTTATTTGATTGACCAGGCGATCGTACTATTGCTAGGATTAGGAGGCAAGAGCACTAGGGACCCAGAAACTTGCGTTGGATGTGATGGTTTAGTTCATAAATTTGCGAAAGATGATCAACTAGTCCACAAACTTGCAAACTATGTGATGGTTTAGTCCACAACCAATCAGAGGCGGACAATTGGCGCCCAGCTGGCTGCTTCGTGGCAGGCCTGATCGGACTGGCGTTTTTGTGGAAAACCCCTCAACGTTTCAGGAAATCACGCCCACAGTCTCTGTAACTTGTTAGCTGCTGTCGTTCCAGTCTGAAATAACATGTTTAGACGGACATTGATCTGGTCACTTGGTCGACAGTGTTTTCAATCACGTCTTATGTGCATTTGAGTTCAACTCATTTTCCCCCATTTTCCTTCTTAAGAAATGGTAAAACCATTGTGCAAAAGCAACATGTGCAAGGCAGATCTGCTGCTTTCACACCACTGCTCTACATGTATGGGACGTGAATTCTCACACATGGTAACGCTATACTGTTGAACATGAACAGAACGGGCACTTTGCAAAACAAAACTGAATCAATCGATACCAGCAGGAAAGGTTGGCACCAACAAGCCAAGCCATGAACTCTACACCGGGGGGACTCGAGCACCGCATACCATGATCGATTCGACGTCTCTCGTCTCTGCGTAACCGGTGTCCACTCATCATTTTCTCCGTTCAAGTTTCTCTGCGGTGTGGCCGTGTCCTTTTCATCATATCGTGGGATTGGCTTGTCTCTCTCTGCATCATGGCTCCTTTCGGCCGCAGCTTGGTTGAGTAAGCTCTGAGATTTGGAGCGGCTTTTCAGTAAAAACGTAAGCTCGTTAGTTTGTTCGTTTTCTACGTGAAATAAACAATGAGGCCGGTCCGGCCAGGTAACGAGCTTACAAGCCGAGATGTTCATTGCAACACGCGCGCGTGCATCCATCACCGTCACCTTTACTTTTTCCAATCCCTCTTCTTCCATGCGGTGAGTGACAATACATGCATCACATCATCCTCCCCTCTCCTCTCCCAAGGACACGGAAGCGACGGTGCGCCCCACCCCCACGGACCCCTCAACCGCCTGCATATATACATACACGGTCGGATGGCCGGACGGGTACACTACACAGCCGCGCACACACTTCCCCAGCCGGCGCAAGGAGCTTGAGAGACAGAGCAAGGCAGAGAGAGCATCAGCGCCGGCGAGATGAACGGCGGAGGGGGCGTGGGCGGGACCAAGATCAGTCTGCGGCTGCAATACTACATGTTGCTGGCGGGGGTGGGCGCGGTGCTGCTCGTCGCCTGCCTCAAGTACATGCCGGCGGCGGCGGTGGTGGCGGCCGGCTACGGGTCCTGGGGGAGCGGCCTGGTCGTCGCCACCCGCACCGCGGAGCCGGAGCCTGCCACTAAGAGGTCCCCCGTGGTGATCTTCAACTTCGGGGACTCCAACTCCGGCACGGGTGGCATGGCGGCGGCCAGCAGCCTCAACATTGCGCTCCCGGAGTTGAAAACAAACAAAATAGAGACATTTTACGGTGCATCAGATGAATATTGGCCGTTCATTTTTATGTATGGATGACCCAGATATGGAAATAGTACTCCAGATTTGTAGTATATTTTGCGATCAGGGGTAGTTTCGGTAGTTCACTGTTTAACGAAAACGTGGGCTGGTCCCCCGAAAAACAAGTGAAGGGCATTACTGGAATTTAACGTGATCACTTGTTTTTTCAATAGCCATCGTCGCCCTTCCTCGCCCGCAGTCTCACGGCCCACACACACAACCTCGAATGAAAGGTCAAAGGAAAAGGGCGACCGATGGCGGCGCTATGGCGACAGGACGACGGCGAACCCCGGTCGCCGTGAGTGCCCTCCCCGGTGTCCTAGGTGGCTGTGGTCGGCGGCTAAATGTCCCCGCCATTCGTGTTCCCCTCCTAAGTTGCGGGATGTGGAGCGGGTCGCCGAGGGGGAGGACTTAGGCGAGACGTCGCCGGCATGCCGCGTCGCCGTCAAGGCCCTACGCGCCGCCGACCAGTGCCGTACAGATCTGTCGCGGCTGATGCAGGTACTCGCATCCGACCCATCGATCCATTGGCCCCCATTTCTTTCCTTGATTTCCTAAGCTAGCTTCTCCATCGTCTATGGCCCAGGCACCGCCACTTGCTAGCTGTGTGTGCAGTGTGTAAAGTGATGGAAAAGCGGGCATGAAACGCTCATTCTGAAATTGGACCGAAGCTTATTCAGCTTAGTTCATGAGTCATTAAGATGCCATAGCATCACAAATCCTATGCTTTTGTTTCGCACTCAAATAATGCCGTGTGGAGATAAACAATGATGTCAAACGTGTATGTCTATCCTTCCTGTGTAGCAGTGACAAGCGATTTGGAGGGAAAAAACTGATCCAGCCATGGTTAGTCTGTTTGTTTTCTGCGTGAAATAAACGTAAGCTGATCCGCCTAGGAGGAGGACGAGTTCCTGAAAACAAACTGACGAGCACGTTAGTCTATTTGTTTTCTGCGTGAAATAAACGTAAGCTCGTTAGCATCTTCTGCAGGCATGATTTCCTGAAACGTTGAGGTGTTTTCCACAAAAATGCTGGTCCGACCAGGTGTGCCACGAAGCAGCCAGCTGGGCGCCAATTGTCCGCCTCTGATTGGCTGTGGACTAAACCATCACATAGTTTACAAGTTTGTGGACTAGTTGATCACCTTTTACAAGTTCATGGACTAAACCATCACATCCAACGCAAGTTTCTGGGTCTCTAGTGCTCTTGCCTCTAGGATTAGTTATTCTAACCCTGTTTGATTAGCCGCATCCAGCACCAGCGTGAGTGGTGTCTGGAGCGTGACAAAAAGCACAGGCGCGAGAAAGCAACGCGTGGCCCATATATACGTAAAGAAAGATTTGGCAGCCGGCATTTGGGTTCCTCGTGTCGGCTAATCACAGCCGGCCTCGTGTCTCGCATTAGACACTGTATGTAATGTCAGGCTAAAGCTCTTTTCGCAACGAGTGCTTTGCTGCTCAACCAAGGAAGAGGAAAAGCACTCGGATAAGAGCTGCCCTTCCCTACACAAAAGTTGAAACAATGTCCATTCTCGAAAGAAGAAAAAAGGGAACAATGTTGGAACAGAGACGAGGAAGTTATACTGCTGGAGTAGTTTTTCATTATACGTACTCCCTTCGTCAATAAATGTCTCAACTTTGTACTAATCTTAATGCAAATTGTACTTCCATCGTCCCGAAATACTTGCAGAGAAATGGATGTATCTAGATGTATTTTAATTCTAGATACATTTATTTTTATAGATTTCTGCGACGAGTAATTCCAGATGGAGGGAGTACTAAGCTTGAGACACTTATTTTGCGACAGAGGAAGTACTACGTAGTCCTAGTACTTCGTGTTTTGCGTCGCATCATGTTTGTGCAGGTCAGTTCAGATTTCGGACGTGACAAATGGCCCAAGAAGAAAATGGTCCCTATGATCTTCTAGATAAGTAAGTACTCACTTATGTTTGATTAGGGTATTGATGTCCGATATCCTGCCGACAAGAGCAGTCTAGTCTCCATGCACTGAATGCTCTGTCCCGGCCAGGTACAAATCGGCTACTCTGCTTCACACTAACGTCAGCGCAAGCTATAGCTCCTCTTCTCGCAACAGGTTTGTACGTCTGGTTGTAAGTGCTGCCACGTACTACTACTTTTGACCAAAACAAGTCCACTGATTTGACGACCATCTAACCAGTGTAATCCAAATAATTTTAGTAGTATTGTAATATTAGGATGTGATTATGAACATTCAAGTAAATTATTAGTAGATGACGAGACTACTAGCGTAATTGAAAAGGAAACCATTAAATCACACAGGTGCCTATATATTCATAGATATATGTGTGTGTCCGCATATATACACAAACTACTTCAAAAAACGTCTCCATCGATCGTGTTCGTGCAGCTAATACGCAACACCATCGTATAGAGCTAGCACTTTTCTACAATTATTAGCACGATCACGACATTCTTGTTCCTATATATCTGAGCGCGCATCATCCACAACAACCCACCATTAATAGATCTATTTTGCTCTTGTTGGCGACCAACCCACCCCTCTCCCTCCCCTCCGCAATGCAGGTTTGAATCGAATCCACCGTGCACACGCAACGAATCAAGACGCATTCGTCGGAGAGATGGACAGAACCAGAACAGAGTCATGGCTTGAAGACGGAGGGATTACGTACTCTGGGTTGTTGCTGGTGGCGCCGGCGGAGGTGCCGGAGTGGACGAAGAGGCGGTTGGGCTGTGTCGACGACGGCACGGACGCGAACCACCGGTCGCACACCGCGAACTGCGCCACCAGCTCCCGGTACACGGCCACGCTGTCGGGCGCGAACCCGTTCATCACCGCGTCCGTCATGTTGCCGCCGCCGATGGACCGCGCCTGCTGCACGAACCCGTTCATCCGCGGCGGCCCCGACGCGTCGTCCGAGCCGAACACCTGCTGCCGGATCTCCTGGTACGAGTGCCCCGGGTCCGGGTCCACGAACTGCGCGCCGTCGCCGAAATAGACGCGCGGCCCCGCTGCCGGGTCGGACGCGTTGGCCGGGTTCCACTCGGCGCCCGTCACGCCGTCGATCGCCGGGTTCAGCCGCTTCATCCACCCCAGCATGTGGTCGAACGACCGGTTCTCCATCACCACCACCACCACCGTCTTGATCGGCCCCGCGAAGGCGACGGCGACGGCGCCGGACGAGGCGAGGGCGAGGAGCAGGGCCATGGCGGACGCCAGGAGACGGCGCTGCTGCGTGGGAACCGCCATTGTCGGTCAATACTCGATTGATTGGTCTGTGTGCGCAGCGCAGTAGTGGAGAGTGGAGGATTTTGGGGGAGCTCGTGAGGGAGATGGACCCCGCCAGGCTCGGCTGGTTGCTGGTGGTGGATGTTGTCTTCTTATCGTGGACGACGGTGGATGGGGTCTACATGTGGACGGATGGGGCTTGCCTGCGCCCCTGATACGTGTCGCCCATCCCATGTGGACAGGCCAAATTAGCTACGCCCATGCAGGGCTGCCGTGATGTATTCCTAGCTAACACGATTAATCTTCGTTAATTAATTCCTCCAAATGTAGCAATGGGTCAACCAAATTCCTTTTGGCATATCTTAACCACGTTATGGATATATATCCTGCAATAAAAGAATATTTAGTCTAGGCAACAATAGAAAGATGTAAGATTATACTACCATACGTGAATTTAATCTTATCTAGTTAAGTGAGGGGATTTTTTTCTTCCAAACGGAAGTTAAGTGAGGGCAAATTATTTTGTCACAATTAGCTATTTCGTAGCCAAGATGATGTATCCGTAGTTAACACAATTAATCTTCGTTATTAGTTCCTTGAAATCTAGCAATGAGTCAATGAAATTCCTTTTGGCATATCTAAACCACGTTAATGGATATATATTGTGCAATACAATAGTATTTAATCTAGGCAATAATAAAAAAAGACGTAAAATTATGCCAAGTATGCGTATTTAATCTTATCTAGTTAAGGTTGCCCGCAATGGGGTGTAGTATTAAACAGTAGTATCATGCATATGATACTAGTGCATAATATTGCTTCCACTGTACGTGGTATCATAGTTACTATCTTAGATTGTTGAACAACATTCAATACAATATCATGATATGAAACCAGATTCTCTATTTCTTCATTTATTTGCATGCCACCTCATAAATATGTGTAGTTGACAAACATGAGCAGGCAAACTAAGTGAGGGGAAATTATTTGTCAGAGTTAGCCATTTTGCGAAGAGATTCATATGCAGGCTCTTCGGAGAACTGTTTGTTGTGCCATTATGTTTTTGGGACAGTCGATTTCGGAGGAAAGGAAGTAGCGGCCGCTGGCTCGTCGGGGAAGTATCAGCCTCTGGGTATATCTTATAGGTGTGGTGCAGACTCGTCGGGTGTCTATCTTAGTAGTGCTCGGCTGCAGGTTCGCGGAGGTTAGAGGGATGACTAGGGTGGCGCCAACACGATGGTGGGGAAGTTTGAGGGGAGGGCAGGGTTGCGGAGGCAGATGATTCGGTCTGGGTTGGATCTGGCAGCGGACATAGGAAGAAGAGGAACAGTGCTAGTGGCTGGAGTTGGGACAACGAATCTCGCAAAAAAAGAGTTGGAACTACGATCCGTCGAATCTTAATCCAAGGGTTTAGAAAGAAACGACTTGACATGAAATGTGTTTATCAGTCAATTTACACCTAGTTGGTCCCTGTTTATACCTAAATTTATTGTTCTTTCAAAAATAAAGCACATACCGTGTTTTTCGGTGTGGTATTATGAGGGCATCTCCTACGATATCCCCTAAGACAGACACTATATATCCGTGGACCACGTTCGAACGCGTCCGCAGACATGATACGGGAGCCGGTCATCCCACCCTATACCTTGAATGTCCGCCTCACCTAAATCAAAGAAATATTGTTCACCTCTATTTGTTTACTGCCAAAACATACAACTTGTTAAGTTCGTTCCGCCAAAACACACTACAACAACTCGTGATTGAGAGTTGTTCCCTATGATTGTGAGATTTGTTCTAGGCGCTTGAGAGAGTTGTTTCATGTGATTGAGAGAGTTGCTCCTCTTCTGAATCCCTCCTCTCCGTGAATTGTTCCTTGTGATTCTAACTGTTGTTCCCTGTGATTGTGAAACTTGTTCCAAGTGAATGAGAGAGTTGTTTCTAGCTCTTTTGAACTTCTTCTTATGTGAATTGTTCCTCGTGATTCTAATGGTTGTTCCCTGTGATTGAGAGGTTCATTCCTAGTGATTACGAGAATTGTTCACTGTGATCTGTACCCATCCTTGCGGATCAACTATTAGAATAGGAGTGGCATTGCGCGTACGGAGAGTGTAGTGGCTTATGATTGTCATATGGATGTTCGGACTCCCCAAAGCTCCGACATGTTTGTCTCCAGTTTTGGAAAAACACACGAATAGGTGGGTTCACAACAAATGTGGGTCTGCATTGGATGTGCGTTGTACAATTCGGTTGCAGGCTATTTGAGGATGCGCTTAAAGATGCCCGGGGCTTCTTATATAAATTGAGCGTTCAACCAGATCAGCGTGGATCGTCAAACAAAAATATCAAAGGGCTTACGAGACTTTGTTTCACATTCAACCGCCATCTTCCTACGGTCCCAAAGAAGACGACACCGGCCGCGCTCCAGCAACACCTCGCTGCCCGTATATAAGGCCAACTCCGCCGCGCGACCCCAAACGGACGTCCGTTTTGTCCGGATTCTGTCCGTTTGGGTAGGAGTTTGGGGCCGTGTCCGGGCGTGTCCTGGGATGCGGTGGCCGTGCGCCCAGCGCGCGGCCGCATCCATTTGCCCCATCCTGTCCGCGTCCACTTAAAAAACTAAAAGCAGCATTTCAAATGCCGCGGCCCCGGTTCATCACGCCGGCAACAGAGCCAGCGGTCTACACGTCCATCGCCGGCATCAGCCAGCGGCCGGCAACACAGCCAGCCTCCAAAATGAATAGTTCTCCTCGCCGGTAACACAGCCAGCGGCCGGCAACACAGCCGGCCACCAAAATGAATGTTTTCTCGCCGGCACACTGCCAGCGGCCCCGACGGGCGGGCGGCACCCATGCCAGCGGCCCCGACGGGCGGGCGGCACCCATGCCAGCCTCAAAAAGTGTTGGGAACGTAGTAATTTCAAAAAAATTCCTACGCACACGCAAGATCATGGTGATGATATAGCAACGAGAGGGGAGAGTGTTCGTCCACGTACCCTCGTAGACCGTAAGCGGAAGCGTTAGCACAACGCGGTTGATGTAGTCATACGTCTTCACGATCTGACCGATCCAAGCACCGAACATACGGAGCCTCCGAGTTCAGCACATGTTCAACTCGATGACGATCTCCGGCCCTCAGATCCAGCAAAGGCTCTGGAGATGAGTTCCGTCAGCACGACGGCGTGATGACGATGATGATGTTCTACCGGCGCAGGGCTTCGCCTAAACTCCGCGACGATATGACCGAGGTGGAATATGGTGGAAGGGGGCACCGCACACGGCTAAGGAACGATCCGTAGATCAACTTGTGTGTCTATGGGGTGCGCCCCGCCCCCGTATATAAAGGAGGAAGGGAGGAGGGGGCCGGCCTAAGGGGAGGCGCGCCCTAGGAGGGGGAAACCTACTCCAAGTAGGTTTCCTCCCTCCTTTTCCTAATCCAAGAAGGAGGGGGAAGGAAGGAGTAGGAGAGGGGGAAGGCAAGGGGGGCGCCGCCCCCCCCCCCCCCTTCCTTGTCCTATTCGGACTCAAGGGGAGGGGGCGCGCCACTTGCCCTGGCCGGCCCCTCTCTTTCTCCAATAGGGCCCATCAAGGCCCATTACTTCCCGGGGGGGGGGGGGGGGGGGTTCCGGTAACCCTCCGGTACTCCGGTTTTCTCCGAAAACTCCCGGAACCTTTCCAGTGTCCGAATATAGTCGTCCAATATATCAATATTTATGTCTCGACCATTCCGAGACTCCTCGTCATGTCCGTGATCACATCCGGGACTCCGAACAAACTTCGATACATCAAAACTTATAAACTCATAATAAAACTGTCATCGAAACGTTAAGCGTGTGGACCCTACGGGTTCGAGAACTATGTAGACATGACCTAAAACCATTCTCGGTCAATAACCAATAGCGGGACCTGGATGCCCATATTGGTTCCTACATATTCTACGAAGATCTTTATCGGTCAAACCGCATAACAACATACTTTGTTCCCTTTGTCATCGGTATGTTACTTGCCCGAGATTTGATCGTCGGTATCCAATACCTAGTTTAGTCTCGTTACCGGCAAGTCTCTTTACTCGTTCCGTAATACGTCATATCATAACTAACTCATTAGTTATATGCTTGCAAGGCTTAGGTGATGAGTATTACCGAGAGGACCCAGAGATACCTCTCCGACAATCGGAGTGACAAATCCTAATCTCGAATTATGCCAACCCAACATGTACCTTCGGAAACACCTGTAGAGCACCTTTATAATCACCCAGTTATGTTTTGACGTTTGGTAGCACACAAAGTGTTCTTCCGGTAAACGGGAGTTGCACAATCTCATAGTTGTAGGAACTTTGTATAAGTCATGAAGAAAGCAATAGCAGTATACTAAACGATCAAGTGCTAGGCTAACAGAATGGGTCATGTCAATCACATCATTCTCCTAATGATGTGATCCCATTAATCAAATGACAACACATGTCTATGGTCAGGAAACATAACCATCTTTGATTAATGAGCTAGTCATGTAGAGGCATACTAGTGACTATGTGTTTGTCTATGTATTCACACATGTATCATGTTTCCGGTTAATACAATTCTAGCATGAATAATAAACATTTATCATGACATGAGGAAATAAATAATAACTTTATTATTGCCTCTAGGCCATATTTCCTTCAGTCTCCCACTTGCACTAGAGTCAATAATCTAGATTACATAGTAATGATTCTAACACCCATGGAGTCTTGGTGCTGATCATGTTTTGCTCGTGAGAGAGGCTTAGTCAACGGGTCTGCAACATTTAGATCCGTATGTATCTTGCAAATCTCTATGTCTCCCACTTGGACTTGGTCCCGAATGGAATTGAAGCGTCTCTTGATGTTCTTGGTCCTCTTGTGAAATCTGAATTCCTTTGCCAAGGCAATTGCACCAGTATTGTCACAGAAGATCTTCATTGGTCCCGATGCACTAGGTATGACACCTAGATCGGAAATGAACTCCTTCATCCAGACTCCTTCATTCGCTGCTTCAGAAGCAGCTATGTACTCCGCTTCACATGTAGATCCCGCCACGACGCTTTGTTTAGAACTGCACCAACTTACAGCTCCACCGTTTAATAAAAACACGTATCCGGTTTGCGATTTAGAATCGTTCGGATCAGCGTCAAAGCTTGCATCGACGTAACCATTTACGACTAGCTCTTTGTCACCTCCATATACGAGAAACATATCCTTAGTCCTTTTCAGGTATTTCAGGATGTTCTTGACCGCTGTCCAGTGATCCACTCCTGGATTACTTTGGTACCTTCCTGCCAAACTTATTGCTAAGCATACGTCAGGTCTGGTACACAGCATTGCATACATGATAGAGCCTATGGCTGAAGCATAGGGAACATTTTTCATCTTCTCTCTATCTTCTGCTGTGGTCGGGCATTGAGATTGACTCAACTTGACACCTTGTAGCAAGAATCCTTTCTTTGCCTGATCCATTTTGAACTTTTTCAAAATTTTGTTAAGGTATGTGCTTTGTGAAAGTCCTATTAAGCGTCTTGATATATCTCTATAGATCTTGATGCCCAATATGTAAGCAGCTTCACCGAGGTCTTTCATTGAAAAACTTTTATTCAAGTATCCCTTTATGCTATCCAGAAATTCTATATCATTTCCAATTAATAATATGTCATCAACATATAAAACTAGAAATGCTACAGAGCTCCCACTCACTTTCTTGTAAATACAGGCTTCTCCAAAAGTCGGTATAAAACCATATGCTTTGATTACACTATCAAAGCGTTTATTCCAACTCCGAGATGCTTGCACCAGTCCATAAATGGAACGCTGGAGCTTGCATACTTTGTCAGCACCTTTTGGATCAACAAAACCTTCTGGTTGCATCATATACAACTCTTCTTCTAGAAATCCATTCAAGAATGCAGTCTTGACATCCATTTGCCAAATTTCATAATCATGAAATGCAGCAATAGCCAACATGATTCGGACAGACTTAAGCATCGCTACGGGTGAGAAAGTCTCATCGTAGTCAACCCCTTGAACTTGTCGAAAACCTTTCGCAACAAGTCGAGCTTTATAGACAGTAACATTACCATCAGCGTCAGTCTTCCTTTTAAAGATCCATTTATTCTTAATGGCTTGCCTATCATCGGGCAAGTCAACCAAAGTCCATACTTTGTTTTCATACATGGATCCCATCTCAGATTTCATGGCCTCTATCCATTTTGCGGAATCTGGGCTCATCATCGCTTCCTCATAGTTCGTAGGTTCATCATGGTCAAGTAACATGACTTCCAGAATAGGATTACCGTACCACTCTGGTGCGGATCTTACTCTGGTAGACCTACGAGGTTCAGCAGAAACTTGATCTGAAGTTTCATGATCAATATCCTCACTAATTGGTGTAGTCGTCACAGGAACCGGTTCTCGTGATGAACTACCTTCCAATAAGGGAGTAGATACAGTTATCTCATCAAGTTCTATTTTCCTCCCACTCACTTCTTTCGAGAGAAACTCCTTCTCTAGAAAGGATCCATTCTTTGTAACGAATGTCTTGCCTTCGGATCTGTGATAGAAGGTGTATCCAACAGTCTCTTTTGGATATCCTATGAAGACACATTTCTCCGATTTGGGTTCGAGCTTATCTGGTTGAAGTTTCTTCACATAAGCATCGCAACCCCAAACTTTAAGAAACGACAACTTTGGTTTCTTGCCAAACCACAGTTCATAAGGCGTCGTCTCAACGGATTTAGATGGTGCCCTATTTAATGTGAATGCGGCCGTCTCTAAAGCATAACCCCAAAACGATAGCGGTAAATCGGTAAGAGACATCATAGATCGCACCATATCAAGTAAAGTACGATTACGACGTTCGGACACACCATTTCGTTGTGGTGTTCCGGGTGGTGTGAGTTGCGAAACTATTCCGCATTGTTTCAAATGTAAACCAAACTCGTAACTCAAATATTCTCCTCCACGACCAGATCATAGAAACTTTATTTTCTTGTTACGATGATTTTCCACTTCACTCTGAAATTCTTTGAACTTTTCAAATGTTTCAGACTTGTGCTTCATTAAGTAGATATACCCATATCTGCTCAAATCATCTGTGAAGGTGAGAAAATAACGATATCCGCCACGAGCCTCAACATTCATCGGACCACATACATCTGTATGTATGATTTCCAACAAATCTGTTGCTCTCTCCATAGTTCCGGAGAACGGTGTTTTAGTCATCTTGCCCATGAGGCACGGTTCGCAAGTACCAAGTGATTCATAATCAAGTGATTCCAGAAGTCCATCAGTATGGAGTTTCTTCATGCGTTTTACACCGATATGACCTAAACGGCAGTGCCACAAATAAGTTGCACTATCATTATCAACTCTGCATCTTTTGGCTTCAACATTATGAATATGTGTATCACTACTATCGAGATTCAATAAAAATAGACCACTCTTCAAGGGATCATGACCATAAAAGATATTACTCATATAAATAGAACAACCATTATTCTCTGATTTAAATGAATAACCGTCTTGCATTAAACAAGATCCAGATATAATGTTCATGCTTAACGCTGGCACCAAATAACAATTATTCAGGTCTAAAACTAATCCCAATGGTAGATGTAGAGGTAGCGTGCCGACCGCGATCACATCGACTTTGGAACCGTTTCCCACGCGCATCGTCACCTCGTCCTTGGCCAGTGATCGCTTATTCCGTAGTCCCTGTTTCGAGTTGCAAATATTAGCAACAGAACCAGTATCAAATACCCAGGTGCTACTACGAGCTCTAGTTAGGTACACATCAATAACATGTATATCACATATACCTTTGCTCACTTTGCCATCCTTCTTATCCGCCAAATACTTGGGGCAGTTCCACTTCCAGTGTCCAGTCTGCTTGCAGTAGAAGCACTCAGTTTCAGGCTTAGGTCCAGACTTGGATTTCTTCTCTTGAGCAGCAACTTGCTTGCCGTTCTTCTTGAAGTTCCCCTTCTTCTTCCCTTTGCCCTTCTTCTTGAAACTAGTGGTCTTGTTGACCATCAACACTTGATGCTCCTTCTTGATTTCTACCTCCGCGGCTTTCAGCATCGCGAAGAGCTTGGGAATAGTCTTGTTCATCCCTTGCATATTATAGTTCATCACGAAGCTCTTGTAGCTTGGTGGCAGTGATTGGAGAATTCTGTCAATGACACTATCATCAGGAAGATTAACTCCCAGTTGAATCAAGTGATTATTATACCCAGACATTCTGAGTATGTGTTCACTGACAGAACTATTCTCCTCCATCTTGCAGCTATAAAACTTATTGAAGACTTCATATCTCTCAATCCGGGCATTTGCTTGAAATATTAACTTCAACTCCTGGAACATCTCATATGCTCCATGACGTTCAAAACGTCGTTGAAGACCCGGTTCCAAGCCGTAAAGCATGGCACACTGAACTATAGAGTAGTCATCAGCTTTGCTCTGCCAGACATTCTTAACGTCGTCAGTTGCATCAGCAGCAGGCCTGGCACCCAGCGGTGCTTCCAGGACGTAACTCTTCTATGCAGCAATGAGGATAATCCTCAGGTTACGGACCCAGTCCGTGTAATTGCTACCATCATCTTTCAACTTTGCTTTCTCAAGGAACGCATTAAAATTCAACGGAACAACAGCACGAGCCATCTATCTACAAACAAACATAGACAAGCAAGATACTATCAGGTACTAAGTTCATGATAAATTTAAGTTCAATTAATCATATTACTTAAGAACTCCCACTTAGACAGACATCTCTCTAGTCATCTAAGTGATCACGTGATCCAAATCAACTAAACCATAACCGATCATCACGTGAGATGGAGTAGTTTTCAATGGTGAACATCACTATGTTGATCATATCTACTATATGATTCACGCTCGACCTTTTGGTCTCTGTGTTCCGAGGCCATATCTGCATATGCTAGGCTCGTCAAGTTTAACTTGAGTATTCTGCGTGTGCAAAACTGGCTTGCACCCGTTGTAGATGGACGTAGAGCTTATCACACCCGATCATCACGTGGTGTCTCGGCACGACGAACTTTGGCAACGGTGCATACTCAGGGAGAACACTTCTTGATAATTAGTGAGAGATCATCTTAAAATGCTACCGTCAATCAAAGCAAGAATAAGATCTATAATAGATAAACATCATATGCAATCAAAATATGTGACATGATATGGCCATGATCATCTTGCGCCTTTGATCTCCATCTCCAAAGTACTGTCATGATCTCTATCGTCACCGGCATGACACCATGATCTTTATCATCTTGATCTATATCAATGTGTCATCACATGGTTGTCTCACCAACTATTGCTCTTGCAACTATTGCTATCGTATAGCGATAAAGTAAAGCAATTATTTGGCACTTGCATCTTATGCAACAAAGAGACATCCATAGGGCTTCTGCCAGTTGCCGATAACTTCAACAAAACATGATCATCTCATACAACAACTTATATCTTATCACGTCTTGACCATATCACATCACAACATGCCCTGCAAAAACAAGTTAGACGTCCTCTACTTTGTTGTTGCAAATTTTACGTGGCTGCTACGGGCTGATCAAGAACCGTTCTTACCTACGCATCAAAACCACAACGATAGTTTGTCAAGTTAGTGCTGTTTTAACCTTCGCAAGGACCGGGCGTAGCCACACTCGGTCCAACTAAAGTTGGAGAAACTGACACCCGCCAGCCACCTGTGTGCAAAGCACGTCAGTAGAACCAGTCTCGCGTAAGCGTACGCGTAATGTCGGTCCAGGCCGCTTCATCCAACAATACCGCCGAACCAAAGTATGACATGCTGGTAAGCAGTATGACTTGTATCGCCCATAACTCACTTGTGTTCTACTCGTGCATATAACATCAACGCATAAAACCTAGGCTCGGATGCCACTGTTGGGGAACGTAGTAATTTCAAAAAATTTCCTACGCACACGCAAGATCATGGTGATGCATAGCAACGAGAGGGGAGAGTGTTGTCTACGTACCCTCGTAGACCAGAGCGGAAGCGTTGACGCAACATAGAGGAAGTAGTCGTACGTCTTCCGGTTCAACCGATCCAAGCACCGTTACTCTGGCACCTCCGAGTTCTTGACACACGTACAGCTCGATGACGCACCCTGAACTCTGATCCAGCAGAGGTACGGGGAGGAGTTCCGTCAGCACGACAGCGTGGTGACGATCTTGATGTTCAACTGTCGCAGGGCTTCGCCTAAGCACCGCTACAATATGACCGAGGTGTAATATCGTGGAGGGGGGCACCGCACACGGCTAAGGAACGATCACGAAGATCAACTTGTGTGTTTATGGGGTGCCCCCTGCCCCCGTATATAAAGGAGTGGAGGAGGGGAGGGCCGGCCCTCTCTATGGCGCGCCCTAGGGGAGTCCTACTCCCACCGGGAGTAGGATTCCCCCTTTTCTAGTCCAACTAGGAACCCTTCCATGTAGTAGGAGTAGGAGAGAAGGAAAGGGAAGAGAGAAGGAGAAGGAAGGAAGGGGGCGCCCCCCCTCCCTAGTCCAATTCGGACTAGTCCAAGGGGAGGGGTGCGGCCACCCTATTGGCCCTTTCTCTCCTTTCCCGTATGGCCCAATGAGGCCCAATACGAATTCCCGTAACTCTCCGGTACTCCGAAAAATACCCGAATCACTCGGAACCTTTCCGAACTCCGAATATAGTCGTCCAATATATCGATCTTTACGTCTCGACCATTTCGAGACTCCTCGTCATGTCCCCGATCTCATCCGGGACTCCGAACTCCTTCGGTACATCAAAACTCATAAACTCATAATATAACTGTCATCGAAACCTTAAGCGTGCGGACCCTACGGTTCGAGAACAATGTAGACATGACCGAGACACGTCTCCGGTCAATAATCAATAGCGGGACCTGGATGCCCATATTGGTTCCTACATATTCTACGAAAATCTTTATTGGTCAGACCGCATAACAACATACGTTGTTCCCTTTGTCATCGGTATGTTACTTGCCCGAGATTCGATCGTCGGTATCCAATACCTAGTTCAATCTCGTTACCGGCAAGTCTCTTTACTCGTTCCGTAATACATCATCTCGCAACTAACTCATTAGTTGCAATGCTTGCAAGGCTTAAGTGATGTGCATTACCGAGAGGGCCCAGAGATACCTCTCCGGCATTCGGAGTGACAAATCCTAATTTCGAAATACGCCAACCCAACAAGTACCTTTGGAGACACCTGTAGAGCACCTTTATAATCACCCAGTTACGTTGTGATGTTTGGTAGCACACAAAGTGTTCCTCCGGTAAACGGGAGTTGCATAATCTCATAGTCATAGGAACATGTATAGGTCATGAAGAAAGCAATAGCAACATACTAAACGATCGGGTGCTAAGCTAACGGAATGGGTCATGTCAATCAGATCATTCAACTAATGATGTGATCCCGTTAATCAAATAACAACTCTTTGTCCATGGTTAGGAAACATAACCATCTTTGATTAACAAGCTAGTCAAGTAGAGGCATACTAGTGACACTCTGTTTGTCTATATATTCACACATTTATTATGTTTCCGGGTAATACAATTCTAGCATGAATAATAAACATTTATCATGATATAAGGAAATAAATAATAACTTTATTATTGCCTCTAGGGCATATTTCCTTCAGTCTCCCACTTGCACTAGAGTCAATAATCTAGATCACATCACCATGTGATTCACATCGATATTTCACATCATCATGTGATTAACACCCATAGTTCACATCGCCATGTGACCAACATCCAAAGGGTTTACTAGATTCAGTAATCTAGTTCACATCGCTATGTGATTAACACCCAAAGAGTACTTAGGTGTGATCATGTTTTGCTTGTGAGAGAATCTTAGTCAACGGGTCTTTCACATTCAGATCCGTTATGTATTTTGCAATTTTTTATGTCTACAATGCTCTGCACGAAGCTACTCTAGCTAATTGCTCCCACTTTCAATATGTATCTAGATCGAGACTTAGAGTCATCCAGATCGGTGTCAAAACTTGCATCGACGTAACCCTTTACGACGAACCTTTTATCACTTCCATAATCGAGAAACATATCCTTATTCCACTAAGGATAATTTTGACCGCTGTCCAGTGATCTACTCCTAGATCACTATTGTACTCCCTTGCCAAACTCAGTGCAGGGTATACAATAGATGTGGTACACAGCATGGCATACTTTATAGAACCTATGGCCAAGGCATAGGGAATGACTTTCATTCTCTTTCTATCTTCTGCTGTGGTCGGGTTTTGAGTCTTACTCAATTTCACACCTTGTAACACAGGCAAGAACTCTTTCTTTGACTGTTCCATTTTGAACTACTTCAAAATCTTGTCAAGGTATGTACTCATTGAAAAAACTTATCAAGCGTCTTGATCTATCTTTATAGATCTTAATGCTCAATATGTAAGCAGCATCACCGAGGTCTTTCTTTGAAAAACTCCTTTCAAACACTCCTTTATGCTTTGCAGAATAATTCTACATTATTTCCGATCTAC
Source organism: Triticum timopheevii (assembly GCA_963921465.1). Classification (NCBI taxonomy): domain Eukaryota; kingdom Viridiplantae; phylum Streptophyta; class Magnoliopsida; order Poales; family Poaceae; genus Triticum; species Triticum timopheevii. The sequence continues at coordinate 629,611,735 of OY997266.1, read as the reverse complement.
AATATGTCATTCACATATACTTATCAGAAATGTTGTAGTGCTCCCACTCACTTTCTAGTAAATACAGGCTTCACTGCAAGTCTGTATAAACTATATGCTTTGATCAACTTATCAAAGCGTATATTCCAACTCCGAGATGCTTGCACCAGTCCATAGATGCACATTTTGTTAACACCTTTAGGATCGACAAAACCTCTTGGTTGCATCATATACAACTCTTCTTTAATAACTCCATTAAGGAATGCAGTTTTGTTTATCCATTTGCCAGATTTCATAAAATGCGGCAATTGCTAACATGATTCGGACAGACTTTTAAGCATCGATACGAGTGAGAAAATCTCATTGTATTCAACATGTTGAACTTTGTCAAAGACCTTTTTCGACAAGTCTAGCTTTGTAGATAGTAACACTACTATCAGTGTCCGTCTTCCTCTTGAAGATCCATTTATTTTCTATGGCTTGCCGATCATCGGGCAACTCCACCAAAGTCCACACTTTGTTCTCATACATGGATCTCATCTCAGATTTCATGGCCTCAAGCCATTTCGCGGAATCTGGGCTCATCATCGCTTCCTCATAGTTCATAGGTTCATCATGGTCTAGTAACATGACTTCCAGAACAGTATTACCGTATTACTCTGGTGCGGATCTCACTCTGGTTTACCTACGAGATTCGGTAGTAACTTGATCTGAAGTTACATGATCATCATCATTAGCTTCCTCACTAATTGGTGTAGTAGTCACAGGAACAGATTTCTGTGATGAACTACTTTCCAATAAGGGAGAAGGTACAATTATCTCATCAAGTTCTACTTTCCTCCCACTCACTTCTTTCGAGAGAAACTCCTTCTCTAGAAAGAATCCATTTATTAGCAACGAATGTTTTGCCTTCGGATCTGTGATAGAAGGTGTACCCAACAATTTCCTTTGGGTATTCTATGAAGACGCACTTCTCCGATTTGGGTTTGAGCTTATCAGGATGAAACTTTTTCACATAAGCATCGCAGCCCCAAACTTTAAGAAACGATAACTTTGGTTTCTTGCTAAACCACAGTTCATATAGTGTCGTCTCAACGGATTTAGATGGTGCCCTATTTAATGTGAATGCAGCTGTCTCTAATGCATGATCCCAAAACAATATTGGTAAATCAGTAAGAAACATCATAGATTGTACTATATCCAATAAAGTACGGTTATGAGGTTCGGACACACCATTATGATGTGGTGTTCCAGGTGGCATGAATTTGTGAAACTATTCCACATTGTTTTAATTGAAGACCAAACTCGTAACTCAAATATTTGTCTCCGCGATCAGATCGTAGAAACCTTATTTTCTTGTCACGATGATTTTTCCACTTCACTCTGAAATTCTTTGAACCTTTCAACTATTTCAGACTTATGTTTCATCAAGTAGATATACCCATATCTGCTCAAATCATCTGTGAAGGTCAGAAAATAACGATACCCGCTGCGAGCCTTAACACTCATTGGATCGCATACATCAGTATGTATTATTTCCAATAAGTCAGTTGCTCGCTCCACTGTTCCGGAGAACGGAGTCTTAGTCATCTTGCCCATGAGGCATGGTTCGCAAGCATCAAGTGATTCATAATCAAGTGATTCCAAAATCCCATCAGCATGGAGTTTCTTTATGCGCTTTACACCAATATGACCTAAACGGCAATGCCACAAATAAGTTGCACTATCATTATTAACTTTGCATCTTTTGGTTTCAATATTATGAATATGTGTATCACTACGATCGAGATCCAATGAACCATTTTCATTGGGTGTGTAACCATATAAGGTTTTATTCATGTAAACAGAACAACAGTTTATTCTCTTACTTAAATGAATAACTGTATTGCAATAAACACAATCAAATCATATTCATGCTCAACGCAAACACCAAATAACATTTATTTAGGTTCAACACTAATCCCGAAAGTATAGGGAGTGTGCGATGATGATCATATCAATCTTGAAACTACTTTCAACACACATCGTCACTTCACCCTTAACTAGTTTCTGTTTATTCTGCAACTCCCGTTTCGAGTTACTACTCTTAGCAACTGAACCAGTACCAAATACCGAGGGGTTGCTATAAACACTAGTAAAGTACACATCAATAACATGTATATCAAATATACCTTTGTTTACTTTGCCATCCTTCTTATCCGCCAAATACTTGGGGTAGTTCTGCTTCCAGTAACCAGTCCCTTTGCAGTAGAAGCACTTAGTCTCAGGCTTAGGTCCAGACTTGGGCTTCTTCACTTGAGCAGCAACTTGCTTGCCGTTCTTCTTGAAGTTCCCTTCTATCCCTTTGCCCTTTTCTTCAAACTAGTGGTCTTGTTAACCATCAACACTTGATGTTCTTTCTTGATTTCTACCTTCATCGATTTCATCATCATGAAAAACTCGGGAATCATTTTCATCATCCCTTGCATACTATAGTTCATCACGAAGTTCTACTAACTTGGTGATGGTGACTAGAGAATTCTGTCAATCACTATCTTATCTGGAAGATTAACTCCCACTTGATTCAAGCGATTGTAGTACCCATAGAATCTGAGCACATGCTCACTAGTTGAGCGATTCTCCTCCATCTTTTAGCTATAGAACTTGTTGGAGACTTCATATCTCTCAACTCGGGTATTTGCTTGAAATATTAACTTCAACTCCTGGAACATCTCATATGGTCCATGACGTTCAAAACGTATTTGAAGTCCCGATTCTAAGCCGTTAAGCATGGTGCACTTAAACTATCAAGTAGTCATCATATTGAGCTAGCCAAACGTTCATAACATCTGCATCTGCTCCTGCAATAGGTCTGTCACCTAGCGGTGCATCAAGGACATAATTCTTCTGTGCAACAATGAGGATAAACCTCAGATCACGGATCCAATCCGCATCATTGCTACTAACATCTTTCAATACATTTTTCTCTAGGAACATATCAAAATAAACATATGAAAGCAACAACGCAAGCTATTGATCTTACAACATAATTTGCAAAATACTACCAGGACTAAGTTCATGATAAATTTAAGTTCAATTAATCATATTACTTAAGAACTCCCACTTAGACAGACATCTCTCTAGTCATCTAAGTGATCACGTGATCCAAATCAACTAAACCATAACCGATCATCACGTGAGATGGAGTAGTTTTCAATGGTGAACATCACTATGTTGATCATATTTACTATATGATTCACGCTCGACCTTTCGGTCTCCGTGCTCCGAGGCCATATCTGCATATGCTAGGCTCGTCAAGTTTAACGTGAGTATTCCGCGTGTGCAAAACTGGCTTGCACCCGTTGTAGATGGACGTAGAGCTTATCACACCCGATCATCACATGGTGTCTGGGCACGACGAACTTTGGCAACGGTGCATACTCAGGGAGAACACTTCTTGATAATTAGTGAGAGATCATCTTAAAATGCTACCGTCAATCAAAGCAAGAATAAGATCTATAATAGATAAACATCATATGCAATCAAAATATGTGACATGGTATGGCCATGATCATCTTGCGCCTTTGATCTCCATCTCCAAAGTACTGTCATGATCTCTATCGTCACCGGCACGACACCATGATCTTCATCATCTTGATCTATATCAATGTGTCATCACATGGTTGTCTCACCAACTATTGCTCTTGCAACTATTGCTATCGTATAGCGATAAAGTAAAGCAATTATTTGGCACTTGCATCTTATGCAACAAAGAGACATCCATAGGGCTTCTGCCAGTTGCCGATAACTTCAACAAAACATGATCATCTCATACAACAACTTATATCTTATCACGTCTTGACCATATCACATCACAACATGCCCTGCAAAAACAAATTAGACGTCCTCTACTTTGTTGCTGCAAATTTTACGTGGCTGCTACGGGCTGAGCAAGAACCGTTCTTACCTACGCATCAAAACCACAACGATAGTTTGTCAAGTTAGTGTTGTTTTAACCTTCGCAAGGACCGGGCGTAGCCACACTCGGTTCAACTAAAGTTGGAGAAACTGACACCCGCCGGCCACCTGTGTGCAAAGCACGTCAGTAGAACCAGTCTCGCGTAAGCGTACGCGTAATGTCGGTCCGGGCCGCTTCATCCAACAATACCGCCAAACCAAAGTATGACATGCTGGTAAGCAGTATGACTTGTATCGCCCACAACTCACTTGTGTTCTACTCGTGCATATAACATCAACGCATAAAACCTAGGCTCGGATGCCACTGTTGGGGAACGTAGTAATTTCAAAAAATTTCCTACGCACACGCAAGATCATGGTGATGCATAGCAACGAGAGGGGAGAGTGTTGTCTACGTACCCTCGTAGACCAGAGCGGAAGCGTTGACGCAACGTAGAGGAAGTAGTCGTACGTCTTCCGGTTCAACCGATCCAAGCACCGTTACTCCGGCACCTCCGAGTTCTTGACACACGTACAGCTCGATGACGCACCCCGAACTCTGATCCAGTAGAGGTACGGGGAGGAGTTCCGTCAGCACGACAGCGTGGTGACGATCTTGATGTTCAACTGTCGCAGGGCATCGCCTAAGCACCGCTACAATATGACCGAGGTGTAATATCGTGGAGGGGGGCACCGCACACGGCTAAGGAACGATCACGAAGATCAACTTGTGTGTTTATGGGGTGCCCCCTGCCCCCGTATATAAAGGAGTGGAGGAGGGGAGGGCCGGCCCTCTCTATGGCGCGCCCTAGGGGAGTCCTACTCCCACCGGGAGTAGGATTCCCCCTTTTCTAGTCCAACTAGGAACCCTTCCATGTAGTAGGAGTAGGAGAGAAGGAAAGGGAAGAGAGAAGGAGAAGGAAGGAAGGGGGCGCCCCCCCTCCCTAGTCCAATTCGGACTAGTCCAAGGGGAGGGGTGCGGCCACCCTATTGGCCCTTTCTCTCCTTTCCCGTATGGCCCAATGAGGCCCAATACGAATTCCCGTAACTCTCCGGTACTCCGAAAAATACCCGAATCACTCGGAACCTTTCCGAACTCCGAATATAGTCGTCCAATATATCGATCTTTATGTCTCGACCATTTCGAGACTCCTCGTCGTGTCCCCGATCTCATCCGGGACTCCGAACTCCTTCGGTACATCAAAACTCATAAACTCATAATATAACTGTCATCGAAACCTTAAGCGTGCGGACCCTACGGTTCGAGAACAATGTAGACATGACCGAGACACGTCTCCGGTCAATAATCAATAGCGGGACCTGGATGCCCATATTGGTTCCTACATATTCTACGAAAATCTTTATTGGTCAGACCGCATAACAACATACGTTGTTCCCTTTGTCATCGGTATGTTACTTGCCCGAGATTCGATCGTCGGTATCCAATACCTAGTTCAATCTCGTTACCGGCAAGTCTCTTTACTCGTTCCGTAATACATCATCTCGCAACTAACTCATTAGTTGCAATGCTTGCAAGGCTTAAGTGATGTGCATTACCGAGAGGGCCCAGAGATACCTCTCCGACATTCGGAGTGACAAATCCTAATTTCGAAATACGCCAACCCAACAAGTACCTTTGGAGACACCTGTAGAGCACCTTTATAATCACCCAGTTACGTTGTGATGTTTGGTAGCACACAAAGTGTTCCTCCGGTAAACGGGAGTTGCATAATCTCATAGTCATAGGAACATGTACAGGTCATGAAGAAAGCAATAGCAACATACTAAACGATCGGGTGCTAAGCTAACGGAATGGGTCATGTCAATCAGATCATTCAACTAATGATGTGATCCCGTTAATCAAATAACAACTCTTTGTCCATGGTTAGGAAACATAACCATCTTTGATTAACAAGCTAGTCAAGTAGAGGCATACTAGTGACACTCTGTTTGTCTATATATTCACACATTTATTATGTTTCCGGGTAATACAATTCTAGCATGAATAATAAACATTTATCATGATATAAGGAAATAAATAATAACTTTATTATTGCTTCTAGGGCATATTTCCTTCAGTCTCCCACTTGCACTAGAGTCAATAAAATAGATCACATCACCATGTGATTCACATCGATATTTCACATCATCATGTGATTAACACCCATAGTTCACATCGCCATGTGACCAACATCCAAAGGGTTTACTAGATTCAGTAATCTAGTTCACATCGCTATGTGATTAACACCCAAAGAGTACTTAGGTGTGATCATGTTTTGCTTGTGAGAGAATCTTAGTCAACGGGTCTTTCACATTCAGATCCGTTATGTATTTTGCAATTTTTTATGTCTACAATGCTCTGCACGGAGCTACTCTAGCTAATTGCTCCCACTTTCAATATGTATCTAGATCGAGACTTAGAGTCATCCAGATCGGTGTCAAAACTTGCATCGACGTAACCCTTTACGACGAACCTTTTATCACTTCCATAATCGAGAAACATATCCTTATTCCACTAAGGATAATTTTGACCGCTGTCCAGTGATCTACTCCTAGATCACTATTGTACTCCCTTGCCAAACTCAGTGCAGGGTATACAATAGATGTGGTACACAGCATGGCATACTTTATAGAACCTATGGCCAAGGCATAGGGAATGACTTTCATTCTCTTTCTATCTTCTGCCGTGGTCGGGTTTTGAGTCTTACTCAATTTCACACCTTGTAACACAGGCAAGAACTCTTTCTTTGACTGTTCCATTTTGAACTACTTCAAAATCTTGTCAAGGTATGTACTCATTGAAAAAACTTATCAAGCGTCTTGATCTATCTTTATAGATCTTAATGCTTAATATGTAAGCAGCATCACCGAGGTCTTTCTTTGAAAAACTCCTTTCAAACACTCCTTTATGCTTTGCAGAATAATTCTACATTATTTCCGATCTACAATATGTCATTCACATATACTTATCAGAAATGTTGTAGTGCTCCCACTCACTTTCTAGTAAATACAGGCTTCACCGCAAGTCTGTATAAACTATATGCTTTGATCAACTTATCAAAGCGTATATTCCAACTCCGAGATGCTTGCACCAGTCCATAGATGCACATTTTGTTAACACCTTTAGGATCGACAAAACCTCTTGGTTGCATCACATACAACTCTTCTTTAATAACTCCATTAAGGAATGCAGTTTTGTTTATCCATTTGCCAGATTTCATAAAATGCGGCAATTGCTAACATGATTCGGACAGACTTTTAAGCATCGATACGAGTGAGAAAATCTCATTGTATTCAACATGTTGAACTTTGTCAAAGACCTTTTTCGACAAGTCTAGCTTTGTAGATAGTAACACTACTATCAGCGTCCGTCTTCCTCTTGAAGATCCATTTATTTTCTATGGCTTGTCGATCATCGGGCAACTCCACCAAAGTCCACACTTTGTTCTCATACATGGATCTCATCTCAGATTTCATGGCCTCAAGCCATTTCGCGGAATCTGGGCTCATCATCGCTTCCTCATAGTTCGTAGGTTCATCATGGTCTAGTAACATGACTTCCAGAACAGTATTACCGTATTACTCTGGTGCGGATCTCACTCTGGTTTACCTACGAGATTCGGTAGTAACTTGATCTGAAGTTACATGATCATCATCATTAGCTTCCTCACTAATTGGTGTAGTAGTCACAGGAACAGATTTCTGTGATGAACTACTTTCCAATAAGGGAGAAGGTACAATTACCTCATCAAGTTCTACTTTCCTCCCACTCACTTCTTTCGAGAGAAACTCCTTCTCTAGAAAGAATCCATTTATTAGCAACGAATGTTTTGCCTTCGGATCTGTGATAGAAGGTGTACCCAACAATTTCCTTTGGGTATTCTATGGAGACGCACTTCTCCGATTTGGGTTTGAGCTTATCAGGATGAAACTTTTTCACATAAGCATCGCAGCCCCAAACTTTAAGAAACGATAACTTTGGTTTCTTGCTAAACCACAGTTCATATAGTGTCGTCTCAACGGATTTAGATGGTGCCCTATTTAATGTGAATGCAGCTGTCTCTAATGCATGATCCCAAAACAATATTGGTAAATCGGTAAGAAACATCATAGATTGTACTATATCCAATAAAGTACGGTTATGAGGTTCGGACACACCATTATGATGTGGTGTTCCAGGTGGCATGAATTTGTGAAACTATTCCACATTGTTTTAATTGAAGACCAAACTCGTAACTCAAATATTTGTCTCCGCGATCAGATCGTAGAAACCTTATTTTCTTGTCACGATGATTTTTCCACTTCACTCTGAAATTCTTTGAACCTTTCAACTATTTCAGACTTATGTTTCATCAAGTAGATATACCCATATCTGCTCAAATCATCTGTGAAGGTCAGAAAATAACGATACCCGCTGCGAGCCTTAACACTCATTGGATCGCATACATCAGTATGTATTATTTCCAATAAGTCAGTTGCTCGCTCCACTGTTCCGGAGAACGGAGTCTTAGTCATCTTGCCCATGAGGCATGGTTCGCAAGCATCAAGTGATTCATAATCAAGTGATTCCAAAATCCCATCAGCATGGAGTTTCTTTATGCGCTTTACACCAATATGACCTAAACGGCAATGCCACAAATAAGTTGCACTATCATTATTAACTTTGCATCTTTTGGTTTCAATATTATGAATATGTGTATCACTATGATTGAGATCCAATGAACCATTTTCATTGGGTGTGTAACCATATAAGGTTTTATTCATGTAAACAGAACAACAGTTTATTCTCTTACTTAAATGAATAACTGTATTGCAATAAACACGATCAAATCATATTCATGCTCAACGCAAACACCAAATAACATTTATTTAGGTTCAACACTAATCCCGAAAGTATAGGGAGTGTGCGATGATGATCATATCAATCTTGAAACTACTTTCAACACACATCGTCACTTCACCCTTAACTAGTTTCTGTTTATTCTGCAACTCCCGTTTCGAGTTACTACTCTTAGCAACTGAACCAGTACCAAATACCGAGGGGTTGCTATAAACACTAGTAAAGTACACATCAATAACATGTATATCAAATATACCTTTGTTTACTTTGCCATCCTTCTTATCCGCCAAATACTTGGGGTAGTTCTGCTTCCAGTAACCAGTCCCTTTGCAGTAGAAGCACTTAGTCTCAGGCTTAGGTCCAGACTTGGGCTTCTTCACTTGAGCAGCAACTTGCTTGCCGTTCTTCTTGAAGTTCCCTTCTATCCCTTTGCCCTTTTCTTCAAACTAGTGGTCTTGTTAACCATCAACACTTGATGTTCTTTCTTGATTTCTACCTTCATCGATTTCATCATCATGAAAAACTCGGGAATCATTTTCATCATCCCTTGCATACTATAGTTCATCACGAAGTTCTACTAACTTGGTGATGGTGACTAGAGAATTCTGTCAATCACTATCTTATCTGGAAGATTAACTCCCACTTGATTCAAGCGATTGTAGTACCCATAGAATCTGAGCACATGCTCACTAGTTGAGCGATTCTCCTCCATCTTTTAGCTATAGAACTTGTTGGAGACTTCATATCTCTCAACTCAGGTATTTGCTTGAAATATTAACTTCAACTCCTGGAACATCTCATATGGTCCATGACGTTCAAAACGTATTTGAAGTCCCGATTCTAAGCCGTTAAGCATGGTGCACTTAAACTATCAAGTAGTCATCATATTGAGCTAGCCAAACGTTCATAACGTCTGCATCTGCTCCTGCAATAGGTCTGTCACCTAGCGGTGCATCAAGGACATAATTCTTCTGTGCAGCAATGAGGATAAACCTGAGATCACGGATCTAATCCGCATCATTGCTACTAACATCTTTCAATACATTTTTCTCTAGGAACATATCAAAATAAACATATGAAAGCAACAACGCAAGCTATTGATCTTACAACATAATTTGCAAAATACTACCAGGACTAAGTTCATGATAAATTTAAGTTCAATTAATCATATTACTTAAGAACTCCCACTTAGACAGAAATCTCTCTAGTCATCTAAGTGATCACGTGATCCAAATCAACTAAACCATAACCGATCATCACGTGAGATGGAGTAGTTTTCAATGGTGAACATCACTATGTTGATCATATTTACTATATGATTCATGCTCGACCTTTCGGTCTCCGTGCTCCGAGGCCATATCTGCATATGCTAGGCTCGTCAAGTTTAACGTGAGTATTCCGCGTGTGCAAAACTGGCTTGCACCCGTTGTAGATGGACGTAGAGCTTATCACACCCGATCATCACGTGGTGTCTGGGCACGACGAACTTTGGCAACGGTGCATACTCAGGGAGAACACTTCTTGATAATTAGTGAGAGATCATCTTAAAATGCTACCGTCAATCAAAGCAAGAATAAGATCTATAATAGATAAACATCATATGCAATCAAAATATGTGACATGATATGGCCATGATCATCTTGCGCCTTTGATCTCCATCTCCAAAGTACTGTCATGATCTCTATCGTCACCGGCACGACACCATGATCTTCATCATCTTGATCTATATCAATGTGTCATCACATGGTTGTCTCACCAACTATTGCTCTTGCAACTATTGCTATCGTATAGGGATAAAGTAAAGCAATTATTTGGCACTTGCATCTTATGCAACAAAGAGACATCCATAGGGCTTCTGCCAGTTGCCGATAACTTCAACAAAACATGATCATCTCATACAACAACTTATATCTTATCACGTCTTGACCATATCACATCACAACATGCCCTGCAAAAACAAGTTAGACGTCCTCTACTTTGTCATCGATATGTTACTTGCCCGAGATTCGATCGTTGGTATCCAATACCTAGTTCAATCTCGTTACCGGCAAGTCTCTTTACTCGTTCCGTAATACATCATCTCGCAACTAACTCATTAGTTTCAATGCTTGCAAGGCTTAAGTGATGTGCATTACCGAGAGGGCCCAGAGATACCTCTCCGACATTCGGAGTGACAAATCCTAATCTCGAAATACGCCAACCCAACAAGTACCTTTGGAGACACCTGTAGAGCACCTTTATAATCACCCAGTTACGTTGTGACGTTTGGTAGCACACAAAGTGTTCCTCCGGTAAATGGGAGTTGCATAATCTCATAGTCATAGGAACATGTATAAGTCATGAAGAAAGCAATAGAAACATACTAAATGATCGGGTGCTAAGCTAACGGAATGGGTCATGTCAATCAGATCATTCAACTAATGATGTGATCCCGTTAATCAAATAACAACTCTTTGTCCATGGTTAGGAAACATAACCATCTTTGATTAACAAGCTAGTTAAGTAGAGGCATACTAGTGACACTTTGTTTGTCTATATATTCACACATGTATTATGTTTCCGGGTAATACAATTCTAGCATGAATAATAAACATTTATCATGATATAAGGAAATAAATAATAACTTTATTATTGCCTCTAGGGCATATTTCCTTCACTCACATGCCACAGTGACGAGTCTGCGCCCATATAGCACTGCAGTTACATTAGAGTCTACGGTGTCTCGAATCCGTCTCATACGCTCATGCTCGGGCGGGCCGCACTGTCCCGTCTCAATTTTTTTAACCCAAACGAGCACCTCAAACGCCGCGTCCGGGTTGACCGGCACCCCTCATATCCATCCCAAATATGGGGCGATTATAAGGGCGCTAGGTGTGTCCGGGCACGCACGCCACGTCGGATCCGGCCCACGCTGGCTCATTCGACCCCACATAAAATTCTTCTCGTCCGCTCGTCGGACCGAACCCTAACTACTTCACTCCTCTCCCCTCCACTCCTTTCTGCCACCCAAGCTCGTCTTCGGCTCTTTCCGGTCGTCTTTGGCATGGCGGCCAGCGGATCCGAGTCCTTCAACTCAGGATCCGTCGACCCCGAGTTCATCCTACGCGGCTCCGAGGAGGAGATGGCCGTCCGACTTGCGCTCCGTCGCGCACGGGAGGAGGCCCGTGCACGACTGCGCTCGTACTCCATTCGTCGTGAATCCATTGCGTCCGCCCAAATGACGCATGGATCCGGCACTAGGCCGGCCGTAGCTGCCTCGCCGAAGGCCATGTGGTCTGTCTGGCGTCCAAACGCGCTGGCGGACGCGCAACCCCTCCGATGGCGCGTCGATATTCGGAATGCACCATTGTCCCATGAGGCCATGGCATGGCGTGCCCGCCATGCAAGGCACCGGGCGCGGGAGGCGGCAACGGACGTCGGCGAGGCGGAGTCGCATTCTCCAGCGCCCCGTATGGCACATCAGCCCAAGCGATGCAACCGCATCATGGTGGACATCGGCGGCTCGTCCCCGGACGATCCATCATCGATGTAACGTCCACCGGCACCCAACAGGTTCCGGGCTCGATGAGGAAGAGTAGGACATGGGAGACGGCGACACATTGAGTACCATGAGACGGCTTGTGTTCCATGCCCTACCCTACCTTGTCGGCGACCGAACGACACCCTAAGGGGCGCAACCAGACGCCGGACATTGCCAGGGCGGAGTTGCACTAGTAGAAAAACTACTTTATGTGAGACACATTAGTCTCGGTTTGTGAATGAACCGGCACTAATGGTACCATTAGTCCGGGTACGAACGGCTATGCATTAGTTCCGGTTCATTTGTGACCTATAGCACCGGTTGGTGGCTCCAACCGGTACTAAAGGGGTCATGGCCTTTAGTACGGGTTGGTGGCTCCAACCGGTACTAAAGACCCCCCCCCCCCCCTTTAGTACTCGAACTGGTACTAAAGACTCTCCTTTAGTACCGGTTGAAGCCACCAACCGGTACTAAAGGTGGTGCGCTGCCATCCGCAGTGCACAATGTTTAGTCCCACCTCGCTAGTTGAGAGGAGCTCGCACCAGTTTATAAGCCCCGCCGCGGCTACCGTGTCGAGCTCCTCTCTAAGCAGGACTTTGTGGGCCTATTGCACGTCTTCTACCCAGTGGGGCCTACTAGACCGTACGGGCCTGTATCCTGGCCCAACTAGAGGTTAGGTTTCTAGTTGTATGCAGGCCGTGGCGGCCCAGTAGGCAGGCTGTTTTTGCTTTATTTTAAAAAAAATCAAAAAAACCTTTAGTCCCGGTTTGTGTTGAACCGGGACTAGGCGGACCTAACCGGTACTAAAGGTCCTTACAAACCGGTACTAATGGTCGTTTTTCTACTAGTGTTGGGCCGGCGGGAGCGGAACCGGACGAAGCTCCCGTCAAAGACCGCTGCGTTGCATGTAATAATATGGCTTTGAGGTTTCTAATTTGAAGTATCTAGATGTGGAATGTATTTTTTGGGAGGTGACCGAGACGCGTCTGCAGCCGTTTGAGGAGTCGTATTTGCCGAGTAGATGCTCTTACATCCGCTGGCTCGTTCGTTAGGGCATATCCGAAACTCCGCACCGCGAGGCCATGCATGCATATCACTGTTCGTTTTGCCTATCCCGATGGGTCGACCGAGTCCGACCGTATACTACTAGATCAGTGGCTCATGGACTGGTCATATTGCCAAGGGGACTGCAACTGTGGAACTGTAGATGTAGTACCGGTAAAAAGAGATCAGATCGACCGGGCTACTTACCTGCAGCTATGATGCAGGCATACTACAAGCGAATCGGTGCTTTAATTTGAAGATATTGATTCCGTGGTCAGCTGCTCGATCGCTGATGTGACCGAGCGGTCGCCCACTCCCTTTCGCGTGAGCGACCATGCCCTGCGCGTCTGCGTGCTATCAGCAGCAACGGCACGTCGATGGCATGCATGCACACGTCCATGCCGTCCCGTGTGGTGCCGTGCACGCCAACCTACTCGCGGTTCGGCATATACGTACACGCCCCGGCGATGTATGTATGTGTCACTACTTATTAATTCTACGTGCGTATCAACTTTTGTGATGCGTCTGGATGTTGAATGGTCGACTGAGGGTGAGCAACTGATCATGGTGCGGCGAGAGGGCGCGTGCAACCGACTAGTTAAACTACTCCCTCTGTCTCATAATATAACACATTATTACATTCAATATGCGGAAGTATATTTGATGTAGTATATTTGATGCGTAAGTATATTTGATGTAATAGTGTTTTATATTATAGGACGGAGTGAGTAGTATTTAAGGGACGCGGTGAAATGGCTTCTGAGCTCATCTGTTTTCTAAGGTGAACAATAATAATTTTAAAAAAATACTAGAAAAAATTCAGATTATTTCTTTTGCATGGAAGATGTTTAAGTTCGTCATGTCCGTGCCAAAAATGCTAGATATCCAAATACCACAAAATTTGGCACGACATTACATACTCAAACATCTTCCCTGCAATTTTTTCCCAGTTTTTTAAAATTTTCTAGCACTTTTTTCGATTTTATTGCTCATCGAGACCAGATAAGCTTGGGTGCAGACATGAATATTGGCATCTCTAACCCCTATAATTTAAGGTAATGTTATTTAGCGAACCATCACCAGACTAGGCGAAGAAGAGGAGCAGAGCCACTACGTCCAGAAAAAAAAACCGCCATTGATCGGTTAGTCTGTATGTGTGCCCAGCGCTAGTGGAGAGCAGAGGAGTTTTGGGGAGCTCGCGAGGGAAATCGACCACGCCTGCCTCGGTCGATTGCCTTGTCGGGGGTGGTGGTGGTCAATGTTATCTTAAGGCATTTTCAAGACGGACCTTCAAACCTTTTGTAAGAGCATCTACAGCCGGACTTGGCAAATCCGACCTCTCAAACACCTGCGGCCGCGGACAGTGACCGGCCACGCCTCAAAAAATACATTCCATATCCGGATACCTCAAATTAAAAATCTCAAATCCATATTATTACATGCAACACAACGATTTTTGAGCGGAGCTTCCAGGGGCAAAATTAGGCCTGTGGCAAATGGTGCTGTCAGCCCCAGGCGTGGCCCAACTAACACCAACAGCTCAGCAGTTCTTTTTCCCGAATCCTATTTGGCGCCCTCAACACCGAATATAGTGTTAATGGTACAGGGCGCATACCCCCCTGCGCGACGAGGGCCGGCCCACATTCCTTTTTTTCTTCTTCTAAACTGATGCCAAAAAGATGTACTTGGGAGGATTCGACCGCGCGGTAGGGGTTCAGCGTGCAACATGATAACCAGCCCGCCACTCAACGTTTTGTGATCTAGTACATTTTCTTACATCTTTTGTTCTTTCTTTTCTTTTTCTTTTTTTCTCTTTTTATTTTTCCATTTTTCTAATTCCTAAGTTCACCGGATTTCATGAACTTTTCCCAAAATTTGATGAACTATTTTTCAAGTTCGATGAACTTTTTTCAAATGCAGTGAACTTTTCTTCAAATTCGATGAATTTTTTTTATAATTCGGTTAACTTTTTGCAAATGAGATGAACTTTTTTCAAATTCGATGAACTTATTTTAGAGTCGATGAACCTTTTTAAAAAATTTGATGAACTTTCTTTTAGCCGATACACTTTTTTTAAAATTGATGAATTTTTTTTCAAATTCTTGATTTTTTTGTAAATCAATGATTTGATTTTTTTTTTCTAAACGAACAACACAAATACAGCCAAAAAAAAAACAAATGCAAGCACCGACGAGGAGGTCTCGTTCTTTTTAGAATTTTGACTGATAGGAAGCCCAGCCCCAGACGTGTAGAGGCCCAGCACCAAGCTCTAGCCCATAGATCTCTCTAGACTCCACCCTCCCGTACGGGAGATTTCCACCTAACGTACGGCCCAGCCAAGCTCAATGCTACCGAAAAGGATCTTTTTAGAATGACTCATGAGCCGCAATCCCTATTTGGCGCTGCAAGCGCCGGTGGTTATAAGCGTTTCTGCAAACTGGCGCCTCCAGCACACTGAGCCGGCCCATGTATCTGCCTTTTCTTTCTTTCTATTATATAATTAATACAGAAGTAAAACAAGACATCACGTTCATCCACATATGTTAAATGATCTCGATCGTCAATTTTATAGATTAATGGTTCAGATTTAAAAGATGCAGCGTTACATACAAATATATGTGTTTGACACGTCTTTCATCCAAGATGTATGTGTTTTCTATTAAAAGAAGTCTATGCGGCACAATCACACCTGAACGTATGTTGCCATTGGTATGTACGGCTGCCAACAGCTGCAAAAAAAAACACAGCTGCCAAAGCTAAACAAAAAGGAAAGCGCGCACCATAAAAAAAGGAACGCACGATGCTCATTAAAGGAGTCCGAGCGCCTGCAAAAAAGAAAAGTCCGATCACAATACCACATATCTGATGATGTCATCTCTGATTTTACCAGAAAAATATCAATATATTATTTCAGCAAATTAATCTGTTCAAAATATTTTTTTTGCTTTAAAGGAAAATCAATCTAGGTAACTACATTAGTTCTTCAATCGTTGGGTTGGAAAAAATGTCCGTTAAACAAGCTTTCTCTTTTTTGAAAAAAATTCTCTGCCAAGATTACAAAAAAGGGTGTACGTACATATGAATAGAATAGAGTGTGGGGCAAACAAATTACAAAAAGACACATAGAATAGATTTTGGGGCAAAAATTTATCAAAATACTTTTGATTAGTAATATACAAATTACCAAAGTACTATTGGATGTTAGCTGGGAATAAATCATGAATGGACAACTGATACTAAATATACATTTACATCTAAGTGCCAAAAAATATATTTATATTCTCGCATTATTTTTACATATGAATCATATCGTGTGTTCTAATTATAATGGTTGACAATATAAATTATCATTTTTTTCATATAGAAATAGTCATAAGGATGACCATGTGAGTGCCAAGAGAAAGAGGGTCACGTAAACTGTAATACATGTCCGTGTCGGATACTTGCAACAGGGACGGAGAGTCCTTCAACAATGCACGCACTAATGTCATGATGACATCAGCAAACAATCAAACATGTGTAGTCTTCTAAAAGGGGTCACGTCAAGGGTGATACATGTACATATCGGACACAATAGGGATGGAGAGTCCTGGCAGCAATGCATGTGTTAATGTCACGATTACATCACACACCAAGAAATTAGTGCTTCACAATCCAGTCTAGAATTAGAATGTCTACTTGGATGTAGATTAGAATGTCTACCCGGAATTGCATATGGATAGGTACAAGCATAAACTGTTGTACGCCAGGACCAAATAGAATTCTTGATTTCGTTCACTTATATTCTCCTGCGTCCAGCAATATGCAATTTTGATGATCATGCATAAATTGTTCGGACACAAAAAAAAAACATATGATGACTTCTCCCAAAATAGTAGAGTAATAGAGAAGCGGTAGATTACAAGGAATCAAATAGTATATATACGTGTAAGTACCCCGTGCCAGACATGCATGATGTCTCTAAAAATTATAAGTATATAGTAGAGAATACAAATTTGAAGGAGAAAGACGGGCTTAGGCATGGACAGTGGATAATCGACCAATCAAGGGATTTGGAGCGTACATATATGTATAAGGACTGCGTACACATGCATGCCATTGAAAAAGAAAAGGTGCTTAATTGATAACCTGCTATAGTACGAGCGAACATAAAACTACATGGACACGATGAAAAACAATAGGCTGCAAGGACAATAAGTGAGAGAGAATGATCGCCATAACAATTGGCTATAGCATATGAGTCACTGCTTTAAAAACTGGGAAAAGTATGACATCGCCAAGAGACTCTTTGTTATTATGGTTCAGCACAGCAACTCATGAGAATAAAACTGATTGAGGACAAGAAGTGCATGTAACACAAGACAACTACCAAGTTGTTTTGTAGTGGGGACTAGCGATAAGATGTATCGTTCAAGTGGATAGCTAAAGATAGGTGGCTAAAGAGCGGTTAAAAATCAAATAAGAGGGAGGTTCCATTGATGATTTATTTATTAAGACAAAGAAATGAGTATGATGAGAGATTATGAAAATTATGCCTTCGAGCTTGGTGGAGTTCCCGCAATATGTCTGATAGTCGTGAACCAAGTAATGAGGTGGATACAAAGGGACAGATTTTAAAAATACAATAATTCAATGCAGACTATAGACAAAACCATATATAGATTGTAAGTGGTAGAATTTTAAAATTAACAAATAAGTATAGCATGTGTACGAAAGATAACTGATAAGCAACATAGCCACTGTAATGTGTGGGACAACCGACAAGCAATATAGTAATCATATTAATTAAAAAACATTTCTTGAATAAAAATATGAAAAATTAGACTAAACAGGGAAAGAAAATTAGCTATTTAGAATTATGTAAAAACAAAACCTATAGGTGATATGTAGTTGTAGATTAGAATGAAGTTTGTAAATTAATTTCTATCGGTCACATGCAATATGTTGTGATGGAAGAAAAAAAAAGGCCAACTAACACTCCATATAAGTATCAAATGCATGTAAATACTACCTCAAATATTTCAAGATGTAAATATTACAACACATATATGTTTACCTGAATTATATCAACTAACAATTGTCTGGGAAATAATTGGCTAACAAATAGTGGCAACCAACTTGGGTACATAAAGCATAAATGTTTACCTGAATTATATCAACTAACAATTGTCTGGGAAATAATTGGCTAACAAATAGTGACAACCTCAAATATTTCAAGATGTAAATATTACAACACATATATGTTTACCTGAATTATATCAACTAACAATTGTCTGGGAAATAATTGGCTAACAAATAGTGGCAACCAACTTGGGTACATAAAGCATAAATGTTTACCTGAATTATATCAACTAACAATTGTCTGGGAAATAATTGGCTAACAAATAGTGACAACCTCAAATATTTCAAGATGTAAATATTACAACACATATATGTTTACCTGAATTATATCAACTAACAATTGTCTAGGAAATAATTGGCTAACAAATAGTGGCAACCAACTTGGGTACATAAAGCATAAATGTTTACCTGAATTATATCAACTAACAATTGTCTGGGAAATAATTGGCTAACAAATAGTGACAACCAACTTGGGTACATAAAGCATAAATGTAGAAATCTAGCGCGGGTTACTCCTCTAGTTAGCTCAAAAAGTGTGAGCTAGCAAGAATTCGAACTCGCGATCTGCTCTTGTACGCCAATGACCGCAACCACCAAGCCAAAGAACGACTCGTGTTTTATAACTTCTTTCCCTCTTTTATTTCCTAAAGTCGCGGGAACTGCTCCGGTTTTGGGAAGCTTCCTAAACCGGTTCTTCGGTTCGTTGGTCATGTTCAGGTGCGGTTTTATTCGGGTTTCCTTTTTCTTTTCTTTTCTTTTATTTCTTATTTCTTTTTCTTTTTTTTTTCTTTTTTTCTTTTTTAAATTCATCTTTATAACAAATATGTTCTTTTCAAAGTCAATGATTTTGTCCTTTTCATGTTTTGTAAAAACCGATGAACTTTTTTCAAATCAATGAACTTTTTTCCAAATACGATGAACTTTTCTCAAATTCGATGAACTCTTTTTCAAAACTGATGAACTTTTTCCAAATCCGAAGAACATTTTTAAAATTCAATGAACTCTTTTTCAAAATGATGAACTTTTTTCAAATTTGATGAACCTTTTCCAAATCCGATTAACATTTTTCATATTCGATGAACTTTTTCCAAATCCGATGAATGTCTTTCAAATCTGATGTACTTTTTAAAAAAAGTCGATGAACTTTTTTAAAATTTAATGAACTTTCTTTCAAATACGATGAACTTTTTTCAAACTCGATAAACTTTTTATCAAATTCAATGAAATTTTTTCAAATCTGATGCACTTTTTTCAAATCCAATGAATTTTTTTCAAATATTTTTGAACTTTTTTGAAAACTTCATGCACATTTTCGAATTCATGATCTTTTAAACAATAATTCTAAACCTTATTGTTCAATTCGTATGAACCTTTTTTTCTAATTCGTGGTTGTTTCCAATACTTTTAGAATTCTTTTAATTTGTACTTCTTTTAAAAATAATTTATGTTGGGTATATATAATATGTGTTAACTGAAGGAAAGGTCAAATAGTTCTGGTTTCTAATTGTGGACAACGATATGATCACAGCCTAGTGGCTACGAGCTACTGCTGTCGGTGCCTGTGTGCCGACTTCGAATTCTTCTATTCCCAAGAAACAGTTTCAGTATTAAAATCCTCTTTTTTTCACGGCGTGGTTGCTGCGATTGTTGGGCCGGCCCTGCAGCGCGGCGCGTGAGCACCAGTTGCAATAACAGGCGTTGAAGGCGCAGTAAAGGATGTCCCCTCATCATCTCGCCCAGAAACACTTGCGGCGTCAACACCGCTTTCCTTCTGCGGCGGAATGGATGTGTGCAGCTACACCCAACTAGCTCGGTGCTCAGATAATCTCATTGAAGAGCAGTGCCCCTAACATGCCCTGACAGGAGAGTATCTGGTGCTATCGAGGCTTAAATGCTACCGTGATACGGGCATATGGGTCGTCGGATTCTTAGATCGGACGATACCGGCGAGTTTTTGGAACTGCTGGACCTATGCGCAATTTTTGGTATCTTTGAAGCCTTTTTTATAAATGTTGCAGAGTTGTTGAGAGTCGTCCGATCTTAGAATCCGACATTGAGGAGCTCGTATCACGGTAGCACTTAAGGGCATCTTCAGCCGCGCCCCCAAGAAGGCCTCCCCAGGCGTTTTTTTCGCGCCGGCGCCGAAAAACGGCCCAGTCGCGCCCCCAGGAGCCCGATTTTCGCCGGCTTGGGCCGAAAACAGCGCCGGCGGACCCAGCCCGAACCCGGCGCGCTGGGGGGCGCTCGGGGGCGCCGGGCGAAGTTTTTTGGCCCGAAGAAACCGCGGGCCCGGCGCGTCAGCGACTAGTTTGTTTCTCGCCCCTTCGTCGTCCTCATCGTCTCGTTTCCCGCGGCGAATCAATGCCAAAGCTGCCGCGCTGCGCGCGCCGGTCAGCCTGCGCCATTGATGCTCACGGGCGGCGCAGTGAAGCCGGACGACGCGCGTCCCCTCGCCCTCGCCTCGCCCGCCACGCGTACGCACGGTGCCACGCGTGTGGGCGGCGCGTCGGCCTATATATGCCGCGCCCCGGCGCACTCGGCCGCTCACTCCAACTCCGCCGTCGTTCCTTCCCTCCGCAGTCGCTCCTTCCTCCCTCTCCTCTCCTCCAATGGCCGAGCGTTTCCCAGGCGACGGCGTGGCGGCGAACGGCTTCGGCCGCCGCCATCTCCATGAAGACGAGGCTCGCCTCCTCTACGAGGCTGGGTACCCGGTCCCGCCGGACATGCGGGTGCCGGGGGCGTGGAGGATCTGCGCCGGCGGCGTGCCGGTGCCCCCGGCGCCCTCCGGCGCGGTGCGGCGCGCGGAGATCGCCCGCATCAGGTCAAATCTGCCTCCTGCGGCGAGGGATTCGCCGCGGTACGCCCCCGACAGCTCGCTATGGGAGCCCTACTTCCGTCGCCGTCACGCCCAGCAGCTCGAGGCCACCAACGGCGTCGTGCCCTCCGGCAGGCAGAACTCCGCCGGTCGGCGTCGATGGTGGGGCGTGCCAGGGCGCACGCTTGACGCCGTCCTCGAGTACATCGAGGGCGGCAACACGCCGCGCCTCGAGTACCCAGCCCCCCCTCCTTCTCACGCCGCCGGGGAAGCTCCTGGACCCCGAGGTGCATGGAGACCGGCGGGTCCTCCTCCTCGTCCGGAGCTCCGGTGTTCGTATCGGCGCCCCGTCAAGCCGGAGCCCCGCCGGCAGCTTTGTCCTCGTCGAGCCCAAGCCGGAGCCCGGCCTCGTCGAGCCAAAGAAGGAGCCCGGCCTCCCCGCGGAGTACGAGGAGATAGCCCGGCGCGGCTTCTCCGACGAGG
Organism: Triticum timopheevii; assembly: GCA_963921465.1. Lineage (NCBI taxonomy): Eukaryota > Viridiplantae > Streptophyta > Magnoliopsida > Poales > Poaceae > Triticum > Triticum timopheevii. The sequence continues at coordinate 629,589,997 of OY997266.1, read as the reverse complement.
ACGCCATGCGGTGGGCGCGGGAGGACTACCTCCGCGAGGAGACGGTCCGGCAGTGTCGGGCCCTGGAGGAAATCGCCGCCCGCAAGCGCGGGCGCGAGGACGAGCACGGCGTCGTGATCCTCGACAGCGACGACGACGACGACGACGCCGGGCCTTCCAACCCGCCGCGCCAACCGGGGGAGGGGTGCAGCAGGGACGGCGGAGGCGGGGGCGGCAGCGGCGACGACGACGACGACGACGACGACGACGACGACGGCGACTACACGCGGTTCTACAGCCTCCTCGGCATGTAGACGCGCGGGCGGCGAGGGAGACGGCGGGATTAGCCCGCCGGGTTTTTTTTTGTAAAATATGTTTCTGTTTGAACGAACTCGCCGAAGTTTGTTATGTTTATGTCGTGTTTGCACCGTGTTTGTGCCGTTTTCGAATTTTTTGAAATACCGTGGGCGCCGCGACTGGGGGGCATCACGCCCTAGTGCGCCGTTAGCGCCGGTGCGCCCCCAGGGGGCGATTTTTTGGCCCTCCTGGGGGGCCAACGGCTGGAGATGCCCTAAGGCTTGGTAGCAATAGATACCCCCCCTCGCGCTACCCAAAGCGACCGCAGTTAATTTATACTACCTTTATTGGTCTCATTGTATTTTGTGCCAAATTTTGACCATAAATTTAACTAATAAAATATTCATTCATGCCACAAAAAATTATATCATTGAAAACTAGTATGTATAAGTACGAATCCAACGATATAATTTTTGCTGACATGCATTAACATTTTGTTAGTTAAATCTTTGGTCAAAGTTTGACACAAATTACAAAGGGACCTATAAACCAGGTGGTAGTATTAAGTAGGATCATCTAGCCATTCCGCCCTAGTTACTCTGAATCAACCGAAATACACCTGCAAAAAAAGAAAAAAAATCCAACCAAAATAAGCTATTTGGTGATTCTATACTTCGGTCAATTTTAATTTCATTGTCAACATGAATTAGACATAGACTAGGTCCAAAGTCTTGATTTTAAGCACTGAATTTTATCTTACAGCGCCAAGTCCTACTACGCTGATGAAAAAATGATGGGCTGAAACGAAGCAAGTCTGCCTTAATTTGCTACCAGCTTTTGGCATGATGCAGCCGGTTAAACTGTTACATGCATCTTTTTCTGAATTTTTCTCTCGTGGTAATGATGAGTTCGTATTTCCTTCCAATTCTGAATCGTGTACTTCTAACATGCATGTCGTGCAATAGGATTAGGTTTTTTTACACCCACATAGTTTTACCCTAGGCTTTGAGAAATCCTAGCTCCGCCTGTGGTGCGTCCCGATGTTCGGCGCGCCAATGGAGGGGTTGCGTGTCCGCCAGCGCGTTCGGACGCCAGACGGACCCACAGCCCCCGGCGAGGCAGCTACAGCTGGCTTAGCACCGGATCCATGCGCCATTTGGGCGGACACAATGGATTCCCGACGGATGGAGTCCGAGCGTAGCCGTGCACGGGCCTCCTCCCAGGCGCGGCGGAGCGCAAGCCAGACGGCCATCCCTCCTCGGGGCCGCGTGGGATGAGCTCTGGGTCGACGGATCTAGAGGTGAAGGATTCGGATCCGCTGTCCGCCATGCCGGAGACGGCAGAAGGAGCCGGAGACGAGTTTGGGTGGCGGAGGGGAGGGGAAGGGGAGGGGGGAGTGAAGTGGCTAGGGTTTGGTCCGGCGAGCGGATGGAGGGGACTTTATGTGTGGTCGGGTGGGCCGGGTTCGACGTGGTGGGCGTGCCCGTGCGTCCCCATATCCGCCCCATATTTGGGTTGGATATGAGGGGTGCCGGTCAGCCCAGGTGTTTGAGAGCCGTTTGAGGGGATCGTCTGGGTCAAAAAATGTGATCGGACAGCGATCGGGCGGCCTGCCCGGGCGTATGAGCCTGGTTTGAGGCGCCCGGCTGTAGATGCTCTAAGTGTCCGGACAGAGCTTTTCGGACGCAGTTTGTCATCCAACGCCGTCCCACATCGGTCTGCGGACCAGTCCGGACATAATTTTTTCCGCCAACAAGGAGGGCATTGTGGGACTCTGAAAACGAGCCACGTAGGACACTAATACCCCCGGGCCACCCAAAACCTCGTCCGGTCCCGCGTCTCCATCCTTACCTCTTTCTTTGCATCTACTTTCTATCTCGCCCACAATGTCGTTCTTCTACCCTGGCCGCCTGCCAATCCCTTTCCGAAACTCCGCAACCCCCACCGTTACACACGGCCTCCGTGCCTCTTGTCTTTAGCCGTCGGTCCAGACCCTCGTCCGTCCGCTACGCAGGTACCATTCGCCCTTACAGGGGTCACAACGTCCGACAAGTGTTCGGTGAAATGTTCGTGCTAATTTTTGTTGTTCCTTCTTTTAAGCAATGGATTTGGACAGGAAGTACATATACGAGCACTACTTTGATTCGTTCGAGGAGGCAGGTGCTCGGTATCAAGCTACCGAGCTTCCTTTTTGAGCCCACCCAACCAGATCTTGAGCTTGATGACACCGAGGCAACCTTCCTGGGCTGGAGTCTGGAGTCTGAAGCCCATCTCCAAGGCGGTGAAGGCCAAGCCTGGTGGTGCGTCAACATTATCCTCCTGCAGCATCTCCCCATCATCACCACCTCCGCCGCAGTACGGGGGCGATCTTCTCATGCAATCCCGATTTTGGAATCAGGAGGTGTTCGATGTTTAACTTTCTTTGCAGGAGTCTTGAAGAACATTGAGATGTAAAAGGTGATTATAAATATCACCTTTATCACAAACATTTGTGATATGTAAAAGAGGTGATTACAGGGATCACTTTTTTAAAATATTTATGGTTTGTATTTCCAACTTATTCCATCAAGTCAGAGGTACAAGAATATGAAACATTGCATTTGTGTGTTCGAAAAGGCATAACTCTAGACAACTTCTACTAAAGTAAAGTTTAACTAAAAATATGCCGCTCACCTTGGGGCTCGACCCAACAATACCACAAAGTTAAGAGCTTTGCGCTCTATCAGCTAAGCTAGACGGGCAATCTAGCCCAAATTCAAATTTTTACGTTCACATTTTAGGCAGTATTAAGTGATGTGTATTATAAACGGAAAGTTAAAATAGGAAATCTTTTTGGCAAGACGGACATTGAAAAGTTTGAAGGAAATATGCCCTAGAGGCAATAATAAAGTTATTATTTATTTCCTTATTTCATGATAAATGTTTATTATTCATGCTAGAATTGTATTAACCGGAAACATAATACATGTGTGAATATATAGACAAACAGAGTGTCACTAGTATGCCTCTACTAGACTAGCTCGTTGATCAAAGATGGTTATGTTTCCTAACCATAGACATGTGTTGTCATTTGATTAACGAGATCACATCATTAGGAGAATGATGTGATTGACTTGACCCATTCCGTTAGCCTAGCACTTGATCGTTTAGTATGTTGCTATTGCTTTCATCGTGACTTATACAAAGTTCCTGCAACTATGAGATTGTGCAACTCCCGTTTACCGGAGGAACACTTTGTGTGCTACCAAACGTCACAACGTAACTGGGTGATTATAAAGGTGCTCTACAGGTGTTTCCAAAGGTACATGTTGAGTTGGCGTAATTCGATATTAGGTTTTGTCACTCCGATTGTCGGAGAGGTATCTCTAGGCCCTCTCGATAATACACATCACTTAAGCCTTGCAAGCATTGTAACTAATGAGTTAGTTACGGGATGATGTATTACGGAACGAGTAAAGAGACTTGCCGGTAACGAGATTGAACTAGGTATTGGATACCGACGATCGAATCTCGGGCAAGTAACATACCGATGACAAAGGGAACAATGTATGTTGTTATGCGGTTTGACCGATAAAGATCTTCGTAGAATATGTAGGAACCAATATGAACATCCAGGTTCCCTATTGGTTATTGACCGAGAATAGTTCTAGGTCATGTCTACATAGTTCTCGAACCCGTAGGGTCCGCACGCTTAACGTTATGATGATAGTTTTATTATGAGTTTATAAGTTTTGATGTACCGAAGGTTGTTCAGAGTCCCGGATGTGATCACGAACATGACGAGGAGTCTCGAAATGGTCGAGACATAAAGATTGATATATTGGATGACTATATTCGGACACCGGAAGTGTTTCGGATGTTTTCAGAGAAAAACAGGAGTGCCGGAGGGTTACCGGAACCCCCCCGGGAACTAATGGGCCTTATTGGGACCTAGCGGAGAGAGAGAGGGGCCGGCCAGGGCAAGAGGCGCGCCCCCTCCCCTTGAGTCCGAATAGGATAAGGAAGGGGGGGCGCCCCCCTTGCCTTTCCCCTCTCCCACTCCTTCCTTCCCCCTCCTTCAAGGGCGCGCCTCCCCCTTGGCCGGCCCCCTCCTCCTCTCCCCCTTTATATATGGGGGAGGGGGGCACCCCATAGACACACAAGTTGATCTACGGATCGTTCCTTAGCCGTGTGCGGTGCCCCCCTCCACCATATTCCACCTCGGTCATATCATCGCGGAGTTTAGGCGAAGCCCTGCGCCGGTAGAACATCATCACCGTCACCACGCCGTCGTGCTGACGAAACTCATCCCTGACGCTTTGCTGGATTGAAGCCCGGGGAACGTCATCGAGCTGAACGTGTGCTGAACACGGAGGTGCCGTACGTTCGGTGCTTGGATCGGTCGGATCGTGAAGACGTACGACTACATCAACCGTGTTGTCATAACGCTTCCGCTTTCGGTCTACGAGGGTACGTGGACAACACTCTCCCCTCTCGTTGCTATGCCATCGCCATGATCTTGCGTGTGCGTAGGAAATTTTTTGAAATTACTACGTTCCCAACAAAGTTCCCCGCACTTCATGGTCGCGTTGATCGTAGGTTGGAGCTCCAAGAAGAAACTTAGAACTTCAGAACTTAATGAGCAAATTTCGAACCCCGGAACACAACATTTCATAGTTCCATGCGCAAAACAAATCACCAATTCCCATGGCATAACACAAACCTACTACTACTAGTATGTTAAATCATATTTGTTATTCACAACAAAAGAATCATATGTTAAAACTACTACAATTGAACGATAAAGTGAAATAAAAGATACACTAATATTAGCGTCATAAAAAAAACTAAAACAAGGGTAGTTCCTGGAAAAAAATAAAGGTGCAAATTATAATTGAAACCATAACTATTCTACATGCATAAAATAAAACTATTCTAAAATAAATAATACAAATAACAACGTTTGAAATAAAAAAGAGATTGAAATGGTGGGGGTCAAGAATAGATTGGAACCACCCCCACAATAAAAGAATCTATATTGGAACAACTTGAATATGATTGAGGATTAGAAGTAGACGCGCATGCCACATCGCCGTATTTTCTTTGAAATATGTATTTTTGTCAACCTCTTCTTTGACCTCCGCGTGTTTGGTGAGGAAAATTTATGGTATTGCCCCTCCACGTGATGTAATGAGCGTTATTTTGCTTGGGTTTCAGTGCTTCGAGAATAATGTTGCAACCTTTCTGAGAGGCGAGAGTAATTAGATTGACATCTCAATGGTAATGGCATCTCCGGTACTAGGAAGAAAAATCTCATGGCTCGGTCTAGTACATTAATCTTGACAAGGAGACCCTATCATGTGTTGATCTTCCAAAATGACTGATTATCTTGGTAGTGGTTGTGAATGACCGTACAATAAGGAAAAGGCGTCAGATCTTGGCAGTGGTTGCCAATGACAGTACAATAGAAAGACAGCGTTCACCTGCCGAACCTCTTATCTTTGACCAAAGTGTGTGCAAATGTTTAACGGTGTTAGGTTATCACAACATTTGACTCATGCAGCTTTCCAAATCTTTGTGGGTTATCCACCTCGTGCACATTAGGTGTTATATAAATTCCAATGCATGATTCTTGGAGAACATCAAGATGTAAAAGGTGTTATAGAGATCACCTTTATCAGGAATATTTATGGTTTGTATGAGATGCAAAAGGTGATTAGAGATATCATTTTATCACAAATATGTGCATATTTATTCCACCCAGTCCTATGTAAATGAATATGAAACATCGCATCAGTTTGTTTGATCAAAAGCTAAGCAACCTAAACAAAACATTATCGCCCACCTTGGGGCTTGAACCCAAGACCACAAGGTTAAGAGCCTTGCGCTCTACCAACTGAGCTAGACGGGCAATTCATTCAAATTTCAAAATTAGGAAATATAGGGAGGCAAGTTTAAGTGATGCATACTATGAATGAAAGTTCAAATGGAAAAGATTCTTGAGCAGACAAACTCTGAAAAGTTCCTGCTCATGTTGATCGTAGGTTATAGCTCACAGAAGGAACGAACAACTTTAGAACTTAGTGAGCAAATTTTGGATCCGCAAACACACAACAGTTCTTAGTGCCATGCACAAAACAAATCACCAACGACTGACCTTTGCTCTTGGTTTTGGATTTGGTGGAAGCGGCCACCATGAGCATGGTAACGCGTGTCACGTTGGCGGCGGACTGCGCGGTGAGGGACACCACCCACGCGGTGAGTGGCGCGCTGGCTCTGGGCAACAACAACAAGTGTGAGCGTACCAGGAGTAGCGTTGAGCTGCACACGGAAACATCGGCCGCCCAAAACGTAGGTTTTCAGCCTGGAACTTGAGACTTGATACTTGAAGAGCACCACCATAGACAAAGTCTCCTATGTTGTCAGCAACTTGTTGGATAAGAAATCCGGCTGCAATATCCATATCAGTATCAGAATTGCGGATCAAGGTGAACTACGCACACTGGGTTACTTGTTGAGATGCGAGATCTGCAAATGCAAACAGTGAACGTGCTAACAACTATGATGATGGGGACACGCACCAAAATATCAATAATGCTAAACGTACAAAGAGTTACACACAAGTACACATAGACTAGAATTCTTTCTTTCTAGCTAACCTCTCCCCCATGATTTTCACGGGGCTGGGCCCCTCCTCCCTCTTAATCTCCAATCAAAATCCGCCTACGTGTACAAACCTCGTAAACCGATTATGTGTAGCACTACTCCGAAAACATTCAGTAGAAACGGACCATCGTGTGGGCAGTAATGTGACATCCACGGTATTGTACTGGCGTTTTATGGAGTGGTTTTGACTTGGAACGTTGTGATAGGTTTAGGGGGAGGATTATTGATCATGTGGGAGGGATGCATGGATCCTCACAGGATGACACGCGAAGCCTGGCGGCCAAGTCGCATGCACCTCCACTAACATCAATGTGTTTTTGTTCTCTCATGATACATTTGATTCTTTTTAAGTCATATAATACTTTGATTATCACAAAATATGGTAGGGAAAGACATATCTTCATAAAGCTTAGTGTACAAACTTCCCAACCAAATAGCTTCTTTGCATGTCTCAGAAACCGCCATATACTCGACATCAGTAGTGGAACGAGATACAACAGACTGCAAAGTTCCTCTCGAACTCACAGGCCACAACACAACCACCAATGATGAAAACATAAGTTGTGAGAGATCTTCTCTTGTCTAAATCACCAGCAAAATTAGAATAGCAAAACCAACAAGTTCATCTCTAGATTTCCCAAACTGTAAATAAGCATTAGAAGTACCTCGCAGGTATCTGAAAATCCACCGTACTACTTTGCAGTGCTCTTTTCCGGGATTAGCTATGTATCTGCTAACAACACTCAATGCATATTTATCTCTGTACAACATTTGTTCTTGGACTGCATAGTGACAACAGAATATTGGAAGTGTTTATCTGGTGTGGTTGCTTTTTTTTTCTTCCTCAGTCGATGTCTGGCTTACATAGGTTCTGGTCTCTTAGTTCTAAACTTGTTGTAAATAATGTGATATGTGCTTCTCGCATATGGAGCCTGTTGTTGCGTAATGATATTTACTTCCAGGGCTCGGTCTAGGCTGATGTATGAACCTTGTTCAGAAGGGAAAGTATCCTGGTACTTATGGATGATTATGTGCAACGATGGTCAATCATTTCTGTTGTGACACACAAATAGATGAACAAATGAATGACCACCACTAAAATAACGTTATAGACTCCACCGTCCACAGTCTAGAAGATGGACTAAACACCAATCATAGAAAATTACAACGCTAAATATAATAAAACAAAGCCACTCACCTGGTGCTCCGTCACCTGATTTCCTACTTTCCAAGGTCCACATCACACCAATACATTCGATTCATCTAGCTACCTTCCATGTGGAGTTTGATGTTGCAGAAATACATAACTCTAAGTTATCCCAAATACCTAAAACAATTGGTCAAAAAAGGGTACAAATCCAGAAAGAAAATTAAATATGTGGAAGCACCAAAAAGAAATTGCCCGCCTTGGGGCTCGAACCCAAGACCACAAGGTAATGAGCCTCTATGGTGTGCTACCTAGGCAGTCGTACCTTTCCAAACAGTGATCTCAGCCCCACTCGTCCTAAATCGTGGGGCTAGGATGGCTGCAGGAAAGGCAAGTTTGCTCAGGTAGCAAACAAACCACGTGCTGAGAACATTGAGCTCTACCAACTGAGCTAGGCGGGCGATGTGAACTTTTTGACAATCTATCTATTATATAATTAAAAGGAAGATATAATTAAGCCCTTAGGTTCCTCCATATTACCATAAATGTTGAACAACCTACTCCATTAGTTATATAGTTAGGCCTAACTATAAAAGTTAAGATTTTTATATATAAGGTGAACATCAATAGAAGAACTGTAGTATTATTTGTCCATATATGTCACATACGTGCCCTACAAAATCTATTTTTAGATGGTTCCCTACAAAATCTTGATAGGACTAAAAAAGTATAATTGATGTGGCTCTGCAACTAAATAGAAAATTTCCTATGGATAACGACTGGGACTCTAAATTTCCTATGGTGTCTGTTCATGCTCTACCTCGTATTGAGGCTATATCAGACCAAACATCCATTCTCCTAACTACTAGTTTGCCACAACCACAACATAGATGCAAGTTCAAGTTCAAACTTGGGGGGTTGCTTCGGGATGGCTTCCATGACGTGGTCAAGGAGGTGCGGGTGAAACCGGTGGCCGGGCATACCCCAATGCACAAATGCAATAACAAAATGCATGCATTACGCAAATTCCTTTGTGGTTGGGCTAGGCATACGGTGAGTATCTGAAAAAAGGAGAATCTTTGTCTTTTATCTATATATCATTGATGAATTAGATGCTTTGGCAAAGGTTAGACCTCTATATGAGCATGAAATCGAGATCAAGTGTCATTCGAATGCACAGATAGCTAGCATTCTGCGTGAAGAGGAACTCAAATGGTACCAGAATTCTAACTCTCAATTTATCCTAAAAGGTGAGTTGAATACTAGATATTTTCATGGAGTTGCCAATGGCAAACACCGAAAGAAAATTATTCATTCCTAATAGGAAGAGGGAACGATTGAGGGGCATGATCAACTTAAATGTTATATCACTAATTATTATAAAAATTTGTTCGGAGCCCGAGAGGATGGAAGTTTTTTGATGGATGAGTCTTGAATAGATGACATCCCCCAGGTCTCTCATGGGGAAAAGGGCCTTCTAACAGCCTCATACTCCAAGGAGCAAGTTAGAAACGCGGCTTTCCTAAAGGAGCACAACAAAGCCCCGGGTCCGGATGGTTTTCATGCTGAGTTCTATCAGAACTTCTCGGAAGTCATTAAACTGGATCTCCTACTTTTGTTCAGCGACCTACATGTTAGCCAACTAGAATAGTTTCTCTTAAACTTCGGCGACATTATTTTATTACCTACGGTTCATGAGGCTAAAAAGTACAACAATATAGACATATTTGCCTCTTTAATGTTAGTTTTAAAATATTCATGAAGGTTGCGACTATTAGGCCAAATTCGGTTGCTAAACACGTGATTCGTCCTTCACATTCTGCTTTTATGCAAGGCAGACACATCCTAGAGGGAGTTGTTATCCTTTATGAAACAGTCCATAAATTACATCGGAAAAAGGTTGAATGGGGTGGTACTCAAAATAGACTTTGAAAAAGCTTGTGGCAAAGTCAAATTGCCACTTCTTTAACAGACTCTCGGAATGAAAGGATTTTCTGCAGTGGTGCGCTATTGATTTAAGACCTGAGAGTTGCTCAAACTAATTTTATCAGCATTCGAGCAACTCTTAGGTCTTATGATCAATTTTCATAAAAGTGAATTGTTTTGTTTTGATGAGGCTCAAGACAAGGCCCAACTGTACACTGAACTGTTCGGATGCGGGTAGGGCCAAATTCAGATCACATATTTGGGGATACCGATACATTATCGAAGATTCACAAATGCTGAATGGAAACACATCGAGGAGAGACTGGAAAAAAGACTTAGCAGTTGGAAAAGTAAACTACTGTTTCTGGATGGAAAATTGGCCCTCATAAATTCAGTACTAAGTAACATGGTACTATATATGATTTCCATCCTGCAATTGCCGAAAGAAGTTTTTACATAGATTGGAGTATTTTTGATCAAGATTATTTTGGCAAGGAGATAGCGAGAGAAATAAATATTGACTAGCTAAATGGAGTGTGGTTTGCCATCCCAAAGGCCAAAGCGGGTTAGGCATTCATGACCTTGAGATTTAGAATAGGGACCTCCTCGGCAAATGGTTGTTTAAATTATTGACGAAAGACGGTGTATGGGAAACCCTCTTGAGGGGGAAATATGGGTTCCAAGGTGGTATCCCAAGTATACTGGTGTTGGGGAACGTTGCAGAAAATTAAAATTTTTCCTACGGTTTCACCAAGATCCATCTATGAGTTCATCTAAGCAACGAGTCAAGGGAGTGAGTTTGCATCTACATACCACTTGTAGATCGCGTGCGGAAGCTTTCAAGGGGATGGTGATGATGGAGTCGTACTCGACGTGATTCAGATCACCGATGTCCAAGTGCTGAACGGACAGCACCTCCGCGTTCAGCACACGTACGGGACGGGATACGTCTCCTCCTTCTTGATCCAGCAAGGGGGAAGGAGAGGTTGAGGAAGATTGCTCCAACGGCAGCAGGACGGCGTGGTGGTGTTGGTGTAGCAGTACTCCAACAAGGCTTCGCAAGCACGTAACGGAGGAGGAGATGTGTTGGGGAGGGGAGGGGCTGCGCCTTGGATGTGTGTACAGCAGCCCTCCCCTCACCCCTCTATTTATAGGGGAAGGGGCAAGGGGGGCCGACCCCTCTAGATGGGATCTATAGGGGGGCGGCGGCCAGGGAGGGGGGACTTGCCCCCCAAGCAAGGGGGGGGGCGCCCCCCTTAGGGTTTCCCCCCCAACCCTAGGCGCATGGGCCCAAGGTGGGGGGCGCGCCCAGCCCTCCAGGGGCTGGCTCCCTCCCCTTTGCGGCCCATGTGGCCCTCCGGGAGGGGTGGCCCCTCCCGGTGGACCCCCGGAACCTCTCCGGTGGCCCCGGTACAATACCGACAAGCCCTCGAAACTTTCCGGTGTCCGTATTACAACTTCCCATATATAAAACTTCACCTCCGGACCATTCCAGAACTCCCCGTGACGTCCGGGATCTCATCCTGGACTCCGAACAACATTCGGTAGTCACATACTGGTCTTCCTAATAACCCTAGCGTCACCGAACCTTAAGTGTGTAGACCCTACGGGTTCGGGAGACATGCAGACATGACCGAGACCACTCTCCGGTCAATAACCAACAGCGGGATCTGGATACCCATGTTGGCTCCCACATGTTCCACGATGATTTCATCGGTTGAACCACGATGTCGAGGATTCGATCAAAACCCCGTACACAATTCCCTTTGTCAATCGGTACGTTACTTGCCCGAGACTCGATTGTCGGTATCCCAATACCTTGTTCAGTCTCGTTACCGGCAAGTCACTTTACTCGTACCGTAATGCATGATCCCGTGACCAACCACTTGTTCACTTTGAGCTCATTATGATGATGCATTACCGAGTGGGCCCAGAGATACCTCTCCATCATACGGAGTGACAAATCCCAGTCTCGATCCGTGTCAACCCAACAGACACTTTCGGAGATACCTGTAGTGCACCTTTATAGTCACCCAGTTACGTTGTGACGTTTGATACACCCAAAGCACTCCTATGGTATCCGGGAGTTACACGATCTCATGGTCTAAGGAAGAGATACTTGACATTGGAAAAGCTCTAGCAAACGAACTACACGATCTTTGTGCTATGCTTAGGATTGGGTCTTGTCCATCACATCATTCTCCTAATGATGTCATCCCGTTATCAACGACATCCAATGTCCATAGCCAGAAAATCATGACTATCTGTTGATCACAACGAGCTAGTCAACTAGAGGCTCACTAGGGACATATTATGGTCTATGTGTTCACACGTGTATTACGATTTCCGGATAATACAGTTATAGCATGAACAAAAGACAATTATCATGAACAATGAAATATAATAATACTTTTATTATTGCCTCTAGGGCATATTTCCAACAACTAGAAGCTTGGGGATTCTCACTTTTGGGCAAGTCTAATGGCTACGAAGAAATATTGCTTCACTTATCGATCCTTGTCAGTTAAAGCCGACTTAGAAATTAGATTATGGGAGGACAAATGGCTAGGAAATGCCACACTCCAGAAACGATATATGGTTCTTTACAACAATGTGTGTCACAAGGGTGATACTATCGCCACGGTAATGCAATCATTTCCGCCAAATGTGAATCAGAAGAGATTTAATTGGACCCAGACTCGAATCGTGGTACATCCTGCTCCAGCGATTGTCCACAGTGCAATTGTAATCCAGTCTATGTGCTAGTTGATAATAACAAAAATATTTTAAAGATGAAGATACCTGTTAAGAATAAAATCTTTGCAACGTGCCCCATGCTACTCGGGTCAGAGCGTAAGCTAGTGATGCTTTCGGCTACTAGACTTTAGCCATCTAGGGGTATCTTCATCGTGGAGTCATTCTTACTAAAGATAGCCTTATTAAGAGAAATTGGCATGGAAGTTCGCAATGTGTATTTTGTTACCATGATGAGACAATAAAACATTTATTCCTCCAATACAAATTGGCTCGTTTTATATGGTCAGTCATCCAGATAGCTTCTGGCTTGTATCCTCGTAGTGTTGCTTATGTATTTGGCAACCGGTTACATGTCATAGATCACATGTTAACTCTTCTTAGGGTGGGAGCGCTTGCCGTTATTTGATCGCTTTGGCTATGTCGAAATGATAAGGTTCTTAAAGATAAAAGTACTTCTCTTATGTAGGTTATCTACAGATGTACTAGGACTCTTCGTTTATGGTCCTCTCTATAACGTGTGGAGAATTGGGACCTGTTTATGGAGGTGTATGCATGATTGGAGGATACGGCCAGGGATACTTTTACCCTACATGGGTGGCAACATAATCTTAGGATTGGCCCACCTCCGTTTTAGGTGTTATACAGACTCTACATGTTTCTTTGTATTTCGCTTTATTATTTTGTGTTTATGCGAGAGGAGTTTGTTTGTCTGTGTGCATTTTAGTTATGCAGAGGCCAGGTGTAATGCTTAAACCTTTTAAGTAATACATCGTCTCTTTTCAAAAAAATCTAAAGAGAAAACACATCACATCTTATATCCTTGCTTTGTAGATTCAGAGTATTAAATACTGCTAGTATTTATCACTAAGCTAGCTACGTGGTAGACAAGGTATTTCTGGTCGCGAATTCAAATGAGCCGTCCTGAATAGTAATCCTTTTAAAAAATAGTAAAAAAAGAAACATTTTTGGCAACAAACATTGACGAATTCAAATGAGCCGTCCTGAATAGTAAACTTTTTAAAAAATAGTAAAAAAAGAAACATTTTGGCAACAAACATTGACGAATTGTCTATATACGTACAAGTTTTCATGTAGAAAAAAAAAATCCTAAATGCTCTGGGCAAAAAACCGCTGCTTCAAAAAGACTACTTTTGAAAGCATTTTTGGAGCATTGATTTTGTCCCCCCCTAACAGTACTGTCAGTACATATGATTTTCTTCTCGAATATGTGCAGATACATAGACAATTTTTCAATGTTTGTTTAAAAAACTTCGATTATTTTGATTTCTTTTATTTTTTGGATTTACTGTTCATCGCGGGTGCATTTGAACTCGTGAGCAGAAGGCTACTTTCGCTAAGTAGCTGACTATTCATCTTTACTTATGTACTTGAATGCAATGTGCGTACGTTAGATCAATACATTTTTTGAGCTTTGATCAATCATCTCCTGTATCACTAAGTAAGCGGCTCGGGCTCCCTGGGGAAAAATCGCCCTCGAGCGATTCAAGCATCGATTGGCCCTGTGCCTTCGATTTTGACCGAGTCGTACGTTTCTGTGATCTGTGTCTGGTGTGAGCTGAGAGTTTTGTGGGCCTTTTTGGTGAGTGTTGGGTGATACGTGTCAATTCCACGCGCCGGTCTGTTGTCGACGGAGGGAGAGGTTGGCTGGGGAGTGCCTCAACAGAGCGGAGAGGTGGGCTAGGTGCGTTGCGCCGTCATCTTCGCCATTGGAGGAGCTCGGACGCCGAGGCGCTGTGTGTGCCGCTGCCGTTGGGTGAGTATTCAACCAATCTACCCACTACCAGGAGATCCATGCTATCAGAAGAGTCATCTTGCATCTACGATCTGATCTGCTGTGGGAGGCCGATCCGGCAGCCTTGGCTCACCGCCATCTGGATCCCGCCACCACGAGCTCACCAGCGTTGGATCCGGCGGTCCCGGGACTCGCCTCTGCAGGAATAAGGTGGGCGTTCGGTTACACCGAACCGTTCGGTTCGGTGCTTCGGTCGCTGGGAATCTTCGGTTCTAGAAAATCAAGCACCGATCGGTCAATGGTAATTAGGCTAACCGAGGCTTCGGTCCACTGTTAGAATCGGTTCGGTGTCGGTTTGGACCGAACACACCCAAGAAAGCCCATGGGCTAGGGCGCTGCAGCGCTGCCCAATGGGCTGGTCGGCTGGAAAAGGTTCTTTTGCAGGCCTGGCAAACAGCACTTGAGCGACAGAGACAGGTTCAGGCTTGGAAAGAACAAGCAAACAACGGCGTGTTTCTTCAGAGTAGTTTTCTGTGCGTTGGACCCTGCTGCTGCATCGTTTGACCCCATGGTCTCCTCTGTCGTTGAAGACATCTAGAATACAAGGCAAATGTCAATTACCAACGATTGAGAGAGGAAAACTAATCAAAGCACATGTAACCATTGAACTGAACAGTATGCTAATCAAATCAGCATTGAACTGAACATGTACGCTGTACACATGTTGGGTGAGGAATTCCGCCGTTGGGTTGCCGTGCTTGCAGCTGCCAGCCGCCGTTGTTCTTCCGCAGTTCCGCTACCAAATTTCCGCTGGACGGCGCCGTCACCTATGGCTAGGGTTCAGAGCTGCGGACGGGGATGGGGAAACTGATGCAATCCCTATTATATATAGGGATTTCGGCAGGGAACAGATCGAGCGAGACTTGCGGTCTTCGGAGAGGAAGGTATCATCCACGCCGCGATTTTTGGAGACGGGATTTGGGAGGCGGCAAAGACGCATCCCTTCCGCGCTTCGTTGATTTTGGAGGAGGCACAGGCGGGGGGCGGCGACCAGTTTCATCGCGTTGAGGGGCTTCGGGTGCTCGGTTAGTTCGGTGGACAGAGGGCCACGACCGAAATCACCGAACAAAGTTCGGTTTTCCACCAACGCTAACCGAGCATGGTACCGAGAATTTCGGTGTCGGTCAGTTCGGCTTCCGTGCAGGTTAATACGGTTCGGTTGATCGGTTCTCGGTTTATATGCCCACCGCGGAGTGCACACCCTGCCACATATCTCAAGCCTTGCCTTCACCGCGCTTCTGCTGCTGCCGCACGCCGCGGCTCCTATGCCTGGAGGGTGGAGAGGAAGGAGAAGAGGGAGGAGCAAGCCGCCTATCGCGAGGACATGCGTACGTGAAAGGCGGCCGCTCAATTCAACATCGACCTAGGAGCAGCGTCGTCTTGGGACTCCGACGACGATCGGTATCTTGACGCCTTCATTGAGATGTCGGAGGAGGACATCACTGAGGCAGATTCAGAGTCGGAGGAGGACGAGAAGTAGTAGTTGAACTATTTTTTTTTATCTATCTATGCTATGAACTATCTATGTATCGTTTTTATCTATCGTTTATCTATCTATGTATGCCTATCTATGAGTATCGAGTTAGAGTCGAACGTGTATCGAGTTGGAGTAGACGGAGAAGACGACGAGTAGTAAAAAAAATATAGCACCTCTGCTGGAGCGCCCCGCGTGTGCAATTTTTTGCAGCGGTCGCTGGAGCCAGCGCTCCACGGTGCGCAAAAGCTAGCTATGAAGGCGTTGTAAATGCTTTTTTAACGCACCGTATGTTGCACGCCTGTTGGAGATGCTCTAAGCAGTGACGGAGCTAGGAAAAATTAGGAGCCAGTTCTGGCCGCAAGCTGACTAAAGGAAGAGAATTGCCACCGAATATTTGGATACATATTATACATTACTAAAGCTGGGCATGCATAAGAGTTTGATTGCCATCTATGGTGAATCCCTGGTCTGCAATGGCCAAGGAACAGGCTAAATCGTGGAAATCCATTATCTCTCTGGAGTGGTGGAACATATGGAAAGAAGGGAATGCCGGAGTTCTCAGAAATTCTTCCTGCTGCCAAGACCATTATTTCTGAAAATTCAGGTGGAGACCAAGGATTGGATTGAAGCTGGTCATAGACGGCTTGTGCACATCGTAGAGCGACCCTTAGAACCAGATTGATGTAACTATATGATCTAAACCAACCCATCCCCTGTACTTCACGTTAATTGGTTAACCTTTATTCCTTCTAAGCGCAATGAAAAGCAGCAATCCTGCCTTTTCGTCAAAAAAATGTTCTGAACATGTTGCGCTTATGTGTGAAGGGCACGGCTGAAAATGCTCTAAGACGCAATCTCAATTGAAGTACTACCTGGAACGGGGGAAAACGTATCCAAAAGGCAGTACATATAAATACAAGAACATGGCAATGCAGTAGCAGATGAACACACGTATCACTTTAACTGTAAAATAATCAATTGATCTTCGATTTCGTGATTTATAATTTGGGTGTGCATTCTGCCAATAGAAGGATGTGATCAACTAATCATCTAATGTTGAATGTCAAGATGTCATGTTGTTCTGTAACAAATGGGCACACTATAGCAATAGAACATATACTATCAAGTATGAAGAGACATCACTTGGTAAAGCCAATGTCCAATCACAATTAACATCAAGAGAGCATCAAGGAGATGCAAATGAATCCTAATTGTTGCTGGTTACTACTTACAACTTACACCTGAAATTCACACCATCTTTATAGAACTGCAAGGTGTCACTCAATGGAACAGCAATGCTCCTATTCCACACAAGAGAGCGACCAAAGGATGTCCCGAAATCACATGAGCTCGTCGCCCACCACTTGGCACGCCGGTGCCTATCTCTGGGATGCCTTCGCAAGAAACCCCTTCCTTTCCTTTTTGGCACTCGTCGGCGAATAGGGCTGCCGGGTACGAGCCATGGATGTTGATGTAGGTTAACATTGTGTCTGCACAGTTAGTGCTCTGGTTGTTGATGTACGCGGCAAATGGGCATGCAAATTCCTTGAAAGCTTCACAACATTCAGTAGGAGGGTATTGTGGCCCTTTGCACTTGTTTGTGAGGATGGTGTAGTTCTGGGTCTCGAAGCTCATAGGGCAGTCTGATAAGCATGGACAAAAATAAACGGATGCATATCAGATGAAGGTACTGGGAAGTCCTGAACATGGTGAGAAGTATACTATCTAAAAAATACTCCCTTCGCCTGGAAATACTTGAAATAAGGGTGCACATTTGCATGATAGCTATCTGGACATACAGAATCCAAGTTTCCTACTTATATCCATCTGATGTCCAAGTTTCCTACTGATGTACTCCCTCCGTTCGAAATTACTCGTTCAAGAAATGAATGTATCTAGAAGTATTTTAGTTGTAGATACATCCATTTTTGTGACAAGTAATTCTGTACGGAGGGAGTACTACTGAACGATACTCTGTAATTTCCATTGGTAGTTCACCATTGAACTCTGTTTTTATAAGCCCAGGAACTCTACACAGGCCCTGTCAATCCTAACTGCATATGGGCTCAAGTTTTTTTTTTATGCGAATAATACGGAAATTTTATTCCAAATTCACAGGGTTACAATCGAGAGGCAATAAGTCCTCACAACATGGAGGACATCTGTTCATCCATACCGCAGTACAAGACTCGGTACGGCTATAATTTGCCATACAATCTGCTACCCTATTTTGAGTCCTACTAATTTTGGTACTCGGTATGGGCTCAAGTTAACAAGAGGCTATATTCAGTTGACAGCATGTGAATTGCAGATGGGCACAAGCATGTGAATGGCCGATGGGCACAAGCAAGAGGCTATATTCAGTTAACAAGCATGTGAATTAAGTATCTTCAGTGCGTGCACTGCACCATCAAATGCAGCTGCTTGCAGAACATCTCAATTCGTCAAGCAAGCATACGCCGAAATAAATCCAAGCCGCCGTCTTCTCCAACCAAATTCAGGTAACACTGAAGTGCTATCCAACACCATCACTTCCAACCAAATTCTCTCTAGCATCACTAGAATCAGACCAAATCCCTCCACGTCGATGGATTAAACCGCCGTGGATTAAACTTAGAAAGAAGAAGAGGTGACACCACGTACCCCTCTTGGTCTGCAGCAAGCTCCTCCTCCCCGTCGATGTCGATCCGGTGCTGGCCTGGAATACGCTGTCTGCTCAAACACCGACAAAACAAAAGAAACCCATCACAATCCGCTTCAAGAAGCAAAATACTAGTACTGCGCGGTAGTTGGGACTTGGGAGCACCGAGCACGCACCAGACACAGACACGGAGGGCGACTCGGAGGCGGAAGCGAGCCCGGCCAGGACGGCGGCATGGAAGAGGAACAGGAACCGACGGGTCAGCGCCATCGCTCGCCGCTGCAGCTTCATCTTCAGCGGAAGCTTCTTGGCTCTTGGGCGAAGATGGCTCGGCAGTCCGTTCTACTCTAGTGGACTAGTGGCGCGGGCGGCTATGGGGAGACCTGTAGTCTCCGCTAGCACTTCAAAGGCGACGGCGACCGCCATGACAGCGCCATTTGTGGGGTCGAGGTAACCTCTCAATCCCATCATTGGCTTGCCAATTTCTCCGAGCCTACTACGATCAGTTTAAGTGGTAGGGAAGCCTCCCTGTCATTCTCTTCAGAAAACAACACTGTACGAAGTGGTCAACATAAACTTTTGAAGCTTTGATTGGGCCAAAATAAATAATGACAATAAGTATAACAAAACTAATAGAGATAATAAGGGTATGTACAATGGTTGACAAGATAGTCTTATCTTAAGTTTTGCATGTAATATAGAGATGACAAAAAAAAAGTCTACAATGGATCATCTCTTAGCCTTATCTTCAATAACTAGCAATTCCTAAAAACGTGATGAGACATATTGTGCTTAGAGATCATCTCTTGTCTTCTCTTGACATGCCTTTTCTTATGAGTTCTCTCTCCTCCACCTCATCATTTATGCTACGTGGCACTCCTAAGATAGCACCATTGTACATGCCTTGCCCTCTGCAGCTACGTCGGCCTGATAGAAAAAATCAGGGTACAAATTATAATTCAAACCATAACAATTCTTCCAGCAAATAAAATAAAATAAAATACAACTGTTGTGAAACAAATAACAACAATTGAAATATAAATGAGATTAAAACGGTGGGAGGTCAATAATAGATTGGAACAACTTGAATATGATTGAGGAGTAAAAGTAGACGTGCACTTGCGACGCCGCATTTTCTTCGAAGTTTGTACTTTTGTCGGTCACTTCTTCGAAATTTTTACTTCTGTTGGTCTCTTTTTAAACCTTCATGTGTTTGGTTAGTCAAATTTGGGCTTTTGTTCATCATTGTGCTGCAATCACTGGCGGATCCACCATGGGACATCAACATACATCTACACCCAATTTTCTGTATAAAAAATTATGTACACACAAGCGCGTACTATATCACGGAAATACCAACCTACGGCCTATAGGCCCATTAAGTAGCCCATTTCAGAAGTAATAGTGAGCCGAAGAGCACCAAGGAGCAGGCTTCACGCACGAGAGTCACACATAGCGTCAACCACCAGTCACAATATTGTATTCGCCCATGGACGAGCCGACGCTTTCAAGTGAAGGATGATGGAATTGTTTCTTCAAGTGAAGAATGATGTTGCCATATCTCGCTTTCAAGCCATGACAAAGTGTATGGTCATGTTGTAATTTTCTTCTCTATTTTGTAGTTTTCTTAACCTTTTGAGATATTGTTTCTATCGTGAACAATTTGTATATGTACTAGAGAATACCCCACGCGTTGCTGCGAGAATCGATTGCAATATATTTCAGTGATTTGATTGCATGAAGATTCCATTGTTTAATTAATAATATATAAACTAAAGCTAAAAATAAATATTATATATTTGTAGTTGATTATTCTGTAGTTAGAAAATATTTTGAATATAAGTGGAATTACGTAATGGAAAACTTTCTTCATGCATGTTGAGTGGACCTTTGATGAGGTGGCATGTGTGGTGAGGTGAAAAGTGTGCATGAGATCAACTAAATGAAAACTTTTTCTCTGGCATGTAATGGTGGGCCTATGATGAGGTGGCATCAGGCCCGGCCCTGAGATTTTGGGGCCCTGGGTGAAACTTTAATGCGGGGCCCTAACATTTTCGGAAATGCTAAAAATGTGAAATCAAATTTGTAGGCACGAAAAATTAAACGTTTCTCATGGTGATTTATATTGTCGCGATGATGACTAATTTAGTTTGTAAGCAGGGGCGTAGCTATGTAGAGCTACCCGGTGTCACCGGCACCGGGTCCAATTTGAACTTGCTTAATATAACCCATTGATTTAGTGTGTAGACCATTGAATTATTTGACATATAGGCATGCATTCTTCTATGTGGACACCGGGTAATTTTCAATCTGGATCCGCCCCTGTTTGTAAGCATGGCAATTTTATGACAAAAATAAAGTGAGGCGAATTTGCCATGCTCACAAACTAAAGTTGTCATCCTCAACGAACATTATTTGTCATAATAAACGCTTGATTTGTCATACCTAAAAAATCTGTCATTCGCTGGATATCCGAGTCCAATATTTTTGGATATGATCATCACTAATTATACAAAGAGGTTCTAATGAAATAGCGTCATTGCGATTGTAGGCGGACAGTTGCGACTGGCCTCTCGGCATGGACATAAGGGCCACTAATGGGGGTCTCTGGCAAGGGAACATATCTGGTGCACCAAGGCAATTGGTGCTACCGGTGCACCGGACCCCGTTGCACATTCAAAAATATTTTTAAAAAAATTCGAAAATAAATTAGTCCATTGATACAACATCAATGTAAGTTGTCACAAAAGTTCAAATCAAAATTCAAAACAATGCTCAAGATACAAAAATGACAAATTTGACGTCAATGTGCTAATGAGCCAAAACTGAAGCCCAACTTGTGTTATGTACTATTCAATGTCAAATTTGTTATTTTTATATCTCAAGCAATGTTTTGAATATTGATTTAAATTTTTGCGACAACGTACATTGATGTTGTGTCAATGCACTAATTTTTTTGGGGATTTTTTCAAACATTTTGAAATGTGCAACGGGCGACCGGTGCACCGGTAGCACAAATTGCCCCGGTGCACCAGACACATCCCCTCTCTGGCAAAGGCACATAAGAGATCAAGCATTTGTTGCAAGCATCCATGCAAGGGTGATCGCACAATAGATCAAGCCAAATCGCATTGACCATCCACAAGCCAAATTGTGCTCGCGTGCTGTGGCAGAGGAAGGACTTAAGTTTTGTTATGGTGTTCTTGGAAAAAAAGTTTTGGTATGGTGAAACTGATAGCATGGAGAGAAAATTCCAGTACATAAAATATATAATAAGCCAGACGACAACTATAGTAAGCTTATATGAAAATATTAAGTCTAAAATTGGATGCCAAAAGATGAGATGTTAGTACAACAGTCAGTTATTATAACATAAACATGGAGTATTTTTTACGGAGAATTTAAACATGTAACCAACTTCTCCAAAATATATGGGTTACTACCTGAGAGAAAGCAGTGAAAACAAAAGTACCAACCATGTCGCATCCTATCACCAGGGTGTGAGAAGCCGAAGAAGCTACTATTTCGCCGCTGCAAATGGCAAGCGCATGTATGCATCAATTTGTTAATTCCATCTTCCAAAAACGAACGTAGAACTTGAGTACTTAATGAGAATTTTTTGAATATGAAAACTCAACATTTCTTAGTTAGTGCCATGAGCAAAACAAAATACCAATTCCCATGGCATAATACAAACCTACTACTACTACTACTACTACCCGCAAAACAATAGGGTGCAAATTATAGTTGAAACCATAAATATGCTTCGTGGAGAATAAACAAATACAAACTATTTGACAATATTTGAAATAACTGCTTATACCAGGTATTGGACGTAGAAGAACATTATGTAGTATTAAATAATACCAATAACAAGGATTGAAATATAAATGAGATTGAAATGGTGGAGAGGTCAAGAATAGATTGGAACCACCCGCAAAAAAAAGAATAGATTGGAATAGCTTGAATATGATTGAGGATTAGACATACGCACACAAACGCCACCGCGCCATATTTTCTATGAAATTTATGTTTCTATTTGCTTCTTCTTTAACCTCCGCGTGTTTGGTGAACCAAATTTGCAGTATTGCCCCTCCACGTGTTGCAATGGGTATTTTATGCTTGGGTTTCAGTGCTTCAGGGATAATGTTACAACCTTCGTGAGAGATTATGGTATCAAATTGAATTCTCGACGGTAATGACATGTACCATACTAGGAAGAAAAATCTCTAGCTTGGCTCGGTCTAGTATGTTAATCTTGACTAACAAACCCTATCATGTGTTTATCTTCCGAAGCATCTGTTTATCTTGGTAGTGCTTGCGAATGACAGTACAATAAGAAAAAAAAAGCATCGGATCTTGGCAGTGATTGCCAATGAAGGTGCAATAAGGAAAAGGTGTCGGTTCACCTTGTGAACCTCTTATCTTCAGGCAAAGTGTGTGCAAATGTTCCACGATGTTAGGTTCTCACGGTATTCGACTCATGCAGCTTGCCAAATCTTTGTGGGTAGTCCACCTTGTGCAAATTAGGTGTTATGTAACTTTCAATACATAATTCTTGGAGAAAATCGAGAAGTAAAAAGGTTCTTATAGATGTCACCTTTATTAGAAATATTTGTAGTATCCCCAGCCCATCTGGGTTCAGTCCTTGACTTGAAACTGGTGCTTGCATTTTCCTGCATTTATTTTGAGGCCTTTCAGTGCTCACATTTTCTTGCATTTATTCCAGGCCTTTAGGGGACGTGCGTTCAATCGAAGGAGACGTTCTCATCGACTATGCCGAAGGTGTCTGTGGCGACTTCGTCAATCTCAAATGCATGTGCCAACTTAGTCTCTCGGAGGTGCTCATAGAAGTGAGTGTATGTGCGTATGTATGAGCGTGTGTTGTTAAAAAAGAACAATATTTTGTGGTTTGTATAAGATGCAAAAGGTGTAGAGAGATCACTTTTATAACAAATATTTGCGGTTTGTATTTATTCCACCTAGGTAGGTAAACGAATATGAAACATTGCAGTTTGTTTGATCAATCAAATAGTTAAAAGCGGCTGAAACAAAACATAAACGCCCACCTTGGGGCTCGAACCCAAGACCACAAGGTTAAGAGCCTTGCGCTCTACCGACTGAGCTAGAACGGCAAGTGATACGAATTTCAAAATTAATATATATATTGAAGCAAGATTTAAGTGATGTGTATTATAAGCGGAAGTAGTAAAATGGAGAGGTTTCTTCAGCAGACGAACACTGAAAAGTACCCTGCTCGCGTTGGTCGTAGGCTACAGCTCCGAGAAGAAACGTACAACTTCACAACTTTGTGAGCAAATTTTGAATCCGGGAAACACAACATTTCTTTAGTGCCATGCGCAAAACAAATCACAAATTGCCATGGCATATAGTACCCACTGCTCACTACTACTACTACTCAACTGCCCACTACCCAGTGGCATAATACACGATGACATGTACGGGAATCCATACTAGTACTCTTCGCGCCCGTATATGGATCAGGCCGTGCAGAGCTCGCGCGAGAACCCGACCCGGGCGTTGGCCACGTCGAAGAGCACGCGGTGGTTCTGCTGCTGCATGCTGGCCAGCACGTTGAGCCCCGCGTTCACACCAGCCGACGGGCCCGCCGCCATGGCCAGGCACGCGACGCCGCCCGACGAGCTGTGTATCATCACGTTCTCCTCCGGCAGCGTCACGGCTGCGCCCGCCCCGCCAGCAAACGCGAACGTCACGCTCGGCACCCGGAGTCCGGTCACGTTGTAGCACGTGTCGAACCCGCCCAGAGGCGCCGACATGGGCGCCCGCGCCTTGCGCCGGAACGCGTCGCACACGGCCGCGTAGACGGGGGGCGAGAGCCGCGTGAACATGGTGCCCGCGTCCACGATTGTGCCGCCGGTGCCTGTGGCCGGGTCGAACGACGCGAGTGCCGATGCCGGCACGGCCACGGCCCTGCCGCCCACGCGGACGCCGATCATGTCGACGTAGTACAGGGTGGGGGCGGTGGGGGTTGTAGAGCAGCGGCGTCGTCTTGATCCGCTTCGGCTGCCCGGCGGGGCCGAGCCTCAGCGTCCCGGAGAAGTTGGAGGACTTGTAGCTCGGGAGGCAGTAGGAGAAGACCGAGCCGTAGGTGTCCTTCGTCTGCGACAGGAAGGAGAGCGGCCCGCGCCCAAAGCCAAGGAGCCCCTGCGGCGGCACGGACCGGCCGGTGACCACGCGGAGGCACCCGAACGTGTAGGACGACACGGCACTGCCGCCCTCAAGGGCGAGCACGTCCTGCCCGAGAACGGCCTGAAACGTGGACGAGCCGTACGACAGGTTGAACGCGCACGACGCGCCAGGACCGCCGGGGCAGGACGCGGCACCCGGCACCTGCGCGCACTGCGGCGAGCCGCACCGCACGGGCCGGTACGTGAGCGAGTCCGTCGGGGAGAAGGACGGGGACGACTTGGGCGCGCAGCCGACGCAGGCGCTGCAGGGGATCCAGGCGGCGTCGTTGCTGGGGTCGATGGCCACCAGGAGAGTCTGCGGCGGCGTGCCGAGCCGCGCGCGGGCCACGTAGTTGGGGATGCTGAGGATCTGCCGGCCCGGCGCGATCGGCACGAACGACCGGCCTTTGCTCTTAGGTTTGGCTTTGGCGGGCACGGCCGCCGCGAGCATGGCAACGCGTGCCACGTCGGCGGCGGACTGCGCGGCGAGGGAAGCCGCCCATTCGGTGAGCGCCGCGCCGGCGCTGGGCGACGGCAGCGAGTGCGAGCGTGCCAGGAGCAGCGTTGAGCTGCGCACGGAGACCGCGGCCGTCCAAAACGTAGGGAAGAGGAGCACGGCGAGGATGGTGGGTAGTCCTAGAATCCACATGGTTGCTTTTGCTCGATCGCTAGCTCGGCTTCTAGCAAGAAATGAAGGATGGCGAGAAATGAGACCCGAAGTTGGCTGGCTGGCCGGGTGTACATGGAATGGAAGCGTCGAGGTACGGTGTATATATAGGCCAAGAATTATTTGCCGCTGCCATGCATGCACTGATGACTTTGGCCGGTTGAGATTGTTTGGCCTCTTACTTTGGCCGGTTGAGGTACAAAGAAAGTAGTAGGTAGGCACAAGGGTGCTTGTTGCAGCTAGGTGGCCAAGGCGCGCACCAGTGTACTTTCTACCAAGTACCAACTCAGCTAGAATCCTAGCCTGCTCACTTGTCATGGCTTTAGAGATTTATATTAATTAACTTTGTCAGTTAGGTTTATAGGCACAAGCTCACAACCGACTTCACCGTCATGGTAAGTATAAGGATATATTTATATGCGCAATTGTTATTTCACAGGCAACTGGAATTTTTGCTTATGTCAGTCGACCGGGAGTATGGCGGGGCCTAGATGCTGAAGATGGCAGCATCGTGGCGAGGCTTCAATCAGAGCGACCTGAAGCCGGCAATGAGATGACACCGACGTCGCAGGTGGAAGGGAGTCAGAAGTTGAGGGTTCGGGATGGGTGGACGGGTGGAGGAGGGAGGATGGGTGTTGGCGCGGTAGAAGAACAGGAGGTGGGGCAATAAAAGGGGCCGGTGGCTGGGGTGGTGACATCATGGCAATAGGTCACGGTCAAGGGAGGGCTGGTGGCCGGGGTGGTGACATCATGGCAATAGGTCACGGTCAAGGGAGGGCCGGTGGTCGGGGTGGTGACATCATGGCAATACGTCACGGTCAAGGGAGGGCCGGTGGCATCGTGTACACTTATAATGTTGCACTATATCGGTACAAAATACAATACGTACAAACCTTACTTCAACACTATTAAGATGCACACAACCAAGGAAGAAAGAAAAAAAAAGAAGAGGACCCTTAGGGATCACGGGTGAGACGAACGACCCGCCGCAGCAGTGTATCAACTACTACCAACATCATTGGCAACACGTGGACGATGAGAAGATTCCCGGACATTGACGCCTTCAACAAAAAATAGTGCATGAACATCATTGCAGATCCAGCTACATAGGCTAGACCGCGTGTTTTCACCCAGAAGAGAAATATTGAGTAAGCTCTAGAGAATGCTTTCAACAAAGGAAAGTTAATCATCGCTGCCAAGAACGATCAGAGATGGCCGAACCTAGGGCTTTCACCCCGGAACTTAAGACTTGATACTCGAAGAGCTCCACCAAAGACGAAGTCTCCTATGTTGCTACCACCAAGTTCTCGAAGAAATCTGACTGAAATATCCTTATCGACATCAGAATCGTGGATCAAGGTGAACTCTACACACCAGAGTACTTGTTGAGACGGTACATCTGCCAATGCAAATAATGAGCATGCTAATTAACAACTGCCCGATGTGGGGGGATACCTTGACCATCACCGAAACACAAGGGATATCAAGCAGAGATGGACCATCATGTGGGAGGGAGGCATCAGTATCCTGGCACGCAAAGCCTGGTGGCCAAGTCGGACGCACCTCCACTGAGCATCCACCGCCGCTCGCTCCACAGGATGCCCCACCACTTATGCCCATGCTGACGGATGGCCGCTAGAAGAAGGCCGACACACAAAGTCAAGCAAGCAAAAAAAATGCGCACATCGGGCAGTTGCAATCTATTTTAATGTGATTTGATTATGTGGTAAATATCAGGGTATTGATAACGCCAAACAAAAATTAAAAATACATACGATTTTGTATATTTTATTATGCATAGTTGTAAACTATTTACTAGATATAACTAATATTTTTTTCATGCATGGTTGTATGTGGTGGTGGGTCTTTTTCCATGCATGGTTGCATGTCGATGTGGGTCTTATACCATCCATAGTTATATGATGATGTGGCATGCTTGCGTCTTGAGGTAAATACATTGGTGGGGGTGTCTCTCTTAGGTATTAGGATTCATCAATGTAAAGTTCTTGGATTGATGATGCACCACCTACTATCTTTTTCTGTTTCCGTAACTTTGATTTCAAATGAATAAAGAGGTGATGAGATGTGGAAAAAAAAAGAAAAAACACAAGGAGGCTGACTTTGATTACAAATGCATTTTGGGTCATATTTTGATCATAATTTTAAAGTATAAAATTTAAGTTATGCGTTGCAAAAAAAATATTATTGAAAACTACATTCAAGTATGAATCCAATAATATAACTTTCGATGCCATACACATTAATATTTTGCTAGTCAAATATGTGGCCAAATTTTGACAAAAATATGATGAGAAGTGAGAACTAATAAATCCATACAGAGGTTAGAGCCTGCAGACCACGTGGGTGGCATACACCTTACAGCTAGAGCTAGGCACTGACATCCATCCATGCATGTTTCTTGGTAAGCAGCGTAGGTCAGCGCTTGAAGCTTGATGATGAGAGTGCACGCAGACTGTACTCCATGGAGTATGTTGGTTGTTGGAATGAAACATGACGACGACAGTCATCGGCTCATCGCCCAGCTCAACACCCCATTTGCTGGCCGGCATCGTCGTGAATTCTAGGAGGGAAGAGGGGAAAGTGTGGGTTTGCGGGAGGCAGGGACTAGTGCCGCCACCGAACGAGACCGAGCCAGATGGTGTGCTCTCTACCTAGCCAGCTACGGCATGCTGCATGCGCCGCGTTCGGCCATGGCAGAGAGCACCAATACGTTCATCAGCATGTGATCGACATCGTCCGGATCCGTCGGTCTTCACCGCAACGATCTGGTCGGCAGTGCATCAAACAAATCTGCTCTCTGTCAGCAGGGGACATTGCTCAATGATGACAGGGGCAATGCCGCATTGCTTGTACAAATGTTACATCTCTACAGCCCATGTATACCACAGTACGCACGTTCCATTTTCGACGGCCCATGTGTACCGAATCCATCCATTTTCCCATCCTATAGCTGTTGAATAATTAGGCATTTTTCCGTTAAGTTTAATAAAAAAAACAATTGGTAAAACATGATCAGCATGATAGAGAGAATAATTGAGACATGCAACTGATTGTTGAAACTAGTCATGGAACCAAAACCATAAAGAAAAGACATAATATTTATATCGATTGCTACTAGTAGTACTCCAAACACTAACCCTAACAGAGAGGATAATGTGACATACGAAGCAGCAGAAGCAGAAGCAGATGCGTCATTCGTCATGTCGTTGAAGAGGTCGTCGACGTCGGGGAAGAAGTCCTCGTTGGGGAACTCATCATCTATCGCAGCCACGATGAACGATCCAACAGTTGCGTGGAAGCGCTCCCAAAAAACTTGATCGCCCCTCTCCCGTACCGGATCACAAGAGGCGTAGTTTCGGAGGCCTGCTGTCTCACTCCCCGGTGCACGCCCGGACGTGAGATGGGAAAGAGATAAGTGGTGCAATGTTCTGGAACGAGGCGATTTGTTCTGTGTCTCGTTGAGAAGGGGAGCAACCTCTTATAGGTGTGACGAGATGAAACTGAAAATGGATGCACTAATTCCCATTAAGTAGAAGAGAAACGGACGCACTAAAAATCCTATTTAGTGGTCAGTTTCGTCTTCCATTAGTACGCCAATCGTTTCAACTTGCATGACAACTTATGTAGTGGGTCTCAATCCGATCTCCTTTGATGCATTGTCTATCACATTTCGTGATAAACCATTTGTGAAGGGATCTGCCAGATTCTTAGATGTGTTTATATTGTCCAATGCTATAACTCCGGAATTTCTCATAAACCTCACAGGTTCCAGTCTCCTTCTTACATGTCTTAATGACTTCTTATTGTTCTTAGAATTGTTTACGTTGATAATCACTGTTTGATTATCACAATTCATTAGGATAGTTGGTATTGATTTTTCAACCACTGGCAAGTCCATTAAAAGTTCTCAAAGCCATTCTGCTTCAACTGTTGTTGTGTCTAATGCTATGAGTTCTGCTTCCATTGTTGACCTTGTTAGGATGGTCTGCTTGCAAGACTTCTAGAAAACATTAGCACCACCAAGTGTAAACACATAACCACTTGTGGCTTTAAGCTCATCAACATCAGATATCCAATTCGCATCACTATAACCTTCAAGTACTCTTGGATACCCCATATAGTGAAGTCCATAACTCACAGTTCCTTTCAAATAGGTCAGTATTCTCTCAAGTGCATGCCAATGAACATCACCTGGGTTTGAAGGAAACTAGCTTAGTTTCCTCACGGCAAACTAGATGACAGGCCTCATAGCGCTAGCTCAATACATGAGCGATCCAATGATTTGAGAAAATCTCAATTGATCCTTTGTTTCTCCTTCGTTTTTCGATTCAACACACTTGGATCATAAGGTGTCGGAGAAGGTTTATAATCTGAATATCCAAAGCGATTCAGAACCTTCTCCACATAGTGAGACCGTAACAGAGTAATCCCACCATCATCACCTCTCAAAAGCTTGATGTTCAAGATAACATCAGCTACTCCAAGGTCTTTCATCTCAAAGTTTTGATTCAGAAATCTTTCACTTCCTCGATGACCTTGAGACTTGTTCCAAAAATAAGTATGGCGTCAACATACAAACACAATATAACTCCCTCGCCCCCACCATGGCGATACTGCACGCACTTGTCGGCTTCGTTTGCAACAAAGCCCATGGATGACAAAATTCTTTCGAACTTCTCATGCCAGTGCTTAGGTGCTTCTTTCAAACCATACAAAGGTTTCAACAACTTGAACACCTTTTCTTCATGACCATCTACTACAAAACCATCAGGTTGTTCTATGTAAATTTTCTCATCCAACTCTCCATCTAGGAAAGCTGTCTTAACATCCATTTGATGAATGAGAAGTTTGCGTGAGGCAGCCAATGAGAGTAGTACTTGAATAGTGGTCAATCTGGCCACATGCGCATAAGTATCAAAGAAATCTTCAGCTTCTTTTTGGGTATATCCCTTGGCTACAAGCTGTGCCTTGTACTTTTCTATTGTACCATTAGGCCTAAGCTATTTCTTAAACACCCACTTACATCCTACAGGTTTACACCCATAAGGGCGATTGGTGATCTGCCATGCCCCCTTAGCCATGATGGAATCCATCTCACTATGCACAACTTCTTTCCAATAGTTTGCGTTAAGAGATGCATAGGCTTCTGAAATAGAAGTGGGAGTATCATTCATGAGGTGCACAATGAATTCTTCGCCAAATGACTTTTGGTCCTTTGTCTTTTGCCCCTTCTAGGAGCTTCATTGTTATTCTACTCAGGAATCTCAATGTGTTTCTTCTCAGAATGCTCCAATGGAACAAAAGATTCAGTGGTTGTCTCTAACCTCTGGCTAGATGAGCTAGATATATCTTTCATAGGAAAAATATCCTCAAAGAAATTCGCATCATTCGACTCCATGATTTTACCAATAGAAATCTATAGCTAATGCTATTGAAAGCATATATCAGGAAAACACAATCAATTATTTTTGGTCCAAGCTTACGCTTCTTGGTAATTGACACGTTGACTTTAGCCAAACAACCCCAAGTTCGCAAGTAGGAGAGTTTAAGCCCTTTCGTTTCTCGTGCGTCAAATTGGGTAATCTCTTTATTGTTTGCGGAAACTCCGTTTAGGACATGACTTGCAGTCATCAAAGCCTCCCCCACCATTCCTTGGAAAGTCCGGCTGTGTCTAACATGGCGTTAACCAAATCAGTTAGAGTGTGGTTTCTTTCGTTTGGCAACCCCGTCTGACTCGAAGAACCGCCACTCTCTTTAAGATCGACTCCCCGGTTGAGGAGAACAGGACTACATGGCCTAGGCGATGTCCGCGGGTGAGTGTGCCAGACATATTAGGTCATGAGTTCAATTCTCGTTTTGACATCTTTTTCCTTAAAAAGAAACTTGACAAACATGAAAAAAAACAAGAAAAGAAAACAGAAGAAAAATCATGGAGCAAGAGAAGCGGGTCAAACATAAACCTTCTCGATCGAAAGAGAGAAGGAAGAACCCACAAGCCAGAAACGAAACAATGGAAACCAAATGAGAAGAAAATACAATGAAAATAAACGTCTAGTGCAAGCAGACATAGAGGATCAGTGTGAGGCACTATCCCGGCTAACTGGGATCAAATCCCTTGTTCTGCAAATTAATTATTGCTCGCGAGGTGGAACCCATCCGTTTGATGTGGATCTAATGGCTCTCGCTGCTTTCGGTTATATCCATAACTGCCAACCGTTCGCTGGTTAGTGATGTCCTTATTTCGTGAGCAGCCCTCTTTCTGACGTAACGACGGGAAACCAGGATGGGCAAGCAACTAGGCCTATCAGGAGAATACCTATAAGTGATAAATTAAGTAGTCATTGTCTAGTTTAGTTAGGAATAGATTTGCTCTGGCCTTGGCCAGAATGGATTGAACTCGTTGTGAGGGTCGACGGGAGGAAATCACAAGCAACCCTATATTTCGCCATTTCTAGAGTCCTCCCAATCCTACATCGATAGTGAGAGTAAGGGGACGCTTACATTTTTTTAGGGGATTACAAAAGAAAATGTGCTCCGCATTCCGAAGTTTAGAGGTGCTGAACTTTCTTTTGCTCATTTCGGTTTTCCTGCTCTAGGAGTCAACCCGGCCTGCTGGGCTGGCCTGTAATGAGGCCCAATAAAATTGCTAGTTAGGGGCTAGACATGCGTTGTTGGGGTGTGTGAGAGACCCGGCTAGTTTTGGGCCTGCCATGATACGAGCCGATGCAGGACAAATGGACATGTCTCTAAACGGCGGCATGATTAGTATATCTTATTTGACGCGTTTGCGTCAAACTGCCGGCGCTTCGCACAAGTGAGCGACCGAGCAGCGATGCGATGGGCCGGCCCAAGTTTTGCGTAGACAATGTATGCAACTAGCCAGCCGAATTGGGGAACCTTCTAGAAGGTTCCCTGAATTTTATCTTCTTTTAAACTAAGTTCATGTTAAAATATAGTTCTTATTTTTCAAAAAATGTTCTTGCTTTTAAAAATGTTCCAAATTTCAGAAAACTGCTGTTTTTCAAAATTGTTCGTAAATTCAAAAAATGTAGAGGATTCTCAAAAAATGTTCTTATGTTTCAAAAAATGTTGTGAATGCTTTTCTTCTATATTTTCGCAACTTTCAAGAAATGGTCGTGTGTTAAAAAAATTGTTCCCATTTTCAAAAATTCTTTGTAAATTGCATAAAATCTTCACGTTTTCATTTTTCCAGAGTTTCAAAAATGTTCACAAATTCAAAAATTGTCCGCGTTTTCTAATTTTGTTCAGGAATTTCAAAATATGTTCGCGTCTCCAAAGTTTGTTTTGGAATTTGGAAAAATGTTCCTGTTTCAAGAAATGTTCATGCTTTTCAAGAAAAGTTCCTATTTTTCAAAAAAATTAATTTTTAGAAAAATTGTTCAGAAATTTGGAAAGTGTTTGAGTTTCATAGAACATTCTATTTTTGACTCAAAATGTTTGGAACTTCAAATTTTGTTCATTCTTTTGGAATACGTTTGGGGTTTCAAAATTGATTCATTTTGTTAGAAAATAAAATTTTTAAAAAGTACTCTAATATTTTAGAAATTGTTCCAAAGTAAAAATAACTTCAGAAATTTTGTTTTTTGTTTTTTATAAAAATTCTCATTTGTTTCAAAATCTGCTTGAAATTTCAAATTTTGTTCGTGTATTTCAAAGACTATTTTGAAATTTCAAATCTTGTTCACATTTCTTCAAAAATTCTTTTGTAAGTTTCCGAAATGTGTTCAAATTTTCAAAAATATCTATGCTACTGTACACGTATAGAAAATAATATCCAACAGGGAATATCCCGCAGCGGTAAGTTCCTAAATAAGTTCTCGATGCTTGTTTGTTCACATGTGGCCATTTACTTTAGTGGCAAGTAGAGCGACATTGCGTGTTTGAATCCTAGCAGCGTCTCTTTTGATTTTTCAACTTTTACTGCTGTTAGCAACTCACGGTGCCTCTTAGTGGGCTGGCCCAGTCACATGGCACATGCGTGCGTCGCGCTCCCTATTTTCCGCGAAATGCGGCACATAGGAGTTCCCGGTATGATTGCCTCCATAAAAAATCTAGACAGTGCTATGGATCTCTTTGATGTGTGTACGTTTCGTTTTAAGATTTTCTCATTCACTTGCGGTTTGTCGCCATGTGTGGCTCGGCGCCCGAATGATTCTCTAATAATCCCCTTGAACATGGGCGCTGATAGGCGCCAGTCGACTGGCCAAGTCGATCGACCGGTCGCCGCACATCTGTTTGATCGAAACAGCCTGCATCATTAGATCGTTTCCTCAGCCGGAACACAACCCCCAAAAAAAATATTCGTACGCACGCAGTTTGCTCTGCCCCCAGCAGCACGCGGCCTACAGTCCCATGCGGAGGCAGCATCTGCTAGCCGCGGCCGTTCCCGAGTAGATGGCTTGCCGCGGACTACGCTCCACTCACAAAATATAGGCCAACCCTGTCGTGTCGTCCCAGCATCCGGTGGCTACCATCGTAGCATCCATTATTCGAGCATGTCACAGGCCACGTCGCAGCACCCCGATGGCCACCATCACAGCTCACGGTCGCAGCATTTGCCTATCGTTGTCGCAGAGATTTCTGGCCGGTCGCAGCAAACGACAATGACGGTTGCAATACCAAAAAAGTCATTGTCGTCGCCGGTTGTAACTCGCCTACCGGTTCCAGCATTTTGAGTCTCCGATTGTAGCAATCGACCTTGCCGCTTCCAGCAAATGACATCGCCAATTCCAGCATTCCGCGGTGGAGCACCGCGCCACCACCCTATGGTAGCAGCTCCTTCATTGGCCGCTTGTCGCGCCGTCGCCACAGTCAACGCTACCGCTGTAGAAAACATTGTAGTTCGTTGTAGCAAAGCCATCTATCGGTTACAGCTTCGGCATCGGCCGGTTGCAACAAAACCTGTTGCTGGTTCCAGCTCCGATCCCGGTTGCAGCAACCCCAGTTGTCGGTTCCAGCTCCAATTCCAGCCGGTTGCAGCAAAACTAGTTGTTGGTTCCAGCATTGCCACCCCGCCCCCCTGCAAACATCCATCCGTGGTCACCATGGAAAAAGCTCGCCGCCTGTCCACGGTGTCGGTGTCAAAACCGGCGGATCTCGGGTAGGGGGTCCTGATCTGTGTGTCTTAGGCTGATGGTAACAGGAAGCAAGGGACACAATGTTTACCCAGGTTCGGGCCCTCTCGATGGAGGTAAAACCCTACTTCCTGCTTGATTGATATTGATGATATGAGTAATACAAGAGTAGATCTACCACAAGATCGTAGAGACTAAACCCTAGAAGCTAGCCTATGATGATTATGATTGTAATTGTGATCGGCCTTCTAAGGACCAACCTCTCCAATTTATATAGACAGCGGAGAGGGCTAGGGTTTACACGGAGTCGGTTACAAGGAAGAAAATATAATATCCGGATCGCCAAGCTTATCTTCCACGCAAAGGAGAGTCCCATCCGGACACGGGACGGAGTCGTGAGTCTTGTATCTACACGCTCCAACAGTCCGGACGATGTATATAGTCCGGCTGTCCGGATACCCCCTAATCCAGGACTCCCTCAGTAGCCCCTGAACCAGGCTTCAATGACGATGAGTCCGGCGCGCAGTCTTGTCTTCGGCATTGCAAGGTGGGTCCCATCTCCGAATACTCCAAAGTACCTGTTACGACGAATAGTATCCGGCTTCCCATCAATGTTGTACTCCTCGGCTTCTGTACCTCAATAATGGCCATCTCCACGTGTCGAGCGAATGTGAGGAGCCGAGGCATTCTTGCATTTGCCACCCCCGATTCTTCGGGTTAACCGTCTATTTGAAGAGACGGGGATTCTCAGATCCAAACCTCACTCTCCCCCCTCGAGCAAGCATCCAAAGCGCTCCGGAAAAACCATTCCAACATGGCCGGTCGTCGCAGCTCTTCTGCTCGCTCTCCTCGCTCCAAGCCGGGGGATTGGGAAGAGTGTTCAGATCATCATAGCCGTTTGATAGAGTTACAAACCCAAGGGTTTCTCCCACCGGCGTTCATGGTCCCCGTCCGAGCCGGAATAGCCACCTATAATGGCGGGGAACAAGCGAAGGGATCTCCTAATCCATCTCCAGAGGAGCGAATATGCCTCATCCCGCATCTGCTAAGGGGCGTCGGGTTTCCTATCCACCCGTTCCTTCGCGGGCTCCTGGAGTTCTACGGCCTCCAGTTGCACAACTTCACCCCTGCCTCCGTGCTACATATAGCCGGATACGTTGCCCTTTGTGAGTTATTTCTAGGCCGTGAGGCCGTGAGGCTCACTTCGGGTTATGGAAGAAGCTGTTCTGCCTTGTCCCTCGCAACCAGGGAGAATCCCTATGTCAAGTGGGCGGGGCCGAAGTATGGCACATTGCCGAGACCGGATACCTATCCGGTACTCCCAAGAAGGCACCAGAGAACTAGCCTTCGGAGTGGTTTTACGTTGATGACGTTCCCCTTCCGGATCCAGTCCGGACAGGTCTCCCCAAGTTCAGTAACGCCCCGCCGAGGGCACGTCTAAGCTGGCGCCCCTCGGGCCCCCAAGAGGAGGATACCAGGGAAATACACTTCCTGATGGGCAGGATAAAGTTACTGGCCAAATCCGGACTGACAATAGTTGAGGTTATGGCAATATGCATAATGCGGGAAGTGCAACCGCTTCAATATCGGGGAAGCCCATGTGGCACTACAACAGGGAAGATGATGCCACTCGCTGTGGCCGTAAGGGTCCGGACTCTGCCACTACTCTGGCAAGGATATTGTCCGATTTATACAAAGGAGAATAGGAAGAATTCCTTCACATTAAACCACGAGATGGATTCTCCATGTACAACCCCCCAAACTGGGTAAGTCGTCATTCCTTTCCCTGCTTCACTTATTGTGGCATTCTTCGCTAAGATTATCTGCCTCGATATTCCCGAGCAGGAACTGAGGAGGGCCGTAGAAGGAATCTCTAGCCCTTCCCCGCAGCCAGAGGACCCCGGAAGGGCCCTCGATCCAGGACTCGAAGAAGATCCGGATATTACCGTGGAGCTTGTCAACGGGATAGTTTATCAGGCAAGCTGCGATGGCGCCTCAGTGGCTATTATTGCCGACTATCCCGGACTGCTACCTACGTCGCGTGTAAGCCAAGCCGAAAACTCTATCCTCCGAAGAGGACTCCTTCCTGATGTCATGCCTTACCCCTGAAGTGTTGTTTTTTTGCAGAGACGATGGTCGGAGCGCGGGGCCGAGCCCCTAGGGACCCGTCGGCCACGGGCGTCTGGATCGGGCAGGCTCAAGAGGA
This sequence comes from Triticum timopheevii, assembly GCA_963921465.1. Taxonomy (NCBI): domain Eukaryota; kingdom Viridiplantae; phylum Streptophyta; class Magnoliopsida; order Poales; family Poaceae; genus Triticum; species Triticum timopheevii. The sequence goes on along the minus strand of OY997266.1, from coordinate 629,553,117 downwards.
AGGCGGTTAGGGTCGAAACGCCGCTATAGAGGTAAGGCAAAAACCTATCCTGCGATTATTGTATTTGAAGTATAACAGCGCCCTTCGTGTCCTGGCAGGAAGAGGAGTAGCTGGACTATATCCGGGGATCCTGCCAATCACGCCTCCACCAGCCGGATTCCAGAACCGGCTTTGAGAGAGGAGGCGAACATGGGGCCGATGCCGCATAGTTCTCCGACAGAGGACGCAGATATGCTCTCTGCCACGAATTCCGAAGTAGAGAGCGCCATGAATCACCGGCGCCGACGGGCCGTACTTCGCAACAACATCTTTTCCGAGGAGGCATTTAATGCTTTCAATTCGGGAGACGCATACATCCGAGCTGCTCAAGGCGGGCTTGCCCGAGTGACGGACCAGTATACCAAAGATATACGGGTAAGAAAATTTGATAAGCATGTATAGGAGTAGCCCCTGAGACTTGAAACGGTTGGAACAAATGTTTTAAGGATCAATTTATGCACAGGTCCTTGTAGATAAGAATGAACAATTGTCTCGGGAGCTGGAGGAGTACAAGGCCCAGCTGAGGGCCACGGTTGCCAAGTTAGAGGAATCCCAGAAGGCCTCATCTAGTAACATTTGTCTCAATTGTACGAAGATGCACCAGTTAGTAAGTGGCTGGTATGACAAGTCTAACAGAAAATTCTGCAGACAATCCCAGGGTGAATCCGGAGGGCGTAAGAGATGACGAGTCGCATCTCAAAAGGCAGCTAAAGGCTGGCGAGCGTGTTCTTACGCAAGTTAGGCAGGAGAAGAACAATCTTCAAGATGCAAATGTCCGGCTGGACGTGGAATTAAAAGACGTCCGCACTCAGCTGGCGGACTCCATGAAGGAGAACAAAAGGCTTCGACGCGGCATTTATGGTAAGTGCCTAGACGAACTGTTGTACAGTTCGGCAAGGAAGCATATTGAAAGAACTTTGCTTGCAGGAATGTTAACGGGCCGCCCTGAGGAGGAGATGCCCTCATCTGCAGGCGATTTACTGCAAGACCTCTCACAACTGCATGAGAGAGCTCGGCAGGTGATGCAGGGCGTTGCTCAGGCCTTGTGGCCATCAAGCTTCCTGCCGAATGGCATGGGGGAGCTTGTGGATATGCTTCAAGGAGCACGGCGGCGCTTCTGATTATGGAAGATGTCAGCCTGCCGGCAAGGTGCAAGTGAAGCCTGGGCTATGGTGAAGACGCGCTACACCAAGCTGGACCCAAACCATATGACCGAAGTCGGACCAGCGGGGCCAGATGGGCAAGAAATTGCCGTGAGTCTGGTGTATGACCAGGTAGCGTTAGCCACAAAGTATTGTCAACAGGATTGTAAGCTAGATAGCCTGTTGGATGGTATAGAGGAGGAATATAGTCGGTCCAAGTGACTGTGTAATTCAATGGACATAAGTAGTCCCTAGCCGGATTAAAATTATTTGTCATGGCGGACCTTTTCGCTTCAGCCCCCGGATCCTATAGTCTGGGGTGTGTCCAAATACCCGCTCAGTTATACAGAACCGGGGTATGCGTGGAAACCAGGCGTAGGGGTCATAAGTGCTTGAACAGACAAGTACCCAACTAGTTATGTTATATTACATGGATAGTAAGAAACATCTTCCAGGGAGAATAGTTCCGTTAGGGGTTCCTTTCCCTGGGTACGCATGCGACGATGCACATGTCCGGACTGCGAACAAGGACACAGGATACAAAACTTCTAGGGATTTACGTTGTAATAAATGAATACATCTTTTGTTCACCGATCGAATATTCTCTTAAGGATGCTAGCTTTCGGCTTCACCCAGTCTGAGGTACACATCCGGCTGAACCGGCAGTAACAATCACAGAGGTGCTCCCCTTATGCCCTAGCCGAATTAACGGGAACGTATGGCATAAACACAAGAGCCAGGCAACCCAGCTTGGCCACATCTTAAGTCATATCGATGCATATAATGGTGAAGAAAAGGCACGTATGGAAAAAGGAACGCATATGTGATGGGCAAAAAGCCAATAGAGTAATTATTTTTAGCTTCCGTATAGGAAGCCCCCAGGTATTGCTTACACACATAGTACGGCCGGAGTGTTCTGGGAGTCCGTACTGTATTAAATACTTTGTGTGAAGAGGAAAAAAGGTTGAGAAAGGAAAAGGGAGGGAGCATAATTAAACACGAGGGGGTAAGGAGACGAACACTGAGTTCGGCGCTAGGCGTAGAATCTCCGGAGTCTGGCCGCGTTCCATGGGTTCGGCTCGAGTCTGTTATCGGATGCATTACATAAGCGGTATGCTCCTTTGGTGAGAACTTTGTCAATGACGAAGGGACCTTCCCACTTGGGTTTGAGCTTGTCCTTCTTCTTCTCAGGTAGGCGTAGAACGAGCTCGCCAATATTATAAGTTTTGGCCCGCACTTCTCTGCTTTGGTACCGTCGAGCCTGCTGCTCATAGAATGTGGAGCGGGCTTTTGTGACATCGCACTCCTCCTCCAGGGCATCCAAGTTATCCTGCGGATCTAACTCGGCTTTCTTCTCTTCGTACATGCGTACGCGTGGCGAATCATGTATTATGTCGCAGGGTAGTACTGCTTCCGCGCCGTACACCATAAAAAATGGTGTATATCCGGTGGTGCGATTCGGCGTGGTCCGCAGCCCCCAGAGTACGAAGTCGAGCTCTTCGACCCAGTGCGTGTCCGACTCTGTCAAGGATCGCACTAGTCTGGGTTTGATGCCGCTCATGATGAGACGTTTGCCCATTCGACCTGGCCGTTTGTTTGGGGATGGTATACGAAAGCGTAGTCGAGCTTAATGGCCATTTTGCCGCACCAAGTTTTCACTTTATCGGCTGTGAAATTTGAGCCATTATCAGTGATGATGCTGTGGGGGACGCCGTATCGGTGTACGACCCCGGATATGAAGTCTATTACTAGTCCGGGTTCGGCCGTTTTGACTGGTTTGGCTTCTATCCATTTGGTGAACTTGTCCACCATGACCAATAAGTATTTTTTTTTATGGCTTCCCCCTTTAAGAGGTCCGACCATATCCAGCCTCCAGACCGCGAAGGGCCAAGTTATGGGGATTATTTGGAGAGCGGTAGGGGGCATATGACTCTGATTGGCAAAGAGCTGGCAACCGACGCAGTGTTGGACAAGCTCCTGTGTGTCTGCTCGGGCCGTCGGCCAATAGAAGCCTATACGGAAGGCCTTGCTGACTAGTGCTCGAGCCGCGGCATGGTGGCCGCCCAGTCCGGCATGGATTTCAGCCAAGAGCTGCCGCCCTTCCTCTTCGAAGATGCACCTTTGGAGCACTCCGGTCGCACTTTTCTTATAGAGTTCCCCTTCATGGACTTTGTAAGCTTTAGAACGCCAAACGATGCAACATGCTTCATTTTGGTCTTCGGGGAGCTCCTGCCTGTTTAGGTAGGACAAGAAAGGCTCAGTCCATGGGGCGATTACAGCCATGATTTCATGGGCCGAAGATATTATTTCGGTGGTAGAGCCTCCGATTATGTTTGATAGTTTGGAATCTGGGGGTGTATTCGGATCCGTACTAGTATTGCCGGACTCCCCTTCCCATACCACGGATGGCTTGAACAGCCTATCCAGGAATATGGTAGGTGGGACAGGGTTGCATTTAGCGCCGATGCGGGCGAGGATATCCGCCGCTTGATTGTTTTCTCGAGCCACATGGTGGAATTCGAGCCCCTCGAACCGAGCTGACATTTTGAGGACGACATTACGGTAGGCCACCATTTTCGGATCCTTGGCATCAAAGTCTCTGTTTATTTGTGATATTGCGAGGTTTGAATCCCCACGCACTTCTAGGCATTGAATGCCCATAGAGACTGCCATCCGAAGACCGTGCAATAGAGCCTCGTATTCGGCTGCATTGTTGGAGTCTGTGTATAATATTTGGAGGGCGTACTGGACCGTGTCTCCGGTGGGAGACGTCAGGACTACACCTGCTCCCAATCCGGCCAGCATTTTAGAGCCGTCGAAGTGCATGATCCAGTTAGAGTACGCGCTGTACTCTTTAGGGAGTTCGGCTTCTGTCCATTCGGCGACAAAGTCAACTAGTACTTGCGACTTGATGGCCCGCCGTGGCTTGTATGTTATGTCGAACGGAAGGAGCTCGATGGCCCATTTAGCGATCCGCCCCGTAGCGTCGCAGTTATTTATTATGTCGTTGAGTGGTACTTCGGAGGCCACCGTAATGGAACACTCTTGAAAGTAGTGTCGTAGCTTCCGGGATGCCATGAAGACCGCGTATGCTATTTTTTAATAGTGTGGGTAACGGGATTTGCATGGGGTGAGGACCGTGGATGAAGGAAATATGCCCTAGAGGCAATAATAAAGTTATTATTTATTTCCTCATATCATGATAAATGTTTATTATTCATGCTAGAATTGTATTAATCGGAAACATGATACATGTGTGAATACATAGACAAACATATAGTCACTAGTATGCCTCTACTTGACTAGCTCATTAATCAAAGATGGTTATGTTTCCTAACCATAGACATGTATTGTCATTTGATTAATGAGATCGCATCATTAGGAGAATGATGTGATTGACATGACCCATCCCGTTAGCTTAGCACTTGATCGTTTAGTATTCTGCTATTGCTTCCTTCATGACTTATACATGTTCCTGTAACTATGAGAATTGTGTAACTCCCGTTTACCGGAAGAATACTTTGGGTACTACCAAACGTCACAACGTAACTGGGTGATTATAAAGGAGTACTACAGGTGTTTCCGAAGGTACATGTTGAGTTAGCATAATTCGAGATTAGGTTTTGTCACTCCGATTGTCGGAGAGGTATCTCTGGGCCCTCTCGGTAATACTCATCATCTAAGCCTTGCAAGCATGTAACTAATGAGTTAGTTATGAGATGACGTATTATGAAACGAGTAAAGAGACTTGCCGGTAACGAGATTGAACTAGGTATTGGATACCGACGATCAAATCTCGGGCAAGTAACATACCGATGACAAAGGGAATAACGTATGTTGTTATGCGGTTTGACCGATAAAGATCTTCGTAGAATATGTAGGAACCAATATGGGCATCCAGGTCCCGCTATTGGTTATTGACCAGAGACGTGTCTCGGTCATGTCTACATTGTTCTCGAACCGTAGGGTCCGCACGCTTAAGGTTTCGATGACAGTTATATTATGAGTTTATGTATTTTGATGTACCGAAGTTTGTTCGGAGTCCCGGATATGATCATGGACATGACGAGGAGTCTCGAAATGGTCGAGACATAAAGATTGATATATTGGACGGATATATTTGGACACCGGAAAGGTTCCGGAAGAGTTTGGAGCTCCGGGAGGTTACCGGAACCCCCCGGGAAGTATATGGGCCTTATTGGGCCCATGTAGGAGGAAGGGAGAAGGAGCAAGGGAAGGGGGCGCGCCCCCCAAGCCCAATCCGAATTGGGGAAGGGGGCCGGCCCCCTTTTCCTTTCTCCTTCCCCCTCTTCCTTTCATACTACTAGTACTACTTCCTAATACTAGTACTCCTTCCTTCCCCCTCCAAATAAGATAAGGAAAAGAGAGAGAAACCTACTTGGAGTAGGTTTCCCCCTCCCTATGGCCGGCCACCTCCTCCCTCCCTCCTTTATATACGGGGGTAGGGGGGCACCCTAGAACACACAAGTTGATCATTGATCGTTCCTTAGCCGTGTGCGGTGCCCCCCTCCATGATATTACACCTCGGTCATATTATAGCGGTGCTTAGGCGAAGCTCTGTGACAGGAGAACATCAAGATCGTCACCACGCCGTCGTGCTGACGGAACTCCCCCTCGGTGCCTCTACTGGATTGGAGATCGAGGGTGCGTCATCGAGCTGTACGTGTGTCAAGAACTCGGAGGTGCCGGAGTAACGGTGCCTGGATCGGTTGAACCGGGAAGACGTACGACTACTTCCACTACGCTGTGTCAACGCTTCCGCTTCGGTCTACAAGGGTACGTAGACGACACTCTCCCCTCATTGCTATATCATCACCATGATCTTGCGTGTGCGTAGGAAAATATTGAAATTACTACGTTCCCCAACAGTGGATACGTAATAAACCGGCTTCTGGAGCAGGAATTTGTATCCGTCAACCTCTCGTTCGACGACGAGCACTGCGCTTACAACTTGATGTGTTGCAGCTATGTACAGCAGCATAGGTTCGCCGATATTTGGCACTGTTAGGACTGGATTACTGGCCAATAAGGTCTTTATTTCGTCCAGTTCAGCCGCGGCTGCATCCGTCCACACGAAGTGTTCGGTGCACCGAAGAAGGTGGTAAAGAGGTAATGCCTTTTCTCCTAACCTGGAGATAAAGCGGCTCAAAGCAGCCACGCATCCAGCTAGTTTCTGGATGTGCTTGAGGTCTGTTAGTATAGCCAACTACGACAGAGCTCGGATTTTTGCCGGATTTGTTTCAATTCCTCTATTGGAAATAATGAAGCCCAGCAGTTTCCGAGAGGGGACGCTGAAAACGCATTTTTCCGGTTCAGCTTGATGTCGTATGTTCGGAGGTTGTCGAACGTAAGCCTCAAGTCGTCTATTAGGGTTTCGACGTGTCTTGTTTTTATGACCACGTCGTCCACATATGCCTCCACTGTTTTGCCGATTTGCTTTTCCAGGCATGTTTGAATCATGCGTTGATAGGTTGCACCGGCATTTTTAAGCCCGAAAGGCATAGTGTTGAAGCAGAAAGGGCCCTATGGCGTTATGAAAGCTGTTGCAGCTTGGTCGGGCTCTGCCATCTTTATTTGATGGTATCCAAAGTATGCGTCGAGGAAACACAACGATTCGTGTCCTGCTGTGGCGTTGATGATTTGATCGATGCGAGGGAGGAGAAAGGGATCCTTGGGGCAAGCCTTGTTGAGGTCTTTGAAGTCGACGCATAGGCACCAGGATTTGTCCTTCTTTTGTACCATTACCAGATTTGCCAGCCAATCCGGATGCTTGATATCTCTGATGAATTCGGCTTCGAGTAGCTTGGCTAGCTCTTCCCCCATGGCTTGCCGTTTGGGCTCTGAAAACCGCCTTAGAGTCTACTTGACAGGTTTGTATCCTTTTAGTATATTGAGGCTGTGTTCGGCCAATCTGCGTGGGATGTCCGGCATGTCCGATGGGTTCCAGGAGAAAATATCCCAATTCTCGCGTAAGAAGTCTCGCAGTGCGGCGTCCATTGCGGGGCTCAACTGCGTCCCGATGGAAGCAGTCTTCATAGAGTCCGTTGGATGGACTTGGAATTTGACTATCTCGTCTGCGGGTTTAAATGAGGTGGACTTGGGTCGCTTGTCGAGTATCGCGTCGTCCTTGTCCACGGTGGCACGCAGTGTTGTTAATTATTCGGCTGCTAGGGCTTCGGATAATGCTTCCAGGGCTAGTGATGCGGTTTTGTTTTCGGCGCGAAGTGTGACGTCCGGATCACTGGCTAGAGTGATGATTCCATTGGGTCCGGGCATTTAAGCTTCATGTACCCATAATGGGGTATAGCTTGAAAGCTTGTAAACGCGTCCCGCCCTAGAAGGGCGTGGTATCCACTGCTGAAAGGAGCCACTTCGAATGTGATTTATTTGGACCTATAATTCTCCGGGGTGCTGAATACCACATCGAGTGTGATTTTTCCCGCACACTGCGCTTCCCGACTAGGGATAATTCCCCTGAAGGTTGTGCCACTTTGTTCAATGCGGCTTTTATCAATTTCCATCTTGTTGAGTGTTTCTTCGTAGATCAAGTTTAATCCGCTAATCCGCTTCCGCATTCCATGAGTACTTTAGTGAGCCAAAAGCCGTCCACAATTGGGTTAAGGACCAGAGCGGCTGGTGCCCGGACGGTCTGGAATCGAGGTTCGTCACTGGCATTGAAAGTTATAGCAGTGTCATTCCACGGATTTATTTTTGCCACATGGCAGATTTCAGCGGAGCTTCGATGAGCTCGCTTGCGCCTATTGTTTGAGGCGAAAATCTCGACGACTGTTAGTACCGTATTGTGTTCTTTGGCGGGATGTTGTTCTGATTTATGGCTTACAAGAAGATCCTCGCCAACTTTTGCTACCTGCCAGAGTATCCAACATGCCCTAAGGCTATGGGTTGGTGTTGTGTCCGGCGTACTGTGGAGTTTGCATGGCCCATTGAGCCATTCTTCCAATACGGTTCCACGCCCTGGGGTGGGCTTTGACTTCTTGGGGATTGGATCGGCCGACTTACGAGAGTTCGCCCGTTTAGCTCGAACAAAGGTTTTGGTGAGAGCCGGACTATCCCAAAATTCTGTTTGGGTTTTCCAGGCGCTTTTCATCGCATAGTACTTCTGTACTATGGTTGCCAAGTCAGCAAAGTGTACTATGTCACGGCGACTTATGGCATTAAGGATTCCTTTGCTTGTGTAGTTTTTGCAGAAAAGTGAGACTGCGTCCTCCTCACGACAGTCCTTGACCTTATTTAGCACAAGGAAGAATCTGGCCTAGTAGCGATGTACTGTCTCATGGGGCTCTTGTCTGATATTGGAGAGATGGTTTAAGTACGGGCGAGTGTTTGTAGCCGAATTCGGATTCTGATTCGATCTAGCGCCAGGGGCAGGAGAGCCTCCGAGTTCGACAGCTCGGGATCCGGGGTGCTGCCCAATTTTTCCGGCCCAATGCCCGATTCTAAGTCCGGGGTCTGGGTCATGTCTTCCCTTGAGCGGGTGTCGGGCTCAGAGAGCTCGGTGATCCGGACATAATTTGTCCTCAAAATAGACGAATGATCCGTATGTGGCTCCTCTACTACCGCTATCTCGTGGGTGGCCGGCGGGGATTTAATGTCCCTTTGGTCGGGCTTAAGCCCGATCTGGTCATAGTCTGTAGCGACTCCCAAAGCGGCGATGTGATCCAAGAGCTCATTAAGGGATGAGAGCTCTATCGGATCCATCTGTTCGACGAGTTCCGAATCGACGTGAAGGTTATGCGTGATGACCCGAGAGGTCATCGTCGGTGCGACAGCCGATGGGGCAGCCATGATGAAGCCGCCAAGTCGAAGAGTTTGGCCTACAGCCAGCGCTCCACCAGAGGTGATGTGTTCCTTGACAACGAGACGAGCCATCGAGCCTTGCAGCGACGACACAGAGGAACTCTCAATGAAAGAACCAATGTCGGTGTCAAAACCAGCGGATCTCGGGTAGGGGGTCCCGATCTGTGCGTCTTAGGCTGATGGTAACAGGAAGCAAGGGACACAATGTTTACCCAGGTTCGTGCCCTCTCGATGGAGGTTAAACCCTACTTCCTACTTGATTAATATTGATGATATGAGTAGTACAAGAGTAGATCTACCATGAGATCATAGAGACTAAACCCTAGAAGCTAACCTATGATGATTATGATTGTAATTGTGATCGACCTTCTAAGGACCAACCTCTCCGGCACCGGAGAGGGCTAGGGTTTACACGGAGTCGGTTACAAGGAAGGAACTATAATATCCGGATCGCCAAGCTTGTCTTCCATGCAAAGGAGAGTCCCATCCGGACACGGTACGGAGTCTTGAGTCTTGTATCTACACGCTCAAATAGTCCGGACGATGTATATAGTCCGGCTGTCCGGATACCCCCTAATCCAGGACTCCCTCACACGGGTCGCAGCAACTGTTGGGCGTGGTTCCAACATCTGGCAATGGTGGTCCCAGTATTTTCCATTGCGGTTGCCCTCATCGCCTGGCAGGACGCAGCTTGCCGTCCTGCATGCAGAACAATGGCATGGAGGATGCCGCTCGAAGCAAAATTAACGGCGGGAAGGAACGATGGGAGGAGGAGAGAACGATGCGCTCGGGGAGCATGAAATCTGCGGGGATAGAGGAAGGAGAAGGATGGCTGGGTTCAGCTACGGCGAAGCACCACCTAGGGAAGAACATGAAGAAAGAGTCAACGCTGGAGTTAGCGGCCCAGGTTGATCGACGATAAGAAAGGAAACCATGCGTGTAGCCCTTCATGCGTTGTCTGATCCGTCCAGATCAAACAGCCCGCGCGCAACCGGCGCAAAACTCATCTGGTCGGCCGGATGGAAACGTTCCGCCTTGAACATTGTGACTTAGTAAAGTGAGGGGAGTAAAAAAAATCTAGGCGGTGGTTCAGTTTTAGTACCCTCAAACGCGTTTCGGGGAACAGGAAATCTTCCCATGGCCCTGTTTGAATCCATGAGTTAGAGTTAGTTTGGGTTAGTTTGGACTCAACTAACCCAAAAAAATATCCAAACAAGAGGGCTAGTTTGGGTTAGATGCATCTAACCCATCCAAATAATCTAACCCACCCAAAAGATGCTTATTCGGGTTAGTTCTTCTCCGGACCACTAAAAAACATTTTTTCTCTCGCTCTCTCCGCATCAGATCCTTCCCCACTTCCTCAAACCTTCTCGTCCTCTCCCCCCTCCCTCTTGCACCATCCGCGAAGACGCCTCGCTGTATCCGCGCTTTATCTAACCTTGTCATCCAAACACCTCATTGGCTAGAGTTAGTTTATGGTTAGTTCAGAGTTAGAATCTAACTTCAACCTCTAACTGAGTTAGAGTATCCAAACAGGCCCCATATCTCACTTCAGTTCACCCGAATAAATGCATTGACAAAGGTCACGGAGAGGTCGCATGGCCAAATAAATGTCAGTCACCCAGCTCTTTGTGTCACCAATAGAGCAACGCGGTTTTCTACTCCACTCGCTGGCTGCAATGCATGCACTGCCGACAGAGATGTGCAAGGTTTCACTGATAGTGTCCTCGCAAAATATATTAACTGACAGTCAGCCCAGTCAATTCTCGGCCCCACGGGTCAGCATAGCGGGCCACGTTCACGAGGTCGCGTGTCAACTTCTACTAGTTCTCATCAGTTCATATGGATGCATGGTTGATCTTGCCCATCCAACTCTGATTTTGTTTTTTGAAACTATGATGATTTTTATAGCAAATTCAGAAACTATGCACCTCAATGCAGAAAAATCAAAAGTATCACCCCGTCGGCCTCCTATTGGCCGAAGAGGGACTTTTCGGCCAACCGTTGACCAAAAAGGACATTTCGGCCAACAGTTGGCCAAAGAGTCCCTCTTCGGCCAACACCTGCTCTACTCTTTTAGAAAACTAGTGGATGGGGCGCGCCCTGGCGCGCCTTTTGAGGCAGAGCTGTGCGCCCTTTAATTGCGGGAGCATCTCAGCCCGTGCCTTTTGGGTTAAGGGTGTAATACATGCAAACTCAAGTGAGAAGTTTAGCCTGTGTGTGAACTTTAATCCTAGGCTTGTTCATTCTACTCATTCACAATAACCAGACAAAAAAGATCGCAAAAAAATATATATCAGGAGGTATTATTAAGCTAAATTACATACCATCAGAACCAAAAAGAAAATAAACTGGTCATGAGACTTGGGCATGCGTATCATGCATATCTTGGCCACAAAAACTACATCTCATTCAAAAAATAATTCAGAGGTTAAATCCTGAAGAGGCCAGGGTTGATTCTCAAAGATCTCTGTGATCAGCTGATGGATGTTACCATAAGTAGTATACTGGATACTTTTCCGAATAATTAGAGTATATCAGTAACAAATGAATCCCCATCTTAAAGTCCATTGCGAGATGAAATGGCCCCTCAAATAGTGTTTGTTTTCTAAAATAACCATAGATGCATCACGTCTTGCGTCCACCAGTGTCATCCAACTGTGGGTTTGGCGAGCCTTGATCCAGCAATGGAACTTCTGATACTACTCTGGTTATCTAGCAGTAGTGTTCGTGAGAGCGGCCGTTACCTATGCGAGAGACCGGCTCCACGGCATGTGTATGTGTTGTTTCGAAAAGATAGGGACATTGAATTTCTGTAGTTCAATCTCAGACTTCGCCATTGCAAGGACACAATCGTTGCAGAAAGAATTTTTCAGAGACATAATATGATATTGCTGCTAGTACCAAAAGACTATTTAGAGCATGAAAGATCACATGGATGAACTAAAACGACGACGATAAAAAAAAGAAACATGTTTCCCTTTATCATACTAAATTAATACCTTGATTGTTGCCAATGGACCCTGCATCCAAAGGCATGTCCAGACCAACGGGGGGAACAATACAACCAGTATCCGACAAATAGCGCTATTTGCCAATGGATTTCCAAGTTTACAAATAAAATCCTACAAATAGCAAACAGTTGATTGTTGACAACCTTAGATTAAGCGGAAACACAAGAACAATGTTAAAGGCTTAAAGCACAAAGCAGAAGAACAATGAGAGCATAAGAAGACGAAAAAAAACACCTCTTTAATGAACCAGTGGGCCTCAAAACTCGATTGCCTCAAAGCAGCAAAGCTAATATAAGTAACACATGGACAGTGATCTCTTCACACTAAATTAATCAAGTGTGTATTCTTATGCATGCTTGGAAGTCTAAAAGCATATGGATCTTGAGTTTTCAGAAATATTTGAGTACAACTCAATATTATCTTCCCCTCCCAATGGCTTTTGTTATGCACAATCGCTGAAGTTTATACACTCACCTTGCAGCTGCATTAGACAGAAATATACCCCGTGTCCTCTGTGCTACAACTCTACCAATTCAGTTTGACCATCCAATAGTTGTAATCAGGCGAGTGTGATCAGTTGGTCAGAATTCAGGATATAAAACAATATGAGATTATGCTTGTTGCCGTATGAATAGACAAATATGTACTTCCTAACCTGAACATTCTTTTAATAATATACTAACTTATTTCTCTTAATAATACACTATCACAGTTAAGTTCCAACAGTAAAAATTACATTATCTATCATGCAAGTATTTTCTCTCCTTCGCAATAATTTCTGTCGTATGCAGCTGCAGCCCATAATTCTATAGAAGTTCAGATGGAGAAAATAAATATACCTGAATAGCTAGCGCGGGATAGTATCCATGGCGGCATTGTGAGCCTGTTACACTGCAAGTTGCCACTGTCATCTTCATCTATAAGCCATTGTCGTCGTCCTCTTCTTCTTCCGCAAGATACTGCCACAATGTCGTGCCATGGTACCGGAGATGGAAACGTTCAGATTCAGTATCAGGTATGGCTCGAGATAATGAACAATTCTAAGAAATCAATGAAAAGCTAGGCGCCACTTGCTCAGATCAAAACAACCTAGAACTAAATGCGCAAAAAAGACCTGAAGTAGACTATAATCAGTTAATGAACATGTGCCATAACAAAGAAATGAGGGAAATTATGGATAACAAACTCAGGTCACGTAATAGACTGAACTGAACTTAGATCAATATTGCAATCTACAGCAAAAAATAAATAAACATAAAAACTGAGAAGGAAATGCATTTCAATAAACATATGATGATCATGAGCGCAGTATCTTCAGCGCATTTCAATAAACTGAGAAGGAAATGCATTTCAATAAACATAAAATATTTGATGCATCGCGGATGGCCTGGCGAGCATGGCCAGCACCCACTCTCTGTTGCCTCACCTCCACCGCCCTATTTCGTCCCGCTATCAAACCACTACGGAGAGCCATCAACCGTCGATCACCACCTGGTCATCAGAGTGTTTCAAAGATTACGGCAGCGCCACCACTCAAGACTTAAGGAGGTAGTGCAGTAATGCGATGTACATACTCGAGAACCAAGTTCAGCAAAATTTCCTCCTTCTCAATTGTAGAAAAGAAACAATGCTTCAGAGCTACGACATTTGGGTGGTCATGCAGGTGTTTGGTCCGAAGCTCGCAGTTCTTGTACTGCTTATCCTGAAGAACCTTCCTAATAGCAATAGTTTGCCCTGTCTGCAAACATTTATCATGCAATACAGTAACATTAAGGTTATATCAGACATCAAGCTCTATGTAGACACAAAATTGGTACATAGATAGTCACAAGAAAATCTATTATGACTATATAGAATATCCTAGATGTATAGATAGGCAGCTCAAGACAGGAATACAGAAAATGCGTAAACAAAGATCAGCCTAAAGTTGTTGCAACTAACCTGGAGCAAAATAGCAAATGAACATGCAGAAATGCATCAAGAGTGCAATATGTAGAAAAGATGAAGATGTGGTATGATCTATCACCTGTTCCGGTGTCTTTTTCTTTGTTATTGTCCGTATCAGCCTAACATCACAAACAAATTAACAGGCTGACCGGTGAGACCTCAGCCTGGATATTTTCTGATAATCTCAGGCATGGTATAACTGATTTGTTCCCAACCAAGAAACGAACCAAACTTCAGCCTAGCTCCATATGCAACCTCCTAGGATACATATGAAGCAGAACGAAGGGTGCTGACTGCCGATCAATGGAGGCTACATTAAGAAACAGAAGTGAGTATGTGGTACTTGTTATTACAACCAGTGAACGTAATGAACAATCATTTTTCTCTTTTAGTGAGACTACATGCAGCCTAACAAAAGATAATGTGATTACGTGCTTTCTCACAAACACACTAGTTAATGATTTCTTGTGTTGTGTCTATTTCATTTCCTTCCAACCAAGCAGGCTGTAGCTAAATCCAACAGTGAGACTTGTTCAGGAAATTCACATCCACGAACTATGCAATCATTTTCCTGATGGAGTTATAGAAAACCAGCAGAAATCATTGGCGCCATGCAGGATGAATTAAGAAAGTGCATGCGAAGCTAACAAGTCAACTCCGTTGAAAACCACACGACTCTCCAATATTATTATAATCATTTTATTTTATTGCGGGCGACTCTCCATAATCGCACACACTACAATATCTAGGAGAGACCCGGAGAGGAAGCATAATCTCTCACCTGCCTAACAGAGACGATAACGAACCGAGGAGGATGGGCATGGGCGACGGGCAATGGGCGCCTTGCTTCGCACTAGATTAGGGGAAGCTAAAATCACCCCAAATTTGACCAAATAACACCCAGGAAATCAAGAGGAAGGAGTTGGAAAAAGAGCCCTGGTGCAGAAGGAGACAATGCGCGCATCCGGACCTGCTGACCCCCAGCCGACCAACGATGTTTTCTTCCTTCTATCCTTCCAGCAGCCAGTTCGGCCAGATCGATCCGCTACCTCCCGCGTAAGGCAGAGCACAGATCGAAACTGCCGCCGCCGCCTTCTCCTCCCACCCACTCCTCCCTCGAGACGACGACGTGCGTGTAACTGCGTGGGAGAGCGGAGCCAGTTCCTCTCCTGCTGGCGACGCTCGTGCCGGCCGGTTACGTGGGAGAGGCAGAGGCAGCGGAGGTTGCATGCGGGAGGCGAGCGAGGAAGAGGTGAGGTTTGCAGTTTGCTTCTTTCAGAAGGGAAAGGGAGGACCGGTCCTGGGGGAGGTGTTATCTGGACCAGTTTGACCCAATGGGAACAACCGGAACGAAGCCCTTCTGTCCAATCGCTATGATCGCTCTATCAGAGAGGCCGTTCTTTCTAGCTTTCTCAACGTTGCACAGTAAAACGGTGATGACGTGTATAGTGCGAGAAGGCGTCCTTCACGCGACTCTTATTGGGTTCAATTCGTATCAATTAGGATTTTTAGTATTTTAATTTGATTCTTTTTGCATTAGATTAGAAATTTTCTGAAGTTCTTGTAGATATCAAGTTTGACTAGATTTGAAAGTTTGAATTTGAATTTTCATGAATTTGCTCAAATCACTAGATTTCCTATAATTTCAGCTAGGAGTATTCTTTTTAGATGATTCTTTTTGCTACTGGTTCTTTCTGACTTTGTTTATCAGTAGTAATTAATTGGCAAATTTTAGGATTATTTAAAATTAGGTTTTTTATGAAAACAGTTCTGTTTTAGTGTTTTATAGGTTTTGTGCTATTTCTTTTAATTTTAATTGCTTTAAATCTTTTTTTGACATATTCTTTTAGTTTCTATTAAGTCATCACTAGATATTTTATTTGTAATATTTTTTAAATTTTATCCTCCATTTTCTTTCCCGCCGTTCTTTCCCTCCATTTTCTCCCGCTATTTTCTTTGCCGCCATTTTCTCCCGCCATTCTTTGCCGCCATTTTCTATCGCCATTCTCTCCTGCCATTCTTTGCCGCCATTTTCTCCTGCCATTTTCTTTCCCTTCATTTTATTTGTTGGGGAAAGTAGTAATTTCAAAAAAATTCCTACGCACACGCAAGATCATGGTGATGGCCTAGCAACGAGAGGGGAGAGAGTTGTCTACGTACCCTCGTAGACCGTTAAGCGGAAGCGTTATGACAACGCGGTTGATGTAGTCGTACGTCTTCACGATTCGACCGATCCAAGCACCGAACGTACGGCACCTCCGTGTTCAGCACACGTCCAGCTCGATGACGTCCCCCGGACTCCAATCCAGCGAAGCGTCGGGGATGAGTTCCGTCAGAACGACGGCGTGGTGACGATGATGATGTTCTACCGGTGCAGGGCTTCGCCTAAACTCCGCGACGATATGACCGAGGTGGAATATGGTGGAGGGGGGCACCGCACACAGCTAAGGAACGATCCGTAGATCAACTTGTGTGTCTATGGGGTGCCCCCCTCCCCGTATATAAAGGGGGAGAGGAGGAGGGGGCCGGCCAAGGGGGAGGCGCGCCCTAGGAGGGGGAAACCTACTCCAAGTAGGTTTGCCCCCTCCCTTTCCTATTCCAAGAAGGAGGGGGAAGGAAGGAGTTGGAGAGGGGAAAGGCAAGGGGGGGGGGGGGGCGCCCCCCCCTTCCTTGTCCTATTCGGACTCAAGGCGAGGGGCGCGCCTCTTGCCCTGGACGGCCCCTCTCTCTCTCCACTAGGGCCCAATAAGGCCCATTAGTTCCCGGGGGGGTTCCGATAACCCTCCGGCACTCCGGTTTTTCTCCGAAATCATCCAGAACACTTCCGGTGTCCGAATATAGTCATCCAATATATCAATCTTTATGTCTCGACTATTTCGAGACTCCTCGTCATGTCCGTGATCACATCCGGGACTCCGAACAACCTTCGATACATCAAAACTTATAAACTCATAATAAAACTTTCATTGTAACGTTAAGCGTGCGGACCCTACGGGTTCGAGAACTATGTAGGCATGACCTAGAACTATTCTCGGTCAATAACCAATAGTGGAACCGGGATGTTCATATTGGTTCCTACATATTCTACGAAGATCTTTATCGGTCAAACCGCATAACAACATACGTTGTTCCCTTTGTCATCGGTATGTTACTTGCCCGAGATTCGATCGTCGGTATCCAATACCTAGTTAAATCTCGTTACCGGCAAGTCTCTTTACTCGTTCCGTAATACATCATTTCATAACTAACTCATTAGTTACAATGCTTGCAAGGCTTAGGTGATGAGTATTACCGAGAAGGCCCAGAGATACCTCTCCGACAATCGGAGTGACAAAACCTAATCTCGAATTATGCCAACTCAACATGTACCTTTGGAGACACCTGTAGAGCACCTTTATAATCACCCAGTTACGTTGTGACGTTTGGTAGCACACAAAGTGTTCCTCCGGTAAACGGGAGTTGCACAATCTCATAGTTGCAGGAACTTTGTATAAGTCATGAAGAAAGCAATAGCAACATACTAAACGATCAAGTGCTAAGCTAACGGAATGGGTCAAGTCAATCACATCATTCTCCTAATGATGTGATCCCATTAATCAAATGACAACACATGCCTATGGTTAGGAAACATAACCATCTTTGATCAATGAGCTAGTCAAGTAGAGGCATACTAGTGACACTATGTTTGTCTATGTATTCACACATGTATCATGTTTCCGGTTAATACAATTCTAGCATGAATAATAAACATTTATCATGATATGAGGAAATAAATAATAACTTTATTATTGCCTCTAGGGCATATTTCCTTCAGTCTCCCACTTGCACTAGAGTCAATAATCTAGATCACATAGTAATGATTCTAACACCCATGGAGTCTTGGTGCTGATCATGTTTTGCTCGTGAGAGAGGCTTAGTCAACGGGTCTGCAACATTCAGATCCGTATGTATCTTGCAAATCTCTATGTCTCCCACTTGGACTTGGTCCCGAATGGAATTGAAGCGTCTCTTGATGTGCTTGGTCCTCTTGTGAAATCTGGATTCCTTTGCCAAGGCAATTGCACCAGTATTGTCACAGAAGATCTTCATTGGTCCTGATGCACTAGGTATAACACCTAGATCGAGAATGAACTCCTTCATTTGCTGCTTCCGAAGCAGCTATGTACTTTGCTTCACATGTAGATCCCGCCACGACACTTTGTTTAGAACTGCACCAACTTACAGCTCCACCGTCTAATAAAAATACGTATCCGGTTTGTGATTTAAAATCGTCCGGATCAGTGTCAAAGCTTGCATCGACGTAACCATTTACGACCAGCTCTTTGTCACCTCCATATACAAGAAACATATCCTTTGTCCTTTTCAGGTATTTCAGGATGTTCTTGACCGTTGTCCAGTGACCCACTCCTGGATTACTTTGGTACCTCCCTGCCAAACTAATAGCAAGGCACACATCAGGTCTGGTACACTACATTGCATACATGATAGAGCCTATGGCTGAAGCATAGGGAACTCCTTTCATTTTCTCTCTATCTTCTGCAGTGGTCGGGCATTGAGTCTGACTCAACTTTATACCTTTTAATACAGGCAAGAACCCTTTCTTTGCCTGTTCCATATTGAACCTTTTCAATACTTTATCAAGGTACGTGCTTTGTGAAAGTCCAATCAAGCGTCTTGATCTATCTCTATAGATCTTAATGCCCAATATGTAAGCAGCTTCACCGAGGTGTTTCATTGAAAAACTTTTATTCAAGTATCCTTTTATACTATCCAGAAATTCTATATCATTTCCAATCAACAATATGTCATCCACATATAATATTAGAAATGCTACAGAACTCCCACTCACTTTCTTGTAAATACAGGCTTCTCCAAAAGTCTGTATAAAACCATATACTTTGATCACACTATCAAAGCGTTTATTCCAACTCCGAGAGGCTTGCACCAGACCATAGATAGATCGCTGGAGCTTGCACACTTTGTTAGCTCCCTTAGGATCGACAAAACCCTCCGGTTGCATCATATACAACTCATCTTCCAAAAATCCATTCAGGAATGCAGTTTTTACATCCATCTGCCAAATTTCATAATCATAAAATGCGGCAATCGCTAACATGATTCTGACAGACTTAAGCATCACTACGGGTGAGAAAGTCTCATCGTAGTCAACCCCTTGAACTTGTCGAAAACCTTTTGCAACAAGTCGAGCTTTATAGACAGTTACATTACCGTCAGCGTCAGTCTTCTTCTTAAAGATCCATTTATTCTCAATGGCTTGCCGATCATCGGGCAAGTCAACCAAAGTCCACACTTTGTTCTCATACATGGATCCCATCTCAGATTTCACAGCCTCTAGCCATTTTGCGGAATCTGGGCTCATCATCGCTTCCTCATAGTTCGTAGGTTCATCATGGTAAAGTAACATGACTTCCAGAATAGGATTACCGTACCACTCTGGTGCGGATCTTACTCTGGTAGACCTACGAGGTTCAGTAGATACTTGATCTGAAGTTTCATGATCAATATCATTAGCTTCCTCACTAATTGGTGTATTTGTCACAGGAACTAATTTCTGTGATGAACTACTTTCCAATAAGGGAGCAGGTACCGTTACCTCATCAAGTTCTACTTTCCTCCCACTCACTTCTTTGAAGAGAAACTCCTTCTCTAGAAAGGATCCATTCTTAGCAACAAATGTCTTGCCTTCGGATCTGTGATAGAAGGTGTACCCAACAGTTTCTTTTGGGTATCCTATGAAGACACATTTCTCCGATTTGGGTTCGAGCTTATCTGGTTGAAGTTTCTTCACATAAGCATCGCAGCCCCAAACTTTAAGAAACGACAACTTTGGTTTCTTGCCAAACCACAGTTCATAAGGTGTCGTCTCAACGGATTTAGATGGTGACCTATTTAATGTGAATGCAGCCGTCTCTAAAGCATAACCCCAAAATGATAGCGGTAAATCAGTAAGAGACATCATAGATCGCACCATATCTAGTAAAGCACGATTACGACGTTCGGACACACCATTTCTTTGTGGTGTTCCAGGTGTCGTGAGTTGCGAAACTATTCCGCATTGTTTCAAATGTAAACCAAACTCGTAACTCAAATATTCTCCTCCATGATCAGATCGTAGAAATTTTATTTTCTTGTTATGATGATTTTCCACTTCATTCTGAAATTCTTTGAACTTTTCAAATGTTTCAGACTTGTGTTTCATTAAGTAGATATACCCATATCTGCTCAAATCATCTGTGAAGGTGAGAAAATAACGATATCCGTAACGAGTTTCAACATTCATCGGACCATATACATCTGTATGTATGATTTCCAACAAATCAGTTGCTCTCTCCATAGTACCGGAGAACGGTGTTTTAGTCATCTTGCCCATGAGGCACGGTTCACAAGTACCAAGTGATTCGTAATCAAGTGATTCCAAATGTCCATCTGCATGGAGTTTCTTCATGCGTTTTACACCGATATGACCTAAACGGCAGTGCTACAAATAAGTTGCACTATCATTATCAACTCTGCATCTTTTGGCTTTAACATTATGAATATGTGTATCACTACTATCGAGATTCAATAAAAATAGACCACTCTTCAAGGGTGCATGACCATAAAAGATATTACTCATATAAATAGAACAACCATTATTCTCTGATTTAAATGAATAACCGTCTCGCATCAAACAAGATTCAGATATAATGTTCATACTCAACGCTGGCACCAAATAACAATTATTCAGGTCTAAAACTAATCCCGAATGTAGATGTAGAGGTAGCGTGCCGACCGTGATCACATCGACTTTGGAACCGTTTCCCACGCGCATCGTCACCTCGTCCTTGGCTAGTGCTCGCTTATTCCGTAGTCCCTGTTTCGAGTTGCAAATATTAGCAACAGAACCAGTATCAAATACCCAGGTGTTACTACGAGCTCTAGTTAGGTACACATCAATAACATGTATATCACATATACCTTTGTTCACTTTGCCATCCTTCTTATCCGCCAAATACTTGGGGCAGTTCGGCTTCCAGTGACCAGTCTGCTTGCAGTAGAAGCACTCAGTTTCAGGCTTAGGTCCAGACTTGAGTTTCTTCTCTTGAGCAGCAACTTGCTTGCTGTTCTTCTTGAAGTTCCCCTTCTTCTTCCCTTTGCCCTTTTTCTTGAAACTAGTGGTCTTGTTGACCATCAACACTTGATGCTCCTTCTTGATTTCTACCTCCGCAGCCTTTAGCATTGCGAAGAGCTCGGGAATTGTCTTGTTCATCCCTTACATATTATAGTTCATCACAAAGCTCTTGTAGCTTGGTGACAGTGATTGGAGAATTCTGTCAATGACGCTATCATCCGGAAGATTAACTCCCAGTTGAATCAAGTGATTATTATACCCAGACATTTTGAATATATGCTCACTGACAGAACTATTCTCCTCCATCTTGCAGCTGTAGAACTTATTGGAGACTTCATATCTCTCAATCCGGGCATTTGCTTGAAATATTAACTTCAACTCCTGGAACATCTCATATGCTCCATGACGTTCAAAACGTCGTTGAAGACCCGGTTCTAAGCCGTAAACCATGGCACACTGAACTATAGAGTAGTCATCAGCTTTGCTCTGCCAGACGTTCACAACATCTGGAGTTGCTCCTGCAGCAGGCCTGGCACCCAGCGGTGCTTCCAAGATGTAATTCTTCTGTGCAGCAATGAGGATAATCCTCAAGTTACGGACCCAGTCCGTGTAATTGCTACCATCATCTTTCAACTTTGCTTTCTCAAGGAATACATTAAAATTCAATGGAACAATAGCACGAGCCATCTATCTACAACAAACATAGACAAGCAAAATACTATTAGGTACTAAGTTCATGATAAATTTAAGTTCAATTAATCATATTACTTAAGAACTCCCACTTAGACAGACGTCTCTCTAGTCATCTAAGTGATCACGTGATCCAAATCAACTAAACCATAACCGATCATCACGTGAGATGGAGTAGTTTTCAATGGTGAACATCTCTATGTTGATCATATCTACTATATGATTCACGCTCGACCTTTCGGTCTCCGTGTTCCGAGGCCATATCTGCATATGCTAGGCTCGTCAAGTTTAACCTGAGTATTCTGCGTGTGCAAAACTGGCTTGCACCCGTTGTAGATGGACATAGAGCTTATCACACCCGATCATCACGTGGTGTCTGGGCACGACGAACTTTGGCAATGGTGCATACTCAGGGAGAACACTTCTTGGTAATTTTTAGTGAGAGATCATCTTAAAATGCTACCGTCAATCAAAGCAAGATAAGATGCATAAAGGATAAACATCACATGCAATCAATATAAGTGATATGATATGGCCATCATCATATTGTGCTTGTGATCTCCATCTCCGAAGCATCATCGTGATCACCATCGTCACCGGCGCGACACCTTGATCTCCATCGTAGCATCATTGTCGTTTACGCCATCTATTGCTTCTACGACTATTGCTACCGCTTAGTGATAAAGTAAAGCAATTACAGGATGTTTGCATTTCATACAATAAAGCGACAACCATATGGCTCCTGCCAGTTGCCGATAACTTCGGTTACAAAACATGATCACCTCATACAATAAAATATAGCATTACGTCTTGGCCATATCACATCACAACATGCCCTGCAAAAACAAGTTAGACGTCCTCTACTTTGTTGTTGCAAGTTTTTACGTGGCTGCTACGGGCTGAGCAAGAACCGTTCTTACCTACGCATCAAAACCACAACGATAGTTTGTCAAGTTGGTGTTGTTTTAACCTTCGCAAGGACCGGGCGTAGCCACACTTGGTTCAACTAAAGTTGGAGAAACTGACACCCGCTAGTCACCTGTGTGCAAAGCAGGGCGGTAAAACCAGTCTCGCGTAAGCGTACGTGTAATGTCGGTCCGGGTCGCTTCATCCAACAATACCGCCGAACCAAAGTATGACATGCTGGTAAGCAGTATGACTTGTATCGCCCACAACTCACTTGTGTTCTACTCGTGCATATAACATCAAGGCATAAAACCTAGGCTCTGATACCACTGTTGGGGAATGTAGTAATTTCAAAATTTTCCTACGCACACGCAAGATCATGGTGATGGCATAGCAACGAGAGGGGAGAGAGTTGTCTACGTACCCTCGTAGACCGTTAAGCAGAAGCGTTATGACAACGCGGTTGATGTAGTCGTACGTCTTCACGATTCGACCGATCCAAGCACCGAACGTACGGTACCTCCGTGTTCAGCACATGTCCAGCTCGATGACGTCCCCCAGACTCCAATCCAGCGAAGCGTCGGGGATGAGTTCCGTCAGCACGACGGCATGGTGACGATGATGATGTTCTACCGGCGCAGGGCTTCACCTAAACTTCGCGACGATATGACCGAGGTGGAATATGATGGAGGGGGGCACCGCACACGGCTAAGGAACGATCCGTAGATCAACTTGTGTGTCTATGGGGTGCCCCCCTCCCCGTATATAAAGGGGGAGACGAGGAGGGGGCCGGCCAAGGGGGAGGCGCGCCCTATGAGGGGGAAACCTACTCCAAGTAGGTTTGCCCCCTCCCTTTCCTATTCCAAGAAGGAGGGGGAAGGAAGGAGTGGGAGAGGGGAAAGGCAAGGGGGGCGCCGCCCCCCCCCCTTCCTTGTCCTATTCGGACTCAAGGGGAGGGGGCGCGCCTCTTGCTCTGGCCGGCCCCTCTCTCTCCACTAGGGCCCAATAAGGCCCATTAGTTCCCGGGGGGTTCCGGTAACCCTCCGGCATTCCGGTTTTTCTCCGAAATCATCCGGAACACTTCCGGTATCCAAATATAGTCATCCAATATATCAATATTTATGTCTCGACCATTTCGAGACTCCTCGTCATGTCCGTGATCAAATCCGGGACTCCGAACAACCTTCGGTACATCAAAACTTATAAACTCATAATAAAACTGTCATCGTAACGTTAAGCGTGCGGACCCTACGGGTTCGAGAACTATGTAGACATGACCTAGAACTATTCTCGGTCAATAACCAATAGTGGAACCTGGATGTTCATATTGGTTCCTACATATTCTACGAGGTTCATTATCGGTCAAACCGCATAACAACATACGTTGTTCCCTTTGTCATCGGTATGTTACTTGCCCGAGATTCGATCGTCGGTATCCAATACCTAGTTCAATCTCGTTACCGGCAAGTCTCTTTACTCGTTCCGTAATACATCATTTCATAACTAACTCATTAGTTACAGTGCTTGCAAGGCTTAGGTGATGAGTATTACCGAGAAGGCCCAGAGATACCTCTCCGACAATCGGAGTGACAAAACCTAATCTCGAATTATGCCAACTCAACATGTACCTTCGGAGACACCTGTAGAGCACCTTTATAATCACCCAGTTACGTTGTGACGTTTGGTAGCACACAAAGTGTTCCTCCGGTAAACGGGAGTTGCCCAATCTCATAGTTGCAGGAACTTTGTATAAGTCATGAAGAAAGCAATAGCAATATACTAAACGATCAAGTGTTAAGCTAACGGAATGGGTCAAGTCAATCACATCATTTTCCTAATGATGTGATCCCATTAATCAAATGACAACACATGCCTATGGTTAGGAAACATAATCATCTTTGATCAATGAGCTAGTCAAGTAGAGGCATACTAGTGACACTATGTTTGTCTATGTATTCACACATGTATCATGTTTCCGGTTAATACAATTCTAGCATGAATAATAAACATTTATCATGATATGAGGAAATAAATAATAACTTTATTATTGCCTCTAGGGCATATTTCCTTCATTATTTGCCACCATTCTCTCCGAGTCGACATCCGTATAAAAGCATAAAAATGCAGATTCAACTAAGCATATTACCTGTATAATCATCTATACCAATATATAAAAAAACCAAAGAGGCACAGATCTCGGCCTTCCAACAGTCCGTATTGTTCTAATCGTGAGCGACTAAACACCTTTTGCGCTAAACTATTTTTTCCCTTCCTGACGATCCCCTTCCTTGGGCACAAAAGGAAGGGAACTACCCACGTAGAAAACAGGGAAGGAACTGCCACACACGAAAGGAAAGGAACTGCTGCACCATCGCTCCACTCCCAAGCGCCTCGATCCGTCGGACCTTTAGGACCTCGCCACCATCGCCTCGAGCAGCCGCACCTTGAAGGACGCCGCCCCCAACCCCTCCACCTGCCGTGGCCGTGGGCGACGCCACCTCCCTACGCTGCCTGGCCGGCCGTCGGGGACAACGCCTCATCGTACTCCTCCTGGCCGACCCGCGGGAACGACGCATCTCCGTACAGCCGGCCGTCGGGGAGGCCACCTCCTACACCGCCTAGCCGGCCCTCGGGGACGCCGCCTACAACGCCTTGTCTGTCATCGGGTCGCATGACATCCACCGCCTGGATGCCGCCACTTCCGGTCCACTCCACGTGCTGATGCGGTGGCCTTAATGCCATCGCCGTCATGTCGACGCCACGATCTGGATGTCGCCGTCACCTCGGCAGCTCGATGCCAACCATGATTCAGGTAATTATGTTCGTCAAGGTAGGCTAATAGATGTTGAAAAACAATCTATTCATGTTTTCCCCTTTATTTTTATAGAAGATGTAACTCCAAATATTCTACTCTACGGGCTTATTTGGGTAGTGTATTTATTTCATTGACTGAATGTGATCTGGAGGTGTGCTCATTTTATTTTAGCACGTTCAGGTTTGATCTGAATCATATCTTATGTACCATTAGCCTAATTACTTGACTGTGCAAGGGGACCATAGCTGCGGAATTAGTGGTTTCTCATGGATGATGCTCCATAAAACAAGAACTTTAAGCACTGAATAGGAACTTTTGATAGCAGCTGGGTAGTGGATCAGTTGAACTAATTTGAATGGATTGTGCTTACATTTTCAGATTTCCCCACTGGCAGCTTGAGGACGAGGTATGTGACCCCTCATCTGGTTTTTTTAGAAAAGGAGGAATACCCCCGGCCTCTGCATCTGGACGATACATACGGCCATTTTATTAGACCCCTCATCTGGTTACTTGCCTGTACAATTAACCACATAGGATTCAGTATAATTTTAAACCCATTTGTATGAAGAGATGGAGTTGCCGCTGTTGGTGTGAAATAGACAATGCCTTTTGGTGCTACTTTTCTAAAGAAGATTCAGGTCTGTCTTCAAGTTGCCATTGCTGCTACGCCCATAATGCAAGCGCAGCTGCCGCCATAATTTTCGTCTACAAACACCACAACTCAGAAAATAAAAATATGGGAGATTTTGGCAACATTGGTCCAAGAAGAGGACGCAAACACCATAGATTGACGACAACGACAAATAGGAATAGGGGATGCAGACACTGGAGATTTTGATGATTTTTCAGGTTTAAGAAGAATCAGTGCTGGATTAATAAAAAGGTAGAGCTAATCTAGCAATAATGGGTAATTTTCTTTCTTGATGTTTTAAATTCTTGTGTATTCATTACTTAGTGCCAGATGTTGCTTATGTCTTGTATAAATGTCAGTAGTTTAAACTTATCAAGGTTTACTATAGTAGCCGGCATACTGTATTTGTAAATTTACGCTGAGAATTATAGGTCAAGTAGTTAATACATTATGTTTGCATGAATTTCGGTCAGTGGGACTTCGTTACATTATTAGACCCTCAACATGATGATAAATATATGACTTCTAACTAGAATAAAAAAACAAATCCTAAGATTACACGTGCAGCGCGCACGTACACATTTACTATTAGAATCTAAAGGTCCAAAACCTCTCAATGTTGAGCGTCAACTGTGTTGAGTGCACCAACGAAGCCACCAATCCCACCCGCAAACCTCTAATCCCATACCAATTTGCTCCGCCCGTATCTCCCTCCTCGAGCACCCCACGCATGCCGCCTTCCCCCATCGCCTCTCCCCTCTAGCCCCCGGCTGTCCGGCGCAAGCCGCTCCTCCTCTCCACTGTCTCTCCCATTTAGCCATTGCCATGTACTATGAGCGGGTTGCCGCTCCTCCCTCCGCTGCTGGTCTTCTGCTTCAAGCTCCCAACCCGAACTCCGCGCCAATGCCTGACCTAGCGTCGCCGTGAAAGTATTAGATGGACCTGCCTTTGCCGCCACCTAACCCCGTTGAGGTACGGACGGGAGCCGCCTCTGCGGTGGCTAAGAAATCGAGAAGACGAGCGGGCACGGTTGCACAAGGCGAGCGAATCTGCGCTCTCTGCCCTTCTCCAATCTGCAGTTCTGCACGCCGCCATACTGTAGCGGTAGTTGTTCATTTTAGTGCTTGATCGCCCCACACGGATCGGGCGACTGCGAGTCTACGATTCCGAGGCTGCCGCTGCTAGATGCTATTTATGTAGGGCGTGTTCACAAACAATAGCAGAGTTAAATCCCTAGAAGAATTTCCCTTAACCCTCAATCTTAATCTAGAAGCTTGTCCAAATTTTGCAAAGACTTTTTCTTGTGACAATTCAACAAATGTAGACTCAGATGTCTTTGTTTCTAAATTAGAAGTGTTGCAGATGACACTGTCAAATACACTCATGACAGCTGATCAAATATTTGAGTTTGTTAGAGCATTAGTTGAACGGGTTTTTTCAAAATTGAAGCTAATGGAAAATTATTTGTGGTTAACTATGTTAAGAAAAACTGAAAGGATTGGCAATATGTTGTATTGAGAAGGATGTGTTGGACAACATTGATCTTGACACTAACATTATTGATTTTGCATCAAAAAAGGCACGTAGGAGCCGTTTCTCATGATTATTGAGGCTTGGAGATCATTTCTTTTTTAATATATTCTAACTTCTATTAATATTTAGCCTGCGCTACGTTGGCATTGTCAGCTCTTTCCTGAGATCTCGGGCTCTCAGGGAAAATGACTCGTGGTTAGACCCGAGTACATCCAAAGAACTATGCCGAGTTGCAGCAGAAAGGTGCTCGGCATACATTTACTGTCATGGGAAAATTTTATTTTTCTAAATATGTCGTCGAGTAGGTACGAGAGGGAGCTCGCAAATAGGGATGAAAATGGAGCGAAAACTTTTCGCTTTTCAGGCAGAGAAATGGAAGTCGAGAGGAAAATGAAAATTTGCAAAACGAAAATGAAAATGTACTTTTTTTTTGCAGAAATAGAAATGGGACAATGTTTTTTGGTGAAACGGGCGTGGAAAAGGAATATTCCGTTTTTGTTAAAACGGAATTTTCCGTTTGAATATGAGCACATCCTTGCTTTCTATACCAACGAACACACAATGGGTACAATGGCCCAACTTCTATAATACTACTACATCGAGCGTGGCAGCACGCGAGAGAAACCCCCAATCCCTAATCGAGCACGGCGCCGTCGGCTGACATATCATATTTTTATCCATTATATATCAAAATATTTAGTATTCATCTTATTAATTGATCAACTTTTTGGTTTTCTTGTTTTTTGTCTACCGTTCAAGGGGTCTTTAGTTCCGTTGAACGTTCTGCTTCCGTCTTTGTGTCTACGCCCTATTCGCTCCATTTTTGTTCGAGGTAAATACACTGGCAGTCTTAGAACTTGAGTGGGGCGGTCAGTTTGGTGTTAAACTTGCAAAATACGTGTTCCTGGTTATCAAACTTGCGCAGATGTGCAAATACGATCACATTCGTATGCAGGTTTTTCTTTTTCGAGGGATCTTGTATGCAGGTGTGTTTGCTGCCTACGGGGCATGCCAGTGTGGTCAGGTCCACTGTCAGTGGCTGGTAGCGGCCGAAGCGCAGTGCATGTGATGTTTTTTCTGCAAAAACAGCCTCATTTTTTTTAACTTCGTACAAAAAGCACTCCATAGTAAGCATAGTAGCCCGCTGGATCCCACCCTTCAGCGCAAATAAATCAGGCTGGAAAAATGGGAACGGCGGAACTTCGAACCGGCAACCTGTTGAACTAGCGCGGGCCGGGCTTCCTAAGCACCACACTCTTGGTATTTAATTTGGACTACTACTGTATACATCCTTTAATATAAAAGTACACATTTTGTAAAAAAAGATAAAAGTACACATTCTAGACCATATTTTCTTTTATCCAGATTTTCAAATTTAAAATAATTTGAACTCAATCAAAATTTCCGCTGATTTGTCCAAAAGAACTTTACATACATTCATTCTGCCATATATTTTCTTTTATCAAGATTTTTTATTTTAAAATTATTTGAATTCAAAAAAAAGTAGTTGATTTGTCCAAAAAAAATATGGACATGCATTATAACCTATATATTCTTTTATATAGATTTAAAAATTAAAAGTTATTCAAATTGAAACGAAATTTCTGTTTATTTCTCCAAAAATTTACATACATTCATTTCGACCTATATTTTCTTTTATCTAGATTTTCAAATTTAAAATTATTGGAATCCAAATAAAAAATTTGTTGACTTGTCGAAAAGAATTTATGTATATTCATTCTGCACACTTTCTTTAATCTAAAATTATTTGAATTCAAAAAAAAACTTTTGCCTAGAGTTTTTTAATTCATTCTGCACTAAATTTATATATCCTTTAGGTTGAAAGTATACAGTCTGAGCTATATTTTATTTTATCTAGATTTTCAAATTTCATTATTTGAACACAAACAAAATTCCCGCTGATTCGTCAAAAAAGTATGGACTTTCATTCTTCACTACTTTTTATCTAGATTTATAAATTTGAAATTATTCAAATTCAAAAAGAAATTTGGCTGGTTTGACCAAAAAGTTTATCTAGAATATAAGTTGTTTCTTACATATAAAAAAAAGTAGAACGCAAAAGATAAATTGTGTTCATTCTGTGAGGTATTATTGTGGCCGGATGGTTGGTGCTCGTACACGCAACGACTTATCAGGAGGCCAACTGGGCTTCTCCTTTCTTGCACACCCTTTTCCCATTTTGATTTCTATTTTAATTTGTCTCAAAAAAATTGATTTTAATTTTAGAATAATGCTCCATCTACGTAAAGCGTTACGAAAGCTTACGTAACTTGACTAAACTAAATCCTCCCCCCCCCCCCTATTTTAACCGGGGTGGGCCCCTTCCTCCCCCTCTCGACAATCCCAGCCCACCACGTCGCTGTTTACGTTACTTTATGTTTGTGTTTTGCGTAGATGTAGCATTACTGTTAATTTTACTGTCCATATTATATGTAAAGTTTTTTTGCGGGCCATATTATATATAAAGTTGACTGTGCTATTTAAATGGCAAAGATGAGTCGGTCGAGTGGTTACCTATTTGATTCATATTGCATCAGGTCATGCGTTCGAATGTCACCCCAACGCTATCATTTTTAACTTTATATGAGGATTTTCTGTGTAAATAAATAAAATGTAAGGGTGCTTTCTGAAGAAGAATAAACAGTGCACGCGGGTTATTATTATTTTTTGGCGGGAAAGTGCATGTGGATTACCGCGCAATGTGTGCGAGGCATACGGTCGAGTACTGTAGAAAGCACTGTATATGAACGAGAGGACAAGTTAGATGACCAAAAACACGTATTTTCCAAGTTTATGTACCAAACTAACCGTCGCGTGCAAGTTCTATGACTCCCAGTGTATTTACCTCTTTTTGTTTTCAACAATATCCATTTCGGTATTTGTTTCCGGAGTTTCTGTATTTGTTTTTGCTTCCGCAAAACAATATGAAAAAAAATGGCAGCATCCACTTTCACCCATTTCCGCTCCGTTTTCATCCCTATCGGGAAACATTTCCTACCAAAGATAAAATACTTTTCATAAATACATTGCCGAGATGCGCTCCGGTGGATTTCGGCAAATATTTACTGTCAGGGAAAATAGTATTTTTGTAAATATGTTGCCGAGTACTTGGCCCAGACTCTCGGCAAAGATGGACTATACGTCACGGAGCCGTCAAGCACAAACGGCCGTGCCACCTAGCACTTATTTGCCGGCTACCATAGCAGAGGATCTCGACATACATCACATAAACCGAGTGTTCTTTTTTGCCGAGCACATTGTGCCAGCCGCTCGGCAACTGCCGGCGTGAGCCGTGTCCCTCTGTTTGCCAAGAGCCATTCTTGGCTTACACACCTTCTGTCGTGATCCCGTGTTTCGGTACTCGGCGAACATGCAAGAACTCGATAACGGCGATTTTTCCAATAGTGCATGAACATTGATAGGACTACCCGAGTTGTCGAATCTAGAGACAGGATTGGGTGGACAAGTTTGCTCCCTTTATGCTCAACGTAAGGGTAGTTGGTTGTGTGTTCATCGGGCCACTGGTGCTTCGGCGGTACCAACGCCGAGTTCGGTATTCTGTAGACATAGGCAAATGTCTAGGTATGAGCAACTCGGCATCATTATCTTTGGGTCGTGGATTTTTGCGGATCGACGTCGCCAACACTTATCGGCAGAGAACGGTAATTTCCCGACTACCTGCATTGGTTGAACTTTATTGTTCTACTGGTGGGGTGTGGAACTCCAGCGGAGCCAACTCCGCAACTCCGGCCGTCTTGGGCATGTATGGGATGGAGAGGACAATTCTCTAAGGAGTGGATTATATATTCTTTTCACATTAGCTAATCGTCAGTCAACTGACTTTAGCTAATGGGTCAGTCGATTTTGAGATTCCTAAAGAAATTCGCCGGAGAAAGGCCGGAGGGGAGGAAGGAGCTAGCTGGCAGGCTACCCCACCATCTATCTTAGGGGTGGTGGTGGGGCGGAAGAACGATGGTGGTGGGGGCGGTAGGACGGCTTTGGTGCAACTTAGTCGGAGGAAAAACCCATATGCGAGCTGGGCTAGAGGGATGGCCGAGGGCGGCGGTTGGGCGGTTACAGGGAGGACAGGGCGGCAAGGCTGCGCAGGCGCGCTGCCGGCCGTGGGTGGTGGTCGGAGGTGGTGGTTTGGACGGCGGCCCATGCGGCAGTCCGGGAAGAAGAAGGCCGGCTGAAGGAAGAAGAAAGGCAGATGCCGTTGGATCTTCATCGGATGTTCGAAAATGATTGACTGACCCAAATTTAAAAGTCTAGCCACGGCCATTCTTTTTGTTTTGGCGATTTCCTGTAATAGTGGTGTTCATTAATAAGCCGCGACTCATTTGAAAAAAAGGACAATATTATACTTTCTACAGCCTCTCTCTCTCTATCAAAACAAGTTAAGCAAACATGAATGGGTTGATGGCGCATTAGAGAGATGTACTTAAAAGCCTAACCCTAGCCTGCAATGTGATGACTCAGCCGCCATGTGTGCTGCTTTACGTAGTGCGATGTCGTCGTTATTCTTGGGATCCTCCTCCTGAAGCTCCTCCTTGACGCCGATGTCCGCGTTCCCGTCCACCGCCTGCAGCTCCGGCCTGACGTCCAACACATCGACGAATGACGCCACCTTCATCTCGTACTCCTTCTGTCCGATCTGGTAGTGCTCGTCGAGGCTGGACGAGATCATCGGCTCCAGTTGATCCACCTTGTGATGATCATCAACCTCGCAGCTGGAGTCGTAATCGAAATGCTGCATGACGTCGACGTTAATGTCGACGCCGCTGCCACTGGCCTTTCTCCCGGCCTCATCGCTGCCGGCACCGGTTGCCTCGTAGTAGAAATAGTCGTACAGCTGCTGTTGCTGCTGCTGCTGCTGTCCACCGTGATATTGCGGTTGCCGGCTGTCGTCGTGATCGGCGCCGTTTTGTATCGCGGGGTCGGCGCCTTCTTGGCCGACGTAGAGCGCGTCGACAACCTGATGATCTTGGTCGGCGTGGAGGAGCAGCTGCTCTTGCTGGTGGTTCGAGGAGGTGACCTCCAGGTCAGCGCACGGGCCGTCCATGACGTCCCCGCCGGCCACGCCCGATGCGGCCTGGCGGCACATGTCGAGGTGCTGTTGCAGGGCGGCGAGCTCGGCCGACAGGAGCTCGCTGGTGTGCTCGAGGTCGATGATCACGCGGCAGCAGCCTCCGACGGGGTCCATGGCGCGCATCTCCGCCTGGTAGATGAGCGTCTGCATGGCCGCGTCGCAGAGCTCCGGCTTGAGCCGGCGCAGCGTCTTGAGGATGTTGCTGACGCCGAAGAGGCGGTGCGCGTTGAGGAAGCGGCGCTGCTGGTCGGCGGGGAAGTAGGGCGCCAGGGGGCAGTCGGGGTTGCACTTGCGCCGCTGGTACTTGCACGCCGCGCAGGCCTGGTTGGTCGTGCCACCCCCACCCCCACCCCCACCGCCGGAGCCGCCGCTGCCGCTGCGGGGGGAGACGCTGCTGGAGTGGTGGTGCTGCTGCGACTGCGACTTGGTATTGGTGGTGTTGGTGGTGATGGTGGAGGAGGCGTTGGTGATGGTAATATGGAGGTGGGAGGAGGAGGCGGCGGAGGAGGAGGTCATTGCTAGCTGCGCCTGCCTGCGCGCGCGCCCGCCGGCAATGGCGACGGAGCTGCCTAGCGAGGACGGAGGCGTCGGTGGAGGGTTGGGCTGGCGCTGTCGTAGGAATAGGGGAGGCCGCAGGAGCTGGCAATGCCATTATTAGTTAGGAGTTTGCTTGGCGATGCCTATTAAAAGGGATCATCGATCCAGTCGTGTGTAGACGTTGTGGCAGCAGATGGATCGATAGATAGTGGAAAGGGTCGCGGCCCGGGCTCCGAGCGTTGCGGGGTGCTCAGAGTCTGTTAGGTGTTAGCGGATGGATTCCAGTAGCCCGCCACTACTTTTCAGTCAACATCGATCAGGGGAGGTCGATCCATCTGGTAGCAATTTGTGGTCTAAAATTCGCAGCTAGCTGCATGGAGCTTGACGGGTATCTTACATTTGGAAGTGAGCTAGCTCTCCAAGTCCTAGTTGACAAGTGAGGAAAGAAATAATATTGTTGTGCACTGCCTACTGCTCGAGTACGTGTCAAATTCTTGGATTCAACAAAGAAGAAGGAGAAAGCGAGTGTAAGGCTCATGGTGCCCGCGTCCATCATCGTGCCGCCGGTGCCAGTAGCCAGGTCGAACGACGCGAACGCCGATGCCGGCCAAACCGACGTAGTACACGGTAGGGCGCGCTGGGGATCGCAGAGCAGCAGCGTCGCCTCTCAGTGTGTCCCGGATAACACGACAAGCTGTAGCATTTGTAGCTCCGGCGAGAGTATGAAAAGATGGACCCGTAGGGTTCAGGGATTTCAAGGTTTCGTGGGTTCTTCGTTCAGGGAATGTAGCCGCTCATAAACTTGCTAAAGTAGGTGTAGGAGATGATCGTTCGAAGATTTGGTGGATAATCCACCTGACTTTATTTTAAATATAATTGACTTTATTTTATATGTAATTGCAGACAAGATTCCGAGCTTTGGTTAAATAGAGCGGCATGATTTCCCCTAAAAAAGGATTTCGCATTAGCAAAAGATGGCATTAATTTTATTCTGAATTCGCATCAGTTCGCCGATTAGTTATTTGATTGACGAGTCGATCGCACTGCTGTACTAATAGTGTAGGAGTGCGCTCCGTGTCAGGCTAAACCTCTTCTAGCGGCAAGTGCTTCGCTGTTGCTGCTCATCAAAGGAAGCGGAAAATGAGACGAGCTCCGCTACACAAAACATGAAAGCATCATTTCTGGTGAACAAGACCAACGTCGGAAGAGGGACATTGCTGGAGTATTCGAGTTTCAACTTATTTGTGCAAGCTACTCGGAATTAGGAATTACTAGCCGTCAACCCGTGCACTTGCACGGGCTAGCACTTGTAATATCAAATACAACAAAGTTATTGCTAATTAGAAATGTCGGACAATAATACGAATATGTTGATATGGGTTATCATTGCTATACATGCATGTTTATCTTTGTTGGACAAAGGGTTCAACAAAGTTACATTGCTTTGGATTATTTTGTGCTTAGATTGTTTGCGTCTAATTGTGTGACAACCTTATCAATATTGTCATTATATGATGGCGAGAAAGCACAAATTTATAGATGATATGTGGAAATATTAATGTGCTACCTTATGAAAGTTATATTAGTGTAAGTATATATCTATTATGTTGGTAGAAAACGTGGTTACAAATGCAAATGTTGTTACATATATCATGTATTTCCGACCTATAAGTTTCTAAAAAGGATCAACTGTCATATTGTGATATATATCTTCATGTCTTGTCCTACCTAAAATAACTCATATATATTGTTTTTTTGCCAGGCAAGCATTGTAGAATTATAAAAAGTATGTTTCTATACACAATAATGGACGTATGCATGCACGGCTTTCTATCAACATACCTGATATCGTAGCTAATAATATACATATATAAAGAGGAGTTTGTCGTATATTCTCATTACTATAAGCAGCATATATTATCCAGATTTTAAATTCTGGTCTTAACCAACAAAGTGTCATAGAATTTCTTTTATGATTAATGTTTTTATATGAGATCCTTGGATTGCATCTTTTTTTTTCATTTTATATGTACAGTTTTTTTTTGAACTATGTCCAAGATGCCTTTTTTTGGACTTGGTCATCTCTGTTCAGCAAGTTTTCATTTTTACATTGGACATTAATTTCACAGTTCAATGGTGTAGTTAATTTTGGTGACGTGGATTAGTGAGAAGTATTGAAATGTGCGGCTATGCACAGGAGCCGTGGTGGCATAAAAAAATGTAGAGGAGCCCAGATAGATGTTTTATCTTTTTTTAGGAAGAGACGTCTTTTCCTTTTTTAATTGGCACAAAAGCTTCACGACCCCCATCTACTTTATCGGTAGAGTTGTAACGGAGCAGGCTTTTTTTTTTGAGACGGAGGCTATCAATATTTTAAAGGAACAGATCAATGTTTTTTTTTTGTCGCTCAAAACAGATCGATGTTTTTTTTAGGGTACACATCGATGCTTTTTTAGAACAGATCGATGTGAGGTGCTAATTTTCTTGACGGGATCCTGGGAACCATGTTTGTCTAAAAAAATACAGAGCGGCCGGATATGATTTTTTTTTCTTTTTGGAGGAGATTTGCTTTTCTCTATTTTTTTAGTTGGCAAGTTTAAGAACATTGTACGTGTCAGGTGCCATATTTTGGGATGGTACCATCTGCGTTACGCAAAGTTTTCTTTTTATCATGGACGTTTATTTTACAATCCAACGGTGTAATTAATTATGATTAATTTTGATGATGTGGATTAATTAGAAGACTTGAAAGGTGCCTCCAATTAGTAAATTTAAGATTTAAGATTTAAGATTTAAGATTAGTTGGCTCATTGGCCGCGCCCAGGCCTAACTAAATGGTCACTATGATCTTCCGGAGTACGCACGCAGCATATCGCAGGATGACTGCTCAGTTTGCTATGCCGAAAATCCAACTGGCTTTCAGACTTTGGGCATGACAAAACTCCCAATTGGCCAGTCTACTCTACAAAGTGCAACGAGGGTAAAATCCAACACGAATAAATGAATACTCTGTCCCAGTGGCTGAGCTAAAGGGTGGACACGAAAAAATGTTGATGTATATAAAAACATGTACACTTCAGTTTAAAAAATGTTCTTTTTGTCACAAAAAATAATACTTGTCTGATATTAAATTTGAAAATAATGAGGAAATAAATCTAAAATTACAAAACTAGAATCAGAAAACGGAAATGAAAAAAAAAGTTACAGAAAAGAACATGTGGATACAAAGATGCATGAATGAAGGTTTTTTCAAGGTACACCTGAACAAAAAGTACTTGCACGCCAATAGTCAGCGAACGTTCGATAGCCAGGATGAAATTTGCAAACAGCGGGTGACATTTTTGCAAAACTGCCATGATTTTTGTTTAAATTGCAAGAACAACAGTTGCAAGGGCAGGCTGGGGGGCAATCCTCAGACACAAGTGATAGCCATGGAGGGGGTTCTCAACAGAGCAAAATCCAGGGGAAGGTGCAACAGAAAAAGAAGCAAGAGCTGGTTCAGAAACAACAAGTAAATCCAGGTCTGATGTCTTACACCAGTGTCACCTGCTTCAATTATGGAGATTCAGCGCACCACAAGGACAAGTGCACCAAGCCAAATGGGTGCTTTATATGCAAGATGATCAATCACAAGGTGGAAGATTGCCCCACTAGAAGAAGGCCTCACTCATCTGCCAAATATGTGGGTGGAGCTGCTTAGGGCTTGGGTTTCTACCATCTGGATATGTCAGATATCAATGCTCAACAGCAGGGATGGCTCAAGAATGTAGGGATTGTCTTTGTGGAGCAAGGAGAAGTCACTAAAAAAGAGCTTGCCAAGGAGTTTGCCAGCATCTATAAAACTAACTAGCCATGAGCCATCAACAAGTTGGATGAGTGGACCTTCCTGGTCAAATTCCCCCCAGAAATTGATGTGGAGCAAGTAGCTGGGTATCCATGTTTTGGTTGACCAAAGAGAACACAATAGTTAAGGTGGAAGTTTGGCTGGGAGATGTCACTGCTGAAGAAGAGATGCAAGAGGTCTGGCTAAAACTCAGAAAGCTCAACCCCAAATGGTGTGAATGGACTGTTCTAGACCAAATCACATCGACCTTTGGGGTGCTGCTGGATGTGGACTAGCAACATAATTTTCAGAGCTTCTATGAAACCATTAGAGTCAAGATCTCATGCAAGGATCACAGGAGAATTCCACAGAAGAGTGTGTTTGGGATCCAGGGAAAGCTGTATAGGATCTAGATTGAAGTGGAACCTCCCCTTGCTGATACTGATCTAGTGGTGCAAGATCCCCCAAAAGCCAACAGCACTGTCTCAATGGAAACAGACAAAGGGAGTGATGGGACATCTGGCAACTCAGGGCAGCAAAAGAACACCAGGTCAGGCTCTTACAGTGGCTCAAATACTGATGGTGGGAGAGGAGACACAAAAAACCCCACCCTCAACCAGCTGTCCATGATCCTAGAACCACCCACCCCCACTTCACTCTTGAAGTCGCAAGCACCAACATCTCTGCAGCAGATCAGGACCAGTGTGCTTGACTGCTTTATGGACAGTAATGATAACTTGGATGGCTTTGGACTCTTGAGAGAAATGGAAGAATGGAATAATGAGGATATAGATACTGAAGATGAATGGGATGAACTACAAGAACAGCTGCATGACAAGGGGACTTTGAACAATGAGGTTGCTGAGCTGCCCCCCAGTTTCTCGATCCGATTCATGCGCTTGCGCTGAGACATCTGGGCGTGGAAATAACCCGTGTTCCTGTCTCCTTCGCGTAGCCATGGTACTCTGGACCTCTGTCGAGACCAGATCTCTTCTTGGTGCAATGCAGTCCTCAGTTTTTTGACGATTGCTTTCTCCTCATCAGTTGGCCCGTTGCCCACAGATCGACTCCGCAGCTGAGTTAGCTTTGCACGTAACTTACGAATTCTCCGAGCAAGACAACCAAACTCCCTTTTACCCCAAGCTGATAGCTGCGATTGTAGACAGTTCAGGGCCTCCACTACGCCTCCCAGGCCGTGACGACCCGACCCCTTCTGCCAGGAGTCTAGGATGAGTTGGTCATAATCCGCATGTGTCTGCCACATGTCCTCATATCGAAAGGGTTTAGGCCCTCGATGTACGCTGGAAGTAAGATTTTCCCTCAGATCTGCAAGGACGAAACAGTGATCTGACTCCGCAGCGACAATGTGCCTTACTTTGACGTTTGCAAAAAGGTCTGTAAGTGCTGTGTTACCAAAGGCTCTATCCAGTCGGGCTTTGACGTTAGATCGTCCCACCTGTCTATTATCCCAAGTATATTCCATACCTGACCAGCCCAAGTCAACCATCGCACACTCATCCATTACCTCCCGGAACGCTTTCATCTGCCACTCAGGTCTCGGTGAGAGAGAGAAGTGTTCCGAGCCGAATAAAGTTTCGTTGAAATCCCCTATGCACATCCAAGCTTCATGCTGGATAGCAAACAATGCTCTCATGAATCTCCAACTGTGGCATCTATCCTCCACGCGTGGAGCTCCATAGAATCCAGTAACACGCCACTTTTTGGACGTGTCCTTCTTCTGCTGCACCATAACATCTATATGGCCAGGACTGTAATTTTTGAGCTCAACATCGAGCTCAGCAGACCAGAACAAACCGAGTCCCCCGCTGAGTCCAATGCTTCTCACCGCAAAACATCCTGCAAAACCAAGGGAGTTCTGAAGATTCTCCACTCGCTTGGCTAAAATTTTGGTCTCCATAAGAAATAAGAGACCGGGTCCTTCCTGCTTCACGATGTTGCGAAGCTCCCGAACTGCCTCGGGGTTCCCAAGCCCCCGGTAGTTCCAGCTGAGGCAACTCATGATTCCTGGCGGGGCTGCCCTGCAGCCACCGCCGAACACTCTGAATTCTGGGAGTTTGTGGGAGTCGGTTTCTTCTTTTTGGCCTTTGGCTCCCTCTCTGACTCCTTCTCATCACCATCCGAACGCTTCTCACCCGCTTTGAAAACCACCACGGCATTTGTGGTGTTAACAATCTGTGGCACCTGCGGCTGATCATTCGGAGGCAAAGTAATCTGTCGATAAACTTGTTTTGTTCCATGAGGTCCCCCCTTTCTCTTGTTCCTCTGATCAAGCTTCTTTTTGGGCGAGTTGACCTCTGGACTAGGATCAGCTCTAGCATTTGTAGCACGCGTGTCTTTAGTGCTGCTTTGGCTTGACTGTTGCTCCTTAGACGAGCTATCATTAGACCCACCTTTTTTCTTATCCTCTGGTGCTCTCAGACTTGATTTTAAAGGTAGCTCACCATTTTCGTCACGCGAGCCAGGGGTCGGACAATGAAGATCAGAATGTCCCAACCGCCCGCATGAGAAACAGAAGTTTGGTACCTGTTCATATTGAATATCGTACCAGTCTCTTCCACCTCTAGCTGCCGAATCAATTAAGATCCACCTGCGAAGAGGTTTCCTTACATCAATGGTAACCCTGGCTCTCAGGTACCCACCGACAGGATCAAATTGCACTGAGGATGCGTTCTTATCAATTTGTTTGGCCACTGCTTTTCCCCTCGCATCGTTCCGCAAATTGAAAGGCAGATTTGGAACCCTGACCCAGATCTGAAGCTTCTCAAACTGCAGCTCAGATGGCCGCATACACTCTTTGAATTCTGTGAGAACAACCGCATTCTTGCTTATGTGCCACGGCGATCCCTCCCACACGCGATCGCGATCACGTTGGGACTCAAATTCTACTATGAACATGTTCTCTCCAGCCGGGCGGAACACCAACCCTCTAGGGTTTCCCCATGTCGGGCGCAACGCGTTGGCGATCGTCTAGATGTGCAGTAAGTTCCGGTGCAAAACCTTGCCTGCGATCGCCCAAAACTGCCTCGACCCGCTATCAACATCGTCCAAAACCAATGGTGTTGCCTCCTCTTCGGTGAGATCTAACTTGCCCATGGCCTCCTCCATGCGAGCCCTCTCTGCTCGAGGCGAGAGAGCCCCCTTGTCCCGTGAGGAGCTCAGTGCCGTGGCCATCCGAGCCCGATGCAGTGCTGCCCGCCGACGCTAGCGATCGGCGGCCGCCGTGGATTCCACGCGAAACCCTAATCGCCTCCCAAGGGGGCTCCTAGTTTTCCGGGGGAAAAACCCTAATAAAATACGTTGCTCGTATTGATATGCATGGGTAATTAAGTGGTGACACGTATACATCGCCGGAGCGTATACGTATGTCCCAAACGGTGATTAGGTTGACGTGCACGGCACCATGGCATGCACGCATGCCATCGACGCGCCGTTGCTGCTGATAGCACTATACTCACGTACACACGCATGGCATTGTCACTCACGCGAAAAGGAGTGGGCGATCGACTGTGACCGGTCGAGCTTATGTGTCCACCACCGCTCAGTGAAGGGCAGCGAGCAGCTGACCACCCCGCGCGCACGAACTCAATCAATCTTCAAACTAAACGCCGATCGGGCCTTTTAATCTGTACATCGATCTTCAGGACTACTATATGAGCTGAATCATGCATGCATGTAGCTAGAGCAATAATCCACTTCTGAACTCGCAAATCAA
This sequence comes from Triticum timopheevii, assembly GCA_963921465.1. Classification (NCBI taxonomy): domain Eukaryota; kingdom Viridiplantae; phylum Streptophyta; class Magnoliopsida; order Poales; family Poaceae; genus Triticum; species Triticum timopheevii. The sequence goes on along the minus strand of OY997266.1, from coordinate 629,512,226 downwards.
AATAAATACTAGAAAAAATAAAAAAAATGATAAATAATTTGATGCGGGAGCTTCGCTCTAATTTTAAATCATTTGAATATCTGAGCAGCTCTCGGTAAAAAGACAAATTTGTGGTTTGTAAAATTTTTTACTGTTCATGCATTATTCTGATCCGATTTGTTTTTTTATGAGAACTATTGAGTTGTCCAAATGATCTGAAAATTAGAGCGGACCTCACACAACAAATTTTCTATCATGCAATTTTTTTTTTGAATTTTTGTGACTGTTTTGTGTTTTGTTTTCTGACCGGATGAAGATTAAGTCTGGGCACCGAAACGCTGCACTAGTAGGTAGAGGCTCTTTTTTTCTTAAGAGAGAGAAGGAGGCTGGTCGGTCTCTTTTACTGCTACTCACTCCTTTCACGGTTCTGCGGTGTACTAATTTTACAGTTCTACACTGTCACTCCCTTTGGCAATATACAACCATGGGTCAACCATTGGGGTACGTACAACGAACAGTGCTGTGCACGGGCCCCTGGCCGGCAGTTACTTTCGTATCTATTCTGACGAACGAGCCAGCGGGTGTAATGTAACTGCAGTGCACCGCATGTTGGCATGGCTGCATGGGCGCAGTGGCTCCTTCGGCGGTTTGGCATGTGAGACAGAAGCGGCGCGCACATGTTACGCTAGGGTCACCCATGCCCCGTACGTACCAAAGAGCAGATCACCCCCTACGTAACTAGTCACGGACGTCTGTCGGATCACACCACGTTACGCTAGGGTCGCCCATGCCCCGTACGTACCAACCGGCCGGCGACCGCTCTTCCTAGGTTCGTTCACACCGCCCACCTGACACCTTGCTGCCAGACATGACGATCTAATCCATCACTATCTATCTAGAACAGAGACGCATCAACAGAATTTGAAGGCGGTGAATGATGCAGGTAGTGCTCGTGTGGATTTTGATCAGATTGGTCTCCCCTTTTACGACTACACAAAATAAGTCACTGTCTTGTACTCTGTCAAAAACGCTATTATATTATACTCCCTCCATCCCAAAACTACTGTCTTAGATTTGCCTAAATACGGATGTATCTAATACTAAAATGTGACTTGATACATCCGTATTTAGACAAATCTAAGATAAGAATTTTGGGACGGAGGAAGTATGACGGAGGGAGTAGTAAATGATGTTTTTCACACTATACAAAGCGTAAAGACAGAAACGCTCTTATATTATACTCCCTCCGTTCGAAATTACTCGTCCAAGAAGTGAATGTATCTAGATGTATTTTAGTTGTAGAATTCCGAACGGAGGGAGTAAGACGGAGAGAACAGTAAATGATATTCAGGTGCAAACTAGCTAAAAGTACGTGTTGCCAACTTGCTATGGACCCTACTGAGTTAAGAAAAAAACTTGCCATGGAAACAATGAGTCAGACTACTTCGTAAGTTGGTATACAAACTCTTGTTGTCCTAAAATGTAGTGCGTATTACCCGCAAAAAAATTTAAAAAAATGTAGTGTGTATCGATTTAGAACAAATTTTGTAAAATTATAAAGTTTGTATATAAAAGAAATCATGTATGTTCATTATTTCTTCAGGTGGGTGGATGTATTCGCCATGTTAGAGCATCTATGCATACATCAAATGCGATCCCTCAAATGTCCGTGGACGCGTTCAAGGAGTGACCGGTCACATCTTAATTTTCCTCTTCCACAACTGGATACCTTAATTACGAATCCTAAAATTCATATAATTAAATGCAACGTAAAACCTAATGTACATCTTCGTCGGCGCCACCGCCGTGTCCATGTCAGGCGGCCGGCTGAACCCCTTGAAGTGAAGGCGCGGCCACCGGCGAGGTAGAGTAGGACATGGGAAACGGACTGGCTCACGGGACTCGAGGATCCGCCATCTCCCACGCCCTATGCTTCCTCGGCGGACCCCACGACCTGCACATCGTCGGTCGATGTGAGGTCCACAATAGATCTGTCATGGTCAGAGCCCGACACGACCACCACCACGCGGTTACAATGCCAGGGGTTACCGGTCACTCGTAGCAATGCCGCGGCGTGCGACTCCACCTCACCGGCCTCTACCGCGGCATTAGGCGCCCTCTACCTCGTACGGCGGACACAACACACCATATTAGCATCCATTGTGGATTGGCCATAAGCGCAGGCGTTTGCACCCGACTCGGCACGCCAACGAAGGGGTGCGCCTCCACCACAGAGTTGCGGCGCCAAAGGGACCACACTGCCACTGGCGAAGCAGCGATGATGCACCTCGCGCTAAATCCAATTGCCATTTGGGTGGACGCAATGGATTCCCACCTGATCGAGTCTGACCGCTCTCGGGCTATCGGGCAGATTTTTCCCGAGAGCGGCAGAGCGCAATGTGTGTGCTCATCTGCTCCTTGGGCCCGCATGAGGCAAGGTCCTAGTCCACAGATCGGGTGACCAAGGACTTAGATCCTTTGCTCGCCATGCCGGAGAAGGCCGAAGGTCGTCGAAAAGGAGCTTGGGGCCGGAGTGGAGTAGGGTGAAGTGAAGTGAAGTTGTTAGGGTTTGGTTCGGGAAGCAAATGGTGACGAATATATGTACATGGGCCGGGTGGACCAACGTGGGCCGGATCTGACGTGAAGAACGCGCCCGGGCCTCCCCATATCCACCCCAGGTTTGGACTGGATGTGAGGGGTGGCGATCAGGCCGGACATATAGGGCTGTTATGAGGCGTCCGTCTGAATCGGGATTTTGCGACTGGGCAGTGACAGGGCGTCCGCCCGGGCGTATAAAGGGTTCGGAGAGCCCCATTTTGATGCTCTTAGCTGATTCCGAGGCGTAGCCATAAGAGTGAGAAGGGGTGGCTTGGCGCTGGAACGAGTGAGAGGCAAGGAAGCAACGACTGGCCGGTAAATACCATTTAGTTCCTGGGTGTATAAACGCCATACATGAGATTTTTTTTAATAATTACAAAAAAGTCCAAAAAGTTTAGAATTTTTTTTGAATAAATTTCATTTTCTTTTGCACTAGTATATAAATTGTCACCAACAAAAACCCAGCGTTGACTTCAAGGGAAAAACAAAAAATATTTGTTATTATAGGTCACTATTTACACTATTTTGGTTGAAATTTTTGTTTTTTCTTAAAAGAAGTCAACTGGGTTTTTTCTTTTTGTGGATTTTTTTAGTAGTACAATGGGAGGTCAACTTTATTTCAAAAATATTTTCACATTTTTTTTACTTTTTATTTAATTACTAATAATTTTTCTATATAGGGTGTATATACACTCGTAGACCAAAAGTTCCCCTCCAGGCTGGCCACAATATTGACGACAGAGAGAGGCGAAAGCTTGAGCACTCACTTTATATTACGTAGAAAACTCATACTCCCTCCTCCGATGATTATAATTTGTTAGATTTGATACAAAGTTATACCCAATCAATGATAACTAATATGAATCGGTGGGATTTGTAGATTAAAAAAATAGTTAAGCTTTTTTTCATTGTATAAATTAATGTCAATGCTCACGTACACATACATACATTCAGTCCTATAAACGCACGTACGTCCATCCTACCCTTATTAGCATCACTTCATTTTAAGATTGACAAAATCATCACAAATGTCGATGTGAATGTTTCCCGCGCTGAAGACACATCGCCAGAGAAAACTCATACGGCCTGTTTGGATGTGGACATTCGGAGCGAGTATTCGGAATTGGCATTGTCGGTCCCGAATGCCATCGTTTGGATGGTCTAGACATTTGTCTCTGGAATTCGGTCCTAATATCGAGAGGCCAACCCGAGCACTGGCTACCCCCCTCGCAAATTCAGAGGCCCGACCCTCCGTATTGGGTTGCATTGGCTGACTTATCTCTTCGTCGTTCTCGCACGCGGAAAAAAAAACGGAGCGCCAGGAGATCGAGGTCAATCCGCCCTGCCACCGCCTCTCCGACCGACGGCTCGGCCGTCCAGGCCACCGGTGCTGCCTCTCCGGCCGGCGGAAACACTCCTCCGTCCATCCGCGACCTCTCCGCTGGCAACCGCCATCGATGGAGTTTGCCGCTGACCACCGTCCCTGGTTCCTCACCACATCATCCACGGGATCCCTGTCTCCGCTAAATGTCGCCATTGTTTACCGTCTCTTCTCGATGAACGGCACAACCTTCTTGGCAGAACCGACCATGTGTGGCAATGGCGAGCGCGGGAGCCAGTGGCCCGGAGCCGAGCGCTGCAGGCCTCAGGGTACACAAGCTTCTGCGGCATCTTAAGCTGCACCCGCTCTGCACGTACCACGCATCTTCTCCAGCCACTGCCTAATCCTCCCACTTCAGCCAAGACATGCGGCTGCCCGCCGTGGACTAAGGCCGCCACGCCCATGAGCTGCTCGACTAAATGCCAACCCATTCAGTTGCGGCATATCGTGACACTCAACATTTGTCAAATTTTAAAACTGATGCCAACCCATTCAGCTTGACGTATGGCATGTAGGTACGGTGCAAGGAGGTTGTAGTAGCTAACTAGAATTACTTAGTCTGCAAATGTTAATTGGACCCAAATTGTAGTCTTGCTTATGCTTCAGGGCTTAGTAGTGATTAATTTTTTCATTATAATTTTCATGTGTGTACACACCTTGGTCAATTTTTAAAACTGATGCATCTTTCCATGTGTTTATGTGTGAGTAACTGTGAATGTTAAGAAAGTGAGAAATTCCAAGCTCTATCCATCCAAACACAAATTGGAATTGGTGCTCACTTTGAATTCCAAGCATCAAATATATGAACATCCAAACACTAAAATTGGAATTGAAGATCAATATCAATGTCCTGAGATATTGGCATTGGAGCCAATACAATGCCAAGCCCTTGAATGTCTACATCCAAACAGAGCGATAGTATATTTGCTCTAAGAAATTAACATTGTGTGCCCTGTATATCGAAAGAACAATATAAGTTAGTAAAAAAACATAATGGCACTAACAACAGTTCTCCAAAGAGTCTGCCTATGAATCTCTTCACAAAATGTCTAACCTCACAAAATAATTTCCCCTCACTTAGCTAGATAAGATTAAATACACATATTTGGTATAATCTTACACCTTTCTATTGTTGCCTAGATTAAATATGGTTTTATTGCACGATATATATATATCCAAGATATGCCAAAAGGAATTTGGCTGACCCATTGCATGATTTGCAGGAATTAATTAACGAAGATTAATTGTGTTACTAGCTAGGAATACATCACGGCAGCCCTGCATGGCCGTAGCTAATTTGGCCAGTCCACCGCCGTCCACGATAAAAAGACAACATCCACCACCACCAGTCCCCAAGGCAACCAGTCGAGCCGGGCGGGTCCATCTCCCTCACGTGCTCCCCCAAAATCCTCCAGATATATATATATATACGACCGATATACCTGTCTAATTTGGAGCCAACCGGCTGTGGTGTATCCGTGGTTGGGCTAGCTTGTGTATCTAGCCTTCGGGTTCTGTGTGAGTCTTTCCTTTTTTTTTTCATTTTGATACTATTGAGACGCCGAGACTTTGTGCACTATTTATGGTTAATAAGATGGCCGTATGCATCATGCTGATGCAGAGGCCGGGGAATCCCCCTTTTCGAAAAAGAAAAAAGAAAAAGAAAAAATAAAAAAAAAATATAGGCCGATATATCACGCTTGGGGATCTATCAATATGAACATAACATATCATTTGGTAAATATCCTTTTCCAGCATATCATCCGATATGGACTGAAATATCGACCGATATGGCCGACATCTAGCCCGATATGTCCACCGATATAGAATATTACGTAGATGACAACAATTCTTTATTAGAAAGCAGTGAAATAAGATATATGCATTTAGAACTTCATTATATATATTATAAGAGTCATGCACAATGTTTCATACAAATGCATGTATAACGTATAGTTTTTAATCATAGAGTAAGGATTTTGTGAATCTTTCCTTAATATTTTCTTAATTAATAACTTAATAAACTAGGAATCTAAAAGTGTTATGTTAAAGCATTGACATCAACATTTTCTTTTACTAAAAATAAATGTTTTGAACAAGAATAATGAAAAAAACTAGACATATTTTCTCCGATATATCTACACATCTTTCGATATATCACCCAATATCCGACATGTCGAAGCCAAACCGATACGAACCCGATATCTGATATTTTGAAGCTTGTTAAATACACATACTTGGTATAATTTTACATCTTTTTATTATTGCCTAGATTAAATATTATTATATTGTACAATATATACCCATTAACGTGGTTAAGATACGCCAAAAGGAATTTCGTTGACTCATTGCTAGATTTGGAGGAATTCATAGCGAAGATTAATTGTGTTAGCTACGAATACATCATCATGGCTACGAAATGGCTAATTCTGACAAAATAATTTTCCCTCAGTTAACTTTCGTTAAAAAAATCGCCTCACTTAACTAGATAACATTAAACACGCATACTCGGTATAATCTTACATCTTTCTATTATTGCCTAGATTAAATATTCTTTTATTGCAGGATATATATCCATAACGTGGTTAAGATATGCCAAAAGGATTTTCGTTGACCCCATTGGATGATTTGCACGAATTAATTAACGGAGATTAATTTTGTTAGGTAAGGCCCTCTTTGATTTGAAGGATTTTCAAAACGCTGGAATAGAAAAAATACAGGATTTGAGTGGCATGTCCACTTGAATCCTATAGGATTAGCCTAGAGTGTTTGATGCTACAGGAAAAACAAAGGAATTGAAAAAAGAGGTTGGAGTGGATGCTAGATTTCCAATGAAATGTAGTACACTTGATTCCATAGGAAAAAATTCTATAGGATTCAATCTTGTGAATCAAACGACAAATATAGAAAAAAATCCTAAGGATTCTAACCCTCCAAAAGTCGCATGGAATTCCTTTGAATCAAAGGAGCCCTAAGAATACCTCGCGGCATGGCCGTAGCTAATTTGGCCAGTCCACCGCCGTCCACGATAAAGAGACAACATCCACCACCACCACCAAGGCAACCAGCCGAGGCGGGTGGGGTCCATCTCCCTCACGAGCCCCCCCCCCCCCTCAAGTCCTCCTCTCTCCACTACTGTGCTGCGCACACAGACCAATCAATCGAGTATCGACCGACAATGGCGGTTCCCACGCAGCAGCGCCGTCTCCTGGCGTCCGCCATGGCCCTGCTCCTCGCCCTCGCCTCGTCCGGCGCCGTCGCCGTCGCCTTCGCGGGGCCGATCAAGACGGTGGTGGTGGTGGTGATGGAGAACCGGTCGTTCGACCACATGCTCGGGTGGATGAAGCGGCTGAACCCGGCGATCGATGGCGTGACGGGGGCGGAGTGGAACCCGGCCAACGCGTCGGACCCGTCGGCGGGTCCGCGCGTCTACTTCGGCGACGGCGCGCAGTTCGTGGACCCGGACCCGGGGCACTCGTACCAGGAGATCCGGCAGCAGGTGTTCGGGTCCGACGACGCGTCCGGGCCGCCGCGGATGAACGGGTTCGTGCAGCAGGCGCGGTCCATCGGCGGCGGCAACATGACGGACGCGGTGATGAACGGGTTCGCGCCCGACAGCGTGGCCGTGTACCGGGAGCTGGTGGCGCAGTTCGCGGTGTGCGACCGGTGGTTCGCGTCCGTGCCGTCGTCCACGCAGCCCAACCGCCTCTTCGTCCACTCCGGCACCTCCGGCGGCGCCACCAGCAACAACCCAGAGTACGTAATCCCTCCTTCTTCAAGCCATGAACTGATTCTTTTTACTCCCTGACCTCAAGCCTTGATTCTGGTTCTATCTATCTATCCGTCGAATGCGTCTCGATTCGTTGCGTTCGAGGGCGCGCGCGGTGGATTCGATTCCAACCTGCATTGCGGACGGAGAGGGGTGGGTTGGTCGCCAACAAAAACAGCACAAAATAGATTTATTGAGGGTAGGTTGTTGGGGATGATGCGCGCTTAGATAGGAACAAGAATGTCGTGATCCTGCTAATAGTTGTAGAAAAGTGCTAGCTCTATACGAGGGAGTTGCGTATTAGCAGCACGAACACGATCGATGGAGACGTCTTTTTAAGTATATCATATATGTGTAGACATATATATGTATGTAGGCACCTTTGTGATTTAATAGATGCCATATTTTCTTTCAAAAAACAGAAGCTATATTTGTGTTTAGTTTTTACTCCCATTGTGTTTTTAGGGAGGAGTATAATTTGCTTGACTGTTTTTTTCTAAGCACGGTTTCTAGACCATATTCACATCCTAACAGTACAATACTAGATTTATTTCGTTTACACTGGTTAGGTCGTCAAATCAGTGGTCTTGTTTTGGTAAAAAAAAAGTAGTACTACGTGGCAGTATTTACAACCAGACGTACTAGCCTGTTGCCGGAAGGAGCTATAGCTTGCGCTGACGTTGGTGTGAAGCAGAGCGGCCGATTTGATTTATACCTGGCCGTAGCAGAGCATTCAGTGCACGGAGACTAGAGACTGCTCTTGTCCGCAGGTTTCTCCTGCCCAATACATGAGTGAGTACTTGCTTATCAAGAAGATCATAGGGACCATTTTATTCTTCGGCAATTTGTCACACGGCCGTTGAACCAACTAATTCCTACGTTTAAAAACTGACATGCACAAACATGATGCGAGGCAAGGTACTACGTATTATACTTGAAAACTACTCCAGCAATATAACTTCCTTGTCTCTGTTCCGACGTTGTTCCTTTGCGAAAATGTTGCTACTAGTGGAGTGGTACCGCTTTCTTTCATCTTTTGTGTAGGGCAAGGACAACTCTTATCCGAGCGCCTTTCCTCTTCCTTCGTTGAGCAGCAAAGCAAGCACTCGTTGCGAAAAGAGCTTTAGCCTGACTAGGGCATGTACAATGCATAGTCTCAAGGTGATGCCTTGCATGCCATGTAGAATCGGATATGACGTAAAGTAGGTTCGGATAGGGAAGCGGGATCCTCTTCAGAAAGCGGGTGCTTGAAGAAAAAAAAGTGTGGTCCAGTGATAAAAGCTGAAAAGGTTGGAGTGAAAAGTGGAGATGTATGTGTACTAGAGTCTTTATTTTTTATTTCTTGATGAGGCCCACTAGTGATAGCTTGCATTGGAGAGAAAAAATTAATGTAGATGCTTCAAATTTGTTTTTGTTATGGGGCATATGTATCGATACGCCACCATTGTACATGCCCTTATAGTGTCAACCAAGGTTGTCAGAATCGCGATTTTGAATCGGATCGGAGCTCCGATGATAGGATCGCAAATCACAGAATCTTCACTATCAGGATCGTAGAAACGTAGATTCTATGAACTAAAATCGTAGAATCATAGGGGTTAGTTTGGATCGCAAAGTCGTAGAATCGTATAACAGAATCGCGATTCTGACAACCTTGGTGTCAACTGATGTGAGAGGACACTGACACTCTAGTACTAGTAGTGTCACAAGAAAATGAGATTTGATTGGAGAGGCCCACCGCTGTGATCAGCCGACACGAGGAACCCAAACGCCGGCTGCCAAATCTTTATATATGGGCCACGCGGCAGAAATCACTGTTTTGACCCGAGGACGAAATCAATTCATAAATTGAACTGTTTCGGAAAAAAATTCACCCAGCTAATCTTTTTGTGTGGCGTCCGACATCTAAACGCCACACTACACTGTGCAACGTCTAGATCTTAGGCGCCACACTTCTGGCCAGCGTGGCATCCCTGGGTCCCGCATCCAGCAGTGCAACGCCTTTGAGCTAGGCGCCACACATATAATGTGCAGCGCCTAGCTGTTAGGCGCTGCACATGCACTTACTAACTGCCGCGGACATCTGTTTCTGGTGCCTGAAAATTACTAAGTCAGTGTGCAGCGCCTGAGGGATAGACGCTACACTATACAGTGTAGCGCCTGACGTCTAGGCGCTGCACTATTGATCAACAAGGCGATGGGCGCGCGATGCTAGCTTGTGAGGATCATGCATGTAAGGTTGGACCAAGCAAGCAAGGGCCAGCTTTAAACCTCTCGCTCTCTCCCATCCACCGCGCCACCACCAAGTACAAGACGCAGTGCCGCAGTGCCAATCGCAGTTTGCCGCTAGCTGCTTGTGCAGTCGGGCACGCCTGGACCTGGCTAGCTAGCTTCCTCAACTATCCTGCAGCTGCATGCATGCTGGTCATGGTCAGCCTGGTGCTACTGCTAGCTAGCTAGCTAGCCAGACATAGGTCGATCATGCGTGTCCCAGGGATGACATAACTTTTGACAGATTTAGGACTTAGGTAGTACACGCGCAGCTACTAGCGATATGGGCTTAAAGCTAGGCTAGCTAGAGACGGAAGATAAATTTCATTTTATTTTCTTGGATCTAGACTTTCGTGCACAATGATCCGTAGCTGTCAGTGCCCATCAATCGATCAGCCGACCGAGTGGCCAAAGGAATACGGGCGTACGTACGGGCTCGTGTGACTCCGTCTACCTACGCATCGCCATCGTCCGGACTCCTTCCTTGTTATGCATAGTGCAGCGCCTAGACGTCAGGCGCTGCACTGTATAGTGGAGCGCCTAACTCTCAGGCGCTACACATTGACTTAGCAATTTTCAGGCTCAGAAACAGATGTCCGCAACAGTTAGTAACTGCATGTGCAGCGCCTAGGCGCTGCACATTATGTGTGTGGCGCCTAGATCAAAGGCGTTGCACTGCTCGGTGCGGGCCCAGGGGTGCCACCTTGGTCAGAAGTGTAGCGCCTAAGATCTGGGCGATGCACAGTGTAGTGTGGCGCCTAGATGTCGGGCGCCACACAAAAGGGTCAGTTGAGTAAATTTTTTTCCAAGATAGTTTAGTTTGTGAATTGATTTCGCCCTCAGGTCAAAACAGTGATTTCTGCCGGACCACGCGTTGCTTTCTTGAGCCTCTGCTTTTTGTCACGCTCCAGACATCACTCATGCTGGTGCTGCTGGACTCGGCTAATCAAACAGGATTAGAATAGATTAGTACTCCTAGCACTAGCACTAGCACTAGTCCTAGTACGATCGGCTTGTCAGTCAAATAACTAATCGCCGGAGGACGGTGCGCACGATCGATCATGCGTCCATGTGAAACTGATGCGACCTGGCAGTACCCACGCGACCTCTGGGCGGTGGCCCGCCTCGCTGAACCTTGGGACCAGAATGATCACTGGGCTTACCGTCAGTGAGTCTCTCTCGACACGTCTCTGTCAGAGCTTCGGTCGTTTATTCGGCCATGGGACCAGAGTGGAAAGCCGTGCATGCGCGGCCCTGTCCGTGACACAAGAGCTGGCCGGCTGACATTTATTCGCCCATGCGACTTCCCATCACCTGACCTTTGTCTGTAGCACATGCACATGGGTGAAGTGAGATGCCGGAAGACTCCTGTACCCTCAACGCGTTCCTGGGTGAAAAGAAAAAGAAGAAAATGAACAACCCACGTAAGCAGAGGGCGTCTTTCATGTAGGATATGTTTTTTTAATACAGTACAGACGTCGAGCCGACAAATCATCGTAGGCATTTTGTAGTCGACGTGAACGTCTCCTCTCACTGAATGCGCATCGACAGAAATACTGAAACAAATTCAGGATAAATGCGAGCATCATGACTTGAACCCTGATGGGTTGAGGATACCACTGTCCTTCTAACCATCCAACCGTACGTTGTTTCGCGGACGTGTTTCATTTCGGCGTACATGATTACATTTTCTGGTTCTAGTGGAAAAATGCATATTCTAGTTCTAGTGAAAAATGCATATTCTAGTTCTAGTGGGAAAATGCATATATGATTACGTTTTTCTAGAATAACTTTTTTTGTGTGTTTTCTAGAATACCTTTTTATGTGATTACGTGTTCTTTGATTGCTTTTTTTAAAGATGTTCTTTGGTTGCTTTTTTTTTGAGGGGTTGTTCTTTGGTTGCTGTTTTTTTTAAAGGTTGCTGTTCTGCACCGGCTTGTATCATGGCAGGTCCAAGAACTAACCGGGTCTCAGCCCAATAGGGCTCGTCTGGCCCTCTAACCAGCAATTTTATTGGGCCTCGTTACAGCCCTGCCTACTCGGCTGGACCGAGTCAGTGGACTGGCCATGGACTAGAAAACAGAAATGAGCAAAAAAAAAAAAAAAATCAGCACACCAGCTTTAGAATTCAGAGCATACATTTTCTTTTACACTCCTCTAAAAAGTTGTCTTCTTATCTGCTCAAAAAACGTTACTCCCTCCTTTCCGGTTTATAAGGCTCAATTCAAAAATCTCACCAACCAAGATAGATGATGAGTGGTGGAATATTTTTTGTAGTTTGCAAAAGCACCCAATTAATGCTCTTATTTTTCTTAAAAAATTATGATTACGAATGCATTAATTGCAATGCATGCATGCATAAAGTGCATGCATTGGTCAGTTTTCTCTTAATACTTGCATGCAATGATTAAACGCACCTTGAAGTTTGAACATGTGATGGAAAACAATCAAATTGAGCCTTATAAAATGGAAAAACTAAAATTTTGAGATAAACCCTATAAACCGGGAAAGAGGGAGTATCTTTTACACAAAGGAGGCACCTTTGGGAAACTAGCTTATACTATCCTCACTTGAACTGAACTGAGCACAACATGAGCTACGCTAAGCGGTTCTCTGACAAGAGTGTTGCACCTATGCAGGTTGCTGGCCAAGGGGTACCCGCAGAGGACCATCTTCGACAACGTGCACGACGCCGGCCTCTCCTTCGGCGTCTACTTCCAGGACGTGCCGGCGGTGCTCTTCTACCGCAACCTGCGCAAGCTCAAGTACATCCTCAACTTCCACCCCTTCCACAACGCGTTCCGGGACCATGCCAGCCGCGGCTCCCTGCCCAACTACGCTGTCATCGAGCAGCACTACATGGACTCCAAGGACCACCCCGCCAATGACGATCACCCCTCCCACGACGTCTATCAGGGCCAGATGTTCGTCAAGGAGATCTACGAGACGCTCCGCGCCAGCCCTCAGTGGAACGAGACGCTCATGGTCCTCACCTATGATGAGCATGGTGGGTTCTTCGACCATGTGCCCACCCCCGTCGACGGTGTGCCTAGCCCCGACGACATTGTTGGCCCACCCCCTTATAACTTCACGTTCAACAGGTTGGGGGTGCGTGTCCCGGCCATCTTGATCTCTCCATGGATTGAGAAGGGAACAGGTAGTCAGCACATCTTTGTTAATATATGAAAACGGATGCTAGATTTGCTCAATGTACATTCGTTGCTGATATTTGTTTCGGTTTCAGTTATGCATGGGCCGAATGGAAGTCCAACCCCGACGTCACAATTCGAGCATTCGTCGATCCCCGCAACCGTGAAGAAGCTGTTCAATCTGCCACAAGATTTCCTGACAAAAAGGGACGCATGGGCTGGGACCTTCGAAGGCGTCGTGCAAACCAGAACTGAACCGAGGACAGACTGCCCAGGTAATTTGTCAACTTCAGCATACGACATGGAATTGTCACTTGGCTTGCTTTGTACTCTTGCAATGAGTAGTCTGCTTATCCATGAAAGTTATGAAATGTAAAGAGCAACTCCCGACGCCGATGAGGATCCGGCAGACGGAGGCGAACGAGGAGGCGAAGCTGAGCTCGTTCCAGCAGGAGATCGTGCAGCTGGCGGCGGTGCTGAACGGAGACCACCAGCTGAGCAGCCTGCAGGAGAGGATCAGGGAGAGGATGAACGTGAGGGAAGGCACCTCCTACATGAGGAGCGCCGTGCGGCGCTTCTTCGAGGCCGGCATGTCGGCCAAGAGGATGGGCCTCGCCGACGACGAGCAGATCGTCAAGATGAGGCCCTCCCTCACCACCAGGACCTCCGCTGCGGACCAAGATGATCGTCCGTAGAGAGCATACAAACATACATAGGAAATTGATTGATGTTGGGAAAAAAATTACTAGTACTACACATAGAAGATCAGCCAGCGTACGTAGCGTAGCCAGTATCATACGGTGTGCTCGTGCTATATGGGATGGAAATGCTGTAGGATTGATGGATTCGGTATATACTTGGGCTGTAGAAAAACCAAACATTCGTTCTGTGTGGTATACAAGCAATGCAGCATTCGGCAATGTCCTCCGCTGACATGGACAGAATATGTTCGCTCGTGCACTTCTGCCATGGCAGGCCATAGCTAGTTCATTGATCCGTGCAGCAACCTGCACGCCGTCTAGAGATCTTTTACCGTGGAGTCGACCGGCTGGTTGTGACTGTAAACCTAACTAGCAAAGCTAATTAACATGTCGATATAAAGCCATGACAAGTCACCGAAAAGGTTGGCACCTGGTACACACTAGTGCTACTGCACAGAACTCTCCGGTGCCATGGCCACTTGTAAGTATATATAGTACTTTGTGCTGGCATCGCCTAATATGGGTGAAAACACATATACAGTGCGTATTAATAAATAAATTTGATTTGGAAATGTGGCCAGATTGCCCGTCTAGCTCAGTCGGTAGAGCGCAAGGCTCTTAACCTTGTGGTCTTGGGTTTGAGCCCCAAGGTGGGCGTTCAATTGTTTTTCTCCTTGCAATTTACCTTATTCATTTAATATGACAGAATTACTTGAGGTTGTTTTAAAAACTTTTTACCCTTTCCCTTTAAATTTAAAAATTCAATGTCTCACATTAGTTTACTAAATGACCCCACTTCATCGTTGACTACGACGTGGAATAAGGAAGAAAAAACGCAAACCAGTGATATGCATCATAAAAAAGTGAAAGTTAAAACAAGGATATTGAAAGTTGTTTTGCATCTTGATGTTCCATTGGGACTCGCTTAAGAAAAACACACAATAAAAAATCCGTCTAAATTGGGCTAAACTCAGAAATTTGAAAAGCCGGATCAGTCGAATATTGTGAGAACCTTAAATCAATGTACGTCTAGACACATTTTGGTCGAAGACAAGAGGTTTGCAAGGTGAACTACCACTGCTTTCTTGTTGTACTATCGACAACGAAGATCTTAGGTACAAAAAATATAAAATGGGAGAAGCTCTAACCAAAACACATGTGATGCCATCGTCGACACCATCATTGCCAAGAGGTTTGCAAGGTGAGCCTTCATTGTTGTACTGTGAGACGCCACTACTGCTAAGATAATCAGATGTTTTGTGATATCAAAACACCACCAGATTTTCGTGCACAAAGAAAGATGTAGATAGCCCTGAGTTTTTTTCCTCCTGCAACAGTAGATGCCATTACGATGGAGAAGTTGATATGTGTTGGGTTTTGTTTTTCCTGGCGTGTTGGTTCTATTGGGCTGGACGCACTCTAGAGTTTGTTGCTTCCGTCATCCGTTGGTTTTTGTTTGCTTCCCCTCACCCGATTACACTCACATTTTCCCTTCTCTCCGTACCTTTGTTTTGTGGATTTGCTAGAAGAATTTGGGAGCGAGGGGAGGCAAGAGAATGCATGAGAGGGGTAGTTCACAAGATTCTCACTAAGGTTGCAACATAATCCCCAAAGCATCGGAACCCAAACATAAAGCACTTATTGCAACACAACCAGGAACAAAACCCAAAATTTAGCCGACCAGACATAAGCAAGTTAAAAAAGGGACCGGCGAAAAACCAAAGTCTTGATGAAAATACGGCACAAGCGGTGCTCCTATTTCTTGTCCTCGGTGACATTTGAGTTGTTCCATTCTGTTCTTGACCTCCCCACCTTCTGGATGCCATTTGTATTTGATTTGATGTTATTTGCTTAAGAATAGTTGTGGTTTCAATCATAATTCATACCATTTTGTTGGCTGATAGCTTGATGTCATGCATACACATCACTGGTGGTGCGTTTATGCGTCTCTTGTTATGTTATTGCAAACGAAATGCATGTACCATTTTTATGCCTACTATTACCCACAACCAGATATATCTATACGCTTCCACTATCGCGCATACAGAATGAATCTCGGCCAAGCTAAAAGTACACATTAATTTAGAACCTATGAGGAAGAGTAGGAGGAGGGATGTGGTATGGCTAGTCTTGGTCACCCAGACCAATTTTCTCCGGATATCTGCCTTGTCTTACCTTGCTCATACACCGAACTGAAGGCCGAGACTACATAACACAACTATATGTATTGTAAATTATTTGGTAGCTATATATAAGTTGACTAAATTGATTAAATTAAAATGTCTAACAGGAAAGATACCATCAGGTGGATGTTGACATCTGATGGTATCTTCACTATAAAATCTTTTTGTAGACAACTCGTTATTGTGTACTTTTAGCTTGGCTGACATCTGATGATACAGTAGCTTCCAACAGAAATGTATGTGGAAAATAATAGTTGCTGCTAAAATTAGAGTGTTTTATGGCTGATGGTTACGAAGAGCATATTAACCAAAGACAATTTGCTGAGGAGAGGTTGGATAGGTAAACAAATGTTTTGCCTTTTGTGGTATCTTCATTTTTTTCAAACACTTAGTTGCTAAATTGGTTTGGAGTTTGTTCAAATGTGCTTTTGATTTAAGAAATCTTTCTAACACTTAAACACTTGTTTTGGTGTTTGCATTAAAAGTTTTTCAAAGATAAATAAGAATCTGGTATTGGTGTGGGTTTCTGCCATCTTCTGGACTATATGGAGATGCATGAACAATATTGTGTTTGAGAGAAAACACAATTATGAACCTATTATTCACATCAATTTGATATGTCATTGTATATCTTATTGGGCCATTCTGTAGATAAAAGAAAATCGAATGGTCCTGATGCTCGGTTTAATAGTCATGTCGCATGTGGAAATGAGGTGTATAGCGCTTCACAAAGGTGGAAACCAGAAGTTCCCGGGAATCAGTTGCTAATAGTAGACGGGTGCTTTGGAATTTTTCTAGAGGATGGCCTTTGCTGGGTGATGTCTTTCCTCTGGATGCTGATGCCCGACTTGGTTTTATCTTCTGTAGTTTGTAGATGTGGTTGGGCTCTAGGTTTGGTGCTGGTTGTTTCTGATGTTTCTGAGTATAGAACTATGGTGGTTTATGTAATGTTTATGTGTGCCCTTGTTTGTGGCGTTGGAGGCTAGATTATTCATGTCGTGAGCTGGTTTTCTTTCGGATGTTTTGCTGCTTGGTTTGATGATGTTTTTAGCTTTGGTGGAGTTCTTGGTCGGTGTTAGGGCATCTCCAAGGTGGACCCGTTAATCACCCGCATCTGTCCGGACAGCATTGTCCAGACCGCCGAAGCCATCCAACGCGGGCTTGTATCGATCCGAGTGACGGTTCGGACGCCTTTTCTCCCGTAAATTAGAGACAAATGCGGTGGAGCTTTGTGGGAGTCCAAACATGAGACATGTAGGACACCAACACCCCCGACCCACCCAAAACCCTTCCCAGACCCCGCGCCTCCAGACTTCCCATTTTCTCTTCTTCCTTCTTTCTCTTTTGCCTTCGCCGCTGCTCCACCACCCCGGCCGCCACGCCACACCCCTGCCGGAACTCTACGTCTCCGTCACCTAGCGCTCTGTTGTTTGCGAGGCTGGCTGAAGAAAAAGCTCCTCCTTGCCACTATACTGTCAATGGACATGAGTACAACATGGCTACTATCTGGTTGATGCTATTTATCCTCCGTGGGCTACCTTTGTCTGCACCATCTCTAACCCAGTTGGTCAGAAAAAGGCTCACTTTTCCCAAAGACAAGAAGCCGCTAGAAAGGATGTCGAGAGGGCATTTGGAGTTCCGCGGGCCCGTTTTGCAGTTGTTCGTGGACATCCTGAACAATAGGATCTGGAGACCTTGTGGGAGGTGATGACATGTTGTGTGATCACGCACAACTCGTCGAGGATGAGGGTGATGATGCTGCCGGAACTCTAGGATTTGAGAACATGGATGATCCTATCCAACTTCCTGACCAGAATCAGGCCGCATTTGAAGAGTTTATTCAAATGCATCAACGTAATGGGCATCAATCAACTCACGAGCAGCTGAAGGAAGATCTGATTGAGCATCAGTGGACGGTTAAAGGGGAAAACAATGATGGGATGTAATATTTGAACTTCTTAAAATTTGAACTTCTTACAAAATGCAAGTTAATTGAATTGGCAATTTGGCTACATCAATTTATGGGAGGAGGAACGGTCGGGCTAGGAAGAAAGTTGGAGGAAGAAGAAAAAAGGATGACTGTTGGATCTTAATCTAACGACCTTGAAAATTGACTTACCCAAAGTAAATTCTCATGCAAATTAAGTATAGCCGGTCCCCGGAAATCCGTTGGTGCTCCCAGCAGCGCGTGCTCCTGCACGCTAAAAAAATATTTCAAAGTATGAAAAAATTTCAAACAAAAATTTAGCGCATACACTCGACATTATATGTGTGTACGTCAAGTTTCGGAGAAAACCGATATTTTTTGTGGCTTGTGTAAAAAAAGGCAAAAGGATGTCTTGTGAAAAGCATATTTTAACACCGGATTTTGTCTTTGTTACACATGACGCATAATTGTTGGTTTTTTCGCGAAACGATTTTGTGAGCATGTACAATATCGAGATGTACACGCAAAGTTTTTGTTTGGAATTTTTTAACATTTCAAAATATGTTTAAAACACATTTTAAAAACCAGGAGCGTGCTCTCCCAAGTGCCAAAATGCCACTCTTGTCCCCGGAAATCATTTAGTAGGGACTATTTTGATGCCTGTTTGATATATTGGGTACTTTGATTCTTGATGTCTAAACCATATATTTAGTAGGGACTATTTTGATGCCTGTTTTATATATTGGGTACTCTTGGAATTTAGTAGGGACTATTTTGATGCCTGTTTGATATATCCGCTCGGGCATCTGAATTCCTCAAGAAACACAAAATCAAATTCCAAGAGTACCGACAATCGGTCGAGATCGAGACCAAAGGTATTCACATAGATCAATTACTTTCTGTGCATCACCATTACAACTTTGTACTAGTACCATATGACAATCGAATGAATGAATGAATGAACGAACGAGCGAAGGGCCTATATGCAAGACCAAACTATTGGTATATACTTGGGTCCAGGCGCGAGGTTGCTAGCTCATCATGATCTTGAACTCGTCGAAGCTGAGCACGCCGTCCCCGTCGAGGTCGAACCGGCAGATCATGGCACGGCACTCGCCGGCGCCCCGCTCGGCCCCGAGCCTGCCGAGCATCCGCCCCAGGCTGGCCGGCGTGATGCACCCCTGTCCCTCCATCTCGTACATCCCGAACGGCTCCCTCAGCGCCCGAATTCTCAGCTCGTTGTTCTCCTCCTCCGCGCCCGCCCAGGCCGCCTGCCGCGCCAGCTCGAGGAACTCGGCCTCGCACAGCAGCCCGTCCCCGTCCGCGTCCACCGACGCCACCAGCGCCTCGGCCTCCTCGACCGGCACGTCGTCGCCCAGGGTCGCCCGCATGCACCCTCGAAGCTCCGCCGCCGAGATCCTGCCGTCCGCGTCCCGGTCCAGCGACAAGAACAGCGCCCTCAGCTCGCCCGACTTCGTGGCAACCATTCTCGCCGGATGGTCGACGATAGAGAGGCTCTTGATAAAACTTTAGTTGATCTTGATGTGCTTCCTGGATCCCCTGCTTTGCTATAATGCTGTACGTTGCTGATATGCATGATCTTGGAGGTGCGCGTGTGCATATATACTCGGGGCGCGACGCGGTCCCTGGAAGCTTCACGGCAGCATGCAGGGCGGGAGGAGAGATGCCGTGGTCGTCGTGGACGTACGTACATGCCATGTGGCGGATTGGACAGGAGGTTTTTCTTCTGGGTGGTCAACCACGGCGGGTCAGTAGTCTTCTCCAGGAAAGGGATGCGCAGCTTTCGTGGGGGCGTACGTGACTTTGGCGTGACGGCCGAGATGATTCTCGTGGAGGAGAAAAGCAGGGGAAGGCACGGGGAAAATCTGCTTCGGCGACGGAAAAGTTGGATGTTGGCTGCGCGTGCGGTCCGACTTGGCAGGGTGGACGTGGGAGTCGCGCGTGCGTGCTTTGCCGGGAATCTGGGGGCGCCTCCGCGTTGGCGTGCGTGGGTTCCTTGCTATTCATGCCATGTCGCCATCGTGCCACAGCCGTCGGATGGAGCAGTGGTATTCGTCAACGCTTTGCTTGGGAGTGTTTTTTTTTTTTTTTAACTTTGCTTGCTTGGGAGTGTTGATGCAAAAGCAAGAAGGCTCACCCAGCACGCAGGCACAAGTTTCACCTGTTTCATAGTTGGTTTTTCTACCATCCACCGTCCATCCTTGCTTTGAGATCCATGCCATGTTTTTTGTTTTTTATTATATTTACCTTGTTTAAGAGTATTACTAGCAAAATGACCCGTGCGTCACAACAGGATAATAATTTTGCGGTCAAATTTGCATGAAACAACGGTCAAATTTGAATCCCGGAGACTATCCACGTCAAAAGCCATCAAATGGCACGATATTTGTGTGACCAAGGGCGCTCAGCAATATGATTTCTCCTGCCTCTTGCCGGCGTCATCACTGGTCTACTCGTTTCCTATGGTCTTAGAACCATGGAGGCACTGTGGATCCTTCCTCTTGCCAGTGGGAGAGCTCCGTTTCTATGTGTTTTTCAGTTTCGTTATGATTTGTGTACTACTCAAGAAGGTGAGGCAGCGACGGTGCTTTGAAGATAGAATAAGATTCTTCCCGCCTAGCCCCCGTCTCAGCGATGTTTCTAGCATCGTTGGAGGGCGTGTGGAGGTCTGTCTCTGGCAAAGAGAACCCTAGATCGGAAGCCCCCCCCCCCCCCCCCCCCCCAATAGCGTAATATTTATGATCCCATGGAGGGCATCAAGTGATTCTTGTTCCAGGTTTGCCCGTGCGACAATGCGAAGCCAAAGACCAGTACCTCGGCAGAGCTGCATGTGAGCTGAGAGACTGGACATTGACAGAGTAACTAGGGGTGTGTGGCCAAGGGAGGGTAAGGCAAGGGATCTGGCAAAATAGTTGTTACAGTGTGTTGTATTTCTCCCACAGAGCCAATAAAATCAACAAGAGGTGGCATGAATCATCCTCAAGTTCTTATCAGCACCACGGGTCGTCCCCCGCGCGGCGACTCGGGAGGGCACAAAAACACTAGCTACAGATTCCTGCCGCTCCTCCCTTCCTCCCCTCCATCGTTGTCGGAGTAAGCCGCCTGGTTAAGTCCGGAAGGCGGTCGACGGTGGTGGGGAAACACCTCCCTCTCGTGACAGTCAGGTGGCACGGGGCTCCCAGGCACAGGGGGGCGTGTCCGCGATCTGATCCACGATGGTGTGGGCGACTGCGTAGGGCGGCCGCATGGAGATGATGGTTAGGTACGGTGGTGCGGATGGGGAGCCATGGTGGGACAGGTGGTAATGCCCAGGGACCTCCATGTGTGGGCAGTCTCCTGTCAAATCCAACCGGATTTGGCATTGGTGGCCCAGTGTGCGTCGGGATCTCTGCTGGATGTGAACTGCGGCAACGAGGTCCTGTGTTGGGGAACGTAGTAATTTCAAAAAATTTCCTACGCACATGCAAGATCATGGTGATGGCATAGCAACGAGAGGGGAGAGTGTTCGTCCACGTACCCTCGTAGACCGTAAGCGGAAGCGTTAGCACAACGCGGTTGATGTAGTCGTACGTCTTCACGATCCGACCGATCCAAGCACCGAACGTACGGAGCCTCCGAGTTCAGCACACGTTCAGCTTGATGACGATCTCCGGCCTCCGATCTAGCAAAGCTCCGGAGATGAGTTCCGTCAGCACGACGGCGTGTTGACGATGATGATGTTCTACCGGCGCAGGGCTTCGCCTAAACTCCGCGACGATATGACCGAGGTGGAATATGGTGGAGGGGGGCACCGCACACGGCTAAGGAACGATCCGTAGATCAACTTGTGTGTCTATGGGGTGCCCCCACCCCCGTATATAAAGGAGGGAGGGGGGAGGTGCGGCCGGCCCCCTAGGGGTGCGCCTGGAGGAGTCCTACTCCCATCGGGAGTAGGACTCCCCCCTCTTGCCTTGGTGGAGAAGGAAAGGGGGGAGGGGAAAGAAGAAAGGGGGGCGCCGCCCCCCCTTCCTTGTCCTATTCGGACTAGGGGGGGAGGGTGCGCACGGCCTGCCCTGACCGGCCCTCCTCTTCTCCCTCATGGCCCACTAAGGCCCATTAACCCCCGGGAGGGTTCTGGTAACCCCCCGGTGTTTCGGTAAAATCCCGATTTCACCCGGAACCATTCCGATGTCCAAACATAGGCTTCCAATATATCAATCTTTATGTCTCGACCATTTCGAGACTCCTCGTCATGTCCGTGATCACATCCGGGACTCCGATCAAATTTCGGTACATCAAAACTTATAAACTCATAATAAAACTGTCATCGTAACATTAAGCGTGCGGACCCTACGGGTTCGAGAACTATGTAGACATGACCTAGAACTATTCTCGGTCAATAACCAATAGCGGGACCTGGATGCCCATATTGGTTCCTACATATTCTACGAAGATCTTTATCGGTCAAACCGCATAACAACATACGTTGTTCCCTTTGTCATCGGTATGTTACTTGCCCGAGATTTGATCGTCGGTATCCAATACCCAGTTCAATCTCGTTACCGGCAAGTCTCTTTACTCGTTCTGTAATGCATCATCCCGCATCCAACTCATTTGGTCACATTGCTTGCAAGGCTTATAATGATGTGCATTACCGAGAGGGCCCAGAGATACCTCTCCGACGATCGGAGTGACAAAACCTAATCTCGAAATAAGCCAACTCAACATGTACCTTCGGAGACACCTGTAGTACTCCTTTATAATCACCTAGTTACGTTGTGACGTTTGGTAGTACCCAAAGTGTTCCTCCGGTAAACGGGAGTTGCATAATTCTCATAGTTACAGGAACATGTATAAGTCATGAAGAAAGCAATATCAGTATACTAAATGATCAAGTGCTAGGCTAACGGAATGGGTCATGTCAATCACATCATTCTTCTAATGATGTGATCCCACTAATCAAATGACAACACATGTCTATGGTCAGGAAACATAACCATCTTTGATCAATGAGCTAGTCAAGTAGAGGCATACTAGTGACTATATGTTTTGTCTATGTATTCACACATGTATCATGTTTCCGGTTAATACAATTCAAGCATGAATAATAAACATTTATCTTGATATGAGGAAATAAATAATAACTTTATTATTGCCTCTAGGGCATATTTCCTTCAGTCTCCCACTTGCACTAGAGTCAATACTCTAGATTACATAGTAATGATTCTAACATCCATGGAGTCTTGGTGCTGATCATGTTTTGCTCGTGAGAGAGGCTTAGTCAACGGGTCTGCAACATTCAGATCCGTATGTATCTTGCAAATCTCTATGTCTCCCACTTGGACTTGGTCCCGAATGGAATTGAAGCGTCTCTTGATGTGCTTGGTCCTCTTGTGAAATCTGGATTCCTTTGCCAAGGCAATTGCACCAGTATTGTCACAGAAGATCTTCATTGGTCCCGATGCACTAGGTATGACACCTAGATCGGAAATGAACTCCTTCATCCAGACTCCTTCATTTGCTGCTTCAGAAGCAGCTATGTACTCCGCTTCACATGTAGATCCCGCCACGACGCTTTGTTTAGAACTGCACCAACTTACAGCTCCACCGTTTAATAAAAACACGTATCCGGTTTGCGATTTAGAATCGTTCGGATCAGTGTCAAAGCTTGCATCAACGTAACCATTTACGACTAGCTCTTTGTCACCTCCATATACGAGAAACATATCCTTAGTACTTTTCAGGTATTTCAGGATGTTCTTGACCGCTGTCCAGTGATCCACTCCTGAATTACTTTGGTACCTTCCTGCCAAGCTTATTGCTAAGCATACGTCAGGTCTGGTACACAGCATTGCATACATGATAGAGCCTATGGCTGAAGCATAGGGAACATCTTTCATTTTCTCTCTATCTTCTGCTGTGGTCGGGCATTGAGTTTGACTCAACTTCACACCTTGTAGCACAGGCAAGAAACCTTTCTTTGCCTGATCCATTTTGAACTTTTTCAAAATTTTGTCAAGGTATGTGCTTTGTGAAAGTCCTATTAAGCGTCTTGATCTATCTCTATAGATCTTGATGCCCAATATGTAAGCAGCTTCACTGATGTCTTTCATTGAAAAACTTTTATTCAAGTATCCCTTTATGCTATCCAGAAATTCTATATCATTTCCAATTAATAATATGTCATCTACATATAAAATCAGAAATGCTACAGTGCTCCCACTCACTTTCTTGTAAATACAGGCTTCTCCAAAAGTCTGTATAAAACCATATGCTTTGATCACACTATCAAAACGTTTATTCCAACTCCGAGATGCTTGCACCAGTCCATATGAAAGTGCGTTATATCGACTAGAGGGCGGCGGGGGGGGGGGGGGGGGGGGGGGGTGAATAGGCGATTTTTATGAATTCTTCACTGAGGAATTTGCCGGTGAGGAAATTTCTTAGCGAAGAACTACTAGCAGCGGAATAAGTACTCAAAGGTAAGCATAACAGAATACAAGCATGGTCATCATGATGAAATGAAGACTAGCACAGAGTACAGAAAGCGTAATCACAGGATAACACAAGATGAAGACAAACCGACTGAAGAAATTGAACTGAGGAAATTGAGAAAGTCTTCAGTCAAAGTCTTCAAACACAGATATGAACAAACACTCAACACAGTAATGAGGAAATGAAAGGGTTGAGGAAATAGAACCAGTTCAGTTGGTGAAGACAATGATTTGGTAGACCAGTTCCAACTGCTGTCTCAGTTGTACGTCTGGTTGGAGCGGCTGAGTATTTAAACTCGAGGACACACAGTCCCGGACACCCAGTCACTGAGCACGCAGCTCAGGACACCCAGTCCTCACCATATTCTCCTTGAACTAAGGTCACGCAGACCTCGTCCAATCACTCGTGGTAAGTCTTCAGGCGACTTCCAAACCTTCACAGACTTGGTCACTCGGTGATCCACAATTCCTCTTGGATGCTCTAGACCATGACGCCTAACCGTCTGGAAGAAGCACAGTCTTCAAAGGTAACAAGCGTCGGATCCACGCAGGATCAATTTCTTCAGTGATGCTCAATCACTTTGGGTTTGTAGGGGTTTGGTTTTGGGTTTTCCTCACTTGATGATTTTCTATCAAAGTCCTCGAAGGATGGGTTGCTCTCAAATGACAAGTGTCAAGTTCTCTCGGAGCAGCCAACCAGCTAGTGGTTGTAGGGGGCGGCTATTTATAGCCTAGGGAGCAGCCCGACATGATAAGACATAAATGCCCTTCAATGATATGACCGTTAGGTGGATAAGATATTTTGGGACAGCTGGCGCGCAGCACAGCAACGGTCGTAAATTTGACTCTCAAATTCCTCAGGGCTATCATGTTCCTCACTGTGTAGGCAATTCGCACTGGCGTATTCCTAACTCCTCAGTCAGAACAAATTCATCAGCGACCAGAAGAACTTCGTCTCTATCACTGAAGAAAGTGACTGAACTGTATGAGATTTCCGAAGGCTTCACTCGAAGGGATTGGTAGGTGTAGGATTTGAGTTGAGCATCACATGGAAATTTTTCCTTAGTATTTCCTCGACCCCCTTTAACAGTACGGTGTTTCCTATGACTCAAGAAAGAGAAAATGAAACTACGAAAACAAAAGTCTTCACGCTTCATGTTCCTCAAATGAATACGAAGTCTTCAAGGTCACACCAATTTCTTCACTTTCAAAGTCTTCAGAATATCAAAGTCTTCAGTCGAAGAACTTCATTTTTAGGGGTCGACTTTCTCTGTAAATAGCAAACTCCTCATAGACTTATAGACCTGTGTACACTCACAAACACATTAGTCCCTTAACCTACACGTCTGCAATACACCAAAATCACTAAGGGGCACTAGATGCACTTACAATCTCCCCCTTTTTGGTGATTGATGACAATATAGGTTAAGTTTTCAACGGGGATAAACATATGAAGTGTAAATACTGATATTGAGGAATTTGATTGCAAGATATAGAAGAACTCCCCCTGAAGATGTGCACAGTGAGGAATTTGCGTTTGAGGCAATGCACATTTGAAGAGTTGAATCATGGAGATCTCCCCCTATATCTTGTAATTCATACACGC
Source organism: Triticum timopheevii (assembly GCA_963921465.1). Taxonomy (NCBI): domain Eukaryota; kingdom Viridiplantae; phylum Streptophyta; class Magnoliopsida; order Poales; family Poaceae; genus Triticum; species Triticum timopheevii. The sequence continues at coordinate 629,486,168 of OY997266.1, read as the reverse complement.
ATTTGATATATAATATGAAGAATTTGAAATGCATGATGAAATATGGTGCCTGATGAAATTCAGCATGCGTGCAATATAGTTAACGAGGAATAAGCATGCCGAATAAAGCATCAAAGGTTTCAGAGCATATGCAACAAAAGTATCAGCGCACCATCGGGTTTAAGATTACAACTTGATCCAAATAAAAGTTTCAGAAGAACGAGAGTTGTAACTTAAAAAAATGCCCTTAATATAGACCCGCTTGAAGACTAACTCAGATTTCTCCCCCTTTGTCATCAAATGACCAAAAGGATTGAAACTGAGGACTAACGCCCCTGAAGAATTTCAAGTTGATGGAGGAGCGCCAGCGTTGTCGGGGTTGTTTGTTGTAGCAGGGCCTGCCGCAGTGTCGTCCAAATCTTCATACTCATTAGTGTCACACGATGAAGAATAAGAACTGGCCACTAGTGGAGGAATTTTGACCCTCTTGAATTTCTTTGGAGGAGGTGCAGACCAGTCAAATTCTTCGTTGAGACCCATAGTCTTCAGTTCTTCAGCGCTATAGACATGAGTGAGCACAGTCCAGGTGCGGTTGAAGGTTTCATGAAGGTAGTATTGGTTCTTCTTCACTGCATTATGCGTTGAGGTCATATTGTGAAGAAGTGCACCAAAATGACGCTTTACCCATTTGTGATTGCGATCAACCTTCCAATGAAGACTGAGGAGTAACTCACGGTCAGTCATCACCCTGGGTGCTGTGGCTTGAGGATTTTGCTTGGCTGAGGTATTTGCGGCAGTGTCATGTGTGGCAGAGTCGTCATTGGTAGAGTAAGATGCAGCCAGGCGAAATTGACCATCCAATGGACGAATGCCTTCATCGATCACAGCAGCTGCCTTGCCTTTATCATCAGCTGATGAAACTGTCCGTTTGAGAACTTCAATGGGAGGCAAGTAGCTACCATGGTTCAGAGTGTCAGCTTTGTAATTCAGTGAAGATCTTGCCCTGATGAATCTCATAATCCAAGGCGCATAGGGCTTCAGCTCGAATGGTGACATAGCAATATTGCCCAGAGTCCTCATGAAGAAATCATGGAAGTTGATGGGAACACCATGAATGATGTTGAAAAGCATATTCTTCATGATGCCAACGACTTCTTCATCATTTGAGTCGTGGCCTTTGATAGGACTCATTGTCTTTGTCAGAATGCGATAGACAGTCCGAGGCACATAGAGTAATTCCTTGACGAGGAATTTGGTTCGTGGGGCCTGCCCAGGCTTCAAAGGCTTCATGAGCACTTGCATATAGTGATTTGTCAGTTCAGGGTCACTGTAGATGCAACGTGCACTTTCATGGGGAGGATCGAGAGGAAGGACACGAAGCAATTCAGTTGCTGGTGCCTTGTAGTGAGTGTTTTCAGTCATCCAGTCCAACACCCATGAGTTGACATCTTCAGCGTCTCCAGTGATATGCAGTGTCGCGTAGAACTGAAGAATGAGTTCTTCATTCCAATCGCAAATGTCAGTGCAGAAATTCAGTAATCCTGCATCGTGAAGAACACTAAGGACTGGCTCGAAGCATGGCAGAGATTCCATGTCTACGTGAGGAATATGTTCATGATCGAAGATTTTGTCTTTGTCGAACAACACTGAGGAATAGAAGTTGGCTTGACTAGCAGTCCAGAAACGCCTCTTCCTTATGTGAGCAGAGTCATAGGGGTTGTAGTCAGTGAAGAATACATGCTCGGCAAAGAAGTCTTCAGCCTTGAACTTCTGTTTGCTTGAGAACGGATTCTTTGGCTTTGGCAGAGGGATGTCAGTGAGTTGCATCACAACCTTAGGAATCGTGAGCTCAGGTTCTTCAGGCTGAGGAATTTCTCGTTCCTCTTCTTGTGCAACCTGAGGATTAGCAGCAGCAGGTTCTTCAGCACTAGTGGCTGGAATTTCTTCATGAACAGAGGGAGTGGGATGAGTTTCTTCAGAGCCCAGTTGAACTGTTGGTGCAGGGGACTGAGGAATCTGTTGGATAGGTGTGAAGAGAGGAGTATTGGGATGCTGACTTTCCCAAAAGTCATCATTCATCATAGGTGTGGTGCATCCTATATCCACATCTTCATCTTCAATTTCCTCAACACTAGCCTCTTCAGCTGTGAACTGAGGCATAGGTGAGGAAATGACTAGCGTTGAAGGGATTGCGTCCACTTCAATTTCTTCATCAATCTGCTCTGATGAAGCAGCAGAATGATTTTCTTCATCAGATCCGCTTGGGATCACATAGTCTTCTCCAAAAGGAACAAGGTCCTTTGATGGCATGGAGGAAATTGGAACAGCATCAATCGGATTTTCGAGTGAGCTGGTCATTGGCTTCATTTTCTTCACAGCCGAAGATTCTGACGCAGCTGATGCCTTCCTTTTTTTCACTGCAGCTCGCTCTGCAGCCTTGGTCTTCTTCACATCATAGGCAGATGGAAGAATTGGAGTTGGTGCAGGCGCGGGAGGAGCTGAGGAATCTGGTTCATTTTCTTCAGGCGCAACTGATGCAGTTGCCCTGATCTCTTCAGTTTCTTCAGGTGCACCTCTAGTGGATGCCCTGGCAATTTCTTCAGCGGCTGGAATTGAGTCATCAGCCCTGGAACTAGCATTTTCTTCAACAGGCTGAAAGTCATCAGCGGTGCTGGCATGTTCTTCAGCAGGCTGAGCAGAGTCTGCAGCCTGAAGATTTTCTTGTTGCGTTGGGGCTGCAACATTTGTGAATTTCTTCGTCAGGTTGACGAATCTCACTTTAGCTCCTTGCCAATCAGCATAGTAGGCATCAAAGTCTTTGCTGAGGGTTTGAATTTCAGACTGAGCCTGGAGAAGTTCCGCAGGTGTCATTCTGACAACATTTTTCTTCAGGAGGTTCTCCTTTCTTTATTGCGCTTTCTTGATCTCTCTTGCCTTTTCAAACTTCCATTTCTCTTGAGTGATGAAATGGGCCAGCATATGACTTTGACCAGGAGTCAGATGAAAATCAGGCATATGGGTGTTAGGATCCTTGTGCCAGAGGTCAATGTAGTCGAGGATCTTCCTCGGATCCAAAAGCAGTGGCACAGATGTGCCTTTGGCTCTAGCAGCCTTCACTTGTCTGTCTCTGATGATTTCTGCAAGTTCATCATCAGAAGCTTCATCATCAGAAGGCACATGGAATGCGACCTGTTTCTTCTTTGGACTTGGCCGAGGACCGCGTCCAGCTGTTGCTCTGGTCTTCAACAGTGTGGGGCCAGATGAGGAAATAGGTGCAGCTGAGGAACTCGCCGAAATACCAGAGGCAATCGAGAAACCAACAGTCCTTTGACATGTAGCCAGATGCACAGGAGCTGAGGACTTTGAAGGAGCTGCTAAGAACTTTGGTGGAGCAGTAGCCGTGTGAGGAATTTGTCGTGAGGGCGCTGTTGGTGAAGCACTTGGTTTACGAGCAGGCTTCTTTGGCATGGATTTCCTCGGTTTGACCGAGGCCTCAGTAGCAGCAGCAGTGGCAGAATCCTCATTGAATTTCTTCACTGCCTCCTTGGCTTGTCTTGCCAATTTGGCTTGGCACTTAGCCCATTCTTCAGGAAAGTCCTCACCACGCTTGATGCTTGTGGGGTCAGCTACTTGGCCAGGTGCCAATGGAGCTCTTGGGCATGGAGGATTGAGGGCGAATTTCTTCATGTACTTTGGAGTCACATATCTGTATTCCCTCCATTCCCTTGCCCATCTCCGTTCAATCTTCTGTATGCGCACCTTGCGCTGATTTTTGTTTTCTTTGCCAAATTTTGCTTCATCAGGGGTGCAATAGCCAGCATAAATTTCCTCAGGGATTTCAAACGTAGTCATAACCTCATGTTTCTTTCCTCCTTTCTGCGGCTTCTTACCATCTGCCATATTCTTCAGATGAGGAATTTGAACAATTGAACACTCTGAAGAAGTATGCAGTTTTTCTTCGAGGAACGCTGCAAATGAGTTAAGTTGATGAGAACCTAGTGATTCAGTAGCGGACATGAGTACCTGTGAACAGTGTATAGGTGCGAGGAATTTGGAGAGGTCATATGCGTTCTCAGAAGGTTTTTCGAAAAGAACAAGTTTTGAGGAATTTGACCAGATGAACCTTGAGGAATTTCACTAAGCGTTCTTGTCTTAGGTTCCAGAGTTGTACAGATCGAAGATCCACACAATTAGGGAATCTTGAAGAAAATGATTGCTTAGAGAAACAGTTCAAGATCATATGATGCGTGAGGTGTTCATATGTGTGAAGATTTGAAGAATAAACACCTTTGAAGATTTTCAAGAAAGTTTGAGAATCAAAGTGAGTAATAAAAGTAGCTTTTAATTACCCAAAGTGAAGAACACGACGAACTGAGAAGAACAGATGTGAAGTTCGTCAGGTTAGATCTCCCACGCCCTAACTTGGCAGAGGAAGACAGCTACAGCGGCGGCAGAGTGAAGATTTCCGCAACCGGCGCGAGTACGACGGCGACTAGGTCGAGGCAGCGAAGCTCTTCCTCACCGGCGATGATGGAGTAGCGGCGGCGCTAGGGTTTGAGAAGCTCGAGTGAGAGAGTAGCGATCGAGCGGAGTAAATGAAGTGAGGAAGGGGAGAGGGGTATTTATAGACACGGTGAAAACTGTTCGCCCGAAGATTTTGGGACGATGTGCCCCTGCCCTTTCTCCTTCTCGCGACATGTGTCACCCACGTACTGTGTAGTTGAGATCGTGGGTGAATAGAATAATGCATCGTGGGATGCGAAACGGTTTGAGCGGCAAAACCGAAAATTTGGATAAGATTCGTTTTAAAGTTTCTTTCGCAATTTCTTCAGCTGACAAGGACACAATGAAGATTTTGAACGAGTTTCAAATAGAACGCACATGAAGAACTTGTGAATAGATTGGGTTGAGTATAGCATAGAGGGGGAAGGGTCCGATCACATTCACTTAGCAGAACAAAATAACTTGAAGAAATAGCTATAAGTAAATGCTGTAGAGGACATAAACTCATATATATATATATATATATATATACATATATATATATATATATATATATATATATATATATATATATATATAGTCAATGAAGAAAAACGACGAAAACAGTGAAGATTTTGCAAAGTTGAAGAATTTGAAAAACTGAAGAATTTCAAAACTGAGGAAAAACTCAAATTGAAGATTTTCAACTTTTTGTGGTGGCGTGACCCACCGTATAAGAATGATGATTTCAGACACTGCGTACAATTGTCGTAGGGTTCTGAGAATCAAATTCTTCATTAATTACTTCACACTTAGAGTGTTATTCTTCATTGATTGAAGAAAAACGTTTCTTCATGTGTTGCACATCTAAGTCATCAATTTTGCATAAGTGTTAGGATGTGTGTCTTTTTCAAAGAACATTCGAAAATTCTAAGATATTTAGCTCACACCGCAACTTGCTAAATCTCTTCTCATCCAAGGGCTTAGTGAAGATATCAGCTAGCTGTTCTTCAGTCTTCACATGCTCGATGGAGATGTCGCCCTTCAACACATGATCACGAAGAAAATGATGACGAATCTGAATGTGCTTTGTCTTCGAGTGCTGAACTGGGTTGTGAGCAATCTTGATGGCACTTTCATTGTCGCAGAGGAGAGGCACATTCTTCACGTTGACGCCATAGTCCTTGAGTGTTTGCTTCATCCAAAGCAGTTGAGCACAGCAAGAGCCAGCAACAATGTATTCAGCTTCCGCAGTAGACAGTGATACACAGTTCTGTTTCTTCAAGGACCAACAGACCAAAGATCGTCCGAGGAAATGACAAGTGCCAGATGTTGACTTGCAGTCCACATGATCACCAACATAGTCAGAGTCAGAATATCCAATGAGATCAAAAGCAGAGCCCTTGGGGTACCATAATCCTAGTGTTGGTGTGTGAGCTAGATATCGAAGAATATGCTTCACAACCTTATGGTGTGATTCCTTCGGTGCAGCTTGAAATCGGGCACACATGCAAACACTAAGCATTATATCTGGCCTAGATGCACATAGGTACAATAAAGAACTAATCATGGAGCGGTATACCTTGTGATCGAAGTCAATACCATTTTCATTAGTGCATAGATGGCCATTTGTGGGCATAGGAATTTTGACGCCTTTGCAATCTTGCATGCCGAATTTCCTCAGTACATCTTTGAGGTATTTCTCCTGAGATATGAATATGCCATTGCGCTGTTGACGAATTTGAAGACCTAAGAAGAATTTCAACTCTCCCATCATAGACATTTGATATTCTTCACTCATCATATAGGCAAATTCATCACTATAACATTGGTTAGTACAGACAAAGATAATATCATCAACGTATATTTGGCACACAAATAGTTCACCATCATAAGATTTAGTAAAGAGAGTAGGGTCGAGTGAACCGGGTGTGAAGCCATTCTTCACGAAGAATTCCTTCAATGTATCATACCACGCCCGAGGGGCTTGCTTGAGGCCATAGAGGGCCTTATTAAGTCTGAAGACTTTGTCAGGATTCATTGGATCTTCAAAACCTGTGTGTAGCCTTGAGCTACCAGTCGTGCCTTATTCCTCACCACAAGGCCATTTTCATCTTGCTTGTTGCGGTAGATCCACTTTGTGCCAATGATATTATGCTTGCGAGGATCTGGACGTTTGACCAGTTCCCAGACATTGTTGAGCTCGAACTGATGTAATTCTTCTTGCATAGCCTGAATCCACTCCGGCTCCAGAAATGCTTCATCTACCTTAGTGGGCTCTGTGATAGAGACAAAAACATAGTGCCCACAAAAGTTAGATAAATGTGAAGCTTTTGAGCGTGTGAGAGGACCTGGTGCTCTAATGTCATCGATGATCTTCTCCACTTGCACTTCTTTTGCAATGCGAGGATGAGCTGGTTGTCGCTGAGGATTTTGATCAGCATTTTCTTCAGCACCATTTTCCTCAGCATTTTCTTCAGGTGCATCAGCTCGACGTTCTTCATGAACTGGAATGAATTCTTCAGCAGATTCTTCAATAGGAATGACATCCTCAGTTTCCTTGAACTTGATAGAATCCTCAGGTGCTGGTTCATCTAACACAGAAGGTAGGTGCTCTCTTTGCGAGCCATTAGTTTCATCGAACCGCACATCTACAGTGCCAACAATCTTGTGAAGAACAATGTTGAAGACTCTGTAGGTGTGCGAGTCCTTTCCGTAACCTAGCATAAAACCTTCATGTGCTTTCGGTGCAAATTTAGAATTGTGGTGAGGATCTCTAATCCAACATTTAGCACCGAAGACTTTGAAATAACTCACATTGGGTTTCTTGTCAGTGAGGAGTTCATAGGCCGTCTTCTTGAAGAATTTGTGAAGATATACTCTGTTGATGATGTGGCACGCAATATCAATTGCATCAATCCAAAAACGCTGAGGCGTTTTGTATTCATCAAGCATAGTGCGAGCCATTTCAACAAGAGTTCTGTTCTTGCGCTCCACGACGCCATTTTGCTGAGGAGTATAGGGAGCAGATAACTCATGAGTAATACCAAGTTCATCAAGATAGTCATCAAGACCGGAATTCTTGAACTCAGTTCCATTGTCACTTCAGTTCCATTGTCACTTCTGATGTGCTTGATCTTCACACCAAAGTTGGTTGAAGCCCTCGAGGAAAATCGTTTGAAGACTTCCTGCACTTCATGTTTGTAAGTAACAATGTGTACCCATGTATATCGAGAGTAATCATCAACAATGACAAAACCATATAGAGATGCATCATTAGTGACTGCTGAGTAATGATTAGGTCCGAAGAGGTCGCAATTCGAATGGACGAGTAGTGGTCATGATAGTTTTTGCTGGATGCTTGGCCTTGGTCATTTTTCCAGCTTCACAGGCTCCGCATAAGTGATCCTTGAGGAATTTGACATTCTCAATGCCAATGACATGCTTCTTCTTCGCAAGCGTGTGCAAATTCCTCATGCCTGCGTGACCAAGTCGTCGATGCCATAGCCAGCCTTCTGAAGCTTTTGCAAGTAGACACACGGCTGGTTGTGGTCCTGTAGAGAAATCAACAATATACAGATCTCCTCTCCTAAAGCCTTCGAAGACTTTGGAATTGTCAGCTTCCATAATCACAACACAGCGATACTTGCCAAACACAACAACCATATCAAGATCACAAAGCATTGAGACTGACATGAGGTTGTATCCTAAGGACTCAACAAGCATGACTTTGTCCATGTGTTTATCCTTAGAGATTGCAACCTTACCAAGACCCAATACCCGACTTTTGCCTTTGTCAGCAAAGATGATATGCTTCAGATGTGACGGTGATAAGGGAGCATCCATCAATAGATTCTTGTCACCAGTCATGTGATTCGTGCATCCACTATCGAGGACCCACTCACTGGCTTTGGGTTGATCATCCTGCAGATGAATTAGTGTAGCTTACAATCTCATATGCTTCATCAGTGAAGAATATGATATCAAGTTCACCAGATGAATTTCATCAATCAGTAAACAGATATAGCAGTATGAGGACGTGTGAAATGAAGGTTCATTTCATCATGATTCGCCTGCATCCTTTCAGGAAATTTTGTCAGGTCCCCAGCAAATTCTTCAGACGTCAAAGCACGTCTGGAGACCTGACCCTGCAGAAGAGATTAGTTCTTTTTCTTCACCACCCATATCTGAAGGGGTGGCAAAGAGTTCATCACTCTGCGAGCACCATACGAGAATGGTGGCATAGAGGCCAAACCATTTCGTTTCACATAAGAGGGGTTAGGGTAAGCATATGAATAAGCAGAGAAATTCTTCGAGGACTTATGAACATAATGGTTTGAAGAATAATGCACATATTCATAGCCCTTAGCTCTACCCTGCGAGACAGAGTTGTTAGAACGATGATAATCATATGAGGACTTTGATCCTTTTGAGGAATTTGATCCACGTGAGGAATTTGGTCCGTATGAGGACTTGGATCCATATGAAGAATTTGGTCCATATGAAGAATTTGATCTGGGGTTCCTGTTCTTCACAGGTGGTGTCATGAGGACATTCACCTGAAGACTTTCGAGCACTTCTTGGAAACCCAGATTTTCTTCATAGGAGAACCATTCCTACAGTTAGTGCCAACATATCTAGCAAATACTTCACCATTCTGATTTTTGAACAGTTTATAGTTGGAGTCAAATGACTCATCAGAAGAATGAGGAGATTCACATGTAAAACCAGATAAGTTAGATGGATCAACTGGAGGTCCCTTTGCAGCAACCCATGAGGTTTTGGGGTACTGCTCAGACTTCCAATATGTTCCATCAGCATTAAGTTTTCTCTCAAAAGCAATACCTTCTTTCCTAGGGTTTCTGTTGAGGATCTGCTTTCTAAGCACATCACAGAGGGTCTCATGCCCTTTGAGGCTTTTGTACATGCCTGTCATGTACAATTCCTTCAGCCCTGCATTGTCAGTGATACTAGCAATGTCCTCAGATGAGGAATTAGTGATAGCAGAGGCAGGTGAAGAAGTTGTAATAGTTGAAGCATTTGAACATTCAGGTGAAGAATTAGCAGATTCACGTTCAATGCACTTTAAGCATGGAGGAACAAATTCTTCCTGAGAAGCGCTGATTTGTTGAGAAAGTAATGAATCGCGCTCCTTCTGAAGATCTTCATAACTCACTCTTAGCTTCTCAAGATCTTGCTTTCTTTGAAGAAATTCATAAGAAAGTTTCTCATGATCAGATAAGAGAGAGTTATGATGACTTTGAAGGTTATCAAACCTAGACTGAAGTCTCTGAAGATTTTCAGTCAGGGCTTTAGTGCGATCCATTTCTTCACCCAACATATCATCACTTTTGTCTAGCATGTTTTGAACCTTTTCAAAAGCCCTTTGTTGTTTTACAGCAATCTTAGCAAGTTTGGAGTAGCTGGGCTTGAGATCCTCATCAGATTCATTTTCACTAGATTCAGAGGAGGTGTATTTGAGTACCTTTGCACCTTTTGCTATGAAGCAATAGGTGGGAGCGTAGTCATCATTATCTTCGTCAAGCTTGTCGGTGAGGTCAGTTTCTTCAGTGTTGAAGATGGACTTGCTGACGAAAGCAGTAGCCAAAGCCAGACTCGCCACACCAGATTCAGATTCTTCAGACGCCTCCTCTTCCTCATGTTCCTCAGATTCAGCTTCAGAGTCCATTTCTTTGCCAATGAATGCCCGAGCCTTCTTGGAGCTGCTCTTCTTGTGAGATGAAGACTTCGAGGATTTTGATGACGAAGATTTTGACGATTTCTTCTTCTTCTTCTTGGCATCATCAGAACTGTAGTCCTTGTATTTCTTCTTCTTCAATTCCTTTTCCCACTGAGGATAATCTTGAATATAGTGACCAGGTTTCTTGCATTTGTGGCACAGCCTTCTCTTATAGTCACTGGATGAGGAATCACTACTTCTTGAGGATTTTCCAAAGCGACCACGTCTTGAGAACTTCTAGAATTTCTTCACGAGCAGTGCTAGCTCCTGGCTCAATTCTTCAGGATCACCAAGGCTACTACCAGAATCCTCACATTCAGAGTCAGACACAGCCTTGGCCTTCAGGGCACGTGGTTTGCCATAGCTTGAACCATAGAGATCTCTCTTTTCAGCATGCTGGAACTCGTGAGTATTTAGCCTTTCGAGGATATCGGCAGGATCAAGAGACTTGTAGTCAGCCTGTTCTTGTATCATCAGTCCCAGAGTATCAAATGAGGAATCAAGCGATCTCAACAGTTTCTTCACCACCTCATGGTCAGTGATGTCAGTGGCACCGAGGGCTTGAAGCTCATTTGAGATGTCAGTGAGGCGATCAAAGGTTTGTTGGACATTTTCATTGTCGAGTCTTTTGAAGCGGTTGAAGAGATTCCGAAGAACATCAACTCGAGAGTCACACTGAGTTGAGACTCCTTCATTCACTTTGGACAACCTATCCCAGATAAGCTTAGCAGTTTCCAAAGCACTCACTCTTCATACTGTCCTTTATTCAGATGGCCACATATGATATTCTTTGCTTGAGAATCGAGTTGCTTGAATCTCTTCACATCGGTAGCGTTCAGTGAGGGTGAGACAGAGGGAACACCATTTTCCACAACATACCAGAGATTGTTGTCAATTGCCTCAAGATGCATTCGCATCTTGTTTTTCCAGTAGGGGTAGTCCGTCCCATCAAAGGTAGGACACCCAGCCGAGACCTTGATCATACCTGCGGTCGACATAACTAAAACTCCAAGCGGTTAAACCAAAATCACACAGAACAAGGGAGTACCTTGCTCTGATACCAATTGAAAGTGCGTTATATCGACTAGAGGGGGGGTGAATAGGCAATTTTTATGAATTCTTCACTGAGGAATTTGCCGGTGAGGAAATTTCTTAGCGAAGAACTACTAGCAGCGGAGTAAGTACTCAGAAGTAAGCATAACAGAATACAAGCATGGTCATCATGATGAAATGAAGACTAGCACAGAGTACAGAAAGCGTAATCACAGGATAACACAAGATGAAGACAAACAGACTGAAGAAATTGAACTGAGGAAATTGAGAAAGTCTTCAGTCAAAGTCTTCAAACACAGATATGAACAAACACTCAACACAGTAATGAGGAAATGAAAGGGTTGAGGAAATAGAACCAGTTCAGTTGGTGAAGACAATGATTTGGTAGACCAGTTCCAACTGCTGTCTCAGTTGTACGTCCGGTTGGAGCGGCTGAGTATTTAAACTCGAGGACACACAGTCCCGGACACCCAGTCACTGAGCACGCAGCTCAGGACACCCAGTCCTCACCGTATTCTCCTTGAACTAAGGTCACGCAGACCTCGTCCAATCACTCGTGGTAAGTCTTCAGGCGACTTCCAAACCTTCACAAACTTGGTCACTCAGTGATCCACAATTCCTCTTGGATGCTCTAGACCATGACGCCTAACCGTCTGGAAGAAGCACAGTATTCAAAGGTAACAAGCGTCGGATCCACGCAGGATCAATTTCTTCAGTGATGCTCAATCACTTTGGGTTTGTAGGGGTTTGGTTTTGGTTTTTCCTCACTTGATGATTTTCTCTCAAAGTCCTCAGAGGATGGGTTGCTCTCAAATGACAAGTGTCAAGTTCTCTCGGAGCAGCCAACCAGCTAGTGGTTGTAGGGGGCGGCTATTTATAGCCTAGGGAGCAGCCTGACATGATAAGACATAAATGCCCTTCAATGATATGACCGTTAGGTGGATAAGATATTTTGGGATAGCTGGCGCGCAACACAGCAACGGTCGGAAATTTGACTCTCAAATTCCTCAGGGCTATCATGTTCCTCACTGTGTAGGCAATTCGCACTGGCGAATTCCTAACTCCTCAGTCAGAACAAATTCATCAGCGACCAGAAGAACTTCGTCTCTGTCACTGAAGAAAGTGACTGAACTGTATGAGATTTCCAAAGGCTTCACTCGAAGGGATTGGTAGGTGTAGGATTTTGAGTTGAGCATCACATGGAAATTTTTCCTTAGTATTTCCTCGACCCCCTTTAATAGTACGGTGTTTCCTATGACTCAAGAAAGAGAAAATGAAACTACGAAAACAAAAGTCTTCACGCTTCATGTTCCTCAAATGAATACGAAGTCTTCAAGGTCACACCAATTTCTTCACTTTCAAAGTCTTCAGAAAGTCTTCAGAATATCAAAGTCTTCAGTCGAAGAACTTCATTTTTAGGGGTCGACTTTCTCTGTAAATAGCAAACTCCTCATAGACTTATAGACCTGTGTACAGTCACAAACGCATTAGTCCCTTAACCTATACGTCTTCAATACACCAAAATCACTAAGGGGCACTAGATGCACTTACAAATGGATCGCTGGAGCTTGCATACTTTGTTAGCACCTTTTGGATCAACAAAACCTACTGGCTGCATCATATACAACTCTTCTTCCCGAAATCCATTCAAGAATGCAGTTTTGCCATCCATTTGCCAAATTTCATAATCATGAAATGCAGCAATAGCTAACATGATTCGGACAGACTTAAGCATCGCTATGGGTGAGAAAGTCTCATCGTAGTCAACCCCTTGAACTTGTCGAAAACCTTTCGCAAGAAGTCGAGCTTTATAGACAGTTACATTACCATCAGCGTCAGTCTTCTTCTTAAAGATCCATTTATTCTCAATGGCTTGCCGATCATCGGGCAAGTCAACGAAAGTCCATACTTTGTTTTCATACATGGATCCCATCTCAGATTTCATGGCCTCTAGCCATTTTGCGAAATCTGGGCTCATCATCGCTTCCTCATAGTTTGTAGGTTCATCATGGTCAAGTAACATGACTTCCAGAATAGGATTACCGTACCACTCTGGTGCGGATCTTATTCTGGTAGACCTACGAGGTTCAGTAGAAACTTGATCTGAAGTTTCATGATCAATATCATCAGCTTCCTCACTGATTGGTGTAGTCGTCACAGGAACCGGTTCTTGTGATGAACTACTTTCCAATAAGGGAGTAGATACAATTATCTCATCAAGTTCTACTTTCCTCCCACTCACTTCTTTCGAGAGAAACTCCTTCTCTAGAAAGGATCCGATCTTAGCAATGAAAATCTTGCCCTCAGATCTGTGATAGAAGGTGTACCCAATAGTCTCTTTTGGGTATCCTATGAAGACACATTTCTCTGATTTGGGTTCGAGCTTATCTGGTTGAAGTTTCTTCACATAAGCATCGCAGCCCCAAACTTTAAGAAACGACAACTTTGGTTTCTTGCCAAACCATAGTTCATAAGGCGTCGTCTCAACAGATTTTGATGGTGCCCTATTTAACGTGAATGCGGCCGTCTCTAAAGCATAACCCCAAAACGATAGCGGTAAATCAGTAAGAGACATCATAGATTGCACCATATCTAGTAAAGTATGATTACGACATTCGGACACACCATTTCGTTGTGGTGTTCCGGGTGGCGTGAGTTGCGAAACTATTCCGCATTGTTTCAAGTGTAGACCAAACTCGTAACTCAAATATTCTCCTCCACGATCAGATCGTAGAAACTTTATTTTCTTGTTACGATGATTTTCCACTTCACTCTGAAATTCTTTGAACTTTTCAAATGTTTCAGACTTGTGTTTCATTCAGTAGATATACCCATATCTGCTTAAGTCATCTGTGAAGGTGAGAAAATAACAATATCCGCCGCGAGCCTCTACATTCATTGGACCACAAACATCAGTATGTATGATTTCCAATAAATCAGTTGCTCACTCCATAGTTCCGGAGAACGGCGTTTTAGTCATCTTGCCCATAAGGCACGGTTCGCAAGTACCAAGTGATTCATAATCAAGTGATTCCAAAAGCCCATCAGTATGGAGTTTCTTCATGTGCTTTACACCGATATGAACCCAACGGCAGTGCCACAAATAAGTTGCACTATCGTTATCAACTCTGCATCTTTTGGTTTCAACACTATGAATATGTGTATCACTACTATCAAGATTCAATAAAAATAGACCACTCTTCAAGGGTGCATGACCATAAAAGATATTACTCATATAAATAGAACAACCATTATTCTTTGATTTATATGAATAACCGTCTCGCATCAAACAAGATCCAGATATAATGTTCATGCTCAACGCTGGCACCAAATAACAATTATTTAGGTCTAAAACTAATCCTGATGGTAGATGTAGAGGTAGCGTGCCGACCGCGATCACATTGACTTTGGAACCATTTCCCACGCGCATCGTCACCTCGTCCTTAGCCAATCTTCGCTTAATCCGTAGTCCCTGTTTCGAGTTGCAAATATTAGCAACAGAACCAGTATCAAATACCCAGGTGCTACTGCGAGCATTAGTAAGGTACACAGCAATAACATGTATATCACATATACCTTTGTTTACTCTGCCATCCTTCTTATCCGCCAAATACTTGGCGCAGTTCCGCTTCCAGTGTCCAGTCTGCTTGAAGTAGAAGCACTCAGTTTCAGGCTTAGGTCCAGACTTGGGTTTCTTCTCTTGAGCAGCAACTTGCTTGCTGTTCTTTTTGAAGTTCCCCTTCTTCTTCCCTTTGCCCTTCTTCTTGAAACTAGTGGTCTTGTTAACCATCAACACTTGATGCTCCTTCTTGATTTCTACCTCCGCAGCTTTTAGCATTGCGAAGAGCTCGGGAATAGTCTTGTTCATCCCTTGCATATTATAGTTCATCACGAAGCTCTTGTAGCTTGGTGGCAGTGATTGGAGAATTCTGTCAATGACACTATCATCAAGAAGATTAACTCCCAGTTGAATCAAGTGATTATTATACCCAGACATTTTGAGTATGTGTTCACTGACAGAACTATTTTCCTCCATCTTGCAGCTATAGAACTTATTGGAGACTTCATATCTCTCAATCCGGGCATTTGCTTGAAATATTAACTTCAACTCCTGGAACATCTCATATGCTCCATGACGTTCAAAACGTTGTTGAAGACCCGGTTCTACTGAACTATCGAGTAGTCATCAGCTTTGCTCTGCCAGACGTTCTTAACGTCGTTAGTTGCATCAGCAGCAGGCCTGGCACCCAGCGGTGCTTCCAGGATGTAACTTTTCTGTGCAGCAATGAGGATAATCCTCAGGTTACGGACCCAGTCCGTGTAATTGCTACCATCATCTTTCAACTTTTCTTTCTCAAGGAACGCATTAAAATGCAACGGAACAACAACACGAGCCATCTATCTACAAACAAACATAGACAAGCAAAATACTATCAGGTACTAAGTTCATGATAAATTTAAGTTCAATTAATCATATTACTTAAGAACTCCCACTTAGACAGACATCTCTCTAGTCATCTAAGTGATCACGTGATCCAAATCAACTAAACCATGTCCGATCATCACGTGAGATGGAGTAGTTTCAATGGTGAACATCACTATGTTGATCATATCTACTATATGATTCACGCTCGACCTTTCGGTCTCCGTGTTCCGAGGCCATATCTGTATATGCTAGGCTCGTCAAGTATGACCTGAGTATTCCGCGTGTGCAACTGTTTTGCACCCGTTGTATTTGAACGTAGAGCCTATCACACCCGATCATCACGTGGTGTCTCAGCACAAAGAACTTTCGCAACGGTGCATACTCAGGGAGAACACTTCTTGATTATTAAGTGAGAGATCATCTTAAAATGCTATCGTCAATCAAAGCAAGATAAGATGCATAAAGGATAAACATCACATGCAATCAATATAAGTGATATGATATGGCCATCATCATCTTGTGCTTGTGATCTCCATCTTTGAAGCACCATCGTGATCACCATCGTCACCGGCGCGACACCTTGATCTCCATCATAGCATCGTTGTCGTTACGCCATCTATTGCTTCTACGACTATCGCTACCGCTTAGTGATAAAGTAAAGCAATTACCGGGCGTTTGCATTTCATACAATAAGGCGACAACCATATGGCTCCTACCAGTTGCCGATAACTTCGGTTACAAAACATGATCATCTCATACAATAAAATATAGCACCACGTCTTGACCATATGACATCACAACATGCCCTGCAAAAACAAGTTAGACGTCCTCTACTTTGTTGTTGAAAATTTTACGTGGCTGCTACGGGCTTAGCAAGAACCGTTCTTACCTACACATCAAAAAACCACAACGATAGTTCGTCAAGTTGGTGCTGTTTTAACCTTCGCAAGGACCGGGCGTAGCCACACTCGATTCAGCTAAAGTGAGAGAGACAAACACCCGCCAGCCACCTTTAAGCACGAGTGCTCGTAACGGTGAAACCAGTCTCACGTAAGCATACACGTAATGTCGGTCTGGGCCGCTTCATCTCACAATACCGCCGAACCAAAGTATGACATGCTGGTAAGCAGTATGACTTGTATCGCCCACAACTCACTTGTGTTCTACTCGTGCATATAACATCAACGCATAAAACCTAGGCTCTGATGCCACTATTGGGGAACGTAGTAATTTCAAAAAATTTCCTACGCACACGCAAGATCATGGTGATGGCATAGCAACGAGAGGGGAGAGTATTCGTCCACGTACCCTCATAGACCGTAAGCGGAAGCGTTAGCACAACGCGGTTGATGTAGTCGTACGTCTTCACGATCTGACCGATCCAAGCACCGAACGTACGGAGCCTCCGAGTTCAGCACACGTTCAGCTCGATGACGATCTCCGGCCTCCGATCCAGCAAAGCTCCGAAGATGAGTTCTGTCAGCACGACGGCGTGTTGACGATGATGATGTTCTACCGGCGCAGGGCTTCGCCTAAACTCCGCGACGATATGACCGAGGTGGAATATGGTGGAGGGGGGCACCGCACACGGCTAAGGAACGATCCGTAGATCAACTTGTGTGTCTATGGGGTGCCCCCCGCCCCCGTATATAAAGGAGGGAGGGGGGAGGTGCGGCCGGCCCCCTAGGGGTGCGCCTGGAGGAGTCCTACTCCCACCGGGAGTAGGACTCCCCCCTCTTGCCTTGGTGGAGAAGGAAAGGGGGGAGGGGAAAGAGGAAAGGGGGGCGCCGCCCCCCCTTCCTTGTCCTATTCGGACTAGGGGGGAGGGGGCGCGCGGCCTGCCCTGGCCGGCCCTCCTCTTCTCCCTCATGGCCCACTAAGGCCCATTAACCCCCGGGAGGGTTCCGGTAACTCCCCGATGTTCCGGTAAAATCCCGATTTCACCCGGAACTATTCCGATGTCCAAACATAGGCTTCCAATATATCAATCTTTATGTCTCGACCATTTCGAGACTCCTCTTCATGTCCGTGATCACATCCGGGACTCCGAACAAACTTCGGTACATCAAAACTTATAAACTCATAATAAAACTGTCATCGTAACGTTAAGCGTGCGGACCCTACGGGTTCGAGAACTATGTAGACATGACCTAGAACTATTCTCGGTCAATAACCAATAGCGGGACCTGGATGCCCATATTGGTTCCTACATATTCTACGAAGATCTTTATCGGTCAAACCGCATAACAACATACGTTGTTCCCTTTGTCATCGGTATGTTACTTGCCCGAGATTTGATCGTCGGTATCCAATACCCAGTTTAATCTCGTTACCGGCAAGTCTCTTTACTCGTTCTGTAATGCATCATCCCGCAACCAACTCATTTGGTCACATTGCTTGCAAGGCTTAAAATGATGTGCATTACCGAGAGGGCCCAGAGATACCTCTCCGACGATCGGAGTGACAAAACCTAATCTCGAAATACGCCAACTCAACATGTACCTTCGGAGACACCTGTAGTACTCCTTTATAATCACCCAGTTACGTTGTGACGTTTGGTAGTACCCAAAGTGTTCCTCCGATAAACGGGAGTTGCATAATTCTCATAGTTACAGGAACATGTATAAGTCATGAAGAAAGCAATAGCAGTATACTAAACGATCAAGTGCTAGGCTAACGGAATGGGTCATGTCAATCACATCATTCTTCTAATGATGTGATCCCACTAATCAAATGACAACACATGTCTATGGTCAGGAAACATAACCATCTTTGATCAATGAGCTAGTCAAGTAGAGGCATACTAGTGACTATATGTTTTGTCTATGTATTCACACATGTATCATGTTTCCGGTTAATACAATTCTAGCATGAATAATAAACATTTATCATGATATGAGGAAATAAATAATAACTTTATTATTGCCTCTAGGGCATATTTCCTTCATCCTGGCCTTGTGATCATGCGGTGGCCGACTGACAGTGCTACGGTCCAGGCATAGCTTGGAGGGGGTGATCCAGATCCGATTTGCCAGATGGTGGTGACTGCAAACTGTACTGCAACGACTTCCTATGACTCCATGATGGCAGTGGTCATCTGAAGGTCTTCGGGAGAGGTCATCCCTCCTGATCCGGTGGTTGGCTTCGGCAGTGAGATACAAATTATGGAACACGGCTTGACGCGGAGGGATGGTTGTGCAGTGGTGGCGGTCGCATTGCATGTACTTGCCGACATCATAGAATAGTGGTGGGGACAATACGTGAGTGACTTCGATGGTGGTGCTACTTGAGCACCCGGTCTCGAACTTATTCAGATGCTTGATCTAGGAGTTGTTCGTGCTAATTTTTAAGATCATATCGTTGACTGATATTTTTCTTATAGGAGTAGATCTCAATATGCAGCTCACTGATGTACCTACACTTTTTGTACTTGTTCTCTTATCTCCATTTATTTCATTCTACAGGTATGCTCCTATCTTTGCTCCTAAGCCAGAGGTATTTCATGACAGTCTACTTCTGTTGATGTATCTATCTTTTTCAAGAAGCAGCAACATACTACATTTAGTGGTATTACAAAGCAATCCATTCCCCTGTGTAAGCGCATCTCCAGCCGCGTCCCCAGACCGGCCTCTTCAGGCGATTTTTTCGCGCCGGCGTCGAAAGAATGGCCCAGTCGCGTCCCCAAAGGCCCATTTTCCGCCGGCTCGGACCGAAATTGGCGCCGGCGGACCCAGGCCGAACCCGGCGCGCTTGGGGGCGCCGGCCGAAATGTTTTTGGCGCGAAAACCGGCGGGCCCTCTGAGGGAGTCCTGGACTAGGGGGTGTCCGGACAGCCGGACTATCAATGTCCGCCGGACTCCAAGACTACGAAGATACAAGATTGAAGACTCCGGCTCGTGTCCGGATGGTACTTTTCTTGGCGTGGAACCCTAGCCCTCTCCGGTGTCTATATAAACCGGAGGGCTTTAGTCCGTAGGACAACATACATTACAACAATCATACCATAGGCTAGCTTCTAGGGTATAGCCTCCTTGATCTCGTGGTAGATCTACTCTTGTACTACCCATATCATCAATATTAATCAAGCAGGACGTAGGGTTTTACCTCCATCGAGAGGGCCCGAACCTGGGTAAAAACATCGTGTCCCTCGTCTCCTGTTACCATCCGCCTAGATGCACAGTTCGGGACCCCCTACCCGAGATCCGCCGGTTTTGACACCGACATTGGTGCTTTCATTGAGAGTTCCTCTGTGTCGTCAACGATAGGCTTGATGGCATCTTCAACCTGCAACGCTGTCCAGGGTGAGACTTTTCTCCCCGGACAGATCTTCGTATTCGGCGGCTTCGCCCTGCGGGCCAATTCGCTTGGCCATCTGGAGTAGATCGAAAGCTACACCCCTGGCCGTCAGGTCAGATTCGGAAGCTTAAACTTCACGACCGATGTCCGCGGAGACTTGATCCTCGACGGACTCGGGCCACAGCCAAGCGCGCCGCACTGTGACGATGGGCATGATCTAGCTCTGCCGCCGAACAGTGCCTTGGTGGCCGCACACGGATCTGCTTCGGCCATTAGCCTAGAGCCGATCGCCCAGATCGAGGGTCGGTGGATAGACGCCGCCCTGGGGGCTTCAACATCCACGGCGATGGAGCCGAACACTAATCTTGTCCCTGTGAAACTCGTGATTCCGAGGCGCCGGACTCCTCGCCGGACACCGAACCTCCCGCGCCCCTGCCAATCGATCCGGATTGGGCGCCGGTTATGGAATTCACCGCCACGGACATCTTCCAATGCTCACCTTTTGGCGATATCTTGAATTCACTAAAGCATCTCTCGTTATCAGGAGAGTCCTGGCCGGATTATGGCCAGGATGGTTGGGATGCGGACGATGAAGAAATTTAGAGCCCACCCACCACCCACTTTGTAGCCACTGTCGACGATCTAACCGACATGCTAGACTACGACTCCGAAGACATCGACGCTATGGACGACGATGCCGGAGACGAACAGGAACCAGCGCCCACAGGGCATTGGAAGGCCACCTCGTCATATGACGTATACATGGTGGATACCCCAAAAGATGGGGACGGCGAAGAAACAGCGGAGGCAGATCCCTTAAAGAAACAGCCCAAGCGCCGGCGTCAGCGGCGCCGCTCTAAATCTCGCCACAGCAAAAACGGAGATTCCGGCACAGGAGATAATAATACTCTAGAGAGTGCCGAAGACAATCCCCTCCAGCAAGACTCAGCGCAGGAGGATGCAGAAGCAAGCCCTCATGAGGGGGCGGCAGACGAAGAGGTTGAGGATCATAATTACATGCCTCCCTCCGAAGACGAAGCAAGCCTCAATGATGACGAATTTGTCGTACCCGAGGATCCCGTCGAACAAGAGCGCTTCAAGCGCAGGCTTATCGCCACAGCAAACAGCCTAAAGAAAAAGCAGCAGCAGCTTCAAGCTGATCAGGACCTGCTGGCCGATCGATGGACCGAGGTCCTCGCGGCCGAAGAGTATAAACTCGAACGTCCCTCCAAAAGTTACCCAAAACGCAAGTTGCTCCCCCGATTAGAGGAGGAAGCATACATACCTCCATTACCAGCGCACGATATGGCTGACCGACCACCGCGTGGTCGTGACAGAGAGGCATCCAGGCCCCCAGCCAAGATCATACCCCGGCATCGCTCCAAAAGTACGAAGCCAAGAGGGAACGCGCCGGACTTGCGAGACATATTGGAGGACAAAGCAAGACAATCCAGATCCATCTATGGATCACGGGGGCGCCCTACGACCCACGACGAATACCATCGTGCCGGACACAATAACCCCGGCCGGGCCGAACACAGCAGACAGTGCTCTCTCGAGCTGCGTCGCGATATTGCTCAATACAGTGGCGCCGCACACCCGTTATGCTTCACTGACGAAGTAATGGATCATTAGATCCCCGAAGGGTTTAAACCCGTAAACATCGAATCTTACGATGCCACAACAGACCACGCGGTGTGGATCGAAGACTATATTCTCCACATCCATATGGCCCGCGGCGACGATCTCCATGCCATAAAGTACCTCCCACTCAAGCTTAAAGGACCAGCTCGGCATTGGCTTAACAGCTTGCCCGCAGAGTCGATTGGGTGTTGGGAGGACCTGGAGGCCGCATTCCTTGATAACTTCCAAGGCACATATGTGCGACCACCAGACGCCGATGACCTAAGCCACGTCATTCAGCAGCCAGACGAATCGGCCAGACAATTCTGGACACGGTTCTTGACGAAGAAAAATCAAATCGTCGATTGTCCGGACGCAGAGGCCCTTGCAGCCTTCAAACATAACATCCGGGATGAATGGCTAGCCCGGCACCTGGGGCAGGAAAAGCCGAAATCCATGGCAGCCCTCACATCGCTAATGACCCGCTTTTGTGCGGGAGAGGACAGCTGGCTAGCCCACAGCAACAATCTCCGTAAAAATTCTAGCAGTCCGAATACTAAGGACAACAACAGCAGGTCACGTCGAAACAAAAACAAGCGCCGAATTAACGGCGACGATAAGGAGGATACGGCGGTCAATGCCGGATTCCGAGGCTCTAAACCCGGTCAACGGAAGAAGCCATTTAAAAGAACCACTCTGGGTCCGTCCAATCTGGACCGAATACTCGACCGCTCATGCCAGATACATGGCACCTCTCAAAAGCCAGCTAACCACACCAATAGATATTGCTGGGTGTTCAAGCAGGCCGGCAAGTTAATTGCCGAAAACAATGACAAGGGGCTAAATAGCGACGACGAGGAAGAGACCCGGCCGCCGAACAACAAAGGACAGAAGGGTTTTCCCCCACAAGTACGGACGGTGAATATGATATACGCGACCCATATACCCAAGAGGGAGAGGAAACGCGCACTAAGGGACATCTATGCGATGGAGCCAGTCGCCCCAAAATTCAACCCATGGTCCTCTTGTCCGTTCACTTTCGATCGAAGAGACCATCCGACCAGCATACGCCATGGCGGATTCGCCGCATTGGTCTTAGACCCAATCGTCGATGGGTTCCACCTCACGAGAGTCCTGATGGACGGCGGCAGTAGCCTGAACCTGCTTTATCAGGATACAGTGCGCAAAATGGGCATAGACCCATCAAGGATTAAACCTACAAAGACAACCTTTAAAGGTGTCATACCAGGAGTGGAAGCCAACTGCACAGGCTTAGTCACACTGGAAGTGGTCTTCGGATCCCCGGATAATTTCCGGAGCGAAGAGTTAATCTTCGACATAGTCCCGTTTCGCAGCGGCTATCACGCCCTGCTCGGGCGAACCGCGTTTGCCAAATTTAACGCGGTGCCGCACTATGCATACCTAAATCTCAAGATGCCAGGCCCTCGTGGAGTCATCACGGTCAATGGGAATACGGAACGCTCCCTCCGAACGGAGGAACATACAGCGGCTCTCGCGGCAGAAGTACAGAGCAGCCTTCTAAGGCAATTCTCGAGTCCGGCCGTTAAACGGCCGGATACAGCAAAACGCGCCCGGAGCAATCCCAACCCAGACCACCTGGCGCGATCAGAGCACGCGTAGCAATGCGGCCCCAACCCTCGCCCGCGTATGATCGCAAGAATAACACTCCGCGTACATCATTACGCTTTGGAGATACCATGGGCACAGGGGAGGGGGCACGATCACAACGGACCCAGAGTGCGGTTCGACCACACCAGGGGCTCACAAATGTGCCCCTCTTTTTTTCTATTATTATCTTTTCTTCCTTTTTTGTACACAGGACTCTGTTAACCAGAAGCCCTGTCCGGCGGTGAACCTGCCGAACTCATGATGCAACAGTCAGGGACTAAAGAAGGCCGCGCCGAACACTCAGGTGGTCTCAATTATTCCTGGGGGCTTCTTTTACAGAAGCTCAATTATACGGGTTTTATACCCAGCACATGTGTCAAGCTTCCACATGTACCTTTTACTCACCATTATATGCATCGATATGACTTAAGTTTTGGCCAAGCTGGGTTGCCTGGCTCCTGTGCTTACCCCTACGTTCCCGATTGTTCGGCTAGGAGGTAAAGGGAGCACCTCTGCGATTGTTACTGCCGGGTCAGCCGGATGTGTACCTCAGACTGGGTGAAGCCGAAAGCTAGCGTTCTTAAGGGAATATTCGGTCGGTGACTTAAAAGATGACTTTTTACCTACTTATATATTTGCCCCCAGAGGTTTTACTGCTTTCTTTGCAGTCCGGACATGCACTTTAGGGCATGCCTCCCAGGGAAAGGAACCCTTAACGGAACTATTCTCTCTGGAAGATGTTTCTTACTAACCATGTAATATAACATAACTAGTTGGGCACTTGTCTGATAAAGCACTAATGACCCCTACGCCTGGTCTCCATGCATACCACGGTTGTTTCTTAACCAAAAAGGTATTCGGACACACTCCGGAGTCTAGGGTCTCGAGGTTGAAGCGAAAAGGTCGGCAAAGACAAACGATCTACAATCCGGCTAGAAGGCATTTCACATGTCACTTTAAAGGATAACATACATTGTCAAATTTACTGATTGTATTCCTCCTCAATCCCATCTAACAGGATGTCTAGTTTACAGTCCTGTTGGGAAAATCTAGCAGCCAACTCTACTTGGCTATACAATAAACTCACAGGGATCTCCTTCCCATCGGGCATCCCTGGAGGGGGACATGTTTATTTAGTCCAAATCCCTTGCTTACCGCACTATTTGTATCAGTCCGCTCTACTAGCAGACTTTTCTTTCATTAATAATGCAGCACCTTTATGATCGCAATTGCATTACATTATATATATATATGCTCATTATATGACATCTGGCACCCCTATATTTTGGTACGGCATAATACACCAGGGGCTTATGTTCCCCACTCTATGGTGTGATAAAGTCTGAACACTTTCACAAGTGCGGCACCCCGAACTTATAGCATTATATGAATCGGCTCCGAATCATGTCTTGGGTCAATAGTTGGGTTTGCCCGGCTCCCACGTTTTGGTGCCTTACGTTCCGTTCTGTCGGCTAAGGTGGCACTGGGAGAACCACTGCGATTGCGCCCCGGTTGAGCCGGGTTAACGCCTCAGTGGATAAAGCTAAAACTGACTGGCATGATAACGCGAGAGACTGGTCGCTGTTCGAGGTTTTTTCGGGTCCTTAAAGACTCACGCCGCTATGAGCGAAGTTCCGGATAATGTCCGATGAAGGCGTGGATAGCGCCCCGGATTCGGTCTTCCGAATACCAGGGGCTTCGCCGAAATTTAAAATTATAGAATTCTATGGCTAAGTGAGAGTGTTCAAGCATTATAAGTCCGGTTGCCTTGTTCGTCGTGTTGAGCGCCTCCCTAGATGGACCCAAAAATGGGAACAAGAGTGCTCAAGTTTATCCCGAACACCCCAGCACTTGTGGCTTGGGGGCTGAAGCTAACGACTTGCCATCTCTCAGATTTTATAAATGGCCGCACAGAAGGTAATATTTTAAATTAAACAAGCGTTGCTCATGGCACATATGAACGAAGTTTTCAGCGCACAGGATAAATAAACAGCGAGTTCACTGAAAGATTACATTTCGGGAGCACTCATCTGCAATATTGCAGGCTCCCTTTAGGACAATTTTATAATACTTCTCCGGCGTGCGATACTCCTTGCCCGGTGGCGGTGGGTCCGTGAGAAGCTTCTCCGCATCTAATTTGCCCCATTGCACCTTTATGCGGGCAAGGGCCCGACGAGCGCCTTCGATACAGGCGGAGCGCTTGACTACATCCAGCCTAGGGCATGCATCTACCAGCCGCCGCACGAGGCCAAAGTAGCTAGCAGGCATGGCCTGTCCAGGCCACAGCCGGACTATGAGGCCCTTCATGGCCTCCTCAGCTACCTTGTGGAGTTCGACCAGCTGCTTCAGCTGGTCGCTTGGGGGCACCGGATGGCCGGCCTCAGCATACTGAGACCAGAAGACCTTCTCCGTCGAGCTCCCTTCCTCGCCACGATAGAATGCAGCGGCATCAGACGCACTACACGGCAAATCTGCAAACGCCCCTGGAGAGCTCCGAATGCGGGTAAGTGTCAGGTAGTTCACATTAACATGCCTGCTTTGCATGAAAAACACCTTACCCGCCGCTATCTTCTTTATGTCCTCAACCTCCTGAATGGCCTTAGGGGCCTCGGCCTTGGCGGACTTGGCACTTTCGAGAGCCGAGGCAAGCTCGGACTCTTGAGTCTTGGAGTCACGCTCCAAACTCTCATGTTTTTCCATGAGAACCTGGAGCTCTTGCCGAACTTCCGCCACACGTGCCTCTTGCTTTTCTCGCTCAGCCCGTTCCACGGCCGCATTGCGTTCGGCCGCGGACACAGCATCCTTCAGGGTTGCCACCTCGTTAGTGGCCCCTGCAATACACATATTATTCTTGTTAATTTTATTTGCAACCAAAATCCTTTTCTGTAAGGTACTTATTCAAAGAGGTGTTACTCACCTTCTTTTTCCTCGAGCTGCTTCTTTGCGTGGCCGAGCTCTTGCTCGGACCGCTCGAGTTCCTTCTTCAGCACGTCAACCTCCGCCGTTAGTGCGGCAGAGGTCAGCAGTGCAGCCTGCAAACCCATATTGACATATTTTAGGCAACCCTGCGTATATCTTGTTATAGATCCTTAGTCCGGCTTTTCTTTCCGAACACCGAACTAAGCATCAGGGGCTACTGTCTATGCGGTATTATATTACATTATTTTAACTTTTTTACCTCAAAGCCTGTTAAAAGGCTGCTGCAGGCTTCGGTCAGCCCGCTTTTAGCGAGCTGAACCTTCTCAATCACCACACTCATGAGAGTGCGGTGTTCTTCCTCGATGGAAGCGCCTTTAAGCGCCTCCAGCAGGTTATCCGGTGCCTCCGGTTGGACGGAGGCCGCCGGCGTCACGGTCCTGCCCTTCTTTCGAAGGGGCCGCTTGCCGGACTCTGGAACCACTGCGGGTTCCGATGTAGAGTCCGGCACGAAGTCCGGGCGGCTGCCTGACGGCGCCTCCGGAGCCTCCTCCTGATGGGTCCCTCTTTGGGATCCCACTTCGGCGTCCTCGTCGGCGCGTGGGGTGGAGGCAGTCGGGATGGAATTTACATCCGATGCGGCCAATGACCCGCTCGATGAGTCGGAGAGATCATCATTGGCCGGACTACGGGCAGAATGCGGCGTTAGAAGGATACTACGCGACATAAAAAAATTACACATCAAGGATCCGGATACTTACGATCTTGCCAGACGCCTGGCCCTTGGAGGCCACTCATCCTCACCAACGCTGATGTTGGCGGAACTGTCCGGGGGGATAGTTCTCCCTCTCTTGGACCCTTCGGCCTCCCCGATGGGGGAAGCCTTCCTTTTCTTCTCTCCCTCCTCCGGGAGAGAGTACTCCTCCTCGTCTTCAGGAGAGGAGTCCTCGTCGTCGTCAGACGCCTGATTGCGGGAACTCTTTCGAGTCCCCGCGGCCACCTTCTTGGCCTTCTTCTCTGGCACCACGTGCGGTGCCGGAACCAGCAGCCCTGTTAAGCGGGCGTCCGCTGGGTCTTCAGGCATGGGAGCCAGGCTGATGAGCAGCTTGGCCTTCTCCATCCATTCCTGTCAAAGGAAGAGGCATAATGAAACCTCACTAGAGTCAATCTAATTATCACAAGTGTCCCGTAATGGGGTTGAATCACTTACCTCGTCAGTTGGATGCCGCGAGCTGAATCCGCGGTCTTCGGTCGCTGACGCGGGGGCTTCGGCGCCCTTGAACAGCACCCTCCAGGCGCCTTCGTATGTTGTATCGAAGAGCCCGCTTAGCGCCTGGTGCTGTTCCGGATTGAACTCCCACAAATTAAATGCCCGTTCTTGGCATGGGAGGATCCGCCGGATGAGCATGACTTGGACCACGTTGACGAGCCTGAGCCTATTGCTCACCATCTTCTTGATGCATGCTCGGAGTCCCGTCACCTCAACCGGATTCCCCCACTGCAAGCCCTTCTCTTTCCAGGAGGTGAGCTGCGTGGGGATGCCAGATCTAAATTCGGGGGCCGCCGCCCATGTGGATTTGCGCGGCTCGGTGATATAGAACCACCCCGATTGCCACCCTTTGACGGAGTCCACGAAGGTCCCTTCCAGCCAAGGGACGTTGGGAAATTTGCCCAACATGGCGCCTCCGCATTCCGCTTGCGTACCCTTCACAACCTTCGGCTTGACGTTAAAGGTCTTGAGCCACAGGCCGAAGTGGGGCCGGATGCAGAGGAAGGCCTTGCACACGACGATAAACGCCGAGATGTTGAGGATAAAGTTCGGCGCCAGATCATGGAAATCCAGGCCGTGGTAAAACATGAGCCCCCGGACAAATGGATGGAGCGGAAAGCCCAGTCCACGGAGGAAGTGGGGGAGGAAGACGACCCTCTCATGAGGCCTGGGGGTAGGGATGAGCTGCCCCTCGTCGGGCAGCCAATGCACGATATCGCCGGAAAGGTATCCGGCGCTGCACAGCTTGGTGATGTCCTCCTCCTTGACGGTGGAGGCTAACCATTTACCTCCCGCTCCGGACATATTTGGAGAAGGTCGAGGCAAGATGCGCGAGCTCGGGCGTTGGAGCTTGAGTTCGCGGGGATGGATAAGCAAAGGAGGAAGAAGGCGTAGGTGAGAAGGTGAATCCTTATCCCTTATATATAGGCAGACAAAACTATGTGTCCCCCACCAGCTTGGTAAAACTCGCTTATCTCCCAAGCGCCACCATCGATGGCGCGGTTGGGTTACCCACGCACGTATTGATGAGAATCCCGGAATAAGGGGAACACGATCTCTGCTTCGACAAGACGTGCCAAGGAAACCGCTTCGCTAAAACGTGCTGAGGTGGTATAGTAATTCAAACAAAGGCCTTATGGCGGTGTGATGTTACACCACATAATACGTCAGCAGATTGAACTAAGTGTACATTTTATTCTCTCTACGGTGGAATGTGGAATTTATTTTGTAGAGCTGGACACTATCCTGGTGTTCATCATCTTCTCTGGATTATTCAAGGGAGGAACCCGCCTTGCAATGCCAAACATTATGCACGCCGGACTTATCGTCATTGAAGACTGGTTCAGGGGCTACTGAGTGAGTCCTGGACTAGGGGGTGTCCGGACAGCCGGACTATCAATGTCCGCCGGACTCCAAGACTACGAAGATACAAGATTGAAGACTCCGGCTCGTGTCCGGATGGTACTTTCCTTGGCGTGGAAGGCAAGCTTGGCGATACGGATATGTAGATCTCCTACCATTGTAACCGACTCTGTGTAACCCTAGCCCTCTCCGGTGTCTATATAAACCGGAGGGCTTTAGTCCGTAGGACAACATACATTACAACAATCATACCATAGGCTAGCTTCTAGGGTTTAGCCTCCTTGATCTCGTGGTAGATCTACTCTTGTACTACCCATATCATCAATATTAATCAAGCAGGACGTAGGGTTTTACCTCCATCGAGAGGGCCCGAACCTAGGTAAAAACATCGTGTCCCTCGTCTCCTGTTACCATCCGCCTAGACGCACAGTTCGGGACCCCCTACCCGAGATCCGCCGGTTTTGACACCGACACCCTCCCTGGCAGCGACTCGGCTCTTCTCGCAGCTTCGTCGTCCTCATCGCCTCGGTTCGCGCGGCGAATCAATGCCAAAGCTGCCGCACCGGTCAGCCTCCATTGATGCCTCACGGGCGGCGCAGTGAAGACCGGACGACGCGCGTCCCTCGCCCGCCACGCGTACACCCGGCGGCCACACGTACTCGCGGCGCCTCCGCCTATATAAGCCACCCCCAGCGCGCTGGTGACACAGACACTCCTCCGCCCTTCCTCCGCCGTTCCTCCCTCTCCCCCTCGCCGACGTCCGCTCCTCCGCCGTTCCTCCTTCTCCCCCTCGCCATCTCCAGAGCCATGGCCGAGCGTTTCCCAGGCGACGACGCAACCACGAACGGCTTCGGTCGCCGCCACCTTCACGAGGACGAAGCTTGGCTCCTCTTTGAGGCCGAGTACCCGGTCCCGCCGGACATGTGGGTGACCGGGGTGTGGAGGATCAGCGCCGGTGGGGTTCCGGTGCCACCACCTCCCACTGGGGCGGCGCGGCGTGCGGAGATCGCGCGTATCCGCGCCTCTCTTCCGCAGGCCGCGAGGGAAGGGCCACGGTACGTCCCCGACAGCCTGCTGTGGGAGCCGTACTTTCGTCGCCGCCACGCTGAGCAGCTCGAGGCCACCAACGGTGTCGTGCCCTCCGGGAGCCTCAACTCCGAAGGCCGCCGCCAATGGTGGGGCGTGCCCGGCCGCACGCTGGAGTCCGTCCTCGAGTACATCAAGGGCGGCAACACGCCCAGGCTGGCATACCCCGCTCCACCGTCCTTCTCCCGCCGGCGTGGGAGCTCCTAGACGCCGAGGCAGGGGGCATCCTCCTCCTCGTCCGGCCGCTCGACCGGCTCCCCCTGCCTCCCCCCGTCAAGCCAGAGCACCAGGACAAGCCAGTCAGCCAGCGCACCCGCAGCTCCGGCGTCCGTATCGTCGACCCCTCCCCCGCCTCTGGACGCCTCGTCCTCGTCAGGCCGAAGCCGGAGCCCGGCCTCCCCGCGGAGTACGAGGCCATAGCCCGGCGCGACTTCTCCGACGAGAAGGCCCTAAAGTGGGTGCGGGATGACTACCTCCGCGAAGAGATGGTCCGGCAGCGCTGAGCCCTGGAGGAGATAGCCGCCCACAGGCGTGGGCGCGAGGCCGAGCACGGCGTGGTGGTCCTCGACAACGACGAGGACGAGGACGCCCCCGGACCGTCCAACCCGCCGCGCCAACTTGGGAGGGGTGTAGCAGGGACGACGGCCGCGGAGGAGGCGACGACGACGATGACGACGGGGACTACACGCAGTTCTACAGGCGCCTCGACATGTAGAGCTTCAAGGGCGGCGGGCGGCGAGGAGCGGCGAGGCGACGGCAGGCCTAGTAGCTTTTTTCCCTTTTGCGTAAAATATTTTAAATATGTATGACCTCGCCGAAGTTTGGTTGAATTTAGCCGTGTTTTAAACGAACTCGCCGAACGTTTTGTTTTTTTTTAAAACAATTTAAAGCGCCTGGGGGCGGCCTTGGGGCCGGCGACTGGGGGCCAACTTGCCCCAGGCCGGTTTTTTACGCCGGCTCGTCCCCGGGCGGCGATTTTAGGCGTCTCCTGAGAGTCCAACGGCTGGAGATACTCTAAAGTAGATGGAAAAATGGACCTACCAGGCACCGGACCGTCTATGGCTGCAGTTCTATTCCATCTATATTTTTATTTTGAACAACTGACGCTCATTTGGACTGCATACCGATGTTAACAAATGCACCAGTAAGAATAGTACGCAGTCACACAACATGTTAACAAATATTATACATACATATTAACAAATATGACAACTAAATATGTGCGGGTAATTCTGCCCTAAGAGGCGCCACCCCAGCCACTAGTGACAAGTTAACAGGCTAAGATTGTAGATCAATTGGTACCAGGCGTGGGCGGAAGCAACACAAACCCTGGCGTGCTCGATAAAGTTGATGATGAAGCGTGGAAACGAATATGGAAACTCCCCTGCCCAAAAACTATACAGATGTTCACTTGGCGCGTGCAGCATGATTCTCTCGCGCTTAGGATGAACGTGGCTCGTCGAGGCATCCCTGTTGCAGATACTAAGTGCCTGTTTTGCGGCCGTGTTGATGAAGACGGGGCACACTTGTTCATCAAATGCAAGATGGTCAAGGGAGGTTGGAGAGAGCTAGCTTTGGAGGGGGAACGTGCTGCTCTTGAAAGGATTACGGGCGTGCATGCAACCATGGAATTCCTTTGGGGGTTGGATGTTAAAAAGCGCCTCTTGGTGCTCACCTATTGGTGGCTTTGGTGGTCCAACAGGAACAAACTCCGGGAAGGGAGCATGCCTGTTGCGGCGGACGAGCTGGCTAGGAGGGCGAGAAGCAGCGTCACCGAGTTTATGCAGATCTTCCTTGCCACTACACCGAAGCAGAACCCTGGCAAGTGGCGCCCCCCATCCATCGAGGAGTACAAGATCAACGTGGATGGCTCTTTTGTCCCAGGGCAGAGTCAGGCTGGCTGGGGGGTCGCGGTGCGTTCTTCAGAGGGCCATCTACTGTGCGCCTGAGCAGGCTGCCAGGATTTTGTGCATGATGTGTTTGCCGCTGAAACTTATGCCATGGCTCATGCGATCACCATTGCAGCAGATTTGGGCATGGTCCGGGTGGAGTTTGAAACGGATTCACAACTTCCAGCTGATGCCCTCGACCTGGGGAAGGTGGACTCCTCCGCGTATGCTGCGGTGATTGAAGACATGAAATATCAACTCAAACTTTGGTTTTCTAAATTCTCGATTTCTGTTTGTAGAAGGAGTGCTAATTCTGTAGCCCATGAGTTAGCGAACCTTGGTCGGGCATGTGCCCCCAACCACTATATGCAGTGGGACTCTGATGTACCTGCCCACGTGGGCGCCTGTGTTATGGGTGATATGCCCATCCACCGTTGAGTAAAAAGCTTTGGTGCTTTCAAAAAAAAAAAGTATTCTCGAGCGCCTTGGCCAACTGGCTGCAACAAGCACCCTTGCGCCTACCTACTTTCTTTGTACGCATGCAAAGATAAAGTCAAAAGGCCGAACAATTTCAACCGGCCAAAGTCATCAGTGCATGCATGCACGCGTGCATGACAGCGGCAAAGAATTCTTGGCTTATACTCCCTCCGTTTTTAAATATTTGTCTTCTAGTGATTTCAACAAGATGTATAGCAAAAATGAATGAATCTACACTCTAAAATATGTTTATATACATCTATATGTGGTAGTTCATTTAAAATCTTTGAAAAAACAAATATTTAGGAACTGACGGAGTATATACATCTCGACGCTTCCATGTACACCCGGCCAGCTACCTTCACCTCGCGAATCAACCTGTGATTGACTTGGTTAGGTGGACAGTGGTATCCCCAACCCACCAGGGTTCAAATCCTGGTGCTCGCATTATTCCTGAATTTATTTCAGGATTTCCGGCGATGCGCTTTCAGTGGAAGGAGACGTTCCCGTCGACAACGAGGCGCCTACGGTGGCTTCATAAATCTATGCCGGCTCAGTCTCTCGGAGGTGCTCATAGGGGTAGGGTGTGCGTGTGTGCGTTTATAGGGATGAGTGTATGCACGTGTATATGAGCGCTTGTGTCTGTACTGATGCTAAAAAAAAAAGCTACCTTCGCCTCCCTTCTCGCCATCCTTGATTTATCACGATGACGAACACTA
Source organism: Triticum timopheevii (assembly GCA_963921465.1). NCBI lineage: Eukaryota > Viridiplantae > Streptophyta > Magnoliopsida > Poales > Poaceae > Triticum > Triticum timopheevii. The sequence continues at coordinate 629,453,221 of OY997266.1, read as the reverse complement.
AGCTAGCAGCAAGCTACTGAGCGAGCAAAAGCAACCATGTCCATTCCAAAACTATCCACCGTCCTCGCCGTGCTCTTACCTACGTTTTGGACGGCCGCGACCGCCGTGCGCAGCTCGACACTGCTCCTGGCACGCTCGCACTCGTTGCCGTCGCCCAACGCCGTCGTGCCGCTCACCGAATGGGCAGCTTCCCTCGCCGCGCAGTCCGCCGCTGACGTGACACGTGTTGGCATGCTCACGGCAGCCGTGCCTGCCAAAGCCAAATCTAAGAGGAAAGGCCGGTCGTTTGTGCCGATCGCTTCGGGCCGGCAGATCCTCAGCATCAACAATTACGTGGCCCGCGCGCGGCTCGGCACGCCGCCACAGACGCTGCTGGTTGCCATCGACCCCAGCAACGACGCCGCCTGGATCCCGTGCAGCGCCTGCGTCGGCTGCGCGCCCAAGTGGTCCCCGTCCTTCGCCCCGACGGACTCGCCCACGTACAGGCCCGTGCGGTGCGGCTGGCCGCAGTGCGCGCAGGTGCCGGGCATCGCGTCCTGCCCCGGCGGCCCCGGCGCGTCGTGCGCATTCAACATGTCTTACGGGTCGTCCACGCTCCAAGCCGTGCTCGGGCAGGACGTGCTCGCCCTCGAGGGCGGCGGCGCTGCGTCGTCGTACACGCTCGGGTGCCTCCGCGTGGTCACCGGCCAGTCCGTGCCGCCGCAGGGGCTCCTCGGCTTTGGGCGCGGGCCGCTCTCCTTCCTGTCGCAGACGAAGGACACCTACGGCTCGGTCTTCTCCTACTGCCTCCCGAGCTACACGTCCTCCAACTTCTCCGGGACGCTGAGGCTTGGCCCCGCCGGGCAGCCGAAGCGGATCAAGACGACGCCGCTGCTCTACAACCCCCACCGCCCCACATGGTCGGCATCCGCGTGGGCGGCAGGGCCGTAGCCGTGCCAGCATCGGCACTCGTCGTTCGACCCGGCTACAGGCACCGGCGGCACGATCGTGGACGCGGGCACCATGTTCACGCTGTTCTCGCCCCCCGTGTGCGCCGCGGTGCGCGACGCGTTCCGGCGCAAGGTGCGGGCACCCGTGTCGGCGCCTCTGGGAGGGTTCGACACGTGCTACAACATGACCGGCGGTGGCGTGCGGGTGCCGAGCATCACGGTCGCGTTCGCCGGCGGGGCGGGGGCGGCCGTGACACTGCCTGAGGAGAACGTGATGATCCACAGAACGTGGGCGGCGTCGCGTGCCTGGCCATGGCGGCGGGCCCGTCGACGGGGGTGAACGCAGGGCTCAACGTGCTGGCCAGCATGCAGCAGCAGAACCACCGCGTGCTCTTCGACGTGGCCAATGGCCGCGTCGGGTTCTCGCGCGAGCTCTGCACGGCCTGATCCATGGCACTAAGAAATGTTTTTGTGTTTCCGGATTCAAAATTAAGTTCTGAAGTTGTACGTTTCTTCTGTGATCAACACGAGCAGGAAACTTTTCAGAGTTCGTCTGCTCAAGAAACTTCTCCATTTTACTTCCGTTTATATAATACACATCACTTAAAACTTTCCTCGATATATTGCTTAATTTTGAAATTTGAATCATCTGCCCGTCTAGCTCAGTCGGTAGAGCGCAAGGCTCTTAACCTTGTGGTCTTGGGTTCGAGCCCCAAGGTGGGCGATTATGTTTTGCTTTTAGCTATTTGATTGAGCAACGAGCCCCAAGGTGGGCGATTATGTTTTGCTTTTAGCTATTTGATTGAGCAAACAAACTCTAATGTTTCATATTCGTTTACCTATAACTAGGTGGAATAAATACAAACCACAAATGTTTGTTATAAAAAAAAGTGATCTCTCTAATCACCTTTTGCATCTTATACAAACCATATTTTTTTTCTTTATTTAATACGCAGACGCTCATATATACGAACATACTGTCACTCCAATGAGCACCTCCGAGAGACTGAGTCGCCACATACTCTTGAGATTGACGAAGTCGCCACAGACGTCTTCAGCATAGTCGACGAGAACGTCTCCTCCAACTAAACGTACATCCCCTAAAGGTCTGGAATAAATGCAAGAGAAATGCGAGCACCGTAAGGCCTGGAATAAATGCAGGAAAATGCGAGCACCGAAAGGCCTGGTGTAAACAATGAATAATGCAAGCACCAGTGTCAAGTCTATGACTTGAACCCTGATGGGTTAGGGATACCACAAATATTTTTGATAAAGGTGATATCTATAAGCACCTTTTTACATCTCGATTTTCTCCAAGAGTTATGCATTGAAAGTTACATAACACATAATTTGCACGAGGTGGACTACCCACAAAGATTTGGCAAGCTGCATGAGTTGAATACCGTGAGAACCTAACATCGTTGAACATTTGCACACACTTTGGTTGAAGATGAGAGGTTCATCACAAGGTGAACCGACACCTTCTCCTTATTGTACTGCCATTTGCAACCACTGCCAAGATCCAATGCTTTTTTCCTTACTGTACTGTCATTCGCAAGCACTACCAAGATAAACAGATATTTTGGGTTTCTTAGTCAAGATGTCAAGAGATTTTTCTTCCTAGTATGGTAGATGTCATTGCCATCGAAAATTAAATTTGATTATCATCGCCTCTCACAAAGGTTAAAGAAGAAGCAAATAGAAACGTAAATTTTAGAGAAAATACGGCGCGGTGGCATGCGTGCCTACGTCTAATCCTCAATCATATTCAAGCTATTCCAAACTATTCTTTTTTTGCAGGTGGTTCCAATCTATTCTTGACCTCTCCAGCATTTCAATCTCGTTTATATTTCAATCCTTGTTATTGGTATTATTTAATAGTACATAATGTTCTTGTATGCCCAGTACCTGGTATAAGCAGTTATTTCAAATATTTCCAAATAGTTTGTATTTTCTTTTTTTACACGAAGCATAGTTATGGTTTCAATTATAATTTGCACTATTTTTTGCGGGAAGTACCCTTTCTTATGGATAACTTGATGTTGTGAATATAAGTGTATCTTTTATGTCACTTTATCCTTCAATTTCAATGTTTTAACACATGATTCTTTCGTTGTGAATAGCACATACTCCCTCCGTAGTAGTAGTAGTAGTAGTAGTAGTAGTAGTAGTAGTAGTAGTAGTAGTAGTAGTAGTAGTAACACATACTCCCTCCATAGTAGGTTTGTATTATGCCATGGGAATTGGCGGTTTGTTTTGCTCATGGCACTAACTAAGAAATGTTGAGTTTTCAGATTCAAATTTCTCATTAAGTTCTCAAGTTCTACGTTTGTTTTAGGAGCTCCAACCTATGATCAATGCGAGTATGAGGTGCGGGGAACTTTTCAGTGTTGCTCAAAAAAAAAAATCCCATTTTAGAATTTGTGTATACTTCATATTGCTTATTGTTTCCTAAAGTATAATCTCAAAATTTTGAAATTAGGGTAGATTGCCCGTCTAGCTCAGTCGATAGAGCACAAGGCTCTTAACATTCTGGTCTTGGGCTTGAGGCCCAAGGTGGGCGACATATTTTTTCTAGATTAACTTGATTTTAGTAGAATTTGTCTAGAGTTATGCCATTACCATCGAGATGTCAATGAGATTCCGATCTCCTCTCAAAAAAGGTTGCAAACCTAATCCTCAAAGCACCGAAAACCAAGCATAAAACACCCATTGCAGCTAGTGGCGGATCCGGGAATTCAAGTTTGGGTGTTCATTTTTTTCACCCTAACAAAGAAGCCAACTGGTTCACAGCAATACGAATACATATACAAATAGTTCACAATAGAAACAATATCTCAAAAGGATATATACAAATTGTTCACAATAGAAACAATATCTCAAAAGGTTAAGAAAAATGCAAATTAGAGAAGGAAAATACAACACAACCATACACTTTGTCATGGCCTGAAAGCGAGATATGACAACATCATTCTTCACTTGAAAAAAGAATTCCATCATCGTTCACTTGAAAGCAAGTCAGTAACGCGACGTCGGCTCGTCCATGGGCGGATGAAAGATTCTGACTGGTGGCTGGCGCTGTGCGCGTCTCTCCTATGTGAAGCTCGTTGGTTCTCTTTGGCTCATTATTACTTCTGAAATGGGCTACTAATGGGCCTATTGGCCGTAGGTTGCTATTTCTGTGATATATTACGTGTGTGCAAAAAATTGTGTGTACATGTACATCGATGACCCATGGTGAATCCGCTAGTGATTGCAGCACATCGAGGAACAAAACCCAAATTTGACCAACCAAACATGCGAAGGTTAAAAAGGGGACCGACGGAAGTACAGGTTTTGAAGAAGTGACAGACAAAAGTACAAATTTCGAAGAGAATACGGCGTGGCAGGTGCACGTCTACTTCTACTCCTCGGTCATATTCAGGTTGTTCCAATGTAATATCTGCCGGCAGGAATTTAGCAACAGATCCGAACGCCTCGAAAGCCGTCAGATCTCGATCGCGCGGCTGTTATCCGTAGGATTAATTGCATGGACGGTTAGTGTTTTAATTGGATCGCGATTTTAATGGGATCGACCTTTTTAATAGCAATCGCATGTGGGAACATGGGCATCGACCTGTTTTCTTTCCTTTCGTCATTAATTGGACCATGATTTTTGTGGGATTACCGCTTTTATTAATGGTGATGAATAGGGTGTTGACCATATTTCTTTCCTTCGGTGAAGTTTCCATATGCAAGTTGTGCTCATTTTTACTGCAAGCGCTGTGAAAAGAAAGAACAAAAATTAAGTGTGTCACCCAAGGATCGAACCTAGGTTACTAAGCTCTTGGGTGCTTATGACAACCAACTCATCTGCTCCTAATTTGTTGTCCAATAAATGATGATTAGTTACATCAACCTTTTGAAAATCATGACAGCAAAACAAAAGCAGTTTTTTGTGTTTTTTGTGACCCGATTTTCTCTTTGTTGTAATTACGTTGTATCCACACACACATTGATCCATGAAACATAGTAGACCTGATAACTTATGTACCCCTGGTTTGGGCACCATGGGGGAGGGGGGTGTTGATGAAATATCCTCCTGGTAAGTTCATGGGAATAGCATGGTAACTCATACATCGCAGACCTGACAATTCTTATGTACCTCGGTATTGATAAATTTGGCATGAGGCGGGAAGGGGTTAATGAAATATCCCCGACAACTTTTGTGTGAATAACATGGTAACTCATACATTGCAGACCTGATAAGTTATGTGCCACGGTCCTGGTAACTTTGGGAAGGGGAGTGATGAAATATACCCACGGTCAATTTGATGTTAATAACACAGTAACTCACACATGGCAGACCTGATAATTTATGTACCCCGGTCCTGGTAACTTTGGTGAATGGGAGCGCGCGCGGGGGGGGGGGGGGTGATGAAATATACCCCCTCCCCCGAGGGTAGCTCACACATCGCAGACCTGATAACTAATGTACCCCAGCCCTGGTAACCTTTGGCGATGGTGGTAGGGGAGGGTTGTTGGTGAAATATACCCCCATCGAAACCTAGGTACAAACACCAAAGTAAACTTTGACCCATGGAAAAAAGTTGTTGAAAATATATCACCGATAACTTCGGTGTAAATAATATGATAATATACGCCATTGGACTTGATAACTTATGTACAGACATCACGATAACTTTAACGCCATTGGATCACATCATTAGGAGAATGATGTGATTGACATGACCCATTCCGTTAGCCTAGCACTTGATCATTTAGTATACTGCTATTGCTTTCTTCATGACTTATACAAAGTTCCTACAACTATGAGATTGTGCAACTCCCGTTTACCGGAAAAACACTTTGTGTGCTACCAAACATCACAACGTAACTGGGTGATTATAAAGGTGCTCTACAGGTGTTTCCGAAGGTACATGTTGAGTTGGCATAATTCGAGATTAGGATTTGTCACTCCGATCGTCGGAGAGGTATCTCTGGGCCCTCTCGGTAATACTCATCACCTAAGCCTTGCAAGCATGTAACTAATGAGTTAGTTATGAGATGACGTATTACGGAACGAGTAAAGAGACTTGCCGGTAATGAGATTGAACTAGGTAGTGGATACCGACGATCAAATCTCGGGCAAGTAACATACCGATGACAAAGGGAACAAAGTATGATGTTATGCGGTTTGACCGATAAAGATCTTCGTAGAATATGTAGGAACCAATATGGGCATCCAGGTCCCGCTATTGGTTATTGACCGAGAATGGTTTTAGTTCATGTCTACATAGTTCTCGAACCCGTAGGGTCCGCACGCTTAACGTTTCGATGACAGTTTTATTATGAGTTTATAAGTTTTGATGTACCAAAGTTTGTTCGGAGTCCCGGATGTGATCACGGACATGATGAGGAGTCTCGGAATGGTCAAGACATAAAGATTGATATATTGGACGACTATATTCGGACACCGGAAGTGTTCCGGGTAATTTCGGAGAAAACCGGAGTGCCGGAGGGGTTACCGGAACCCCCCGGGGAAGTATTGGGCCTTAGTGGGCCTGAGGGGAGAGAGAGGGCAGCAGCCCAGGAGGTGGCGCGCCCCCTCCCAAGGGGAGTCCGAATTGGACTAGGGGAGGGGGGCGCGGCCCCTCTTTCCCTCTCCCTCTCCCCCTCTTTCCTTCCCCCTTCCTCCTTCCTAGTTGGACTAGGAAAGGGGAGTCCTACTCCCAGTAGGAGGAGGACTCCCCCCTCCTTGGCGCGCCCCAAGGGCCGGCCGGCCTCCCCCCTTGCTCCTTTATATACGGGGGCAGGGGGGCACCCCAAAGACACACAAGTTGATCTACAGATCGTTCCTTAGCCGTGTGCGGTGCCCCCTTCCACCATATTCCTCCTCGGTCATATCGTCGCGAAGCTTAGGCGAAGCCCTGCGCCGGTAGAACATCAAGATCGTCACCACGCCGTCATGCTGACAGAACTCTCCCTTGACACTCGGCTGGATCGGAGTTCGAGGGACGTCATCGAGCTAAACGTGTGCTGAACTCGGAGGCTCCGTACGTTCGGTGCTTGGATCGGTCGATCATGAAGACGTACAACTACATCAACCGCGTTGTGCTAACGCTTCCGCTTACGGTCTACGAGGGTACGTGGACATACACTCTCCCCTCTCGTTGCTATATCATCACCATGATCTTGCGTGTGCGTAGGAAATTTTTTGAAATTACTACGTTCCCCAACAGTGGCATCCGAGCCTAGGTTTTATGCGTTGATGTTATATGCACGAGTAGAACACAAGTGAGTTGTGGACGATATAAGTCATACTGCCTACCAGCATGTCATACTTTGGTTTAGCGGTATTGTGAGATGAAGCGGCCCGGACCGACATTACGCGTACGCTTACGCGAGACTGGTTTCACCGTTACGAGCACTTGTGCTTAAAGGTGGCTGGCGGGTGTCTGTCTCTCTCACTTTAGTTGAACCGAGTGTGGCTACGCCCGGTCCTTGTGAAGGTTAAAACGGAGTCTATTTGACAAACTATCGTTGTGGTTTTGATGCGTAGGTAAGAACGGTTCTTGCTAAGCCCGTAGCAGCCACGTAAAATTTGCAACAACAAAGTAGATGACGTCTAACTTGTTTTTGCAGGGCATGTTGTGATGTGATATGGTCAAGACGTGATGCTATATTTTATTGTATGAGATGATCATGTTTTGTAACCGAAGTTATCGGCAACTGGCAGGAGCCATATGGTTGTCGCTTTATTGTATGAAATGCAAACGCCCTGTAATTGCTTTACTTTATCACTATGCGGTAGCGATAGTCGTAGAAGCAATAGATGGCGTAACGACAACGATGCTACGATGGAGATCAAGGTGTCGCGCCGGTGACGATGGTGATCACGACGGTGCTTCGAAGATGGAGATCACAAGCACAAGATGATGATGGCCATATCATATCACTTATATTGATTGCATGTGATGTTTATCCTTTATGCATCTTATCTTGCTTTGTTTGACGGTAGCATTTTAAGATGATCTCTCACTAAAATTATCAAGAAGTGTTCTCCCTGAGTATGCACCGTTGCCAAAGTTCGTCGTGCCGAGACACCACGTGATGATCGGGTGTGATAAGCTCTACGTCCATCTACAACGGGTGCAAGCCAGTTTTGCACGCGCAGAATACTCAGGTTAAAATTGACGAGCCTAGCATATGCAGATATGGCCTCGGAACACAGAGACCGAAAGGTCGAGCGTGAATCATATAGTAGATATGATCAACATAGTGATGTTCACCATTGAAAACTACTCCATCTCACGTGACGATCGGTTATGGTTTAGTTGATTTGGATCACGTGATCACTTAGATGACTAGAGAGATGTCTGTCTAAGTGGGAGTTCTTAAGTAATATGATTAATTAAACTTAAATTTATCATGAACTTAGTACCTGATAGTATCTTGCTTGTTTATGTTTGTTTGTAGATAGATGGCTCGTGCTGTTGTTCCGTTGAATTTTAATGCGTTCCTTGAGAAAGCAAAGTTGAAAGATGATGGTAGCAATTACACGGACTGGGTCCGTAACCTGAGGATTATCCTCATTGCTGCACAGAAGAGTTACGTCCTGGAAGCACCGCTAGGTGCCAGGCCTGCTGCTGATGCAACTGACGTCGTTAAGAACGTCTGGCAGAGCAAAGCTGATGACTACTCTATAGTTCAGTGTGCCATGCTTTACGGCTTGGAACCGGGTCTTCAACGACGTTTTGAACGTCATGGAGCATATGAGATGTTCCAGGAGTTGAAGTTAATATTTCAAGCAAATGCCCGGATTGAGAGATATGAAGTCTCCAATAAGTTCTACAGCTGCAAGATGGAGGAGAATAGTTTTGTCAGTGAACACATACTCAGAATGTCTGGGTATAACAATCACTTGATTCAACTGGGAGTTAATCTTCCTGATGATAGTGTCATTGACAGAATTCTCCAATCACTGCCACCAAGCTACAAGAGCTTTGTGATGAACTATAATATGCAAGGGATGAACAAGACTATTCCCGAGCTCTTCGCGATGCTGAAAGCCGCGGAGGTAGAAATCAAGAAGGAGCATCAAGTGTTGATGGTCAATAAGACCACTAGTTTCAAAAAGAAGGGCAAAGGGAAGAAGAAGGGGAACTTCAAGAAGAACGGCAAGCAAGTTGCTGCTCAAGAGAAGAAACCCAAGTCTGGACCTAAGCCTGAAACTGAGTGCTTCTACTGCAAGCAGACTGGACACTGGAAGCGGAACTGCCCCAAGTATTTGGCGGATAAGAAGGATGGCAAAGTGAGCAAAGGTATATGTGATATACATGTTATTGATGTGTACCTAACTAGAGCTCGTAGTAGCACCTGGGTATTTGATAGTGGTTCTGTTGCTAATATTTGCAACTCGAAACAGGGACTACGGAATAAGCGAGCACTGGCCAAGGACGAGGTGACGATGCGCGTGGGAAACAGTTCCAAAGTCGATGTGATCGCGGTCGGCACGCTACCTCTACATCTACCTTCGGGATTAGTTTTAGACCTGAATAATTGTTATTTGGTGCCAGCGTTGAGCATGAACATTATATCTGGATCTTGTTTGATGCGTGCCGGTTATTCATTTAAATCAGAGAATAATGGTTGTTCTATTTATATGAGTAATATCTTTTATGGTCATGCACCCTTGAAGAGTGGTCTGTTTTTATTAAATCTCGATAGTAGTGATACACATATTCATAATGTTGAAGCCAAAAGATGCAGAGTTGATAATGATAGTGCAACTTATTTGTGGCACTGCCGTTTAGGTCATATCGGTGTAAAACGCATGAAGAAACTCCATACTGATGGACTTCTGGAATCACTTGATTATGAATCACTTGGTACTTGCGAACCGTGCCTCATGGGCAAGATGACTAAAACACCGTTCTCCGGAACTATGGAGAGAGCAACAGATTTGTTGGAAATCATACATACAGATGTATGTGGACCGATGAATGTTGAGGCTTGTGGCGGATATCGTTATTTTCTCACCTTCACAGATGATTTGAGCAGATATGGGTATATCTACTTAATGAAGCACAAATCTGAAACATTTGAAAAGTTCAAAGAATTTCAGAGTGAAGTGGAAAATCATCGTAACAAGAAAATAAAGTTTCTACGATCTGATCGTGGAGGATAATATTTGAGTTACGAGTTTGGTTTACATTTGAAACAATGTGGAATAGTTTCGCAACTCACACCACCTGGAACACCACAACGAAATGGTGTGTCCGAACGTCGTAATCGTACTTTACTTGATATGGTGCGATCTATGATGTCTCTTACCGATTTACCGCTATCGTTTTGGGGTTATGCTTTAGAGACGGCCGCATTCACGTTAAATAGGGCACCATCTAAATCCTTTGAAACGACGCCTTATGAACTGTGGTTTGGCAAGAAACCAAAGTTGTCGTTTCTTAAAGTTTGGGGCTGCGATGCTTATGTGAAAAAACTTCAACCAGATAAGCTCGAACCCAAATCGGAGAAATGTGTCTTCATAGGATACCCAAAAGAGACTGTTGGGTACACCTTCTATCACAGATCCGAAGGCAAGACATTCGTTGCTAAGAATGGATCCTTTCTAGAGAAGGAGTTTCTCTCGAAAGAAGTGAGTGGGAGGAAAGTAGAACTTGATGAGATAACTGTATCTACTCTCTTATTGGAAAGTAGTTCATCACGAGAACCGGTTCCTGTGACGACTACACCAATTAGTGAGGAAGCTAATGATATTGATCATGAAACTTCAGATCAAGTTTCTACTGAACCTCGTAGGTCTACCAGAGTAAGATCCGCACCAGAGTGGTACGGTAATCCTATTCTGGAAGTCATGTTACTTGACCATGATGAACCTACGAACTATGAGGAAGCGATGATGAGCCCAGATTCCGCAAAATGGCTAGAGGCCATGAAATCTGAGATGGGATCCATGTATGAAAACAAAGTATGGACTTTGGTTGACTTGCCCGATGATCGGCAAGCCATTGAGAATAAATGGATTTTTAAGAAGAAGACTGACGCTGATGGTAATGTTACTGTCTATAAAGCTCGACTTGTTGCGAAAGGTTTTCGACAAGTTCAAGGGGTTGACTACGATGAGACTTTCTCACCCGTAGCGATGCTTAAGTCTGTCCGAATCATGTTGGCTATTGCTGCATTTCATGATTATGAAATTTGGCAAATGGATGTCAAGACTGCATTCTTGAATGGATTTCTAGAAGAAGAGTTGTATATGATGCAGCCGGAAGGTTTTGTTGATCCAAAAGGTGCTGACAAAGTGTGCAAGCTTCAGCGTTCCATTTATGGACTGGTGCAAGCATCTCGGAGTTGGAATAAACGCTTTGATAGTGTGATGAAAGCATATGGTTTTATACAGACTTTTGGAGAAGCCTGTATTTACAAGAAAGTGAGTGGGAGCTCTGTAGCATTTCTAGTTTTATATGTTGATGACATATTATTAATTGGAAATGATATAGAATTTCTGGATAGCATAAAAGGATACTTGAATAAAAGTTTTTCAATGAAAGACCTCGGGGAAGCTGCTTACATATTGGGCATCAAGATCTATAGAGATAGATCAAGACGCTTAATAGGACTTTCACAAAGCACATACCTTGACAAAATTTTGAAAAAGTTCAAAATGGATCAGGCAAAGAAAGGATTCTTGCCTGTACTACAAGGTGTGAAGTTGAGTCAAACTCAATGCCGACCACAGCAGAAGATAGAGAGAAAATGAAAAATGTTCCCTATGCTTCAGCCATAGGCTCTATCATGTATGCAATGCTGTGTACCAGACCTGACGTATGCTTAGCAATAAGTTTGGCAGGAAGGTAACAAAGTAATCCAGGAGTGGATCACTAGACAACGGTCAAGAACATCCTGAAATACCTGAAAAGGACTAAGGATATGTTTCTCGTATATGGAGGTGACAAAGAGCTAGTCGTAAATGGTTACGTCGATGCAAGCTTTGACACTGATCCGGACGATTCTAAATCGCAAACCGGATACGTGTTTTTATTAAACAGTGGAGCTGTAAGTTGGTGCAGTTCTAAACAAAGCGTCGTGGCGGGATCTACATGTGAAGCGGAGTATATAGCTGCTTCTGAAGCAGCAAATGAAGGAGTCTGGATGAAGGAGTTCATTTCCGATCTAGGTGTCATACCTAGTGCATCGGGACCAATGAAGATCTTCTGTGACAATACTGGTGCAATTGCCTTGGCAAAGGAATCCAGATTTCACAAGAGGACCAAGCACATCAAGAGACGCTTCAATTCCATTCGGGACCAAGTCCAAGTGGGAGACATAGAGATTTGCAAGATACATACGGATCTGAATGTTGCAGACCCGTTGACTAAGCCTCTCTCACGAGCAAAACATGATCAGCACCAAGACTCCATGGGTGTTAGAATCATTACTATGTAATCTAGATTATTGACTCTAGTGCAAGTGGGAGACTGAAGGAAATATGCCCTAGAGGCAATAATAAAGTTATTATTTATTTCCTCATATCATGATAAATGTTTATTATTCATGCTAGAATTGTATTAACCGGAAACATGATACATGTGTGAATACATAGACAAACACATAGTCACTAGTATGCCTCTACTTGACTAGCTCATTAATCAAAGATGGTTATGTTTCCTGACCATAGACATGTGTTGTCATTTGATTAATGGGATCACATCATTAGGAGAATGATGTGATTGACATGACCCATTCCGTTAGCCTAGCACTTGATCGTTTAGTATACTGCTATTGCTTTCTTCATGACTTATACAAAGTTCCTACAACTATGAGATTGTGCAACTCCCGTTTACCGGAAGAACACTTTGTGTGCTACCAAACATCACAACGTAACTGGGTGATTATAAAGGTGCTCTACAGGTGTTTCCGAAGGTACATGTTGAGTTGGCATAATTCGAGATTAGGATTTGTCACTCCGATCGTCGGAGAGGTATCTCTGGGCCCTCTCGGTAATACTCATCACCTAAGCCTTGCAAGCATGTAACTAATGAGTTAGTTATGAGATGACGTATTACGGAACGAGTAAAGAGACTTGCCGGTAACGAGATTGAACTAGGTATTGGATACCGACGATCAAATCTCGGGCAAGTAACATACCGATGACAAAGGGAACAAAGTATGATGTTATGCGGTTTGACCGATAAAGATCTTCGTAGAATATGTAGGAACCAATATGGGCATCCAGGTCCCGCTATTGGTTATTGACCGAGAATGGTTTTAGGTTATGTCTACATAGTTCTCGAACCCGTAGGGTCCGCACGCTTAACGTTTCGATGACAGTTTTATTATGAGTTTATAAGTTTTGATGTACCGAACTTTGTTCGGAGTCCCGGATGTGATCACGGACATGACGAGGAGTCTCGGAATAGTCGAGACATAAAGATTGATATATTGGACGACTATATTCGGACACCGGAAGTGTTCCGGGTGATTTCGGAGAAAACCGGAGTGCCGGAGGGGTTACCGGAACCCCTCGGGGAAGTATTGGGCCTTAGTGGGCCTGAGGGGAGAGAGAGGGCAGCAGCCCAGGAGTTGGCGCGCCCCCTCCCAAGGGGAGTCCGAATTGGACTAGGGGAGGGGGGCGCGGCCCCTTTTTCCCTCTCCCTCTCCCCCTCTTTCCTTCCCCCTTCCTCCTTCCTAGTTGGACTAGGAAAGGGGAGTCCTACTCCCAGTAGGAGGAGGACTCCCCCCTCCTTGGCGCGCCCCAAGGGCCGGCCGGCCTCCCCCCTTGCTCCTTTATATACGGGGGCAGGGGGACACCCCAAAGACACACAAGTTGATCTACGGATCGTTCCTTAGCCGTGTGCGGTGCCCCCTTCCACCATATTCCACCTCGGTCATATCGTCGCGAAGCTTAGGCGAAGCCCTGCGCCGGTAGAACATCAAGATCGTCACCACGCCGTCATGCTGACGGAATCCTCCCTCGACACTCGGCTGGATCGGAGTTCGAGGGACATCATCGAGCTGAACGTGTGCTGAACTCGGAGGCTCCGTACGTTCGGTGCTTGGATCGGTCGATCGTGAAGACGTACGACTACATCAACCGTGTTGTGCTAACGCTTCCGCTTACGGTCTACGAGGGTACGTGGACATACACTCTCCCCTCTCGTTGCTATATCATCACCATGATCTTGCGTGTGCGTAGGAAATTTTTTGAAATTACTACGTTCCCCAGCAATTACATGGTAATATATGTACAAAAGAGCTGATACCTTACTTAGCTCAGACTTGATAACTTTTGACCTAGAAGAAAAAGTCATCGGAACATGCCAACATGGGATCTAGTTTCGAAGGTTTCATCATGGCGTTTTTTGAGTGAAAACCGATCTTGAATCAAACAGACCGTTTGAGCTACAAAACATTTTGAAATGTCAAAATAAAGAGAATCTACGATGCCATTAGCTTTTCTGCACTTTAAATGCATTTGCATGTGTGGAGAAAGTTGGAAGAAATCATTTGTATACCCGAAATTTGCATATGTAAACATCATGGTAACTTATGTTGCATAGACGTGATAACTTGCATATCCCCGACGTGGTAACTTTTTACTCGAAAAAAATGTCGTCGAAACATATCAATATGGGATCTTGTTTCGAAGGTATTGTCGTGATGATTCTTTTATGTGAAAACAAATTTTTGATCGGACCCACAGTTTGAGCTACAAAACATTTTGAATTTTGATATTCATTGGAATCTTTGCTGATGTCACCATTTCTGTTTTACCTGCATGCATAACTTGGATACTGCTGCTGTTGCTTTTTTAAATCGTTCCCGTATGCACGCAATCTCGATGCTCAAGGAATCGTCTGGGTCTGTTACTAACTACCGACTGATTGGTAGTTAGTCCAGTCCATCTAATATTGACCTCCCCACCGTTTTAATCTCACTTATATTCCAATCGTTATTATTTGTTTCAGAACAATTGTATTTTTTTTTTTGCAGGAAGAATTACTATTATGGTTTGAATTATAATTTGTACCCTGATTTTTTTCCATCAGGCCGAAGTAGCTGCAGAGTGCATTATTATCCCCACTAGCTTTGTTTCTTATTGTCATTATTTATTTTGCCTCAATGAAAGCATCAAAGTTTATGTTGACCACTGTAGTGTTTGTTTTCTGAAGATAATTATAGGGGAAGGCTATGTTGACCACTACAGTGTTGGTTTTCTGAAGAGAGCGAGAGGGGAAAGCTTCCCCACCACTTCTATTGATCGTAGCAGGCTCAGAGAAGTTGGCGAGCCCATGGTAGGAATAAGAAGCTACCTCGACCACACATACTGCGCTGCCATGGCGGTTGTTGTCGCCTTTGAAGTGCTAGCGGAGACTAGACTAGAGTTCCCCATAGCCGCCTGCACTGCACCGCACCACTAGTCCACCAGAACACAGTGCCAGGCCGTCTTCCCCCAGGAGCCACACACCCTTCCGCTGAAGAAGCTGCAGCAGCTTGCGAGCGATGGCGCTGGCCCGTCGGTTCATCTTCCTCTTCTGCGCCGCCGTCCTGGCCGGGCTCGCCTCCGCCTCCGCGTCTCCCTCCCGCTCCCTGCCTGGTCCGTGCGTGCTCCGGTGCTCCCAACTACTGCGCAGTGCTAGTATTTTGCTTATTGAAGCGGATTGTGATGGGTTCCTTCTGTTCTCTTGGTGCTTGAGCAGACAGAGCGTCCCAGGCCAGCACCGCACTGACGGGGAGGAGATTGCTGCAGACCGAGAACGGTACGTAGTTTCACGGTTTCCCTCTTTTTCTTGCTATAAGTTTACTCTAAAAAAAAGTTTCGGATTGAGATGTTCTGCAACCAGCTGTATATGACGGTGTGCACACTGAAGATACTGAATTAACATTCTTGTCGACTGAATATAACCTCTTGATTTTGCTCATATTCGTTTAGGATTGAGATGCGGTTGTGGGGTTTCTGGATGTAGGAAACAGAGTTCGACGGGGAACTACCAATGAAAATTACAAACTATCCTTCACTAGTAAAAAAGCTGGGACTATAAAATTCAAATTTCAATACATCAGTAGGAACTCGTATGTGATAGTTGAGAAGCTTATTCAAATTTCCATTCAAATTCAAATATCAAGTTAGAGAATAAATGGTTATTCTATTGTGCGCTGTCCGTCACATAGTGCTTCTCAACATGTCAACATGTTCAAGACTTCCAGTGCGTTCATCTGATATGCTTGCATTTATTCATGTGCATGCTTATCAGACTGCCCTATGGACTTTGAGTCCCAGAACTACACAATCATCACAAGCAGGTGCAAAGGGCTGCAACATCCTAGTATGGAATGTTGTGCTGCTTTCAAGGAATTTTCGTGCCCATTTGCGGCGTATAACAACATGCAGAGCACTAACTGTGCGGCCACAATGTTAGCCTACATCAACGTCCATGGTACGTACCCAGCAGGTCTATTCGACGAGTGCCTAGTAGGCATGGAAGGGGTTTCTTGCGAAGCCATTCCAGCAATAGAAACCGGTATGTCCTTTGATTGCTATCTTGTGTGGACTGTGGACTAGGAGCATTGTTGTTCCATTGAGCGGTACTTTGCTCTCAACGATCTTATAGACATGTCAGTTGATTTAGTCTACATAATGGTAATCTCCACTTACAAGGAAAATTGATACTTAGATCTTTTCACTGTTATGAAAATTAGCTTGTTATGTACAAGGTAGCATTTTTACACTAGTAGACATGAGCATTGGAATAGATGAATAAATATAAATAAGTAGAAGAATTATGTTATGTGAATTAAAAAATATGTCTATTGAAATGGAGAAAGATGCTAGAACTGGAATGGTGCAAAGGTCAATGAAATAGGTGAAGTTTCCTTGTGAAATGGGCCTGACCTATGTTTTTTTTAGAACATAGACGTCAGGGACGTCCGGCTTTAAATTAATAAAACCCTCAACATAGGCAGCGTACATAAACGAACAACCAAACATACGGAGGTCACCATGTTCTAAGGCATGCCACAATGGTCACGACGACGAGATAAAATGCAGTACATGGCCTAACCAGCCAAACTAACGAGCACGCAGGCTCGGGGGGATCCAACACCAAAAGGACTGCCCATCCCTATGAGGCAGCAGACGAAGGAGACGGAGCTCGGGACGCTGAGTAGACGGAGCGAAGTCGTGCGATAGCTTGTCGGTGAAGATCAGAGTCCTGTTGCCTTCCCAGCGGAGCCCACTGCTGCAAGAATAAGATGCATTTGAATATAACATCAGCGGGGTGAGAGGGAAACACTCCCTCAATAGTAAGCTTGTTACGAATGTTCCATAAGGCCCATAACATGGCCGAGGCACACGTCCACATGATCCGGCGCAGAGAGCCCTGGATCGAGGATAAGAGTGACACGAGCTCAGAGCGTGAGCGTGGATCCCAATCCACCCCAGCGGCCTCACGGACCGCACTCCAAGCAAAGCGCGCCAAAGGACACCGGAAGAACGCATGGTCAGCATCTTCCGCGTCAGCACACAAAGCGCAAGGGCCGGAAGCGGGGCCATTGCGCTTAGCTATATTGATAGAGGTAGGAAGGCGATCTTGGCATAGTTGCCATAGGAAGACCTTAATCTTTAGCGGGATTCGCGCCTTCCAAAGCCCCGTGGCTGCCATAGGAGCATGGCCGCGACATAACTCGCGATACAGGGACTTGACAGTGAACTTGCCAGAGCCCGAAAGTCTCCAAGAGACCACGTCTGCGGAGTCTGACAGACGCACATTTGCTAACAGAGCCCGAAGGCGATCCCAATCTTCCAGCTCCGGCCGCTCAAGCTCTCTTCTGAAGTGTATAGGGGGCGGAGTGGCACTAAGGGCCGAAGCAACCAATTGGTTGGGCTCAACCGCGATGGAATAGAGATGGGTGAACTCCGACCAAAGAGGCTGCTGGCCTATCCAAACGTCGTGCCAAAAACGCGTGGAGCGGCCGTTATTAACCGTGAACCTCGCACCCCTGCCGAAGTATGGTTTGAGGTCTTGGATGGAGGTCCAGAATGGGGACCCCTGAGGTGTTGCCTCAAAGAAATTCCCATGTGGGAAATACTTGGCACGAAGGAGGTCAATCCAGAGCCGGTCCCTCCCTGGGACAACTTCCAGATCCACTTGCACATAAGCGCTATGTTCATCAGCTTAGAGTTGATGATCCCGAGGCCCCCCTTGGCTTTAGGTCTACAAACAGCTTGCCACTTAACCATGTGGTACTTCCGTTTAGGGCCCGCTCCTTCCCAAAAGAAACGTGCCCGCGGTGTGTCCATTTTTGTGTGGACCCCATCAACCAACAAGAACATACCCATGGCAAACATTGGTAGGGATGAGAGGCTGGAGTTGGTAAGGATTAGTCTTGCCACTGAAGACATAAATCGGCCTCTCCACGGACAAACCCGGTCCGCCACCTTAGTGGTGAGAGGTTCCCAATCGGCAATCGAGCATTTCTTCTTTGCGATTGGGAGGCCGAGGTAGGTAAACGGAAATTTCCCAAGTTTGCAATTAAGCAAGTTGGCAACCCGTTCACTTTCGGCCGCGTCCATCCCTATGGACACCACTTCACACTTGTGGAAGTTAATTTTTAGCCCGGACATGAGTTCAAAACACAGCAAGATGGCCTTAACCGTTGCGATACTGTGAGCGTCCGGTTCAAAAAGGAGAAGAGTGTCATCCGCATACTGCAAGTGTGACACGCCTCCTGGGATCAGGTTACCGACCACTCCCCTAATGTGGCCAGCTGCGCGAGCTTTGTCTAGCATGGCGCCCAGGGCGTCCGCCACAAAGTTGAAAAGCAACGGTGAGGCTGGGCCCCCTTGACGTAGCCCACGCTTGTTGCGGAAGAAGTTCCCTACTTCTCCATTCACCGCTATCGCCGTTTGGCCTCCCGAGACCAATTGCGTCATACGGTGAACCCAAACCGACGAAAATCCTCGATCCAAAAGGATTTGTCGGAGGAACTCCTAGTTCACTCGATCGTACGCCTTCTCAAAATCTAATTTTAAAAGAATCGCCGGCTGGCGAGGGCCTGACCTATGTTCGATTGCTGAAGTGTGTTCGAGTGAGATGATCCACAAGAAACAACTGTTTTTTCAGTGTCTATTTCACTAAAGGGATTAATTTTTATTTATATATGAGGACTATATATGAATTCATGTTTTTCTAGGACACAAATCACGCAACTCACGCCAGAGGGCGCTGTGGATTATTGCTGTGGCAGCTCCATTACTTTCAATACTCATGTGTTTATCTGTTCCGCAATATGGATGAGAAGACGACGAACAGGTTTGTTTTTATCACGATTGATTCACTACAACATGGACAATTTTTAACATGGTTCCTCTTACCTTCTCTTTTTACATGTGAGGTAATAGAGTAAGAGTTAATCAAACCACTAATTAGTGAGATCAACAGCATGTTAAAATTGCTCCTACAACATTCCTCTAAAGCGAAAGAAGACACATAAATGTAGGCAGTCTTTAGGTTTTAGCCGCAGATTAATGGTGTATATAACTGTGTCCTATCAATTTAGGAAAGGTAAACTTACACCATCAAGCTGCCATGAATAGGCGGAAAGAAGACACATTGGTTCGGAGATTGGAAGAGAAGAGTTCAGAGTTCACTCTCTTTGACTTTTCTGAGATATTGCATGCTACACACAACTTCTCCAAAGAAACCCTACTTGGGCAAGGTGGTTTTGGCCCCGTCTACAAGGTAATATGTTGTCTTCAAAATATTCAAATATATGTTCATTCCAAAAAAGTATTAAATCATGATTAGCTTAAATAAAATGGAGATTTAGCTGGCCACTAACCAATATATTTATCTGTTCACGCCTAAAACACATTCTCATATTTTACAATAGTGCTATTTACTGTTAAAAATGTGTGCACGCCTAAAACATATTCTCATATATTTCCAATAGAGCTATTTATAGTTACAATTAATAGCCCAATATATGACGAGCTGTGTTATGGTGTGCATAGTTTTTAAACTTTGTGGGAGAATGGTATATATTATTTCAAATCTCTACAGTGGCAGTCATCATGTCATCCATCTTGTACTGTACAACTTTGTACTAAAGTTAGTACAAAGTTGAGAGACTTATTTTGGGACGGAGGGAGTACTATATTATCCTATAATCAATGCCCCAGAAAAAAAAATACACATACAGTTGCTTGATAGACATATATGTAGCCTAGAATCCAGTATTATCAACGTATCTCGACCAAATATGATTAGCATAATTAACCTCATATGGAGCCTTAAACCAAAAAGGAAACATTAAGAAACTCTTGATAACCATTTTTATTTTACCCTATTTGACAGTGGACTGAAACTCAGAAGGAAATAAGTAATGCGCTAAAATGGAATATCAATGCCATGTATTGTATATGTGATGCTGTATATCCCAAAATTCATTTTCCTATGTAGTCCATGTAATGTAATCCATTTTCTGTAATTTCAGTAAAAAAAAAATATGCCCAGTTTTCTACATACTTCCAGGGGCAATTACCAGATGGAAGGGATATTGCAGTTAAAAGGCTTGCCTCACATTCAGGACAGGGTTTCACAGAATTCCACAATGAAGTTGAACTTATTGCAAAACTACAACACAATAATCTGGTCAAGCTCATGGGATGCTGCATTCAGGGAGAAGAAAGACTTTTGGTGTATGAATATTTGCCAAATAAGAGCTTGGACTTCTTTATCTTTGGTATGCACATTGTAGTTTTGCCATATTTTAGATTCTGTTTCGTCCATACAATCAAATGCACACTCTAATGTACAGATGAAAGCAGAACAACTTTGGTTGATTGGAATAAAAGATGTTTGATAATCGAAGGGATAGCCCAAGGTCTTCTGTATCTCCACAAGCACTCTCGGTTGCGCATCATACACAGAGACCTTAAGGCCAGTAACATTCTCTTGGACCAGGACATGAAACCTAAAATTTCTGATTTTGGGCTAGCAAAAATTTTCAGCTCCAATGATACTCAAGGAAGTACAAGAAGGGTGGTGGGAACATAGTAAGCATATTACACAATCGATTATAATACCGTCAATCATCTGATTCATCAACCATTAAATTTTGTGCTTCCAACCCATTTCAGTGGTTATATGTCTCCGGAGTATGCATCTCAAGGGATTTACTCGGTCAAATCTGACGTGTTCAGCTTTGGTGTGTTACTTCTCGAGATCCTTAGCGGAAAAAGGAATTCTGGTTTCCATGAGCATGAAGATTTTCTTAACCTCCTTGGATACGTGAGTATTCTGCAAACTCTTCTGTATATTACTTTTTAGACCGAAGTAATTACCTGTTGTGTATGTGACAAACGATAAACTTTCTGCAGTCGTGGCATCTGTGGGAAGGTGGACGCTGCCTTGAGCCTCTAGAAGCATCGATTGCTAATGAGGTCCATGCGGCAGAGGCTTGGAGGTACATTAACATTGCACTAATGTGCGTACAGGAGCATGCAGACGATCGACCGACCATGTCAAACGTTGTCACGATGCTAAACAGCGAGAGCATTGCTCTTCCGGAGCCTAACCATCCGGCATACTTCAACCTAACGACAACTAGGGAAGATGAATCGGCTAATGTTCCATGCAGCTATAATGGCGTAACCATCACTGAGGAGCCAGATGGCAGATAGTTTATCACTTTGCTTCGGTTCTTAATGAAAGATCTAGTAAAGCAGACTGCAGGCATGGGAATTTTATATTTATCTCTTTATATTTCTGCATTAGTTCAAGCTTTAAATACGCCTAAGATAGGCAGATAGACCGGATCAAGTAAGCATATCATATTTCGGTTCTGAAGGATGGCGACTACCGTATTGCTGTCTTGTTCGATCCTGCAGTGAATGAGGCTCTGCCGGTATGCATAGGCTTGATACGACATCCAAGCCAATACTGTAATTAGCTTTTATGCACCCGCGTCATCATTTTCCACCCGCGTCATCCAAGTCATGACTGGTGGCTGCTACCTTAGGCTTTGAAGGATTACAGAAGAAGTTAATCCGCTAGTGGCTGCATTAACTGAATCCTGCTTGGCAGAGTATGTGTTCCATCGATGTGCGCCATTCATGTTTTCCTAAGTTAATAATGCCGGATGCACGGCTCCTCTCCTTCATCTGCATGTTCGGATTTTCTTCCCTGTGATCTGCTTTGCTGCAAATGTAGAAGAATCTGACGGCGCCACAAATGCGGAGAAAACTGTTGGTGCCAATTGAACTGCTGTCTTTCAATATTAAAGATCAGCCTGGACTATCATGGAAACCTTGAGACCTTAACTAATAAGGTTCCGGTGCTGCAGTTGATCTGTTCAGGGCTTCAAACTCATAGCAGATCCACTGTTACGGAAGGAAACATTTCCATAGAGTTTTCATGGTAAAACCAACATGAAGGACTTCTTCCTTTCTGTACTTAGCAAAGAGGTAACTGCACAAATAAATACACTTCATCTGTGGCTGAGGCAACAAAAATTTCACAGCGGGATTTTAACAAAGGATTTGTCTAGGGCACATCTAGATGTGTCCTAGTTATTGCACATCTAAGTGAGTCAATCAAATTAGAAAGAAAAGAAAAAAAAGACAAAAGAAATGCTTGCACAAATCTTACCGTAAAATCAATGACATGCCACTTAGATGTGAAATACTTAGATCACATCTAAATGTGCTTTAGCAAAACTGTTTAACAATCTACGACTCTAGGACTAAACAATAACAAAAAAACACGGATTGCTCCTATTAGGGCATTTCAAACGGCGACCCGCAAATTCCTCCCATATTCATCCAGCAACAATCTAGGACTCTAGGACTAAACAATAACAAACAACATGTATTGCTCCTATTAGGGCATTTCAAATGGTAATCCGCAAATTTCCTCCCATATTCATCCAACAGTCCGCGGACATTAATGCGGGAAGTTGTCATCCAACACTACCCGCATCCGGCCTCCTTAATTATTTTTTTGAAAGCCCGCTGATGTATCACTACTCAATTACTTCCTGTAGACTCGTGTTGGGCCTCCAAACACAGAGTTTTGTAGGACAATGGTAATTTTCCATTAAGTTGATGACTTAAGGTTTATCAATCTGTGGGAGGCATAGGATGAAAATAATATTTCTCAAACAACCCTACAACCAAATATAAGAAATCTCTTGTGTCCCTAACACACCCAATACAATGGCCAATTTTATAGGTGCACTAGATCGGCGAAGAGATAGTGATACCAGTGTAGTATGGATAATTGATATAGGTTTTTGTAATATGAAAATAAAAAAAACAGCAAGGTAGCACGTGGCAAAAGTGAGCACAAACGACATTGCAATGCTTAAAAACAAGGCATATGGTTCATACTTTCACTAGTGCAAACTCTTAACAGTGCTAACATCACTGAATCATATAATAGTCCCTCAACGTGCGATAAAGAATCACTCCAAAGTTCTTATCTAGCGGAGAACATAAGATGAAATTGTTGTAAGGTACGAAACCACCTCAAAGTTATCTTTCCAATCAATCTATTGAGCCATTCCTATAAGTGCCACAAACAGCACTAGAGTTCATACTAAAACAACATCATATGATACGCATCAGCCAAATCTAATGTCACCTAGATACTCCAACGTCAGCACAAGTATCCATGGGTTGATTATTCGATACGCATCAAACAACTTCAGATTCATAATATTTAACCCAACACAAAGAACTTCAAAGAGTGCCCCAAGATTTCTACCGGAGAAAGTAGGACGAAAACGTGCATCAACCCCTATGCATAGATTACCCAATGTCATCTCGGGATTCCGCGAGTTGAGTGCCAGAACATATATCAAATGAATCAATAGAACACCCTATTGTCACCACGAGTATTCATATGCAAGACATGCATCAAATGTTCTCAAATCCATAAAAGTGTTCAATCCGATAATAGTGATACCTCAAAGGTAAAAACTCAATTCATCACAACAAGATAGAGATGGAGAAACACCATATGATCCAACTATATTAACAAAGCTTGCGGTGATGAAGTCATGTACCTAGGGTAGGGTCATAGACCTGATCTAAGTACCCCACCAAGGACACCCTCAGAAGAAATTGCCTTCCAGTCGACCAAGAGAGACTTCACTCGACGGACTCGAAGGACTTGACCATGAAGACTCACTCGACCACCAGGAGATCAAGAGCCACTCTGCATCGCAACGGTCTGTAATTAAGTAGTCTTTATGGCATTTAGGACACTTTATGTGAGGCGTTACCAGTAACGCCTAGACTTAATGTACTTTAAACCCTGCATTACTGAGGGCCGGAGGGGCCTGGCGGGCACTATATAAGCCACCCCCCTCCTCAGTGTAAAGGGTTCGCACCCCTGTAATCCATACACACATAATCTAGTCGACCACCTCCGGGCTCCGAGACGTAGGGCTGTTACTTCCTCCGAGAAGGGCCTGAACTCGTACATCCCTTGTGTTTACAACTAATCCATAGCTAGGATCTTGCCTCTTCATACCTACCCCTACTCTACTGTCAGACTTAGAACCACGACAGTTGGCGCCCACCGTGGGGCAGGTGTCTTAGCGATTTTTGGAGAAGTTGCAATTGTTCCAATTGCTTCCATCATGGTTTCTGGTGGAGTTTTGGTCGAGGGCCGCGAGATCCGTCTCGGCGCACTCACCTTCATCGCCGACGACTCCGCTTGGCTCCAGGAGGCTCCACTCGACGTCGATGCGCTCCCCGTCCGCGGTGCGACGCATTTTCGCGCATGTGTCCGTGGTGTTCTGCTGCGGCAACCGTCGACTCCATATCGGTCGACTCCCCTATCATCCACCCTCCCTGTCTCCCGCCAGCGCAAGCGCTCTGGTCGGTCGAGGCTCCAGCGGTGGGTGAGACACGCGGTGGCTCGCCAGACGGCCACCACTCAAGTTGCGGCAATCGAGCCCGACGAGTCCCTCTATGGCCTGTTCGATCTGTCGACTGGCTTCATAGAGACTGCATCCGAGTGCGATAGCAGTGATCCAGCGGCGAAGTTCTGATGGTCAATGGGCCTCGTAGCCCTCCCGGCTTCCCCCGCGGCGACGGGGTGGACGGTGGAGGCGACCCCGCTCAAGTTCATGAGGAGTACCAGCCCGAGCCACTTAATTCCCTGCAAAGGGAAGAACTTCGCCGCATGAACATGGATGCTCTGCATACTCCCATCACAGGAGAAACCCCTGAGGCTCGCGCCTTGGAGAAGGCACGTTTGGCCAACTTGGCTGAACGCGCTCGTCTGGAGAACCTTCAGCGAGCACTCGACGAGCGCGCGCGGCAACGAGTACCCGACGCCAGTCGACGTCAACTCTTCCCGCCGATTCAGGCATATCGAACCCCGATTCAGAATTTAGCAGCTGCAAACCGTATAGCAGAGTCGATTCAGCCTTCTCAGTCGGAGGCTGGCAGAGGCTTGTTGCAGATCAGAGATTTGCTCCGGGCAGCAGGAGATCAGAATTCAGCCGTGTCGCACTCACGCAACAGAATTCACAGTCGATCCATCCCTGCGAATACGGTTCAGTCGGCTCACAGCCCCAGATCGCCTCCGCGGCGTGAAGGGCGCGAGAATCGACGGGACCAATATGGTGACCGATACGATCGTGAGGATAGGCGTCGAGTGCCCACTCCTCCTCCGAGAGGCGGGTCTTACGCTCCTCGGTAGCAAGATGACAGGCGTCAACTCAGTGTGGGGCGAAGAGTTCCGGTCGACCCCCAGGAACCAGGCTTCGACGCGCGATCCATCATCGTGCAAGGATTGGTCGATCGGAACAGGGCTCATCGGGGTGGCCATGACAGAGACGCGCCCACTAGCAGCCGAGTGCATGTTTCTGGTCCAGAATGTTTCAGCAAGGCTATCAGAGCCGCGGTGATTCCCTCCAACTTCAGGTTGGCGACTGGAGTAAGCAAGTTCACCGGTGAGTCTAAGCCTGAAACTTGGCTTGAGGACTACCGAGTGGCTGTACAGATCGGCGGCGGGAATGACGAGGTGGCTATGAAGCACTTACCACTCATGTTGGAAGGTTCGGCCAGGGCGTGGTTGAATCAGTTGACTCCAAGCAGTATTTACACTTGGGAAGATCTTTCCCGAGTGTTCGTCAGGACTTTTGAGGGAACCTGTAAGCGACCAGCTGGGTTGACATATCTGCAAGTTTGCATGCAGAAGTCGAATGAAACCTGAATAGAGTACATTCAGAGGTGGATTACTTTGCATCATACCGTGGAGAAAGTGTGTGATCATCAGGCAGTCTGCGCCTTCAAGGATGGTGTCAAGAACAGAGAGTTAAGTTTGAAGTTTGGGCGGACAGGAGACATGACCCTGAGTCGGATGATGGAAATTGCCACCAAGTACGGCAACGGTGAAGAGGAGGACCAACTCCGCAGCGGCAAGTACAAGCCGAGTCAGTCGGAGAAGGGAAACTCCAGTCGGAAGCAGAAGCGGAAGGCCGAACCAGCGGCACCTGGAGAGGCTCTGGCCGTGACTCAGGGTAAGTTCAAGGGAAAACCCAAAGGATCCTGGAACCCTAAGAAGGTGAAGGATAAAGAAGGAAATGATGTGATGGATATGCCGTGTCACATCCACACGAAGAAAGATGAAGAGGGTAATATTATCTACCCGAAGCATACCACTCGCCAGTGTCGACTCCTGATCCAGCAGTTCCAAGGTAAACAACCCAAGGACAAGGAAAAGGAATCGGACAAAGCCGAAGACAAGGAAGACAGTGAGGGAGGATATCCTCATGTTAACTCCACTCTGATGATTTTTGCGGATGTGGAAAGCAAGAGCCGACTGAAGGTTATCAACCGTGAGGTGAACATGGTCGCCCCGGCGACGCCCAGTTATTTGAGATGGTCCCAAACTCCCATCACATTCGACCAGTCTAATCACCCGGCTCATATAGCCACCCCTGGGAGGCAAGCTTTGGTGGTCGACCCGGTTGTCGAAGGCACTCGACTGACGAAGGTGCTAATGGATGGTGGTAGTGGACTGAATTTGTTGTATGCGGACACGTTGAAAGAGATGGGCATTCCGATGTCCCGACTGAGCAAGAGCAACATGAGTTTTCATGGAGTTATACCTGGAAAGAAAGCCGAGTCACTCGGTCAGATAGCTCTGGACGTGGTGTTCGGTGACTCGAAGCATTTCCGCAAGGAGAAGCTGACGTTTGAAGTTGTAGACTTTCAGAGTGCTTACCATGCTATTTTGGGGAGACCAGCTTACGCACGGTTCATGGCTCGATCATGTTACGTGTACCTCAAGCTGAAGATGCCCGGCCCCAAAGGCGTAATCACTGTCACTGACGACCGGAAGAAAGCAGAAGAGTGTTTCCAGAAAGGCTCGAAAATTGCCGATTCCCAGGTGACAACGCTCGAGTTCGAGGGGTACAAGCAAAATGCAGATCCGAGTGATTTGTTGCGGGCAAAGAAGCCTGCTACAGAATCAGCGTTTCAGTTGTCCGGTGAGACAAAGCCCGTCCACATTCACCCGACCGACCCCAATGCAGCTCCGACCCATATTTCCACAACACTCGACCCTAAATAGGAAGAAGCACTCATCCAGTTCCTCCGTGAAAACTGGGACATCTTTGCATGGAAGCCTGCTGACATGCCGGGTGTTCCCAGGGGACTGGCTGAGCATCGCCTTAGAGTCGACTCAACCGCAAAACCAGTCAAAGAACATCTTCGACGGTCCGCCGTCCAGAAGAGAAAAGCAATTGGTGAGGAAGTGGCTCGACTATTGGCGGCAGGATTTATCCGAGAGATATACCACTCCGAGTGGCTCGCTAATGTCGTCATGGTCCCCAAGAAGGACAAGTCACTTCGCATGTGCATAGATTTCAAACACATCAATCGGGCCTGCCCGAAAGATCATTTTCCTCTCCCTCGCATCGATCAAATTGTTGACTCGACTGCGGGATGCGAGAGATTGTCTTTTCTAGACGCCTATTCCGGGTACCATCAGATCCGTCTGTACGGACCCGATGAGATAAAAACAGCTTTCATCACTCCATTCGGGTGCTTCTGCTATATCACCATGCCATTCGGCCTCAAGAATGCTGGAGCCACGTTCATGCGAATGATTCAGAAGTGTTTACTCACTCAAATCAGTCGGAATGTGGAAGCGTATATGGATGATATCGTGGTCAAGTCGCGAAAAGGTTCCGACCTGCTGACTGACCTCGCCGAAACATTTGCCAACCTCAGGAGGTATGATATCAAGCTCAATCCATCAAAGTGCACATTCGGAGTTCCTAGAGGCAAGTTACTCGGTTTTCTCATTTCCGAACGAGGAATCGACGCTAACCCGGAAAAAATTGGCACTATACTCCGAATGAAACGCCCCGTGCGGGTGCACGATGTCCAGAAGCTTACTGGATGCTTGGCCGCATTAAGTCGATTCATCTCATGACTCGGTGAAAAGGCATTGCCTCTTTACCGACTGATAAAAAAGGCAGACAAGTTCGAGTGGACTCCAGAAGATGATGCAGCGTTTGCTGAGCTAAAAGCTCTGCTCTCCACCCAGCCGGTGCTTGCTGCTCCAATCAGCAAAGAGCCTTTGTTGCTTTATATTGCAGCCACTGGACAAGTCGTCAGTACAGTGCTTACGGTCGAGCGGGAAGAAGAAGGGAAAGCCTTCAAAGTTCAGCGCCCAGTGTACTATCTGACTGAAGGTTTGACTCCATCAAAGCAAAGATATCCTCATTATCAGAAGCTTGTGTATGGGATCTACATGACCACGAAGAAGGTTGCTCATTATTTCTCTAATCATTCCATTACAGTCGTCAGCGACGCTCCACTTTCAGAGATTCTGCACAACAGAGATGCAACTGGTCGAGTGGCGAAATGGGCGATTGAACCCCTTCCCCTTGATATCAAGTTTGAGGCAAAGAAAGCCATCAAGTCCCAAGCAATAGCAGATTTCCTTGCCGAGTGGATTGAACAACAGCAGCCGACTCAAGTTCACTCGGAGCATTGAACCATGTTCTTTGATGGCTCTAAGATGTTGAATGGTTCCGGTGCTGGGGTTGTCCTGGTTTCCCCCAGAGGAGATAAGCTCAAATATGTGCTCCAGATTCACTTCGATTCCTCCAACAATGAGGCAGAATACGAGGCCCTTTTGTATGGGTTGCGCATGGCCATTTCACTCGGCGTCCGTCGCCTCATGGTTTATGGCGACTTAGATTTGGTGGTCAACCAAGTGATGAAGGAGTGGGACGTTAGAAGCCCAGCCATGACTAGATACTGCAATGCAGTGAGGAAGCTGGAAAAGAAGTTTGAGGGGTTAGAGCTCCATCATATACCCCGACTGAAAAATCAAGCGGCTGATGATTTGGCAAAGATAGGTTCCAAGAGAGAAGCCATTCCCACTGGTGTGTTCTTGGAGCATATCCATACTCCATCAGTCAAAGAAGATCCTTTCACCGAAGAAGCTCCATAGCCCAAGAGTGCCATAGATCCGACTGAGGTTGAGGTCCCAGCAGTGGTCGACTTGGTCATGGAGGTTTTAGCGATCACTCCCGACTAGACAGTTCCATATATCGCGTATATCCTGAGAAAAGAGCTCCCGGAGGACGAGGAAGAGGCTCGACAGATTGTCCGTCGATCCAAGGCCTTTACTGTGATCCAAGGACAGTTGTACAGAGAGAGCGCGACTAGAGTTGGTCAGAAGTGCATAACGCCAGAAGAAGGTCGAATAATCCTTGATGACATCCACTCGGGGACCTGTGGCCATCATGCGTCCTCTCGGACCATTGTGGCCAAAGCATACCGAGCCGGATTTTATTGGCCAAGGGCGAATGAAATGGCGAAGGAAATAGTCGACAAGTGCGAAGGATGCCAGTTTTACTCCAACATGTCACACAAGCCTGCATCAGCTCTGAAGACCATTCCACTCGTCTGGCCCTTCACGGTATGGGGATTGGATATGGTGGGCCCCTTGAGGACAGGTCGTAGCGGTTTCACGCATGTGCTGGTGGCAGTCGACAAGTTCACCAAGTGGATTGAGGCTAAACCCATCAAGAACCTTGACGCCGGTACTGCTGTCAGCTTCATCAGGTAAATGATATTCAGATATGGAGTCCCGCACAGCATCATCACTGACAATGGGTCGAACTTCGATTCGGAGGAATTCAGAGCATTCTGCACATCTCAAGGCACTCGAGTCGACTACGCTTCAGTCGCCCATCCTCAGTCGAATGGACAAGCGGAGCGAGCCAATGGCTTGATCCTCAAGGGATTGAAACCGCGACTGATGCGCGATCTCAAGCATGCGGCTGGAGCATGGGTCGACGAGCTTCCTTCAGTGCTTTGGGGTTTACGAACCACGCCTAATCGGTCGACCGGAAGAACTCCATTCTTCTTGGTCTACGGAGCTGAAGCGGTCTTGCCGAGTGATCTGCTCCACAATGCTCCTCGAGTTGAGCTCTACAACGAAGCTGAAGCGGAACAAGCGCGGCAGGACGCAGTCGACCTTTTAGAGGAAGAAAGAGAGATGGCTCTGATCCGATCGACCATCTACCAACAGGACTTGTGTCGCTTCCACGCTAGAAACGTGAAGAGTCGAGCCTTCCAGGAAGGGGATTTAGTTCTTCGAGTGGATCAGCAGAAACAACACAAGCTTGCTCCTTCTTGGGAAGGACCCTTCATCGTCACCAAGGTTCTCCATAATGGAGCGTACCGTCTCTACAACGTCGAACACAACATTGACGAGCCCCGAGCTTGGAACGCGGAGCTACTCCGCCCATTTTACACTTAAGTTTTCACTCGGATGAGTTGTAATAAAAAGTACTTCTGTAGTTCATGTTTTGCAAGATAATAGTGTCATAATTTCCCCAATAATTTTTGTCACTTTTATTTGTTCAGTAAAATTTCCCCTCAGTGGGTGGCTTAGCTGCGAATCCGTTTTGCCTAAGTTTGTAAAAAAAATCCTTACCGAGTGGCGAGCCAGCCTCCCACTCGGGGGCTTAGCTGCGGATCCGTTTCGCCTAAGTTTCAATAAAATCCTACCGAGTGGTGAGCCAGCCTCCCACTCGGGGGCTTAGCTACAGTCCAAGTACTCGCCTAAGTTTCAATAAAATCCTACCGAGTGGTGAGCCAGCCTTTCACTCGGAGGCTTAGCTGCAGTCTAAGTACTTGCCTAAGTTCAAATTCAACGTGCGCTAGCAAGGAGGACGAGGTGCAGGTCGACTGCGACCCTCTCCTCTGAGCTATGCCACAAGTACAACATGCAGTCGCAAGGAGGACGAGGTGCAGGTCGACTACGACCCTCTCCTCTGAGCTACGCCACAAGTACAACGTGCGGTCGCAAGGAGGACGAGGTGCAGGTTGACTGCGACCCTCTCCTCTGAGCTACGTCACAAGTACAATGTGCGGTCGCAAGGAGGACGAGGTGCAGGTCGACTGCGACCCTCTCCTCCGAGCTACGCCACAAGTACAACGTGAAAATCCTACCGAGTGGAGAGCACACCTCCCACTCGGGGGCTTAGCTGCAGCCCAGTGCTCGCCTAAGTTTTTGAAAATCCTACCGAGTGGAGAGCAGACCTCCCACTCGGGGGCTTAGCTGCAGCCCAGTGCTCGCCTAAGTTTTGAAAATCCTACCGAGTGGAGAGCAGATCTCCCACTCGGGGGCTTAGCTGCAGCCCAGTGCTCGCCTAAGTTTTGAAAATCCTACCGAGTGGAGAGTAGACCTCCCACTCGGGGGCTTAGCTGCAGCCCAGTGCTCGCCTAAGTTTTTGAAAATCCTACCGAGTGGAGAGCAGACCTCCCACTCGGGGGCTTAGCTGCAGCCCAATGCTCTCCTAAGTTTTGAAAATCCTACCAAGTGGAGAGCAGACCTCCCACTCGGGGGCTTAGCTGCAGCCCAGTGCTCGCCTAAGTGATTGAAGAACAAGTCGATTGCAAAAAGCTTTTCGCTTCAACCTGCAAAAGACATCTCAAACCAAACACGAGCATATTCAAATGACGAATCCAAGTTCGGATAGATACCTAATGTAAGCAAAAGTGCTCAGGCGCTAGGCCTGTTAAGGTTTGCTGGTTACACAATCACTCGGCATACCGAGGCAAATTTAAAGTGTCGAGCTCAAGAAGTTTTTTTACCCCTCCTGTGGAGGGCTGGAAGGTGCGACAAATTCGTCGAGGTCAATTCCGTCAGCAATCCGAGTGGCAGCGGCGATGAAGGTCTCCATGAAGGACCGGAAGTCGTGTTTCTTGGTGTTAGCCACCCGAAGAGCCGCCAGCTTGTCCTCTCGTGCATCCTTGCAATGGACTCGGGCCAGACACAGAGCGACATCTGCACCGCACCTGGCAGAAGACTTCTTCCATTCCTGCACTCGACCAGGGACTGTGTTCAGTCGAGTCATCAGAGACTCAAGGTCATTCTGGAGCGTCTCTCTGGGCCAGAGCATAGCGTCGATGCGAGAAGTGGCGACCTTCAGCCTTGCGAGATAATCAACGATGGCAGTGACACGAGATTCGAGCCGGAGCACGTTCATGGAGACTTCGTCATTCACGGGAGAGTTGATGGGGTCCAAGTTTGGCTCCAGTCGACCAGTTTCCTCTTCAAAGTTCTGGCAAAATTCTGCAAGCACAACCACCGAGTCAAGATAACATTCGAATGGAAAGATCACAGTTAAAATACCCGTTTGGTGCAAAAGTTTACCTTCGAGCATGAGGAATAGCTTCTTCGTGAGCCCGCCCAGATAAGCCTCCAGATCTTTCTTCTTCCCCATCAGCTCACTGGCTTTGTCATTCAGGGCAATCTTGTCGCTTTTCAGTCGACTCACTTCTTTGTTGGCAACATCAAGGGCAGCTCTCAGATTGGTATTTTCTTCCTCAAGCTTGGTGACCGAAGCCAGCTTCTCGTCTGCGAGCTTGGTCTTCTCTATGGCTGTCTTCTGCATCTCAGCTAGCTCAAGGTCTTTTTTCTTCTGGGCCTCCTTCACTTTGCCTACAAAGTTACAGCAAGATCAGACTTTGAAACAAATGAGGGGCAAAAGCAGTCGTCGAGGCCTCACCAAACATACCTTTGGTCTCCTCCTTTGCCTTCGCCAAATTCTCCTGGACCAGCTTCAGATCAAGCTCGAGTTGGATATGTATGTTCTCCAACTCGGTGTAACGAGCCGCAAGGTCGCAGGATTTCTACGAAGAACCAATCGACAAGATGTCAAAGATAGTTCACTTCTGAGTGACTAAGGAAAAATCATATGTTTCTAAGACTACAGCCGAATTCAAACATTCGACCGTAGTGTCGGGGACTACACCCAGTGGGTGCACTCAGCGTGCCCCCACTAGTTCTATCAAGGAAGAGTCGACCAGTCGACCAACAAAAAAAAGTGCTCTTCAGACTGTAGTCAACTGCCAGCAGTCGGCCACAGTCTCGGGGGCTACACCCAGTGGGTGCACTCAACGTGCTCCCACCGATTTGAGATATCCATTCGACCTAGTCGAATGAAGGAAGAACTTAACTTATAAAGCCTATGGTCGACTGCCAGCAGTCCACCATAGCCTTGGGGACTACACCCAGTGGGTGCACTCAACATGCTCCCACTAACCTGGGATTTCAATTGACACACCCAGTGGGTGTAGGACTACTACGGATTTCAGAAAGTAGAATTTTCAGATATCATATCCTAACAGAACAGGCGATGTCCGACTGACCTGAACGTTGCTCTGAAGAGCGGAACTGGCGTCATAGGCTGCCTGGCTAGCCTCCCGGATGGCCTTCACCTGCTCCATCATGACTCCCGCCTGGCGTATCGCTTCTTTTGTAGCACTGGCTTGGTCCTCTGGGACGTAGTGGGTCGAGAAGAGTGAAGGCTGTGCAGCACTCGACGATGCGGGGTGAGCACTCGTCAACGGCACCGCGAAAGATACGGTGGGCCGAGTGGTGTTATCTCCCTCCGCGACCAGTGTCTCGGGTGCTGGCACGTCCTGAGTCACCCTGCCAGCAGACGCTTTCCTGCTCCTCCTTTGCTTCAGCAGTTCCTCATGGTCGTCGTCGTCAGGAAGGGTGATAACGACATTGGATGGAGGTACAGAAAAGAATCAGAATCAGAAACCAAGAGCCAATCGACTAAAAATGGAATTACGAGAGTCATACCAGGTTTTGAGGTAGCAGCATCTTCCATCTCTTGATCGTCAGCCCTGGCCGAAGTATCAGAAGTAGCAGCACTGCAATTCCAAAAATCAGTCGGTTAACTCATGAGTCGACCAAAGATAAACTCATATAGAACAAGAAGATGCAAACAACATTTTTACCCTGATATGGTGGGGATCGACACCTTCATCTTCGGCAGGACCTTGGCCAGCTTCGACGGTGCCACCCTGGATTGCTTCGGAGCCTTCTCGGTCGGCGCCGGAGAAGTGGTCCGAGGGCGCTTGGTCGACTGCACGACAGTCGCGACCCCCTTGCCACGCTCAGTCGCAGGGTCATGGACAAGCTTCGATCGCCTCTCCGAGCGAGGCGGTGCAACTTCCTCCTCCTCCTCCTCTTCTTCCTCCCCATCAAAGTCATCATCGTCATCATCGTCAGCAGCGTCCGAATCCCAGTCCTCCTGGCTTTCGCCCCCACTACCTTCCTCCTCTTCAGTCGGCGTCTGCGCTCCATTGGGCATCGAGTATAGTTCGGTGAGGGCCTGACAGACAGCAAAATAAAGATCAATCGACCAATTTGCAGCGAAAGCAGAATAAGTATGGCAAGATCACAATTGGAAATAAAGTGGGCATACCTTGTCTGGAGTGCTAGAATGGTCGAGTGGCGGAATCCTCCTGGCTCCTCGAGGGTTGTCTTTGTTCCAAGTGACCGCGGCCATCCATCTCTCCAGTGTGGCATCGTCGACTGCTTCTGGATGGACCCGAGTTTCATCCTCGGTTCCACAGTACAGCAACATACAATGGCCTCGGTACTGGAGAGGCTGGATGCGTCGCCTAAGGAAGACCTCCAGAAGGTCCATACCCGTCACTCCTTCCCGAACCAGCTGGACTACACACTCCATCAACATCTTCACTTGGGCTTTCTCCTCAGGGAGCACCTTCAGAGAAGAGGGTTTGCTTGCTCGGTCCATGGTAAACGGAGGGAGACCACTCGACAGCCCTGGTGTCGACTCGTTTTGGCAGTAAAACCAAGTCGACTGCCATCCTCTGACCGACTCAGGGAGAGTCATGGCCGGAAAGGAGCTCTTGTTTCTCATATGAATCCCCAGACCTCCACACATCTGAATAACCTTGGTCTTATCGTCATCTGGACTCGCCTTTTTCACTGTCTGAGAACGACAAGTGAATATGTGCTTGAACAGACCCCAGTGTGGTCGGCAGCCCAAGAAGTTCTCGCACATGGACACGAAGGCAGCAAGGTAGGCGATGGAATTCGGATTGAAGTGGTGGAGTTGCGCCCCAAAGAAATTCAAGAAACCAAGGAAGAAAATACTCGGAGGTAGAGAAAATCCACGGTCGACGTGGGTGGCCAGAAGAACACACTCACCCTCTTCCGGCTGTGGTTGCCACTCGTCCCCCGGGAGCCTCGCTGCCCCGTGGGGGATCAAACCCTCGTTGGCCATCTCCGTGAGATCCTTCTCGGTGATGTCGACCGGATCCAATCTCCTTGGACCCAGCCGTGCGGCAGACGGGATCTTGACGAAGATCCGCCCCGACTGGTCACTCTCCCTTTCGCCTTCCCCTTCGCCGTCGCCTTTTTCGCGCGCTCCAGAGCCGCCGTCTTCTCCTTCACCATTGTTGCCGACGAAGCGTGCGAGGAGTGGTTGGGCGGAGGCGAGAGCAGGCGCGGTGGGCGGAGACGGAGAGGCCAGAAGGGAGATTGGAGAAGTACTGTTCAAAAACCCTCGCCGGGCGCATTTTATAGAGCCGCTTCCGAGTGGATGACAAGTGGGCCCAGGAAATCCAATCACATCCCAAAACAGTCGCATGGACGCGATGCGTGGCGAAAAAGACGGCGCGGGAATCGAGGCGTCTATGCCCTATCCCATCCGAGCGCCGCAGTCCACCCCGCTTTGCGCGCTTCCCAAAATTCGGATCCCACAAAATCCGCTAACAGCAGATCGATCTGTCAGACGAGAGATTTCCCGCGATCCATCGCTCGGAAATTACTAAGTTCAAAAGTTCACTCGACGAGAGAAAAGAATGGATCAGGGCGACTGAAAGAAAAGTTGCTGTTATCAACGAAGAGATCATTGGTCCAAGACGATACATATCCAGAACACAAAAGCAGGTCGGAAATAATATCAACTCCTTCCTCACTCAAACCTCGATCCATTCGGGGGCTAATGATGAAGTCATGTACCTAGGGTAGGATCATAGACCTGATCTAAGTACCCCACCCAAGGACACCCTCAGAAGAAACTGCCTTCCAGTCAACCAAGAGAGACTTCACTCGACGGACTCGAAGGACTCGACCATGAAGACTCACTCGACCACCAGTAGATCAAGAGCCACTCTGCATTGCAACGGTCTGTAATTAAGTAGTCTTTATGGCATTTAGGACACTTTATGTGAGGCGTTACCAGTAACGCCTAGACTTAATGTACTTTAAACCCTGCATTACTGAGGGCCGGAGGGGTCTGGCGGGCACTATATAAGCCACCCCCTCCTCAGTGTAAAGGGTTCGCACCCCTGTAATCCATACACACATAATCCAGTCGACCACCTCCGGGCTCCGAGACGTAGGGCTGTTACTTCCTCCGAGAAGGGCCTGAACTCGTACATCCCTTGTGTTTACAACTGCTCCATAACTAGGATCTTGCCTCTCCATACCTACTCCCTACTCTACTGTCAGACTTAGAACCACGACATGCGGTACATCATGATCATGTCAAATCAAGAATATGAGAGAGAGAGAGAGAGAGAGAGAGAGAGAGAGATATCAAACATATAGCTACTATTACATACCCTCAGCCCCGAGGGTGAACTACTCCCTCCTTGTAATGGAGACTGTCGGGATGATGAAGATAGCCTCCGGTGATGATTTCCCCCTCCAGCGGGGTGCCAGAAAAGGGCTGTAGATGAGATCGTGGAGGTATAGAGGCTTGCAGTGGCGGAGTCGAAGTTCTAGGGTTATTTCTGGGGGTTTCTCTATTTATAAGATTTTTTAGCATTGGAATCACGCGAAAAGGAGCTAAGATGGGCCCACAAGCGACTACGGCAAGTCGATCCCCTGGGCACGCCCTGGTGGCTTGTGGGGGCCTAGTGTCTCTTCTTGTTTCAAAAAAATCGCCAAAAAGTTTCAGCATCTTCCGAGTACTTTTATTTCTGCAGAAAAAACAACACCACGATAGTTCTGCTGAAAACAACGTCAGTCCGGGTTAGTTCCATTCAAATCATGCCAAAACCGTATAGAACTGTTGTAAACATGGCATGAATACTTCATAAATTATAGATACGCTGGAGACGTATCACCCGCACGTTCAAATAGCCACATACATAGAGTTGAGACCTTCAAATAACCGCATACATAGAGTATAGACATTCAAATAACCGCATGCAGCCGTAGTTCAAATATTGCATTCCGACATCGGTGTCCCCTTTAATCGTCCATTGATTCTCAACTAGATCTTCCCTCATCTGCTCGTGAGTTGGTCGATGCCTAATTTATTGATGTATTTGAATAAACTCTTCAAATGTGGCTGGATTCTGGTTTAGGAGTTCGATAGGATCACCCATGTTCTCAAATTTAAGACTTGCGACAACATCCTCACACTCATTCTCCAGGATCATGTTGTGCATGAACACACAACATATCATCACCTCCCACAAGGTATTCGGATCCCATTGTTTAGAAGGTCCATGAACAACTACAAAACGGGTATCCAGAACTCGAAATGTCCTCTCGACATCCTTTCTAGCTGCTTCTTGTCCTTGGGCAAAGTGAGACTTTTTCTAGCCAATTGGATTAGATATGATGCCGACAAAGGTAGCCCATGTCTGGCATATGTCCGGCATTCAAATTAGGAAAAAATTACATGCTCAGGGATGCACATATCTGGCATAGTCTCTCACACTCCTCTGGACTAGTGTTTTTTTTTGCTATGAATAAATCATCCCAACTTCTTGCAATAGTCTGGCACAGACATATGTAGCATCCATTCCAAGTTTGAACGACTTTCGACACCATTTACAAGTTGCGACATGTACAACCATTTGTCGGCCTTTTTTCACCGAAAAACTGAAGAAAAATGGAAAAAAATTGTCAATAATCCAGATGACTTGGCGTGATGCTTTGAATTGGTCATAGAAGTTGGTTGGATTTTTTAGCAATTTGACGGACGTTGAAAAACAACGAGCTTTCAAATGGTCCCTTCTGACCTCTATCCGAACAACCTCCATTGAACATGATCTATTTATGGACATCCTTAAAATGACCCAAAGTTTTGCAAGCGGGTGGGCATGCGTATGGTAGACATCCATGCCTAGTTGAACGCCTTTCGACACAATATGCAAGTTACGATATGTTCGGCCATTTATCGGCCTTTTTTTTAATAGAGAAAAATATAGAAAATGCAAAACTTGTCGGAAACGCAAACAAATTGGCATGGTGCCTTGAATTGGTCATACAAGGCCATGAAAGAAAATCTGGGCTATTTAAGGGATGTCGAGAAACGAGATGCCCCCAAATGAACCCTTCTGGCCAACCCGACCACTTTCCGTTGAACATGATATTATCTTGGAAATCTCAGGAGTGAGCCCAACTTTTGCAAGTAGGTGGGCATGCCCATGTTAGGCATACATGCCTGGTTTGAATGATTCTGACACCGTATGCGTATTGCGATACGTCCAGTAATTTATTGGCTTTTTTCATCGGGAAAACTTC
The DNA here is from genome assembly GCA_963921465.1 of Triticum timopheevii. Lineage (NCBI taxonomy): Eukaryota > Viridiplantae > Streptophyta > Magnoliopsida > Poales > Poaceae > Triticum > Triticum timopheevii. Next base: position 629,414,421 of record OY997266.1, on the reverse strand, counting down.
AGAGAATGCAAAAATTGTCAAAAACCAATATAACTTGGCATGGTGCATTGAAATGGTCATACAAGGTCATGGAATAAAATAAGGTCATTTGAAGGATTTTGAGGAACAACATGCTCTCAAACGGAGCCTTCTGGCCTACCCAAACATCCTCCGTTCAACATGTCTATTTTTGTACATACTTGAAATAACCCCAACTTTTTCTGCAATTCATTAACTTTTCTGGAGTTCAACGATTCTTCATTTTTGAACCGAGATACTCCAGTAGCCCGGCACCATACACCAGTCTTGGAGTCTTCAACCATTTCTAACAGAGTGAAAAAAAGAGCACCAGACCAGCTTCGACCATTAATTCCGCGCCTTCCTTCCCTTATCTGGCCTATTTCCAGCTCCATCGCGAGATAATTGGCTGCGGCGATACTCGCTGCGCTGCCATGCGCGCTCTGTCTCGGCAGCCATCGTCCTAGTTGCTAGAGCCAAGAATTCCGTCCCACTGCCCCCAAGAGCGACACCCTCTTCCGGTTAAGAAGCAGCAGCAGCTAGCGATGGCGCTGGTCGGTCAGTTCATGTCTCTCTTCCTTGCCGCCGTCCTGGCCTGGTTCGCCACGGCCTCCGCCTCGCCTCCGCCTCTGCGCCTCGCTTCATGTCTGGTCCGTCATCCCTGTGTGCTCCGGTGCTCCTTGCTGCGTACTGGAGTACGTAGTATTTTGCTTCTTGCAGCGGATTTGTGATGGTTTTGTTCTGTTTTCTTGCTGCTTGAGCAGACACCGTCTTCCAGGCCAGCACCGGATCCACGGGGAGGAGCTTGCTTCAGATAGGTACGTAGTTTCCTTTCTTCTTCTTGTTAAGTTTACCTTAAAAAAAAACTAGTATTGCTGCGTATGACGGGGTGCACACTGAAGGTACTGAGCTAACATTCTTGTTGACTTAATATAACCTCTTGATTATGCTCATATGCGTTTAGGATTGAGAGGCTGATGTGGTGTTCTGGACTTGGAAAACAGAGTTAGACAGTGAACTACGAAACCTTGTTCTATGTAAAAGCTGGGACTATAAAATTCAGATTCCATACATTTGTTTATTTATTTTTTGACGCTGCAACGGCGGGCTTACGCCGGCCTGAACGATAGATTTCCATACATCAGTTGGAACTTGTTGTATGTACGTCCAGATAGTTAGGCGTCTTGTTCAAATTTGCACTCAAATTCAAATATAAATATAGAGTACAAGTGGTTATCGGCATGTGTGCGTTCTTGTGTATAGGTTGACAAGTCGCTCGGAGTGCCCTGTTTTTGCTGGCATGTTGTGACGGTTTTAGCTCGGTTTTCCGTTAATTAACTAGTCAATCTCTTCAACCTTTTTGAATGAGCCGGGCCTTAAGGGACCGTGTTTCAAAAAAAATTGTGCACTATCTGTCACATAGTGCTTCTCACCATGGTCAGGAGTTCATCTGACATGCTTCCATTTGTTCATGTCCGTGCTTGTCAGACTGCCCTGTGGACTTTGAGTACCAGAACTACACAATCATCACAAGCCGATGCAAAGGGCCACATTACCCTCCTACGGAATGCTGTGATGCTTTCAAGGATTTTGCATGCCCATTTGCTGTGTATATCAACAACAAGAGCACTAACTGTGCAGACACAATGATATCCGGCATCAACTTCTTTGGCAAGTACCCAGAAGACCTATTCACCGATGAGTGCCACATAGGCAAGGAAGGGGTTTCCTGCGAAGGCGTGCCAAGGATAGACACCGGCGTGTCAAGTGGTGGGCAACGAGCTTGAGGGAGTTCAGCTTCTTTAATTGCTATTGTGTGGACTAGGAGCATTGTTCTTCCATTGAGTGATACCTTGCTCTCAAACGAACTTATATTGATATATATGCTACTAGAAGGGGGCTGGAAAATTAGAGTTGTATTGACTAAATTATCTCAAGTGGCAGCTGATTTAGTGTACCTAGTGGTAGTCTCCATTTACAAGGAAAATCAATACTTAGATTTTTTTTTCACCATTATGATAATGAGCTTCTTGTGTACGTGGTAGCATTTTCATACTAGTAGCATGAGCATAGGAATAGATGATTTAGAAGAAATAAGTAGAAAAACTGTGGTATGTCAATGAAAAAAAGGAACAAGTAGAACAAATAAGTTACGTAAATAAAATAAAATAAAAATATTTCTATTGATAGGGGGAAAGATCCTACAATCGGAATAGTTCAAAGGTCAATCCAATAGGTGAAGTTTCCATTTGAGATGGGGAGGACCAATGTTAAATTGGTGAAGTCTGGTCGAGTGAGATGATCCACAACCAACCACGGATTTGTCATCATCTCAATCACCAAATAAATTTGTTTTCACTTGTATAGGACAATTATATATGAATTCATGTTTTTCCTAGGACACAACTCACGTCTGAGGGCACTGCGGATTATTGTTGTGGCAGCTCCATTACTGTCAATACTCATGTGCTTTATTTGTGCTGTTGTATGGATGAGAAGACGAAGAAAAGGTTTGTTTTAATCATGATTCATTCACTAAAACATTCCTCTAAAAAGAAAAACTATCATTTCTTATGTATCAGCCTTTAGGTTTGAGCTCCAGATTAAGATTGTATATTTGTTTGTCCTATCACTATAGGAAAGGTAAACTTACACCATCAAGCTGCCATGAATAGGCCGGAAGAATACCCATATGTTTGAAGATTGGATGAGAATAGTTCAGAGTTCACTCTGTTTGACTTCTCTGAGATATTGCATGCTACAAACAACTTCTCCAAAGAAGCCCAACTTGGGCAAGGTGGTTTTGGCCCTGTCTACAAGGTAAATGTGTTGTCTTGTAAATAGTATGTTCATTCCTAAAGATCATATTAAATCATGATTAGCTTAAATAAATCTAAGATTTAGCTAGCTACTAGCAATACATAAATGCATGCACGCGTAAATCACATTCTCGTATATTTATAGTAGCGCTATTTACAGTTACAGTAGCCCAATCTATAACGAATTGTGCTGTGATGTGCCTAGTTTTTTTTACGCTATGTTGGAAAACTATCTGTATAAGTTTCAATATCTACAGTGTAAGTTATCATATCATTCATCTTCTACAATGTAAGAAGGCAGAGATCGCATGCTTTCAATTATATTATTGAAGCCTCATAATGAAAACTATATATACATGTTGTTGCTTGATAAACGTATATGTAGCCCAAAATCCATGTCTATAAATGTTTTTACGATAAAGGATGGACTTTATTGTCTCAAAATGAAGCATCAAGAGGATACAAACACTATGAGCATATATCCGGCCTCTGCATAGCTAGGATGCACACAGCCAACACCAACACACACAAAAACACGCCGACAAGTAGCAAAGTCATAAAAGACCGAAGCTATATGTAGGCGAGAAAAAGGAAAAAGATCCCAAAGCAATCAAATACGTGATTGATGAACTATAGAAATGACCATATCCACACCAACTATTTCATGACACCACGCGGACGACGAAGTTCTTCAACAACAACGCCTTCCGGAATGGAGCGACATTCAGACATCGCCGTCACCAGATCCAACCACTAAGGTAAGAATTTAGGTTTTCACGCTGAAGAATCAGTCAAAGAGAATCCAAGCAATGCATTCAACAAGGTAATGATGCAAAACAACGTCGCCATTGCCATGCATAACCAACTCTGGCAAACCTAAGATTTCACCTCGGATCTCGAGACTGGGTGCCCGTAGCACACCACCGAAGTCACTCGTGTTGTCACCACCACTTTTTCACGATCTCGACAACTATATGCGATGATCGATCACCGCCGTTGCACAACCATCCCTCTGCGTCAAGTCTTCTCACCGTCAAAGTCCATCATCAGATTTGGAGAGATGAACCCTCCTGTAGATCTTTCGGTGATCATCCTCATCATGGAGCCAAAGAAGGTCACTGTAGTACAATCTGCAGCCGCCTCCATCTGGGACATTCAGATCTAAATTAGGAAACCACGTCCGGGTCAACCATGGCTGGCACCAGACTGCAGGTGCCGGACATCAGATCCAATCGCTGACCTCGCAGCCGCCCGACGACCACATTGGGACGGCCACCAAAGGTAGCACAGGAGAGTGGCTGCCCCTGCGTGACCAAGGCAACAAGCCGCCGCAATGCCGGCCGCCATCCGAGCGCCGCCGTAAGTGGATCCGCCGCAAGCCCTGCGCAAGACGTCGCGCCACCAGGATCTGCCGCCCCCAGAACGAAGTAGACGCGACGAAGCACCCCGCCGCCACCGTCTGCCGCGTGGGCTTTGCCCGGCGGCATCCTCTGATGGTGGCGCGGCCGGGGAATAGCGATTCAAGGAGCGGAGGAAGTTGCGTGCGCTACTAGGGAAAACCCTAGCAGTAGCGCGTGTTTTGTGCCTACTAGTAGCGCGGGAGGCCGCGCTACTAATAAGGCGCTATAGCTATTGCTTAGCAGTAACGCGTGCCGCCACGCGCTACTGCTAGTACAAATAGCTGCAGCGCTTGTTCAGTACCGCGCTACTGCTAAGTTATCTACTTGCAGCGTGTTTCCTTTCCATCTCTACTAGTATTTTTTTATATTTTTTTTATTTTTAGTGTATTTATGCGCCATCATACAAATATTGGTATGATACTAGCTGTTATGAGGTTTACATCATTATCTCCATGACAGTGTATTAAATGAAGGTGGATTAGATTCAAGTGGAGGCAACATGTGGTGCACATCGAAAGTACTACTAATCCAAAGTAGTACTTTCGATGTGCACCACATGTTGCCTCCACTTGAATCTAATCCGCCAGCACAAGATATTTAATCATCATCATGGTCATTACCACCAACATTATTTATTTAATCACCACTAACACTAGCTAATAATAATCATCATAGTCATTACCACCAACACTAGCTATTTTATCATCATAGTAATAGTGTAGCACATCATCATCCTGAAACTCATTTCTAGCCAGCTACTCACTCCTGCTACTCACTCCTGCTGCTCTCTCTTAGGTAAAAGAACATAAAACATGTGTAGCTCTCCTCCTTGATCAAGTTGGAGCATGCAGATGAACCTGTCTCCTAATCGTGGAAGGCTCCTCTGGTTGCTGCTCCCTAGTACTTCTCTGCGCTCCCCCAACACATATTTGGTCCAGTCTTGCACTATTAAGCATCCGTCGCTAATCTTGAATGCACTAAAGTAAGCTGTAGGATATCTTGGCCGTAAGTTCATAATACTCATGATAGCTTTAGTCTCGATCCCATAAGGCACAACATTCATCGGGAGTCCCTGTTGAAGAACATCGTATGGTAACATACTTAGCAATGAAGTTTAGCTTCAAAAATAATATATGGAAAAGATGCAATGAGGATAAAAAGTAAAAATCTTACCATCCTTCCTAAATGGATGTGACCGTAGTTCATTACGAATACTATTGGTCGCACATTTTCAGTACTAAGATTTCTAAATGCAGGAAGAAAATTTGTCTTGACAGTATCAAGATCCTCAAGCCATGAAACATAATGGCTGAGCTCCTCGCAGTTGAGTTCAGCCCCAGGACAGTATACGGTCCTGTCTACCAAGCGCTGGACATGTTTGCTTGCACGGAAATAAGCTGACAATACAAATTAGTTGTCAACTATTTTTGAATAAACAATATCAAAGACATAAATATGGTTGAGAAACTTACATAATGGTATAACTGGAGGCATTTGCACATTGACTCAGATGTCGGTATTACCTTCAATATCATCTTCCGGACGAATATCAAAGGTGATAACCATATCAGGCTCAAATGCATAAGTCTTGCATAGTGCTCGCCATGTTTTGCATCCAAAATAGGTGTAGTCGTCTGAATTGTATAACTTCGCATGGAAAATATAACCATGCTCGGTCTTCAAGTAAACTTTCTTTTCCTCCATACTATGACTGAAAACCTATCTTATCCAATACAAAAACTCTTGCATGGCAGGGGATACGCTAGTAGAATAGTAAAAAATATAAGTTGAAGCAAATGAAGCAGATGTCATGCTTAATTACGAAAAAAGACTTGTCGTTGTGACTTACTGTATCCACATCGAAGTTCTCGTCCAGCTTGATGCTGAAGCGCCTATCATCATCTAGGAAGATTCCGTCGCACAGGTCGCGCTCGTCTTCGCAGTATTTGCAAATACCGAAATCCTTCTCGTCGTTAGACATTTCCTATGTTCATAGTTAAAACATTAATTGAAAATCGATCGAAGACAACTACCAAGATACTCAACACACAAATCCGGGACACTCGATATTTCCTACATATTCTAGCACAAGTCATGCCAAAATTCACGGAAGAATCCGGCATGACCTTTGCTAAAATAGGACATATCGAGCGCCTGAAATTTGCTGGAACGGAAATGCATCAACACTCCGGCAAAACATAGGCCACTCGAAGGTATAAAACCTGCAAACATGACCGGCCACTTGGATATTGAGCAACACAAGATATACATTTCAAAATATCTTATAGGACTCAAATTAGCATGCATTCAATAAGCAAAACATAGGCCACTCGAAGGTATAAAACCTGCAAACATGACCGGCCACTTGGATATTGAGCTCCTTATTAATGAGATTGGTTTAATAGAAAGCTCCTCCTCGTTACCTGATTCGTTATAAGAAAGAATAGGAGGATATTGGGAAATCCATCCCTTTCATTAGTATTCTCTTCATCTTCTATTTATTTTCTTGTATTTATGTAATTGGCAATATAAGGTTTTTCAATGCAAGTCACCGCACAATACATATAAATTTCCTCTAGATCAGAATCAAGAACTTTATCAAGGACAAATTCTGGCATATCCTTAGTTATACATTTCATTTCTTCATAACCCACAAGCAAACTAAGTTCATTATGATGCGCAAGGGAAATCAAGTGGTCACAATTTTTGGACACGATACAATCATGAAACAATTTGCATTGGATATTTAAATGACCACGTTCATAGCAAAGTTCACAAGGATGGCTACGAAAATTTAAATTTTTAGCACAAACATCTAGCCTTTCTTGCAACCATTTAGTTTCTAAATACTTATGCCTCTTGCAAAATCTATCTTCCCTATTTGGTGTGTACTTGCAACCTCTATGCACTCCACAAAAATTGACATGCTTATAAGAGACATTTTCATCATGACTAGTGCAATCATCATTAGTACTATGGATATTCAAGGAATTCATACTAACAACATTGCAATCATGCTCATCATTCACATATTTTATGCCGAGCATTCTATGTAATTCTTCTTCTAGTACTTGAGCACAATTTTCCTTCCCATCATTTTCATGAGAGATATTAAAAAGATGAAGCATATGAGGCAACCTTAATTCCTTTTTTTGTAGTTTTCTTTTATAAACTAAAATAGTGATAAAACCAGAAACAAAAAGACTTGATTGCAAGATCGAAAGATATACCTTCAAGCACTAACCTCCCCGGCAACAGCGCCAGAAATTGCTTGATGTCTACTACACAACCTTCTTCTTGTAGACGTTGTTGGGCCTCCAAGTGCAGAGGTTTGTAGGACAGTAGCAAATTTCCATCAAGTGGATGACCTAAGGTTTATCAATCCGTGGGAGGCGTATGATGAAGATGGTCTGTCTCAAACAACCCTGCAACCAAATAACAAAGAATCTCTTGTGTCCCCAACACACCCAATACAATGGTAAATTGTATAGGTGCACTAGTTCAGCAAAGAGATGGTGATACAAGTACAATATGGATGGTAGATATAGGTTTTTGTAATCTAAAAATGTAAAAATAAAGGTAACTAATGATAAAAGTGAGCGTAAACGGTATTGCAATGCTAGGAAACAAGGCCTAGGGTTCATACTTTCACTAGGGATCATATAACTATCCCTCAACATGCAAAAAAGAGTCACTCCAAAGTCACTAATAGCGGAGACCAAACGAAGAGATTATTGTAGGGTACAAAACCACCTCAAAGTTATCCTTTCTGATCGATCTATTCAAGAGTCCATAGTAAAATAACACGAAGCTATTATTTTCATTCGATCTATCCTAGAGTTCGTACTAGAATAACAAATTAAGACACAAATCAACCAAAATCCTAATGTCACCTAGATACTCCCATGTCACCTCAAGTATCCATGGGTATGATTATATGATATGCATCACACAATCTCAGATTCATCTATTCAAACCAACACAAAGTACTTCAAAGAGAGCCCCAAAGTTTCTACCGAAGAGTCAAGACAAAATCGTGTGCCAACCCCTATGCATAGATTCCCAAGGTCACGGAACCCGCAAGTTGATCACCAAAACATACATCAAGTGAATCAATAGAATACCCCATTGTCACCACGGGTATCCCACGCAAGAAATACATCAAGTGTTCTCAAATCCTTAAAGACTCAATTCGATAAGATAACTTTCAAAGGGAAAACTCGATCCACTACAAGAGAGTAGAGGGGGAGAAACATCATAAGATCCAACTATAATAGCAAAGCTCGCGATACATCAAGATTGTGCCGAATCAAGAACACGAGAGAGAGAGAGAGAGAGAGAGATCAAACACATAGGTACTGGTACATACCCTCAGCCCCGAGGGTGAACTACTCCCTCCTCGTCATGGAGAGCACCGGGATGATGAAGATGTCCACCGGTGAGGGATCCCCCCTCCGACAGGGTGCCGGAACAGGGTCCCGATTGGTTTTTGGTGGCTACAGACTCTTGCGGCGACGGAACTCCCGATCTAGGTTATGTTCTGAAATTTTGGGTATATATAAGAGGTGTTGGCGTCGGGAACAAGTCAGGGGGGTCTCCGAGGCGGCCACGAGGTAGGGGGCGCGCCCAGGGGGTAGGGTGCGCCCCCACCCTCGTTGGTGCCTCGGGACTCTTCTAGCCCATCTCTGATACTCTGTGGGCTTCTTCTAGTCCAAATATAATCTCCGTGAAATTTCAGGTCAACTGGACTCCGTTTGGTTTTCCTTTTCTTCCATACTCAAAAACAAGGAAAAACAGAAACTGGCACTGGGCTCTAGGTTAATAGGTTAGTCCCAAAAATCATATAAAATAGCATATAAATGCATATAAAACATCCTAGATGGATAATATAATAGCATGGAACAATCAAAAATTATAGATACGTTGGAGATGTATCACGGATTTGTGATAGAAGGTGTACCCAACAATCTCCTTTGGGTATCCTATGAAGACACATTTCTCCGACTTGGTTTCGAGCTTATCAGGTTGAAGCTTTTTCACATAAGCATCGTAGCCCCAGACTTTAAAAAACGACAACTTGGGTGTCTTGCCAAACCACAGTTCATAAGGTGTCGCCTCAACGGATTTAGATGGTGCCCTATTTAACGTGAATGCAGCCGTCTCTAAAACATAACCCCAAAACGATAGCGGTAAATCAGTAAGAGACATCATAGATCACACCATATCTAATAAAGTGCGGTTACGACGTTCGGACACACCATTACGCTGTGGTGTTCCGGGTGGCGTGAGTTGCGAAACTATTCCGCATTGTTTCAAATGAAGACCAAACCCGTAACTCAAATATTCTCCTCCACGATCAGATGGCAGAAACTTTATTTTTTTATTACGATGATTTTCCACTTCACTCTGAAATTCTTCAAATTTTTCAAATGTTTCAGACTTATGTTTCATCAAGTAGATATACCCATATCTTCTTAAATCATCTGTGAAGGTCAGAAAATAACGATGCCCACCGCAAGCCTCAATATTCATCGGACCACATACATCAGTATGTATGATTTCCAACAAATCTGTTGCTCGCTCCATTGTTCCGGAGAATGGAGTTTTAGTCATCTTGCCCATGAGGCATGGTTCGCAAGTATCAAGTGATTCATAATCAAGTGATTCCAGAAGCCCACCAGCATGGAGTTTCTTCATGCGCTTTACACCAGTATGACCTAAACGGCAGTGCCACAAATAAGTTGCACTATCATTATTAACTTTGCATCTTTTGGCTTCAATATTATGAATATCTGTATCACTATGATCGAGATCCAACAAACTATTTTCATTGTGCGTATGACCATAGAAGGTTTATTCATGTAAACAGAACAACAATTATTCTTTGACTTAAATGAATAACCATATTGCAATAAACATGATCCAATCATATTATGCTCAATACAAACAAATAACATTTATTTTAGGTTCAACACTAATCCCGAAGGTAAAGGGAGTGTGCGATGGTGATCTTATCAACCTTGGAATCATTTTCAACACACATCATCACCTTGTCCTCAACTAGTCTTTGTTCATTTTGTAACTCATGTTTCGAGTTACTAATCATAGCAACTGAACCAGTATCAAATACCCAGCGGCTACTATGAACACTAGTAAAGTACACATCAATAACATGTATATCATATATAGTTTTTTTCACTTTGCCATCCTTCTTATCCTCCAAGTATTTGGGGCAGCTCCGCTTCCAGTGACCATTTCCTTCGCAGTAGAAGCACTCAATTTCAGGCTTGGGTCTAGCTTTGGGCTTCTTCATGGGAGTGGCAACTTGCTTGCCATTCTTCTTGAAGTTCCATTTCTTTCCCTTGCCCTTTTACTTGAAACTAGTGGTCTTGTCAACCATCAACATTTGTTGTTTTTCTTGATTTCTACCTTCGTCGATTTCAGCATCACGAAGAGCTCGGGAATCGTTTTTTTCATCCTTTTCATATTATAGTTCATCATGAAGTTCCAGTAACTTGGTGATAGTGACTAGAGAACTCTGTCAATTACTATTTTATATAGAATATTAACTCCCACTTGATTCAAGCGATTGTAGTACTCAGACAATCTGAGCACATGCTCACTGGTTGAGCTATTCTCCTCCATCTTGTAGGCAAAGTACTGTCAGAGGTCTCATACCTCTTGATACGGGCATGAGTATGAAATACCAATTTCAACTCTTGGAACATATTATATGCTCCGTGGCGTCCAAAACGTTTTTGAAGTCCAGGTTCTAAGCCGTAAAGCATGGTGCACTAATATCAAGTAGTTATCATACCGAACTTGCTAAACGTTCATAATGTCTGCATCTGCTCCTACAATAGGTCTGTCACCTAGCGGTGCATCAAGGACATAATTCTTCTGTGCAGTAATGAAGATAATCCTAAGATCATGGACCTATTCTGCATCATTGCTACTATCATCTTTCAACATAGTTTTCTCTAGGAACATATCAAAAATAAACGGGGAGCTACATCGCGAGCTATTGATCTACAACATAGTTATGCAAATACTATCAGGACTAAGTTCATGATAAATTAAAGTTCAATTAATCATATTACTTAAGAACTTCCACTTAGATAGACATCCCTCTAGTCATCTAAATGATCACGTGATCCATATCAACTAAACCATGTATGATCATCACGTGAGATGGAGAAGTTTTTAATGGTGAACATCACTATGTTGATCATATCTACTGTATGATTCACACTCGACCTTTCGGTCTCAGTGTTCCGAGGCCATATCTGCATATGCTATGCTCGTCAAGTTTAACCCGAGTATTCTGCGTGTGCAAAACTAGCTTGCACCCGTTGTATGTGAACGTAGATCTAATCACACCCGATCGTCACATGGTGTCTCAGCATGAAGAACTGTCGCAACGGTGCATACTCAGGGAGAACACTTATACCTTGAAATTTTAGTGAGGGATCATCTTATAATTCTACCGCCGTACTAAGAAAAATAAGATGCATAAAAATATAAACATCACATGCAATCAAATAAGTGATATGATATGGCCATCATCATCTTGTGCTTTTGATCTCCATCTCCAAAGCACAGTCATGATCACCATCATCATTGGCTTGACACCTTGATCTCCATCGAAGCATCGTTGTCGTCTCGTCAACTATTGCTTCTACAACTATCGCTACCGCTTAGTGATAAAGTGAAGCAATTACATGGCGATTTCATTTCATACAATAAAGCGACAACCATATGGCTCCTGCCAGTTCCTGATAACTGTTACAAAACATGATCATCTCATACAACAATTTATATATCATCATGTCTTGACCATATCACGTCACAACAAGCCCTGCAAAAACAAGTTAGACGTCCTCTACTTTGTTGTTGCAAGTTTTATGTGGCTGCTACAGGCTTCTAGCAAGAAGCGTTCTTACCTACGCATCAAAACCACAACGTGGTATAGTGATTGCTTTTTGATCTTCAGAAAGAACCCTCTTCATTAAAACCGGTTCAACTAAAGTGAGAGAGACAGTCACCCGCCAGTCACCTTTAAGCAACGAGTGCTCGTAACGGTGAAACCAGTCTCGCGTAAGCGTACGCGCAATGCCGGTCTGGGCTGCTTCACCTCACAATACCGCTGAACCGAATAACAACTAGTAACGGCGAGAAATATGTATATACCCACACCCACAACTCCTTTGTGTTCTACTCGTGCATATAACATCTACGCATAGACCTGGCTCTGATGCCACTGTTGGGGAATGTAGTATTTCAAAAAAATTCCTACGATCATGCAAGATCTATCTAGAAGAAGCATAGCAACGAACGGGAAGAGTGTGTCCACGTACCCTCGTAGACCGAAAGCGGAAGCATTTAGTAATGCGGTTGATGTAGTCGAACGTCTTCGTGATCCAACCGATCAAGTACCAAACACACGGCACCTTCGCGATCTGCACACGTTCAGCTCAGTGACGTCCCTTGAACTCTAGATCCAGCTGAGGCCGAGGAAGAGTTCCATCAGCACAACGGCGTGGTGACGGTGATGATGAAGTTACTGGCGCAGGGATTCGCCTAAGCACTACGACAATATGACCGAGGTGTAAAACTGTGAGCACTACTAGGGAAAACCTAGCAGTAGCGCTAGTTTTGTGCTCACTAGTAGCGTGGGTAGGCGCGCTACTAATAAGGCGCTACAGCTATTGCTTAGTAGTAACACGTGCCCGCATGCGCTACTGCTAGGACAAATAGCTGCAGCGTTTGTTCACTCCCACGCTACTGCTAATGTAACTACTTGCAGCGTGTTTTCGGTCCATCGCTACTAGTATTCTTTTTTTATTTTTTTCATTTTTAGTGTATTTATGCGCCAGCATACAAATACTGGTACAATACCAGTTATGAGGTTTACATCATTATGTCCATAACAGTGTGTCAAATGAAGGTGGATTAGGTTCAAGTGGAGGCAATATGTGGTGCATGTCAGAAGTATACTACTAATCCAAACTTGATCTAGTTTGGACTAGTAGTACTTTCGATGTGCACCACATGTTGCCTCCACTTGAATCTAATCTGCCAGCACAAGCTATTTAATCATCATCATAGTCATTACCACCAACAGTATTTATTTAATCACCACTAACACTAGCTAATAATAATCATCATAGTCATTACCACCAACACTAGCTATTTTATCATCATAGTAATAGTATAGCACATCATCATCCTCAAACTCATTTCTAGCTAGCTAATCACTCCTGCTGCTCTCTCTTAGGTAAAATAACATAAAACATGTATATCTCTCCTCCTTGATCAAGTTGGAGCATGCAGATGAACCTGTCTCCTAATCGTGGGTAGTGCATCTGTTTGCTGCCCCCTAGTACTTCTCTGCGCTCCCCCATCACATATTTGGTCCAGTCTTGCACTATTAAGGATCCGTCGCTAATCTTGAATGCACTAAAGTAATCTGTAGGATAACTTGGCCGTAAGCTGATAATACTCATGGTACCTTTAGTCTCGATCCCATAAGGCACAACATTCATCGGGAGTCCCTGTTGAAGAACATCGTATGGTAACATACTTAGCAATGAAGTTTAACTTCAAAAATAATGTATGGAAAAGATGCACCGAGGACAAATAGTAAAAATCTTACCACCCTTCCTAAATAGATGTGATCGTAGTTCATTACGAACACTATTGGTCGCACTTTTTCAGTACTAACATTTCTAAATGCAGGAAGAAAATTTGTCTTGACAGTATCAAGATCCTCAAGCCATGAAACATAATGACTGAGCTCCTCGTAGTTGAGTTCAGCCCCAAGATAGTATACGGTCCTGTCTACCAAGTGCTGGACATGTTTGCTTGCACCGAAATAAGCTGACAATACAAATTAGTTGTCAACTATTTTTGAATAAACAATATCAAAGACATAAATATGGTTGAGAAACTTACATAATGGTATAACTGGAGGCGTCTGCACATCGACCCAGATGTCGGTATTACCTTCAATATCATCTTCTGGACAAATATCAAAGGTGATAACCATATCAGGCTCAAATGCATAAGTCTTGCATAGTGCTTGCCATGTTTTGCATCCAAAATAGGTGTAATCGTCTGAATTTTATAATTTTGCATGGAAAATATAACCATGCTCGGTCTTCAAGTAAACTTTCTTTTCCTCCGTAGTATGACTGAAACCTATCTTATCCAATACAAAAACTCTTGCATGGCAGGGGATACGCTAGTAGAATAGTAAAAAAAATATAAGTTGAAGCAAATGAAGCAGATGTCATGCTTAATTACGAAAAAAGACTTGTCATTGTGACTTACTGTATCCACTTTGAAGTTCTCGTCCAGCTTGATGCTGAAGCGCCTATCATCATCTAGGAAGATTCCGTCGCACAGGCCGCGCTCGTCTTTGCAGTATTTGCAAATATCGAAATCCTTTTCGTCATTAGACATTTCCTATGTTCATAGTTAAAACATTAATTGAAAATCGATCGAAGACAACTACCAGGATACTCAACACACAAATCCAGGGCACTCAATATTTCCTACATATTCTGGCACAAGTCATGCCAAAATTCACGGAAAAATCCGGCATGACCTTTGCTAAAATAGGACATATCGAGCGCCTGAAATTTGCCAGAACGGAAATGAATCAACACTCCGGCAAAACATAGGCCACTCGGAGGTGTAACCCGCAAACATGACCGGCCACCTGGATATTGAGCAACACAAGATATACATTTCAAAATATCTTATAGGACTCAAATTAGCTTGCATTCAATAAGCAAAAGTACATCATCTCATGCGTCCGTACATTGTCGAATATTATCACTAATACATCACGAATAGTGTCATACATATAACATCACTAATACAACTAAAACCCTAGCACACGACGGGTATCGGCGCGGGCGGTGGACACCCACAGAAAAGGAACCATCACGGGATCACAGCTCCTGTGAGATCCCTGGAGAACCTGCCAGGTATTGGAGAACGACCTGTGCTCCAACGCAAACAAGTAGCGACGGACGTGCGCGTCCTCCTCACTGACACGGTGACGCACCACCTCCGTGGAGTCCTCGAGCCTCTGGACCATCACTGGCCCACGCGACCACCACCAAAGAAGGTTCGGGTTAACGACATGTTGGCTCCTCACCAACCTGCCCCCCCGGTAGGTAGCGCCTCCCAATACCACCCCGACGGAGCCCAGTCCCGGACATGGCCGATCTGGTCAAGCAGGTGGCGTCCTCCGCCGACTCGACGACGAGGATGCGGGATAGGCATCGTCCACGTCGAGGCGGGAAAAATTGTTTTAACTAAAAAATAGCAACAAGTTCTTACTAACTAGTTCTATTACTTCAACTAGTTCTTACTAAAAATAAACTTACTATAAATAAAAATATTCTAGTACATAATTAGTACATAGTTCTTACTAACTAATTAGTACCTAGGAACTACTGCCCTAATTACCATCTAATTTGATGAACCTATAGGGGTGGAAAGTGGTGGCAGATATTCCAATTATCCAACTATAAAGTGAAATAAGTGGTCAAATTTTACTCATTTTATGATTCATCTTAGAAATTTGATTCGTTTTCACCCTTACATGAACCCTAACTCATTTGAGCCGCATCCGCATCCGATTTGTTTCCACTCTTACATGAACCCTAACTAATTTGATGCAACTAAAATATAAAGAAACCCTAGGCAGAGGTAGGGGAGAGGGAGGAGCGGGCGTGCTCACCTCGGGTGCCTACGACGAGGGAGGGGCAGGGAGGCGTCGAGGTCAGGGTCGGGGCTCGTGCGCGCGGCGGATGGCGGCATCGAGGTCAGGGTCGGGGGCGGCGTCCGTGGCGGCGTTGAGGTCGGGGCGGGGGCAACGTTGAATCTGGGGTCAGGGCGGCATAGAGGGTGTGCGGAGAGCGCGCGGCGGCCGACGAACAACGTTGGCGGCCGACGGGCGACGGCGGCGGCGAGAGTGGAGAGAGTTGGATTTGGGGGAAGTGGCCGCGTAGGGAAGGACGAACCCCGTGGTTAAGTCAGAAGTAGCAGTAGCGCGTTCCAGGAAAAGCGTTGCTGCTACGTTAGCTACAGCGCGTTCTGGGATACGCGCTACTGCTACTCCTTTCTCCTTTTCCCCTTTTTCAATTAGTTTTCTTCACATTTTATTTTTTTTCCTTTCACCTTATTCTATTTCTTTCATTTTCAGTTACCTTTCTATTTTCTTTCCATTTAATTTTATAACCTTTAGCAGTAGCGAGTTTATATTAAAACGCGCTGCTACAAATAAAGTAGCGCTAGCGCGGTTCGTTATAGGTCGCTACTACTATGTGTAGCCTATCGGCTAAGCCGTGGGGATTTTAGTAGTAACGTGTTTACAGCCAGACGCGCTACTGCTAGAACTTTATCTGTAGCGCGGTTTCCTTACGCGCACTACTGCTACTTAGCACCAGCGTGCTTTTTTGAACCTCGCTACTGCTAAAGTTCTGTGTATAAGGTTTTCCCTAGTAGTGAGGGAGGCACCGCACACGGCTAAGACAAATCTTGGAGTGCCTTTGGGGTGCCCCCTGCCCACTTATATAAAGGAGGGAGGAAGAGGAGGCCGGCCCTTGAGGGGGCGCGCCAAGGGGGGGAGTCCTACTTGGACTCCCGGTCCAAGTAGGATTCGGTCCCCCCTTTCCTATTCCAACAAGGAGAAGGAAGGGAAGGAGGAAGAGGGGAGAAGGAAAGAGGGGGGCGCCGCCCCCTCCTAGTCCTATTCGGAGCAGCCCATGGGGGGCGCGCTGCCTCCCCTTGTGGCCCTTCTCTCCTTTCCACTAAAGCCCATTAAGGCCCAATACTTCCCCCGGCGAATTCCCCTAACTCTCCGGTACTCCAAAAAAATACCTGAATCACTCGGAACCTTTCCGATGTCCAAATATAGCCTTCCAATATATCGATCTTTACGTCTCGACCATTTCCAGACTCCTCGTCATGTCGGTGATCTCATCCAGGACTCTGAACAACCTTCAGTACATCAAATCACATAACTCATAATACAAATCGTCATCGAACGTTTAAGCGTGCGGACCCTACGGGTTCGAGAACTATGTAGACATGACCAAGACACATCTCCGGTCAATAACCAATAGCGGAACCTAGATGCTCATATTGGCTCCTACATATTCTACGAAGATCTTTATCGATCAAACCTCATAACAACATACGTCGTTCCCTTTTCATCGGTATGTTACTTGCTCGAGATTCGATCATCGGTATTATCATACCTAGTTCAATCTCGTTACCGGCAAGTCTCTTTACTCGTTTCGTAATACTTCATCCCGCAACTAACTAATTAGTCACATTGCTTGCAAGGCTTAGAGTGATGAGCATTACCGAGAGGGCCCAGAGATACCTCTGCGATAAACTGAGTGACAAATCCTAATCTCGATCTATGCCAACTCAACAAACACCATCGGAGACACCTGTAGAGCATCTTTATAATCACCCAGTTACGTTGTGACATTTGATAGCACACAAGGTGTTCCTCCGGTATTCGGGAGTTGCATAATCTCATAGTCAGAGGAACATGTATAAGTCATGAAGAAAGCAGTAGCAATGAAACTATAACGATCATAATGCTAAGCTAACGAATGGGTCTTGTCCATCACATCATTCTCCTAATGATGTGATCCCATTCATCAAATGACAACACATGTCTATGGTTAGGAAACATAAACATCTTTGATAAACGAGCTAGTCAAGTAGAGGCATACTAGGGACACTTATGTTTTGTCTATGTATTCACACATGTACTAAGTTTCCGGTTAATACAATTCTAGCATGAATAATAAACATTTATCATGAAATAAGGAAATAAATAATAACTTTATTATTGCCTCTAGGGCATATTTCCTTCAGTGACTACAGGCAGGGCCGGGGTGGTTACAACACCGGCCGTGGCGGCTATGGACTTGGACGAGGAAATGATGGTGGCTATCAGGGCTAGCGGAATGGATGGAACCAATGGAAACAGAAGATTTGCTGTCAGTATTGTTCTTTGCCGTCAGCATTTCGTCGGGCCAGACGGCAAAGACTAATTTTGCCTACAGCGGCTGACGGCAAAGAACAACTGACGGCAAAGATTCTTTGCCGTCTGTGATTTTTTTTACAGACGGCAAAGAGCTTTCTTTGCCGTCTGTAAAAGAAATCACAGACGACAAAGAATCTTTGCCGTCTGTGATTTTTTTTACAGACGGCGAAAAGCCTTTGCCGTCTGTGATTTTTTTACAGACGGCAAAGAGAGCTCTTTGCCGTTTGTAAAAAAAATCACAGACGGCAAAGGGAAAGCACAGCACACGGATCCATCCCACGGATCGATGACATGGCGTGATCTGCACCGCCCGCACCCGCCCGTGTCTCTCACCAAGCGCGCTCCACCCACCTATCCCATCAGTCTCTCTCTATCTTATCCCTAAGGCCCACCACGATCTCTCCCACGCCGACCCTATCCTTGCCTCGATCCCGATCTTCCCTGCCGCACACTCCACGCCGGGTCCAGGCCTCGTCCTCGTCCACTCCTCGTCAACTGCCGCGGTCGATCCCGCCTCGCCGCCGCCTGAGCCGAGGATGGAGCGGGATCCTCCTCCTCCTCCCCTGCTTGTCAGCCCTCGCCGCTCGACCCCACCTCGCCGTCGCCTGAACCGGAGGCCGCTGCTGGGTCCTCCTCCTCCTCCTCCCCGCCCGCGACCCGGCGCCTCCTCCTTCCCAGCTCGTCGACCGTCGCCGCTCGACCCCACCTCGCCGTCACCTGAGCCGGAGGCCGCCGCTGGGTCCTCCTCCTCCTCCCCGCCCGCGACCCGGCGCCTCCTCCTTCCCTGCTTGTCGACCGTCGCCGCTCGACCCCACCTCGTCGTCGCCTGAGCCGAAGGCCGCCGCTGGGTCCTCCTCCTCCTCCTTCCCGCCCGCGGCCCGGCGCCTCCTCCTTCCCTGCTCGTCGACCGTCGCTGGTCGACCCCACCTCACCGGCGCGGGTTCCTCCTCCTCGCCCACGAGCCCATGGCTCTCCCCTGCTCGTCAACCGCCGGCGCCCTTCGACACGGCGGCGTCGTTGCTTTGTCAACAGCTCGCCGGAGCTCCTCTGCAGCACAACCTCTGCCTGGTTGGCCCCGCCTCGCCGCTGCCTAAGCCGGAGGCAGCAAAGGGATCCTCCTCCTGATCCAGGGCTCCATGGCGCCATGGCAAAATCCTCCCGAAGACCACCATTCGCCTCCTCGAGCTCGAGGCCCGCTCTCAGATCTACGCTGGCAAGGGCCAGTTCATCAATTTTGTAATAATTTTTTTTTGTGATGTTATATCGTGTAAATGGAGAAATTATATCATGTAAATACTGTTATGATGGATATATAGTACTATGTAAGTAGAGTACTTCTGTTATGTAAAAATCCATTCTTTTGTCATCGCTGTGAAAGATTTTCCCTACGCCTTCGGCCATCTACAACCCCTCCACCTGTACTGTTGTTTCATTTTTTTAAATAAAAATATTAGCTTTGTCGTCTGGGTATAAGAGGATGACGGCAAAGACATAGACTAGCCGACAGCAAAGTACTTGACGCCGTCCGTTAGCGCGACTGCTCCGTCTGTTGGCATATTTTTGCCATCTGGCTAGTCAGTTGACGGCAAACCCTATTGACTAACGGCAAAGTCTTTGCCGTCATCCCGACAAATAGCAGACGGCAAAGTATTCTTTGCCGACTTATCTTTGCCGTCTGACTTTGCCGTCTGCTTCCTGACGGCAAAGTCTTTGCCGTCTGGAATTAGGTCTTTGCCGTCTGTGATCCACAGACGGCAAATTACCTGTTTCCTGTAGTGGGAATGACAGAGGAGGTAGAGGTTATGGCAGCAACTAGTGACAGCGTAATTTCAACCCTCCTCCCGGTGAGTTCGTTGAGGGTGCCACATGACCTCATTATCGTCAACGGGGTTGCCGGGGAGGGGATGGCAGAAACCCCCCTCCGCGTTGCCCTTTTGTTCCCAAGGTCTACCCTGAGCAGCCGATAAACAAGCCGGCAAAGATGGACTGTCGGTGTCAAAACCGGCGGATCTCGGGTAGGGGGTCCCGAACTGTGTGTCTAGGCGGATGGTAACAGGAGACGAGGGACACGATGTTTTACCCAGGTTCGGGCCCTCTTGATGGAGGTAAAACCCTACGTCCTGCTTGATTAATATTGATGATATGGGTAGTACAACAGTGGATCTACCACGAGATCAAGGAGGCTAAACCCTAGAAGCTAGCCTATGGTATGATTGTTGTAATGTATGTTGTGTCCTACGGACTAAAGCCCTCCAGTTTATATAGACACCGGAGAGGGCTAGGGTTACACAGAGTCGGTTACAATGGTAGCAGATCTACATATCCGTATCGCCAAGCTTGCCTTCCACGCCAAGGAAAGTCCCATCCGGACACGGGACGAAGTCTTCAATCTTGTATCTTCGTAGTCTTGGAGTCCGGCAGACGATGATAGTCCGGCTGTCCGGACACCCCCTAGTCCAGGACTCCCTCAGTAGCCCCCGAACCAGGCTTCAATGACGATAAGTCCAGCGCGTATATAGTCTTCGGCGTTGCAAGGCGGGTTCTCCCTTCAAGTTCCATGTACCTGCCAAACAGTGTCCAGCTTCCTTATCAATGTTGCGCTCCTTGGCTTCCACGCCCAATAATGGCCATCTTCCACGCGTCACACGAATGTGAAAAGCCAGGGTATCTTTTATGTTTTACCCCCTAGCTGTGCAAATAATCTGCCTATAAGAGAGGCAAGAATCCAGATCCAAATCACACCATCTTCCTTCCGCGAGTACTCATCAGAGCGCCTCTGACCGAAAAATCCATTCCATCATGGACCGTCGATGCGGCTCCTCCTCTCGCGCTCCCAGCCCACTGCCAGGAGACTGGCGGAGATGTTCTATCCCACACAACGAGCTGGTGAAGCTCCAAGCGGAGGGATATCTCCCTCCGGCCTCCATGGTTCCGGTTCGAGCCGGGCTGGCCACCTACCAAGGTGGGAAGCAAGTGGAGGCTACCCCAAGTCCCAACAAAGGGGAGCGGGTATGCTTCGTCCCCTATCTGATAAGGGGACTCGGATTTCCTATACATCCATTCCTTCACGGGCTCCTGGAGTTCTACGGACTCCAGCTCCATCACCTTACACCTGCTTCTATCCTGCATATCGCGGGTTACGTAGCTCTTTGCGAGCTATTTCTGGGCATCGAGCCCCATTTTGCACTGTGGAAGAGGTTGTTCTTCCTCGTACCCCGTTCTCACGAGGGGTCCATATATCAAGTGGGCGGCGCCGAAATATGGCGCATTGCTGGGACCGGATATCCATCCGGAACCCCTAAGAAGGCGTCCGAAGACTGGCCCTCGGAATGGTTTTACATAGAAGACGCTCCGCTGCCAGACCCTGTTCGGATCGGCCTCCCGGAGTTCAGTACCGCTCCTCTGAAGAAACGCCTTAGTTAGCGCCCACGGAGCCCCCAACTGGAGGAAGACAAGAGCGTCCATTATCTGATGGGCCGAATAAGATTACTGGCCCATTCTGGGTTGACCATGATTGGAGTCATGGAAACATGCATTATGCTGGGGGTGCAGCCACTGCAATACAGGGGCCACCCCATGTGGGATTTCAACGGGGAAGACGATGCCACCCGTCACGGCCGCAAAGGACCCGATTTGGCCGAGGATCTGGTGCAGATCCTGTCCGGCCTGTACAAGGGGGAGAAGGAGGACTTCCTTCAGACGAACCCCTTGAATGGGTTCTCCATGAATAACCCTCGGCGTTGGGTAAGCGAACACTTTAAGGGCCCGACCCATGCTTTCAAAGTTTAAGCTTCTTATATTATGTCTTCGGCGCAGGAACTGCGTCGGGTTGTGGAGGACATGATAAGTCCAGCCCCGCAACCCGAGGATCCAGAGAGATCCCAGGATCCGGCCTCCGAAGAGTATCCGGACATTCAGGTGGAGCTAATCGACGGGGTGTTCCACCAGCTCAGCATGGATAATGCTCTAGTCGCCATTACGGCTGACTACCCCGGACTATATTCGGCTTCCCACGTGACTGTGACCAAAGTCTCGACACCATTATCTCTTCCTTGCTCATTTCTGACCTTCGCAGACGATGGTGTTTTGCAGGAAGCGCCTTCAAGGTGGGAAGCCGAGCCCACGGCAGCTGACCAACAAAGGTCAGTCCGGACCAGTAGGCGGAAGAGGAGCGTGGAGCGGACTGAAACATCGCCGCAAAGGTATAGCTCGCAGTTAATTATTTGGAGCAACGTTCCTAGGAAGCGTTTGAGTGCTCATGACTTCTGTAGGAGAAAAAGCGTCCGCCGGACTACGGGCGTGGAGGTTGCCAATCCAGCCTCTACCAGCCAGGCTCCAGCACCTGGTCTGGAGGGGGAGGCGAGCGCAAGGCGCGATCCGGACACTCCTCCAACGGAGGATGCCAACAGACTGTCCGCCACCAAGTCTGAGGTGGAGAGCGCCATGAACCATAGGCGCCGCCGAACAGTTTTTCGTGACGCGTTCTTCTCCCCTGAGGCGTTGAATGCCTTTAACGCGGGGGACGTGCACCTCCGTGCTGCTCAAGATGGTTTTACCAGAGCCACGGAGTAGTATGTAAAAGACATACGGGTAAGAGAATTTAATAGTTATATATGCCAGTAGCCCCCGAGACTTAAAGTAGTTATGTTAACTGATTTAAGGATCATTTGAAATGCAGGATCTTACCGAGAAGAATACCCAACTGTCTCAGGAGCTGCAAGATTGCAAGGCCCAACTTGAGGCCGCACTTGCTGCCGCAGGAGGAAACACAGAGGCCCCTCGTGGTAACACATTTTTAAAAAAAAGATATAAGCGCTGTCCGGCGTGCGCGCAAGTCTAATAATGACATTGCAGGTGCTGCCGGACAAGATCCGGACAGGCAGGAACTACTGCGCCAGCTGAAGGCTGGCGAGAGGGTGCTGAATAGAGTGCAGCAAGAAAGGAACAAGCTCCAAGATGCCCACGCCCAGCTTGGAGAAGAGCTGAAAGGCGTTCGGGCCGAGATGTCCCGCTCCGTTAAGGAGAATCAGCGGCTTCGTCGCGGCATCTATAGTAAGTGCTTGAGCGGACTCTTTTGAAAACAAGAGTTCGGCGAGGAAGTCGATTGACAAAATATGTCTTGTAGGTATGCTCACAGGTCGCCTTGCAGAGGATATGCCCGTATCGACGGGTGATCAACTTCCCGAACTGTTGCAGCTGCTCGAACGAGTTCGGCAGGCGATGAGCGGCGCCGTTCAGGCTTTATGGCTGGCCCTTTCCCTGTCCGAAGGCCTTGGGGAGCTTACGGAGAAGCTTCAGGGAATGCGGCAGCGCTTCCGTTTGTGGAAGATTTCGGCCTGCCGCCAAGGTGCCAGGGAGGCCTGGGCCATGGTGAAGACGCGGTACAAGAAGGCGGATCCCAACCACATGGCCGAGGTCGGACCTGTGGGGCCCGATGGGAAGGAGATCCCTGTGAGTTTAGTATACGGCCAAGTAGAGTTGGCCGCTAAATTTTCCCAACGGGACTGTAAATTAGACAGCCTGTTAGACGGGATTGAGGAGGAATACAGTCAGTAGATTTGACAATGTATTTTAAAATGACATGTGAAATGCCTTCTAGCTGGATTGTAGATCATTTGTCTTTGCCGACCTTTTCGCTTCAACCTCGGGACCCTAGAGTCCGGAGTGTGTCCGAATACCTTTTTGGTTAAGAAACAACCGGGGTATGCATGGAGACCAGGCGTAGGGGTCATTAGTGCTTTATCAGACAAGTGCCCAACTAGTTATGTTATATTACATGGTTAGTAAGAAACATCTTCCAGGGAAAATAGTTCCGTTAAGGGTTCCTTTCCCTGGGAGGCATGCCCTAAAGTGCATGTCCGGACTGCGAAAAAAGCAGAAAGACATCTGGGGGCAGATAAATAAGTAGGTAAAAAATCATCTTTCAAGTCACCGACCGAATATTCCCTTAAGAACGCTAGCTTTCGGCTTCACCCAGTCTGAGGTACACATCCGGCTGACCCGGCAGTAACAATCGCAGAGGTGCTCCCTTTACCTCCTAGCCGAACAATCGGGAATGTAGGGGTAAGCACAGGAGCCAGGCAACCCAGCTTGGCCAAAACTTAAGTCATATCGATGCTTATAATGGTGAGTAAAAGGTACATGTGGAAGCTTGACACATGTGATGGGCATAAAGCCCTTATAATTGAGCGTCTGGAAAAGAAGCCCCCAGGTATAATGAGTGCGGATGGCACATCAAGTATGTGCGAACAATGCGCAGGTAGGCCCTTAAGGGCTTTTTTTAGGAAAAAGGGTTAAGAGAAAAAAGAGAAAAAAAAGACAGCTGAAATGTAAAAATTTGGACGGGGGAAGGGGACGAACTCTTAGTCCAGCGCTAGGCATAGAATCTTCGGAGGCGGGCTGCGTTCCATGGGTTCGGCTCGAGTCGGTTGTCCGATGCATTTCGTAGACGGTACGCTCCGCCGGTCAGGACTTGATCGATAACGAAGGGGCCCTCCCATTTGGGCTTGAGCTTGTCCTTTTTCTTGTCCGGCAGGCGTAGAACTAGTTCGCCAATGTTGTAAGTCTTGGCCCGCGCTTCTCTGCTTTGATATCTTCGAGCCTGCTGCTGATAGAATGCGGAACGAGCCTTGGCGATGTCGCGTTCTTCCTCCAATGCGTCCAAGCTGTCCTGCCGATCCAGCTCGGCTTCTCTTTCTTCATATATGCGCACTCGAGGTGAGTCATGAATAATGTCGCAGGGCAGAACTGCCTCTGTGCCGTATACCATAAAAAATGGTGTGAATCCAGTAGTACGGTTGGGCATTGTCCGCAGCCCCCAGAGTACGGAGTCGAGATCCTCTACCCAGTGCGTGTCAGATTTCGTAAGTGACCGCACTAGTCTCGGTTTAATGCCGCTCATTATTAGACCATTTGCTCGTTCCACTTGACCGTTGGTTTGAGGGTGATAGACTGAAGCGTAATCGAGCTTAATGCCCATGTTTTTGCACCATGACTTAACCTCATCGGCCGTGAAGTTCGTGCCGTTATCGGTGATGATGCTGTGGGGGACACCATAATGGTGTACTACCCCAGATATGAAGTCTATCACTGGTCCGGACTCTGCCGTTTTGACTGGTTTGGCCTCTATCCATTTGGTGAATTTGTCCACCATGACCAACAGGTACCTTTGCTTGTGGGTTCCCCCTTTAAGGGGTCCAACCATGTCAAGCCCCTAGACTGCGAACGACCAGGTAATGGGTATAGTTTTGAGGGCGGTGGGTGGCATATGGCTCTGATTAGCAAAGAGCTGACAACCGACGCATCTTTGGACTAAGTCCTGAGCATCTGCCCGGGCCTTCGGCCAATAAAATCCTGTACGGAATGCCTTTCCTACAAGGGCCCGAGCTGCTGCGTGGTGTCCGCCTAGTCCGGCACGAATTTCAGCCAGGAGGTTTCGCCCTTCCTCTTCGGAGATACACCTTTGAAGGACTCCGGTTGTGCTTTTCTTATAAAGTTCTCCCTCATGGACCTTGTAGGCTTTAGATCGCCGGACTATGCAGCGGGCTTCATTTTGGTCTTCGGGAAGTTCCTGCCTAAGCAAGTAGGCTAGGAATGGCTCTGTCCACGGGGCGATTACTGCCATTATGTCGTGGGCTGAAGGTGTTATTTCATCGGCTGAATCGCCGGTTATGTCAGATTGCTCTTTGTCGGTTGGTGTGGCTGCTTCCGGTTTGTTATTTCCGGGCTCCTCTTCCCATAGTACGGATGGCTTAAACAGCCGTTCCAGGAAGATGTTTGGAGGGACAACGTCACGTTTTGCACCGATGCATGCCAATATGTCGGCCGCTTGGTTATTATCCCTGGCTACGTGGTGGAATTCAAGTCCGTCAAACCGAGCTGACATTTTTAGGACAGCGTTACGATATGCTGCCATTTTCGGATCCTTGGCATCAAAGTCTCCATTTGCTTGGGATATTGCAAGGTTTGAATCCCCGCGCACCTCTAGACGTTGAATGCCCATGGAGATTGCCATCCGGAGGCCATGTAAAAGGGCCTCGTATTCGGCTGCGTTGTTGGAGTCCATGTACATTATCTGAAGTACATATTGGATTGTGTCCCCGGTTGGGGACGTCAATACGACGCCAGCCCCCAATCCGGCCAACATTTTAGAGCCGTCGAAGTGCATAATCCAATTGGAGTATGCGCCGTACTCTTTAGGGAGTTCGGCTTCGGTCCATTCAGCGACAAAGTCAGCCAAAACTTGTGACTTTATAGCTCGCCGAGGTTTGTAAGTTATATCGAATGGTAAGAGCTCAATGGCCCATTTTGCAATCCTGCCCGTCACGTCGCGGTTGTTTATAATGTCGTTGAGTGGTACTTCGGAGGCCACTGTTATCGAGCACTCTCGGAAGTAGTGTCGGAGCTTCCGGGATGCCATGAACACCGCGTACGCTATCTTTTGATAGTGCGGGTAACGGGACTTGCAGGAGGTTAACACAGTGGAGACGTAGTACACTGATTTTTGAAGGGGGAATTTATGCCCTTCTGTCTCTCGTTCGACGACGAGTACCGCGCTTACAACTTGATGTGTTACCGCAATGTATAACAGCATTGGTTCGCCCAGGTTGGGCGCAGCCAGGACCGGATTTGTTGCCAGTATGGCCTTTATTTCTTCGAGTCCGGCAGTGGCAGCATCCGTCCACTCGAAGTGTTCGGTGCGCCTAAGGAGGCGATAGAGGGGCAATGCCTTTTCTCCCAAGCGAGAGATAAAGCGGCTTTTGGAATATCCAGCTATGATAGAGCTCGGATCTTGGCCGGGTTTGCTTCAATTCCTCTATCGGATACAATGAAGCCCAGCAGCTTTCCGGCTGGTACGCCGAAAACGCATTTTTCCGGATTCAGCTTGATATGCTCTGAGGTTGTCGAATGTGAGCCTCAAATCGTCTACTAGAGTTTCGACGTGTTTGGTTTTGACGACTACGTCGTCTACATATGCCTCTACTGTTTTGCCGATCTGGGTTGCCAGACATGTTTGAATCATGCGCTGATATTTTGCGCCGGCGTTTTTAAGTCCGAAGGGCATCGTGTTGAAGCAGAATGGTCCATATGGAGTGATGAATTCTGTTGCAGCTTGGTCTGCTTCCGCCATCTTGATTTGATGGTAGCCGGAGTATGCGTCGAGGAAGCACAGTGAATCGTGTCTTGCGGTAGCATCGATTATCTGGTCGATGCGGGGGAGGGGGAAGGGATCCTTTGGGCAGGCCTTGTTGAGGTCTTTAAAATCGACACATAGGCGCCAGGATTTGTCCTTCTTTGGTACCATTACCAGGTTTGCTAGCCAATCCGGATGTTTGATATCTCTGATGAATCCGGCTTCCAATAGTTTGGCTAGCTCTTCTCCCATTGCTTGTCTTTTAGGTTCGGAAAATCGTCGAAGAGCCTGTTTGACTGGCTTGAATCCTTTTAGGATGTTTAGGCTGTGTTCTGCCAATCTGCGTGGGATTCCGGGCATAACCGAAGGGTGCCAGGCGAAAATGTCCCAATTTTCCCGAAGGAATTCTCGCAGTGCGGTGTCTACATCCGGGTTCAACTGTGCCCCGATGGAAGCCGTTTTTGGCGGGTCCGTTGGATGGACCTGGAATTTTATTATTTCATCTACTGGTTTAAAGGAGGTGGACTTGGATCTCTTATCAACTATCACATTGTCCCTATTCACCGTAGAGCGCAGCGTGGTGAGTTCTTCTGCCGCTAGGGCTTCGGATAGTGCCTCCAGGGCTAATGCGGCTGTCTTGTTTTCGGCGCGGAGTGCTATGTCCGGATCACTAACGAGAGTGATTATTTCGCCGGGCCCAGGCATTTTGAGTTTCATGTACCCATAATGGGGTACGGCTTGAAAAATTGTGAATGCCTCTCGTCCTAATATAGCGTGATATCCGCTGTTGAACGGGGCCACTTGGAACGTGACTTCTTCGGATCTATAATTGTCCGGCGAGCCGAACACCACATCGAGTGTGATTTTTCCGGTGCAGCGCGCTTCCCGGCTAGGGATTATTCCTCTGAAGGTTGTGCTGCTTCGCTCAATGCGGCTCCAGTCTATTTCCATTTTTTGAAGAGTTTCCTCGTAGATGAGGTTTAGTCCGCTGCCGCCATCCATGAGGACCTTTGTAAGTCGAAAGCCGTCCACTATTGGACTAAGCACCAGTGCGGCTGGTGCTCGGGCTGTTCGGAATTTAGGTTCGTCACTGGCGTTGAAGGTGATGGCTGTGTCGCTCCATGGATTTGTTGTTGCTACTTGGTAGACTTCGGCGAGGCCGCGGATTGTTCGTTTCCGCATATTATTTGATGTGAAGGTCTCGAAGACTATTGATACCGTACCGGTATTGTTGGAGTGGTTTTCCGGGGCTAGAAGCTCCTCGCCACTTTTGGCCACCTGCCGTAATATCCAACATGCTCGAAGGCTATGTGTTGGGACGGCGCCCTCTGTACTGTGAATTTTACAGGGTCCGCTAAGCCATCCCTCCAGTACGGTTCCGTGCCCTCTATGGGGTTTTTGCTTTTTGATTTTTGTATCTGGGGCCTGAGTGTAATGCACCCTTTTGTTGCGGACTAGGGTTGTATTTGGGGCCGGATTGTCCCAAAACTGTTTTTTGGTTTTCCGGAAACTCTCCATCGCACAGTACTTTCGTACTATGGACGCCAGGTCGGCGAAGCGTGTAATTTTACGACGGCTGATGGCGTTCAATATCCCCTTGTCCGTGTAATTATTGCAAAAAATTGAGATTGCATTTTCCTCTCGGCAGTCCTTTATCCTGTCCATAACCAGGAGGTATCTGGCCCAGTAGTGATGTACTGTTTCAGCGGGCTCTTGCCGTATTAGAGATAGGTCGCATAAGTCTGGGCGGGTGGGTGGAATAAAGTCCGGAACCCTACCCGTCTCAAGGCTTGAAGGCCGTGAAGTTTCCAAATTTGGAAGCTTGGATTGCTGGACGTTGTCCAATAAGTCCGGTCCGATGCCTGACTTTAAGTTCAGTGCTTGACCAAAGTCCATCCCTCTGCGGGAATCCGGCATGGAGGGTTCGGAAGCCCGGACATGACTAGTTTTCAATACAGGAGAAGAGTCGCCGCATTGTTCCTCTACCACTGCGACGTGGTAGGTGAGCTGGGGAGAGTTAATCTCTCTTAGATCGGTTTTAAGCCCAATCTGATTGTAGTCCGTAGCGACTCCCTGGGCGGCGATGCGATCCAAGAGCTCGTTGACAGATGAGAGCTCTATTGGATCCAGCCGCTCGGCAAATTTCGAGCTGACTTGAAGATTGCTTTTGATGACTTGAGAAGTCATTGTCGAAGCGGTGGCCGGACAGGCGGTCATAAGAAAACCACCTAGCCGGATAGTTTGGCCGGCGGCCAAGGCCCGTTTGGCAAAAATACCGTCCTTGAAGACGGGTGGAGGCATCCTTCCTATCGGCGACGGCACAGAGGAACTCTCAATGAAAGCACCAATGTCGGTGTCAAAACCGGCGGATCTCAGGTAGGGGGTCCCGAACTGTGCGTCTAGGCGGATGGTAACAGGAGACGAGGGACACGATGTTTTACCCAGGTTCGGGCCCTCTTGATGGAGGTAAAACCCTACGTCCTGCTTGATTAATATTGATGATATGGGTAGTACAAGAGTGGATCTACCACGAGATCAAGGAGGCTAAACCCTAGAAGCTAGCCTATGGTATGATTGTTGTAATGTATGTTGTGTCCTACGGACTAAAGCCCTCCGGTTTATATAGACACCGGAGAGGGCTAGGGTTACACAGAGTCGGTTACAATGGTAGGAGATCTACATATCCGTATCGCCAAGCTTGCCTTCCACGCCAAGGAAAGTCCCATCCGGACACAGGACGGAGTCTTCAATCTTGTATCTTCGTTGTCTTGGAGTCCGGCGGACGATGATAGTCCGGCTGTCCGGACACCCCCTAGTCCAGGACTCCCTCATGGACGGTGGGGCGGCAACGACGGTCGCATTGGCTGCTTCTACTTCCATGATGGCGCTGCCCGATGCTGCAATGGCGGCGGTCACGGCGTTGGCGAAGGTGCTTGTACTGGCCATGATGCCTATCGATGACAGAGATGGGATGAGCGACAAAGGTAGTGACAAAGCTGAAAATATGAGGGCTAATAAGGCTGCACGCAAGAAAGAAAGGATGACCTATTATCGTTGTGGACTGCCTTGTCACTTTGTGATTGATTGTACGGCGGTGTTATGTGACATGTGCTTGAAGCCTGGACACTCATCTGACGGTTGTCCCTTGCTTCTGGTACCCACACCGGTCATGAATATTTATGGTGTCTGCAACATCAAGCTTATGTTCTTCGAGACTCCACGTACGATCTCGGTGACACCAACATCGGAGAGGTCAAAATTTGGTCTTGTAAGGGTTACTAAAGGGACAATGATGGAGGAACAGGTGTGTCAACAGCTCAGACGACTAGTTTCCGAGTCTTTCCATTGGTCACCTGTCAGGTTGGAGGATCAGATTTACAGAGTTGAGTTCCCTAGGAGAGAGGATCTTAACCACTTGCTTATGTGTGGACTCAGTAGGGTGCCTGGGAGAAAGTGTATTCTTGAGTTTGACGAGTGCACAAAACCTGAGCCGATAGGGACACCGCTGGAGAAGGTATGGATCAGACTCGCAGGTGTTCTGGAGATTTTGCTTAATGAGCTTCTTATTGTCTCGAGTCTCGGTTCTCTGTTCAGTAAAACAAAGAAGGTAGATATGCCATATACTCATGTGCATGGAGTTGCCAGGCTACTTGTCAGTGTGGTGGGTGTGGAACATATTCCGGATTATGTACCATGGACCTGTGATGGTTTGACGTATGATCTAGATGTTGTGGTTGAGGAGGTTCCTCATGCAGATAATACCACCGAAGACATCGATGTTGATATGACCGAGGGAGGAGACGGAGACGATAGTGGTAACAAGGGGATGGATGGTAATCCCAAGGACAAGTCTGGGAAGAAGACGCCGGTCAGAAAATCCACATACTCGACTGAGCCAAGGAAAGGGAAGGGGTCGACTTCCTTGTCCACTCTGGTGGCCTCTCTCCGATTCGGTTCCTTCCAGGCAGTGTCCGTGCCTAGTCGCTTATGGAGTGACGGCATGGAGATGGAGGACTCTGATGATGGCCTTCCCTTGGAGGTGATTCAGGATTATCACAGGCAGATGGTGGTTGAGGCTTCACCGCAGATGTCGACGTAGGAGAGACGAGTCGCTCCTGAGATGGCAGATACCCCTCCTTCTGAGCTGGAGGGTGCCCCTTTGGCCGACCAATTGGGTTCGCCTCGACTTTTTACACTTCCTCAGTCGCCGCATTCGACTAGCTTGACGCAGGTGGTTTCTGCGCTAGTTAGTGATGCGGGCCAGATGGGTACTAATTCTGACATCCTGGGTGACGGCTCACCTACGGCTCAGCCCGGGAGGTCGGTGTCCCCCATCCCTTCTGACTTAGTCGAGCACACGGCAGGCGGCCACAACCCGGTTGGAGTCGCTCTGGAGGACGTGATTGCTTTTGGGGCTACTCCGGATCCTATGTCTGGTGACAGGCGTTTTAGCCACCGGCTTCAGGACCAGCCGGACGCGGATGACATACAGATGGGGCGCGCCATGAGGGCCGCCAAGCTTCGAGACATAGAAGTCCATACAGGTATGTTAGTTAATACAAGTTGTTCAATGCTTCACATTTCTGAGCATGATATTATTGATAAAGCCAACAACTTACAGATATCTCTTGGTAGTAATGACAAAGAAACCGCAAAATCAATTAATGATCTACTAGGCTTAGAGACGGATAGAGCTGTGGATTTAATACGACATTTAGCAGCGGTAAAACCTATGAATGAAGCAGATATAAATGATCTTGGAGTAACTGCGCTTTAGAGTTTCTGTGAGGATTTAGTCCCCATAGAGGGCTTAGAGGCCGAGGAGGAGGATATGGTTCCAGAGGGGTATGTGGCCCCTTTTCAGCCAGAGGCCACTCCTGACACCAATGCTCAACATGTTGAGGAGATGAAGGATAAACCAAAAAAACCTGGAAGAGGAAGGTTTATCCTACATCAAGTGGTGCGTCGAAGTGAAAGATTTAAACAAAATAAAAAATTCCATGATGAAATATGAAAGGGATATTCTGGAATAGCAGAGGTCTAGCAGACTTGGCTAAAAGGAGATTCCTTAGTGATACTTCAGTAGAGCAAAAATTAGATTTATGGCGTTATTGGAGACGGGTAGAGATAACTTCATGATAACCCACAAATATAGGGGATCAATTGTAGCCTCTTTCGATAAGTAGAGTGTCGAACCCAACGAGGAGCTAAAGGTAGATCAAATATTCCCTCAAGTTCTATCGACCACCGATACAACTCTACGCACGCTTGACGTTCGCTTTACCTAGAACAAGTATAAAACTAGAAATACTTTGTAGGTGTTTTTGGATAGGTCTGCAAGATTACAAAGAGAGCGTAAATAAAAAGTAGGGGCTGTTTAGATAAAGACACAACTAAATTAGTTTTAGTAAAGGGCTTTTTCTCACGAGAAAGTTATTTGTCCCTAGGCAATCGATAACTAGACCAGTAATCACTATTGCAATTTTATTTGAGGGAGAGGCATAAGCTAACATACTTTCTCTTCTTGGATCATATGCATTTATGATTGGAACTCTAGCAAGCATCCACAACTACTAAAGATCATTAAGTTAAAACCCAACCATATCATTAAAGTATCAAGTCCTCTTTACTCCCATACGCAAACAACCTACTTACTCGGGTATGTGCTTCTGTCACTCACGCCAGCCACCATAAGCAAATCATGAACATATTGCAAACCCTACAACGGGGATCCCTCACGCTTGCGCGACATGGAGAGCACCATAGGACATCACCAATAATAAAACATGCAACTAAAACCAATCACGATCATCAATTAACCCATAGGACAAAACGGATCTACTCAAACATCATAGGATAGCCATACATCATTGGGAAATAATATATAGCGTTGATCACCATGTTTAAGTAGAGATTACAGCGGGTAAAAGAGGGGTTACACCGCTGCATAGAGGGGGGAAGAGTTGGCGATGATGGCGGTGAAGTTGTTGGTGTAGATTGCGGTGATGATGATGGCCCCGGCGGCGTTCCGGCGCCACCGGAAGAGAGGGGGAGAGGGCCCCCTGTTGGTGTCAAAACCGGCGGATCTCGGGTAGGGGGTCCTGAACTGTTCATCTAGGAGGATGGTAACAGGAGACGAGGGACACGATGTTTTACCCAGGTTCGGGCCCTCTTGATGGAGGTAAAACCCTACGTCCTGCTTGATTAATATTGATGATATGGGTAGTACAAGAGTGGATCTACCGGTTTATATAGGCACCGGAGAGGGCTAGGGTTACACAGAGTCGGTTACAATGGTAGGAGATCTATATATCCGTATCGCCAAGCTTGCCTTCCACGCCATGGAAAGTCCCATCCGGACACGGGACGGAGTCTTCAATCTTGTATCTTCGTAGTCTTGGAGTCCGGCGGACGATGATAGTCCGGCTGTCCGGACACCCCCTAGTTCAGGACTCCCTCAGTAGCCCCTGAACCTGGCTTCAATGACGATGAGTCCGGCGCGCATAATGTTCGGCATTGCAAGACGGGTTCCTCCTTTGAATAATCCATAGAAGATTGTGAACACCAGGATAGTGTCTGGCTCTGCAAAATAAATTCCACATTCCACCGTAGAGAGAATAATATGTACACAGGTTCAATCTGCTGACGTATTTTGCGGCATGACGTCACACCACTACCAAGCCTTTACTTGAATCATTTTTTATTATACCGCCTCAGCGCGTTTAGCGAAGCGGTTTCCTTGGCACGTCTTGTCGAAGCAGAGATCGTGTTCCCCTTATTCCGGGATTCTCATCAATACGGACGTGGGTAACCCAACCGCGCCATTGATGGTGGCGCTTGGGGGATAAGCGAGTTTTACCAGGCCGGTGGGGACGTATAGTCTTCGTCCGCCTATATATAAGGGGATAAGGATCCGCCTTTTTACCTACGCCTTCTTCCTCTTTTGCTTATCCATCTCCGCGCACTCGAGCTCCAGCGCCCAAGTTCGCGCATCTCATCTCAACCTTCTCCGACCATGTCCGGAGCAGGAGGTAAATAGTTGGCCTCCACCGTTAAGGAGGAGCACATCGCCAAACTGCGCAGCGCCGGATACCTTTCCGGCGACATCGTGCACAGGCTGCCTGACAAGGGGCAGCTCATCCCCACCCCCAGGCCCCATGAGAGGGTCGTATTTCTCCCCCACTTCCTCCGCGGACTGGGCTTTCCACTTCACCCCTTTGTCCGGGGGCTCATGTTCTACTACGGCCTGGATTTCCTTGATCTTGGGCCAAACTTCATCCTCAACATCGCGGCGTTCATCGTCGTGTGCGAGGCCTTCCTCTGCATTCAGCCCCACTTTGGCTTGTGGCTCAAGACCTTCAACGTCAAGCCGAAGGTAGTGAAGGGCACGCATGCGGAGTGCGGAGGCGCCATGTTGGGCAAGATGCCCAACGTCCTCTAGTTCGAAGGGGCCTTCGTGGAATCCGTCAAGGGGTGGCAGTCGGGGTGGTTCTACATCACCGAGCCGCGCGACCCTAAGTGGGCGGCGGCCCCCGAGTTCAGATCTGGCATCCTTGTGCAGCTCACCTCCTGGAAAGAGAAGGGCTTGCTATGGGGTAATTCGAAGGAGCTGACAAGACTCCAAGCCTGTATTCAGAAGCTGGTGAACAAGAAGCTCAGGCTTGTTAATGTGGTCCAAGTCATGCTCGTCCGCCGGATTCTCCCATGCCAAGAACGGGCATTCAACCTGTGGGAGTTTGATCCGGCACAGCACCAGGCGTTGATCGGACTCTTCGACACGACGTATGAAGGCGCCTGGAGGGTGCTGTTTAAGGGCGCCGAAGCCCCCGCATCCGCGACGGAAGATCATGGATTTCACTCGCAGCGTCCAGCTGACGAGGTAAGTGATTCTACCCCTTTACGGGACACTTGTTGTTAATAGTTCGATCCTAAGCTGGTTTCAATCTCCCCTTTCCTTTGACAGGAATGGATGAAGAAGGCCGAGCAGCTCATCTGCCCGGCTCCCATGCCAGAAGACCCAGTGGACACCCGTCTAGCGGGGCTGCTGGTTCTGGCACCGCACGTGGTGCCGGAGAAGAAGGCCAAGAAGGTGGCCGCGGGTACTCGAAAGAGTTCCTGTTTTCAGGTGTCCGACGACTCCGAGGCGGATTCCTCCCCCGAAGATGAGGAGGAGGAAGAAGACTCTCTCCCAGAGGAGGGAGAGAGAAAGAGGAAGGCCTCCCCCACAGGGGAGGCCAAAGGGTCCAAGAGGGGAAGAACTATTCCCCCGGACAGCTCCGCCAACACCAACGTTGGCGAAGAAGAGTGGCCCTCAAGGGCCAGGCCTCAGGCAAGATCGTAAGTATCCGGATTCCTGAATGATTTGAAATTTCTTTTGTGTCACATAGTGTCTTTCTAATGCCGCATACTGCCTGCAGTCCGGCCGACGATGATCTCCCTGCTTCGTCGAGCGGGTCGTTGGCTGCGTCGGATGTGGATTCCATTCCGACTGCCTCCACCCCTCGCGCCGCTGAGGACGCCGAGGTGTGATCCCGGGAAGGGACCCATCAGGAGGAGGCTCCGGAGGCGCCGCAAGGCAGCCTCCCAGACTTTGCGCCGGACTCTACACCGGAACCTGCAGTGGTTGTAGAGTCCGGCAGGCGGCCCCTTCGCAAGAAGGGCAAGACCGTGACACCGGCGACCCCCGTCCAACCGGAGGCGCCGGACAACTTGTTGGAGGCGCTCAAAGGCGCTTCCATCGAGGAAGAACACCGCACTATCATGAGTGCGGTGATTCAGAAGGTTCAGCTCGCCTTCTAACAGGCTTTGAGGTAAGAAGTTAAAATTATGTAATGTAATACCGCATAGACAGTAGCCCCTGATGCTCGGTTCGGTGTTCGGAAAGAAAAGCCGGACTGAGGATCTAAAAGAATATATACGCAGGGTTGCTAAAAATTATGTCAATATGGGTTTGCAGGCTGCGCTGCTGATCTCTGCCGCACTGACTGCGGAGGTCGGTGCATTGAAGCAGGATCTCGAGCAGTCCAAGCAAGAGCTCGGCCGTGCCAAGAAGCAGCTCGAGGACAAAGAAGGTGAGTAACACCACTTTGAAAATTTACCTTACAGAAAGGGATTTAGGTTGCAAAAAATAACAAAGATAACGTGGGTACTACATGGGCCACTAACGAGGTGGCAACCCTGAAGGAGGCTGTGTCCGCGGCCGAACGCAATGCGGCCGCGGAACGGGCAGAGCGAGAGAAGCAGGAGGCGCGGGTGGCGAAAGTGCGGCAAGAGCTCCAGGCTCTCATGGAAAAGCATGAGAGTTTGGAGCGCGACTCAAAGACTCGAGAGTCCGAGCTTGCCTCGGCTCTCGAAAGTGCCAAAGCCGCCAAGGCTGAGGCCCATAAGGCCCTTCAGGAGGTTGAGGATGTGAAGAAAATAGCGGCGGTTAAGGCATTTTTCATGCAAAGCAAGCATGTTAATGTAAACTACCTGACACTTACCCGCATTCGGAGCTCTCCAGGGGCGTTTGCAGATCTGCCTCGTAGTGTATCCGATGCCGCCACATTCTACCGTGGCGAGGAGGGGAGCTCAATGGAGAAGGTCTTCTGGTCTCAGTACGCTGAGGCCGGCCATCTGGTGCCCCCTAGCGACCAGCTGAAGCAGCTAGTCGAGCTCCATAAGGTAGCCGAGCAGGCCATGAAGGGCCTCATAGTCCGGCTGTGGCCTGGAGAGGCCATGCCTGGGAGCTACTTCGGCCTCGTGCAGCGGCTGGTGGATGCGTGCCCCTTGTTGGAGGTCATCAAGCGTTCCGCCTGTATTGAAGGTGCTCGTCGGGCCCTTGCCTGCGCAAAGGTGCACTGGGGCAAGCTGGATGCGGAGAAGCTTATCACTGACGCGCCGCCAGCGGGCAAGGAGTATCGTACGCCCGAGATGTACTATAAGACTGTCCTGAAGGGTGCCCGCAAGATTGCGGATGAGTGCCCCAGAGATGTAATTATTGAGTAGACTCGCTATGTATTATCCTGTGCGCTGAAAACTTTGTTCATATGCGCTAAGCAACGCTTGTTTGATTTAAAATATTACCTTCTGTGCGGCCGTTTATAAAATCTGAGAGATGGCAAGTCGTCGGCTTCAGCCCCCAAGCCACGAGTGCTGGGGTGTTCGGGATAAACTTGAGCACTCTTGTTCCCATTCTTGGGTCCATCTAGGGAGGCGCTCAACACAACGAACAAGGCAACCGGACTTATAATGCTTGAACACTCTCACTTAGCCATAGAATTCTATAATTTTAAATTTCGGCGAAGCCCCTAGTATTCAGAAGACCGAGTTCGGGGCGCTATCCACGCCTTGGCCGGACATTATCCGGTTCTTCGCTTGACGCGGCATAAGTCTTTAAGGACTCGAAAAAACCTCTCGAACAGCGACCAGTCTCTCGCCTTATCATGACAGTCAGTTTTAGCTTTCTCCACTGAGGCGCTCGCCCAGCTCAACCGGGGCGCAATCGCAGTGGTTCTCCCAGTGCCACCTTAGCCGACAGAACGGAACGTAAGGTACCAAAACGTGGGAGCCGGGCAAACCCAACTATTGACCCAAGACATGATTCGGAGCCGATTCATATAATGCTATAAGTTCGGGGTGCCGCACTTGTGAAAGTGTTCGGACTTATCACACCATAATGCGGGGAACATAAGCCCCTAATGTATTCGGCCGTACCAAAATATACGGGTGCAAGATGTCATTAATGAACATATGTATAAAGTAATGCAATAACAGGCAAAAAATGCTGCATTATTTATTCAAGGAAATCTGCTATGAGTGCGGAATGATACAAATAGTGCGGTAAGCAAGGGGTTGGACTAATTAAACATGTCCCCCTCTAGGGGTGGGCTGCGGGCTGGTGTATATAATCAAATTTAATGCTCGTAATGGAGACCACCTGAGTGTTCATCGCAGCCTTCCTTCTTCCCTGGCTGTTGCATCGTGAGTTCGGCGGGTTCACCGCCGGACAGGGCCTCTGGTGAACGGAGTCCTGTGTATACAAAGAAGGAAAATAATAATAAAAAGGAGTGACACACTTGTGAGCCCCTGGTGTGGTCGAGCCGCACTCTGGGTCTGTTGTGGTCATGCCCCTCCCCCTAGGCCCATGGTATCTCCAGAGCGTAATGATGTACGCGGAGGGTTGGTCTTGCGATTATGCGAGGGCTGGGGTTGGGGCCGCATTTCTACGCGTACTCGGATCGTGCCAGGTGGTCTTGGTTGATGTTGCTTCGGGCGTGTTTGGCCGTATCCGGCCGTTTAACAGCCGGACTCGAAAATTGCCTTAAAAGGCTGCTCTGTACTTCTGCCGCGAGAGCCACTGTGTGTTCCTCCGTTCGGAGGGAGCGTTCCATATTTCCGTTGACCGTGATGACTCCACGAGGGCCTGGCATCTTGAGCTTTAGGTATGCGTAATGCGGCACCGCGTTGAACTTTGCAAACGTGGTTCGTCTGAGCAGAGCGTGATAGCCG
The DNA here is from genome assembly GCA_963921465.1 of Triticum timopheevii. NCBI lineage: Eukaryota > Viridiplantae > Streptophyta > Magnoliopsida > Poales > Poaceae > Triticum > Triticum timopheevii. The sequence goes on along the minus strand of OY997266.1, from coordinate 629,375,499 downwards.
CTGCGGAACAGGACTATGTCGAAGATTAACTCCTCGCTCTGGAAATTATCCGGGGATCTGAAGACCACTTCCAGTGTGACTGAGCCTGTACAATTGGCCTCAACACCTGGTATGACGCCTTTGAAGGTCGTCATTGTAGGTTTAATCCTTGACGGGTCTATGCCCATCTTGCGCACTGTATCCTGATAAAGCAGGTTCAGGCTACTGCCGCCGTCCATCAGGACTCTTGTGAGGTGAAATCCATCGACGATTGGGTCTAAAACCAATGCGGCGAATCCACCATGGCGGATATTGGTCGGATGGTCTCTTCGATCGAAAGTGATCGGGCAAGAGGACCATGGATTGAACTTAGGGGCGACTGGCTCCATCGCATATACGTCCCTCAGTGCACGCTTCCGCTCCCTCTTGGGTATATGGGTTGCGTATATCATGTTTACCGTCCGCAATTGTGGGGGGAAACCCTTCTGTCCTCTACTGTTCGACGGTCGGGTCTCTTCCTCGTCGTCGCTGTGCAGCCCCTTGTCATTGTTTTCGGCAATTAACTTGCCTGCCTGCTTGAATACCCGACAATCTCTATTGGTGTGATTAGCTGGCTTTTTGGGGGTGCCATGTATCTGGCATGAGCGGTCGAGTATTCGGTCCAAATTGGACGGACCCGGAGTGGTTCTTTTGAATGGCTTCTTCCGCTGACCGGGTTTAGAGCCTCGGAATCCGGCGTTAACTGCCGTATCCTCCTTGTCGTCGCCGTTAACGCGGCGTTTATTTTTGCTTCGACGCGACCTGCCATTGTTGTCCTTAGTGTCCGGACTACCAGCATTTTTGCTGAGATTATTGCTGCGAGCTAGCCAGCTATCTTCTCCCGCACAGAAGCGGGTCATTAATGATGTGAGGGCTGCCATGGATTTCGGCTTTTCCTGTCCTAGGTGCCGGGCTAGCCACTCGTCACGGATGTTATGTTTGAAGGCTGCGAGGGCCTCTGCATCCGGACAATCGACGATTTGATTTTTCTTGGTTAAGAACCGTGTCCAGAATTGCCTGGCCGATTCGTCTGGCTGCTGGATTATGTGGCTTAGGTCATCGGCGTCTGCTGGCCGCACATATGTGCCCTGGAAGTTGTCGAGGAATGCGGCTTCCAGGTCCTCCCAACACCCAATTAACTCTGCGAGCAGGCTATTAAGCCAATGCCGAGCTGGTCCTTTATGCTTGAGGGGGAGGTATTTGATGGCGTGGAGATCGTCGCCGCAGGCATATGGATGTGAAGGAGATAATCTTCGATCCAAACCGCGGGGTCTGTCGTGCCATCGTAGGATTCAATGTTTACGGGTTTAAACCCTTCAGGGATTTGATGATCCATTACTTCGTTAGTGAAGCATAGCGGGTGTGCGGCGCCTCTGTATTGAGCGATATCACGACGTAGCTCAAGGGAGCGTTGTCTGCTATGTTCGTCCCGGCCGGAGTTGTTGTATCCGGCTCGACGGTATTTGTCGTGGGTCGTAGGGCTCCCACGTGATCCATAGATTGATCTGGATTGTCTTGCCTTATCCTCCAATATGTCCCGCAAGTCCGGCGCGTTCCCTCGTGGCTTCGTACTTTTCGAGCGATGCCGGGGTACGGTCTTGATGGAAGGCCTGGATGCCTCTCTGTCGCGACCATGGGGTGGTCGGTCGGCCATATTGTGCGCTGGTGATGAAGGTATGTATGCTTCCTCCTCTAATCGGGGGAGCAACTTGCGTTTTGGGTAGCTCTTGGAGGGGCGTTCGAGTTCGTACTCTTCGGCCGCGAGGACCTCGGTCCATCGATCGGCCAGCAGGTCTTGATCAGCTTGAAGCTGCTGCTGCTTTTTCTTTAGGCTATTTGCTGTGGCCATTAGCCTGCGTTTGAAACGCTCTTGTTCGACGGGATCCTCGGGCACGACGAATTCATCGTCGTTGAGGCTTGCCTCGTCTTCGGAGGGAGGTATGTAATTATCATCCTCGACCTCTTCATCTGCCGCTCTCTCATGAGGGCTTGCTTCTGCATCCTCCTGCGCTGAATCTTGCTAGAGGGGATTGTCTTCGGCACTTTCTGGGGTGTTATTATCTCCTGTGCCGGAATCTCCATTCTTGCTGTGGCGGGATTTAGAGCGGCGCCGCTGACGTCGGCGCTTGGGCTGTTTCTTTAAGGAATCTGCCTCTGCTGCTTCTTCGCCGTCCCCATCTTTTTGGGGTGTCCACCATGTATATGTCATATGACGAGGTGGTCTTCCAGTGCCCTGTAGGCGCTGGTTCTTGTTCGTCTCCGGCATCGTTGTCCATACCATCGATGTCGTCGGAGTCATAGTCTAGCATGTCGGTTAGATCGTCGACAGTGGCCACAAAGTGGGTGGTGGGAGGGCTTTGAATTTCTTCGTCGTCCGCATCCCAACCATCCTGGCCATAATCCGGCCAGGGCTCTCCGGATAGCGAGAGATGTTTTAGCGAATTTAAGATGTCGCCAAAGGGTGAGTGCTGAAAGATGTCAGCAGCGGTTAACTCCATGATCGGCGCCCAATCGGATTCGATTGGCAGGGGCGCAGGAGGTCCGGAGTCCGGCAGGGAGTCTGGTACCTCGGAGTCACGAGCTTTATAGGGAACAAGGTCAGTGTTCGGCTCCATCGCCGTGGAAGTCACAGCTCCCGAGGAGGTGTCCAACCATCCGTCCTCGATCTGCGCGATCGGCTCCGAACTATGGGTCGGAGCGGATTCGTGTGCGGCCTCCAAGGCACTGTCCGGTGGCAGAGCTAAATCGTGCCCATCGTGACAGTTCGGCTCGCTCGGTTTCGGATCGGATCCATCGAAGACCAAGTCTCCGCGGATGTCCGCCGTGAAGTTTAGGCTTCTAAATCTGACCTGATGGCTAGGGGCGTAGCTTTCGTTCTGCTCCAGATGGCCAAGTGAATCAGCCCGCAGTGCGAAGCCGCCGAATACGAAGATCTGTCCGTGGAGAAAAGTCTCACCTTGGACGACGTTGTTGTTTATTGAAGAAGCCATCGAGCCTATTGGTGACGACACAGAGGAACTCTCAATGAAAGCACCAATGTCGGTGTCAAAACCGGCGGATCTCGGGTAGGGGGTCCCGAACTGTGCGTCTAGGCGGATGGTAACAGGAGACGAGGGACACGATGTTTTACCCAGGTTCGGGCCCTCTTGATGGAGGTAAAACCCTACGTCCTGCTTGATTAATATTGATGATATGGGTAGTACAAGAGTGGATCTACCACGAGATCAAGGAGGCTAAACCCTAGAAGCTAGCCTATGGTATGATTGTTGTAATGTATGTTGTGTCCTACGGACTAAAGCCCTCTGGTTTATATAGGCACCGGAGAGGGCTAGGGTTACACAGAGTCGGTTACAATGGTAGGAGATCTATATATCCGTATCGCCAAGCTTGCCTTCCACGCCAAGTAAAGTCCCATCCGGACATGGGACGGAGTCTTCAATCTTGTATCTTCGTAGTCTTGGAGTCCGGCGGACGATGATAGTCTGGCTGTCCGGACACACCCTAGTCCAGGACTCCCTCACCACCCCCCCTTCTTCTTCTTCTTCCTTGACCTTCTCCCTAGATGGGAGAAGGGTTTCCCCTCTGGTCCTTGGTCTCCATGGCATGGGAGGGGCGAGAACCCCTCCGAGATTGGATCTGTCTCTCTATCTCTCAATCTTTCTGCGCTCCCAGATTCTGCCCTTTCACCATTTCTTATATATTCGGAGATCCGTAACTCCGATTGGATTGAAACCTTCGCCAAGAATTTTCTCCAAAAGTTAGCTTTCTTGCGGCCAAAGAAGAGTAGCAACCGCCTTACGGGGTGGCCACGAGGGTCAGGGGCGCGCCCCCTGCCTCGTGGCCCCCTCGGGCACCGTCTCACGTTGATTCTTCTTCCCAAATATCACAAATATTCCAAAAAAATTCTCCGCCCGTTTTTATCCCGTTTGGTCTCCTTTTGATATGGGTTTTCTGCGATGGGCACTGGATCAATATGTTAGTCCCAAAAATAATATAAAAAGTTGCCAAAATTATATGAAAGTTGTATAATATTGGCATGGAACAATCAAAAATTATAGATACGACGGAGATGTATCACTTCACTCCACAGTTTCTCAATACCATTTCAGGGGGTGTCGTGGAATTAACACGTCAGATGTCCTTAGTGTGAGGACTTAGTCGTGAGGCCAACGCATCTATGTGGTAGCTTGAGACGGGTTGAGAGGAATCGAGAGACGCAACACAAGACGAGGGTTTAGATAGCTTCGGGCCCCGGGAAACATCGTCCGGTAACAACCCTACATGTTGTTTGAGGCTAGATCTCATTATCATCACGAGGGAGTCGCCGTAAACCGGCTCTCCTCTAGTTATATCTAGCCCTAGAGATTGTTTCTTGCTTGTCCCTCTTTGGGGAGCCCTGCCCCTCCTTATATAAGTTGAAGGGGCGGGTTACATGTAGAGTCCATCTCGGACTAAGACTTAAACTATTTTGACTTCCTTTCCTGGGCTTCTTAACGTCTGCCGTTTAACATTGTCTGCCAGTTTAACATTGTCTATCAGTTTAACAACGTCTGCTGGTTTAACAATGTCTCCCGGGTTAACAATGTCTGCCGGTTTAACATTATCTGCCGGTTTAACATTATCTGCCGGGTTATGATTGACTTAACACCTGCCGGTGCTACCATGTCTTAACTCTGTCGGTTTAACACTTGCCGGTTTACAGTCTGTCTTAGCCATCTGTCGGTTTAACACCCGCCGGTTTACCGTCTGACTTAGCCATCTGTCTTAACTGTCTGCTGGTTTACCATCCGCCGGTTTACCAAGTCCCGGCCAGTTTACGACTCCGGCCGGGTCATACCGCGGGGTATATCCCCGACATTAGCCTCCAGTTTAATTTGGATTTATCCATGTTAAACTGATCCTGAGCATCCTTAAGTCCTTGTCACTTCCTTCTTCTAAAAAATCCAGTTTAACAGGCCAGCTTCATAATCAATTTTCTGACATTGGTTTCTCATAGAAAATATATTGTGAAGAATAACTCCTTTGATTCAGCTCCCAATGCTTAAAAACAATATTGGTCCTTTGAAATACTCATCTGATCTTCGGCCGGTTTAAGAATGTAAAACTTGCGGTTTATCATTACCAAGATCACCGGTTTATAAATATTGATAGCACCGGGTCATATTTGTAGTTAACATCCAGCTTGAAAATATACCTCTTATATGCCTATCACTTGTATCCCCCAAGTCTTAAGAAGGTAGCATAGCAACTGCTTAAGACTTGCTTCAATATAAATATCGCAATCTTGAAGAAATCCAGGTTGTTCATCTCAATCACTAGTCAGAATTGAGTATTCCACATATGTAGCCCCCAAGTGCCGGGTTGTCATGCTTGCAGCAACCTGGGACTTGTATTTGCGTGATGCTCATAAAAACTTCAACCAGTGTAGCCCCCAAGGGCCGGGTCATAATGCAATAATGAGCAGGGACTTTGTAAATATAATCATGTAAACTTTGAACAGCAACAGTGTAGCCCCCGAGGGCCAGCTCCGTAAGATAATATTGAGCTGGGACTTGATATATACTTTAATGAAAATAACATCATATGATATAATCCCCATCATGGGGCTTGAATCCATGTTCACAAGGTTAAGAGCTTTGTGCTTTATCAACTGAGCAATGTACCCTTCAATATAATGGATAAAAAGCTTTGTACCATGAATTGTTGACAGGAGCAATTGGTAGCCCCAAAGGGCCGGCTCATTATGATGTGATGAGTCAGGTCTTCAATAAGATGATCAAAAAATGACTTTGCATTAGCCCCCAAGTGTCATGGTGCATGCTTGCAGCGACATGAGACTTGTGTATTTGATGTAATATAGCCCCCAAGTGCCGGGTTGTAACCTGCAGCAATTCAGGACTATTCCTTCAATTGTAGAATAAATCATATCCATTGATAATATGATAACCATTGCGCTAAAGCGACTTTGAAAACCTTAACCATAATACTGGTGATTAATAACCATAATAAAAATCTAGCCATGTTGGCTATTAAAGATTTGAATAATATACCCAATGATTTATGCGCGCATGATTCCAATAGCGCAATCCAAATATATACTGGCGACTTATAGTCAAAAGCCAGGCCGGGTCAATAAACACCGGATTATGAGTGATTATGTACTGACAACTTGTAGTTGAAAGTCGAGCCGGGTTAATGAACACCGGGTTAATTTGATGACTGATAGTCATGCCGAGTCAATAGACACCGGTTCAACATAAAATTTATCAATAGAAAAGTGACAAACGCAAATAAAACCATGTAGTCGAGGCTTTTTGAGGGCTGCCAGGCCCAAATTCGAGGCTTTTCATGGGCTGCCAGGCCGCTGAGTTGAACCATTTAACAAAGCCTTTTAAGATGGACCTCCAACTAAGCAATCACCGTTTTAACTTTGACAAGTGCAGGGTCTCAATGAGAGTAACTGTCAAACGTTCGGAGGGTCGTGCCAGGATGACCTGGATAGGAGTGTCTTACTTGATGAAGGCAGGTTAACCTGGGGTTTTAGGTAAATATACCAGGCTTCCAAGACGTGGGTCGATACGCGGCTACAAGGGTCCATTCAAACTCCTTGGTATTTTACACAAGGAGCCCCCAAGTAACATGATGAGCTGTGCTCATTGGGTGCCTATGTTTGAGTTGTGCATAGCAACAAGACTCCCTTTGGCCCCTTGGATGTCAAGCTCCCAAGCTTTGTTGTGGCGTGATAGCTGGATTAATGGACAGAACTCCGCTTTGTCAGCTGAAGCCCCCATGTAACCAATAATATGATAAGCCAATAAGGCGGGATACCCATGTTTGAACCGCGCGTTAGGGCAACAGGTCCTCTTGAGCAACCTTTAACTTTTTGCAAGAGATAAATTCTTCTTGAACTGGTATTTTGAACCGGATATCGAAAGCTTTAAAGCTTTGTGGGAGATAGCTTTCCCTTGAGCCGGATTTTAAACCGGAATTCTTCTTCTTAAGCCGGAAATTTTCTGACGGCTTTAAACTCGAACTTGCGAGAGATTAATCCTTTTTGAACCGGACATTTTTAAACCGGATTTGAGAGCTTCAGAGCTTTGTGGGAGAATAGATTTCTCTTGAACTGGATTGTAAACGGGATATTTGAGAGCTTCAGTGAGGCTGACTTCCCTTGAACCGGATTGTAAACCGGAATCCTTTCTGATGACCAGGAACTTCTTCATTGAGCCGGGATTTTGTAACCGCCATATACTTTCGAAGCCGGAAATTTTCTGACGGCCTTTAAATTTTCATGAATATAACAGTAGCCTCCGGGACCGGGTTATCTTTTTCCCATCATCCTGGGGTTCTTCAATTTGCTGAAACTGGCAAGAATTGCTGAGTCATGTCATCATAGCCCCCGAGTTTTAAGACGACTCTAATAGTTGGCTTGGGATTCTTCATACTTAGCCATGACATAAACCGGCCTATAGTTGAACAGCGGAACACTGTCATATGTTGAAGTTGGAAGAAATGGTGGCGAGTTACTGATCTTCGCAACACTCATTGTATATCCTTGGCGGTGATAACGTGATGTGAATCCATGGAAACTTGAGGCGGGTTGTAAATGACCCCGCATGATTTGCATCAATAATTTAGCCAGTGGTTCATCTCAGCTGGTTGTTGAAGATAAGCCGCAGTGGCGCGATTTGTATGCCTTATCCATTGAATCATCCGGTGCAGGCAAGCAAGTCAGCCGTGGCATTTATAAACCGGTGCGGACAAGAAAATCGGCCAAGATGTTGATGTAGATCAAGCGGCACGGGCGTAGGCATATGCATGTCCGTTAATCAACGCGGCACAGACGAATGTCAGCGCAGAATGATGCTGATGCGCTTCATATCCGCGGCATAAAAATAATTGCCCTGCAAAAAATAGTGCAAGTGAGAGTAACTGTTCTCAGACGTATTACTGTATATAGGTGAAATAAAAGGAGGTGTATCACCTGATGTACTTTGATGACAGGTGATCTACACGCAGACTCATCGTGTCTCTCATGGATACTGAACAACTGTCCTGACTTATTTTTGGATGCCATTGGATATAGTGATCGTACCAAAACCGAGTTAATGCCAATGACAATTTGACCATCTCTTGTCCTTAACACGATGTGCCTCTTGGCTCAGGTCCCCGTGCAATTTTTCTTCTAAAATTTCAAAGGCACCCAGTAGTGAAGGCGCTCGGCGGCCCATCCGCAGCAAGCTATGGTAGCAGCTTAGCAACCTGAGAGCAAAAGGCAATTTGGAGCAGCGAGTTTAACGCGGGAGGCGGCGAATCAGCGCAGAAGATGCCAAGTTTAACGACCGCAGCTCCAGGGGGGATGACTTGGTGACGGAGGCCGAACGGAGATGCAGCCGTGGCAAAGCGGCCCACGGACAATCCGGCGAAGGACGACGGCGGTTTAACGTCAGGCACTCCGGAACCGGACGGCTTCGGGCCGGCGATTCAACGACGGCTGGCCGTGTGATGAATCGGCGGCGGGCGCGGCAGAGGAGGTGAAGGTAGGCGAGTCCAAAGTGGCTTGGCACCGACCGCCGGCCGCGGCTTTAAGGCGGCAGAAAAGGCACAGAGCCGGTTTGAAGACGAAGAGACAGCTCGCCGGCAACAGATGTTGAGGCGGACACCGGTTCGCTGTGCGCGGTGGACGGCGACTCAACGCGGAGGCCGGCGGGATGGCTAACAGGTGATGACCAGAGGCCACGAGCAGACAGGCAGGACGGGGGTGATCCGGCGACAGAAACCGAGCAGCGGCGGCTCAACGCGCGTCCGCGACGGCGGGTTGGAAGCAATGGTGGAGGCCGTGGCCGGTTTAGCGCAGGCACGCAGAGCAGGAGGTGAGGGCGGGTTAACACGGGCTGCGGCCGGTTCGAGTAGCAGTGACAACTCACGATGGCGGAGGCGAGAGCCTCGGTGTGGCGCGGAGCACCAGTGACTGACGCGGCAGCGCAGGAGGCAACCGGGGCCACGGTCAGTACAGGCGATGGCGACTCGCCGGCAAGTAGGGGTGACTCGATGAAATCGTGGTGGCAACCCGGATTCGACGAGACGTATTCCGTGGCGATTCAGCATGGGCGGCGGCGGGCCAAAACAGCTGCGGCGGCAGCCCACGGCGTGGCGAAGTGGAGGGACGAGCCGGCAGCAGTCAGAGCCGGTTCAAGGCGAGGCCAGCTTGGCGCGAGGTCGGCGGTAGATTGAAGACGGGGCTGCGAAGGCAGAAGACCGCCGGCGGCTTCATTGCCGAGGTGACAGCCAGGACCGGCGGCAGTTTAGAGGAACGCCAGCTCGACGGGCCGCGGCTGATCAACCGGAGTAGAGGTGCGGGTGACTTAGCGGAGTGACGCGTGGCCATGGTGACTCAACAGCAGCGGTCGAGGAAGCCACCATCAAGGCTGCTCTGCGGCAGAGGAGGTGCTCGAGGGCGCGAGGGCGTGAACCGGCGGCGGCCCTCGGCCGGGGTGCGTCGACGGTTTGCTCAGGACCAGGTCGTGTCTATGATGTAGGCGGCAGAAAACTCCGGAGTGATGCGGCACCACAGTAGCCGACTTGGTGGAAGTCAGGGCGGTGGAGACCGGCAACCACAGCAGCGCAAACCACGCCAGTGTTCGGGCGCCTCAGGCCGGAGCTAACTCAAAAACGGCCGGCCGCCGGAGTTGGTTCGGACGGCAGAGACGAGGTCAGCGCGACGGCAGTTCGAGGCCGGACCGGAGCGGCGACCCGGCGCGGTAGCGACACACGGCAAGGCTGGCCCGGAACTTTGAGGCGGAGGCAGAGTCCGGTTAGCGGGCGGCGGGTTAGCCGAGGCCGGTGGAAGCGGTGGTTGAAGCTGGCCCGCGGCGGCGGCGTGGAGCCGGGCGGCAGAGGTAGCCGTGGTGTGGAGGACGGCGACGGCTCTCCGGCGGCGACTCAAGGCCGTCTCGCAGCAGAGGAGACAATAGGAAGGTCGAGGCAACACCGGGGACATGGCAATCCGGGTTGAGCTCAGAGTAAGAGGAGGGCCGCGGCAGCAGAAGCATGCCCGGTTCAATACTGCGGCGACGGAGGCTGGGAGCTAGGCCGGCGCACGGAGCGACTCATACAGACGGCCTCGCGGCAGGGGCGGAAGCGCCCGGGCAGCACCGTGATACGGGAGCAGCAAGAAGGCGGCTCATAGGAAGCCCACGGCGGCTCGTCGCGGCGAATCCGAGTCGTGGCCGTTGACTCCCAGTCATGGTTGTCTTCCTCTCCGGGTCGTAGTATATATATATATATATTTTTCAGCAGCGACCAGGCAGGTCGACTTGGAGGTGGCTTAACACGCTGGAATCTTCCCTTAAGGGCATCTCCAGCCGTTGGCCTCCCCAGGAGGCATTTTTTTCGCCTCCTGGGGGGCTGCCGGCGAAAACTTCGGCCTGGGGGTGGAATTTTTTCCACTCATTGCGCCCCCATAGCTCCATCGACAGGCTCCATTCTTTCATTCCTTCAAGCAAGAAACAAACAGAGCTCCATCGCCAAGAAACCACCACCGAGTTGCTTGCCGGAACCAATGGCGACCACCAAGAAGAGGGAGATGGTGTTCTTCGACGTGGAGGCTGCGCAGTCCCCGTCGCTGCCCGGCGAGTGCAGCCTCCTGGAGTTCGCCGCCATCCTTTTCTGCCCGCGCCGCCTCGTCGAGTCTGCCGGCCGCGCGCTCCCGCGGCCGCGCTCGCCCGTCCGCGCCTGCTCGCTCGCCCGTCCGCGCCAGCCCACTCGCCCAGGTCGCGCGCTCCCGCGGCCGCGCTCGCCCGTCCGCGCCTGCTCGCTCGCCCGTCCGCGCCCGCCCACTCGCCCAGGCCGCGCGCTCCCGCGGCCGCGCTCGCCCATCCACGCCGGCCCACTCGCCCAGGCCGCGCGCTCCCGCGGCCGCGCTCGCCCGTCCGCGCCTGCTCGCTCGCCCGTCCGTGCCCCCCCACTCGCCCAGGCCGCGCCCTCAAGCACGCGGACGCCCCAGCTGCCGCGACCGCGTTGTCCGTCCGGCATCGTCCTCCGAGAGGCTCGCGCTCGCCTGCCGCCCCCACTCTGCCCCGGTGCAGGGCACGCCCCTTCTCGTCTCCCAGCAGGCGCTCTCCACAATGCGCTTCGCCTACGCGTATGTGACACCGACCCTCGCCTGCGGTGGAGCTCCGTCCTCCTCGGCTACGCCCGTGGAGCCTCCGCACTGCGCTTCTGCACCCCCGCCTGGCTCGAGGAGGCCATGCGCTTCTGCATCCCGGAGCCGGCTGGGCACGCGGCGCAGAGGGGTGGCATTGCGGCGCGGGCTGGCTGGCGGGAGGCCGGGCGCGGCCGCAGATGGCTGGCGGGGCGGCGCGGGCTGGCTGGCGGGAGGCCGGGCGCGGCCGCAGATAGCTGGCGGGGCGGCGCGGGCTGGCTGGCGGGAGGCCGGGCGCGGCCGCAGATGGCTGGTGGGGCGGGGCGCGCGCAGCCGGGCGCGGCGGCGACGCAGCAAGCCTGAGCTGCGGGAATGGCTGCCGGCGAGCGGAGCCAGGGGATGCGGAGATGCGGAGGCGCAAAGCCGGCCCGGAGCTCCTTCATCCTGCCGTCCCTGTGCGCGGCGAGGCGAGAGAAGGAGAAGGAGAAGAGAGGAGTTGCAACCGAGAGAAAGGGGATGGGTGTGTGGAGGGGAGCACGTGGGTGGGCCAGGGAGGGAAAGGGACGGGCGAGACGCTGGCAGGTGGGCCTGCGCATGCAAAAGGCAAACGCCGGCGTCCCCAGCTGCTCCCCCGGGAGCTGGGTGTGGGGTGGGCGCGCCGGCCGTAACATTCGCCAAATCCGGCTAAAAATGAGCTCTTGGGTGCCTGACTGGGAAGATTTTTTACAGCCGGCGCTAAAAAAGTGCTCTTGGGGGGCCTGTTGGGGAGCCTAGTGGAGATGCCCTAATGCTTCAGATCTCTTTACGTGATGAAGACTAGCCACAATGGTGAGTAACATACACTAGTAACATACACATATCCCTAGACTATGTTACTGCCTTCATAGTGGGTAGTACTCCCTCCGGTCCTTTTTACTCTGCACATTGGTTTTGCCGAAAGTCAAACTTTGCTAAGTTTGACCAAATTTATATTAAAAATTATTAGCATCTATAATATTTAATAAATATAATATGAAAATATATTTCAAGATGAATCTAATGATATTGGCGTTGTTATGTGAATGTCTATAATTTTTTATATAAACTTGGTCAAAGTTGGATGTGATTGACTTCAGACAAACCTAATATGCAGAGTAAAAAGGACCGGAGGGAGTAACATAAGTGTGGTAACATGCAAAGTTTCATTTATTAGGTTATAGACTCATATTGCATTGAGACATGTGATGTTACAGTAACTAGCTAACTTACTATAGCTACCTCTCTCCTCATTAACTCACTGCCACATAAGCAAATTTGCTGAGTTGGACTCGATGTTACAGCTGAAGTTACTCCCACTGTGGCTAGTCGAATAGAAGTTGATCCTGTTCTGATTAGGGCTCACGTGCTAGTAATAGCAGTGGCACTACTACAAAATCAAACCAGATCTCGTACAATGTGCAACTATTAGTACTTGGCTGTGATTTCCTTGATCATAGCAGCAGCAGTGATTCAACCAATCGCTCCTGTCACTGTTGTTGTTTTTGTTTATTCAGCGAGCAGCCTTAACCAAGAATCCTACCAGGACACATATGACTCGCTGAAGTAGACGTCGACATTGCGTTGCTGCTGCACATATTGATCAGTCTTCGGATTCGGCGAATCGCCGAGCCTCGCACGGGGCGGCGCGCATAAACCCTAAAACTTCTTTGTCTCTGATCAACCTTGTATCTGCCAACTCCAAAGTTTAACCATGACTCCAATCATTAGACAACGTATATTGCCGGCTCTTGTCGGCTCTTCTTTCACCCGACAAATCGCGAGCTTCTTGATCCCTGAACAAATCCCTCCAAAAACTCAACACCACCATGCGCTTGGCCCCACGGTGGGCGCCAACTGTCGTGGAATTAACACGTCAGATGTCCTTAGTGTGAGCACTTAGTCGCGAGGCCAACACATCTATGTGGTAGTTTGAGAGGGGTTGAGCGGAATCGAGAGACGCAAAACAAGACGAGGGTTTAGACAGCTTCGGGCCCTGGTAAACATCATCCGGTAACAACCCTACATGCTGTTTGAGGCTAGATCTCATTATCATCACGAGGGAGTCGCCGTAAACCGGCTCTCCTCTAGTTATGTCTAGCCCTAGAGATTGTTTCTTGCTTGTCCCTCTTTGGGGAGCCCTGCCCCTCCTTATATAAGTTGAAGGGGCGGGTTACATGTACAGTCCATCTCGGACTAAGACTTAAACTATTTTGACTTCCTTTCCTGGGCTTCTTAACATCTGCCGGTTTAACATTGTCTGCCGGTTTAACATTGTCTGTCGGTTTAACAACGTCTGCCGGTTTAACAATGTCTGCCGGGTTAACAATGTCTGCCGGTTTAACATTATCTGCCGGTTTAACATTATCTGTCGGGTTATGATTGACTTAACACCTGCCGGTGCTACCATGTCTTAACTCTGCCGGTTTAACATTATCTGCCGGTTTAACATTATCTGCCGGGTTATGATTGACTTAACACCCGCCGGTGCTACCATGTCTTAACTCTGCCGGTTTAACACTTGCCGATTTACCGTCTGTCTTAGCCATCTGCCGGTTTAACACCCGCCGGTTTACCGTCTGACTTAGCCATCTGTCTTAACTGTCAGCCGGTTTACCATCCGTCGGCTTACCAAGTCCCGGCCGGTTTACGACTCCGGCCGGGTCATACCGCGGGGTATATCCCCGACAGGGGGGGGGGTTGATTTTGACTGGCATTGTTTACCTCCAAGGGGGAGATCCGAAGGGATACTACTTGGGGTGAAGTGTGAAACTTTAGAAGTGCTAAATGTGGTCCACGGTGATTTCGCTGTCAAATTCTGTGTAAGGTTGAAAATTGACGGCTTCCGGTGGGCTTTGGTGACCGTATACGGTGTGGCACAGCCAGAGCTTAAACCTGACTTCCTTGCAGACTTGGTGAGAATTTGTGGGGATGAAAGGCTGCCCATTCTGGTTGGGGAGATTTTAATATCATTAGAAGACAAGAGGAAAACAATAATGACAACTTCGATGGAAGATGGTCATTCATGTTTAATATGATAATTGGAAGTCTCGATTTGAGGGAGATTGACCTCACTGGTAGGCAATTCACGTGGGCCAATTCTTTGCCAATTCCTACTTATGAGAAATTGGACAGGGTTCTCGCTAGTGTTGAGTGGGAACAAAAATTTCCTCTGGTTATGGTTCAGGCCTTACAGAGGGCCATCTCTGACCATACCCCACTACTGGTTGATTCCGGGGAAGCGACCCATGTGGGAAACAAAAATACTTTCTCTTTCGAATTAGGATGGTTTGAGAGGGAGGGCTTCATGGAGCTCATTGCGGCTGAATGGGCCAGAGACACTGGAGGGACTTCTAATGTGGAGAGATGGCAAAACAAAATTATACATTTGCACCGGTTTCTGAGAGGCTAGGCTAAACACCAAAGTGGTCTCTATAAAGTGGAAAAGGAAAGATTGACACGAATTATTAATGAACTTGATGTGAAAGCGGAATCCATCCTTCTTAATACTTCTGAGAGAGATGTTAAGAATGAGGCCGAGAAGAAGTTGCAAGCCCTTACGAGAGAGGAGGAGATGAAATGGGCGCTTAGAGCAAAGGTTTCTAAGATCGTCCAAGGGGATGATAATACATAATTCTTCCACATGATTGCTAATGGGAAGCATAGGAAGAAAAAGATAATACAGCTAGAACAAGATGAGGGTACAATTGTAGGACATGAGAACCTAAAATTATACATTTCCGAATATTATAAGAAACTTTTTGGAGCGCCCAAAGAAAGTTTCGTATCTCTTGATGAGAGTGTGGTCGGGGACATACCGCAACTCAACTTAGAAGAGAATGAGGTGTTGTCTGCCCCGTTCACTGAGAAAGAGGTGTTAGATGCTATAACGCAAATGAAGCATAATAAAGCGCCCTGCCAGATGGGTTCCCGGCGGAATTTTATCAAAAATGCTGGCATATTATAAAGAGAGATCTTATGCCTATGTTCCATGATTTGTTCGAAGGCCAATTAAATTTGTTTCACCTCAATTTTGGAACAACAACGTTGTTACCAAAGAAGGTGGAAGCTTTTCACGTTGAGCAGTTTAGACCGATATATCTTCTCAATGTAAGCTTTAAGATCTTTACAAAGGTTGGCACGAATAGGTTGACACAGATATCCCATTCGGTTGTGCAACCCACTCAAACCGCTTTCATGCCAGGACAAAAAATCCTAGAAGGGGTGGTAGTCTTACATGAAACATTACACGAAATCCATTCCAAGAAACTAGATGGGGTTGTCTTCAAAGTGGATTTTGAAAAAGCGTATGATAAGGTCAAATGGCCCTTCCTACAGCAAGCCTTACGTATGAAGGGGTTCAATGAAGCCTGGAGATCTCAGGTGGATTCATTCATATAGAAAGGCAGTGTCGGGATAATTGTCAATGATGACACAGGTCATTATTTCCAGACACGTAAGGGGTTGCGACAGGGGGACTCCATGTCTGATGTGCTGTTTAACATTGTAGCGGATATGTTGACAGTACTTATTATTCGGGCTAAAGAATGTGGCCAAGTAGGAGGTCTCGTTCCCCATCTTCTAGAGGGGGGCGTCTCCGTCCTACAATACACAGATGATACTATTATTTTCATGGAACACAATCTTGCAAAAGCTAGGGATATGAAGCTTATTTTATGCCTTTTTGAGCAACTGTCTGGGCTCAAAATCAACTTCAATAAAAGCGAATTGTTCTGCTTTGGGAGAGCTAAAAAAGAACAAGATAATTACAGAAACTTTTTCGGTTGTGAAATGGGATCCTTGCCATTTAGTTATCTAGGGATCCCAATTCATCATAGACGGTTAACGAACAAAGAATGGAAATGTATAGAAGATAGATTTGAAAAAAGATTAAGCTGCTAGAAGGGCAAGCTAATGTCTTATGGAGGGCGGATGGTGTTGATTAACTCGGTTTTGATGAGTTTGCCGATGTTGCTCCTATCTTTATTTGAAGTACCGGTAGGGGTACAGAAAATATTAGACTTTTACAGATCCCGATTCTTGTGGCAAAGCGATGAGGCCAACGATATCATGTGTAGACCAAAAGACCAGGGTGGGTTAGGGATCAAGAATTTGGAGGTCAAGAATAGATGTTCGCTTAGCTACAGACTGTCGACTGAGACCGAAGGCATGTGGGTACAAATCTTGCGGAATAAATACCTACATACTAAGACTTTGGCCCAGGTGAATGCAAGGCCAACGGGCTCACCCTTTTGGAAAGGGTTAATGAAGACAAAAGTAACTTTCTTCAAGCGGGTGAAGTTCCTAATTGGCAGTGGTACCACTACTAGATTCTGGGAGGACACATGGCTAGGGGACACGCCTCTGGCTTTACAATACCCTTCTCTATATAATATTGTGCAACATAAAGAGGATTATGTAGCCACAGTATTAAACTCAGTACCACTTAACATCTAGTTTAGGAGATCTCTTGTAGGGGAACGTTGGAATGCTTGGTTACACCTAGTCCGTAGGTTGATGGATGTTCAACTTTCAGACCAGGCAGATAAAATTAATTGGATGTTAACCACGAATGAAATATTTTCTATGAAATCCATGTGTTCGAACTTAATTGATTCTGGGCCATTTTCGAGGTCTTTACACATATGGAAGATTAAAGTTCCACTCGCATCAAGATCTTTATGTGGTTCGTCCACAAAGGAGTCATCTTGACCAAAGATAATTTGATGAAAATGAATTGGGTTGGTAATCCCAGGTGTTGTTTTTACGATCAAAACGAAACGATTGAAAACCTCTTTCTCAAGTGTCCACTTGCAAAATTGTTATGACCATCCATTCATATAGCTTTTAACGTTCATCCTCCAATGAGCATAAACACGTTATTTGGGGCGTGGCTTAATGGAGTAGGCATACACATAGCTAAACATATTCGGATAGGGATATGTGCATTACTATGGGTTATATGGAAAACTAGAAATGATATGATTTTTAATGGGACAACATTCATTAATTTTTTGCAGGTTATCTACAGAGCTACAGTCTGGATCCTTATATGGTCGTTACTCACTCATGCGGACTACAGGGAGCTTATGGTTATTGGGTGCAACCGCTGGGAGACGGTAGCATGGGCTATTTTCAGCCGATTTGGATGGTGAGCTAATAATAGGCTAGGTGTGTAGGCATCGTAGCATGTTCTTTATCGCCGGATGTGGCGCTTTACAGATTTATTTACTCTTTTTTGCTCGGATTTTGAGATGCATTGGATTGTAAGACTTCGTTACGCTTTCTAATAATATGGATGCATGCATCGACTGATGCAGAGGCCGGAGGTAATCCTCCTTTTCAAAAGAAAAACATAAGCGCCTCATGTTCAGAACATTCTTTTGACGAAAAGGGAGGATCACAGCTTTTCATTGTGCTTAGAAAGAATAAAGGTTTACAAATTGAACGCGAAGTACGGGGGGGGGGGGGGGGGGGGGGGGGGATGGTTTAGATCATATAGTTAGATCAATCTGGTTCTAAGGGTCGTTCTACGATGTTTAGAACACGCCTACGACCAGCATCAATCCAATCCTTGGCCTCCACCTGAATTTTCAGGAATAATGGTCTTGGCTGTAGGAAAAATTTCTGAAAACTATGGCATTCCGTTCTTTCCATATGTTCCACCACTCCAGAGAGATAATGGATTTCCACGATTTAGCCTGTTCCTTGGGCATTGCAGTACTTAAGCGCTGCCAGCAGTTGATCAGGGGTTCACCATAGATGGCAATCAAACACTGATGCAAGTCCAGCTTTGGTAAGGTAAAGTGCCAAATCTACTTAGCATAGGGGAAAGTAGGAAGCATGTGCGCAGCAGTTTTAGGCTCTTGAAGACAGAGAGAACAGAGTGAATTATGTAGCCATCCCTTCTTAGCAAAGTTGTCTGCAGTCAGGCAACGATCTCGAGCTACAATCCAAACGAAAAATTGGCATTTAGAGGGTGCACCAGAGCTCCAGGCCAACTTTGCAAATAGCAGGTTGATGTTTGCAACGAGGATAGCCACGTACACCGAGCTAGAACTGAACTGGCCATTTGCAGCCAACGCAAGTTAAAGTGTCTTCCTGATTGTGAGCCAGCTGAACCTACTGCACATCATTCGGCAATGGCCGTGTGCTAGCAAGGGCAGCAGTTTTTTGGGCCTCCAGCAATTAATCTTCATGTTGCTAGGCAGCTATAGCATCTTTCACCCGTCATAGCGTATTTTCCAAGTGACGAAAATCATTTCATTCCACTGCATAGGCATGCCGACAAGAGACCTGTCGTAAACCCTTCTTTAGATTTTTTTTTCAACAAAGGTTGAATTTTGTTAACTCAAAATGAAGAATCAAGAAGATACATAACACCATGAGCACACACCCGGCTTCTGCATAGCTAGGATGCACACAGCCAACATCAACTCACACACACGCATTAAAACACGCCGACAGCTAGCAAAGTCATATAAGACCAAAGCTATGTGTAGACGAGAAAATAAAAACAATAAAGTGATCAGATCTACGATCGGCAAACTACAGTAATGATTATATCCACAATTCCAAATCAACCATCTCATGACACCACATGGACGACTAGATTCTTTTCTACAACAACGCCTTCAACAAGGAAGCGACACTCAAGAGCCGCCGTCACCGAATCCAACCATAAGGCCAGATCTAGGATTTCATCCTGAAGAATCAGTCCGAGCATATTCGAACAATGCCTTCAACAAAGTAACGATCAAGATCATTGTTTTTTATTCATGCCACTACACATGCATAACGTCGATAAAAAGAGAGACCTGCCAAGTCGTAGCTTATATTACTCGAGATAAGACGAATCTGATCTCTACTCTCGAAGTTTTGACATCTTCGTTGCCCCCAGAAATACTAGTAGTAGAGGTTTGTATGGAACCGCACGCTACGGACAGGCTGTGCACGAATACCCAACGACGACCTCACTATTCTATTGCTCCATCAAGGCGCCGTTTCCTTCTATATCGATGAACTAGCGACAGCTCGTTACTGCGCAGAAATTTTGAATTATTGAGCAGGCGAGTGAGGACAGGGCACCCTTGATCGGGAAATATTGTATACTTACGACCTATTGTGAGAAATTAGAAGCACTTGAAAATTAGCCGCTTAGCTGGAGAGCTTGCCGACTGTTAGGATTAAGTAAGAACGACCTCGCTTCCAGTCTTGGTCAAGATCTAATCTCATTATCATCAGCGGCCAATAAGCTTTAATTTTAATCACAAGCCGAGTATTTTTTTTTTTTTGCGCTGTAATCACAAGCCATGTTATAGCTTAGTCCACGGCCTCTCCATCTCATTTTGTACATACATAAGATTGCCGCATCGCAGTAGACCTCAATCGGCTTCGGAGAGGAACAATGGCGTATCAATGACTACGTACGCGGAATTTTTGGGGGGGCTGGCAATGTTAATTAGAGGGCTGGGCTTTTTGGTGGTTACCTGGACCACCGTCGTTCTTCTGGGTGGCTTCGTCTCCCTACTGCAGAAGAAGGATTTTTGGTCTCTCACGGTGATTACATTCATACAGATATCGAGGTTAGTTTTACTTCTCTGCTTCCAACACAGTAGTGCTATGAGTTATATTTGTTATTGAGTAGCCATTCACCGCCAAAAAATGTTAATTTACCAGCAATGCGAATATATGTATTGAGTTTCAAACTAACCCTTGGCAATTAGCCATTCACGAGCTTCAGTTGTTATTGATTATCCTATTTAATTCCTAGATTCACCCCCAAAAAAGGTTAATTCTTAGATGCAAACTTTGCGAACGAAGAACTGTTGATGCAATACCTGTTTTCAGATAAACATAATCTAGAACGGGTTTGTTCCACTTGCGAAAAGTGAGGCCCGTCGGTAGTGGTTTTGTACCACTTTTGTGTCGGTGAGTAATGGTACTTAGGATAACTCTAGCGGTCCGCTATATGGTCGCCGGCCATTATATTTCCTACGGTTTTACAGGTTTTGGTCTTTTTGACCCGAAAGGGCCCAATAAAAAATCGCCCAACCGATATTTTTTTTTATAAAGGCGGCCCACAGATCCCTCCTCCGCCCCTATATATATGGTGTCCGGGGCGTTTTAGAGTTTGCGTCCCGGATATTCCCAACGCAATCGGGCCAGCTCTACCACCCACCGTTCCTTTCTCCGGCATGCAATTCCGCGCAATTCTTTTCCTTCCTGGTAGATCCATGGCCAGATGTGCTCGTGGGCTTGGGGGTCACGGCGGGTCTCCGCCACGAAATCTTGCCCAACGTTAACACGACGAGGAGGCCGGCAGCTCCAGCCAGGCCGGCGTCGAGCCATGGCGATCCACGCAGGCGCGTGAACGCGGCCACCTCTCCCGCAGACACGGTCGAAGCACGTGGGCCCACTTTAAGGAGCTCGACAAGGCGCTTTTCCTCCACACAATGAGGTGTCAGGACACGGATATGGAGCTCCTCGCCGTGTAGCGCACGGTGGCGGCCGGACAAGAAGGCGCTGCCGAAAGGCTCGCCGGCACAAAGGAGAACCACACGTATGCCCATGCTCGTCGAAGGTCGGCGGAGGCGTTCTACCTCGGCGACGAGCCTTGAGCCGGCCTTCCCTAGGTTTAAATTAGTTTATCTATGCTTTTGTGCTTTGTCTGATATATTATGAACTCCGGTTGTGTTGGTCTGAACTTTGTAGCAGGGACTAGACTATACATGCAGTACGTTTTAGCAGATCTGTTCTTACCGATGACGTGCAGTACCGCAAATATATATTAGGGGGAGGCATATACTGTTTTTGCAGGTCAAGTTTTTGCGGGATGTAGCTTGCTCTTACTCGAAGGAAGGTGTTATAAATGTGAATTCGGACCATGTTACTAGTCCAAGCGGCCAAGGGCTTCCAAGTTCCTTGCCCCGTTGGGTCCGAGTAAACATCCATATGGGATAAGGATGGGAGAACTATTTTAAGGACTCGACGGTTATGGGACATATGTTTCTCTAAACCGTGGGACCTGATTATATCGTATTTTCCGAAGGTAGCTACCAAACTATCAACCTTCATTTACCGATATAGAGGGGAGATGAAGCCCTGCCAATGACAAGGTCACGAGGGAGCCACGTATTCATAACCGAGCTTAGTAGTTAGGGAAACTCCATTGCATTTCTCACATTGATCAATAAAGGTAGATATACATGAAGTAGGGCTATTGTCCATCCATGGGGCTTGATCCTAGATAAAACACCGTTTCAGATCCCTTTGCGGACCACTTCTCTCTCTCTCTCTCTCTCTCTCTCTCTCTCTCTCTCTCTCTCTCTCTCTCTCTCGACTATCTCCAGGCCGTAAGATTGGGGCTACAGTAATCATTCACATGTGGTGCCCACCATGAGGCCGAGCAGATGTCGTCCTTGACAACCTTCCCTACGTGGAGTTTTCCTACTAATGCGGATGTAGTAGGCGGGGGTCAACCTTCCGTGAACTCCTAGTAAGATCACATCAACCTTTCTTCCTGGGATGAAGGAGGCCCGGCGATGAACTCGCCCTCGTGTGATGGTCCGAGTGTTGCCAATGTTCTCCCTTGGTCCAGAGCATGCACTGTCTTCCGGCACACCAACCGAATCTTCCCAATTCAGGATGGAGATCTGGTGCTGCCATGGTACCCCTAACAAACCCACATTTTTGGTGCCACCAACACAGATACCTAGTTATATTATAAGGATTCGCACCAGATTGCCTCGACGGAAGGCCACTCCCTACCGATCCTGACCACATGCAAATCAGGGAATCACCAGGGGTTTTTTCAAGCACATGCTTTGATTATCTGGCAACAGGCCCCTAGAGATAAAAAAACAGGGCGAGCCACTGCGTTGAGGCTGATCCACCTCACTTTCTTCTGCGAGAACTGCCCGCAAGTTTTTAGCTGACCACGAGAATTTTCCTACATCATCTGGCTAATTGTGAAAAACACATTCTCATGAAAGCTTTGGTTACTCGGACGAAGCATCATAGATGACTACTTGCCTTTCAACATATCTTTTGCCAGTATCTTGGAGTCGCTACATGTTAGGAGAGGTCAACTTAGTCATAATGACTTCTCAGTGTGCGATGTATTAGCGCCCCCCCCCCCCTTCCCCCTATGTGATACTTGGCCAATTGTCCTCGTTGTATGTCTCGAGAGGAAGGAAATAGCCAAACAACACATGTCTTATTTGATGTCATGGAAGCTAGGATGACATTTAGTACCTTCCTGTCTTCTTTCAAAGCAACAATGATCCACACCATTGTGTGCCTAAAAGACATGTGATGGTATAGGGTGATTAACAATAAGTGGTCCCTTGGGGCGGTCGAATGGCCCCTCGAGACGCACACCTTGACAGGACTATGATGAACATCTATAATGTCATGAGGGGGTGAAATTTGGGCGACGTCCGAATGTCCGAATTTGGGGATATTCCCATGACCCCCAACCATACTGGGCGTGAAACTCAGCATGAGCAACTAGCAAGGGAGGCCCCGAGTTGATATCATTGTTCATCCGGAGCCAGTTTCTCAAGGGAGCCAAATCTGGGGGAGTTCTGGTTCCTTAGAAGTCGACCATCCCTCCGCTTAAGCAAGTTATTAGGAGCTCCTCTTCAACATTTGCACGATGGCACAAGTTGTATCACTCGGGCAAATCAATTCTCCTTTTCGGAGCTGATGTCCCCTCCAACGGGGTTGTCAGTCTACTCGGTGACAACTGGAACAAGGGGCGCACTCGTGCGCGGCATCAGTTGGTTCTTTCTTGCAAGGCCAAATACCAATTTCACAGACTCTATTCCAAGTTAGAAGTTTGAAAGGCATTCTTCTTAAGGACAATGGATGGAGTTGTTCGATCCGGATGAGCCCGAGCACCATCAACCTTCACTCAAAATTCATGATATGCCTCCATGCGGCCCACTATCCAATCCTCTTTCAAATAGATTGTTGGATATCACTGTATCTTTTCAATACTTGTTCACTCAAACCTTTTCAAGTAAGCTCTTTTGAGTCCATCAGGGTATGTTTGCAAGCAATTAGATGGCACTTTAAGTTCGGTTGTCGATCAAAATCATCTCTAATGAGGACGCCATTGTATTGAATTCATGCTCTAGGTAATTGCCCCAAAAGTGTGAACTATTGGAGAAAGGTAGGCAATATATTTCAACACTTCCCCTCACGTGTAGGACCTTTTAGTCCGTAGATGTGGGATCGATGTGGGCCACAAAATCTTTTGAAATAGTGCATTGGCAGGTCATGAACTCGAGACCGTTTGGCTCTGATACCATATTGAGTTCATGCTCCAGTCAGTTGCTCCAAAAGTCTAAAATGATGGAGAGAGCCGGACAATATATTTGAAAAGTCAATCTTTACAATGAGACCCTGACACACTCAGGGGTTACTTACAAGGGAATCCTCACCATGTGGGCCCATGGTGATAACCGACCTATCTAAAGGCCCTGACCCAATAAAGACATGGCCCAACACAACACTACCAGAGGCCATGGGCCAGTCTATGTGGAGGTCTTAGTTAGGGTGGAGACATCAGTTGGATCCAACATGTTACAGCCGGCTCTGCTACAAGTAAAGGCAATCCCCTAGGGAGACCACGGATCACTGTCGTCAGATCTACATAATTGTGGCTAAAACATATCGGGAACCATATTCAAATATTTCTCTTGTTTGTTCCGGATGAAATTTTAATTTGAACTTTTCAACACAAACAGGGTGGTCGATAACTTTGGGGGTGACAACTGGAGCTCATTTGCGGTGTCATCAAGGGGATTGGATGCGGTACGCTCAGTATTTGCACGGGGCCGGTTGGATGATGACAACATAAGAGCTCTACTGCTTGTTAAACAACTTTTAGGATGGGTTGCATTCTGGGTCCAAATGGTGACGTACTTCAGTCTATTATCCTGCAGTGCTGCTGGTATCTTTCATGCGGGGCCGTTTATCGCTACCGGGGTTTCTCTGTGGCGTTTAAACCAGCACGATTACGGGAATGTTGATGGAGATTCTAGCGCAGCAAACATGAGTCCGGCGCTTGACGTCTTGTACACCATTGTTGTGGTCCAAGGTGTAATCATGATCTATAGACTAATACTCGATGCTCTTGTGCTGAGAAAGCTAGTGGCCGCAGTGGCCAAAAGATACGGCTTCGAAGGTCCGGGCGCCGCATTAGTTAAGAATTAAACAAGGAAGGGATGCGCGAAGCACCCGTCCTTCGCCAAAGGAAGAAACCTGGTGACATATGCTGTGGACCTGATGGGGCCAGATAACACGCCACAAAATCAGCTCTCCGGGTTAAGGATCCTGAGCACAATCATCATGGCATTGTCGCGAGAAAAATCCAGCAGGTTTGTGGAGCAATTTGTGCTAATAGGACAGTTGATGTTGTACGCACCCTCCAGCCACATCTTCCGTCACCTGTTGGTCTTATCGGGTCAGAGAAGCATCCTACATGGTATTAATGAATGTGAACAAAGAGAGGTAAGGAAGCACGCTGCTTGTATAGTGATGTCCTTGGCCGACCGGGTCAGTCTGGAGCAGCTTCCGCAAGTGATACAATGCATGTCGTCACTGATCGGCACATTCCAAGAATACCAGCAATTTTTTTCCTCCAAAAATACAAATCATGACAGTGATGATACCGAGGTAAAAGACTACATGGATCAGTTGGGGGATAGTCTGCAAGTTCTTTCCCTGTTCGCAGCCGACGAGAACAATTGTAGACTCATCATCCACACTCCAGGTCTGCTCACCAAGATCATTGTTAGATAATAACGAGAAATAAATGAGACACGAGAGACACGAATTTTTACGTGGAAACCCTTGCGGGAGAAAACCACGGAACGCACGAAGGCGTATCACTATAATTGGGAGGAGTATTACATTACACGAGAGGACAAACCCTCTACGTGCTAATCTGGTGGAGATCTCTCTCTCATCTATTCTATGACTAGCTTGTACTATATAAAGGGGCAAACAACTCTCTTTCTTGATGGACACGAAACAGAGTTGTAGTCATGCTACGTCTAGCACGGTTGGCATGCCGTAGTCCGGTAGGACTCCATCCGTAGTACAATACTTGTATGGGATTCGAAACACAATAAAAATAACACTCCACCTTGAGACGAAATCCCTTACAATAATCATAGATAGCATCAACTCCTCAATTAAAGTCATCACAAGTAAACCTTGTGCCTGGAAACGTCCATAGGACTAATAAACTTCTCTTGAAGTCATATTGAGCAAATCAATCAGTAGGTCGTCCAGAAAACAGCACAACTATCAACAAAGCAGACTAGCAAAACTTGGTCTCCCAATAAAAGCATGAGTCTGTGCCACTGACCTCAAAAACTGAAACTGCTCAATCATCAAATGACATAAGTCATCATATCTCCTGTGGTGCCTGAACGAGCACGTAGCTCATAGTGCAACATCTTGGTGCACATCACATTGTGAAGAACTCATCTCACGGAATCGGAACGTGCTTCAAAACAGAAAGCACAAACCTCGGCAAACAATACTCAAGCAAGAGCATATGGTACGGATGGCATCGCGTGCATCCAAAAAACTGCCGACTTGTAGTGTTTAATGAAAATCCATGACATAGTCATAAACTGTCCTTGTAGAACAACTGTCGGATGAAGGAACCATCTTAACATGCAACGGAGTTTCAACTCTGCAATAGACCCCTCTTGAAAGAGCAAAGACAACTGAATTGCACTTAAAACTTAACAGTGCTAAATGTTGTAGTATCTAGCAGAAACAAATCAATCTCCGTCTTGCACCTCAACTGATTCTCATCACGAACATGAATATCAAACAAAACCTTCACATGCATAACAGCAAAATACTATGGAGAGAAATAGAGTATATGCTGGCTACCAACAGGCTTAATAATTACTTCCTCCATACCCTTTTTTTCTTTGATAACTGAATTGTGTTCTTCAAATAACTGCAGCAATATTGCATCCATTATCCCGACGGGCCATAATCCTCAAAACTCCACCTTGAAGAAAAAACTGAATGCATCCTGATAATTGGCTTGCACCAACAACGCTTGCATCTCGACTTGACATAGGGTAAACCTTGCGTCATGATCCAGCAGCGAAACATCGTACTTCATGGATGCCATGAGTAGATTAAATCTGTGTCCACAAAGTAGTACAAGCCGATAGAAAAATTCTTGACATAATTAATATGCGGATCAGACGGAAAATAGGATAAATAGCACCTGGTAGTGTTTACAGGAGCAACGGGGTATACTGCACAATAATCAACGTGCACTGTAGCCTTCAAGTGATGAACAGGAACAGTAGTACTACCACGGAGGACTTGAAATCAATCGATCTCGGAGAACGAGCTGATTTGTTGGAATTGCTCACGTACTAGAAGTGAGTATACCAAAGATTGATTGACTGGATCTTCACGTGGAGATGTAGCAGCTTGAACACGGGAACAAAAAATCTGATCTGTAGATCAGCCTCGGCGTCCACTTGTGGTATGATCCCGTGAACTAGTACTAGTCAAAGTACTAATCGGGTGGCTTTTGTCTCCAAGTAGTAGCAGTGACCCGGTGGGTCGGTTTGCTCCTCGGGAGCCTGTACGTGCGTTGAGCAGCAGCAACTTCAAAACAAATCAGCCTTGTACCTCGGGACGTGAACTTGATGCGTGGCCGATCAGCGCCAAAGGTAGGTGTGGACGGCTTCAAGTGAAGGAACAGCGGACGGATAGATTGCTCCTCCTCGGGTCTTGAGCGTTTTAACACGGCGGCGCAGCAGCTCGAACAGCTAGCAGCGATCGATCACGGACAAGCAGAGGAATCTCCGAACTTGATCTGGACCCGGTCAAAATCGACCGCCTGTCGGTCTCGGCGAGAAAAAAAACGATCTGGTAGATCGCGTGTGCGGTGGCGGCGGAAATCGATCCGGCTTCGGATCGCCTTGTCACGCGCGGGCGACGCCGCACGCAACCCTAATCTCTCGTCTCAAACTCGTATCTGATCTTAGATTAATCTGGCTCTGTATACCACTTGTTAGATAATAACGAGAAATAAACGAGACACGAGAGACACGGATTTTTACGTGGAAACCCTTGCGGGAGAAAACCACGGAACGCACGAAGGCGTATCACTATAATTGGGAGGAGTATTACATTACACGAGAGGACAAACCCTCTACGTGCTAATCTGGTGGAGATCTCTCTCTCATCTATTCTATGACTAGCTGGTACTATATAAAGGGGCAAACAACTCTCTTTCTTGATGGACACGAAACCGAGTTGTAGTCATGCTACGTCTAGCACGGTTGGCATGCCGTAGTCCGGTAGGACTCCATCCGTAGTACAATACTTGTATGGGATTCGAAACACAATAAAAATAACAATCATGAGGCCTCTATCATCCAACCTTCACCACGAAGCTGGCCATAAAGCTTGGGGGGGCGTACTAGTGGGATCACTGCAAGTGTTGTACAGGCTCACGGCTGCTTATAGTCATGGGGAGGGGGAAACAGGGGCCAAGCTGTTTCGCGAAATCGAAGGCATCCTGGAAGTGGAAGTAATCGAAGCCATGATGAGGATTCTCAAGTGTGATCGATGTTCTAAACTGGCTGAGACATTAATCATAGGGATTGTCACCAACTTACACCTGCAGATGAAGCCCGCAAGCTGAGAAGATTTCATTGAGAAGCTGGCAGACATCTACACTTCAACTACAGCCAACTCCACCAGAATGTCAGCACTTGCTGCACTGTCGACACTGTGTTTCCGAGACGGAAGAAATGCCATGCCCATCTTACAAGTAAATGGTTCTGCAGTTTACTCTTTCACAGGGGATCTTGAAGCTTTAAGTGATGGATACCAGAGACACCATGGAGGTGTAGCAGAAATCCTAGAGCGTTCATCTCTCCATTACACTAGGGATGATGAATGCCTCAAGGTACTCAAGGAATCCATGACTGACGTGATGCCAAAGGTAATCCCTGTCCAACAGATACAGTAGAAGCTATCCGATGATTAACATCTCTTTATATACATGGGGATAAATGATCATGTCTTATTTATTACCTTACACCTGTCGAATTAAACATATCTTACCATTTGCAGGTGCTCAACAAAATTCTTACACCAAAAGCAACAGAAACAGGTCAACAAGGTGATGCTTCACAAACTAATGGCCAGAGCAGGAGCTCTTCTTCTCTTCAGGAGCATGACATCCAGAAAATAGAGACAGCTCTGTTATCGCTTTGTGTGAGAATACATGAGACATTCATCAGCACTGATCAGCATTTGGCTCTTCAGTTTGATGGCACAATTGATGCATCTAGCCTTCCATTGAAGCTCAGGGACATGGTATTAAGAAACAGTAATGTCACTGCCAGTTGCCTGAAAATAATTAAGCTTACCAGCAAGATGGTCATATCAATGATGAAGTGCACAGGTAGCAGATACCCCAAGGAAGACTTAGAGAGCTTGGTGGAAGAACTGTGGAGGGCTTGGACCCTGAAGATGCATGTTCTTGACAGCTCCATGGATTTCGCAAGGGGCGAGAACACAGAGAAGACAAGAAAGCCTGAGAGGACACTTGCGTCCCTCGTCGCTGAAGCAAGGAACCTTGTTCGCGATTACGGGGAACTGGAAGTCATCGCACCATCTGCCATTGTCTGTGGGGATCCGTCATCAAATTAGGACTTACATTCACCTACTTTATTAATCTCTATGTTGTGTGTTCATCCTACAACCAAAGCAAGGATCAACCATGTTATGGCATATCTCAGTGTATCTCTGAAACTAGTACTACTATGTTAAGACTCAACTACGTTATGTCATATCTCTGAAACTAGTACTAGTTGATTGTGCATCAGTGGAAACAGGAATATTTTGTGCATCAGCAGAACATCAATTTGTTTATTCTAAAACTAGTACTACTCGATTCTGCATCAGTGGAACATCAATTTTCTTTCTAACTGAAAGCCGTCCCTGCGCCCCGTGTCCTCCAAGGCTAGGCAAGTAGGGGTTGTTCCACCACCAGGTCGCCCGAGAGAACTGAAAAATAAGGGAGGTGCTTTGCAAGATAATTTACCAGAGCAGTAGCTCTTCTTTTCTTCAGGAACATGACATCCAGGAAATAGAGACAGCTCTATTATCGCTATGCGTGACAGTACATGAGACGTTCCTCTATTAAATTATTTTTGTGGATCCGATAAAAATAAAATGGTCAATTTGAAAAAGTGTCCAGCAATCCAAAAATGTTCACGAATTCAAAGCTGTTTGTGAATTAAAAATATATTCATTGTGTGAAAAAATGTTCACATATTCAAAAGATGTTCATGATTTTGAAAAGTTCTTCATGGGTTTGAAAATTGTTCCTGAATTGAAAAACTTTTGTTGAATTGGAAAAATGTTCACAAATTAGAAACATTGTTCACGAAGCTTATAAATATTCATGATTTGTCTGAAATAAAAAGAAAAGACTAATATAGAAAGAGAAGAAAACATAAAAAAACTATCAAAAAATGGAAAAATAATAAAATAGTAAATTGGCTTAAGAACATAGAAAGGGAAAAATAGACTATAATAAACTGTTAAAACGGCCGTGGAGCACAAATAAAAAGAATAAAAAATTGAAAGCGCGTACAAACAAAATACCAGCCTACTAAACCAGTTTGAGCTGGAGCTAGCATGAAACAACTTAACACAGGGTGAGTGACTTACGTGCGAGAGAAACAAATCCGCCGTACTGGGCCGAACCATGGGGGAAACGCCTGCGGGCGATCGCAATGCATTACCTGCAACGGGCAAACATATAGCGTTTGCGGCGCGTGGACGCGTGCGTGCAGGTGGGGAAACTTGGCCAATGAGCCAAATTGGCTGTGCCGTGCCGATATGTGTGCGTTACTTTATGGCCCTGGCTAGTTATGGCACTAATTAAGAAATGGTGTGTTTTCTGATTTGAAATTTGCTCATTAAATTCTGAAGTTCATATTGTTCATTGTTTCTTCTGGGAGCTCCAACTATGATCAACGCGAGCATGAGGTGCAGGGAACTTTTTATTGTTTGTCTCCTAAAATAGTTTCCATCTTAAACCTTCATCTATAATATGCATTGGTTAATATTACCGAAAGTATAATCTCAAAATTGTTTTGTGGGAGGGAACACTGTAGGCTCGCCTGCGTTGAAATAGATATACGAGATATATTTGTGAGATTTTTCTTTCTGCGACACATAGATACCTAATTCCCTTCGCCAATCAATGCAGACCATCCATGCTTTTTTACAGTATTGTTAGTGAATTTTCAAGTATCAGTCTTCTCTAGTTATTTTTTGAATTTCTTTTTTAGCACATCTTTTGAATTTGTTATCATTTCTCAACGGTAGTATTTTTTTTGCGAATCATTTTTCAACTGTATTAGTGTCAGAGAGCACCCCAAAGCATATACGTGCGTGGGCATGGAGAGCCAGAGAGGGAGTGGCCCCGCGGGCGCGGAAGAAGAGCTGAAGGCTCGGGCATGGGCGCGCATAGGAGCGGGCATGTGCCACGGGGTCAATCCGAGGAGCTCAGTGGCTACCCCTGCAATGACCATGACGGACGGCGGTTCTCGGCCACGGCGAAATACCTAACGAGAGCAAACGAGAGGGGAAACTGGGAAAGGCAAGAGGAGATCACGGCGGTGTCAATGGCACCCTAGGGGAAGACAGAGGAGCTCGGAGCGGCGCGGATCGAACGGCAATGTCGCGGTGGCCGAAGGTTGACGAAGACGGCAACGACGTCGATCTGGAGGTGCTGGACTTGATCTCGTTGGCACAGACGAAGTACCGGAGGCATTCGGAGCTCCTCGACAAGCTCCTAGCCAGCAAGGAGGGCAGTGGCCGTGTGGACGGGGTTGGTCATGGTGGCCGTGGCATCTGACTTCGTCCAGATCACCGGGATCGAGCGAGCGAGGAGGAAAAGTGGATCTGGGAGGGGGCGTCGAGGAGGAGTAAGGCCATGGGGCAGGGGAGGCAGGGCGTCACCCTTATCCATTCCCCTTCGATGCCGGCGAGGTGGTCGGGCGGGAGCCCGACTCTGTAGCGACGGGCTCGGGGAACAGGAAAAGATGCCCGTGCGGGGACTGGACCACTGGGCCGGTTCGGCGGCAAGGCCCGGGGGTAGGGGGAATCCCCTTTTTCATCGTCCTTTTGGTTTTTAATGTATTCTAATCCGTTTCTCCATTTTAACACCGTTTTCTATTTATTCTTATATCAACTAAATGGATTTTGTTAATTGTGAAACTATGCACACAATTCGAGCACAATATTTTTAGGTGACACAAAAAGTTTGGGGCCAAAAGGAAATACATAAAATTAGGTTTATATTTAATTGGTTATTTTAACTACTGTTGGACCTCTTATTAATTTGTCAAGATTTAATTTTTGGATCAAATAATGTTGGGCTCAACATGTCAAATATCAGTGTAATTTATAGAATATGGTGAACATTTTAGTTTTACTGTTTGACAAAATAATTTATTTGACTTTATTTTAAATTTGAATTGGGCTTTGATTTTATCAAGTGGCAGTTTGGCTTAGTAAGCCTGATGACATGGCATCATTAGGGGGAGGTCACTGTAACTAACGACTTGAGGTGTTACATAATCTTTCCATTTCTGAAATTTCATTGTTAAATAATTGGGGAATATATCACACTATCCATAAGTTCAGTCAAGCTCACACAAGTCCACACATTATTGCCAATTGAGTAAGTCTTATTGGTGGGGAGAATAGGTATATGTGTGTGTTAGAGAGAGAGGGAGAGAGAGAGAGTGAGGAAGAGGGAGGGGGGAGAGTGTGTGTGTGAGGATTTGATGGTAAAAAAGATCGCCAATGTCGTAATATTGAACTCTTAAAATTAATGTGCCCCCGTTGCAACGCACGGGCGTTCTTCTGCTATCGTAGGACAACCATGATATTCAAGTCCAACTTGAACCGTGACTGTGAGCCCTATGACCCTCCGCGTACATCACACACTGACACACACAACATCTCTCGAATGAACTGGGGTAGCAGATCACCACTTAAGGTCCAGGCTCCTCCTCCTTTTTGTTTTGGCATTTATCTGACCACTGACCAAGGAGTTTCCTCTCTCATCATGATATGCATGCGATGTTTTTTCTTTCTTTTTTTTGACAATGAACGCCTAGGTACTCCACCGCAGGCGGGAGACGACCCGGCACCACCTCCGTTCCGGAGGATGGAGCCCCTCACATACCGCACCGGCCGTCTGCCCGTGTGCTAGCAAGGGCTTTGCCTCTGGCAATCCTCAAGTTATTCATTTTTTTTTTTGGAGGAAAGGTAATCCTCCCGTTGCTAGGCAGCAATAGCATCTTTTCTAGATGACGAAATCAATTTCATTCCACTGCATATGCATGCCGACAAGAGACCTGTCATAAGCCCTTCTTTAGATGAAGATCGCTCCTGCCCTCGTATGAACTCTCATGGGTTTATTTGCCTCTCACCGGCGTTGGCGTCGGTTCGCCTCTATGGCGTCCGGCTCCTACTGGCGAGAGGGTTCGTTTATAGGTGTTTTTTTTTAGTTTGTTAGGGTTTGTGCCAGGCTAAAAAGACAAGGCGGCAGTGATTTCTTGAAGATGGAATAAGGTCCTTCCCGCCTAACCCCCGTCGTCATGATGTTTCAAGCGTCGTCGGTAGGTGTGTGGAGGTTTGTCTCCGACGGATCTTGTGGGATCCAGTCGGCGTTTGTCTTCGGTGGATCTGATTGGATCTCGTCTTCGTTCGTCTACGTCCGTGCATCTGCAAGTTGGATCCTTCTGATCTGCGCTTCTCTTCATCGGCAGCGGTTGCTATTCTCGTGCGCTGGTCCTATGGGGTCTTAGCACGACGCTTTCCAGCTGTCTACTACAACAATATTTCTCCAGTTCCGACGAGGGAGGGGAGATGACGGCGGTGTGCCTTTGCTCGCTCCAGTATTGTAGTGGTCGCTAAGTGATCTACGGATCTGAATGTAAATTTTACTTCTAGTGTTCTTTCTACTACCTTGACAGTGGACAAACAGATCGGAAGTTTTCTCGGAGAAAGAGATAGAAGATCGCTTCTTTTATTCCTGCCACTGCACATGCATACGCATCAATAAAAAGAGAGGCCTGCCAAAGTCGCAGCTTCTATTACTCGAGATGGGACAGATCTGATCTCTACTCTCGAAGTTTTGACATCTTCCTTGCCCCAAGAAATATTAGTACAAGGTTGTATTGTATGGAGCCTCACTCTGTGCATTTTGAAACCGAACCGAAAAACCGAACCGAAAAATACCGAACCGAGCCGATATTTTGGTTTATATGGTTTTTGGTTTTTGGTATGGTATAGGATTTAGAAACCATTTGAAGGTCGGTTTTTTCGGTATAAAACCGAAAATTTTCGGTTTTTACCGAATAAACCGAATATAGTTGGCCCATTTTGCATTTCAGGCTTTCAGCCCAACGCGGCAACGCCACAGTCCGCCAGGGCCCAGGTGCCACCGCGGCAGGCCGGCAGCCCCAGGCCGGCAGGCCCCAGCCCCGCACGGCCAGAAGCCCACACCCCACGACCTAACCTACCCTGTCGCCGCTCATTCCAGTCCCTCCCCGAGTCCCCGACCTGATGACCTAGAGTGTGTGGCGGCGACCGGCGATGGCTGTTCTCGCCAAACCCTAGCGCTCGAAGCGGCGGGCACCACGGCCGGCGGTGCGCTCGGCGCTGCTACAAGCTCCACTCTGACACCACCACTTCGCCCCCCTCCAGTTCCAGCGGCCAGCGGCGGCGCGAGCAGCACATCTCCGACGCCACGCCTTCTCGCCTTCGTCCCTGCCTCCGGTACCCTCGCCAGCTCTCGCCAGCGCCGCTCCTCCCTCCTCTGCGATTCTATAGTTCGGCCCCTCGCTGCAGCCTCCATCCCCGCAGGTAATAAGGAAATCAATCACTGAGACAGATATTTAGATGGCCGAGTCTCGATTGATGTTGTGTTCGTGTGTTGGATTGAACGATTGATGTTGTGTTGGTCTGTTGATTGATGTTGTGTTGTACTTTATGTTCATCTTCAGATAATTAGATGGCTGAGAGTCATGGCATATCAGGTCCTAGCCTTCCACCAAGCAGTGAACCGTTCGAAATGTTTGAGGTTCCTCCGGATCCTTGTACTGAAACTGGAAAGAAAGTGAAGAAGCATGCAGCCTCAAGAGCAGCAATATGGCTCCACTTCACTAGGGTTCTCGATGAGCCAGACCGCGCTTCATGCAACTATTGTGGACAGACAGTGGGTGTCCATTCATCGAGGAATGGTACTTCTGGTATGAACAACCATGCTAAGATTTGTAAGAAGTATGCTATTATCAAGTCGGGGAGTCGGACCAATCAGACTGAACTGAGGTTCCAACTTAGTGCTGATGGTAGTACTGTCATTCCAGTTCCATGGCAATACAATGAGGAAGAGGTAAGGGTAGCCTTTGCTCGGATGATTGTTGTGGATGAGTTGCCATTCATTTTCTCTGAGAAGGAAGGGTTTAGGTATTTTATGACGAAAGCTTGTCCTAGATTCCACATTCCATCTAGGACTACAGTTTATAGAGATATTATGGGCCTCTATGCTGCAGAGAAACAAAAGTTAAAAAACTACTTCATGGATTCTCATCAAACAGTGAGCCTCACAACTGACACTTGGACCTCCGCTAAACTTCAAAATTACATGGTTCTTACTGCCCATTACATTGATATTGACTGGAAACTTAACAAGAAAATCATTAGCTTTGTCTTGGTAGATAGTCACAAAGGGGAGGCTATTGGGAAAGCACTTGATAAGTTAGTGATTGAGTGGGGGATTGAGACAGTGTGCAGTATTACCGTAGATAATGCATCATCAAATGATACTTGTTTACAATACATGAAGAGTTCTCTAAAAAATCGGGGTGGGGCTGTTGCGAAAGGTTTATATCTTCACATGAGGTGTGTGGCTCATATTGTTAATCTTGTGGTTCAAGATGGGTTGAAGATAATGTCTCATCCTGTTCAACGCATTCGAAATGCTGTCAAGTATGTGAGAAGCTCAACTGCAAGAATGAATAGCTTTAAAAAATGTGTCACAATCAGCAAGGTAACTAGCAAAGGACACCTCTCTCTTGATGTATGCACTAGATGGAACTCTACATTTTTAATGTTGGAGACAACAGTGACATTTGAGAGGGCATTTGATCAACTTCGACTTCAAGATCCCTCCTATAAGGAAGAGTTAGATTTGCTTGGAGTTGAAGGAGAAACAGGCCCTCCAACTCATGACGATTGGGTTTATGCTAGTGAGTTCAAATTGTTCCTCCAACACTTCTTTGTGCTGACAAATAAGGTTTCTGGCACTAAGTACGTCACGTCCAACACATTCTTTGAAGAGGTTGCTGCTATTAATTACTTGCTAGATAAGTGGAGTGAACGTGTGATATGTGGTGATGATGAAGTGTTCAAAAACATGGCTGTTAAGATGAAGGACAAATATGATAAGTATTGGGGCGATCCAGAGAAAATGAACAAATACATATTTATTGCTGCCATTCTTGATCCTAGGTAAAAATCTTATATTCATTTGTTCATTCTTGTTATAATTCAATATATAGCTCCTGGCCTTATGAGTTATGGCATGCTAACTTTGGTTTCTCTTTCTATGCAAGGACCAAGGAATCTGATTTCTTCAAGGATACGATCCAGCGGACATATGGGGTAAGTAAAGGTAACAGGATATGGAGTTCTGCACACACTGCATTTGTGTCACTTTTCGGTGAATACAAAATATTATATGGCGTGAACGAATCAACACCACAACCTGCATCTAGTGATTGTGCTAGTGAGAGTTCAACACCACAATCAGATCCCATGCTTATGAGAGATTTATACAACAAGAGGATGAAGCTAACTACTGGTGATGGTAGTCGTAGAAGTGAATTAGACAAGTACTTAGCTGAAGATGTAGAAGAAAATAGTCCTCAATTCAAGGTTCTCAATTGGTGGAAAGACAACTCATTGCGCTTTCCTGTTCTTTCAAGAATGGCTCGCGACATATTAGCAATTCCTATTTCAACCGTTGCTTCCGAATCAGCTTTTAGTACTAGTGGGCGTATTCTTGATGGCTTTCGAAGCTCCTTGACTCCGATGACACTCCAAGCCTTGATTTGTACACAAGATTGGCTTCGTTGTAAGCATATCAACATTGAGGCTAATCTAGAGGAGTTGTCTAAACTAGAAGAAGGTACTAATTATACGCATAAACCATAAAGCACACCTTGCTATTACTGAGTACTAACCATTATATTGTGTTTTTCATGTAGGGGTTCTAGATCTCCCAGCCTCAAGGGAGAATGAGGATCTCTTTATCATTGACTGATGTGTCCTTGAAGCAACAAAGCTATTTTATTTTGGGTAATTAGGCTGATGGCAATTGTTGAAGGTTGAAACTACTTTTGGTAATTAGGCGGCTGGCATGGTAGTTTAAGCCTGAAACAATGTTGGTGAATATTTTGGTAAATAGTTGCCCTAGGGCAGCACTACACAACCTGAAAAACTGCAGTTATGCACATGTTCTGTACTGAACTAGTGACTAATGTGTAAATCTTCTATATATGCTTGTGTATTAATTATGATATGCTAAGGTACACTATGCTTGTTCTGCTCTATGCGTGATGGGATGAATATGACGGCCCTGATGGATGAATGTTGATGCTCTTTGCTCTGTACTAAGTTTGAACATGTACAGCCGTGTGAGCTTGGTTGTCTACTTGTCTCGTATATGTGAACCTGTGATGGCCCTGCCCCTGATGGTTGAATGGTGAATTGCTGATGCTATTTACACTCAAGTTAGATCATGTACAAAATATTTACTCATCGAAATATGTAACCAGAACTTAAAAATTGTTGCCTTATTTTCAAATTCGCGTCAACTTTGGTTATTTTGGTATGTACCGAAACCATACCGAAATATTTTGGTATATACCGAAACCGAACCGTATTTTATTTTCAAACCGTATTTACCGAAGTATAAATACCGTACAAACCGATAAACCGTATTTACCGAACCATGTAAACCGAATAAACCGAACGCACAGAGTGAATGGAGCCACACGCTACGGACAGGCTGTGCACGAATACCCAACGAAGTCCTGGCTTCCTATTCTTTTGCTCAATCAAGGTGTGGGTTCCTTCTATATTATGCGACGAACTGGAGACGTTGCTGCATACTACAAAAGTCGAATTATTGAGCAGGTGAGTGAGGACAGGACATCCTTGATGGGAAAACTAGCCGCTTAGTGCATTTCTAACCTATCCTCTATAAACGGTTAGAAAAGTAAAAACGCGGTTTCACTTCTCTAATTGGCATCTAGCTGATCCCCGATAGACCTTAGTGGAGTAAAAAAATGACTCAGCCACCGAAAATCTTTTGTATTTTTATTCCATTGTTGAGCGGCCGAGTAAATCTTCTCTCCCACTCATTCTCTCCTCTGCCTCCTCTTCTCCCCCTCGCCTTGCCGCCGGCGCACAAAATCCGCCCTTTCCTGCCGCCCCCTCTCCTCCCAATGGCCGGATGTGGTGGCCGGAGGTCCACAGCGCGGACCCACGCCGTCACGCCCGCAGGTCATCGTCCGCTGGTGCATCCTCGAGCCGCAGCTGCTCGCCTGATCCGCCCGCCCCCAATCGATTCGCCAACTTCCCGGAGCTCCCTCCGCCGCCACCGACGAGGACCTACCTCGGCGTCCGGCAACGCTCGTGGGGAACGTGGGCGACGGAGATCACCGACCGCGGGGCCCACCAACGGAAGTGGATCGGGCTGTTCCACACGCCCGAGCCCGCGACCATGGAGTACGGCCGGTGGCAATTACGGTTCCACGGTCACGATGCGAGCCTGAACTTCCTGTTTGGGATGGCGCCTCTCCACCTCGTCCGTCGGATCCAGGGGTAGTGAGCGCGACAATGGCGCGGGAGAACCAAGAGGTGACGGAGCGCCTCGCAGCGGAGGCTGCCGACGAGGCGTACATGGTGGACCTCCACTGTCAGCACCTGAAGCTCGTTGAGGCAGAGTGGGTGATATTCGCCGAGAACAGGGTGGAGCTCATCGTTATCTCCGACGACGAGGTGGAGGGCGGCGTGGTGGAGGAGATTGACGCCGAGGAGTGGCGGAGTGTCTTCCCCGACGACGGCACTGGCCCGGACCCAACTCTCATCGAGGGTGGCCTGATGAGGAAGGATTGGCTTGACCTCTACTTCGACCGTTGAATCTCAGTTTTTAGTGCAGTAGTTTAAGTTTAAATTTATGTTTAATGTTTGGTTGTCAAGACTATCTGTGTTGAACTTATATTTAAATGCATGCAAATTTTGGTTGAAATTAGATTGAATTTATGCAAATTCACATTTTACTCCCCTAAGTTTAGTGGACAGGGTAGAACCAACCAAAATTTAGTGAAGTATAAATATTCCATTAAGATTTACTTGGCCGATTACTCATTATTTTCTAGGGGATCGGTTAAAAATGCCCTTAGCTGGACAACTTACCGATGGTTAGGATTAAGTAAGAACGACCTCGCTTCCAGGCTTAGTCAAGATCTAATCCCGTTCTTATCAGCGCCCAATAAACTTGTATTTTAATCACGAGCCAGGTTAGCTTAATTAGTCCATGGCCTCTCTAGCTTGCAGACACATAAGATCGCAGCGTTGCAGTAGACCACAATCGGCCCTGGAGAGGAACAATGGCTGGCCGTAAGTCCAAGGTCCCCAAATGGCCGGAAGTAAAAGGTATCAATGACTACGCGGTAGCATTTGGTTGCCTGGCGATGGCAACCAGAGGGCTGGGCTTTCTCGTGGTTACCTGGACCACCGTCGTTCTTCTTGGTGGATTCGTCTCCATACTGCAGAAGAAGGATTTTTGGTCTCTCACAGTGATTACATTCATACAAATAGCCGGGTTAGTCCTACTCCTTAGTTTTTCTCTATTATTTCCCAGGATATTTCCCCCTAGTTGTATTGAGTTTCATACTGACCTTTGGCGATTAGTTATCATGAGCTTCATCTTTTTCAACTTACTAGCTTCAATTGTTGTTATGTATCCGATATATACAAGCTTTGCAAAAGGAAGAACTATTGTCTATTTTAAATAAACGTACTTTAGAAAAACGAAGGTAGAAGTTCTGACTCATTCATTGATTAAGAGAGAATAGAGATTGTTTGAGTTACAACAACACCTCTTAAAACTTTACTCTCCTGGCTTGATTGTTCCAAATTTCTTAGCACCTGCGGCCACCTAAAGCAAAACTAT
Organism: Triticum timopheevii; assembly: GCA_963921465.1. NCBI lineage: Eukaryota > Viridiplantae > Streptophyta > Magnoliopsida > Poales > Poaceae > Triticum > Triticum timopheevii. Next base: position 629,335,975 of record OY997266.1, on the reverse strand, counting down.
TTTTTTTATGTTGCCGAGGAGAACCATCAATGGTGTGGACTTGTTGTGGAAGACACATGCATTTCTTTCATTTCAAATGGTCCATGAGGTGAGCATGATGAGGGAAGTCATAGCCTTTTCTTCTGAGATAACCCAATCTACCAATTTTTAGTGGAGCTCAACAATTGTCAAGTCGAAGTATTGACGTGCACAAGTTCGATCCAATCCTTGAGCATACCCTGTAGCCTTATTGTGTAACATCACTTTAAGGATAGAAGATCAACAGACTCTTGTTCCCATTTACAAAGGGGGCAAAGGCCACAATTTGGCCATCCACGTTTTGCCACTCTATCCACGGGCTAAGTATTAGTTTGGATCACCAACCAAGCAAAGAACTTAACCTTAGGTAATGCCGAAGCTTTCACACCCTATGCTCCAAAGGGGAGCGAATTGTGCCACAAAATTGAGCCTTGTAAGCAGACTCAGTTGTGTAGTGCCTTCCTAACAATGGCATCGTCTGCTTCCTCCACTAGGTCGAAGTCACGGAGAGTGGCCCATAAATCAGAAAATTGGCGAGAGTTTTCAAAGGAGAAGGTCGATGTCATTTTGATCTTCGAAACCCACACTGTCCTTCAGGGCTTCTCGAACTTTCTAGTTCTTTCTTGTCGAAAGCCGCATAAGTTAGGAGGGGTGTTGTATTTCATTGTGTGGTGTTGCACCCAAGGTGATTTTAAAAACAATGTCCGCGCACCGTTCCCCACAATGAGGGTCATGGAGGCAAGGGTTGCTCATTCCAATTCACATCTTTGTTGGCTCCTTCCACCAAGACCAAAACCAACGTAGTCTAAGACCCGTTTGGCTAGGTATGGTTGGGCGGCTGACACGCGGGCCCGAGACTGATACCAAGCGGACGCATGGCACGTCCGTCTCGTGTCCGTGTGGACGCAAATCGGGCCTAATTTTGGAGCAGAAATGCGCCCACACGAACCCAAGCGGATAGAATTTGCGTATGCGTCCGTGCGTTTGGTCATGGTTTTTGGTCTCGCGGATCCAAGCGGTTGAAAGCGGACGAAATGGGGCGCTGTGTTGGACTTGGCCTTAGGCCTTGTTCTATTTGAAGGGGATTTAGAGGGGTTGAGGGGTTCAGATCCTGTGCAAGTCAAAATCCCCCACTCTCATTATCTGAACACAAAACAAGATCTTTTTTCTTTCTAATAAAGACAAAACAAGAAATCTATGAGATAAATTGTTAAGCACAATTGAGAAGCTTAGATGTAAGACGTAGACCAACAAGCTCCCTTTTGTTTTTTGATACTGCTGTCAATGATTTCCCTTGTTGTTTCGACATTTCATTTAAGCTTGTGCTTTACAACATAACAGGGTGGTGGATGATAACCTTTATGGGGGTGACAAGGTTAGCTCAATTGGAACGGCAGTATGGGGATTGTGTGTGGTGACTCAGTTTATGTCGCGGAACAGAGTGACTAGAACAATGCCATCGGGAAAGTTCTTAAAAGTTGTGGGGCTTGTTAAACAACTTTTAGGAGTGATCGCAGCGTCATTCCAAATAGTGGCATACTGGATTGCGTGTATCTGCGCTGTTTTTGTTATCTTTGCTTGGGGGCCGTACATCGCCACCGGGGTCTCCCTGTGGCGTTTAGCACAGCACGACTACGGAAGCTCGGATGGAGATTCTAGCAAAGCAAACATGACTCCGGCGCTTAATTTCTTGTACATCATTGTTGTGGTCCAAGGTGCAATCTTTGCCTATACAACAATAATCGATGTTTATGTGCGGAGAAAGATAGTGACAGCAGTGGCAAAAGAGTATGGCTTCGAAGGTCCAAGATTCGGATTAGTTGCGGGTTACATGAGTGAAACACGGAAAGGATGCTCGAAGAATCCATCCTTCGCCAAAGAAAGGAACCTGGTGACATATGCGATGGACCTGACGGTGTCGTCTGAAGACTACGCCGCAGGGGTAATGATTCTGAGCACAATCCTTGGGCCATTGAGGTCTGTAGAATCAACCAAGTTTCCAGGCCAGAACAGGCTCATAAGAAAGCTGATCCTGTATGCACCCTCCAGCCACACCTTCCGTTTCCTGTTGCTCATATCGAATCCCAGAAACCGCCCATATGGCCTAGAGATGCCACAAGGAGTTGAAAGCATCGGAATAAGAGAGGTAAGGAAGCACGCTGCGAATATAGTGCTGCACACGGCCGATGGAGTCAGTCCGGAGCTGCTTCCGGAAGTGATCAAATGCATATCCTCACTGATCGGCACGTTCCCAGAACATCAGCGATTTTTTTCCTCAAACAGTGACAGTTATTATGGCAATGAGGAGAAGGACTACCTGGAGTCTTTATGGAACTGTCTACATGTTCTTTTCGTGCTCACTGCGGACGAGAACAATTGTAGACTCATCATCAACACTCCAGGTCTGCTCACCAAGATCATGACACCAGTAGCCTCCGACTTTTACCATCAAACTGATCATGATGCTTGCAAGGACGTACTCGATGAATCAATGAGAGTGATGCACCAGCTCACGGTTTCTCATGGGCAAACAGGGGCCAAGCTGTTTCCCGAAATTGAAACTAACCTGCAGCTGGAAGCAGTCGAAATGATGGTGAGGACTATCAGCTCTGATAAATGTTCTCCATCAATAAATGAATTGGCCATGGAGATTTTTACCAACCTAAACATGCCCGCAGAAATAAATGTCAGGGAAGATATCATTGAGAAGCTGACAGACATCTACACATACACATGCGACTACCGCAGCATAATAGCACTTGAAGCACTGTCGACCCTATGTTCCCAAGATGGAAGCAATGTCATGATTATCTTACAAGTAAATGGTTCCGCAGTTTACTCTTTCACAGATGAACTTGACGCTTTAAGTGATGGATACAAGTACAGCAGATACCATATGATTGTAGCAGAAATCCTGCAACATGCATGTCTCCATTGCACCAGGGACGATGAATGCTTCAGTGCACTCAAGGAGTCCATGACTTACGTGATTCCAAAGGTAATCCCTCTCCAGTCAATACAGTAAAAGTTCTCGGATGATTTCTTATTTTATTTTTTTGGAGAAGGAGGATAACCCCGGGCCTCTGCATCTGACAGATGTGTCTTGGATGATTAGCATCTGAATACATAAGAGGATAAATGATCATGTCTTATTTATCACCTACACCTGTCAGATTAAGCATACCCTTACCATTTGCAGGTGCTCAAGAAAATAGTTACAGCAGAAGCAACACCAACAGGTCAACAAGGCGGTGCTTTGCAAGATGATGACCATTGCAGTAGCTCTTCTTCTCTTCAGGAACATGATAATGGCCAGAACAGCAGCTCTTCTTCTATTGAGGAAATTCAAAAACAACAGGACATCCGGATAATAGAGACAGCTCTATTATCCCTTTGTGTGACAGTACATGAGACGTTCATCAGTGCTGATCAGGTTTTGGCAGTTCAGTTTGATGAAGCAATGGACCTTGTTCGCGATTACAGGGAATAAGAATGGAAAGTCATGCCGCCATCTACCATTGTCTGTGGGAAACCCCTCGTCAAATTAAGGCTTATCATTCAACTGCAGTATTAATCTATGTGTTGCGTTGCGTCTAAATTTTATAACAATGTAATGTTATGTCAACTATGCTATATGTCATATCTCAGTGTATCTCTGAAACTAGTACCATTCAAAAATCAACTACTCTATATGTTTTATGTCATATTTCAGTGTATTTCTGGAACTAGTACTATTTGATTGTGCATCAGGGGAGCATCGATTTTTTGTCTAACAAGAGCAGTCGTCCCGGCGCCGGGAATCCTGCAAGGTATGCGTTGTTTATTGGAACTGAGAAAATGAGAAAACTGAAAAAATGAGGAAGGTCGTGTATTGGAAGTTGGAACTAACAAGTTCGGGATTTGGCTGCCAGGGCTACGGCCTACGGAGGCGTCTCGTGATGGCGAGCTCCTTGGAGCAACTTGCCTGGGTGCGTGCACGCGGTTGGTTGGATGGATCCGGGGAAGGTGGTTAGGGCGGCGGCGATCCCCGGGGGAGCCGCGAGCGCTGCTAGGTTTAGCCGGAGGGGTGTGCGAGAGCCGAGGGGCGTGCGTGCTATGGAGCACAGAGTCGTGTACTCGTGTGCGTGCGTGGCGTCATGTCACACTTTCTCACACGCAGACACGCTTCTTCCTTTCCATATTACTCCCTCCGTTCCTAAATATAAGTCTTTACTCTTCACAATTACAATCTTTTGTCCTCTCCAGCCGCCCAACTCTTCTCCTGTCATGCAGACCCCCGCGTCGCCTCTCTCTCTGGCGGCACGGGGAGAACCACTCCGGCGCCGCCTCCTTCAACCAAGAAGGAAATCTAATATCCGGATCACCAAGCTTGTTTTCACGCAAAGGAGAGTTCCATCCGGACACGGGACGAAGTCTTGAGTCTTGTATCTTCACGATCCAGCAGTTCGGCCAAAGTATATAGTCCGGCTGTCCGGATACCCCCTAATCCAAGACTCCCTCAGTAGCCCCTGAACCAGGCTTCAATGACGATGAGTCCGACGCGCAGTTTGTCTTCGGCATTGCAAGGCGGGTTTCATCTTCGAATACTCCAAAGTTCCTGTACGAACAGTGTTCGGCTTCTCATCAATGTTATACTCCTCGACTTCTGTGCTTCAATAATGGCCATCTCCACGTGCCGAGCGAATACGAGGAGCCGGAGCATTTTCGCATTTGCCACCCCGACCCTGCAGGAAAGCGATAACCCACAAGTGTAGGGGATCGCAACAGCTTTCGAGGGTAAAGTATTCAACCCAAATTTATTGATTCGACACAAGGAGAGCCAAAGAATATTCTTGAGTATTAGCAGTTGAGTTGTCAATTCAACCACACCTGGACAACTTAGTATCTGCAGCAAAGTATTTAGTAGCAAAAGTAGTATGATAATAAAGGTAACGGTAGCAAAAATAATGTTTTTGGATTTTGTAGTGATTGTAAAAATAGCAACAGAAATGTAAATAAGCGAAGAACAATATATGAAAAGCTCGTAGGCAATGGATCAGTGATGGATAATCATGCCGGATGCGATTCCTCATGTAATAGCTATAACATAGGGTGACACAGAACTAGCTCCAGTTCATCAATGTAATGTAGGCATGTATTCTGTAAATAGTCATACGTGCTTATGGAAAAGAACTTGCATGACATCTTTTGTCCTACCCTCCCGTGGCAGCGGGGTCCTAGCGGAAACTAAGGGATATTAAGGCCTCCTTTTAATAGAGAATCGGAACAAAGCATTAGCACAAAGTAAATACATGAACTCCTCAAACTACGGTCATCACCGAGAAGTATCCCGATTATTGTCACTTCGGGGTTGTCGGATCATAACACATAATAGGTGACTATAGACTTGCAAGATAGGATCAAGAACACACATATATTCATGAAAACATAATAGGTTCAGATCTGAAATCATGGCACCCGGGCCCTAGTGACAAGCATTAAGCATAGCAAAGTCATAGCAACATCAATCTCAGAACATAGTGGATACTAGGGATCAAACTCTAACAAAACTAACTTGATTACATGGTAAATCTCATCCAATCCATCACCGTCCAGCAAGCCTACGATGGAATTACTCACGCACGGCGGTGAGCATCATGAAATTGGTGATGGAGGATGGTTGATGATGATGACAACGACGAATCCCCCTCTCCGGAGCCCAGAACGGACTCCAGATCAGCCCCCCCCCCCCCCCCGAGAGAGATTAGGGCTTGGCGGCGGCTCCATGTCGTAAAACGCGATGAAACTTTCTCTCTGATTTTTTTTTCTCCCCAAACTGAATATATGGAGTTGGAGTTAAGGTCGGTGGAGGTCCAGGGGGCCCACGAGATAGGGGGGCGCGCCCTATAGGGGGGGCGCCCCCTGTCTCATGGACAGGGTGTGGGTCCCTCTGGTGTATTTCTTTCGCCCAGAAATTCTTATTAATTCCAAAAGGTGCCTCCGTGGATTTTCAGGACATTCCGAGAACTTTTCTTTTCTACACATAAAACAACATCATGTCAGTTCTGCTGAAAACAGCAACAGTCCGGGTTAGTTTCATTCAAATCATGCAAGTTAGAGTCCAAAACAAGGGCAAAAGTGTTTGGAAAAGTAGACATGTTGGAGATGTATCAACTCTCCAAGCTTAAACCTTTGCTTGTCCTCAAGTAATTCAGTTGATAAACTGGAAGTGAAAAAGAAAAACTTTTACAAACTCTGTTTTCTCTTTTTGTTGTAACATGAAAAGCCCGCATTCAAGTTTCAGCAAATACTATGAACTAACGATACTCACAATAACACCTAGGTTTCACAATTACTCATATCAATAGCATACTCAGCTAGCAAGCCATAATAATCAAACTCGGATGACACCACTTTCTCAAAACAATCATAACATGTTATAAATAAATGGTATCTCGCTAGCCCTTTCTGAGACTGCAAAACATAAATGCGGAGCACCTTTAAAGATCAAGGACTGACTAAATATTCTAATTCATGGTAAAAGAGATCCAGTCAAGTCATACCCAATATAAACCAATAGTAATGAATGCAAATGATAGTGTGCTCTCCCGCGGGTGCTTTTAATAAGAAGGGTGATGACTCAACATAAAAGTAAATAGATAGGCCCTTCGCAGAGGGAAGCAGGGATTTGTAGAGGTGCCAGAGCTCTATTTTAAAATAGAGATTGAATAACAGTTTGAGCGGCATACTTTCACTGTCAACGCAACAACTATGAGATGACTGTATCTTCCATACTACATGCATTATAGGCAGTTCCCAAACAGAATGGTAAAGGTTTATACTGCCCCAACCACCAACAAGCATCAACCCATGGCTTGCTCGAGACAACAAGTGCCTCCAACTAACAACAGCCCTGGGAGAGTTTTATTTAATTATTTTGATTTGCTTTGATCTTTTGGATCGTGGGACTGGGCATCCCGGTTACCGGCCCTTTTTCGTGAATGAGGAGCGGAGTCCACTCCTCTTGAGAATAACCCACCTAGCATGGAAGATATAGGCAGCCCTAGTTGTAACATGAGCTGCTCGAGCATACAAACAGAATTTCATTTGAAGGTTTGGAGTTTGGCACATACAAATTTACTTGGAACGGCAGGTAAATACCGCATATAGGAAGGTATAGTGGACTCATATGGAACAACTTTGGGGTTTAAGGAGTTTGGATGCACAAGCAGTAATCCCGCTTAGTACAGGTGAAGGCTAGCAAAAGACTGGGAAGCGACCAACTGAGAGAGCGACAACAGTCATAAACATGCATTAAAATTAATTCACACCGAAAGCATGAGTAGGATATAATCCACCATGAACATAAATATCATGAAGGCTATGTTGATTTGATTCAACTACATGCGTGAACATGTGCCAAGTCGAGTCACTCAATTCATTCAAAGGAGGATACCATCCCATCATACCACATCATAAGCATTCTAATAGCATGTTGGCACGCAAGGTAAACCATTATAACTCATAGCTAATCAAGCATGACACAAGCAACTATAATCTCTAAATGTCATTGCAAATATGTTTACTTCATAATAAGCTGAATCAGAAACGATGAACTCATCATATTTACAAAAACAAGAGAGGTCGAGTTCATACCAGTCTTTCTCATCTCAATAAGTCCATCATATATCATCATTATTGCCTTTCATTTGCACGACCGAACGATGTGTATAATAATAGGAGTGCACGTGCATTGGACTAAGCTGGAATCTGCACGCATTCAACTCAAGAGAGAAGACAAGTAATATGGGCTCTAAGTTAAATAAACAATCATGCATATGAGAGCCACTAAGCATTTTCAATATGGTCTTCTCGACCCCCAAAGGAAAGAAAAGAAAATAAAACTATTTACACGGGAAAGCTCCCAACAAGTAACAAGAAGAACTAGAAATCTTTTTGGGTTTTCATTTTAAATTCTACTACAAGCATGGAAATTAAACTAACTAATTTTTTTGTTTTTTCTTAAGATTTATCAAACACACAAGAAGAAAACTAGAAAAATAAATTTAAACTAGCATGGATAATACAATGAAAGAGTATGAGCACCGACGACTAGTGCGTGAACATGAATGTAAAGTCGATGAGAAATACGTACTCCCCCAAGCTTAGGCTTTTGGCCTAAGTTGGTGTAGTACCAAGGACCGCCTGGCTGATATCCATAAGTGAAACCGGGGTCGTACTGAGATGCAGCGGCAACCGCCTCCTGAGCTACAGCGTGTTGGCGAGCTGCCTCCGCTCTCCTCTCGTGTTCAGCTGCTTCCTCCCTGGTGACAACATATCTTCCTTTTGCCTGATAATCAAAAAGGTAGGGAGCAGGAAGAGTAATAGGGACGACGTTGCGTCTGTCATAGGTTAGTCGATATTGGAGGAATTGTTCATTCCTCCCAAGAAATTGATGATTGAACATAGCTTCAGAATCCAAATAAACAGGAGGTATAATCATATCCCCCTCTCGTGGGGCTATATTAAGATAATTAGCCACACGGGTTGCATAAATTCCTCCAAATAAATTTCCATTTCTACTATTATTCTGCAACCTACGTGCAACTATTGCCCCCAAGTTATAACCTTTATAACCTAACAAAGCACCCTTGAGGACACAAAGATCAGGGACACACATGTGACATGCTTCATCCTTACCTTAATGCATCTACCAATAAAGAGAGCAAAATAATGTATAGCAGGAAAATGAATGCTCCCTATGGTAGCTTGTGCTATGTCCCTAAATTCTCCCACAGTAATACTAGCAAGGAAATCTCTAAATTCAGATTTGTGAGGACCATTAATATTACCCCACTGCGGGAGTTTGCAAGCAGTTGTCAAATCCTCTATATCCATGGTATAAGATGTATCATAAATATCAAATATGACACTAGGGGAATTACGCGTGCAGTTATATTTAAACCTCCGCACAAAAGAATCAGTCAACTGATAGTACCGCGGACACTTATCTTGTAAGAAATCCTCCAGCTCGGCATTACGCACATACGCGTCAAATTCCTCCTTGAAGCCTGCTTCGACCATAAAATCATCGGATGGCCACTCACAAGCTCGTACATCCGCGTCCCTTGGCAATTCAACATCTTGCTCACGTATGGCAATCCTGGGCCCTTTCTTCACCGAGGAACCACCTTGGTACATTCTTCTAAACATAATTCTTTTTCTGAAAAATTTCTGAAATTTTAGTAACTTCAAAATAAAAGTGAATAAAACTAAACAAGATTGGTAGCAACTACTCCTACAAGTGCCTAGAGCCTATATCATGCATCAGAATTGCTTGGGACCTCATAAATTTAACATGCAAGCTCAAGAACATGGTCACCTATGCAGCAAAAATTTGCAATGAATAAAGCACTAGAACAAAAACTAATTGGACCAATGGAGGAGTCACATACCAAGCAACAATCTCCCAAAGTAGTTTTGTGAATGGAGCTCTGAGCAAGGAGATCGAAAATCGCAGCAAAATCAGCTAGAACTTGTGCTTGAGCTAGATGGGATTTTTTTTGGTAGAAGATGAAGTGTGTGGGTGTTGGCATAAGTGGAGGGGGGCCACCAGGGGCCCACGAGACAGGGGGCGCACCCTATAGGGGGGGGCGCCCTATAGGGAGGGCGCGCCCTCCACTCTCATGGCCTGGTGCTTGCCCCTTCTGCAGTGTTTTCAGTGCCTAAAATCCTCAAATATTCCATAAAAAATCATACTAAATTTGCAGGGCATTTGGAGCACTTTTATTTTCGGGATATTTTTTAATGCACAGATAATTCAGAAAACAGACAGATAATACTATTTTTGCTTTATTTATTCTAAATAACAGAAAGTAAAAAGAGGGTACAGAAGGTTGTGCCTTCTAGTTTCATCCATCTCATGATCATAAAAATGAATCCACTAACAAGGTTGATCAAGTTTTGTTAACAAACTCATTCTGAATAACACGGGACCGGAGAAATTTCGAATAACACTAAGTTACCTCAACGGGGATATGAAAATCCCCAACAATTAGAATATCATGCTTTTTCTTGACAGTAGGGAGAGGAAATTCAAACCCCCCAATAATAATAGTTGGAACTTTTCCAATAGAATTGATGCTATGAACTTGAGATTGCTTCCTCGGAAAGTGTACCGTATGCTCATTACCATTAACATGAAGAGTGACATTGCCTTTGTTGCAATCAATAACAGCCCCTGCAGTATTAAGAAAAGGCCTACCAAGGATAATAGACATACTATCGTCCTCGGGATTATCAAGAATAACAAAGTCCGTTAAGATAGTGACATTTGCAACCACAACAGGCACATCCTCACAAATACCGACAGGTATAGCAGTTGATTTATCAGCCATTTGCAAAGATATTTCAGTAGGTGTCAACTTATTCAATTCAAGTCTACGATATAAAGAGAGAGGCATAACACTAACACCGGCTCCAAGATCACATAAAGCAGTTCTAACATAATTTCTTTTAATAGAGCATGGTATAGTTGGTACCCCGGGATCTCCAAGTTTCTTTGGTATTCCACCCTTAAAAGTGTAATTAGCAAGCATGGTGGAAATTTCAGCTTCTGGTATCTTTCTTTTATTTGTGATGATATCCTTCATATACTTAGCATAAGGATTTACTTTGAGCATATCAGTTAAGCGCATACGTAAGAAAATAGGTCTAATCATTTCAGCAAAGCGCTCAAAATCCTCATCATCCTTTGTCTTGGATGGTTTAGGAGGAAAGGGCATGGGTTTCTGAACCCATGGTTCTCTTTCTCTACCGTGCTTCCTAGCAACAAAATCTCTCTTATGATAACGTTGATTCTTTGATTGTGGGTTATCAAGATCAACAGCAGGTTCAATCTCTACTTCATTGTTTTTGCTAGGTTGAGCATCAACATGAACATTATTATTAACATTATCACTAGGTTCATGTTCATCACCTGATTGAGTTTCAGCATCAGAGATAGAAATATCATTGGGATTCTCAGGTGTGTCTACGGTAGGTTCACTAGAAGCATGCAAAATCCTATCGTTTTTCTTTTTCTTCTTCGTAGAAGAACTAGGTGCCTCTAAATTATTTCTCTGAGAATCTTGCTCGATTCTCTTAGGGTGGCCTTCAGGATACAAAGGTTCCTGAGTCATTCTACCAGTTCTAGTAGCCACTCTAACAGCAAAGTCATTTTTATTATTTAATTGCTCAAGCAAATCATTTTGAGCTTTGAGTACTTGCTCAGCTTGAGTAGCAACCATAGAAGCATATTTGCTAACGAGTTGGAGTTCACCTTTAACTCTAGCCATATTATCGCTAATGCGTCCTATCTCAAAAGCATTATTCTTTAACTCTGTACCAACATAAGCATTAAAACTTTTTTGTCTAGCCATAAAGTCATCAAATTCATCTAAGCATGGTCTATGAAATTTAGTAGAGGGTATTTCAACTTTATCATATCTATAGAGAGAATTTACCTTTACTAGCAGTGTCGGGTTATCAAGACAATGTGGTTCTTCAACAGGCGGTATATGAAGACCATGTATTTCTTAAATAGGGGGTAAATTCTTAACATCTTCAGCTTTAATACCTTTTTCTTTCATTGATTTCTTTTCCTCTTGCATATCTTCAGGACTTAGAAATAAAACACCTCTCTTCTTCGGAGTGGGTTTAGGAATAGGCTCAGGAGTTGGCTCAATTGGTTCAGGAATTGCCTCAGGAATTGGCTCAGGAAGAGTCCAATTATTTTCATTAGTCAACATATTATTCAATAATATTTCAGCTTCGTTGACTGTTCTTTCCCTGAAAACACAACCAGCACAACTATCCAAGTAGTCCTTGGAAGCATCGGTTAGTCCATTATAAAAGATATCAAGTATTTCATTTTTCTTAAGAGGATGATCAGGCAAGGCATTAAGTAACCGGAGAAGCCTCCCCCAAGCTTGTGGGAGACTCTCTTCTTTGATTTGCACAAAATTATATATTTCTCGCAAGGCAGCTTGTTTCTTATGAGCAGGGAAATATTTAGCAGAGAAGTAATAAATCATATCCTGGGGACTACGCACACAACCAGGAGCAAGAGAATTATTATACCAAGTCTTAGCATCACCCTTTAATGAGAACAGAAATATATTAAGGATATAATAATAGCGAGACTTCTCATCATGAGTAAACAGGGTAGCTATATCATTTAACTTGGTAAGATGTGCCACAACAGTTCCAGATTCAAGGCCATAAAAAGGATCAGATTCAACTAAAATAATAATCTCAGGATCAACAGAGAATTCATAATCCTTATTAGTAACACAGATAGGTGAAGTAGAAAAAGCAGGGTTAGGTTTCATTCTAGCATTAAGAGACTTCTGCTTCCATTTAGCTAATAATTTTTTAAGATCATATCTATCATTGCAAGCAAATATTGCTCTAGCAGCTTCTTCACTCATAACATAACCCTCAGGAACAACAGGCAATTCATAATCATTGGGGGAACCTTCATCATCACTATCATCAATAATAGCATCTTCAATAATTTCATTCCCCCTAACTCTAGCAAGTTGTTCATCAAGAAATTCACCTAATGGCAGAGTAGTATCACGCACAGAAGTAGTTTCATCATAAGTATCATGCAAAGCAGAAGTGGCATCATTAATATCATGCGACATATCAGAATTCATAGCAATAGTAGGTTTACGTATCGCAAGCTTACTCGAAACATAAGGAGAATCTAGTGCAGAGCTAGATGGCAGTTCCTTACCTCCCCTCGTAGTTGAGGGATAGATCGTAGTTTTCGCGTCTTTAAAGTTCTTCATAGTGATCAACATATATAAATCCCAAGTGACTCAGATAATAGAGCTATGCTCCCCGGCAACGGCGCCAGAAATTAGTCTTGATAACCCACAAGTATAGGGGATCACAACAGCTTTCGAGGGTACACTACTAGGAAAAGGGCTATAGATGATATGGCCACTAATGGCGCACCAGGCATGTGGTGCTCCATTACTATATACTAATGGCGCACCTTTTTCAGGTGCGCCATTAGTAATATATTACTAATGGCGCACCTTGTGTCTGGTGCGCCATTAGTAGCTTCGAAAAAAAATGTTACTGATGGCGCACCGTTGTACAGTGCGCCATTACTAGTTGACATAGTAATGGCGCACCAAAGTCAACGTGCGCCATTAGTATATTACTAATGGCGCACCTTGTGTCTGGTGCGCCATTAGTAGTTTTGAAAAAAAATGTTACTGATGGCGCAACGTTGTACAGTGCGCCATTACTAGTTGACATAGTAATGGCGCACCAAAGTCAACGTGCGCCATTAGTAGTTTTGAAAAAAACTTGTTAGTAATGTCGAGCCCCACTTCCCCTCGCCCCGTCGCCCCCCCTCTGCTCGCCGCCCCCTTGCCCCACCTCCCCTCGCCCCGACGCGCCCACCCCGCCTGCCCCTGCCGTCCACCGTCGCCGACGACCCACCGCACCCTCCCCCGCTCCACCGGCCGCCGCCGCTGACGCCCGGCCCGCACCCTCCCCCACTCCACCGTCACCGACCCCCGGCCCGCACCCTCCCCCGCTCCTCCGGCCGCCGCCGCCGACCCCCGGCCCGCACCCTCCCCCACTCGACCGTTGCCGACGACCCACCGCACCCTCTCCCCCACTCCACCAGCCGCCCCCGCCGACCCCTGGCCCGCACCCTCCCCCCCACTCCACCGTCGCCGACGACCCCCCGCACCCTCCCCCCATATGAATATTTTTTTCATATTCATAAATATTTTCAAATAACAAATTTGAACATATTTTTAAAAAAATTATTACTGTTTTATAAAAAAATTACGGTTATGATTTAAACAAGTTTGAACATATTTAAACACAAATAAATACCAAACAACATTTAAAATGCATAAAAATAATATTGGAGAGCCTGGGAATCGAACCCAGGACCTCCTAGTGTGTGTGTTGCGTGTTGACCAGTCGAGCTAGTGGGCGGGTTCTAATGTGGATTGGGTTAGGTGGAATATAACCTGAGTGCTCGAACTGTAATAGAAAAACATTCTAATGGCGCACCTCTGCGGGGTGCGCCATTAGTAAGCTTCCCCCCAGTCCACCTATTCCCCTCCCTCGCTAGATCCCCACTCGACCTAACTTTGCCCTCTCCGCCCCAACCATACGCCGCCGCCGCGCCTGCACGCCCCCGTGCTCGCCGTCCCCAGCCGTGCTCGCTGCCCCCGCCGCACCCGACCACCACCGCCCCCAACGCCCCCGTGCTCGCCGTCCCCACCCGCGCCCTCGACGTCCTCCCGCCCAAGCCTCGAGGGCATCCGCATGGAACGGATCAGGTGAGACACAGAGACAGGCGAGTGGAGGAGCCCGCCGCGTGTCACCGGAGCTTCAACGCCCAGCCGCCGCCGGAGCTTCAACGCCGGCATCTTCCTCCATTCTCCATCCCCTCCCCAGGTGATTCGTCCCTTCTCCTCCACCCCCTCCCCTGCAAACCCTAGGGCCATGGTGGCAGGCTCCTCTTACAGTTGGTCGATCTTAATGTGAGTGATTGGGACATCGGGGAGGAAGAAACGGAAGGGCCTGATGGCGAGCGGTGGTAGAGGTGGCGGTGGTTGCGATGTAGCCGTTGCCAAAGAAGCTTTCTCTCTTCTCAACTCGTAGAAATCTTCATTTTTCTTGTGTGTGTGTATAATATTCAACATGATCTCATAACTCATGTAAGCCCATGGAAGCATTGCAACCCAACTGGTTGTTATGCACTTTTGAGTTTCGGTTAAAGGGGGGATTAATCTTGGCTTGATTTTGATGCGGTGAAACGACGGTTGGAGAGGGAGAAGTAAGTTTGCTGCTTAAGCATTTTTCATGCGCGGTTTCGCTGATGGCAACGTGTCGTGGGGCGTTATGGGTGAGAGGTTGGGCGACAAATCACCAAACTTGCCACTTAGCAGAAAACTGCCGACGGGGAAACCAGAGGATTAGGCTAGTCACAAGGTGAAACAGGTGCGGTTTGGTTGTGATGTTTACATGGAAGTGCATAGGGCCAGAACATCCTAGTGGCTCTGACGTACTGAAATTTAGTGAAATCATATCAGCTACTCTGAGTTTGTGATGAATCATTTTAAGAGTAGTTATATCTGACATGCTGTGTGGCTGTGCTTGGTGAATTTGAGATGCCTTTTCTTGCCAAAAAAAGAAGATACAATTGATGTGGGCCATGACCGTTTGCACTGCAATTTAGGAAGGAACTTGTTACATGTACATATCTGCAGCTTCAGTAATTATAAGTACCTTGTACCAAAATCATAAGCACACTAGCCATATAATCCTTCAGAATTGTCTACAACAAGTAACAGAAATAGTAATAGTCGCTTGATCTGTTTCATCCCTGTATATATCATGCTCACTGAACATATTATAGTGAAAATTTAGTTTGATGCCATCAAATTCATTGAGTAATACTCTTGGCATTCTTGGAGATCTGCTAGTTTTTGGAAGTTTTTCTTGCTACAGTTAACTGAAAATGTTCATCATGGTGTACTGAACTCTGAATATTCTTTTTGCAGCTTGTTGGAGCTTGGTGTACTGAACTCTGAATATTCTTTTTGCAGCTTGTTGGAACTTGTTGGAGCTTGGTGTACTGAACTTTGAATATTGGAGCTTGGTGTACTAAACTCTTAATATTCTTTTTGCAGTTCATCTATGTTTAGGGATTTAAAAGTGGTGTCTTTATTGTGTTTTATGCTAGTAGTGTTACCTTTCTTTTTACTAGTAGCCATTAATTAAGATTCCTTTTTTTAGTCATCATGCCTTGTTGCCTCTATGCAAGTTGTGATGATCCAAGCAGAGGAATTATAATCCTTGAGCTCTTCTTCCCCTGTTTCTCCTGTCAACTGCCTGCCTCTATGCAAGTTGTGATCATCCAATCCCCTTGAGCACTGCTACTGATAGTGACAATTATAAATGCTAATGTGCCGCAACATCATCAGGACTATTAATAAAACAACAAGACACACATATGCAAAGCACTTATGATGTGTAAGGGGACAGAGCACATGGTCAAATTCAAGGTCCTGCTCCTGGAGCACACTCATATGTGGCATGTCCATCCATATAATAAATTGATGATTGATGGCAATGAACATTCCCATGTCCACCCCTGATGAACAGATGCTCAACTAGAAAATTCAATCTTCCTCCTCAGGCATGTGTTATGTGACCTGACAAAATATAAATGTGTTGTGTGCCATGTGTTGGTAATTCAGTGAAGTCAAACAAGCACTGGATTTAAGCATGTTGCTTGCTGAAATTGTAGCAGCAACAACAACTATGGCTGAATGATGAACAGGTTATAGTGGTCAGATTAGTTCAGCAACAACAACTATTTTCAATTTGTCTTATGGGTCATCTAAAAAATGTTGTGCTTGTTGTCCAGCTTACTTTCATGCATATAGAGTGGTTATTTTCATGCATGTTTTATGATCTGTTGTAAGGGTACTAATTGGTCTCTTCTGCTGCTTATCAGAGATGGCGGGAAGCAGCCACCGCCGCTCTGCGACACCGCAGTACGAGTTGGATGCTTCCGAGTTCTTCAGTATCATACTTGGGACTTCAGTATCCTCCATGACGCAGGTATATAAAACGAGAGATCTCCCCTTCACCCATCTCATTATGATATCTGTTGTTTGCTACATCACTCATTGTCCCAAACTGCAGAGGCTGCCTGACAGTTTTATGAACATGCTGGATGAAGATCCGCCAAATAATGTGAAGCTGCGACAGGCTGGCAGCGGGTTTCACAGGCAGTGGGATGTGGATTTGGTGATCAAGGAGGGCCACATGTACTTGTCTCGTGGGTGGGAGAAGTTCTACCGTGCCTACGACCTGCGGCTGGGGTACTTCCTTCTCTTCAGGTACGACGACGACGCCACCATGCTCATCGTGAAGGTGTTCAACACGACTATGTGTCGCATGCGCTACGCTGACGATGATGATGCCGGTACGTTCTGCCTCTTCTTATTCCTCTACATTTGGCTTTGTCTCACATCGATTGTTAACGGTCATTGTTGCATTTGGACAGGTAATGGGAGCAGCAGAAGCGACACTGGCTACAGCCAAAGCAGCAGCGACTATGGCTGTAGCATAAGCAACACCGATTCTGGCTTTAGCGAAAGCAGCAGCGATTCTGGCAGCAGCATAGACAACAAGAAGGATGATCCGGACTGGAGTGCGGGAGAAAAGGAGCAGAGTGGGGATGAGGAGCTGCAGGATGACGATGGGCATTAGGCTGAGGATGACCTAGCGCTGGTGGTGGCTGACCAAGGGCAAGAGATGGTGGTGGCTGACCATGGGCAAGAGATCGTGGTGGCTGATCATGGGCAAGAGATGGAGGTGGCTGAGGATGACCTAGCGATGGTCGTGCCCGTCCTGCCTGAAGGTGGCCTCACGATGGTGGTGGTGCCTGACAATGACCACGCACCGGTGGTGGCGCCGGCGATCCCACAGCTGGGCGACATGATCACGCCAATTGTGGTAGAAGACTACATCCCATTGCCTCCACTGCCTCCACCGCCTCGCCGCTCTTGGCGCATCAGGTTGAGGAAGGAGAAGGAGAATAACAATGCATGAGAACTGAACTTTGTCAGGTATGTCAGATCTCCAAAATGATATATATATAGAGCTTATATGATTAGTTTCCTATAGGTTAGCTCCAAAATAACTTATGTTAGCACAAAATGATCAAGTTTACATAATAAGCTTATAGTCTTCTTCTTATTCTTCTTCTTTTCCAAAATGACATAGGTTAGCTTCATTTTACCTAAGTTGGCTCTAATATGTTAACTTAGAGCTTATATGCTTAGTTTCCTATAGGTTAGCTCCAAAATTACATATGTTAGCACAAAATGATCCAGTTTACATAATAAGCTTATAGTCTTCTTCTTATTCTTCTTCTTTTCCAAAATTCTTCTTATTCTTCTTCTAGTGTTCTTCTTCTTCTAGTATTCTTCTAGTCTTCTTCTTCTTCTTCTTCTAACTTCTTGTTTATCATTTTGCAGATTTGATTTAATTCACGGAAGCTTGCATGGATGGAGTGCTTCTTTTCCATTTGTGTTTTTATTTTGTATCAATGTGAAACTTTTGTGAATTGATGGATAATGGTGTTGGATGAACAATGTGAAACTTTTGTAATATGTAACGATGGAACTATGTGTTGGCTATGTATGTATATATGATGGAACTTGTGTGTTGGCTATGATTGTTATATGGATGCTTGTTGTATATATATGTGTTGGATATCTCATATGTGAAATAGTGACCTGAGATTAAGAAAAAAAATTAAAAAAATTGTTACTAATGGCGCACTACCATGTGGTGCGCCATTAGTATAGCAGACACTAGTGGCGCACTGTGGGCAAAACTAATGGCGCACTGCGTGGTGCGCCATTAGTATACCAGATACTAATGGCGCACCAGTGGTGCGCCATTAGTAAAAAATACTAGTGACGTGATACTAATGGCGCACCAGTCGTGCGCCATTAGTAGGCAAAACCGGTGCGCCATTAGTAGGCCTTTTCCTAGTAGTGGTAAAGTATTCAACCCAAATTAATTGATTCGCCACAAGGGGAGCCAAAGAATATTCTTGAGTATTAGCAGTTGAGTTGTCAATTCAACCACACATGGATAACTTAGTATCTGCAGCAAAGTATTTAGTAGCAAAAGTAGTATGATAATAAAGGTAACGGTAGCAAAAGTAATGTTTTTGGGTTTTGTAGTGATTGTAACAATAGCAACGGAAAAGTAAATAAGCGAAGAACAATATATGAAAAGCTCGTAGGCAATGGATCAGTGATGGATAATTATGCCGGATGCGATTCCTCATGTAATAGCTATAACATAGGGTGAAACAAAACTAGCTCCAGTTCATCAATGTATTGTAGGCATGTATTCCGTAAATAGTCATACGTGCTTATGGAAAAGAACTTGCATGACATCTTTTGTCCTACCCTCCCGTGGCAGCGGGGTCCTAGCGGAAACTAAGGGATATTAAGGCCTCCTTTTAATAGAGAACCGGAACAAAGCATTAGCACATAGTGAATACATGAACTCCTCAAACTATGGTCATCACCGAGAAGTATCTGGATTATTGTCACTTCGGGGTTGTCGGATCATATCACATAATAGGTGACTATAGACTTGCAAGATAGGATCAAGAACACACATATATTCATGAAAACATAATAGATTCAGATCTGAAATCATGGCACTCGGGCCCTAGTGACAAGCATTAAGCATAGCAAAGTCATAGCAACATCAATCTCAGAACATAGTGGATACTAGGGATCAAACTCTAACAAAACTAACTTGATTACATGGTAAATCTCATCCAACCCATAACCGTCCAGCAAGCCTACGATGGAATTACTCACGCACGGCAGTGAGCATCATGAAATTGGTGATGGAGGATGGTTGGTGATGATGACGGCGACGAATCCCCCTCTCCAGAGCCCCGAACGGACTCTAGATCAGCCCCCCCCCCCCCCCCCCGAGAGAGATTAGGGCTTGGCGGTGGCTCTGTGTCGTAAAACATGATGAAACTTTCTCTCTGATTTTTTTTCTCCCCGAACATGAATATATGGAGTTGGAGTTAAGGTCGGTGGAGGTCTAGGGGGCCCACGAGATAGGGGGCGCGCACTATAGGGGGGCGCCCCCCTGTCTCGTGGACAAAGTGTGGGCCCCCTGGTGTATTTCTTTCGCCCAGAAATTCTTATTAATTTCAAAAAGTGCCTCCGTGGATTTTCAGGACATTCCGAGAACTTTTTTTTTCTACACATAAAACAACATCATGGCAGTTCTGCTGAAAACAACGTCAGTCCGGGTTAATTTCATTCAAATCATGCAAGTTAGAGTCCAAAACAAGGGCAAAAGTGTTTGGAAAAGTAGATATGTTGGAGACGTATCAGCAACCCGTCTATTTGAAGGGACGGGGATCCTCATATCCAAACCTCACCTTCTTCCATTGAGCGAGCATCCAACAGAGCGCGCCCAGAAAAAACCATTCCAACATGGCCGGTCGCCGTAGCTCCTCCTGTTGCTCCCTTAGATCTAAGCCAGGTGATTGGGAAGAATGTTCTATTCCCCAAAGCCGTTTAATAGAGTTGCAGACCCAAAGGTTTCTTCCACCAGCGTTCATGGTCCCCGTCCGAGCCGGACACTAGCCACCTATAATGGCGTGGAGCAAGCGGATAGATCTCCTAATCCATCCCCGGGGGAGCAAATATGCCACATCCCGCATCTGCTAAGAGGCGTCGGGTTTCCAATCCACCCATTCCTTCGCGAGATCCTGGAGTTCTACGGCCTCCAGTTGCACAACTTCACCCCTGCCTCCGTGCTGCACATCGCAGGATACGTTGGCCTTTGTGAATTATTCCTGGGTTGTGAGGCTCACTTCGGGTTATCGAAGAAGTTGTTCTGCCTCGTCCCTCACAACCATGGGAATCCATATGTCAAGTGGGCAGATCCGAAATATGGCGCATCGCCGAGACCGGATACCTGTCCAGCACTCTCAAGAAGGCATCCGAAAACTGGCCCTCGGAGTGGTTTTATTTTGATGACGTTCCCCTTCCGGATCCAATCCGGATGGGCCTCCGTGAGTTCAATAACGCTCTACCGAAGACGCGCCGAAGTTGGTGCCCTCAGGGCCCCCAAGAGGAAGATACCAGAGAAGTACACTTCCTGATGATCAGGATAAAGACACTGGCCAAATCAGGGCTGACAATAGTCGAGGTTATAGCAATATGCATAATGCAGGGGGTGCAGCCACTTCAATATCGGGGGAAGCCCATGTGGCACTACAATGGGGAAGGTGATGCCACCCGCTGTGGTCGTAAAGGTCCGGACTCCGCCACTGCTCTGGCGAGAATATTGTCCGATTTGTATAAAGGAGAAGAAGAAGAATTCCTTCATATTAAACCGCGGGATGGATTTTTCATGTACAACCCCCCAAGCTGGGTAAGTCATCACTCTTTCCCCTACTCTATTCATTCTGGCGCTCTTCATCACAATCATTAACCTTGATACTTCTGAGCAGGAACTGAGGAGGGCCGTGGAAGGATTCAACAGCCCCTCCCCGCAGCCAGAGGACCCCGGAAGGGCCTTCGATCCAGGACTTGAAGAAGATCCAGATATATCTGTGGAGCTTGTCAACGGGACATTTTATCAGGCCAGCTGCGATGGCGCCTCGGTGGCTATTATCGCCGACTATCCCGGACTGCTACCTGCGTCGCGTGTAAGCAAAGCCGAAACCTTATCCTCTGAAGAGGATTCCTTTCTTATACCATGCCTTATGCGTATTTTTATAGAGACGACCGTCGGAACGCGGCGTCGAGCCCCTGGGGCTCGTCGGCAAAAGGCGTCCGGGTTAGGCAGGCTCAAGAGGAAGGCGGTTAGGGCCGAATCACCGTTACAGAGGTATGGTAAAAACCCGCTCTATGATTATCGTGTTTGAAATGTAACAACGTCCTTCGTGTTCTGGCAGAAAGAGGAGTCGCCAGACTATATCCGGAGATCCTGCCGGTCACGCCTCTACCAGCCGGATAACAGAACCGGCTTCGAGAGAGGAGGCCGATGCGGGGTCGACGCCGAATTGTCCTCCGACAGAGGATGCGGATATTTCTCCGCCACAAATTCTGAAGTGGAGAGTGTTATGAATCACCGGCGCCGACGGGCCGTACTTCGGAATAGCATCTTTTCCGAAGAGGCATTTAATGCTTTCAATTCGGGAGACGCATACATCCGAGCTGCTCAAGGCGGGCTCGCCCGAGCGACGGGCTGATACATCTCCAACGTATCTATAATTTTTGATTGTTCCATGCTATTATATTACCCCTTTTGGATGTTTGTGGGCTTTATTTTACACATTTATATAATTTTTTGGGACTAACCTACTAACCGGAGGCCCAGCCCATATTGCTGTTTTTTGCCTATTTCAGTATTTCGAAGAAAAGGAATATGAAACGGAGTCCAAATGGAATGAAACCTTCGGGAGCGTGATTTTTGGAACGAACGTGATCCAGAGGACTTGGAGTGCAAGTCAAGAAGCAGCCGAGGCTCCCACGAGATAGGAGGCCGCGCCCCCCTGTAGGGCGCGCCCCCTATCTCGTGGGCCCCTCGGGCGGCCACCGACGTACTTCTTCCTCCTATATATACCTACGTACCCCGAAAACATCCAGGGGCACCACGAAACACAATTTCCACTACTGTAACCTTCTGTATCCGCGAGATCCCATCTTGGAGCCTTCACCAGCACTCTGTCGGAGGGGGAATCGACCATGGAGGGCTTCTACATCAACATCCTTGCCCCTCCGATGAGTTGTGAGTAGTTTACCACAGACCTACAGGTCCATAGTTATTAGCTAGATGGCTTCTTCTCTCTTTTTGGATCTCAATACAATGTTCTCCCCCTCTATTGTGGAGATCTATTCGATGTAAACTCTTTTTGCGGTGTGTTTGTCGAGATCCGATGAATTGTGGGTTTATGATCAAGTTTACCTATGAATAATATTTGAATCTTCTCTGAATTCTTTTATGTATGATTAAGTTATCTTTGCAAGTCTCTTCGAATTATCAGTTTGGCTTGGCCTACTAGATTGATCTTTCTTGCCATGGGAGAAGTGCTTAGCTTTGGGTTCAGTCTTGCGGTGTCCTTACCCAGTGACAGAAAGGGTTGCAAGGCACGTATTGTATTGTTGCCATCGAGGATAACAAGATGGGGTTTATATCATATTGCTTGAGTTTATCCCTCTGCATCATGTCATCTTGCTTAATGCGTTACTCTGTTCTTATGAACTTAATACTCTAGATGTAGGCAGGAGTCGGTCGATGTGTGGAGTAATAGTAGTAGATGCAGGCAGGAGTCGGTCTACTTGTTATGGACGTGATGCCTACATACATGATCATGCCTAGATAATCTCATAACTATGCGCTTTTCTATCAATTGCTCGACAGTAATTTGTTCACCCACCGTAATACTTATGCTATCTTGAGAGAAGCCACTAGTGAAACCTATGGCCCCCGGGTCTATCTCTTATCATATTTGCTTTCAATCTACTTTTATTTGCATCTTTACTTTTTGCATCTATATTATAAAATACCAAAAATATATTTATCTTATCTTACTATATTTATTAGATCTCACTTTCGCAAGTGGCCGTGAACGGATTGACAACCCCTTTATCGCGTTGGTTGCGAGTTCTCAGTTTGTT
Organism: Triticum timopheevii; assembly: GCA_963921465.1. NCBI lineage: Eukaryota > Viridiplantae > Streptophyta > Magnoliopsida > Poales > Poaceae > Triticum > Triticum timopheevii. The sequence goes on along the minus strand of OY997266.1, from coordinate 629,312,696 downwards.
TGTGTAGGTGCGTGGGACTTTTGAGGAGCCTCCTACTGGATTGATACCTTGGTTCTGAAAAACTGAGGGAAATACTTACGCTACTATTGCTGCATCACCCTCTTCTCTTCGAGGAAAACCAACGCAAGCTCAAGACGTAGCACGGGCCAGTATGCAAAAGATATACGGGTAAGGAAATTTGATAAGCATGTATAGCAGCAGCCCCTAAGACTTGAAACAGTTGGAACAACTGATTTAAGGATCATTTTATGCACAGTTTCTTGTAGAGAAGAATACCCAATTGTCTCAAGAGCTGAAGGAGTGCAAGACCCAGCTGAGGGCTGCGGTTGCCAAACTAGAGGAATCCCAGAAGGCCTCATCTGGTAACATTTGTCTCAATAGAGAAATCTTAAAGGAATATGCCAGTTAGCAATTGGCTTGCTTCATAAGTCTAACAGAAAATTCTGCAGACAATCTCGGAGATCGTAAGAGATAGCGAGTCACATCTCCAAACACAGCTGAAGGCTAGCAAGCGTGTGCTTACGCGGGTTAGGCAGTAGAAAAACAATCTCCAAGATGCCAATGTCCGGCTGGGCGTCGAATTATCAGATGTTCGAGCTCAGCTGGCAGACTTCATGAAGGAGAACAGAAGGCTTCGTCACGGCATCTATGGTAAGTGCCTAGACGAACTGCAGTACAGCTCGGCGAGGAAGCATACTAAAAGAGTTTTATATCTGTAGGTATGTTGACGGGCCGTCCTGAAGAGGAGATGCCCGGGTTCGCAGGCGATTTATTGCAAGACCTCTCACAGCTGCACGAACGAGTTCGTCAGGTGATGCAGGGTATTGCCCAGGCCTTGTGGCCATCCACTTCCCTGCCAAGAGGCATGGGGGAGCTTATGGATATTCTCCAAGGAGCACGGCGGCGCTTCCGGTTGTGGAAGATGTCAGCCTGCCGACAAGGTGCAAGGGAAGCCTGGGCCATGGTCAAGACGCGCTACACCAAGCTTGACAAGAACCATATGGCCGAAGTTGGACCGGCGGGGCCAGATGGGCAAGAAATTCCCGTGAGTCTGGTGTATGACCAGGTAGCGTTAGCCGCAAAGTATTCCCAACAGGATTGCAAGCTAGATAGCCTGTTGGATGGTATAGAGGAAGAATATAGTCAGTCCAAGTGACTATGTAATTCAATGGACATATGTAGTCCCTAGCCGGATTAAAAATCATTTGTCATGGCTGACCTTTTTGCTTCAGCCCCGGGATCCGATAGTCCGGGGTATTCCGAATACCCGCTCAGTTATGCAGAACCGGGGTATGCGTGGAAACCAGGCGTATGGGTCATAAGTGCTTGAACAGACAAGTACCCAACTAGTTATGTTATATTACATGGGTAGTAAGAAACATCTTCCAGGGAGAATAGTTCCGTTAGGGGTTCCTTTCCCTGGGTATGCATGCATCGATGTACATGTCCGGACTGCGAATAGAAATGCAGGATACAAAACTTCTGGGGGTTCATGTTGTAACAAGCAAAAGAAACATCTTTTGATCACCGACCGAATATTCCCTTAAGAATGCTAGCTTTCGGCTTCACCCAGTCTGAGGTACACATCCGGCTGAACCGGCAGTAACAATCGCAGAGGTGCTCCCATTATGCCCTAGCCGAATTAACGGGAACGTAGGGCATAAACACCAGAACCAGGCAACCCAGCATGGCCACATCTTAAGTCATATCGATGCATATAATGGTGAAGAAAAGGCACATATGGAAAAAGAACGCATATGTGATAGGCAAGAAGCCATGAAAGTAGTTATATTTAGCTTCCGTATAGGAAGCCCCCAGGTATGGTTTACACACATGGTGCGGACGGAGTGATCCAAGCATCCGCACTGTATTGAATACTTTGTGTGAAGAAGGAAAAAAAGGGCGAGAAAGAAAAAATGGGAGGAACATAATGAAACGAGCGGGGGTAAGGAGACAAACGCTGAGTTCAGCACTAGGCGTAGAATCTCCGGAGTCTGGCCGCGTTCCATGGGTTCGGTTTGAGTCTGTTATCGGATGCATTACGCAGGCGGTACGCTCCTCCGATGAGAACTTTATCGATAATGAAGGGACCCTCCCACTTAGATTTGAGCTTGTCCTTCTTCTTTTCTGGTAGGCGTAGAACGAGTTCGCCAACATTATAAGTTTTGGCCCGCACTTCTCTGCTTTGATACCATCTAGCCTACTGCTGATAGAATCCGGAACGGGCTTTTGCGACGTCGCGCTCCTCCTCCAGGGCATCTAAGTTGTCCTGCCGGTCTAACTCGGCTTCCTTCTCTTCGTACATGCGCACGCGAGGTGAGTCGTGGATTATATCGTAGGGTAGTACTGCTTCTGCGTCGTACACCATAAAAAATGGTGTGTATCCAGTTGTGCGATTCGGCGTGGTCCACAGCCCCCAGAGTACGGAGTCGAGCTCCTCGACCCAGTGCATGTCCGATTCTATCAAGGACCGCACTAGTCTGGGTTTGATGCCGCTCATGATGAGACCGTTTGCACGTTCGACCTGGCCGTTTGTTTGGGGATGGTAGACGGAGGCGTAGTCGAGCTTAATGCCCATGTTACCGCACCAAGTTTTCACTTCATCGGTTGTGAAGTTTGATCCATTGTTAGTGATGATGCTGTGGGGGACGCCATAGCGGTGTACAACCCCTGATATGAAGTCTATCACTGGTCTGGATTCGGCTATTTTAACTGGTTTGGCTTCTATCCATTTGGTGAACTTGTCCACCATGACCAATAAGTATTTTTTTTCTTATGGCTTCCCCCTTAAGGGGTCCGACCATATCCAGCTCCCAGACCGCGAAGGGCAAGTAAAAGGGATTGTTTGGAGAGCAGTAGGGGGCATATGGCTCTGATTGGCAAAGAGCTGGCAACCGACGCAGTGTTGGACAAGGTCCTGTGCATCTGCTCGGGCTGTCGGCTAATAAAAACCTGTACGGAAGGCCTTGCTACAAGTGCCCGAGCCGCAGCGTGGTGCCCGCCGAGTCCGGCATGGATTTCAGCCAAGAGCTACCGCCCTTCCTCTTCGGAGATGCATCTTTGGAGCACTCCGGTTGCACTTTTCTTATAGAGTTCTCCCTTATGGACTTTGTAGGCCTTGGAACGCCGCACAATACAACGTGCTTCATTTTGGTCCTCGAGGAGCTCCTGCCTATTTAGGTAGGCCAAGAAAGGCTCAGTCCACGAGGCGATTACAGCCATGATTTCGTGGGCCGAAGGTGTTATTTCGGTGGCGGAGCCCCCGATTACATCAGATGGTTCGGAATCCGGGGTTGTATTCGGATCCGGGGTAGTGTTGCCGGACTCTCCTTCCCATACCATGGATGGCTTGAACAACCTTTCCAGGAATATGTTTGGTGGGGCAGGGTCGCGTTTGGCGCCGATGCGGGCGAGGATATCCGCCGCTTGATTGTTTTCTCGAGCCACATGGTGGAATTCGAGTCCCTCAAAGCGAGCTGACATTTTGAGGACGGCATTGCGGTATGCCACCATTTTCGGATCCTTGGCATCAAAATCTCCATTTATCTGTGATATTGCGAGGTTTGAGTCCCCGCGCAGTTCCAGGCGTTGAATGCCCATAGAGACTGCCATCCGAAGACCATGCAACAGGGCCTCGTATTCGGTTGCGTTGTTGGAGTCTGTGTATAGTATTTGGAGTACGTATTGGACCGTGTCTCCGGTGGGGGATGTCAGTACTACACTCGCTCCCAATCCGGCCAGCATTTTAGAGCCGTCGAAGTGCATGATCCAATTGGAGTACGTGCCGTACTCTTTAGGGTGGTCGGCTTCTGTCCATTCGACGAGGAAGTCAGCCAATACTTGCGACTTAATGGCCCGCCATGGCTTGTATGTTATGTTGAACGGAAGGAGCTCGATGGCCCATTTAGCAATCCGTCCCGTTTTTGTCATGGTTGTTTATTATGTCGTTGAGTGGTACTTCGAAGACCACCGTAATCGAACACTCTTGGAAGTAGTGTCGTAGCTTCCAGGATGTCATGAAGACCGCGTATGCTATCTTTTGATAGTGTGGGTATCGGGATTTGCATGGGATGAGGACAGTGGACACGTAATATACCGGCTTTTGAAGCGGGAATTTGTATCCGTCTGCTTCTCGTTCAACGACGAGCACTGCGCTTACAACTTGATGTGTTGCAGCTATGTACAGTAGCATAGGTTCGCCAATATTTGGCGCTGTCAGGACTGGATTACTAGCCAATAGGGTCTTTATTTCATCCAGTCCGGCCGCGGCTGCATCCGTCCACACGAAGTGTTCGGTGCGTCGAAGAAGACGGTAAAGAGGTAGTGCCTTTTCTCCTAATCGGGAGATAAAGCGACTTAAGGCAGCCACGCATCCAGCTAGTTTCTGGATATGCTTGAGGTCTGTTGGGATAGCCAACTGCGACAGAGCTCAGATTTTTGCTGGATTTGCTTCGATTCCTCTGTTGGAGATGATGAAGCCGAGCAACTTCCCGGAGGGTACGCCAAAAACACATTTTTCTGGGTTTAGCTTGATGTCGTATGTTCGGAGGTTGTCAAACGTAAGTCTCAAGTCATCTATTAAGGTTTCGACGTGTCTTGTTTTTATGACCACGTCGTCCACATATGCCTCCACCATTTTGCCGATTTGTTTCTCCAGGCATGTTTGAATCATGCGTTGATAGGCTGCGCCGGCATTTTTAAGCCCGAAAGGCATAGTGTTGAAGCAGAAAGGACCATATGGCGTTATGAAGGCCGTTGCGGCTTGGTCGGACTCTGCCATCTTTATTTGATGGTATCCGGAGTATGCGTCGAGGAAACATAGTGAGCCGTGTCCTGCGGTGGCGTCGATGATTTGGTCGATGCGAGGGAGGGGGAAGGGATCCTTGGGGCAAGCCTTGTTGAGGTCTTTGAAATCGACGCATAGACGCCAGGATTTGTCCTTCTTTGGTACCATTACCAGATTTGCCAGCCAATCCGGATGCTTGATATCTCTGATGAATCCGGCCTCAAGTAGCTTGGCTAGCTCTTCTCCCATGGCTTGCCGTTTAGGCTCTGAGAAGCGCCTAAGAGTCCGTTTGACTGGCTTGTATCCTTTCAGTATATTGAGGCTGTGTTCGGCCAGCCTATGTGGGATGCCCGGCATCTCTGAAGGATGCCAGGCGAAAATGTCCCGATTCTCACGTAGGAAGTCTCATAGTGCGGCGTCCATTGTGGGGCTCAACTGTGTCCCGATGGAAGTTGTCTTCGTGGGGTCCGTTGGATGGACCTGGAATTTGACTATCTCGTCTGCGGGTTTAAATGAGGTGGACTTGGGTCGTTTTTCGAGTATCACGTCGTCCCTGTCCACTATGGCGCGCAGCATTGTTAGTTCTTCGGCCGCTAGGGCTTCGGATAATGCTTCCAGGGCTAGTGCTGCAGTTTTATTTTTAGCGTGGAGTGCGATGTCCGGATCACTAGCTAGAGTGATGATTCCATTGGGTCCGGGCATTTTAAGCTTCATGTACCCGTAATGGGGTATAGCTTGAAAGCTCGTGAATGTGTCCCAGCCTAAAAGGGCATGGTATCCGCTGCTAAAAGGAGCCACTGGGAAAGTGATTTCTTCGGACCTGTAATTTTCCGGGGTGCCGAATACCACATCGAGTGTGATTTTACCCGCGCACCGTGCCTCCCGACTAGGGATGATTCCCCTGAAGGTCGTGCCGCTTTGCTCAATGCGGCTTTTATCAATTTCCATCTTGTTGAGGGTTTCTTCATAGATCAAGTTTAATCCGCTTCTGCCGTCCATGAGTACTTTAGTGAGGCGAAAGCCGCCCACGATTGGGTTAAGGAGCAAAGCGGCTGGTGCCCGGACTGTCTGGAAAATAACAAATGAAGTCAGAAAGGGTTGAAAAATGATGATGTGGCTTTGAATGGTGCATTTTGAACACACAAAAAGTCAGGAGTTCAAATAAGTTTAGAAAAATGAAATCCCTGTGTAACAAATGAGTTTCTGTATGAAACTCTGATACTTCAAAGAGATTGTCCATTTTGTACACGAAGTGTATCCAGTTTTTCCCATAATCGTCTCAACTTTTTAGCACATGCTATGTGGGTGAAATAATGATACCATGCCAACTTTCAACCTTTCCAGAGTTCATTTGAAATGCTTTTCAATTTCAAGGTCTTATAGCTCAAAAAAACCAATAAATGCTTTTATAAAACTCTAATAGCAAAAGAAATCAACTAAAAAGCTTTTATAAACCTCTAGTATTTTTTAAACTAAAATTATATAAAATTTATGCAACTAAAATTATCAAAGTATTTTCTGTTCAAAACATGAAAAGCAGAAATAATTATCATAAAGATATTTTTGTTAGAAACTTTAGTGGCAAAAAGAATTGTCGTAAAGATATTTTTATATAGAAACTAAAATAACAAACTCTGTTTTTCAATATAATGATAAAACGCAGTAATATTAAATAACTAGAAAAAGAATCACTCCAAATATATTTTTAGTTGCATAAAGATTATAATTATTCAAATTTGGAAACTAATGGAGTAACAGAAAGATTATAATTATTCTGAGCTAAAAGAAAAAAAGTAAAAAAATAAAGCAAAAATCAAAAGAAAATAAATAATTCAAAGCAAAAAATAAAACAAAAAATAAAAAAAGTGCCACCTAAGGGCCACCACGGCCTGAATACGACTAGAAACCCAACAAATGGGCCAGAATTCAGGCCCGCAGTAGGCCCAATAGGCCCACAGGCACATATAGTGCGTTTAGGCCCGTAAGCCTGCATTTGAGAGGAGCTCGAGAGGGCAGCGGGACTGGGGCTTATAAACCACTCTCGAGCTCCCTCAGCTAGCAAGGTAGGACTAAACTTTCGTGCTGCGATGCGGGCAGCACAAGGCCTTTAGTCCCGGTTTGTGGCACCAACCGGGACTAAAGGGGTTCATTGGTCCCGGTTCGTGGCACAAACCGGCACCAATGCCCCCCTTTAGTCCCGGTTGGTGCCACCAACCGGGACCAAAGGCCTCTGCGGGCGAGAAGCAGAGGCCTTTGGTCCCGGTTGGTGGCACCAACTGGGACTAAAGGTGGCATTGGTCCCTGTTGGTGCCACGAACCGGGACCAATGCTCTGGCTATATAACTAGCACTCATCAAAATTTCGATCAGTTTCCTCTTCCCCGCCTCGACGCCGCCAGGCTGCCCGTCTCCGCCTCACCATCGCCGTCGTCGCCCCGCACCATCCCATGCCGCCCCGCGCCGCCCCCCCGCCCCGCGCCCCGTGCCCCCTGACGCTGCCGACCCCTGCCCATCGCCGCCCCGCCCCGCGCCGCCCCTCACTGTCGACCGTCGCCACGCCATCCCTCACGCACCGTCGCCGTCGTCGTTCCCTGCCCGTCGCCCTCGACGCGCCCCTCACGCCGTCGCCATCCCGTGAGCAAATTTTTTGCTAATTTAATATGATGTAGTAGTTAATTTAGATGTGTAGTATAATTTAGATGTGTAGTTAATTGAGTTAGATTTTGTTAGATTTTTTTGTTAGACTTTTTGTAGTTCATAGATTTTTTTGTTAGATGTGTAGTAGTTTAGATGTGTACTTCATAGATTTGTCTGATAGATTTTTTTCATATTGTGTAATTTTTTCATATTGTGTTAGATTTTTTTTCTGTTAATATTTTTTTGGTGATATTATTGTTGAATATGCATGTTTGTATGTTCATATATATGCAAAGATCGAATATGTCAATTTTTTATTTTTTTCTGTTCATATAATTTTTATGATTTTTTCTGTTGTAATTTTGTTCATAGAATTTTAATGATTTTTTTGTTCATAAAATATTCTTTGTCAATTTATGTATACTAGTAAAACGCCCGTGCGTTGCCACGGGCTTTTGGAAAAATTTAAGATGCTACTCACGGAGCTAAAATAACCAAGAATATTGTTGTCTCAACTAACTCACATCTTTTTCTTGACAATCAGCTAACACACATCATACTATCATACTATCGAAGCCTTTCCCACCTTCGGCCATCAGTTGGCCATTCACAAGAGGGCGGCGGGCGCGGGCGGCGTTGCGGTAGCCGAAGATCGAGTTGGACTCGGGGGTGTAAGGAGGGAAACAAGCATGCAAGGAGCAGCGGCATTGCAACGGGCAGTCGTGCCACGACCTTTACCTTTTCCTGGGAAACAGCCAAAGGCCACCATGCTCCTCGGCTCTCCCTCCTCTCTTCCATGCCTGGCAACAAGATGGGCAAGAAAGAGAGGAGGCAACCAAGATGTTTTTCTATATGGCGACCAAGATGCTTTTGTTTACTCATGCCACGAATTCCTTACAGCCCCACCTTCGAGCGAAAAATTATCTCTTCTTTCCAAATTTATCTTCTTTTGCTGCTTGGTTTTTCATTATTCTCGTCAAACAAGAGTTGCCTTGCTATATAACCTCGTAAAACTAATATCGTACACTTTTATGGATCCACTAATATGAGTTCGTCATTATTTCCTTACTAAAAAGGATGGAACTCTAAAATGTTAAACAGCATGCTACACCAAATAATGTGAACTGATTGTATAATCAAACAATTTCATTCAAAATTATAAGATCTTAGGCATTTAATTACGAAACCAATGTGTTTGTCTTGAATGTTATGTTTGATCACTTTTGCAACCAAGTTCTTCTTGATATATGTACACCAATTTTAAAGCAAATGTAGAGTAGCAGAAACAACCATTTATCCCTTTTTCCTTCTTCTAGAAATCCAGTAATAGATTAATGATATAGACTACTCTATTTCCTTTAGATGTAGGGTCCTCCTTGATTATGATGTAGGGTCTCATCGGGCCATCGAAGCCCCTCCGTCGTCACTGCCTCCCCCATAACTACATCCTCCTCCTTGAGTCACCGTGCCAACCCCATCCCGCGTCAGTCTGAGCGCCCGGTAGTTCTCGAGTGTTACTCACCCGGCCTCATGATGCGCGACTCCGTCACCAGCATGCCCTTGCACCACCTCATGCATGCCTCCTTCGCCGACCAACAGCAGCCACAGACGAGGTCAATAGGCACTAAGCCCTTGACCACCGATGCGTGCGCTGCTCTCCCTGCAACAGCGTATCAAATTTCAAAACGGTGTATCAATTAGCTCTGGTGTTCTACTTATGGCTGAAAAAATTGTCTTTGATTTTTTTATTTTGACCCGATTGATTAAGTGGTTGCAATGAAAAAGGAAATTGAATTAGATTACTTCACTATATCATACTACTAATCTATTCTAAGTAGATTCAAAGATAATATAATAGAAAGACTCTAAAGTACCAAATTCTATGAAAACACACATAAGAGAAACTTAGATAACTGTGAACTCCAAATGCCTGAACAACGAATCAAAATTATAGAATATGCACAAGCATGAGCACAAAAACACAATTTATGGAGCCCAGAAGGTTTCATGGAGCAAAAATATTCTATTCTACATAATCATCTTTGCTCCTTGGGACTCATTTATACGGGTTTTTGCTTTGCTCTGACCTAGCATGCTGACCGGTCCCCCATATTTTTGTTTTAGCTCTTTATCTAGTTGTTTTTATCAGTTCGATGAAAATATATCGTCCTGCGAGTAATATTACAAACCGGTGGGGTGCTACCCCCCCCCCCCCCCCCCAGTTATTCTTCAACAAAAATGGCTTTATTAATTCTTTTCCAAAAAAATATTGACAACAACAACTAATAGTCATGGATGAGCTTGTTATTATACTTCTGAAACCATATGTAATGTAGTATTTATACTTTCCAATACTCATTGCCAGTTGGAACGGTCCTTTCTTAGTTCTACGGATACTACAATTGCAAATGCCATGTCGAACTGGACATATCCAATTAGGATTGCCCATAGTTTCTAACACACTCTCAATATACTTGCAATAATTATAAAGTCTCAGCCCAAAGAGGGTAATCAAGTGAAAAGGAAAAAAACTTCAAACACATATAATAACCCAGTTGTAGGGTACATGCATAAAAAAACATATTTCATGGATAATATGAAACAAAATGTATATGAAAATCAGTCACCATGTACAGGACAGCAAACACAAAAGTACATGGATGGTATTAATATTACCTTGTATTAAAAGAAAGACTGCAACATGATATATAAAATGACCAAGCAGTAGAACTGATGGCCAAACTTCTCAAAATTCTAGTAAGAAAATTTTGGGCAATCATAAAAAAACAAGGCAGTAGCTAGTCCTTTGCAATGCTTGATTGTATACATGATACCTTGCCCTCTTACAATATTATTCTTATCTGAATCCACGAAGACTCTATCCTCTGTAGTCCCCAGCTCTGAGCTAAACCATGTCTTCTTCTCATTGTGTGTTGTCAATCCTGCAAAAGATACATATAAATCTCTCTTTTACGGTGTGTGTGTGTGTGTGTGTGTGTGTGTGTGTGGTGTGGACCTGATATTTAAAGGTAACAAATTAGCCTTGTTCAAAAAAGTATGTTCTCGTGTCAAGTTCCTTTGCATGTACCTACTATGGATAAGTTCATGCCATCAGACATGAAAAGGTTAAAGAATCCGCAATAGTACCATCTGTTCACATAATAAACTTTTCTGCTAAATGTGAAATATATAAAGATCCATCCAAACGAAATAGTATGCACTTGTTATGGATCAGTAGAAGTTAGAAGCAGCAACACCACTGACATTACGGATCACCAGAAGCAAACCATGCACGAACAGAGAGAAGAAGAAAACCCATAATTTGAGAAAAAAACTATATGTTGAGGCCAGCCAAGATGTCTACTGCAAAAAGGGCCCAACAGTTAAGTGTTATTTCCAAATAGTGCCAATTCTAATATCTACATATAAAAAGCCTGTAACAAAAAAGTATATCAATAGATTTAAAATGGAGGAGGTATTTTAGATGGTTGGCCTCACCAGAAATAGAGGCGTCGGCTTGTGCTTGACACGGATATGACAGTAAGATCAAGATCTAGCTATAGCTTCAGCTCCATAGATTACATCATACTATTTGACATAGCAAGATCAAATACCAACATCCATCAGTTCAGCCTGTGAGGTTGGTACTCGTGCCATAGTGTCTAGGAAAATATGGGCATCGAGGTCAGCAGAGCACATGGTCGAGTGTAGTGGCCAAACCGTTGTCAGCCCGATCACGACCTAAGATACGGTGTGGACCTGCTGGAGGGAAGCCCAAGTGCAACTTGGACGATGGCGTACTTGGAGCCGGCGCCGGCTCTCCCGTCCCTGCAGCAGCGCACGACCTGCTCCTCGGCCATGCATAGCCTCCTCCTCCATGACCTTCGCTTCCCTTCCAAGCGGCTGCCAGCGCAGCCGCTGGTCGCCTCCGGATGGTGTGTCCAGCCACCGCTGCATGAACGTTGTGGCCCTGCCGTTCTCTAGATCAGGCCTCTAGATCAACCACAATAATTCACCTAGATTTGTACCACAGGTGTGCTACTGCCGCCTCCTCAAGCGCATTGCCCTGGCACCGATGAAGCAAGCGTGCGTCGAGGAGAAACAATCATCAATTCATGTCATGGAGTACATTGCATAGTGCAAAAAAAGCACCTTCTTCTATCCGTCCCCTCAATCCAAGCTCGGCACCATGACTAATAGCACATCCAGCTCACAGCCCGCCAAAACTTTCACAAAAAATAAACAATGAAAATCATTAACTTGTAGCAAATCACTATTGAGATATGTTAAAATAAACCCAAAGTAACAATGGAAGAACAAATACACATCCCTTGTCATTGTATATTTGTGATGATACATGCCAGGTCACCCTTGCTAGATGCTTGCTGGAAAATTCACTTTCAGAATTAGTTTCTTATGAACATCTCCGCAAAAAAAACTTCTTATGAAAGGTGCTAGGACACATATCTTACATATCCCTCATTTGCATGGTCTTCCTCTACTCCTCTCTAGTTGAATTCATGTCTTCTCAATATTTTGAGATCAAAACTACTTTATACCATTAGTTCAAATATCAATTAGACGTATGTAAATTCGTTGTTTTGATGGAAACATAAATTAAGCAATAATAATTAGCCAAATACTCATGTACACTGTCATGATTAAAGGAAACAAAACGCAATTCATTCACCAGAGTTCGTCAACTTACACAAAAAAGAGCATCACGCCTTATCAAAGTACAACCTTGTGGAGCAAAGATCATATCCTTGTGGTCAAATCGGACACCAATTTATCCTTTCTGGACAGAAGCCGTACTTGCATCTCCTGTGAACCTTATCATCACAATATGGAATGTTGAGGAACCGGTTCATTAAGTTTGCAACCAAACTATAGAAAATCCGTTCATGATCTTAGGAAGAATTTGATTTCCTATTTGACTATTAAACTGGCAAGCTAATGATGTATGCAATCAAAAGAAAAATCAGGCCCTTCTAGGATGAAGGCATGTACCTTTAGCAATGGCAAAATATAAATATCTGTGGAGGGGAGGAGGAGCCACCAATAGATCTGCACATGAAGAAGCAGAAGGAGGAGCCACCACCAGACGTGCACAGGGAGGACCCGAGTAGGTTGCTGGCAACATACTTCTTTAATATAGGAAATTAAGAATAATAATATGACCAAATTTAGAACTAAAACCACGACGAGTAAATCAGAACGTAGGGAGTAGTTAGCTAACTGAAAATAGATTGATAGATGGACCCTTCTACAAACCATGCATGTAAGATGTAACCACAAAACAAGAAACAATTCGAGCGAACTGAAGATAGATTGCTAGATCGGTTAAACGATGAACACAACTGTCATAAATCACATCAGAGCATGTAACATACTATGAGAAATCATTCATAGATTGGCTGCTGGTACTTCATTCAGACTTCACAAGCACCAAGAGTCAAATCACGGGCGTTGGTAAGGTTCAAAGCTTCAGACTAATCTAAAATATCAGCTCCATATCTTTTGTGAATGTGTGATGCATGCCTTAGGACTTCCTGCTGTCTTGTAGGTATGCCCTTGGTTAGAAAGTTCTTGTTTCTGTCAGAGAGGTAGAACTGTCATCTGCATCATCTACTTACTCTAGTACAAATGAAGCTCATGTGTCAGCAGTTGTCACTGAATTTTCAGATGACTGGCAATAAAGTTTGCTGCTTAATTTTGGACTGCTAAGTTTAAGTTTTCCATGTGTGTAGGTGTAGCAGATAGTAGCTCAGAACCCTGAAAAAAGAATCAAAAATCGAATCCTTTCTCCATGCTCTCACAATGCCTATGAATTTCACATGTGATCGTTTAAACAGCACACACGTTGTCCATTCAGAAAGAGGTGGAATAAAATTAAATCTAAACTGAACACTACAATATTTAAAAATCAGAACCTTTGTATAACTGACAATGGATCATCGTATACAACAAGATCTATTAAGTAATGCAAATGCACACACGTACATAAGAGTCAAAAGACTGATTACAAGGCATGACCTACATGGATAGACTGAGGTCTCCATAGTGCAAGAATTAGAAAAATGGTAGCAACACACCAAAGACAACGACAGTCAAGGATGGCGTCTCCTTCTTCCATACGGTGGTCCATGCTCTCTTCAATCCCTGAGGAAGAACATACCTTAAAAGGCTGAAATCAAGAGTAAGGAACATATCAAAAGGGTTCGGAAATAGAAAGCAGAAAATTCAAGAGTCAGTACAAAAACAAAATAGGTCTAAATAGATCTGAGACTTGAGGAGAGAAGAACTATCATACTGACTATTTTTAAGTTATTTACTTACCAATTAGTACACCGTAACTTTTTTATGTAACGAAGATATCCATATATAGAAGTAAATAATTGCCTATACACATCGATAGTTAAATACACAGTAGGTTATTTAAGTCATACATGGACCAAAACAATTTTGCGACTGGTTTTAAGGTTGCAATTGAGCACTTACAGAAGACGGCTCAAATCAACCTAGCTCATCAGTAAACAGCCTATTTGAAGATATGGAGAAGAATCTAACTTTCTCGTGAGGCTTCATGAAGAAACATGTGGCACCACTTAGATCACAAACACATGAGCTAGACTATCCACGAAAATTGATTAAACGGTCTACCACATCAGATGCTAAAGAATGAAATCGCAGAGACTAATAACAAATGAAGAGGGACAAACACTGCAATTTGGGACCTGAGATAAATGTAGAACAGATCTCACACTTATGGAACTTGCAAACGTTATACTACTCGTTACATACATATCACACATTATGAGAGTTATCCAGTGCCGTAGGCACCATAGGAAATTGCAATACAAAAATCAGGCTATTGCAAATCTGAGGCGATGATTTGACCACCCATGCCGCAAATCTCAAGGCGGTAGTTTGACCATGTATTTAACTCATGCCTACAGAAGTGGAGAGTCAGTTCAAACCTGCAATAACCAATAACAAAAGAATTTCCGGTTCTATCAATGTGTGATTATAATGAAACTGGATGCAGCTAAAATCATTTACAGCTTCGAGATAAAAATTGTAATATTTTTTGTAATATGCATACAAATATAAGGTTACTACTTAAGTTTGCTCACAAATTGTATTCACAGCTTCTAGTGCATAGTACTTGATTGACTAAGTACATGTCTGTTGTGGCATGCATATTACTCTAAGTATTACTTGCCGCGGCATGCATATTATTCTAAATATTCTGCAGTGCAAAGTGATACACACAAATCTAATAATTTAGTGAAAACAGATTTAGCAGATAGTACTTTGACCATTACTAATGTACACAAGGAACACAACTCATTGCTATAGTAGTGGAGCAGTAGCAAAAGCATCACCCAAATACTCCATTCTACAAGCCAACTACTGATTCTGAGAGAGAACCCAAAGAATAAAAAGCATAAAAACAAGGATACTTTCCTGAGAGACCACACTTCTTGGTGTAAAATTTGTAACTGACAAAAATACTACACAAAAAGATGGAAGATATACAAGAAAGACAAATCCTTTAAAATTGCTGTATCAGCATACTACACCTATGCATTACTAAAGTCTAAGGAGTATTACAATATTAGATTTACAAAAAAACTACATTGCAAAACCATTGGGATAATTCAAAAGAGTCAAATAGATACAAGAAAGGAGATGTAATGCTTCAATTCTTACATTTTCAGGCTTGTCATCTCCTTTCTAATTGTATGTTTTTTGATCCCTCTAGGACTGTAGGATAATAATGGATGTGCACTCGTTAGTTGGTACAAATATCAACAAAAATGATGTTTAATTAACAATAATAGTGACATGAGTGTTTCTCCACCTCTCACAGTGAAATGGTGGCCTAGCACTGAAGAGAATCTACCTCTCATGTTGATTGGTTTCCCATAGCTCTCGCTCTTCTTGATGTGTTGCTGGTGTAGATGTTGCTGGTGCAAGCACATGGGAACATGTGTGACATGATTTGGTCGCTCCTCTGCAGGAGCTCCCGTGGTAGTATAGAAGAGCAGGAACACGGCAGCCTTCAAGAGGCCCATGGCAGCCTATACAAATCCAGAACTTTAAAAGAACTAATGCCCTTGGTATCCATAGAGCTAGAACAAATTAATACAAATAATTAGAGGCCTGGATCTCTAAGGTTAGATAGACCCATGTAAATTGCATACATGTAATCCTTGTGACTATTTTACTTCTAATAAATTTGCAGTGCGTCTTTAACCTACTTTTTTCCCTACAAAAGCTAGTTAAATGAATAAAGCAAAGGTTCAACTATTAGACAAAAGGTGTCAAAGTGTGTAATTTCAGTCACCTTTTCTTGGGCCACGTTAACGAAAGAATTCTTGGGAACATGGTAACACAGCGCTTTTCATTCACAAAAGCAATCTCCTGTAGTCACTACAGGAAAATCCCGATTTCCCGTGTGTTAGCCTATAAACCGAGTGCTTTTTTTCGGGCACCCGGCTTATGCTCCTCTAAGCCGAGTCTCGAGAAAAAAACACCCGGTAAATACGAGGAACTCGGCTTATGGTCATCTATAAGCCGAGTTTCGCAAAAAAGCTCACGGCTTATATGAAACACACGGTATCTACGGAAAAAGGCACCCGGCTTACAGCACACACTCGGCAAAGACATCTGCACGTGTCTGCAACGGCAGTGGTTGACGGCGCCGTCACGGAGCAGCCTATAAGTCGTGTCTCCGAAGCAGGCACTCGGCTTATAGGACATATAAGCCGTGTGTCCGAAGCAGGCACTCGGCTTATAGGATATATAAGCCGTGTGCCCGATGAAAGCACTAGGCTTACATTTTTGCGGATTTTTTGCAACGTGTAACACTTGTGCGAAATTAATTTAAGATGGTTTTCATTGCATTTATATTTACTACTTAATTAGTATTATTATTCTAACCTATTTTCTGTCGACTAATTTTCATGGGTCTTATTTGCGAAATTCTTAATTTAACGCCACTTTAATATTTTCATGACTCTTTGGACACCCTAGCGTACCCGCCACCACACTTCTAGACGTCTAAGAGCCCCCAACGCAAGATTTGGCGGCATGGCTGGCCCCCAGAAGCCGCCGGTCACAATCGTAGACACGCGCCATCCGTGAAGGGGGTCACACTCCGGAGACGTGTGCCTCGTGTTGGCACCCGCCACCACACTTCTAGACGTGTAAGAGGCCCCGACGCAAGATTTGACGGCATGGCTAGCCCCCGGAGGCCGCCGGCCACAATCGTAGACACGCAAGAGCAATCCACGTAGAGGGAAGTGTTCAGATACTTCTGCATCACCAAAAATTATGAAAAATTACCATCCGTCCTATATCACATGTGCCCACGCCGTGTAAGAAAATCATGATTTTATCGCGCTCCTAGTATTCAATAATATTCACGCCGCACAGTTACCGCAGAACGTTTACTATACCGTGTCATCATCGTCCGTGAGGGGGGCCACACCCCGGAGCCGCGTGCTGCCTCTTCAGACATGCCACCTCACCTTAAGGCATGTATGAGGGCCCCGCGTGATGCTCCAGTGGCATTGCTACCCCCAAGGCCCCCGTCCCGTCAAACCTTGCAGCAGTTGACCAGGAGATCTAACCCTTTGACTTTCGCCGGACGGGCTTTGACCAATGGACCTCTCCACCCAGTTGTGGTAGGTCAGCCCATAGGAACACTTCGGAACAAGGTTCGGGCCAAACCCATTGCAAGATTCCCTCTGTGTCGACCCGACGCGGCCGTTACCCCCCTCCAGGTGTCGGCGGCGGCGGCGTCCGTGAAGGGGGTCACACTCCGGCGCCGAAACACTAGCAGTGCAATAAATGTCTCAAATATTCTAGGCGGGTCCGAAAAATGCATGGGCCTGACACGTGTCATTCGATGGCCTTCTTTGGGAGCACAAGAAGTTCCGATGCCAATAGAGCAACAGGTCCCGCACTATGTTCACAAACCCGACTCGTTCCCTCTCGGTACCTAGAGATTACATCGGAGATGTCGTGGTTTACAAGCGGCCTCAGGTGAGCCCTACTCGAAACAGGCCCAAACTTTTACCACACCCTACAGGGGCCATGTGATGACACCGTGCCAGCTCCCGAGGGTTTCCGGCATTATATAATTTTCCGAGGATTTAAGCGGTTGGATCAGGCATGCGACCGAGGTAATTTTGCCCCCCCCCCCCCCCCCGTGGCTGGGCCTGCCCCTCCCTCGCCTCCGAAAGGCCTACGCATGTCGCAAAGACATCACATGGGATTTTATATGCCGCTTCTGGGCATGATTTCAAGTGCCGCCTTGCAGATCTGCAATTTTCGGCTCCAAAACCCTAACAGTGCAATAAATGTCTCAAATATTCTAGGTGGGTCCGAAAAATACGGGGGCCTGACACATGTCATTCGATGGCCTTCTTTGAGAGCACGAGAAGTTTCGAGGCCAACTGAGCAATAGGGCCCATACTTCCTTCACAAACCCGACTCATTCCCTCTCGATACCTAGAGACTACATCGGAGATGGTGTGGTTTACAAGCGGCCACACGTGAGGTCTACTTGAAACACGCCCAAACTTTTACCGGAATATTGACCGATATTTTAAAGAGTGGAAATAATGAAATAAGGGGAGAGGGTACCATTTATAAAAACAATGCAATAAAAATAGAATAAGAATACAATAAAAAGAAAAGTAAAATAAGTATCATAAAAATGCAATAAAATGAAACACATAAATTATTAAAAGTAAAATTAATAAACTTTTTATATTGAAATAAAACAAAAATAAAAAATAACTTTTGTAAACCGTGTGTTTTTTCCCATGGCACTAGGCTTACCCTTCTGCACCAGGCTTATCAGTGAGCGCGGGACTTAGCGAAAATAAACGCGCGAAGACCTCATTTTGGCCCAAATCGACCCGCCCACTATCTCTTCCCCGCGCCTCCCCTGTCTCAGCCCCGCGCCCTCCCCTGTCTCCCCCCACGCGCCGCTCCTCTCCTCGCGCCGCCTCCCACCCTCCATCCACCGGCCGCCTCACCGTCACCCCGCCCGGGACCGCCTTTCCTCGGCGCACAGATCCCCCCGCCTCCTCTCCATCCCCGAGCACGGGGAGCCCCGAGCCGGCCCTCCCATCGGCGCCGCCGCCCCTCCCCGTTCGCTAGGGTTCAGGCCGTCCCGCCATCTCCGCTGCCCCACCCTCCCTCCGCCGGCGCACAGATCCCCCCCGCTCCCTCCCCGAGCTGGCCCTCCCATCGGCGCCGCCGCCTCTCCCTGTTCGATAGGGTTGCGGTCATCCGGCCATCTCGGCTGCCCCACCGTCCCTCCGCCGGCAGGTCCCTCTCTCTCTCTCTCTCTCTCTCTCTCTCTCTCTCTCTCTCTCTCTCTCTCTCTCTCTCTCTGACAACATCTTTCTCTGTTGACCAGGGCTCGGCTCCTCAGGCGGCAAGGTGCTCCGGCGTGAATGTGCTCCGGCCGGCGTGCCCCTGCTGATCTCCTGCTCGTGGAACAACTGCATCAGCAGGAACACATGCTGCATCTAGTTTTGGTTCCCCTCCCTCCCACAATTGCATCTTCAGAACACCTGCATCACACACATACACACAGTGCTCAGGGTTCATAAAAAGGGGAACACCGCACCCCGCACACACCGCCAACCGAATTCCCACCGTACTGCTTGGGCAGCGCTGTCGCCGTCGTGCGTGGGAAAACCAGCACTGTACCAAGGTCAAGTGCACCGAGCTCATCCATTGTGGTTTAGATCAGCTTTTGCCTTTCCTTGAATGCTCTTGTTCATATTTATGCATGTTTCCTGATTCCCCTTTTCTCATCTGTGATGTGATGCTCATACGAAAAGGAAGAGTAAGAAGAAATCTATGAAAGACGGTAAATTGGCAATAGAAGAACATGTAGGTGTAGAAGCTGGTTGATGCTGGCAACTGGACTCTTATCTCAGAGTAAATTAGCTTCAAATATCAGAATAGTACACTGATTCAGAAATCAGAATAACTACTATCTGGGTGCAACTTGCTGGCAGGGCAGTTAAATTAGATATCTTATTTTTCATTGTATCTTGCTTATTACTTTTACAAATTAGTGTTCAAGACAATCTTCTGTTGTTGCATTCCAGCAAGTTAGCTTACAGCCGAAGATAGCTTACAGCCGAAGATAGTTTATCCGAAGTTAGCTTACAATCTTCTGTTGTTGCATTCCAGCAAGTTAGCTTAAATTAGCTTACAGCCGAAGAATTCATGCCTCTTTGCCATGCCAAGAGTATTCTAGGGATTTCTTATGAATATACTGTATGTAATATGGGATGGCTATTTTGATTAAGAGATCAATTTTTATGCAAGTTTATCTACACTCTTCTCAGCCTGGGAATCATCATGTGCTTGCTGACCTGCTCGGGCCACATCGCCGCTGAAACTGCAAACAGCCCCTGCCTATCTTGTGTATCCTTGGAAGCGTCTCATACTAGAAGTTGCGTTAGCCTATTTAAGTCTGCTTACATGGCAGCTGCTACTGGTTTAACAAAATTCCTCAAAGCCTTTTGCGTTGTCACATAAAGACCAAACCTTGCGTGCTTTTTTCCAGATATATCCATTTCAAAAATATAAATGATATTTCAAAAAGAGGGTCATGTCTCTAGCAGTTAAGTTTTGAACTGGAACTGTTGACCCCTAATAATAGTTTGCTGAAACCTTAAGTCCCAGTTATGTTCTTGGAGCTCTATGACCTTAGATGTACTGTGTCTTGGTGATATGGACTATTTTGCCTTAACCCGCCATGTATGTAGCACGTGATCTTTGTATTCTTGCTTGTGATACTGGAAGCTGCAATCGCCGCCGATGTATTTCTGAATAGCTACTGGGAGGAGGCAAGGAGCACTTCAGCTGCTATATACTTGATATTTCTGTGTGTATTTTAGAACCAAAATAAGGTCTCTTTTGTCGCCAATTTTTTTGCTGGAATGGAAGTCGTCTTAAGAACAAAATGAAATTATGACTGGTCGAACCTGAGAAATTTTACTTCTAAAATATATCCATATGTCGTCTTAAGAACAAAATGAAATTATGTCTGCCTGAACCTGAGAAAGTTTCCTTCTAAAAATATGCCCATATGTAGTTTGCATAGTATGGCCTTTTCTTTTCACGTAGTATGAGAAATACATGCAGTGCTCTACTTAAGATATTCTCTTCAAAATGACATCTCTAAAATTACTTGATCGCAGATTGAGACATGTTTGTTGCATATTTTTCCTTCTTATTTTTCACCCTTGCATCGAGTGGCTTATTTATCAGGTCTGTTTTTTTGTTATTTTCTCTGTTCCAATATAAATATTCATTTTAAAGGTTCGCTTCCTAGTGTTCTAATTTGGGATTTTTTTGCCCTACTTTTGGCAGTACCTCCATCAAAATTAGAAAGACGTTTTAGTAATGTTGTGTTTTTTGGGCCATGCTTGTGGATATACTCACTCCGTTCCTAAATATAAGCCTTTTAGAGATTCCATGCAATTTATAAATTATAATTTTAGTGATGTCTCATCCTTCTCATTTGCTGTCCAGTTTTTTCTTAGAGCAATGGTCTTATGATTCTGTTTGTATCTAATGCCATTTTCTATGTTTTTCTTACTTATTTTCAGGACAAATTCCACCAGAGTTGGCTCTAATTGAAGTTATCATAAGAGCAAGTAATCAGCACTTGTTGTTCTGTTTTATGATTCTATTGAGAAAGCTCAAAATTTGCAGTGTAAGATCAAACTTTTGCTCGCTGAATATTGAATGTGCGCTAAAAAGTATGTAGATTTACTCATGAGGGCAGAATCCTGTGAATTTCTTTTGAATCGATTGCTCAACTAGAATAATAGCATACATGATAGACATTTTATTTTATAACACCCGTGATGAGGACATGTGGTGCGTAAATTCTATTCATAAGTTTTAAGGTCATAAATTATATCCTCGCTGTCCAATTAAACACAGTGTTATATGAATCTCCATCAGCAGATCCTTGCAGCGCAACACGCAGGGTGAGCCAGATGGCATGGCGTTCAAACAAAGCCATATTTTTATTTAGTCTACTATATAGTGTACTGCTATCACTATATGACATAGAAGAACTATATAAGTTATCTTGGACTGCCATTGGCTTGCTTTTGGTGTATCAGTGTATTTTTTAACTGGATGGAGAAAACCTATCACCATATGTAATCGACTTGGTACTATGGTACCATTTTCTATGAGATGCATGTATTCTGCTTGCTCCTACCTCTTTCATTACAAAATATCAAATGTTGATGCTTATATTGTTCATACTTCTTAGCTTCAATTTGAACCTTATATGTTGATGCTTGTTGACTCTAATGCCTTATCGATCATTTGAAACTAGACTTTGGAAACTCATGCGTTTGGTAGTGGACTTATAGGTTTGCATCGTGGATGCCGTTGACGGTGGGCATACATGCTACAGTGGAGCTCATTGCATCTTTGAGCTTCATGCATTGTGTGAACTTGGAACTCGTGCTTTTGTTTGTGAACCTTGTTGGATATGTACGCATGTGTGGACTCGGAACTTATGGTCTTTTTGCTTGCGAACTATTGTTGCATATGTACGCATGTGTGGACTTTCGTTGGATATATATTGCTTGCTGGATCTATATATTGCTGCATATATATTGTTGGTCATTTTGCTTGCTGGATCAATATATTGCTGGATATATATTGTTAGTCATTTTGCTTGCTGGATCAATATATTGCTGGATATATATTGTTGGTCATTTTGCTTGCTGGATCGATCAATATATTGCTGGATATATAAGCCATCTTGCTGCTGCTCGCTGAAGCATGCAGGGAAAAAAATTTGCTATTTGGCATATAAACCAAGTGCCCCAGGGACATGGCACCCGGCTTATAGGCATATTATGCCACGGGGAGCTGTATAAGCCGAGTGTTCCAGATGCAGGAACCCGGCTTATAGGATATGTTTAACAGTGGATGTCCTATAAGCTGTGTATAAAGGCACACGGCTTATATTTAAACCGTGCAGCTTGCGCAGACACAAGGTTTATATATAAACCATGTGGCTCATGCAGTAACTCGGTTTATATTTAAACCGTGCGGCTCAGTTAGGCACTCGGTTTATATTTAAACCGTGTAGCGCTCGAGGGAACTCGGTTTATACTGACGGTTACACGTGGTTGTTATCTCCCGGCTGCTGTCATGTTACTTTAGTAAGCCGAGAGCCTCGTATAAACACACGGCTTATACGTAAACTGAGTGTTTTCCCACTGGCACTCGGCTTATAGCGTATAAGCCGATCAAGTGTAAACTGTGTCATATAAGCCGGGAGTTTGACTCGGCTTATATATAAACCGAGTTTATATCGACATAAGCCGAGTTTTTTGGGTACACGGCTTTAAAGTTTTTTCCTGTAGTGAGTACACTAAAGTTCAATGTCAGCTCTATGAAAAACTTGAATATTCCCCAATGTGGCGTAAAAGGAAGCGTGTAAATCACAAGAGAGCAGACAAACAAAGTTACAGGGCTAAGATGAGGAAAAAAAACCTCCTACTTGCCCATCCAATATACGATGATCAGTATACAATGATCAATAATGGAATAATAAACAATGCATAAGTCAAAACAAGAGAGGCGGACCATTTTCCCTCCACATCTTTCAGTTTCTCCATCGTATCATCACTATTTAACAAGCTAATCTAAGTTCATTTTCCAATAATGAATTTTTCTTTGATAATGATTCAACTATGTCATTTGTAAATACGAGAAATCCACTTCAGCGAAAGTAACAAAGTAAGAACCAGCAGAAGCGTCAATGATAGCATCGGTCAACAAGTTCCAAAAAATCATTATAATTCATATTTAAAAGACGAAATGGAATAGCATATAGAACATTTAACAGAAAAACTATAACATCATGCATAAAACAATAGTAATTCCATGAATAAGCCTTACAATGAACCATGATATATATGGGAAAAATTATGAGTTAAGATCATGCACACTGACTAAAGTATAAGAAACATGGAATTTACCACAAGAATGTGTGAAGTACCTAGTTAGTAAACAAATCTGATATCAGAAAAATATACGCTCCATCTAAAAGACTAAAGAAAGAAAAGAGCACCTAAGAAGCAAACTGAAAATGTAGGCAAAAAACATATTTATGATAAAATATTAAAAAAAGAGGAGACCTCAAACCTTTAGAATGGAGTTATCTTTTTCTTCTGATGCTTTCAGAATTTTGTTACTGCACAACATAGATCTCTCTCTCAAAGAATCATCCAATTGCCTTTGGAGAATCAGATTTTTGTCATGTTCACTTTGGGCAGATAATTTAGCTGCAGCACACTCCATGCTTAATTTTTCTATTATTTTGTCCCGCTTTGATATCTCCACCAACTTTGTTCCCTCACCGGCAACCTGCATCTGAAAATCCATGCGCCAAGGAGCAAAAATACACTATAATCAAAACCAAAATAAAGGGAAACTATAACCGAATGTTGTCACGCCTTCTGATTCAATTACATTCATAGAGCATCAAATGAGGATAACAACCATAGCAGAAATGTTCAGAAAAACAACGAATTTGCAAATGCGAAAAATATTTGTCATTATACTGGCAGGAAGAAGCATAAATGTCTCAAATCTATGACATGCAGGGTAGAACATGCAAAAATAAAGGGATCACATTACACACAAAAGCAATTAAGGCAGAGAAAAGCATACCTGCATTCTCCTTTCCAGAGTAAGTCTTAAAGTAAGATCATCCAACTTCCTCTCAAGTTTATTCTTTGCCTCCCACAGTGCACCAATTTCATTTGCAGTCCAAAGAAGCAATCATACCATAAGAATACCCCCGATGGACACCAATAAAACAAAGACCTTACACAAACTTGGGAAGTATGAACAGTAACATTCACAGAAGAAATGAGAGATAACATTAGATTAGGATGCTTTTCTTTTGGGTGAGATAACATTAGATTAGGATGCTTTTCTTTTAGGTCTATATGGTTGTAGGACCGGCTCTAAATAGAAACAACATTAATCAGAAAAGTTGGTAGGCTCTCCCTCTCAAGCTCGGCGACTTGGCCAGCCTACCCACATTCCTCAGTCATACACCTGTCTTTAGCGACAAGGAAACATCGTTCAGAAGACCCCCACTTCTTTGAATTAACCTGCCCCTCAAGATCTTAGCCATGTCTAATTAAGATTTTTCAGGCTAAACCGAGCAGCTGCTACTTGACATGGTGCTAATAGGTGGCTCCCCCAAACGAGTCGACAACAACATAGGAAATTGCAGTAGCATATTATGAAGAATCCAAACATAAGCATATAGGTTCAGAATGGATGGCAGGGCTGGAGGCACACTTTGTAAACTAATGACATCATGACACAAAATAGAGGGTTATCTTACTCAATGGCATATATGCTATGGTGTGCAAGTTTTGCATAATCAAATTCTTTCTAGACACAAATTTACTGTAACATCCTCGAAGAAACAAAAGAATATATTGTATGATGTAATTCATATATCTAAATGAAACCACCCTATTGCAGTGACCAATTCACCCTCGAACCAAGCTAAAAAGATTATATATTTACTCATCCTTGAGAATAAAAAAAGCATATGCTCACAGGAGCATGTCTGTTCTTGCTATGTTTTGGAAGCTTTATAATCAAACCAAAAATAATTTAAAATATATTATTGGAATTTGAGCCATTGTGCTCCGAGAATTTTGGTTTGTCTATTATTCTGTACAGAAATAAGATTTACACCAAATTGCATGTTTGTTATTATAAAACAGAAATAATCTATGTTTACTAACATCTTTTTATCTACTTGAAAATCAAGGATATCCCTTTAGGTGGAACAATGATTGAGAGGTCTCTTACCAATGATGTCCTCCCTGATTCAGGCCTTAGAAACTTGAAAACATGTGCAACAAGATAGATAAAATTCAGATCGTTGACCAAAGTGCCTTGAATTCCAGGCATAAGGCCTTTAATCACCACATGTTTTGTGAGCTCGTCAATCTAGTCCCCAAGAACCTGAATGATAATAAAGTTGCCTCATACTTTCATGCTAGATGAAGAAAGATTTGCAGATGCTCTCAACAGAAACATCATAGAGCAAAATAAAAAACCATAATTTACTATGCACAACCATTAACATATTGAACCAAGATCCAATCTAATGGTAGCTAACAACCAGCAGTGACCACTGTATGACCTGAGAGCATCCTGTCGCGGTGCAGCGACCCCCTTGACGTTGCGGCCATCGCCGGCGTCTCCCGCCACTGACGCGTCTGCGTGCCATTCATCCCTTCGCTCGTCACCTGCTGCCTGATGTACGTCCTCCTCGCCGAAGAGCCGGTCGACGCAGAAGCAGAGGAAGTATTAAGGCCTGAGGCCGAAGTAGGCCGTGAAGCCCATCGCGGTGTTAGAGAGGACCGGCGGCGGCGGCGGCGCATGAAACCCTAGCGCGTACGAGGGTGTGGGGGAGAGGAGCGGCTCACGCTCGAAGAAGAGGTCGGTTCGGTGGAGCAGTAGGGGCGGTGGCAGAGCGGGATATGGGGCGGCGGCGGTGGGGCGGGACATGGGGCGGCGGCGGCGGGGCGGGAGATGGGGTGGCGGCGGTGGAGCGGGGGAGGAGGTAAAGAGAGAGAGGCCGCAGCGGGAGAGGTGGATCGAGAGGAGGGGCGGCGACTGGAGAAGGGAGACGACGTAGGGCTAGCGAGGGATTGACAGAGGGAGTCCACCGGTTCTGTCGCCACCGTAAAACCAATGGAGGGGAGTTGGTGGACGGAACGAAAAAAACTACGAAGGTTAACCTACGAAAAAAACCGAACAAAAGTGGTGGGACGAAAATTGACCGGCGGAGACTACCAACTGCTGCATTAGGAGTAGAGATGTTCATATTGTGTATGTATAGGAAAATTATGCATGATCAAAGTCATTTATGAATATGTTCATATTTAGAATAGAGGAAAAGGGAAAATAAGAAGTATTTTATTTATAGTGGTTCATTCATTTGGCCATAGACTAGAGCTACCTTTGATTCCTCAATATTTTTTTCATTAACTACTCCGGATTCCTTGGGAATACTAATGGATAGGGCTTCGTTGCTAAGTGCTACAAGATCTAGTGCATTGGAACTCGTGGTTATGGACCCGAATCCTTTGGTATGGAACATTGTCTTTTCCAAGTAAAAACCCCTAGTATATGAAAGAACGAAAAGGTGCTTTCGTTGAAGAAACTAATTCTGTATGGAGAAACAAAAAATCTCTCATTTCCGACGTGAATAGATTTTTTTTTTGAAATAATGGTTCTTGTCTTGTGGGGAAACCCAATTCTTTTCCTCAGGATCTCTTGAATGAAATTAGGGAACGAAGTAAGTAGATTAGATGGATTTAGATAGAATTTCTATCTCCTACTCTATAAGGATCATCTACAAAGCGGAGAGCTTTGGTTCCATTCAAATAGAAAAGCTGACATAGATGTTAAGTGGTGACG
Organism: Triticum timopheevii; assembly: GCA_963921465.1. Classification (NCBI taxonomy): domain Eukaryota; kingdom Viridiplantae; phylum Streptophyta; class Magnoliopsida; order Poales; family Poaceae; genus Triticum; species Triticum timopheevii. Next base: position 629,285,726 of record OY997266.1, on the reverse strand, counting down.
AGGTCGAATCCCCCCTTGTTCCTCAGTAGCTCAGTGGTAGAGCGGTCGGCTATTAACTGACTGGCCGTAGGTTCGAATCCTACTTGGGGAGATTTTATTCATTCTTTAATGTAAGAATTTTAATGTAAGAATAAAGATTAAATGATAGGAAGTGCTAGGAAGTGATATAGAAAGAAATAGAGCCACTTTGGGCTTCCCTATGAAATGAGGCATGGAACGGAGCCACTACGAAGAAATTATGGGAGTTACGAAAGAAGCTTCGGACTCATTTTTTTCTGGGTAAAGAGGAACTTGTCATTTTGAATTCTTGGGTTCAGGAATTCTTCTATAATTTAAATGACTCAATAAAAGCTTTTTTTATTCTTTTAGTTACTGATTTTTTTGGTGGATTTCACTCCACCCGTGGTTGGGAACTAGTAATTCGTTGGGTCTACAACGATTTTGGATGGGCTCCCAACGAGCTTTTTTTCTAATTGGAATTGCGGAAGCAAATACCAATTTACTAAAAAAAATAAAAAAGTATCTAATCAAAATCGAAAGAATTTTTTTAAGATTAAACAAAAGGGTTCGCAAATAAAAGCGCTAGTGCCACAACTAGTCCATAGATTGTTTTATTTGAATTGACTGAATAATTATAATTTAGAAAAGAAAATTCTTTCTTTGAGATTCCTGGCATTCTACGACTCTTGTCCAGACTAATTAGGAATTCTTTTCTAGTCCAAATACGTAGAATTTCTGACTTTTCGCGGAGGACTAGATCCAGTAACCAGAAGGATCCTTTTCGAGTTTCCATTTCTTCATTTGGAATCTGGGCTCTTCTATCTTCGACTTATTTTTTGGCTTTATTCTTTATTTATTTTATTTCGATTTTTCCCTCTTCCTCTATCCCAATCCTCTAGGTACAGCGTTTGCATCAACAGAGAACCTTTTCCTCTGTATGAATCTATATTATTCCATTCCAACTTCTTCCCGAAACTTCCCAAGAAAAATCCCGAATTGGATCCAAAATTGACGGGCTAAAAAAAATCCTAGATGAAAACATAACAGAAAAGTTGGAAAAACTCTTTGCTTTGGATCTATTTATACTTTTCGAGTATATTGACAATTCCAAAAAACTGTTCATACTATGATTATAGTATAATCACGAGCGGTTGTATATGGCCCTATCGTCTAGTGATTTCTATGGATCCGCTTATTCTTTTTTTCAGAATTTGGATTTAATAAACTCTTTTTACAAAGGAAATCCTAGTTTGGAGTTTAGGGATTTGTTCAAAATAGCTAATAAGTGGATTCCTAATAATGGAGTTAACTCTTTACTTACTACTTTGTGTCCTTTTTTATTATTCATTGGTGTAGTTGCGAAATCCGCACAATTCCCTCTTCACGTATGGTTACCCGATGCTATGGAAGGACCCACTCCTATTTCAAGTGTGCTTCTTCCCCCTTCTCCCTCTTACCATGGCAAGTCCTTGGGAAATAACTCCGATGGGCAGAAAAAGGAAGTGGGATAGGTGTTTTGTATAAATGTTTCGCCGTATTATTAAGTATTCTCCTTTAGTTTTTTTCTCTATCTAGAAGTGGAATAGAATAACCCGGTTGAAGGGTAATGATCATACGTCTGTAATGCATTGTATGGCCCAGAATAGGTCCTATTCTTCTACCTTTTCCAGGTAGTCGATGGCTATTCACAGCTACCACCTTAACACCAAAGAAGAGTTCGGCCCAATGCTTTATTTCTGTCTTAGTGAATCCCGATTCCGGAGCTCTACCAACTGAGCTATATACCCCCCTAGCCAAGTGGAGTATGCATGAAAGAGTCAGATGCTTCTTCTATTCTTTTCCCTGGTGCAGCTGGGCCATCCTGGACTTGAACCAGAGACCTCGCCCGTGAAGTAAATCATCGCCCCTACGATCCAACCAATTGGGAGAGAATCAATAGACTCCTTTTCGGGAGCGATTCATCCTTCCCGAACGTAGTGCTTCTCCCTACCCTGTAGAAAATAAAAATGAAACGAAAGGGATAGTCTACCTCTCCCTTCCTTTTAAAAACAGAAAACATCGGCTAACTCTGTGCCAGCGGCCGCGGTAAGACAGAGGATGCAAGCGTTATCCGGAATGATTGGGCGTAAAGCGTCTGTAGGTGGCTTTTCAAGTCCGCCATCAAATCCCAGGGCTCAACCCTGGACAGGCGGTGGAAACTACCAAGCTGGAGTACGGTAGGGGCAGAGGGAATTTCCGGTGGAGCGGTGAAATGCATTGAGATTGGAAAGAACACCAATGGCGAAAGCACTCTGCTGGGCCGACACTGACACTGAGAGACGAAAGCTAGGGGAGCAAATGGGATTAGAGACCCCAGTAGTCCTAGCCGTAAACGATGGATACTAGGTGTTGTGCGACTCGACCCGTGCAGTGCTGTAGCTAACGCGTTAAGTATCCCGCCTGGGGAGTAAAAGTCTACCGAGGGTTCAAATCCCTCTCTTTCCGTTTTTATTAATTCTTCAACGTTAAGGATCACAATGTATCAAATCAGATAAAAAAATTTCCAGCAATAATATAATATCTTATAATATCTTATTTTGATTTAATAGAAATTAGAAATTCTCTACAGCAAATTACTGTGGTATGTAATAACTAATTGGGTAGAAAAGGAGCAGAAAAAGATATGTGGATTAGACTCCCTTTCTTTCCAGGGTTTGTATTAAAAATGCAACACCCTGTTCTGACCATATTGCACTATGTATCATCATTCGATAAACCGAGAAATGCTTCTTCTCTCTGATTCAAGTAGAAATACAAATGGAAAAATTTGAGAAGAAAGGCTGAAATGCCAACGGACCTCTGTCTATTCTCTAATTCACCCGATCCAATAGTACCCTTTCTGGAACGTCCAGTGCCAAAGTCACAGATTCTAGAAAAAGCGAGACAAAGTGAAACGAGAAAGTTTTCTTTATATAAGAATTAGATCTACATACACCATATCTAAATAGAATGGAAATCCAAAAGAAAGGGAGTTGGGATTCCATTGGATGAATCTTTGAAGAAGATGCAGCACAGAGGAAACATTAAAGTATATGATTGGTTTGAGGAACTTCTTGAGATTCAGGCAATTGCAGATGATATAACTAGTAAATATGTTCCTCCCCATGTCAACATATTTTATTGTTTACGGGGAATTACACTTACTTCTTTTCTAGTACAAGTCGCTACCGATTTTGCTATGACTTTTTACTACCGACCAACCGTTACAGAGGTTTTTTCCTCAGTTCAATACATAATGACCGAGCAATCAAGGAAATCGATCAAAGATCCCAATACCGTGCCGGCCCAAATCATGATCTTCACCAACTTGGATTTGGTGCTTAATATATAGTTGAACTAGCTAGTCGATTTAATAAACTACTTTATTTTACTATATGTAGAAGTAGTTTATTTTTAGTAAGTACTAATTTATTTATTTATAGTAAGTGCTTAGTTGTTGAACTAGTTGATTTAATTAATAAAACTACTTTATTTTACTATATATAGAAGTAGTTCCCGCATCGCCATCGATGATGCCTATCCCGCATCCTCATCGTCGACGCGGCGGTGGAGGCCTGCTTGATCAGGGCCATGTCCGGGACTGGGCTCCGCCAGGCTGGTATTGGGAGGTGCTACCTTCCGGGGGACGTAGGTTGGTGAGGAGCCAGCCCGTTGTTGACCCGATCTTTGTTTGGTGGCGGTCGCATGGGCCAGTGATGGTGACGAGGCTTCCGAACACCGCGGAGGTGGTACGTCACCGTGTCAGCGAGGAGGACGAGCACGTCCGTCGCTACATGGTTGTGTTGGAGGGCAGGTTCGACAATACCTGGCAAGTTCTTCAGGGATCTCACTGGAGCTATGATCCTGTGATGGTTTCTTATCTTTGGGTGTCCACCACCTGCCACGATACCCGTCGGGCGCTACGGTTCTAGTTGTACTAGCGATGCTATATGTATGATAGTATTCGAGGAGTATTAGTGATAATATTCGACGATGTATGGACACAAGAGATGATGTACTTTTGGTTATAATTGAATGCATGCTAATTTGAATACTACTTTATTTTATGATTTGGTTTTGCTTATTGAATGCTCATATTGGAAAAGTACTCCTACTTTGGATGCTAAAGTTGAAGAGCACTCTATGCAGAAATATAGGAGCCAACTCCATCATCCATGCCGTCGTGGGGTAGCTTCTCCTTCATTCCCGTGTGCTAGACAATTTGGTGTAATAATGCACTCGGGAATGAAAGGAGGAGCTACCATCACCGATACTCAACCCGTGATTAATAATAATGATCTAATTTAGGTTTTTTAGTACATATATTTAATTGTACAAGTTTAATATTTGAATTATGAACATAGGCCGGAAATGTCGTACTCGGACGAGGAAAACCGCCCGGGGGAGTGCGACTGGTGCCACGACGACCGAGGTATGTGCGACAGGTTCCTTAAGCTGGACGAAGATCGGCGCTTCAGCATTAAGCTCGAGGAGACCTTGGATGTTCATACGGTACACAACGACGACAATGGTTTTTTTTCGTAATTAAGCACGACTTCAACTATTTTAACGTGTATTTTTTATCTTTTTCAATTCGACTAGCTTATCCCATGCTATGCAAGACGCTATGTCTTGGAGAGGATGGGTTTTGAAGACCATGAAAGTATGGAAACCAAAAAAATTCACCTAAAAACCCATCATGGTGTGGATTTTTGAAGTAAAGTTGTACAATGCTGAGAGTGTAACCCATTTTGGTTGCAAAAATTGGGAAGCACTTTGCAAGACGTATGGTTTTGATGAGGGTATGCTTGTCACCATGGATCTTGGTGATCCTACAATCGAGTAAGACAATATGGACATTTGGGTCTTTGTGGATACACTTCCAATTCTTCCCACATGTGAGCTTCTCAAACATAGTTATTAAGTAATTTATATTGTTTATTTCAAAATAGTTGACAGCTTATTCCATTGACAGCTTATTTTCATTCTTCAAAAAATGTGCGGAAGATGGTAGACAAAACCCACTACACCGATGGCTCCGAATTAACTTATAAGGAGAAAAATCATCTGATCGCATTTTGTAATGATTTTGAGAATTACAATATCTACAATCGAACTCCTCAACATCATGGTCAATACATGCCACTAGTGCACTTGTTGAACTACGGTAACTACCATGGAGATACCCTGGTAAGATTTTTTACTATTACGACATCCGTGCATCTTTTTGCATACTTCTAAAACTAGTACATCATTGCTAACTACGAAGTTATTACTATGTTTTTCAACAGATAATCCCGAATGATTGTGTGCCTCATCTGATGTATACGCACGGTCGCCTTGATGTTTTGAACATACAACCAGGTCGGCCTACGAATCTCAACTGTCCATACCGGATTTCTAAAAGAAGTGGAGACATGACAATCAAAGAATGAAAAAAATGTATGGACAGTCGTAAGGAGCTTCTTGGAAGCAAAAGGAAGCGAAGCGCAAGAATTGGAGACAGGATGATCTTCATTCTTCATAATGGAGAGTCAAGGTCTATATTGTTTTATGCTATTTTAACTTAACGGTGTTTAGGTCCTACCTGATACTGATGATCATGTGCTAAGAACAATTATGTAGGGTTGGGTTTGATGACTATGAGGATGATGATCGTATGACTTGTTATTAATAACGAGTAGAAGTTGTATGATGATGCATGATTAATAGGACTTGTTATTATATATGATGATGTAAGATGCGAGCATGAGTTATTATATATCAGCGGGTGAAATGAACATAGCAGTAGCGTTGGTAAACCAAGGACGAAGATATAAGAGAGGCGGAGATATAAGAGAGGACACTTCTCTCTATTAGCTAGCTAATAACAACCTAAATTAACCCCCAAAACCCCTAAACCAGCCACTTTTTTTAAAAAAAAAAAACCTCAGCTCCAGCCAGCTGCTGACGCGTGGAGGCCTTTTGGTCCCGGTTCATGTCACCAACCAGGACCAAGGCCCCCTTGCCTGGGCTGCCCGCAGTGGCCACGTGGAGGCACATCTGTCCCGGTTCGTCTAAGAACCGGGACTAAAGGGGGAGGGCATTAGTACCGACCTTTTTGTCCCGGTTCTTAAACCTGGACAAAAGGCCCTCACGAACCGGGACAAATGCCCTGTTTTCTACTAGTGAGGTGACGTGGCTACTGACATGGGGTCCAAACTCTTGTGATGATATACATTTTTGTCACTATATTGCAAATTACAACGTAATTTTAATTTAAATTAAGAATTCATCAAAATTTGATTTCAACTTAGTTCTCAGCAAAATTTGAAATGACAGAGAAATAATGTTAATGCTCCCATTCATACTCACACAAGGCGTTACAAGAAAGAATATTACATATGACAATAAGTAAAAGAAAATAGAGCTCTTTAATTTCTTCATGCTAGGCTTCTAGTCTTGCATCATATACTACTAAACCTAAGCAAGCACGTTCGCATGTCACACAGTGCTCAGATTAAGGAGGGCCTTGCTCTTCCTGTACATTGTTGTCTCACCCAGTCTTCTAGGGAAGGAGTCACTCTCTCGATCTTTGTAAATAATCCTGTCTAGAAAATAAACCAAGACTGTATAGTTGCTCAAACATATCAGCGGCAAAAATAGGGACAAAATTTAATTAATGTCCATGGTGCAACAAAGGTAGTAAAGAAAAACATGGTGCATCAACACTACTACATGACAAAGAAGAGCAGTCCTAAGTACTATTAACTTTCTTATAATCCAATTCATAATTATGCACCAGCACTGTCTACTAGTCATCATTGCTGTGGAACATGCAAGACTTAGAGCAAACAATATTACCAATAGAAATGTTTGGCATCTGAACTTTTCTTTCCCTGATCCAACAACACTGTAACCACACGTGTTGCATGTTATGTTAGAACAAAAAAACCAAGTCATCATCAGTGAAAGTATGAGGAGAATTTATCAAGTGATGTAATTATTAACTTATGCAACTCATCGTCAGTGAAAGTATACGGACAATTAGAACAAACAGTGTTACCAAAGGCACAGTCATGCAAGGAAATCTTGTAAAAAGCACAGAAACAATAGCATTAGGGCACTTGAATCCCTCTAGACTGGCAAGTTTCACGAATGCTAAGAAACGACATGGATGATTGATCTCGCAAAATAAGTGCCCCTAGTTTCTTCGCACCGGCGGTGACCCAAAGCTTCGCCTCTTTCAAGATGGTGTTGAGTAGAATCAGTTGTGGTGCGCTCTTGTGCCGGAAAACCTAGGCCTTTCTCCCATTCCAAATGATCCACGACCCAAGCATTGTGAGCGAAGCCATGTCATTTTGATTGTGGGTACCAGCGCCGGGTCTATTTGCCCACCGTATCTCAACGGAGTCGTCCATGTGCCAAGTGGAAGTGTCCAAGCTCTCAAGACGGAAGTGTCCAAGCTTCCAATGATATTGATAGATGCAACATGTGTGCGGTAACTCTCGAAGGAAAAAAAAACACGCATGCAGTAATAGTAGGACCGCAGAGGAGCCCAACCCACTCAACCGTGCCAGTCCTCACCATCATCAAACGTCTTTCGCCTCCAAAGAACAGGGTGATCTCATTTTTGTACCAGAAAATACTATTTTAGATTCATATAAAGCTTTGTGAGTTTGTCTTAAAAAAATAAACGTCCTTCGCCTCCAAAGAACCGGGGTGTGCGACACGTAGGAGTACTTGGTTGGAGACAACAGAATGCTACAGTCCCGCGTCTCGCGCCGTGTCTGTCAGAACTCATAAGTGGTTCCTTTCAGCGGCTGGGCCCATTGTTCCTTTGGGCGTCACGTCTCTCTGTGCGTAGCCGTGTGAGGGCATGTTCAATGGTTGTAAGGCTGGTCACAGTGGGGAGAAACATCACACACTTCAATACAACTTTGCTTATATGGCTCGTATTTAATGAAGATAGAGGTGCTTGTGGTAACTAGCTAAGGCCCTTCCCAGTGCCCCACCGTGGACAGGTGCTAAGCATGCCACATAAGTAAAAAAATAACATGGCACAACATTTAAGGAGGGGAGAGAGTACTTTGGTGACCCTAGGAAGAACCAATGCCAAGCGCGAGAACCTAGGCAAACCACTTAAATGAAACAATTTGGCCAATGCATGAAAGACTTTAGGTACTAACTCATTAAATAAAGTGTGCTTAGCAACAACAAGTTAAGCACCTATGCATTGAGGACTTGAGTTGCTAAGGTATTTAATGCACTTAGCACCTCATCTAAGCACCTTTGCATTGGGAGAGGTCTAAGTTACCGGAACATCACACACTCCAATACAACTTTGCTTATGTGGCACGTATTTAATGAAAATAGAGGTGCTTGTGGTAACTAGCTAAGTTACCGAAACATCACACACTCCAAAAAACAGTGAGTCTATAACCTAATAAATACATCGTTGCATGACACTACATAGATGTTCCTACCCACTATGGAGGTAGTAACATAGTCTAGGGAAGTGTGTAAGTTACTAGCTTATGTTCTTGCCCATTGTGACCAGCCTAAGATAGCAGTTGGTAGACTTTGCCACATAGGATTTTTGATGATGTGTCATACAATAAATGAGGGAAGAGAGGAAGATTGTATATACATGAACCAACACCTCTTGCACAAGCTCCAATGTAAAATGAGAGAGTATCTTATTTATTATCTCATATTCTATTGGGCAAACTAGATACAATCAATTGGAGTTGTTGTATGTTAAGGTGTTGGTTGATGACATGGCATATTTTACCAACAAGCTAACATACAAACTGTTGGAGATGCCCTGAGGATAGTAAACGTTGGATGCACAGTAGTAAGCATTTAATGAGTGCACCCAACGGCCACTAATAATTGTTGACCCGTCCAGCAGCATTGCGACGAGTCTATGAAAAATGAAGTGCACCGAGTACATATGGGCCATGGACATGTCGGTGGGTGCTGCAACATCCAAGGTACTACAGCAAGCCGGTGAGTAGCATTTAACGTTGAGGCCCGAGCCGTTAATGTGCTCTGCCGGTGCTCGTTCTCACTCTTTCTCTCCCAAATCCAAGAGAGATCTACTGGTAGAAGAGAGAAAGGTAGCGGAGGCAAGCGAAAAGCTGTGGCGCCGAGGTGATTTGTTTCGGAAGCAGACACGCTTTCGCCGCTAGATATCTCGCCGTGCTCCTCTACGCCGCCCCCGTTTCCGGCGAGGAACGTCGCCTGTTCGCGTCGTAGTGCGAGGAAGTCCCACTTCCAGCTGGGAGCTTTTCAGATCAGGATGGGGGGCTGAGGTGAGTGATGGCTTTTGGCTCTGGCTATTCATGTGTTCTTTTCTAGATTGGCTTAGTGTACTCTTGTTCCAGGTAGCGATTTTCTCTGGGGCACTAAATTATTTCCTCAGGAGACTACGCTGGCTCTTTTATGCTAAACATATAAAAGGTACTTAGTTCAGCACTTTGATCCGTTTGGCTTTACTTTTTAATGTCCCCGCCTAAAAAAAATTCAGAATGCTGCAGGCTTTTCCTTATTTTTTTGGAGTTGATGTTATTTTTTATTTATTTATTTTTTTGAAATTGGAGTTGATGTTATTGGTATGTGACAATTTGTTGGTGCCACTACGCAAGAAATGACGTTCTATATACAGTTTTACTATCCATGCTCAATATAATTTGTGACTCGTGTCCTCCCCGAACGTTCGGTCGGACAGCTTGTTCACCGACCGGAGTAAAAAGGCCAACCAACCATACTCCCCAAAGCCAGCTCAAACATACAGGTTGTTCGACACCCCTCAAACCCAACCCATATGTGGGGCAGATATGAGGACGCTCGGACTCTTCCGCCACGTCAGATTCGACAAGCCGGACCTATCCTAAATTTCTCCGAACCTAGCCTGACTTACGTCTTCCTCTCCACTATTTTGTCACTTTCATGCCGCCCCTTCCCTAGCTCTAGCACCACCGTAGCTCCGCCGTCGTCCCCAACCCACAGTGGCGCCACCATCAGCCCCAAACCCCTCTGGCAGTGGAGCAGTTAGCATTTTGACAACAGGGTGGTCCGCGGCCAAGTTTTTTTTTAATAAGCAATATGACATGTGAATGTTCTAACTAATTGCCAATATCATATAGAAATAGGTCAATATGGTCTTACAAATACACTAAAATTCTCAATTAAATCTTAGTTTTGCATAAAGAAGCCTACATTATATACTACATGGACCATAATACATACCTTGAGAAGTTTAAAATGACTATATTTCTGGCCTACGCTTTTGCATTGCCATGAATGTATCAATTATATCAACTTCATTCACCTCGGAGAAAGCATCCCTCTCAATGTATGTGGGACCGTTCCTCCTGCGCCTGCGGGAATGCCGACATAAGCGCCGACGCAGACTGCTTCTCCACCATGGCAGCTTTGTACTGCGCCTGCGCCTGCGCCTGCTCCATGGTGAAGCCAGCTTGCGCAGGTGCAGGCTCTGGTGCAGTGTCATTGGATCCGGTCTCCATCGCGGGGTCGTCCTCGTCATCGGAGACCTCGGGCGAGCTGCCGACATGCCAGCCTCGATCCGCTTGGCATGGCAGCTCTGCCAAGCGGCCGCAAGGGTGGCCACCTCGTGCTTCATCTCCGTTGAAAGGCTCTCCCACGGAGCGTTGCCGCCTGCAGTCATGGTGGATGATGTGCAAGGGAGGAGGATGTGGAGTGACTTGTGTGGTGCCATGGAGTTAGCCGGGTGTGGCCGTCTTTAAATAGCGGATTCCAGTGAGACCAGGCATGCGGGTGCGTCAATGCTTGGTGCAGGAGTGGGTTTCTCGGGCAGCAAGGCTGCTTAATGGCGGAATATGGACGGATGGGGCATTGAACGGTCGTGGTAGATATATGACCCGTCCCATCCATTAACGCCTCTCCGAAATTGAATAGGCGCGAACACGGGGGATGCGTCATGGGTGGAGCACACGGCCAGTGTACCGCTTCAATGGTGGAGCCAGTGAAAGGTCACGTCCGCTCTAGACTGGCTTCAATGTGGAGCAGCCGCTCTACAACAGCATGAATGGGGGCAACTGGCGTGTGGCGGGCACGTACGTGGGCGAGGGAGTAGGGTTTTGGGTGGGTCGGGGTGGTTAGAAACGGGAGTGGTTGTTGTCCGTACGCCCGCAAAGCCCCCACGTTTGTCTCCAATTTGGGAGAGAAAGTGCGTCCTGACAGTTCTGCGGACCAATGTAGGACCGCGTTGGATAGCATAACACATTCGGACCGCGCGGTTTGGACGTATGTGGGTGCTTTGAGGGTCGGCGTTAGAGATGCCCTTACGACCTTTTGTGAGAAATGAGAGCATCTACAGCTGGACCTCTCAAACCCGCCTCTCGGGCGGGCCGCCCGGTCACTGTCCGGTGATGATTTTTTGACCTAGATGGGCCCCTCAAACGGCTCTCAAATGCCCGGGCTGACCGGTGGGGGCGCCTGGGCACACCCGCCACGTCAGACCCGGCCCACGCTGGCCCACCCGACCCCACATAAAATCTTTCCCATCCGCTCGCCGGACCAAACCCTAGCCACTTCACTCCCCTCCCCTGCACTCCCCTCCGCCACGCAAGCTCGTCTCCGGCATGGCAGGCAGCGGATCAGAGTCCTTCACTTCCAGATCCGTCGACCCCGAGCTCATCTCACACGGCCCCGAGGAGGAGATGGTCGTCCGGCTTGCGCTCCGCCGAGCCCGGGAGGAGGCCCGTGCATGGGTGCGCTCGGACTCCATCCGTCGGGAATCCATTGCTTCTGCCCTTATGGTGCATGGATCCGGCGCTAGGCCGGCCGTAGCTGCCTCGCCGGAGGTCGTGCGGTCTGTTTGGCATCCGAACGCGCTGGCGGACGCGCAACCCCTCCGGTGACGCGTCGATATTTGGGACGCACCATCGTCCCACGAGGCCATGGCACGATGTGCCCGCTGTGCAAGACTATGAGTGACCACCTATCCTCCAACTTCGTTTTGTAGGTGACAACTGCCAAAATGTCGCCGTCTTCCATCACAGGCTTTGTGATGAAGGACCACTCCACCGTCAGGTTGTTGGAGGCCGGAGCAGGCTTACTCAACCAATTCTCATGCTCATGCTCTTCCTCAACCTCGTCCACCTTCCGCTCTTCGTTGGGCGGGGGCCTTTCGACGGTCCTTAGAAACTCCTCCACATTATTAGGCATAATGATGTCTAGAGACATACCAGGGGGAGGCTGCACGTAGATCACCCCCGCAATACCAGCAAGCTCTTGTTTGACTCCTGGATCTAGCGGGACGCGTCGAGACTGGTACGAATACCAACGAGCTCACTGCCAAGGATCCGGCGACTCCATTGCCTCGTGCATCACCCAAACGAAAACACTGATACAAGTCACCCCCTCGACTCGATCTGGAATTATCCATGGGTTCTCATCCATCCTAGCACCTATCAACAACATCAAGGCATGTTGTGCCAGAGCTTTGGTGCTTGGAAACCACAAGCAGATGTCCTTGCACTTCTCCAATAAGACAGTATCACCCGTGCGGCACATCACCAACGTCGTCGCCATCGCCTACCGTCGCTGCAGGATTTGGGGGTGGGGGAGATGGAGGTGGGCTGCACTCAGACTGCAGGGGATGCGGAATGAGAGAGAGAGAGAGAGAGAGAGATTTCATCCCTTTTTTAGAGAGAAATAACCAAGCCATCTACTCACGTGGCCTCTGTATGGATCTAGAGATCCTTTTTCCCTATTCCTTTGTAGGCGGTGGCAGCGGTGGTCGTCGATCGCGGTGATTTGTGCTCCCCGGCGTGCTTCTGAAACCACGGGAACGGTGGTGCTATTGCTTGGTTGTGACGGCGGCGACACGCTCGACGCAGGCAACGACAACGCCGTTTCTGCACATTGTTTTCATTTTAACTTTTTCTGTAACATTACCTATGTTGCAAAAGTTGTCCTACCACATCACCCGTGTTGCAAAAAAAAGTGAAGACGGGAAAAAATTCTGCAACACAACATATATGTTGGAAGAAAAAAAGTTGCAACATAACCTTTGTTTGTAGATGTTTCTGCAACAATTCCTCTATTGCAAAGTAAAATAAGACGTGTGGTCGCTTGATTGTGCCTGATCCCACGGCTTGCAAAGCGGAAAAGATCCGCCAACGGACACATAGCAGCCCCCTAATTTTATTCAATGGAATGCCGAAATATTTCATAAGAGAGGGACCTGGGTACCCGACCTTTTCAATGAGAACAATAGTGCTATAGGAACGACGATTTTCGTTTGATTCAAATACGAGCTGAGCCATGACCCTTTGATTAAAGGTGGGAAGCAAATCTGACCATGGAGGACAGTGTCGATGGAAATTGGACTTCCTACATGAAGCAAATGGTAGTACTCCCTTCGGGTTTTTTTTACTCCGCGTATAAGTTTTCGTCAAAGTCAAACTACACAAAGTTTGGCCAAATTTATATTAAGAAATATAAACATCTACAATACTTAAACTGTATAATATGAAAATACATCTCATGGTGCACCTGAAAATGTAGATTTCATATTGTGAATGTTGATATTTTTTAATATAAAGTTAGTCAAACTATGCAAAGCTTGACTTTGATCAAACCTTATATGCAGACTAAAAAGAAACGGAGGGAATACTACACCAGCTAGCTACTCTCAGTGCTTTGCACCTTTATTGCCCTCGTAATTATTGATAGTTGTGAACAACGCCATGGACAGGCTGCGCACGAATACCCAGCGGCCTCGCTTCCTACGTAAGGCTGGTCACAATGGGCAAGAACATAAGCTAGTAACTTATACACTTCCCTAGACTATGTTACTACCTCCATAGTGGGTAGGAACATCTATATAGAGGGTGCTTGGATCCAAAGGACTATTTTTATTCTGACTAAAATAGTCTCTTTTAGAGGCTAAAGTTCCAAGCACCCCTGACTAAAGAGAGGCTAGGACTAGTCTTGAGGCTAAAAAATTTTAGTCATACGAAACCTACTAAAATATGTATTAGCCCTCTCTCTCCTCATTTAATTCCTCTCCTTTAACACATGCGAGTTCTGGATTGGAGGGTTTGGAGGATAATAAATGCTCAATAACTAGATTTTAGTCTCTTTAGTATTTGGATCCAAGCATGGGTGAGGCTAGCAAGTTTTAGTCCCACTACTTTTAGTCATGGGACTAAAACGTATCCAAGCATGCTCGTAGTGTCATGCAACGATGTATTTATTAGGTTATAGACTCATTGTTTCTTGGAGTGTGTGATGTTCCGGTAACTTAGCTAGTTACCACAAGCACCTCTCTCTTCATTAGATATGTGCCACATAAGCAAAGTTGTATTGGAGTGTGTGATGTTACTCCTAAGTTCCTCCCCATTGTGACCAGCCTAATCTATTGCTCGATCGGTTACTGCACAGTAAAGTAGAATTAATGAGCAGGTGAATGAGGACTGAGGATAGGACACCCTCGGGAGAACAAAACATAACACGCTAGCTGGATTGATATTGTATACTACTGAGGATAGTACGATCCATTATGACAACTGACAAATTAGGACTTAAAAATAGGGTGTTAGGATTAAGTAATGACGACCCATGCTTGCAGTCCTGGTCAAGATCTAATCTCGAACTCATCAGCAGCCAATAAGCTTGTATTTTAATCACAGGCCATGTTATTGCTTAGTCCATCTCCTCTGCATCTTGCGGATACATAACATCGCTGCATTGCAGTAGACCTCAATCAGCTCTGGAAAGGAACAATGGTTGGCCATAAGTGCAGGGCTTGCGGATGGCCGGAATGCCGTATCAATGGCTACGCGGCATTTTTGGGTGGGCTGGCGATGTTAATCAGAGGGCTAGGCTTTCTGGTGGTTACCTGGACCACCGTCGTTCTTCTGGGTGGCTTCGTCTCCCTACTGCAGAAGAAGGATTTTTGGTCTCTCACGGTGATTACACTCATACAGATATCGAGGTTAGTTAATCATGATTTGTATTTCCTTGATGCTATGTTTTGAGTTAATATAAAAATGTCCTTTATCCAAAAAAAGATATCGAGATTAGTTTTACTACTTAGTTTTCTTGATTTATAGCTTCTTAGGATATGTCCCGTGGATTATAAGAATATCTGCCTCTATTCCAATACAGTAAGAGTTGCTCGAACATATATCTGTTGAGTTTCAAACTAATCCTTGGCGATTAGCCATTCACGAGCTTCAATTGTTATTGATTATATATCCTAGTTAACTCGGTGATTTTCCCACGCGTTGCTGTGGGATTTGAAAGATTAGTTTTCGATACATTCATATGAATAAAGTAAGCTAAATCAAAAGCTATTATTTTCAAAAGTAGTTATATATGAGCAAAGAGTATGCATGTAGGTTGGACTATTGGAGATGGAATAATTAAATTGGGGCATGCATGTGCTACAAAATAGTTCTAGTGGGTGATGACATGGCACATTTTATGATGTGGAGAGCTGCATGCTGAGAGAATTAGACTTAGTGAGGATCAACTATTTACGTATTATAGATTCCTAAATTCACCGCCAAAAAAAGAGATTAACTCCAAGATGCAAACTTTGCAAAGGAACAACTGTTGGATGCAATAACTATTTACAAGGAAACATAATCTGGAACAGGTTTGTACCACTTGCCAAAAGTCAAGGCCAGCCGGTTGTGGTTTTGTACGGGACCTCCTATCTGTCGCATTCTGCGGCAGGCAGGGCTTCGGACGACCGACGCAGGAGTGACAAGCGGTGTAAAAAGAATCGCAAAAGTAAAACGCGTTATTCCTGATTCAAACTCCCGACCCACCTCTAACAGACGTACGTACCTAACCACTCGAGCTGGCCAGCGCTAGTGACGAGTATGTAACGGAAAACACTTTAGAACAAACTACATCGACCGATCCGAATATTATCCCTTTTTTCAAACATTTAATGAAAAATCTGAATACTCCTAAAAAGGATTCCAATGAATTTTGTTAAGAACAAAAACAAGTTTTGAAAAAATTGCCCAAATTTTGGATATTTAACCAAATTTCAAAATGGAAGAGTGTATGCACAAATTTTAAAAAACGGGAAAAATCCAGTTCCAATTTTTTTCACAAACACGAACAAGTTTTTTTTAATGTGAACAATATTTGAATTTGTGAACGAATTTGAAATCGGGGTTTATTCTGAATTTCGCAACAAATTTTGAAAAGTAACCTATTTGGCAAAAATGAACATTTTGGACAAAAGCGAAAAAATCAATCTATGTAAAAATTGAAACTCTGAATAAAATATGAAAAAAGCAGACATTATTTGAAATTTATGAACATTTTTTGAATTTGTGAACTAAATTTGAAAGTAGGAACATTTTTTGACATTTTGTGTGTTTATTGAAATGAGAAAAAAATTCAAATATTTGAACATTTTTACATATCCCGAATTTTTTTGAATTTGTAAACGAATTTGAAAACATGATTTTTTTTGAACTTATCAGCTTATTTTGAAAGGCAAATATTTTAAAATATGATGAACTTTTTAAAATTATTTCCAAAAATTAAAAACGGGAACAGTTTTTGACATTCCAATTTTTTTTGT
The DNA here is from genome assembly GCA_963921465.1 of Triticum timopheevii. Classification (NCBI taxonomy): domain Eukaryota; kingdom Viridiplantae; phylum Streptophyta; class Magnoliopsida; order Poales; family Poaceae; genus Triticum; species Triticum timopheevii. The sequence goes on along the minus strand of OY997266.1, from coordinate 629,269,123 downwards.
AATTTCGAACAATTTTAAAACTCTGAAAAACAAAAATAGATAAAAAAAGAGAAGAAAAAACACTTAAAACGAAAAAGAAATAAACAGGACAAAGGAAAAAAACAAGAAAAAGTAAGAGGGAAACATTATAAATTAAATAAAATAATCAAAAACCGAAAAATAAACCATAGAAGAAACAGCAGGAAAACATCAAAGAAAAAACACATACATGGACAGGTTGGGAACCTTCTAGAGCGTTTAATCGCTCGCCTCGCCATGTCTACGCGTGCCTCGTCGTATATGATTTTCCGTTTTGTACCACTTGTGTGCGGCAAGTGGGCTTTTTGGCCCGCACGTGGCCCGCTCATGACCGAACCAATTGGTCCCAGCCCACTAGAAATATTCGCCGGCCCAGATTGTAGAATTAGGTCCGCTCAGCACCTCGGTCCGGCCCGCATTTTATCCGACCACTCGGTCGGACCGAGAACTGCCGCCGGCGATGTAGGCTCTGCCGTCGAGGTGAGCATCCTGGGTCGCGTCAACCACTCGAGCCTCATTCGGCTGTCCGGCCTCTGCATGACTGCATCACTGCATGCACAGCGGCTACACGTACATGGTGTTCTAGTTCGCCGTGAACAGCGCGCTCAGGGAGTGGCTCCACGTCCACGTCGGCGAGGTCCTCAGTTGGAGCCAGGGAGCAACATCCTCCTTGACGCATGCTACCGTGCCAAGGTCTCAAACTTCGGCCTCGCGCCTGCGAACACCGCCGACACCGAGGACGACGCGCTGTGGATGACCCAGCATGTAGTCGGCAGCCAGTGGCGGATCCAGGATTGGAGCAAGCCCCGGGCCCAAAAAATTTTTTGTCGCGAGAGAAAAACTTAAAATCCATCAAGCTACAGCTACCTCAAAAGAATACCTCAAATATGGTTCAATTGCACCAAAAATTTAGAATTTAAACTCAATGCTTAAAGATACAACAAAATAGATAAAAAGATGACAAGAACTACGAACAGTACGTGCAGTAAAAAGAGTACCAAATCAATTGTTTGCTTCATCAGTGTCTTCCATAACTTGATCAACGGTGGAAGAAGAGCCAGCACCTTAGAGAAATCGGAAGCAAAATTTCATGAGAGAAGACATAAACATTAAGTGAAACAATGAACATTGTACAAAGTTGAAAACTTACTACTACGACGAGGTAAAGTTCCTTTGTGAAATCTATAGCCTTGAAAGCGATATATAATAGCATCATCATCAACCTTTGCAAATATTTCTCGCTCAATATTGCACACCATGGAATAATTCAACCAATCATCACCCATCTTATTCCTTAACTCAGTCTTGATAATACTCATAGCTGAGAAAGCTCTTTCTACTGATGCGGTTGCAACAGGCAAAATCAATGCCAACTCAATAAGACGATATACCAAAGGAAAGACTATGTGTCTATCAGTTTGAACCATCTTCACAGCAAGACTACCAAGGTCATTACAACTAACAAAACTTGAATCAGCCCTCACATCAGCAATGAAGTTTTCAAGTTGGTTTCTAAGGACAAAAGAAATCTCATATATGGAGAAGTCATCAGCATACATCTGAGCAAGTTGAACAAGTTTGTCTTCATCAAAATTAACAAATGAGTTCCTTGGATCAAGACAAGCAATGCATCTCAACAATTGAGTAGATCTTTCAGCAAAGCGGTTATTTAACTCAGTAATTATTTGGTCATGCAGAACATTGAATATTTCATATCTGAAGCGTTGATAGAAAGTTATCATTTGACCACCGCACCCCCTTGAACGACCCCGAGAGGGTATTGTATCATCCATGTTAGGCAATATAATGTTATGTTTGACACAAAAGTCAGTTGTGTCCTTCAAGAGCTGATCCCAACCATTATCTCTTATATTTTGAAGTTGCCGCAATGTGATCCCAATCAAACTCACTGCTAGAACTATGTTTTGATCTTTCCTTTGCAAACATTGTGACAACTCATTAGTCTTGCCCAATAGTTTGATCATAACATGCAATATGAAAACAAATTCAAAAGTTTCCATCTGAGATATCAAGCCACCTGCTGTGGTTCTTTGTGTTAAATTTTCTACATCATCATGAATGTTCTCTAATACATGCAAAACAGATGTCCACATCTCAATAAACCGACACAAAGTTTTATGATGTGTGCCCCAGCGTGTATCCCCAGGTCTTACAAGGTTGGCTGCTTGGTTTTTCCCTCTTCCTGAAAAAATTTCCCCAGACTCCAATTGACTCACAATACTATCATGTTATTCTTGGGCTAGTTCATCATGTCTCTTACAAGAAGCATTGACGGTGTTGACAATCAAAGTTATGTGGTTAAAGAAATCCAATACAGAGGAACAACACTTGGCAACAGCAACAACCACTAACTGCAACTGATGGGCAAAGCAATGAATATAAAATGCATAAGGATTTTCATCTAGTATCAACCTTTGCAACCCACGAAATTGTCCTCTCATGTTAGAAGCTCCATCGTACCCTTGCTCTCTCAATTTAGACATAGACAAGCCATGTTTAAGAAACATACCATCCAAAGCTGCTTTTAGAGAAGCTGCCCTTGTGTCACCAACATGCTTAATCCCAATGAACCTGTCAATCGCATACCCATGCTTATCAACATACCTACATAACGCAAAGAAGCACGAGAAACCAACAATTAAATACTACAGTACTACTATTAGTAAGGAACAAAACAGCAACTAACATAAAAGATACAAAGTTACTAACCTTAAAACCATAGCCATTTGCTCCTTTATTGATGCATCTCTGGACTCATCAACAAGTAAAGAAAAATTTCTGTCTCCAATATCATCAATAATTGCTTTGGTGGTCTCTTCTGCACAAGCTTGACACAGTTGCAATTGTACCCCAGAATCCCTTCATCGGGTTGCCGGGGTAAGGGTGATTTTGATTGCAAGATCACCATGTGCGAGTGGCATGTTCGGGTATCGGGACCCTTCCTCTCAGTGACTTACATTTGCTTAGCTTGCAGGGGAGGCTCAGGCGGTACATATTTGCCGAGAAAGAGGGCGAGAAGAACCATCACCTTAGCTTCTTTGTGAACTGGTGACCTAGCACACCGAGATCGCATGCGTCAACACGAGGACCCAGGAGATGAGGGATTCTCGCAAGTACTAGGTAGGAGATCACGAAACGTACCACTAGACACGTCGACCCTTGGAGAAGTAGATTCTAATTAATTAGCATGAAGCTACTATAGTTGAACTCCCGTCTCCTCACCAAATCCCTCGAGCAGTCTGTCTTATGTGCAGTTCATCTGGGTGTCGTGCGTGCAATGCCTCTAATGCATCCACATCTACATGGCAGTGCTTCGATCGGTGGATTACTAGATCAGGTCACTATACTTGGGACTCATGACTAGGGTTTCCAAAACCCTTTGGTCAGCCAATTGTATCTGGCGACAATCTTTCACTTGCTCACTCTCACAAGAATGCACCCTTCCACTTATGTAAACTGTTGGGTTCTATAGTAGGATGCCTCGACTGCAAATTAAAATTGCTACCTGCAGAACATCTAGGACCATGAATCGTTACCACTAGGAAGCGCGTCTACGGAGTCGTCTCCTCCTCGTCGATCTCCCACGTAGCTGATTGGGTCCCGCGATTACACAAACGGTGGTGAGTGAAGGTGGCTAGTATCAACACATGCAAAGCTCTAGTGACGGTGCCAAAGCGATCAATCGAATGAGTGTGCTGCACCTCCACTATATATAGGCATCCGTCGCGCGCTCAAACACTTGGGCCTTGCATGGACCCTAAAGCCCAAAGTCTCTTCAGCTTGGATCCGAGTCCGAGTATGATCACATCTAACTCGTGGAGTCAGGTCCAACCTCACAGGTTCCTTTCGTTAAGCGCACGACCCCTTAGTTTGAAGTCGGCTTGGTCGCAGCTTGGATCACCTCAGACCTGTTCGGTTAGTAGTAGGATCTAGCTAGGCATGCCAACCACCATGTAGACAATGAAGCCGGTTGGCGAACCTGTACACTATGTCACACTTATGTTCCCTTTGCCACATGATATATGTTGTCGAGCTCAAGGCGAGTCTATCATCCTTGTGCTAGCTCAACCTCTTTCTCGTTACAGTGATGTCAACTACAAACTGGATTATCTCATAATCCATGTCGCATGGACATGCTTCTCTTGGTCAGATCACATGAGGGGCCTAGAGTATACCTCTCCTGATCGGAGGGGCAAATCTCCCATCTTACTCGACTATGTCTCGTAGCATGGGTCTGGAAAAGCCTGAAGCCTACCTTTATAACTACTCAGTTATGGAGTAGCATTTGGTCGCCCCAAAGCAGGGTTGTCACCATCCCGAGTACATGCGTCAGCTCAGGTCTTAGGACATAGAACGTATGTTGTACTAGAGACTCACAGATGACATATCGCCGTGTCTCATAGTTGGGTCTGTCCCACTCAGACCTTATCTCGACTCGGATCCGACTATGTCGAATTCGACAAGATCCTTCCAAGCCCATATTATCCGGTTAGCATATAATGCTCCATGGAGGCATCACCATCATCACGGCGTGGCTGATTATGAAGCACCGGAACACGTGTATCTTCGACGGCGTGCAGCCGTCCGCCGAGTAACTCATCCACGACGTCAAGCAGGAAGCGCTGACCTGGGCACAGGCGGGTGCCAAAGGGCTTAACAATATCATCTGCGTAATCTAGACCTAGTGTATTGGGGCTGAGTATACCTGGCCATGGGCAGCCCAGCTCGGACGGCTCGGCCCGACCCGGCCAACGTTGCTCACGAGCCGGGCCTGGGCCTAGATATTGAGCCCGAAGAGCGGGCCGGGCCCGCCATATTTGCCGTTTAACGAAGCGGCCCGGCCCGAGGCCCGAGGCCGACGGGCTTTTACTCGGCCGGGCTGCGCTTGGGCCTAATTTCTAGGCCCAATGCCCAGGCCGGGCCAGGGCCGGGCCTGGGTTTTCTGCGTCGGGCTTTGTTAGGCCCGGCCCGAGGAATGCCCAGGTATAAGGCTGAGCAACCCCTTCTCCCCTGCTCATCGGCACCCTAGGCTAGGCCCAAACGTGTAACGTAGCTGCTGCGTTGCCACTCTTGTTTTCCACCCTCCCTATCCAATGGGATGATACATAATTGTGTATTTGCGGAATAAAATATATCTCTTGTTGATTCCAGATCGAATTTAAATTTGAGCTTTACAACACAACAGGGTGGTCGATAACTATGGGGGTGAGAACTGGAGCTCATTTGCGGCGTCATCAAAGGGATTGAATGCGGTACGCTCAGTATTTGCACGGGACAGGATGGATGATGACAATATAGGAGCTGTACTGTGGGTTAAGCAAATTTTAGGATGTATTGCATTCTGGGTCCAACTAGCGACGTACGCCATTCTATTACTATGCAGTGCTGCTGTTATCTTTCATGCGGGGCCGTTTATCGCTATCGGGGTTTCCCTGTGGCGTTTAAAACAGCATGATTACGGTAACTCTGATGGAGATTCTAGCACAGCAAACATGAAGCCGGCGCTTGATGTCTTGTACATCATTGTTGTGGTCCAAGGTGCAATCATTAACTACAGTCTAATGCTCAATGCTCTTGTGCCGAAAAAGCTAGTGGCCGTAGTGGCCAAAATATACGGCTTCGAAGGTCCAGGTGTCGCATTAGTTAAGCAATACATGATAGAAACAAGGAAGGGATGCGCGAAGCACCCGTCGTTCGCCAAAGGAAGGAACCTGGTGACATATGCTGTGGACCTGATGGCGCATGATAAGTTGCCTCAAGACTGCCTCTCCGGGTTGAAGATCCTGAGAACAATCCTCGGACCACTGGACCAGATGAAATCGAAGAAGTTTAAGGAGCAGCGCATGCTAATAAGACAGCTGATCTTGTACGCACCATCCAGCCACATCTTCCGCCGCCTGTTGGTCCTATCAAATCCGAGAAGCTGCCCATATGGCACAGAAAAGAGTGCACAAAGAGAGATGACCAAGCACGCTGCGAGTATAGTGGTGCACATAGCAGACGGGGCCAGTGAGGAGCAGATTCCCCAAGTGATCCAGTGCATGTCATCACTGATGGGCACATTTGAAGAAAGTGAGCATTATCCCGAGGAGGAGGACTACCTGAAGCGGTTGTGGGAATGTCTGCATGTTCTTTTTTTGTTCGCAGCCGACGAGAACAATTGTATACTCATTATCCACACTCGAGGTTTGCTCACCAAGATCCTGACACCTCTAACCTCCGACCACTACCACCAAAATAATCATGAAGGTTGGGGGGACGTACTAGTGGAATCACTGAAGCTGATTAACCGGCTCATGACTGCTCATGGTCATGGACAAACCCTGCTTCGGGATATCTCAACCAACCAGGAAGCAGTCGAGCCAATGAACAGGATTCTCGGGTGTGCTGAATGTCATGATAAAGAACAGAAGACATTGATCATAAGGATTTTCACCGAACTACACGTGCAGGTGCAGCTCCCAAACAGAGTAAATTTCATCGAGATGCTAGCAGACATCTACACTTACACTGCCGTCGGCTCCACCAGAATACCTGGGCCGACCAGAATAGCGGCACTTGAAGCACTGGCGAAGCTATGTTTCCGAGACGGAAGCAATGCCAGAATTATTTTACAAGTAAATGGTTCTGCAGTTTACTCTTTCACAGGGGATCTTGACGCTGCAAGTAATGGATACCGCGGATACCATATAAGTGTAGCGGAAATCCTACAGCATGCTTGTCTCCATTACACTAGCGATGATGAATGCCTCAGGACACTCAAGGGATCCATGACTTACGTGATGCCAAAGGTACATCCCTATCCAGTAAGATTAAATATAGTAAAAGTTCTTGGATGATTAACATCTCTTTATTATCTATACATGTCAATTAAAGACTTACAGAAGAAACACACTCTTACCATTTGCAGGTGCTCACCAAAATACTTACAGGTCAAGAAGGCGCTGCTTCGCGAAATAATTGCCAGCACAGGGTAATTCAAAAACAGCAAATAGAGAAAGCTCTATTATCCCTTTGTGTGACAGTACATGAGATGTTCATCAGTGCTGATCAGAATTTGGCTGTTCAGTTTGATGGCGCAATTGGTGAATTTAGCCTTCCGGTGAAGCTCAGGGAGATGGTAGAAAGAAACAGTGACCCCACGGCAAGTTGCCTTATTATACTTAAGCTTATCAGCAGAATGGTCATATCGATGATGAAATGCAGAGGTAGGAGATACCCCAAGCCAGACTTGGTGAGCTTGGTGGAAGCACTGTGGGACGCTTGTAGCAGAAAGATGTATTTTATTGACAGCTCCATGGATTTCGCAAGCGGTGACCAAGCAGCGAAGCCTCACAGGATTCTGGCTTCATTTGTCATAGAAGCAATGGAGCTTGTTCGCGACTACGGGGAACCGGAAGTCATGTCGCCCTCTACCATTGTCGGTGGGGAGCTCTCATCAAATTAAGACTTATCATTTGCCTGCTTTATTAATCTTTGTCTTGCGTGTTCATCTTATAACCATGTCAAGAATCAGCTATGTTATGCCATATCTCAGTATATCTCTGAAACTAGTAGTACTATCTTAAGTTTCAGCTCTGTTATGTGATATACTCATATGTCATATCTAAGTGTACCTCTGAAACTACTACCATGTTAAGATTCAACTATGTTATGTCACTCATATCTCAGTGTATGTCTGAAACTAGTACCATGTCAAGAATCAACTATGGTATGTCATCATACATCGGTGTACCCACTACTTCCTCTGTCCCATAATATAAGAATGTTTTTGACACTAGTGTAGTGTCAAAAACGTTCTTATATTATGGGACAGAGGGAGTAGTTGATTGTGCAGAGCATCAATTTTTGTCTAACTAGGCAAGTAGGGATTGTTCCAGCACACCAGGTCGCCTGAGAGAAGTGAAAAATAAGGGAGGTATTTGTTGGAACTTACAGGTCCGGGATTTGGCTGCCACACTAGTGCAGAACCGGGCAATAGCATCGGTTCGTAAGGCCCTTTAGTGCCGGTTCCATAACCGGCACTAAAGTGTGGGCACTAAAGCCTCCCCCCCTTTAGTACCGGTTCAGCACGAACCGGTGCTAAAGGGCAACCACGTGGCACGAGCCAGCTCCGGGGGCCTGGAGCCCTTTAGTATCGGTTGGTAAGACCAACCGGTACTATAAGGTTTGGGGGGTTTTTAGTTTTATGGTTTATTTTTCATTTAATTTTGCGTTTCCATTTTAATTCTTTTTCGTTTGCTGGTATTTTACGATACTACACCTTGTACACGTTATGCATATATATATATATATATATATATATATATATATATATATAGAGAGAGAGAGAGAGAGAATTTCTAGTAGAACCAATCATGCATATATATATCATCAGTGTCTCACAAACCACCATATTAATTAATTCACACATACACACATGTATAGCTATATACAATTTCTCCTACATATGCATGTTGCCTTCGGAGCCAGTGGCATTAGTCTAATTGGTGCCTTCGGAGCACGATGACAATTGGAAGTGGTTTTCATGGGGCGGTAGCGGGTAATAGTATTCTCCCTTCGGATTTATGACCTGGTCGAACAAAAATCCCGTTATTTCCTCTTGAAGTGCTTCTACGCGCTTCGTTTCTAGGAGTTTCTCCCGCACCTCTTTGAACTGTTAAGAAGGAGATCAATATGCATGTGTATTAGTTGTGTGACTAGATATCGGTATTGGTGTAAAAATTGTGAATAGTGTTCTGACAAGCGTACCCATTCCTGTCTTTGAGATCTGCTCCTTTCGGACGACATCATGCGAATATTCTCGCAAACGCAGAATGCACACAGATCAGTCCCCTGCGCCTGCTTCAGGGCCTTTACGAGAATGGAATTTGATCAGATAATAATTAATCAAGCATGATAATTAAAGAGATGGCAGCTAGCTAGCTAGCTAGTACTACTTAATTACTTACCTTGGGTCGAAACCATTTAAGTTTTTTTCCCATTCGCCTTCCATGACGCTGATGAACCTTGCCCAAGCCCTGCCCGCCGACAAAGAAAATGAATAAATGGGTTATTAAATAGTTCATATCATGAAATGACGAACTAAATAGGCCGAGATATATAGTTAATAATGATTGAAATTACCTGTTGACTATCCCAAACAAGATGTTATAGTCAGTATTTGCTTTGAGTAGTGAGTCCAGTATTTCAACTGTTCCGGCGTCAACTTTAATGATACACAAGATCCAGTGATATCTGCATGCACACACGTTTGCATGTCTTAATTAAGCGGGCATATGTAAGCAAAAACATGTAGCTAGCTAGTAGGCAAAAACAGAGAATTTGTAGTACAAGACAGTGTGACTCACTGGAAGTTGTAAGGAAGTAGTATATCTTCATTGTATTTGAGGCGCTTCAAGAACTCTAGCATGTTGTCCTCTACGTTCTTTTGATGATATGGATTTATTAGCCATGTGTATTCATTAACGGTGTTTGGGTCAATGAACCCAATGCCAAAGCGTTCACCTTTTCTCATTTCATACATCTTCATCCTGCATAATACCACAGAAAAGAATATAGTGAGGATAATTACAGGTAATGATTGATCAAAAGGATCACTACAGCTAGCTTGAGACTTAAATTACAGAAAGAAATCACTTACAGACAATAGCAACTGACGATAGATTTGTCGAGTGTGTCTTGATTGTATAACTAAAACAGTTCAGAATACTCAACGGACAGAGCTTTCTCATGGAAGTAATGCTCCTCCTTGACATTCACCATGAGGGACAATCAATCTGAAATCTTGGTAATGTTCATGTACCATTGATGCAATTCATACATTCTCATTGGGAGGTTCTTGACCTTGTCTGGCTCGACCAAAGGTTGGCCCCGGACATATTTCCGTTTTATTTCATCCTCTCTAAGCACAGGCATGGGCTCGATCTCGAGGAGTTGTCCAATAGTGATGTTGAGAACTTCAGCCTGCATTATATGCTCCTCCGTTATTACCACATTGCCCACCTCGGGAACGTAAACTGTTTGCCCACAATAATATTGGGCGCGCGTACTGTCACGTGTTGTTGGCACAACAAGCGGGGGGATCGATTGCGCCGCCTTTTCTCCCAGCTGGGGAATGGTCTTCCCACTTTTTTGACAGCTGCTTGTTGTTTGCTCGATCCCGAGCTCGCCTCCTTACGTAGACGTGCTCGATTTAACTTCCTGAGGTGGCGCTCATAGTCTGTGTCAACAGGCTTGGGAGCTGGTGGTTGAGCCATACGAATGAAGTGGTCAATCGTTTCCTCAGGCACTTTCTCCCTTGGCGGCGGTGGCGGTTTTGGTGCAAAATGGGCTTCCACCTCGGCCTTCAATATGGCTGCGTTTTCCTCCTCGGACATGTCATAAGCCCTCTGTGGAAGAGGCATGAGGCTTGGACCATATTTATATCGCTTGCCTCCGCCTGTACTTCCTGTACTACCTTGACTCGTACCGCTACGCACCATAGCTGCGGGGTGTCTCTTCTGCGGTTGCTGAGGCGGCGGAGACGGCTGACGGGGCTAAGTTGGACGAGGAGGAGTGGCCTGAAGCTGTGCCGGACTTGGAGGAGGAGTGGCCTGAGGTTGTGCCGGACTTGTACGAGGAGTGGACGTCTGACGATGTGGCGGACTTGGAGGAGGAGGAGTGGCCTGACACTTTGCCGGACTTGGTGGACTTGCAGGAGCGGGAGTCCGCTGACTCGGTGGCGGACTTCGACGAGGAGTCGGCTGACGCGGTGTCGGTGGCCTTCGAAAGATGATGCAATCCTTTTTCCATAGGATGATACGATGTTTGGCCTCTCCGAGAAAGCGCTCGTCGTCACCTCTAGGAATGTCAAGCTGTAGCTCCGAATATGGTGGGTCCACCACCTCATCAACCAAGACACGAGCATAGCCCGCTGGAATTTGGTTGAAATGGAAGGTTGCCTCGGGGGGATTTGTAAAAGCAATGCCGTCCGCCACCTTCATGGATATGTTCTTCATTTTGACGTGTAGCTCGCAGTTAGTGTTCTCTGTGATGTCATCCACGGGGTATCTACCCAGCATTGCGTCGTCCGGGACGGAACCCATGCTGCTTCTCGGCATGGATGGGGCGGTGCTATCCAATGCTGGATCATCCGCTAGCTGCTGCGGCTGCTGAGACCCCCTTTGCTGGGTAAGTGAGTCGATCTGCTCCTGCTGCCGCTGGAATTTGACTTCCAATTCCGCTTGACTTGCTTCTAGGCCTTGAAGGCGTTCATAGTCCCGCTTCCTCTGCTCCTCCTCCATCTTCCTCTTCTTCTCCTCCGCAATCTTCTTTCTCGCACGGGTTCTGTAGTCGGTGTTCCCGTCTGAAAACCCCTCATACCACGGAATAGCGCCCTTGCCTCGTGTTCTTCCCGGGTGTTCAGGATTTTCCAGGGCACGCGTAAGCTCGTCGTTCTCTCTGTTGGGCTGGAACACCCACGATCATGCCTCTTCTATTGCAATAAGTATCGCATCGTCGGCTCCCTTTAGACTTGCCTTCGTCGAAACATTGCCTGTCTTCGGGTCCAACTCCCCCCCATGCGCATAGAACCAAGTCCTGCACCTGGGGGGCCAGCTCTTAGTAACCGGAGTGACACCTGCATCCTCCATCTCTTTCTCAGACTTATCCCACTTAGGCATTGCCACCGCATAGCCACCTGGCCCCAGCTTATGGAACTTATGATTTTTTCGGCATTCTTCTTGTTTATTCTCGACCGTTCCTTAGCTAATTCTGAATCCTTGAATTTCACGAAATCGTCCCAATGAGCACGTTGGTTCTCTAGTGTTCTCTCGAATACTGGAGTCTTCCTTCCTCCCTTGACGTACTTGTCCCATTCACGATTCTTGTGGTTCTTGAATGCAACTGCCATCTTCCTAAGAGCAGCGTCCTTGACTTTCTGCACATATGCTTCTGTGAAATGATCTGGTAGGGTAAAATGTTCCATGAGAGTATCCCAAAGCAGATCTTTTTGATTCTTGTCGACAAAAGTAACATCTGGACGTGGCTTTGCTGGCTCTCTCCATTCTTGAAGTTTGATCGGGAGTTGGTCCTTCACAAGAACTCCGCACTGACGAACGAACTTGTCCGCAATCTTCTTAGGCGCTAATGGTTCGCCATTAGGTCTGCATGCCTCGATATTGTACTTTACGCCGTCCTTCAACTTTTTGTTCGGGCCTCGTTTCGTCATTTTGCCTGAAGATTTGCTCGATCTGGATGGCTGAAAGAACAAAGATCGATTCGTTAATATATCTTCAAGTCATTTAAAACATGTGATGATCACCAGATGCCTGCTTATATAAATATATATACCTCGCCGGTCTTTGTTGTTTCAGGACCAACATGTTCTTCGTCATCGTCATAATCGTAGTTCATGACTTCATTAATTCGGTCGTCGCGATCGAATATCATATCACCCTCTCCGGTGTTGTTTAGAAATTCGGAGCCGTCATAATCTTCTTCATTCTGATCATCATCTGGCCCGCGTATCATATCGAACATGGTCTGTTCTTCCTCTCTGTCGGTATTGTCTGCCATAGCTTTTATTTAACTAATCCAAAAGAAATATAAAACAATTTAGTATTCAAATTACATCGTCTCGAATAATAGATATAATCTCGAATACATCGTCTAGAATAATAGATATAATCTCGAATACATCGTCTCAAATAATATATAATATTAAATAGTACAACACTGGCTAGGTAGCTAATAAAGATCGAATACTACAGAAGAATCTAGGACACTCGCGGTTCCTGCGGCGCGGGCGGTGGATACCCAAAGAGAAGGAACTCTCACAGGATCATAGCTGAAGTAAGATCCCTGAAGAAACTGCCAGGTATTGGAGAACCTGCCGCCCTCTAACGCAACCATGTAGCGATGTACGTGCTCGTCCTCCTCCCTGACACGGCGACGTACCACCTCCGGCGGGGCCGGGTCCCTCCGCACCGAAACTGGCCCACGCGAACGCCACCAAACTAGATCAGGGTCGACGACGGGACCGGGGGTCGGGTTCCTCATCAAGCGGCGCGCCCCTCCAGGCAGCACCTCCTAGTGCCAGCCCGGCGGAGCCCAGTCCCGGACATGGGTCAGCCAGACATCGTCGCGGACGGGTCGACGGCGAGGATGCGGGCCGGGCATCATCGAGAACAAATACTAGCTATATGCCCGCAAAAAGTAACATTTTTTTAATGATTGGATTTTGATAACTAAAACTTCTAACATTTCTATATAACACTAATTATGCTATCATTGCATATGTCAAAAATCTATATACTATTTCATACTAATTAAGCATCTAACACTAAAAACAGAAAACACAACTTCTATACATCCATTAAAAAACTGAAAAACAACATTATATAAAAAATTTCCATACTAATTAAACACTAATTATATCCATCTAACATGCATTCATACATATATAATAGTGAAAAATAATAATCTAAATAATCTAAACTAATTAAACATACAAAATATGTATATACTAATATATACATGCATTAATTCATACATATGTATATGTGTGTGTGTGTGTTCATCATGCATGCTTGTGTGTGTGTGTATGGGCTCGGGAAGGGGCGGCGCCCATGGTGGCCGCCGGGGGCGAGGGAGAGGGGTTAGAGGGGGAGAGCTCACAGCGGGGCGACGGCGACGGCGAGGTGACGGCGAGGCGACGGCCGGGGGCGGTGACGGGCCGGGGCATGACGCGGGGGCGGCGACGCGGGGACGGCGCGACGGGGACGGGCCCGGGGCGGCGACGGAGACGAGGGCGGCGACGGGGACGGGGGCGGCGACGGGGACGAGGGCGGCGACGGGGACGGGGGCGGCGACGGCGACGGAGACGACGGAAACAGAGGAAGAAACAGAGGGAGAATGAAATTTTCGTAAGTGTTGTATATATAGAAGGCACCTTTAGTACCGGTTGGAGCCACCAACCGGTACTAAAGGCCTGTTTTGGCCAGGCCAAGCGGCGGAAACCGCACCCCCTTTAGTACCGGGTCGTGGCACCAACCGATACTAAAGGGAAGGGGTCTTTAGTACCGGTTGGTGCCACGACCCGGTACTAAAGGGGGTGCGTTGGCGCAGTGCGGTGCGCAAGTTTAGTCCCACCTCGCTAGTCGAGGGGCTACCGCACTGGTTTATAAGCCCCAGTGCGGTAGCTCTTTCGAGCTCCTCTCTTAACCAGGCCTACTGGGCCTACCTGTCCTCTTCGCCCAGTGGGCCTACTGGGCCTTTGCGGGCCTGCATCCTGGCCCCAAAAAAGGTTGTGTTGCTAGTCGTATGCAGGCCGCTTTGGCCCAGTAGGCGGGCTTTTTTTCTTAATTTTTTTCGCTTTATTTATTTTTGAGTTGTTTTTTGCTGTATTTAGAGTTTCTTTGTGAATATTTTTGCTTTAGGTACAAAAAATTGCAAACTTTCTGTTAGTGCCGGTAGATTTCAAATTTGAATAGTTTAAATTTTGAATTATTTGAAATTTGTGTGAATCACTAGTTTGTGAATAACTTAACTTTGAAAAAAGTTTTTTCAGTGATTCTTTTTTTTTATGTTTAATATTAGTGTGTTTTATCATTATATTCAATTTAGTAATGCTTAGGTTATTTAAGAAATGAAATGCCTTTGTAACAGTTCAGTTTTCGTCGGAAACCCTGATACTTCGAAAGAGATTGTCCATTTTGTACACGAAGTGGATCCAGTTTTTGCCGTAACCCTCTCTACTTTCTTGCACATGCTATTTGTATGAAATTATGATACCATGCCAACTTTCAACCTTTTCTGAGTTCATTTGAAATGCTTTTCAATTTCAGGGTCATTTAGCTGGAAAAAAATCAGTAAATGCATGAAAAGAATTTGTTTGCACATAAAATTTCTTCGCGTTTCAAATGCCAAAACACATAACTACCCTAACTATTACAGACATTCTCTCCTGGGTGTGAAACACAGAAGAAAGTGATGATAGTGAAGCCGATCACATCCCAGATCTTTGGGTGTGAAACTTTTTCTTCGCGTGTGTGCCTTTGCGCCGTAACCATGGAAAATCTTCATCATTTAACGGGATGCTCGGGTCAATATTCACTGTGGATGGAGCAGTTTCATCAAACTTTTCATAATCTTCTGACTTGTCTGTCTTGTCATCCACTCCCACGATGTTTCTCTTCCCAGAAAGAACTATGTGCCGCTTTGGCTCATCGTACGATGCATTCGCTTCCTTATCTTTTCTTTTTCTTGGCTTGGTAGACATGTCCTTCACATAGAAAACATGTGCCACATCATTGGCTAGGACGAATGGTTCGTCTGCATACGCAAGATTGTTGAGATCCACTGTTGTCATTCCGTACTGCGGGTCTTCCGTTACCCCGCCTCGTGTCATATTGACCCATTAGCACCGAAACAAAGGGACCTTTAAACCACGTCGATAGTCAAGTTCCCATATGTCCTGTATATAACCATAATATGTTTCCTTTCCCGTCTTGGTTTCTGCATCAAAGCGGACACCACTGTTTTGGTTGGTGCTTTTCTTATCTTGGGCGATCGTGTAAAATGTATTACCATTTATCTCGTACCCTTTGAAAGTCATTATATTCGAAGATGGTAACTGGGACAGCAAGTACATGTCATCTTCAATAGAGGTGTCATGCATGGTACGTGTCTGCAACCAGCTGGCGAAACTCCTGGTTTGTTCACGTGTAATCCAGTTATCAGACCGCTCCGGGTGTTTGGAGCGTAGCAAATTCTTATGTTCATCCATATACGGAGCCACCAAGGCGGAATTCTGTAGAACTGTGTAGTGTGCTTCAGTGAGAGAATGTCCATCCATACATATTATTTGTTCCCCTCCTAGCGTGCCTTTTCCATCCAGTCTGCCCTTATGCCGCGATTCAGGAACACCAATCGGCTTAAGGTAGGGAATGAAGTCAATACAAAACTCAATGACCTCCTCATTTTGATGGCCCTTGGAGATGCTTCCTTCTGGCCTAGCACGGTTATGAACATATTTATTTAAGACTCCCATGAACCTCTCAAAGGGGAACATATTGTGTAGAAATACAGGACCCAAAACATTAATCTCTTCGCATAGGTGAACTAGGACGTGCGTCATGATGTTGAAGAAGGATGGTGGGAACACCAACTCGAAACTGACAAGAAATTACACCAAATCATTCTGTAACCTTGGTATGATTTCTGGGTCGATTACCTTCTGAGAGATTGCATTGAGATTGCATTAAGAAATGCACATAGCTTCACAATGGCTAATCGAACGTTTTCCGGTAGAAGCCCCCTCAATGCAACCGGAAGCAGTTGCGTCATAATCACGTGGCAATCATGAGACTTTAGGTTCTGGAATTTTTTCTCTGCCATGTTTATTATTCCCTTTATATTCGACGAGAAGCCAGACGGTACCTTAATACTGAGCAGGCATTCAAAGAAGATTTCCTTCTCTTCTTTGGTAAGAGCGTAGCTTGCATGACCCTAATGTATGTCGTCTTCTCCGTGCATACGTTGCTGGTCCTCCCGTGCCTCAGGTGTATCTTTTGTCTTCCCATACATGCCCAAGAAGCCAAGCAGGGTCACGCAAAGATTCTTCGTCACGTGCATCACGTCGATTGCGGAGCGGACCTCTAGGTCTTTCCAATATGGCAGGTCCCAAAATAAAGATTTCTTCTTCCACATGGGTGCGCGTCCGTCAGCGTCCTTTGGAACAGGTTGTCTGCCAGGACCCTTTCCAAATATCACCTTCAAATCCTTGACCATATCATGTACAACAGCACCAGTACGGTGGCGAGGCTTTGTCCGGTGATCCGCCTCACCTTTGAAATGCTTGCCTTTCTTTCTTACGGGATGCCTGCTCGGAAGAAATCGACGATGTCCCAGGTACACATTCTTCTTACAACTATTCAAATATATATTGTCGGTATCATCCAAACAGTGCGTGCATCCGCGGTATCCCTTGTTTGTCTGTCCTGAAAGGTTACTGAGAGCAGGCCAATCATTGATGGTCACGAACAGCAACGCCTTTAGGTCAAATTCTTCCCCCATGTGCTCATCCCACGCACGTACACCTGTTCCATTCCACAGTTGTAAGAGTTCTTCAACTAATGGCCTTAGGTACACATCAATGTCGTTGCCGGGTTGCTTAGGGCCTTGGATGAGCACTGGCATCATAATGAACTTCCGCTTCATGCACAACCAAGGAGGAAGGTTATACAAATATAGAGTCACGGGTCAGGTGCTATGGTTGCTGCTCTGCTCCCCAAAAGGATTAATGCCATCTGCGCTTAGACCAAACCATACGCTCCTTGCGTCATCTGCAAACTCCTTCCCGTACTTTCTTTCGATTTTTCTCCACTCGACCCGTCAGCGGGTACTCTCAACTTTCTGTCTTTCTTACGGTCTTCTCTGTGTCATCGCATCGCCTTGGCATGCTCTTTGTTTTGGAACAAAAGTTTCAACCGTGGTATTATAGGAGAATACCACATCACCTTGGCAGGAATCTTCTTCCTGGGGCGCTCGCCCTCGACATCAGGCTCATCGCGGCTGATCTTATAGCGCAATGCACCACATACCGGGCAAGCGTTCAAATCCTCGTACTCACCCCGGTAGAGGATGCAATCATTAGGGCATGCATGTATCTTCTGCAGCTCTAACCCTAGAGGGCAGACAGCCTTCTTTGCTTCGTACGTACTCTCGGGCAATTCGTTGTCCTTTGGAAGCATATCCTTTATCATTACCAGCAACTTTCCAAATCCCTTGTCAGATACACCATTCTCCGCCTTCCATTGCAGCAATTCCAGTGTGCTGCCCAGCTTTTTCTTATCACCTACGCAATTCGGGTACAACAATTTTTTGTGATCCTCTAACATGTGCTGCAACTTCTTCTTCTCCAAATAACTTGCGCAGTTTCTCTTTGCATCGGCAATGGCCCGACCTAGATCATCAACGGGCTCATCTGATGCCTCTTCTTCAGCTTCTTCCCGCATTGCCGGCTCAGCTTCTTCCCGCATTACCGGCTCAGCTTCTTCCCCCATTGTTGTATCATCGTATTCAGGGAACCCATGGCCAGGATAGCTGTCGTCGTCCTCTTCTTCTTAATTGTCTTCCATCATAACCCCTCTTTTTCCGTGCTTGGTCCAAACATTATAGTGGGGCATGAAACCGGACTCAAACAGGTGGACGTGAATGGTTCTTGACGTAGAGTAATTGCGACCATTCTTACAGCCAGCACATGGACAAGGCATAAAACCATCCGCCCGCTTGTTTGCCTCAGCCGCAAGCAGAAAAGTATGCACGCCCTCAACGAACTGGGGAGAGCATCAGTCATCGTACATCCATTGCCGGCTCATCTTCATTACGCAACACCGAATAGACCAAACTAATACAAGTTCATACATAAAGTTCATACAACACTTAAATGCAACAAACAAATAACTCTCTAGCTAAAGCATTTAAATGCAACAACAAATGCGATCAAGATCGCAACTAACGTAACAATTGATCCAACAGCATAGTGATACCAAGCCTCACTATCGATGGCATATTTTCTAATCTTTCTAATCTTCAAGCGCATTTTCTCCATCTTGATCTTGTGATCATCGACGACATCGGCAACATGCAACTCCAATTCCATCTTCTCCCCCTCAATTCTTTTCAATTTTTCTTTCAAGTACTCGTTTTCTCTTTCAACTAAATTTAACCTCTCGACAATAGGGTTGGTTGGAATTTCCGGTTCAGATACCTCCTAGATAAAAATATCTATGTCAACTTGATGGGCATAATTTGTCATAAACACGAAATGCAACAAATAGTTTTAAAAGAGAATATACCACATCCGAATCATAACAAGGACGAGGGCCGACGGGGACGGATATCAAAACCATGGCACTATGTATAACAATCAACGTACGGGTAAGATAATTATTATACGAGTAACTATATATCCAAATCACACAAACATCAATTTTTTATATAAAATTTCATGAACAAGAGGCTCACTACAAGGTGGTGCCGGCGACGGGACGGTGCGGGCGATCGACGGTGGTTACGACGGAGATTTAGAAGGCACTAAGTAAACCACACCTACATATGCAAACTAAGTGTTATTTTTGACCTCAAATTGCATATAAATCAAATACTAGCACATATATATATTTCCTCCCAAATTACTAAACTCACAAATTAATAACTATATAAAGCATTGCAAGAGCTAATCTAGCAATGAGAGATGAAAGGACAAAGTTGCTAACCTTTGTGATCATTTGAATGGATGGGGGCCTTCAAATCTTGACAAATTTTGGGCAAAATGTGTGATGAGGTCGAGAGGAAGAGGGGAAGAACAGAGAGGAGAGGGGAAAGGGGAAGAACAGAGCGAGCTCGGGTGGATGAAGGGTTTATGAAAGACGACCTTTAGTACCGGTTCGTGCCAAGAACCGGTACTAAAGGTGCTGGAGGGGGCCCAGACTGACAACATCCTGCCACGACTCTCATTAGTACCGGTTCGTGGCACGAACCGGTGCTAAAGGTTAGCCACGAACCGGTACTAATGAAAGCGGCCCGGCTAGCCGTTAGAACTGGCACTAATGTATACATTTGTGCCGGGTCAAATACAAACCGGCACTAATGTGCTTCACGTTTGACCCTTTTTCTACTAGTGCCACTTCTACGGAGTCAGCTCGTACGGCGAGCTCCTTGCGGCAGTTTGCCCGGGTGCGTGCACGCGGTCGGTGCGATGGGTCCGGGGGAGGAGGTGAAGGCGGCGGTGATCCTCGGGGAGCCGCGAGCGCTGCTAGGGTTAGCTGCACGAGTGCGCGAGATGCGATCAACAAGGTGAAATCAGTTGAGGAGAGTGCGATGGGTGGGACGCACCTGCGGAGGCAGCCGGAGGAGGTAGCGCCCGCGACGCGGCATGAGATAGCAGAGAAGGGATCCGGAGAAGAGAACCCGAGAGCGTGGGCGCGTGCGTGCTATGAAGAAAACAGCACTCAGTGCGCGTGGCGTCATCTATATCTATGTCCATATCTATATCTATACCTATATCTATATATAGGGCGCCCAAAACTCAGCGGCCCATTTATGCTTGTGTTCTGTTTCCATTTTCTTTTTCTGGTTCGTTTTCTTTTTGTTTCCTATTTATTTTATATTTTCCCCATTCTAAGTCTATTTTTTAGTTTTTTTTCTGAAATTTAAAAATTCAAAATATGTTCGCAATTTCATTTTTTTATTAAAAATTCATAAAAAAATTACTAATAACATAAATGTGTTCCTATTGTAAAAAATGTTTGGATTTTTTTGTTGTGCCAAAAATAATTAAAATTTAAAAAATATTCTCATTTGTTAAAAAAAGACTGTATTTTTTAGAAAAATCAATATTTAGAAAAATGCATTTTAAAAATGTTCCAAATTCGAAAAATATTCTTGTGTTCTGTTTCCATTTTTCTTTTTCTTTTTCGTTTGCATTTTGTTTCCTACTTCTTTTTTATTTTTCCCATTCTAAGTTTATTTTTTACTTTTTTTAAAAAATTCAAAATATTCAAAAAATGTTCGCAATTTCATTTTTATTTAGAAATTCGTAAAAAGAGTTACGAATTACATAAATGTGTTCCTATTATAAAAAATGTGTGGATTTTGTTTTGTTGTTCCAAAAAATTCAAAATTTAAAAAATATTCCCATTTGTTAAAAAATGACAGTATTTTTAAAAAAATCAATATTTGGAAAAATGCATTTTAAGGTTGTTCCAAATTCGAAAAATATTTTTGTTTTCGCGACATGTTCAAAAATTAAAGAAAAAAATTACTAAAACTCTTCTGAATCTTGAAAACATGTTCCTATTTTTAAAAGTTGTTCACAATTTAACAAATGTCCGTAGTTTTATAAAAGGTTCTTGTTTTTAAGAAATATTTGTGAATTTCAGGAAATGT
This sequence comes from Triticum timopheevii, assembly GCA_963921465.1. Lineage (NCBI taxonomy): Eukaryota > Viridiplantae > Streptophyta > Magnoliopsida > Poales > Poaceae > Triticum > Triticum timopheevii. The sequence continues at coordinate 629,248,150 of OY997266.1, read as the reverse complement.
TCCATTCCAATTTTTAATTCTTGCTTTGTCCAAAAATGTATGGAATTTACAAAAAAACAACTGTTCGTAATTTGGAAAATGTTCAGGTTGCTAAGTATATTTGTCAGTATATAGTTATCTGTTTTTGAAAAGTTCAAAAAAAATGTTTCAACGTTGCATTATATTCTTTAATATTCACGCTGACCATTGGTTAACAGGACGCGTTTGTTTGAGTGGCTAGCGACATGTGGTCTGGACTTTGAGGTCGTGAGTTTGATCACTCCCATACTGGGCCTGCTCCGCATCCGGCACATCGAGCTAAGTCGGCTTGTAAAACATAAAGGAACCATAACTTATTGACTTCCATGTGCCAATAAAAGAGAATATGATGGTAATTATAATTGAAAGAAATTGTGGGCACATGCCAATACAAGAGAATACGGACGTGTGGGGGTCTTGATCCATTCTTATAATGACCTAGAGGCATGCAATTTTATTATCCCGTGGCGAAGCACGGGCATGTGTGCTAGTACTAATAAAGCAAGGTGCGTTTATTCAATTTTTTCATCCGTTCACCGTCAAAATATTTTTTTTTCAATCCGAGGTGGGCAAGGAATACCAGAGTATTCTCCTGGGTGGGCAAGGAATACCACAGTTTTTTAATAACAATGTTTTTCTCAGTTTTGCATACGTTTAGCTGGTGCTGTCTTATCAGAGTTTTGACCCTAGTATTTGGAGTGGATGACTGAGTAATTAGCGACTGTTAACGGCGGCTGGCTGCATGCAGCCAGCAGCCGCCATGCACCGTCCGACTCGATCTAGCTAGATACTAGGACATGTAGAATACGACTATCTCTGATGCACCTACATGCACGTCAGCTGATCTAGAATATGTCCATCCTTCGTTCACGCATGGCCTTTGGATGGGCGGCTGGCATTGAAAGCTCCAACTAATCCACCTATAGCCGAGGAATCGATGGAGAAGCACGCAAGATCATTGTATACTCATCAGTGCATAGACAAGCTCATACCTTTTTTCCCTGGTGGTGAGCTTGATTCGCTCATGATGAAGAGAAGAGATGGAGATGACGCCGGCTGGAAGGACCCGAGAGACCTACTACTCGTAAACAAATCAAACCGAATCGGCTATAACATGGAGATATAATACAGGTCGTTTTACCATATAACAGAAAGAGGGACAACAGGATGGGATCGCAGTATCCCTATCTCGATGTATACGGCAACGTCAACTGCAATCTGCCCGACGTTTTCTCTCCGTTCTTGTTAAAAAAAGAGGTTGGGACATCTTTTCCAGATACCGCAAAAAGACCATGGTTTCTGGCATACTGTGGTTTACAAAACTTTGGTTTTTTCTGAAACCAAACGCAGGAAAGTATTCAAAACCATGTGTTTTTTTCAGAAACCGTTGTATTCTCAGAAAATTTAAAAAAAAACTTTGCTGCCAAACGCAGACTAAACTTTTGTACGTGCATCTGTTAGTTACAAAAACCCATCTGTCCAGAATTTCGTACGAGGCCAGCGCGTGCTATGGCCCAGTAAGGTCAGCCCATTTTTCCTGCCCATGCATCAATAAAAGATCCTATTTCCCACACAGCGCGGCAAATAATTTAAGCTACGCACAGGATGCCCAAGACTGGGCCGCACATTTTTTTTCTGTGTTATGTTTATATTTTTCTGTTTCCTTCTCTTTTTATTTCCTATTTATTTTTTATTTTTCATTACAAACCTATTTTTTTCGTTTTTATCTGAAATTCGAAATTAAATAGTTACGAATTCCAAAAATGTTTTCCTATTTTAGTTTTTTTGGAATTTCACTTTTTGTCTGTCCAGAATATGGTCAACATTTTAAAGTTTTATCATTAATGTTCAAGATTTTAAAAAATGTTCCAAATTCTAAAAATATGCTTGTTCTAGCGACATGTTCAAAAGTTGAAAATAATACTTACATTAAAGAAACCCATTTTCTGAATGTTGAAAAGATGTTCCCATTTTAGAAATTGTTAACAGCTTAAAAATTATTACTATCTTATTAAAGAATTGTATGTGAATTTCTTGAAATGATCCACTCAACCCTTTTTTCTTGCTATTCCCAAAAATGCATGGAATTTTCAAAAAACTTTTCGTAATTTGGAAAAAAAATCTTGTTGCCAAGTATATTTGGTAGTTCATGTTACGAATGCTAAAATTGTGTTCCTATTTCAAAAATGCTTGCAATTTTATTTTATTTTATCATTCCGGTATTTTTTTCCAATTTTTTTTAAAAATATTCCCATTTAAAAAATGTTTGGCTTATTCCATATTTGTTCAAGATATTAAACATGCATATACAATGTTACAAATTTGAACAATATTCTTGTTTCAGTGATATGTTCAACAATTGTAAATAATTTTTACATTAAAAAAATACATTTTCTAGATTTCTTCTAAATGTTCAAAACATGTTCCAGTTTCCAAAAAATGATCACAAATTCGAAAAGTGTTCGTATACTTATAAAAGGTTCATGATTATAATAAATATTTGTGAATTTCAAAAAAATGTTTCGTTCAATTTTTTTTTTTGTTTTTTTAATGTCTGGAATTTTCAAAAAACTGTTTGTAATTTGGAAAGTTGTTCACATTGCGAAGTATATATTGTAGTACATCATTATCATTTTTTGGAAAGTTTAAAAAAATAAAGAAATGTTTCGAATCTGATGTTGTAGTATACTCTTAATTATTCACATTGAGCATTGGTTAGCAGGACCCGTTTGTTTGAGTGGTTAGCTACATGTGGTCGGGTCTTTGAGGTCATGAGTTTGATTACTCCCATACACTCAAGAAATTATTTTGGGACGTGTGAACATTTTTTTAGTGATACAAAAAAATTTAAATGCTACAACGATATTTCTTGTGCAAACAGAAATTACGCTTCTTTAACATTTTTCCAAATTCACGATGTATATAAAAATTGAAGTAAAGTAATTTTTGAAATGTGTATATTTAAAAGTTGTTTTGATAAAAAAATACATTGAAAAGTTATTTTCCTAGTTTGGCAACACAGTTTTCTCAAAACCATAGTAAATGAAAATCTTAGTATTCAAATGTGTGGGCAATGGATACTTCAGTTTTTAGAAACCACGGTTTTTCTCAGTTTTAGCAAAACTATGGAGATGTTTGGCAAGTGCAGTATTCCTCAGTTTACTTGGTTTGACCGTTGCATGCATTGTCTAGCTGAACCAAACTCAGCTACACTAAAGGAAAAGGAGTTACAACGACCTGATCAGCTTGTGCATGCAAACGGCTGCTGCATGTTTGTTAGCTTGTAGCCTTGCGACTCCTGGCTGCTAGGATCTGTGGGCCCTGTTTGTTTGGGCTGCGGCTGAACGAGAAGCGGCTGGAGCTGGTAGAAGCTGAGAAGCAAGCTGGAGCTGGTAGAAGCTGAGAAGCCAAAAAACCTGTTTGGTAACATATTTTAGGACGGCTGGTGAGGCTGTAGCTTGTGGTGAAAGTCTGTAATGCCCTTGGATGTTGAAGATGTTATTTAAACACTGATTTATTGGGTTATGTTGTATAGTAGTTCAAATAAGATGCTTAGCACATATTTAGCGCAAAAATATATATATATTTACTGCTAAGTACTTCCTCCGCCCCGAAATGTACGACATGTTTTGACACTATCAGGTTGTAATTATCACTAATAAAATTCCATCAACACATGCAAACATCCACCCATTGAACTTAATACCACATGATATATTAGTACTAACAAGGACTGCAACCTAAGCAGTTTCCCATATTACAATTAAGTTAGGACCAAAATACAAGCCAAGTTTCCCATATTGCAATTAAGTTGGGGCCAAAATACAAGCCAAGTCCTTACACACACTAGTCATCATCTTCGTCATCCTCCTCTCCGTCCTCCTGATCCATCAAAGCATTTGCGATATCTTCACGAATGGCATTCATGTTGGCATGCTCAACTCCCACATGAAGGCCATGAAGTGGTGCAGATTGCTCAGATTGAATGTTGCCCAGCATGTGTTGTTCTCCTGACCCATCAAAGCATGAGCTCATCTTCATTTGTTTCATCATCACTTGCACTCTCACAGGTTCCATCATCACTTGCACTCTCACTGGTGCTCATCTAAAAAAATGGCAATATATGATAAGTATATGACAACAACAATGCTGACAACATATATGACTTGGGGACAACAACACATGAATGAACAAGACATGATATCATATATGATCAGTAGTTCACAACAATAATACATGACAGCAAAAGATGATATCATATATGATCAGTAGTTCACAACAACAACAAAATGAGACTTGATCAGCCAAACAACACTTCATCCAGGTCTAAATGTTACACAATTGTTCAATGCAAAAGGGAAAAGATAAATGCTGATACATCCTCGTTAGCCATATGAAACGGCCCTCGCGTGTCTTCATGGTATTGAAGAAGACACGATTTTCAGATTTACCAAACAATTTAGTTGCCATGTAGTGCTCTTCACTTCCTTCGTTTGCACCACACTCGATGAATTTGACCATGATGGCTTCAATTTCAGATTGTGTGTCAACATTAGCAGATGCAACCGATCACTTTCTGCTAGTGTAATGATCAACAATGCGCTTGAAGTCTTTTTGCATATTAGACTTCTTTATCTTTGGGCTAGGGCCACCACTGGTGGTCGGACGCTGAAAGATCGTGGATGTCGCCTAGAGGGGGGGTGAATAGACGCTTTAAAATAATTATGGTTTAGGCTTGAACAAATGCGGAATAAACCTAACGGTTAATTTGTCAAGCACAAGACCTACGACAACTAGGATCACCTATGTGCACCAACAACTTATGCTAAGCAAGATAAGAAACTATGTGATAGCAAGATATATGACAAAGAACAATATGGCTGTCACAAAGTAAAGTGCATAAGTAAAGGGCTCGGGTAAGAGATAACCGAGGCACGCGGAGACGATGATGTATCCTGAAGTTCACACCCTTGCGGATGCTAATCTCCATTTGGAGCGGTGTGGAGGCACAATGCTCCCCAAGAAGCCACTAGGGCCACCGTAATCTCCTCACGCCCTCGCACAATGCAAGATGTCGTGATTCCACTAAGGGACCCTTGAGGGCGGTCACCGAACCCGTACAAATGGCAACCCTTGGGGGCGGTCACCGAACCGTACACTTTGGCAACCCTTGGGGGCGGTCACCGGAACCCATCAAATTGCTCGGGGTGATCTCCACAACCTAATTGGAGACCCCCGACGCTTGCCCGGTGCTTTACACCACAATGATTAAGCTCCGAACACCACCAACCGTCTAGGGCGCCAAGGCACCCAAGAGGAACAAGCTCTAGGGTGCCCAAACACCCAAGAGTAATAAGCTTCTCAAACTTCACTTCCACGTATCACCGTGGAGAACCCAAACCGATGCACCAAATGCAATGGCAAGGGCACACGGAGTGCCCAAGTCCTTCTCTCCCAAATCCCACTAAAGCAACTAATGCTAGGGAGGAAAATGAGAGGAAGAACGAAAGAAGAACACGAAGAACTCCAAGATCTAGATCCAAGGGGTTCCCCTCACTTAGAGGAGAAAGTGATTGGTGGAAACGTGGATCTAGATCTCCTCTCTCTTTTCCCTCAAGAACTAGCAAGAATCATAGGAGGGATTGAGAGTTAGCAAGCTCGAAGAAGGTCAACAATGGAGGAAGAATACGAGCTCAAAGGATAAGGTTCAATGGGGAAGAAGACCCCCTTTTATAGGTGGGGGAAAATCCAACCGTTATGCTCACAGCCCGCACAGAGCGGTACTACCGCTCCAAGAAGCGGTACTACCGCTAGGGCGGTAGTACCCCTTTGAAACACAACAGCGAGGAGGCAAAAAGGCCAGAAGAACCATCGGAGCGATAGTACCGCTTGACCTCACGGTACTACCGCTAGGGGTAGCGGTACTACTGCTAAGGGTAGCGGTACTATTGCTTGCGAGCGGTACTAAACAATTACATCTGGGCCTACCACCGCTGGACTTGGGACGAGTTTTTGGTCCGGAGCAGTACTACCACTGTAGGAGCTGCGGTAGTACCGCTCTGGAGCGGTAGTAAAAAATTACATCCGCTCCAATTCGTGGTAGTACCGCTGCAGCCTTTTCAGAACACCAAAACTGCCACAACTTTTACAAACGGACTCCGAATTCGATGAAACCAAGTTTGTTGGAAAGTTAGCGACAAGGGCTAACACAATCTTGAAAGAAATATCAATAAGTAGCAAATTAGAAAAGGCCCATAAGAAAATGGTGAGAACCCTTCCTCGGATTAGACCGGTAAAACCTCCAACACCGAAAACATCATAGTAGATGCATGCGAACTCTGTTTTCGATGAACTCAAGCTTGTCATCAAGATGACCATAAGCTCTAAGACTCACAAAGTGAACCAAACAAGAACCCAGAAACATGATGCAAGGATGCAATGGTTTGAGCTCTCTACTAACGGTACGATCAAGCTACCAACTTGAGAGCCCCCCTTGATAGTACGGCAAACGATCCTATAACCCAGTCTCCCAACTACCACCATGAGACCGGTAAAATTGAAAACCTATCAAGGGAAAACCTTTGCCTTGCACATGGTCCACTTGAGCTAGATGATGACGATCTTGACTCCCTCAAGCTGGACCACCTTTCTTGATTGCGTTGGCTCGATGAAGACTAGATGATTGCTCCCCCATAGTCCACTATGAGTGAGCCACTCTTTGGCACATCTTCACAAGTCCATTGTCACCACAATGGACGGCAAGCTTCAAGCACTTGATCTCTTCGCGATGCATCACTTGAACATGCACACCGCAACCTAACCCCACAAAGAACTCTCACAAAAATCATGGGTTAGTACACAAAGTGTAATTGACAATGCTTACCATACCATGGGATCACTTGATCCCTCTCGGTACATCTTCTACGCTTTGTGAGTTGATCAACTTGATTCACTCTTGACTTAGTCTTGATCAACCTTGAACCTTTCCAACTCTCTTCATTTGGATGATGCCTTGAAGGTAAGCATGAATGATCACACAATCTTCTTCTTCAAGACATGCTTGTAATAAGCTCAACTCTCACATGACCAATCTTTGGATAATTCCTTAATAGCACATTGGTCGACACAAGCTCTCCTTGAAACCAACAAATGTACTCCAAGAAAATCCTATGGACAAGACCTTCAGATATAACTCAAGGCAACCATTAGTCTATAGAGATTGTCATCAATTACCAAAACCAAACATGGGGGCACCGCATGTTCTTTCAATCTCCCCCATTTTGGTGATTGATGACAATCACTTTCAAGAGAGTTTATATAAGGAAATATGCATCACCATGCAATGCAACAACCAATGATGCATGAGTTAGAGATGCAAATGCTTAGGAACAAAACCAAAGCAAGGAGAAAACTTTGAAACCTTCTCCACAAAACTCTCTGAAACTTCTCCCCAATTGGCATCGATTGCCAAAATGGCGAAAAGCTTAGAAGGACAAAATAAATTGTGGTCCTCCATAAATTGTGTATTTCTCAACAAGAGAGTGGAATGCAATACACATATCTAACTGTCAATACTTGGAGGAAGACAAACTATATTGAGGCCCAAAGATTGCAACAGAGAGATATGCCACAAAGACATAACAAAGAGAGACACAAGCAATCAGAAGATACCAATTGAATCAAGCAATCAATGGATATCAATTGAACCAACTAGACCAATGATCCTACGTGCCACATGAATAAAGATATTATGATATGAGCAGAGGATTGTTCTAAAGAAACTAGAGAAGCTCCCCATGATTTGTGCACATCAAGAATTTTTGTATTTGGATACAAAGTGCACAAAATAGGATCATAGATCCCCCAAAATCAATAGAAACTCACAACCAGTGCAAGTGGGCAAATAGGAGACAAAGCCTAGCACTTGCAACAAGCACATGGTTGAGCAACATGTAACAGAGGCGACTAAGAATAGGCTCAACCAACACCGATGTTTGTGATTCAAGGCAATGCACTTGAGAAGACTAATGTATGGATGAGCATTAAGCATCAATATAGTCTTGAAAGAATGAGATACACGGTGCAAGGCATGTCATTCCCACACACAACTAGCAAACGGGTTCACGAGATCACTAATAAGCATATAAAGAACCTATGCTTGTGACAATCCATGGTGAAGATAGAAGATGAAAGCCTCATCAAGACGAGGGATACCAAGATGGCAGCCTCGTAAGGATAAGCATGAGGAAATAATCTTCACCACACAAGAGTGCATCAAGATGCAACGATATAAGACACGCACTCAAGGCAAAAGCTTTCACGGAGCCACCAAAGAAATAACATAAGAAAGACAAGGTGGACGTGAAAGAAAGGATATCACCTAGAGATGTAATTTCTCTCAAGTGTATAAGGGTCTAGGTAGACGAAATCATGACGATATATATCTACAAAGAAGGATGTACACCCGAAATAGTTACAACACGAAGGAACAAGATATCCAAAAGGAAGTCATACATATACCAATAAGATATGTGTTTGGAAGCATAGCCCAACGCTAGATATGGTCTTATTGTATATAAATGGATTCCTACCACACAACCATCAAAGACATCACAACTCTAGCAACAAGAGATCATTGTTGGGATGCTTTGAGAAAGGAAACAAGTATCACAAGAAAGAAAGAATAACATGCCATGATACAACCCACACACGATTGATGCAATAATCACTACTGGAAACAGGGAGTTTGCCATCAGCCAGCTCTTTGTCATCTGCCAGCTGATGGCAAAGAACGTCTTTGCCATCTGCTTATAAAAAACAGATGGCAAAGAACTGACAGACAGCAAAGAACATGGTTGCGATCAGCCAATTCTTTGCCATCTGCTAGTGGATGGCAAATAATCTTTGCCATCTGATGGCAAAGAGGTTGGCAAATCCTGTGCTCGTCAAGAGTGTAATGGCGTACCAGCCCCACCTCTTTGCCATCTGCCAGCAGACGGCAAAGATTCTTTGCCATCTGCTGGCAGATGGCAAAGAGATGGGGTTATTTTTTTCCAGGTAAAAAAAACTGTGGGATTATTTTTGTTCTCATTGGTTGAAATGTTTGTGTCATGGATTGATGACATGGCATCCATCTATCCATCCCATTTATCTAAACAAAAAAAAGACAAAGAAAGAAAAAGAACCCCCACCCTCCGGGCAGCCCAACCACCCAAACCCTATCCCATCCCACTCCATCGTCGCCGCCCCCAGATGCAATCTCGCCGCCACTCCATCCTCTCCAGCTCGCGCACGCTCGCCGCCGCCACGTCCGCCGTCGCGGCCGCACTCAGGGCGCAACGGCCTCCTCCCCGCTCGCCGCCCTCCTCGCCTCATCCAAGGCCTCCTCCTCATTCTACTCCGACGATGACGGCGGGATAGTCCAGCGGGGACCGGCGCGGGCCTCGTCCGTCCCGACCCCCGCCATCGCCCCAGCAAGGGCCACCTCCGCGCTTGTCCCCGCAGACGAGCGGGGCTCCCTCTTCGAGCGACTCCCTGTTCATTCTCAAGGAGGACAGAACCAGGCCTGTTGTGTGACAACACAATTGGAGAAGTAAAGGTGAAGTTACTGACCATTTGCTACAGAATTTTTGAAATAAGGTGCAAAAGTAAGTTCATAATCCAGATTAGTTGATCCAGTATGTGTGTTTGTGATATGAAACTGGAGATGATAGATAAGTCTTTTCACCGTAAACTGTATTTGGTGCTCTATGCCTCTTTGGTTGCACTAGAGCAAACTGAACGATTGTTGCCACGGGGCTGCGGGCATGTGCTTGTAGGCAGTGTGTATGCTGATGCTCACATGCTCTGTTTTCCCATGATATAGGACCTCTCTATTCCTTAAACTGACATACATTTGTTTATTGGGTCATGCTATGGAATAAAGCTTTTCAGAATGAACATGATCACGGAGATATAACCAATCACCTTAAACTCAAATGTGTTCTTGTAAGCTGAGGCTTCATAGTATTAGTTGGAATATTGACCAGTGGGTGAGAGTAGTTGCAGGTTATTCATGGAATGGCAGGTGAGTGCACAGCTGCTAGTTACATACATTTCTTTGAGGTCATTGTCTGCAGTCTTACCTTGTTGAGATCATCGTTTACCAGTGGGTGATGATTGGCAGAATATTTTCTTACCTTATTTCAGTAGCTGAATGTAATTATCAGGATTGTACTCTACTTTCTAGCTGAATGCAATTAACATGAATTGATACGAGCCAGGTAAAAAAAATGCAGAATACTGCTGATCTGCTTATCAGCATCTCCATCATCTGCATTGTCAGCTGGACAGGAACTCTTCAGGGTAAGCCATCAGCCTGTAGAGAGACAAATATAATATGTTTTTGTTGATTTTCATCTGCATGACTTTAACGTGCAAGTTCATGCTACGGCTTAGTTGTTTTTCTTCTTTGCTGTTTTCATATCAATCATTCTCAATGCAGCAAGCACGTACGATAATCAGACTGCTATATAGACGTATTTTCTTCATCTATTGTACTGAATGTTTTACAAGTTCCCTTCCCGTCTCCATGTACAGCTGTCCCAGATGTTTGATTCCGAGTAATACCGGGCGTAGCGGCCTGTACCTAGCTTGATTCCCTCGAGTCAGTCCAAATATAGACGTCTCATCGAGTTTGATGCACTGCTCTACCCGGAGCATCCAGACTGAGACCAAAAGCAGCTGCAGTTTTGGTCTTGCCACCGGTGTGGGTCGTTATCAGGTTGGTCAAAGGTAATGTAGTGCATCACAGTTTTTTCATGTTTTCTTATGTTTACCGAGTACACAACTGTAACTTGCATCCATCCATGTACAATCTTTGGGATCGTGACACACTGAAACTTTTCTTTCTGTAATCTCACCAAGTTAGTTTTTGTTGACTGCTTAGACTGAGCCATCAGCCTATAGAGATATAAATATAATGTGTCATCGGCTTAGTTGTTTTTCTTATTTGATTTTGTATATCCATCGTCACGCTTAATTAATTGGTTGTCTCCCAGTTTTTTCAGTATAAATTATATATTGGTTGATCTAATGTTCCCTTCTTGCAGCTTTTAAATTTTTTCCGGTACAATATATAAGTTGTTTCGGAGTTCTCGTCTATCTTATGTTAATATTCGGATCTGTGAGCATAGCCATTTTGGATCAGGGCACAACATGGGGGCAAGAATGCCTGCAGTAACAAATTTTACTGAATTGTTCATCATTTCGTAAAGATCAAATTGTTCTCTATTTATGTTAAGAAAGAAGAAGAGCATTCGTGGGTGTTTCTGATTTTTATATACGTTAAAATTTCAGATGCTATTGTTGACACTGACATTGTTCTTCTGCCAGGGGAATCAGTGCAAAATTGACACCAAAACCATTACAAGTTCAAGACAAGAGGTGATGTCGTCTTTGCATATATATACATATGTATGAATGTATTCCTATATATCTGTAGTAGGCAGATGTGTTCAAACAGTAGCTCCAACCTGTTGATACTTTAAGGATATATGAGCAGCTTGGCAGTGTAAGGCGAACTCTACCTCCCTATGCCGCCTCCAGAAACTGCAGGTTTTAATACCTCTGCTATTGTTCTATTGAAAGATCCTTATTTTTTGTAAGTCTTAAGTTATTCATGGTTTAATCTGTAGAACTTGATGCCACTTAGAATTGGTTAAGTGATCAAATTATATGCTATTTAAATTTTTATTGCTCTGTTACATCACCATTATGAGTAAATCCAAAGGAGTTCTCACACTATATAAGTCATTCCAGTTTGCACCTATCATTTTACCCTGTGTTGGAAGCTCTGAAGACAGTTTCAGATTTTCTTTCATGCAAGTAATCATATAAAGGATTCAAGATGCTAAGTCAAACATCTTAACCATGACCTTAGTCAGCTAATGTTCCCATGCAAGGTGTGCGAAACGTTCCTGATTTGGTAGGTATCCCACTTTCTATTTTGTTAAGGCTACAAATTCAAATATGTCAATATAATTTGACTTTTGAAATAGGTTCTATGTGTAGTTCAAGGATGGATTTTCTTTGTACTGACAAAAGCAATCTGTTATTCATTTTAACGATTTGACATTATCATGTATGATGCACAGAAATCCTATATATATATATATATATATATATATATACACACACACACACACATATATATATTTGTTTTGTATTTCTCACTTCCTTTACATGTTAGTTAGAAAAAATGAACTACAATTTGTATGTGAGATGCGAAAAACAAATGGTTCATGTTCTCATGGGTTAAATAATGACATTTTCCATAGTAAACACACCACCGGAATGTGTACATAGCAGCCTCTTTGATTTACAAAATTCCAAGAACAATAGGAAAAACAAAGGCCACGCAAAAAAAAGTAGAAGCAAAGCAAGTCAATGTCTAAAATAATTGAAAATTTCATATGACTAAAACAAATGATTTTTTTACAAGTGATTGAAATCAATGAATATTAAATATGAAATATAGTGGAAATAATACTTACAATAAGCCATGATATTAAATCATACAAATAAAAACGAACCTAATAGGGAAAACCCCTAAGAAATCCAATCCCTGCAATTTTATATGAAAGATAACTTTAGTGAGAGAGGTACTAAAGCATAGGTGTAAAACGATTGGAAGGAAACATATAGTTAAAGGAACACAATTATTTTCTCCTAACAAATGTCATAAAAAATCATCATACATTTCAACAATGATATAAGTAAGTTGTTCCTAACTCTCGAATTGTTGCAATAATGAATAATCATGTTTACTAAAACTATTCATTTCTTTTGTGATTACTAGCCCGTGCAGGTGCACGGGTTGTTGACTAGTTATGATTAATTAGGTTAGTTTAGTTCTAGATTTCTGAAATCTACTCTACTTACTATTCAGGGTTGATTGCAAATTAGTTCGGGTATATCTGTAGTGGAGTAGAGTGTGGGGTGCCAAGAAGCAAACAAGATTTATATCTTTCAATTCAGTTAATTTGCTTACTGAAATTAGGTTGCTGCCTCGATACAATATTGTACAGTGGCTCTGCCCCAACTCTGTTGTACTGAACCTTATAGATTCAGTGTTAGTTTTTAGCTGTCGTCTATCTCTTTAAATTGAGTTAATTTGCTTGCTGAAATTAGGTTGATGCCTTGTGTACTGTTTTTCTTGATATGTTTTATGTTCATCGATCGTCCAGATTTACTAGCACACCAGATAGAATTTGGGACTGATGCCATTCAATAGATTTTCTAGACATTTTATTGTGTCTCATGCTGAAAAAGAAAATGCACAATGAGCTTGTTTGACTTTTTTGATGCTTAGAGTATACTTGATCAGGGGGCAGTGTTATTTCCTGTGATCTTTCATGTCATTTGCTAGTGTGATGCTTCAAGATGACAAATTTAAAAACCTAAACTATTGTAAATAAGCGTTCTGCATCTTGAGCATTTAAATGTGAGCACTTAACCATTGTACAACTTTTGCATATTTTGTTTTGTATTTCTTTTATAAATGATGATACTCTACGCAAGATGTACACATGTTAATTTTTGTTGACTTGAATCTGTTATGCCCTAGATTTTTTTTACTTAGCTTAACCCAGAACAACAACATCCTTGATATTTACTGATCCCCACCTCGCTCTTGGCACTCGCAGACTTGAAGGCATCTATCGTCCCAGCTTTCAGAATGGAGAAACTAGTGAGTTTCATATATGATCTGAATGAAATGTTTAGGACTTGCGGCAGTGGACTTTGCTACTAGTGCGATCTATTTCCTGTTTTTGTCTACTAATCATCAGTTACTAGAATTTACCTTCTGCCTACTACTGCTTGTTTCTTGACGCCACTAGTTTATACTGAAATGTGGAGACTTTACACCTTGCAAGATCATTGGGTGGTGGTGACCCATATGATGGCGATTCGCTCCGGCCATTCCAGTTTTGGCGGTGGTAGTGCTGTTGCTCCTATGATGGTAGACTCGTCTGATTCCCCTAGCCGCATCCATGGTGATGAAGCTCGGCCTAGGCTAGAACCCCCTCCGGTGAGCTCCTCACGTCCTCTTATACCCCTCCTACTTGCTTGTTGGTTCTATGCTCCGCCTTGGTGTAATTGTTCAATTTTGTTCATAGTCGAGCATTGGATGATATTGTATTTGTCATGATGTACATGGTTCATGAACTATGCCAACCTGCAGCTTTGTTGTACTAGTGATAGTAGGATAATGCAAGTTTTGACAATCCATGCATATTTCCGCATCATAATAATCTTCTTCTAGTCTTCTTCTTCTAACTTTCTTCTTTCCCATTTTACAGATTTGCTTAAGATCACGGAAGCTTGGGTTGATGGAGTGCTTGTATTTAGTTTTTGTTTTGACCTTGTGAAACTTGCTACCTATGGATGAAACTGTGTAATATTGATGAAACTATGTATATGTACGGATGAAACTTGCTACTATTGGTAACATGTGTTGGATATATATGTGTTCATGACTATTGGTAGTATGTGTTGAATATGCTATATTGGTCATATAAATATATTTGTGTTTGATTTTCTGTGAAAATGAACTGATATAAGAAAAAACAAAATTAAATGGGGCAATATAGTCACTTTGCCATCTGCTGCCAGATGGCAAAGAGCTTTGCCATCAGCTGGCAGATGGCAAAGAGGCCACGTGTCATCTACATGTAAAATTTGGGCTGGCCTATTTGGGCTCTTTGCCATCTGCTAACAGATGGCAAAGCTCTTTGCCATCTGCTAACAGACGGCAAAGCATGCAGCCTTTGCCATTTGCTGGCAAATGGCAAAGAGCCTGCAGCCTTTGCCATCTGCTGGCAGACGGCAAAGTATGCCGTTAGCCTTCTAACGGGGCTAACCCCGTTAAGAGGCTTTGCCATCTGCCAGCTGATGGCAAAGGCACAGGCTCTTTGCCATCAGCCAGCAGACGGCCAAGAAGCCTTTGCCGGCAGGGTTTCAGACAAACTATTTGCCATCCGCCAACCATGCCTTTGTCATCTGCCATGGCAGATGGCAAAGTGCCAGATTCCAGTAGTGAATGTGTGCATGTAGTAGATGATGATACTAGTTACCGAGATAGCATTGGAAGGATGTAGTAGATACCAATTGAAGGTAGAAAGTAGTTCATTGATCATCCTAGCTTGACTCCAATAAGCACATGGTGACAACACCTTCCTTTTGAATGAGCTGAGTATCCAATGCATCTCCAATTGTTCCAAGAACAACACAAACAAAATGGCACCCAAACTCATTGGGACCAAAGAGTTAGAGAACCAACAATACATAGGACAAACTCCACATAGATATGTGCATATAGATATGAAAATGAATCTCATGCACATCTCATCCAAAAAAATTGAGACTTGGTGGAGTTTCCCCTATATATTGGGTCAAAGAAAGAAAACATGCCAAAGGAACTACATGAAGTTAAAATGCATGCTCAAAACTTTCAAGAATCGATACCAAAATACAAGGAAAAACCAAGTGAAAAGGATACCAAATGGAGAAATCATCACTTGGAAGATATCATTAAAAGATACATCAAGGAATGAGATATCCATTGGAACACACACAAAAAAGATGTCAAACTCCCAAAGGAGAGGATGGTTCCAAACAAACCAAGCTCTCTACAAAGTTTCATGTTGGCACAAAGTACCAAAAGATACGACTTACCATCCACCAACACACACTTAATATGGATCACAATATGAGTGTTTTATAGAAAATAGGATAGCTCCCCCAAGACTAGTGCATTATAGAGAATTTGCATTTGAATACAAAATGCACAAGGTGGGATCACCATTTTCACTATATCTAGAAAACGCTAAACAAGATCAAGAAAATAACAAGATCCACAAGTGGTATGGAAAACAATGGGAGTTGACACAATCCTAGGCACGAGATAAGGCCAATAAAAGCAAAGGCCAATGTAAAGAGGATCAATAATTTCTACCACACATAAGTGAGTACCAATTGTCATAAGACAAGAAGTATTTGGAAATAATTCCCGTTGGTAGATAGCAAGGATATCCAACATCATCTTCACACCAAACACAAGCAAATTGCAACTTGTAGAGCTAACATGCCACCTAGAAACAAGATAATCTACAATATCAACACTAGGTGACAATATCTCAAATGTACACATTTTCTAGGCTAGTAATATACATAGCATATTACTCCCCCGTAATGTGATATCAATGAAGAAAACTTAACAAGTGGCAATAAGAGGATCCAACAAGAGATAATTAATGGACAATTTAGAATTTGAATTTCTCATGAGAAGACATACCACATAGTGACCAGATAATCTTGTAATATCAATACTAGATGGTATTCCTCATGTACACACACTTATAGGAGAGTGAGGTGCACAAAGCACATCACTCCCCCATAATGGGATATTCCATTAATCTCTCACAAGAGCCAACTAAGATACAAACAATATGCACAAAGGCTCAACACACAACTCACACGTACATGAAGTGCACACCAACATACATAAGCAAGTTGGAAGCGCAACATATACAAACACATGCAAGGAACAAAACCAAAACATGCAAGGGGGCAAGTAACTTTCAAAGTAAACAATTTAAGTATAAGGTACCGCAAGGAGGCACATTGGATATAAGATAGAAACTTGATAATCCAATTGACTTGGCTTGTGACAAAAAGAATGATGAAGTCCCCTTAATTCTTCATAATGTAGCCAAGTCTCCAATGCCCTCCAACAACACCTATTGATCAAGTTTGAGCTTGTTGATCCCCAACCAAGTTGGGTCCTAAGAGGTTAGTCACAATAGGCTTGGCAACCCAAATGGTTCTTTTCTTGACACCACTTTGAGTACCAACAAACTTGGCAAACACATTGCCAACCTTATCCTTCCCAAGAGAATAGATATCATCAATAGTAACTGGGTTGGATAAGTTACAACTAGTGCATGAAGAAGCGACGTGGCCTTTCTCACGACATAAGTAGCAACGTCTACTCTTCACTTTCTTCTCACTTGATTTCTCAACTTGAGAAGCATTAGCTCGAGTTTTCTTGGTAAGAGGCCTTTCTTCAACTTGAGATTGAGCATGAAAGTGAACTTGTGGCCGCTTTCCTTGTTGCTTGTCACTAATGGGCTTCTTCTTCAATGGGCAAGATCTAACATGATGCCCTTCTACTTTGCACTTGAAGCAAACAATCTTGGCCGAATTCTTGACTTGTTCTTGGCCCTTCCTTTTGTTCATCTTGGACTTCTTCTTCTTATTGAAGTTGAATCCAAGTCCACCTTTGTCATTAGGGGATTTTTGCGCACTCAAGATATTGTTGAGTGTGGATTTCCCTTGATGACTCTTTTCCAAGTCTTTCTTCAAAGAAGTGACTTGGGCCTTGAGCTCTTTGATTTCCTCTACATGGTTAGTCTCAACACAAGTACTAGAGGAAGTATAAGCTTCATCATTAGAGCAACAAGGCAAGGAAAGCAATTCATCACAAGATGTACCAACATTGTGAGTAGATGAATTACAAGGACTAGCACATGGCAATATACTATTTTGACTAGAAGTAGTGCTAGTATCCACATGAGGCTCACTAGATGTTACCTTAGCAATCATGACCTCATGAGCTATCTTTAGCACACTATGGGATACTAGAAGATCATCATGAGAGCTTGAGAGCTTTTCATGACTTTCTTCCAATTTCCCATAATTGATAGATAGCACCTCAAGTTGAGCCCGTAGCTCAACATTCTCCTTCAAAATGGATGCTTCACAAGTAATAGAGTTAATAGCACAAGCATCATCATTTACAACAATAGGAGAGGACAACTTGGCAAGCTCTTTTAAATAAGAAGCTTCAAATTGGGCATGAGACTCGGTGAGTTTGATGAGCTCACCCTTGATGACCCTTGAGCCATTTTCGAGGTGCTCAAAATCCTCAAGGAGTCTAGCATGAGAAACTTCAAGCTTAGCATTTTTAGTTTGGAAATCATTGGCCACCTCAAGAGCTCTATCATGAGATTCCCTCACTCTAGATAATTATAGAGCAAAAGTCTCCTCAAGAGATTCGGAGGTGGTTTGTTCATGTTCAAGAGCTTGAGATAGCTCCACGATCTCATTTGCGTAATCACGCCCATGAGCTTCCATTTTCTCAATGGTGGCCTCATGCTCCTCTAGATGAGATTCCAACTCCTCAATTTATTTCTTGCCATCAATGGCAATGGACATTATTTCCATGAAGTTAGAACGAGCAATTTTTATTTTATGAAGAGCTTTAAAAATCATTTCCCCCTTAGTTTTTAAGGAGGCAACAGGATAATGATGAAGAGAATGATACTCATCATCATTAGCATCAACATCATCATCAAGAGACTTATTGGGGTACAAAGTAGGAGATACCTTTGACGCCTTAGCCATAAGGCAAAAAGCAATAGATGATGATGTAGGATCCCTTGAGGCACCATTAAACACCACATCTTGTTCCATGGAGTGTTCGGTTTCCTCTACATTGTTAGCCCAACAATTCGAGGAAATAGATGCATTTTTATCATGGCAACAAGACATAGCAAGCATATCATCATGAGATTTAGTCAAGCAATTTCTACATGATATGCAAGGACTATCAACACAAGCATGTGAAACATTTGGAGTGCTCGAAGTGTTAAAGCCCAAAGAAGGAGCATTGCAATAATATAGTGATGAAGGATCGTCCACAATAAGCATACTATCATCATTGCAATGACCAACACTACTCACCATATCATTACCTTGTGGCAAACCACATGTAGGTGAAGTAGAAGAAGTTGAGAAGACTATACGACCGGAGGTGGAGGGAGAACAATCATCCCCACAAATCTTGGACACACCATATTTATCTTGAAGCTTCGTCCACAACTCATGAGCATCCCGGAACGGCATGAGTTGAAATATAACTACATTGCTTAAAGCATCGAAAAGCACATTAGAAGCTTGAGCATTGAGATAAGAGTTTTTCTCATCCTCTAAAGATAATCTTTGGGGACCCTTTGGAGGAGAAAAACCCATATCTACAATTTGCTCTAAATTTGGGTCCATGACCCTAAAGAGATTAAGCATGCGAATTACCCAAACATCAAATTTTGTGCCATCGAAACTAAGAGTGTCAGAGAATCCTAATCCCCTAGTCGACATCTTTACTCTCTAGGCGGTAAAGCCTAATAAAGAGAGACGAGGCTCTGATACCAATTGAAAGATCGTGGATGTAGCCTAGAGGGGGGCGAATAGGCGCTTTAAAATAATTACGGTTTAGGCTTGAACAAATGCGGAATAAACCTAATGGTTAATTTGTCAAGCACAAGACCTACGACAACTAGGCTCACCTATGTGCACCAACAACTTATGCTAAGCAAGATAAGCAACTATGTGATAGCAAGATATATGACAAAGAACAATATGGCTATCACAAAGTAAAGTGCATAAGTAAAGGGCTCAGGTAAGAGATAACCGAGGCACGCGGAGACGACGATGTATCTCGAAGTTCACACCCTTGCAGATGCTAATCTCCATTTGGAGCGGTGTGGAGGCACAATGCTCCCCAAGAAGCCACTAGGGCCACCGTAATCTCCTCACGCCCTCGCACAATGCAAGATGCCGTGATTCCACTAAGGGACCCTTGAGGACGGTCACCGAACCCGTACAAATGGCAACCCTTGGGGGCGGTCACCGAACCCGTACACTTTGGCAACCCTTGGGGGAGGTCACCGGAACCCGTCAAATTGCTTGGGGTGATCTCCACAACCTAATTGGAGACCCCGACGCTTGCCCGGAGCTTTACACCACAATGATTGAGCTCTGAACACCACCAACCGTCTAGGGCACCAAGGCACCCAGGAGGAACAAGCTCTAGGGTGCCCAAACACCCAAGAGTAATAAGCTTCTCAAACTTCACTTCCACGTATCACCGTGGAGAACTCAAACCGATGCAGCAAATGCAATGGCAAGGGCACATGGAGTGCCCAAGTCCTTCTCTCCCAAATCCCACTAAAGAAACTAATGCTAGGGAGGAAAATGAGAGGAAGAACGAAAGAAGAACACGAAGAACTCCAAGATCTAGATCCAAGGGGTTCCCCTCACTTAGAGGAGAAAGTGATTGGTGGAAACATGGATCTAGATCTCCTCTCTCTTTTCCCTCAAGAACTAGCAAGAATCATAGGAGGGATTGAGAGTTAGCAAGCTCGAAGAAGGTTAACAATGGAGGAAGAACACGAGCTCAAAGGATAAGGTTCAATGGGGAAGAAGACCCCCTGTTATAGGTGGGGGAAAATCCAACCGTTATGCTCACAGCCCGCACAGAGCGGTACTACCGCTACAAGGAGCGGTACTACCGCTAGGGCGGTAGTACCCCTTTGAAACACAACAGCGAGGAGGCAAAAAGGCCAGAAGAACCGTCGGAGCGGTAGTACCACTTGACCTCACGGTACTACCGCTAGGGTTAGCGGTACTACTGTAAGGGTAGCGGTACTACTGCTTGCGAGCGGTACTAAAAAATTACATCCAGGCCTACCACCGCAGGAATTGGGACGAGTTTTTGGTTCGGAGTGGTACTACCGCTGTAGGAGCCGCGGTAGTACCGCTCTAGAGCGGTAGTAAAAAATTACATCCGCTCCAATTCGCGGTAGTACCGCTGCAGCCTTTTCAGAACACCAAAACTGCCACAACTTTTGCAAACGGACTTTGAATTCGATGAAACCAAGTTTGTTGGAAAGCTAGCGACAAGGGCTAACACAATCTTAAAAGAAATATCAATAAGAAGCAAATTAGAAAAGGCCCATAAGAAAATGGTGAGAACCCTTCCTCGGATAAGACCGGTAAAACCTCCAACACCGAAAACATCATAGTAGACGCATGCGAACTCCGTTTTCCATGAACTCAAGCTTGTCATCAAGATGACCATAAGCTCTAAGACTCACAAAGAGAACCAAACCAGAACCAAGAAACATGATGCAAGGATGCAATGGTTTGAGCTCTCTACTAGCGATACAATCAAGCTACCAACTTGAGAGCCCCCTTGATAGTACGGCAAACGATCCTATAACCCAGTCCCCCAACTACCACCATGAGACCGGTAAAATAGAAAACCTATCAAGGGAAAACCTTTGCCTTGCACATGGTCCACTTGAGCTAGATGATGACGATCTTGACTCCCTCAAGTTGGACCACCTTTCTTGATTGCGTTGGCTCGATGAAGACTAAATGATTGCTCCCCCATAGTCCACTATGAGTGATCCACTCTTCGGCACATCTTCACAAGTCCATTGTCACCACAATGGACGGCAAGCTTCAAGCACTTTATCTCTTCGCGATGCATCACTTGAACATGCACACCGCAACCTAACCTCACAAAGAACTCTCACAAAGACCATGGGTTAGTACACAAAGCGTAATTGACAATGCTTACCATACCATGGGATCACTTGATCCCTCTCGGTACATCTTCTACGCTTTGTGAGTTGATCAACTTGATTCACTCTTGACTTAGTCTT
Organism: Triticum timopheevii; assembly: GCA_963921465.1. Classification (NCBI taxonomy): domain Eukaryota; kingdom Viridiplantae; phylum Streptophyta; class Magnoliopsida; order Poales; family Poaceae; genus Triticum; species Triticum timopheevii. The sequence continues at coordinate 629,226,581 of OY997266.1, read as the reverse complement.
GATCAACCTTGAACCTTTCCAACTCTCTTCATTTGGATGATGCCTTGAAGGTAAGCATGAATGATCACACAATCTTCTTCTTCAAGACATGCTTGTAATAAGCTCAACTCTCACATGACCAATCTTTGGATAATTCCTTAATAGCACATTGGTCGACACAAGCTCTCCTTGAAACCAACAAATGTACTCCAAGAAAATCCTATGGAAAAGACCTTCAAATATAACTCAAGGAAACCATTAGTCTATAGAGAATGTCATCAATTACCAAAACCAAACATGGGGGCACCGCATGTTCTTCCAGACGCTTTCCAGCCCCACGCACCTTCATCACTAGGGTACCAAGTGCCTCCTCAACTTGCTCAACTTCTTCTTCTTCCTCTGCTTCCTCAACTTCCTCTCCTTCTCCATCAACGCCCGGCAGAAAAGAACTCGTACCATCAACATGTGCATTAACAAACATCTTCTCAAGCTCTTTCAGATATGGCGGAGGTCCCTTGCGAAAACCCGCACACACATTGTTTCCCTGCACAAAAGAACATTTCAAGTCAGTATAAAGTTGTAGTGTAGTGCAAAAATGTAAGTAGAAACACACATAGATAGAAATTTTACCGCTATGGTTTCTTTCCACCACTGGTCATCAGCTATGACAGTTTTCTTCTCGTCGTCCCAACCAAGTCCAGTTGCTTGACCTTTGAAATACTTCCATGCTAGGTACAGACTTTTCATTGCATCCCATCTATTTTTGAATTGTTTTCTGATGTAGGGTCTTCCAGTTTTTTCTAAGAACCCCGCTTGCACATTCTTGTACCCAGTGTCGTTCATATAGACCGTAGGTCTGTTTTCTTTCCCAACCTCATCAGCACATAGCTCACAAAATATTTGAGCAGCAACCCGATCCCAATTGGCTTTCATCTTAACTTCTTCTTTTTCTTATACCATCTATGTAAGCAACAAACACATGAACACACACACACACACACACACACACACACACACACACACAAGTACAATTTCTTGTCTCTTTTATCATTTGTTATATTGACATACACATACAGTGGGCAGTCATTTGTTCAATCAAAATATTGACAGCACTACCATACAAATAAACAAGCAAATTAATGTCCGGCACTACCATTTAGTTGAGAATTTGTACCATTCAAATCATGAAATTACCATGACAGCACTACCAAGCATATCACATCTACTTCCATGACAATTTTTTCATACCAATCATACACCAAGCAGCTGATAATTTGATCACAACATGTACAATTTCTTCATAGGAATTGTCCAGAAATGGCTCACCTTGAGCTTGCGCGAGGTAGCAGGGAAGGGAGACCTAGGAGGCGTGGTCGAGGAAGCAACCTAGGAGTTCATGCTCTATGCGGCCGAGGTCGTGGGAGTGGTGGTCGGATCCAGTACCCGTTGTGGCTGGAGAAGGGCGGACCCTGTCGGTGTCGCTGCTGCAGATGGCGGCGGCGTTGGGTCATGGAGGACGCAGGGGAGCGATCTGCCAGATCGGAAGGAGACGGGGAGGGGGACGGGGAGAGATCCGGCCGAGGGGGGCGCGAGCTCCGGCTGCCGGGGTGGCCGGGGATGGCGGCGGCGGACCGAACCCTAGCGCATCCACTGCTCTCTCTCGCTACAAGTCGGTGGGGTGGGGGAAAATACGGTGACGGGGTGGGAGAGAGGAAAAATCTGAAGGGGTGGCGGTGGCATTCTTGATGTAATTTCAACAAAGTGGAAGGGCAGGCTTTTGCGGGAGGGGATGAGAAGCCGATGGAGCTGCGGGAAGCTGGTCTGGAGGTGCTTTTCCTTCACAGTGCAATTTCAAGACCTGCTTCTCGGAAGCACCATCGCACGAAATAGCTGTTTGGCTGGGCTTCAGCTTTTAGGGGCTAGAAGCAGCAAAAGCTGAAGCCCAAGCCCAAACAAACAGGGCCGTAGTATAGTTATCCACTCATCTCTTGTATCGCTGGCCGCATAGAATCGATCAGTGTACGACTGCTCCAAATCGATCGATCTAAGGGCATCTCCAGCCGCGCCCCCAAGAAGGCCTCCCCGGGCGTTTTTTGCGCGCCGGCGCCGAAAAAACGGCCCAGTCGCGCCCCCAGGAGCCCGATTTTCGCCGGCTTGGGCCGAAAACAGCGCCGGCGGACCCAGCCCGAACCCGGCGCGCTGGGGGGCGCTCGGGGGCACCGGGCGAACATTTTTGGCGCGAAGAAACCGCGGGCCCGACGCGTCAACGACACGGATTACTTCTCGCCCCTTCATCGTCCTCATCGCCTCGTTTCCCGCGGCGAATCAATGCCAAAGCTGCCGCGCTGCCGCGCCGGTCAGCCTGCGCCATTGATGCCTCACGGGCGGCGCAGTGAAGGCCGGACGATGCGCGTCCCTCGCCCTCGCCTCGCCCGCCACGCGTGTGGGCGGCGCCTCGGCCTATATATGCCACGCCCCGGCGCACTCGGCCGTCTCACACTTCCCCGCCGCCGTCGTTCCTCCCTCTCCTCTCCTTCTTTCGCCGTCTCCAGCTCAAAACCAATGGCCGAGCGCTTCCCAGGCGACGGCGCGGCGGCGAACGGCTTCGGCCGCCGCCATCTCCATGAAGACGAGGCTCGTCTCCTTTACGAGGCGGAGTACCCGGTCCCGCCAGACATGCGGGTGCCCGGGGCGTGGCGGATCAGCGCGGGCGGCGTGCCGGTGCCCCCGATACCCACCGGCGCGGCGCGGCGTGCGGAGATCGCACGCATCCGCTCGAACCTGCCGCGTGCGGCGAGGGAGGGGCCGCGGTACGTCCCCGACAGCCCGCTGTGGGAGCCATACTTCCGCCGCCGTCACGCCCAGCAGCTCGAGGCCACCAACGACGCCGTGCCCTCCGGCCGGCAAAACTCCGCCGGCCGGCGTCGATGGTGGGGCGTGCCAGGGCGCACGTTGGAGGCCGTCCTCGAGTACATCGAGGGCAGCAACACGCCGCGCCTCGACTACCCCGCTCCCCCTTCCTTTTCACGCCGCCGGGGAAACTCCTGGACCCCGAGGCGCATGGAGACCGGGGGGTCCTCCTCTTCGTCCGGTGGCTCGCCCTGCCTCGGCCCCGTCAAGCCGGAGCCCCAGGACACGCCGGTGGCCGCGCGCACCCGCAGCTCCGGCGTCCGTATCGGCGCCAACGCGTCGCCACCCACCGGCCGTTTCGTCCTCGTCGAGCCGAAGCCGGAGCCCGTCCTCCCCGCGGAGTACAAGGAGATAGCCCGGCGCGGCTTCTCCGACGAGGACGCCCTGCAGTGGGCGCGGGACGACTACCTCCGCAACGAGACGGTCCGGCAGTGCCGGGCCCTGGAGGAGATCGCCGCCCGCAAGCGGGGGCGTGAGGACGAGCACGGCGTCGTGATCCTCGACAGCGACGACAACGACGCCCCCGGGCCTTCCAACCCGCCGCCGCGCCAACCGGGGGAGGGGTGCAGCAGGGACGGCGGAGGTTTAGGCGGGGGCGGCGGCGACGACGACGACGACGACGACGACGGCGGCGGCGGCGACTACACGCGGTTCTACAGCCTCCTTGGCATGTAGAACCGCGTGGGCGGGCGGCGAGGCGGGCGGTGAAGGAGACGGCGGGAGTAGCCCGCGGCATTTTTTTGTAAAATATGTTTAAGTTTGAACGAACTCGCCGTGTTTGCGTTGAATTTGAGTCGTTTTGCGCCGTTTTTGCCATTTTTACTCGAACCGTGGGCGCCGCGACTGGGGGGCATCACGCCCCCAGTGCGCGGTTTAGCGCCGGTGCGTCTCTAGGGGGCGATTTTTTGCCCCTCCTGGAAGGCCAACGGCTGAAGATGCCCTAAGCCTCGGCATGCTCGTGTTTCGAGCCGGCGTTGTAGTGTTGTACGAGTGTATGATGTGTGTAGGATCATTGTTCATTGACACAATCAACCTGGCTAGCGGCTGTCTCAAGATGTGTGTATGATGTGAGTACGGCTGTCTCAAGATGTCAGGATCAATCAATCAACTTCCCATTCTAATCGATCTACAGCTGCTTGCATTGGCACAATAGGCAACGGATTAAATAGATCAACGGCAGAGTCATCAAGTGGAAGTGGAGGCCGGTCGTACGAATGGCAGAGTAGTCGATGTAGAAGAGCACGTATTTTTCTTTCGGGGGTGGCTGCAGAGAACACGGCGCAATGGAGGATAAATGACGGCTGGAAGAAGTCGAGCAAGCGTTTCTCAGTTTACGAAAAAGAGGTCAGCACCTCTTTTCAAATACCGCAAAAAAAAAAACACAGTATCAAATATAGTACCGTTTATAAACTGAAGTATTAATTAATGCCAAACACGTCAAAAAGTATTTAAAACCAGTGTTTTTCTCAAAACCATGCTATCCTTGTAAAACTTCACAAATACTGAGCTGCCAAACGCAGTATCTGTAGACAAAAGTAAGACATAGAGAAAAAAAGAAAGAAAGAAGCAAGACGAACGAACAAAACTAACGTTGTTGAAACTAATCGGCCACACACTACAGCTCGCTAGAGCCGAGCGCTCCCTCTTTATCGGAGACAGTAGCTCGGCTAGCCATCTGGCTCATCACGCTGACGTGATGCACATGTTTTCTTTTCTATTTATAATTTGAAAAAATACATGTATTTCAAAAATTAATATTGAAAAATTTAACAGTGTTGTTCAACCTTTTCAGAAATGTTTGTACGTGACGTTTAAAAATTATACACATGTTTCAAAAAATGTTTCTGTCATTTTTTTAATATGGTAATACATGTCAAAAATCATGTAATTCAGGAAAATGTTTCATACCATCAAAAAATGTACGTGACATTTACAAAATGTTGACACGTTTCAAATAATGTTTATGAAAATTTTCCAAAAAAAATATACCATGTACAAAATCAGTGTAATTCAAAAACACTATTTTGTGCCATTTAAACAAATGTATGTGATATTTGAAAAATGTCCTGGCGTTTAAAAAAATTGTTCATGACATTTATCTGAAAAATGTTTATACAATGTCAAAAAAATATTTTGAAAAATTGTTCGTGACATATTAAATTATATTTCAAACATGTTTTTGAGAAATGTTCTACACATATAAAAAAAAGGTTGTGCATGTAACAAAAAATGTTCATCGTGCATTGAAAAAAATCTTCATTTATTTGAAAAGAAGGAAAAAACGAAATGGAAAAAAGAAAAGGCCAAAAATCCAAAGAAAACAAGTAAAGAACAGCAAAAAAAGAAATAATGATGAGAAAACTAAAAAAACAAGTGAAAAAGGAAAACCAAAAAGGCCAAGAAAAATGGAAAACCAGAGCAAAAGCACCCAAAACCACAAGAAAAAAACTAGCACGAAAAGAAAGAATTGTGCTACCTGTGCATAAATGAAAACTGCTTGCTGGGCCAGCCCGTTTTGTGGGATCGCTGAGGCGGGACGTAGTTCTGCTCACAGTAAGCGATAAATAGCCTTGGCGTCACGTAGCAAACTAATTTTTGGGAATATGCAAAAGCATAGCGTATCAGTACATTGATAGAAGACATATATTGTAGCAGATACAAAGTCACCGCACGAACACGAACGCATGGCCCGGTGTGAGTGGGAATGCGAAGAACACATATGAAAAGGGGATGTGCAACCCCAAAAGGACAGACTATTATGTCTCTGGGATCAATTGTCCTAGCCTCGTGGCTCCAGCGTGATCCCATGAACGAGTGTCGTCTTTGATGATGTCGGCGAGATGTTGCACAGATCGCCCGTCGCTCTTGAAAACGCAGCCATTGCAATGTTTCCAAATCCACCAGAAGGTGAGGATGGTGATAGAAGCCGTAGAGTAAAGAGTCAGGGGCATCGCCTCGCAGCAAGTTGAGACGTGGACGCTCCCACAAAGGCAGTGGCAGTACATTTAGAACTCCTTTTGTCAGTCTCGTATCGCTTGGCACCTGTTTTAAGTTAGTAATTACAGAAATAATTTTTGATCTATTTTTATTGAAGGAAACATGTTTTTTTTTTGTGAAAATACAAAGGAACTACTTATTAGAGACAAGACAAGTTGGGAACACCCTGAGAGTTTATACAGCATGATACCGTGAGCACATACTGCTTCATACCGTGATACGCTGAACATTGTCACTGCATTCATTCAGCGGGATCGGACTCTTGTGCTAAACCAGAGCAGAAAATGTTCCGGACCGTGCCCTCCTCCAGTGCTTCTGCTGGCTAGGCTATGTCCCCCGGTCCACACCCTCTTGTATTTGTGCTCGGCGCGTGAGAGGAGGAGACAGGCACCGAGGCAGCCGGGCTATGATGACGGCAAAGACACGAGCCAGACCGTACCGTACGGCCGGCATCTATCCCTCGCCCGATGCAGCCCGGCGAGAAGAGTCTGCGATCGAGGGAAGGCTCGCCCTGCTACACGACGCAGGCAGGCAGGCAGGCAGGCCAGAAGAAAGAAACGGAAGCGTGGCCGAGAGCAGCTCTAGCCTGCTGTGTGGGCGCCGCGGTAGCTTCAGGCCCATTCTCCGACCCGGCCAGCAGCAGCAGCAGCAGCAGAGCGACGACACAGGTGTCAACCAGGCCTGCGCGTCCCGCAGGGCTGGCTGGGCCACTGACGCCCCTGGGACGACATCCCCAGCCTTTTTCTCAGAAAATCGACGATCCGCATCTCTCGCCTCGATCTCTCCTCCTCGCGCGTGCTGCCGGGCCGAGCCGAGCCGAGTGAGCTTCGCGTCGAGGCGTTGGATCGGCTGCGGCTCACCTGGAGACCCGCAAGTTCCAACTCAAAAAAAAAAAAGTAATCCCGGTTTGATCGTTCGATGCAGGTTACGAGCATGGTTAATAATATCGTTCGATCCTGGCTATATGATGTTGTCATGTCACATATAACATATAGTCAAGCTTATAGCCAATAAATACAATAGCTTTTTTTCGATAAAGGACTTTTCATTCAATAGATATATCGAGGTGATACAATCGTATTAAAAGAAAGCCCGACCTCTGCATAGCTAGATGCACACAGCCAAAAAGTTCAGAGCACTCTAAATTGAAATAATTCGATACAAAGCCAAGCAATAAATCATGTCTAGCCTAGGAAGCGGTAGACCCTATCCGTAAATCACACCGTCATCCATGTGGGTAGAAAACCTCCCTGGCCGTACGCTCCAGCCGTGTAGACGACATCATAAAAAGGTCCTTGTCCTCCGGCTTCTGCAGGATAGACCACGTACGAAGCCATAGTGTACAAACATGGATAACCTGCATAGGAGATGGGACACATTTATTGTTAAAAACTACATCATTCCTGGTAAGCCACATTGCCCAACATAAGGCCGCCGCTCCCACAAGAATATGTGCAGAAACTTGTTTATCAATACCCCGCAACTAGTTGTCGAACATATTCCGTGCACTACGTGGTGAGTATAAATAGCTAGATATAAATATATACTACTTTGTTGATACATGACCCACCCCACTCTCTCACAAAGTACCTAGGAGTATGTGCTGCAGCCGGCTGTTAACTAATAGCCCGCTTCTCTTCTCTCTCATCTTCTCTCTCTTCCAAATAAGCAAGAATATAATATTTAATGTCTTACAGCCCGCCTACATCACTTTATTGTACTTGCTCTAAATCGTGTCCGTTTTTCTTCTTTCGGCATGAGCGGCACGAGTCACACGAGAAGGCAGGCGCGAGGCGTCACGGTGTCTATGACTTTACATACTGCCACGTGCTCTATGAAAGAGCGTCTCGATATTTCGTGTGGGTCGGTTGGTGCCGGTTTTCAAATGCTTCCATTGTATGGACCCAACTAACCCGTGAATCAGCAGTGGATGACGGTAAAAATCCTCTAACGGCAGTTGTGCTACCATGAGATCGTACTATAAAACGTTCATCTTAATCGCGCTCATTCTGAATTATTGCAAGTGTAGAGCATTGATAGGATGCAAATCCCTCTCTACTACCGGAGAGGGAGGAGTTGGCAGAGAAGTCCATCGGGTGGAGTTGGGGTTAGAGATGGGTTTAGGTTTGGGGTAGCGGCGGCCGGGCGGGTGGCAGAAGTAGCGATAGGGTAGGAGCGATGTGGCGGGATGTACGGGAGTAGGCAGAAGCAGACATCGTATAACGCCGACCCGCAAAACGGGTTTGCAGTTCATGGAAAACGGCTTTGCGGGTCGGCGCGGACGAGACAGAGTCAGATCCCGCAAACGGACCCGGAAAAAAGGATATTCGTAGTAGATGCTCTTTTACGGATCGGCTACACGGGGTATGTTCGGGCGCCGCCGCTTGGATCCGCCAAGCGAAAAAACCCAATTGAGCGAATTCGACAACAATTCCTATAAATGAGTTTAAATTCAAACAATAAAACATAGTTGACGCACAAATAAATTATAGTTTTATAGGACAAACGCAAAAAGACTCGTTCCAAGCAAGCTGCCCAACGACTACAAATCGGCTTGATCATGTCCCGACGACCCTGAAGTAACCAAAAGGTATGTGGTGTCCTATTGGGATGCTTGGCCATCATGCGGAAGTATTGATGTTTGATTCTTTGTCAATATCTCTTCGAGGTTTGAGATGTATCTGCGCAGGCATCAAGGGACACCGCACTCCAAGCCTTGATCAAGATTTGATCTTCCAAAATTGTGTAGTTATTCGATCTCATGCTTTTTCTTGCTTGCGCTTGCTCAGAAGCCCCCTCATCTACCTCCTTCACTTCTTCCTCACCACCGTGATCATCCATACCACACTCCATTTCATTGTAATGAAAAGCAGCGAACGGGGCTTAATTGATGTCAACGGTGTTGGTGTCCAACAAGTTCACGAACTCGGTAGTGGCATTGTCTGAACAGCCGCTACATTGAGTGATATTAAGTCACGATAACCACAATGGCAAAGCGAAGCAAGACAAAGGATCGAACATGCATACCTTCCGGCCACTTCATCGAACACCTCGCCTACGGTGGAAGCATTTCCGTTGAACGGCATCATCAGGGAACACGTTGCGGGGGCGGGGGGAGGGACAAAGGCGCTGACCTGTTCGTTGGAACCTTCTTCCACTTCACGGCCGAAACCTTGCTCACCTTCTCCGCTGGCGGCCGGGCAGATCGCACAGCGGCGGCGCCGCCCGATACGCGTGCCTTTCCGTTGGGGCCAGCCGGATTGCCGCCCTGAACGACGATGTTGCCCTGCCGCTTGCGGGCAGGCGCATTGGGGCCTTGGGCGACGGCGGGGGCGACATGGCCAGCGACGAGATCCGCCGGGGGGATTGCGCGTGTGCGACCTCCACGGTGAAGGGGGACGGCTGGAAGGCTTCCCTGGCGGCGAGGAATGGCAGGGAAGACGGACCGGAGCGCTCGGTGGCGGGGCAATGGCGGCCGAGGAGGGGAGAAGCGGGAACGGTCGTGCGGAAAGTTCCCTCCCGCAAAATTTCGCTGTGGATAGGGGGCGAGCTCGGGTCGGCCTCCCACCTCGTGAATCTAGAGGTCGAGATTGAACTTTTGCCGCACCCCGCAAAATCTTTTACGGGCCAGTCGCGTTTGAGGGGTCTGCTCGGGCAAAATTTTTCATGCCGACCCGTATTTTGGCGGTTATTTTGCAGGTCCCGGATATATACGAGGTCTGCTAGAGATGCTCTTAGACAGTGGCATGACCTATAAAGAGCGCATGTTGTGGATGCAGAAGGGCTTCACGCCTAGCCAGAATCCTGCTCAAGGAACTCGAGTCGCCGCTCTGTAGTGAGCATGGCGTAGATGGTGATCCGACACCTCGACATGGCTAGCGGCAGATGGATTGGAATGTGCCAGTGTAGGAGGGGAGGGAGGGGAAAGAAAGGGGATGGGCTAGGGTTGGGATGTCGTTGTCCAGCTTAAATAGTCGGACTTGGTCCTCTGGGGGCGCGCCAAAGAGGCGTCGGGCGGCACAATGAATGCCCTTAGCGGAAAACAGAAGAGGCACCCTCAGAGGATTTTTTGCGTGGGTCCATGCGGCCAGTTCTACGTGGTAGTGGTATTCGGACACGTTCGGATGTGCCATATCCACCCTACATATGAGTAGGATATGTGGACAGCCGGTCATCCTGGCCATTTGAGGCCTATATGAAGCGTCTGGTTGTAGATTCTCTAACTAGTAAGTGAGCTTAGGACCGATTGTTCCTCGCTCAACAAAATATTTTTCAATGTTTATTTTTTCACATTACACATATTCTTTCTGCAGTAAAAATCACACATATAATTACTAGGTATTCTATAAAAACTTCAATTTTGCTGCAAAAAGTAGTAGCTTTGGCACGTGTCAGGGGAAAAATCTGGTGGCGAAAAGGGCCATAGATTTTTCGAATATGGTACACCCATACCTCTTATGGACGGACAGTATAATATGAAAATGTGGTAAACAATAAAATAATTCTGAAACTTCTCATGAAGAAATCATATCCGTATTATTCTGGTAAAAAGGACAAAGTCTGTATTATGAAAGTAACCATTTTTAAAAAATTATGGCAGTATCAGTTCGGTGGACGGGGCTCTTCTCGCCCTCTTCTGTTATAATGAATCCTCCAAACGCCTAAACATGCGTATTCTAGAAAAAAAAGGTTTTATTTTGTCATGAATATAACGGATGTCATTCTTGACGAAACTCCACATGTGAGTAGGAGGTGCCGATGTAAAATCGTGCTGTTGGGGTAGCTGGTCGACGAGGGATGATAGAGGCGAGAGACTGCTGTGCGCAGAGCAGCAGGCTCGGGTGTTTTAACCGATGAGATCAGCTGGCACCCGCCGGTTAATTCCGTCGTCAGGGCCGAGGCGAGCCAGAGAGCGCGCGCCTGCTCCACTGGCGTCGGCGGCAGGGTTTAGTTATTGCGGTCGCCGTCAGGACGCGGCGGGGTTAAAAACAAGAAGGACAAAGGAAGCAGCGACGCGTCCGGTCCCCTCTGCGGCCTGCCCGCGCGGGGCTCGAGGCCGCCCCGACCCACCCAACGCGCCACGCATTCCTCTCCTCTCATCTCCTCGGAAACCGCGCGCTGCGCCGATCGGTTCGATTCGAACACAGCGATTTCAGCAGGCTGGGTCGGTCGACTCCTCCCTCTCCTCGCTCTCGCTGCACCTGCGCCTCTCTGCGTGCGCCGAAAGCTGAAGCTCGCGCGGGACCCGCACCGGTGGGGCTGGCTCGTCTTGGACCTTTTTGTATATACGTAGAAGAAGATGCCAAGGGGCGGGCGGGGGGAGATAACGGTGTCTGAGATGCTCTGCATGTTCTGCACAGAACTAGCTGCAGGACTTTGTAGGACTACTCCGGCCATCAGCCTAATTATCAGGCCCCTGTATTTTGTTCTTCCAGCAGGTGCTCGGCTATATATATACTAGATGATTGTTCTGTTGTCTCAATCATCCCAGTATATACTTCCTCATCCCTCTATATACTTCCTCCGTCCGGAATTATCTGTCGCTCAAACGGACGTATCTAGCACTATAAATAATTTCAGACAGGGAAGGTAAACCATTGTTTCGCTGCTTAATCGTCGATACCTGCAGCTCTGGATGGCGGTCCACAAATAACACCTCTTGCCTATCCTCGACGTGTTCTCCTGTAAACTTAGGCCAACTCCACCGCACGATCCCAAATAGACGTCCGTTTTGCGCGGATTCTGTCCGTTTTGGTAGGGCAATGGGGTCGTGTCCGGGCCTTTCCTAGGATGCGGTGGTTGTGCGCCCAACGCGCAGCCGCATCCTTTGGCCCCATCCTATCCGCCACGGCCAAAAATGCCCATATAGTCGGCCAAATCTCCTCTGACGTTGTGAACGGTGGTACGTTGCTGGCGGTCGTATCCCCTCTGCCGCCGGCTACGACGGCGACGGCCAAATCTCCTCCAATCGATGGCCAAAACTACGGCGAAATCGCGGGCGTGGTGGCGGCCATGTTGTGACGTGGTTTGGTATGGACGGCCGAGGGGTACGCAGTAAGGAGGCGGACGGAGAATAGTGGTGGCGCCGGCGGCGGGGTGGGGCGGGGAGAGGGAGTGGACGCGTTGGAAACGAAGGGACTGCTAGTGTCCCCGACAGGCGGGCCATGGGGGGACAAGGGCGTGCGTCGAGCCCGTCCGCGCGATGTCCATTTCACCCCAAACTCGGCGCAAGTTTGTGACAGGGATGGGTCGAAAACAGACGGAATCCAGACATTTGTCCGTTTAGGGCCGGACGTTGGGCTGTGCTATTCGTCCGTTCTACCCTAAACGAATGCACCCAACAGGATAGGCCCGCGCGCTGGAGTTGACCTTACCCTACACGCTCTTATGAGGTTTTCTTCCTCAGTCGTGAGTTGGCTCCTGGCGCCGCCTAGTTTTCGAATTCGTGTTTCCACTTGACGTCAATATATTCTGGTGGCTTGTGCTCATGGGCCGGACATGGAAGGTGGATAGGCTGGCTAGCCGCGGTCTTCCTCACCGTGCGTGCTGCAAGCTGTGTGACAAACCGATGATGACGCTCGGCTGCTCCTTCGCCCGACAAGTATGGTATCAACTTCTTCTGCCCTACAGCCTGCACCGATTCACCCCGATGCACCGCATCGACATTGTTGACCGGTGGTCACTCATGTTGGCGGCGGTGCCACACTTGCGGCGCTCGGAAGTCTCCTCGCTGGTGGCTGTGGGATTGCATGTCATTTGGCTAGAGAGAAACAGCCTTGTCCTCGACAGGATTTCGTCCTCCCTTGAGAGTGTAGTTGGTAGGGCCAGAGCGGAGCTCCTGTTATGGTAGCAGGCGCAACAAGGCCGGCATATAGGCTAGTAGTCCCAAGTTCCTTTGGCGGGAGGAGCGAACGCAGGTGTGTTTGCCTCGAGTAGTTCCACTTTGTAATATAACTCTGTAACATATATCTCCCAATCTTAAAGCAAAAACGTGCAAGTCTCATGCGTGTTTTGGAAAAAAAAAATTGCCGTCTATGTTGTGAACATATTTGTCGGTGACGAAATCGGCAAAGATCCTCCCCTCGGCACGATCCATTCCCATGAATCCGCATCCACGGCTAAATCATGCACTACTATTCCTCCATGTGGCTGCCATAGTGGCGATGCATGTCCTCATCATCGTTGTATGCGTGCTTGCTCGGCCTCGGCGGGTCCATTGCAAGGAAGCGGAGGAGGATCCGATGCCATGCAATGCAAGGTTTCAGTGGAGGAAGGACGATCCACCAAATAATTGCCTCTGGCCAACATCCGCTCGTATGCAGTGTCCCACACTGCTTCCTACCAGTGCCCTTTTCTCTTGCACAGAGTCCTTTTTGTTTTCTTCTTCTTCCTCCTCTTCTTAAAAAGAAAAAAAGAGAGAGAGTCCCTTTTGCCTATCACGTCATCTCATATCAGTCCTCTCGGAGGGGCAGCCATACGGCTCGAAATACCGGTAAGGTTACAAGGAGATCCACCAAATTCGAAAAAAAAAGGAGGAGAACCAGCCAGAAGGCCGCTAGAATATGACATTTTCGACGGAAACCAAATTAGTGTTCACGACACGTACGTACCCTGCAGCTCTGCAAGCCATGAATTGCTGTGAAGAATCTTGCGTGCTCATCAGTGGCTAATCCCAAGTCGAAGCTCTGACGTGGCGCTGGCGCGCCGGCCTGACCTGCACTATCTCATCCACCGCCTGCATGGAAGCCAGCGATGACCTTGAGACGCCCAGAGGCGCTGCACGCACACATATCGAGCAGCCTTTAATCTCATGCGGCCACTTGCCCGACGTACTTATTAAATTGACTCCCCTCTGGGCCTCTGCACGTCTGAGCCAGTTCATCTCCAGGAATTCGGCGAAGATCATCTCATCTGAATGCCCAGTGAAAAAACACAGACGCCATAGGTCACGGATTAACAAAGTTGACTTGCGCGGTTCTGACGGGCCAGGTCGATGCAGACACTGTTGACAGCGTATTTCACTGTGGCAAGGCAGGAACGTGGTCCGAAAAAATTACTGTATCAGGACGGGCCTGCGACACTGATCGGGCCTGTCTTTTTCCGAGGGTTAGGGCCCAATGAGCAGCGGAATGATGATGGGATTAGCCCGGGCAGAAAGGCTCGTGCTCAGCGTCGCAGCGAGCCTGCCGCTGTGCTGCCACCCCATGTGCACTAGTACTACTGTTGTCTTTTTTCTGAGATCATAAAATCGACTAGCGGATCTACGGGGACAGCAGCCGAGGAAGAAGATGAAGCTGCACGGCGACGGGTGGGTGTGGGATGGAGATGGAGGGGCCGGGGAGCGGGGGCGGGAATGGTGGCGACAAGCCGGGCTTAATTCACGGAGGCGGGTGCGGCGGGGCCGGCCGGTCTGCTGCACCGCCACCAATAATTCCTCCCGTCCAAAAAGCGGCACGCTGCATGCATGGAAAAGGAGCACGAAAACGGGAAAAATGTAGCGCCCATTCCAATTTCCCTGCCCTTTTTGGCATACTATAATCCTCCACTTTTTTCTCATTTTTTTTACAGAAGCACGGCACCATACGTACGCAATGCCGCCGCGTGCTCTCTCTCTCACACACACACGCACAGCACGTACGTATCACATAGCAAAACCTACAAGAGAGGATATTCCAGCGTGCCCAGCTCCGGTGGCTGAACGTAGATCGAGCACGCCGTCCGTCCGTCCGTCCGTCCGTCGGAGTACAAGCTACAAGCTACGGCTTGGTAGGCACGGGACCTCGAGGCAACTTGCAGCCGGCTGGACAGCGAGTGCACCGGCCGCGGGCCTGTCGCAGCGGCCTTGTCACGTAGCGTATTACCTACAATGATGCATCACTGTTGCTGCGGCAGCTCCTGTAGCGAGAAACCGGCCGCATCTATTGCCTCGTACCACCGGCCACCGGCGCACTGCACCGCACTGTGCCGTCCTCCTCCTCCTCCGCATGCAGCTCATCATCGTGGGCGGATTGCCAAATCACATCGTAAATTGCACGATATTATGGTAGGGACAGATCATGCTATACGTACGTGTCCATGCATGTGTCCTACTCACATCACATGTACGTAGATCGAGTAGTACGTACGTGTGTGTTGCGTTGCTGTGGTGCGCGGCGAGGACCGTTTCTGCGTCCGGCCGGCCGGTCGTCTTTCTCCGGGACGGAGGAGGGACACGTCGCGAGGGCCGTTAGGCGGGGCAGTTATTGCACGCCGCGCGCAGCTAGCGTCCAAAAAGACCAGAGGGGCGGTCCCGACAGCGTGCAGCTACCGCGCCGGACGCTCCAATAATTCCGTCTTCCTCTCGACCCCGACGTATGGCCGTGCTGCGCTGCGGCGCCATGTACGCCTCTCGCGTCCCACAAATGGCATCGTCTCCTTGTAACGAGCTTGCAGTTTGCGGCCCAAGGGATGCACGGCCGGTAGGAGTAACTAGCCAACTACTAGGGCATTCTTAGGTCATGTGATGACTGTCTGGTCCGTCCGTATCAACCATAAATGAGAATTAAGAGGACTGCCTATGCATTAGGGCATCTCCAACGCCGACACTCAAATCTTCGCAACCGTTCGGACCGCTCCATCCGGACCGCGGAAGCCATCAACGCGGTACTGTATCGGTCCGCAGCACGGTCCGGACGCATTTTCTCCCATAAATTAGAGACAAATGTGGGGAGGTTTGCGGGAGTTCGGACCGATTTCAAGCCCGCTTCTGAACGCCCCGACCCATAAAAAAAACTCCCCCTCTCGTGTGTTTTCTGTCAGAGCTGCACTAGAGCGTCAGCGCCCACATTCATGTCGGCCTAGAGCGAACGCGATCGCTCACTGGCGTTGGCATTGAAGCGGCACGCAAGCCTAGAGAACGTCGCCCGCGCCGCTTCCCGGTGCAGGTGACTGCCGCGCGTCCAAACGACACGACAATCGCCGGTTCGTCTGTCTGTTGCCCGCATTGATGGCACGCAGTTGCCGAGGCGTCTTGTCACATCCCCAGTTCAGGCCTTGCTTGTCTTCGCTTTATCATCCATGCATCATGTTTAAATTTAAAGAAACTTGAAATGGGGATTGTTTAAGCCCTAGCACCAAATGAATTCAACTAGGGTCAAAATAAAATCTTTTTCATTGAACTCAAAATGCCCTCTAAAAATGTTCAACATTTCTGGTTTGAGGTGGAAGCATCTACCAAAAATGGTTTATATTTTTGCAGGACATATTGGGCTCTGAATTAAATCATACTCTATTTGCATTTGGGCATTTAAATGCTATAAAATATTTCAAATGCCCAAATAATTCTGAAAATAAGTGTGGGCTGTTGGAAATAATCTAAATAGAGCCTCTGATTATTTTTAGGATTTTTAAAGATGCCTAAGTATTTTTAATAAAGCCCTACAGTTACAGAAATAATAGAAAACAGAAAATAGAGGAGAGAGAGAGAGAACTCACCTGGACCTACCTGGCAGCCCACCTAGCTGGCCCAGCTGGTGGCCTAGCCCACCAAGGCCATGCCAGTCATCCTCTACCTCTGCCAGTAGGCAGAGAAGGGAGACAGCGCACGCGCGCCCGCGACGCCACGCACCTCCCTGCCTGCCTGTGTCGCCTGGCCACCGCGACGCCTCGCGTCTTCTCCTCGGCGCCGCCTCGACCCCCTGGACATCACTCTCCCCTCCTCTGGCCTCTCCCTCGTCCTCTCCCGCTACGACCGACGCGCCCGTAAGCCGCCGACGCCGCAGCCGTGGCCACCGGCCACCCCACGCCTCACCAACGCGCCCAGAAGCTCTGCCACTTCGTCCTCGACCTCCTCACCGAGCCACACCCCGCCGGACGCCCTCGAACGCCGGCCACGCCGTCTTCTTCAACCTCGGTCCGCCGAGATCGCCATTGCTGCCCCGCTCGCTCCGATGCTTCCCCGAGCTCGCCGTTCGCCTCGTCGCAACCGCCGTGAGCCCCTGCCCTTCTCCACCTCTCCGTTTGCCTTCTTGTGCACCGCATCGACCACACCGAGCTCGGCCGCACCCGCCGCCGTCACCGCACGTCGCCGTCGTGGCCACAGCCACGTTGGCTCGATTCCGAGCACACCACCGTCCTCACCGCACCCGTAGGAGCCCAGAACACCACCCCGCGCACCTCGCCGTGCCCCCTAGCGCCGTGTTCGACCTCGGCCGAACTCCGGCGACCGCCAAGGTCGTCGCCGGCGACTTTCCCGGCCATCCCGAGCCCAACCACCGCCACCAAGAGCTGTGATTTGTTCCCAGCTTCACGTAGGTGCTCTCTGCCGCCCATTTGGTCGCCGGAGTGCACAAAAGCACTCTCTCCGCCGCGTCTGGCCTCGCCGGCGGCTAGACACCGGCGGGTTTGACCCGTTGACCTTGACCGGGTGGGCCCGGGTTGACCTCCCTGAGTCTATGACAAGTGGGACCCCCCTGTTAATTAACTTAGATTAGAGCTAACTAATATTAGTTAGTTAAACTAACTACTGACACGCAGGGCCCACAAGTCAGTTTGACCTGGACCGGCTCCGTTGACCTACTGATGTCATACTGACGCACTGCTGACGCAATAAGTATTTCCTGGATTTATTTTTATACAGGAAATTCCAGAAAATAACCCAAAACTTCTAAAATTCATAGAAATTCAACCGTAACTCCAAATGAAATAAATTATATATGAAAAATGATCAGAAAAATCCAATCTATCCATCTGTACCATTTTCATGCATGTTAGAACAACTTACAGCTGCTGTTTAGCACAAATCATATTAATGGCATTTAAACCTTCACATATGGAGTTTGAATTTGAACCTAGGGTTCAAACCAACTTCATTTAACTTGCTGCTAGTTGCATTAGCTCAAACCACATCATACTGCCATGTCATGATCATGCATCATATTGTGCATTGCATTGATTGAGTTTCTTCTTTGTTTGTCGGTGTTTGTCCCCTCTCGATAGACGTGGTTTCGACGATGAGATCAATGACACCGATGAAGAACTATATTATCTTCAGAAGTGCCAGGCAAGCAAAACCCCCTTGTTCATTCCGATATAATCCCACTCTCTCGCTCCTGCTCTATTTTACTGCATTAGGACAACAACGATTCATCTGTTACTTGCTGCGGTAGCTGAACCCCTTTATCCTTTGCATGACCTGTCATTCCACAGTAAATAGATGAAACCCACTAGCATGAGTAGGAGTTGTTTGAGCCTTGTTGTGCCTACTCATACATGCTTGTTTGTCATGCCTGCTACTGCTTAGAGTTGAGTCGGGTCTGATTCATCGAGGATGAATCAGAGGTGCGTGAACATGTCCTACTGTGTGTGAGCTAAGTGTGTGAACACGATTTGGTAAAGGTAGCGGTGAGAGGCCATGTAGGAGTACATGGTGGGTTGTCTCATTGCAGCCGTCCTCAGGAACTGAGTTCTGTGTTTGTGATCCATGATTCAGCTACTACCACGCATTGGGCCCGAAACCAATGGACCCTCTCGGCTTCTTAATCACCCTTGTCCTCTGTCCAGGAGTTGCAAGTAGTTTCTGGTGTTTGTAGTATGCTGGAGGCCGTGCGCAGCGCTGACCGTAGGGGTGGGCTGTGATGCGGTAGGCACGTGGCACGGTGTACCGGGCGCCCGTTTGGTGTCTCGGGAACCCTGCTCACATCGTTTGGGGCTGTGAGCAAAACTTCGGCCGGATATCCTCATGGATGGAACCCGAATAGGCGATAAACTTGGACTAGGGACTTGAGTGTTTAAGTAGGTCGTGGCCGACACCCTCGTTGGGCTTCCGCTTGAAGGTTGCCGAGTACATGTCGTGTAAACGGCGGTAAGTGGTAAGAGCGTGTGTGAAGAAGTACACCCCTGCAGGGTTAACATCATCTATTCGAATAGCCGTGTCCGCGGTAAAGGACTTCTGGGTTGCCTGTACAGTTCATAGACAAGTGAAAGTGGATACTCTAAAATACGCAAGATAAGTGTGAGTGCTATGGATGGCGTTCTCATAGGGAGACGGAGCGGATCCATAGTGGTGTATTGATATGGTGAATATGTGGACTCGTGTGCGCCACCTCAAAAGAGTTACTTGCAGTCGTAGTTTAGGATAGCCACCGAGTCAAAGCTGGCTTGCTGCTGTTAAACTCCACCATCCCCTTTGTTGATAATGATGCATATGTAGTTAGTTCTGATGTAAGTCTTGCTGGGTACATTTGTACTCACGTTTGCCTATTTTATGTTTTTGCAGAGAGACCTCGGTCTCGCTAGTAGTTCCGTGTGGACTTCGACGTTTAGCTTGTTACCTCAACTACGATCTTGTGCCCTCGGCAGGATCTGGTAGATAGTCAGGCTTCCAAGCCTTTTTCATTTGTAGATGTCTGTACTCAGACATATTAGCTTCCGCTTGTGCTTTGACTTGTATGCTCTGAATGTTGGGTCGTGAGACCCATGTTTGTAATATCTCGCTCCTCGGAGCCTAATGAATAAATACTTGAGTCGTAGAGTCATGTTGTGATGCCATGTTGTATTTGCACATATCGAGCATATTGTGTGTATGTTATTGAAATGCTTGGTATGTGTGGGATCTGACTATCTAGTTGTTTATCTTTAGTAGCCTCTCTTACCGGGAAATGTCTCCTAGTGTTTCCACTGAGCCATGGTAGCTCGCTACTGCTCCGGAACACTTAGGCTGGCCGGCATGTGTCCTTCTTCGTTCCTGTGTTTGTCCCTTCGGGGAAATGTCACGCGATGAATACCAGAGTCCTGTTAGCCCGCTACAGCCCGGTTCACCGAAGTCCTGCTAGCCCAGTGCTACAGCCTGGATTCACTCGCTGATGACCGACACGTTCGATGCTGGGTCATGGATGCCTGTCCCTGTAAGTTTGTGCCACTTTGGGTTTACGACTAGCCATGTCTGTCCGGGCTCCTTATCATATGGATGCTAGCGACACTATCATATACGTGTGCAAAAAGGCGCAAACGGTCCCGGGCAAAGGTAAGGCGACACCCGTGGGAATACCGTGCGTGAGGCCGTAAAGTGATATGAGGTGTTACATGCTAGATCGATGTGGCATTGAGTCGGGGTCCTGACAGCTTTGGTATCAGAGCTTGACTGCCTGTAGGATTACCAAGCCAAACTGGTCGAAGTTGTGTCTAGAAATGCTTTAGTTATGTAAGGGAATTGATTGGGAAGGGAACGTAAGGCTCTTTTTACTCCTTATACCTCATGGCCTTCTGATCTGAGTCATCCTCTTCTCTTCTACGGGGATTAAGAACTAGGCCTTCTCATCTATCTATCAGGATGACGTGTTACTAATCCATAGACTTATAGAATCGTTAGTTTCAAATCTCAGTTCAGCTTTTACTACTTCCGTGTGTTCATAGCTGGTCTCAGAACCTTGTTATTGTGATGTTGAGTGGTCATGCCACTATTTTGCAGGATGTCTCAAATCATTTTGAGCATTTACAGTCGTTATGCTGTCCGAGTCATCCCAGGTTTCTAAATAGTCTGAAGCATTTGCAAAATCCCTTCCTCCCATTCCGATGTCCCTTTGGGCCAGATTAACCACACTAATCGGTGAGTTGAGGTATTCTATTGCCTCGACATATATGTTGGAATTATTATTATGACCCTAGGTGTCTTAGGGGATCACCTAGTAATCTAGCAATGTTTTGTGTTTCCAGTGTGAAGATTCTGGCCATCATTCTCGAAAGCATCCTGTGATGCCATTTAGTAGTAGGTATTCTATTCCTGGGTTCTTGAACCCGAGATTCACCCTACTTACTTCATATTGATAGCAATTGCTAGATCCCTTAGATTATTAGTAACCTTGCGATAGTCCTCGAGGTCTGTGGTATTTCCTTCTTCCGAATACCATGAACCATTAAGGCAGAAGTTATTTGAACCAAAAGATCACAATCAGAGTACTCTTGAGGAGTTCTCCATTCATAATTGTGACTCTGCCAGTCCTACCTTCTCTGCACGAGTTATCTGGAAGAAAAATGTTGAACTTGGTTCGACATGCTAATCTATGCATCCACAACTCAGAAAATCGTATGTCCTTTTGGGTTGTCCCTCTTTAGTTGTATTCTGACCCGCGTCTATCATTTGATAGTCAAGATTATGCGTGCGACCGTTCATCGATACCTATTACTCTTGTGGTCCGTCAAGCCATTCTATTCTGGAATGACTAGGAGAAACAAACTCCAGTACCTGATCCATATCCAGGATTGGGTCAAAGCAGTTGTATTCCACAGATCAAAATGCCAATCCAGCTTTCGTTCTGTTCTACCTTGGAGTATTATTATCTTTATATTAAGAATATCATGAGAATTGCACTACCTCTTATGAATTCTTGACGCAGTAATACTTCTTGCCATCATTGTTCACTCCTCGGTTTTCCGTGTTATTGTAACCGGAATGCCGACAAGTGAATCGTGGTGTGTGAAATCAATACTGCTAGCAACTCCGTTGCTTGGTAGTTAAATGGACGATAACCTCATTCTTAGTGTGTTGATTATTGAATCGTCACCCTAAGACTGATTGTGCTACCTAGTCTCTATTTCTGGTGCACTCTTCGATCAATGAGTTAGGTTTTTGTCAAACCCTTGCTCTATTGATCATATCGTCTTGCCCTGAAAAGCAAGATTGTTCTCGAGCTTAGTAACATATGGTGGTTCGTGATTTTCCGAATATCTTCTCGGAGGTATCACCAGGTTGTCACCTGACCGCTATGTTGAGTTCGTGATCAAGTTGGTTTCATATAAACCACCCCTTCTCCAAGAATCTGTGTTGCATACCCCTGAGCTAGTTGGTTAAGCTAAACAACAACTTGGAGAGTTGGAAGATAAAATCTTGTCCGACTTAGCTCATGTTAAGGGATATCTTGTATATGTGTTGAAGAAAGATGATATCCCCATCGATTGTTCCTCGTGATCAGTTGTTGGATCTATTGCGTTGTCAAAACTTTGACTTGAGTATGGGCTATTGTCAAGTCATATCAGAACCAATGATGTGCGTAATGTTGTCTTACCCGTGGTTGAACCCTCGGGCACACACCATTATATCCTTTCGTCTGACCAATGCTATCACTGTATTCACCTAATTATGGAATTCCATTTATATGGAAACCAGGATGAACTGTTGTTGAGCCCATCGACAACATCCTTATCTTCTCCATAATCTTGTTGAACATCAAGCTAGTATTGGAAACTTTTTAAAGCATTTGCTCATGCTAGCTCATGAAGCATATGTTCGGATGTAAGAAGTGACTTCCTCTAGTTCATGTGCATTTGATGCAAGTTGCCACCGTGGATTTGAGAAAGCTTGTTTTTCTTCCCCTGGAATCATCCCAAGTCAGTCATGCATACGTGCGAAGTATTCTGTGGTCTGGAGACTTGCAAGCTTCATTCTATATGTATTCTTAGCACACCAAGCCACTGATTGATTTGTTCAAAGAAAAGAAGTTCATGCGCTAATCCTGAAGGGCCCGGACGGATATGCACAAGACTTCGTTATCTCGATGATGGTTCCCCTCCTGAACTCGGTAGTGTTTTATTATAAGACTACTACTTGGTCATGCTTGCCTGAAGCAGCGTGTCCACGTGTTTGTAGCAGAAGCGGCTCATGTTTTGGAGCTTGCTATCGTAGTTCATATCCCGAGAATAACGCAACGTCATCTCGTCGATTTGTGTTGCAAACTTTCTTTTTGGACATGCTGAGTCTAAGGTATCCTATCACCAATCGGATCTGAATCTCGGGCAGATATGATGGTTGGAACATTCCCAACAGTTGCATGTTGTCCCAGCTCGCACCGCCATTGTGCCAATTTACCATGGGCTGCCCCTCTTAGCAGTTGCTCCCCAAGATCATCTTCCAAAGTGGTCCTATCATGGGACCCATCCATTTCCAGTGATAAGCAAAAGTCATCCATTGCGTTGTCTTCAACAAGGTAGTCCACATCATCCATTCTAGTCTAAGCAAGCCATTTCTTTGAACTCCTTCAAGCGATCGTTTGAGAATTGCCTTAGACTGGTACAAAGAGTTTCAATGATCTCTGAATCAAAGGTAATTCTTTTTGCCACTTAAGGGGATATATCTACGAGTCACCATCCCTAAGGTGTCTTGTTGTGGTATCATGGCAACTCAACTCCTTGCTGCGTTGACAACTGATTACCACCTTCTTAAGTGCGGAATTGTTGTCTACCTAGTGAACCTTCGACATCTGTTCCACTCCATCCCTTTGTATGAATGCTTCGTATCTCAGCTCGAGAGATGATCTTACCTCTCACTCCATGAGTTGATCTTCAATACTCGATCTTCGAGGAGATCGTTTTCTGGAGAGTCTCCTTCTGTCGTTATCGTGTTGGATGAAGACCTCGCAAGCGAAGACGTCAAGAAAAATTGAGTCAACAGATCAACACCCTCGAGAAGACAGTTGGATCTTGAAGCTCATGTTATTAGTTAGTGTCCCCTTGTCTTCTTACCTCACGTCTTGAATCTCGGGACGAGATTCTTGTTTAGTGGGGGTGAGTTGTCACATCCCCAGTTCAGGCCTTGCTTGTCTTCGCTTTATCATCCATGCATCATGTTTAAATTTAAAGAAACTTGAAATGGGGATTGTTTAAGCCCTAGCACCAAATGAATTCAACTAGGGTCAAAATAAAATCTTTTTCATTGAACTCAAAATGCCCTCTAAAAATGTTCAACATTTCTGGTTTGAGGTGGAAGCATCTACCAAAAATGGTTTATATTTTTGCAGGACATATTGGGCTCTGAATTAAATCATACTCTATTTGCATTTGGCATTTAAATGCTATAAAATATTCCAAATGCCCAAATAATTCTGAAAATAAGTGTGGGCTGTTGGAAATAATCTAAATAGAGCCTCTGATTATTTTTAGGATTTTTAAAGATGCCTAAGTGTTTTTAATAAAGCCCTACAGTTACAGAAATAATAAAAACAGAAAATAGAGGAGAGAGAGAGAACTCACCTGGACCTACCTGGCAGCCCACCTAGCTGGCCCAGCTGGTGGCCTAGCCCACCAAGGCCATGCCAGTCATCCTCTACCTCTGCCAGTAGGCAGAGGAGGGAGACAGCGCACGCGCGCCCGCGACGCCACGCACCTCCCTGCCTGCCTGCGTCGCCTGGCCACCGCGACGCCTCGCGTCTTCTCCTCGGCGCCGCCTCGACCCCATGGACATCACTCTCCCCTCCTCTGGCCTCTCCCTCGTCCTCTCCCGCTATGACCGACGCGCCCGTAAGCCGCCGACCGCCGCAGCCGTGGCCACCGGCCACCCCACGCCTCACCAACGCGCCCAGAAGCTCTGCCACTTCGTCCTCGACCTCCTCACCGAGGCACGCCCCGACGGACGCCCTCGAACGCCGGCCACGCCGTCTTCTTCAATCTCGGTCCGCCGAGATCGCCATCGCCGCCCCGCTCGCTCCGATGCTTCCCCGAGCTCACCGTTCGCCTCGTCGCAACCGCCGTGAGCCCCTGCCCTTCTCCCCCTCTCCGTTTGCCTTCTTGTGCACCGCATCGACCACACCGAGCTCGGCCGCACCCGCCGCCGCCACCGCACGTCGCCGTCGTGGCCACAACCACGTTGGCTCGATTCCGAGCACACCACCATCCTCACCGCACCCGCAGGAGCCCAGAACACCACCCCGCGCACCTCGCCATGCCCCCTAGCGTCGTGTTCGACCTCGGCCGAACTCCGGCGACCACCAAGGTCGTCGCCGGTGACTTTCCCGGCCATCCCGAGCCCAACCACCGCCACCAAGAGCTGTGGTTTGTTCCCAGCTTCACGTAGGTGCTCTCCGCCGCCCATTTGGTCGCCGGAGTGCACAAAAGCACTCTCTCCGCCGCGTCTGGCCTCGCCGGCGGCTACACGCCGGCGGGTTTGATCCGTTGACCTTGACCGGGTGGGCCCGGGTTGACCTCCCTGAGTCTATGACAAGTGGGACCCCCCTGTTAATTAACTTAGATTAGAGCTAACTAATATTAGTTAGTTAAACTAACTACTGACACGCAGGGCCCACAGGTCAGTTTGACCTGGACCGGCTCCGTTGACCTGCTGATGTCACACTGACGCACTGCTGACGCAATAAGTATTTCCTGGATTTATTTTTATACAGGAAATTCTAGAAAATAACCCAACACTTCTAAAATTCATAGAAATTCAACCGTAACTCCAAATGAAATAAATTATATATGAAAAATGATCAGAAAAATCCAATCTATCCATCTGTACCATTTTCATGCATGTTAGAACAACTTACAGCTGCTGTTTAGCACAAATCATATTAATGGCATTTAAACCTTCACATATGGAGTTTGAATTTGAACCTAGGGTTCAAACCAACTTCATTTAACTTGCTGCTAGTTGCATTAGCTCAAACCACATCATACTGCCATGTCATGATCATGCATCATATTGTGCATTGCATTGATTGAGTTTCTTCTTTGTTTGTCGGTGTTTGTCCCCTCTCGATAGACGTGGTTTCGACGATGAGATCAATGACACCGATGAAGAACTATATTATCTTCAGAAGTGCCAGGCAAGCAAAACCCCTTGTTCATTCTGATATAATCCCACTCTCTCGCTCCTGCTCTATTTTACTGCATTAGGACAACAACGATTCATCTGTTACTTGCTGCGGTAGCTGAACCCCTTTATCCTTTGCATGACCTGTCATTCCACAGTAAATAGATGAAACCCACTAGCATGAGTAGGAGTTGTTTGAGCCTTGTTGTGCCTACTCATACATGCTTGTTTGTCATGCCTGCTACTGCTTAGAGTTGAGTCGGGTCTGATTCATCGAGGATGAATCAGAGGTGCGTGAACATGTCCTACTGTGTGTGAGCTAAGTGTGTGAACACGATTTGGTAAAGGTAGCGGTGAGAGGCCATGTAGGAGTACATGGTGGGTTGTCTCATTGCAGCCGTCCTCAGGAACTGAGTTCTGTGTTTGTGATCCATGATTCAGCTACTACCACGCATTGGGCCCGAAACCAATGGACCCTCTCGGCTTCTTAATCACCCTTGTCCTCTGTCCAGGAGTTGCAAGTAGTTTCTGGTGTTTGTAGTATGCTGGAGGCCGTGCGCAGCGCTGACCGTAGGGGTGGGCTGTGATGCGGTAGGCACGTGGCACGGTGTACCGGGCGCCCGTTTGGTGTCTCGGGAACCCTGCTCACATCGTTTGGGGCTGTGAGCGAAACTTCGGCCGGATATCCTCATGGATGGAACCCGAATAGGCGATAAACCTGGACTAGGGACTTGAGTGTTTAGGTAGGTCGTGGCCGACACCCTCGTTGGGCTTCCACTTGAAGGTTGCCGAGTACATGTCGTGTAAACGGCGGTAAGTGGTAAGAGCGTGTGTGAAGAAGTACACCCCTGCAGGGTTAACATCATCTATTCGAATAGCCGTGTCCGCAGTAAAGGACTTCTGGGTTGCCTGTACAGTTCATAGACAAGTGAAAGTGGATACTCTAAAATACGCAAGATAAGTGTGAGTGCGATGGATGGCGTTCTCGTAGGGAGATGGAGCGGATCCATAGTGGTGTATTGATATGGTGAATATGTGGACTCGTGTGCGCCACCTCAAAAGAGTTACTTGCAGTCGTAGTTTAGGATAGCCACCGAGTCAAAGCTGGCTTGCTGCTGTTAAACTCCACCATCCCCTTTGTTGATAATGATGCATATGTAGTTAGTTCTGATGTAAGTCTTGCTGGGTACATTTATAATCACGTTTG
This sequence comes from Triticum timopheevii, assembly GCA_963921465.1. Classification (NCBI taxonomy): domain Eukaryota; kingdom Viridiplantae; phylum Streptophyta; class Magnoliopsida; order Poales; family Poaceae; genus Triticum; species Triticum timopheevii. The sequence continues at coordinate 629,199,933 of OY997266.1, read as the reverse complement.
CCTATTTTATGTTTTTGCAGAGAGACCTCGGTCTCGCTAGTAGTTCCGCGTGGACTTCGACGTTTAGCTTGTTACCTCAGCTACGATCTTGTGCCCTCGGCAGGATCTCGTAGATAGTCAGGCTTCCAAGCCTTTTTCATTTGTAGATGTCTGTACTCAGACATATTAGCTTCCGCTTGTGCTTTGACTTGTATGCTCTGAATGTTGGGTCGTGAGACCCATGTTTGTAATATCTCGCTCCTCGGAGCCTAATGAATAAATACTTGAGTCGTAGAGTCATGTTGTGATGCCATGTTGTATTTGCACATATCGAGCATATTGTGTGTATGTTATTGAAATGCTTGGTATGTGTGGGATCTGACTATCTAGTTGTTTATCTTTAGTAGCCTCTCTTACCGGGAAATGTCTCCTAGTGTTTCCACTGAGCCATGGTAGCTCGCTACTGCTCCGGAACACTTAGGCTGGCCGGCATGTGTCCTTCTTCGTTCCTGTGTCTGTCCCTTCGGGGAAATGTCACGCGATGAATACCAGAGTCCTGTTAGCCCGCTACAGCCCGGTTCACCGGAGTCTTGCTAGCCCAGTGCTACAGCCTGGATTCACTCGCTGATGACCGACACGTTCGATGCTGGGTCATGGATGCCTGTCCCTGTAAGTTTGTGCCACTTTGGGTTTACGACTAGCCATGTCAGTCCGGGCTCCTTATCATATGGATGCTAGCGACACTATCATATACGTGTGCCAAAAGGCGCAAACGGTCCCGGGCAAAGGTAAGGCGACACCCGTGGGAATACCGTGCGTGAGGCCGCAAAGTGATATGAGGTGTTACATGCTAGATCGATGTGGCATTGAGTTGGGGTCTTGACACGTCTCCTCCTGCACCACCCGTCCGTCCCTCTCCCACCCACCATTGCTATAAAAGCCGGTGCTCTGGCCATAGCCGCAGCCCCCATCCACCTCTGACCCCTCTCCGCACCACTCCCACCATGAATCTCTTCCTTGCCAAAGCTCTCTGGGATGGGCTGGCGTCGGACTCGAAGAAGGAGACAGCCGCCATTGTTGCTGGCAGGCTGACCGGGAGGCAGCCGTAGGACGACAATGTCCCAATGGAGGACACTGCCGACGACAAACCGACGTCACCCCACCCCTCCTCCCCGCCATCCTCGTTGGTGCATAGCGCCATGACCATCGGCGAGGCCCGTGCCCATTACATGGACACGGTGCGGAAGGAGCGGGAGGATTAGTCCGAGAGGTGCAGGCACCGCCGCCTATAACCACCACCTTCTCTAGGAGCATCTGCAGGTACAGGAGCAGATCGCCGCCGGCAGAGTGGTCGCACCAGATGCAGACATGGCGAAGCAGGAGGCGATGCTCGAGTCCTACCGCCCTGCCCGCGAGATCTGCCTCGCCCAATGGCGGTACCGGCAGCGGGAGGTGGAGGTGGCGATCGTCGGCAACGAGTGCGACGACGACGCGGGGCGAGGCGGTGTTCGTCGAAACCAACGAGGAGGGGGAGGACAATGCCGAGGCCGCGCCCCGCCGCCACCAAGAAGAAGCAGGCACGTCCGCGGGCACCACAGCAGCGAGGAAGAGTGGTGCATGGTAAGTCGCCGTCGCTCTAGTCCTAGGAAGGCCAGTGCTCCTCCCCTCCTGTCAGCACCAAGCTTGCTAGGATGAGCATCTTCGGCCGATTGGCGGCGATGTGAAGGCGGACAACTTCACTTCCTTGGCCTCCGGAGGCGGAGGTTACGGAGGCAGAGCTGGAGAGTGCCGAGGCGGAGCTGGAAAAGGCGAAGCTTCAGTTCTCTTGGTTCATGGCCGAACACGTGGAACGGGCACCGGCGACCATTTAGACCTAACCGGAGGAGCTCCGCCTAGTTGATATAAATGTAATGAAATCTGTCATGTATAGATGAAGGTACGTCAAGTTTTCGTCCGTTTAGTTTGACTACTGTCAAAATGTATGCAGGTAGTGTTGGATGTTGTCCTTCCGCATCCGTGTCCGTGGACCTGCCCCCCTGTCCACGGACGTATGCGGGAGGAAATTTGCGGGTTGCTGTTAGAGATGCCCTTAGTAGGTAACTGAAAAATGTTCCAGTTCTACTAATCTATTGAAAAAAAGGAAATGCTTTGTGGCACTGGATCCAAAACGGACGGGTAGATCGTCATATTCTTCCTCGTGGGATGCCCCCTTCATCTTCCTGCCATGTGTCGCCCACGACCACCCGCCTCCGCCACCCGCGACTAAGTGGCGCTGACAACTCCTCTGCTCCTCGACATCTCTACAGCTCCGGAAACTATGCAACCCCTCCCACTTGAACAAATAGTCCTTCCATTTGTACTTTCCCCTCGGGTTTTTCTAGGGTTCCACTTTCCACTCGCGGCGACCGCGAGAGTTCCCCTATCTACCTCCGGGTTCCCATTGATTTGAGCGCTGATCAGGCGCGGGCGCGATCTACTACCTCCGTCCGGGATTTTAAGGCCATAGAGCAACGAAGCACTGTCCGTTTTTCTAAGGCCGGTTGCTATTCCCTACGTATGTGTCGATAGAATTAACTGAAGACGTTGCATCCTGATTGGGCATGGCCACGCATGCGGGGTGTGCGCTGTTGCTGCATGCACGCAGGCTAGCTGATTGGAGGGCGATTAATCTATGCCGTGTAATCCTAGCTTGTTAATTGGCTGGATTTAAAGCTTAAAACAGCCTATGTGGTGCCTTGGTCCTGCAGATTTGGTCTTTGGGCCCAATAAACCAGGACGGAGGTAGTAGATCGCATCCTGGTACGGCTGCGTCTATTGTGGTCGTGTTGCATGGCTGGGAAGGAGACGATGACGCCGGCGGCAGCGAGCGGATCTGGCGGCGGTAATGGAGAAAATAGCAGGGAAACAGGGCCGAACTTGGAGGACAAGTTCGCGGGCCTAAACCTGCATGGAGAAGAGGAGGAGGATCTCGATCTCTCTGTAGAGATTGATGGACTTGCGCAGGAGGTCAGATGGATAGCGATCTTCAGGGTTCATACCACTAAGCCTTTCACTTATGTAGCTCTCTATAAATCTATGCGGAATGCCTGGGCGTCAGCGCAAGGGGTCACCTTCAAATATGTGGGGGAAAACTTGTTCCTCGCTTAGTTCATGTGTATCGGCGACTGGAATAGAGTCATGGGTGGAGGCCCGTGGCAGTTCCGTGGATATGCGGTGGTTATGGAGGAATATGACGGGTTCACCAATGCAAAGGATTACAAACTTGATCGAATCCCAGTATGGGCAAGGATCATAGGGGCTCCCGACGGCTTGATGAAGAAGAAAGAGATTGCAGAGAAAATAGCAAGGAAAGTGGGCAAACCACCAATCCAGGTAGCAGCCAATGATGGAAGAATTGTCCAAACAAATTATCTGCGAGCTCGTGTGTTTTTGGATCTGGACACACCTCTTGTTAGGTTTGTCCCTATAACCTTAAAAGAGAGTATCAAGTACCCTGTGGAATATGAGAAAATGCCGGATTTCTATTTCTTTGTGGACTTATTGAACACTTGGTAACTGAATGTGGAGATGAGTTACACAATGATGAAGACTGTGAGTGGGGAGACTGGCTTTTGGTTAATTTCGATGCCCCAAACTTCCCCAGGCATGGAGGCGGAAGGGGTGGCAGAGGTGGATTTGGACCAGGTCGTGGAAGAGGATTTGGTCGAGGGAGAGGTAATCCAAGGGATGCAAACGAGGAGGAAAACCAGAACATGGATCTTGGTGGAGATAGAAGTCAGCTATGGCCGACGACGAGAAAGAGGCTTGTAGGTCTAGATGGAACTTTTCTGAAGGAAAACCTGGGGTCACCTGCAAGTGCTGGAGTTGTAGCGGAGAGAGTTATGCGGATAGAGGGTGGCCAGGCTGTTCCTGAGGACAAAGGAGCGATGAGCACTCCCCAGAAGGTGCAAGACCAGAAGAGGCAGCGTGTACGCGTGAGAACGATCTTTATGGTTAGAGTGGGACAGCAGGGGGCACTACTATGACAACAGCGACCTCTGGCATGGAGGATCGCCGGCAACAATGGAAATCTTTAGCTGGAACTGTCGGGGCTTGCTTGGAGCCCCGACAGTTCGTTCGCTTCTGGATTTCCAGAGGCGTTTCAATCCGGATGTGTTCTTTCTATCTGAAACACACCTGGACAACGTTAAGGCAGAAAAGCTGATGAGGAAACCACAATGTGATCATAGACTAGTGGCGCCTAGTCTGGATGGGAGAAAAGGCGGACTCTTAACGGTCTGGAAGAAGGAGGTTAGGATCTACTCCCGGACCACCACTTTGGAGTTCATTGATGTGTCCGTCGAAGAACCAGACGGGCAAATGTGGAGGCTGACAGGAATATATGGGGAGCCAAGTTGGGATAATAAATAGAGGACTTTTCAAAACTTGAGGGATTTGCACGCCCAATCAAGTTTACCCTGGATGATAATAGGGGACTTTAACGAAATCTTATATTCTTCAGAGAAGGAAGGGGGTGCTCCCCGCCAACAGTCTCATTTACAGGCGTTTCAAGATGTTGGCTTCGTAGGTGACAAATTCACTTGGTTCAGGGGCGGGTTGCGCGAGAGGCTAGATCGAGCGGTCTCCAATGCAACTTGGCTACTTTTGCATCCAGCTGCGGGGCTCAATAACTTGGAGCTAGGCAAATCAGATCATCGCCCGTTGTTGATGGATACGGAGTATCTGTCTGGAGTTGCGGATAATAACCCAAAGAAAGAGCACAAGTTTGAAATGAGGTGGCTGGAGGAAGAAACAGTCAATGAGATTGTGAACACTGCATGGCAGAAGGCCATTCACCAAGGTTTATGCCCTAAAATCTCTGATAAGCTTGGGGCTGTACATCAGGAGTTACACGAGTGGGACCGTAAGATACTACGGAAGCCACAGGCTAGGCTCAAAGCTGCGCGCAAAGAACTTGAGAGATTGATGAGGGGATCGTACTCGAATGAAGCAAAAATGAGGCATAAAGAACTGTGAGTGCTAATTGAAAATTTGCTTGAACAAGATGAAATCTAATGGGCTCAAAGGGGGCGTGTTAAATGGCTAAAGAAAGGAGACCGGAATTCCTCATACTTCCAGCATTGTGCCTCGGCTAGAAGGAGGAGGAACTTGATAAAGAAACTGAAGAATGAGATCCAGAATTGGGTAGAGGGTAATGACAATCTGCGACCCTTAGTCCGTGAGTATTTTAGTAATCTGTTCACCTCTAGTGGAGGGGCGATTAGCCCGAATCTTTTATCTACTGTAAAACCTCTTGTAACTCATAACATGAATGAATTCTTGGTTGCACCGTATACCCAAGAGGACGTGCGTAAAGCACTCTTCCAAATAGGTGACATGAAGGCACCAGGGCCTGATGGACTACATGCAATATTCTTCAAGAGGTTTTGGCATGTTATGGGTGAGGAGCTCACCAAAGAGGTGTTGGAAGCTATAAATGACAGGAAAATCCCGGCTGGTTGGAATGAGACGAATGTGGTTTTGATTCCGAAGGTGGACAGCCCTGAGGTAATCACCAAATATAGGCCTATTAGTTTGTGCAATGTCGCTTACAAAATTATTTCTAAGATGATTGCAAACAGACTAAAAAGTATTCTGCCAGAGATCATATCTCCCACACAAAGTGCATTTGCACCAGGAAGGTTGATTACTGATAATGTTCTAGTGGCCTATGAATGCTTTCACACGATAAAGAAGAAGACACATGGTAATTCGGGAATGTGTGCAATGAAGTTGGATATGAATAAAGCCTACGATAGAGTTGAGTGGGGTTTTTGGAGAAAATGATGTTGAAGATGGGATTCAATGAACACTGGGTGCAATTAATAATGGAATGTGTCTCGTCTGTCAGATACAGAATTCGTTTCAATGACACAGAAACAGACGAGATTATTCCTACAAGAGGGCTACATCAAGGGGATCCTCTCTCCCCTTATCTTTTTCTGTTATGCTCGGAAGGGCTGTCATGTATGTTGGCACATGAGGAGGATCTGGGTCACTTGGAAGGTATTAAAGTGTATAGAAATGCCCCCATGATTTCTCACCTTCTTTTTGCAGATGACTCCTTAATATTAATGAAGGCCAATATGCAAAGTGCTACCACTCCGAGAAGAGTTCTAAGTACGTATTGTGAAAGCTCGGGGCAGTGGTGAGTAATGCAAAATCAAGTATCTTCTTTAGCCCTAACACTCCAGTTGGAGTAAGAAAGGAGGTGTGTGGGGAGCTGAATATAGTTACTGAGGCTCTACCAGACAAATATTTGGGCTTGCCCACTATGGTGGGGGTGGATAGAGGTGATTGTTTCCAACATCTAGTGGATAGAATCTGCCAAAGACTAAAAGGATGGAAAGAGAAGTTCTTGTCTATTCAGGGAAAGGAAATCTTATTGAAATCGGTAGCTCAAGCAATTCCTTCATATGCTATGTATGTGTTTAAGCTCCCCAAAGGAATTTGCAAAACAATCACAGATGAGATGTGTGGGTTTTGGTGGGAAGATGGAGAAGAGAAAAAGAAAACGCATTGGTTTGCATGGTGGAAATTGTGTGTACCAAAGAAGAAAGGGGGATTAGGATTTAGAGACCTTCACAGTTTTAATCTTGCTATGTTAGCAAAACAGTGTTGGCGACTAATTCAAAACCCGGATTCTTTATGTGCACGTGTGTTGAGTGCAAAGTACTATCCAGAGGGAAATATTTTGAAGGCAGGACTGAAGAAAGGCTCGTCCTTCACATGGCAGAGTATAGTAGCTGGTATACAAACCTTTCAGAGAGGATGTATATGGCAAGTTGGGAATGGATCACACATTGATATATGGCAAGACCCGTGGATTCCATCCAGCCCATCAAGGAAAGTGATCACCCCTCGCGGTACAGTGATGTTACGGTTTGTAGATGAACCGATCGATCCACATCATGGACAATGGGACGAAGCCCTAATTCGAGACGTGTTTTCCCCGGTTGATGTGCAGAGGATTCTCCAGATTCCACTAAATGTTCAGGTGGTGGAAGATTTTGTTGCATGGCACTACACAAGATCAGGGATCTTCTCAGTCCGATCTGCATATCATAGGCAGTTCGAGCACACATATGGCAGACACCTCAATAGATCAGATGGGCAAGGCAATATACAAGCCAATACCATTTGGCAAAAAGTATGGAATTTAAAACCTCCAGGTAAGATCAAGCACTTTGCTTGGAAGAGCCTGAATGGACCGCTTCCTTGTTATGGCATTTTAGAAAACAGACACATCCCCCTAGTCCCGCAATGCCCGTTTTGTTCAGTGGGGTTGGAGGATATACAACACTGTTTATTTTCATGTTCAAGGGTGCAGGAGGTGTGGGAAGAGCTGGGTTTATATGAAAGAATTATGGAAGCTGTTGGTCAGGACCGCTCGGGATCAGTTACAATGGAGATTCTTAGTGAGATGACGGGAGCCACTGATGATCTACCTATACATGAACTTATTTTGGTGGCCGCTTGGTACCTGTGGTGGCAGAGGAGACAACATGTGAAAGGGGAGTCGATCCAAGATGCAGATAAAGCAGCCATATCTATCAGGGTTCTCACTACAAACTTTGTCCGTGCATACTCGAGCAAACAAGCGGAGAAGAGGAACGATCAAACATGGAAGCGACCTTTGAGTGAAGTAATCAAGATCAATGTGGACGCTGCTTTTCAACCTGGAACCCTTTCAGGTGCAACGGGAGCTGTCGCGCGGGACTGTCAGGGGAAGCTAATTGTTGCTGCAAACTGGTTTCTACCTCATATCAACAGCGTCGACTCAGCTGAAACTGTGGCAATTCGGAATGGTCTTTATTTAGCTGACCGAATTGGTTGTAACAAGGTGCAGGTCGAGTCAGATAATAGCTTTGTGCTGGAAGCGGTCCAACATACAGATGAGTACTCGGGTGAGAATGTGGCAACTGTAATGGAATGCAGACACCTAGTTCTAAACTTTGCCAAAGTTGAGTTCTCACACTGTCTTCGTGAAGCAAATGAGGTTGCACACTTACTAGCAAGCAATGCTTTTAGTCATAGAACTTCTTGTTTCTGGGAATCTAATATCCCGGACTTTATTTCTCACGCAATTGTAAACGATCTAGCTGTCATTTGAGAAATAAAGTCTTGATTGCTCAAAAAAATAGGCCTTCCATTTGCAATTCTTAAGTAAGAGTGCAATTCTTAGTGAATGATGAACCGTTTTTCTCTCTCCTACTTGTTTCTATACCACATGATCTATTATCAGGCGTGGTAGAATTAACAGAGTTAATTGCACAGAAGTACCACAATTCAGGCATCACATGCAGATTGGTACCACGATTGCTAATTTTTGCATGTCAGTACCAACATTGGTCCAAATTTTTGCAAATTGGACTAAAACGCGTATTTATACGTATTGACGCCCGATCCGACAGGTCGGGCCCACCCGTCAGGTGCCACGCTGGCCAATCGGCGTGTGCCCGCGCGTGCCCGCGTGCTGACTAGGACGAGCCAGTGCGCTGCAACCTGGTCCGGTCGCACCAGCTCCAGCTCGGCCGCACCATTCCCCTCCCCTCCTCCTCCTCGCTCGAACCCTAGTCCATGGCGTCGGCGATTCCTCCAGGCGGCGGCGAGGGCGTCCACGGCGGCGGCGAGGGCGTCCACGGCAGCGGTGAGATGCCGTTCTGGCCTCCTAGCGGAACGGCTTGCGTCGACGGGGATGGCGGCGACGAGTCCAGCTCCGCGTACTCGACCGACGACGAGGAGTCGATGTTACTCACCATGGAGCAGCGGTTGCGGTTGGCACACCAGTGGGTGGCGAACCCTAGCAGCAGCCATGAGTTTACGCATGGACTTGGCGGCGTGTTGTAAGTACCCTTGTCCTACTTCTCTAATTCGTCCAATTGGGCATTTTTAGGGTTTGTTCATCTTCTGCTTTATCTAGTTGGGGATTAGGTTTTATCCATTTGAAGTGACTAGACTAACCTAGTAACATAGTGTATTGCACTCTCAAATTAGTTCAATGACACTGACAGTAAAAATTTGGGATTATTGTGGCTCTCCAAATTGTTCTGTACTGTCTGGTACTGTAATTTAAACTGTTTTGTACTTTACTATTGCTCTCCAAAATTTGCTATTGTGCTAAATTAGTAAATAATAGACTTACATGTTACTTTAAATTGTAATTTACTGTACTGTTGCTCTCCAAATTAAGAGTAATTATAATGAATACATGAAATTTAATTTTTTTCTGTAGTTTGGATGAAGACATTTTGCAAGTAAGGATCCATTTTGATGCAAGAGAACCATTGGAGATGAAGTTGTGTGGTTCAGATATTACTTATCTGAATTTGGTTGCAGTGATGGAAACCCAAGGATTTAATGCATATGATTGTTTGTTTCACATTGAAAATCCATCTTTGGGAGAGAAAGGGCTGGATTTGGTAGACAGTCATGCAGAATTACAGATGATAAAGAGGAAGATCCAGGACAAATTGGTGCTTAATTTGCTAGTCAGGGCTTGTCCACCCCCTGATACTGATTTTGAGAGGCAGCATTTTGAAAAGCCAGACTTGTCCACTGTGGTGTACCAAGAGCCTGTTGTTTATGATCTGAGTGAGCCACCTATCTTAGCTGTTGATCAGGAAGGAGTAGTCTTTGAGAGTCAATGTAGCACACATCACCCTGTTGCTCCTGCTGGTGTTTGCACACAAGAAAGCAAAAATGCAACAGACAAGTTGAAAGCAGCTTTGGAAGAAGAAGAAGAGGGATATCATGGATTTGAGGCTTATGAGGACAGTGATGCCTCTGATGAGGATGGTCAAATTGGAAGTGACCCTAATTACATGGTTGATGAAGAAGATGTAGAGGTGGAAGAGGGAAAGAGGCAGAGAGAGCTAGAAGTACAAGAGGAAGAATCAGATGATGATCAATCAGAAGAGGAAGAAATGCTGCATTATGAGGGTGACACTGAAGTTGAGGACCCATTTGAGGTAGAGGAAGATAGGACTTATGAACAAGAAGAAGAAACTATAGTTAAACCTGTAAAGAAGAAGCAGAAGCTGCCATTTAGAAGAGGCCCAACCACTAGGTCACATTGTAGTGAGCTACCAGAGGTTGAACCTGATTTCAGACCATCATCAGATGAGGAAGAGAAGGGGTTGTTGAGGGAGAGTGATGATGATGGTTTTCAGCCACTCTCTTTTGTCCTACAAAAGAAAAGGAAGAGTAGGGCAAAGAAAAGGCCTCCTAGGAAGTGGTACAATGAGAAAATGGAGCAACCACATGAGCAACTGTGTATGAAGTTGTGTTTTAGGGATCAGCATCAATTCAGAGAAGCTTTGTTGAATTTGCACATCACCCAGGCCAGGAATTTCAGGTATCACAGGAATTCAGATCAGAGGATAATTGTTGAGTGTACAGATAAAAAATGCCAGTTCTTAATGGTGGCAGCAGTTATAAAAGGGGAGAAAACCTTTGTAATTAAGAAGATGAGACTAGAGCACACTTGCCCTAGTACCACTGAGACCACTAGGGTTAGTGCTAAGTGGCTAGCACATAAATATGAGCATCTCTTTAGATCTGATATAACTACTGGTATTCAGACTATAATTGATGCATGCAATGAAAAATATGGTGTAGATGTGCCCAAGTGCATGGCATATAGGGCAAAGAACATAGCTATTGATGCTGTGTTAGGAGATCACAGGAAGCACTATCCTAGGCTTAAAGACTATGCTCAGACTGTCATGGACACAAACCCTGGGAGTAGAGTAATAGTCACTACTGTTACTCCAGTACCTAATGCAAAAATACCCCACCCAGGCCCAAGATTCCATGCCATGTTTTTTTGCCTTAATGGAGCAAGGGAGGGGTTTCTCAATGGGTGTAGGCCTTTCATTGGTTAGTTCTTGAACCTTGTGTGAACCATTTACATATTGTAGAGTACTCCATATTGTATCTCACTTGGAAATGTTGATTATGCAGGTGTTGATGGATGCTTCATTAAGCTCACTACAGGTGCTCAACTACTTGCTGCCACTGGTAGAGATGGCAACAACAACATATATCCACTGGCATTTGGCATAGTTGGTCAAGAGGACACACCTAGTTGGTGTTGGTTTCTACACCAACTGAAAATTTGCCTAGGGGGAGAAGTGGAGAAGTTTGGAGCTTATACTATAATGTCAGATAGACAAAAGGTATGTGTTTGCATATTTCATTCTGTTTTGAACAAGTGTTTACAGTAGCTTAGATTTTCATTGGTGCATATTTCTTTAGCTTGTAGCTTAGACTTGTTAAATTTTTTGTGTCAGGGGTTATTGAATGCAGTGAATGCTGTGTTTCCAAATTGCAACCAAAGATTCTGCCTTAGACATTTATATGCAAATTTCCAAAATGCTGGGTTTAGGGTTGAAGATCTTAAGAAGTGCATGGATAATGCTAGCTATGCCTACAATGAACACAAATTTAATATTGCAATGAATGATCTTAGAGCTGAAAGTGAGGAAGCTTGGGAGTGGCTTACTGCAATACCAAAAAAAACATGGGCAAGGCATGCATTTGACACAAACTGCAAGACTGACTTGGTAGTGAACAACTTGTCAGAGGTGTTCAACAAGTACATTCTAGATGTTAGGAAAAAACCTATAAGGACAATGTGTGATGGGATAAAAGATAAGCAGATGGTGAGGTGGCACTTGAAGAGAGAGAGAGTGTAAAGGAAGCAAGATGGGAGATAACACCTCATTACAGTGAGAAGCTAGAGATTGAGAAGGAGAGGGCCAGATACTGCAAGCCAATACAGGCAGGGGTCAACTTATGGCAAGTTACAAGTGGGCAACAAACACATGCTGTCAACCTGGAACTTGAGACTTGTGGATGCAGGAAGTGGGACCTTAGTGGCATACCTTGCAACCATGTCATCTCTGCAATAAACAAGGCTAAAAGGAAACCAGAGGATTATGTCAGCAAATTCTTCAAGAAAGATTTTTATGCTGCAGCTTCTGAACCAATGATCTTTCCTGTGCCTGGTGAGCATGATTGGACAAGGACCCCTAGTCTAGACATAGAACCACCTGCATTCAAAATCAAGAGAGGAAGAAGGAAAGAAAAGAGGATCAAGGGCAAATTTGAAGTACCAAAGCCAAAAGAAACTTCAAGAATGGGGACCATAACATGTGGCAATTGTGGTCTCCAAGGGCATAGGTACACAAACTGTCTTAAACAGTTGAAGCCTGAGCTAGCTTTGAGGAAGAATAAGCATGTGGTAATAATTTTTCACCTTCAAATATACTAATGTTTTCTTTCTTGTACATTTCTTTCTAGCATTATTAACTGTTTCCTTTTCTTTGCAAGGCTACTCCAAGTACCTCACAGCCAAGAGCTGCTGGTCCTTCTACTGCACCAACAGCAAGACAACCAAGACCTGCTGCTTCTGCTCCTACACCACCATCATCTGGAAGAAGAGGAGCTGGCAGAGGAGCTGGTGCTACTTCTACTACAACACCACCATCTGGAAGAGGAAGAGGAGCTGGCAGAGGAAGAGGAGCTGCTACTTCTACTACAACACCACCATCTGGAAGAGGAAGAGGAGCTGGCAGTGGAAGAGGAGCTGCTACTTCTACTACACCACCACCATCTGGAAGAGGAGCTGGCAGAGGCAGAGGAAGAGCTGGAAGAGGTGCTCCAATGCCATTCATTGCCCCAAGGCAATATGCTGACATTCCTACTGATGGCACACACACTGGATGGATGTCCTACTTCACTGCTAGCATGGGAGGTGGAGGAGCCATGTAATGTGAAATATTGTGGTGTTATTTTGGTTAAACTTGATGCTTGAGGTGGAGTACTCTAGTAATGTTGAACTTGATGCTTGTAATGTAGAACTTTGTACTAGATATGTGGTTGAACTTTAAGTGATTATCTGAATGTTGAACTTTAGTTGGTTATCTGAACTTGCTACTGGATGCTTGTAATGTGAGTTGATTGTGACAAATCAGTACCACATTTGCAGTTAATTGTGACAAATCAGTACCAATACTGCTGCTAGCTGTTGCATGTCAGTACCAATATTGGGGCATCACATAACATGCAGTACCACATTTGGGGATTCTGACATGTGGGCCAGATACCTTTCCTACTATTAAAGTGTGACAGCACAAGATCTCAAAGTGGGGAACGAAACTAGGGTTCATCCACGCAGTGGCCACTTGGAGCGCAGCCAAGGAGAAATCTCAGAGGCGCTGACTGGGGCCGGCGGCGGAGATGTCATGGTCGTCCAGTGCTGGGTCCGCTCCCGGATTTCGTCGAGCTGCAGGAAGGAGGGGGGAGGAGTCGCGCTCGCCGGTGCGCTACCGCGAGAACCCAATGGTATACGAGCCTCCAGTGATGTGCCACTGCTCAACTCCGAGGAAGGCGCCAAGATGGATCTCCTGGAGCAGGCAGAGCCCTGGTAGGAGGTACTACAGCTGCGTGGATGCTATGGTGAGTGCTGTTTTTGCCCTAATTTTCTTCCTCTTTCTTCTGTGCAATAGTTTTTGGCAGCATGGTGAAATTTGCTTGTGTATCTTAATAGCACGGTGGCTGTGGATTTGTGCAATGGCATGATGATCCATTGCCCACATTCTGGAGTGAGCTCATTGGGGATCTGCGTGATGAAGTATGGAGGCTTAAAGGTGCAACTGTTGCTAGATCTGAAGATCAATTTCCAATCCTGACTCCAAGTGAAGATGATGGCACAAGGGAGGCCATGTTTCTGTCTCTGCAAACTCAACTCAGAGAGAAGAATGCAGAGATTGCAGGGATTAAGGCCAAATTTCACAATGTGTTGTTTCTTTTCACTATATTAGTGCTTGGCTTAGTTGCAGGCAAGATATTAAGTTAGTTAGTTGCTTCAGTTGCAGGCAAGTTGTAATGGATCAAGTTGTAATGGATCAGTGAAGTTATCTTCTGATGCAATGAGATTTAGTGAGTCTTGTTCCTCTTTTATTGCAATGTACTGTTTGGTTTGCTGCAACATTGTCATAATGTACAATCTAAATAATCAGCATAACCATACATAATAAGAAAATGATCCATACATAGCAATACATAACCATTGTTCACAATACATAGAGGAGTTCCACTTCAAATGCATAGTTCATCCTTTTCTCACAAAAGGATGAATAGCATAGCTACTACATATATACACAGCCATAGTTCACCATTAGTACAAGCATACAGTACACAACATTAGTTCCTAGATGCTAGGTCATTACACAACCATCATTCCCAAAAGGTCAGCAATGCCACTAATCTCATTTCATCTTCTTCACTTCTCCAAGATGGCTTGAATCCCCCTGAACTTCAACTTTTCATTCTGAAACTCTAACTGCCACTTCTCTTCAATATGCTTTTTATTTCCCTTAAGCAGATCAGCAACCTGAAGCTTCAACTCTAGCTTCTCTTGGGTGAGCTTCTCCTGACACTTAGTTAGCTCTGCATTCTTCAGCTCCAAATTCATACTAGCTTAAGTAAGCACTTGCTTCTCTTTCATTTTGTTCAACTTCAAGTTCTGAATGACTGTTGCTTGAGCTCTTGTCAGGTTGAGCAGCACCTCATACTTCTGAGTAAGTTGCTGGGTCTCTGCATCTTTCTTTGCCATCTCAGTTGCCATCTTTGCCTTCATATCATCAATCAGTTCTTTTCTTACCTCCTGCTGATATGTAATGGCAGACTGCAGATGTCTGAAATCCACCACCTTATCTTCCTGGAAGTTCATCAGCTCATGCACATCTTGGACTAGCTTGTCATAGTTGGCCTCCAGCTTGTTCTTCTCTTCTGTCAGATGGTGGATAGTGAAAGAATTTTCAAGATTGTCATTCACCCTAGCACTTTTGGCATCTTCAACCATTGCCCATAGCTTCAACAATGCATTTTGCATTATTGGGGGCCACTGGTGATCAACCCATTCAACAAAGCCACAATTGCTACCTTCCTGCAAAAACAACAACAACAACAACAAAACAGTTCATACAGCAAGTAATTACACAAAATCACTGCAGTTGCCAAAAAGAATGTCTAAATTTAGCATCAGACCACTACATTTAACAAGAGGAGCAGGCACTTGAGTAGCTGACTGACTAGGTTAGTTACTCTGGTGTTCATATCAAGGAGTGTTCAAGCATTTGTAAGCTACTCTACTACCACTATTAACAAAAAATTACTATGCCATTGTACTCCAGCAAAATATACTCATGCTTGACCTAAATAAGCCACTCTAACCACTATGAATCAAAATGTTGACACCAAGCAGAGTACTCCAGCAAACAGAGTTCAATATGGCACTGACCAAGTAAGAAAAAAAATCAGTATGCCTACAATCCTACAATCCATACCGGCTGTGCACATGCTAAAAACCTCCTGCCCGTGTTTGTTCCTTCAAAGGCAACAAGCCTCTCAGATGCCATGCTGTGCTTCTCACATGGAGACATCACATCCAGCTCAAGCCCCTTGTAATCTGGATCTTCAATGGTGAAATGAACCTGCAGAAGCTCGCACAAAGACAATGGCCAAATCAAAACCTAGCGAAATCAACCAAATCAAGAAATCCCAAATATGAAACCCTAACCCTAACCTTGTACTGACCTCGTTGAGACCGTCCGTGGAGGAAGAATGCATGTACGGGGGCTAGAATGGTCGTCGCTGCTTTCGTCCTCCAAAACCATGGCGTCGGCGGGGCGGTGCGGCGGCCGGCCGGCAGTCGGGACGCGGTCGGCGGCGATGGAGGAAACGAGCGAGGAGGAGGAGGGGAGGGGAATGGTGCGGCCGGGCTGGAGCTGGTGCGACCGGACCAGGTTGCAGCGCACCGGCTCGTCCTAGTCAGCACGCGGGCACGCGCCGATTGGCCAGCGTGGCACCTGACGGGTGGGCCCGACCTGTCGGATCGGGCGTCAATACGTATAAATACGCGTTTTAATCCAATTTGCAAAAATTTGGACCAATGTTGGTACTGACACGCAAAAATTAGCAATCGTGGTACCAATATGCATGTGATGCCTGAATTGTGGTACTTCTGTGCAATTAACTCGAATTAACAGTCCACCAAAATATCACATCCCACAAACATAGCATCGCAGTCTTTTTTCTATTGCAAGTGCATTGTCATATTACACACTAAATCTTACTTTTTACCATAATGCATATTCGAATTATATACTCGATGTTCATAAAGATATAACCTCGGTCCCGAAAATTTCATCTCAGATTTCTCTAGATTTGGATGCATCTAACACTATTTTGTTAATTTGTTAAATCTACGTGGAAACATGTGCATGCTAATTTGTTAAATCTGCGCCATGGCAAGCATATGGCGGACGGCGGGAGAATATTTTAGGCTCCGATCCCTGCACGCAGAGAACATCCGGGGAGCTGCGCCGCTCGCCGATCATTCGTCCACCGATTCGGCTTTATCTCCACGGAGCAAAAGGACGGAATGCCCGTTTAGTTTACCTAATCGGCGCGTGCTAGATCTGACGAGGGCGACTGGACGGGGAATCTCACTCTCGGACTTGGCCTTTTCCCAGCCGCGGATGCTTCCTCCTCGCCGTAAACCAGCGGCGTTTTCGGGGCCCCTTTTCGCCAGTTTAACATGTAAACCTGGCCCAAAGCGTGCATGAGACACGAGAGCGGGGCACCACCACGCCACACACGACACAAGAGCTGGATGGAAGGATCCGGCCGGGATCGGGCTGCTCGCTCACAGGCAGCAAAAGCTGTGGCGTCTCGTTAGCTCTCGCATCGCAGTCTGCGTCACGTCGGGACCCGACCCGACCTGGCCCCCGGCGTAGGTCCGTCCGCGTCGCCGGCCCGGGCACCACCGATGCCCGCCATCTAACTTTGGCACAGGCTTTACAGCGGCGACATGCATGCGGCGCTCCAAACAGTTGTTTCGGCAGACACGTAGGAGTATCTTCCTTGGTTATTGTTTGCTTTGCCTTAGCGTGTCAAAATACCACGAGCCCGCTCGACTGTATTTTGCTCTTTTGGTCGATCGGTGATGGGGACACGGCGGGCCGCGACGCTTTCTTCCGTCCGCGTCCAAAGTAGCGGCGCCGTTGGATCAATCATGTGAGCCGGGGACGGTCGGGCAGCGGGCACATGCGGCAGCGCCGTCGCCTTAGCGGCCACATTTTACACGCTCGTTCACACTGTAGCAGTATGCGTAATCCATGCAACCAGCCGGGCGGGGCGTCCACTTGTTTGGTTTCGCGGTTTGGGTCTCGTGCCTCCTCCACACGAATTCTGCGGAACGGAGGGAGGACCACGCACGCACGCCATGGCATCTGGTTTTCCAAATGAGACCACCGCGCGCGTTGACACTTCCCTATCACAGCAAGATATCCATGGGGGCGGCCAGCTAAGCACTCGCATGTCGAAACGAGGAAGAATGAAAAAAATAAAAAAAAAAACTTTGCACATATCTCCATGCAAGGTATCACAAATATAGCATCGACTGAGACTCCGTTAAGTCCCAATCGAGTGAGATTTAGCAATCCTGTTTTTAGAAACACAATGCAAACGTAGACGTCTGCATACATGCACGTAAACTCACACATATGAACACACAAACACCATGAAAAAAGCTGAAAATAAGTGCAGAAAATTGTGAGTACGCGTGCCGAATTCAGGATCTAAATCTGGTTGGGCTGGTTCCACCAGAAGGAACTTAACCATCTGGGCTATGTTCATTTCGCCAAAACAAATACTTTCTTCTTACATACAATGAAGAAGGAAATAATGCTCCATACAATGATATAGTGCATGCTGTCCTACTATGACATGGCATGTTCTTTTCGCTTCCTTGCCAGCTTCTAGGTCACGCATACTTGAAGCCGAAAAAGAATTAAAAACTTTAGGGGCTTCTCTGGACAATTTGGCCAACTCGAATGTAAGTTTTTCTTGTCAAATGAGCACTTGTATTATAGTGTTACTCAACACTTAACCATTTCAATCTGTGCGACATAAGTTGTGAACATTGTCGGACTCAAAGCCAAGCCAAGCTTTAGTACAAACATGGGTTCTACCAAAGTTTGCCATATAATGCAAAAGCCTTACTCAAGCAGCTTCCCCGCTTAGTTCCTAACTACATTGTACACATGTGTAGTTGAGTTCCTAATTGCAAGCAAAACACCGACCTTCTTAGTAGGCCGCTAGACCCGACCCGAGCCTCTTCAACTAATGTTGTACAACCAATACACGACGCAACATCAATCCATCTTCTTGTACCAATGGAGTAATCATTGAAGCCCCGGGCCAACCCGAGTCTCTTCGACCAATGGAGACCTCTCCTCATGATTGAGTATTTACGGCCCTAAAATTAGACAAAATGTATATATGCATGTAGTCAATGTTTTCATATTTACAAAGCAGGGTCCTTACGAATTTCAGACAGTAAAACTGCACCTAAACCAAGCCCACTCAGGCCCCCAACAATATTTGCCATCGGATTTTGCGTTTGAATGCTTTCTAGCCGATTGATCTTCATTCCGATGGAAGTATACCACGACCTAGGCCGCCTGTAATAAACGACAAAGGAGGGAGTCCACATTTTCATGTCATGACAGAGAACGTTAGTTTCTGTTTCGAAGACTGCCAAATTTTTTTTGTACTCCCTCCGGTCCTTTTTACTCTGCACATTGGTTTTGCCGAAAGTCAAACTTTGCTAAGTTTGACCAAATTTATATTAAAAATTATTAGCATCTATAATATTTAATAAATATAATATGAAAATATATTCCAAGATGAATCTAATGATATTGGTGTTGTTATGTGAATGTCTATAATTTTTTATATAAACTTGGTCAAAGTTGGATGAGATTGACTTCAGACAAACCTAATATGCAGAGTAAAAAGGACCGGAGGGAGTACCACGCCAACACCACTCCCCCTCCGCGATGAGTTCACATTTTAACGCCAACATCTTCAAACCCCTCCACAACCCATGGAAAAGGGCATATGGAGGACTGGCTCCTTCTCAACCATAATACGTATGCATCTAAAATACATGAATACATATATACATGTAGAGAAAGTCTGTGTGAGTATCTATAGTAATATACTTTCAGACGTAGCATAAAAAAAGACAAATAATTGTATACAAATAGGAGCCAGTTTTTGTTGTTGTTGGGACGAGATTTCATTTTGTGCAGATTACAAATTACTATATTTTGAAATGAATTCCACAGATCCAAAGCGAACACATACAAGTTTTCACATTTTTCTAAAACATTTTACTAAGGTTTTCCGTTAGCTACAACTTGGCAGCCCATAACCCATGCAATGATCGGATAAACTTTAGCCTCAAACTGAACAACCTTCGTTTCCACTGCGGGATAATTAATGCGTGAATAGGGGAGCGGTGACAGCGCGCAGTGAAAAGAGTCTCTTCTTCTCCGGCCAATCATCAATCACGCCGCTGTTAAGAACAGTTACAGCTACTGGTCACGCACTGGTGCCCAGCAAACCAAGCCAATGAGACGCGCTGTGATGAACTCCGGACGCCGTCCCTTCCCCGGCCAGCGGCGCCGCAGCCGCGCCACGTCCGAACAAAATTTGCTGTAGAAGAGGAGAATGGGATCGTTGGCAAGTTGGAATTGGAAACGGAGCGGGTCTGGTTTCGTCACGCCATGCACGGACGCACCGGATCGTGTGAGCACGCGAGGCGAGCATGTGCCGGCCGGCGTACGGCGTACCTGCCTGCCAACCGACGTCGTTCGTTAGCCACCGGAGCAGATGCTGCTAGTACTCCGGCAATTAACGCGGCTGCCTGGCCGCAGCAGGCGCGGCAGGAGAAGCTGGTCAGTGCGTGGGAAGCCCGCGGGGAGAAAAGAAGCGGCCGGCCGGCCAAAGACGGATGGATGGATAGCGAGTGATCATCGTTGATCAAGACGAGAAGATCTCCGTCCCACAGGAATTTTCAGAGCCCCCACACCGCACCCCCGACGCAACACTTGAAAAATCCCTCTGCCCCTCTCCCTCGTCCGCAAAAGCCAACCTTGGCTTCCCTAGTAAATCACCAAGGAAAAGAAAATAAAAGTGGCATGAAAAGGCAGAGGGGGAGAGAGAGGATGAGGAGGGCTAGCAGCAGCAGCTAGATTGATGGGCCCTGTCAGGCAGGTACTATATAGGCAGCTAGAGCTAGAGGTAGTAGAGTGGTAGAGTGAGTGAGTGAGCTCGGTGCTTGGAGGAGTTGGAGATAGCGAGAGGAGGGAGAGGGGTCGTGGCCGGCCGGCGCGCGCTAGTAGTAATTGGGCCGATAGAGACGCCGCAGCCTAGTGCCCTCGCAATCCATCCATCCGTCCGTCTGCGACCCTCTTTCGAGGAGGAGAGGAGAAGAAGCACCCACCACAGCCTCAGCCCCCGCTGCTGCTGCGTCAGAGAGAGTCGTAGCATCAGCGCTAGTGGAGGATTTTTATTCTCCTTCCGTCCGTTCCCCCGGATCGGCGGCGCAGGATCCGCTCAGCAGCCACTACGGGTAGCACCAGTAGCTTCTAGGCGGCGGGCGGCGGATTCGGAGGGGCGGCGGTATTTTTAATCCCGATCTCGCCGCGCGCGGCAGCGGAATTCGCTGGGTATAAGTGTGGCTTCGGGCCGGCGCTTCCCGTCCGACACCGGCGCCTTCGCGGACTGGGTCGCCTCCTCCGCCGCGGCCGCCGCCGCCGCGGGGGGCGGCAGGGGGGACGACCTCTCGCTCGGCTTCAATGCCGGCGCCGCGGCCGCGGCCGCCTCCGGCGCCGCGCTGGGGGCCGGGCTCTGGGGCCCGGCGTCGGCGTCGTCGGCCTCGTCCCCCGCCTCGCGCCAGGCGGCGCTGAACTACGGCATGGCGGCCGGCGACGTGGGGATGGTGGTGGTCGCCCCCGCCGCGTCGTTCCACCACACGCACCACCATCACCACCACCACGACGCGGCCGCCGCGGCTGCCGCCTCCGACGCCATCTTCCCGCTGCTCTCCGCGGGCCCTTGCGTGCTCGACCCCGAGGCCGCCAAGGCGGCCGCCGCCAGCGGCGGCACCCAGTTCTGGCAGTCCGCGCAGCACCATCAGCAGCAGCACTCGCCGTCGGCCGCGGGCGGCGGCGGCAACCCTAACCCTAGCCTCGGCGCCTTCTACCTCAAGAAGCCCGTCCCGATGCTCGACCCCGGCGGCGACGGCTCCTCCGGGTCCGGCACCACCACCTGCCAGGACTGCGGCAACCAGGCCAAGAAGGACTGCACCCACAGCCGGTGCCGCACCTGCTGCAAGAGCCGCGGCTTCGACTGCTCCACCCACGTCAAGAGCACCTGGGTCCCCGCCGCCCGCCGCCGCGAGCGCCAGCACCTCGGCGGCTCCTCCTCGTCCCCCGCCAACGCCACCGCCGCCGGATCGAAGAAGCCTCGCCTCCTCTCCTCCCAGCAGCCCACCACATCGCACACCTCCACCTCCAACGCCACCACGCCGCGCAGCTACGACACCACCTCCAGCCATCAAGGTATGTTTTGTAACCACGCCGCCCACCACGGCCATGCGTGGTGTAATTCGAGGCAGTTCGCTCAACATCTACTATGTGTGTGTGTGCTGCAGACGCGTCGTTCAGGGGGAACCTGCCGCGGCAGGTGCGCGCGCCGGCGGTGTTCAGGTGCGTGCGCGTGACGTCCGTCGATGACGGCGAGGACGAGTACGCGTACCAGGCCACGGTGACCATCAACGGCCACGTCTTCAAGGGCTTCCTCTACGACCAGGGCGTCGACGACGGCCGCGCCAGCAATGACATCGACTCGAGCACCGGCGGCGCCGTGCCCAACATGTCCGAGCTCCATCTTGGCGGCGGCGGCAATGCCGCGAGGGGGGGCGGGGGGTCCTCCTCGATGGCGCCCACCGACATGTACGGCGGCGGCGGCGCCGGAGGAGCAGGCGGAGGGGGAGGAGGCCAGCAGCACATACTTGGCGGCGGGTCCAGCTATGGTAACACCATGAACTGAGCCGAGCTGCTAGAAGAGTAAGGTCACATAGTAGATCATTAGTACAGTACCATTCTTTCCTTTCTTCTCTTCATTGCTAGTAAGTACAAACCTGTCAACCCTCTCATAGCCACCTGTTGGACCTACATGTCATAGACACAAAGGTAGGTGCCTTAAGGCACCGAAGCATTGTCCCTCATGGCCGGGGTGCAATGCAATGCATGGTGTTCGCCATTAATTTGTTCATGCTGTATGACATCAAGTGTTAATCGTTCTTAGTCTAGTCCACTCCAGTCCTCCTAGTAGCACATTCAAGTTTCTTAATTTTCTAGCAGTACTAATGTACTCTTAGAGAAGAATAATTGTCAATTAGGAATGTTAAACAAGATAATGCAAGACCAAATCAACACTAGTACTTTGCAGAATGAATTGATCAGGTTATTGCCTGCTGGTTTTGTCCAATTGGTTTCTTCTTCTTGTCTCATGCTTTGCTTATGTTCCCAATGCCTGCCTTTCCAATTATGGGGATGTGCTCAGGGGTGCAAACCATGTAGGCCGTGGGTGCCATTTCGAGCAGGCTGGGATCCAGAGGCGTGCACTGTTCAGGCTTCTCTCCTGCTGATAGATAGATTATCATGATAGGCTGAGCAGAAAAGTTTGACTCTTGCAACACTCGCTTGCTTGGCTTTCACTCCTTTGCGTGGCCGATTTGGCATCCAATGCTTGCCATGCCTATCTTGTTTATCTCACTCACTCATCGGAGCACCCCTTTTCCCTGTTTGTTTTCCCCATCTTTTCTACGGGTAGGTAGGATTGAAGGAATGGGAGGCATATGGATGCATTCTTGGCATTGGCTTTGTGCTTTGTAGATAGAGCATCTTCTTGTGCTTATTATACACCATCTTATCTACTAACACTTATGCTACATGTTAAACTATGTTAGCATCTTCATCATTTGGTAATTGGCATGCATGTTGATGCTGTAGAAGAGACTAGAGGAGATGCATGAGGAGGAGAGGAGGCAGGATCATGGTTGCTTCCTGTGCTGTGCTCCATCCTCCTATCCTAGCAGCCGGACTGGGATCAGGTGACATGCGCTCCGGTGACATGCACGGTGACATGCGACCCAAATTCAAATTTAAACATTGCGAAAAAATATGAAAAAATCATGCATGTTCACAGCACATACTAAGATAACCCGTAAAAATTTCAGATCAAAATTCGAAACATACATCGAGAAACAAAAAAGAGAAACTCAGATGTGAATAGTCTACATAGAACCCGTTCAGGAACTATTCATGACAGATTTCTCTTTTTTGTTTCTCGATGTATGTTTCGAATTTTGATCTGAAATTTTTACGGGTTATCTTAGTATGTGCTGTGAACATGCATGATTTTTTTCATATTTTTTCGCAATGTTTAAATTTGAATTTGGGTCGCATGTCACCGTGCATGTCACCGGAGCGCATGTCACCTGATCCCAGTCCCTAGCAGCCATGGTTTTTTGTGCTAGCCCCCATATTGATTCCCCGTGCCGGATTGACAAGATGTGAAAGGAAAGGAAAGAAAGGCGTGTGAAAAGCAAACCCATGCATGCCTGATTTGACACGGTTCACTGCCTGGGATTGCAGCCTTTCTTTCTCCTTTGCTTGTTGGGTGAAAATCTTGGTCGGCTACACTATAGCCTGCTTGCTTAAGCTGCTGTTGCAAGTTACCCAGCCGCATCATGCACATGGGCAGGCCATTCATGCATGGCTCATCAGCCATGATGAAGTATATGTTAATTTTTTTGGGATTGGTGTTAGTCGCTGGGCTATCTTTTCATCATCAAAGCTGCTATTTCTCATGTGCGCGATCATGGCGTCCGTCCATGTCACCATGTCGACTGTTGCCATCCTTTGGGGAGCACGGTTACTGTTCAGCTATCTTCTTTATTTCATCAGCATGTAGATGGTAGACTTTGGGGGCTTCGTAGGCCTTGACTCTCTCCTTGAATCGTGCTGCTCCTTGACTAATTGAGCACCTGCTGCTGCTACTGTTGGACAAGGTTTCCTTCCTTTCTTCCTGATGTTGCTGTTTCCATTTAACTAGTCATACTAGATAAGGTGCTGCTATTTTAGTCGCCCTTGGATTTAATTTGTTCTATATGAAAGAATTTAACACCAGAATTTTGTCATTGCACCTGGGCATATAGTTGTGTTGTGTCCAGAGACGTGTGTCACTTGACAAACTGGGTCAACAGTGACAGACTGTTGAGGCATATAATTGCACAATAAATTGGCTTGATATGTGTATATTTATTTATATTATATCCGTGAAGGCACGATCATCACATGTTTTTTTATCAATGCTACTAACTTCTGTCACGTCCCTTTTCTTTGGACAAAAATTTCAACGGATCTAGTAATGTGGACATGTGCTGCTTGTATTCTTGTGGCGATGGTGATCTAATTGACTAGCCCAACTCTCATGTGGTGACATTTGTTAATCCCCAGCTAGTGTGCCTGAAAAACTATTGTCTGCCCTGTTAAATTTATGGCATCAACTCGGTATTGTGATTAATGACTTGCTAAGAAACAAATGATTGTTCACCGATTACTGATAGATGAAAAGGATTTATCGGTTGAAGCAACTTTTGTACTCACTGATTAAAATATTGGGATTGGTAACTTGCTATTTAAGCCATGCACTTGGGAAGCCTAGGTGTGATTAGGATTTTTGATTACCTATAGCTTTTATGTTATGTTTGTTTATAACCTGGGTGTGACCTAATATATTGTAAATCTGCTAACTTGTCATTTAATTTATTTTCAACTCAAGTAGGGTTTTGTTCGTAAGTGGTGTTTCTTTTGTGTGTGTGTGAACATTCACCCTGTCATTTCTTATCATAATCATATTTACCATGGTGTTTGACAATACATTTCTACTGTCTTTGTTCCCTTTTGAAGTTCATTGATTCAAATTTGCATGAGATATCTGATGTGGAAGGTAGATATATTAATATCATTTCTGTGTTAGTATACTAGCTATGGTTTGTTTTATTGGAGTTATTAACCACATCTTTTACAAATTTTCCTTGAGATGGTACATGTTTATATGAGAAGAGTGATCGATGAAATTGTATCTTGACGAAAAATCATTGATGCTAACTTGGTATTGGTAGCCTCTGATCATAGGTAACAGACCTAGTACTTGTTTAGTGTAGACTGTTGACTATTCCTTTTCCTTAACTTTTTGGTGATATGTGTGTGATGTCTTATGTGGATATCATATTCTTGTTTGGTATTGCTGCTGTCCGGTCACTGGAATAAAGTTTTTCTTACTTTACCTAGCCATTCTGACAATTGATATATAGTGCAATCGTTGAGCTTCTGACGTCATATTGCGTAAAAGTTTGTTTTAATGTTTGTTGGACCACGGAGTAGTTAATATTGCTTCCAAGTTTCTACCTTATGGTACCATTATTGTCTTTTAGAACTCGTAAGACAAGGGGTGCATTTTGTTGGGTGATTGCTTTGCATCATTGTTTTCATTATTGAAGAACATGTATTTTGGATGGCCAGAAGCTTTTTTATCTGTCAGGCAAGGTACAGAAATGTGGATCTGGACATGTGACATTTGCTCATTATTGTGGTTTCCATACAGTGCAGGCATATTTACGTTCTTTACATTTTGCGACGCTGATATCTGTAGTCCCAAAACGTTTATATAGCCAATTGTTGCTACTTCTGAGCAATTTTGTTTTTTGATGGGTTGTATCCATAACTACGTATTGACACCTTATATTTGCATGGATCTTTCTATATAAGATCATGGGTATGTCATTTTATGGCATATATTCCTCTGTGGTTGGTAGTATCTTTGCCATTTCCACATTCTTCAATGCTGTATATTTTCCTGACGCACGTAAGATGTTTCTGCTAAAATTGAGCCCCTTGTCTTGCTTGGAATATGCTGGAGTTGCCTTCGAACGCGCCGAACGCACTGCTTTGTAAATAGTACTCCTTCTTGAGATGCAATAGATGTACATTTTAATCCGAACATTCTGATGCTTTGAGTATGCAGTTGGATTGATTATGCTGACGCATAAAGTAAAGCGCAATCACTCCCTGAATTCATGCGATTCTGGGTACAGGTAGTGTGTTTGTGACATGATCTAGCAATGATTCCGGAGGCCACTCGCGCGGTGCCGTAACTGTTGTGTTGGTTAAAGCTCCACCATATATGCTTCCTGAAATGATGGGCATTCCGGCCAGGCCGAGTGCCTGGGTTTTTAAGGAACCAGCCGAATAATCCTGCTACAAATCCACGCTCTGTCTTTTCTTCTTTTCCCCCGTTGTGCTGCTCTTGTTGTTCGTGCCGTGGCTTTGCTGCTTACTGCGAATAGCCCGGCCCTGTCTGGTGAGAATGGCAGAGACAAAAAGCTGTCCTGATGATCATTACGATGAGATGGAATTTTTCTTTGCTTAAATGAGGGGTGTCGTGTTAGGCAATGCCTATTGTCTCCAGTGCCAATGAACGGATGACCATCATCAATCTATAAGCAAGGGACGTTGTATCGTTTGGAGAAGGAAAAAGTAAAAGAAACTATATGATGTGTCATGCTCATTGTAGTGTTTGCAGCCTTGCACTATGAATCTCAACCTACTTGTGACTGAGTGTCGTGTGGAGATATCGCGATTATGGCTCCCGATCTCTAGTGAGCCAAGCTCACTTGTCACCCCTGAATTATCGGCTTATCTCGCTTTTCATTGCAGGCTATTTTTGGGGCTCACTTAGCCCCTAAACTATACTAAGATTAACTTTCATAAGAGCGAACTTTCTTGTTTTGCGCAAGCCACATATTATGAGAACTTGGACATACAAGTTTTGGGTTTGAGTTGGGGACTTCCCTTTTTTTGTTACTTGGGCTTTTTTGATACGCTGTACAAGTATAAGAAACGACGACCTGTCATGAGATTGATTTCATGGATTGAGCACTAAGTTCTATCCCGAGAGTGACAATTCTAGGCCCCTCTCGTGAATGAGGTTAGGGTTCTGGCTAGTACGGCAGCAATCCACATTTTGGAATATTGGTTCAACTTTACCATCCACACATCTGCCTAGATCCAATCCATCTCAGTCTTTAGTTTAGTTGTGGGTTGAGTTGAATCAGAACACATACTGTGTTCTTCTGCATTATTGTTTGAGAGCCCGACAACCCTCTCATTAAGCTTCTCGACCCCTTTCCCAGTCCCACACATCCACCATCCAAACCCTTCACATGAGGCTGGCACGCGATGGTAATACACTGTTGCCAAGCTAGAAGGAGTTTGGCGGCGGAGGACTAGAGATGTGGGTGCGATGGGAGGTGGTGAACTGAGTTGGCAAGGTTGGGGGATTCTACTCGAGCAAGATGGAAGGAGTAAGAAGAAACTGCAAACTCTACAACATTTGGAGTCAGACAAAGAAGGGGTCAGGATTGAGCTCTTCACTTGCACAGAACTAAAAATGAGTGGATTAGCTTCTCAATCTCATAAAAGGGAGGGAGGACAAGAGATATAAATGATGGCCATGGATGGTGTAGAGCAAGAATTAAAGGCGGTCTTTTACAAGTCACTGATGAGAGGCACAACCATTCTCATAGATGACGAGGAAAATGAGACAAGTGATGATGAGGAAGTACTAGTGAGGTTGAGGATCAGTAAAGAAGTGAGAAGGAATGTTTCGTTTACTTTAGTTATGAACATTCGCCAGGCTTTTGCTATGCCTACCTATGGCATCACAACCACAATACACATGTCATATAGATCAACTAAAAGGAAGGGAGACTTCGATCCGTTGGTTAAGGCTAAATGAAAGTGCATCTTCATACCCAAGGTGGATTTTGGTGTCCAATGACATCATAGCTCAAGGACTAAGGAACATTCAAGTTTCTTTTGGTTATGTCTGAGAGGAAGCAACTAGGAAGATGGTTGGTGATCCCTACATCAACATGGACAAGTGTTGGCCAAGTTAAGGACCTAATTTTACATATTTTTGGTCCAAGACCACATTGAGTTCATATGTATGCCAATACTATAAAAGGAGGATCTAGGATGTGGTGGAGAGCTTCCTGCTCCTATGTGCTTTGGGTGACAACTTTTAGAACTTGTGTTGAGTTCATAGGGCATTCTACCCCAACATCATGCCAAACCTTTGATCTCTCTTCACCTATTTGATACCACTCCAATCATTCAAACACCAAACCTCTCCAATCAAGCTCATCCTATGAGAATTTGAGTGTGGAAGTTCATCTTTTGAAGCACATGAGCAAGAGATTCATCACCAAGTGATGCTTGCTGGTAGTATGGTCAGTCAAGGTAGTTGGGATCACAAGTGCAGCAGTTTGTCGCAACAAGCAAGTCTCCACTCAATGAGAAACCAAGTATCAATTGGGGAAGATAATGTCTCATACACCAATGATAAGTTACACAACACTAATAAAAGTTCACATGTGCCCCATCAACTCTAATAAGGGTATGAACCTTGCTAGCTGATATACTTGTACATGATATCAATATATAAAATGAGTCAATTACACCACAAGTGTCTAAACTTGGCAAGAAAATCCACTTTGGTGCTGAAACTAGTGGCGTACAGATATGTGGTGATAGAACTCGGCTTCGTGGTGCATGTACGGTCAGAATCGGGTTTGCATACGTACTGAGCGCTGACGAGGCGTGCCAGCGAGGCGCAGGGCCCTTTGTCAGTGGCCGGAAGGCGCGGGCAGAGGCGTGTGGCCTGTCTATTTGCGGCAACCCCCTGAAAGTTTTATTTTTGACACGAAAAAGACCCTGAAGAGCACAACACTAACTGAAGGTTGCTGAATGTGCCAAGAAGCGATACTGTGCAGTTTTAGTCAGTTTCTCTCAACATCCTACTGGTAACATGCGTCGGGCTTGCACTAACAGATCTTTGGTTCGAATCCCAGATCCCCCAATTGTTTTGTGTATGCTTGTTTTGGCAACAAAAAATATCAGTTTTGCTCACTATAAATTCAGAGAAAAGCATAGGCATCAGTTTCAGAGAAGATATTGCAACATGGAGGGCTACTGGCTGTGTTGGTGATCTCTGCCAACTTTTTTTCCTCTTCTTGGTGTTTTCTGCTTGCCGCTTGTGGCTGGGCTTCGCCTCTGCTTATTCAGTGTGTATACAGAGTTTAAACTCTGACGGCTGACAGTTCTAGATCGCCTAGACTGTCTAGCCTAGCTGTAATCTCCCCTATCTATCTAATAAAAGATCGGCCTATGGCCCTTCAACAGTTTTTGACAGCACAATTTCAGTCGGTACAAATTCAGAAAATGCAATTTGTGTATACAGTTTTTGATAGCAAAAATTCAGTTTTACTCAGTACAATTTTAGAGAAAGCTTAAGCTTAATTTTGTTCCGGAGATTGCACATACTGTTTTTGATAGCAAAACTTCAGAAAATGCATTTTTGTCAGTAACACAGGAAACAAAAAACATCAAAAAATTTGCTCACTATAAATTCAAAGAGAAAGCATAGGCATCAGTTTGTTCTGGAGATGTTATATACAATTTTTGACAGCAAAATTTCAGTCAGTACAAATGCAGAAAATGCAATTTTTGTATGCAGTTTTTGACAGCAAAAATCAATTGTACTCAGTACAATTTCAGAGAAAAGCATAAGCATAATTTTGTTCTGGAGATTGCACATACAGTTTTTGATAGCAAAAATTCGGAAAATGCATTTTTGTCAGTGACATGGAAACAAAAAAACATCAGTTTTTGACAGGAGAATTTCAAACTTGATAGCATCAAAACATCAGTTTGTCCAACCTCAGGTTACTTCATACAAGTCTAATTAAATAGAGCAGCAAAACACATGTTCAGATCCTCACATTACAACATGAACAAAAGGGAAATTAGTCTTATAACATGTCTTATAACATGAACTAATTCACTTTGCATTGTGATCTATAAGGTTTGGAAATCATCAAACCACTCTTCTTCTGGTGCATTTTGTGTGACTGGCTCCTCTTTTGCGTGCACATAAGAACTTTCTGAATTTGGTCCAAACATAAGGTTCCACAACCCAACACCTGGTTTGGTATATTCTTCCCCTGCTCCTCTTCCAGCTCCTTGGTTGGTTGCTCCTCTGCCTGCTCTGCTAGCTGATCCTCTAGCTCCCCTTCCACCTCTGTTGTGTGTTGTTCCAAAACCCCTTCCTCCCCTAGTAGCTGCTCCACCAGCTTCTCTACCTCCCCTGCTAGCTGCTCCACCAGCTCCTCTACCTCCCCTGCCAGCTGCTCCACCAGCTCCAGCGACTCTTCTCTTTCTTCCTCTTGAAATTGCAGCAGCTTGGTTGCTTGACTGTGGTACATCTTCTGGTATGTCTTTAGTGACTCCTCTTCTTCTAACCCTACCACTTGACATAGCAGTTGTAACCCTGGGTGGGGGTATTTCATTTTTTCCTTGTGCAACAAATGTTGATTCTGGAAGAGGTCCATGATCCATGCTTGGTTGGTATGCTCTCCTCTCCTAAGTGGACCAAAAGGCACAACATTTAGACAAACATGCAGAAACCAATAAAATAGCATGGTCAAGAGAAGTCTACCATTTGCTGTATGAGATACACCATGGACCCTGGGGTTTGACATGGATCCGTGCATGGACTATGTGTGGCATTATGTTCTAAACAAAGTAGAAATGACATGTTAGTGTATGTTGCCAAGTGTACAATGTAGAAGCAAAGTGAGTTCATCATCATGTTTCAACTTACAGAATTGATTGTAGGATCATCATACACCTCTTCTTCCTCGTCTGCAATATTTGTAGGTTGAGGTGCATCTCCATTGGTCTCCTCCCACTTCTTGTGGCCTTTCTTGTTGTGATCTGCACTTCCACAAAGAGAGCAGCGCATGGTTACACTATGCTTTGTCAGCTTCTTCCCACCTTCTTTCATCAACATCTCCTCTAGATCTTTTTTTTGCTCCTCCTTGGTTTGCCCATTACCTTAGTGTACACAGGTGGATGTACATCAATGCCATGCATCTTAGTCCAATGCTCTTGGTCCCTCACTGGCTTTACATTGAAAGCACAGGCCTTTTTGCATGTCCCTACTGAGTAGCACTCATGCACCAAGCTTGCAGGATCAATTCTCTTATTTCTAGCACAAGCAATAGCATGGTGACAAGGAATGCCGGATAGGTCCCATCTTTTGCAGTCACACGTTTCCATTTCCAAGTCCACTATGTACGAGTGGTTCATTGACACAACCTTGAACACCTTCAGACCAGCTCCAAAGACCATGCAGTTTGCAGCCCAATCAGTGTACTTGTCCAGTTTTTTCTGAATTTTTTGGCACAATCTCATACTCCATTCCCTATCTTCTGCAACTTCCTTCTGCTTGTAGTATAACCTTGTTGTGATCTTGCTGATTATATTGTCCACCATCGAGAATATAGGAAGTTCTCTGAACGGCAAAATCCAACTGTCATTTGAAATTTAAAAACTTATTAGTTTAGTGCATTCAACACATCGTTGCATTTAATAGTTCTGAAAGCACAATGCTTAATTTGAAGTGCACTACATGATTACCTGTTAAATACTTCAGACAGGTTATGGAGCAGGATGTCACACCTTGGAAAAGGATTAAAAAAAGCTTTAATCCATGTTTTTGGTGCCCATTTCTCAACCCATTTGTATGCAGGTACACTGTCTGCCTTCATCTTCTCCATTGCTCTGGTGTATGTTGGAGTGTTTGTGGCTCTTGCAATAGCCCACATATTGTTCTTTAGTTGCTCCCCCTTATTAAGCTTGTGGAAATTCTGATACATATGCCTGACACAGAACCTATGTTCAACATCTGGCCACACCTTTGCAACTGCAGCTATAAGACCCTGGAGAACACATAAACAATGCAAGTATCCCATTAAATATAAACTACATTAATACTATATCAAGCAATAAGGTGAAAAGCATAAGTTTTTGCACATACCTTTTGCTTATCACTCATGATTGTGTATCGAGAGGTGTTGCAAATGTTGAGGTCATCCTTCAGGCTAGCCAAAAACCACTCCCTGCAAGTGGACTCCACTTCCACAATACCAAATGCTAGAGGGAAAATACAATCATTGGGGTCAATACCCACAGCTGTCAATAAATTCCCTTTGTACCTGGTCGTAATGTGACATCCATCTACAAATATTATTGGCCTACATCCCATCAACCAGCCTCTCTTGCATGCATCCAATGACTAGTACAATGTTGAGAAATGTTCTTTTTTCTCCTTGGTATTTTCATCAAAGATCTCCTTTGTGCAAAGGTAAAACTTGTTGCCAGGGTTTGTTGCCTCAACTCCTCTCCATAATCTCATAGCATCTTATATTGGTCATCATCCTCACCTCTGATCTGCTTTACTGATGCTCTTCTAGCCCTTCCCAGTTTGCTCCTACTTGGAATTAGATTGTACTCCTGTTGAACCTTCTCCTCAAATTTCTGCAGTGGCATCTTCTCATTGCCCCTAAATTCATCTCTGAATTTTTTGGTTGTCAGACCCTTCAGTTTCCATGTCTTAGGGCATGTGTGCTGATCACTGTATTTCTTGATCACTAAGCTAATTTTCCTGTTATCCATCCCTGCTTTCAAGTACCATGGGCAATTATCAATGCATACCGCTTCTACTATAGTTGATGTGTTTCTCGTTTTTTGATTGCAACTCTGTTTCTAATGCTATAAGAGGTAATAGCATGCCTCAACTCTTCAACAGTACCAAACACCATACCTAATCTGAATACAGGGGCATTCAAACCAGTTTCTGGATTGAAAGCCTTGAAGTTTTACTTGAGTTTGTCCTTCTCTTCTTTGGATAACATTATGGTTGGATCAGCTAGAGCATCTTCTGCTAGCTCTGTTCCATAGTCACATGTATAAACCTTTTCTCTGTGATCATCCACCTCTTTGTCAACATGTTCCTCAAACAGATCATCATCCCCATCCATTATATCATACCCACTGTCATAGAATTCCTCATCTGTGTCTAAATCTGCTGCACCATTTTCATCTTCTCCCTCCATTTCCTCATCAGCACATCCTGAAGATGTTGCTTCAGTAAACAATTTCCTTGCTCTCCTTTCATTTGACTCACTTCTCACTTAGTTGAGCTAGCTTGTTCTTTTCCCTTGCCATCTTTTGTTGGGTTTATGACCTTTGGCAACTCAGGCTGTCCATCAACAGTAATATCATTTGTAAGAAGGATGTTTAATGTCTCTCCATGGTCTATGAGCAGCAACAGATTCTTGTGTATTGTGCTAGCTGCTATCATGGGAAGGCTATCAGCATCACACTTCATCTCTCTCATTCCTTCATTAAGTGTCCTTCCAGGCTGACACCAGTATACATCATGCTGCCCTGTCTCTCTATCATACCCTAGCGGCTTCACAAAGTCTTCAATCCATAGTATAGACCAAGTGTCACAATCACAATCATCAAACCAATCAACTTCATAGTCAATGTAGCTGTTGCTGTTGTTGATTCCATAGAACAATCCTTTGTGATGAATTTCTACTGTGAAATGCCCATCAAAATCACCTACAATTCGGAGAATGCAAAAACATTCAGTTCATTGAGAAATCTTTAGTTAACACTGCTTTAACGATTTTCACTTCGAAGTGCCAAATAGCAGTAACAGCAAGCAAACATGTTCATTTAAGTAGCAACAAGCAAACTTCTGTACCCACATCCTACTTTGGGAGTACGCATTGTTTATTACTGGATCTTCAATTAGTAAACATGTTAACTGAAGATCCACTAGTAAACATGTTCATTTAAGTGTCACAAATTTCCTAACTTTGAAAAATGAACTATTGTACCCACTACCACTGTCCAAATATTCAGTTAGCTACTGTCCAAAAATTAAGTTAGCTACTGTCAAAATATTTAGAAAGTCAGGTAGCTACTGTCGAAAAATTCAGTTAGCTACTATCGAAAAATTCAGTTAAGTATAGTTCATGAAAATTACAAACTTCTGTACCCACATCATATGTTTTCACAGGAGCAAACATGTTCTAACAATCTTGTACAATGGGTGGCTAATTTCTGAGGCATATCTCAATATTCACGTTTGCTACGTCTTGAGCTTGCGTTTGTTTTCCTTGAAGAGGAAAGGGTGATGCAGCAAAGTAGCGTAAGTATTTCCCTCAGTTTTTGAGAACCAAGGTATCAATCCAGTAGGAGGCTCCTCAAAAGTCCCACGCACCTACACAAACAAACAAGAACCTCACAACCAACGCAATAAAGGGGTTGTCAATCCCTTTGCGGCCACTTGCGAAAGTGAGATCTGATAGAGATAATATGATAAGGTAAATATTTTTGGTATTTTTATGATATAGATTGGAAAAGTAAAGATGCAAATAAAAGTAGATGGTAAACTTATATGATAAAAGATAGACCCGGGGGCCATAGGTTTCACTAGTGGCTTCTCTCAAGATAGCATAAGTATTACGGTGGGTGAACAAATTACTGTCGAGCAATTGATAGAAAAGCGAATAATTATGAGATTATCTAGGCATGATCATGTATATAGGCATCACGTCCGTGACAAGTAGACTGACTCCTGCCTGCATCTACTACTATTACTCCACACATCGACCGACTCCTGCCTGCATCTAGAGTATCAAGTTCATAAAGAACAAAGTAACGCATTAAGAAAGATGAGATGATGTAGAGGGATAAACTCATGCAATATGATATAAACCCCATCTTTTTATCCTCGATGGCAACAATACAATACGTGCCTTGCTGCCCCTACTGTCACTGGGAAAGGACACCACAAGATTGAACCTAAAGCTAAGCACTTCTCCCATTGCAAGAAAGATCAATCTAGTAGGCCAAACCAAACTCATAATTCGAAGAGACTTGCAAAGATAACTTAATCACACATAAAAGAATTCAGAGGAGATTCAAATATTTCTCATAGATAAACTTGATCATAAACGCACAATTCATCGGATCTCGACAAACACACCGCAAAAAGAGTTACATCAAATAGATCTCCAAGAAGATCGAGGAGAACTTGGTATTGAGATTCAAAGAGAAAGAAGAAGCCATCTAGCTAATAACTATGGACCCAAAGGTCTGTGGTAAACTACTCAAAACTCATCAGAAGGGCCTTGGAGATGATGCAGAGGCCCTCCGTGGTCGGTTCCCCCTCCGGCGGAGCGCCGGCGAAGGCTCCAAGATGGGATCTCACGGATACAGAAGGTTGCGGCGGTGGAATTAGGTTTTCGTGGTGCTCTTGGATGTTTTCGGGGTTACATGGGTATATATAGGAGGAAGAAGTAGGTTAGTGGACGCTCGAGGGGCCCACGAGGGTGGGGGGCGCGCCCACCCCTAGGGGGCGTGCCGGGCACCCTAGTGGCCGCCTCCTCTATTGCTTGAAGTCCATTCCAAGTCCCCTGGATCACGTTTGTTCCAAAAAGATCGCTCCCGAAGGTTTCATTCCGTTTGGACTCTGTTTGATATTCCTTTTCTTGGAAACACTGAAATAGGCAAAAAAAACAGCAATTCGGGCTGGGCCTCCGGTTAGTAGGTTAGTCCCAAAAATGATATAAAAGTGTAAAGTAAAGCCCATAAACATCCAAAACGGGTAATATAATAGCATGGAACAATAAAAAATTATAGATACGTTAGAGACGTATCAAGCATCCCCAAGCTTAATTCCTGCTCGTCCTCGAGTAGGTACATGATAAAAACAGAATTTTTGATGCGGAATGCTACCTAGCATAATTCTCAATGTAATTTTCTTTATTGTGGCATGAATGTTTAGATCAAAATGATTCAAAATAAAAGTTCATATTGACATAAGAAATAGTAATACTTTAAGCATACTAACTAATCAATCATGTCTTCTCAAAATAGCATGGCTAAAGAAAGTTCATCCCTACAAAATCATATAGTTTGGTCATGCTCCATTTTCGTCACACAAGAATGCTCTCATCTTGCACACCCCCGATGACAAGCCAAGCAATTGTTTCATACTTAAGTAATCTCAAACTTTTTCAACTTTCATGCAATACATGAGCGCGAGCCATCGATATAACACTATGGGTGGAATAGAATATGATAATGGAGGTTCTGTGGAGAAGACAAAAAAGGAGAAAGTCTCATGTTGACGAGGATAATCAACGGGCTATGGAGATGCCCATTAATTGATGTCAACATGAGGAGTAGGGATTACCATGCAACGGATGCACTAGAGCTATAAATGCATGAAAGCTCAACAAAAGAAACTAGTGGGTGTGCATCCAACTTGCTTGCTCACGAAGACCTAGGGCATTTTGAGGAAGCCCATCGTTGGAATATACAAGCGAAGTTCTATAATGAAAAATTCCCACTAGTATATGGAAGTGACAACATAAAAGACTTTCTATATGAAGAACATGGTGCTACTTTGAAGCACAAGTGTGGAAAACAATAGTAACATTGCCCCCTTTTTTCTTTTCTTTTCTTTTTGGACCTTTTTTTCTTTCTTTTTCTTTCTTTTTCTTTGGCCTTTCTTCTTTTTTTTCATTTGGGGACAATGCTCTAATAATGATGGTCATCACACTTCCATTTATTTACAACTCATGAATTACAATTCAAAACTAGAACAAGATATGACTCTATATGAATGCCTCCGGCGGTGTACCGGGATGGGCAATGAATCAAGAGTGACATGCATGAAAATTATGAAGGTGGCTTTGGCACAAATACAATGTCAACTACATGATCATGCAAGGCAATATGACAATGATGATGCGTGTCACGATAAACGGAACGGTGGAAATTTGCATGGCAATATATCTCAGAATGGCTATGGAAATTCCATAATAGGTAGGTATGGTGGCTGTTTTGAGGAAGATATAAGGAGGTTTATGTGTGATAGAGCGTATCGTATCATGGGGTTTGGATGCACTGGCGAAGTTTGCACCAACTCTCAAGGTGAGAAAGGGCAATGCACGGTACCGAAGAGGCTAGCAATGATGGAAAGGTAAAAGTGCGTATAATCCATGGACTCAACATTAGTCATAAAGAACTCATATACTTATTACAAAAATCTACAAGTCATCAAAAACAAAGCACTACGCGCATGCTCCTAGGGGGATAGATTGATAGGAAAAGACCATCGCTCGTCCCCGACCGCCACTCATAAGGATGACAATCTAAAAACACCTCATATTTCAAATTTGTTACACAACGGTTACCATACGTGCATGCTACAGGACTTGCCAACTTCAACACAAGTATTCTTTAAATTCACAATTACCCAACTAGTATGACTCTAATATCACCACCTCTATATCTCAAAACAATTATAAAGCATCAAATTGATCATAGCATCCAATTCACTTCCTATGATAGTTTTTATTATACCCAACTTGGATGCCCATCATTCTAGGACAAATTTTATAACCATAGCAAATACCATGCTGTTCTAAGAGACTCTCAAAATAATATAAGTGAAGCATGAGAGATTAACAATTTCTACAAAATCTAGCCACCACCGTGCTCTAAAAGATTTAAGTGAAGCACTAGAGCAAAACTATCTAACTCAAAATTAAGTGAAGCACATAGAGCATTCTAATAAATTCCAATCAAGTGGGTTTCTCCCAAAAGGTGTGTACAACAAGGATGACTGTGGTGATCTAAAAAGCAAAGACTAATATCATAATAGACGCTCCAAGCAAAACACATATCATGTGGCGAATAAAAATATAGCTCCAAGTAAAGTTATCGATAGACGAAGACGAAAGAGGGGATGCCTTCCGGGGCATCCCCAAGCTTAGGCTTTTGGTTATCCTTGAATATCTTGGGGTTGCATGGGCATCCCCAAGCTTAGGCTCTTTCCACTCCTTATTCCATAGTCCATCAAATCTTTACCCAAAACTTGAAAACTTCACAACACAAAACTTAACAGGAAATCTCATATGCTCCGTTATTGCAAGAAAGAAAAAACCACCACATAAGGTATTGTAATGAACTCATTCTTTATTTATATTGGTGTTAAACCTACTGTATTCCAACTTCTCTATGGTTCATACCCCTTGATACTAGCCATAGATGCATCAAAATAAGCAAACAACACACGAAAAACAGAATCTGTCAAAAATAGAACAGTCTGTAGCAATTTTTAACTCTCGAATACTTCTGGAACTCTAAAAATCCTATGAAAATAGTCCTGGGCAATTTTTTTATTGACCTACAGCAAAAAGAATCAACACAAAAGAACGTTTCTGTGAATTACTAAAATTATTTTTGTGCGTGCAAAGTTTCTGTTTTTTAGCAGAATCAAATTAACTATCACCATAGGTTATCCTATAGGTTCTACTTGGCACAAACACTAATAAAAACATGAAAACACATCTAAACAGAAGCTAGATGAAATATTTATTACTAAACATAAGCAAAAACAAAAATAAAAAATAAAAATGGGTTGCCTCCCAACTAGCGCTATCGTTTAACGCCCCTAGCTAGGCATAAAACCGAGGATAGATCTAAGTAGTGCCATCTTTGGCAGTAAATTCATAAGTAGCTCGCATGATAGATTCATAGGGTAATTTGACTTTCTTTCTTGGAAAGTGTTCCATGCCTTCCCTTAATGGAAATTGGAATCTAATATTCCCTTCCTTCATATCAATAATTGCACCAATCGTTCTAAGGAAAGGTCTACCAAGAATAATATGACATGAAAGATTGCAATCTATGTCAAGAACGATAAAATCTACGAGCACATAGTTCCTATTTGCAATAATAAGAACATCATCGATTCTTCCCATAGGCTTCTTAATGGTGGAATCCGCAAGGTGCAAATTTAAAGAGCAATCATCAAGATCATGGAAACCTAGAATATCACATAAAGTTTTTGGAATCGTGGAAACACTAGCACCCAAATCACACAAAGCATAGCACTCATGATCTTTAATTTTAATCTTTATAGTAGGTTCCCACTCATCACAAAGTTTTCTAGGTATAGAAACTTCCAAATTAAGTTTTTCCTCATAAGATTGCATCAAGGCATCAACAATATGTTTGGTAAAAGCTTTATTTTGACTATAAGCATGAGGAGAATTCAATATGGATTGCAACAAGGAAATACAATCTATTAAAGAACAATTATCATAATTAAATTCCTTGAAATCCATAATAGTGGGTTCAATGCTATTTAAAGTCTTGACCTCTCCAATCCCACTTTTACCAAATCTAGCATCAAGATCTACAAACTCTAAATCATTGGGACACCTTTTAACTAAAGTTGACTCATCTCCAGTCCCATTATTATTAAGATTCATATTGCAAAACAAAGATTTAATAGGGGACACATCAATAACTTTTAGATCTTCATCATTATTTTCATAGGAACTAGAAGAACACGCTTTTACAAAGCAATCTTTCTTAGCACGCAATCTCGCGGTCTTTCTTTGCACTCATCAATGGAAATTCTCATAGCTTTGAGAGACTCATTGATATCATGCTTAGGAGGAGTAGATCTAAGTTTCAAATAATCAACCTCAAGCGAAAGTCTATCAACGTTCCTATCCAAATCATCAACTTTAAGCAATTTTTCTTCAAGTAAGGCTTTAAAATTCTTTAACACTATTCTCAAAATCAGAGGGCATCTTATTAAAATTGCCATAAGAATTATTGTAGGAATTTCCATAATTATTAGAGGAATTACTAGGGAACGGTCTAGGATTAAAGTTTCCTCTATAAGCGTTGTTACCAAAATTATTCCTACCAACAAAATTCACATCCATAGTGTCGTGGGAAACGAACACCTATGGGGCAGGGCCCCTTTCGGTCCGGCAAGGGAGCGGAGAGCGCACGAAGAGCGGATCGAGGCAAAGCGCGCGAGCGATTTTACCCAGCTTCGGAGCTCTCCGGAGAGATAATACTCCTACTGCTGCTTTGTGGTTGTATTACGTTCTTGCTCGAGAGCGTGAGAGTGTTGTAGTTTCGAGTGAGTCGAACCCCTTCTACGTTGCGCATGGGCCTCCTTTTATAGGATAAAGGGGTCACCGACAGGTGGCAACGCATGCATGGGTAAAAGTGTAAAAAGAGTGGTTGGTACAACTGCTTCTACAGTGGATCCTACCTAACTCTGACGGTAGGGGACAAAGGCATTAAATGCCCGTCCGCGTCGCCCAAACAGTGCAGAAAAGCGACCGTTAGGGGCACCACCGATTGCCACGATGGCCTTCTCGTCATCTCCACTCGCCACCTCGCACCGCTTGGTTGCACAGCTTCCCGCCACGTGCGCCTGGAACGGTCCTGTGGCGACACATTGACGGATGCGCTGGAGCGTGGGCACAGAGTGGTGGCTTCTCCGCGGCAAGCGCCTTGCCGCGGTCGTTGTCTTGTCGCGCCCGGAAGCTTGCCGCTCGCCGGGTCTTGCCGGGACGCGCGGTGCGTTGCAGCAAATTCCTTGAAATGCTTTAGCTAGCTTTCCCGGCAAGCTCCTCTTGCCGGGGCCTCGACCTTCCCGGCAAGCTCCTCTTGCTGGGGCCTTGTCTTCTCAGTTAAAACACTTTGTTCTTGAATGGCTCCAATAGGAACTACGGAGGATCTTGGCGGGCACCCGGCAAGCCTTGCCGCGGGCGCTGCGACTGCCCGTGCACAAGTTCGGGATACTAAGGTACCCCTACTTTAGTACACCGACAGGAGCCCCCGGGCCTGGGCCATACACGGTGCCGAGCGCTGTTGGGCCAGGCCCAAAACAGGGCACGGGCACGCGCGGCCTGGGTCCACACCGTATCTAACTCCGTATCCACCGCGTCCTCCCATAACGGCACGCGTCGAATGCGGCATCGTGGGAGAGATCGTGGGTGATTCTTTATTCGGAAAAAGCGTAACGTTCGCTTCCTCCTCTTTATAAGCAAGGGAAACAGGGGCCGTTCCCCCACCTTCGCCACTTGCGGTTCCAATCTTCAGAAATCTCCGCCGCTCCCCTCCGCTTCCCAAAGCCGAAAGAGAGCAGCGCTCCGCCCCCCGTCGCCGCCGTCGCCGCCAACGCCCTCGCTCTCCCCCACCGCCTCCGCCATGGCTCCGAAGACCGGGAAGGGTGCAAAGTCAGCCGAGGCGCTGCGGCTTGAGCCGCTGCGGAAGGAGCGGGCACTCTTCCCCCCTGAGCTCTCCCCGAAGGAGCTGAGGGAATGGTTCTACCTCTTCTGGTCGACGGAGACGCGGGCGCATCCGCGCACGCAGGTACTCTCCGCCGAAGCTTCTACTTCGAAACGGTGTCCAAGAGGATACCACTTCTTCTCTCTGTTCTTCTACTGCGGGCTCTGCCCGCCTTTCTCTGATTTCTTTTGCGATATCATGAACACCTACGGGTTTCATCTCCTTGATTTCACCCCCAACGCCGTTCTGACCATGGCGGTTTTCGCACACCTCTGCGAGAACTTTGTCGGGATCCACCCAAACGTAGCCCTTTTCCACCATTACTTCATGCCCCGAGTCGAGAGAGGAGAGCCCTTAGCTGGCGGGATCGCCTGGGTCTCGAGAGCCGGTATGAAGGAGGTCTATCTGGAGGGGGAGCTCCGCAGCAAATGGGATGAGTGGACAACGGAATGGTGTTGGATTATTGATGCGAACCCGCAACCGTTCACTGCTCTGCGCCAAACTCCGGCTGTGCGCGGCAACGATTGGAGCGCCCTGCCACCGGACGATGCCAGACTGAAGATCGCCACTACCCGGATCTTGCGGCTCAGGCTCGCCGGGCTCACTGTTGGTGCTGTTGGCGCGGATTTTCTTCGCCGCCGCATCGCCCCTCTGCAGGAGAGGGGGAGACTCACCTGGCTGTTCGGGGGTCCGGCGGACATCATGAGGATGCGCCCGGGCCTCAACTTCAATTTTACTGTCTTGGAGTTGGATGGGATCCTCAAGGAGTTATTTAAGCATGACCCCAACCATCCCGAGTGGTTTAGGCTGCCGCAGGGCGTCGTCCCGTTGTGCAATAATTCCTCGCTCGATCGCATCCGCGCGATGATGCTGGAGTGCGACTCGCATGGAATTATTCCAACTTGGCAGGAGCCCGCCGACGACGTCGTGCAGCAATTCTTCGACGACTTGGTGGAGGTGGCAGTCCGCGCCAACGAGCAGAGGCTCCTCATCCGCGACACCACTGATGATGAGATGCGGCGCATCGCCACCAGGGCGGAGGAGGCGGCGGCAGCTGCCGCCGCGGGCGAGTTTGGTTTTACTGTGGAGGAAGCAGAGGCGGCCGAGGCGGCAAGCCTTGTCGACCGAGAGGAGCTTGCCGGGGAGATCGCCGGCGAGGGAGAGCCCGAAGACGGGTCAGGCGAGCCCGCTGAAGGTGCTAGTGGCCAGCCGTCTTTAAGCAACTTGCCGCAGGCGGAGCTCCCAGCGCAGCCCACAGCTCCACCAAGAAGGCGCCTCCGCAGGACCGGAGACATAGCAGGGCGGCAAGCGGGTCAACAGCCGCAGCGCCGCGGAACACGCTCCACTGCGGCAAGCATCGTTGCCGCGGGAGCGCCCCACACCGCGCCGGCAACTGGAGCGGGGTCCTCTCATGCTGCCGCTTCTGACCCTGCCGCAGCTCCCGCCAAGCGGCCAAGGGAGCCTACTCCTCCGCCTCATCGTGCTGAAAGAGTACCGGACTTCGACCTCTCTGCGCTCAGCTCCGACGAGGAGGAAGAAGTGGAGTAAGTTTTTCTGTTGTGTTTACTTTTCTTCAATTCTTGATGATTCTTGTCTTGTATCTGATCTGCTTTCTTCTGAACCTTGCTCCTTTCCAGGACTCTGGCCCAGAGAGCGGCGAAGAGGGCCAAGGTCCCCATGGTTGTCATCGAGGATGATCCTGCTGTGACAACAGAGGACGCGTCCGAGACCACCTTGTCGGACCCGGCAACTACTCCTCGAAGCAGCCCCCAGCGCAGCCCCCAGCGTAAGTATTTGTTCACTTCCTGTTGTGGGGCGCGCATGGGTGCTCTTTCCTTGCTGATATCTTGATTGTTGGTTTGCTTGTGTAGGAGCAGAACAGGTTCACCAGGAACAACCAGAAGCTGCCCCTGAGGTGTTATCTGCTTCGACTACGCCGCCATGGGATGATTCTCCGGCAAGGGAGCGCTCTCCGGCAAGGGAGAGGTCCCCGGCAAGGGGCAGTTCTCCGACAAGGGACGGGACCAGTGACCCCCCGGTGGTGGAGCCCATGATTACAAAGCCCAGCACAGGTAATCCTTCTTGTCAGAAAACTTCCCTTGGGGTTCTTCTTCTTCTGATCTTCTTTTTTGGATATTTGCTTGACTTTTTCTCCCTCTTCCTGTCTTCAGATCCTCCCTCCACGGAGCCGATGGAGACCGAAGCCACCGGCGAGGAGAACGTGCGCGGCAACACTGACGATGCCCCCGCCACCGAAGAATAGGCCGGCGCTGATGATCCCGCCAACGAAGAGGCCGCCAAGGCTGCTGGCGCAGGAGCTGGCGAGGAATCCGGCGATCGCACTGACGACCCTGGGGCCGCAGGAGCGCAAGGCGCTACACCGACCGCCGATCCCTCCGCCGCTGATGCAGCGCCAGGCTCCGAGGAGCCCCAGCCCAGCGCCTACTTAAAGGCTGGCGATGGTGTCTTCATCAAGCTTCCCTGGCGCGCCAAAGATGTCGTGGGAAACGAACACCTATGGGGCAGGGCCCCTTTCGGTCCGGCAAGGGAGCGGAGAGCGCACGAAGAGCGGATCGAGGCGAAGCGCGCGAGCGATTTTACCCAGCTTCGGAGCTCTCCGGAGAGATAATACTCCTACTGCTGCTTTGTGGTTGTATTACGTTCTTGCTCGAGAGCGTGAGAGTGTTGTAGTTTCGAGTGAGTCGAACCCCTTCTACGTTGCGCATGGGCCTCCTTTTATAGGATAAAGGGGTCACCGACAGGTGGCAATGCATGCAGGGGTAAAAGTGTAAAAAGAGTGGTTGGTACAACTGCTTCTACAGTGGATCCTACCTAACTCTGACGGCAGGGGACAAAGGCATTAAATGCCCGTCCGCGTCGCCCAAACAGTGCAGAAAAGCGACCGTTAGGGGCGCCACCGCTTGCCACGATGGCCTTCTCGTCATCTCCACTCGCCACCTCGCACCGCTTGGTTGCACAGATTCCCGCCATGTGCGCCTGGAACGGTCCTGTGGCGACACGTTGATGGAGCGCTGGAGCGTGGGCACAGAGTGCTGGCTTCGCCACGGCAAGCGCCTTGCCGCGGTCGTTGTCTTGTCGCGCCGAAAGCTTGCCGCTCGCCGGGTCTTGCCGGGATGCACGGTGCGTTGCAGCAAATTCCTTGAAATGCTTTAGCTAGCTTTCCCGGCAAGCTCCTCTTGCCGGGGCCTCGACCTTCCCGGCAAGCTCCTCTTGCCGGGGCCTTGTCTTCTCAGTTAAAACACTTTGTTCTTGAATGGCTCCAATAGGAACTACGGAGGATCTTGGCAGGCACCCGGCAAGCCTTGCCGCGGGCGCTGCGACTGCCCGTGCACAAGTTCGGGATACTAAGGTACCCCTACTTTAGTACACCGACACATAGATTCATTATTATTCTCAATCAAAGTAGACAAAGGCATATCATTAGGATCAATAGGAGTACTCTTAGTAGCAAAAAATTTCATAAGTTCATCCATCTTTCCACTCAAAACATTAATTTCTTCTATAGCGTGCAATTTTTTATTAGTAGATCTTTCGGTGTGCCATTGAGAATCATTAACCATAATATTATCAACGAGTTTAGTAGCTTCTCCTAAGGTGATTTCCATAAAAGTGCCTCCCGCGGCCGAATCTAAAAGATTTCTACAAGCAAAA
This sequence comes from Triticum timopheevii, assembly GCA_963921465.1. Taxonomy (NCBI): domain Eukaryota; kingdom Viridiplantae; phylum Streptophyta; class Magnoliopsida; order Poales; family Poaceae; genus Triticum; species Triticum timopheevii. Next base: position 629,155,150 of record OY997266.1, on the reverse strand, counting down.
TTCAATCTGGCATAAAAGTTTTGTATGATCATCCATAAATTCAAATCATGAGTAGGGCAATTGTGAATCATCAATTTCATTCTTTCCCAAGATTGGGCAACATGCTCATGATAAAGTTGTTTAAAATTCATAATATCGTTCCTAAGAGATATGATCTTAGAGGGAGGAAAATACTTAGAGATAAAAGCATCTTTGCACTTATTCCAAGAATCAATACTATTCTCAGGAAAAGATGAAAACCAAATCTTAGCATGATCTCTAAGTGAAAACGGAAATAACTTCATTTTAACAATATCATTATTCGTATCTTTCTTCTTTTGCATCTCACACAAATCAACAAAGTTGTTTAGATGGGTAGCGGCATCTTCACTAGGAAGGCCAGAGAACTGATCTTCATAACAAGATTCAGTAAAGCAGCATTGATTTCACAAGACTCAACATCATTAAGAGGAGCAATCGGAGTGCTAAGGAAACCATTATTATTGGTATTGGAAAAGTCACACAATTTGGTATTATCTTGCGCCATCGCGAAAAGTAATCCAACACACAAGCAAACAAAAAGGCAAGCAAAAGAGAGGGGAGCTTGGGAAAGAGAGGGCGAATAAAACGGCAAGGGTGAAGTGGGGGAGAGGAAAACGAGAGGCAAATGGCAAATAATGTAATGCGAGGGAGATGAGTTTGTGATGGGTACTTGGTATGTCTTGACTTGAGCGAAGACCTCCCCGGCAACGGTGCCAAAAATCCTTCTTGCTACGTCTTGAGCTTGCGTTGGTTTACCTTGAAGAGGAAAGGGTGATGCAGCAAAGTAGCGTAAGTATTTCCCTCAGTTTTTTAGAACCAAGGTATCAATCCAGTAGGAGGCTCCTCAAAAGTACCACGTGCTGCTACGTCTTGAGCTTGCATTGGTTTTCCTTGAAGAGGAAAGGGTGATGCAGCAATAGTAGCGTAAGTATTTCCCTCAGTTTTTGAGAACCAAGGTATCAATCCAGTAGGAGGCTCCTCAAAAGTCCCACACACCTACACAAATAAATAAGAACTCGCAACCAACGCAATAAAGGGGTTGTCAATCCCTTCACAGCCACTTGCGAAGTGAGATCCGATAGAGATAATATGTTAATATAAATATATTTTTGGTATTTTATAATATAGATTAGAAAAATAAAGATGCAAATAAAAGTAGATTGAAAGCTTATATGATAAAAGATAGACCCGGGGGCCATTGGTTTCACTAGTGGCTTCTCTCAAGATAGCATAAGTATTATGGTGGGTGAACAAATTACTGTCGAGCAATTGATAGAAAAGCGAATAATTATGAGAATATCTAGGCATGATCATGTATATAGGCATCACGTCCGTGACAAGTACACCGACTCCTGCCTGCATCTACTACTATTACTCCACACATCGACCGCTATCCAGCATGCATCTAGAGTATTAAGTTCATAAAGAAGCATTATGTAGACGGATAAACTCATGCAATATGATATAAACCCCATCTTTTTATCCTTGATGTTAACATTACAATACGTGCCTTGCTGCCCCTGCTGTCACTGGGAAATGACACTGCAAGATTGAACCGAAACCTAAGCACTTCTCCCATTGCAAGAAAGATCAATCTAGTAGGCCAAACCAAACTGATAATTAGAAGAGACTTGCAAAGATAACTTAATTACACATAAAAGAATTCAGAGGAGATTCAAATATTTCTCATAGATAAACTTGATCATAAACCCATAATTCATCGGATCTCGACAAACACACCGCAAAAAGAGTTACATCGAATAGATCTCCAAGAAGATCAAGGAGAACATGGTATTGAGATCCAAAGAGAGAGAAGAAGCCATCTAGCTAATAACTATGGACCCGAAGGTCCGTGGTAAACTACTCACAACTCATCGGAGAGGCTATGGTGCTGATGTAGAAGCCCTCCGTGGTTGATTTCCCCTCCGGTGGAGCGCCGGCGAAGGCTCCAAGATGGGATCTCGCGGATATAGAAGGTTACAATTGTGGAAATAGTATTTTATGGTCTCCTCTGATGTTCTCGGGGTACGTGGGTATATATAGGATGAAGAACTAGGTCGGTGGACGTCCGAGGGGCCCACGAGATAGTGGCGCGCCCAGTAGGGGGGGCGCCCTCCACCCTCGTGGCTTCCTCGATTGCTTCTTGACTTGCACTCCAAGTCCTCTGGATCACGTTTGTTCCAAAAAGATCGCCCCCGAAGGTTTCATTCCGTTTGGACTCTGTTAGATATTCCTTTTCTTTGAAACACTGAAATTGGAAAAAAAAACCAGCAATACGGGCTGGGCCTCCGGGTAGTAGGTTAGTCCCAAAAATGATATAAAAGTGTAAAGTAAAGCCCATAAACATCCAAAACAGGTAATATAATAGCATGGAACAATCAAAAATTACAGTACGTTGGAGACGTATCAAGCATCCCCAAGCTTAATTCCTGCTTGTCGTCGAGTAGGTAAATGCTAAAAACAGAATTTTTGATGTGGAATTCTACCTAGCATAATTCTCAATGTCATTTTCTTTATTGTGGCATGATTGTTCAGATCCAAATGATTCAAGATAAAAGCTTATAAAACATAAAGAATAGTAATAGTTCGAAGCATACTAACAAATAATCATGTCCTATCAAAATAGCATAGCCAAAGAAAGCTTATCCCTACAAAATAATATAGTTAGGCCATGCTTCATTTTCATTACACAAAATATTCCCATCATGCACAACCCCGGTTTCAGCCAAGCAATTGGTTCATACTTCTTAATGCGCTTCAGGTTTTTCAACTCTTACGTAATACATGAGCGCAAGCCATGGACATAGCACTATGGTAGTATATGGTGGTGGCTGTGAGGACAAAAAGGGAGAACATAGTCTCACATTAACTAGGCGTATCAACGGGCTATGGAGATGCCCATCAATAGATATCAATGTGAGTGAGTAGGGATTGCCATGCAACGGATGCACTAGAGCTATAAATGTATGAAAGCTCAACAAAAGAAACTAAGTGGGTGTGCATCCAACTCGCTTGCTCACGAGGACCTAGGGAATTTTGAGGAAGCCCATCATTGGAATATACAAGCCAAGTTCTATAATGAAAAATTCCCACTAGTATATGAAAGTGACAACACAAGAGACTCTCTATCATGAAGATCATGGTGCTATTTCGAAGCACAAGTGTGGAAAAGAGATAGTAGCATTGTCCCTTCTCTCTTTTTCTCTCTTTTTTTATTTTTTTATTTTTTATTTGGCCTTTCTCTTTTTTTATTTGGCCTTTCCCTTTTTTATTTGGTGGGCTCTTTGGCCTTTTTTTAATGTCCGAAGTCTCATCTCGACTTGTGGGGGAATCATAGTCTTCATCATCCTTTCCTCACTTGGGACAATGCTCTAATAATGAAGATCATCACACTTTTATTAATTTACAACTCGAGAATTACAACTCAACACTTAGGACACAATATGACTCTATATGAATGCCTCCGGCGGTATACCGGGATATGCAATGAATCAAGAGCGACATGAATGAAAATTATGAGGGTGGCCTTGCCACAAATACAATGTCAACTACATGATCATCCACAGAGCAATATGACAATGATGGAGCGTGTCATAATAACGGAACGGTGGAAAGTTGCATCGCAATATGTCTCGTAATGGCTATGCAAATGCCATAATAGGTAGTAATGGTGGCTGTTTTGAGGAAGGTAAATAATGGGTGCATGATACCGGCGAAAGTTGCGCGGCACAATAGAGACTAGCAAAGTGGAAGGGTGAGTGTGCGTATATCCATGGACTCGCATTAGTCATAAAGAACTCATATACTTATTGCAAAAGTCTACTTGCCCTCGAAGCAAAGTACTACTCCGCATGCTCCTAGGGGAAGGGTTGGTAGGAGTTAACCATCGCGCGATCCCGACCTCCACTCATAAGTAAGACAATTAAAAGAGCACCTCATGCAACAAATTTGTCACACAACTTTTACCATACGTGCATGCTACGAGACTTGCCAACTTCAACACAAGTATCTGTCAATTTCATAATTACCCACTAGCATGACTCTAGCATTACCACCTCTATATCTCAAAACAATTATCAAGCATCAAATTGATCCTAGTGTTTTATGCACTTTCTATGATAGTTTTTATTATACCCAACTTGGATGTTCATCATTCTAGGACCAAATTTATAACCATAGCAAATACCATGCTGTTCTAAAAGTCTCTCAAAATAATATAAGTGAAGCATGAGATATCAACAATTTCTTAAAAGTTAAGCCACCGCCGTGCTCTAAAAGATATAAGTGAAGTACTAGAGCAAAAACTATATAGCTCAAAAGATATAAGTGAAGCACATAACGTATTCCAATAAATTCTAATCAAGCGGGCTTCTCCCAAAAGGTGTGTTCGGCAAGGATGATTGTGGAAAACTAAAAAGCAAAGACTAATATCATACAAGACGCTCCAAGCAAAACACATATCATGTGGCAAATAAAACTATAGCTCCAAGTAAAGTTACCGATAAACGAAGACGAAAGAGGGGATGCCTTCCGGGGGCATCCACAAGTTTAGGATTTTGGCTATTCTTGAATATCTTGGGGTGCCTTGGGCATCCCCAAGCTTAGGCTCTTACCACTCCTTATTCCATAGTCCATCAAATCTTTACCCAAAACTTGAAATCTTCACAACACAAAACTCAACAGGAAATCTCATAGGCTCCCTTAGTGAAAGAAAGCAAAACCACCACATAAGGTACTGTAATGAACTCATTATTTATTTATATTGGTGCTAAACCTACTGTATTTCAACTTTTCTATGGTTCATATCCTTACATACTAGCCATAGATGCATCAAAATAATCAAACAACACACGAAAAACAGAACCTGTCAAAAACAGAACAGTCTGTAGCAATCTGTAACCCTCGAATACTTCTGGAACTGTAAAAATCCTACCAAACTAGGAAGTCCTGGAAAATTTGTCTATTGATCTACAGCAAAAAGAATCAATGCAAAAGCATGTTTCTGTGAATTAAGAAAACTAATTTCGTGCGCACAAAGTTTCTATTTTTCAGCAGAATCAAATTAACTATCACCATAGGTTATCCTATAGGTTCTACAAGGCACAAACACTAATTAAAACATAAAAACACATCTAAACAGAAGGTAGATGCAAAATTTATTACTAAACAGAAACAAAAACAAAAACACAAATAAAATTGGGTTGCCGCCCAACTAGCGTTATCGTTTTACGCCCCTAGCAAGGCATAAAAGCGAGGATAGATCTAAGTGCTGCCATCTTTGGCACCCAATTCATAAGTAGCTCGCATGATGGATTCATAAGGTAATTTAACTTTATTTCTTGGAAAGTGCTCCATGCCTTTCCTTAATGGAAATTGGAATCTAATATTCCCTTCCTTCATATCAATAATCGCACCAATCGTTCTAAGGAAAGGTCTACCAAGAATAATAGGGCAAGAAAGATTGCAATCTATATCAAGAACGATAAAATCTACGGGCACCAAATTCCTATTTGTAACAATGAGAACATCATTGATCCTTCCCATTGGCTTTTTAATGGCGGAATCCGCAAGGTGCAAATTTAAAAAGCAATCATCAAGATCATGGAAACCTAGAATATCACATAAAGTTTTCGGAATCGTGGAAACACTAGCACCCAAATCACATAAAGCATAACAGTCATGATCTTTAATTTTAATCCTTATAGTAGGTTCCCACTCATCATAAAGTTTTCTAGGTATGAAAACTTCCAAATTAAGTTTTTCATCAAAAGATTGCATCAAGGCATCAACAATATGTTTGGTAAAAGCTTTATTTTGACTATAAGAATGAGGAGAATTCGCAAGGGATTGCAACAAGGAAATACAATCTTCTAAAGAACAATTATCATAATTAAATTCCTTGAAATCCAAGATAGTGGGTTCAATGCTATTTAAAGTCTTGACCTCTCCAATCCCACTTTTACCAAATTTAGCATCAAGATCTAAAAACTCCGAATCATCGGGACGCCTTTTAACTAAAGTTGACTCATCTCCAGTCCCATCATTATTAAGATTCATATTGCAAAACAAAGATCCAATAGGGTACACATCAATAACTTTAAGATCTTCATCATTACTTTCATGGAAACTAGAAGAACACGCCTTTATAGAGCAATCTTTCTTAGCACGCAATCTAGCGGTTCTTTATTTGCACTCATCAATGGAAATTCTCATAGCTTTGAGAGACTCATTGATATCATGCTTAGGAGGAGTAGATCTAAGTTTCAAAGAATTAACATCAAGCGAGAGTCTATCAACGTTCCTAGCCAAATCATCAACTTTGAGCAATTTTTCTTCAAGCAAGGCATTAAAATTCTTTTGAGAAATCATAAATTCTTTCACACTATTCTCAAAATCAGGGGGTATCTTATTAAAATTACCATAAGAATTATTGTAGGAATTTCCATAATTATTAGAGGAATTACTAGGGAACGGTCTAGGATTAAAGTTTCCTTTATAAGCATTGTTTCCAAAACTATTCCTACCAACGAAATTCACGTCCATAGATTCATTATTATTCTCAATCAAAGTAGACAAAGGCATATCATTGTGATCAATAGGAGCACTCTTAGTAGAAAACAATTTCATAAGTTCATCCATCTTTCCACTCAAAACATTAATTTCTTCTATAGCATGCACCTTTTTACTAGTAGATCTTTCGGTGTGCCACTGAGAATAATTAGCCATGATATTATCAAGGAGTTTTGTAGCTTCTCCTAAGGTGATTTCGATAAACGTGCCTCCCGCGGCCGAATCTAAAAGATTTCTAGAAGCAAAATTCAATCCGACATAAAAATTTTGTATGGTCATCCATAAATTCAAACCATGAGTAGGGCAATTGCGGATCATCAATTTCATTCTTTCCCAAGATTGGGCAACATGCTCATGATCAAGTTGTTTAAAATTCATAATATCGTTCCTAAGAGTGATGATCTTAGCGGGAGGAAAATACTTAGAGATAAAAGCATCTTTGCACTTGTTCCACGAATCAATACTATTCTTAGGCAAGGAAGAAAACCAAACTTTAGCACGATCTCTAAGTGAAAACGGAAATAACTTCAATTTAACAATATCATTATCCGTATCTTTCTTCTTTTGCATGTCACACAAGTCAACAAAGTTGTTTAGATGGGTAGCGGCATCTTCACTAGGAAGGCCGGAGAATTGATCTTTCATAACAAGATTCAGCAAAGCAATATTGATTTCACAAGACTCAACATCATTAAGAGGAGCAATCGGAGTACTAAGGAAATCATTATTATTGGTATTGGAGAAATCACACAATTTGGTATTATCTTGCACCATCACGACAAGTAATCCAACACACAAGCAAACAAGAAGGCAAGTGAAAGAGAGAGGAGATTGGGAAAGAGAGGGCGAATAAAACGGCAAGGGTGAAGCGGGGGAGAGGAAAACGAGAGGCAAATGGCAAATAATGTAAATGCGAGGGAGATGAGTTTGTGATGGGTACTTGGTTTGTCTTGACTTGGGCAAAGACCACCCCGGCAATGGCGCCAGAAATCCTTCTTGCGACGTCTTGAGCTTGCGTTGGTTTTCCTTGAAGAGGAAAGGGTGATGCAGCAATAGTAGCGTAAGTATTTCCCCCAGTTTTTGAGTACCAATGTATCAATCTAGTAGGAGGCTCCTCAAAAGTCCCACGCACCTACACAAACAAACAAGAACTCGCAACCAATGCAATAAAGGGGTTGTCAATCCCTCGACGACCACTTGCGAAAGCGAGATCTGATAGAGATAATATGATAAGATAAATGTATTTTTGGTATTTTATAATATATATTGGAAAAGTAAAGATGCAAATAAAAATAGATTGAAAGCTTATATGATAAAAGATAGACCCGGGGGCCATAGGTTTCACTAGTGGCTTCTCTCAAGATAGCATAAGTATTACGGTGGGTGAACAAATTACTGTCGAGCAATTGATAGAAAAGCGAATAATTATGAGATTATCTAGGCATGATCATGTATATAGGCATCACGTCCATGACAAGTAGACCGACTCTTGCCTGCATCTACTACTATTACTTCACACATCGACCGCTATCCAGCATGCATCTAGAGTATTAAGTTCATAAAGAACAGGATAACGCATTAGGAAAGATGACATGATGTAGAGGGATAAACTCATGCAATATGATATAAACCCCATCTTTTTATCCTCGATGTCAACAATACAATACGTGCCTTGCTGCCCCTGCTGTCACTGGGAAAGGACACCGCAAGATTGAACCCAAAGCTAAGCACTTCTCCCATTGCAAGAAAGATCAATCTAGTAGGCCAAACCCAACTGATAATTCGAAGAGGCTTGCAAAGATAACTTAATCACACATAAAAGAATTCAGAGGAGATTCAAATGTTTCTCATAGATAAACTTGATCATAAACCCACAATTCATCGGATCTCGGCAAACACACCGCAAAAAGAGTTACATCGAATAGATATCCAAGAAGATCAAGGAGAACATGGTATTGAGATCCAAAGAGAGAGAAGAAGCCATCTAGCTAATAACTATGGACCCAAAGATCTGTGGTAAACTACTCACAACTCATCGGAGAGGCTATGGTGTTGATATAGAAGCCCCCCGTGGTTGATTCCCCCTCCGGCGGAGCGCCGGCGAAGGCTCCAAGATGGGATCTCGCGGATACAGAAGGTTACGGTGGTGGAAATAGTTTTTCATGGTCTTCTCTGATGTTCTCGGGGTACATGGGTATATATAGGAGGAAGAAGTAGGTCGGTGGATGCCCGAGGGGCCCAAGAGATAGGGGTGCGCGCCCAGTAGGGGGGCGCGCCCTCCACCCTCATGGCTTCCTTTATTGCTTCTTGACTTGCACTCCAACTCCTCTGGATCACGTTTGTTCCAAAAAGATTGCCCCCAAAGGTTTCATTCCGTTTGGACTCCATTTGATATTCCTTTTCTTTGAAACACTGAAATAGGCAAAAAAACAACAATACAGGCTGGGCCTCCGGTTAGTAGGTTAGTCCCAAAAATGATATAAAAGTGTAAAGTAAAGCCCATAAACATCCAAAACAGGTAATATAATAGCATGGAACAATAAAAAATTATAGATACATTGGAGACGTATCACGCGCCTACACAAACAAACAAGAACCTCGCAACCAACGCAATAAAGGGGTTGTCAATCCCTTGACGGCCGCTTGCGAAAGTGAGATCTGATAGAGATAATATGATAAGATAAATATTTTTGGTATTTTTATGATATAGATTGGAAAAGTAAAGATGCAAATAGAAGTAGATGGTAAACTTATATGATAAAAGATAGACCCATGGGCCATAGGTTTCACTAGTGGCTTCTCTCAAGATAGCATAAGTATTACGGTGGGTGAACAAATTACTGTCGAGCAATTGATAGAAAAGCGAATAATTATGAGATTATCTAGGCATGATCATGTACATAGGCATCACGTATGTGACAAGTAGACCGACTCCTGCCTGCATCTACTACTATTACTCCACACATCGACTGACTCATGCCTGCATCTAGAGTATTAAGTTCATAAAGAACAGAGTAACACATTAAGAAAGATGACATGATGTATAGGGATAAACTCATGAAATATGATATAAACCCCATCTTTTTATCCTCGATGGCAACAATACAATACGTGCCTTGCTGCGCCTGCTATCACTGGGAAAGGACACCGAAAGATTGAACCCAAAGCTAAGCACTTCTCCCATTGCAAGAAAGATCAATCTAGTAGGCTAAACCAAACTGATAATTCGAAGAGACTTGCAAAGATAACTTAATCACACATAAAAGAATTCAGAGGAGATTCAAATATTTCTCATCGATAAACTTGATCATAAACCCACAATTCATCGGATCTCGACAAACACACCGCAAAAAGAGTTACATCGAATAGATCTCCAAGAAGATCGAGGAGAAATTGGTATTGAGATTCAAAGAGAGAGAAGAAGCCATCTAGCTAATAACTATGGACCCGAAGGTCTGTGGTAAACTACTCACAACTCATCGGAAGGGCCTTGGAGATATGTAGAGGCCCTCCATGGTTGATTCCCCCTCCAGCGGAGCACCAGCGAAGGCTCCAAGATGGGATCTCGCGGATACGGAAGGTTGCGGCGGTGGAATTAGGTTTTCGTGGTGCTCTTGGATGTTTTCGGGGTACATGGGTATATATAGGAGGAAGAAGTAGGTCGGTGGACGCTCGAGGGGCCCACTCTGGTGGGGGGCGCGCCCACCCCTAGGGGGCTCACCGGGCACCGTCGTGGCCGCCTCCTCTGTTGCTTGATGTCCACTCTAAGTCCCCTGGATCACGTTTGTTCCAAAAAGGTCGCTCCCGAAGGTTTCATTCCTTTTGGACTTCTTTGATATTCCTTTTCTTCGAAACACTGAAATAGGCAAAAAAAAAACAGCAATTCGGGCTGGGCCTCCGGTTAGTAGGTTAGTCCCAAAAATGATATAGAAGTGTAAAGTAAAGCCCATAAACATCCAAAATGGGTAATATAATAGCATGGAACAATCAAAAATTATAGATACGTTGACATATCAATGTTCACAAAGCAGAGCCCTTTTTAACCCAGGAGAAACCATGTACAGAACTGGCACTATGGATGAATGTGAAGGGGCTTTCATACAACTCGCCGTTAAACAAGCACCCACAGACAAAATCAAGACCTAACTACAAAATTTCCATCGATTTGATCAACTGATAAAAACCCTAGCATAAACAGGGGAGTGAGAGGTGGCGTAGAGAGAAATCAAGGGCATGCACACCATATATAGGGGCTGGTTCCACTGGATCTTACCGACGGGGCTTGTGACGCCCTCGTTTCAATCATACACTAATCATGCACGCAAATGTGTACGATCAAGATCAAGGACTGATGGGAAGATATCACAACACAACTCTAGACACAAAATAAAATAATACAAGCTTTATATTACAAGCCAGGGGCCTCGAGGGCTCGAATACATAAGCTCAAAAACACAAGGGTCAGCGGAAGCAACAATATCTGAGTACAGACATAAGTTAGACAAGCTTGCCTTAAGAAGGCTAGCACAAAAGCATCTACGATCGAAAAGGCAAGGCCTCCTGCCTGGGAGCCTCCCATCTACTCCTGGTCGTCAGCGGGCTCCACGTAGTAGTAAGCACCCTCGTGGTAGTATAAGTCATCGTCAAAGGTGGCGTCTAGATCCTGGGCTCCGACATCTGGTTGCATCAACCGGAAAGAAGAAGAAAGGGGGAAAAGGGGAAGCAAAGCAACCGTGAGTACTCATCCAAAGTACTCGCAAGCAAGGATCTACACTACATATGCAACATTATCAAAGGAAGGTTGTATATGTGGACTGGGCTATAGAAAAGCCAGAATAGAGAGAAGGCCTAGTCCTATCGAAGACTAGCATCTTCTGGAAACCACCATCTTGCAGCAAACAGGAGGGAGTAGAGTAGCATAAGGTAAAGTAGTAGTAGTGTTATCAACCTCGGCCAGAGATCCTTTCTCGACTCCCTGCGAGAAAGAAAACCCAGAGCCATACTATCCAGTTATCATCACAATCCATTACTCATCACCATCCAGTTCTCATCACAAGTATCCAGTTCTAGTTGTTTCGATTGGGATACAACTCCAAGTGTCCGTTACCGTAGGACAGGCTATCGATAGATGTTTTCTTGCCTGCAGGGGTGCACCAACTTACCCACCATGCTCGATTAACTCCGGCCGGACACACTTTCCTGGGTCATGCCCGGCCTCGGCCAAACAATACGCCGCAACCCGACCTAGGATTAATAGAGAGGCCAGCACGCCGGACTAAACCTATGCCCCCAGGGGTCATGGGCCATCTCCCCGGGAACTCCTGCACATTGCGTGGGCGGCCGGTGAGCAGACCTAGCTACCTCCTTGAAAAAGGTAGGAGCTTACCAGTCCAACCCGGCGCGCGCCGCTCAGTCACTGATGTCTAATAAGCTTCGGCTGATGCATACAACGCAGAACGCCCATACTATGCCCACGTGATGGTTAGTGCTATCAGGCCAGAGGCCCCTCGGATCAAATATCCAAATCGTAGTGGATTAGGAACGCGCGGTAACAAGCAGAGACTCACGAAAGATGTGACCCCGTTGCCCCGCCTTTCCAATTAACATCTGTAAAGTCCAAGTATCCATGTGTCCAAAACATTAAGGGGAAAACCCGAGGAATCACCCCCGGTGAATTCCACTCGATGTAATCATCAAGGTGAACGTAAGAGGAATCACCCCCGAGGTTCACACTTGAGGGGTTGCACGACATAGTCATATCGGAAGTGGTTAAAGAGGAAATCACCCTCGATGACCACGACCGAATAACTACACTACAGGGTTAACATCAGAAGTGCTGTAGAGGTGTCACCCTCGGCACTCGATAGTAACCTAGTAGTGTCGAGCAACTAAGGGGAAAGTGATGTGCGGTGCCGGGGTCTAGTCTTCGATCCCGTTGATCGGGTCTTCTATGATGAAGCAGGGGCAACAAGGACAAGCTGGGGGGTCACTGATGGATTACTAACCAACCTATACTAAGCAGTTTAGGATAAGCAGGTAGGTAACAATAGCAGGTTACAATAAACAAGCTATGCAGCAGAATAGGAGCAAACAATAACAGTAACAAAATCTAATGCAAGCATGAGAGAATGGAATGGGCGATATCGGGATGATCAAAGGGGGGGCTTGCCTGGTTGCTCTGGCAAGAAGGGGTCATCGTCGACGTAGTCGATCACAGGGGAGGCATCGGTCTCGGGGTCTACCGGAGAGAAGAGGGGGAAGAAACAGTAAATATAAAGCAGGCATAGCATCACAAAGCATAACAAGGCAATAAGCTGTGCCAGGAGTGACCTAACGTATGGCTACACGATACAGGCGAAGGGGGGATTCAACCGGGAATGTTTTCCCGGTTCCGGACCGGTGTCAGACAGATGACCGGAGGGGGAAAGTTCCATGTTCAGCATGCTAGGGGCATGTGACAGATGAACCGACCGCGTATCCGGATTCGTTGGATTTTTCTGAGCAACTTTCATGTAGAAAACATTTTCATCGGAGTTACGGATTAATCACTATGAATTTTCAAAGATTAAACCATTTCTAGATTTATTTATATTAACAGAAACCTATTAATGCGTCAGCAATGCATCAGCATGACGTCAGCAGTCAGCTGACCCGTTTGACTAGTCAAATTGACCAATAGGTCCCACCAGTCAGTCCCTCTTATGTAATAGAGTTTATTTCAAACTAATCTGGGGTTATTTAGCTACTGGGCCCCACATGTCAGTGACTGGTTAGGTTAACTAATTAGTTTTGTTTATAAAAACGTTTAATTAGAGGATTAGGTGGTAGGGCCCGCATGTCAGTGGCTGGGGCCTACCCACTCAGCATAGTTGACCAGGTCAACTGGTCAACATGGGGCTAGGGGCCCCACTGGTAGTGACCCAGGGGGTGGCCCCAGGTGTGCCAGCTCAGCGGGCCGGCGGCTGAACGCCGGCGAACACGAAAACGCGGCGGAGGCACTCGGCCTCGTCGGGATTCATCTACAGGGGGCCGTTTTGCCCGCGCGAGGGTGCGTTCGAACGGGCGAACAGCGCCGGCGACGAGGGGTGGCGGAGGCGAGGTTCGGGCGGCGACCAAACCGGCGTTGCAGTGCGTGTTTTGCCGAACGAAGGAGCTGGGCGAGGTCTACGACGCTCCAGGAGCTCGTCGGAGCTACTAGCTCGAGCGGAGGAGCTCGGTGGCAAGCCCTACGACGGCAATGGCGGACGGCGGAGCTCGGCTTGCGGGCGAGCTAGCTACGGTGGAGGCGGAGACGCGCGAGGAGAGGGAAAAGGGGGCCGGAGCTCACCTTGGGGGCACACGGTGGCCAGTTGGGTGACTAGGAGCAGCAGAGACGGCGCCGGAGACGAAGAAGGGCGGCGACGACCGGAGACATGGACGAAAGGGATCCGACGCTTCGGTGCTCCCCAACTCCAGCTGAGGCCACCGATCGATGGAGAGGACGACGGCGGAGCTCACCGTCAAGGTCAGCGTGCGCGGGGCCGCCGGTGGCCGCGACAACGACGAAGGGCCGCGGCGACCGCGTCGGTCTCCTCTCCAGAACGAAGGAGAGGGAGAGGAGAGAGCTGGATCTGGGGGAGAGGGGGCAAGTGGGCGAGTGGGGAGGGAGCCCGAGGCGTCGGGCTGCCCTTATCCTCCCCATGGCGCCTGTAGCGGCGTGGCCGACGAGGTGGTTCGGCGGCGACGTGTGCGCGCGGTCGCTCGCACAGTGGAGGAGGGGGAAGACGACAGGGGGGAAGTGGGCCGGCCTAGCCTGGGCCAGTTGGCTCGGGTGGGCTGAAGCCCACTTGGAGTCTAGGGCCTCTGGCCCCTTTCCCCTTTTTTTTGCTTTCCCTTTTTCTTTTTCCAGCACCTTTTGCCTTTTCCTTTTAGCCAATAAAGACTTTGCAAAAAATTTCCATTGGCCAAAATAATTTCAAAGAAGTATATTGCACTACCACAAAAAGGGTGGGAGGCTTTTGGAATAGTTGCCAATTTTATAAATTAAAAAGGGCATTTAATTTATTGCTTAGGTCCCTGCTTTAAGTAGCTTAGGCCACTTAAACCTTTTGCAAAAATGTTGGTTCACCACCAATATTAGTTGTGGATTATTTGGCACATGATGAACATTTTTGTGTTCATGTCTGAGCATTTTGAACTTCACACAAAATTTGAATTTGAATTCAAGTGGAATTTGAAAGAACATGAGACAACAATGATCAGGCACATGCTTAGCAAAAAGATTAACTTAATCCCAGGGGTTACTGTAGCATCATTACACCGGGGTGTTACAACTCTCCTCCTCTAAAAGAAATTCTCGTCCCGAGAATTAAGAGGTAGAAGGGAACAGGTCGGGGTATTCAGCACGGAGGTTATCCTCGCGTTCCCAAGTGGCTCCATGTTTAGAATGATTCGACCATTGCACCTTGAGGAACTTGGTAACCTTCTGGCAGGTTCGACGTTCAGCTTCTTCAAGAATGCGGATAGGATGCTCTTTGTATGTGAGATCATCTTGAACTTCAATCAATTCCGGATCCGCTTCACGTTTCAGATCCTTGAAGCATCGACGAAGTTGCGACACGTGGAAGACGTCATGAACATGAGAGAACTGAGGTGGCAACTCAAGTTGATAAGCCACCAGCCCACGTCGGGCCAAAATGCGGAAAGGACCAATGTAGCGCGGAGCTAGCTTGCCCTTGACTCCAAACCGATGAGTGCCTCTCAAAGGAGTGACACGCAGATAAGCTTGTTCACCAGGTTGATAAGTTGAACCCCAGTGTTTCCGGTCATAGTTGCTCTTCTGGCGGGACTGGGCCGCCTTGAGATTATCCCGGACTATGCGAACCTGCTCTTCAGCTTGTTGAATAATGTCTGGACCAACGAGTGCTCGTTCCCCAGTTTCTGACCAATTCAGAGGGGTTCGGCACTTACGTCCATAAAGCACTTTAAAGGGTGCCATCTTCAAGATGGCTTGATAGCTGTTGTTATAAGAGAACTCCGCATAAGGGAGAGATTCTTCCCACTTATTGCCAAAAGAAATAACACAAGCTCGAAGCATGTCTTCAAGAATTTGATTGACTCGCTCGACTTGGCCTTGGGATTGGGGATGATAAGCAGTGCTCCAGGTAATATGAGTTCCCATTGCCTCTTGGAAACTATCCCAGAACTTAGAAGTGAAAATACTGCCGCAGTCTGAACTGATCTCCTTCGGAATGCCATGGAGTGACACAATTCGAGAGATATACTAGTTTGCTAATTGATTAGCAGTGATAGTCTCCTTGACTGGCAGAAAGTGAGCAACCTTCGAGAATTGGTCGATGACGACAAAGATAGCATCATTACCTTTCTGAGACTTGGAAAGGCCAGTGACGAAGTCCATCTGAATCTTATCCCACTTCCATTCAGGAATAGGAAGCGGTTGCAGAAGTCCAGCCGGTTTCTGATGTTCTGCTTTGACGCAACGACAAACGTCACATTCTTCAATATATCGAGCAATGTCTTGCTTCATATTAGACCACAAGTACTTCTGACGGATGTCTAGATACATCTTGGTACTTCCCGGATGAATAGAGAGAGGGGTGTCATGCGCTTCTTTCATCACCTTCTCTGTCATAAGCTCGAACCGGGGTACTACAATGCGATCTCTGAAGTATAAGGTTCCATCTTCACCAAGTGAGAAATCTCTGGATTTCTCTAAGGCAAGACCCTTTTTCATCAGATCAACATGAGCATCTTTGGCTTGAGCAGACTTGATTGCTTTAAGAAGAGTTGGTTCCAAGACAAGGTTATTCAGAGAACCCTGTGGAACTAGTTGAAGGTTTAGCTTGCATAGCTCTTCATAAAGGCGGGGTTGAGCTTTGTAGACCTGGTGATTATTGCAATAAGACTTACGGCTCAGGGCATCGGCCATTACATTAGCCTTGCCAGGGGTATAAGATATACCGCAGTTGTAGTCAGCAATAGCTTCCATCCACCGCTGCTGACGGAGGTTCAGATCTGGCTGAGTAAACTGGTACTTCCGACTCTGATGATCGGTGAAGATCTCACAACGATTACCGAGAAGATACTGTCGCCATAGCTTCAGTGCAAAGATAACCGCTGCAAGCTCGAGGTCATGAACTGGGTAGTTCTCTTCATGAGGACGCACTTGACGGGAGGCATAAGCAATCACTCTGCGCTCTTGCATTAGGACACAGCCTAATCCTTGACGTGAAGCGTCGCAATAGATGACAAAGTCCTTGCGAGAATCAGGGGGAGCAAGCACTGGGGCAGAAGTCAGTTTGTCTTTGAGTGTCTGGAAACTTTCCTGACATTTGTCTGTCCAATCGAACTTAACGCCTTTGTGAAGCAGATTAGTCAGTGGCTTGGCGATCTTGGAGAAGTTCTCGACAAAGCGGCGACAATAGCTGGCTAGGCCGAGAAAGCTTCTGACTTGCTTGATAGTCTTCGGAGGGCTAATTTTTTTTAAATAATACATTTTTTTATTAATTTACAAAAATATTACGCTGATATAATATTTTCGAAAAATATTATCCAATCGGCCCACAGCAGGCCGACTGAGCCTAGTCAGCCAGCTGTAGGCCGACAGGTACTTCTCGGCCAACTGCAGGCCGACAGGTGTGCAATCGGCCACGGGGAGGCCGACTATTGGCCGGGACAACGTGGCCCGGGAGCTGTCGGCGCGGGCTGAGGCACGGGCGCCCCAGTCGGCCAGCTGCCGACCGATCGGCCAGCGGCAGGCCGACAGGGAGCGGGCCCGCAGCTGCCTCCCTTTTTCTTTTTCTTTCCCTTCTCCTTCTCCTTTCCTTCCCACCTCATGCAGCACACTTCTCCTTCTCTCTGTTCTTCTTTCTTGCTCCTCTCTCCAACCCGAAATAGCTCCAATTAATACACCAAAATGGCCCGTTTTTTGCGGATTTGGCACTGTAAATGGGTTCTACTTAGCTAGAGGAGCCAAAAGACACCTCGATCTACTGATGGGGTAGCTTGTGGTGGTTGTGCTGAAGATTTTGTTGGAGCATTTTTTCAGCTCATTTGTGGAGGTTGTGGAGGCGGAGGTGGAGGTTGTGGCGGTGGTGGAGGTGGAGGTGGTGGTGGAGGTGAAGCTGTAGGAGTTTGGTGGAGTTTCCGGCTCCGGTTCCGGTGATTGAAGGCCGCCGTTCGTCGTTCGCGCGCACGCTTCAAGGGTATATTTGAGCAAACATTTATTTTTCGAAGTTGCGTGCAATTATTGTTAGTGGCTCGAGTAGTAAACGTAAATATTTAGGTGGTCGTGGTGACCATTTTATTTTCCGTTTCGGTTAGCATTTTATTTAGATGTCAACTAACTGGTTGCGTAAAAATGTGTAGTTGCTCCGGTAATATTTCGGACTATATGAATATTATTTGCTCGAGTAGTAAACGTAAATATTTAGGTGGTCGTGGTGAGCATTTTATTTTCCCGTTCCGGTTTCAGTGAGCATTTTATTTAGATGTCAACTAATTAGTTGTGTAAAAATGTGTAGTTGCTCCGGTAATATTCCGGACTATATATGGATGTGTACTATTTAGGATTGTCAATATTTGTAGTTGCTCCGGTTAAATCCGTAATATAGGCAGTCAGTGAAATATTAAAATCTTTTGTGGTGAGCATATTATTTTCCCGTTCCGGTTCCGGTGAGCATTTTATTTAGATGTCAACTAATTAGTTGTGTAAAAATGTGTAGTTGCTCCGGTAATATTCCGGACTATATGTGGATGTGTAGTATTTAGGAGTGTCAATATTTGTAGTTGCTCCGGTAATATGTGGATGTGTACTGCCTAATATTTGTTAGTGCGGGTATTTGAAGTTGTTGCTTAATAATTGTATTTCGCTGTGAAAAAAAATAGGTGAGCCGAGATGTTTGATGTAGTGAACATCAGATTTTACTACGGTCCTGGTACTGTCCAAACAACTGAGATGGGAGCTGATCTGAGTGAATTTACTCACATAGATGTCCCAATGAGCGCACCTCAAACATGGTCTGTCAGTCAGTTGAAAGAATGGATTGTGGCAAGTTTAGGTCTTGATACTGAAACACACACCGTCGGTGTTCATGCATTGTGGACACGGTCAAGTACAATAATTTACTTTTATTTGAGGCCAATAGAGCGAGACTCCGATTGGGTGCGGTGGTTACAAGGTTGTGAACGAAGGGGATGCAATCCTATTGCTTTAGTGCTTCCCGTCGTGAAGGGGGTCACTGCACATGAAGGCCAAGGTGGCAACGATCCTGGGCAGAGCAGTGTAGGTAGGCGGCTATCTATGTCAAATGCTGGAGATGATGGTTACGAACAAGGACAGAGCAGTCAGGTAGAAGGAGGAAATGCTTATGGTTATGAACCAGGGCAGAATAGTTAGGTAGAAGGGGGAAATGCCGATGGTGAATACAATGGCGAGGTTGACGCTGACGAGGTAGATGGGCACATGCAGGACCAGATGGAAGAAGAAGACACTGATGTTGAAAGGGGTTATGCAGATGATTCTGGCGAGTCAGATGAAGAAGAAAATGCAGCGGAGCTCCCGAATCCTGCATGGTGGAATCATGACTTCTCATCTGCAATGACCGTGAATGATGGACATGATTCAACCTGGCAATATCATCAGAACAATATTGCAACGGGTGCTATGTATCCAAACAAACAAGCCTTGAAGGATGCAATAATTAATTGGGCATGTCCACGCAAAGGGTTTTCACAACTCAGGTGTCCAGTCAGAAATTCCTGACAATGGTATGCAAGAATGCAGATTGTCCCGCTAGGGTGCACGGTTTTCTCCCCAAGTATGGCACAAGTTGGGTGATAAGTGACTTAGTTAATCACACTTGTCTTATTCCCTGCATCCCTCAAGATCATGCCAACCTTTCATCCACGCTTATAGCTCGGTTGTTTTACGATGAGATAGTGCAGGGCAAAGCTATGGAAGTGAAGGCAGTCCAGACAAAAGTCTTTGCCAGGTTCAAGTACAGAATTTCTTATGGAAAGGCTTGGAGGGCTAAGCATGCGGCGCTTGAGAGGAGATTTGGTTCTTATTTTGATGCATATGACTCTGTTGTCCAGCTCCTCCACACCCTGCAGCAGCGGAATCCAGGCACCTATATCGATATCCAAGACATGTTCATGCCAGAGTTCCCAACTGTGAGGGTGCTGCATCGCCTATTCTTCTCTTTCGGTGTATGCATCGAAGCTTTCAGGCATTGCCGACCGGTGATATGTGTTGACGGTACTTTTCTCACAGGCAAGTACAAGGGTCAGATCCTGACAGCCATAGGTCAAGACGGCCAAAATCAAGTCGTCCCACTCGCATTTGCTTTTGTGGAGAGTGAGAACATTGAAAGTTGGACTTGGTTCTTCAGGCAGTTGAAAATATCAGTTGTGAAGGAGAAGCCCAATGTGTGCATCCTTCATGACAGGCATGCAGGTATACTCAGTGCGATAAGGACACTGACAAACCCAGGCCCTGAGGAACAAGTTCCATGGCAGGACTTGCAGAGCCGTTGGTGCATGCGCCATCTGGGGGCTAATTTCTTCTCGCAGTTCAGAAATAAGAACCTGATGAATCTGTTCAAAAAACTCTGCAAGCAGAACCAGTTATGGAAGTACAATTTGATACGCGACAGACTTAATGTGTGCACGCAGAGACACGTGAGGGACAGGAAAGCTGCAAGAGATGCAGCGGTGAGGGCACATGTTGAAGCAGTAGCTGCACAATTGGCAACAGGAACAGCGGCCATGGAGGAGGAGCCTGTTGGGCTATGTGACTTGCCAGGCTTTGACCCACCTGGTACTAGGAGAAGGCTTGGAAGGTCGATTAAAACCTTCGAGCAGTGGATAGAGCATGAGCCTCTGGAGAGGTGGTCTTTGCTACATGACACACATGGAGCAAGGTACGGTGTCATGACAACGAACCTCGCGGAAACATACAATTTTGTCCTCAGAGGAAACCGAGCATTGCCACTTACAACCATTGTTGAGGGTATTTTCTATGGCACCGTCAAGTATTTCAGAGATAGACGTCAAAAAGCAGAGCAACATATCTTCAACAACCCGAATACACGGTATTGTGAAAGAGTCACAAAGTACATGGACAACAAGATGCAAAAAGCTAGGTCACACAGTGTAGTTGCCATCGGTAATCAAGAAAGAAGGTTTGAGGTCCGCTTAGCCAATAACAAATTTGGATGTGCAAATGAGTTGAGGACGCATGAGGTGAAAATTGGTAATGAAGCCTGGCCAACGTGTGAGTGCACATGCAACAAACCGAAATTGCTTCACCTACCTTGCTCACATGTACTTGCTGCTTGCGGGCAGCTTGGAATGGACGCAATATCGTTTGTGTCTCCATATTTTCTGAAAGAGTCTGTCCTCAATACCTGGACTGTTGAGCTGATGGGTTTTTGATCAATGGGTAATTTCAACACCGTCAACCCCGCTGAAAGGCGTTACATTCCAAACCCAGAGCATATGCGTACAAGTAGAGGCAGAAGGCAGTGTCAGCGCATCCGGAATGATATGGACGAATCTAAAGCAGGAGGTCCGACTAGGCAATGCATTCTATGCAATGAATTTGGCCATAGGGACACTAATTGTCCCACTTTCGTCACTGGGCATGGACGAGGCAACCGGGGACGAAGAGGAGGTAGAGGAAACAGAGGAGTAAGAGGGAGAGGAAGAACGTAAGCTAGCAGTACTATGTTCTGAATTTGTATTAAGTGTGGCACTATGTTCTGAATTTGTATTAAGTGTGGCACTATGTTCTGAATTTGTATTAAGTGTGGCACTATGTTCTGAATTTGTATTAAGTGTGGCACTATGTTCTGAATTTCTATTAAGTGTGGCACTATGTCTGAATTTGTAATAAGTGTGACACTATGTTTTGAATTTCTATTAAGTGTGACACTATGTTCTGAATTTGTATTAAGTGTGACACTATGTTCTGAATTTGTATTAAGTGTGACACTATGTTCTGAATTTTTTATGTGCAGGCATGTCGGGACGGTGGTTGCTGAACGGGGACATTGATAGGGTTCATCGTGCTGCGATATGGTATGAGCGCAAGCTTGAGCCTCTGGTCACTCGCTCTCCTAAGGAAAACTGGAGGATACACCCAGGATGGCTACAACGGTACGTGCTTTATTAATTTGCACACTGACATGCATATTAACGGGAGACACTAACTGAAATGTTCTCTGATGAAGGTTGAAATGGGCCGGCCTTTTACCTTTCGCGTGTCTGGTTGAGTCTATCCCGGGTGAGAAACGCCTCGCCATCGACGGGTCCTTGCTGAGCTGCTTAGTGGACCGTTGGAGGCCAGAGACCCACACGTTTCACTTCCGATGGGGAGAGATGGCTCCTACTCTTGAGGATGTGTCACTTTTGCTCGGACTACCGTTGGCAGGTCATGCCATAGGACCGTTGGAAGCACCGGCTGGTTGGGAGCAAGCTCTTACACAACGTTTTCACGGTGTTTTTCCGGGTGCTCCGGATCCGATATGGGAGCATCACGGGCCTACGTATGCGTGGTTGCTCAATTTCCAGGTAATTTGCCCTACCTCTTATCTTCAAGTTATCGTGCATACGGTTTTATAAAAAATAACTGCGGCTTACTAAAACTTTCTCTTTGCTTAATGTAGATCCAGAACTTCCAAGCGCCGTTGACTGCAGAACAGATCACTCGGAGCCTGGAGGCCTACTTAATGTGGCTTTTCGGGAAGGTGATGTTCACAGAGAACCATGTCACCACTATAGCGTGCTCTACATCCCTATGGCACTCGAGATAGCGAGCGCTCAGACGGCGGACCAGATCAGACAGAGGAGTTGGGGTTCGGCAGTCTTGGCGGCTACATACCGAGGTATGTGCAACGCTTGCCAGCTTACATCGAAAAAGCCAGCCCTTCTTGGATGCCCTCTATTCCTACAGCTGTGGTCGTGGGAGAGGTTCTCTATAGGGCGACCAGATGTACGTGTTCATGAGCCTATAGATGCCATGTTTGATGTTGACGGCATCGACATGCCTACTTTCGGTCTGTGTTGGACACGTCGCAAGGTATGCACCGTGTTGTACTTTAATGCAACTTTTTCCTGCACAAGAGATAGTTCGATGCTAGCGGATACTAACTTTTGTTTTCTGCAGAGACGCTTTGCTAGTGATCAGACCAGGAAAGCATACACATCATTGAACGAGCAGTTCGATGCGTACACCGGGGTCATCTGGCAGCCCTATACGGAAGCAGCCATACAAGCGAGATACCCTGGTGGTATGTCCGCGCTATGCACAAGGGACAGAGATTACTGGATGACAAAATCAAAGATCATCTTTGATGTCTTCGTTGAGGAGATGGCACAACAGAGGGTTATGAGACAATTTGGTCTTCTGCAGTTGGAGGTGCCTCCCCCTATAGAGAACCCGGTGCCAGACCACATCCACAGGTATTAACCAGTTTTTCAATGTTGCATTATCTTTCATAGTACTCCATTCGAAGCTTTAGGTAATTGTTGAACACACACCACAATTTTAGGACAACAAGGAAGGGCGTGACTAGGACAACTGCTGAGTGGCTAGTAAGACTAGAGCCGTATGTTATACAATGGGAGACAGCAAACACAAATCTATGGAACGAGGATAATAATTTTGAACTCAATGAATTCAATCTCTATTTGCGGCGCTACATGAGCGGAACACGGTTACGCATCGTTGAGCACTCTCACCCAGAGGAGATACCTAATCCTACTCCGTCGGATATGTACCCGAGCTATGATACTTCAGGCTCTAGGCAGTACGCGGTAAGATATATTTTCTTTAAGTAATGTTGTCACATACATTGCCGTGCATACTTAATAATCGTCCTGAAAATTTGCAGGCTACCTTGACAAACGAACTCTACAGCGACGTGACCACCTTTGGACGATCACTGTCGTCAGGACCTCTTCTTCATCACCGTCCTGTCATACAACCCTTCTTGGAACGGATGCAGAACAAAATACGGGCTGTCTACGAGGCTATCACGTGCACCCGGAGAAGCGACGTTGTTCAGCACCAACCACAGCATCCGCGTCCCTCCATGCACCGACATCAACCACGTCCACGTCTAGCACATCAGCCGACGACCAGGCCACCCCCTCCTGAACAACCTGGCAGTTCATCATGGCAGCATCCACAGCACTATGGTCCCACGTCGAGCTTAGTGTTTTCTCCACAGCCACAGCATCACGGTCCCTCGTCGAGCTTTGTGTTTGAGCCAGAGCAGCCGTCACAGCCAGCAGGTGTGTGTCTTCATATTTATTGTTTTCAATATTAGTTCAGGCGGCATCAGACTTCATGACTTAAAGTTCCGTCGTGCAGGAGCCTATGGATATCATGCGTCTATGTCGGCATCACATGATACGTGGGGGAGTGATCATCATCCCGAGGATCACATACAGGCTCCGATTTCGCAGCACACCCACTGGATGAACATGTTTTCGACTCCTCCACCAGGCCCCACACAGGATACACAGCATGACCAGGAAGAGTCTGAGATTGCACCGCGTCTCATTAGGGCACCTGATAGATGGGGATGGACGCCGATTCCAGATCCTCCTCCCCGCGAGGCCAGACGTCGTCACTGACGCTTCTATCTATCAGTACAGACATTACCATCTATTTATGTGTGAGACTTATGTCTATTCTATGTATGAGACAAATGACTATGTACTTATGTATGAGACATATGCCTACCCTATTTTAGTACTATGTTATCCGAACTACAACATCATATTTAGATAGAACAGAATGCTCGTACAACAAGACAGTACAAACAACTACATAGTACTACATCTAAATTAAACGGTACGTACGAGTGAACTTACAACATACAACATAAAACTACATGAAGTCATCATCGTCATCCTCCATCGATGCAGAACTCTTGCCCTTTGACGATGAAGAACTCTTGCCCTTCGACGATGAAGAACTCTTGCCCTTCGAAGATGCAGAACCCGGAAGCGGTGGCATGAAGATATCATCTTCGTCCTCGCTCTCCTCAATCCATAATAATGGATTATTTGCTGAAAGCCTTCTGAAAGATTCACTCTTCGGCACCACCACCTTCTTCCACCTTTCATGTATCCTAAGAAGTTCTTTACGTACCTCTTCATACGTCCTTTCAGGCCACCCAGACCTACGTAATTGGTGAGCCAACTCATTCATTATGGTGTCACTACCGGTGAGTTCGTCCCATGGAACTATCCTATTGTCCATCCTGAAATCGGTAGCTAGGCTCAGAAGAGTCCTGCTCATCCCAGGGTGAAAACTACGATCGAAAGGAGAATGAGACATCTCAACTAAACTACACTAGAATGCTTATCCACCTCGGTCTGAAGGGGTTTTTATAGGTAGAGAGTTGGCGGGAACATATGGCGGGAAACGAGTGGCGGGAAAGAGTTGGCGGGAACATATGGCGGGAAAGAGTTGGCGAAAACATATGGCGGGAAACGAGTGGCGGGAACATATGGCGGGAAACAGGTGGATGAGAAATGGGTGGCGGGAATGAGCTGGCGGGAAAATATGTCATAGTGTTGAAAAAAAATCGCAAGGGTAAAAAAAAAGTAATGTGGTGCATGCACCAGTCGGCCTACAGCAGGCCAATTAGTCCCTGTCGGCCCACAGCTGGCCAATTAGTTCCTGTCGGCCCACAGCAGGCCGACTGGACCTTATCGGCCGACAGTTGGCCGACTGGACTTGGATCTGCTGGCTGACAACCAATCGGCGTACAGCAAGCCGATAGGAACTCATTCGGCCAACTGTGGGCCGACTAGGCTCAGTCGGCCTGCTGTAGGCCGATTGGATAATATTTTCGAAAAATATTATATCAGCGTAATATTTTTGTAAATTAATAAAAAAAATGTATTATTTAAAAAAATTAGCCTTCGGAGGGGTCCAGTCAAGAATAGCCTGAACTCGCTCTGGGTTGACGGCAATACCATCCTTGGAGATGACATGACCAAGGTAGGTGACTTCGGGTAACCAGAATTCGCACTTGGAATACTTGGCATAAAGTTGATGCTCTCGAAGCTTCTCTAGAACAAGACGAAGATGTTCAGCATGTTCTTCTTTGTTCTTCGAATAAACCAGGATATCATCCAGATAGACTACGACGAACTTGTCGAGGTAATCCATGAATATGTAGTTTATCAGACGAGAGAATGTAGCTGGGGCATTGGTTAAGCCGAAAGACATAACGGTGTACTCGTAAGAACCATAACGAGTCACGAATGCGGTCTTTGGAATATCCTCTTCACGAACACAGATCTGGTGGTAACCCAACCTCAAGTCGAGTTTAGAGACTATCGATGAACCAGCAAGTTGATCATACAGATCATTGATCCGAGGAAGGGGATATTTGTTCTGAATTGTAGCTTGGTTGATAGGACGGTAGTCTTGGACCAAACGGTTCGTTCCGTCCTTCTTCTTAACGAAGAGAGAAGGTGCTCCCCAAGCAGAGGAACTTGGACGAATGAAACCCTTGCGAAGAGATTTGTCGATTTCCTCCTTCAGTTCAAGGAGTTCATGAGGTGGCATCTTGTAGGGTCGTTTGGCAATAGGAACGGTGCCTGGTTTCAAGTCGATGACGAACTCGACGGCCTGGGCAGGGGGTATTCCTGGAAGTTCTTCTGGAAATACATCTTGGAAGTCGCGAACGACTGGAATCTTTTCAATTCCCTCAAGAGGTGCTGCGTTCAACGCATTCAAATCATAAAGTCGTGCTTCAGCGTTTTGAACAAGCTGAGCATGGTAGGTTACAATCTCATCTGAAGGATGTAGGAGGTGAACGACCTTGGTAGCACAAACGATAGAGGCAATATGCGCTTTCAACCATTCCATTCCCAGAATGAGGTCAATATTGGAAGACTCCAGAATAATGGGAGAAACATGAAATTCCAACCCTTCAATTTCAACGGGGATGTCGCGACCAATCATGGTAGTTCGATACTGACCCGCAGGGGTGCATACCACTATCGGAGTGTTCATGGGCTTGCATCGAATGTCGTGTGCGTATGCAAAATTTTCTGACATGAATGAGTGCAAGGCTCCTGAATCGAATAAAACAGAAGCCGGTACTAAATTAACGAGAAGAGTACCCATCACAGTGGCAGGCTGATCTTGAGCTTCATTCAGATCAACATGATTAGCCTGACCACGACCATAAGGTCTGGCATTGTTGTTATGGGGCTGATTGTTACGACCAGTTGAAGGCAGAGCCAGCTGATCCTGATTCTGAGGGCATTTCCTGGAGCGGTGACCTGGAAGGCCACACTTGAAGCATAGACCATCATTGGGATTGGGAGCAGAAGCTTGGGGGGTACAGCTCGAAGGGGCTTCCTCTGCGGTGGGGGAGGCAGACGAGATGTAGCATAGGACTGTCTTGGTGTGGGTGCAGTTGGACGATACATGCTGTGGGGAATCCATATCCGACGCTTCTGCGCTGACGGGCCCGAAGATGAGCCAGCGTCGCGACTACACCTAAGGGATCCCTGATGTTCCTGAAGACCAGTCTCAACCTGAATAGCCTTGTTCACCAAGGTGGCGAAGTCGACAAAGTCATGAACGAGCAGTTCTAGCTTGATATCAGGGTGCAGTCCATCACGAAACTTTTCCTGCTTACGAGCATCAGTAGCAATGTCTTCTACAGCATAATGGGACAAGTCCAAGAATTCCCGCTGATAAGCATCTACAGACTTGTTGCCTTGGGTGAGGTTGCGGAACTCTCGCTTCTTCTTGTCCATGATTCCCTGAGGAATGAAGCGGGAACGAAAGGCAGCTTGGAAATCCGGCCAAGTGATGACCGTTCCGGTAGGTAGGGTACACCGTGGCTGTCCCACCGTTGAGCAGCAGGACCCTTGAGGAAGAAGGATGCGAAGGTGACATAGCTGGCAGGGGCAACACTAGCGGACTCCATTTCATATGTGATGTCATGGAGCCAGTCATCAGCGTCAAGGGGCTGAGTTGAGCTGCGGTAAATAGTTGGGTTGAGGCGCATGAAGTCCTGCAGAGTTACTGGGGTTGGCTGTTGATTCATGTTCGGACGAGGAAACTGAGCCATCATTCCTTCCATGAACTGGCGGTTCAGCTCAAACTGTTGCATCATTCCAGCAGAGAATTCGGGTGGTGGTGGATCGTTGGCACCACGGCCACGTCCAGCGGGTCTAACCATCCTGCTAACATGTAACAGGGGTAGTTCAGCATTGAGCATTTGCAAAGACAAGGATCATTCATGATGAAACAAGCACAATGGAAGAGGTACAATGGATACCACTTAGTAGTCAACACGACAGGGTGTACACTACTCAAAATGCTATTCTAAGGAATAACTATGGCTTTATCCAACTTCGGGGTGAATGTGGCCACGGGATCCTAATGTTAGTAAATTCGTTTAACCCGAGTAGAAGAGAGTTCAGAGTCCCAAACTATAGACGAGGAGTAAAAGATCCTAATACCACCCAATGGCGACGTGGGCCCGTAAGCCACACAACCAATGTTAGTAAAAGTTTTTTAGTGACTAGACTCAACTTCGGCCAAGGAGTTGGAAAGGGGGCTACCTACAGGCAGTCGGCTCTGATACCAACTTGTGACACCCTCGATTCAATCGTACACTAATCATGCACGCAAATGCGTACGATCAAGATCAAGGACTCACGGGAAGATATCACAACACAACTCTAGACACAAATTAAAATAATACAAGCTTTATATTACAAGCCAGGGGCCTCGAGGGCTCGAATACATAAGCTCAAAAACACAAGGGTCAGCGGAAGCAACAATATCTGAGTACAGACATAAGTTAGACAAGCTTGCCTTAAGAAGGCTAGCACAAAAGCATCTACGATCGAAAAGGCAAGGCCTGCTGCCTGGGAGCCTCCCATCTACTCCTGGTCGTCAGCGGGCTCCACGTAGTAGTAGGCACCCTCGTGGTAGTAACAGTCGTTGTCAAAGGTGGCGTCTGGATCCTGGGCTCCGACATCTGGTTGCATCAACCGGAAAGAAGAAGAAAGGGGGAAAAGGGGAAGCAAAGCAACCGTGAGTACTCATCCAAAGTACTCGCAAGCAAGGATCTACACTACATATGCAACATTATCAAAGGAAGGTTGTATATGTGGACTGGGCTGCAGAAAAGCCAGAATAGAGAGAAGGCCTAGTCCTATCAAAGACTAGCATCTTCTGGAAACCACCATCTTGCAGCAAACAGGAGGGAGTAGAGTAGCATAAGGTAAAGTAGTAGTAGTGTTATCAACCTCGGCCAGAGATCCTTTCTCGACTCCCTGCGAGAAAGAAATCCCAGAGCCATACTATCCCGTTATCATCACAATCCATTACTCATCACCATCCAGTTCTCATCACAAGTATCCAGTTCTAGTTGTATTGATCGGGATACAACTCCAAGTGTCCGTTACCGTAGGACAGGCTATCGATAGATGTTTTCTTCCCTGCAGGGGTGCACCAACTTACCCACCACGCTCGATTAACTCCTGCCGGACACACTTTCCTGGGTCATGCCCGGCCTCGGCCAAACAATACGCCGCAACCCGACCTAGGCTTAATAGAGAGGCCAGCACGCCGGACTAAACCTATGCCCCCAGGGGTCATGGGCCATCTCCCCGGGAACTCCTGCACGTTGCGTGGGCGGCCGGTGAGCAGACCTAGCTACCTCCTTGAAAAAGGTAGGAGCTTACCAGTCCAACCCGGCGGGGCGCCGCTCAGTCGCTGACGTCTAATAAGCTTCAGCTGATGCATACAACGCAGAACGCCCATACTATGCCCATGTGATGGTTAGTGCTATCAGGCCAGAGGCCCCTCGGATCAAATATCCAAATCGTAGTGGATTAGGAACGCGCGGTAACAAGCAGAGACTCACGAAAGATGTGACCCCGTTGCCCTGTCTCGAGGACTTGCAGCAAGGGCTTAGAATGCCCGGCCACGCCTCGTATTCAACTCTCGGGCACCTTCCAGGTCAACCCGACTCCACATCACTCGCGGGTACCCCTCAGGGTCGATCCGCCTTTCCAATTAACAGCTGTAAAGTCCAAGTATCCGTGTGTCCAAAACATTAAGGGGAAAACCCGAGGAATCACCCCCGGTGAATTCCACTCGATGTAATCATCAAGGTGAACGTAAGAGGAATCACCCCCGAGGTTCACACTTGAGGGGTTGCACGACAGAGTCGTATCAGAAGTGGTTAAAGAGGAAATCACCCTCGATGACAACGACCGAATAACTACACTATAGGGTTAACATCAGAAGTGCTATAGAGGTGTCACCCTCGGCACTCGATAGTAACCTAGTAGTGTCGAGCAACTAAGGGGAAAGTGATGTGCGGTGCCGGGGTCTGGTCTTCGATCCCGTTGATCGGGTCTTCTATGATGAAGCAGGGGCAACAAGGACAAGGTGGGGCGTCACTGATGGATCACTAACCAACATATACTAAGCAGTTTAGGATAAGCAGGTAGGTAACAACAGCAGGTTACAATAAACAGGCTATGCAGCAGAATAGGAGCAAACAATAACAGTAACAAAATCTAATGCAAGCATGAGAGAATGGAATGGGCGATATCGGGATGATCAAAGGGGGGGCTTGCCTGGTTGCTCTGGCAAGAAGGGGTCGTCGTCGACGTAGTCGATCACAGGGGCGACATCGGTCTCGGGGTCTACCGGAGAGAAGAGGGGGAAGAAACAGTAAATATAAAGCAGGCATAGCATCACAAAGCATAACATGGCAATAAGATGTGCCGGGAGTGACCTAACGTATGGCTACATGATACAGGCGAAGGGGGGATTCAACCGGGAATGTTTTCCCGGTTCCGAACCTGTGTCAGACAGATGACCGGAGGGGAAAAGTTCCATGTTCAGCATGCTAGGGGCATGTGACAGATGAACGGACCGCATATCCGGATTCGTTGGATTTTTCTGAGCAACTTTCATGTAGAAAACATTTTCATCGGAGTTACGGATTAATTACTATGAATTTTCAAAGATTAAACCATTTCTGGATTTATTTATATTAACAGAAACCTATTAATGCGCCAGCAATGCATCAGCATGACGTCAGCAGTCAGCTGACCCGTTTGACTAGTCAAACTGACCAATAGGTCCCACCAGTCAGTCCCTCTTATGTAACAGAGTTTATTTCAAACTAATCTGGGGTTATTTAGCTACTGGGCCCCACATGTCAGTGACTGGTTAGTTTAACTAATTAGTTTTGTTTATAAAAACGTTTAATTAGAGGATTAGGCAGTGGGGCCCACACATTAGTGGCTGGGGCCTGCCCAGTCAGCATAGTTGACCAGGTCGACTGGTCAACATGGGGCCAGGGGCCCCACTGGCAGTGACCCAGGGGGTGGCCCGAGGTGTGCCAGCTCGGTGGGCCGGCGGCTGAACGCCGGCGAGCACGAAAACGCGGCGGAGGCACTCGGCCTCGTCGGGATTCATCTACAGGGGGCCGTTTTGCCCGCGCGAGGGTGCGTTCGAACGGGCGAACGACGCCGCGTCGAACGATGGCAGAGGCATGGCCGAAATTGGCCGGAAACGGCGCCGGCGACGAGGGGTGGCGGAGGCGAGGTTCGGGCGGCGACCGAACCGGCGTTGCAGTGCGTGTTTTGGCGAACGAAGGATCTGGGCGAGGTCTACGGCACTCCAGGAGCTCGTCGGAGCTACTAGATCGAGCGGAGGAGCTCGATGGCGAGCCCTACGACGGCAATGGCGGACGACGGAGCTCGGCTTGCGGGCGAGCTAGCTACGGTGGAGGCGGAGACGCGCGAGGAGAGGGAAAAGGGGGCCGGAGCTCACCTTGGGGGCACACGGTGGCCCGTTGGGTGACTAGGAGCAGCAGAGAGGGTGTCGGAGACGAAGAAGGGCGGCGACGACCGGAGACGTGGACGAAAGGGATCCGGCGCTTCGGTGCTCCCCAACTCCAGCTGAGGCCACCGGTCGATGGAGAGGACGACGGCGGAGCTCACCGTCAAGGTCAGCGGGCGCGGGGCCGCCGGAGGCCACGACAACGACGGAGGGCCGCGGCGACCGCATCGGTCTCCTCTCCAGAACGAAGGAGAGGGAGAGGAGAGAGCTGGATCTGGGGGAGAGGGGGCAAGTGGGCGACTGGGGAGGGAGCCCGAGGCGTCGGGCTGCCCTTATCCTCCCCATGGCGCCTGTATCAGCGGCGACGTGTGCGTGCGGTCGCTCGCACAGTGGAGGAGGGGGAAGACGACAGGGGGGAAGTGGGCCGGCCTTTCCCCTTTTTTTTGCTTTCCCTTTTTCTTTTTCCAGCAGCTTTTGCCTTTTCCTTTTAGCTAATAAAGACTTTGCAAAAAATTATGCCATTGGCCAAAATAATTTCAAAGAAGTATATTGCACTAACACAAAAAGGGTGGGAGGCTTTTGGAATAGTTGCCAATTTTATAAATTAAAAAGGGCATTTAATTTATTGTTTAGGTCCCTGCTTTAAGTAGCTTAGGCCACTTAAACCTTTTGCAAAAATGTTGGTTCACCACCAATGTTAGTTGTGGATTATTTGGCACATGATGAACATTTTTGTGTTCATGTCTGAGCATTTTGAATTTCACACAGAATTTGAATTTGAATTCAAGTGGAATTTGAGAGAACATGAGACAACAATGATCAGGCACATGCTTAGCAAAAAGATTAACTTAATCCCAGGGGTTACTGTAGCATCATTACACCGGGGTGTTACAGGGCTCCATCACCGTCGAAGCCGCCGACCAACACCGTCGCCCCAACCGCCGCCGCTGTCGCCTATGATCGATCAGGAGGTGAACTCGAGGCGAGGCAGTCGAAGAGACAGGGTTTTGGTTCACTAATCCAGCCCCTGCAGGGTCTTTTTCGTGTCAAAAATAAAACTTCCAAGGGGTTTGTCGCAAATAGACAGGCCACACGCCACTGCCCGCGCTTTCCAGCCACTGACAAAGGGCCCCGCGCCTCGCTGGCACGCCTCGTCAGCGCTCAGTACATATGCAAACCCGATTCCGACCGTATATGCACCACGAAGCAAAGTTCTGTCACCACATATTTGTACGCCACAAGTTTCAGCACCAAAGTGAATTTTCTTGCCAAGTTTAGACACCTATGGTGTAATTGACTCATATAAAATTATAGGAAGTATTTTGTATTTTGGCAATAAATAATAACTAAAAATACGAGTACTTATAAAAGTTTCGGAAAGTGTTTTATGCAAAGAACTAGACCAGGATGCATAGTTTCGCCAATAGTAATTGTCCAATAGGTAAAAGTGCGATAAAGATAATACTAACACGTGAAAATGAAATATCTCGTGCTTATGCCAGACTATGTTAGTTTTGTTGATATTATATATGTTTGAAATATGCCCTAGAGGCAATAATAAATATTATTATATATTTCCATGTTTGTAATGAATGTTTATTTTTTGTGTTATAATTGCAATGGTTCTTGCATCTGCATATAAACGAGGTTCGGAGGAAAACCCTTTAGCGTGTGTGGAAACATAAACACAATACTAGGTTCCTTGTCTAGCCTCTAAGACTAGCTCACATGTTGCATGATGATCATGTTTTCCTGATCATAGGGCATCGTTAAAGTAACAAGGATGCCGATAGCAATGAGATCACGTTGTTATCAGAACAATGATGTTGAATAGAACCAATCAAATGATAATGCTATGACAACACATTATCACATGTTATTAGTTCTTTCATTCAGATGTTCACATATACTCACTTCCTTAGACCATGAGAGTGCAAAGAACCTTCATGTCGAACGATGCACTTTGGGGTTTGTCAACCGTTACCCATAACAGGGTGATTATAGCGACAACTTTCAAGTGCATCGAAAATTTGTGTCCAGAGACATGGTAGCTCAAGATTGGATTTTCTCCCCGGATGATGGAGATATATTATTTGGCCCCTCTCAGTTTTTTGGAATCCACCATCATCTATCCAGACACAGCGTGATATGATCACAGGGATGCTAGAATATGGAAACGAGAAAAGGAAAAAACCCGGTAATGAGGATAACTTGGTATAGTGATCGAGAGTTGCTTCAGATAGATATCGATAAGTCTCGTCTCTTGTTTTGTTATATCATGAAGCAAATGGAATTGTGTGCGAAAACAAAAAGTTTACTCGATAATAATTCGTGTGGGTGTAGGGATCAATATGGATGTCCATGGTTCCGCTATTGAATACTGACCGGAATAGTTCTGGGTCATGTCTGCACTTTACTGAACCAGTGGGGTCACACACTTAGGGTTTGCCAATTTGTTGAGTACTAGAAGTTTTAGGAGCTTGAGAGAAATTTGTTGATAAAAAGTTTGATAAATATATAAAATTTTTGGAGAGAGAACCAAAAGTGTTTCGGGAGAAACCCGAAAAAGTTTTGGTGAACGAGAAAGTTTTGGAAACCCTAAAAAGACCACCCGAAGGCTCGCCTAGCTAACCAAATTGCCACCATGAGTGGTCATTATAGCTAACTAAATCGTTTGTACAGAGACCATCACTACTAGGGAAAACCTTATACACAGAATCTTACCAGCAACGCTCTTCAAAATACAACACTACTGCTATTTAGCAGCAGCGCGTGCCAAAAAAACGCGCTGCTGAAAGAAAAATAGCAGTAGCGCGTCGCCTCCAAATCGCGCTACTGCTCTAATTGCCATGACCTCGCCGTGCAGCTAGTTATAGCAGTAGCGCCCTACACCGCACCGCGCTACTGCTATAGATGTTAGCAGCAACACACTTCTATAAAACTCGCTACTGCTAAGTTCAGCCCACAAGTTTAGTCCCACCTTGCTCCGCGAACAGGGCGTTTACCACCTTAAATATGTTACTTCTCAAACTATCACAACCACTTGGTCTTCACTGAACTCTATATGTAGAATTGGTGGCCGTAATATGAGTCCTCTCCGGTCCCTACCGGAGAGGACTCATATTGACAATTCAGATTGTAAACAAAAAGATCATTGATGGCTAATGTATTTTTGCATTGACAGACAATGTATTTTTGCATGCTTACACTTAGCAGTAGCGCTTTTAGTAGTAAAGCCCTACTGCTAGTCCAACTTAGCAGTAGCGTGCATCCCCACCCAGCGCTACTGCTATTCTCCTTAGCTGTAGCGCGTTTTCGTACCTGCGCTACTACTAACCCTACCTTATCCCCACGCGGCAGACTCTCTCTCTCTCTCACTCACTCTCCCTCACAGTTACTCTCGCCCACGCTGATAACCATCGTCATCCGTCAGCGCCGCTGCCATCGTTCGTCCGCCACCGAGGTACTCCCTCCTTTCGTCCCTCCTCCTCCCACCGCGCCCTCCTCCTTTCGCCTGCGGCCGCCCCCTCCTCCCTCCTCCACCGACAGCCCTCCTCCAACTGCCCCTCCCTCCTCCTCCTCCCACCGCCCCTCCCTCCTCCTCCTTCGGCCGGCCCCTCCCCCTCCTCCGGCCACCCCCTCCCCCTCCTCTCTCCTTCCTCCCTCCCTTGTCTTCGTTCTTGAAAATCATATGTAATTTAAATGTAGATTTTAGAATGTAGACATCTAGACGGTAGGTTTTTTAATAGAATAATTTTTTTGACTATTTTAGGTGTTTTGAATAAAATAGAAGTAAGAAAATTTAGGGTAGAACTAGGGTAGTACAATTTTTAGCAAGTGTTTCATAGAAATAGTTTATTTAGTAAGTGACTAATATAACTAGTTTATTTATATTAAGTGCTTAATAGAACTAGTTTATTTAGTAAGTGCTTAACAAAACTAGTTTATTTATAGTAAGTGCTTAATAGAACTAGTTTATTTAGTAAGTAGTTAATAAAACTAGTTTATTTAGTAAGTAGTTAATAAAACTAGTTTATTTAGTGTTAGGATTATATATAAGATATTTTCAAATGTTTTTTTTTCATATTTTGGACCATTGAAATGCAATGACCATCGATAAGTGGCCTATGTTTTGCCGGAGTGTTGATTAATTTCCGTTCCGGCAAATTTCAGGCGCTCGATATGTCCTTTTTTAGCAAAGGTCATGCCGGATTTTTTGGGTTTTGAACACAGGAGATGTCTGATGACGATGGGATCCCGGAGTGCGGGTACTGCTACGATGACCAGGGTGTGTGCGACAGGATTCCTCACCTGCAAAATGATAGGTTTTTCACCGTGAAGCTGGAAGAGACCTTTGATGTTTGTACGATACGCAACGACAAGCATTTCATCGTAATTTATATGATCACTTGTGCTTCTTTTGTTCAACGTGTAATTTATGGGTTTTTTTCAATTCGACTAGTACATCCCGTGCCATGCTAGACCATATGTATTGGAGAAGCTTGGTTTTGGTTTAGATGACTTTGAGAATGTGGAGACGAGGAGGGCTCACTTAAGAACTAAACATGGTTATGAGTTTCTGGTTAAGTTCTACAATGCGGTCGATCGCTCCCGTTTCGGTTGCACTAATTGGGAAGCTCTCTGCAAGGCATATGGATTTGAGGAGGGAATGCAAATAACATTTGATATCCGTGCCGAAGATTGT
Organism: Triticum timopheevii; assembly: GCA_963921465.1. NCBI lineage: Eukaryota > Viridiplantae > Streptophyta > Magnoliopsida > Poales > Poaceae > Triticum > Triticum timopheevii. The sequence goes on along the minus strand of OY997266.1, from coordinate 629,118,992 downwards.
GATGATGATGATGATAATATCAACATCTGGGTGGATGTGGATATGCCTCTAGTTTTACCTAGATGTGAGTTTGTCAAACTAATTTGTTAAGTTCAATAATTTATGCTGTTAATTTAAAAATATTTGGTGTTCGTCCGTACTAAACTTATTTATTTATAATTGTCAGCTTATTTCTTATCTTCAAGAAATACTCGAAAGGTAGTAGACAACACATACTACAGCTATGACTCCAAGCTTAATTGTGAGGAGAAAGGTTATCTTGTCTCATTCATAGAAGATGTTGAGGCCTTGAAAACCAGTCACTCTATCAGCCCAAATTATACTAGATACGTGCCACTAGTCCATAAATTGCTTGATGGTAACTTCATTGCCAAAAACTTGGTAAGATTTTGTTAATGATGGTAACTTCATTGCATACATTATTCTTAAGTAAACTACAGTGCTAACTATATATGTTACTATTTCGTTTTTGAACAGAGGCTCCCGAAGCAGGTTGTGCCTGACATGCTATTTACCAAAGGTGATATGCATATGGTTAGCTTATGACCAACTCCTTCGGAGGCTTACCATACTGCATACTCGATTTTTTCAAATGATGGAAGGCTCAAAATCAAAGAATGGGGCAAAGTGATGAATGCGCACACGCAAATAATTGGAGACAAAATGAATGTGCGCAAGCCACAAGTTGGAGATAGGTTTATGTCCATTCTCCATTATGGTGAAGGACCGGTTTATCTATTTTATGGTATTTTAGCTAGGAGAGAGGAATAGGTCCTAAGTATTAAGAACAATTAGTTAGTGTTGATTATATATGACTACAGTGTCTTAGACTTGATGGTGATGTTGAGTAGGAGTAGTGATTATGAGTACTATGATGATGATGAGGAGGAGTTGTTATTATAACTAGTGATGAATTTGTTATATGATGTCTCATCATGGACGAAAATGATGATTATGAGGAGTTATATGACAATGATATATTATGATGATAAGTTGTTAATGATATTATGATGATGATGATAAGTTATTATGTCATTGGGTGAAAGAACCGCGGATTAGTTCCAAATGGATGGATACAGTAAGCAAACCATAGTCAAGTATGCAATGATGTGAAAGTACAGGACTAATAGCAGCTAAGTAGTAAGGATCAGGATGGAAGATAGTATGAAACCAATCAACAATAGTAGTCAAGCAATGAAGTCAAACAGGTACAACAGATAGGCAATGACTTCACGAAGACAAACTCTAAGTAAAGGATGGGAAGGGATAGAACCAGTCACTTGTTGAAGACACAGGATTTGTTGGACCAGTTCCAGTTGCTGTGACAACTGTACATCTGGTTAGGGAGGCTGAGATTCAACTCAGAAGACCGTGTCTTCATCTTATTCCCCTTGAGCTAAGGACACCCAGTCCTCGCCCAATCACTTTGGTAAGTCTTCAAGGTAGACTTCCAAACCTTCACAGACTTTGTTCACCGGCAATCCACAATGACTCTTGGATGCTCAGAACGCGACGGCTAACCGGCTGGAGGATTCACAGTCCTCAAGTGTAATAAGTCTTCAGGTCACACAGACAGAAAGACTTCAGTGATGCCTAACACTCTTTGGCTCTGGGTGTTTGGGCTTGGTCCTCGCAAGGATTTCTCTCTCTCAAAGGCTTCGAGGTGGGTTGCTCTCAAACGACAAAAGCCGTGCACTAACTCTGAGCAGCCACCAATTTATGGTGTAGGGGGTGGGCTATTTATAGCCACTAGGCAACCCGACCTGATATGTCCGAAATGACCCTGGGTCACTAAGGAACTGACACGTGTTCCAACGGTCAGATTTCAAACACACATGGCAACTTTACTTGGGCTACAAGCAAAGCTGACTCGTCCAACTCTGGATAAGATTTGCTCTCATTGTCTTCGCTCGAAGACATAGGATTTGGGTTGAGCATCACTTCAGTCATTCTGACTTAGTTCACTTGGACCCCACTTAACAGTACGGTGGTTCCTATGACTCAACAAAGAAGAAAAGGAAGCATCAAAACTACACGGTCTTCGTGCTCCATAGTCTTCACTCAATGTCTTCTCATGTCATAGTCTTCAATATGAATATTTTCTCATACCACCATTGTCTTCAATGTCTTCATACATTTTTAGGGGTCATCTCCGGTAGGTAAACCGAATCAAAGAGGGACACTACCTGCGTTATCCTGCAATTCTCACAAACGCATTAGTCCCTCAACCAACTTTGTCGTCAATACTCCAAAACCAACTAGGGGTGGCACTAGATGCACTTACGATCTCCCCCTTTTTGGTGATTGATGACAAACTGGTTGAAGTTTTCAACGGGGATAAAGTATGTGAAATTGTAAAGGATAGGGTATTGTCTTCATAAGTAGCAAGGGCTCCCCCTGAAGATGTGCATATAAGTAATTTGCTTTTGGAATGCAAATGCACATGGCAGGTTGTACTTGTGGAGATCCTCTTCAACTTATGAAGATAATTCATCATGCATGAAATGATATAGCATATAGAATGACATGCATAATGAAAAATGGACGTCTGCAGAATGATCTAACTGTGGAAGTTATCATCGCACATGCAGAATTTATCATCGCATCACAGTAAAGCAAATAAGTAGCAGACGACCATCGAGTTTAAGTTTTACAACTCAAAGAATCAAATGTTTCAAAAGCAAGAGTTGTAAGCACGAGGAAAAATATAAAGCAACCGCCCATATGAACCCGCTTGAAGACTATCAAACTCATATGCTTCTCCCCCTTTTGTCAGTAATGACCAAAAAGGTTTGAAGACATAGAGCATCTACTCGTCCTCATGAGTAGGTGAAGCAGCAGGGTTGTCGTTGTTGTTTGGCGATGCAGACGTACTTGGTGCAGTGTCGATGCGTGCAGAGGTAGGAGGCGGTGAAGTAGCATCATTTTCATCATCGATCACTCTGACATTCACAGTTGCCGCGGAGGAAGAATAGTCCAAGTCTTCAAGGGATGGAGTTCGACGTAGGACTGTAGTCCGTGGAGGAGTGGAGTCAAACTTGAATCTCTCAGTGAAGCCATCATCTTGAAGATCTGCTTCAGCACTGAGCAGCGTCAAACTCTTCCATGATCGCCGACAAGTCTCGTGAGCAACAAATGCATTCTTGGTGGCAAGATTTCGAATACGATTGACGTCCACCAAGAGGCTTTGCATCTGTCTCTTGAGCCAATAGTGATGCTTATCTTGTTTCTGATGAAGGGCCACAAGAAGTTCTCGGTCATTGAGAACGCGAGAGCGCTTCTGAGGCCTTTGGGAAATGGTGCTTTCAGTAGCTTCTGTTTGCGCACGATGAGGCAGACGAGTATTTCCAGCCATTGGGTAGATGTGTGTGTTGCTGCTTGGACGCCTTCAATGGGTTGAGTGAAGCTTTGGTGCTTGACATTTTGAAGACAAAGAGGCTCCTTGGCAGGCTCAGGGTATATGGCTTCAACTGACATATCAACCTTTGGTAGAAAGATCAGATGATTGCGAGCAGAGGGCCGATAGTTGACAGAAGAATGTCGCTTGATGAGGCGCATGACCCATGGAGCATAGAATTTCAGACCAAAAAGGTCAGATCCAGATGCAGCAAGTTTCCTAATGAAAAATTCTTGGGAATTGAAGCTGATGCCATTGAGGATGTAAAATACCAATGTCTTCATGGCTCCTTCAAGCTTGGCCACTGATGAATGTCCTTTGATGGGCCATAGAGTTCGCCTGATGATGTGATATATGGTGCGAGGCAGATACTCAAGGTCATCAACAAAGAACTCAGTTGGGTATTCAGCATCAGATGGCAAAGGCATCATCATGCTCAACATCTGGCTCATGTTGGGTTCAGGCTTATGGAAGATGCTCTCCAGTGCATTGCGGTGTAGTTGACAATCAGGTTCATATAGCTCTTCGGGAGTGGGTAGGCCTATAAGCTCAATGATATCCAGAGCTTTGGCTTCATGATGAACATTTCCGGTCATCCACTCGAGAACCCATGTCTTGATATCCCTGTTATAGCCGCGAATGTGGAGGGTAGCATAGAATTGAAGCAAGAGTTCTTCATTCCAATGTTCTTTGTCAGTGACAAAGCTGAGCAGACCGGCATCACGAAAATAGTCAAGTGCTTCTTCTAAGCACGACAGTCCAGCAATGGCTTCAGAGTCGAGGCGCATATGAGGGAAAATGCGCCCTTGATCATACAGAACGCAGGAGTAATAGCTTCGCTGCTGATAGCTCTAGAAACGATCAGATGATATCCTTGGCTTTGAGTAGGGGTTCTTGGCGCTGTCAAAGAAGGTATTGTGGCTTTTGAAGCCATTTGCATTGAAGGACCCTGTAGAGTTTGCAGTGCCTGGGAACCTTGGCAGTCTTGGCTTTGGTTTCTGGACCTGAGGCCTATGCTCAACATGATAATCAAATTGAGGTCCAGAGGCAGTAGGCGGAGGTACCAGAATGGGCCAACGGACAGTGGTTACCTGACCATGATTGTATGCTTGCTCAATTGTATAGGGCCTTGGTGGCGGAATAGGAGCAGTGGAAACAGTTGAGGCTTCAGGCTGCACAACAGGTGCTTCGGGAGCAGTTGCCTCATTGGCTTCGGGCACACTGGTTGGTGCAAGCTCCACATTAGCTTCAGCCATGACTACATCATTGGCTTCATTTGCGTTGGTGGTGGCAGCTTCAACATTTTCAACCTCCACTTGATGAGCTGGAGGGTCGGGCACTGGAACGTTCACATCAGGAACATCTTCTTCAATAATGGGGGAAGTAGGGACACATACGTCTTCTTGTCTTTCATCGGCTGATGCAGCCGGATTGTCTTCAGCAGCTTGGGCTTCAGACACGGAGACATTCACAGTTGGAGTGGGTTCAGAAAACACTTGACGTGCAACAGGTTGGTGTTGCACTTCTCCTTCTGGAACGCTCGAAAGAGGGACCTGAGGCCTTTGTCCTTTGTGAAGCCTGCGGAATGTGGGCAACGCCTTTGGAGATGGAGTTGGCTGATCCTCAAAGTCTTCATCTTCTTCTTGCAAAGGTGGTGTGACTTGTTGTTGTTGTTGGGGAGTACTTAGGGAGTCTTGTTGCTGTAGGTGATCAGCCCACGATGCATCCTGAGCGATTGGCGTCAGAGGATGACCAATGCTGATGAGTTCGCTGTTCATAGGAACAGGTGATGATACCAGGTTGTGTTCAATCTGAGGAAGAACTTCATCATCATCAACATATTCATCGTGACCAATGTCTTCAGCAGCGGTGGGTTCAGCTGCTGGAATATCTTCAGCTTCATGAGCCTCTGAGGAAGCAGGCTCATGAACTATCATCTGTCGTTCTTGGAGTTCAGACGCAGGGCGAACCACGGAAATAGGTTCAACAACTAAGGGCTATGTGGGAGCAGCCCGATTCTTCTTGGTTTTGCGCTTCTTCTTGGAGGGAGCAGCATCAGAGGCTTCAGTATTCTTTCTTTTTCTGGCTTCAGCCTCAGCAGCCCTCGTCTTCTTCTGTTCTGAAGCGGTTGACAGGACCTTTGGCTTCGAGCCAGTCATGCTGCTTGGGAAGATAATGCGAGGTGCTTCCTGACTTGAAGGTGCAGGTTGGGCAGTGGAAAGCTTCTTCTTCTTTGTAGCCATTCTGGGGTCAATGCCAAGTCGACCAAGAGACTTGCGCTTCTCAGCCTCATTGTAGGCAAGTAAACATTCGTCAGCCAAACTCTTCATGCACTCACGAGAGCCTTGGGCTTCTTTGCGCTTCTTGAGAAAGGCTTCTTTACGCTCATGCAGCATGACCTTGAAGTTTCTGACATCTTGCACACTGAGCTTTGCCACATGCTTCTTGAACTGAGCCTTTTCATAGTCAGTCTTGTTCTTCAGCTCAACGATGCGCTGAGCGAGAGCTAGCTCAGAAGCAATGGCGCCATTGAAAGAGACGCTGAGGCCAATGAGAAGCTGCAGATCTTCAAAGCTGAGATTTGGGGTGTCAAACCACTCATCAATGAAGTTATGGATGATTGCCACATCAAAGAGAGGCAAGTTGTTGAAGATCTCTGCTTCTTCCTTGCTCTTGATAGTTGCTCAAAGGCATCATCTGCAAGATCTTCATCGCTGGACAGATCAATGGGTTCTTCTCGCAGAATGGCAACATGTGTCAAGGTCTGATCAGTATGCCTGACAATTTGCTTTTTCTTCTTCGTCCTCTTGGAGATGCGTGATTGATCTTCAGACTGCACACTGTCTTCAGGAGGTGCAGTGGCCAGTGGCTTCGCACGTGAAGCTTTTGGAGGTGCAGCTGATCTTGAAGCCTTAGGCTTCTTTAGCTTCTGTGGCTTTGGAGGAGGAGCTGGGGCTTCATCAGTGTCAGTATCATTGTCAGAATGATCTACACTGGCACCTTGGACCAGGATGTAAGTGATGAGGCCATCAAGGTTGGATAAGAGGCCGATGACATTGGGATCAGCATCACGTGAGCCATCAGCACGGGGAGCAGAGGGGCCAGGGTTGAAGTCTAATCCCAATGACTTCTTGTTTTCCTTAGCCGAAGCCTTTGCGTGCTGGAAGTTGCGCTTGAAGAGAGTATCATCACGACACCAGAGCAATGATGATGGGTCAGCATTAGCAGGCTGAGGTCCACGGACCATGCAGGGATAGAAACCATGTGCAATAGCTTCAGTTCTGTTCTTGGGTTGAAGGCCTCGATAGAGAATATCACCCCAAGGACTTTTGATAGCATTCTTCTCTGCATATTCCTTGGTCACGAACTTGTACTTGAACCATTCTTCAGCCCAATAGCGTCAAATCCATTGGATTCGTGTCTTGCGCTGATGATAATTCTCTTTAGGATATGTCTTGTAGAGATCTGCAAGGTCATCAGGCAGATCTTTTGATGTACCCCCTCGACGCTGTCTGCCACCCTTCCTTACTGACTTTTCTGTAGCCATGAACTTCAGACTGAATGGCTTCAATACGTTCAAAGGCTTCAAAGACTTACGCTTGCTGGTCAAACAGGAACTGGCTTCGGGAGAATTAATGTGATGCTGTAAGTATTCTGCAAATGAATGCAGACTATGAGAACCAAGGGATTCTCCCACGGACATGTACCTGTGACAGCATTAGAGATGCGAGGGAAGGGGAAGAGGTCATATGCATTCTCAGAAGATTTTGAAGATAAATCAGTTTGAAGACATGGACCTCATGATGCAAAGACATTCACTTATGTGATGTGAGTTGGTTCCAGATTTGTACGAATCCGTGAATAAGTACAAGTGAGGAATCAAACTCGATATGAAATTCAAGTGAATAGACTAGGCAGTATGAGATGCAGACAGAGTAGATCTAACATTGTGTAGGTAGAAACAACTTTTGGTAGATAGGATGAATCTTTGAAGATCAAAAAGGCAGTAAAAATAGAGTTATATTTACCACACGAAGAACTGCTAGATGGATGAACAGGAGACCGAGCAGTTCAATCCACCGTGCCCCAACTTGGCGACAGAGGACACCTACGGCGACGACGGAAAGGATGATGTCCGAGGCCGGCGTGAGGACGGTGTCAGAGAAGTCGCGGCAGCTAAGCGCTTCGTCGCCGGCGTCGTCGAGAGCTAGCGGTGGCGCTAGGGTTTTGACGAGGTGGAGAGGTGGAAGAAGGATTTCTTTACCGCAGGGGACAAGTATTTATAAGGTGTGCGACACAGCGCAATTACGCAGGTGCCCCTGGCGGTTCACATCTGAGGGGCACGTGGCAAGCATGCAACATACTCAGAGTTGTCCCATGTTCCCACGCCCGCCAGGCATGTCGGATGGTTGTTCCGGCTTCTCCGGATTTTAACAGTAAAGATGAGTCATTTAAAACAGACTTAATGTTTGTCTCTTTGCCTTCTGCTGACTAGGACGCAGAGAAAACATTTGACAGTTTCACTAGAATGCATATGATTTGGACAGATAGAGTTTGAGATAGAAAGCATAGAGAGATTAGGGTCCGATCACATTCACTTAGTTCAAAAGATTCAAATTGAAGACATAGCTACAAGTGAATGCTGTAGAGGACATAACACTATATATATATATATATATATATATATATATATATATATATATATATATATATATATCAGAAAGCAATCAAATCCTGAAGATAAATTGAAACTGAAGACAAACCAAATGCAAAGTCATTGCAAAATAACGCCATGAGTGAAACACTTCAAACAAGAAATTTGGTGGTGGCGTTACCCACCGTATAGGAAGTATTAGACCCAGACACGGCACACAATTATCGTGGCGCTCCGAAGTCATATTCCATGTTAATGTATTCACACTTAGAGTGTAAGTCTTCATTGATTGAAGATATACTTTACTTCGTGTGTTGCACATCTAAGTCATCAACATGCATAAGTGTTAGGATGTGTGCCTGATCACAGGACATTTGAGGATTCTAAGATATTTAGCTCACACCGTAACTTGCAAAACCTTTTCTCATCCATGGGCTTTGTGAAGATATCTGCCAGTTGCTCTTCAGTGTTGACGTGAATGATGTCGATATCTTTCTTCATGACATGATATCTGAGAAAGTGATGACGAATTTCAATGTGCTTTGTCTTCGAGTGCTGGACTGGATTGTTGGCTATCTTGATGGCACTTTCGTTGTCGCAGAAGAGAGGTACTTGTTTCAGATTGATGCCATAGTCCTTGAGAGTTTGCTTCATCCATAGAAGCTGAGCACAACAGGATCCAGCAGCAATGTATTCAGATTTAGCAGTTGAGAGTGATACACAGTTCTGCTTCTTTGAAGACCAACAAACAAGTGATCGACCCAGAAAATGACATGTGCCTGATGTAGACTTGCGATCCACTTTGTCACGAGCATAATCAGCATCCGAGAATCCAACCAAATCAAACTTTGAGCCCTTTGGATACCATAATCCGAGTGTTGGGGTGTAAGCCAAATATCGAAGAATTCGCATCACAGCTAAGTGATGCGATTCCTTTGGTGCCGCTTGGAATCGAGCACACATGCAAACACTAAGCATAATATCTGGCCTAGATGCACATAGATAAAGTAAAGAACCAATCATGGAGCGGTATACCTTTTGATCGGACTCTTTACCATTGTCGTCGGGACCAAGATGGTGTTTGGCTGGCATAGGCGTCGTGTAACCTTTGCAGTCTTCCATTCCAAACTTCTTCAAGCAATCTTTGAGGTATTTTTCTTGAGATATGAAGATGCCATTCCTTTGCTGATGAATTTGAAGACCAAGGAAGAACTTCAGCTCACCCATCATGGACATCTGATATTGCTCTTGCATCATGTACCCAAACTCATCAGTATACTTCTGGTTGGTGCAGCCGAAGATTATGTCATCCACATATATTTGGCACACAAACAGTTCACCATCATATGTCTTCTTGAAGAGTGTGGGATCGAGGGATCCAGGTTTGAAGCCTTTGCTCTTCAAGAAGTCTTTGATCGTATCAATACCAAGTGCGAGGTGCTTATTTGAGGCCATACAGTGCTTTGTTTAGCTTGTACACCATATCAGGATGCTTTGGATCTTCAAAACCAGGTGGTTGAGCTACATATACTTCTTCTTCAATCTTGCCGTTGAGAAATGCACTCTTCACATCCATTTGATATAGCAAGATGTTGTGATGATTAGCGTAGGCTAGCAGTATGCGAATAGCTTCAAGCCTAGCCACAGGAGCAAATGTTTCATCGAAGTCAATTCCTTCTGAAGGAAATATGCCCTAGAGGCAATAACAAAGTTATTATTTATTTCCTCATATCATGATAAATGTTTATTATTCATGCTAGAATTGTATTAACCGGAAACATGATACATGTGTGAATACATAGACAAACATATAGTCACTAGTGTGCCTCTACTTGACTAGCTCATTAATCAAAGATGGTTATGTTTCCTAACCATAGACATGTGTTGTCATTTGATTAATGGGATCACATCATTAGGAGAATTATGTGATTGACATGACCCATCCCGTTAGCTTAGCACTTGATCGTTTAGTATTCTGCTATTGCTTTCTTCATGACTTATACATGTTCCTGTAACTATGAGAATTATGCAACTCCCGTTTACCGGAGGAACACTTTGGGTACTACAAAACATCACAACGTAACTGGGTGATTATAAAGGAGTACTACAGGTGTCTCCGAAGGTACATGTTGAGTTGGCGTATTTCGAGATTAGGTTTTGTCACTCCGATTGTCGGAGAGGTATCTCTGGGCCCTCTCGGTAATACTCATCACTTAAGCCTTGCAAGCATTATAACTAATGAGTTAGTTATGAGATGACGTATTACAGAACGAGTAAAGAGACTTGCCGGTAACGAGATTGAACTAGGTATTGGATACCGACGATCAAATCTCGGGCAAGTAACATACCGATGACAAAGGGAACAACATATGTTGTTATGCGGTTTGACCAATAAAGATCTTCGTAGAATATGTAGGAACCAATATGGGCATCCAGGTCCCGCTATTGGTTATTGACCGAGAATGGTTTTAGGTCATGTCTACATAGTTCTCGAACCCGTAGGGTCCGCACGCTTAACGTTTCGATGACAGTTTTATTATGAGTTTATAAGTTTTGATGTACCGAAGTTTGTTTGGAGTCCCGGATGTGATTACGGACATGACGAGGAGTCTCGGAATGGTCGAGACATAAAGATTGATATATTGGAAGCCTATGTTTGGACATCGGAATGGTTCCGGGTGAAATCGGTATTTTACCGGAGTACCGGGAGGTTACCGGAACCCCCCGGGGGGTTAATGGGCCTACATGGGCCAAGAGGGAGAAGAGGAAGGAGCAAGGAGGGGGCTGCGCGCCCCTCCCCCTCCTAGTCCGAATAGGACAAGGGAAGAGGGGCGGCGCCCCCCCTTTCCTTCCCCTCCTCCCCCTCTTTCCCCCTTCTCTCCTACTCCAACTTGGAAAAGGGGAGTCCTACTCCCGGTGGGAGTAGGACTCCCCCCTTGGCGCGCCCTCTTAGGCCGGCGGCCTCCTCCCTCCTGGCTCCTTTATATACGGGGGCGGGGGCCACCCCATAGACACACAAGTTGATCTACGGATCGTTCCTTAGCCGTGTGCGGTGCCCCCTTCCACCATATTCCACCTCGGTCGTATCGTCGCGGCATTTAGGCAAAGCCCTGCGCCGGTAGAACATCATCATCGTCACCACGCCGTCGTGCTGACGGAACTCATCTCCGGAGCCTTTGCTGGATCGGAGGGCCGGAGATCGTCATCGAGCTGAACGTGTGCTGAACTCGGAGGCTCCGTACGTTCGGTGCTTGGATCGGTTGGATCTTGAAGACGTACGACTACATCAACCGCGTTGTGCTAACGCTTCCGCTTACGGTCTACAAGGGTACGTGGACGAACACTCTCCCCTCTCGTTGCTATATCATCACCATGATCTTGCGTGTGCGTAGGAATTTTTTTGAAATTACTACGTTCCCCAACAGTGGCATCCGAGCCTAGGTTTTATGCGTTGATGTTATATGCACGAGTAGAACACAAGTGAGTTGTGGGCGATACAAGTCATACTGCTTACCAGCATGTCATACTTTGGTTCGGCGGTATTGTGAGATGAAGCGGCCCGGACCGACATTACGCGTACGCTTACGCGAGACTGGTTTCACCGTTACGAGCACTCGTGCTTAAAGGTGGCTGGCGGGTGTCTGTCTCTCTCACTTTAGCTGAATCGAGTGTGGCTACGCCCGGTCCTTGCGAAGGTTAAAACAGCACCAACTTTACGAACTATCGTTGTGGTTTTGATGCGTAGGTAAGAACGGTTCTTGCTAAAGCCCGTAGCAGCCACGTAAAATTTGCAACAACAAAGTAGAGGGCGTCTAACTTGTTTTTGCAGGGCATGTTGTGATGTGATACGGTCAAGACGTGATGCTATATTTTATTGTATGAGATGATCATGTTTTGTAACCGAAGTTATCGGCAACTGGCAGGAGCCATATGGTTGTCGCTTTATTGTATGAAATGCAAATTCCCTGTAATTGCTTTACTTTATCACTAAGCGGTAGCGATAGTCGTAGAAGCAATAGATGGCGTAACGACAACGATGCTACGATGGAGATCAAGGTGTCGCGCCGGTGACGATGGTGATCATGACGGTGCTTCGAAGATGGAGATCACAAGCACAAGATGATGATGGCCATATCATATCACTTATATTGATTGCATGTGATGTTTATCCTTTATGCATCTTATCTTGCTTTGATTGATGGTAGCATTTTAAGATGATCTCTCACTAATTATCAAGATGTGTTCTCCCTGAGTATGCACCGTTGCGAAAGTTCTTCGTGCTGAGACACCACGTGATGATCGGGTGTGATAGGCTCTACGTTCAAATACAACGGGTGCAAAACAGTTGCACACGCGGAATACTCAGGTTATACTTGACGAGCCTAGCATATACAGATATGGCCTCGGAACACGGAGACCGAAAGGTCGAGCGTGAATCATATAGTAGATATGATCAACATAGAGATGTTCACCAATGAAACTACTCTATCTCACGTGATGATCGGACATGGTTTAGTTGATTTGGATCACGTGATCACTTAGATAACTAGAGAGATGTCTGTCTAAGTGGGAGTTCTTAAGTAATATGATTAATTGAACTTAAATTTATCATGAACTTAGTACCTGATAGTATTTTGCTTGTCTATGTTTGTTTGTAGATAGATGGCTCGTGCTGTTGTTCCGTTGAATTTTAATGCGTTCCTTGAGAAAGCAAAGTTGAAAGATGATGGTAGCAATTACACGGACTGGGTCCGTAACCTGAGGATTATCCTCATTGCTGCATAGAAAAGTTACGTCCTGGAAGCACCGCTGGGTGCCAGGCCTGCTGCTGATGCAACTGACGGCATTAAGAACGTCTGGCAGAGCAAAGCTGATGACTACTCGATAGTTCAATGTGCCATGCTTTACGGCTTAGAACCGGGTCTTCAACGACGTTTTGAACGTCATGGAGCATATGAGATGTTCCAGGAGTTGAAGTTAATATTTCAAGCAAATGCCCGGATTGAGAGATATGAAGTCTCCAATAAGTTCTATAGCTGCAAGATGGAGGAGAATAGTTCTGTCAGTGAGCATATACTCAAAATGTCTGGGTATAATAATCACTTGATTCAACTGGGAGTTAAACTTCCGGATGATAGCGTCATTGACAGAATTCTCCAATCACTGCCACTAAGCTACAAGAGCTTCGTGATGAACTATAATATGCAAGGGATGAACAAGACTATTCCCGAGCTCTTCACGATGCTGAAAGCCGCGGAGGTAGAAATCAAGAAGGAGCATCAAGTGTTGATGGTTAACAAGACCACTAGTTTCAAGAAGAAGGGCAAAGGGAAGAAGAAGGGGAACTTCAAAAAGAACAGCAAGAAAGTTGCTGCTCAAGAGAAGAAACCCAAGTCTGGACCTAAGCCTGAAACTGAGTGCTTCTACTGCAAGCAGACTGGACACTAGAAGCGGAACTGCCCCAAGTATTTGGCGGATAAGAAGGATGGCAAAGTGAACAAAGGTATATGTGATATACATGTTATTGATGTGTACCTTACTAATGCTCGCAGTAGCACCTAGGTATTTGATACTGGTTCTGTTGCTAATATTTGCAACTCGAAACAGGGACTACGGATTAAGCGAAGATTAGCCAAGGACGAGGTGACGATGCGCGTGGGAAATGGTTCCAAAGTCGATGTGATCGCGGTCGGCACGCTACCTCTACATCTACCATCAGGATTTGTTTTAGGCCTAAATAATTGTTATTTGGTGCCTGCGTTGAGCATGAACATTATATCTGGATCTTGTTTGATGCGAGACGATTATTCATTTAAATCAGAGAATAATGGTTATTCTATTTATATGAGTAATATCTTTTATGGTCATGCACCCTTGAAGAGTGGTCTATTTTTATTGAATCTCGATAGTAGTGATACACATATTCATAGTGTTGAAACCAAAAGATGCAGAGTTGATAATGATAGTGCAACTTATTTGTGGCACTGCCGTTTAGGTCATATCGGTGTAAAGCGCATGAAGAAACTCCATACTGATGGGCTTTTGAAATCACTTGATTATGAATCACTTGGTACTTGCGAACCGTGCCTTATGGGCAAGATGACCAAAACACCGTTTTCCGGTACTATGGAGAGAGCAACAGATTTGTTGGAAATCATACATACAGATGTATGTGGTCCAATGAATGTTGAAGCTCGTGGCGGATATCGTTATTTTCTCACCTTCACAGATGATTTGAGCAGATATGGGTATATCTACTTAATGAAACACAAGTCTGAAACATTTGAAAAGTTCAAAGAATTTCAGAGTGAAGTAGAAAATCATCGTAACAAGAAAATAAAGTTTCTACGATCTGATCGTGGAGGAGAATATTTGTGTTACGAGTTTGGTCTACACTTGAAACAATGCGGGATAGTCTCGCAACTCACGCCACCTGGAACACCACAACGAAATGGTGTGTCCGAACGTTGTAATCGTACTTTACTTGATATGGTACGATCTATGATGTCTCTTACTGATTTAGCGCTATCGTTTTGGCGTTATGCTTTAGAGACGGCCGCATTCACGTTAAATAGGGCACCATCAAAATCCGTTGAGACAACGCCTTATGAACTATGGTTTGGCAAGAAACCAAAGTTGTTGTTTCTTAAAGTTTGGGGCTGCGATGCTTATGTGAAGAAACTTCAACCAGATAAGCTCGAACCCAAATCGGAGAAATGTGTCTTCATAGGATACCCAAAGGAGACTATTGGGTATACCTTCTATCACAGATCTGAGGGCAAGATTTTCGTTGCTAAATTCGGATCCTTTCTAGAGAAGGAGTTTCTCTCGAAAGAAGTGAGTGGGAGGAAAGTAGAACTTGATGAGATAACTGTATCTACTCCCTTATTGGAAGGTAGTTCATCACAAGAACCGGTTCCTGTGATAACTACACCAATTAGTGAGGAAGCTAATGATATTGATCATGAAACTTCAGATCAAGTTTCTGCTGAACCTCGTAGGTCTACCAAAGTAAGATCCGCACCAGAGTGGTACGGCAATCCTATTCTGGAAGTCATGTTACTTGACCATGATGAACCTACGAACTATGAGGAAGCGATGATGAGCCCAGATTCCGCGAAATGGCTTGAGGCCATGAAATCTGAGATGGGATCCATGTATGAAAACAAAGTATGGACTTTGGTTGACTTGCCCGATGATCGGCAAGCTATTGATAATAAATGGATCTTTAAGAAGAAGACTGACGCTGATGGTAATGTAACTGTCTATAAAGCTCGACTTGTTGCAAAAGGTTTTCGACAAGTTCAAGGGGTTGACTACGATGAGACTTTCTCACCCGTAGCGATGCTTAAGTCTGTCCGAATCATGTTAGCTATTGCTGCATTTCATGATTATGAAATTTGGCAAATGGATGTCAAAACTGCATTCTTGAATGGATTTCTAGAAGAAGAGTTGTATATGATGCAGCCGGAAGGTTTTGTTGATCCAAAAGGTGCTAACAAAGTGTGCAAACTCCAGCGTTCCATTTATGGACTGGTGCAAGCATCTCGGAGTTGGAATAAACGCTTTGATAGTGTGATCAAAGCATATGGTTTTATACATACTTTTGGAGAAGCCTGTATTTACAAGAAAGTGAGTGGGAGCTCTGTAGCATTTCTTGTTTTATATGTAGATGACATATTGTTAATTGGAAATGATATAGAATTTCTGGATAGCATAAAGGGATACTTGAATAAAAGTTTTTCAATGAAAGACCTTGGTGAAGCTGCTTATATATTGGGCATCAAGATCTATAGAGATAGATCAAGACGCTTAATAGGACTTTCACAAAGCACATACCTTGACAAAATTTTGAAAAAGTTCAAAATGGATCAGGCAAAGAAAGGGTTCTTGCCTGTGCTACAAGGTGTGAAGTTGAGTCAAACTCAATGCCTGACCACAGCAGAAGATAGAGAGAAAATGAAAGATGTTCCCTATGCTTCAGCCATAGGCTCTATCATGTATGCAATGCTGTGTACCAGGCCTGACGTATGCTTAGCAATAAGCTTAGCAGGAAGGTACCAAAGTAACCCAGGAGCGGATCACTGGACAGCGGTCAAGAACATCCTGGAATACCTGAAAAGGACTAAGGATATGTTTCTCATATATGGAGGTGACAAAGAGCTAGTCGTAAGAGGTTACGTCGATGCAAGCTTTGACACCGATCCGGACGATTCTAAATCGCAAACCGGATACATGTTTATATTAAACGGTGGAGCTGTAAGTTGGTGCAGTTCTAAACAAAGCGTCGTGGCGGGATCTACATGTGAAGCGGAGTACATAGCTGCTTCTGAAGCAGCGAATGAAGGAGTCTGGATGAAGGAGTTCATTTCCGATCTAGGTGTCATACCTAGTGCATCGGGACCAATGAAGATCTTCTGTGACAATACTGGTGCAATTGCCTTGGCAAAGGAATCCAGATTTCACAAGAGGACCAAGCACATCAAGAGACGCTTTAATTCCATTCGGGACCAAGTCCAAGTGGGAGACATAGAAATTTGCAAGATACATACAGATCTGAATGTCGCAGACCCGTTGACTAAGCCTCTCTCACGAGCAAAACATGATCAACACCGAGACTCCATGGGTGTTAGAATCATTACTATGTAATCTAGATTATTGACTCTAGTGCAAGTGGGAGACTGAAGGAAATATGCCCTAGAGGCAATAATAAAGTTATTATTTATTTCCTCATATCATGATAAATGTTTATTATTCATGCTAGAATTGTATTAACCGGAAACATGATACATGTGTGAATACATAGACAAACATATAGTCACTAGTGTGCCTCTACTTGACTAGCTCATTAATCAAAGATGGTTATGTTTCCTAACCATAGACACGTGTTGTCATTTGATTAATGGGATCACATCATTAGGAGAATGATGTGATTGACAAGACCCATCCCGTTAGCTTAGCACTTGATCGTTTAGTATTCTGCTATTGCTTTCTTCATGACTTATACATGTTCCTGTAACTATGAGAATTATGCAACTCCCGTTTACCAGAGGAACACTTTGGGTACTACCAAACGTCACAACGTAACTGGGTGATTATAAAGGAGTACTACAGGTGTCTCCGAAGGTACATGTTGAGTTGGCGTATTTCGAGATTAGGTTTTGTCACTCCGATTGTCGGAGAGGTATCTCTGGGCCCTCTCGGTAATACTCATCACTTAAGCCTTGCAAGCATTATAACTAATGAGTTAGTTATGAGATGACATATTACAGAACGAGTAAAGAGACTTGCTGGTAACGAGATTGAACTAGGTATTGGATACCGACGATCAAATCTCGGGAAAGTAACATACCGATGACAAAGGGAACAACATATGTTCTTATGCGGTTTGACCGATAAAGATCTTCGTAGAATATGTAGGAACCAATATGGGCGTCCAGGTCCCGCTATTGGTTATTGACCGAGAATGGTTTTAGGTCATGTCTACATAGTTCTCGAACCCGTAGGGTCCGCACGCTTAACGTTTCGATGACAGTTTTATTATGAGTTTATAATGTTTGATGTACCGAAGTTTGTTCGGAGTCCCGGATGTGATTACAGACATGACGAGGAGTCTCGGAATGGTCGAGACATAAAGATTGATATATTGGAAGCCTATGTTTGGACATCGGAATGGTTCCGGGTGAAATCGGCATTTTACCGGAGTACCGGGAGGTTACCGGAACCCCCCGGGGGGTTAATGGGCCTACGTGGGCCAAGAGGGAGAAGAGGAAGGAGCAAGGAGGGGGCCGCGCGCCCCTTCCCCTCCTAGTTCGAATAGGACAAGGGAAGGGGGGCGGCGCCCCCCCTTTCCTTCCCCTCCTCCTCCTCTTTCCCCCTTCTCTCCTACTCCAACTTGGAAAAGGGGAGTCCTACTCCCGGTGGGAGTAGGACTCCCCCCTTGGCGCGCCCCCTTAGGCCGGCGGCCTCCTCCCTCCTGGCTCCTTTATATACGGGGGCGGGGGGCACCCCATAGACACACAAGTTGATCTACGGATCGTTCCTTAGCCGTGTGCGGTGCCCCCTTCCACCATATTCCACCTCGGTCATATCGTCGCGGAGTTTAGGCAAAGCCCTGCGCCGGTAGAACATCATCATCGTCACCACGCCCTCGTGCTGACGGAACTCATCTCCGGAGCCTTTGCTGGATCGGAGGGCCGGAGATCGTCATCAAGCTGAACGTGTGCTGAACTCGGAGGCTTCGTACATTCGGTGCTTGGATCGGTTGGATCGTGAAGACGTACGACTACATCAACCGCGTTGTGCTAACGCTTCCGCTTACGGTCTACGAGGGTACGTGGACGAACACTCTCCCCTCTCTTTGTGAACCATTTGTTTCATCAAATTGCACATCCATAGTTTCGACGATTTTGTAAAGATAGAGGTTGACGACTCTGTAGGAGTGTGAGTCCTTTCCATAGCCGAGCATGAAGCCTTCGTGAGATTTAGGTGGAAATTTTGACTTGTGATGGGGATCCTTGATCCAGCACCTAGCTCCAAATACTCTGAAGTAGCTGACATTTGGCTTCTTGCCAGTAAGGAGCTCATAGGATGTTTTGTTCAGAAGCTTATGGATGTAAACACGGTTGATGATGTGACATGCTGTATCAATAGCTTCAGGCCAGAACTTTCTTGGTGTCTTGTACTCATCGAGCATTGTTCGAGCCATCTCAATGAGAGTTCTGTTCTTGCGCTCAATGATGCCATTTTGCTGAGGTGTGTATGGAGCAGAGAACTCATGAGTGATTCCCATTGTATCCAGATAAAGATCAAGTCCGGTATTCTTGAATTCAGTGCCATTGTCACTTCTGATATGCTATATCTTCATGCCATAATTGTTCATTGCTCGATTGGCGAAGCGTCTGAAGACATCTTGCACTTCAGTCTTGTAGAAAATTATGTGCACCCATGTGTATCTTGAGTAGTCATCAACAATGACGAAGCCATAGAGACAAGCAGTTGTTGTGAGGGTGGAGTAGTGGGTAGGTCCAAATAAGTCCATGTGTAACAGCTCGAAGGGTTGAGATGTTGTCATGATTGTCTTCGAGGGGTGGTTTGCCCTAGTCATCTTTCCAGCTTCCCAGGCACCACACAAATGATCCTTCTTGAACTTGACATCCTCGATGCCTATGACATGCTTCTTCTTGACGAGTGAGTGTAAGTTCCTCATGCCAGCATGCCCCAGCCTTCGTTGCCAGAGCCAACATTCTGAAGCTTTTGTGAGAAGACATATGGCAAGCTGTGGACCTCCTGAGAAATCTACCATGTATAGATCATGTTTCCGATACCCTTCAAAGACTAGAGACTTGTTAGATTCCATTAGTACAAGGCAACGATATTTTCCGAATAGCACAATCATGTTCAGGTCACAAAGCATTGAGACAGACATTAAGTTGAAGCCAAGGGATTCAACAAGCATCACTTTATCCATGTGTTGATCCTTTGAGATTGCAACTCTACCTAGACCCAATACCTTGCTTTTACCAGTGTCAGCAAATGTTATGTGACTCTTGTCGGATGGACGTAAGGTTGAGTCCATGAGAAGACTTCGATCACCAGTCATATGATTTGTGCATCCGCTGTCCATAATCCATTCTGAAGCTTTTGGTGACATACCCTACAGTGTAGTTAGGAGGATAGGCTTCACAAGAGTGTTGTGAAGCATAGGCATTTGACACATACAAGGATTGTCACAACTTAGATCAAAGTTAGGACACATAGTATGACTAGTAAGCGATTCAGATGTGAAGTACATAGTAAGACATATTGTCATGCGTCCATAATGTGTTTTAGGTCCCCAACAATAGCATCGGACACCATTGATTGCAGGCTGGAGACCTTTCTCTGCAAAAGAAAGTTAGTTCTTCTTCACCACCCACATTTTCAGGGGTGGCTTAGAAGCAATGAGTCTAAGTGCAGCATTTGAGAATTTTGGCTTTGGAGCCCTAGCAAATAGCCTTGCAGGAGATGAATGATACTCATATGAATAAGCAGAAAAATTCTTAGTTCTATGAACATAGAGGTTCGAAGACACACGCTCATATTCATAAGTCTGAGTATGATTTCCCTGCAAAACATTGGCGTTAGGGTGACTCAGGTGAGTCCTGTATATGTATGAAGCCTTTGGGCCATATGAAGCTATAGGTCTGGGGTTTGTCTTCTTCCTTGGTGGTGTCATGACGACATTCACAGGAAGACTCTCAATGTACTGCTTAGGTACCCAGATCTTCTTCATAGGTGGTCCATTCCTGCAGTTAGTACCAATATACCTGGCAAACACTTCACCATTCTGATTCTTAAACAGTTTATAGTTTGCATCAAAGTATTCATCTATGATGATAGGGTTAGCGTAGGTAAAGCCAGATAAAGTGGATGGATCTACTGAAGGTTCCTTAGAAGCAACCCATGTGGTTCTGGGGTACTGCTCAGGCTTCCAGTACGAGCCATCAACATTCATTTTCCTCTCGAACCAACACCCTCTTTCCTAGGGTTTCGGTTTAGAATCTGCTTTTTGAGGACATCGCAGAGTGTCTGATGTCCCTTCAAACTTTTGTACATCCCTGTTTCAAGCAATGTCTTCAACCTAGCATTTTCATCAGTAATAGTAGTGGTATCCTCCGCAGAGGGGTTAGTTACCACATCAGTAGTTGAAGACAATGAAACAGTAGCAGCAGTGGAACATTCATCAACAGATGTAGCGTTATCACGCTCAATGCATTTTAGACATGGTGGTTCAAACCCTTCTTGAGCGGGACTGATCTGTAGCGCGAAGTGACTCATTCACTTTTTGAAGATCTTCATGAGCCGCTCTCAATTTCTCAAGCTCTTGCTTCCTTTGAAGATAACCATAGGAGAGCCTTTCATAAGTAGTTGAGAGCGTTTCATGACGACTTTCAAGTTCTTGGTACTTAGCATGAAGATTTTTTATATCTTCAACTAAGGACTGTGAACGTGTCATTTCCGTGTCCAACAGGTCATCGCTTTTGTCTAACAGATTTTGAGTATGTTCCATAGCCTTTTGTTGTTCGGTTGCAATTTTAGCAAGTGTTTTGTAGCTGGGTTTGGATTCACAATCAGAGTCATCTTCACTTGATGTTTGAAAGTAAGCATCACGTGATTTTACCTTGGCACCACGTGCCATGAAGCAGTAGGTGGGAGTAGGATCGTCTTCGTCATCAGCTTCAGCATTAGTGTGGAAGTCATTGTCTTCAGTGTTGAAGATGGACTTGGCAACATAGGCTGTGGCTAGAGCCAGACTTGCAATGCCAGGGTCGGACTCCTCTCCAGACTCCACCTCCGCCTCCTCAGAAGCAGACTCCTCTTCTAAATCCATTTCCTTGCCAACAAAGGAACGAGCCTTGCCAGATGAACTCTTCTTATGAGATGAAGACCTTGATGAGGACTTGGAAGAAGACTTTGAAGATTTCTTCTTCTTCTTGTCATCAGAATCATATTCCTTGCTCTTCTTCTTCTTCTTCTTCTTCTCATTGTCCCACTGTGGACACTCAGAAATATAGTGACCGGGTTTCTTGCACTTGTGACAGGTTCTCTTCTTGTGGTCATGAGTGGAAGCTTCATCATTTCTTGAGCTGGATCATGAAGACTTTCTGAAGCCTTTCTTCTTAGTGAACTTCTAGAACTTCTTCACAAGCATAGCAAGTTCCTTTCCAATGTCTTCAGGATCATCAGAACTGCAGTCAGATTCTTCTTCAGATGAGGAAACAACTTTTGCCTTCAAAGCGCGAGTTCGGCCATAGTTGGGACCATAAATGTCTCTTTTTTCAGAAAGCTGGAACTCATGTGTGTTGAGCCTCTCAAGTATATCAGACGGATCGAGTGTTTTGAAGTCAGGACATTCTTGTATCATGAGGGCAAGGGTGTCAAAGGAGCTGTCAAGTGATCTCAGTAGTGTCTTGACGATTTCATGCTTGGTAATCTCAGTTGCGCCAAGAGCTTGAAGCTCATTTGTGATGTCAGTGAGGCGATTGAATGTGAGTTGGACATTTTCATTGTCCTTTCTCTTGAAGCGGTTGAAGAGGTTGCGAAGAACACTGGTCCTTTGATCTCTCTAGGTTGAGACGCCTTCGTTGACCTTGGACAGCCAGTCCTAGACTAGCTTCGACGTTTCCAGAGCACTCACACGGCCATACTGTCCCTTGGTCAGATGACCACAGATACTGTTCTTGGAAGTAGAGTCCAGTTGAATGAACTTCTTGACATTAGTAGGGGTGACACCTTCACCGGTTTTGGGAACGCCGTTCTTGACGACATACCAGAGGTCGACATCAATGGCTTCAAGATGCATACGCATCTTATTCTTCTAGTAGGGATATTCAGTTCCATCGAACACGGGGCAAGCAGCGGAGACTTTGATTATCCCTGCAGACGACATAGTTAAACTCCAGGTGGTTTAACCGAATCACACAGAACAAGGGAGTACCTTGCTCTAATACCAATTGAAAGTGCTAGTATCGACTAGAGGGAGGGTGAATAGGCGATTTTTATGAAAGTCTTCAAAACTTGGAAGTTTCGAAGACAAACAATAGAAATGACCTAATTGATATGTAGCGGAAGATAAACTACAGTAAGCAAACCATAGTCAAGTATGCAATGATGTGAAAGTACAGGACTAATAGCAGCTAAGTAGTAAGGATCAGGATGGAAGATAGTATGAAACCAATCAACAATAGTAGTCAAGCAATGAAGTCAAACAGGTACAACAAATAGGCATTGACTTCACGAAGACAAACTCTAAGTAAAGGATGGGAAGGGATAGAACCAGTCACTTGTTGAGACACAGGATTTGTTGGACCAGTTCCAGTTGCTGTGACAACTGTACGTCTGGTTAGGGAGGCTAAGATTCAACTCAGAAGACCGTGTCTTCACCTTATTCCCCTTGAGCTAAGGACACCCAGTCCTCGCCCAATCACTCTGGTAAGTCTTCAAGGTAGACTTCCAAACCTTCACAGACTTCGTTCACCGGCAATCCACAATGACTCTTGGATGCTCAGAACGCAACGCCTAATCGGCTGGAGGATTCACAGTCCTCAAGTGTAATAAGTCTTCAGGTCACACAGACAGAAAGACTTCAGTGATGCCTAACACTCTTTGGCTCTGGGTGTTTGGGCTTGGTCCTCGCAAGGATTTCTCTCTCTCAAAGGCTTCGAGGTGGGTTGCTCTCAAACGACAAAAGCCGTGCACTAACTCTGAGCAGCCACCAATTTATGGTGTAGGGGGTGGGCTATTTATAGCCACTGGGCAACCTGACCTGATATGTCCGAAATGACCCTGGGTCACTAAGGAACTGACACATGTTCCAATGGTCAGATTTCAAACACACACGACAACTTTACTTGGGCTACAAGAAAAGCTGACTCATCCAGCTCTGGATAAGATTTGCTCTCATTGTCTTCGCTCGAAGACATAGGATTTGGGTTGAGCATCACTTCAGTCATTCTGACTTAGGTCACTTGGACCGCACTTAACAGTACGGTGGTTCCTATGACTCAACAAAGAAGAAAAGGAAGCATCGAAACTACACAGTCTTCATGCTCCATAGTCTTCACTCAATGTCTTATCATGTCATAGTCTTCAATATGAATATCTTCACATACCACCATTGTCTTCAATGTCTTCATACATTTTTAGGGGTCATCTCCGGTAGGTAAACCGAATAATTGAGGGACACTACCTGCATTATCCTACAATTCTCACAAACGCATTAGTCCCTCAACCAACTTTGTCGTCAATACTCCAAAACCAACTAGGGGTGGCACTAGATGCACTTACAATAGTAGTAGCGGTTGTTTTCAAAAGCGCTACTAGTAATTAGCAGTAGCGATTGGCATGGAAAGTGCTACTGCTAAGTAGATATATCAGTAGCGGGTGCCAGTCGGTGCTACTGCTAAGCTTTAGCTGTAGCGCCTTATCAGTAGCGCGCTTACCCGCGCTATTGATAGGCCAAAAACCAGCGCTACTGCTAGGCTTTTCCCTAGTAGTGCATTATCTAGCAAAATTGTCACCACCAGAGGACATTTCCCTGAGCATGGCATTGCTATGGTTTGATGGCCCCTTCCTGAATGGAGGAGCATGGCTCCGAAAGTTGTACCTGATTTAGCCATCGTCGTCAATCCATGTGGAGCTCTGAGGCCAGAGTAGGCATACGCCAAGGTGAAGGAGGGGGACACCGGGTAGAGGCGACGCCTGGTGGTGGTGGCGGTGCTCGGTGCTTTGGGGAATTTTAATATAAGCAACCAAGTTCTAAAAAATCTTAAGTTTTGAAATTATTTTTCATAACATTAAAAATCATCATAGAATATGCACATGCCTAATGAAAGCCAAATGCATCACGTAAAATCAGGACAGAACCTCACCAAAATTTCAGCTAAAAATCATCAAAGAATGGCCTCTCAACTTTTAAGCACATGGTATGTGGGTGAAATGATGATACCATGCCAACTTTCATCCTTTTCAGAGTTCATTTGTACTGCTTTTCAATTTCAGGGTCATTTAGCTCAAAAAATCAATAAATGCATGAAAAATAGCAAATGAAGTCGGAAAGGGTAGAAAATTGATGACGTGGCTTTGAATGGTGCATACTTAACGCACAAAAAGTCTGGAGTTGAAATAAGTTAATAAAATGAAATTCCTTTGTATAAAAGATGAGTTTTCGTCCGAAACCCTGATACTTCGAAAGAGATTGTCCATTTTGTACACGAAGTGCGTCCAGTTTTTGCCGTAACCCTATCAACTTTTTAGCACATGGTATGTGGGTGAAATGATGATACCATGCCAACTTTCAACCTTTTCAGATTTCATTTGTACTGCTTTTCAATTTCAGAGTCATTTAGCTAAAAAAAAGTAAATGCATGAAAAATAGCAAATGAAGTCAGAAAGGATTGAAAATTGATGACGTTTGTCCGAAGCACGTAAGTACACGTTTCAAATGCCAAAACACATAAGCACCCTAACTATTACAAAGATTTGTGTAAAAAAAATTCTTCGCGTGTGTCCCTTTGCGCCGTAACCATGGACAATCTTCATCATTTAACTAGATGCTCGGGTCAATATTCACTTTGAAGGGAGAAATTTCATGAAAATTTTCATAATCTTATTACATGTCTGTCTTGTCATCCACTCCCACGATGTTTCTTTTGCCTGAAAGAACTATGTGGTGCTTTGGTTCATCATATGATGTATTCGCTTCCTTATCTTTTTTTTCTCGGTTTGGTAGACATGTCCTTCACATAGAAAACCTGCACCACATTATTGGGTAGGACGAATGGTACGCAAGATTGTTGAGATCTACTGTTGTCATTCCATACTGCGGGTCTTCCGTTACCCCGCCTGGTGTCAGATTGACCCATTTGCACCGAAACAAAGGGACCTTCAAACCACGTCCATAGTCAAGTTCCCATATCTCCTCTATGTAACAATAATATGTGTCCTTTCCCCTCTTGGTTGTTGCATCAAAGCGGACACCACTGTGTGTTTGGTGCTCTTTTTATCTTGGGCGATTGTGTAAAATGTATTCTCATTTATCTCGTACCTTTTGAAAGTCACTATATTCGAAGATGGTAATTGGGACAACAAGTACATGTCATCTTCAACAGTGTCGTCATGCATGGCACGTGTCTGGAACCAACCGGCGAAAGTCATGTTTGTTCACGTGTAATCCAGTCGTCAGACTACTCCAGGTGTTTTGAGCATAGAATATTCTTGTGTTCCTCGATACACTGAGCCACCAAGGCGGAATTTTGTAGAACTGTGTAGTGTGCTTGAGTGAGAGAATACTCGTCCATGCATATTATTTGTTTTGGTCCTAGTGTGCCATTTCCACCCAGTCTGCCCTTATGCCATGATTCAGGAACACCAATCGGCTTAGGGTTAGGAAGAAAGTCAACACAAAACTCAATGACCTCCTCATTTTCATGGCCCTTGGAGATGGTTCCTTCTGGCCTAGCACAGTTATGAACATATTTCTTTAAGACTCCCATGAACCTCTCAAAGGGGAACATATTGTGTAGAAATATAGGACCAAGAACGGCAATCTCTTCGCATAGGTGAACTAGGACGTGCGTCATGATATTGAAGAAGGATGATGGGAACTCCAACTCAAAACTGACAAGACATTGCGCCAAATCATTCTCTAACCTTGGTATGATTTTCGGATCGATTAATTACCTTCTGAGAGAATGCATTGAGGAATGCACAAAGCTTCACAATGGCTAATCGAGTTTTTCGATAGAAGCCCCCTCAATGCAACCAGAAGCTGTTGCGTCGAAATCACGTGGCAGTCATGAGACTTTAAGTTCTGGAACTTTTTCTCTACCATACTTATTATTCCCTTTATACTCAACGAGAAGCCAGACGGGACCTTCATACTGAGCAGGCATTCAAAGAAGATTTCCTTCTCTTCTTTAGTAAGAGTGTAGCTGGCATGACCTTGATGTATGCTGTCTTTTCCGTGCATACGTTGCTGGTCCTCCCGTGCCTCCGGTGTATCTTTTGTCTTCCCATACATGCCCAAGAAGCCAAGCAAGGTCACGCAAATATTCTTTGTCACGTGTGTCACGTCGATTGCAGAGCGGACCTCTAGGTCTTTCCAATAGGGTAGGTCCCAAAATATAGATTTCTTCTTCCACATGGGTGCTGATACGTCTCCAACGTATCTATAACTTTTGATTGTTCCATGCTATTATATTACCCCTTTTGGATGTTTATGGGCTTTATTTTACACATTTATATCAGTTTTGGGACTAGACTACTAACCGGAGGCCCAGCCCATGTTGCTGTTTTATTGCCTGTTTCAGTATTTCGAAGAAAAGGAATATCAAACGGAGTCCAAACAGAATGAAACCTTTGGCAGCGTTATTTTTGGAAAGATTATGATCTAGGAGACTTGGAGTGCAAGCCAGGGGAGTATCGAGGGAGGCACGAGACAGGGGGCGCGCCCTACCCTCTCGTGGGCCCCTCAAGGCTCCCCCGACCGACTTCTTTCGCCTATATAAGCCTACGTACCCTAAAAACATCGATAACGAAGATAGATCGGGAGTTCCGCCGCCGCAAGCCTCTGTAGCCACCAAAACTTCTCGGGAGCCCGTTCCGGCACCCTGCCGGAGGGGGAACCCATCACCGGTGGCCATCTTCATCTTAATCATCCCTTTTTCCACACTTGTGCTTCAAAGTAGCACCATGATCTTCATGATAGAGAGTCTCCTATGTTGTCATTTGCATATACTAGTGGGAATTTTTCATTATAGGACTTGGCTTGTATATTCCAATGATGGGCTTCCTCAAAATGCCCTAGGTCTTCGTGGGCAAGCAAGTTGGATGCACACCCACTTAGTTTGTTTTGTCGAGCTTTCATATATTTATAGCTCTAGTGCATCCGTTGCATGGCAATCCCTACTCACTCACATTGATATCTATTAATGGGCATCTCCATAGCCTGTTGATACGCCTAGTTGATGTGAGACTATCTTCTCCTTTTTGTCTTCTCCACAACCACCATTCTATTCCACATATAGTGCTATGTCCATGGTCACGCTCATGTATTGCGTGAAAGTTGAAAAGGTTTGAGATTACTAAAGTATGAAACAATTGCTTGGCTTGTCATAGGGGTTGTGCATGATTAAATACTTTGTGTGATGAAGATAGAGCAACAACCAGACTATACGATTTTGTAGGGATAACTTTCTTTGGCCATGTTATTTTGAGAAGCCATGATTACTTTGATTAGTATGCTTGAAGTATCACTATTTCTTATGTCAATATGAACTTTTATTTTGAATCATTTGGATCTGAACATTCATGCCACAATAAAGAAAATTACACTGAGAATTATGCTAGGTAGCATTCCACATCAAAAATTCTGTTTTTATCATTTACCTACTCGAGGACGAGAAGGAATTAAGCTTGGGGATGCTTGATACGTCTCCAACGTATCTATAACTTTTGATTATTCCGTGCTATTATATTACCCCTTTTGGATGTTTATGGGCTTTATTTTACACATTTATATCATTTTTGGGACTAACCTACTAACCGGAGGCCCAGCCCATGTTGTTGTTTTACTGCCTGTTTCAGTATTTCGAAGAAAAGGAATATCAAATGGAGTCCAAACGGAATGAAACCTTCGGCAGCGTTATTTTTGGAAAGATTATGATCCAGGAGACTTGGAGTGCAAGCCAGGGGAGTATCGAGGGAGCCACGAGACAGGGGGCGCGCCCTACCCTCTCGTGGGCCCCTCGAGGCTCCCCCGACCGACTTCTTTCGCCTATATAAGCCTACGTACCCTAAAAACATCGATAACGAAGATAGATCGGGAGTTCCGCCGCCGCAAGCCTCTGTAGCCACCAAAAACCTCTCGGGGTCCTGTTCCGGCACCCTGCCGGAGGGGGAACCCTTCACCGGTGGCCATCTTCATCATCCCGGTGCTATCCATGACGAGGAGGGAGTAGCTCACCCTCGGGGCTAAGGGTATGTACCAGTAGCTATGTGTTTGATCTCTCTCTCTCTCTCTCTCTCGTGTTCTCTCTATGGCACGATCTTGATGTATCGCGAGCTTTGCTATTATAGTTGGATCTTATGATGTTTCTCCCCCTATACTCTCTTGTGATGAATTGAGTTTCCCTCTTGAAGTTATCTTATCGGATTGAGTCTTTAATGATTGAGAACACTTGATGTATGTCTTGCCGTGTTTATCTGTTGTGACAATGGGATATCACGTGCCACTTGATGTATGTTTTGGTGACCAACTTGCGGGTTCCGCCCATGAACCTACGCATAGGGGTTGGCACACGTTTTCTTGACTCTCCGGTAGAAACTTTGGGGCACTCTTTGAAGTACTTTGTGTTGTTTGGATGAATTTGAGATTGTGTGATGCATATCGTATAATCATGCCCACGAATACTTGAGGTGACAATGGAGTATATAGGTGACATTAGGGTTTTGGTTGATTTGTGTCTTAAGGTGTTATTCTAGTACGAACTCTTGAATAGATTGATCCGAAAGAATAGCTTTGAGGTGGTTTCGTATCCTACCATAATCTCTTCATTTGTTCTCCGCTATTAGTGGCTTTGGAGTGACTCTTTGTTGCATGTTGAGGGATTGTTATATGATCTATCTATGTTATTATTGTTGAGAGAACTTGCACTAGTGAAAGTATGAACCCTATGCCTTGTTTCTTACCATTGCAATACCATTTGTGCTCACTTTTACCATTAGTTACCTTGCTGTTTTTATATTTTCAGATTACAAAAACCTATATCTACTATCCATATTGCATTTGTATCACCATCTCTTCGCCAAACTAGTGCACCTATACAATTTGCCATTGTATTGGGTGTGTTGGGGACACAAGAGACTCTTTGATATTTGGTTGCAGGGTTGTTTGAGAGAGACCATCTTCATCCTATGCCTCCTACGGATTGATAAACCTTAGGTCATCCACTTTAGGGAAATTTGCTACTGTCCTACAAACCTGTGCACTTGCAGGCCCAACAACGTCTACAAGAAGAAGGTTGTGTAGTAGACATCAAGCTCTTTTCTGGCGCCGTTGCTGGGGAGGTGAGTGCTTGAAGGTATATCTTTAGATCTTGCAATCAAATCTTTTTGTTTCTTGTTTTATCACTTGTTTAGTTTATAAAAGAAAACTACAAAAAAAAATGGAGTTAAGTTTGTCTCATACGCTTCGTCTTTTTAATATCTTTCGTGAGTATGATGAAAAGGAAAATTGTGCTCAAGTGCTAGAAGAAGAAGTCTATAAAATATTTGGTACTAAATCTTTGTATGATGAGCATGATTGCAATGTTGTTAGTATGAATTCCTTGAATATCCATAGTACTAATGATGATTGCACTAGTTATGACGAAAATGTCTCCTATAAGCATGTTGATTTTTGTGGAGTAGAACGGGTTTGCATGGACACACCAAATAGAGAAAATAGATATTGCAAGAGGCATAAGTATTTAGAAACTAATGGGTTGCAAGAAAGGCTAGATAAGAGTGCGGAGAATTTAAGATATCTTTACCATTGTGAATTTTGCAATGAACGTGATCATTTACATCTCCAATGCAAATTGTTTCATGATCGAATCGTGTCCAAAATTGTAATGATTTGATCTCCCTTGCTCATTACAATGAACTTAGATTGCTTTTGGGTTATGAAGAATTGAAACGTGCAACTAAGCTTATTTCAGAATTTAATCTTGAGCATTTCCTTGATATTGATCTAGAGACGATTTATATGTTTTGTGCGGTGCATTGCATTGAAAATCCTTATGTTGCCAATTACCTAAAGAAAAGGAAGCCAATAGAAGATGAAGATAATACTAATGAAAGGGAAGAGACTTCCCAATATCCTCCTATTATTTCTTATGATGAATCAGGTAACGAAGAGGATCTTTCTATTCAACCAATCTTGTCAATAAGGAGCTCAAAGAGGAAGGTTGAACCCACACATAATGTGAAGAAGAAAAAGAAAAGAAGGAGCAACAAAGGTAGAAAGGTATCCCTCCTAAATGATGTTGCTCCTACTACTCATTGTGATGATAATAATTGCTATACTATTGGTGCTATCCATATTTTTAATGGTGAGAGTGATTATGCTTATGATATGAAAGGGCCCAAGCTTAGGGAAGCTATGTTTGATGAGGATGAAATAGTTGAGAATATATTTGCTGAAATTAATTTTTGTCCCAAGCTTGGGGATGCTATGTTTAATGAAGATGATATTTTTAGCATCCCAAGTTTTGATATGCAAAGTTGTTATGATGATAGCATGCCTCTTACCTATGATGATTATATTGATGAAAGTGGGTTTGGAAGAGTGTCAACTTTATGAAGTAGTGATCCCACTATTTTGGAGGATGTTGAATTTTATTGTGATGAATACGAAAGTGGATTTGGAAGAGTGTCAACTTTATTTAGTGATTCCACTATCTTGGGAGAGGTTTCAATCGATTATGATGAGAACGAAGTTGCTACTTATGATGATTATTGTGATGAAAATTATGCTATAAAAAGTAGTGATGATTATATTTATAAATCTTGTCATGATTATGATTACCCTTTTTCTGAACAATACTCTTTTAATGTGGAAACAATTTTTAGTGTTCAAGTCTCTTATGATACTCCCACTATTCCGAATGAGAAGAATTTTGCTTATGTGGAGAGTAGTAAATTTTCTATGCTTGTAGATCATGAAAAGAATGCTTTAGGTGCTGGTTATATTTTTTAATTCATTCATGATGCTACTGAAAATTATTATGAGGGAGGAATATATGCTTGTAGGAATTGCAATAATGTCAAGTTTCCTCCCTATGTGTCGAAAATCTTGAAGCTATGCTTGTTTTACCTTCCTATGCTTGTTGATTATTGTTCCCATAAGTTGTTTGCTCACAAAATCCCTATGCATAGGAAGTGGGTTAGGCTTAAATGTGCTAGTCATATGCTTCATGATGCTCCCGTTATGTTTCAATTCTTATCTTTTATGTGAGCATCATTGCCATCATCATGCCTAGCTAGAAAGGCATTAAAGAAAAGCGCTTGTTGGGAGACAACCCAATATTTATCCTTACTGTTTTTGTGTGTACACATGATTATTCTACTGTAGTAATCATGCTTTATAGCTTTTGTTTCAATAAAGTGCCAAGTAAGACCTTTAGGATGGCTTACGGTGATAGTTGTGTTGATCCTGCTGAGAATCAGAAACTTTTCACCCAGTAAATTAGTTTTGTTAATTCACAGAAATGTGATTCTGATCTGATTCATTTTGCTCTGGATTGTTAAACAAATTGAGTAGGCCTTCCTAATTTTTTAGGATTTTTGGAGTTCCAGAAGTATACGTTTGATATAGATTACTACATACTGTTCTGTTTTTGACAGATTCTGTTTTCTATGTGTTGTTTGCTTATTTTGATGAATCTATGAGTAGTATCGGAGGGTATGAACCATAGATAAGTTGGAATACAGTAGACATTACACCAATATGAATTTAGAATGAGTTCACTACAGTACCTAAGTGGTGGTTTTATTTTCTTATACTAATGGAGCTTACGAGTTTTCTGTTGAGTTTTGTGTTGTGGAGTTTTCATGTTTTGGGTAAAGATTCGATGGACTATGGAATAAGGAGTGGCAAGAGCCTAAGCTTGGGGATGCCCAGGGCATCCCAAGGTAATATTTAAGGACAACCAAGATCTGAAATTCTTTAATGTTAGAGAGTCTTCACATAGTTGCACAATTATTCGACTACTCAGTGATCTTAACTTATACCTTTCGGAGTAGTTTGTCATTTGCTCTAGTGCATCACTTATATCTTTTAGAGAACGGCGGTGGTTATATTTTTTAGAAATTGCTAGTCTCTCATGCTTCACTCTTATTATTTTGAGAGTCTTTTAGAACAGCATGGTATTTGCTATGGTTACAAAGTTGGTCCTAGAATGATGAGCATCCAAGTTGGGTATAATAAAAACTATCATAGAAAAGAATTGGATGCTATGATCAATATGATGCTCGATAATTGTTTTGAGATATGGAGGTAGTGATATTAAAGTCATGCTAGTTTAGGTGATTATGAAAAGTACTTGTGTTAAGGGTTTTGATTCCCGTAGCATGCACGTATGGTGAACCGCTTTGTGATGAAGTTGGAGCACAATTTTATTTATTGATTGTCTTCCTTATGAGTGGCGGTCGGGGAGGAGCGATGGTCTTTTCCTACCAATCTATCCCCCTAGGAGCATGCGGGTAGTGCTTTGGTTTTTGATGACTTCTAGATTTTTGCAACAAGTACATGAGTTCTTTTGACTAATGTTGAGTCCATGGATTATACACACCTCACCCTTCCACCATTGCTAGCCTCTCTTGTGCCGCATAACTTTCGCAGGTACCATACACCTACCATATACCTTCCTCAAAACATCCACCATACCTACCTATTATGGCATTTCCATAGCCATTCCGAGATATATTGCCATGCAACTTTCCACCGTTCCGTTCATATGACACGCATTACTTTTGTCATATTGCTTTTTGCATGATCATGTAGTTGACATTGTATTTGTGGCAAGGCCACCTTCATAATTTTGATACATGTCACTCTTGATTCTTTGAATATCCCGGTACACCGCCGGAGGCATTCATATAGAGTCATATCTTGTTCTAGCTTTGAGTTGTAAATCAATAAAAGTGTGATGATCTTCATTATTAGAGCATTGTCTCAGTGAGGAAAGGATGATGAAGACTATGATTCCCCCACAAGTCGGGATGAGACTTCGGACTTTACAAAAAGAAAAAAAAAGAAAAAAGAGGAAAAAAAAGAGAAAGGCCAAAAAGAAAAAAAGGCTAAAGAAAAAAAGAGAAAAAAATAAAAAAAATAAAATGAGAGAAAAAGAGAGAAGGGACAATGCTACTATCTCTTTTTCCACACTTGTGCTTCAAAGTAGCACCATGATCTTCATGATAGAGAGTCTCCTATGTTGTCATTTGCATATACTAGTGGGAATTTTTCATTATAGGACTTGGCTTGTATATTCCAATGATGGGCTTCCTCAAAATGACCTAGGTCTTCGTGAGCAAGCAAGTTGGATGCACACCCACTTAGTTTGTTTTGTCGAGCTTTCATATATTTATAGCTCTATTGCATCCGTTGCATGGCAATCCCTACTCACTCACATTGATATATATTAATGGGCATCTCCATAGCCCGTTGATACGCCTAGTTGATGTGATACTATCTTCTACTTTTTGTCTTCTCCACAACCACCATTCTATTCCACATATAGTGCTATGTCCATGGCTCACGCTCATGTATTGCGTGAAAGTTGAAAAGGTTTGAGATTACTAAAGTATGAAACAATTGCTTGGCTTCTCATCGGGGTTGTGCATGATTAAATACTTTGTGTGATGAGGATAGAGCAACAACCAGACTATACAATTTTGTAGGGATAACTTTCTTTGGCCATGTTATTTTGAGAAGACATGATTACTTTGATTAGTATGCTTGAAGTATCACTATTTCTTATGTCAATATGAACTTTTATTTTGAATCATTTGGATCTGAAAATTCATGTCACAATAAAGAAAATTACATTGAGAATTATGCTAGGTAGCATTCCACATCAAAAATTCTGTTTTTATCATTTACCTACTCGAGGACGAGCAGGAATTAAGCTTGGGGATGCTTGATACGTCTCCAACGTATCTATAAGTTTTGACTGTTCCATGCTATTATATTACCCCTTTTGGATGTTTATGGGCTTTATTTTACACATTTATATCATTTTTGGAACTAACCCACTAACCGGAGGCCCAGCCCATGTTGCTGTTTTATTGCCTGTTTCAGTATTTCA
Organism: Triticum timopheevii; assembly: GCA_963921465.1. Classification (NCBI taxonomy): domain Eukaryota; kingdom Viridiplantae; phylum Streptophyta; class Magnoliopsida; order Poales; family Poaceae; genus Triticum; species Triticum timopheevii. The sequence goes on along the minus strand of OY997266.1, from coordinate 629,084,551 downwards.
AAGAAAAGAAATATCAAACGGAGTCCAAACAGAATGAAACCTTCGGCAGCGTTATTTTTGGAAAGATTATGATCCAGGAGACTTGGAGTGCAAGCCAGGGGAGTATCGAGGGAGCCACAAGATAGGGAGCGCGCCCTACCCTCTTGTGGGCCCCTCGAGGCTCCCCCGACCGACTTCTTTTGCCTATATAAGCCTACGTACCCTAAAAGCATCGATAACGAAGATAGATCGGGTGTTCCGCCGCCGCAAGCCTCAGTAGCCACCAAAAACCTCTCGGGATCCCGTTTCGGCACCCTGCCAGAGGGGGAACCCATCACCGGTGGCCATCTTCATCATCCCGGCGCTATCCATGACGAGGAGGGAGTAGTTCACCCTCGGGGCTGAGGGTATGAACCAGTAGCTATGTGTTTGATCTCTCTCTCTCGTGTTCTCTCTATGGCACGATCTTGATGTATCGCGAGCTTTGCTATTATAGCTGGATCTTATGATGTTTCTCCCCCTCTACTCTCTTGTGATGAATTGAGTTTCCCTCTTTAAGTTGTCTTATCGGATTGAGTCTTTAATGATTGAGAACACTTGATGTATGTCTTGCCGTGTTTATCTGTGGTGACAATGGGATATCACGTGCCACTTGATGTATGTTTTGGTGACCAACTTGCGGGTTCCGCCCATGAACCTATGCAGAGGGGTCGGCACACATTTTCTTGACTCTCCGGTAGAAACTTTGGGGCACTCTTTGAAGCACTTTGTGTTGGTTGGATGAATTTGAGATTGTGTGATGCATATCGTATAGTCATGCCCACGGATACTTGAGGTGACAATGGAGTATCTAGGTGACATTAGGGTTTTGGTTGATTTGTGTCTTAAGGTGTTATTCTAGTACGAACTCTTGAATAGATTGATCCGAAAGAATAGCTTTGAGGCGGTTTCGTACTCTACCATAATCTCTTCATTTGTTCTCCGCTATTAGTGGCTTTGGAGTGACTCTTTGTTGCATGTTGAGGGATTGTTATATGATCTATCTATGTTATTATTGTTGAGAGAACTTGCACTAGTGAAAGTATGAACCCTATGCCTTGTTTCTTACCATTGCAATACCGTTTGTGCTCACTTTTACCATTAGTTACCTTGCTGTTTTTATATTTTCAGATTACAAAAACCTATATCTACTATCCATATTCCACTTGTATCACCATCTCTTCGCCAAACTAGTGCACCTATACAATTTGCCATTGTATTTGGTTGCAGGGTTGTTTGAGAGAGACATGCCTCCTACGGATTGATAAACCTTAGGTCATCCACTTGAGGGAAATTTGCTACTGTCCTACAAACCTGTGCACTTGCAGGCCCAACAGGTGCACGCCCGTGAGCGTCATTCGGAACAGATTGTCCACCAGGACCTTTCCAAAGATTACCTTTAAATCCTTGACCATATCATCTACATCATCACTAGTATGGTGGCGAGGCTTCGTCCGGTGATCCGCCTCACCTTTGAAATGCTTGCCTTTCTTTCTTACGAGATGCCTGCTCGGAAAAAATCGACGATGTCCCAGGTACACATTCTTCTTACAATTATCCAAATATAGACTGTCGGTATCACCCAAACAGTGCGTGCATGCGCGGTATCCCTTGTTTGTTTGTCCTGAAAGGTTACTGAGAGTAGGGCAATAAATGATGGTCACAAACAGCAAGTCATGTGGGTCAAATTCTTTCTAATTGTCCTCATCCCATGCACGTACACCTTTTTCATTCCACAGTTGTAAGAGTTCTTCAACTAATGGCCTTAGGTACATATCAATGTCGTTGCTGGGTTGCTTAGGGCCTTGGATGAGAACTGACATCATAATGTACTTCCGCTTCATGCACAACCAAGGAGGAAGGTTATATATACATAGAGTCACAGGCCAGGTGCTATGATTGCTGCTCTGTGATACGTCCATTTTGCACCATGCTTTTATATCAATATTTATTGCATTATGGGCTGTTATTACACATTATATCTCAATACTTATGGCTATTCTCTCTTATTTTACAAGGTTTTACTATGAAGAGGGGAAATGCTGGCAGCTGGAATTCTGGCTGGAAAAGGAGCAAACGTTGGAAACCTATTCTACACAGCTCCAAAAGTCTTGAAACTCCACTAAACAACTTTTTGGAATTAATAAGAATTTCTGAGCGAAAGAAATATGCCAGGGGGCCCACACCCTGTCCAGGAGACAGGGGGCGCCCCCCTATAGGGCGCGCCCCCTATCTCCTGGGCCCCCTGGTGGGCCTCCGGCGTCCATCTTCTGCTATATCATCGCTTTTACCCTGGAAAAAATCGTGGGCAAGCTTACGGGACGAAACTCCGCCGCCACGAGGCGGGACCTTGGCAGAATCAATCTAGGGCTCCGACGGAGCTGTTCTGCCGGGGACACTTCCCTCCGGGAGGGGGAAATCATCACCAACGTCATCACCAATGATCCTCTCATCGGGAGGGGGTCAATCTCCATCAACATCTTCACCAGCACCATCTCCTCTCAAAACTCTAGTTCATCTCTTGTATCCAATCTTGTACCAAAACCACAAATTGGTACCCGTGGGTTGCTAGTAGTGTTGATTACTCCTTGTAGTTGATGCTATTTAGTTTACTTGGTGGAAGATCATATGTTCAGATCCTTTATGCATATTATTACTCCTCTGATTATGAACATGAATATGCTTTGTGAGTAGTTACGTTTGTTCCTGAGGACATGGGTGAAGTCTTGCTATTAGTAGTCATGTGAATTTGGTATTCGTTCAATATTTTGATGAGATGTATGTTGTCTTTTCATCTAGTGGTGTTATGTGAACATCGACTACATGACACTTCACCATTATTTGGGCCTAGAGGAAGGCATAGGGAAGTAATAAGTAGATGATGGGTTGCTAGAGTGACAAAAGCATAAACCCTAGTTTATGCGTTGCTTCGTTAGGGGCTGATATGGATCCATATGTTTAATGTTGTGGTTAGGTTTACCTTAATACTTCTTTTGTAGTTGCGGATGCTTGCAATAGGGGTTAATCATAAGTGGGATGTTTGTCCAAGTTAGGGCAGTACCCAAGTACCGGTCCACCCACATATTAAATTATCAAAGTACTGAACGCGAATCATATGAACGTGATGAAAACTAGCTTGATGATAATTCCCATGTGTCCTCAGGAGCTCCTTTCTCATTATTAGAAATTGCCCAGGCTTATCCTTTGCTACATAAAGGATTGGGCCACCTTGCTGCACTTTATTTACTTTATTTACTTGTTATTCATTATCATTTATATTATCACAAAACTATCTATCACCTACAATTTCAGTGCTTGCAGAGAAAACCTTACTGAAAACCGCTTATCATTTCCTTCTTCTCCTCGTTGGGTTCGACACTCTTACTTATCGAAAGGACTACGATTTACGCCCTACACTTGTGGGTCATTAAGACTCTTTTCTGGCGCCGTTGCCGGGGAGTGTAGCGCTTTTGGTGAGTAGAACTTGGTAAGGAAACATTTATATAGTGTGCTGAAATTTTCTGTTTGTCACTATGGAAACTAATCATTTGAGGGGCTTGTTTGGGGTATCTTCACCCCAACCAGAAGAGCAAAGAGTTGCTCCTCAACCTACTGAACTTTATGAAAATATTTACTTTGAGATTTCTTCGGGTATGATAGAGAAACTGCTAGCTAATCCATCTGCAGGAGACGGAACATTGCATCCCGATTTACACCTTATCTTTGTGGATTATTTAAGCTTGCAGGTATTCCCGATGATGTTGTCAAAAGGAAGGTCTTCCCTTTATCTTTGAAGGTAGATGCATTGACATGGTATAGGCTATGTGATGATACGGGATCTTGGAATTATAAGCGATTGAAGTTGGAATTTCACCAGAAGTTCTATCCTATGCATCTTGTTCATCGTGATTGTAATTACATATATAATTTCTAGCCTTGCGAAGGAGAAAGCATCGCTCAAGCTTGGGGGAGGCTTAAGTCAATGTTATATTCATGCCCCAATCATGAGCTCTCTCGGGAAATGATTATCAGAACTTTTATGCTCGGCTTTCTCTAGATAATCGCAACCTGCTCGATACTTCATGTGTTGGTTCTTATATGCTGAAGACTATTGATTTCAAATGGGACTTATTGGAAATAATTAAACGCAACTCTGAAGATTGGGGTTCCGACGATGGTAAGGAGTCAGGTATGACACCTAAGTTCGATTGTGTTAAATCTTTTATGAATACCGATGCTTTTCATGGATTTAGCACTAAGTATGGACTTGACTCTGAGATAGTAGCTACTTTCTGTGAATCTTTTGGTACTCTCCCTAAAGAGAAGTGGTTTAAATATAATCCTCCTGTTGAAGTGAAAGTAGTTGCACCTATTACAGTCGAAGAAAAGACTATTACCTATAGTGATCCTATTGTTCCTACTACTTATGTTGAAAAACCTCCTTTTCCTGTTAGGATAAAGGATCATGCTAAAGCTTCGACTGTTGTTCGTAAGAGTAATACTAGGACTTATACACCTCCTGAGAAAATTAATGTTGAACCTAGTATTGCTATGGTTAAAGATCTCTTGGATGAGGATTTAGATGGGCATGTTATTTCTTTCTGTGGTGAGACTGCTAATATTGCTAGACCTGATACTAAGACACGTAGACCTGTCGTAGGCATGCATGTTATTTCTGTTAAAATAGGAGATCATTGTTACATGGCTTATGTGATATGGGTGCTAGTGCTAGTGCAATACCTTATACCTTATATCAAGAAATTATGCATGACATTGCACCCATTGAATTAGAAGACATTGATGTTACTATCAAGCTTGCTAGTATGGATACCATTAAACCCTTTGGGATTGTTAGAGATGTTGAAGTTTTGTGTGGGAAGGTTAAATACCCTGCTGATTTTCTTGTTCTTGGTTCCCCACAAGATGATTTTTGCCCCATTATTTTTGGTAGACCCTTCTTGAATATGGCTAGTGCTAAGATTAATTGTGAAAAGAATACTGTCACTGTTGGCATAGTGGTATGTCTCATGAGTTTAATTTCGCTAAGTTTAGTAGACAACCTCGTGAAAGGGAACCACCTAGCAAGGATGAAATTATTGGTCTTGCTTCCATTGCTGTTCCTCCAACTGATCCGTTAGAACAATATTTGCTAGACCATGAAAACGATATGTTTATGAAGAAAAGGGAGGAAATAGATGAAGTGTTCCTTAAACAGGAACCTATGCTGAAACATAACCTTCCCGTTGAAATTCTTGGGGATCCCCCTCCACCCAAGGGTGATCCCGTGTTTGAACTCAAACCATTACCTGACAATCTATAGTATGCTTATCTTGATGAAAAAGAAATATATCCTGTTATTATTAGTCTAACCTTTTAGAGAAAGAAGAAGAAAGATTATTGAAAACTCAGAAGAAGCACCGAGCTGCTATTGGATATACTCTGGATGATCTTAAGGGTGTTAGTCCCACGTTATGTCAACATAAAATTACATTGGAGGACGATGCCAAACCAGTTAGAGATCCTCAAAGACGATTAAATCCCAAAATGAAGGAAGTGGTAAGAAAGGAGATACTAAAGCTCCTTGAGGCAAGTATTATTTATCCCGTTGCTGATAGTGAATGGGTAAGCCCTGTCCATTGTGTTCCTAAAAAGGGAGGTATTACCGTTGTTCCTAATGATAAAGATGAATTGATTCCGCAAAGGATTATTACAGGTTATAGGATGGTAATTGATTTCTGTAAGTTAAATAAAGCCACTAAGAAAGATCATTACCCTTCACCTTTTATTGATCAAATGCTAGAAAGGCTATCCAAACACACACATTTTTGCTTTCTAGATGGTTATTCTGGTTTCTCTCAGATACCTGTGTCAGCGAAGGATCAATCTAAAACTACTTTTACTTGCCCTTTTGGTACTTTTGCTTATAGACGTATGCCTTTTGGTTTATGTAATGCACCTGCTACCTTTCAAAGATGCATGATGGCTATATTCTCTGATTTTTGTGAAAAGATTTGTGAGGTATTCATGGATGACTTTTCCGTTTATGGATCCTATTTTGATGATTGTTTGAGCAACCTTGATCGAGTTTTGCAGAGATGCGAAGACACTAGTCTCATCCTGAATTGGGAAAAGTGTCACTTTATGGTTAGTGAAGGCATTGTCTTGGGGCACAAGATCTCCGAGAGAGGTATTGAAGTTGATAAAGCCAAAGTTGATGCTATTGAAAAGATGCCATGTCCCAAGGACGTAAATGGTATAAGGAGTTTCCTTGGTCATGCCGGTTTTTATAGGAGGTTCATTAAGGACTTTTCTAGAATCTCTAGGCCTCTGACTAATTTATTGCAAAAAGATATTCCTTTTGTCTTCGATGATGATTGTGTAGAAGCATTTGAAGTACTTAAGAAAGCTTTGATCACTGCACCTATTGTTCAGCCACCGGATTGGAATTTACCTTTTGAAATTATGTGCGATGCTAGTGATTATGCTTTAGGTGCTCTTCTAGGGAAAAGAGTCGATAAGAAATTGAATGTTATCCAGTATGCCAGTAAGACTCTTGATACTGCCCAGAGAAATTATGCTACTATTGAAAAAGAGTTCTTAGCAGTTGTGTTTGCATGTGATAAGTTTAGACCTTATATTGTTGATTCCAAAGATACTATTCACACTGATCATGCTGCTATTAAATATCTTATGGAAAAGAAAGATGCTAAGCGTAGACTCATTAGATGGGTTCTCTTGCTCCAAGAATTTGACTTGCATATTATTGATAGAAAGGGAGCTGAGAACCCCGTTGCAGATAACTTGTCTAGGTTAGAGAATGTTCTTGATGACCCACTTCCTATTAATGATATCTTTCCTGATGAACAATTAGTGGTCGTCAATGCTTCTCGTACTGCTCCTTGGTATGCTGATATGCTAATTACATTGTTGCTAAATATATACCGCCTAGTTTCACATATCAGCAAAAGAAAAAGTTCTTTTATGATTTAAGACATTACTTCTGGGATGATCCACACCTTTATAAAGAAGGAGTAGATGGTGTTATTAGACATTGTGTGCCTGAGCATGAATAGGAACAGATTCTACGTAAGTGTCACTCTGAATCTTATGGAGGACACCACGCTAGAGATAGAACTGCACACAAGGTACTACGATCTGGTTTTTATTGGCCTACTCTCTTCAAAGATGCTCGTAAGTTTGTCTTATCTTGTGATGAATGTCAAAGAATAGGAAACATTAGTAGACGTCAAGAAATGCCTATGAATTATTCTCTTGTTATTGAACCGTTTGATGTTTGGGGCTTTGATTATATGGGACCTTTTCCTGCCTCTAATGGTTATACACATATTTTAGTTGTTGTTGATTATGTTACTAAGTGAGTAGAAGCTATTCCAACTAGTAGTGCTGATCATAACACCTCTATTAAAATGCTCAAAGAAGTTATTTTTCCGAGGTTTGGAGTCCCTAGATATCTTATGACTGATGGTGGTTCACATTTTATTCATGGTGCTTTCCGTAAGATGCTTGCTAAGTATGATGTCAATTATAGAATCGCATCTCCTTATCATCCGCAGTCTAGTGGTCAAGTAGAGTTGAGCAATAGAGAGCTCAAATTAATTTTGCAAAAGACTGTGAATAGATCTAGCGAGAATTGGTCCAAAAAACTTGATGATGCATTATGGGCCTATAGAACTGCATACAAAAATCCTATGGGTATGTCTCCTTATAAGATGGTTTATGGAAAAGTGTGTCATTTACCTCTTGAACTTGAACATAAAGCATATTGGGCTATTAAACAGCTCAATTATGACTTCACACTTGCTGGTGAGAAGAGGTTGTTTGATATTAGCTCACTTGATGAATGGAGAACCCAGGCATATGAGAATGCCAAGCTATTCAAAGAAAAAGTCAAACGCTGGAATGATAAGAGGATAGAAAAGCGTGAGTTTAACATAGGAGATTATGTGTTATTATTCAACTCTCGTTTAAGATTTTTTGCAGGAAAACTTCTCTCAAAATGGGAAGGTCCCTACGTTATCGAGGAGGTCTATCGTTCTGGTCCTATAAAAATCAACAACTTCGAAGGCACGAGTCCAAGGGTGGTAAACGGTCAAAGAATTAAACATTATATTTTAGGTAATCCTATCAATGTTGAAACCAATATTATTGAAGCCGTAACCCGTGAGGAATACATAAGGGACACTTTCCAGAACGTTCCAGACTCCGAAAAGGTATAGGTATGTGGTACGGTAAGTAAACCGACTCCAAAACAACTCCAATGGCAATTTTTATCAGTTTTAGAATATTTAAGAATTTTAGGAAGAAAGAAGTAGTCCGAAAGGGACACGAGGCTCCCACGAGAGTGGACGGCGCCCCCCCCCCCTATAGAGCGCGCCCCCTGTCTCGTGGGCACCTCGTGTGCCTCCCGGACTCTGTTTTCTTGCACATTACGTATTTTGGTCGGTAAAAATTCATTATATATACTCCCGAAGGTTTTGACCACCGTATCACGCAAATATCCTCTGTTTTCGTTTCGAGTTGTTTCCGTTGCAAATCTAGAGCACCATGACTTCACCCTCCTCCAACAACGAAGACAAGGATGCTTGGCTATTTAAGATAGAGCTGAAAAGAGAAGAACTAGAAGAGATCAACAAGGACCAAGGGATCAAGAAGGCCATGGAGGTTCAAGCTCCGTCGGTGAAAGAAGAAGACATCCCTCAACCTTTACCTAACCTTTTCACTCCAACAGAGATTGAAGCTTTCAAGATGATTGAGTTAGCTCGCATACAGAACAAGTATCTTACACAGGAGAATATTCTGTTGAAGGATCATATCGCGGGACTCAAGGGCATTATCCGCAAGTTGGAGGAGCTTTTACGCTCGATGTGCGATTGTCCACCATCATCATCACCACCTCCATCACCTCCGAGGACATAATCACATGGGTATGGGCACTCCCCTTGGCAACTGCCAAGCTTGGGGGAGGTGCCCCGGTATCGTATCACCATGACACTCTTATCTTTACCGCTTTATTTAGTTCGATCCCTTTTAGTAGTATCTTGATCAAGTAGTTCAAAGTTTTGATATCAAGTAGTTTTGAGTTTTGCTTTGTGATCTCTTTATGTAATCGAGTCCGTGAGCTATCTATAATAAAGATTAGTGTTGAGTCAAGGTCTTTGCTATGTTGCTATGATCTTGAGAAAGTAGAAAGAATAAAAGAGTTCATATTGATCTTATGGATAGTGATGACTTCACACATAGAAAGTATGAGGCATAAAAATTGTTGAGAGTTGATGAACTTAGCCTTGGTCATCGTTGCAATTAATAGGTGATAAGGAAAGAGGGGTTCATATATAAATATATTATCTTGGACACCTTTTTATAATTGGGAGCACTCATTAAGTATGACATGCTAAAAGAGTTGACGTTGGACAAGGAAGACAACGTAATAGTTTATGTTTTCCGACATCTCAGTTAAAGTATATTGTCATTGACCTTCCAAACATGTTGAGCTTGCCTTTCTCCCTTATGCTAGCCAAATTCCTTGCACCAAGTAGAGATACTACTTGTGCTTCCAATTACCCTTAAACCCAGTTTTGCCATGAGAGTCCACCATACCTACCTATGGATTGAGTAAGATCCTTCAAGTAAGTTGTCATGTTGCAAGCAATAAAAATTGCTATCTAAATATGTATGACTTATTAGTGCAAAGAAAATAAGCTTTATCGAACTTGTTGTGGAAGTAATAAAAGCGACAGACTGCATAATAAAGGTCCACATACAAGGGGCAATATAAAGTGACATTCTTTTGCATTAAGATTTTGTGCATCAACCCTAAACGCGCATGACAACCTCTGCTTCCCTCTGCGAAGGGCCTATCTTTTACTTTATGTTTTTACTTTATGCTTGAGTCAAGGTGATCCTCACCTTTCCCTTTTTTCATTTTATCCTTTGGCAAGCTCCTCATGTTTGAAAGATCATGATATATATATATCCAATTGGATGTAAGTTAGCATGGGCTATTATTGTTGACATCACCTAAAGGTGAATACGTTGGGAGTGATAACCCACAAGTGTAGGGGATCGCAACAGCTTTCGAGGGTAAAGTATTCAACCCAAATTTATTGATTCGACACAAGGGGAGCCAAAGAATATTCTTGAGTATTAGCAGTTGAGTTGTCAATTCAACCACACCTGGATAACTTAGTATCTACAGCAAAATATTCAGTAGCAAAAGTGGTATAATAATAAAGGTAACGGTGGCAAAAGTAAAGATAATTGTTTTTGGGTTTCTGTAGTAGTTGTAACAGTAGCAACAGAAAAGTAAATAAGCGAAGAACAATATATGAAAAGCTCGTAGGCAATGGATTAGTGATGGATAATTATGCCGGATGTGATTCCTCATGTAATAGTTATAACATAGGGTGACACAGAACTAGCTCCAATTCATCAATGTAATGTAGGCATGTATTCCGTAAATAGTCATACGTGCTTATGGAAAAGAACTTGCATGCCATCTTTTGTCCTACCCTCCCGTGGCAGCGGGGTCCTAGCAGAAACTAAGGGATATTAAGGCCTCCTTTTAATAGAGAACCAAAACAAAGCATTAGCACATAGTGAATACATGAACTCCTCAAACTACGGTCATCACCGAGAAGTATCCCGATTATTGTCACTTCGGGGTTTTCGGATCATAACACATAATAGATGACTATAGACTTGCAAGATAGGATCAAGAACACACATATATTCATGAAAACATAATAGGTTTAGATCTGAAATCATGGCACTCGGGCCCTAGTGACAAGCATTAAGCATAGCAAAGTCATAGCAACATCAATCTCAGAACATAGTGGATACTAGGGACCCTAACAAAACTAACTTGATTGCATGGTAAATCTCATCCAACCCATCACCGTCCAGCAAGCCTACGATGGAATTACTCACGCACGGCGGTGAGCATCACGAAATTGGTGATGGAGGATGGTTGATGATGACGATGGCGATGAATCCCCCTCTCCGGAGGCCCAAACGGACTCCAGATCAGCCCTCCCGAGAGAAATTAGGGCTCGGAGGTGAAACTTTCTCTCTGATTTTTTTCTCCCCGAACATGAATATATGGAGTTGGAGTTGAGGTCGGTGGAGGTCCTGGGAGCCCACGAGATAGGGGGCGCGCCCTACAGGGGGGGCGCTGTCTCGTGTACATGCCCTGGGCCCCATGGTGTATTTCTTTCGCCCAGAAATTCTTATTAATTCCAAAAGGTGCCTCCGTGGATTTTCAGGACATTCCGAGAACTTTTCTTTTCTACACATAAAACAACATCATGGCAGTTCTGCTGAAAACAGCGTCAGTCCGGGTTAGTTTCATTCAAATCATGCAAGTTAGAGTCCAAAACAAGGGCAAAAGTGTTTGGAAAAGTAGATACGTTGGAGACGTATCAACTCCCCCAAGCTTAAACCTTTGCTTGTCCTCAAGCAATTCAGTTGATAAACTGAAGATAAAGAAAAAAATTTACAAACTCTGTTTGCTCTTGTTGTTGTAAACATGAAAAGCCAGCATTCAAGTTTCAGCAAATATTATGAACTAACCATACTCACAATAACACTTAGGTCCCACAATTACTCATATCAATAACATAATCAGCTAGCGAGCCATAATAATAAAACTCGGATGACAACACTTTCTCAAAACAATCATAACATGATATAACAAAATGGTATCTCGCTAGCCCTTTCTGAGACCGCAAAACATAAATGCAGAACACCTTTAAAGATCAAGGACTGACTAAACATTCTAATTCATGGTAAAAGAGATCCAGTCAAGTCATACCCAATATAAACCAATAGTAATGAATGCAAATGACAGTGTGCTCTCCAGCGGGTGCTTTTTAATAAGAAGGGTGATGACTCAACATAAAAGTAAATAGATAGGCCCTTCCCAGAGGGAAGCAGGGATTTGTAGAGGTGCCAGAGCTCGATTTTAAAATAGAGATTGAATAACATTTTGAGCGGCATACATTAGTGGCAGTCCATAATTGAACAGGTCACGCTGCAGGTGGGACTCTATGTGGGAGTCCCACCTACAATCCACCACGTCCCACTACGCCTGATGTTAAAGAAGTGGGCATCCCACAAATTCTAGCATAAATTAGGTGGGAACAAGTGGGATCCCCACCTAACAAATACATTGCATAAACCTGGTATAGAGCTGCAGCATGGTATGAAAATAACTGAGCAGCAGCATAGTATGAAAACATCACACTTGAGATCTACTAAACCTTCAGTTACATATAGAATGAATCGACCGAATCCACTAAACCTTCAGTTACATATACGGATGAATCGATTTACGAGAGGATAATAAGAGTGCAAACCAAGACAACAATTAAAGTGTGTTCCATCTGTTGGTTAACTTTGCAGAGTCTCGACGACGGCGAGAACACACAACTACTGATCAAGTGAAAATGCAAGGCCGAGCACACTAAAATGGTGACGAATGCATGAAGCGCACGGCAGGTTGATGACGAATGTCCACAGAGTCTGAACAGAGGACCTGATTCTTGAAGAACAACTCCAGCAACGGATAGGTTGATGACGAATTCAACTTGTTAGCTACATGATGCGCACGGCAGGCATGGTGTGAATAGGTGTGCTACCTGCAGTTTTGCAGCACAGTAAAATGGTGTTAGAATGAGGTGTATAGCACCTTCGGCTATAAGAATCACATTAGTGCCAGATTCTATCAAGTGAAAATGCAAGGCCGAGCACACTATTTTTTGTGACCGACGCCAGCCAATGAAATTTTACATGTTCAAGTTCAGTATAAATGTCGCGAGACCAACAGGACCAAAATCTGAACCAAATAGCACACATCAGTATAAATGTCAATGCCAGGACTATTGTCTATAAGTCATCTCCAGAAATAAATATCTGACAATCATACACAATCCCTTCTACCACATCTAATCAGTGGCAATACAAATTTTCCATTCCCAAAAGTTACTAAGTTATAACTAATGGAATCACTTGCTGGCTCACTCAGGCTACTCATACTCAGATGAGACTTCAATCGCCTGAATTCACAATATCAGGAGACAGTCTCATGTAACCGTGCAGTGGGAGACTGCTCAAAGGCGCTATTTTTTCACATTTGTAGTATATCGAAACTACCGGAGTTGAACACTAGGAATAAGATACAGTCCCCATAGTGTATATAATAATGTACCAAAAGTGCAAAGTACAACTAGCAGAATTACCTTAGGTGGTTCCAGCATCGTCTTGCTCACCACCATGGTCTCCAACTATTGGTTCTGCCTTTTGGCGATCTGCAATATTGAAGGCATTCAAAATGAAACATTCAACATGGAAGGTATTAAATAAAGTACGGGAAAATAATTAAAAACATATTACCAGCTGCTCGAAACCAATCCTCGAGGCACATCAGCGTCTCAACAGTACTTGGGGTCAAACTACTTCTTTGAGCAGTGATGATCCTTCCGGCATTGCTGAATGCAGCCTCTGCAGGCGCTATAGATGCAGACACTGCCAATATGTCCCGTGCTATAGCGGCAAGCACTGGATACTTTGGGGAGTGAATCTCCCACCACTTTAAGATATCCAATTTCTGTCGGCGAGGAAACAGGTCTTCTTCAAGATATCGTTGTAGCTCATTTGAGTTGTGGGATCTTTTCAATCTCAAATGCTTATCCCAGTCATCGAGAGTGCCCTCACCATCCTCCTCTGCAACCTCATCACCTTCATCAGAAGTGTTTTCATATTCAGATGCATATTCAGCATATAGGATCTTCATCGCACTATTCACCTTGGTAAGATATTTCTCGGCGCCACCACCAAAAGTTGCGGTCAGTCGGAAGTGAACATATTCATATTTGTACCTCGGATCAAATATCACCGGTAGACAACTTGTTAAGAACGACTCCTCAAAATATTTCATCCATTTCTCCTCCATCTCTTTCACTATGGCAACAATGGTAGGATTTTCACTTGTGACTTCTTTCTCCATTATCTGCTTCACATTCCAGACCTCATAGAAGTACAGGTGAGAGGTGGGATGTGTCCTACCCGAGATTTTCTTTGTGGCTGTGTAAAAAGCGCCCAAAAGATGGCAAATAGCTTCAGCCATCTCCCATTCACTAGCTGAAGGAGCAAATTTATAATCTTTGTCAGTTTCTTTCAAGGCTTCGAACGCTGCTCTGAACAGCAATGATGATACAAGCATTAGGTACGTTGAATTCCATCGGGTAGGCACATCTAGCGAAGGATGGTTTTTACAAGCAAGTCCCACCCGCGCAATCATCGCATTGAATTTCTCCATTCTGCCTTGCGAACTCTTGACATACAACACTGATTCTCTGATTCTATCAACAACTGACGCCATTGCGTCGAGCCCATCTTGCACCACTAGATTCAGTACATGTGCAGCACATCTAACATGCAATAATTTTCCACTATGATGCACAAGATGCCTATCTACCAAATTTTTTCTCAAATGGCCAACCATCGAGGTATTAACTGGTGCATTATCCAGGGTGAAGCTAAAGATTCTGTCTTGAATTTTCCAATCTCTCAAGCTCTTTTGCACCATGTCAAACATGTTATGAGCGTTGTGTGGAGTTTCCAAGAGGCAAAATGTGATTATTCTGTTTTGTAGAGTCCATGAGCTATCAATAAAGTGGGCAGCTATGCATAAATAACCCAGCTTCTGATTGGACGTCCACATGTCACCCGTTAATGATACTCGAGAACTTAGATTGCTAAAAAGTGCTTGAATTTCTTTTTTGTGTCTATCATATGCATCAATGCAATCTTGTTTGATGGTTTCTCTGCATACCATGTTGAACCATGGATTCAACGTCTTAACAAAGGACCTAAAGCCAGGATATTCAACAAAATTGAAAGGTAATTCATGTAGCACAATCAACTTTGCCAGTGCTCTGCGTGCACGCCCTTGGTCAAACTTCCACTCTGGATCAATTGCACTATCAGTTCGTATCTTGGCAACCATACCATCCATTTTAGCCTTCTCTTCACATACCACCAAATGTTTACCGATGTGACTTGTACCTGACTTTTTTGAGGCAGGAAAGAGTTTGTCGCAATGAATGCAACGACCATGTGCAAGCATTCCATCATTATAGATTGGCTATGCCTCTTTCCAAATTTTTGATTTTAATTTTCGTGGTCTGCATGAACCAAGGTTTGCTACTTTGGGTGATAGAGCTAGCAGTGAAGGCTGTGACGTTGGAGAGCTCTCTGGTGACTTAGCCTTTTTTTCTCTTCTTGCTAAGAACGAAACTACAACATTGTTAAGGACTGGAGACCTTACCACTTTTTTGGATAGTGATGGATGCTTATTCTTGTCAACGGCCAAAGATCCAGATGATGGCTGCTTATCCTTGTCAACAGGCAAAGATCCAGGTGATGGCTGCCTATCCTTGTCAATGGGCAAAGATTCGGATGATGGTATAGTTGCAACATCTCTCTGGCAAACAAGAAAAGCATACACAATAAGCTTGATAAAGAGTCAATCTGATAGTTGCTGCAATTAAATATCTCTCTAGGAAACAAGAAAAGGGTAGACAGATAAGCTTGAGAAGGGCAATTTGATTCAGAGACAATCATTCACAATCAAAATTCACCTTATTAAGCCTTTTTTTCTTCAATGGTGGTGGCTTCTTATCCATGTCAATGGCCAAAGGTCCAAACAACGGTGCCGGCGGATTAGTGCACGTTCCTTCACTTGCCTGAGAGAAAAAAATTGTTGTTGTCTAATAAGTATTGCTAAACAGTAAAATAGACATAAAGACGTTATGTCTATTTCCTGGACGTCAACGGCTTCATGATAAAGTAGTGTGATAATTTTACACTATAGATGCAAGTTTTGGTTAGAAATGACAACTTGAAACAAAAGGGGAAAAAATTAATTTCAGTAGATCTTGACTCTGAACTTGGAAGGAAAGCAAGCATCTGAATCCATGAGCAATCCATCAACAACTTAATCTTGAGTTCTAATAGAAACTGAAACAGGAATCTTGCAAATTTTCACTAGAATCCATGAGCAATCCATCAGCATCTGAATCCTACATGGTAAATGGAAAGTAAAAGGATCTGGATGTTTGACTACCTGCAGCAGGCGAGCTGGGAGTCGGGGTTGGGGCAGCCTGCGACCTGGGGGTCGGGGTTGGGGCTACCGGCGAGCTGGAGTTCGGGTTTGGGGCCGCTGGCGACCTGGGGGTCGGGGTTGGGGCCGCCGGCGACCTGACCATCGCGTCCGGCCGAGCTCGAGGGGATCGGCGAGTGTTGATTGGGACGGCAAGAAGCTGCGAGGGAGGGGAGGCCGAGAGGTGCTGAGTGCGAGGCGGAAGAGAAGGTGATGCGGCGGCGGCGGCGGCCATCGAGCGGCGGCGGCAGGAGTGCGCCTGCGCTGTAGCGCCTCCTCTGTCCAGCGAGAGAACTAACCTATCGGGCTAAGGTGGGATTCCACTGGGCTAATAGGGCTAGCCCAGTTAATTTTTTACCTGTCCAGTGGGCTCCCACTGAAGCGGTTTAAGTGGGATGGGATAGTGAATCCCACTTAAACCCACTCCCACCTGCAGCGTTATGAACAGGGACTAATGAGGTGAACATAAGGTCATTTTTTCTACTAGTGTCCCTACAAGTTATTAACTTCTGCACTGGATAAACTATATAGTGGGATTCGGCGATGGCAATCTTCGCAGAGTGCATGGATATCAGTGATTGGGATGGTCTTTATTAAGCATTGTTCTCGTTCGTGTAACCAAGCGGTTCATGTGCTAGGGAACTTTAGTTTTTGTAACAAGTCTTCTTTTAGTTGGTTCGATGAGCCTCCTGACTGTCTGGTCAGTAAGCTCGTAGACGATGTAAATGTGTTTTGATATTATTAAATCTAGCCATGACGGACTTCCCTCAAAAAATATTTATTTGTTGAATTTTAGAAAAAATAAGACTAAGGCATCCAACGCTTAATTTTCTATTATCACATTGCTTGCTTTTGTCGTGGTTATCCATAATTATTTCTATTTCAGAACTTCCATCAATGTTCCACATACACTTGGGCAGTAAACATTTCCCTTTCAAATAGGACCCCTAAACTATCCTATATGACTGTTCTAACCCATGCCTAGTTCATGTAAAGACATACCATAGCTTACAACTTTTCCAGAAAACAAAATGCATACATGATAGTTTGGGAGAGTCAAGTGACATAAAAATAGTCGAAGGGAGAAAGTGAGACAAGCCAATAATGTAGGAGAAACATGGTTAGAGTGAAAAATATATCCAATTTTCAAGACATAAATTTCAATGTGCTTCGTGACAGCAACAGTGATGTTATTTTTGCAGCTTCCCACGTGCTCTTCTTCTGCAACGATGCATTAGAGGTGGAAATGCTAGCAATGCGAGAGGGAATGGCTTGGTAATACAACGCTCCAATTGTTGAAAATTGTGGACTACACGGTCTACCCTCTAATTCCTCTGCCTTTTCCTTGGTGCCGCTCACAATGCATATTGAGGCTAGAGGGTAGGGACCTATTTATAGACTCCACTTCCAGGCTTTTCATTATTCCACCTGTTTCCGGAAAGATCCGTACGACTCCTGGGCAATGTTACCAACCACGATCAAACATGCCAGTTTTTCGAGTCTAAATATACTAGTCCCTAGCACACATGTGTGAGTCATGTGCCATGATTAGATTGTATATGTGAGATCAATTTCCAATCTTAATCATGTGGGTCAACAGCCTGCAGAGCCGGTCCTGCAAAACAAACACAGCTTTTCCACCATGTGATGTCCCGGGAAAAATACATACGTACATATAAATTCTAGTAGAGTCGATTCCTATTAATTCCTCTATTGTATTCCATCACATCCTCGGCACCTCGAGTATTACTTCCTCGAGTTAAATTCCGCATCAATTATTCCCCGTCACAAACATTAATAATATGAATAATTCCAGATTGAGTTAAATAAATAATAACCATGTTGAGTAAATGTTGAAGCCACAAAAATATCCAACATCTCCCACTTGGCTGAAACATATTAATCAATAAATGAAGTTCCATGTGTAAAAATGTTTTGAAAAGAATTCCTGACTATAGTCAGTGAACCTGCACTATATTAGTATTATTATACAAATAAATGAATTATACATACCTGAGTTTAATCATTCCACACATCGTGTATACAATGGTAACTTCCTCAATGTGTTTAACTTTAATCGTAAACTTCAAAATAAGTGACAGGTTGTGATGCACATTCCACGATCATATATGATGTGTGAAATTCCCTTAGCGACACATAATTCCTTCCACCGCTTGAATGCGTGACAATAAATTCCGGTAGCTAAGGTTGATGGTATAATGAAAATATATTCAAATTCCAATACCATTTAGTATCCTCTTTCTCCTCATGAGTTCAAACATAATTCCTCACTGAGTATGATTTCTCTTATCAAGGTATTTTAACAAGTTTGCTATTTTCCATAGAAAATATTTCAAAATATTCCCTATGTAGTTCCACTCCCAAAACATAGGAAGCTTCAAACATTCCTTTCATATGAAAGTTATAATATGGCCAACCTTTCACTTCCATCAATGTGACTTTATCATTGCAAATAGTAATAACAAAGTAACATATATAATAATGCAATTTTCACTTACCTTTGTACATGGTCACCTCACTCCATTTATAAGACCATATGACCTGCTATTCCATTGATGTGAAGCTTGTTTCAAGGCCACAAATTGATATATTATGTTGCAAACTTCATATTTCCTCTTTGTCCAAAGATTTCCGGCTACAACATATATGATTATTTTCCTCCTGATTCCAAACATATGGGCTGCGGTCGTTTGGGAAAAACAATAAGTTCCCAAACTTCTATCTTTCCTCGTTGAGTTTCTTCCCGCGTTACTTCCACCCATACCGTGCATTGATAGCAAATTTAAGCCTTCTTAAGAGACTTTAATTATTCCTCAAAATAATTTAGAGTGACTTCCCCCAGCAACACACGATAATTATCTAGAAATGATTTTCCAAGTTATTTCCTCCCACTTATCCTAAGCATATTAGTATTAGGAGTTTCACTTGTATTTTTCATTGGGGTAAAGATTATATTCTAGTATAATTGTCAATAATTCCACCGTTATCCATAAAAATACCGGCTCCCACTTTCCACCAGTTTTCCTTTTCCAGATCAAAAGACATACCCTTGACCCACTAGAATAACAATTAGCAAAACCTGGTGTGTGTTGTGTAGTAATTGAGAACTTCTTTTCAAAATAAAATAGTTCGTTCCAGTCCAGTCCACAAACCATAAGGAGTGACTGTAGATGAAAAATGGTATAAATTCAATATGTAGTGCTTCTTCCAAAGAAAAAAGAAGTATCAAAGATATTTACTTCCTCCACTCAATTGTGAAGTATACAGGAGTATTAAAGATATTCAATTCCTCCTATCATATTAAGCAGACAATATATTACAATGGTGAATGAAGTTCCATGCACTTACTCAATTGATATATTCCCGAAATGTACTTCCCCCACGAATCAGTTGTTAGAACTTTGAAATCCTTTAATCAACTGATTCTCCACTTTAGTACATTATGTGAACAACACAATAAAATTTTCCGACTTGTATAATGAAAGGTAAACATATAACCATATAAAGTGCGATCATCAATGAGTGATATGATAAACAATCTAACCTCTAGTGGGAGTGTCAGAAAAAAAATACCGTAAGTATGTATATATAAAATGATGTGAAGCTTTTTGCCTCCTTCCACCTTAAGAAAAGGCGTGCATGCCAAATACCCATTATATATGTGCTTCGGAAAACCAAATTCCTCCCACTAAAGTTTTGAATTCCTGAATCAGTAAGCCACTTGATTCGGTTCCATGATATGTGACCAAGTCGTCCATGACAAACATAATAAATCCCAAGCATGCATTCCCATTATCAGCATTCCTCTCTATGGAGTCATCTTCCCCAAACAACAATTTAGGTTTCTAACTTCCAATGGACCATCAAGAAAGAATAGACCATCGTGTGAAATTCTGTAATGCACTAATTTTATCATTGAGCAATATTTCCACTCTTCCTTTTCCAAATAGTATTTCGTAAACAGTGGGTTCCAAGATAGAACCATAAATTAAATCCCTACACACTGAAGTTGCATATTGTGTCGTATAACAATAATACCTTTCCTCCATCAAGGAGTTTCATGGCAAAATTTCCAATTCCTAAGTATATAAGATTTAGCAGCAATGGCAAAAACACACAAAATATATAATTTCCTTTGGTACTGTTAGGATGTTAATAAAATTGCTATTGTATTCCAGCAATATAATACATAGTAGCCTAAATCCACATTCCAACTATTTGAAAAAGTATTGACATATAAATATTTAATGCAAATATTAACAATGTGCATACCGTTAAGTGAGAGCAAATTTCCTTAAATTCTCATGGAGTGGTTCCCATCTTCCTCCATAAATAAGTGATTGTCATAATAGACACTTTATGAATTCCTTCCCATGCAAGGTTAGTATAATAGTGTATCCATCAACAATAATTTTCCTCCACAACGGAGTTTGTGGGCATAATTTACAATTCCATGTTTATTAACTTTTGCATTTCCTTGGAATTGCTTGCATGGAAGTATATGATATATAACAAGAATGCACAATACAACTTCCTCTTTGCCACTTGAATTGATAAAATATTATATCTTCCTCTTCGAGGTGCAACCAGTAATTTTTGGTCAAATCCTTCCCTCGGGGAGTTTTGATCTTCCTCCATAGAGCAAATAATGTCCCATATTGCACAGTATCAAATGAAATTGGATTGGAAAATCAATTATTTTGATCAATTTGGCAGAGTTAGAAATAACCAATATAAGCCAGTAATATGTATTTTCCAAGAGACATCAACCGAAAAATGAAGACAATATTCCAGATTGCACCTATTTTCCATGCAATTTGTTCACTATGGTATGAACCTAACATAAGTATGCAAGCCATTCCGACTAGGTTGACGCCTCGACGGCACGTCGGAGCTTAGATGGACCGATCTGTAGCAAGGTATCTCGAGGAAGCGCAGAACAAATCGATCTTGTTTAATTCCCAACTTCTCATGCACAACATGCAAATAGTACAAGTAACAGCAGCCGAAGTGATTTGCTTGGTCCGCACACACATTAAAGAAGCAAGACAAGACTTGGATTTCATCACGTGAACCTGCTGTTTGTCCACTCCATGATCGCGTGCGTGGCAGAATCCTCCGAGCCAGCGAGTGTCTTTCTCGGTTCCGTCGATCGGGTTAAAAGCCATGGATTAATCTATTTTGTCCTCCAGATCAAGTATAGCCACGTGAAAAGGCTCCAATAATTCCGTGCTTGATGCACGCAGGAGATAGCATAATACGCATCGATCTTACGCACATCCGTCAGGCGAATCGACAGGGCGTTGAATAAGAGTACCAGGCGGATGGCGGATAGCGCAGAGTTGCAGGGCGATGGAGCAGTTCAATCTCACGAGGGACGTCAGAGTATTCCAAGGCACCGGCGGGAGAGGCAGAGTTGGCAGCGGAACGGATCGGCGATTAGGGTTACGGGCGGCCGTGATCGAACCTGCTCAAGATACCAATGTTGAAAATTGTGGACTACACGGTCTACCCTCTAATTCCTTTGCCTTTTACGTGGTGCCGCTCACAATGCATATTGAGGCTAGACGGTAGGGACCTATTTATAGACTCCACTTTCAGGCTTTTCATTATTCCACCTGTTTCCGGAAAGATCCGTACGACTCCTGGGCAATGTTACCAACCACGATCAAACATGCCAGTTTTCCGAGTCTAAATATACTAGTCCCTAGCACACATGTGTGAGTCATGTGCCATGATTAGATTGTATATGTGAGATCAATTTCCAATCTTAATCATGTGGGTCAACAGCCTACAGAGCCGGTCCTGCAAAACAAACCCAGCTTTTCCACCATGTGATGTCCCGGGAAAAATACATACGTGCATATAAATTCCAGTAGAGTCGATTCCTATTAATTCCTCTATTGTATTCCATCACATCCTCGGCACCTCGAGTATTACTTCCTCGAGTTAAATTCCGCATCAATTATTCCCCGTCACTAACATTAATAATATGAATAATTCCAGATTGAGTTAAATAAATAATAACCATGTTGAGTAAATGTTGAAGCCACAAAAATATCCAACACCAATCTCCCTATTTTGGTGCAGTCCAACTCGGTGGGCCCTCTCTCTTCGTTGTCAAATTCATCCCTCGTCAAATCGTCTTATGGTCACTTGTTACAGGAAATTAAGTTGCTCATGTTGGAGCGTGAGTTTGTTCTAGTTGAGATTACCCGGTCACAGAACAACGTTTCTCACTATCTTGCAATTATGCTCGCACGGCTCGTAATACCACTTGTTGGTTACAGCGAGGGTCATGTTTTCTTCTATATCTTGTATCAGTAAATTGTAACTCTATTGCTTTGAAATAAACTCTTTTACACCCGTAAAAAAGATTTCAATGTGCTTGTGCTGATAAAATCTATAAAATTTGGCCAAGAACTTATTTTCATTTTTTTATCTGATGTGAACGAAACTAAAATGATATAATACAAAATAAATAGCATTACATACATCATGAAATATATTCTTATGTTTTAGAATTTTGATATCTTTTTCTATAAAATTGGGCAAACTTTTTGAAGTTTGATTCAAAAAAATACGTGTACGCATTATAATTGGAACTAAGGGAGTAGTAAATATTGTTGCATAGCAAACTGACAACTAATGACCAGTATACAATAGACACCTTGTTTACGTTCATGCTCGACGCAGTGTTTCCAGCCCTCTACTATGAATCGAATAAGGACCCGTTTTTTCTGACGCGCCGTGTTTTTAAGCCAGAAGTGACCTGAGAGTATCTACAGCCGGGCTCCTCAAATGCCGCCTATGCGTTCGGACGGACGGCTCGATCAGTGACCGGTCCTCCGAATGGCTCGATCAGTGACCGGTCACAAAATCACGATCTAGCCAGACTCCTCAAACCAGCCCTATACGTCAGGGTTGACCGACACCCCCCATATTCAGCTCATATCTGGTGTGGATATGAGGAGGTCTGGACGCGTCCGTCACATCGGACCGACAGGCAGGACACACGTCAAAACCCATTGGTCCAGTGAGGATGCATTCATGTCGCTGCTCCGACACGCCGCCCGAGGGGCCAAATCCGGCTATGGGCGGTGAGCCTCAACCCTAGTCACTTTCATTTCCACCTTCTCCCTCCCGTCCACGCCGCCACTCGCAAGCTCCGAGCTCGTCGTCCACTCCAATTTGCTCCAAGATTGCCGTCCGCGGGCAGCCATGGTCCGTCAGCGGATCGTCGCATACACGAGGCTCTCTACACAGCGTCGGGCAATGATCCTAGTTGAGATCAAGGCATGACGCGTCGCTCGCTTTGCCATCGGCTTGGCTTCAGACACTTTGGAGCGGGACGGGGCGTAGCAGGGGACGTCGGACGCGGGACGAGGAGGAGGTGGGCGGCGAGGCGGATCCGGTGCTTCCTACGGCCGGGTTCACCATGCACGATGGGCTGGCCGAGTTTTAGGTAGCCCAAGAGGCGGAGGCGGTGGAGTACCCTCGAGTCCATCCAGTCGGATCTCGAGGTCGAAGAAAACAACCGCTACCTCCACGAGGCGGACGTGGAGCTGGAGGAAGTCTTCATAAACATGGAGTTCGATGAGGAGCTGGAGATGTGAGCCGTGGCAAACGATCAGGAGGCCGGTCCGTCCGACACAACCAGTAGTACGTAGTACTCCCTCCGGTCCATTTTACTCCGGGTATTGATTTTTTGTCAAGTCAAACATTGCAAGGTTTGACGAAATTTATATTAAAAATATCAACATCCACAATACCAAATATATATACTATGAAACTACATTTCATAACGAATCTAACAATATTGATTTGGCATTGTGAATGTTGATAATATTTTATATACGTTTGGTCAAAGTAGAGATACTTTGACTCTGGACAAAATTTATATGCAGACGAAAAAGTACCGGAGGGAGTACGTACCTTATTTTACGCTGCATGGTGTATAGTATGAAGAAAGAAGAAATTTGGGGTTTATAGTTGCCGTGGATGAAAAACAAGGGGTGATCGGAACCTACCCGCGAACGCCATCAACTAGCTAGGAGCATAGGTCAGTAGTACGGGCTATGGAAACCCTAGGGCGGTAGGTGCGAGCTTTTGCAAGACAAGGTTGCGTGATTGCTTGCTCGTGGCGCCGGACGGACACGGGTGGGGTCTCGTCCTCGTGAGGGTCCCGTCGTCGTCGTCGTCGTCACCTTTTGCTGCCCACGTTCGAGGGTCCCGTGATCCCAGCGTGAGCCCGTGGCCCGACGGGCTGGTCCCGGGTCCTTGAGAACGTCCGTTTCGTGGCGGCGCCGGCGAGCCAGCCACCATGCAGGATGCAGCGCCATGCCGTCCGAGGATGGGTGGGGTGTAGTTTGGTTTTGCATTAGTTTATTCTGTTCAGGAGACAGCACTGGTGCCGGTGTCCGGTTTGGAAGATGGAACCTCGTCCTGTGGGGTGGCCGGCGCAATGCGTGGCAACTTTCCATGATTGCAGCCGAGAACCTTCGTCTGTTGCCTGTTGGCGACTCCAGGCTCACCACAAGCTGTCTAGTCACTGGTACACCTCTGTATTCCGTACATCTATGCATATCTGCATCTCACTGATGCGGTGTGCACACCAATTCTGAGGAAAGACCTGATATCACTTCGGTTAAGATGTGTATACGATGGTTGTTATCTTAAAATTGAATGGTTTGTAAGACAGTGGTATTTTCAGCCCATCAGGGTTTAAATCTTGATGCACACATTATTTTTGCATTTATTTCAGTATTTTTGGCTATGTGCGTTCAGTGGGAGGAGACGTTCCCGTCACTACGAAGCGTCTGTAGTGACTTCGTATCTCAAGATGATATGCCGACTTAGTCTCTCGATGGTTTCCATAGAGATAAGGTCTGCATGTGTCTTCATAGAAATGAGTGTATGTGAGTATATGTGAGCGCCTGCTACGTCTGTGTACCGTATTCCATAAAAATGTTCGGATGGAGGAAAGAGAAGATTACTTAGCAGCAATATTTGTCTTCCCATATTTTGGCATGTACGGTTACAGTACCAGAGATTAAACTAAGAGATTATTTATTGTTTTTTAGGGAAAGGGGTCTCCTCCAATTTCCCGTAGCAGAAACCATGAGCACTGCCTACAAAGTCTATTTACATCACCTACTACAAATAGATAAACCAGATTATCCATCGTACTTCATGATTTTATTAATATCTCTAAATTGCGTGGTAGGTTTAAGTTTAAATTATCGTACCAACCACTGTACATGCTCCTATGACTCACGTTAAGAAAAAAAAGATCCAAAGATGTGAGCAGCCAACGCTGACAGACAAACAATTGGAAATGTGTGGCTAGCGTTTTCCGTGGGTAGGACAGCCTATAAATTTCCTCCCGCATCTGTCCGTGGATAAGGGGTCCGGGCCACGGACATGGCTGCGGGAGGTCACCATCCAACATTGTCCGCATACACCCAGCCAACAACTCAAGCTAACCGGATGAAGTTTGATTAAACACGGCAGGATTTCATATAAACATGACTGATTTTATATAAACACGATGATTTTATATAAATATGACGGATTTCATTACATTTATCTCAACTAAACGGCACTAGTATGGCTCTAAAGGTATAATTAATACCTAATCTAAACGGTCGCCGGCGCTTGTTTCCCATGTCCCGCCATGACCCCGAGAATTGAAACTTCATCTTCTTCAACTCCACCTCGGCGCTCTCCAGCTCGCCTCCGGAGACCCGGGAAGTGAAGTTGTCCGCCTCCATGTCGCCGCGAAGCGGCTAATTGGAGACCGATGTTGTGCCCACCAAGCTTGGCGTCGACGGGAGGCTACGAGCGATGGCCTTCTTGGGACCCGAGCGACAGCAACCTACCATGCACTACTCTTCCTCGCTGTCGGCAGCACCCGCAGATGTGCTGAATTCGTGGTCGTGGTGGCGGGGCTTGGCCTCGGCGATGTCCTCCTCCTCGTCATCGGTCTCGCCGAACACCACCTCGTCTGCCTCGTTGCACTCCTTGTAGGCGGCCTCCACCTCTACTGCCTGTTGGTGGAACCGCCGGCGGAGCACTAGGACTTGAGCAGCGCCTCCGCTCCGCCAGGTCCGCGTCCGGGGCGATCGCCCTGTCGGCGACGAGCCGCTCCTCCGCCTGAAGGTGCTCCTGGAGGAGGTGCACTAGTAGAAAAAGGGTCATTCGAACTAGTTCTAGAGGGCCTTTAGTCTCGGTTCTGGAACCGGGACTAAAGGGTCGTCACTGAAGCCCCCCCCCCTTTAATCCCGGTTCTTATACGAACCGGGACTAAAGGCCCTCCACGTGGCCGCTGTCTGAAGCTTCACCTTTAGTTCTGGTTGGTAACACAAACCGGGATTAAAGGTATTTTTTTTGAATTTTTTTTTGAATTTTTTCTTGATTTTCAAATTTCTGAATTATTTAACCTCTACTCTCTAATCACCCCTCATCATTGCTCAATTTAACCTCTACTCTCTAATCACCCCTCATCATTTCAAATCATTTAACTTCCCAGCCGGTCACCCATCCTCTCACTACTTCAGCCTGAGCGCGCTTAACTTCTGGGTTCTATTCCCCCTCGTTTCCAAGTCTGCACTTGTTGTTTTCCTAACAATAGTAAGATGTCAATCCTATTAAGCCTCAGGAGTTTAGCTTGAGCATGAAGTCACACATTTCAGTGTTTGAGTTTGAAACTATTATTCTAAAAAACAATAATTATTTAGTAACACTAATATTTCTTGAATAAGTAGTTTGACCATGGTTTGACCAGATTTAACCAAAATTCAAAGTACCAAAATAATTATTTAGTAACAATAATATTCTTGAATAATTATTTAGTACCACTAATACTTCTTCAATAAGAAGTTTGACCAGAGTTTGACCAGATTTAACCAAAATTCAAAAAACACTGAAATTTGAGCATATATTTTTTCCTTTTAGAGTTTGAGGATTCTAAAAATTGCAAACATGCCTGCGGTGGTCAAAATTGGATGCGGATTTTCATGCTGATTTTTTTTGATATATTATGCGTTTTTTCGACATCGTATGCAAAAGATATGGCCGTTTTACTTTTTCATAACACTTTTTTGCAAAACATGTCCAAATTTAAGTTTTTAAATTTTTCTAACTAATAGATGTAGTAACATAACTACATCTCGAAGGATTTTAATTTTTGAAGTTTTCATCATTTTCTTTTGCTTTTTACAAAACTGAAAAGGCGAACCAAGGGGGTGGTTAGAGTTTGAAAATGGGACCTTTAGTACCGGTTTGAGACACGAACCGGGACTAAAGGTCCCAACACCCTTTAGTCCCGGTTCGTGCCTCAAACCGGGACTAAAGGGCATCGCACCCTTTAGTCCCGGTTTGTGTCTCAAACCGGGACTAAAGGGCTCATTTGAACCGGGACTAATGCCTTTAGCCGCATGAACCGGGACCAATGCTCATATTAGTCTCGGTTCGTGACTGAATCGGGACTAATGGGCTTATCTGGCCCGAACGAAAGCCCTATTTTCTACTAATGGTGATGTTTGTAGGCGACGACGGCCTGCGCCTCCCGAAACTTCTCCTCTCGTCCCCCCGTACCATGTCCATGTAATGGGCACGGGCCTCGCCGATGGTCATGGTGCAATGCAACGGCGAGGGTGGCGTGGAGGAGGAGGATGGCGCTGGCTCGTCGTCGGCTCCATCCTCCATTGGAGACATCGTCGTCCTCCAGCCAGTCAGCCGGCAGCAATGGTGGCCATCTCGTTCTTCTAGTCCAGCGTCAGCCTGTCCCAGACAGTGTTGGCGGGGGATAAATCCATGCTCGGAGTGGTGCGTAGAGGAATCGGAGGTGCATGGCTGTGGCTATGGTCAGGGCAGTAGTTTGTATAGCAATGGTAGGCGACAGAGAGGCGGACGGATGGCGTCGGAATAGCTGCTCTCAGCAACCGCGTCTCATTAATGTGGGCGACATACAGACGGACGGGTGACCTTGGTGTTGAATGCGGTGGAGTCGCCTGCATTGGGAAGTGGCACTCTCTAGACCGGCGCTCCGCTTCAATGCCGGTGCCAGTTAGCGGTCGCGCCCGCTCCTGGTCGAGCATGAACGCGGGCACTAATGCTCTTGTGCGGCGCTGGCCATTTCGGGCAGGTAGCGCGTGCGAGAGGGAGAAATGGGTTTGAGTGGGTCAGGGCGGTCAGAAGCGAGGGTGGCAATGGTCAGAACTCCCACAACCGATACCGGACTGCGTTTAATGGCTTCGGCGATCCGGATGGATGCCGGCAGCTCGGCTTTGAAGATGCTCTTATGCAGCCCACAAGTTTAATATGCCCGGCCATTCCACCTAGTTTCTTTTATTATTTTGATAATCAATTGAAGTAGCAGAGTAAGGGAAGGCGTGGCTATACGTCGCTTATAGCGACCCTAAAGAAGCTCTCGCCTTGTGCGCTACCACTTGTCGGGATTATTGAACCGGCCCAAGTAGCTTCCTGCAGGTTAATTCATTTTTCTTCTATTCTTTTTTATATGTTCTTTTTTTTCTCTTCTTCATATTCGAAAAACAGTTAGACACACACATATACGCGCGCGTGCACACATGCACACAAGTAAATTATGCTAGTATACACATAGTTACGTTCATATTGATTCGCTACGTAAAATTGGCATAAGAAAATAAATCAGAAGACCAAAAAAATGTTTGTATGTATACTTGATACTATGTTTTTACATTAAAAATTTTACTAACCATAAATTTTTTTTTATGGCTGTTATATATTTTCTTATGTTCTTTTTTTTACGTATGATGTAAGACAAAATTTCCAGGATGTAAAAATATGTTGCAGTGATATTAAAATAGAGGTGGTGAATAATAACCATTCCTCATCTAATTTGACGAATGGCGTGACGTATATTCCAGAAACATAAATTTACTTTAAATTTTTTAAAAAGCAATTTTGTAAAGTGTGAACACAATATAAAAAATGTTAGTGAATTCCCATATATTTATAGCATTCGAAAAAATGTCTATAACACTTGAAAAATCACGCACTTGAGAAGAACACACTTCACATTTAAAAGGAAATTATGCAATCTTAGAAAACCTTTGTGTGATTCATAAATAAATTTCATACCATTGGAAGAAAAAATATTTTACATTCTAGAAAGTTCACGCATTTCAAAAAGCAATTTTGTAAAATGTGAACAAATATAAATAAAGTTAGTGTAATTTACAATATGATATAACATTCGATTTTTTTTGTAACATTTAAAAAAATCATGCACTTGAAAATAATAGACCTGACATTTAAAAGGAAATTATGCAATGTCAAGTAACCTTTGTCTGATTCGAAAATAAATTTCATTCCATTAAAAAAAATATAGTTTACATTCTAGAAAGTTCACACGTTTCAAAATATGTATGTGAGATTTATTAAAAAAATATACGAATGTAGATAATTTTTGTGTAGTTCAAAAGCTTTTTCAACGTGATTTTTAAAAACTATCATATATTTTTGTATAAAATGTTCAAAACATGCACTGAAAAAAGTTAATCATGTCTTTGAAAAATATTTAATTTGTATAAGTTATTTCAAATATATTCCAAAATTGTTACAACGTGTGTTGAAAAGTATTGATGTATTGAAAAATAAGCTTCCACGCCTGATTTGGAAAGCTCCTCCAGTTTTCTTTTTCGTTTTTTGACCAGTTTTGTTCGGTTTTTCTTTTCCCTTTTATCTATTTTTCTCAATTGAGTGACACTTTTTCCAATGCAATTTACGTTTTCAAATTCATGAACCTTTTCTTACAAAACTCCATGTAATATTTTCCGAAGTGTCTAACTATTTTTCAGTGCATGAATATTTCTCAAATCCACTATAAGTTTTTTAAAAAGTAGTAACTTTATCCAAATACTTGAACATTATTGGAAGAAAAGGTTAGGGAAATGATAAATGTTCATGGATTCAAAATATGGACACTGAATTCAAAATCAGTTTTTGAATTCAAAAATATTTGCGGTTTCAAAATAATGAACATTTTTTATATTTTAATGAACATTCTTTATTTTGATGAGCAATGTTTTATGATAATTTTCTAATAGTCATGCCATTTTTATTTGCTAAACAAATTTTAAATTCGATGAAGATTTTTGAACTTGATGAAAGAAATTGTATTAAAAATATTTTTTTTCTTAAAAATGGATGAATTTTTTTGGAATTCAATGAATCATTGTGAAAATCATTGAACAAGTTTTTTGGAATTTGATGAAAACATTGTGAAAATCATTCAACAAATTTCGAATTTGAAGAACATTTCATAATTTGATGACCAAATTTTGATTTTTGATTAACATATTTTGAATCATTGGAACGAAATTTAAATACAATGTACATTTCTTGAATTGTTCAACATCTTCTACATTGCTGAATTATTTTTGGAATTTGATGGACAAAATGTTCACAAATTTGAAAAGAAAATATGCAAAAAAAATCATGATTTTAAAATCTCTTCACAATTTTTAAAAGTGTTCACGTATTGGAAAGATTTTTGAAAATTGAAAACGAAAAGGAAAAATAAAATAAAATAAATATTCACGAATTTTAAAATTTTAAACAAGAATAAAAATACAAAAGAAAAAAGGAAAACAAATAAAAAACAAAACCAAAACAGAAAGGGGAACAAAACAAGAGAAGACAAACAAACAAAAAAGAAAGGAAAACCGAAAATAAAAATAAAGAAAAACAAAGAAACCGGTTCACAGAACGTTCTAGGACCTAGCGCACGAGTGGGTGCGCGCGCGGTCGCTTCACAGCGGCCCGTGCGCCAAATCGGAGCCACCAAACTTCTATTAGGCGCGTCGGGCACCCGTTAGGAGAAACGGAAAATCCTATATGCCGCTCGTTGCGTCAAACTGCCGGCGCTTCGCACAGGCGAGCGACCGAGCAGCGACGCAACGGGCCGGCCCGTTTAACCGTCCAGCGCTCCCGGTTTTGGGAACCTTCTAGAGGTTCCCAGCTGGGTTTTTTCCGGTTTTGGGAACCTTCTAGAAGGTTCCTAAACCGGTTTTTTATTTTCTTTTCTTTTTCTATTTCTGTTTCTTTTACTTTTCTTTTTTTCTTTTTTGTCTTTCAAGTTTATGTTTTCTGTTTCAAAAAAATGTTCGCGCTTTTTCAAAAATGTTTGTGAACCAGTTTGTTCAGAAAATGTTCTTTTCATTCATAAATTTGTTCTCAAGATTCAAAAAATGTTCAAGCTTTAAGAAATTGTCCAAATTTGTTCTTTGTTTCAAAATTTGTTCTCAAGATTCAAAAAATGTTCGTACTTTCAGAAAATATTTATGTTCAAATTTTGTTCTCAATTTGAAATATTTGTTCTCTAAATTCAAAAAATGTTCGGGATTTTATATTTTTGTTCAAAAAATGTTCTTTTCATTCATAAATATGTTCTCAAGATTCAAAAAATGTTCATGCCTTAAGAAATTGTCCAAATTTGTTCTTTGTTTCAAATTTGTTCTCAAGATTCAAAAAATGTCCATGCTTTCAAAAATTGTTCGCGCTTCCAAATTTGTTCTCTATTTCGAAATTTGTTCTCAAGATTCAAAAAATGTTTGCACTTTAAAAAATTGTTCGTGCTTCCAAATTTGTTATCCGTTTCAAGTTTGTTCTCAAGATTCAAAAAATGTTTGTCAATTAGAAAAACGTTCAGGGAATTTTATAAAATTTCTTGTTTTGAAAATTTGTTCGTAATTTTGAAAAAAAATCGAGTTTTCAAAATATGTTCTCTGTTTCTTTTTTGTTTTTATTTTCCTTTACTTTTTTGTTGTTATTTTTCATGTTTCTATAAAAGTTCGGAAAAAAAATTGTTCACAAATTCCAAAAATGTTCGGGTATTTCAAAAAGTGTTACGACTTTTCAAAGATTGTTCATTTGTAAAAAAATGTTCTCATGTTTCTAAAATTGTGCACAGATTCAAAAAAATGGGTTCACAAATTTTTAAAATGTTCTCATCTTCTTTTTATATTTACTTTTTTTTAGATTCCAAAGATGTTCCAATTTTAAAAAATTTGTTCACAAATTTGAAAGTGATCACAATTTTCAAATATTGTTCACAATTTCAAATAATGTTCTTGTTTTCAATTTTGTTCCTTTTTTATTCACAAAAACTGTTTGTGCTTTTTAAATTTGTTCCCATTATCAATTTTTTGTTCTCAAAATTCTATAAATGTTTGGGTTTTCAGAAAATGTCCACGAATTTCAAAAACCACTCTGTCGAAAAATGTTCACGTCTTTTGTTTTACTTTTTTGAAATTTTAAAATAGTTCTGAGTTGTTAATTTTTCTTATCGTATTTTGGTACACTGCCCGTTTGTTAAAAGAAATTCACAATTTCGAAGGAAAGTTTGGAAAAATTCAAAAAAAACTGTCCACATTCTTCATTGGTATTAGTTCTTATACTAGCACGCTTCATATTTAGCAACAAGGATTGTTATGTCTACTGGTTAGCTCCTCTTGTACGCAACTTGGAGGTGCAGAGATCGAATCCTGGCATCATTGCAAGCTTGGTTTTTTTTCACATTAATATCGCAGCGCTACTGTACAAGCAAGCGCGCCCACTATTGGGCCGGCCCAGTCGGGGTTCTGTGCGTGCGTCGCGCAGCTGTTTGACGCAGAATGCGTCCAATAGGAGTTCCCAGGAGAAACAACACCCGCGCTACCTATCATGGGCCGGTCCAACGGTAAATCGGTCTGTTCGCTGGATCAGTAAGGCTGTGTACAATGCTAGATGCTTAAAAAATAAATCAGGTTTTTTTGAAGCACTTGTACCTATTTCTACAGGAGAGACGCCGAATTAAGCGTCTACCTTGTACAGATAAACACCCATGCTTAAAAAAAGCCTGATTTATTTCTCTAAGCATCTCCCCTAAACACCTTGCATTGTACAGGACCTAAAAAGCCGATTTGCTGGGTTTGTTGGTTGACTAATCAGGGTTGACCGGTCTATCAATGACCGTAGAGTTTTCAAAAACATGTTCACCAAATTAAAAAAGCTCGTCATTTTTCACAAAAAATATCTTCACATTTGAAAAAAGTTAACAACTTTTTTAGTACTCTCATCGTTTTTGAAAATACAATCATCAAAAATAATGAAAAAAAGTTCACCATTTCAGAAAATGTTAATTGAATGGAAAAAAAGTTTAGCGATTTTGAAAAAGAGATCTCAAAAACTAAAAAAGTTCATAAATTTTAGAAAATAGTTCGCTGAACTTGGAATAAGTTCATCGACATAGAAAATGGTTCGTGCATTTAATTTTTTTTTCACAAAACTTGAATAATAGTTCATGGATTTTGGGGGGAAAACTAAGATTTTGAAAAAAAAAATCTCAAAAACTAAAAAAAATCATAAATCTTACAAAATAGTTCAATGAATTTGGAAAATCATCGACATAGAAAAAGGTTCATGCATTTGGGAAAAAGTTCACAAAACTTGAATACTAGTTCATGGATTTTGGGGGAAAAACCACAATGTTGAATAAAGAGTTCACAAATTTGAAAACAACTCCGCACATTTATGAAAATAAAATGATAAAAATAAATGAAAGAAAAATAAAATACAAATAGAATGGTCCAGAATATGACGAACCAGAAAAAACTTGAAAATGTCTATTTGTGCATTTAATCATGTTCTGTGTTTATTAGAAGAAAACTTGACCATATATTAAATAATATTCACAGTACATTGAAAAAAAATAGTTCACTGTATACAAAAATGTTCACTTTATATTAGAAATTTGTTCAGTGTGTATATGAAAATATGTTCACTCACTGTATATTAGAAAAGATATACAAATTTATTCAGTGTGTACATGAAAATAAATTTGTGTATATTAGAAATTTGTTCAGTGTGTATATGAGAAATGTGTGCCTCACTGTATATCTTTTGGCGGCGGGGAAGCACAAATTGATTCTCATGTGCCTCTCTGAAAAGGAAACCTCACCTTTTTTTTTTTGCTTTCGCATGAGGCACACATTTACTTCTCATGGAGGCACAGATTTGCTTCCGCGAGACGTACAACTGTGTACCTCTTGGAAAAGTAGAAAAAACTTTTTTTTTTGCTTCAGTGAGAGACACAGATTTACTTCTCATGGAGGCGCGGATTTGCTTCCGCGAGAGGCACAACCTCTCGGAAAGAAAAAAAATGTGTTTTTTTCTTCCAGGAGAGCCAAGGATTTGCTTCTCGCCCAGATACAGATTTGCATTTGTGAGGCACAACTGTGCCTTCTTGAAAAAGGAAAAAAAGTGGGAAAAAGTGCTTCCAACTCAAGTTTTTGTGAAAAAAGTCCGTCAAAACTTATCAACATAAGATCTATTTTCAAAGATCTTGATGGGAGAAATTCAATGGTGAAACCGGTTCAGAATTGAACGCATGGTTTAAAAGATAAAACAATTTAAATAAAAAATTATGAGAAAAGGGAAAAGCAGTTTGCTACTTATCGCAACCTAGAACGGTGGGAGTGACCTTTGAAGGGGTACCTCTTAGTTAGGGATTTTGGATAGTGAACCAACCTGTGGTTGGATGGTTAGCAGGATACTCGTATTTCCCGCCCACCAGGGTTCAAGTCGTAGACTTGACATTGGTGCTCACATTAATTCTGAATTTATTTCAGGCTTCCAGCGATGTTTATTCAGTGAAAGGAGACGTTTCGGTTGACTGCGAGGTGCCTGTGGTGACTTCTTAAAATCTTAAGATGTTATGCCGGCTCAGTCTCTCGGTGGGCAACACTGAAGACGGTAAAACAAAGCATAAAACTGCAGATGGTATATGTTGAGTGATGAACTCAGGTAGTAGAGACTAAAATGACCTTTGTAGGGCAGCATTGGCCCATACACCACAAGCTCTAGGCCAAGTTGATTTGGGTCTAGTAGGGCGGCTGGGTGGTGGACTGGCGCTTGTTCAAAACTTGGCTGCTGAACTTCTATGTCAAGATCAATGTGTTGCTTCTGCGCCGAGTTGTTCGAACCCATTGGACTCATAATCATAGAGCTCTGGTCCTGCACTTGAACTGCTGCGTCTGGCTGCTGTATCGGATGGTTCTGCTGCTGAACTGCTTCCTCCCATGGGCGCCATCCCTCCTGTTGCTGGTCAACATTACCCCCAACCTCCATTATTATGGTGATTGTGGTCATGTGGGACTGCATTCCATCCAAGCGCCAGGTATGGGGGAATGGCCTAGAAAGGTTGGGGCGGATTGACGCCTGGCATAGGATCCTCATCAGCCCCGATCATAGCCTCTGCAAACTCACCAGTTAGGATATAACATCCCGTCGTCCATGAGACAATTGGCCCACCCCAGTTTGCAAACTCATGAAAAACCACAGAACTTAGAACTAAAGCACTGTCAGGAAAAGACACACCAGAGATCTAGCACGGCGGCGATCACTGTGGATCCAATAATGAAATTGCTCAAAAGTGCCAACTACATCAGCCAGACGACACTGAGTGTTGCAATAATCTAATGGCACCCCAGTGAACATTAGCCAGACAGTCCTGTGACCACACAGAGCACGAAAACCCTCACCTTGATTATGCAGGATGAATCTGACAAAAAGCTCGTTACCTACTTCATCTCAACTGAGAGGGAAAGGTGAATGCTACGTGAAAGCCTCTGGCCGCTGGACCCTCCATCTTGAAAAGACCAACCCCTTGAAACCAAGTCTGCGCACTGTGCTGACTGAACTGGAACTTGCAGATTTACCGTAAGGAAGTGCAGCACTTTCTTACGACGGGGAGCCACCTGATGCACTGGCGGTAGCGGCTCGACAATGGCCACCATGAACTGTTCTTACATGCGTGGTGGCGGCTGGGCTGGAGTGTAGAAGGTTCGAGGCAGCTTGTTGGTGCCGCCATCCACAATATCATAGCCCACCGGGAGGAAGAAGTGTGGGTCGATAGCATAGACCGCCATTGAGCATGGAGCGGCGGGTGGCGATGGCAGTGGTGGTGGTTCAGTCGAAAGAGGGGATTGGGGTTTTTGCCGCGGTAATGGAGATTGGAGAGGAGAAACTGAAGAGGCAGGGGAGGGTTCTGGCAAAGCTTGAGTTCCAAAACCCGGTGATGGGACTTTGGGCACCCACATGGATGAGTTAGGAGGTTGGCCAGTACAATTTTTCTTAAGGGTCTGGCTAGGACTCAGTCGACTGAGACTTCGCGAAGTCTCAGTCGGCTGACGTCAGCGTACAGGCCTGATGCCCCGATGGCCTAATCGATTTCCTACTCGTTCGCTTGGGCTGGCTTGGGCTAGTTTACACTCGTTCGCTTGGGCTAATTCGGCCTAGTTTATCATGTGCGAGGCTTTGTCCTTTGTTTTTGTCTACCTGTCTTTTTAAGTGGTGTTGTACATGCCAAAGATCTCGTGCTTGGTTGTCCTTTTATCTTGATGTACGTGGGCAGTTTTTTTTGTTCTTTTTTGTTTTATTATCTCCTACTTAGTTGGTTCTTTTCTTTTTGACTTGTATTTGGGATACCGTTCTCCATGTCAACGATCCCATCCAATGTGCACTGGACTGTGTCTCCATGAAATAAAATGCATAAAAAAAGTGTAGTGTGTTTGTATTACTTTGAGAACATAAAAAAATAAAGTGCACACAGAGCGCATGACCGGAGTACATGCAACTGTGCACGATCGACGTGCATGAAAATTGAGTGGCGTTATTTATGAAAATTCCAAAGATCACTATTATGAAAAGAAAAACACAAATCCAAAAACAAAAAAGTACAAAAATGAAAATTGAAAAAGTAAAAGTAAATAATAAACCCACATACAAGCTGCCAAAGCGCCCAACCCTCCCTCCCCCCCCCCAAACAACACATAGTTGCGGGAGCGGCACTTGCACTTGCGTGCCTATCAAATAGACATGCGACTGCCCCATCATCGAGATAAAACACAACTGAGTTGCAGTTGCAATTGAGGGAGGCACTTGTAGTTACGTGCCTAGTAGTAGACGTGCAACTGGACCACCCAGTTGAGACCAAGTTAAAAGACATGCAGTTGCGTGTTCTAGTGTGGAACATGCAATTGGCCCCTCTCTCCGTATAACAAAAAATAAAAAGTTGAGCGCAAGCAAGTTATAACACATGCGATTGCGACCGTTCTTAAAAGACATGCAGTTGCGTGCCCCCCGTTGTGGGACATGCAAACTGGTGCCTCTCCCCATACAAAAAAAGAAGAAGTCGAGTTGCGACCAAGTTGTAAGACATGCAGTTACAACCAAGTTAAAACACAAGTGGTAGCGTGCCTAGTGTGGGGCATGCAACTGCCCCCTCTTCTCTCGCCGCCACCCCCTCCGACAAAACAAAAGGTCTCCCCAGTTGCGAACAAGTAAGAAAACATGTAGTTGCGTGCCTATTGTGGGACATGCAACTGGACCCATCTCTCTCGACGCCCCCCTCCAAAACTGGCCCCTCTCTCCTACAAAAAAAATGAAAAGTCGAGTTGCGAGCAAGTTATAACACATGCAATTGCGACCATGCTGGAAGACATGCAATTGCGTGCCTAGTGTGGGACATGCAACTGGGCCCCTCTCCCCGTACAACAAAAAAGAGTCGAGTTGCAACCAAGTTATAAGACATGCAATTGCGACCAAGCTAAAAGACATGCATTTGCGTGCCCATTGTGGGACATGCAAACTGGCACCTCTCTCCGTACAACAAAAATGAAAGTCGGTTGCAACCAAGTTATAAAAAGACATGCAGTTGCGACCAAGTTAGAAGACATGCAGTTGCATGCCTAGTGTGTGACATGCAACTGAGCCCCACCTCTCTCAACGTTGTCCCCTCATACAAAAACAAAGGTCCCGAGTTACAACCAAGCTAGAAGACATGTAGTTGCGTGCCCGTTGTGGGACATGCAAACTGGCGCCTCTCCCCGTACAACAAAAATGAAAGTCGAGATGCAACCAAGTTATAGTTGTGTTTTTGTGGCGGACATGCAACTGCCCCTCCCCCAACAAAACAACACCAAGTTGCAGTTACGTTGAAGACATGCAATTGCAGTCGGACGCGACACTTGTAGTTGCGTGTTGGTGCCAGACTTGCAACTGCTCCTCCATCGACAAAACAACACAAGTTGCAGTTGCGTCGAAGACATGCAGTTGCAGTTGGGGGAGACACTTGCAGTTGCTTAGTGGTGGCAGACATGCAACAAACCCTCCCCATACAAAACAACATCAAGTTGTACTTGCATTGAAGACATGGAGTTGCAGTTGGGGGTGACACTTGCAGTTGCGTATTGGTGGCAGACATGCAACCGCCCCTCCACCAACAAAACAACACCAAGTTGCGGTTGCGTTGAAGACATGCAATTGCAGTCGGGGGTGACACTCACAGTTGCATGTTGGTGGAAGACATGCAATTGCCCCTCTCTTAGACAATACAACATCAAGTTGCGGTCGCGTTGAAGACATGCAATTGCAGTCGGGGACAACATTTGCAGTTGCATGTTGGTGGCGGACATGCAATTGCCCCTCCCTTGACAAAAACAACACCAAGTTGTGGTCGCGTTGAAGACATGCAGTTGCAGTCGGGGCCGACACTTGCAATTTCGTGTTGGTTGCAAATTCGCAAATGTCTCCCCCTCACTCCGGACAAAATTTCACTAAGTTCCAATTGTGTTGAAGACATGTAGTTGTAGTCGGGGACAATTGTGCAGGCAGAGAGCAAATATTTTCAAATTACAAAAATAGAAGTTGTTATTTAATTGAAAACAAAATGGATACCAAGAATATTACTGTTCGCGAGAAAAAGTCTAAAAATATCATTAAAAACAAGAAAGGTGATAAGACATATGGGAAAAAATACCACAAGTAACACTGACAAAAAAAGTTTAAATCTGAAAGACCTATATTTTGAAAAAATACCATGTCAAACAATATGAACCAAACAAACTAAAAAAGTGTATGGAGGAAAAATATACAAAAATGGAAAATATAAACATGGTCAGCCCATATTTAAAATGCCTACGCATATGTTGAAAACATTTCAGATTTTACAAAAATCCATAGTTTGAAACACCCAGTGCCCTAACTCCTTGCGGTCAAATAGCCCCGGTTTACTACAAAAGCAAGTCAACAAGAAATGCAAAAAAGTAAAAAAGGAAAGGAAAAAAGCCAAAAAAAAGGAAATCCCCGGGCCCGTCCAGCACGCCAGAACCAACAACAGGCCTGACAGAAAAAAAAAGAATCTAAAAGAACAAAAGAAAATAGCCTAAACCGAAAAGAAATAGAAGAAAAAACAAGTTAATCACGCGCTTTAACAAGCAGAAACAGGAAAATCAATTTTCCAACGCTATTCTTGTTATGCATCGACTCAGACTTCACAAAGTCTCAACCGATTGAGATTTAGTATCAAAAAATAATATTTTTATAAAATGTATGTCAAAATGTCTATTCTAATAAAAATTAGATCATCCATTTTTTCTAAAAATAAGAAAGTAAAAAACATAAAAAATAGAAATACAAGTGAAAACAGTTTTATAAAACTAAAATGAAAAATAAATACACTAAAATACAAAAGGAAAAAATAAAATATAAAAAGGAAAAAGGTACGTGTGTACACAGAGTGAGCTGCTCCAGTGAGCTTCCTACTGTACACACAATCCTAATAAAAAGCAAAGAAAATACAAAATGTTCACATGGGAGACATATGAGGAAAAAAAACAAAAAAAAAGAAATTGGAAAGTACCTCAAGCCACAAGCCACAGCCCACGGCTAGATACAATTGCAAAAGCCCATAGAAGGCACGCTCTGCCCATCTGCCCGCAGGGACAAAGCCCGTTTTGGACGAGAGGAATACAGCGACAAATCACCGATCGATCAAATTATATAACAAATCTCGTCGACTGAGACATAGCTAATTCTCAGTCGACTGAGAATTAGCAGAACCGTTTTCTTAATGTGCCCAGACCGACAACAATTCCTACACTGAACCCGGTTCGTGCAGGTCTCTGTTT
Organism: Triticum timopheevii; assembly: GCA_963921465.1. NCBI lineage: Eukaryota > Viridiplantae > Streptophyta > Magnoliopsida > Poales > Poaceae > Triticum > Triticum timopheevii. The sequence goes on along the minus strand of OY997266.1, from coordinate 629,044,333 downwards.
GGTGGCCCATGCCTAAGCATTTTTGGTAGTCCCAAAATTTGGCACCATCATGCAAGTCACGTGCAATTTCTTGAGGAGTTGGAAAACCAATCATCGGGGTTGTTTGGGTATCTAATTCATCATCCGATAGTACAATTGGGGCTTGGCAGGAGCCCATGGGCTGGGGTTTAACTGGGCTTGGTGAAATCAGATCAATAACCCGAGCCGACAAAGAGGACTCCTCAAAACGAGGCCCAACGAAGGATTCCAAAATCCCTGAAGATCCAGGACTGCCGCCAGCCGAAAACACCCTTTCTGAGGAAGGTGATGTGACGCCCCGTTTATAACCGTGCATTAATCATACACGGATCCTGCACGATCATGAACGGTGACTCATGTCGATATCACAACACAACTCTACGACACAAAGGATAAACATAAACCTTTATTACAAGCCCGCGTCACAAGGACCCAAAATACATAAGTCATCAGAGCAAATATTATCTGAGTACAGACATAGTTAGACAAGTTTTGCCTTAAGAAGGCTAAGAAAAACAGTGACACTAGATCGAAAGGCGAGGCCTCCTGCCTGGGGCCTCCGTACTACTCCTGGTCATCGGTCTCCACGTAGTACGCGCCATCGGGGTAACCTGCATCCGTGGTGCTACCGACTATCGTAGCAACCGGGTTGAATGAAAAGAGTAGCAAAGCAATGGTGATTACTCATCCGAAGTACTCGCAATACATACATTAGATCTATACTAGATATGCATTGGTATCAAAGGAATGGGGTCATATCTGTGGACTAAACTGTAGAATGCCGGAATAAGGGGGAGAAGCTCATCCGATCGAAGAGTACATCTTCTTGCAACCATCATCTTGCAACAGTACAGCCATCATCTTGCAGTTATAGACATCATCTTGTGAGCTGAGTTGGGATTTCCTCGAAGAGGAGAGGATGATGCAATACAGTAGAGATAAGTATTTTCCTCAGTTAAGAATCAAGGTTATCAATCCAGTACGAGAACCACACGGAACCTCGTGAACAACACCTAGACATAAAAGAGCAAATACTTGCACCCAACGCGATCAAGGGGTTGTCAATCCCCTCGACGGTTAATTGCAAGGATCAAATCTGATAATGATAGATAGATGAACAAAAACACAAAATAAAAGAACGGTAAATAAATTGCAGCAAGGTATTTTTTGGATTTTAATATATGATAAAGGTAGACCCCGGGGTCATAGTTTTCACTAGAGACTTCTCTCTCGAAAAAACATACGGTGGGTAAACAAATTACTATTGGGCTATTGATAGAAAAGCGCATACTTATGACGATATTCAAGGCAATGATCATGTATATATGCATCATGTCTGAGACAAGTAGATCGACTCCTGCTTGCATCTACTACTATTACTCCGCACATCAACCGCTATCGAGCATGCATCTAGAGTATTAAGTTGATAGAGAATGGATTAACGCCTTAAGCAAGATGATGTGATGTAGACAAAGTGAACTCAATAATATGAATAAACCCCATCGTTTTCCCCTTAATGGCAACAATACAAAAGCGTGTCTTGTACCTTTCTATCACTGGGATATAGATCACCACAAGATTGACTGCATTACAAAGCACCTCTCTCATTGCAAGATAAATTTATGTTGTTGGCCAAACCAACCGGATAGATCGAAGAGAAATATGACGTTATAACAATCCTGCACAGAAAAGACTCAATTATTTATCATGAATAATCTGATCATAAACCCACAATTCACCAAATACCAACAAACACACTGCAAAGAAGATTACATCGAATAGATCTCCAAGAAAATCGAGGAGAACATTGTATTGAAGATCAAAGAGAGAGAAGAAGTCGTCTAGCTACTAGCTATGGACCCGTAGCTCTGTGGGAAACTACTCACACATCATCGGAAGGGCGGCAAGGTTGATGTAGAAGCCCTCCGTGATCAATTCCCCCTCCGACAGAGTATTGAAAAAGGCCTCCAAATGGGATCATGGAAGAACAGAAACTTGCAGCAGCGGAAAAAGTATTTTGGGTGGCTCTCTGTTGGTTTCCCTATTTTTGAGAATTTATAGAGCTGGAGTTAGGTAAGACGGAGCCCCGAGAGACCCACAAGGTACTAGGATGCGACCCCCCCCCTCCCCCGGCGCGCCCTAGTGCCTTGTCGTCTACTCGTTCGCCTTCTGGGGGTCTCTCTTGTTCAGAAAAAAATCATCAAAAAGTTTCGTGGCATTTGGACTTCGTTTGGTACGGATTTCCTGGAAAGCCAAAAACAGGCTAAAAATAGCAACTAGCACTTGGCACTAAGTTAATAGGTTAGTCCCAAAAAGTGATATATAATTGCATATAAAACATCCAAGATTGATACTATAATAGTATGGAACAATAAAAATTTATAGATACGTTGAAGACGTATCAAGGAGCTTATATGGTAACATCATGTAACAATGTATAGCAATAAACCTATCCAGAGATCCTCACCTCGTCTTCTTGAGATAAAGTGAACACTGGCTGTATCTGTCTCTCTTATTTGGGTGTGTTTTATCAAATATCCGGTTTTAGTTGTAAGAGGTCGGGATACAACTCCAAGTCAACCTGTTACCGTGGACACGGCTATTCAAATAGATTACTTCCCTGCAGGGGTGCACCACATTACCCGATACGCTTGATTACCTCTGGCTGGACACACTTTTCCGGGTAATGCCCAGCCTCGGATAATCAACACACCATAGTCCTACCTAAGCTCTCTAAGAGGTCAGCACACTAGTCTAAATCCTAAGTGCGAAGGGTTCATGGGCCAATCGCGCGCCCTAAGCACTCATGCACATTGCGTGGATGGCCGGGACCAAGCCCACCTCTGTATACTCAGCCAGGCAAGCCGCTCACTCGGGCGTGTGCCGCTTAACTGTGATGTCTATAGACCTTTCAGGAGAAATCGCACAATGCCTAAGGCTCCATAAACCATTATCTCACATGGCGGTTAGTGCATATATGTTAATGGAAGTCTCAGATCAAATAGCCAATCTTGTTAAGCGTGTTATTATCAAATAACCGTGGTCACCGACCAGGGACCAGGCCCACCTCTCGCATAGGTGGTCTTTACCTGCCATGTCGTTCCGCCACAAAGATTCACCCGGGGGCCATCGGGGAAAATGTCCTTCCACCCCCCTCCCCCCGTATGTGAATCACTCGCGGGTGCTCTCCGAGCCAACCCGACTTTAATCATATAATGTATAGTGGATATAATAAATTCGTGGTCATCGGCCGAAGGGATCACGGCCTGATAATATAGCATGGCAAACAGACAAGGATGTAGGGCCACTGATGAGACTCTAGCATAACTATACTAAGCATAGTAGGATTGCAGGTAAAGTATCAACAACGGTGTAACAAAAGTGGGCTATGCATCAGAATAGGACCTACCGACAAAGCATCAACTAAATGGACTCTCTAATGCAAGAAGCAGAGGAAAAGAATAGGAGATATCTGAATGATCATGGGGGGTTTTGCTTGCCTGAAATCTCTGCTGAGAAGGACGGGTCATTGTCGACGTAGTCGTACTCCTGGGCAGCAGCGATCTCGTGGTCTATCGAAGGGATAGATGAGAGGGGGAACGAAATAGATAACGGCCAATCAAACGCAACACAATGCATGTCATGTCAATATGTGATGATGATATACCCTAATGCATCACTAAGCATTTTAAAAGAAGAGGAAAAATATCTGGTAATATTTCCCAGCTCCACGTATTATTTGATCAGATAATCCTGTTGCAAAATGTCATTCTTCATTATGTTATAGGGGTGTGGCAGGTATGTTGGTGGCATATTCGGATTATTTATATTTTTCTAATCATTTTTCATATTGTCGGTATTTTGGGAACCAGGGTACCTAGACTTTCCTGCCTGCGGCCCACGGCGTGGCTCCACCAACAGCCTGGTACGGCCCATCTACAACACCACCAAGACAAGACCCTCGCGAGGGGCCAAGCCTCGTGAGGGAAACGACACCAAGACCTCCTAAGGGAGCGGCCTTCCCAGGCTGCTCCTAAGGAGCGGAGATTCCTGTGCAAGTGTCCAACCTCATGAGGTTGCGGTGACACAAGCCATGACGATCAAGTCCAGACGAGCACCAGTGGGTGCAGATAGGACAATTTCCCCTTTGGTGCTAAGGAGGCAAGCATAGGCGTGGGTTCCCGAGGAATCAGGCAAAGGTTTCCATTCTAGTGCAACAATACCAAGACCACCAGGACGGATGTCATCGCCGAGCCCACCATAGCGTCATGGCCAGAAGCTTTGCAGGCGAAGACCACCTTTTGTCAGGATAAGATGTACTACTTGTCCCCTTTCAAATTGGCCACTGTGTTATCCCTTCCAGCGTACGTTTTGGGGGAAGTGGACAGAGGCAACTATAAGTATAGGTTAGCCACCACCATAGAGAGGGATCCGGTCCCCCAATCCGAACCTCTCCCTCACAGAGCAGACCTCGCGAGGTTGTTCATCCCTTGTACTTGTTCATCCTCAGCCCCTCGTGAGGCAAATCCACCACAAAGCAGGAGTAGGGTTTTACACCGCAAGGTGGCCCGAACCTGGGTAAACTGCCGAGTCCATCTTCTTCCTTCACTAGTAGAAAAAGCACCTAATATGGGACACATTAGTGCCGGTTTGGTTTTGAGCCGGCACTAATGTGTCCATTAGTGCCGGTTCCAATGGCTAGCCGGTCGTTCTCATTAGTACCGGTTCGTGGCGAACCTTTAGTACCGGTCCGTGCCACGAACCGGTACTAAAGAGGGTGGTGGCAGGGTGTTGTCAGTCTGGGGCCCGTCCAGCACCTTTAGTACCGGTTCGTGGCATGAACCGATACTAAAGGTCGACGTACATAAACCCTTCGTCCACCCGAGCCACTCTGTTCTTCCCCTTTCCCCTCACTTCTCCTCTGTTCTTCCCCTTTCCCCTCGAGCTCCTCACAAATTTTGCCCAAAATTTATCAAGATTTGAAGACCCCCATCCATTCAAATGATCACAAAGGTTAGCAACTTTGTCCTTTCAACTCTCATTGCTAGATTAGCTCTTGCAATGCTTTGTATAGTGATTAATTTGGGAGGAATTATATTTGCTAGTATTTGATTTATATGCAATTTGAGGTCAAAAATAACACTTAGTTTGCATATGTAGGTGTGGTTTACTTAGTGCCTTCTAAATCTCCGTCATAACCACCGTCGATCGCCCGCACCGCCCGTCGCCGGCACCACCTTGTGGTGAGGCTCTTGTTCATGAATGTTTTACATTAACAAATTGATGTTTGTGTGATTTGGATATATAGTTACTCGTATAATTATCTTACCCGTACGTTGTTTGTTATACATAGTGCCATGGTTTTGATATCCGTCCCCGTCGGCCCTCGTCCTTGTTATGATTCGGATGTGGTATATTCTCTTTTAAAACTAGTTGTTGCATTTCGTGTTTATGACAAATTATGCCCATCAAGTTGACATAGATATTTTTATCTAGGAGGTATGTGAACCGGAAATTCCAACCGACCCTATTGTCGAGAGGTTAAATTAGTTGAAAGAGAAAACAAGTATTTGAAAGAAAAATTGAAAAGAATTGAGGGGGAGAAGATGGAATTGGAGTTGCATGTTGCCGATGTCGTCGATGATCACAAGATCAAGATGGAGAAAATGAGGTTGAAGATTAGAAAGATTAGAAAATATGCCATTGATAGTGTGGCTTGGTATCATTATGCTGTTGGATCAATTGTTACCTTAGTTGCGATCTTCATCGCATTTGTTGTTGCATTTAAATTCTTTAGCTAGAGAGTTATTTGTATGTTGCATTTAATTAAGTGTTGTATATGAACTTTATGTATGAACTTTATGTATGAACTTGTATTAATTTGGTCTATTTGGTGTTGTGTAATGAAGATGAGCCGACAATGGATGTATGATGACCGATGCTCTCCCGAGTTCATTAATGGCGTGCATACTTTTCTGCGGGCCGCTGAGGCAAACAAGCGGGTGGATGGTTTTATGCCTTGTCCATGTGCTGGCTGTAAGAATGGTCACAGTTACTCTACAGAAAAAACCATTCACATCCACCTATTTAAGTTCGGTTTCATGCCCCACTATAATGTTTGGACCAAGCACGGAGAAATAGAGGTTATGATGGAAGACAATGAAGAAGAAGAGGACAACGACGGCTATCCTGGCCATGGGTTCCCTGAATACGATGATACAACAATGGGGAAGAAGCTGAGCCGGCAATGTGGGAAGAAGCTGAAGAAGAGGCATCAGATGAGCCCGCTGATGATCTAGGTCGGGCCATTGCCGATGCAAAGAGAAACTGCGCAAGTGATCTGGAGAGGACGAAGTTGCAGCGCATGTTAGAGGATCACAAGAAATTGTTGTACCCGAATTGCGAAGCTGACAAAAAATGTTGGGCACCACACTTGAATTGCCGCAGTGGAAGGCAGAGAATGGTGTATCTGACAAGGGATTTGGAAAGTTGCTGGTAATGATAAAGAATATGCTTCCAAAGGACAACGAATTGCCCGAGAGTACGTATGAAGCAAAGAAGGCTGTCTGCCCTCTAGGGTTAGAGGTGCAAAAGATACATGCATGCCCTAATGACTACATCCTCTACCGCGGTGAGTACGAGGATTTGAACGCTTGCCCGGTATGCGGTGCATTGCGTTATAAGATCAGTCGCGATGACCCTGGTGATGTCGAGGGCGAGCGCCCCAGGAAGAAGATTCCTGCCAAGGTGATGTGGTATGCTCCTGTAATACCACGGTTGAAACGTTTGTTCCAAAACAAAGAGCATGCGAAGGCGATGCGGTGGCACGCAGAAGATCGTAAGAAAGACGGAAAGTTGAGAGTACCTGCTGACGGTTCGCAGTGGAGAAAAATCGAGAGAAAGTACTGGGAGGAGTTTGCAGGTGACCCAAGGAACGTATGGTTTGGTCTAAGCGCAAATGGCATTAGTCCTTTTGGGGAGCAGAGCAGCAACCATAGCACGTGGCCTGTGACTCTATGTTTGTATAACCTTCCTCCTTGGTTGTGCATGAGGCGGAAGTTCATTATGATGCCAGTGCTCATCGAAGGCCCTAAGCAACCCGGCAACGACATTGATGTGTACCTAAGGCCATTAGTTGAAGAACTATTACAGCTGTGGAATGGAACAGGTGTACGTGCATGGGATGAGCACGGACAGGAAGAATTTGACCCAAAGGCGTTGCTATTCGTGACCATCAATGATTGGCCTGCTCTCAGTAACCTTTCAGGACAGACAAACAAGGGATACCGCGGATGCACGCACTGTTTGGATGATACCAACAGTATATATTTGGATAGTTGTAGGAAGAATGTGTACCTGGGACATCGTCGATTTCTTCCGACAAGGCATCCCGTAAGAAAGAAAGGCAAGCATTTCAAAGGTGAGGCGGATCACCGGACGAAGCCTCGCCACCGTACTGGTGCTGATGGTAAAGGATTTGGAGGTAATCTTTGGAAAGGGTCCTGGCGGAAAACCTGTTCCGAAGGACACTGACAGACGCGCACCCATGTGGAAGAAGAAATCTATATTTTGGGACCTGCCATATTGGAAAGAGCTAGAGGTCCGCTCCGCAATCGACGTGATGCACGTGACGAAGAATCTTTGCGTGACCCTGCTTGGCTTTCTGGGCGTGTATGGGAAGACAAAAGATACACCAGAGGCATGGGAGGACCAGCAACGTATGCACGGAAAAGACGACATACATCAGGGTCAGGCCAGCTACGCTCTTACCAAGGAAGAGAAGGAAATCTTCTTCGAATGCCTGCTCAGCATGAAGGTACCGTCTGGCTTCTCGTCGAATATAAAGGGAATAATAAATATGGCAGAGAAAAAGTTCCAGAACCTAAAGTCTCATGACTGCCATGTGATTATGACGCAACTCCTTCTGGTTACACTGAGGGGGCTTCTACCGGAAAACGTTCGATTAGCCATTGCGAAGCTATGTGCATTCCTCAATGCAATCTCTTAGAAGGTAATCGATCCAGAAATCATACCAAGGTTACAGAATGATTTGGTGCAATGTCTTGTCAGTTTCGAGTTGGTGTTCCCACCATCCTTCTTCAACATCATGATGCACGTCCTAGTTCACCTTTGCGAAGAGATTAACGTTTTGGGTCCTGTATTTCTACACAATATGTTCCCCTTTGAAAGGTTCATGGGAGTCTTGAAGAAATATGTTCATAACCGTCCTAGGCCAGAAGGAAGCATCTTGCATATGCAGACGAACCATTCGTCCTAGCCAATGATGTGGCGCAGGTTTTTTATGTGAAAGACATGTCTTCCACGCCGAGAAAAAGAAAAGATAAGGAAGCGAATGGATCATACGACGAGCCAAAGCGCCACATAGTTCTTTCAGGAAAAAGAAACATCGTGGGAGTGGATGACAAGACAGACATGTCAGAAGATTATGAAAAGTTTGATGAAATTGCTCCATTCACCGTGAATATTGACACGATAATCCTGTTAAATGATGAAGATTTTCCATGGTTACGGCGCAAAGGGACACACGCGAAGAAAAAGTTTCACACCGAAAGATCTGGGATGTGATCGGCTTCACTATCATCACTTTCTTTTGTGTTTCACACCCAGGAGGGAATGTCTGTAATAGTTAGGGTAGTTATGTGTTTTGGCATTTGAAACACGAAGAAATTTTATGTGCAAACAAATTCTTTTCATGCATTTACTGATTTTTTTCCAGTTAAATGACCCTGAAATTGAAAAGCATTTCAAATGAACTCAGAAAAGGTTGAAAGTTGGCATGGTATCATAATTTCATACAAATAGCATGTGCAAGAAAGTAGAGAGGGTTACGGCAAAAACTGGATGCACTTCGTGTATAAAATGGACAATCTCTTTCGAAGTATCAGGGTTTCCGACGAAAACTGAACTGTTACAAAGGCATTTCATTTTTTAAATAACCTAAGCATTACCAAATTGAATATAATGATAAAACACACTAATATTAAACATAAGAAAAAAGAATCACTAAAAAAACTTTTTTCAAAGTTAAGTTATTCACAAACTAGTGATTCACACAAATTTCAAATAATTTAAAATTTAAACTATTCAAATTTGAAAACTACCGGCACTAACAGAAAGTTTGTAATTTTTTGTACCGAAAGCAAAAATATTCACAAAGAAACTCTAAATACAGCAAAAAACAACTCAAAAATAAATAAAACAAAAATAAATAAAGCGAAAAAAATTAAGAAAAAAAAGCCCGCCTACTGGGCCAAAGCGGCCTGCATTCGACTAGCAACACAACCTTTTATTGGGCCAGGATGCAGGCCCGCAAAGGCCCAGTAGGCCCACTGGGCGAAGAGGACAGGTAGGCCCAGTAGGCCAGGTAAGGAGAGGAGCTCGAGAGAGCTACCGCACTGGGGCTTATAAACCAGTGCGGTAGCCCTTCGACTAGCGAGGTGGGACTAAACTTGCGCACCGCCTGGAGCCAGCGCACCCCCTTTAGTACCGGGTCGTGGCTCCAACCGATACTAAAGACCCCCCCCTTTAGTACCGGTTGGTGCCACGACCCGGTACTAAAGGGGGTGCGCTTCCCGCCGCTTGGCCTGGCCAAAACAGACCTTTAGTACCGGTTGGTGGCTCCAACCGGTACTAAAGGTCCATCCTATATATACTACACTTGAAAAAAATTCAGTTTCCCTCTGTTCTTCCCTCTGTTTCCCTCCGTCGCGCCGCCCGGTCCCGATCGTCGCCGCTCCCGCCCCTCGTCGCCGACCCCGGCCGTCGCCGCCCCTCGTCGCCGGCCCCGGCCGTCCCCGTCCCCGTCATCCCCGTCGCCGTGCCCTGCCCCGCCCCGTCGTCGCCGCCCCGTCCCATCGTCCCGGCCGCCCCGCCCCGTCGTCACCGCCGCGCCCTGTCCCGTCGCCCCGGCCGCCCCGCCCCGTCGTCGCCGCCCCGCCCCGTCGTCGCTGCCCCGTCGTCGCCGCCCCATCCCGTCGCCCCGTCGTCGCCGGCCCGTCATCGCCTCGCCGGTGAGCTCGCCCCGACCGCCATGTCCACTCACACACACACACACACACACACACACACACACACACACACACACACACACACACTACACACACACACATTAGTTTGTTTGTTATAAATTTTTCTGTTTTTTAGTTATAAAAATGTTAGAAATTATTCTGTTTTTTAGTTATATAAATATTAGAAATGTTAGTTTTATAGAAATTTTATAAATGTTTTCTGTTTTTTAGTTATAGAAATATTTATAGAAATGTTAGCAATTTTTCTGTTTTTTAGTTATATAAATATTAGAATTGTTATGGAAATGTTAATTATATAATCAGGAAATTTTAGAATTAGTTTTAGTTATATGAATTAGATTAATGTCAAATTGTTAGATTTTGCATATATATAGAATTTTAGCTATCACAATCCAATCATTTAAAAAATGTTACTTTTTGTGGGCATATAGTATTTGTTCTCGACGATATGCCCGGCCCGCATCCTCGCCGTCGACCCGTTCGCGACGACGTCCTGCTTGAGGGGACCCATGTCCGGGACTGGGCTCCGCCGGGCTGGCACTGGGAGGTGCTACCTGGAGGGGCGCGCCGCCTGGTGAGGAACCCGACCTCGGGTCCCGTCGTCGACCCTGATCTTCTTTGGTGGCGTTCGCGTGGGCCACATTCGGTGCAGAGGCAGCCGGCCCCGCCGGAGGTGGTGCGTTCTCCGTATCAGGGAGGAAGATGAGCACGTCCATCGCTACATGGCTGCTATGGACGACGTCGGGTTCTCCACTACTTGGCGGGTTCTTTGGGCAGATGACCGGAGATATGATCCTGTGATGGTTCCTTCTCTTTGGGTGTGCACCGCCTGCACCCCAGGAACCGCGAGTGGCACCCTAGATTCTTCTGTAGTACTCGATCTTTATTAGGTACCTAGCCAGTGATGTATTCGATATATAATATTCGAGACGATGTATTCGAGATTATATATATTAAGACGATCGATAATGTATTCGAGATTATATATTCGAGGCGATGTATTCGAGATTCAGTTTTTCCTTATTGATTAATTGCATCCATGCATTGTAATTTGAATACTAAATTGTTTTATATTTCTTCTGTATTAGTAAAGTAAAAGCTATGGCGGACAATACCGGCAGAGAGAGAGAAGAGGAATTGTTCGACATCATACACAGCCCTCACAGGCTAGATGATTTGAATGAAGCAGATGACGGCTCTCAATATCTGAACAATACCGGAGAGGGTGATGAAAAGATATTCGATCTCGACGACCGGGCTGATGAAGTCATGAACTATGATTATGATTATGACACAGACAATGTTTGTGATGACACAGACAATGCTGATCTTCAAATAACAAAGACTACCGGCGAGGTATATTTATATAAGCATGCATCATGGTGATCATCACATGTTTTTTTATTGAAGATATATTAACGAATCAATCTTTCTTCTTTCAGCCCTCCGGATCGAGCAAATCTGCTTCTACAGACAGCAAGACAAAGCGAGGCCCGGGCAGATTGTTGAAGGATGGTGTAAAGTACCACATCGAATCCATCAAACCTAGTGGCGAACCCCTCACGCCTAAGAACATTGCGAACAAGTGGACTCGTCAGTGCGGATTTCTTGTGAAGGACAAACTCCCTATCTCCATTCAAGAATGGAAAGAGCCAAAGACTAAACGTCCAGGTGTTAATTGGGTCGACAAAAGAGCCAAAGAAGACCTTCTAAAATCTCTGATGGAACATTTCACCCTACCAGATCATTTCACTGAAGCAGATGTGGAGAAAGTCAAGGCCGCTGCTCTTAAGAAGATGGCAATTGCATTCAACACCCACAAGAAAAATGTATGGGCCAACTACCTCGCTAATGAAAGGAAGACTCCAGAATTCACGGGAACACTAGAGAAGCAAAGAGAGCACTGGGACGATTTCGTGACCTTCAAGGATTCAGAAATATCTAAGGAACGGTCGATGAAAAACAAGGCAAATGCCGCAAGAAAGACGCAGTTCCATAGGCTGGGTCCAGGTGGCTACGCGGTGGGATTGCCTAAGTGGGATAAGTCTGAGCAAGAGATGGAGGATGCAGGGGTCACTCCGATTACCCGGCACTGGCCCCCCAGGTGCAGAACTTGGTTCTATGCGCATGGGGGAGCGTTGGACCCGAAGACAGGCGAAGTTTCATGGAAGGCAAGTCTAAAAGGAGCCGAACAAAAGATAATTGACGCAATAGATGAAGCTCGAAGGGGGGTGTTCACGCCCAACAGAGAGAACGACGAGCTTACGTGCACCCTGGGAAATCCTGAACACCCGGGAAGAACACGAGGCATGGGCGTTATTCCCTGGTATGAGGGCTTTTCAGAATGGAACGAGGACTACAGGAGCCGTGCAAGAAGGAAGATGGAGGAGGAGAAGAAAAGGAAGCTGGAGGAGGAGTAGAGGAAGCAGGACGCAAAACGCCTTCAAGGCCTAGAAGCAAGGCACGCGGACCTGGCACTCAAATTCCAGCAGCAGCAACAGCAGATCGACTCACTTAGCCAGGAAAGGGGGTCTCAGCAGCGGCAGCAGCAAGCGGATGATCTGGCAGCATTGGATAGCACCGTCCCATCCATGCCGAGAAGCAGTGTTGGTTCTGCCCCGGGCGACACACTGCTGGATACATACCCTGTGGATGAGATCATAGAGAACACTAACTTCGAGCTACACTCCAAAATGAAGAACATATCCATGAAGGTGGCGGACGGCGTTGCTTTTCCAGTTACCCCCAAAGCAACCTACCATTGCATCCCGATTCCAGAGGGCTATGCTCGTGTCATGGTTGATGAAGTGGTGGACCCATATTCGAGGCTAACGCTTGACATTCCTGGAGGTGAAGACGAGCGCACACTGGGAGAGGACATACATCGTATCATCCTATGGAGAAAGGATTGCATCATCTTTCGAAGTCCACCGACACCGCGTCGTCTGCCGACTCCTCCTCGAAGTCCGCCACCGAGTCAGCAGACTCCCGCTCCTCCAAGTCCACGAACGCGTGAGACGACTCCTCCTCAAAGTCCGCCACCTCCTCCAAGTCCCCGAACGCGTGAGCTGACTCCGATTTCAAGCCCGGCACAACGTCATGCCACTTCTCCGGTTTCAAGTCTGGCACCGTGTCAGGCCACACCTCCTGCTTCAAGTCCGGCACATCGTCAGGCCACTTCTCCTGGTCCAACTCCACGTCAGCCGTCTCTGCCGGCTCAGCAATTACAGAAGAGACATCCCGCAGCTTTGGTGCGTCGCGGTACGAGTCGAGGTAGTTCAGGAAGTACAGGCGAAGGCAAGCGATATAAATATGGTCCAAGCCTCGCTCCTCTTCCTCAGAAGCCTTACGACATGACTAAGGAGCAAAATGCAGCCATAGTGCAAGCCCAAGTGGACGCCCATTTTGGACCGAAACCGGCACCGCCGCCAAAGGAGGAAGTGCCTGAGAAAGTAATTGACCACTTCATTTGTATGGCTAGAGAACCAGCTCCCAAGCCTGTTGACTCGGACTATGAGCGCCAAATCAGGAAGGCACATCGAGCACGACTACAGAAGGAAGCGAGCTCAAGCTCGAGCCAACAAGCAGCTAGCAAAAAATGCGGGAAAACCGTTCCCAGTTGGGAGAACAGGCGGCGCAAGCGATCCCCCCGCTTGTTGTGCCAACAACACATGAGAGGACGTGCGCCAAATATTATTGTGGGCAAACCGTTAGCGTTCCCCAACATGGTGATGTGGTAATAACAGAGGATCATATAATGCAGGCTCAAATGCTCAATATCTCTGTTGGACAACTCCTCGAAATCGAGCCCATGCCTACGCTTAAAGAATCGGAAATAGCATGGCAATATGTCCGGGGCAAACCTTTGGTCCATCCAGACAAGTTCAAGGACCTCCCAACGAGAATGTATCACTTGCATCAATGGTACATGAACATTACCAAGATTTCCAATCGAAAGTCCCTCATGGTGAATGTAAAGCATGATCATTATTACCATGAGAAATCCCTGGCCATTGAGTATCCAGAATTATTTTTGTTATTTAATCAAGACGCACTCGACAAGTCTATCGTCAGTTGCTATTGTCTGTAAGTGATTTCTTTCTGTAATTTAAGTCTCAAGCTAGTTATGTAGTGATATTTTTGATCAATCATTACATGTAATTATCCTCACTATATTATTTTTCTGTGGTATTATATGCAGGATGAAGATGTATGAAATGAAAATTTTGCCTAGGCAAGATATGCCCTATTTGCAAGATGGAACACCCGTTGATATGGTCTTCAATCCCTTAGGAGTACCCTCCCGAATGAACGTGGGACAAATATTTGAAAGCTCACTCGGATACCCAAATACCATTAATCAGGAAATATGGGAGATTGAACATTGTCAAGCTGCTGTAGAGGAAAGCATGCTAGAGATCTTGAAGCGCCTCAATACCAATGAAGATATACTACTTCCTTACAACTTCCCGTGAGTCACACTGTCTTGTACTACAAATTCTGTTTTTGCTTACTAGCGAGCTAGATGTTAATAATTAAGTGTATACGGTTCACGGTAGTTGATTAATTTTATGCACATGCCCGCTTAATTAAGACATGCAAACGTGTGCGTATGCAGTTGGCACTGGGTCTTATTAGACATTAAAGTTGAGGAAGGAAAAGTTGAATTACTGGACTCACTAACTAAAGAAGATAAAGACTACACCATCGTGAAGGGGATAGTCAACAGGTAATTTCAATCATTATTAACTATTAGTTCCTGATATGAACTATTTAATAACCCCTTTATTAATTTTCTTTGCCGGCGGGCAGGGCATGGGCAAGGTTCATCAAGGTGACTCCAGGAAAGTGGCAAAAAAGTTGTTTTGGCATCGACCCAAGGTAAGTAATTAAGTAGTACTAGCTAGCTACAATCTCTTTAATTCTTGTTTCAATATCATTAATTAATTATCATGCTTGATTAATCATTATCTGATTCAATTCCATTCTCATAAAGGCCCTGAGGCAGGCGTCGGGGAATAATCTGTGTGCATTCTATGTTTGCGAGAACATTCGCATGATGATGTGCGAAAGGAGCAGATCTGATAGACAGGACTGGGTACGTTTTTGTCAGAATACTATTCACACCATTATCGATATCTAGTCACACAACTAACACACATGCATATTGATCTCCTTCTTAACAGTTCAGGTCGGTGCGGGATAAGCTCCTACCATCGGACTGCATACAAGCACTTCAAGAGGAAATAGCCGGATTTTTGCTCGACCAGGTCATAGATCCCAAAGGAGAATACTGTTACCCGCTACCGCCCCCATGAACCACTTGTCATCGTGCTCCGAAGGCACCAAGGCAACATGTAGGAGAAATTGTATATGTATATACATGTGTATGTGTGAATAGTTAATGGTGTTGGCTGTGAGACATTCGATGATATTATATATACATACATATATATATGCATAACGTGTACAATTTGTAGTATCGTGAAATACCAGCAAACAAAAAAGAATTAAATGGAAAATAAAGCCAAATTGAAAACACAAAATTAAAGCAAAAATTAAAAAAAAACACCCAAACATTTAGTACGGGTTGGTGTTACCAACCGGTACTAATGTCCAACACGCACCCGGGCCTGGCTCGTGCCACGTGTTTGCACTTTAGGGCCGGTTCGTGACGAACCGGTACTAAAGGGGGGGGACCTTTAGTCCCCACTCTTTAGTGCCGGTTCGCCAACCGGCACTAAAGGCTGTCACGAACCGGCACTAAAGCCCAGTTCTGCACTAGTGCTTTTTCATCGAGGTAGGCCGTGGGACGATGGGTTGGTTGGCTGGATAGATTGAGTTCTTCACACACGCCCCAGAGTTCGAACCTTTCTTGGGTCTGTGGAGCCCTGAATCTGACAATTGGCACGCTAGGTAGGGGTGTTTCGAAGATTCTCCTCATCGATCGCTCCGTCGTCGTTCCATCGTGAAGGAAATATGCCCTAGAGGCAATAATAAAGTTATTATTTATTTCCTCATATCATGATAAATGTTTATTATTCATGCTAGAATTGTATTAACCGAAAACATGATACATGTGTGAATACATAGACAAACATATAGTCACTAGTATGCCTCTACTTGACTAGCTCATTAATCAAATATGGTTATGTTTCCTAACCATAGACATGTGTTGTCATTTGATTAATGAGATCACACCATTAGGAGAATGATGTGATTGACATGACCCATTCCGTTAGCCTAGCACTTGATCGTTTAGTATGTTGCTATTCCTTTCTTCATGACTTATACATGTTCCTGTAACTATGAGATTATGCAACTCCCGTTTACCGGAGGAACACTTTGGGTGCTACCAAACGTCACAACGTAACTGGGTGATTATAAAGGAGTACTACAGGTGTCTCCAAAGGTACATGTTGGGTTGGCGTATTTCGAGATTAGGTTTTGTCACTCCGATTGTCGGAGAGGTATCTCTGGGCCCTCTCGGTAATGCACATCACTATAAGCCTTGCAAGCAATGTAGCTAATGAGTTAGTTACGGAATGATGCATTACGTAACGAGTAAAGAGACTTGCCGGTAACGAGATTGAACTAGGTATTGGATACCGACGGTCGAATCTCGGGCAAGTAACATACCGATGACAAAGGGAACAACGTATGTTGTTATGCGGTTTGACCGATAAAGATCTTCGTAGAATATGTAGGAGCCAATATGAGCATCCAGGTTCCGCTATTGGTTATTGACCAAGAATAGTTCTAGGTCATGTCTACATAGTTCTCGAACCCGTAGGGTCCGCACGCTTAACGTTATGATGACAGTTTTATTATGAGTTTATAAGTTTTGATGTACCGAAGTTTGTTCGGAGTCCCGGATGTGATCACGGACATGACGAGGAGTCTCGAAATGGTCGAGACATAAAGATTGATATATTGGACGACCATATTCAGACACCGGAAGTGTTCCGGGTGATTTCGGAGAAAACCGGAGTGCCAGAGGGGTTACCAGAACCCCCAGGGGAAGTATTGGGCCTTAGTGGGCCTGAGGGGAGAGAGAGGGCAGCAGCCCAGGAGGTGGCGCCCCCCCCCCCCATGAGGAGTCCGAATTGGACTAGGGGAGGGGGCGCGTCCCCCCTTTCCCTCTCCCTCTTCTTCTCTTTCCTTCCCCCTTCCTCCTTCCTAGTGGGACTAGGAAAGGGGAGTCCTACTCCCACTAGGAGGACTCCCCCTCCTTGGCGCGCCCCCAGGGCCGGCCGGCCTCCCCCCTTGCTCCTTTATATACGGGGGCAGGGGGCACCCTAGGACACACAAGTTGATATACGTGATCGTTCCTTAGCCGTGTGCGGTGCCCCCCTCCACCATAATCCACTTCGGTCATATCATCGTGGAGTTTAGGCGAAGCCCTGCGCCGGTAGAACATCATCATTGTCACCACGCCGTCGTGCTGACGGAACTCATCCCCGACACTTTGCTGGATCAGAGTCCAGGGATCGTCATCGAGCTGAACGTGTGCTGAACTCGGAGGTGCCGTACGTTCGGTACTTGGATCGGTCGGATCGTGAAGACGTACGACTACATCAACCACATTGTCATAACGCTTCCGCTTACGGTCTACGAGGGTACGTGGACATCACTCTCCCCTCTCGTTGCTATGCCATCACCACGATCTTGCGTGTACGTAGGCAATTTTTTGAAATTACTACGTTCCCCAACAGTGGCATCCGAGCCTGGTTTTATACGTAGATTTCATATGCACGAGTAGAACACAAGTGAGTTGTGGGCGATACAAGTCATACTGCTTACCAGCATGTCATACTTTGGTTCGGCGGTATTGTGAGATGAAGCGGCCCGGACCGACATTACGCGTACGCTTACGCGAGACTGGTTTCACCGTTACGAGCACTCATGCTTAAAGGTGGCTGGCAGGTGTCTGTCTCTCTCACTTTAGCTGAATCGAGTGTGGCTACGCCCGGTCCTTGCGAAGGTTAAAACAGCACTAACTTGACGAACTATCGTTGTGGTTTTGATGAGTAGGTAAGAACAGTTTTTGCTAAGCCCGTAGCAGCCACGTAAAATTTGCAACAACAAAGTAGAGGACGTCTAACTTGTTTTTGCAGGGCATGTTCTGATGTGATGTGATATGGTCAAGACGTGATCATGTTTTGTAACCGAAGTTATCGGCAACTGGCAGGAGCCATATGGTTGTCGCTTTATTGTATCAAATGCAAACGCCCTGTAATTGCTTTACTTTATCACTAAGCGGTAGCGATAGTTGTAGAAGCAATAGATGGCGTAAACGACAACGATGCTACGATGGAGATCAAGGTGTCGCGCCGGTGACGATGGTGATCACGACGGTGCTTCGAAGATGGAGATCACAAGCACAAGATGATGATGGCCATATCATATCACTTATATTGATTGCATGTGATGTTTATCCTTTATGCATCTTATCTTGCTTTGATTGACGGTAGCATTTTAAGATGATCTCTCACTAAAATTATCAAGAAGTGTTCTCCCTGAGTATGCACCGTTGCGAAAGTTCTTCGTGCTGAGACACCACATGATGATCGAGTGTGATAGGCTCTACGTTCAAACACAACGGGTGCAAAACAGTTGCACACACGGAATACTCAGGTTAAACTTGACGAGCCTAGCATATAACAGATATGGCCTCGAAACACGGAGACCGAAAGGTCGAGTGTGAATCATATAGTAGATATGATCAACATATTGATGTTCACCGTTGAAACTACTCCATCTCACGTGACGATCGGACATGGTGTAGTTGATATGGATCACGTAATCACTTAGAGGATTAGAGGGATGTCTATCTAAGTGGGAGTTCTTTAGTAATATGATTAATTGAATTTAAATTTATCATGAACTTAGTACCTGATAGTATTTTGCTTGTCTATGTTTGTTGTAGATAGATGGCTCGTGTTGTTGTTCCATTGAATTTTAATGCGTTCCTTGAGAAAGCAAAGTTGAAAGATGATGGTAGCAATTACACGGACTGGGTCCGTAACCTGAGGATTATCCTCATTGCTGCACAGAAGAATTACGTCCTGGAAGCACCGCTGGGTGCCAGGCCTGCTGCTGATGCAACTGACGACGTTAAGAACGTCTGGCAGAGCAAAGCTGATGACTACTCGATAGTTCAGTGTGCCATGCTTTACGGCTTAGAACCGGGTCTTCAACGACGTTTTGAACGTCATGGAGAATATGAGATGTTCCAGGAGTTGAAGTTAATATTTCAAGCAAATGCCCGGATTGAGAGATATGAAGTCTCCAATAAGTTCTATAGCTGCAAGATGGAGGAGAATAGTTCTGTCAGTGAACACATACTCAAAATGTCTGGGTATAATAATCACTTGATTCAACTGGGAGTTAATCTTCCTGATGATAGTGTCATTGACAGAATTCTTCAATCACTGCCACCAAGCTACAAGAGCTTCGTGATGAACTATAATATGCAAGGGATGGACAAGACTATTCCCGAGCTCTTCGCAATGCTAAAAGCCGTGGAGGTAGAAATCAAGAAGGAGCATCAAGTATTGATGGTTAACAAGACCGCCAGTTTCAAGAAAAAGGGCAAAGGGAAGAAGAAGGGGAACTTGAAGAAGAACGACAAACAAGTTGCTGCTCAAGAGAAGAAACCCAAGCCTGGACCTAAGCCTGAGACTGAGTGCTTCTACTGCAAGCAGACTGGACACTGGAAACGGAACTGCCCCAAGTATTTGGCGGATAAGAAGGATGGCAAAGTGAACAAAGGTATATGTGATATACAGGTTATTGATGTGTACCTTACTAATGCTCGCAGTAGTACCTAGGTATTTGATACTGGTTCTGTTGCTAATATTTGCAACTCGAAACAGGGACTACGGATTAAGTGAAGATTAGCTAAGGACGAGGTGACGATGCGCGTGGGAAATGGTTCCAAAGTCGATGTGATTGCGGTCGGCACGCTACCTCTACATCTACCATCGGGATTAGTTTTAGACCTAAATAATTGTTATTTGTGCCAGCGTTGAGCATTAACATTATATCTGGATCTTATTTGATGCGAGATGGTTATTCATTTAAATCAGAGAATAATGGTTGTTCTATTTATATGAGTAATATCTTTTATGGTCATGCACCCTTGAAGAGTGGTCTATTTTTATTGAATCTCGATAGTAGTGATACACATATTCATAGTGTTGAAGCCAAAAGATGCAGAGTTGATAATGATAGTGCAACTTATTTGTGGCACTGCCGTTTAGGTCATATCGGTATAAAGCGCATGAAGAAACTCCATACTGATGGTCTTTTGGAATCACTTGATTATGAATCACTTGGTACTTGCGAACCGTGCCTCATGGGCAAGATGACTAAAACGCCGTTCTCCGGAACTATGGAGCGAGCAACTGATTTATTGGAAATCATACATACTGATGTTTGTGGTCCAATGAATGTTGAGGCTCGCGGCGGGTATCGTTATTTTCTCACCTTCACAGATGATTTAAGCAGATATGGGTATATCTACTTAATAAAACACAAGTCTGAAACATTTGAAAAGTTCAAAGAATTTCAGAGTGAAGTGGAAAATCATCGTAACAAGAAAATAAAGTTTCTATGATCTGATCGTGGCGGAGAATATTTGAGTTACGAGTTTGGTTTACATTTGAAACAATGCGGAATAGTTTCGCAACTCACGCCACCCGGAACACCACAACGAAATGGTGTGTCCGAACGTCGTAATCGTACTTTACTAGATATGGTGCGATCTATGATGTCTCTTACTGATTTACCGCTATCATTTTGGGGTTATGCTTTAGAGACGGCCGCATTCATGTTAAATAGGGCGCCATCAAAATCCGTTGAGACGACACCTCATGAACTGTGGTTTGGCAAGAAACCAAAGTTGTCGTTTCTTAAAGTTTGGGGCTGTGATGCTTATGTGAAGAAACTTCAACCAGATAAGCTCGAACCCAAATCGGAGAAATGTGTCTTCATAGGATACCCAAAAGAGACTGTTGGGTACACCTTCTATCACAGATCTGAGGGCAAGATTTTCGTTGCTAAATTCGGATCCTTTCAAGAGAAGGAGTTTCTCTCGAAAGAAGTGAGTGGGAGGAAAGTAGAACTTGATGAGGTAACTATACCTGCTCCCTTATTGGAAAGTAGTTCATCACAAGAACCGGTTCCTGTGACAACTACACCAATTAGTGAGGAAGCAAATGATATTGATCATGGAACTTCAGATCAAGTTTCTACTGAACCTCGTAGGTCTACCAGAGTAAGATCCGCACCAGAGTGGTACGGTAATCCTATTCTGGAAGTCATGTTACTTGACCATGATGAACCTACGAACTACGAGGAAGCGATGATGAGCCCAGATTCCGCAAAATGGCTAGAGGCCATGAAATCTGAGATGGGATCCATGTATGAGAACAAAGTATGGACTTTGGTTGACTTGCCCGATGATCGGCAAGCCATTGAGAATAAATGGATCTTTAAGAAGAAGACTGACGCTGATGGTAAAGTAACTGTCTATAAAGCTCGACTTGTTGTGAAAGGTTTTCGACAAGTTCAAGGGGTTGACTACGATGAGACTTTCTCACCCGTAGCGATGCTTAAGTCTGTCCAAATCATGTTAGCAATTGCCGCATTTTATGATTATGAAATTTGGCAAATGGATGTCAAAACTGCATTCTTGAATGGATTTCTGGAAGAAGAGTTATATATGATGCAACCAGAAGGTTTTTTTGATCCAAAAGGTGCTAACAAAGTGTGCAAGCTCCAGCGATCCATTTATGGACTGGTGCAAGCATCTCGGAGTTGGAATAAACGCTTTGATAGTGTGATCAAAGCATATGGTTTTATACAGACTTTTGAAGAAGCCTGTATTTACAAGAAAGTGAGTGGGAGCTCTGTAGCATTTCTGATATTATATGTAGATGACATATTATTAATTGGAAATGATATAGAATTTCTGGATAGCATAAAGGGATACTTGAATAAAAGTTTTTCTATGAAAGACCTCGGTGAAGTTGCTTACATATTGGGCATCAAGATTTATAGAGATAGATCAAGACGCTTAATAGGACTTTCACAAAGCACATACCTTGATAAAGTTTTGAAAAAGTTCAAAATGGATCAGGCGAAGAAAGGGTTCTTGCCCGTACTACAAGGTGTGAAGTTGAGTCAGACTCAATGCCCGACCACAGCAGAAGATAGAGAGAAAATGAAAGATGTTCCCTATGCTTCAGCCATAGGCTCTATCATGTATGCAATGCTGTGTACCAGACCTGATGTGTGCTTAGCAATAAGCTTGGCAGGAAGGTACCAAAGTAATCCAGGAGCGGATCACTGGACAGCGGTCAAGAACATCCTGAAATACCTGAAAAGGACTAAGGATATGTTTCTCGTATATGGAGGTGACAAAGAGCTAGTCGTAAATGGTTACGTCGATGCAAGCTTTGACACTGATCCGGACGAGTCTAAATCGCAAAACGGATACGTGTTTTTATTAAACGGCGGAGCTGTAAGTTGGTGCAGTTCTAAACAAAGCTTCGTGGGGGGATCTACATGTGAAGCGGAGTACATAGCTGCTTCGGAAGCAGCAAATGAAGGAGTCTGGATGAAGGAGTTCATTTCCGATCTAGGTGTCATACCTAGTGCATCGGGACCAATGAAGATCTTTTGTGACAATACTGGTGCAATTGCCTTGGCAAAGGAATCCAGATTTCACAAGAGGACCAAGCACATCAAGAGACGCTTCAATTCCATCCGGGACCAAGTCCAGGTGGGAGACAAAGAGATTTGCAAGATACATACGGATCTGAATGTTGCAGACCCGTTGACTAAGCCTCTCTCACGAGCAAAACATGATCAGCACCAAGACTCCATGGGTGTTAGAATCATTACTGTGTAATCTAGATTATTGACTATAGTGCAAGTGGGAGACTGAAGGAAATATGCCCTAGAGGCAATAATAAAGTTATTATTTATTTCCTCATATCATGATAAATGTTTATTATTCATGCTAGAATTGTATTAACCAGAAACATGATACATGTGTGAATACATAGACAAACATATAGTCACTAGTATGCCTCTACTTGACTAGCTCATTAATCAAAGATGGTTATGTTTCCTAACCATAGACATGTGTTGTCATTTGATTAATGGGATCACATCATTAGGAGAATGATGTGATTGACATGAGCCATTCCGTTAGCCTAGCACTTGATCGTTTAGTATGTTGCTATTGCTTTCTTCATGACTTATACATGTTCCTATAACTATGAGATTATGCAACTCCCATTTACCGGAGGAACACTTTGGGTGCTACCAAACGTCACAACGTAACTGGGTGATTATAAAGGAGTACTACAGGTGTCTCCAAAGGTACATGTTGGGTTGGCGTATTTCGAGATTAGGTTTTGTCACTTCGATTGTCGGAGAGGTATCTCTGGGCCCTCTCGGTAATGCACATCACTATAAGCCTTGCAAGCAATGTAGCTAATGAGTTAGTTATGGAATGATGCATTACGTAATGAGTAAAGAGACTTGCCGGTAACGAGATTGAACTAGGTATTGGATACCGACGATCGAATCTCGGGCAAGTAACATACCGATGACAAAGGGAACAACGTATGTTCTTATGCGGTTTGACCGATAAAGATCTTCGTAGAATATGTAGGAGCCAATATGGGCATCCAGGTTCCGCTATTGGTTATTGACCGAGAATAGTTCTAGGTCATGTCTACATAGTTCTCGAACCCGTAGGGTCCGCACGCTTAACGTTACGATGATAGTTTTATTATGAGTTTATAAGTTTTGATGTACCAAAGTTTGTTCGGAGTCCCGAATGTGATCACGGACATGACGATGAGTCTCGAAATGGTCGAGACATAAAGATTGATATATTGGACGACTATATTCGGACACCGGAAGTGTTTCGTGTGATTTTGGAGAAAACCGGAGTGCCAGAGGGGTTACCGGAACCCCCCGGGGGAAGTATTGGGCCTTAGTGGGCCTGAGGGGAGAGAGAGGGCAGCAGCCCAGGAGGTGCCCCCCCCCCTGAGAGTCCGAATTGGACTAGGAGAGGGGGCGCGGCCCCCCTTTCCCTTTCCCTCTCCCTCTCTTTCGTTCCCCCTTCCTCCTTCCTAGTGGGACTAGGAAAGGGGAGTCCTACTCCCACTAGGAGGAGGACTCCCCCCTCCTTGGCGCGCCCCCTAGGGCCGGCCAGCCTCCCCCCTTGCTCCTTTATATACGGGGGAAGGGGGCACCCTAGGACACACAAGTTGATCTACGTAATCGTTCCTTAGCCGTGTGCGGTGCCCCCCTCCACCATATTCCACTTCGGTCATATCGCGAAGTTTAGGCGAAGCCCTGCGCCGGTAGAACATCATCATCGTCACCACGTCGTCGTGCTGACGGAACTCATCCCCGACACTTTGCTGGATCGGAGTCCGGGGATCGTCATCGAGCTGAACGTGTGCTGAACTCGGAAGTGCCATACGTTTGGTACTTGGATCGGTCGGATCGTGAAGACGTACGACTACATCAACCGCGTTGTCATAACGCTTCCACTTACGGTCTACGAGGGTACATGGACATCACTCTCCCCTCTCGTTGCTATGCCATCACCATGATCTTGCGTGTACGTAGGAATTTTTCTGAAATTACTACGTTCCCCAACACGTCGTTCCTATGGCCGACACTTGCCCTATCCGTGTCGAGCGCCGGGCCGCTAAAGTCGCTGAGACGGCACCCGCGGGCAACGGCGCTCCTCGCCGCTCTCCTTCCCTAGCAGCCAACGCCGTCACGGGTCCTACGGCTCACGAGTAGCAGGATTTGTCGCTGCCACCTTCCGTGCGGCGTGATGGCCGCACCGCCACTCTGTCGCCTACCCCAGCCACTGTGTCGTCTTCTCATGCTCGGCGTGGGTCGGCGAATGCGCAGGCTGCACGTCTCATGGGACACGAACTCCTGCGCTATCGTCCGACCAATGACCTCTACGAAGACTAGCTAGGACGCATCGTTGAGCTCGTCAGCACCGCCGGAGAGGCCCCTGCGCCGTCTCGCTCGCTGCCTCCCACTACTAGAAATTGCAGCATTAACGACAAGGCGTAAACAATACTTGGTCGTTACTGCAACCATAGCGAGTCCCATGTCCAACTTTGGCCCGAGGAACGGCCCATCGTGAAGTTACGTTAGCTAATGGTCCTCCTTGATTAATCTATACCTCTATACCTACTATTAAAGCAAGGTGATATTCTTGGTTTCGTCCCGCATCTGATACTATGCTGATTAATTGAATTATACGCGAGGTGGTACTAATTCTTGGGTCACGCGTGCACACCGTTAGTTTCAATTGCTTTTGGATTCTCGTACGTTGTACGTTGCCCGAGTGGGCCTCAGCCCATTAATTAAGTGCGGCCGAGTCAGCCGGCCCAGCTGCTATGGTAGCCGGCGCAAAAAGTTAGGTGCTGGTGTTTGGGATCGAACTCCAAACCTCTGGCCCAACACCAAGGCCTATGTACAATTGAGCTACATCCACTTTGTGCATAAAAATTGGACTGGTTCTCTGTTAAATAATACCACATCGCTTTCCTAAATCCTAGGTTGGCAATTTAAATACATCTAAGATTTAAAATCAGTACATCGTCTTGAGAGTCAATAAACAGATTGGATCCCATTTGGTCACAAATAAGCAACAAAAATAAGGCAACGAGAGGCTGGACGGTGACATGCAAATATATGAATGAGGTGTGCATGCGGCTAGATGGACAAATATATGGCTATTATGAAATAAATCAATGACACATGAAGGCCATGGACGGCCGGCACATATAAACGGATGGCAGAGCAGACGGTCTCTCAGCCTGATAGCGCACCTTGTTATGCACGATGTGCTCACCACACCAGCAGCCATGTTCAAGGACCAGCACGATAGAGGACAAAAGACACAGATATGGCCAGCATCTTCAATTTAAAGTAGAGACGCTTTTTTTAATCAAAGAGCTAAGAAATTTTATATTGGAAAAATTGATTGATACCATCTAAGAATTTTAGATTGAAACATGGATTAAAAAATGAACAAATGCAAATTGTGCAGATACTACGATGTGAGAAAAAATGTCTGGCCAAAACATGTTAAAAAAATTCACATAACTGAATGAATCTAAAAATAATAGCTAAACAAATATAATAGGAATATTAGTGGATATTCAAATAACATTATAGCCTCCATTTTAAAAATAAAAATGTACAAAAACAAATTGGTCCAATCCAAATGCAACATCTCTGTAAAGAATCTTGTCAATGAATATAAATCATATAGTGGAGAAAGTAGAGAGAGAAAAATATGGTTGCACACATCCATGTGCAAATGAAATGCCGTAAATCACACAAAGGAATTATCAATTTTTTTGCCGTGGATGTGTCTTGCATACAAATCAGCGTAAAATGTAATATGAACCTAATAGAAGTTCCTAGAAAACTAAGGATATTCAGGCAAAACTATATAAACTACAGGAAAAAAAACTCACAAGGATTTTGGTTCAGATTGTTCCAACTGTGGATTTGGTTGGTAAAACATTGGGTATTTCTTTGATATATTATAACCATGTACTGAATGCACATGGAACATAAAGTCATACAATTTAAAAAGTGAGCATAAGTATAAGAGAGGGTGTATGGATCAACTGTAGCTGGCAGAGTGCTGGCCTCACGTCCAGGTGGATGGGATTAATTTTATAAGTTTTAAACATTCCTTTTACTTGCGCGGATCAATGACATGTATGTCGTGCGATGACTAAGATAGGATTGACGAATATTTTAAAACATTGTGATTAGGTGGCCACCACAAGCACTATCAGGCAAGGCGAAAATTCAGATATGCGATAATATAGGTGAGGCGCCGTGTTAAAATAGATGACCGGGAGATGTGGAGGGCCTTGAGTCATGATTATTAAGCTAGGAGCATGTAAAAAATAATCTCCCGTTGCAACGCACGGGCATTTGTGCTAGTTAAGGATAAATATCCCTCTAATCGATCTAGGTTTCCTAAACAAACTGAGCCTCCCCAACACATCCATGTGGACCATGGCGGCGCAACCCATCCGACGGATCGAAGCCAGCCATGGAGCATCGGCCTGGAAGAAGCGCAGCAGCGGAAGAGTGACGTGGATATAGGGTCACGTGCTGCGTCTGCCGGCAGTGGAGCAGCCGAGGTCCTCGTTTCCCACCGCCGACTGACGACCGTAAGCTCAGGCGGCAGCGACCACCGATATCTGCAAGACCAGCGCGGCGGCGGGCAACAACAACACTAACGAGTCAGGCTTCCTGTCCGGCGACATCATCTCCCACTCCCCTTCCGCCCCCAGCCTGCTACCACCACGGCCATCACTCAAGGTGCTCAATCCCCTTCTCTTCCTTCCCCCAACTTCACTCTTTCGACCTCCCTTTTCCTGTAGCTTATAAGAATTTGCAAGGTGAAATAGAGAGGTTGGCCAGGCATTCAAGGAGGAGGTGAAATTGAGGTTCCCTAATTGTTGAGTTCTGCAATTTCGAATAGAGTTAACACTGATTCACCATCGGGAGTGTCTGTGCTTGAACAGACACTGATTCTCCATGTTACCAATTTCCTGTGATCTCTTCTCAAAAATAAATATCTCATACCGCAATTGTAGTGGTTAGTTGCGATCTAGCAGGAGTAATCCAAACATGCCTAGGAGCTAGTAGTACTCCCTCCGTCCCATAAGTAAGACGTTTTTTGACTCTAGTGTAGTGCCAAAAAACGTCTTACATTATGGGACGGAGGGAGTACTAAGTTGTGTTTAAGTTTGTTTTAATTAGGAAGCGATCAACGTTGCCGTGTAATTAGATTAGGTAAGTGAATTTAAGTTTAGCTTGGAGTATGCTTTAATTAGGCAAGTGCGGTCGTGTGTCAAGTAGTAGTAATCCGACTTGGATTTGTACCTTGTCAGGTTCGTGGCTGTGTCCATGTAGATGCGTTGGTCATGTACGAGTACTAGTCCAGATCCAGTCATGCTATGCTTCGTATTAGGTGTGTTGAGTCCGGGGCTGCGTGAGATTTGTAATGTGGAGAAAAATAAAAAGAAATAAATAAAAGAAAGGGCACACTAAGGGTCCTTGGCCAAAAGAAAATTCGCGTCCGTGTTTTTGTGATCTCTTGAAGAGATGCTATATTAATGTGAATACAAAACACAAAAGTACAATTTATCTTGGTATGTTCTATCTATACTACTATTATTGTTGTGACTGTGACTACATGTTGTAGACTTTTTATTTAAGGAAACATAATTATGTAGATGTTTGAGTCTTTACAAAACCATTATACTAAATAAGCCCACTTGTTTTCTTAATGCATTAGCGGTAGGTCGCTCTGATCCTGTGTGTGTTTGTCCTGATGCGAATGGAGTTGCTGCAGTTTCTAAACAAGCACTAACCCATAAGTCTACATATCTTGTTCCTACTTTACTGGTTCATGTATAGGTAAGAGCATCTCCAACAGCCGCGCTATAGCGCGGCGCGCAAAAACTGATTTGGCGCGCGCCGAACGCCTGGTTTGGCGCGGCGCGCGGCGTTTGCTCCAGCAGCCGCGCTGTAAAGCCGAGCGCGCGCAGCTCCAGCAGGCGCGGTAAAATACAGCGCGCGAACATTTTTTTCCATAGATAAAACGATGCATATAGATAGATAGATAGTTCAACATACATAGATAGATAGTTCGACATACATAGATAGATAGGCACTACTACGGCATACATAGATAGATAGGCACTACTACGGCATAGATAAAAGCTACTCCAAGTCGCTACCATCATCATCACCATCATCATCCTCGTCGGTGTCGTCCGAGGTTGAGAGCCATATGTCCTCCCAACGGTCATCGTCGGGCGTGAAGAACGACCTCCCACCTGCTGAAACAATGTCGCACTGAGCGTTCGCCAATGCCTTCCGTTGACGCCGGTCAGCCCGCTCCGCACGGCGCCTTGCCGTCCTCTCCGCCCAGTAGGCGTGCTCGTCGGCGACGTCCTCCGGGTGGCGACGGCGCCACTCCGCCATGGCTCGCTCGTCCTCCTCGGCGACGAGGAGGCGGCGCTGCCGCCGAGCGTGGTCGGCACGGTCCATGTCGGTGATGAGACGCGGCGGAGGGGCGACGCGCTGCGCCTGCTCGCGCGTGAAGACGTCCCGGAAGTTCATCTGCGACCGGGGCCTGTCCAATCGCCACGCCGCCGCGTCGTACGCGCGGGCCGCCTCGTGCGCGCTCCGGAATGTCCCGAGGCCGAGCCGCACGTCGCCGGACTGTATCTCGGCAGAGAACCAGCCGTTGGGGCACGCGCGGACGCCGCGATAGCCCGAAGCACCCCGGCGGCATGGTGGCGCGAAAAAGCTGCGAAACGGCGAGCGGCGAGCGGCGAGCTTGCGAGGGAAGGGCGCGTGGCTGTGTGCGTGGCTGTGTGCGGTGCGCGTTGCGGGCGCGGCAATTTATAGGCGTGCGGTAAGCGGTAGTTTTGGCGCGCCGCGTGCCGCTTTCTCCCGCGCGCGGTAATTTCCCGCCACCGCTGGAGCGCGCGGAATCAGTCGGCGCGCGCTAAATCGCGATTTTACCGCGCGCGCGTCTTTTGCCGCGCCTGTTGGAGATGCTCTAAATTTAGTGCTTAGAGCCTCATTGTTGTTCTGGTGCATATACATAGCCTATGTTTGCATATAGACCATATCGTTATGTACAATTGTTTTTATCGATATGGCAGTAAACCCTTTAGATGGATAATATGGGGCACGATACACACTTTTAACTTATCTTGTTTATTATTTCCAATAATATAAGATCGGTGTGACTTGTCTTGCCATTTTGTTAGAACTAATAATAGCCACTTGCCTATGTTGGAACAGGGAGGAAAGGAAAACAAGCCACCGAGTATGGATAAACTATTTTCCTAGACACACAAGACTGGTACAGCCTTTGCTGATTCTACAACCTCCGCCAAACATGTAAGACTTAATTTAATTGCATTAACTTCCATAATGAGCAGCAAGTGTACAATTCCTACTGACATGTAGAAATTGATGCAAATAACTTACTATTGGATCCTGATATTTCGAATGGTGAAGTTATGTAGAAATGTGACTCATCTAAGCGACGTGATTGCGTAGATGGCTTTGGTGGAGGAATTAGAGCAAGAGATTTGCGAGGACCAGCATTTAGTAAGGCTGAATTGGTTTCTAAACTTCAAGCTTCTGAGCAAGTGAAACAAGTACTCGAAGGAAAGTTCAATGATATGGTGCAAGAAGTGTTAGAAATTACGCGACTTGTGTCTGGTAAATCTCTAAATCATAGTTCTCATGAAAGACAACATGATAAAGTAAGTTCTCATACATTGATTTTATATGTTATTATACGTTGTGCCAATTTATTTACATGGACTGAGTTTCATAAACTACTCAACATTTTGTAGGACTGATGGTGCACCGTAATATATAGAAGCATTAGGAGGCATTGTAATGGCAGATGAAGATATCCATTCAAACAACGAGTGGTGCCCCTCGATTGAAGATTAATTAATATTATGTTTTCTAGTTGTCACGTTTTCTAGATAGATATGATCAAGTACATTGGTCATATAAGGAGTGCTTTTAACTCAAATTTGTTTAATGATATTTTAATTTCAGATTTGTATGTCAGAATATTGGTATTTCTATTAATAAATGCGGCTATGACCCTTTTAGTTCAGATTATTTTGCTTTTATATCAATGTGGATGTTAATATTGAAATGTTGGATGTTGCATAAAGTGATCGATGAACGGAGTACATATATGTGGTTCAGAAGGATATCAAAGTGTGAAGAGAGTGGTTGGTACTGATACTTTGGCAAGCGTGATAACATTATTAGCGACGACAAAAGTGGTCGTTAATAATACAATTGCGGTTGTTATTGCTTTGGGCTTGACGACGACATACCATCCCGTCGTTAAAAGAATAACGACCACGATGTGGGGTCGTTATTCTTTTAACGTTATTCTTTTAACACGGAGCCTACTACGACCAGCAGATTGTGGTCGTTAATGATCTTAACGACCACAATCCGACCTTTAACGACCACATATACCGTTGTTAAAAACCATTTTCCTAGTAGTGTCCCCCGCTGTCCCAGGCGGGTGATGTGGCCCACGGTGCACCTCCTCCTCCTCGGCGCGACATCGTCCCCGAGCCCCAGCACGACCCACCGCGCAGGACGCTGACGCGTGATGAGGCAAGCTACTAGGTGGTCCAGCGGCCGCTGCTCACTGCGTGCGTGCTTCCGGCGCCTCAGTGCCAGCACCAAGACCTCACGCCACTAGAGCCTGTGGCGCGTGGGCGTCAAGACCAAGCTCCCCCATGCGACCCGCACCTGTGAGTGCGGCCGCCTGCCATGCTTTCACCCCACAGCTGCACCGTGTCGTTTGGCCTGGCAAGTTTAAGGCAGATCTGCATCCACGCTACGACGGCACACTACAAAAAAAGACACATTCATGACATTTTGGGCCGAACGGAATTTTTTCTGTCATGCTTATGACACTTCTATGACGATAATTGTGACAAAACCCGGTATCATCATAGATGTGGTGGGCTCCTACTTGTATGAGAAAAAATCATGATAGAAAATGGGCTTTTCGTCCTGGGCGGGCCGGAGACGCAGCTACATGACATTCTTTGGGCCGTGCATGACGGAAAAGGCCGTGGTAGAAGCGAGGGCGAGGAAAATATCGGGGAGTTCCCGGTTACGGTGGATGGTCTGGGGCCGAGCGATGCGCGTTTCTCTTGTACACATACGTGCGTGGGTGCGAGGCGTTGTGCTCTAACTGAACCCGAGCGAGGCGTTCGCCTACTAAACCTGAGTGATTGCACTGCAGGCTATGCGTTACTGAACCCGATCGAGCGATTCCTTCGTTCGCTAGTGCTGCTAACTGAAGCCGATCGAACCTGTTGCCTCCTTCCCTTGATGAATAGTGAGCATTGTTGGGGGGTTGGATGAACAGTTCCCGATGGGGGGTTGGATGAAAAGGACCCCGTGGTGTTTCCGCTGGATGAACAGGACCCCGATTCGATCGGGTCGGTTGGGCGTGGATGGACAGGACCCCGTGGAGGGCTGGATGAATAGGACCCCGTGGAGGGAAGGTTAAACAGTAGTCGGTGGAGGGCTGGTTGAACAGTAGCCTGTGGAGGGCTGGATGAACAGTAGCCCGTGGAGGGGTGGTTGAACATGACCCCGTGGAGAGGGCTGGTTGAACAGTAGCTGGTGGAGGAGTGCGCGGTGGAGGCTGGATGAATGGGAGTCCGTGGATGAACAGTGCAGGTGGAGGCTGGAGGAGGTCGATGGTGGTTGAACAGTAGCCCGTGGAGGCTAAAGGAGGTCGATGGTGGAGATGAACAGTATCCCATGGAGTCCCGTTTTGCGGTACACAACACCCCTCCCGATGAACAGGACCCCCGTTTCGACTGTAGCGCTCCAACACAAGTCCGTTTCCTCCATTTTGCGGTACGCCAACACCCCTCTCGATCAATAGGATCCCGTTTTGACCGTAGGAAGTCCAACAGAAGTCCGTTTCCTCCGTTTTGCGGTACGCCAGACCCCTCCCGATGAACAGGATCATGTTTCAACCGTGGCCGGTCGAACACAAGGCCGTTTCCTCTGTTCTGTGGTACGCCAGGCCTCGTTTCCATCGGTTGTTCCGTCAAAGCCCTCCCGATGAACACGATGCATTCCGTTCCGACCCAACCGGTTGGCTCCCCATGAACACGACGACGATGCAGTTTCTCTGTTCTGACCCAGCCATTTACACGAGCCCTGGACGTACGTATGCGTGAGTAGGCATTCGAGACCCCGCCCGTATGTACGTACGTGGCCATATTTACTTTCTTGCACCCTGGCCGCTGTACGTATGTGTAGATGCTACGTGCGCGCCTCTACTACGACACGTGCGCGCCTCTACATCGACCAGTATGTACGTACACATTCGCGACCAGAATGACAACTCTACGTACGCTTCGACCAGGTGGGTCCCGACTGTCAGGCACTTCCTTGCTTGCGAAGATGTAGCTGGTGGGTCCCAGCAGTCAGGGGGCAAATCATTTTTTTTTCTTGCCCGTAATACGGACGCACTTCCTTGCGTGTGAAGATGTAGCTGGTAGGTCCCAGCAGTCAGGAGGTAAATGTTTTTTTCGCGAAATACGGTGGCCCGTCTGGTGGGTCCCTGCGATTAGGTGGAGGAATCATTATTTTCCACGTAATAAGGAGGCACTTCCTTGCTACGGCCGTGGACCCAGCTGTCAGCCACTCCACGTACAGTACTCTCCCGATGGAAGTCGGTCGTTGACCACATTGACCATGCCGCGTCGAGAGCACCAAGGCGGTGGACGATGACGAGGCCTAGGAAGGGGACGACACGGAGCCGGGGAAGAAGTGGCAGTGGATGCCCACGCGGAGAGGAGTACGAGGGTTCATTGGTTCGGCTGCGGTGTTCGGTTGCCGTCGCCACAAAATAATAGGGGGTGTGAGTGAGTGGAGGGATGGCCTGGCCAGCGATGGGAGTAGTAGGGCGGTGAGGCCTCCGCGGCAGCACAGCCGGCCGTGGGAGGCAGGAGAAGGCGGCACGATCGGTGCTGCTTTGGGCGGCTAGAGCAAGAAGACCAGAGGTTGAAGAAGCACTACGGCCGTTGGATGGACATCGTACGGTCACTGGAGCTAGAATCGTTCATATCGACTAAGTTGAAAAAGCCCTCCGCCCCCGTCAACTTAGTAGGCCCACAAGTCAGCCTCCCACTATGCTGGGTCCCAGCTAGCAGGGGGGTATTCATTTTTTTTGTGCGTAATAAGGAGGCACTTCCTTATGTGCGAAGATATAGCTGGTGGGTTCGAGCTGTCAGCGGCGGGAACATTTTTTTCGTGAAATATGGAGGCCCTTTTGGTGGGTCCCAGATGCCAGGTGGAGGAATCATTATTTTGCGTGTAATAAGGGGGCATTTCCTTGCGTGCGGCTGTGGACCCAGCTGTCAGCCTCTCCACGTACAATCCAATTTAGATGCATGTCGGTCGTTGACCACATTGACCATACCGCACCGAGAGCACCAGGGCAGTGGACAACGGCGAGGCCTAGGAAGGGAATGACATGGAGCCAGAGATGACTCGGCAGTTGTTTCCCACGCGGAGGGGAGTACGACTGTACGAGGGTTTACTGGTTCGTCTGTCGTCGTCGGAGAATAACAACAGGTGTGGGTGAGTAGAGGGATGGCTAGGCCAGTGATAGGAGTACGGTGTGGCGGTGAGGCCTGCGCGGCAACACAGCCGGCCGCGGGAGGAGGGAGAAGGCAGTCCCGCCGGCACTTGTTTGAGCGGCTGAAGCAGGAACAACAGAGATTGAAGAAGCACGACGACGGTTGGATGGACATCCAACAGTCACTGCTTATGCGTCAACCTTTTTTGGAAAAGCCTCAAATATGTTGAAAATAGCATACAACTCATCTGCCATTATTTCTAATAATTTACAGCTCATTTGCTAATTCTTATGGTTTTGCTTGGAACCCATATTCTTTTTGTTATCATTACAACCCATATTGTGGCCATGGTTAAAAAATTAAAATTTTGCATATTTCGGTGCAGTCCGAACTGTTTTTAATCCCAAAATTTCGAGTCACATTCAAACTGATTTTAAAATAAATGTATATCAATATAAAATCCAACAAATTGTCTACACATAAAAATCAATGCAATTTAAAATCTCGACATGGAAAAAAAATTGAAACTAATTGCCGGTTTGATGTGTTTTAAAAATGTACAACCCATTTCTCATTACTAATAGGCCATTTTCTCGGCCAGCCGAATGAAGCTCTCCTCGTCTTGAAAGATTTGCAGCCCAACAGGCCTGACAAAGCGACTTACTTGACAAATCACAAAAAACTGGGCTAGCCATTTTCAGAAAGAAAAAAAAATACTCAGCTGGTATGTGGTAAACATAAAAGAAAAGGCTGTCTAGACAGGCCAGAGTGCCCCGCACAGCCCAGTTGACACCCTGCTTCCGTCTCAAAAACAAATTAGATAAATGCCACTCCAATTATGACGATTCATAAAAATGCCACTGCAATTTCCAAACTTTAAAAAATGGCACTGCAGTTTTTGCAAACTTTGAAAACACCACTGCAATTTGCAAACTTTAAAAAACGCCACTCCAGACTTCGAAAAATGCCACTGGAAATGGCATGAAATGGCATTTTTCAAAGTTTAGAAATTGCAGTGGCATTTCTCGGAATCACCAGATTTGGAGTGGCATTTATCAAATTAACCCCAAAAAAACTGGGCGAGTTGCTGGGTTCCTGGTGTCAGCCGCTCGTTGTGCAATTCTCTCGTTTATTGACTACGTTGACAATGGCATGGGACCCAGATGTCAGAAATCCATTAGCAGGAGCCATTTTTTATTGGCTTGAAATAAGGAGGCACTTACTTGCGCACTGCCATGACCTTGGTGGGTCCCTGCTGTCATCCTCTCCATATACAATCATCTCCTGATTGTGTACGCGTCAACCAGGTAGGCCCACAAGTCAGCCTCTAAACCCATGGCGGACAAATACAACCCATTTTAAAAAATAACAGCCCATTCTATACATTCAAACGAAAAGTTCAATATTCAGAACAAAGTAACAGGTATGATCCAAATATAGAGTACTGAACTTCCACGTTGACAACCATCATAGCCAAGTTAACTATCTACTCCCACTAATACTCTAGTAGTGTACAAGTACTAACTTACTCTTAGCTAACTAGACAATGACGGCCGCCATCTGCGGTACACACTAAACGCCGGCACCGGCGTCCTCCGCCTCGCCTCGGTCTTTCCAGAGGTGCGATAGGGCGCATTACTCGCGCGCGTTGGACCTCTCCATGCCGGCGTGGTCCACCGAAACTTTGGCTTCTAAGAGGGAAACCCACTTGACAAGCTGGTAGTAAAAATGGCGTCGCGAACGCGTGCATGCCCGACAGCCTCCAGGGCTATTTGCTGGGTGCCCGCCTCCACATAGTCGGCCCAGTTGCGGCGCTATGCTCGCGACTCAGAGCGTCGGTGCACTTTTGCTCCATGTCCCACTAGCGGTGCAAATCGGCGATACGCTGCTCCTCCGCCAGGAGGTCAT
The DNA here is from genome assembly GCA_963921465.1 of Triticum timopheevii. Classification (NCBI taxonomy): domain Eukaryota; kingdom Viridiplantae; phylum Streptophyta; class Magnoliopsida; order Poales; family Poaceae; genus Triticum; species Triticum timopheevii. Next base: position 629,008,083 of record OY997266.1, on the reverse strand, counting down.
GCTCCAACAACTCCTCATACTTCGCATTGCCATCTAAACACTGATAGAATGCCTTCTCCCTCCGTCTACCTTTCGGTGAAAAACCGAACACTAGTTCCAGCGGTGACCGCCTCCGGCGTCGCCTATCGCAGACGGGCGGGGGCATGGCGGACGTGGCGAGAGCGAGGATAAGTGGCGAGCGACGTCGGGCCGGTGAGGGTTTATGAGGATAGGGCGAGTTGGGTGATGGTGCCACCGGAGAAGGCCAGGAAATAGTAATTATAGGCAGAAGGGGATGAGGATCCCCTGCCGTGGCCTAGCCTACCTTTGAGTCACTGACACATGGGTCCCATAGAGCATGGGGCCCACCTATCAGTGACTCAATGTCAGGGTATGGCAGGGATTACAAAGTCAGAGGATACACATCCGGTGGAAGGTAGGCGAACCAGCGTGTCGCGGGAAACGCGACGGTCATCGTAGTCAATGGAATTCAGTGCATAAGCAGGTTGGTGAGATTTTTGAATTAGGTCCTGAATAGTCTGCGCATTCCTCTTTTATGTCCATGGTTTCCAACTATGCCCCGCATTAAGTGAACCACTTTCCAACTAATTGCACGCAGAATTTACTCAATCTCCTCGTAACTATGCGCGCATGTAGCGAGACAGGGAGCAGTGTGTGCATGCGGAGCGGGATTTGAGGCAACCGCATCCATGCGAGCCAGGAGAGCCAATCGGTTGCATGGAAATAATAGCTACCCAGCGACGCGATACGTGCAAACGCAAGGGCAAATTTTTCCAGAAAAAATAGACTGAGCCTTCCCTTGGTATGCGCGCTCGACCTTAGGCACAGAGAAAAAAGGACCGGAGGGAGTAGCACGTGCGTGATCCGCTATTTATTCGTGTAGTATCGAGTAGGTCATTTTTTGAATTGAGCCCTGCAAACCGGAAAGGAGGTAGTACGTGCGTGATCCGCTATTTATCCGTGTAGGATCGAGTAGGTCGGATAGTGTACGTGTAGGATCGAGTAGGTCAGATGGTGTACATGCACGATCGCATTAGTTGATGAACGTTCACTGGGAGATAAGGCATTTGCGAACGTTTTTGCTGGCAGTTTCTTCAGATTTGCATGGCATTTTCTTTAGAGCAGCTTGTTAGTTTCTTCAGAGGTAGGCATTTTTATTCAAAAAACTGTCACTTCGGATCTTGCGTCGCAACTAAAACTGCCAGGAGCGCATTAGTAGGCTAGCTAGTGATCGATCAGTAATTTGTAAACACTGAGCGAACAGAAATAAGGAACTATTAGTAACTTGTAAACACTGAGAACACATAAATAAGGATCATGTTGTGCACAACAGTAAGAGCCGATCCGTTCGAAATGTTCACATGAGACTCACAGGCCTGGCATTGTAATATGTTCACATTAGTAGCCCAAATTCAAAACCAACTAGTACGATTCCCATACATAAGATCAACATGTTAATGCATGTCAATGATTGACAGATCATATACAAATATGTAGCTCCAAAAGCAAATATCTAGAAAAAACATCTGTTCTTCCTACTAACATGGACGCTTCTCTTGGCCAACATTCAGTACGAAGTGAAAGACAAATTTGTTTGTGAAGTATATAATTGCTCTTGCAAACGTAAGTGGTTTCACCAACAGCTGGAACCATGAGAATGAACCACACATGATGAAGGAACATCCACTGCAATATGATTTGGTCTTCTCTCGATCACACGAGGAGACTATTTTCGGAATACAAACTTTAACTTAGGCAAAATGATGTCCATTGTATAATCAAACCAAAGCAATGAAGCACCTAGTGTTGGCCAATAAATAGTACAGTACTACTTTTCTGCAGTCCATAAAGTGACTATCCAATCTTTCTGTGTCTATTTTCAAATGGCACTGCATGTAGTGACTATACTATTCTCTTGTGCAGTTCAACCAAAATTGCGGTGACTTTGTTTGTTTGCAAAATAGCAATGGGCAGACATCTCTGTCTGCACAAATATCAAGAAACTAGTAAACATATACCCCCACCTTGTATTTTCGGTTTAAACACATCTCTTCCGCTTAGCATCTGTCATGTTTTGCATTGGACAATTTGATACAGTCATGTTTTGCCCTGGACAATTTCATACTAAATTGATTTGTTGGTTCAGAGCAGAAATATAGCGCATATTCTTAATCAGACCAAGAATATCCATGTTCGCAGTGATGGAAGAGGTGAAATCGATACAACCGAAATTGAGCATCCAATCATTGAATCATGTCCTGCACCTCCAATGTAGGTCCACCCTGCCAATGAATTCACATGCAAACCACTAGTATTACTATCTAATGATAGTACAAAAAGAGTAGCAAGATAGTAGCAAAGCATGTACCTTCGTAATGAACAGCTCATAGTGCCACCAATTGGATATAAAGGTTTGGAAGAAAACATGCTCCTAATGTTGAACCATTTGGACTTTTTGTGCAGTTCCACTAAAATCGAGCATCCCTGTTTGCATAGATATTGAAAGTGTGATTACTATAAAAGTGGCACTAGTTGAAGCATAGACTCACAAATATAAGCATTCCAATTTCTTAACGGGAAAAGCTAGCAAGACTGTTTCTAACCACCTGTTTGAAGAAATAAATAAGGCAACAACGGCTGATGTCAGGAACGCATACATAGTTTTTTCTGAAAAATTGAGCCATTCATGACCTTTCCTCTTCTTTTAAGCATATTTTGTGCAGTTCAGCTAAAATAAAATGCCATCACCGCCTTGACAATTCAGTGAAACTGTACAAAAGGAAATGACTTAACATTACATCATGATGTCAGGTATGTAGTCGACAGGCATTAGAGACAAACATACAGACCTCCTCCGATAACATAATGAACATTAATTTTAACAAAGGTGTGACTAGCTTTTCCGGGATAATTTGAGTGAACTCTACACTCTCTGTTCCTTAATATAAGACGTTTTCACAGTTCAATTTAAATTACCCAAATGTCTAGTATTTAGAAAAATAGGTACTCCCTCCGTCCGGAAGTACTTGTCATCAAAATGGATAGAAGGGGATGTATCTAGATGTATTTTTGTGCTAGATACATATGTTTTTATCCATTTTGATGACAAGTATTTTCGGACAGAGGGAGTAGTAGTTTTCTTGAGAACATATCTAGGAAAGCTTCCCACACTTTATATATGTCCATACGCTAATGCAACACCATTCGGATAGTACCAATAGACACTAATCCAGTGGCTAGTGCAACAGTAGAGTAGTTATTTTATTACAAGGTACATTGCAATGGTTTTACTGAACATATTTCCATAAGCTCTAGCACTGGAAGATTTCTATAAGAATTAACAATACAAAATGTAAAGGTAACAAGTTTCAGCATTGGTATACTAGCTGTGCAAGAGCATTAAACCAAATACAAAAGTCTGAAGGTAACTAGCATTATTAACTAATGTAAGTATAAAAAATTGCAGACCATGTACCTTCAAGGTAAATATCATTTCGAACTCGAGGGGACCTAAAAATTGCTATCCCAATCTTGATAATCGGTCAAACATAAAAACTTGATCGAACGAATCAAGAGAACAGCCGGAGGAGGAGGTGCCCACTCTTGACCTTTCCTCTTGACACTGTACAAAAAAAATTGACTTATCTCATGAAAGTGAGGTATGTAATCTATAAGCATTAACAGTGCAAAAATCTGAAGGTAGTAACAAGATTCATCGTTGGCATACTGGCTGTGCAACAACATTAGAATGCCTTAGCTGAAAAATCTTTAATACATCCACAATCAACATCTAACCCTGAAATAATCACATGACATTAAATGGCATTGCTTAAATTTATCGGTGGCATTAGACTTTATCAGTGGCTTAAATTTATTGTTCTGAACCCTAGACCCCCAAGGTGACAACAATTGGAATACTCTAGGGGGATAAATGTAATTTGAGGAGTTCATGTGTTCATTACGTGTTAATGCTTTTTTCTGGTTATCTATTAAAAGGAGCGCCTTAATTACCCTTAGTTTTCATTATGACCTCACTGCCACGTCAGGGTAGGACAAAAGATGTTATGCAAGTTCTTATCGCGAACACATATGACTATATACGGAATACATGCCTACATATGGTTGATGAATTGGAACTAGTTTTGTATCGCTCTAGATTGTGACCGTTATATATTAAATCTCATCTGAACACCCCATCGCCATGCCTATGCTTTTCTGTTGTTGTCTCTGTTAAAATCACTATTGCTCTACTTGTTACAAACTTGTTAGTATTGTTGCTGCTGTTACTATTACTCTGCTATCACTACTATCATACTAATAAATTGCTGCAAGAAAGTTATCTCTCGGGTGTGGTTGAATTGACAACTCAAGTGCTAAGGCTTATAAATATTGTTTGGCTCCTCTTGTGTTGAACAATAAATTTAGGTGAAATACTACCCTCGAAGACTGTTGCGATCCCCTATACTTGTGGGTCATTAGAGTGCTGGCGGTGCCGGCCACTAATAATCACCCTGCCGCCTCATCGGGAAAGGAAGGGACTGCATAGTATGACTGCAATGCACTGCGGAGCTACAACTACCAACTTTGGCCACCAGCAAAGCCGTGGAGGAGGAACTCCCGCTCCAGTCCACCCGCGAGCGGCGGAGAGCAATACAGAGCACGAGCTCCTCCTCGTCCGGCGCCGACGAGCTCGAGGAGTCGGCGGCTAGCTTATCCTGGTCAATCTCATCGTATCCGCGGTCGAATCCGCTTTCGGACATGGCAAAGGGGACGGGAGAGATTGGGGAGGAGAGGGGAGTGGAGCGGAGAGGTTGAGAGGTTTTGACGAGTGGGGTTTTGACTAGAGTTCGGACAACTGGCTGAGGTTTCTTTGGGGACATTCATGACGGCATGGGCCATACTGAGCTGATCCGATGTGGCGGCAGTGTCCGAGCACATTCGTGCCTCCCCATATACGCCCTAGATATGTACTGGATATTTGGGTTGCCGGACAGCCCGAGCGTTTAGGCCGCATTTGCATGATGTCTACTACACAACCTTCTTCTTGTAGACGTTGTTGGGCCTGCAAGTGCACATGTTTGTAGGTCAGTAGCAAATTTCCCTCAAGTGGATGAGCTAAGTTTTATCAATCCGTGGGAGGCGTAGGATGAAGATGGTCTCTCTCAAGCAACCCTGCAACCAAATAACAAAGAGTCTCTTGTGTCCCCAACACACCCAATACAATGGTAAATTGTATAGGTGCACTAGTTCGGCGAAGAGATGGTGATACAAGTGCAATATGGATGGTAGATATAGGTTTTTGTAATATGAAAATATAAAAACAGCAAGGTAACTAATGATAAAAGTGAGCGTAAACGGTATTGCAATGATAGGAGACAAGGCATATGGTTCATACTTTCACTAGTGCAAGTTCTCTCAAGAATAATAACATAGATAGACCATATAACAATCCCTCAACATGCAACAAAGAGTCACTCCAAAGCCGCTAATAGCGGAGAACAAACAAAGAGATTATGGTAGGGTGATACATCTCCAACGTATCTATAATTTTTTATCGTTCCATGCTATTATATTACCCCTTTTTGATGTTTATGGGATTTACTTTACACTTTTATATCATTTTTGGGACAAACCTATTAACCGGAGGCCCAGCCCGTATTGCTGCTTTATTGCCTGTTTCAGTATTTCGAAGAAAAGGAATATCAAACGGAGTCCAAATGGAATGAAACCTTCGGCATCATGATTTTTTGGAAGAATATCATCCTGGAGGCTTGGAGATCAAGTCAGAAGATACTCGAGGAGCCCAGGAGATAGGGGGCGCCCCCCCCCCCTACAGGGCGCGGCCCCCTGTCTCATGCACCCCTCGAGCACCCCCCGACCGACTTCTTTCACCTATATAACCCTACGTACCCTAAAACAATCGAATATCAAGATAGATCAGAAGTTCCGCCGCCGCAAGCCTCTGTAGCCACCAAAAACCTCTCGAGAGCCCGTTCCGGCACCCTGCCGGAGGGGGAACCCATCACCGGTGGCCATCTTCATCATCCCGGCGCTCTCCATGACGTGGAGGGAGTAGTTCACCCTCGGGGCTGAGGGTATGTACCAGTAGCTATGTATTTGATCTCTCTCTCTCTCTCGTGTTCTCTCTCGTGTTACCTCTATGGCACGATCTTGATGTATCCCGAGCTTTGCTATTGTAGTTGGATCTTATGATGTTGCTCCCCCTCTACTCTCTTGTGATGAATTGAGTTTCCCCTTTGAAGTTATCTTATCGGATTGAGTCTTTTATGAGAACACTTGATGTATGTCTTGTTGTGTTTATCTGTGGTGACAATGGGATATCATGTGCCACTTGATGTATGTTTTGGTGACCAACTTGCGGGTTCCGCCCATGAACCTATGCATAGGGGTTGGCACACGTTCTTGACTCTCCGGTAGAAACTTTGGGGCACTCTTTGAAGTACTTTGTGTTGGTTGGATCAATCTGAGATTGTGTGATGCATATCGTATAATCATGCCCATGGATACTTGAGGTGACAATGGAGTATCTAGGTGACATTAGGGTTTTGGTTGATTTGTGTCTTAAGGTGTTATTCTAGTACGAGCTCTTGAATAGATTGATCCAAAAGAATAACTTTGAGGTGGTTTCGTACCCTACCTTAATCTCTACGTTTGTTCTTCGCTATTAGTGGCTTTGGAGTGACTCTTTTTTGCATGTTGAGGGATTGTTATATGATCTATCTATGTTATTATTCTCGAGAGAACTTGCACTAGTGAAAGTATGAACTCTAGGCCTTGTTTCCTATCATTACAATACCGTTTACGCTCACTTTTATCATTAGTTACCTTGCTGTTTTTAGATTTCCAGATTACAAAAACCTTTATCTACCATCCATATTGCACTTGTATCACCATCTCTTCGCCGAACTAGTGCACCTATACAATTTACCATTGTATTGGTGTGTTGGGAACACAAGAGACTCTTTGTTATTTGGTTGCAGGGTTGTTTGAGAGAGATCATCTTCATCCTACGCCTCCACAGATTGATAAACCTTTGGTCATCCACTTGAGGGAAATTTGCTACTGTCCTACAAACCTGTGCACTTGCAGGCCCAACAACGTCTACAAGAAGAAGGTTGTGTAGTAGACATCAAGCTCTTTTCTGGCGCCGTTGCCGGGGAGGTGAGTGCTTGAAGGTATATCTTTAGATCTTGCAATCGAATCTTTTTGTTTCTTTTTTTTATCACTAGTTTAGTTTATAAAAGAAAACTACAAAAAAATGGAGTTAAGTTTGTCTCATACGCTTCTTTTTTTTAATATCTTTCGTGAGTTTGATGGAAAGGAAAATTGTGCTCAAGTGCTAGAAGAAGAATGCATTAAAATGTTTGGTACTAAATCTTTGAATGATGAGCATGATTGCAATATTGTTAGTATAAACTCCTTGAATATCCATAGTATTAATGATGATTGCTCTAGTCATGATGAAAATATCTCTTATGAGCATGTCAACTTTTGTGGAGTGCATGTTTGCATGAACACACCAAGTAGAGAAGATATATATTGCAAGAGGCATAAGCATTTAGAAACTAAATGGTTGCAAGAAAGGCTAGGTGTGAGTGCTGAAAATTTAAAATTCCTTTGCCGTACTTGTGAACTTTGCAATGAACGTGGTCATTTACATCTCCAATGCAAATTGTTTCATGACCAAATCATGTCCAAAAATTGTGATGATTTGATTTCCCTTGCACATTATAATGAACTTAGTTTGCTTTTGGGTTATGAAGAGTTGAAACGTTTACTTAAGGACCTTCCAGAATTTGCCCATAAGAAATTCCTTGATATTGATCTAGAAAATATTTATTTGTTTTGTGCAGAGAATTGCATTGAAAATCCTTTCATATTGCCAATTACCTAAAGAAAGAAAGCAAATAGAAGATGATGAGAATACTAATGAAAGGGAAGAGACTTCCCAATATCCTCCTATTATTTCTTTATGATGAATCAGGTAACGAGGAGGAGCTTTCTATTCAAGCAATCTCGTCAATAAGGAGCTCAAAGAGGAAGGTTGAACCCACACATAATGTGAAGAAGAAAAAGAAAAGAAGGGGCAACAAAGGTAAAAAGGTATCCCTACCAAATGATGTTGCTCCTACTACTCATTGTGATGATGATAATTGCTATACTATTAGTGCTATCCATATTTTTAATGATGAGAGTGATTATGCTTATGATACGAAAGAGCCCAAGCTTGGGGAAGCTATGTTTGAGGAGGATGAAATATTTGAGAATTTATTTGCTGAAATTAATGTTTGTCCCAAGCTTGGGGATGCTATGTTTAATGAACATGATATTTTTAGCATCCCAAGTTTTGATATGCAAAGTTGTTATGATGATAGCATGCCTCCTATTTATGATGGTTATATTGATGAAAGTGGGTTTGGAAGAGTGTCAACTTTAGGAAGTAGTTATCCCACTATTTTGGAGGATGTTGAATCTTATTGTGATGAATGTGAAAGTGGATTTGGAAGAGTGTCAAATTTATTTAGTGATTCCACTATCTTGGGAGAGGTTTCAATCGATTATGATGAGAACGAAGTTGCTACTTATGATGATTATTGTGATGAAACTTATGCTATAAAAAGTAGTGATGATTATATTTACAAATCTTGTCATGATTATGATTACCCTTTTTCTGAACACTACTCTTTAAATGTGGAAACAATTTTTAGTGTTCAAATCTCTTATGATACTCCCACTATTCCGAATGAGAAGAATTTTGCTTATGTGGAGAGTAGTAAATTTTCTATGCTAGTAGATCATGAAAAGAATGCTTTAGGTGCTGGTTATATTGTTGAATTCATTCATGATGCTACTGAAAATTATTATGAGGGAGGAACTTACGCTTGTAGGAATTGCAATAATATCAAGTTTCCTCTCTATGTGTTGAAAATCTTGAAGCTATGCTTGTTTTACATTCCTATGCTAGTTGATTATTGTTCCCATAAGTTGTTTGCTCACAAAATCCCTATGCATAGGAAATGGGTTAGGATTAAATGTGCTAGTCATATGCTTCATCATGCTCTCTTTATGTTTCAAATCTTATCTTTTATGTGAGCATCATTGCCGTCATCATGCCTAGCTAGAAAGGCATTAAAGAAAAGCGCTTGTTGGGAGACAACCCAATATTTATCCTTACTGTTTTTGTGTGTTCACATGATTATGCTACTGTAGTACTCATGTTTTATAGCTTTGGTTTCAATAAAGTGCCAAGTAAGACCTTTAGGATAGCTTACGGTGATAGTTGTGTTGATCCTGCTGAAAATCAGAAACGTTTGCACCCAGTAAATTAGTTTCGTTAATTCACAGAAACGTGCTCTTGATCTGATTCTTTTTGCTCTGGATTGGTACACGAGTTGCTTAGGACTTCCTAAGTTGGTAGGATTTTTGGAGTTCCAGAAGTATACGTTTGATACAGATTACTACAGACTATTCTGTTTTTGACAGATTCTGTTTTCTATGTGTTGTTTGCTTATTTTGATGAATCTATGAGTAGTATCGGAGGGTATGAACCATAGATAAGTTAGAATACAGTAGATATTACACCAATATGAATTTAGAATGAGTTCATTACAGTACCTAAGTGGTGGTTTTATTTTCTTATACTAACGGAGCTTACGAGTTTTCTGTTGAGTTTTGTGTTGTGGAGTTTTCAAGTTTTGGGTAAAGATTCGATGGACTATGGAATAAGGATTGGAAAGAGCCTAAGCTTGGGGATGCCCAAGGCACCCCAAGATAATATTCAAGGACAACCAAGAGCCTAAGCTTGGGGATGCCCCGGATGGCATCCCCTCTTTCGTCTTCGTTCATCGGTAACTTTACTTGGAGCTATATTTTTATTCACCACATGATATGTGTTTTGCTTGGAGCGTCATTTTATTTTGTTAGTATTTGCTTGCTGTTATTTGTAATAATGTTTTGCATCTTTATTTTCAATAAAAATGTCAAGGATAGCCTTTGCCATGCTTATTTTGCTTGTATACATGTTGCTGTTTGAAAACAGAAAGTTTGCCGCTGTTGCAAAAATTCCCTAGAAAATCCAGAGATTGGTATAATGTTGAAACTTTTTTGCATAATGAGATCTGATAAATTTACTACAGTGGTAATTTTATTTCATAATTTTTGGAGTTACGGAAGTATGATGAATCTTGCATTCTTTACAGACTGTACTGTATTGGCAGATTGCTGTTATGTTTGCATTGTTTGCATATGTTTGGTTGTTTAATGATTTTATTTGAGGATAGGAGTATTAAATATGCAGAGGCATTTAGTATTCAATGTTGAATAATAATTTTAGTGATTTGTTACAGTAGTAAATGATAAGGTTTTGCATTGGTTTATACTAACCTATCTAACGAGTTCTTGTTGAGTTTGTTGTGGATGAAGCCTTTAAGAAAAAGAGAAACCATGATATGAGAGGAACTAAGCAGACACAAAAGTTCAAGCTTGGGGATGCCCAAGTCACCACAAGATAATATTCCAAGAAGTTTCAAGCATCTAAGCTTGGGGATGCCCCGGTAGGCATCCCACCTTTCTTCTTCAACAACTATCGGTTAGTATCGGTTGAGCCTAAATTTTTGCTTCTTCACATGAGTTGTGCTATCCTTGCATTGTCATTTTATTATTTTTTGCTTGATGTTTGAATACAATACCAAGATCTGAAATTCCTTAATGTTAGAGAGTCTTCACATAGTTGGACAATTATTCGACTACTCATTGATCTTCACTTATATCTTTCGGAGTAGTTTGTCATTTGCTCTAGTGCATCACTTATATCTTTTAGAGCATGGCGGTGGTTAAATTTTGTAGAAATTGCTAGTCTCTCATGCTTCACTTATATTATTTTGAGAGTCTTTTAGAACAGCATGGTATTTGCAATGGTTATAAAGTTGGTCCTAGAATGATTAGCATCCAAGTTGGGTATAATAAAAACTATCATAGAAAGTGAATTGGATGCTATGATCAATTTGATACTTGATAATTGTTTTGAGATATGGAAGTACTGATATTAAAGTCATGCTAGTTGGGTGATTATGAATTTAAAGAATGTGTGTGTTAAAGTTAGCAAGTCCCGTAGCATGCACGTATGGTTAAAGTTGTGTAACAAATTTGAAACATGAAGTGTACCTGGCTTGTGCATCTTTATGAGTGGCGGTCGGGGATGAGCGATGGTCTTTTCGTACCAATCTATCCCCCTAGGAGCATGCGTGTAGTACTTGATTTTTGATGACTTCTAAATTTTTGCAATAAGTATATGAGTTCTTTTTGACTAATGTTAAGTCCATGGATTATACGCACTTTTACCTTTGGCCTTTGCTAGCCTCTTCGGTACCATGCATTGCCCTTTCTCACCTTGAGAGTTGGTGCAAACTTTGTCGGTGCATCCAAACCCCGTGATACGATACGCTCTATCACACATAAACCTCCTTATATCTTCCTCAAAACAGCCACCATACCTACCTATTATGGCATTTCCATAGCCATTCCGAGATATATTGCCATGCAACTTTCCACCGTTTCGTTCATCATCATCATGACATACTTTACTTTTGTCATATTGCCATTGCATGATCATGTAGTTGACATCGTATTTGTGGCAAAGCCACCATACATTATTTTTCATACATGTCACTCTTGATTCATTGCACCATCCCGGTACACCGCCCGAGGCATTCATATAGAGTCATATCTTGTTCTAGTTTTGAGTTGTAATTCATATGCTGTAATCAATATAAGTGTGATGATCATCATTATTAGAGCATTGCCTAAAGAAAAAAAAGAAAAAAAAAAGAAGAAAGGCCAAAAGAAAAAAGAAAGGCCCAAAAGAAAAAAAAGGAAAAAAAGAGAAAAAAAGAAAATAAATAAAAAGGGCAATGTTACTATCTCTTTTTCCACACTTGTGCTTCAAAGTAGCACCTTATTCTTCATGTAGTGAGTCTCATATATTGTGCTTCAAAGTAGCACCTTGTTCTTCATGTAGTGAGTCTCATATATTGTGCTTCAAAGTAGCACCATGTTTTTCATATAGTGAGTCTCATAAGTTGTCTTTTTCATACTAGTGGGAATTTTTCATTGTAGAACTTGGCTTGTATATTCCTACGATGGGCTTCCTCAAAATGCCCTAGGTCTTCGTGAGCAAGCAAGTTGGATGCACACCCACTAGTTTTCTTTTGTTGAGCATTCATTTACAGCTCTAGTGCATCTGTTGCATGGCAATCCCTACTCCTCATGTTGACATCAATTGATGGGCATCTCCATAGCCCGTTGATTATCCTCGTCAATGTGAGACTTTCTCCTTTTTGTCTTCTCCACACAATCCCCATCATCATATTCTATTCCACCCATAGTGCTATATCCATGGCTCACGCTCATGTATTGCGTGAAGGTTGAAAAAGTTTGAGATTATTTAAGTATGAAACAATTGCTTGGCTTGTCATCGGGGGTATAGAAGTTGGGAATATCTTTGCATGACGAAATGAAGCATAGCCTAACTATATGATTTTGTAGGGATGAACTTTCTTTTGCCATGCTATTTTGAGAAGACATGATTACTTTGATTAGTATGCTTGAAGTGTTACTATTTCTTTTATCAATATGAACTTTTATTTTGAATCATTTGGATCTGAACATTCATGCCACAATAGAGAAAATTACATTATGAATTATGCTATGTAGCATTCCACATCAAAAAATCTGTTTTTATCATTTACCTACTCGAGGACGAGCAGGAATTAAGCTTGGGGATGCTTGATACGTCTCCAATGTATCTATAATTTTTTATTGTTCTATGCTATTATATTACCCCTTTTTGATGTTTATGGGCTTTACTTTAAACTTTTATATCATTTTTGGGACTAACCTATTAACCGGAGGCCCAGCCCATATTGCTGTTTTATTGCCTGTTTTAGTATTTCGAAGAAAAGGAATATCAAACGGAGTCCAAACGGAATGAAACCTTCGGCATCGTGGTTTTTTGGAAGAATATCATCCTAGAGGCTTGGAGATCAAGTCAGAAGATACTCGAGGAGCCCAGGAGATAGGGGAGCGCGCCCCCCCTACAGGGCGCGGCCCCCTGTCTCGTGGACCCCTCGAGCACCCCCCCCCCCCCCCCAACCGACTTCTTTTGCCTATATAACCCTACGTACCCTAAAACCATCGAATATCAAGATAGATCGGGAGTTCCGCCGTCGCAAGCCTCTGTAGCCACCAAAAACCTCTCGGGAGCCCGTTCCGGCACCCTTACGAAGGGGGAACCCATCACCGGTGGACATCTTCATCATCCCGGCGCTCTCCATGACGAGGAGGGAGTAGTTCACCCTCGGGGCAGAGGGTATGTACCAGTAGCTATGTGTTTGATCTCTCTCTCGTGTTCTCTCTCGTGTTCCCTCTATGGCACGATCTTGATGTATCCCGAGCTTTGCTATTGTAGTTGGATCTTATGATGTTTCCCCCTCTACTCTCTTGTGATGAATTGAGTTTCCCCTTTGAAGTTATCTTATCGGATTGAGTCTTTTATGAGAACACTTGATGTATGTCTTGCCGTGTTTATCTGTGGTGACAATGGGATATCATGTGCCACTTGATGTATGTTTTGGTAACCAACTTGCGGGTTCCGCCCATGAACCTATGCATAGGGGTTGGCACACGTTCTTGACTCTCCGGTAGAAACTTACTATATAGAAACTACTCCCTCCTCGTCATGGAGAGCGCCAGGATGATGAAGATGGCCACCGGTGATGGGTTCCCCCTCTGGCAGGGTGCCGGAACGGGCTCCCAAGAGGTTTTTGGTGGCTATAGAGGCTTGCGGCGGTGGTACTCCCGATCTATCTTGATATTCGATGTTTTTAGGGTACATAGGCTTATATAGGCGAAAGAAGTCGGTCGGGAGGTGCTCGAGGGGCCCACAAGACAGGGGGCGCGCCCTACAGGGGGGGTGCCCTCCTATCTCGTGGCTGCCTCGAGTATCTTCTGAGGTGAACTCCAAGTCTCCAGGATCATATTCTTACAAAAAATCACGCTGCCGAAGGTTTCATTCCGTTTGGACTCCGTTTGATATTCCTTTTCTTCGAAATACTGAAACAGGCAATAAAACAGCAATATGGGCTGGGCCTCCGATTAATAGGTTAGTCCCAAAAGTAATATAAACATGTATAATAAAGCCCATAATCATTCAAAACAGATAATAAAATAGCATGAATGCTTCATAAATTATAGATACGTTGGAGACGTATATGCATCCCCAAGCTTAATTCCTACTCGTCCTCGAGTAGGTAAATGATAAATAAAGAATTTATGAAGTGTGAATGCTAGAAGGTGCACAAGTATGATCGATGATAATTTCAATCACCTTTTCTAGCATGATAATATGTCATAACAGTAGTTCATGTCATAAAACTTCTCACGATAAAGTAACAAGAAATTCACATGTCAAAGCATAGACCATAAACTTTCTTGAAAACTAGCAAACTTCATTCTCAGTCATCAAACAATTGCAATTCATCTTATTTTCAGGAATAACAAACTCCACATACTCAACTATCATATAGTCTTCTACAATTGCTAACACTCAAACAATACTAATGGTTATGGAGTTTCAATCGGACACTGAGAAAGATAGGGGCTTATAGTGTTGCCTCCCAATGTATTCACCTTTGGGTGATGTCAACAATAATAGTTCATGCTAACTTACATCCAATTGGATATATATATCAGGATCTCCCCAACACGAGGTGCTTGCCAAAGGATAAAAAGAAAAAGGGAAATGTGAAGATCACCTTGACTCAAGAAAAAAAGTAAAAGACATAAAGTAAAAGATAGGCCCTTCGCAGAGGGAAGCAGAGGTTGTCATGCGCTTTTAGGGTTGGATGCACAACATCTTAATGTGAATGAATGTCACTTTATATTGCCACTTGTATATGGACCTTTATTATGCAGTCCGTCGCTTTTATTGCTTCCATAACAAGAGATCGTATAAATCCATAGGTAGGTACGGAGAGTAGTAAGGTTTCTTCACACCAAAAGATCATACATATTTAGAGAGCAATTTTTATTGCTTGCACCGATGACAACTTACTTGAAGGATCTTACTCAATCCATAGGTAGGTATGGTGGACTCTCATGGCAAAACTGGGTTTAAGGATATTTGGAAGCACAAGTAGTATCTCTACTTGGTGCAAGGAATTTTGGCTAGCATGAGGGGGAAAGGCAAGCTCAGCATGTTTGAATGATCCATGACAATATACTTTAACTGAGATGTCGGAAAACATAACCCATTACGTTGTCTTCCTTGTCCAACATCAACTCTTTAGCATGTCATACTTAATGAGTGCTCCCAATTATAAAAGATGTCTACAATAGTATATTTATATGTGAAATCTCTCTTCCTTCAATATTCTTTCATGAATTGTTCAAATGACCAATACGACGCTTGCTAACCTTCAATAAATTTACAACCTCTACTTCTTAGATGTGAAGTCATTACTCCCCATGGGCTAAACAAATGAGACATATATAATTTCAGATTTATGACATTCAACTCATTCAACCAATTACTCATAGGATATAAGTGAAGCACACGAGTAAATGACAAACTACTCCAACAAGATATAAGTGAAGAACAATGAGTAGCTAAATAATTATGTAGCTATATGAAGACTCTCTCTCATTTAATAATTTCAGATCTTGGTATTGTATTCAAACAGCAAGCAAAACAAAATAAAATGACATTGCAAGGATAGCACAACTCATGTGAAGAAGCAAAAACTTAGGCTCAACCGATACTAACCCGTAATTGTTGAAGAAGAAAGGTGGGATGCCTACCGGGGCATCCCCAAGCTTAGATGCTTGATACTTCTTGGAATATTATCTTGGGGTGCCTTGGGCATCCCCAAGCTTGAACTTTTGTGTCTTATTAATTCCTCTCATATCATGGTTTCTCTTTTTATCAAAAGCTTCATCCACAACAAACTCAAACAAGAACTCGTGAAATAGGTTAGTATACACCAATGCAAAACCTTATCATTTTCTACTGTAAAAAATCACTAAAATAATTATTCAACATTTCATACTAAATGCCTCTGCATATTTAATACTCCTATCCTCAAATAGAATCATTAAACAAGCAACCATATGCAAACAATGCAAACATAACAGCAACCTGTCAAAACAGTACAGTCTGTAAAGAATGCAAGATTCATCATACTTCCCTAACTCCAAAAATTATGAAATAAAATTCCCAGTGTAGTAAATTTATCAGATATCATTATGCAAAAGGTTTAAACATTATACCATTTTCTGAATTTTCTAGGGAATTTTTGCAACAGTGGTAAACTTTCTGTTTTCAAACAGCAACATGTATACTAGCAAAATAAGCATGGTAAAGGCTATCCTTGACTTTTTTATTGAAACTAAAGATGCAAAACATAAATCTAAATAACAACAAGCAAATACTAACAAAATAAAATGACGCTCCAAGCAAAACACATATCATGTGGCGAATAAAAATATAGCTCCAAGTAAAGTTACCGATGAACGAAGACGAAAGAGGAGATGCCTTCCGGGGCATCCCCAAGCTTAGGCTCTTGGTTGTCCTTGAATATTACCTTTGGGTGCCTTGGTCATCCCCACGCTTAGTCTCTTTCCACTCCTTATTCCATAGTCCATCGAATCTTTACCCAAAACTTGAAAACTCCACAACACAAAACTCAACAGAAAACTCGTAAGCTCCGTTAGTATAAGAAAATAACACCACCACTTAGGTACTGTAATTAACTCATTATAAATTCATATTGGTGTAATATCTACTATATTCTAACCTATCTATGGTTCATACCCTCCGATACTACTCATAGATTCATCAAAATAAGCAAACAACACACAGAAAACAGAATCTGTCAAAAACAGAACAGTCTGTAGTAATCTGTATTAAACGTATACTTCTGGAACTCCAAAAATCCTACCAACTTAGGAAGTCCTAATAAATTTGTGTACCAATCCAGATCAAAAAGAATCAGATCAGAAGCCTGTTTCTGTGAATTAACAAAACTAATTTACTGGGTGCAAAAGTTTCTGATTTTCAGCAGGATCAACACAACTATCACTGTAAGCTATCCTAAAGGTCTTACTTGGCACTTTATTGAAACAAAAGATATAAAACATGATTACTACAGTAGCATAATCATGTGGACACGCAAAAACATTAAGAATAAATATTGGGTTGTCTCCCAACAAGCGCTTTTCTTTAATGCCTTTCTAGCTAGGCATGATAATAACAATGATGCTCACATAAAAGATAATAATGAAACTTAACGGGAGCATCATGAAGCATATGACTAGCACATTTAAGCCTAACCCATTTCCTATGCATAGGGATTTTGTGAGCAAACAACTTATGGGAACAATGATCAACTAGCATAGGAAGGTAAAACAAGCATAGCTTCAAGATTTTCAACACATAGAGAGGAAACTTGACATTATTGCAATTCCTACAAGCATATATTCCTTCCTAATAATAATTTTCAGTAGCATCATGAATGAATTCAACAATATAACCAGCACCTAAAGCATTCTTTTCATGATCTACAAGCATAGAAAATTTACTACTCTCCACATAAGCAAATTTCTTCTCATGAATAGTACTGGGAGCAAACTCAACAAAATAATTATCATGTTAGGCATAATCCAATTGGAAACTAAAATCATGATGACAAGTTTCATGGTTATCATTATTCCTAATAGCATACAAGTCATCACAATAATCATCATAGATAGCAACTTTGTTCTTATAATCAATTGGAACCTCTTCCGAAATAGTGGAATCATCACTAAATAAAGTTGACACTCTTCCAAATCCACTTTCATGTTCATCACAATAAGATTCAACATCCTCCAAAATAGTGGGATCACTACATCCTAAAGTTGACATTCTTCCAAACCCACTTTCATCGATATAATCATCATAAATAGGAGGCATGCTTTCATCATAATAAATATTCTCATCAAAACTTGGGGGACTAAACATATCATCTTCATCAAACATAGCATCCCCAAGCTTGTGGCTTTGCATATCATTAGCATCATGGATATTCAAGGAATTCATACTAACAACATTGCAATCATGCTAATCATACAAAGATATGGTACCAAACATTCTAATGCATTCTTCTTCTAGCACTTGAGCACAATTTTCCTTTCCATCATTCTCACGGTAGATATTAAAAAGACGAAGCGTATGAGACAAACTCAACTCCATTTTTTAGTTTTCTTTTATAAGCTAAACTAGTGATAAAACAAGAAACAAAAAGATTTGATTGCAAGATCTAAAGATATACCTTCAAGCACTCACCTCCCCGGCAACGGCGCCAGAAAAGAGCTTAATTGACGGGGTGTGAGTGAGTGCCGCTTACTTAGCCTCCCCGGCAACGGCGCCAGAAAAGAGCTTACTTGACGGGGTGTGAGTGAGTGCCGCTTACTTAGCCTCCCCGGCAACGGCGCCAGAAAAGAGCTTGATGTCTACTACACAACCTTCTTCTTGTAGACGTTGTTGGGCCTGCAAGTGCACAGGTTTGTAGGACAGTAGCAAATTTCCCTCAAGTGAATGACCTAAGGTTTATCAATCTGTGGGAGGCGTAGGATGAAGATGGTCTCTCTCAAGCAACCCTGCAACCAAATAACAAAGAGTCTCTTATGTCCCCAACACACCCAATACAATGGTAAATTGTATAGGTGCACTAGTTCGGCGAAGAGATGGTGATACAAGTGCAATATGGATGGTAGATATAGGTTTTTGTAATATGAAAATATAAAAGCAGCAAGGTAACTAATGATAAAAGTGAGCGTAAATGGTATTGCAATGATAGGAGACAAGGCATAGGGTTCATACTTTCACTAGTGCAAGTTCTCTCAACAATAATAACATAGATAGATCATATAACAATCCCTCAACATGCAACAAAGAGTCACTCCAAAGCCACTAATAGCAGAGAACAAACAAAGAGATTATGGTAGGGTACGAAACCACCTCAAAGTTATTCTTTCGGATCGATCTATTTACGAGTTCGTACTAGAATAACACCTTAAGACACAAATCAACCAAAACCCTAATGTCACCTAGATACTCCATTGTCACCTCAAGTATCCGTGGGCATGATTATACGATATGCATCACACAATCTCAGGTTCATCCAACCAACACAAAGTACTTCAAAGAGTGCCCCAAAGTTTCTACCGGAGAGTCAAGAAAACGTGTGCCAACCCCTATGCATAGGTTCATGGGTGGAACCCGCAAGTTGGTCACCAAAACATACATCAAGTGGCACGTGATATCCCATTGTCACCACAGATAAACACGGCAAGACATACATCAAGTGTTCTCAAATTAAAGACTCAATCCGATAAGATAACTTCAAGAGGGAAACTCAATTCATCACAAGAGAGTAGAGGGGGAGAAACATCATAAGATCCAACTATAATAGCAAAGCTTGCGATACATCAAGATCGTGCCATAGAGAGAACACGAGAGAGAGAGAGAGATCAAACACATAGCTACTGGTACATACCCTTAGCCCCGAGGGTGAACTACTCCCTCCTCGTCATGGAGAGCGCCAGGATGATGAAGATGGCCACCAGTGATGGGTTCCCCCTCTAGCAGGGTGCCGGAACGGGCTCGCGAGAGGTTTTTGGTGGCTACAGAGGCTTGCGGCGGCGGAACTCCCGATCTATCTTGATATTCGATGTTTTTAGGGTACGTAGGCTTATATAGGCGAAAGAAGTCGGTCGGGAGGTGCTCGAGGGGCCCACGAGACAGGGGGGCGCGCCCTACAGGGGGAGCGCCCTCCTATCTCGTGGCTGCCTCGAGTATCTTCTGACGTGAACTCCAAGTCTCCAGGATCATATTCCAAAAAATCACGCTGCCGAAGGTTTCATTCCGTTTGGACTCCGTTTGATATTGCTTTTCTTCGAAATACCAAAACAGGCAATAAAACAGCAATATTGGTTGGGCCTCCTGTTAATAGGTTAGTCCCAAAAGTAATATAAAAGTGTATAATAAAGCTCGTAATCATTCAAAACAGATAATAAAATAGCATGAATGCTTCATAAATTATAGATACGTTGGAGACGTATCATTGTACTACCAAACCTTATACACAGAACTTTAGCAGTAGTGATGGATGAAATGGGGCGGTACTGCTACTCAGCAGTAGCGCGTGTCAACAGAAGGCGCTACTTCTATCTTCTTAGCAGTAGCGCGTTTGGCTAACACGCGCTGCTACTAAGTTTTAACTGGGCGCACGTGCTAGCCCCACTTAGCAGCAGCGCTGATCGTCATCCAGCGCTACTGCTATGCTCCATAGTAATAGCGCTTGTCCCGAACCCGCGCTGCTACTAACACTAAGTTATCGTCTTCCCCGTGTGGCCGATCCTCTCACTCTCCCTCTCATCCGCTCTTCTCACTCTCCCTCTTCACCCTCGTCGCCACCGCGGCCGTCCTCCTCCTCCTCGATATGCCCCCTCCTCCCTCCTTCCACCGCCCTCCTCGCTCCTCCTCGATATGCCCCCTCCTCCCTCCTTCCACCGCCCTCCTCGCTCCTCCTCCGGCCCCGCCCTCCTCCTCCTCCTCCGGTCACTTCCTCCTGCTCCTCCTCCTCCTCCGACCGCGCCCTCCTCACTCCTCCCTTTTCCTTCGGTCGCCCTCCTCCCTTCTCCCACTGCCCTCCTCCTCTCTCCTCTATCCTCCCTCTTCCCACTGCCCCTCACTCCTCCCTCCTCCTCCTCCCCATTCCTCCCTAACTACCTAGGTTAACTAGTTTAACTACATTAATTATCTAGGTTAACTAGCTAGGTTAATTAGGTTCATTAGGTTAACTAGCTAGGTTAACTAGGTTGGCTAGGTTAGAGCACAATTTTAGCTTACAGCAAAAATTTAGTTAGGGCAGTAGGGTTTAGAGCGTAGGGGTCTGGTTGGCTGGGTTAACAATGTTTAATTTTTATCAAGTGTTTAATAGAAATAATTTATTTAGTAAGTCGTTAATATAACTAGTTTATTTATAGTAAGTGCTTAATAGAACTAGTTTATTTATAGTAAGTGCTTAATAGAACTAGTTTATTTATAGTAAGTGCTTAATAGAACTAGTTTATTTATAGTAAGTGGTCAATATATTTATAGTAGGGTTTAGTATTTGCCCCTGCCTCATACCCGCAGTCGTCCCCATCGTCGACCCCTTAGACCTCTAGGTGAGAATAGCCAAATGATAATGTGTTGTAAATGCCGATGATGAAAATGCTAGTGCTAGTCGCCATGTCATTGATGTCGATGATGTTGCATTCTGAATTTAGAGGATGTCTTGGTGCTCTTGTTTGCAATGTACCTCCGAGTGGCCTATGTTTTGCTGGAATGTTGATTCGTTTCCGTTCCGGCAAATTTCAGGCGCTCGATATGTCCTGTCTTTAGCAAAGGTCATGCCAATTTTTTCATGAATTTTAGCATGACTTGTGCTACAATGTAGGACATATCGAGTGCTTGTGATTTGCCAGAACGGGAATTCAATGATATTTCTGCAAAACATAGGGCAAAACCTAAAGTCAACCCTTTGCATATTGAGTAATAGTGTTCTATGTGTTGAGTTTCCTGGTAGTTGCCTTCGATCGATTTTCAATGTTTCAACTATGAACATAGGAAATGTCTGACGACGAAAGGGAATTCGTTATATGCGAATACTGCAAAGACGAGTGTGGCCTGTGCGACAGGCCTCACCTAGTTGGTGGTAGGCGCTTCTGCATCGTGCTGGATGAGACCTTCGAAGTGGATACAATAAGTCACAACGACAAGTCTTTTTTCGTAATTAAGCATGACTTCTGCTTCTTTTGCTTTAACTTATAATTTTAATATTTTACAATTCTACTAGTGTATCCCCTGCCATGCAAGAATGTATGTCTTGGATAAGATTGGTTTCGGTACTATGGAAAGTATGGAGGTAAAGAGAGTTAACTTGAGGACCGAGCATAGTTATACTTTTGCCGTAAAATTATACAATGCACACACCTACTCCTATTTTGAATGCAAAAATGGAGAGCACTATGCAAGGCTTATGCATTTGAGCTTAATATGCTTATCATCTTTGATATTCGTCTGAAAGATGAAATTGAAGGTAACATCGACATCTGGGTCGATGTGCATACGCCTCCAGTTCTACCCTTATGTGAGTTTCTCAACCATATTTATTAAGTAATTTATATTGTTTATTTAAAAGTAGTTGACAACTAATTTCTATTGGCAGCTTATTTCCATTCAAGCAAACATGTCCGGCGCTTGGTAGACAGCACCTACTACTGTCCCGTGGCTGAACTGAACTGCGAGGAGATAAGTCATTATGTTTCATGGTTTGAGGATCTTGATACTGTCAAGACAAGTTATTGTCCTAGACTTCGAAATATTAGTACTCAATACGTGCGACCACCAGTGTGCGTATTGAACTACGGTCGCATCTATTTAGGAAAGATGGTAAGATTTTTACTATTTGTCCTTAATGCATCTTTTGCATACATTATTTTTTAAGCTAAACTTCATTACTAAGTATGTTACTACGATTCTTCAACAGGGACTCCCGATGAATGTTGTGCCTCGTTGGATCGAGCCTAAAGGTCGCATGACAATGGTTAGCTTACGGCCAAGATATTCTGCATTGCACATGAGTGCATTCATGATTTCTCAAAGCGAGCAAGTCTTAATAGTCAAAGACTGGAGCAAACTTGTGAAGGATCATAGCAGAGAAGTACTAGGGGGCAGCAATCAGAAGTGCAGCCCACAATTAGGAGAGAGGTTCATCTGCATTCTTTAATATGATGAAGCGGGAGTGCTACACATGTTTTATGCTATTTTACGTGAGAGAGAGTAGCAGGAGTGATTAGCTAGCTAGAATGAGTTTGAAGATGATGATGTGCTACGCTATGACTATGATGATTAAATAGCTAGTGTTTGTGGTAATGACTATGATGATGATTATTAGCTAGTGTAGGTGGTGATTAGATAGCTACACTATGACTATGATGATTAAATAGTGTTGGTGGTAATGACTATGATGATTATTAGCTACTGTTGTTGGTGATGGTATGATGCAAGAGTTTTTATATTAATATGATCATGATGTTGATCATGATTATCATGATGATTTGTTATTATGATCATGATTAGTTATTATATCATTGGTGGAAGGAACGCAGATTAGATTCATGTGGATGGATCAAAAGTGACCAAAAGTTGAATTAGTAAGATCGTCGTCCTAATTCAACTTTTGATTCATCCAAATAAATCTAATCCATGTTTCTTCCTCACAATGATATATTAATTCATCATGGACATAATGTTATAGCAACCTCTTAATTGGTACTATATCAAAATTTGTATAACGACGTATAAATACACAAAAATAAAAAAAAATAAAAAAACAAAATACTAGTAGCGCTGGATTGGAAGCACGCTACAAATAGTTAGATTAGCAGTAGCGCTGGAAATTATACACGCTACGGCTATACGTCTTAGTAGTACCGTGTGTTACCGACTCTACCGCTACGAAATAGTCGTAGCACCTTACTAGTAGCGCAGGGCCCCGCGCTATTAGTAGGCATTAAACCCGCGCTACTATTAGGCTTTTCCCCAGTAGTGTTGGTGTGGCTAGTTAGATGCACTTTTTCTGTGAAGACAGTGACTAGGCAAGCAGCCGGTGTTTGGTGTGGCCATGGGACGCCTGGTTGTAGATGCTCTAAATGGGAGGAAGGAGTTTGGATTGAGATGCTCTAAGCTGGTCTGGCCCACGTGTTCATATGTGGATAGGCAAGCGTTGCAACGGGAGAAAAATAAATTGATGTGCTTTGCTGCAAAGCAAACGCTGATTGTCCCAATTAGGTTGGCCAGGTAAAGGATAAGTTTGATGGTAACAAAACCGATGGATCAATAGGATTCCTTGGGTCGCTAGTTCGGAACATGGGACATGAATCCTAGTCAACTAATCAGGTGAACAACTCTATCTTTAAATTAGCGTACTAAGAATAAAAATATCGCACACATAATGCTTATTTAATTTACTGACATCAAACTATAATAATGTGGTATAGATTGTCCGGCGTCAAAGCATGTATACTTCTATTGTGCGTGCTAACCATAAAGTCATTGTCATGTACTCCCTCTATCGCAAAATAAGTATCTCGAGCTTAGTATAACTTTATACTAACTCTAGTACAAAGTTGAGACACTTATTTTGGAACGGAGGGAGTCTGTTGGGATATAGGTAGAATTCTACATCGCAATTGAATCTTTGCTTAGTCTGTTGCGCCTCGGTTCACAGATAGATGTAATTTGATCTATTCTAGTTTTTTTTGTGAAAAGGTCCCTAGAATTATATAGAAACTTCACCTGCGGTACAAAAGACCTCAACAGTAAAAGAAATTATAACCAGGTCCTTTGACCATCGAATAACAGATTCCATCGCCGATATGAGATGCGCAGTCGTGCCGCCGCCGGTTCGCTCCCGAAGCTGCCTTGGTTTCGATTGGTGATGCATATATGCAACAGGTCTCGCCCTCTTCTTTTTGTGCCTTGGTTTGTTTGATTCTTGCAACTCGACACGTATATAAGTTGCTACGATTTGATCTAAAGGAGCAGTGTGGGACTACAAGTTACAAAAGGAGTCCATAATTTTTAGCGCAGGGAGTAACATTTTAGTGGTCCATGACAGAAATTCAGTTCCAGCCCATGTGACTTACGATACAGGACGAGCGAGGAAGACGCACGAAACGGGACGCTAGAGGCGGACGGACGGACGGAAAACGGATACTCCCTCTGTATAATAAACTAATATAAGAGCGCTTAATTCACTACAATAATAATCTAAACGTTTTTATATTAATTTACGGAGGGAGTACAAATTATAGTGGTATATATAAAAAGCAATAACCTTTTATTATTAGGTAAAGATAAAGATAAAGACTAGCAAGTCTGGGCAACTAAAAAAACTTAAGTCCACTTGTTAGCGTGAATCAGTGGCCCGCGCGCGAGATGGTCGTGTTCAAACGAAAACGGTTAGTACCACCATGGGTTATTAACAGCATACGAACATGACGACGATGCCCACACTGTGGCAGCTACTTTGCGCATTGGGTTCTGGCACCGATCATTCATCCTGGTAAAAAGGGAACCCGCGTGGACCGTTGACTCACATGTAGAGACTGTAGACTCACGCGTACAGAGATAAGGAAGAAATGAGTGTTCGTTCCCGTTCCCCTTCCCAGCCCAGACTCCAGATCTAAAGCCAGCCAGGGTTTCACGTCACCGGGGAGGAGCAAACAGCTCGGCTGGCCGATCTCCTTGGACCTATCTATCTCCAGCTGGTTAGTGACCGACTCCCCGACATGATTTCTAAATGCTCATGAACCCTTGATCTAAAAATCTCGACATCAGGGCTTCTTTGTAGATCATCATCAGATCAGGAGTTATTGGCGGGGAGAGGGAGAGAGAGAGAGAGAGAGCGCTCAGTGTATGCCAGCCGGATTGCTGGTCGTATTAACTCGGTTTTTTATCTCCTGGTGTAGGAGGAATGGCGGATCAAGAAGCTGAATTTGGAGCGCTGGAGCGCATAATGGGTGATGCAAGCGCAGAGCCGACCAGGCTACCATATTCACTCATTAAGTCCATTACAGGCGGTTTCTCCCGAGAAATTGGTCGTGGTGGGTTTGGAGTTGTTTACCTGGTAAGGCATCTTTCTTTTTCTCCCTATATTCTCCCAGCCCAATAATTAACAAAATATGTAAAACAGGGAGACCTTCCAAGTGGGAAGGTTGCTGTCAAGAAGCTTTCCATATCGCAAGATTTTTCGGATCAGTTATTTCAGGATGAGGTCCACTGTCTAATGAGGGTAAAACACAACAATATAGTGAGATTCCTAGGCTATTGTTCAGATACACAAGGGGAACTGATGGAACACGACGGAAAAAAAGTTATGGCAGAGGTACGGCAAAGGCTGCTCGTCTTTGACTACGCTCCTAATGGAAGCCTTCAGCTTTATCTTACAGGTACAGACCTCGCAAATATATACTCTGCTTTTCAATTTCAAAGTAGTTTCCTTTAAATGTGCTGGTTATTCATACTGCGTGATCCAACTTTGCATCTAAACTCCCTTGAAAAACTCAATCCTCTCTTTCACAAAAGGCGGTTGATAGTCCTGCAAAACTCATGGATCTCTTTTTTGGTTTTTGTCTTTCCCTTGGCCCTTTGGCCCTCCCCTGTACCTTTCTAATCTTCAATGAAAAGGCAGAGCACCTGCCAGGTTACCTAAAAAAAACTCATGGAGATCAAGGACAAATACGCTACTGGATTTGAATGCACTTCTGTTTGCTTTTACAGAGAAAACAATTGAATGGACAAGGCGATATCAAATGATCAAGGGAATCTGCCATGGTTTGCAATATTTACACAGAGAACGCATTAATCATCTGGACCTCAAACCTGAAAACGTTCTGCTGGATGCTCACATGGAACCCAAAATTACCGACTTTGGCTTGTCAAGATGGTTTCATGAAGGACAGTCCAGAATTTTCACAAAAAGCACTCCTGGCACAAGGTAAACTGAGCTTGTTAAGATTCCATCCTTTTCATGTTGATACCAAGTTTATTCTGCTTTATCATGTTGTCATGCAGGGGATATATTGCACCAGAAATCATAGACAAGGGTGAAATATCATTCAAGTCAGACATATTCAGTTTCGGCATTGTATTCATAAAGCTGTTAACGGGGAGTGACAACTATGATTTTGAAAATGTAAGGACAATATACTTACCATTTAGGTCAGTTTTGTTGAATTATGTTAGCCTTTGGCGTATTACGTCCCATACTGTCACAAGTCACATAGTCAGTGCAAGCAGCAAAATACGTTTGCCTTACATAAAAAATATATCATACTGTCAAATCTTATTCAATTGCAGAGCACTTTACAAACTAGCTATTGACGGATGCAAACAATTAAAGAGACGATGTTCACTTTCAATGTCGTTCTATTATTGCCGATCGAACTCACTGTACTACCACCCTACTTCAAATACTATATAGAAAGATGGTTGTAACGGCATACAAAGGAATACCATTACTTTGCCATCTCCCTTTTGTTTTAATTTGTGTGCGCTTGAGTATTAGGATGCTGATAAGCACTTGCTGTGATTCACAATTTTCACCATAGAACTGCTTCTCCTATGTAGCATCCAAAGTCTCTGAAGCAATGTTCTTTCCTTCTAGGAATTTTAGAACATGTATAACTCTGCAAACAACTAATTTTTAGAAAAAACTTGATACTCTATACAACAATTCTTCAGGAGTTATCATTCAAAAGTTTGTGAAATTTAAGAACATGTAGTTGAGTTTCTCTAACATTGATTAATATTTTTAAAAATATTTGTTACGTGAAGAGTTTTGTTTATTAGATTTGGCATGCAATGTGTGGCTTAATACATGTGATGTATATTTCGTACTTATATATATTTCAAAAGTAACCTGCAAAAGTTACATGTCAGAGACCGTGCAATACATCATATATTTTGCAATGGGGAGAGCAATATTGTATCAAACAAACTCATTCCCCAAGGTAGAATTTTGATGGGTGTAGCAACATCTTGTTTACTTACTTTTTAGATAATGAAACAAAAATGCATCCTAGCCTATGTGTGTTTTTCAGATAATGAAACAAAAAACTTCCCTTGGCCTTTTCATCTGATGATGCACAAATACACCATTTATCACAAGCGTTCAGATTGAAGGCAAAATGAAGAAAAAAAGAGGATAACAAGCTACAGGACACTACAAACTCAGGAATTACATAGCATAACTACCTTAATGTCATCCTAAATATGGATGTGTGCATCACGTGATGCAGAGGGATCCTTCGTTGTCATAAAAAAATTGTCGTCTCTTACAATATGTCTAAACTTTTGCAGTGGCATAAATCAATAGACGTGAAGAGCCCTCAAATGGAGTGCTGCATTGAGATAGCTCGAAAATGTGTGGACACTGATCAACACAAAAGACCTTCAATAGACGAGATAATTCATAAGCTGAATGAGATGGACAGTGCTGAAGAATCAAGAGATGACCCAGGGTCTTCAATACACCAGGTATGATCCTGCAATGAACTGGAGTAGAAAAGCTGGATTATATGTAAACAGAGATGTACTTTTCTTTTACCGGTTTTAAAAATAATAATTGATGTACTTTTCAATGCTAGGAGATAAGTGTTAATTAAAGTTGTGCAAATGAATCCCTTGAAATCCAGCAGTTTCTTCTTCCTTGTAGGTAGGTGGCGCATCCACCTTGGAGGAGCTTCCTCCATCAATGCCTTGTGTGGACAACCAAGAAGGTGAAAAGGTCAAAAGGGAACTCAATAAGCTGGATCCCACGCCACAGGGGCCTGCAGGCCTCAAGATGCCGCCACCGCTGATGCAGCCGGTTATGCAACCATCGGCACAATGAATGGAGGATCCATACGACCACAGCGACACACTCGATGATTTGTTTGATGACTCCGATGACGACCCCGAATGTTTCTGCGTGGATGACCCTAGGAGGCGTCATATCGGCGGCCTCGTCGACAAGGCCAGGCCAGCAAATGCTGGAGGCGGCGATCAAGACAGGAGGACCAACTTAGTCAAGGGAGAAATATCTCCAATCAGCAGGAACCAGCCGAGTCAGGGGAAGATGGGCAACATAACCAGCGTCCCAACTGTCCCCAACCATAGGCCAATGGTCGGAAGCGTCCCAACTGTCCCCAACCATAGGCCAATGGTCGGAAATGGAATGCTTCCTGAGCAGGTCATGATGAGGTATCCTAACACGATGGACATTGGGCCGTGGTCGGTGCCATTCCCCCTACAGGGTGGTCATGGAGGTGAGGGCAGCGCGCTGTCCGGACGGGAGGTGCTGCAGGTTGCTGCGGTGGCACAAAACTCCATTGCGCTGCAGCAGCAGCAGCACATGGCGTTGATGCGTCAGCAGCAGCACCACCAGCACCAGCAGCACATGGCTTTCTATCTACTGTTGTTTCTCTTCTTGCTTCTGCTTACTATTATCGTCATCGTTATCGTCATTCTTACTTTCAAGAAACGGGGGTAGGGCTGGGTAAATCGTTGCAGATTATCTGAACTTGTACTTTGATACAGAAAAGGTTGAGAATATTTGGATTTGGTTCATTCCATCGTGAACAACAATTTGTTGAAATATATAAGTTCTACCCCATTATGCAACTGGTGAACACATGCATTCAGTAATACAGTACGTATTCCACAGGCCATTATATGATTCCACTTCATTTATTTTTGGAAAGCACAAATATATATTTGCCACTACAAACAGAGTAGAAAAAGCAGCGTGCAAGGTTGCCTCCAAAGTTGACCAGACTGACTCAGTGGCGGAGGATAAACATCCTTTAAGGTAGGGTGAACTCTAATGCATAAAAAAATTGACAAAAAGAAAATCAAATTAGACCATACACATAAACGACGCACACTAATACTTTTATGTGATCCTATCACTAAAAACATACCACAGATAGTTGGATTGGAGTTACTTCCACTATCAAGTACCTCAAAATATTTTCTCAAATATCCAATCCACAACATTAAAATGCCCCTAAGATTAAATACGTTTTGAGATACTTGTAGACTGTCAGGCTATATTCTGAAAATCAACCACACAAATCAATGTCACAGAGTCACAAAATGAAAATTCAGACATTTCATAAATTTATACCTCTCTCCATTACTTTCGGAGGCCCATTCCTCTTGTTCATCACTTCTAACTTTCCTCCGTCACCGGCACCCAGCCACCAGCAACGCCGCCGCGCTGCTGCTGCTGCGCCGGACACGCCTATGGTCTGGAGCCTTGGAGGCTGGAGTGATGAACGGCTGGACGCCGTGCGGCGTGTAAGATGGCGCCACCGCCGACCACTGTCCGCCAGCCCATCGCCGCCGCCACCGTCGCTAGGTGTTTTTTATGGGACCGCCGCTAGGTTTGCTCATGTGGTGTACTGGTGCGTTAAAGCTGCGTGGGCTCGAATGCTATCGATCGATTCCGGGTTCAGCTGACATCGCCGGTAAAATGGACGAGGCCCAACACGCACTGTGATGCGGGCACGAGCAACTGGACGCAAAGCGCTGGCACACACGTTCCGTTTTCCGTTTTTTTTTCTCTCTTTCAGTTTTTTTTCCATATTTGGTTTATGACTTTTATACATTCTGGCCTATTTCTATTTAGGTAGGGATTAATTAATTTCAAAAATGTTCATAAATCCAAAATTATCAAAGATTTCGAAAAAGGCACATGAATAAAAATTATGTGAATTCAAAAAAAATCACGAAAATAAATGTTTGACGAAATTCAAAAAGAAACTGATTTTTTTTAAGAATTGCAATTTTTTAAACATGAAAAATGTGGATGTGGTGGGCGAGTGATCACAAAAAGCAATACATAGCATTTGCCTAACTCCTATTTGACCCTATAAGCGTCGGTTAGAGTGTATTTTGCTAACCAGCACACACCCCATCCACATTATTTTTATTTTTTGGTACTGATAAAATGCCCGTGCATTGCCATGGCCCTTTTCAATTTTTTTCGGTTAAATATATATACTTGCATTGTTGTATAAAACTCAGTGAATTTTTGGCCCCTTCCAACAACATCGTCTTGGACCTATGTCAATGGATTCTTTTTTAACATCGACATAATCTATCTCCATTTCTCTCATAATACGCAAAAATAAACATATATAGAAATGCATATATTGTTTTATCATGCACAACATATATACTGAAGAACAATTATTTATATGCATCTCTACTTATCGTGTAGAATTCAATTAGTTTTCATTCTGGTCCATATTTATGTCAGTAACATTGTCAATCGATTTTTTGAAACCATCATCTGAAGCCATCGGTTTTTATGTCAGTTCTGCATTTATGTTCAAATAAAACATCTTTTCATGCTAGACCTTGTATTCTGTTTCCCATGTTGTTTCCAGGACGCAACTCTTCACAAAACAAAAGGTAGAAACATCACCTTGATACGGAGGAAATCCATTATCTCCTTAGGGACAAGTCACTTTTCTCTTCCCCATCAGAAGCATGCTTGATTTCACTCATACTACAATTTCCGATATTGTGCATCGACTTACATAAACTTCAGGTGCTGTATACCCCCCCCCCCCCCCCCCAACTATTGATCTCTGTACTATTCATTTCCAATCAAAGTTCCCAGTTTTGAAAGTAGAGTGGTCTACTTCATCATGCTCTCGCAGGGTGGATTCCCTGTCCCATTATATAAACTTTCTTTATCATGCGCTCTTTGTGATGGATTTGGTTGGATAAGTCTAAAATGGCATCAGATTAAATCAAATAGCATTACACATACTAGCCCCCCTTAGATGGGGCCACCTCGTCGTCGATCGCTCATGCATCCCTCAAACCCGGTCGCGGCGTACTCGGAATTCACAAATGCCTGCATGGCAATAGCGAAATAGCTGAGCAGATTCTCGCCAACCGCAGCGCCTTCCAGCAGTCCCTATGGTCATTACAAAGGATCGACGCCGCTGCCCCTATTCCACTTTCAATATGATGCATCCAAATTCTGTTTATAATAAATCCTCACAGATGTCAATTGAATAATTTGATTATGTGAACCAATTAATGAAAGAGAGAAGGACTTTTATAGTTATCTTTAAGTCATATGTTTCAGCGGTGCTGTTTTTTCTTTAGGCAGCTTCCAAAATGAGTGGTAAAGTTTTTTGGGTATGCTTCAGAAATGGGTTTGGCGAGATGTTCGACGGGTTTTACGTCCAACTATAGGAGCGTATTCATCATCTCCATTGGCATGACCATAATTTATGAATCAGAAAAGATACAAACTTTAATGTTGAATATAAAATGAAAGAAAAAAGAATCCAAGTAAATAGATTAGTAAAATAGTACAAATGCCCGTGCGTTGCATCGGGCGAAAAATGGGCACAACCTGCTTCATATGCCATTATGCCCAATTTTTTGTATCTAATGTTAATATACATCGATAATAAGGTTAAGCTGGTTAGTTCTTTTTGTAGCATGAAGTTCAGACGTGAAGAAGCCACCTTAGCGTTCTTCATCTGTTTTTTTGGAAGAGTAGTTCTGCATGGAATAGATTGCCAGTCAAAAAAAATTGCTTTTCTGAAAAATCACGTAAATTTCCTTATTTTTAATAAATTGGAATGGCTTTTTAAGAATAGTTTTGTTTTTATGAAAATTAGTGCCTTTCTTTGAAGAAGAACATTTTCTAAGAGCTTTGTTTGAAAAGGATTTTTTATTTTTATTTTTGTTGTACATTTCTAAATGGAATTTTTTAATAATTATTTTTTGGGAATTTATAACCTTTTAAAAAAGTGCAGACATATTTTTCGAAACCAAAAGAAGTGTGAACACATGTAAAACCCTGACATTTTTAAAAATACTTTTACCGTGTTGATTTTTTTTACAGATGGTTAGTTTTGTCTTTTTTAGAGGTTACAGATAGTTAGTTGTTTTGTTGGAAAGAGTATATTATTATTTTTAATTATTTGGGCTTGGCCCAAACAAATCACAAATCACTTGACCTAGACAGAAGGGACGCACGAACCATCTTCATTATCGTACTTCTCAAAAGAAAATCTTCCTACCCCTCAAAAAAATTCTTCTTTATCGTTCCCCATTCTCAAGCCCCTTCTCGATGTGCTTTGTGCCGCCGCCCCCTTCGTCGCGTTTCTTCCTCATTCACGGAGGATATGGGCAGGAAGAATAGTGCTTCCACCGACCGTACCGGCAAGTCCTCCGCCCCCGCCGCCGTATCAATGGACCTTGCGTGGCTCCATGTTCCTTCCTGTTTGTCATGCCCTGTCCACCACGACCCTACCAGCTGCAGTTGGAGTTGATTCACCTGTAATGGGTGCTAGTGCTGTTGTCGTATACTCGATGAAGATTAGGGTCTTATAGAGAAACGGAAAGGAGCAGATGAATATAATCCAGTGCAGATAGTATATCCAATTGAAGAACTAAATGGAAGTATACCTCATTAATATCAAAAGGTCAACATCGTTAAAACCCGTGTTCTTCACTGCGATCTATCTGGCATCTCCTATTTGGCGCCACAGGCGCCAGTTAACGTGCATTTTGTTAACTGGTGCTTGTGGCATCCGTAAATGGGCCGGCCCATCTAGGTGCCAATTGACGAATTCTTTGTTTGAAAATTCTGTGAACTTTTTTGAATATTGATGATTTTTTTCGAATTTAATAAAAAAAATTCTTGAAAATGGATGAACTTTTTTTCAGTTCCATGAACTTTTTTTCAATTTCTATGAACTTTTTTCGAATTTAATGAACTTTTTTTCAATTTGAATGAACTTTTTTGAGATTGATGAACTTTTTTTGAATATTGATGAAATTTTTCGAAATTTAATGAACATTTTTCTTGAAAATGGATGAAATTTTTTTGATTTGTGAACTTTTTTTCAGTTCCATGAACTTTTTTTCAATTTTGATTAACTTTTTTCAAATTTGATGAACTTTTTTCCAATTTAATGAACTTTTTTCAAATTGGTGAACCTCTTTTAAAGATATGAACTTATCTTTTCAAATGGATGGAATTTTTTTCTTTCAATCTGTAAACCTTTCATGATTATATATTTTTTATTTTCGTAACAAAAAACATTTATCCCGCAAAAAAAACATTTAAAAAAACTGGGGGCAGCACACTAGTGGGGCGGCCCATGCTAGCAGCACTGCAGGCGCTTGATCGTTAACGGGCGCCTGTAGCGCTGTATAGGAGCTCCCATCTACTCCTACTCCAGATGACAGCTTGGTGGTCAAGATGATTGCGTCGCTGGGCCTTGTGAGCCCTCTGGCAGGTCTTCTACCAGGCTCCCCTCGGTGAGACACCATCGGTATATGACAGTCAACGAAGGCCACCAGCACGGATAGCAATTGATTTTGCGTTTTCCATCCAAGCAAGGAAGTTGAACAGAAAAATAAAAGTGTGTTTGGACACCGGTAATATGAATCTAAGAGCCTAGAGAAATTCCCTCTCTCTCCATTGGCCGGCATTTGGCTTGGAGTAACTCATGACCTTATAAAAATCCCGTCGAACGTCGCTGTTTATTAATAAAGCTCAGCGATGTTCTCTCCACAGAAAAGGTAGGCGGCGTGCTGACTTGCCAGGTTCAGGTGCTCCAGATAAACTTCGCCAGAAAATATGATGGTACCAAACAACTTGCAACAATGAAAACTATCCACCGAGCAGTGACAACACCATAAGTCAGTAAGCAAAGTGTATTCACAGTAAGACTCCGTTCCCC
Organism: Triticum timopheevii; assembly: GCA_963921465.1. Classification (NCBI taxonomy): domain Eukaryota; kingdom Viridiplantae; phylum Streptophyta; class Magnoliopsida; order Poales; family Poaceae; genus Triticum; species Triticum timopheevii. Next base: position 628,973,646 of record OY997266.1, on the reverse strand, counting down.
CATTTCATTTTCTTTTTGGGTAGATGGATGTAACAACCTACCAGAATTGCCACATTGCCAGGAAAATTAGCACAGCAAGCAATTTTTTGTGCCTCCCTAATGCAGCACGAGTACATGACCTTTTTGAATTAAACAACTATCAGTGTGGGATAAACCGACCGACCGACCACATCACTGCATCTGGAGCAGACTGGGTAGCAGCTCCGATGACCGACCTAACGAGTGACTCGAAGCTAAATTACTGTACAACGCGACAAAGTTGCCAGGATACAAGGCCCGGTTTCCTCTTCTTCGCACCGGGAGGATTATTGGAGGGGCTCCCAGGGGCTGCAGCGTTCCCCGCAGCACCGTTATCTACAGAGGCTGATGGATCACCCGATCACAGGAGGACCAACCTCAAGTGACGCTGGAGGACCAACCTCCAGTGATTCCGGTGGTGCTTCAGGTGGCGCTTCGGGAGTTTTCCCGCGGCCCAGCCTCTGCAGGAGCTTGAGATGCTTCTCTGCAGCCGCCTTGTCAGCAGCCTCCCGCTTCTGAGCCCTTCTTGCCCGCCGTCCTGCGACATCCTTGGACACTGAACCTGATCCTGAACCTGATGCTGATCCCTCTTTCTTCTTGGGAGTCCTGGATGGAACAGCATCAACAACAGGAGGGATCACTACTGGCCTGGCCTCCCTCCTGCCCCCTCTGACGTACCCATTGTCACCCCACCTCCTGTTACCAATTCGAATGCTCGGTGACCTGCTTATGTATTCCTCATAAAGGTCATCCTCATCGCCATCATCATATTGGTAACTGCGGTAAATGTCTTCTTCCTCCTGAGCCTCCTCGTGAGCCTCTACAACCAGAGGCTTAAACCAAGTGGCTCTCAGAAGAAGACAAACGCTCTCATCGAACATGTAGTCATGAAGGCTGAAGAAAAAAAACAAGCATCAAGCCAAAAGTCTAAAGGAAATAAATGAGCCCACCACATACTAAAGAAACAACAAAGGGGTACCAGCCATCAAGAGAGCGGTGCACACTGAGGAACTCAAACGGGTGCTTGCATTGGGGGCAAACTGGTGTCTGCTTGTAGGATGCCCACCTCAGAATGCAAGTGACGCTGCATCACATAATAGATTCAAACAAGATAAGTGAGCAGTTGTTCACAAACAAAACAATTATCATAATAAAGAACAAAAGGAAGTTGTGAAATATGTATCGACGTTCATGTCTATTGCCCAAAAAAAAGTGATTTACTAACTAACCAAAGTTTCCCACATAAAGTGCTAAGCAAATAACAATAACATAAGTGGTTCTTCAGGTCAATGTCAATGTAGGATATAGTATCAGGGATGTTGACAACTAAACAACTATTGAATATGGAACGTGGTTGGTTGGAAGGAAATAGACAACCAACTGCACATGAAAACCAAGATGATGAGGAACATATTATACTCCATTACCAACTACCCGAAGCCTACAAATTAGAACCGGTTCGCCACTGATCACATTCATAAATACCATCAACAACCCTGGAATACGAAACATGGTTATCGGGACAGAAATAAGGAACTGCACATGGAAACCAAGATGGGTAACATGCTAGAATTCATACCAAGCACCGAGAGCCTACAAATTAGGCTCAGTTCATAAATAATGAGAAGACCTTTAATAGGGTGGGTGGGCTGGCAATGCTAAATACAGCTTTTAGTAGCAAAATAAAATAGCCTCTACCTAAATTTTAGCGGATAAGGGGAAAAGTGTACTGGAGTGCATAAATTAGTGCTTGTATAATTCATGGGCATGGCCTCAGTTCATACATCTTAGCAAGAATCTAATGGGGAATATTCGTTTGAATTTAAAAATCTCTATCCATCAGAGCACTAAAAGTGATAAAATCATCTACGAGACAAACGCAGGGAACGACAATCTACCACACGAGTTGGATATCAAGTGTGAAATCGGGTGAGGGGAAGGGGATCGGGGGAGAGAGGGAGGGAATCACCAGTAGGCGTGGTCGCAGCCCTTGATGAGCGCCGTCTCCTGGAGCGGGATCCTGTCGAGGCAGATCGCGCACACCCCGCAGCCCCCCGCCGCCCGGTCGCCGCCGACCCCGCCGCCCACGGCCGCCGCCTGCCACGAACAAACAAGCCAAACCAGATCAGATCAGATCGCCGAGCACCCACCGACGGATGAGCAGATTCGATCGGGGAGACATAGCGAGAGAGCGGGCACCCACCTTGTCGTTGAGGGAGATTGGAGCCGGGAGGGATGCGGCGGAGGAACCGGCGGCGGCGGCGGCGGCCATGTCGGTCGGCGGTAGGGGCGGTAGGTTTTCTCCTTTCCTTTCCCCCTGTGCGGAGATCGTTTGATTTGGTGGGGTGGGGGGACGGGGTGGGGAGGGGAAAGGGGGGCCGTCGCGAGGACGCGGGGTGGGGAGGGGATCGGTGGGGGGAGAATAGATGCCCTCCGTTTATTCGCTCGGCGTGACAGCGGCTTGGGCGCCACGCTTGCTGGCTTCCGCGGTGGTCAATGAACGCGCGGACGGGAGCGAATGGGCGGAGCCCATGAGAAGAGAGGTGGCCATGTGTCGTTGGCCTGACAAGAGAGGTGGGCATGCACGGGCTCTCGTTCCGCCACGCAGACGAGCAAGATTCTTCTGGGGCTCTCGGCCTGCACGAGTTTCGGCCCGGCACGGTTTCTTCGTCGCATGCCATGACATACGTACGTACATCTAATCTGGCCCCTCATCTGCGGAGGTGTCCGTGAATAGTGACCGGTCATCTTTTAAATTTTCATTTTCATAGTCATGTCCATATTTTTCATATGCATCCGGTCACATGCATGTGGACGGTGAGTACGAAGTGAGAGAAAGAAGAGTAAGAATAAACAAAGAGAAAAGGTGGTCGATGTTGGGCCAAATGCTATGAGGCGGGCGCATGACCACTAACCGGACACGTTTGGTCGTAACTCATACTCATCTCATATATGAGGCCAATACGAGGAGTCCGGACAGCCCGGACATTTAAGGAGGCTTTGAGGGGTCCGGTTAGATCAACTTTTTTCTTCTCTTCCTATTCGGTCAGTGGTCCTGCGTCCGCTCGATCAATTTAAGAAGTACAGCTGTAGATGCTCTAAGCCCGACGCTCACCGGCCACTACCGAGAAGACCACTATCGAAAACAAAATTGGCTACTATCGAAAAGTCTAAGCAAACCTTAGATTCATACTCTTAGTCTAAATTAAACCTTGACTTTAAAATCCATGAAGCTCGCACCTTATACTCTCCAATGTCGGAATATCCCAGTCAGTTTATGCTGAATGCTCGTTCGGCACAGCAGAAAAAGGACGACAGCTAGAGGATCACACGTTATCCTCTGTGACTACTTGGGCCCATGTGTCATATTTTCCTCCTCTTTTTCTCGGTTTCTATTTCCTCCACCAGATTCTGATGGCCGACGTTTGCTCCTCATCTTTTTTTCCCTGCCTCATGGATCAGGTTTTTGCACTGGTCGAGCTCCAACCAAAATGCCTTGGAGAATAGGTTATCTTACAGTGGTACAATCCAGTGATGTGAGAAGTTTTCGATCTCGAACGGGGTCCATGGCGGACAATTTGTTGCTGCCGAGGTCCAATGTCTTGAGATGTGCGAGATTCGGCGAAGAACGGTGGTAGCTTGCCGTCAAGATTGTATATGAAAGTCAGGAATATGAGGAGTTTGACAAGATAGCTGGTGCAAGAGGTATTTGGGTCGGTGAGGTTGTTGGCGTTGAGGCCAAGCGCACACATCACCGAGCAGTTGAAGAGACGGTTTTGGATGCCTCCTTTCAGCGTGTTGTTGGAGTGGTAGAGGAGCTGTGGGATCCCGAGGTCGTCAAGCTTCGAGGGAACACCGCTGGTGAAGTCAATTCTTGTAGGCGAACTCGTCCGGCATAAGATCGAGGACCCGGAGTATGGAGGTGTTGTGAGGACTTATGTGCGCCGGTAAGCGAGCCCTGGAGTTGTTCCTCAACTAAGAGCATCTCCAGCCGCGTCCCCAACAGGTCCTTCCCAGGCGTTTTTTCCGCGCCGGCGCCGAAAAAACGTCCCAATCGCGTCCTCAGTACGCTGAATTCCGCCGACTCGGCCCGTTTTTGTACCCGGCGATCACAGGCCGAACCCGGCGCACTGGGGGGCGCTTGGGGGTCCGGCGCAAGGAAAAAAGCGCACCTGGGGCCACATTGGCAGGCAAAAAGTCAAGCCACCCGTCCAGATTCGCCTCCGACCCCCCCCCCCCCCCCCGCTCGGCCGCCACCCTGCCGATCCCGGCGCCGTCCACCGCCCACCACAGCTAGATAGATCATTCCCCGCCGAAAAAAAAGAAGAGGTTTCGCCGAGGCAGCCTCTCCACCGCCGTCCGGGCAACTTTTCCGGTGTTCCGGCCGCGCAAGGACTGTACACCAGCGGATTTGCGCCCACCTCGCCCGCAAGGTGTTCGGTGATTTGCCCGACCCGGTGATGGACTCCAAAGATGAGGAGGCGCTCGCGGCGTTGCTGAAGGAGGAAGTCGAAGCCGACGTCCTGGAGCAGGAGCATCTCATGGTGCTCGCCGCCCTCGCCGGCCTGCTCGCGAGCAGTGAAAAGCCGCGGCGAGGTGGCTTGGCGCCTAGGCGGGTGAAAGCAAAGAACCGACATCGTCTGCAAGGCTACTGCATGCTCTACTCGGACTACTTCGCCGACGCTCCATTGCACGGTGAGAAAACATTTCGGCGCCGTTATTAGATGAGCCGAAAGCTTTTCCTGGGGATTGTGAATTCCATCCGGGAGTTCGACAGCTACTTCAAGTGCAAGATGGATTGCACCGGCACACTTAGATTCACCTCAATCTAGAAAGGCACGCCAGCTATGAGGATGCTTGCATGCGGAGCTCCCGGTGATTCACTCGACGACTATGAGCGCATGGCCGAGTCCACCACCATTGAGTGTTTCTACAAGTTCTGCAGGGCAGTGGTGGCAGTGTTTGGACCGCAATACTTGCGAACACCCAATGCGGAAGACACTGCTTGAAGGTCGTTTTCCTCCGGTGAACTTCGAGGTCAATGAGTGACACTACAACAAGGGGTACTATCTAGTTGATGGCATCTATCCGAGATGGTCGACATTTGTGAAGACTAGCTCAAACCCTGTGCCAGGAGGCAAGAACGCCCTCTTTGCGAAGGTTCAGGAGGCTTGCAGGAAGGATGTCGAGCGGGCATTTGGTGTGCTCCAATCTCGATTTGCTGTTGTCCGGTACCCTGCTCAGACCTGGTCGAAAGATCAAGTGTGGGAGATCATGACTTGCTGTGTCATCTTGCACAACCTGATCATTGAGAGCGAGCAGGAAGAGCCAGTGTTTACACTGAACCATATTACAGGCATGGTCCTCTTGCCCAAGTTGATCACCAGCTACCGGCAACCTGGACTGACTACCTCAATATGTGTCAGGAGATCAGAGACCCACATGTGCATCAAGAACCGCAACACGATCTGGTGGAGCACCTATGGAGGCTCAAGGGCGATCGGGGCGACACGGGGAATGACGTGTGATGAAACTTGAGTTTTTATTTGTTGAACTATATAATTCGTATTGAACTATTTGTTGAACTATTTGATTCATATTGATTCTATGTGATGAACTATGGAGGCAAAAACACGCCGCACGCCGAACCATGCCGAACTACGTGATGGACTAATTGATTTTTATTCGTGTGCGAAAATTCACGCCGAAACATGCCAAAACCGCGCCAAATATAGGCCGATTCACGCAGATATCGGACCGTTTTAGGACAAAATTGGGCTAGGGCTGAGAACAAGTGTATAAATTTATGTATACATATGACTTTTTCTTCAAGTATTCACTCCCTTTGTCTTGGCGGCTAGGACAAAACTCTCTCGCGGGCGAGGCCTTGGATTCGCTTCCCTCTGCCCGTCACTCCGGCCGTCGCTCTGACTAGTAGTTTAGGTTAGGGTTTATAGTCCTCGTAGTTGTGACACTCGGGCGACGATGCTTCTTCTTCGAGTTTGGCTTTCGGGTTCCGATTTATGCTCGAGTTCATCCATCTGGACGGAGCTCTGACGTAGATTTTTGTCGCCTCCTTGAAACGGTGAGGTTAGGGTTTCTCATCGTCCAAGTGGATGACGAGATTTTTGCCAGTTGCTTCAGATATATTCAATGGTTCAAAGGGGGCGATTGCGACTCCAGGGCGCTAGTCCTTAGGGGCACGCGCACGAAGATTTCCTGACGTCATCACAAGGTCAACCCAACTCCGGTAGGGGAGCGGTGACAACAACGCTTCAACGGCTTATTCCGACGACAATAGTGGCCGTTCGGTAGTCTAAATTCCTTGATGTAATTTTTATTATGTTTTAAGGTGCTTTTATAGAACTTATATAATAATTGTGAATCTTTTTTTTTAAGTTTATCCGAGACTTTTCTTGCCACCACCGCTCACATGGGAGGCATCGTTTCAGCATCGTTCGGCAGCGACGCAGCGTACGCGCGTAGTACGGTGGTACGCCGGCGATGGATAAGGACGATGTCTGTCCGCGCCACAAGTCGCGCCAAAATTGTGTTTGTTCTATTCCATGGATCCGCGCGCACGCAACGTGACGTGCCGCCACGTGCCCAAAGCCTCCGCATCCTACGGCTGATGCTCGACCAGGAACGCACCGTGCACATGCATGCACGCTGGCAGGCCACCATCGGTCCTGTGCGCCCTGTCCACCAAAATGCCGATTTTCTCCGCACGCCCATGCATGGCGCCGAGAAGCGATGATGACATCTCTCTGCCCGACGCTCTCGATGGCCACGTACAGCCCACGGGCTCTTTCTTTCCTCTTGGAGCTTTCTCCCGCCAGAGAATCTATGGAGACGCACGATAGAGTTGCCGTGCATGCATGCATGCATGCATTTTCAGAGGAGCTCTCGGCACGCTGCGTGCTGCGTGAACCAGTCGATGGTTTTGTGCGGGCGAGGATCGATGATTTTTGCCGGAGACTAGTCGACGGACTGGACCGACCGGGCGGTCCCGGCCCAGAAGGCGACACTGCAAAACGTTGCGTCCGGTAACAGGATTCGCCGTCCGTGTACGATCGGTCACGGGGCACTGACGCGCGGCACCGCGATCGAGCAGCCCGGCGGACGGACGCTGAGCTTTATCCATGAAAACCACATGCACATGCATGGTCCTCCATTTGTTGCCGAGCGCCTGTGCATGGCCCCTGGCCCTGGCTTCCTCCCGTCTATAAAGGCCAGGCCCTCCGTTGTTCACCGGCACTCCACACTGCCACAGATCAATAATCTAGCAGCTTGCAGTCGAGTTGTGAGCGAGCCACGTAGCTAGCTAGCTAGATTGCCAGAGCTATATTGTCAGCTAATAGAACCATGACGTCGCGCCACCGGCGGCAGCCGTCGCGCGCGCTCCCTCTCGACTTCGACGCGGTCGACGTCGGCGGCGAAGAGCCCAAGGCAGCCGCATCCAAGGCCGCGGCGCCGACGCATGGCCCCGCTGGCGGCGGGAGCGATGCTGCCAAAGCAGAGCAGGTAGGCGAAGGCCAGGGCAAGAAGCCGCCTCCGGCCACCGGCGGCGGCCGCACGCCGAAGGCAGAGGGGGGCGGGAAGGGGCAGTGCGACGGCAACAGTAGCGGCTAGGTAGTGCCGGCACATTGCACGCGGCAGCTAGCCCGTGCTCTGTCTTTTGCCCGATCTCCACCTCTCGGTCCAGTTTCCAAAGCAAATATGTTTGGGAGTCCAGCATGTGATCCCTAGCTACCACTCAGTTCATCTATGTTCGAGGAGAGCTCCCGTCCACTGTACCTCTACTGGCTAATCTGTATTAAGTGTAATACAAACGTGCTAGTACTTTGTACTATAATGCAAAGATTGTACTGTAAGCAAGAAGTCCTCCGTGCCATGTTGTGCCTCTTATCAATCACTAAATAAGACCCGGAGTTCTTCCGCAGGCTGTGCTGTGAGCTTTGCACGGCCTATGACTTTGTAGTTTTTTTTGCGGGGGCCTATGACTTTGTAGTTTGTACAGAACAGATCTGGAACATGCATGCAAAATGAACGTGGGTCGACAGGGACGGACACACGTTGTCCCTTTCGCCGAGACAGCGTGCATGCGTCCCTGCAATGCGGGCTGCCCAATCGTAAGCCACCATCACCCCAGGTGCACGCCATGTTAACCGGGGAGGTCTCGACAAATCGGACGTAAAAACGATTATGGAGTTGGAATCAAAGGTACTTCGTAGCTTAACAAGCTCTGAAATATGTCGTAGTGCTCATTACATTGTCCACGGATCAAGGAGCCACACGGCCCTGCGAAGTTCCAGGGTACTGGTAGGAGATCCTCAGGGCTGCTCGTGCCGCTGTGAAGGGCATACCCTCGCCCATCTCCCTTTGAAGATTAATCACACTCTTCTTCCTACAAATTTCAGGAGTAGCATGTGTATGAATAGGAAACTAACAATTAGTACTATGAAATAGTGTGAAAATCATCAGTATTTATTTCAATTTTAGTTCGTACATCTGTGGATTCATCGCCGTCAGAACCCTGGCCTTGATCGTACGAGAATTGCCCTGTAGGTCCTCCACCAGGGCTGGTCTCGGGGGATGGATTATCTACCTCCATCGCTCCGGAGCCGAACTGTATCCGATTCAATCGTTACTGAGGGCCTGTTTGGTTCATGACTAACTTTGCCACAACTAACCTTAGGTAAAGTGTGGCTGCCACAAAAAGTGTGGCTAACAAAATGACCACCACAAGTGTGGCAAGATTTGGCAAAAAATTAAGCCTATGACATGTGGGCCATATAACTAGAAAAGTGTGGCAAGTCACAAGTGTGGCAATAAACCAAACACATGCCTAAGGTGTTGTGGCATGACTAAGATTAGGCGTGGCAACCTTAGGCTGGAAACCAAACAGCCCCTGAATCGATCGGACATGTAATCACTTTGAATGTAAGTAAATTAGTGTGAGCTTCACCTGACGTTCTGGCTGTGAACCGCCGAACTGAGAGCGCTGCAAGGGAGTGCTGGCTGGCATACGCAATAACACCGAGTCCTGGCGCGTCCCGGTCTGTCACGGTTCACAACAGAACACATTACACACACACACACACACGCATAGTACCAAGTGTTAGATATGATGAATTTGCAAATATACCTCATGATCCATTGAAGTGGTGAGGCTTGGATGCGCCTCAACCATTTCCGAGCACCTCCATTCACTTTCCAAGGCATCTGCTAGTTTTATTATCTGTGGACGATTTCTTTCTCGTTCAATGCCCTTTTTCAATGGTCTCGAAGAGAGAAATTCCCCATTTTTATTTATGGAGTCACAACCGAGGTCGTGGTAAATCCATGGATTTGATTCGATTTGTTTTTCTTATACTATTTGTTTTTCTTATACTATAGAAATAGAAATAAATTGTTTTTCTTATACTATAGAAAGAAATAAACCTTTGAATTCAGCATTACTTGGTAGTGCCGACCATACCTCCGTCATGTCGAACGACCGGAAAGCAATGCCATTAATTCTAGCGCAACTGCAGCGCTCAATAAACTCCTTGGCAAGTTCATAAATTCATAATAATATTGCCTTTTCGCTATGTGGAAGAGGGGGTACCATCCGAAGGCCTTCCAACACAAGCTCAATGAGCCCCCGCATGTCTCTAATCTGCGTGAAGCCGACATTGTTATGTCAACAAATTATTGGTGAGAATTGCAAGATGGTCAGAAATGGTAGTACCATGGCATCATGACGGGCTATGTCACTATACGTCCATCTCTCCGTTGAGGGCACCACGGCCCTCTGCTGAATGGCAAGATGCTGAGAAGGATCACCTCCTTCGTCGTCGTCGCTATCATCTGATGATCCACTGGCATAATCACCATAATCTAGCTCGTCTGACAGCACCTCCACGGATTCGTTGTGGTCAACGACCACCGACGGATATGGTCCGGGATTCACGGTTGGAACCACCACACCTTCTTCACGGACATGATTGCCCCCCATCGGCGCCACTGATTGGGTGTGAGCGCCTCCAGTGGTAGTTAACTGGAGCACACCAGCATTAGCAAACCGCACATAAACCATTGGCCGTCCATACATAGAGTTACCAGGTGTGGTTGCAAACCTCATGTAACTACCCCAAGATAGGTCGCCGTTCACCAGCCTCAAGCCCCAACGGGCAGGTGTCCCATCAACCCTACCTACGACGACAAAAGCTTTGACAACCATATTTTTTCCAACCGTCTCAGGACCAAACTCGGCCTGGATGCACCTTTTAACTTCCATGAACCCTCTTTTGACCATGTCTTTCACAAAAACTCTCTTGCTTGTGCACCTTGAGACATCAAGCCCACAAGGGCCGTCGTGTATGTCACCATAAAACATTAAGAAATTTTCCATTGCACCTGCCCAGCACCATATTTAGCATACAAAGTTAGAAGAAAATAGGCTAACTCCTTAACAGCCCAAATCATTGATCTAATTAGAAAATAGTAGTAAAATCTAAATAGAACAGTTTGCACAGAAAACACTATTACTCTACTTGTTAACATTTGCCTAAATTAATAAATTACTCCTACTACAACACATGGCATACAAGATAACAGTGTCTACAAACCTGGACATGTCAAATAAACAGCGGCCCCTAAACAACACATAATTAGCTAATTAGTCCTAATCGCAAAACCATACAACATCTCACATGCGGGAAACAAAAAACGCATTTGAAAGATTTCAACTACTTCATGTCAAGATTCCAACTCTATCTGGTCCAAAACTTCTTGGGAAAACACTACTTAAAGAGCTGTCAAATAAACAGCGCCCCGTGAACAACACATAATTAACTAATTAATCCTAATCGAAAAACTAAACAACATCTCACATGCCAAAAAAAAAGAACGCATATGAAAAGTTAACGTTAATCTATGATATCTTCAACTACTTTATGTCAAGATATATACCAACTCTAAGGCTGGCCATAGTGGGGGTAACATAAGTGGTAACATGCACTTGGGACTAGCAAACATGCTTATGTGGCACATAATTAAAGAAGAGAGAGAGTGTTAGAGTAACATAGATAGATACCGTATCATGTTAAATGCTATGCTACTTTGTGTCATACATGGCAATAAATATGATCATCTATGATACTAGTTTATGATACTATGCACTATAGAGGTAGTATCATACACTAGTATCATATGCATGTTACTAGCATATGATACTCCCCACTATGAGTAGCCTCAATGGTCCAGAACTTCTTGGGAAAACACTAGTTAATGAGGTAATACGACATTACAAGTTAATGAAACAACTGAACTAGAACATGAATGCAAAAAAAAAGAGAGAGTGAGAGAAGAAAAAACAGTGTGTTTCATAGGTCTCAACTTGATCTACAACTTCTTCAATAACTTCAACCAAAAAATCCAACCCCAAATGCTCCAAAATATCTCCAAAGCGGCAATCTACTACCTAAAACAGTATTACCAGGACATTTAATCGAAATCACGACAGATAGCATGGATGCAGAAATAATACCAGGCATATTGTAGCTCTCGTCTTGATCTATCTTTTATTCAACTGCCACAACTCCTGAATCGGCCTCTAAATACCAAAAATCGAGCTCAAAAACTGCGAAGTACTGTTCTTCTACTTCTCCCGGAGGGGAGAGAGAGAGGGAGGGAGGAGGGAGAAGATAGAGGCGCAGCGGAGAGGGGAAGAAGAGATCGGCACCGCTCCCCGCTCTCCCGTTGTCATGTCCCTTTAAAGCGCAGCTGACGGCCTATGCCCTGCCGCCACTCTCAATGGCGGCAGGTGCCAGCAGACCTCAGGGCCTTGGGAAGTGGGAACACATCGCTAGCTGCAGCTCAGATCGGTGCAAAACTCGTAACAGATCCAGCAACAAAGTGTGTACATGGATTCGCAGCAATAAGTCCCATAGATTTGTCCGTGTGGGTATCTCATGAATATGAAACTGATCAAGAACCTGACGATGAGACGAGACGAACCTCTCCGGCTTGTTGATGAAGTGGATGCCCAGGAACACCCGGACCGGTCGGGTGTGGTACGCCGACCGCCTGCCACCGGACTTCCCCGACGCGCTCGCCATGGCACCGGCCCTGTTCTTCGGAGTGCCTGCACACATAGTTGATTTCACTTCACAAGCGCGGAAACGTCGTGGGTTTCAGACTCTTTTCAGCAAGCAAAAAACCTCCTGTCGAACAGTTGCGTCCAGCGCATTTTTGAGAGGGCCTGCACACAGATAGATTTCACTTCAGAATCGATAACCCGGTGCGTCTCAGCAAGCAGAAAACACACGAGGCCCGGCCACAGTTGCGCTCGACCGTTACGGGTGCAGGGAGCTACAGTCATCTGCCGTGTACCTTGAATGGAGTAGATGTACTCGGGTGAGGTGAAGAGGAAGCAGTTGGAACCATGGCCCCAACCCAGTGCCGGAACGCCTCGCCGGTGGCCAGGAACTGATTTCTAAGCCGGTCAAGCCATAAACCACTTTGTTTACTGAGGGTAGAAAAATGTAGCAAAATAACAATTTGATTTATGCATGAGAACTACAACAGATAACTAAAACATGTAGCAAAATAACAATTTGATTTTTAGTTGGCGAATGACCTATGTGAATGTAACATGCCTAGATGTTCAGAATTTTTCGGGTTGTTTATGTTTAGATATGAAAGAAATGCACGGTAAATCAGGAAATGAATGAAACGCAAAAATGAACAAGTTAAAATGGTAAAAAAAAAAGAAGTTAAAACGAACATGAATGTGAAAATGGGCTTTTGCTAACGCAAACAAGTAGAAAAAAAAATGAAAGAAGAAATAAAAATCAACATTAATATCAAAATGGGCTTTGTGAATAGGTAAAAAAAGGAATCCAAATTTAAAAAAATAATATGATTTATGCATGAGAACTACAACAGATAACTAAAACATGTAGCAAAATAACAATTTGATTTTTAGTTGGCGAATGACCTATGTGAATGTAACATGCCTAGATGTTCAGAATTTTTTGGGTTGTTTATGTTTAGATATGAAAGAAATGCACGGTAAATCAGGAAATGAATGAAACGCAAAAATGAACAAGTTAAAATGGTAAAAAAAAAAAGAAGTTAAAACGAACATGAGTGTGAAAATGGGCTTTTGCTAACGCAAAGAAGTAGAAAAAAAATGAAAAAAGAAATAAAAATCAACATTAATGTCAAAATGGGCTTTGTGAATAGGTAAAAAAAGGAATCCAAATTTAAAAAAATAATATGATTTATGCATGAGAACTACAACAGATAACTAAAACATGTAGCAAAATAACAATTTGATTTTTAGTTGGCGAATGACCTATGTGAATGTAACATGCCTAGATGTTCAGAATTTTTCGGGTTGTTTATGTTTAGATATGAAAGAAATGCACGGTAAATCAGGAAATGAATGAAACGCAAAAATGAACAAGTTAAAATGGTAAAAAAAAAAAGAAGTTAAAACGAACATGAGTGTGAAAATGGGCTTTTGCTAACGCAAACAAGTAGAAAAAAAATGAAAAAAGAAATAAAAATCAACATTAATGTCAAAATGGGCTTTGTGAATAGGTAAAAAAAGGAATCCAAATTTAAAAAAAATAATATGATTTATGCATGAGAACTACAACAGATAACTAAAACATGTAGCAAAATAACAATTTGATTTTTAGTTGGCGAATGACCTATGTGAATGTAACATGCCTAGATGTTCAGAATTTTTCGGGTTGTTTATGTTTAGATATGAAAGAAATGCACGGTAAATCAGGAAATGAATGAAACGCAAAAATGAACAAGTTAAAATGGTAAAAAAAAAAAGAAGTTAAAACGAACATGAATGTGAAAATGGGCTTTTGCTAACGCAAACAAGTAGAAAAAAAATGAAAGAAGAAATAAAAATCAACATTAATATCAAAATGGGCTTTGTGAATAGGTAAAAAAAGGAATCCAAATTTAAAAAAATAATATGATTTATGCATGAGAACTACAACAGATAACTAAAACATGTAGCAAAATAACAATTTGATTTTTAGTTGGCGAATGACCTATGTGAATGTAACATGCCTAGATGTTCAGAATTTTTTGGGTTGTTTATGTTTAGATATGAAAGAAATGCACGGTAAATCAGGAAATGAATGAAACGCAAAAATGAACAAGTTAAAATGGTAAAAAAAAAAGAAGTTAAAACGAACATGAGTGTGAAAATGGGCTTTTGCTAACGCAAAGAAGTAGAAAAAAAATGAAAAAAGAAATAAAAATCAACATTAATGTCAAAATGGGCTTTGTGAATAGGTAAAAAAAGGAATCCAAATTTAAAAAAATAATATGATTTATGCATGAGAACTACAACAGATAACTAAAACATGTAGCAAAATAACAATTTGATTTTTAGTTGGTGAATGACCTATGTGAATGTAACATGCCTAGATGTTCAGAATTTTTCGGGTTGTTTATGTTTAGATATGAAAGAAATGCACGGTAAATCAGGAAATGAATGAAACGCAAAAATGAACAAGTTAAAATGGTAAAAAAAAAAGAAGTTAAAACGAACATGAGTGTGAAAATGGGCTTTTGCTAACGCAAACAAGTAGAAAAAAAATGAAAAAAGAAATAAAAATCAACATTAATGTCAAAATGGGCTTTCTGAATAGGTAAAAAAAGGAATCCAAATTTAAAAAAAATAATATGATTTATGCATGAGAACTACAACAGATAACTAAAACATGTAGCAAAATAACAATTTGATTTTTAGTTGGCGAATGACCTATGTGAATGTAACATGCCTAGATGTTCAGAATTTTTCGGGTTGTTTATGTTTAGATATGAAAGAAATGCACGGTAAATCAGGAAATGAATGAAACGCAAAATTGAACAAGTTAAAATGGTAAAAAAAAAGAAGTTAAAACGAACATGAATGTGAAAATGGGCTTTTGCTAACGCAAACAAGTAGAAAAAAATGAAACATCGCCCACCTTGGGGCTCGAACCCAAGACCACAAGGTTAAGAGCCTTGCGCTCTACCGACTGAGCTAGACGGGCTATTTGATGAAATTTCCAAATTTGTAGTCCTTGACAGTGTCCTCTCAAGTGATGCGAACATAAAGAAGTACATGCGCGTAAGTTTACCGTAGGCAAAGTTTTTGAGCAGACAACCAAAAAGTTCCACAGGAAATTAAGCTAGTTCCCTGCATGTCATTGGGTGATTGACTGATTGTTCCTATTTGGTATTTGCTATGTTGGGCATGTCTACAGCGCCGGAGGGCAGTCGGTGGCTGCTTTGAGCAAGGTGCAGAGATTCTTCCGGGCAATGTTCTGAACATGATGTGCTTATGTGTGAAGGGCAGGACTGAAGATGCTCCAAGACGCCATCTCGATTGCATTACTACCTGGAAAAACATATCCAAATGGCACTACATATAAAATAAATATGACAATGCATTAACAAATGAACACCCAATTATCAGTTAGACTGGAAAATAATCACTCCTAGTCCCCTGATTTATAATTTGGGTCTTCACTCTGCCAATAGCAGGATGTGATCATATTATGTCGAATCTCAGGATGTCATGTAGTTCTGCAACAAATGGCCACATGGTATCAATATAATATTCGACATAGTAGCAACTAAGTACATTTATAAGAGGGGTTATTAGTCAACTATATCAAGTGGTTTCTGGAGAGATATCTCGTGGAAAAGCCAAATGTCCAGTCACCACATTAAGAGAGCGCCAAGGAGGACCAAATTGATTCTAAGTCTTACTACTTACAACTTGCAGCTGACAACATGCCATCTTTGGAGAAGTGCAAGGTATCACCACTCAATGGAACAACAATGCTCCTAGCCCACACAAGATAGGAACCAAAGAACGGGAACTCCCTTGAGCTCGCCGCTCGCCACTTGGCACGCCGGTGCCTTTCCCTGGGACGCCTTCGCAGGAAACTCCTTCCTTGCCTTTGACGCACTCGGTGCCGAATAGGCCTGCTGGGTATGAGCCATGCAAGTTGATGTAGGAAAACATAGCGTCTGCACAGTTGGTGCTCTGGTTGTTGATGTAGACGGCAAATGGGCATGCAAATTCCATGAAAGCATCGCAGCATTTCTTAGGAGGATACCGTGGCGCTTTGCACCTGCTTGTGATGATTGTATAGTTCTGGGACTCAAAGCTCATAGGGCAGCCTGATCAGCATGGACAAGAATAAACGGAAGCATATCAGATGAAGGTACTGGAAGTCCTGAACATGGTGTGATGTAGTACTATGTCTCCTTTTTTCTATATATATGCAAGGATGGAAATCTTGGTTTCAACTTTCAAGTAATGATGGGAATCTGAATTCTAGAGTTCCAACTTTTTATAGGATAGTTGGTAATTTCCATTGGTAGTTTATACGGTCAAACTCTGGTTTTTTAAGTCTAGAAACTCCACATCAGACTCATCAATCCTAAGCGCATATGAGCACAATCAAGAGAGTTGTACTCAGTTAACAAGCATGTGGATTCAGTATCTTCTGCGTCTGCACCATCAAATCCGCCCCAAGTCAGTTAACACGGAGCATCTCTTCCAACCAGATCGTCTGTAATTCTGTATCACTAAAGCCAGACCAAATCCCTCCACCCATCGTCTCATCTATCCGGAAACTTTCATGGGGTTCAACGCAAGAGGAGGAAAGGAAATTACTTACCATTATTGGTCTGCAGCAAGCTCCTCCCAGTAGATCCGGTGCTGGCCTGGAACACACTGTCTGCTCAAGCACCAAGAAAACAGAACAAACCCATCACAACTTGCACCAAGAAGCAAAATACTACTGTAGTGCGCAGTAGTTGGGAGCACCGGAGCACGCACGGACCAGACATTAAGGGCGACGCGGAGGCGGAGGCGAGTCCGGCCAGGACGGCGGCGGGGAAGAGGAAGATGAACCCACGGGTCAGCGCCATCGCTCGCTGGCTGGTGGAGCTGTTTCAGCGGGTGGTTTTTGGGCGAGCACCACGAAGATGGCTTGGCACTCTGTTCGTTAGTGGACGTGGTGCGGATATTGGGACCTATGGTCTCCGCTAGCACTTCAAAGGCGACGACGACCGCCATGACTTGACAGCGCAATACGTTATGTCGAGTCTAATTCTTTCCACACAACATGATCTCATGGAGCAATTTGCCCCGCCCATACTCTGCATTTTGGTGGCGTAAATTTCTGCCAGGTAGGGCGATAGGTTTTTGCTAGGAAGGTGGCTTTCGATTGATCTATGTATTTATTTTGTAAGGTCTTGTTGAATAATGCAATAAAGATGGTTGTATGCGTCGCACGATGCAAAGGCCGGGGTAGGTAATCCTCTTTTTTGATTTTTTTTATAGGTTTTGTGGTTTCAATTTCTGAACAAGTTTACCTCAGCATGCTATTGCTCCATTAAGATTGTTTAGTTTTGTCCAGCTGGAGACTTCGAACTTTTGTATGACTGGTTGAAATCATACAAAGATAGAAAAGTGGTTTTTTTTTTTGAAAAGGGGGGACTCCCCGGCCTCTGCATCAAGAGTGATGCATACGGCCATCTTTATTAACTAAAATTGTGCCAACAAAGTTCCAAGATCTCAATCGTGATAAAAGAAAAGGCAGCTCACATGGAGCGCTAAAAGGCTAGAAACACAGACTAGCCATGAACAAGATGCCACAACCGGCTGGCTAAACAAAGATAGAAAAGTGGTACAAAGACACAATTGTCGTACAACCTGAGCCTAGCTTGTGGTTGTTTAAATTTGAAGTATTAGGCATGAGATCTTGGAAAACTGGTTTTTCGAGATTTTTTTTAGGAAAACCAACTTTTGTGAGATTTCTTGTTACGATAAGTCTATACAATACCTTGTTTAGATGAAAAAACGATAGGAAACCACGTTTGCACCTTCCACAAGGCACATGCCATTGTTGTCAACCCCATTCACCACTGCTACAAAACGCCGATCGTTTGACACGTGTGCTTC
Source organism: Triticum timopheevii (assembly GCA_963921465.1). Taxonomy (NCBI): domain Eukaryota; kingdom Viridiplantae; phylum Streptophyta; class Magnoliopsida; order Poales; family Poaceae; genus Triticum; species Triticum timopheevii. The sequence continues at coordinate 628,955,639 of OY997266.1, read as the reverse complement.
ACCAGATCCGTTGCGAGAGCACCCTGGAATAATCAAAAAGACAACCCCATCAACATCTTGGATATCGCTACACTGAACTAGCCCAATCGGATCCAACGTGAACAGGGGGCGCCACTAGCCTTGGATATAGCCAACAACTTCATTCCTTTTCGAAGTTTAGGTGGCGTCACCACAGCTCTTGGCGCTGTGAGCCTCTAAGTGCTTCGCTGGGGACTTTGTTTTCTTCTTTCTTCTTACTAGATAATTGATGGCGCGCGTTGCTGCGCCAGTCAATTTTGGCGCTTTAATAATTATGATTGATACAACTATTTAGAGTGATAGTATTTTTAACACTCTTATTGTTTCTATCGACAATGATGATTCTCTGTAGCTTTGTTGCGTACCTCCACATGCATGAATAATGATGTCCATTGATGGGAATTTTTACACCGTGAATTCATAATTACCCAAAGTCTCGATCTGATGGCTAGAAACGCTAAATAGGTTGAGATGGTTGGATTAGTGACACTCCAAAAATAATAAGGAGCAGAATGGAAGTGATCACTTGTCTCCATTGTGGCACAAAAACATTGTTACTAAGCTCTTATTTACACAGACATCACATAGCCACATCTTTACTAAACTCTTGGGAACTTGATGTAGCCCGCCACTAAACAGTTTAACGAAATAGCTAGAGTAAATAGTTAACACCCCTTTAGCATGTAGTAATTTCTAAGCACAGCCTACCCTGATAGTAATTCAAGTTGGCTGAAACGACTTTAAACTCGCGTCATGTACATCTAAAGTAAAATTATATAACAATAAACCAGCTTCGACGATAGTAGCCACACTTGTATTAACTGAAAATCATATTGAACAATCACAAGCACACATGCTGTCTCCCATACAGAGGTCAACATAAACTCGCCATTGCTTTGCTCCTTTTGAAACAAAGTAAGAACAAAGTATCATAATTTCCCTCTAGAGTTGAGAATAACTAATCCCGTACTGTACCTGAGTTTGGTCTTGTTACACAAAGACTTCAATTCATCTTTTGGTGACAAGACAATATTTCACTTGGTTGGATTTCCATAACAGGCTATGTTCATCAGGGAAATCCATGTAGAAGTCATGTTATTTCGTTCAGTTTCATTAGACATTTTTAAATATGAGAAAGCACATGGTTTAGTCGACACTGTCTTATATCTTCAGGGTACAAAAATGGCAACAGTGATGCATCCATGAATGATCAGGATTGAAAATGACACTGCAATAGATCTGCGATGAAATTTCTGTGAAACAAGTAAGACATGGCACAAAACAATGGCAACAGTGAGAGCATCCATGGATAAAATAAGAAGTGTGCTTTTTGGTTTAGCTGTAACACCGAATAAGTGGCCATCAATTTGCTTATGCTTGTACAGCGCTCCACTACTTCCATTCAAGATCTTCAGGGTATCTTGAGCCATATTGACATTTAGTCCCTCCCTTTCTTAGTATAAGCACTTTTAGAAATTTCCATATGGACTACGTACGGATGTATAGACATATTTTAGAGTGTAGATTCACTCATTTTGCTCCATATGTACTCCGTATTAGATTATTTAAAAGGTCTTATACGGTATTTAGGAATGGAGGGAGTAGATAACTATAGAGAGTTCACTGACAGGTTAAGCAATTGCAAGTCTCCATTCAACAGCAAGGACATGAGCAGCTTTTTGTGCAAGTATTGACTATGACTATAATCTTATATTGTTAAATTTTATAATTTGAAATAAGCTGGACAGAGAATATTCAGAATTTATAAGAATATGGTGGACTGGTACTGGGACTCGGAGTCTCGGACTGGGAAAAGAGAATTATTAGAATATATGCGTTAAACATGCATGTATTACCATGAAGAATGGGCTGACATCTTGGGCAATCACTCTGCAGTTCCATAGGAAAGACACGTGTAGAAATTAGATGATCATACGGAATAGCTCTCCTGCAATGGAATTTTTAGCACACCAGGTCAATAAGAAAACTTAGTTTGGATCTAAGATAACACTATATTTCTCGCGACGATTTGATAACAAATTGGTAGATGAATTATTGGACAGAGCAAGTTAATACAAAGTCCCTTCCATCCATTAGATTCAGACATGAATGATTTAAGATTTGAAGGGGTCGTCTTACAGATGGTGTCCCATCCAGCAACGCATGAACAAGGTAGGGCCGTAAGGGAATGGATGACCATTGTAGCTCGCACGGCTCGCACGCGTCGTCACTTGCGGCCACCGAGCAGGGTCGCCGTTGCTGGGAGGTGGTAGGCATCGGCGAGGAGGATACGACCTGGAAGGCCTGGTGGTGATTATATACGCGAGCCTGGAAAGGAAGAAGGTGAATCGCAATAGTAACTGACCTGCAATTATCATCGCACATCGATTGCCAGTAATGACCTGCAGTAACTGCGATTTATGTTGCCAATAACCGGCGAGTCGACAACGATGATGACGGCGTTGCCGCCCTCTCTGAGAGCGCTACCCTCCCTATCGCTCGCGTGGGTCAGACCGCAGGCCTACATCACATCAGCCCAATTGGCCCAAAATCACAGGAGATGTCCGATTTAGTTACCGGAGCAGCAGCCCATTCCTGTTGAGCGGGTTAGTGGTCAGCTTACAAAGCCCATGCGGGATAAGAACGAGATCTAACGGCCAGAACACTAGATCCTATGGCCGGGAAAGCTAATGGACTGAGAGGGCTCTATTAGTGCACAGTTTTAATGTTTCTAAATAAATAATCTTTTGGTTGTGTGCATTCTTGATGTCTCTTTAGACATTATATTGTTGCAGAGGCCGGATGTAACTGATACCATCTTTGTAAGAAATTTAGGGTTTGTGGTCTACCCCCTATTCCTCTTGACTTATCCGTGGTGCCGCTCACAATTCGCATTTCTGAGGCTAGGGGGTAGGGACCTTCTTATACTGTCTTTCCAAAGAGTCCACCTCTTATACAGATACAAGATTCCTAGTTTTTTCGATAGTTTCCGGGATAGAGTCCAGATCAAATTACCAACCACGATCATATTTGCCTGTTAACGGATTCTACCCGTTATGTCCTCGGAGCACGCGCTTGTGAGCAACATGTCATAATAGAGTGTAAATTCCTCTAATCATGTAGATCAACATTAGGGCTGTAATCTAACTATACGATCTAGCTCCTTCCGATTATCACTGTATCCGGGTAGTTTTTCCAATATAAATCGCATATTGTATTCCACTGATAATCGACCGGCTTCCTTAAGCATATAACTTAAGTATGTTCCAACAAGTGATAACTCGATGATAATCATGTAAATTATTCCATGCATAAATATATGTATAATTCCATAATGAGGTATTCCAAATATTATTTGATGAAGTCATGTACCTAGGGTAGGGTCACAGGCCTGCCCAAAGTACCCTCCCCAAGGACATCTTCAGAAGAAGCTACCTTCCAGTCGACCAAAAAGGACTCCACTCGACAGACTCGAAGACACTCGACCATGAAGACTCACTCGACTACCAGGAGATCAAGAGCCACTCGGCATCCAAATGGTCCGTAATTAAGTAGTCTTTATGGTCATGATGACACTTTATGTAAGGCGTTACCAGTAACGCCCATCTTTATGTACTTTAAACCCTGCATAACTAAGGGCCGGAGGGGTCGGGCAGACACTATATAAGCCACCCCCTCCTCGGTGTAAAGGGTTCCCACCCCCGTAATTTTCACACACATAATCCAATCGACCGCCTCCGGGCTCCGAGACGTAGGGCTGTTACTTCCTCTGAGAAGGGCCTGAACTCGTAAATCCCTAGTCTGTACAACTGCTCCATAGCTAGGATCTTGCCTCTCCATACCTACCCCCCATTCTACTGTCAGACTTAGAACCACGACAGTTGGCGCCCACCGTGGGGCGGGTGTCCTAGCAATTTTTGGAGAAGTTGCAATTGTTCCGATTGCTTTCATCATGGTTTCAGGTGGAGTTTTGGTCGAGGGCCGCGAGATCCGTCTCGGCGCGCTCACCTTCATCGCCGACGACTCCGCTTGGCTCCAGGAGGCTCCACTCGACATCGACGCGCTCCCCGTCCGCGGTGCGATGCATTTTCGGGCGTGTGTCCGCGGCGTCTTGCTGCGGCAACCGCCGACTCCGTATCGGTTGACTCCCGTGTCGTCCTCCCTTCCTGTCTCCCGCCAGCGCAAGCGCTCTGGTCGGTCGAGGCTTCAGCAGTGGGTGAGACACGCAGTTACTCGCCAGTCGGCCACCACCCAAGTCGCGGCAATCGAGCCCGACGAATCTCTCTACGGCCTGATCGATCTGTCGACTGGCTCTGTAGAGACCGCATCCGAGTGCGACAGCAGCGATCCGGCGGCGGAGGTTCTGATTGTCAATGGGCCTCGTAGTCCTCCCAGTTTCCCCCGCACCGACGGGATAGACGGTGGAGGCGACCCCGCTCAGGCCCACGAGGAATATCAACCCGAGCTGCTCACTTCCCTGCAGAGGAAAGATCTTTGTTGCCGGAACATGGATGCCCTGCATACTCCCATCGCAGGAGAAACTCTTGAGGCTCGCGCCTTGGAAGAGGCACGTTTGGCCAACTTGGCTGAACGCACTCGACTGGAGAACCTCCAGCGAGCACTCGACGAACGCACGCGGCAACGAGTACCCGACTCCAGTCGACGTCAACTCTTTCCGCAGCCGACTCAGGTATATCGAACCCCAATTCATAATTTAGCAGTTGCCGCCCGTATAGCAGAGTCAATTCAGCCCTCTCAGTCGGAGGCTGGCAGAGGCTTGATGCAGATCAGGGATTTGCTCCGGGCAGCAGGAGATCAGAATTCAGCTGTGTCACAGTCACGCAACAGGATTCACAGTCGATCCGTCGCTGCGAATACAGTTCAGTCGGCTCATAGCCCAAAATCGCCTCCGCGGCGTGAGGGACGCGAGGGTCGACATGACCAATATGGTGACCGATTCGATCGTGATGATAGGCGTCGAGTGCCCACTCCTCCCCAAGGGGTGGGTCTTACGCTCATCGGCAGTTAGATGACAGGCGCCAGCTCAGTGTTGGGCGAAGAGCTCCGGTCGACCCCAGGGAACCAGGTTTTGACGCACGATCCATCATCATGCAAGGCTTGGTCGATCGGAACAGAGCTCATCGAGGTGGCCATGACAGAGATGCGCCCACTAGCAGCCGAGTCCATGTTTCAGGTCCAGAATGTTTCAGCAGGGCTCTCAAAGCCGCAGTAATCCCCCCCCCCCCCCAACTTCAGGTTGGCGACTGGGGTAAGTAAGTTCACCGGTGAGTCTAAGCCTGAAACTTGGCTAGAAGACTACCGAGTGGCGGTACAGATTGGCGGCGGAAATGACGAGGTGGCTATGAAACATTTACCACTCATGTTGGAAGGTTCAGCCAGGGCGTGGTTGAATCAGTTAGCTCCTAGCAGCATTTACACTTGGGAAGATCTTTCCCGAGTGTTCGTCAGGACATTCGAGGGAACTTGCAAGCGACCAGCTGGATTGACAGAGCTGCAAGTCTGCGTGCAGAAGTCAAATGAAACCTTGAGAGATTACATTCAGAGATGGATCACTTTGCATCATACCGTGGAGAACGTGTCTGATCATCAGGCAGTCTGTGCCTTCAAAGATAGTGTCAAGAACAGAGAGTTAAGTTTGAAGTTTGGTCGGATCGGAGATATGACACTGAGTCGAATGATGGAAATCGCCACCAAGTACGCCAATGGTGAAGAAGAGGACCGACTCTGGAGTGGCAAGTACAAGCCGAGTCAGTCGGAGAAAGGAAACTCCAGTCGGAAGCAGAAGCGGAAGGCCGAGCCAGCGGCTCCTGGAGAGGCTCTGGCCGTGACTCAGGCAAATTCAAAGGGAAGTCCAAAGGATCTTGGAACCCCAAGAAGGTGAAAGGTAAGGAAGGAAATGACGTGATGGATCTACCGTGTCACATCCACACGAAGAAAGATGAAGAGGGTAATTTCATCTACCCGAAACATACCACTCGCCAGTGCCGGCTCTTGATCCAGCAGTTCCAAGGACAAGGAAAAGGAGTCAGACAAAGCTGAGGACAAGGAGGACAGTGATGGAGGATATCCTCATGTTAATTCCACTCTGATGATCTTTGCTGATGTGGAAAGCAAAAGCCGATTGAAGGTTATCAACCGTGAGGTAAATATGGTCGCCCCGGCGACACCAAGTTATCTGAGATGCTCTCAAACTCCCATTACATTCGACCAGTCCGATCACCCGACTCATATAGCCACCCCTGGGAGGCAAGCTTCGGTGGTCGACCCGGTCATTGAAGGCACTCGACTGACGAAGGTGCTAATGGATGGTGGTAGCGGACTGAACATATTGTATGCGGAGACGTTAAAAGGAATGGGCATTCCGATGTCTAAACTAAGCGCCAGCAACATGAGTTTTCATGGAGTTATACCTGGAAAGAAGGCTGAGTCACTCGGCCAAGTAGCTCTGGACGTGGTGTTCGGTGACTCGAAGCATTTTCGCAAAGAGCGCTGACATTTGAAGTCGTGGATTTTCAGAGCGCTTACCACGCTATTTTGGGGAGACCAGCTTACGCACGGTTCATGGCTCGACCATGTTACGTGTACCTCAAACTGAAGATGCCCGGCCCCAAGGGCGTGATCACTATCACTGGCAATCGGAAGAAGGCAGAAGAGTGTTTTCAGAAAGGCTCGAAGATTGCCGATTCCCAGATAACAGTGGTAGAGCTAGAGGAATACAAGAAAAATGCAGATCCGAGTGATTTGTTACGGGCCAAGAAGCCCGCCACAGAATCACCGTTTCAGTCGTCTGGTGAGACGAAGCCCGTTCACATTCACCCGACCGACCCTAACGCAGCTCCGACTCACATTTCCACAACACTCGACCCTAAATAGGAAGAAACGCTCATCCAGTTCCTCCGTGAGAACTGGGACATCTTTGCATGGAAGCCTGCTGACATGCTGGGTGTTCCCAGGGGGCTAGCTGAGCATCGCCTTAGAGTTGACTCAAAAGCAAAACCTGTCAAAGAACATCTTCGACGGTCTGCCGTCCAGAAGAGAAAGGCCATTGGCGAGGAGGTGGCTCGACTGTTGGCGGCAGAGTTTATCCGAGAGATATACCACTCCGAGTGGCTCGCCAATGTCGTCATGGTCCCCAAGAAGGACAAGTCACTTCACATGTGCATTGATTTCAAACATATCAATCGGGCCTGCCCGAAAGATCATTTTCCTCTCCCTCGCATCGACCAAATTGTCGACTCGACTACGGGATGTGAGAGATTGTCTTTTCTAGACGCCTATTCCGAATACCATCAGATCTGTCTGTATGGACCCGATGAGATCAAAACAGCTTTCATCACTCCATTCGGGTGCTTCTGCTATGTCACCATGCCATTCGGCCTCAAGAATGCCGGAGCCACGTTCATGAGGATGATTCAGAAGTGTTTACTCACTCAAATCAGTCGGAATGTGGAAGCGTACATGGATGATATTGTGGTCAAATCACGAAAGGGTTCCGACCTGTTGACTGACCTCGCTGAAACATTTGCCAATCTCAGGAGGTATGATATCAAGTTCAATCCATCAAAGTGCACATTCAGAGTTTCTGGTGGAAAGTTACTCGGTTTTCTCGTTTCCGAACGAGGAATCGACGCTAACCCAGAAAAAGTTGGCACTATACTCCGAATGAAACGCCCTGTGCGGGTGCACGATGTCCAGAAGCTTACTAGATGCTTGGCCGCGTTAAGTCGATTCATCTCTCGCCTCAGTGAAAAGGCATTGCCTCTTTACCGACTGATGAAGAAGGCAGACAAGTTCGAGTGGACTCCAGAAGCTGATGCAGCGTTTGCCGAGCTAAAAGCTCTGCTCTCCACCCAGCCGGTGCTTGCTTCTCCAATCAGCAAAGAGCCTCTGTTGCTTTATATTGCAGCCACTGGACAAGTCATCAGTACAGTGCTTACGGTCGAGCGGGAAGAAGAAGGGAAAGCCTTCAAAGTTCAGCGCCCAGTGTATTATCTTTCTGAAGTTTTGACTCCATCGAAGCAAAGATATCCTCATTATCAGAAGCTTGTGTATGGGATTTACATGACCATGAAGAAGGTTGCTCATTATTTCTCTGATCATTCCATTACAGTCGTCAGTGATGCCGCACTTTCAGAGATTCTGCAAAACAGAGATGCAACTGGTCGAGTGGCAAAATGGGCGATTGAACTCCTTCCCCTTGATATCAAGTTTGAGGCAAAGAAAGCCATTAAGTCCCAAGCGATAGCAGATTTCCTTGCCGAGTGGATTGAACAACAGCAGCCGACTCAAGTTCACTCGGAGCATTGGACCATGTTCTTTGATGGCTCTAAAATGTTAAATGGTTCCGGTGCTGGGGTGGTTTTGGTTTCCCCCCGAGGAGATAAGCTCAGATATGTGCTCCAGGTTCACTTTGATTCCTCCAATAATGAAGCAGAATATGAGGCACTTTTATATGGGTTGCGCATGGCCATTTCACTCGGCGTCCGTCGCCTTATGGTTTATGGCGACTCAGATTTGGTGGTAAATCAGGTGATGAAAGAGTGGGACGTTAGAAGCCCAGCCATGACTGGATACTGCAATGCAGTGAGGAAGCTTGAGAAGAAATTCGAAGGGTTAGAGCTCCACCATATACCCCGACTGAAGAATCAAGCGGCTGATGATTTGGCGAAGATAGGTTCCAAGAGAGAAGCCATTCCTAGTGACGTGTTCTTGGAACATATCCATACTCCATCAGTCAAAGAAGATCCTTTTACCGAAGAAGCTCCACAGCCCAAGAGTGTCACAGATCCGACTGAGGTTGAAGTTCCAGCAGTGGTCGACCTGATCATGGAGGCTTTAGTGATCACTCCCGATTGGACAGTACCATATATCGCGTATATCTTGAGGAAAGAGCTCCCGGAGGACGAGGAAGAGGCTTGACAGATCGTCCGCCGATCCAAAGCCTTTACTGTGATAAGGGGACAGCTGTACAGAGAGACACTACTAGGGAAAACCTTATACACAGAATGTTACCAGTAGCGCTTGTTAAAATGAGGCGCTACTGCTACTTTGCAGTAGCGCGTTCGGCAGAACCGCGCTACAGTTAGCAGATTAGCAGTAGCGCTGTCCTTGCAGAAAGCGCTACTACTATAATTGCCACACCGTTCCTGGCGTGCTAGGTATAGTAGTAGCGCCCTTCTACGGACAGCGCTACTACTATGGATTTTAGCAGCAGCGCGTTTTTCCTTCCCACGCTACAGTTAAAGCTATTTTCACCTAACCCCCCGCGCGGCCTGATTCCCTCTCCTCTGCTTCCTCCCCCAATTCCCGACCCCGCCTCGCCATCGCCGTCTCCCCCGACCCCGCCTCGCCGCCGTCTCCCCCGACCCCGCCTCGCCGCGCCTCGGTGCCGCCGTCTCCCCCGACCCCGCCTCGCCGCCGTCTCCCCCGACCCCGCCTCGCCGCCGTCTCCCCCGACCCCGCCTCGCCGCCGTCTCCCCCGACCCGGCCGCCTCGCCGCGCCTCGGTGCCGCCGTCTCCCCCGACCCCATCTCTCTCCCCGCCCTCTGTAAGCACTCTCCCCTTCCGATCCCTCTCTACCCTTCTGATCCCTCTTCTCTGCTTAGTATGAACCCTAGGTATTTAGTGCTAGTTAGTATGAACCCTAGGCTATTTTTAGTGCTAGTTAGTTAATTACTTAGATGGTAATTAGGGCAGTAGTTCCTAGGTACTAGTTAGTTAGTAAGAATTAGGTACTAATTAGGTACTAGAATATTTTTATTTATAGTATTATTTTTAGTAAGAACTAGTTGAATTAATAGAACTAGTTAGTAAGAACTTGTTTCTATTTTTTAGTTAAAGCAATTTTTCCCGCCTCGACGTGGACGATGCCTATCCCGCATCCTCGTCGTCGAGTCGGCGGAGGACGACACCTGCTTGACCAGATCGGCCATGTCCGGGACTGGGCTCCGCCGGGGTGGTACTGGGAGGCGCTACCTACCGGGGGGCGCAGGTTGGTGAGGAGCCAGCCTGTCGTTGACCCGAACCTTGTTTGGTGGCGGTCGCGTGGGCCAGTGACAATCCAGAGGCTCGAGGACTCCGCGGAGGTGGTGCGTCACCGTGTCAGTGAGGAGGACGCGCACGTCCGTCACTACTTGTTTGCGTTGGAGCACAGGCCGTTCTCCAATACCTGGCAGGTTCTCCGGGGATCTCACTGGAGCTATGATCCCGTGATGGTGCCTTCTCTGTGGGTGTCCACCGCCCGCGCCGATATCCGTCGTGTGCTAGAGTTTTAGTTGTATTAGTGATGTTATATGTATGACACTATTCGTGATGCATTAGTGATAATATTCAACGATGTACTGACGCATGAGATGATCTACTTTTGCTTATTGAATGCATGCTAATTTGAGTCCTATAAGATATTTTGAAATGTATATCTTGTGTTGCTCAATATCCAAGTGGCCGGTCATGTTTGCAGGTTATACCTTCGAGTGGCCTATGTTTTGCCGGAGTGTTGATTCATTTCCGTTCCGGCAAATTTCAGGCGCTCGATATGTCCTATTTTAGCAAAGGTCATGCCGGATTTTTCCGTGAATTTTGGCATGACTTGTGCTAGAATATGTAGGAAATATCGAGTGCCCCGGATTTGTGTGTTGAGTATCTTGGTAGTTGTCTTCGATCGATTTTCAATTAATGTTTTAACTATGAACATAGGAAACGTCTGACGACGAGAAGGATTTCGGTATTTGCAAATACTGCGAAGACGAGCGCGGCCTGTGCGACGGAATCTTCCTAGATGATGATAGGCGCTTCAACATCAAGCTGGACGAGAACTTCGAAGTGGATACAGTAAGTCACAACGACAAGTCTTTTTTCGTAATTAAGCATGACATCTGCTTCATTTGCTTCAACTTATATTTTTTTTACTATTCTACTAGCGTATCCCCTGCCATACAAGAGTTTTTGTATTGGATAAGATAGGTTTCAGTCATAGTATGGAGGAAAAGAAAGTTTACTTGAAGACCGAGCATGGTTATATTTTCCATGCGAAGTTATACAATTCAGACGACTACACGTATTTTAGATGCAAAACATGGTGAGCACTATGCAAGACTTATGCATTTGAGCCTGATATGGTTATCACCTTTGATATTCGTTTGAAAGATGATATTGAAGGTAATACCGACATCTGGGTCAATGTGCAAATGCCTCCAGTTATACCATTATGTAAGTTTCTCAACCATATTTATGTCTTTGATATTGTTTATTCAAAAATAGTTGACAACTAATTTGTATTGTCAGCTTATTTCCGTGCAAGCAAACATGTCCAGCGCTTGGTAGACAGGACCGTATACTGTCCTGGGGCTGAACTCAACTGCGAGGAGCTCAGTCATTATGTTTCATGGCTTGAGGATCTTGATACTGTCAAGACAAATTTTCTTCCTGCATTTAGAAATCTTAGTACTGAAAATGTGCGACCAATAGTGTTCGTAATGAACTACGGTCACATCCATTTAGGAAGGATGGTAAGATTTTTACTTTTTATCCTCATTGCATCTTTTCCATACATTATTTTTGAAGCTAAACTTCATTGCTAAGTATGTTACCATACGATGTTCTTCAACAGGGACTCCCGATGAATGTTGTGCCTTATGGGATCGAGACTAAAGGTATCATGAGTATTATCAACTTACGGCCAAGATATCTTGTAGCTTACTTTAGTGCATTCAAGATTAGCGACGGATGCTTAATAGTGCAAGACTGGACCAAATATGTGTTGGGGGAGCGCAGAGAAGTACTAGGGAGCAGCAACCAGAGTCGCCTTCCACGATTAGGAGACAGGTTCATCTGCATGCTCCAACTTGATTAAGGAGGAGAGCTACACATGTTTTATGTTCTTTTACCTAAGAGAGAGCAGCAGGAGTGAGTAGCTGGCTAGAAATGAGTTTCAGGATGATGATGTGCTACACTATTACTATGATGATAAAATAGCTAGTGTTGGTGGTAATGACTATGATGATTATTATTAGCTAGTGTTAGTGGTGATTAAATAAATAATGTTGGTGGTAATGACCATGATGATGATTAAATATCTTGTGCTGGCGGATTAGATTCAAGTGGAGGCAACATGTGGTGCACATCGAAAGTACTACTAATCCAAAGTAGATCAAGTTTGGATTAGTAGTATACTTTTGACATGCAACACATATTGCCTCCACTTGAACCTAATCCACCTTCATTTAATACACTGTTATGAACATAATGATGTAAACCTCATAACAGCTGGTATTGTACCAATATTTGTATGATGGCGCATAAATACACTAAAAATAAAAAAATTATAAAAAAAATACTAGTAGCGATGGAAAGGAAACACGCTGCAAGTAGATAACTTAGCAGTAGCGCGGTACTGAACAAGCGCTGCAGCTATTTGTACTAGCAGTAGCGCGTGATGGCACGCGTTACTGCTAAGCAATAGCTGTAGCGCCTTATTAGTAGCGCGGCTTCCCGCGCTACTAGTAGGCACAAAACACGCGCTACTGCTAGGGTTTTCCCTAGTAGTGAGAGCGCGACTGGAGTTGGCCAGAAATGCATAATGCCAGAAGAAGGTCGGATAATCCTTGATGACATCCACTCGGGGACCTGTGGCCATCATGCGTCCTCTCGGACCATCGTGGCCAAAGCATACCGAGCCGGATTTTACTGGCCAAGAGCGAATGAAATGGCAAAAGAGATAGTCGACAAGTGTGAGGGTTGTCAATTTTACTCCAATATGTCACACAAGCCTGCATCAACTCTGAAGACCATACCACTCGTCTGGCCCTTCACAGTATGGGGATTGGATATGGTTGGGCCCTTGAGAACATGCCGAAGCGGTTTCACACATGTGCTGGTCGCAGTCGACAAGTTCACCAAGTGGATCGAGGCTAAACCCATCAAGAACCTTGATGCCGGTACTGCTGTCAGCTTCATCAGAGAATTGATATTCAGATATGGAGTCCCGCACAGCATCATCACTAACAACGGGTCAAACTTCGATTCAGAGGAATTCAGGGCGTTCTGCACATCTCAGGGCACACGAGTCGACTATGCTTCAGTCGCCCATCCTCAGTCGAATGGACAAGCAGAGCGGGCCAATGGCTTGATTCTCAAAGGGTTGAAACCCCGACTGATGCATGATCTCAAGCATGCGGCTGGAGCATGGGTCGACGAACTTCCCTCGGTGCTTTGGGGGCTAAGGACCACGCCTAACCAGTCGACTGGAAGAACTCCATTCTTCTTGGTCTACGGAGCTGAAGCGGTCTTGCCGAGTGACCTGCTCCACAATGCTCATTGGGTCGAGCTCTACACCGAAGCTGAAGCAGAACAAGCACGCCAGGATGCAGTCGACCTTTTGGAGGAAGAAAGGGAGATGGCTCTGACCCGATCGACCATTTACCAACAAGACTTGCGTCGTTTCCACGCCAAAAACGTGAAGAGTCGAGCCTTCCAGGAAGGAGATTTGGTTCTCCGAGTGGATCAGCAGAAACCACACAAGCTTGCTCCTTCTTGGGAAGGTCCCTTCATCGTCACCAAGGTTCTCCACAACGGAGCGTACCGTCTTTACAACGTCGAGCACAACATCGACGAGCCCCGAGCTTGGAATGCGGAGCTACTCCGCCCCTTTTACACCTAAGTATTCACTCGGATGAGTTGTAATAAAAGTACTTCTGTAGTTCATGTTTCACAAGATAATAGTGTCATAATTTCCCCAATGATTGTTGTCACTTTTATTTGTTCAATAAAATTTCCCCTCAGTGGGTGGCTTAGCTGCGAATCCGTTTCGCCTAAGTTTGTAAAAAAATCCTTGCCGAGTGGAGAGCCAGCCTCCCACTCGGGGGCTTAGCTGCGAATCCGTTTCGCCTAAGTTTCAATAAAATCCTTGCCAAGTGGAGAGCCAGCCTCCCACTCGGGGGCTTAGCTGCGAATCCGTTTCGCCTAAGTTTCAATAAAATCCTACCGAGTGGTGAGCCAGCCTCCCACTCGGGGGCTTAGCTGCAGTCCAAGTACTCGCCTAAGTTTCAATAAAATCCTACCGAGTGGTGAGCCAGCCTCCCACTTGGAGGCTTAGCTGCAGTCCAAGTACTCGCCTAAGTTAGTCAAAATCCTACCAAGTGGTAAGCCAGCCTTCCACTAGGAGGCTTAGCTGCAGTCCAAGCACTCGCCTAAGTTCAAATACAACATGCGCTCCGCAAGGAGGACGAGGTGCAGGTCGACTGCTACCCTCTCCTTCCGAGCTACGCCACAAGTACAACGTGCGCTCCGCAAGGAAGACGAGGTGCAGGTCGATTGCTACCCTCTCCTCTCGAGCTACGCCACAAGTACAAAGTGCTCTCCATAAGGAAGACGAGGTAGATTAACGCCTTATCCCTCAGAGAGACGCCGTAAAAAATCCTACCGAGTGGAGAGCAGACCTCCCACTCGGGGGCTTAGCTGCAGCCCAGTGCTCGCCTAAGTTTTTGAAAATCCTACCGAGTGGAGAGCAAACCTCCCACTCGGGGGCTTAGCTGCAGCCCAGTGCTCGCCTAAGTTTTTGAAAATCTTACCGAGTGGAGAGCAGACCTCCCACTCGGAGGCTTAGCTGCAACCCAGTGCTCGCCTAAGTTTTTGAAAATCCTACCGAGTGGAGAGCAGACCTCCCACTCGGAGGCTTAGCTGCAGCTCAGTGCTCGCCTAAGTTTTCGAAAATCCTACCGAGTGGAGAGCAGACCTCCCACTCGGGGGCTTAGCTGCAGCCCAGTGCTCGCCTAAGTTTTTGAAATCCTACCAAATGGAGAGCAGACTTCCCACTCGGGGGGCTTAGCTGCAGCCCAGTGCTTGCCTAAGTATATTGGGGAACAAGTCGATTGCAATAAGCGCCTCGCTTTAGCCTGCAAAAGACACCTCAAACCAAATGCAAACATATTCAACGTCGAATCCAAGTTCGGATAACGCCTAATGGAATCGAAAGTGCTCAGGCGCTAAGCCTATTAAGGTTTGTCGGTTACAAAAATCACTCGGCATACCGAGGCAAATTTAAAGTATCAAGCTCAGAAGTTTTTTACCCCTCCTATGGAGGGCTGGAAGGTGCAACAAACTCATCCAGGTCGATTCCATCTGCAATCCGAGTGGCAGCGGCGATGAAGGTCTCCATGAAAGATCGGAAATCGTTCTTCTTGGTGTTAGCCACCCTAAGGGCTGCCAGCTTGTCCTCTCGTGCATCCTTGCAGTGAATGCGGGCCAGTGACAGAGCAACATCCGCGCCACACCTGGCAGAAGACTTCTTCCACTCCTGCACTCGACTTGGGACCTTTTTCAGTCGAGTCATCAGAGACTCGAGGTCGTTCTGGAGCGTCTCTCTTGGCCAGAGTGTTGTGTCGATGCGGGAAGTTGCGACCTTCAGCCTTGCGAGATAATCGATGACAGCAGCAACACGAGATTCGAGCCGGAGCACATTCATGGCGACTTCATCATTCACAGGAGAGTTGATGGGATCCAGGTTTATTTCCAGTCGACCAGTCTCCTCTTCAAAGTTCTGGCAAAATTCTGCAAGCACAACCACCGAGTCAAGACAACAGTCGGATGGAAAGATCACAGTTAGAATGTCTGTTTGATACAAAAGATTACCTTCAAGCATGAGGAATAGCTTCTTGGCGAGTCCACCCAGATAAGCCTCCAGATCGTTCTTCTTTCCCACCAACTCACTGGCCTTGTCACTCAGGGCAATCTTATCACTTTTCAGTCGACTGACCTCCTTGTTGGCAGCATCAAGAGCAGCTTTCAGATTGGTGTTTTCTTCTTCAAGCTTGGTGACTGAAGCCAGCTTCTCATCTGCGAGCTTGGTCTTCTCTAAAGCCGCTTTTTGCATCTCAGCCAAGTCAAGGTCTTTCTTCTTCAGGGCATCCCTCACCTTGTCTTCAAAGTTACAGTGAGATCAGACTCGGAAACGGACGAGAGGCAAAGGCAGTCGTCGAGGGTCTCACCAAACATACCTTTTGCTTCCTCCTTCGCCTTCGTTAAGTTCTCCTGGACCAGTTTCAGATCAAGCTCGAGCTGGATGTGCTTGTTCTCCAACTCAGTGTAACGAGCCGCAAGCTCACAGGATTTCTGTGAAGAACCAATCGACAGATGTCAAAGACAATTCACTTCCCAGTGACTAAGGAAAAAATCATAACGTTTCTAAGACTACGGCCGAATACAAACATTCGACCATAGTCTCGGGGACTACACCCAGTGGGTGCACTCAGCGTGCCCCCACTAGTTTTATCAGTTAGAGTCGACCAGTCGACCAACAACAAAAAAAATGGAAGATGTTCTTCAGACTGTAGTTGACTGCCAGCAGTCGACCACAGTCTCGGGGACTACACCCAGTTGGTGCACTCAGCGTGCCCCCACCGGTCTATCAATCCATTCGACCTGATCGAGTAGAGAAAGAGCTTAAAACATAAAGACTATGGTCAACTGCCAGCAGTCCACCATAGCCTTGGGGACTACACCCAGTGGGCGCACTCAGCGTGCCCCCACTAACCCAGAATTTCAATCAACACACCCAGTGGGTGTATGACAGATACTAAAATTTTCAGAGAGAAGGATTTTCAGGTATCATATCCTAACAGAACAGGCGGTGACCGACTGACCTGAACGTTACTCTGAAGAGCTGAACTGGCGTCATATGCTGCCTGACTGGCGTCTCGGAGTGCCTTCACCTGCTCCATCATGACTCCCGCCTGGCGTATTGCTTCTTTCGCAGCACTGGCTTGGTCTTCTGGGACGTGGTGGGTCGAGAAAAGTGAAGGCTGTGCAGCACTCGACGACGAGGGGCGAGCACTCGTCAACGGCACCGCAAAGGATACCGTAGGCCGAGTGGCGTTGTCTCCCTCCACGACCAGTGTCTCGGGTGCTGGCACGTCCTGAGTCGCCTTGCCAGCAAACGCTTTCCTGTTCCTCCTCTGCCTCAGTGGTTCCTCATCGTCGTCGTCAGGAAGGTCAATAACGACGTTAGAGGGAGCTGCAGAAAGAATCAAAATAAGAAACAAGAATCCAATCGACTGAAGACGGAACTACAAGAGTCATACCAGGTTTCGAAGAAACAGCATCCTCCATCTCCTGATCTTCAGCCCTGACCGAGGTATCAGAAGTAGCAGCACTACAGTCCCAAAAGTCAGTCGATTAGCTCATGAGTCGACCAAGAATAGGTTCAGGAAACAGGAAACTCAAATTACACCATTACCCTGAGATTGTGGGGATCGCCATCTTCATCTTCGGCAAGACCTTCGCCGGCACCACTCGAGATTGCTTCGGGGCTTTCTTAGTCGACACCGGAGAAGTCGTCCGAGGACGCTTGGTCGACTGCGCGACGGTCGCGACCCCCTTACCACGCTCGGCCGCGGGATCATGAACAAGCTTCGAACGTCTTTCCGAGCGAGGAGGCACAACTTCCTCCTCCTCCTCCTCTTCTTCCTCCTCACCAGAATCATCACCTTCATCATCGTCATCAGCATCCGAATCCCACTCCACCGGGCTTTCGCCCCCACTTCCTTCCTCCTCCTCAGTCAGCGTTTGCGCTCCATTGGGCATCGAGTATAACTCAGTGGTGGCCTGACAGACAACAAAACAAAACAAAGGTCAATCGACCAATTTGAAGCGAAGCAGAATGAATAAAGCAAGATTGCAATTGGGAATAAGTGGTCATACCGTGTCCGGTGTGTAGGTATGGTCGAATGGTGGAATCCTCCTAGCTCCTCGAGGGTTTTCCTTATTCCCTGTGATTGAGGCCATCCACCTCTCCAGTGTGGCGTCGTCGACTGCTTCTGGATGGACCCTAGTGGTGCCTTCGGTACCGCAGTACAGCCACATCGGGTGGCCTCAGTACTGAAGCGGCTGGATGCGCCGTCTAAGGAAGACCTCCAGAAGGTCCATACCCGTCACTCCGTCCCGAACGAGCTGGACTACGCGCTCCATCAACATTTTTACCTGAGCTTTCTCCTCAAGGAGCACCTTCAGAGAAGAGGGTTTGTTCACTCGGTCCATGGAGAACGGAGGGAGACCAGTCGACTGCCCCGACGTCGACTCGTCTTGGCAGTAGAACCAGGTCGACTGCCACCCTCTAACCGACTCAGGAAGGGTCATGGCCGGGAAAGTACTCTTACTACTCATCTGAATCCCAAGACCCCCGCACATCTGGATAACCTTAGTCCTCTCATCATCCGGACTCGCCTTTCACCGTCTGTGAGCGACAGGTGAATATGTGCTTAAAGAGACCCCAGTGCGGTCGACAACCCAGGAAGTTCTCACACATGGACACGAAAGAAGCAAGATAGGCAATGAAATTGGGAGTGAAATGGTGGAGTTACGCCCCAAAGAAGTTCAGGAACCCTCGGAAGAAAACACTCGGCGGTAGAGAAAACCCACGGTCTACATGAGTGGCTAGGAGAATGCACTCACCCTCCTGCGGTTGCGGTTGCCACTCGGTCCCCGGAAGCCTTGCTGACCCATGGGAGATCAGACCCTCATTGGCCAGGTCATTGAGATCCGCCTCGTTGATGGTCGAGCGGATCCAATCCCCTTGGACCCAACCTTGCGGTAGGCGGGACCTAGACGAAGATCCGCCCCGACTGGACGCTCTCCCCTTCGCTTTCCCCGTCGCCGTCGCCTTCTTCGCGCGTTCCAAGGCCGCCGTCTTCTCCTTCACCATTGTCGCCAGCGAAGCACGCGAGGAGTGGATGGGTGGAAGCGAGAGCAGGCACAGCGGGCGGAGGTGGAGAAGGCAGCGAGGGGAATGAGGAAGCATTGTTCAAAAACCCTCGCCCGGCGCCTTATATAAGGACACTTCCGGGTGGCTGACAAGTAGGCATGGGCGGTCCTGTCACATCCCAAAACAGTCGCGCACGTGTGATACGTGGCGAAAAAGGCAGCGCGGAAATCGAGGCGTCTACGCCTTATCCCATCCGAGTACCGCGGTCCACCCCGCTTCGCGCGCTTCCCAAAATTCGGATCCCACAAAATCAGCTAACAGCAGATCGATCTGTCAGACGGTAGATTTCCTGCGATCCGTCGCTCAGAAGTTCAATAAGTGCAAAAGTTCACTCGACAGAAGAAAGGAATGGATCAGGGCGACTAAAAGAAAAGTTGCTGCTATCATTACAAAAGATTATTGATCCAAGATGAAACATGTTCAGAACACAAAAAACAGGTCGGAAAGATTATCAACTCCTTCCTCACTCACACCTCGATCCATTCGGGGGCTAATGATGAAGTCATGTACCTAGGATAGGGTCACAGGTCTGCCCAAAGTACCCTCCCCAAGGACATCTTCAGAAGAAGCTACCTTCCAGTCGACCAAGAAGGACTCCACTCGACAGACTCGAAGACACTCGACCATGAAGACTCACTCGACTACCAGGAGATCAAGAGCCACTCTGCATCCAATCGGTATGTAATTAAGTAGTCTTTATGGTCATGATGACACTTTATGTAAGGCGTTACCAGTAACGCCCATCTTTATGTACTTTAAACCCTGCATAACTGAGGGCCGGAGGGGTCGGGCAGACACTATATAAGCCACCCCCCTCCTCGGTGTAAAGGGTTCGCACCCCTGTAATTTTCGCACACATAATCCAATCAACCGCCTCCGGGCTCCGAGACGTAGGGCTGTTACTTCCTCTGAGAAGGGCCTGAACTCGTAAATCCTTTGTCTGTACAACTGCTCCATAGCTAGGATCTTGCCTCTCCATACCTACCCCCCATTCAACTGTCAGACTTAGAACCACGACAGTTGCCGATCGTTTGACACGTGTGCTTCACCTGATCCGTTGTGAGAGCACCCTGGAATAATAAAAAAGACAACCCCATCAACATCTTGGATATCGCTACACCGAACTAGCCCAATCGGATCCAACGTGAACAGGGGGCGCCACTAGCCTTGGATATAGCCAACAACTTCATTCCTTTTCGAAGTTTAGGTGGCGTCACCACTGCTCTTGGCGCTATGAGCCTCTAAGTGCTTCGCTGGGGACTTTGTTTTCTTCTTTCTTCTTATGATCTTTTGGCTGTGTGCATTCTTGATGTCTCTTTAGACATTATATTGTTGCAGAGGCCGGGTGTAACTGATACCATCTTTGTAAGAAATTTAGGGTTTGTGGTCTACCCCCTATTCCTCTTGACTTATCCGTGGTGCCGCTCACAATTCGCATTTCTGAGGCTAGGGGGTAGGGACCTTCTTATACTGTCTTTCCAAAGAGTCCACCTCTTATACAGATACAAGATTCCTAGTTTTTTCGATAGTTTCCGGGATAGAGTCCAGATCAAATTACCAACCACGATCATATTTGTCTGTTAACGGATTCTACCCGTTATGTCCCCGGAGCACGCGCTTGTGAGCAACACGTCATAATAGAGTGTAAATTCCTCTAATCATGTAGATCAACATTAGGGCTGTAATCTAACTATACGATCTAGCTCCTTCCGATTATCACTGTATCCGGGTAGTTTTTCCAATATAAATCACATATTGTATTCCACTGATAATCGACCGGCTTCCTTAAGCATATAACTTAAGTATGTTCCAACAAGTGATAACTCGATGATAATCATGTAAAGTAATTCCATGCACAAATATATGTATAATTCCATAATGAGGTATTCCAAATATTATTAACTCCTGATAATTTGAAGATAGTTGCAGGACACATAATTCCAACAATCTTGGTATTAATAATACTCCCTTTATCGAAAAAAGGGCACATGCCATGACTCTCGCCTGGCTCATCGCCTCATGCATGCTTTTCCCGTCCCCTTTCTCTCTGGCTAGCTGGCTCAGGGTGTTGCCTTGTGAAGACAAGATTGTACTCCCTCCATTCCACAATGTAGTGCTTCCTCTATCCACGTGCTTCAACTTTGACCGTAAATTTAACTATCAAAACCGATTGCGGCAGGAGCAAAAGTTATATCAGTGAATTCGTATTCGAAAGAAGTTTTTAATTATGTAACTTTTTCTCCCGCCGCAGTCGGTCTCGTTCGCTAAATTTATGGTCAAAGTTCAACCTCGGGAAGCGTGGGCATACTATATTTTGGAATGGAGGGAGTAGTTATGTAGTATGCATACATGAGTACGACAGACCATAGTTGGAGCACAACAATGGCTTCCATATCGATGCTGGGCACAAGAACGAGCACAGAGCATAGGCCATGGTGCTGGCCTGCTGGGAGCCTTGCGAGGGCCTGGCAGAATGCCACACCACAGGCGGAAGCTGCAGCGGTAGTGACACAGGTGCACGGTGAGACGAAGGCGATGCCGACCGGCATGGTGATGCCGAGCACAGGCAAAGAAAACCTATGTTTCAAGATAAGGCATACATCGTGTAAATGTTTCGCTCGACCAACCTATGCGGAATATTAATGTCAAAATGGGCTTTGCAAACACCAAAAAGTAAAATGGGAAGCCAAAACCAAAGCCAAATTAATAAAAATAGAATATTTATACATGAGAATTGCAACCCATAACTAAAATAGGAAGCAAAATAACATTTTGACTTTCAACCCACGAATGCCATATGTGAATGTAACACGCCAAAATGTTCAGCACTTATGGGTTATTTAGACATGTCAGAACTGGACGGACCTAAACTAATTCATCTAAAAATGCCTAAATCAATCAAGAAATAAATGCAACGCAAAAAAGAAGGAATAAATATCAAATTAATGTCAAAATGGGCTTTGCAAAAAATCAAATTAATAAAATATAGAATCTATACATGAGAATTACAACAGATAACTAAAATAGGTAGCAAAATAACAAAAAAAAATTGCGGGTGATAATAACATTTTTCTGTTCTTTTGAAGATAGCAAAATAACATTTTGATTTTCAGTTGGCGAATGACCTATGTGAATGTAACATGCCTAGATGTTAAAAATTCATGGGTTGTTTAGATATGGAAGAAACGCACGGTAAACCGGGAAATAATTGAAACAAAAAAAATTGAAGAAATTGAAATGAACATGAATGCTAGAATGGGGTTTTGCTAACGCCAACAAGTGAAAAACAAACCTCGCCCACCTTATGGGTTATTTAGACATGTCATATGTGAATAACATTTTGACTTTCAACCCACGAATGCCATATGTGAATGTAACACGCCAAAATGTTCAGCACTTATGGGTTATTTAGACATGTCAGAACTGGACGGACCTAAACTAATTCATCTAAAAATGCCTAAATCAATCAAGAAATAAATGCAACGCAAAAAAGAAGGAATAAATATCAAATTAATGTCAAAATGGGCTTTGCAAAAAATCAAATTAATAAAATATAGAATCTATACATGAGAATTACAACAGATAACTAAAATAGGTAGCAAAATAACAAAAAAAATTGTGGGTGATAATAACATTTTTCTGTTCTTTTGAAGATAGCAAAATAACATTTTGATTTTCAGTTGGCGAATGACCTATGTGAATGTAACATGCCTAGATGTTAAAAATTCATGGGTTGTTTAGATATGGAAGAAACGCACGGTAAACCGGGAAATAATTGAAACAAAAAAAATTGAAGAAATTGAAATGAACATGAATGCTAGAATGGGGTTTTGCTAACGCCAACAAGTGAAAAACAAACCTCGCCCACCTTGGGGCTCGAACCCAAGACCACAAGGTTAAGAGCCTTGCGCTCTACCAACTGAGCTAGACGGGCAATTTGATCGGTTTTCCAAATTGCCATTCCTGGATCGCGTTGTCGCAAGTGATGCGAACATTGAGCTAGATCCACAGGAAATTAAGCTAGTTCTCTGAATATCACTAGGTGATTGATTGATTTTTCCTATTTGGTATGTTGGGCACATCTACGGCGGTGGCTGCTTTGAGCAAGGTGCAGAGATCCTTCGGACAATGTTCTGAACATGATGTGCTTATGTGTTCGGACAATGCTCTAAAACGCCACCTCGGTTGCAGTATTACCTGTAAAAACGTATCCAAAAGGCACCATTACATATAAATACATGAAGATGGCAATGCAATGACAAATGAACACACAATTTATCAGTTAGACTGGAAACAATTAATTGATATTTGATTCCCTGATTTACAATTCGGATGTGCACTCTCAATCCTAATAGCAGGATGTGATCATGTAATGTTGAATCTCAAGGCGTCATGTATATAATTCTGTAACAAAAGGGCACATTATAGCAATGGAAGAGAGTGTCAAGGAGAGGCAAATGAATCCTAAGCCTTACAACAATGCTAAGCAATGGAAGAGAGTGTCAAGGAGGGCACATTATAACTGACAACACGCCATGTTTGTTGAAGTCCAAGGAATTGCCACTCAAGGGAACAACAATGCTCCTATTCCACACAAGAGCACAACCAAAGGACGCAAAATCCCTCGAACTTGTCGCCCGCCACTGGGCACGTCGATGTCTACCGCTGGGATGCCTTCACAAGAAACGCCTTCTTTTCCTTTTAGGCACTCGTCGCCGAATAGGCCTGGTGGGTAGCCAAGGAAGTTGATGTAGCTGAACATTGTGTCTGCACAGTTAGTGCTCTGGTTGTTGATATACGTGGCAAATGGGCATGCAAATTCCTTGAAAGCATCACAACATTCCGTAGGAGGGTATTGTGGCCCTTTGCACTTGTTTGTGAGGATCGTGTAGTTCTGGGTCTCGAAGCTCATAGGGCAGTCTGATAATCATGGACAAGAATAAACCAAAGCATATCAGATGAAGGTACTGGTAAGTCCTGAACGTGGTGAGAAGTACGGTCTCTACTTTTCTATGCAAGGATGAAAATCTTGGTTTAGTTCTAGATACATCCTTTTTTGTCCATTTTGATGACAAGTATTTTTGGACGGAGGGAGTAGTAATGTATGGGAATTTGAATTATAGAGTCCCAACTTTTACTACTAGGATAGTTGGTAGTTTCCGGTCAAACTCTGTTTTTATAAGTCCAGAAACTCCACATCAGCCGCTCAACTCTAAGCGCACATGAGCACAATCAATGGAGCTATATTCAGTTAACAAGCATGTGGATTCAGTATCTGTACCATCAAATCCGCACCAAGTCAGTTAACACAGACAGAGTATGTCTTCCAAGATCTTCTGTAGTTCTGTATCACTAAAACCAGACCAAAACTTAGCAAGAGGAAGAAACTAAACCACGTACCATTCTTGGTCTGCAGCAAGCTCCTCCCAGTAGATCCGGTGCTGGCCTGGAATAAGCTGTCTGCTCAAGCACAAAGAAAACAGAACAAACCCATCACAGTTCCTCCAAGATGCAAAATACTAGTGCGGAGTAGTTGGGACGGGAGCACCGGAGCACGCACGGACCAGACAGGAAGGGCGACGCGGAGGCGGAGGCGAGTCCGGCCATGACGGCGGCGGGGAAGAGGAAGATGAACCGCCGGGTCAGCGCCATCGCTGGGGCCTCTTCAGCGGGTGGTTCCTTTCTTGGGCGAGCACCACGGGTCCACGGTCAACTTGCGCAGGCTGCCCTGGACGCGAAGATGGCTTGGCACTCTGTTCTCTAGTGGACTGGTGTGTGGTGCGGATATGGGAAGCTCTGGCCTCCGCTAGCACTTCGAAGGCGACGACGACCGCCATCACAGCGCAATATGTGAGGTCGCCGCCACTGGCTCGGCAAATTCCTCAGGCCTATACGGTTGTCACTCTCTTTAGAAAACTAGCACTATAGTGTTATGTAAAAGATTTTTTTGCGAGAAATTATGTAAAAGAAATAAGACTATAGCGCTCAATATAAACTTCCATGATTTAATTGGAACAAAATAAAAAACGAGAGTGTACGAAAAAATAAAGCTAGTGGAAATACTAATGGGTCGAGCATCTCCAGCAGATTAAAAAAAGGGGCCATTTGCATTTCTGCCCTTAACTCGAACCACCTACTCAGATTTGCCCCTAATTTCAAAGCATGCTCAAATTTGCCTCTCTACCGTTAAGTCACTACTCAGAAATGCCCTTCCGTCCAGTCAAAGGCCTTTGATCGTCACAATCCTATGTGTACTGTAGCAGACGGAAAGTGCTACAGTATTGGACGGAAAGTGCTACGGTACTGTACGGAAGGGCATTTCTGAGTAGTGACTTAATGGCGAAGGGGCAAATTTGAGCATGCTTCAAAATTAGAGGCAAATCTAAGTAGTGGATTCGAGTTAAGGGCACAGATGTAAATGTCCCAAAAAAAAAAAAGCTTTCCTTCTCGTCTTATAAGGACTCTTCCAATAAATTAATTGAGCTTCACAAGTGTATTGGTGTAGCAGATCACCAATAAAATCATCCCAATTATCCAACCTAACAAATAGGCCACACTTGTCAGTGAGCCATTTTTTCCTTCTCGTCTCTCTAAGATGCATCTTTCTCTCTGACAAGGCGGCGGAGACCAATGGGGAGCCGGGGAGGCACACCAAAGCCACGACGACGGCGGAGCAAGGGGCGCCGAATAGGGAGCCAACTAGGTGCGGGTGGGGTGACGACATGCACACGCGATGGAGGTGACGTCTTGCGCCGCCTAGGCGTGCACCGATTTGCAAGGCTGAATGGAGAGCCAGGGATGTGCGGGTGCACGGGCAATATATCAGTGGTAGTGGCCCGACGGTGCCGCCAACAGAAGAGACGCGAGCGTCGTCGGATGGAGGGGAGGAAGTGCGGCAGCGGCATCTGACCCAGCGACAATGGAGTCGACATGGGCGCGGCCTCACGCGACGACCCAGAAAGCAAGTGAGGCGGTGGGGTGGTGGTGCAGGGGGCCTAGTGGCGAGGCAGGAGGGCGGCGGTGCGACCTGTTTGTGGAGCAACCACGCGCATCGCCCCGGTGGGCATGGAAAGCGGTGGCGGCAGCAGGCCTAGCGGCGAGTGGTCGACAGCGGCAATTCAAGCATCGGTCAAACATACAAGTGGCACGTGGGAGCATGAAAAGTCGGGTTGTTGGTTCTCTCCAACGCGAATTTTATTACAGGGGAAGATGCATCTTCCCATCATCCCCTCTATGCAGGGAGAGTTGGGTATTTTTTTTCCATCATAGAAAAATATTGGCCCAGACCATGGGGGTGCTTCGGCACGGCGGTCCCATTCATGCGTGGTCCATGCTGAGGTGACGACTTTCTGGCGGTCCGATGTATCTAGCCCTGGACGGCGCGGCGGTGGCCCTGGTTGGTGAGGCTACACGGTCTGTCTTTGTGGTGAGTGGAGTTGCGGCAGGGGTTGCGTCTCATCTTGGTTGTTTGGGTAGCTAAGGGAGGGGTGGTGAGTGATCCTGGTGTCATTGTGGCTTCAGTGACGGCAGCTCCCTAGTTTGGATTTCTAGACCTTGCACTAGCTGAAGCATCACCCCCCTTTGCGGGTTGGGTCGACTTCCGTGTGTGGCACCTATGAGGGTCCGAGTAAGAGCTCTGCGCTTCGGCACCGATGATTCCTAAGAGCTCTAGTGTAAAAACCTTAGGTTGTCTTCTCGGGCTCGATAACAATGGTGCATGCGGTTATCACCCTCTTGAGGGTGTCTTCGTGGAGCCACGGTCTCCTTGGGCTATAGCTGGCCAATGACTTCAGGCATGCCTTGTCCCTGACTTGTAGCGGCCTCAACTCTTGCTTAGGGTGATCCAAATGATCTCCTATCTTATAGATGTGTACCTATGATCTCGGTTCTCGGTCCTTGCTATCTCTATGTAGGATTGATGCTCTACGGCCTGGGGTGAGGGGTAGTCTAAATGGCAAGTCGTCCCTTTGAGAGATGGCTTGGCATGTTCGGAACTACGATATCCGGTGGTTTCTCAAGGCGGTGCAGTTTCAATCATATTTCGTAGTCATGGTTGTCTCTTGTAGGTATGGTCTGTCTCATGTTTTCACAAATCAATATTGGGTTAGTAGTACCTATGCTACTCGCTGGGATGTTATTTTATTTTTCTTTAGACCAGCTTGTTTGAGGATTTCCTCACTTCTTTATATCTGCTCGGTCATTTTGGCTTTGTATATAAAGCCAAACGAAAGTCTATTCCGAGAAAAGTAAAGGAAGTGTTAAATGAATCACCATATTTCCACATTATTAAACCAAACTAAGAATAGAAAATAAAGGCCGAAAACACATGATGAAGTATACTACTCTGGTAGAGTTAACTATCAATAGCTACAAAAAAGTCTGCAAAAGGATGATTTGCATCATACATATACATTCTAATTAATAAAAAAATAATTTAGAAAACATTGTTTAGTTGTGCCAAGGTGGATCTAGCATTTGCAGGGCATTGAAATGAGCCAAGGATATACAGCCGTTGCGGCCACTGCTTTCGACGGCAAAACTAAAATCATAGCCAAGAGTAAAATGAAGCCCTCAACATGACTCTTCTGTAGAGTTTCTACTAGGCAGAGGATCATTGGGCACTTATCTCCACTAGATCGTGGAGTTCTCTGATTGTTGCGCAATCGCCGATCCCGCGACAGTTCCAACTCAGTACGGTAATTGGACCGGCGACGTTCACTGAACGCCCGCCAAGGAGCAGCGAAGACCTAGCCACAAAAGCGATCTACCCTTCCCTAGAAACCCTAGCGCGGAGCTCCAAGGCCGGGCGGATGAGCAGGTCGTCCCCGAGAAGCTCGAGAGTTCAGTGAAGATAATCAGGGGAGTGAGAGGCTGGTGGGTTGGTATAGGGACTCAACGCCGGCGGCCGCTGGCGGAGTAGGTCAAACCCTAATCTTTTTTTAGTAACAGGTCAAACCCTAATCATGAGGGTAAATTTCACGCCACACGGCATTATCATGAAGCTGATTTTAATGAAGCGGAGCAGTCTAAAACAAGCCTTAAACCGGCCACTGATCCGCCCTGCAATCAATTAACCTGTCGGGGCCGGCCTGGAGATGGGTTGAGTCGGGCCTTCGTGGTGGCATCCAGTTGCTCATGGGCCTGAAGATATTGGATCAGCTACACAGCGTTCTCCCCAGCCGCCCACGTCTCGTTAGGTTTCCCGTGCCTTCAACTAAAAAAAACTCCGATCCCCACCGCCGCCGCCGCCGCCATTCCCCGTCTCGCTCCGCCGCTGGAGCCACCACCCTCCTCCTCGACCGGCTCTTCCCCGCACAACTCCTCCCTCGACCGTCTCTGTGACGACTTGGACCGAAGCCACCGCCGGATCTGCTCCCCGCCGCTGCCGCCGGCCCATAGAGGATCTCGTCCTCGTCCGGCCAGCAGGCGGCGATGGCAGCGAGGGCCCTCGGGCTCGCCGGCCGAGCACTCCTGCGACCGCTCGCCTCATCAGGCGCCCAGCGCCTGCTGTCAACTGACAAGGTACGTTTACCAGTACCAGCTCCCCGGTCAAACTGATCGACATTGCTCCCTTCCGTTGCATTTCCTGCTAATTAGGCCCATCTAGCTCGCAATACGTTGGTAGAGTGGATCTCATGAACTGAAACAGATAGATAAATTCAGGAGCTAGGCCTGTCACCTCGAGTGGCATAATGCTCGGTGCCAATTCGACCAGTGGTGTCATTTCATTTCATGGGGATTAGAAGAAGATAAAAAGAAAACAGAGGAGTTTCTTTTAATCATTTCTTTGTTTCTTTCCTACTGTACTTACACCTCCGTTGCCATTTCCAGCTAACCCAACAAATTAACCGAGTCAGGTGCCTGCTGGTGACCGCAAATGCTTGCTGCTATAACCTTAAATCTTGTTAGCTGATACATTGCTATAAGTACACGCACTTTTTCTGCGTTTTTTTTCCATGTTTTGCGGAGACATCAACAGAGTGGTCCACCTTGTTATCTGGTGCTTGATACAATTTGAATCTCGATTTGTGCTTTTGCAGGGCCCACTGCAGGGCCTTGCGAACGCCGGTGATCCGATGAGCCGCCTCATCATGCAAGCACGGAACCAGACTGACGGCGGTTTTCCCCGTCACTTTGCTGAGAACGGATTCACAGCCGGTGCTGGCAGGATGGGTGGAAACGGATTTACAGCTGGTGATGGCAGGATGGGGGGAAACGGATTCACAGCCGGTGATGGCAGGATGGGTGGAAACGGATTCACAGCCCTTGGTGGCAGGATGGGTGGAACCGGATTCACTGCCGGTGGTGGCAGGTCCGGCCGGTTTAACATGGAAATGCTGCGGCCAGCAGGGGCTCCGCGAGTAAAGAGGGATGTTCTCCACGTCACGCTCAAGGGGAAGAAGACCTTTGTGACTGTGACGGACGTCAAGGGGAACAGGAAGGCTGGGGCTTCCGCTGGCTGTTTGGAGGATCGAAAGGGGCGGTCTCGTCTTGCTCGGTATGCTGGTGAAGCAACAGGGGAACACATGGGGCGAGTTGCCAGCAAGATTGGCCTCAAGTCGGTCGTTGTGAAGGTGAAAGGATACTCCTTTTTCAGGAAGAAGAAGAAGGTGATCATGGGCTTTGCGGATGGTTTCCGGGGTGAAAGAGTGAGGACCCCGTCTCCTATCATGTATGTCCACGACGTGACCCAGCTCGCGCATAATGGATGCCGGCTGCCCAAAAAGGTAAGGAAGTAAGACTGATAATAGCCCCCAGCAAGATGTGTGGAGATCAATATCCTGCCTCCAAGGAGAAGCAAAGAACGATATGTATGTATCGACTGGTTTTGTAATAATATCATCAGCCTGGAAGTATTTATGAATACTTATTAGACAGTCTTGATCGGCTTTTCTAAGGCAAAACCATATTGTCATTTCCTGTAATGTTGCTGAGGTGATGGATTTGTTTTGATATGACATGGTTGCATGCAGTTCCCTCTCCTTTTCTGGGTTTCCTATATAATGACAGCACTGCGAGTGTACGTGCGGAGATGCTACTAATTTCTTGATTTGCAAGAAGTGAAAAAGTATGAAGTTGCAAGTAATTTATACGGGTTCCGCACTAAAATAATGTTCTGTTTCAATGGTTGGCTATGTCCCCTCATTTTTCTTTTTTTAACCGTTGAGAAAATATTCTGAGATTTGATAAAATTAAATCATGGTCTGCGATTCTTTTAATTTTAAGCAAGACAAAATTCAACTCTTTAGGCCAAAATATGCAGAACTCCCTTAACGTTCCCTCTTCTCCTCTCGCTCAAACTTCTCTGTTGAAGCACTGGAGTGGTTACAGGGATGCATCTCCTGTGCTTAGTGGGTGATTATTTAGAACTTAACTAGAATCTCTAATGTAGTTAGAAGGAGTAGCTTCTCTGCTCTTATTTTGTCTGCATTAGTTGGAAAAATGTAGTATTGCAAAGGACCTTTTAACTAGAATCTTGTTGCAAGATCAGTTGCAGCAAGGAAAACACTGAATCTTTACAGCATCATACACAGACCATGCGTGGAATGAGATGAATGATTCCATGATTTCATTGATGACAGTGTACCACCTATATATCACTTGAAATTGTTACCAACTGCTTATGTTCATAATAGCAAAGCGCCAAAAGAAGAAAGCATAGTTAACCCAGATTACAAACAAAATGCAGACAACACTGAAATTTGGTGCACACACTACTGCATCCAATCATTCAGCTTGTACACGAATGCTTCCCTTCTGAGTATTATTATAAATCTTCGTAAAGCTCCCGATCGATCCTTTTTCCACCACGCCCCATATCCATCAATCGTCGGCATATATAAATAGCATTTCCAGCCCCAGCATTGTACTTAATAAGATGGCGACGATATGATGGAACTGCTCACTGCCAAGGATTTGCTCTGCAAACATCCTATTCTGATCAACGTGGTAACGACCCCCGTCGATACTACCAGCCTTGCTGATTGAATAGATATCATCGGTGTTAAGAGTGTGGGCATACGCCACTAGATCTACCTCCATACTTGATGTACAGTAGCATTTCCAAGGATGTAGAGCGGGCCAGCTCGGCTAGCCCTAATACATCAGACCAAAGGGATATACGCTTCTGCAAATCTTACATACAATGGTGCTTGCCAAGCTCTTATGAATCAGCAGGATGTTGATCTCTCCATAGCCAAGCAGAACTTTGTTCTATTTATTCTTGATTTCTATGATGGGCCTCAAGTTTGTGCTTCTTCTTGTTTTTGCTATATGATCTGGCAAGTCTTGGATGATTTGGTTTCTCGGGGAGGAGCATGTAGCAGCCAGTTGTTGCTTTCAATGGTGGTGACAACATCTTCAGTTTGGGCTATGGCAACTTCAACTTTGCAAACTTCTTCTCCATCTCTTTCCAGTTACAGATTGCCGTTGGCTGTTCATGTATTACATTCAAAGTTTTTTACGGTCATGTAGCTCACCAGGTTGTTGCTCTGTACAACCTGTCTCTACTACTCTTTCTTCAGCTCTTAGGCATTGGCTGTGCTCTTCTCTTCCTACTTGCTTCTTCAGGCCATTGTAATACCTGCTGTACTTTGCATTTGAGCTGAATGAAATTGGCACCGGTTGGTGCCTTCCCTTGTTAAAAAAAAAGGTTAACAACTAGAATAGTAACAGCCAAACTTTGTCTTATAAAGCCTAACTTAGATCTAATCATAATAAATAAATAAATTAATAGAGAATATAAGCTAGCTGTAAAAACGTCACAGGAGAGCCGCATTCTTGAAGGCGTTGCTGTTGAAGATCCTTGTCCTTCATGTGATGTCAATGGTTGGTGCGGATATGGTCTCACTTGTAGTTTGTCAATTGCAGATCTGATCGCTTTGGGGCTTCTTTTTCTTTTTCTTTTACTTTTTTCCACGCCTACGCATAGCTTTTGGTCTTGTGACCTTGCTAGTTGTTGGTGTGTTTTTGTGTGAGTGTGTGTTAGGTTGGGTGTGTGCATCCTAGTTATGCAGATGTCGGGTGTGTGCTCATATTGTATCCTCTCGATGCTTCATTTGAGCCAACAAAATCCACCCTTTGTCGGAAAAAAAATTCATGGGTTTGGCTCCAGTCGCCTGTCCTTCGAAGCGACCTCACATATGACAATGTAGAGGTCGGTGGGGGAGGATGGAATTTCCAGGTGGGTGGTGCTCAGCAACGGACGTGATGCTGGTGTGGCGCTAGCATGCCTAACATGAATATAACTCAAAACTGTAACAAAATAGACCCTAAGACTAAGACTATCAACTCAATATGATTATGCAGATGTAAAATCAATGATGCAATGCACTGAAAAGAAAAATTGTGACGTCTCATAGTGGCTTGGAAAGTGAAGATCTAACTTACATTTTTGTTGGCTTTTTCTTGGGCTCGAGGTATGACAATATATGCAACCTAGACCATGGAAAACTAGAAAGTCTCATGAAGAAACCTTGCCTAGCTGATACAACGGGATAGGTAAAAGGATGTCCAGGTGTTTTGATGAGATGAAATTGAATCATGTTGGAGGAGACTTTGATGACCCGACTGCAATGAACACTTGATGGTGTGCTGAAAAATCGATAATACTACACACACGCGCAAAACAGACGGTCTTTCATTGACCCTGCCGCCTGGCCTTTACTAATTGGCTCCCCTGATTTAAAGTGGTGGGCCCGCCTCACTCTATCAAATCTAAGCCAATCATATCCTAACCACCCCGTAAAACCAAGTAAACCCTCCGTGTGTGTAGCATCTCTCCTGAAAAATCACTAGTGTGTGTGATTATTATTTGAGCATTGCTATGTGCACGGTTCTTTCTATGTCATTTTAATACGACATTGTTTAATAGCCGTTCATTGTATAACTTCGTATGGGCCATATAGGCTATGATCATGGTTTCGTACAAGACTTGGATGTAAAATGGCCGCACGCTCAGTCATTTCGTTATTATCCCATGGAAGCTGGCGAAGAAGAATGTTCGCCATACAAGGTCATTCAAGCAACCAAGATCCCAGACACCTCAACTAGGTCCATCCATGCATCTCTTCCTTACTAACTAGCCTGTCC
Source organism: Triticum timopheevii (assembly GCA_963921465.1). Taxonomy (NCBI): domain Eukaryota; kingdom Viridiplantae; phylum Streptophyta; class Magnoliopsida; order Poales; family Poaceae; genus Triticum; species Triticum timopheevii. The sequence goes on along the minus strand of OY997266.1, from coordinate 628,922,755 downwards.
GGAGTTTGCAGGAGTGTCGTTGCCGTGGATGAGCCTGAGCGCGAACGCCCGGAGGGAAAGAAGAATCTTCCTCAGCAGCTCCCCAGTCTCCGGGTCGACGAGGTTGCCGTCGCCGTCGAACTTGCTCTGCGGATGGTGCGCAGAGACGAACCCCTCCGGCTTGTTGATGAAGTGGATGTCGAGGAAGACCCCGACCTGCCGGATGTGGTACGCCGACCTCTTGCCGCCGGACTTCCCTGACGCGCTCATTATGGCGCCGGCCCTGTCCGCCCACACGTTCGGTGGCCGCGACCCCCAGTCCAGCGCGTTCTTCAGAGGGCCTGCACAAACACTAGATTTTTCACTTCAGAATCGGGAACGTTGTGGGTTTCAGACCTTTTCAGCAAGCAAAAAACTCCCGACGAACAGGGAGCTACGTTTTTGCGTGAAGGAACAGAGCCGTGTACCTGAGATGGAGTAGTTGTACTCGGGGGAGGCGAAGAGGAAGCAGTCGGCGCCGCGGACCCTGTCCCGGAACTCCTCGACGGCGGCCGGGAAGGCGTTGCCGTCGACGTTCTCGAGGTCGGTGTTGAGGAGCGGCAGGTCGGAGATGTCGACGTGGTCGATCTGCAGCCCCGGGATGGACTCCTCGCACATCTTGGCGGCTTGCATACACAGCGACACGGAACGAACGCCCTCAGTCTCAGAGTTACCACGATTGAGATGCGTACGCCTGCTGAGAGGCTACAGGTGGTGGCGTTAGCTAGCTTACCGGCGCGGATGAGGCCGGCGTTGGCCGAGGCCCGGCGGAGGGAGCCGGAGATCGCCGCCACTGTCAAGACTGTCTTCGCCCGCTTCACCGTCGCCTCCTCCGCCGACGAGCCGTCCATGTGTGCAGGGCTCGTTTCCTGATTCTCGCTGAATTGGAGCGTGGGTCGAGCAGTTCGGCTTGTTTATGGCCACAAAACCGAGGTGGAATGAAATGCGTACGCACTGTCTTGACCGGGCTACGATAAAGGTATGGCGCGAATATTTTGGCACGTCATTACCAGCTTTGAATTGGATTATTTTTTTCTAGTCTACCTTTGAATTGGAAGCGTCGATGCTTACTAGTGTGTGGCGTGTGGGCCATCCAAACGATCGTCTCTTTCCTGGTCCTATCGCTGGAATAATTTTCTTTCTCGTAGTGTCAAAATGTGAAATCACTAATTGAGGGGTACCACTTGCAAATGTTATAAAAGTTTTTCTTTTCTTGTAAATGTGATCCCCGCCTGTTCAATCAGGCCCTCCTAGCGCGCCAAGCCTGGAGACTGCTGTCCAACCCGGACAGCTTATGCGCCCGACTACTGAAGGCTCGATACTACCCTAACGGACGATTTGAAGACACGGTTTTTCCCTCGGGTGCTTCTGCGACTTGGCAAGGAGTGCAGCATGGCTTAGAATTGTTGAAAAAAGGCCTGATCTGGCATGTTGGGAACGGCAACTCCATCCGCATATGGCAGGACAATTGGATCCCGAGGAATGGCGAGGGCAAACCGGTCACACCGCAGGGAAGATGTAGAAGGAGAAGGGTAGCAGAGTTATTGGACAACCATGGTTCATGGCGGTGTGACCTTCTACAAGAGATCTTCCTTCCGGTAGATGCAGAAGTGATTGCAAAAATCAAAACTTCACCACGTATGGGTGATGATCTTATTGCATGGGCACCAGAAAAGAACGGATGCTTCTCCGTACGGAGTGCTTATCGACTCGCTCTGGAGGATCGTCTAAGGCCTTCATCAGTCGCGGCGAGCAGGGCACCGGACGGGCGACGAGCCGTCTGGGCTTTTATATGGAGGTGCCTTGCTCCTCCTAAGGTGCGCACCTTTGTTTGGAGAATGGTCACTGATTGCTTGCCCACTTGGGTGAACAAAAAACGACTCGGCTTGGAAGTTTTTGACATATGCCCCCTCTGTGCAACTGAGCCGGAGGACACTTTTCATGCATTCTGCAGGTGCCCCAGAGCAGTCGGGTTGTGGCAAGCCATGGCTGAACACTGGCGCATCCCGACGGCGGCGAGCTTTAGGCGGACGGGCACGGAGTGGCTTGCCCAAGCCCTCTGTGACCTCCCTGACACGGAGCAGATGGAGTTGATGATGACACTCTGGCATTGCTGGCACGTTCGGAACGAGCTAACCCATGACAAGAGCACCCCTCCAGTCGACGCTTCCCGACGCTTCTTACTTGGCTGTGTGGACTCCCTCATTGGTATGCAAAATGCTCCTGTTGCAGACCCGGTGAAGGGCAAGCAGGTGATCGATGTGGTGCAGGCCAAAGTACCCTCAGTGCATGTTACTGCTCGAGATAGTTCATTGGCAAAATGGGTGCTGCCGCCTGCCGGGTGGACAAAGCTGAATGTGGATGGTTCTTACAGCCCTTGCATGGGTTCAGCGGGCGCGGGTATGGTTCTTCGAGACAACTCGGGAACGATCATTTTCTCATCATGCCGGCAGCTACGGACATGCTCGGATGCACTGGAGGCGGAGCTGCCCGCGTGTATGGAGGGTGTCAATCTTGCACTTCAGTGGACGCAACTCCCCATAGTGATAGAGACCAACTGCCTAGTCGGATACAATATGCTGGCTGGTTCTGGAACAGATCGGTCACACTATGCTATGCTGGTGGATCAAACCAAGAGACTTTTGAGAGAGGGGAGAGAAATCAAGCTGGCTCATATTGCTCGTGAGCAAAATGGCGTTAGCCATTATTTAGCTAGCTTTGGTAGGATAGAAGAGCTCACTGCTGTGTGGCTTGGTTCGGGACCAGGCGATGTGCCTGATCTTTGTAAGAATGACCTACCCGTTGAGTGATTAATAAACTCTCCTTTCACCCGCAAAAAAAATGTTTTATCTCTTAAACCGTTTGTTCAAATCACGAACCGTTTTCATCATTGATTCTCGCGTCGAGATCTTCAAAATTAGATCCCATATTAATAGGTTTTGACGAAAAAGATTAAGGACAAAACCAAGCTGAAAGCACTTTTTTCTTTTAGTTGTGCCTCTCTCCGAAGCAAACCTGTGCCTCCATAAGAAGAAAAATTGTGCCTCTCATGAAAGCAAAAAAAACATGTTCTTTCGCGTTTTTTTTGTGAAATTAATTTTCTACAAAACCTAAGGAAAACCAGGCAAAACCCGAAAACCAAAAAAACCCGAAAAAATTCTAAAACCCAAAAACGCATATAGAGAAAAAAAATCCAAAGGAAGCACCCAGCATGTGACACGTGGCCACGTATGAGAGGGCGCCACTTAGCATGCTCTCAGCCCATCAAAAGTGACGCTTGCGAGGCTCCCGCAAGGGGAAACCCTTGGTTAGTTGTTGTCGTCAAAATTTCATTGTTTTGCACCGTCACTTCCTATTCTACACCTTCAGCAGCGGATATAGTACAAATCAAAAAAAGGCGCACACCCTCAACTGCATTATATACTAAAAAACCCGGCCCACTTCGATCTTTTTTCCACTGATTTTTTTTCGGGATGCTTTTTCCAATGATTTGTTATATATTTTTATGGGCGGTTTTCTTCCGATTCCCCCCATTCAATTTTTAAATTTTGTTTTATAGTATTGTTTTCTTTTCCTATTTTTCTTGATCAGTTCTAGCTTTCTTTTCTCTTTTTAGATACTATCAAATTCGCGAACTTTTACAAAAATCCGTGAGCCTTTTTTTATTTTTATTTTCATTTTACCAAATTATATTGAACTTTTTTTTAAAACCGTGAACTTTTCTATTTTCTCCAACTTTCATGAATTTCTAACTTTTTAAAAATTTTAAATTTTTTTAAATCAAGAAGTTTTTTCATTTTTGCGAACTTCTTCCAAATTACAAAACATTTCCAAGCCAACAAAATTTTCAAATCCATGATTTGTTTTTCAAAATTTAATCACTTTTTTCAAATCGAAGAACCTTTCATTCAAAATCAATCAACTTTTTTAGAACTTCAAACCTTTTTTCAAAATTGGGCACTTTGCTTTTAAAATAGAAGAACCTTGTTTGAAAATTGATGATTCTTTTTTCATTTTTATGAGCTTTTTTTTAAATCGGGTCTTAATTTTTCCAAATTCATGAGCTAGTTCGTGAACTTTTCTCAAATTCGCGACCTTTTTCAATTCAGTGAACTTTTTCTTATTTATATGAACTTTTTTCAAATTCTATTATCAATATTTTGAAGAATTCTGTTTCGAAATTTTATATTTTTAAATAATTTATGTTGGGTACTGAATGTTTGTTAACTAAAGGAAGTGTCAAATAGCACTGGTTTTCCTGAGTTTGGTCAACCAAATGAGCTCGATTTACTAGTTATTAGGTACATCCATCAATGGTCTCATCTCTAATTTGAATCCCGCTTCTCCCATTATAACGAGAGGAAATAACCTCTTTAAAAAAATGGCATTGTTTGTGTTCGGATTTTTTTGTATTAATTCTATTTCATTATTTCTCGCAGTAAGCGAGACCGTAGGAACTCTAGCTGTGATCTTCAACACTAACAGGCCGGCCACTCGCTCACACATCAAAAATTAAATAGTGAAAAAGGAGCGCTGTAGCCTGTAGGGAGGGGGGAGTTCAAACCATGGTCTCCTAGATAGGTTACAACCCTGCTAGCCACCAGGCTAGCGTCGGGATTTTAATCAAGTGGTAGGGCGGGATGTAGTTGAGGAGAAATGAACCATGGTTTCGCCGGGTTTTTTATATTATTTTCTTCCCCTTTTTTATTTTTCCATTCCTTTTTCATTTGTTTCTTCAATTTTATTTTTCATTTTATTATTCCTTATGGTTTTTTTGGGTCTCATTTTTTTGGTTTTCTTTGTTTCTTTTCGTTTTCATTCTACATTTTGTATACATGTCAACTACATTTTCCTAATACATGTTTAACATTTTTCCAATACAAATTTAACATTTTGAATACATTGTCAACATTTTTTAATAGAAATTTTTACATTTTTCTAATGCTTCATTAAATTTTTGCAAATACAAGATTTAAATTTTATTTGTCTACATGGTCAACATTTTTCTTATAGACAATTAAAATTTTCAAATGTTAGATTAAGAAATTTCAACTTCAATACTAAAAAATTTCTAATGCATGTTCAACATTTTTTCGATGCACATTTCACATTTTCCAAATGATTGATTAATATTTTAAGTACATGTTCAAGATATTTAAAAATGCTTGGTTCAGATTTTCATATATATGATCAAAACATTTCATCATTTTTTCAAAATATGGCCAACATTTTTTCTATGCAGATTCAAAAACTTTCAAACACTTGATTCAAAATTCAAATAATTGTTTGACATATTTGAAATACATGATCAACTTTTTTGGACCCATTGTATATGTTTGGTATGCATTTTCAACATTTTTTCTATACACACTTAGCATTCTTCAAAATTGTTGATTAACATTTTTCAAAACATTATTTGAAGTATATATATATATATACATATATATATATATATATATATATATATATATATATATATATATATATATATATATAGTGTTACTATTCATCACCCAGGGTGCAGAATAAGTTATTCTTCACCCAAGATAATCTTACGATCGTTTCCTAAATAAATTATATTTGAAATACAAATAGTTACATTCATAGTGATTTACTACGTAAAATTTGACATAAGAAAACAAAAATATAGGTCAGAAAACAATAAAAATTAGCATTTTATGCATATTTTACACTATGTTTTACATATGTAATTTTACGTAACATAAAATATTTTTTATGGCAATTATATATTCTCTTACATTCTCTTTTTACATCTGAAATAAGACAAAATTTACGGAACGTAAAATTACGGTGCATTGACGTGAAAATAGAGGGGGATGAAAAATAACTATTCCTCACCCAGGCTTTTATATCTATATCTATATCTATATCTATATCTATATCTATATCTATACCTACTAATAAAGTAAGGTGTGTTTCACCAATTTTTTCATCCGTTCACCGGCGAAAAGAATATTTTTTTCTATTCGAGGTGGTACTAAATTCTTATGCATTCCATTGTATATGTTTGGTATGCATTTTCAACATTTTTTCTATACAGACTTAGCATTCTTCAAAATTGTTGATTAACAGTTTTCAAAACATTATTTGAAGTATATATATATAGTGTTACTATTCATCACCCAGGGTGCAGAATAAGTTATTCTTCACCCAAGATAATCTTACGATCGTTTCCTAAATAAATTATATTTGAAATACAAATAGTTACATTCATAGTGATTTACTACGTAAAATTTGACATAAGAAAACAAAAATATAGGTCATAAAACAATAAAAATAGCATTTTATGCATATTTTACACTATGTTTTACATATGTGATTTTACGTAACATAAAATATTTTTTATGGCAATTATATATTCTCTTACATTCTCTTTTTACATCTGAAATAAGACAAAATTTACGGAACGTAAAATTACGGTGCATTGACGTGAAAATAGAGGGGGATGAATAAAAAAACTATTCCTCACCCAGGCTTTTATATCTATATCTATATCTATATCTGTACCTACTAATAAAGTAAGGTGTGTTTCACCAATTTTTTCATCCGTTCACCGGCGAAAAGAATATTTTTTCTATTCGAGGTGGTACTAAATTCTTATGCATTCGTCTCCTAGAAAAAACCGCTTTTTCGTAAATTCCGTGCATGAGTTGTGAGCTGTTGCCTAGCGAAGCCAGACCACTTATTTATCTGCCCATGCAGTTGAGAAAATTCTATTTTACACTCTGGACGACAAATAGTCAGTGCTTCGCCCACCGCTTTAAAAAAATCTCTTTCTTCCCTACAAATTTTCTTTTCTTATATAATTTATTCCGTAAATTCAAAATTCTATAAAACATTCAATTTTTTTAATTTTCTTTCAAATTTTATAATATAAAAATACCCAAAGCTTTGCACAAGTAACCCAATATTTCTCTTCTTTTCCGTATTTCTTTTTACTTTTTCCCCTTCAAAGTTTAATTTTGTTTTCCTTTTTTTAGTAAGGTCGTAATTTTCAAAAAAAAACTTATAATTTAAATTTTTTGTTCAAGTTTTCCTTAAATGTTCCAAATTCTGAATAAGCTTCTCTTTTGAATAATGTTCTGAATTTTATTATTTTTCTTTCTCAAATTTGTTCAAAATAAAACAAATGTTCCCAATAAAAAAATAAAATGTATTTATTTTCCAATATTTGTTTTGGCGTTTGATTTTTTTATTTTTGTTTTTACTTTATGAAATTAAAATAGTTTTCTTGATTGAAAAAAATATTTTCAAAATTGTTCTGAATGTCCAAAACATTTTACAATTTGAAAAAATTGTTCACTAATTCATAAAATGTTCATGTTATTATAAAAGGTTCATGTTTTCAGAAAATGTTTGTGAATTTCAAAAAATATTCCAATTTAAAATGTTGTTCAGAAATATTTGGAATTTTCAAAAGCTGTTTGGAATTTCAAAAGTTGTTCATGTTTCGATTAATATATGAAAATTCATTCCTAATTTTTATGATTAGTTCAGAAAAATCAAAAAATGTTTGCATTATGTTTTTAAATATTTGCGCTGGTCATCGGTTATTTGGACGTGTTTCTTCGACTAACTAGCAGCACGTCGTCGGGTCTTTGATTTATGTGTTGCAATTAGTAATGCATCCAGTTACGCCGTGATAGGAGACGCCAACTAGCACCACCACTATCAAGATCTCGTACGCCAAACATGACCCCCGAGAAGATCGCAGCTTCCAGCTCCGTCGGCCACTGCTGCGGAGACTGTTTTCGAAGGACACGTCATTTCTTTCACGTTACTTCTCGTAATAAATATCTCTCTGGTTGCAATGCACGGGCATATGTGCTAGTTTAGAATAATTGGAAGTGTAAACGAAAGTATAAAAAGGAAATCAAGAAGAGAAAACAAAAAGGTCAAACAAAAAAAGAGGCAGTGGCCTCGCGCGAGCTGGGTCAGCCCATTTAGGCCGCTGCCTTCAACGAGAGCTGAGTTTGTCTCTCTTGCAGCTAAACATAGGCACGCCCGTGTTTGAGAGCAGGTTGTTGTGACCGATCGCATTTGTTGGGCCGGCCTATAACTACAGCGTGTGAGCGCCACGTGCAGCAATTGGGCAATCCGGTACTCAAGACGGAAACTAATACACGAAGGAGAGGATCAGAGCCCATATGATACTAATAAATTTGTCTTATGGTTCATCTCGGAGTTGGAGCATCTGTCGGTTCCAACGGAGCCTACCATTGTGGTCGGGTCTACATGCAATCAGGAACAATGACGGTGGATTCCACCAGCCGAGGGATACGTAAAGATAAACGTGGACGTGACAGTATCAGAGGAGAATTGTGTGGGTGGAGCGGCTGCATTCTATCGAGACAGGGATGGATTCTACTTAGGGGCGTCACTGCTTGTCATTCAAGGTCTGATGGATCTTGCTTCACTCGAAGCCCTCACTTGCAGGGAGGCTTTATCTTTAGCTCAAGACTTAAGTATGCAACATCTTCAAATCATGATCGATTGCAAACAGGTTGTAAATCATATTCGGCAGGGCATCGGAGGGAACCACGAGTTTGAAATCCTAGAAATAGTTAAAATTTTAAATTTGTGTAACTTTACTTTTGAACCACGAGTTTCCAATTTTGAAGCTCATAGACTAGCTAGGTCAAGTGTTACTATTTCTGAAGGGCGGCACATGTGGTTGGGCACTCACAGCGACCCCATTGCTTTCCTGTAAACATTATTATCATTGAATAAAGCCTAGCTTTTGTTGCTAAAAAAGTAACTGGCGCTTATAGGCACATATCCTATTTGGCGCTTCCGGTGCCCGTTACAGTGCATTTGCAAACGGGCGCTGAAGCCCTCTCAGCTGGACTGGCCCGCTTAGCTATTTTTTTCTTGTGTTTTTCCTTTTTAGTTTTTGTTTTTTTCTTCACTTAAAATTTGTGAACTTTTTCTAAAATATGTGAAGCCTTTTTTTAAAACAATGAACATTTGCGAAATTTTTATAGAATTTAATGCTTTTTTTTGATAATCCTGAATTTTAAAAAAGTTCTGCAAAATTGTTTTAAAAATTCAAATTTGAGGAATTTTTTGAAAGATTGATGAACTTTTTTTCAAAGTCGGTGGACTTCTTTCAAATTTGTTGAACTTTTTCCAAATTTGATAACCATTTTTCCCAGTTCATGATTGTTTTCCAAATGAGTGAACTTTTTTGAATTCATAAAGTTTTCTCTTTTTTTCGATTTTCCTCTTTGTTTTTTCGTTTTTCTCAAATGTGATTGTGGACATCGGCCGGCCCACCAGCTCCGGTGCGTGAGCGCCAGGGAGCTTCCCTGGCGCCTGAAGCGTGGAATAGGAGCTCTTGATTTGCACAGGATAGCTCAAGTATGATGCGTTTTGGTGCAGGCCATTTAGGGAACAGAACGTATAACAGGATCCCAGTTTTGGGAAGGAACGTTCCCATCGGCTTACTTTTGGTCTGGTTTATTTCGTTCTACATCCTTTTTTCGTTTTTTTACAAATTTAAAAACATTTTAATACATAAAATTTCTATTTCTAAAAATTGTTAAATTTTGCAAAAAATGTCAATTTAAAAAATGTTCACATTCTAAAAGTGTTCAAATTTTTTGTGTGTCTTAAATATTATGAATTTTAAAAAATATTGAATTTTTCAGAACAATTTCCACAGTTTTGGAAAATTATTGTTTTTAATAAAAACATTTCGTGCTGAAAACATGGTTCATATTTATCAAAAAAAATTCTCAATTTGAAAATTGTTGTGTTTTCTAAAAAAATGTTCATTCAAAAAAAGGATTTTTTGAAAAAATTGTTGTGTTTTCTACAAAAATGTTCATTAAAAAAAGGATTTTTTTTAAAAATTGTTGTGTTTTCTACGAAAATGTTCATATTTCTCCAAAAAGAGGATTTTAAAATATGGCTCACGTTTTAAAAACTATTCTGAAATTTCCAAAAATATTCGTGTTGTAAATTTTTTTTTTGGAAAAATGCTAGAAAAAAATAAGTCCATGCAGTAAAGCTACTCGCTATGGTAGACCATCAATACAATGACCATAAAGGCTTGGGGATTTTTTGATTTAAATTATCTCCAACATTTATTCCTTTGTTAGCTAGACACGACAATTTTGAAGCAGATAGATTAGCTAAAAAATTGCTGTCTTTAGTTTCGACCGTTATGTCTAGGTGGGAACGCCACATGATTATGTAATTGTGCCTCTTAATATCCTCGAACAAAGTTGCATGATCCCTACAAAAAAGCTATATGGCCCAACAAGAAATTTGGGAAACCAGAGATAGGTAAAGTTTCTCTCTGAGAAATACTTGAACAATTGCACTCTGGGTCAAGTTAAAGCTAATCATGGACATTTATATTTTGGAAAGGGGTCATGTAGATGAATTAGAAAGCTATGTCATAGAATGAATGAAGGTAATGGAGAGAAGAATACTTTTGGAGTGATGTCTAGATTGGCAACATATACAGACCTTATTAACACTATCTGCAAAAAATCTACCTCTTTAAACCCTTGCACTACATGTAAAAGAGCTATGGGCAGTAGGATGCAATGTCGGAATTTTCTCATAACATTAGGCGGTGGAGAAATGAAATGGCTTAAAGGAGTTTTTTTTGAAGGTTTAACACTAAACAAAGATACAGATAGTGTATATGACTATTATCCCCTTATGGCCATTCTAATGTCAAATCCTTCTATTTAGCAATGCAAAGTATTGGGTAAGTGCCATTCGGATTCCCGTGGAAAAGTAAAATTCCCCTAGGGCCAGTTTTATTTTTTGCAACTTGTCGTAAAAGACATTTTAACTATTGTTGTTAACTTGTTATATAGCTTAGAGCGAGGGTTTGTGCTAAAACTTGTTTATTTCATGGATGTGATGGAACAATATACCATATTTACTTTGTTTTTCATTTGTTCACATACATTTGGAATGTTGTGAGTTGTGCCACATGGCTTAAATAGCCTCACATCATTGATCAACATTGCAAAGTATGGTTGAAGTGTTCAGAGGGTGAAGGGGGAAGGAAAAGAGAACACTTTACAGTGGGATTGCGGACGATTGGCATGTGGTGTTTGGAAAGCAATGAATTTATCTTTATTTCAAAAATATTGGTCAAGTGAACCTACATGGATTATGTACCAAAAGTTTCACTAGATTAACGGGTGGATCAACATGCATGTAAGCAAACCAACATAAGCTACAGTTGTGCCTAATACTGGTGGGACACATCATGAATGAGGTGTTTCAAGCAAAATGAGGAAGGATGTTGTGTACTATGAGACATTGGTTGATGGGACCACTCGTTGCTATGAGTTCTTCATTCAGTAACGATTTCGTAGAAGTCCTCCTTTTTTTTACTCTACCTTTGCAAGTTTCCTTCTTACCCTATATCTTGCTTCTTGCAACACCCCCGTGTATCAACTACAGTGATCACCTCTTAATCATGCCTTGTCTTCATCATTTGCAATGCATGATCACAGTGATAATTCAACTCATTTCAATTTCTTTCTCTGAAATCAATTCAAGTTCAAAGTACAAAATAAAGTTACCCAAAGGTTGCTGGAAAAATGTTCATCTCATAGCCAACATTCCATAACATTTATTTTTCAAGGAATACAACATCACTCCTTTGCAAAAATGGGCAGTAGCATCTAAAACAATGCTATCCCAGCAATTTTTATTGCTAATTAATTTATGAAAAATACAACTGAATTCTTCTGGTTTCCAGAATATTTGTGGCACTGTCTATAATCACCAGGGTTTTAATGGGACACCTCCCAAATTTTTTCTAAGTGAATTAGTTGACCAAATAATTTCCTTTCTCTCTCTGTTAATAAATAAAAGCTAAAACAGAAAAGAAGAAATAGAAAAGGCCTAAACGCTACTGTATGGCTGGACCTCTAGTTCTACAGTGCCCAGCGGCCCAGCCCAGGTCGCCATCCTCATCGCGCACTGTCGCGCGCACCCACTGACACGGTGACAGCCGCCTCGCTGTCGCGCATCCCGCGGTCCTCAACACCGTTAAGACCTGCCCCGAACGCCTCCTCCTTCCCCCGAAACCCTAGCACCCCCCAAATCCCCTTCCCTCGCTCGCCTTCGTCTTCTCGCGCGAGCACCTAAGGCCGCCGTCGCCATGGCCGTGATGTAGCGCGGCCACCGCCTCTCTCCGATGAGCCCATCCACTCTGCCTCGCTCGACTACCTCGACTACGCCTCGCCATCGAGCTCGGAGACAACCGCACGGTTGGGATCGGGCTCGTCCCCGTCTTCTCTGTCGCCGGTGACCGCCGTCGTCTCCGTCGTCCCCTGCTGCTCCAAAGCTTTCGAGGGCTTTTCTCAGCCGCTCGGTGAGCTCCTCCCTCCCTCCATTCCTCTCTTCGCGCCGTGTACATCACCGTAGCTAGCTCGCCGCCGCGCCTTTTTCTGTCCGCCGCCCGAGCTCGTTGCTATCGTTGCTTTCGACCACCATAGCCCGCGCCGTTGGGTTAGATCGGCGTGGTGATGTTCCCGCGTTAGAATGAGCCCGAACATGCACGCAAATTCGCACCGCAATCGCCTCCCCGTAGCACGCCCGAGAGCTCCGCCGCCGATGTGCTCGCCGCTGTCGCCGTAGGACCTCCCTGGCCGTGAGACCGCCGCAGATCGACGTGGTTTGGTCTCCGCTTGCGAACGCGCCTAAATGCGCGCAAAACGGTGGCCGGAGCACAATTTCCGGCCACGTCATTAACCACTAACCCACGCCTCTGTGCGGCTGACTGCTAGGTCCCGCGACTAACTAAACTCGGGTTAGTTTAAATGCTGATTAAGTTAAACCTAACAGTCACTGACATGGGGCCCCAATGTCGGTGGCAAAATCGGCAGATCTCGGGTAGGGGGGCCCAAGTTGTGCATCTAAGGATCAATGGTAACAATGAATGAAGGGACACAATGTTTACCCAGGTTCGGGCCCTCTTAAAGGAGGTAAAACCCTACCTCCTGCTTGATTGTATTCAATGAGTATAGGGGTTAGAAGAGTTGATCTACCTCGAGATCGTAATGGCTAAACCCTGGCTTGTCTAGCCTATGAATATGATGATGATGATGATGATGATGATGATGATGATAGTTTCTACGGACTAACCCCTCCAGTTTATATACACACCGGAGGGGTCTAGGGTTTGTACAAAGTCGGTTCATAAGGGAAGGAAACAATACATCTGGACTCTAATCTTGCCGTCCACGCACATAGGAATCCTACCCGAACACGGAGGATGGCCTTCTGCTTCTACTCTAATATGATGATGACGATGACGAATCCCTCTCCCTGGAGCCCCGAACGGACTCCACATCATCCCTCCCAATGAATAACAAGAGGTGGCGGCGCCTCCTTATCATGAAACACGATGAAACTTTTCTCTAATTTTTTCTCGAGAAGACGGTATATGTAGACTTGGAGTTAGGGCAAACAGAGGCTCGTGGGGCCCACAAGATCACGTGGTGTGTCCCAAGGTGCGCGCCCCTTGAGCCTATCGCTCCCTGGTGGCCCCCTCCGATAGTTCTTTGAACTAGTATCTTTTTATATTCCAAAAAAATTCTTCGTAAAATTTCGTCCAATTCTAAGAACTTTTTATTTCTGCACAAAAACAACACCAAATTAATTCTGCTGAAAAAATGTCAGCCCGGGTTAGATCACTCAAATCTTGCAAATAAGAGGCCAAAACAAGAGCAAAATGTTTGGGAAGTAGATACGTTGGAGACATATCAATCTTATAGCAACCCTTCTCCCTAAACGTCACCACAAGCTCGGAAAAGGGGGCTCTTCTCATTCGAAGCATATTCACAACCTCTAAATGCCATTACAGTTGTAGGTATAGTTCAGATTGGCCATCTTGTCCTTATCTCGGGATAAAAATGGACCATATCTGACAACAGACTTCTAGTTGCGATGAACCGCTCTCTTGTGGGCCAACATCAACCTAAATAGAATCATAGCTATGAGTGTTGAAGCTTGAATGAGTAGCTTCATCCATTCACCGTAATGAAATCGAGGTTGATGTAAGGAATTACTAAATCTACCGTACACCTAACAACCTAACAATGGAGGGATGGATGGTGGTTGTATGGGGTTCAATTTTTTTTAGATAATAGAGATTTCAAAACAATTTGTGCATCCAACAAAATCGACCGATCTAAGCAGATGACATAAACCTGAAGCATAGAAAACAACTACAATGCCAAAAGTAATAAAACAAAACCACCACCTAGTTATTCTAGCAACGATTCCCTATTCTCCACAATCCACGTCACACCAATACATATTTGAATCATCAAGCTAACTTCCAAATGTGGTTCATAATGTTGCTAAAAATACATAACTCTATGTTCTCACATCCACGTAAATCAATTGGTCTAAAAAGGTATAAATCGAGAAAACAAAGGAAATATGTATAAACACCCAAAAATTGCCCGCCTTGGGTCTCGAACCCAAGACCACAAGGTTAAGGGCATGTAAGGTTTGCTCAGGAAGCAAACCAAACCCGTCCTAAGAGCCTCGGCTCTACCAACTGAGCTAGACGAGCAATGTGCAAAATTTTACAATACATCTATTATATGTAAAATCAAGATACAATAAAGCCGTCGGGTTCATCCATGTTACCACATAAGTTAACTAATCTAGTACATTAGTTATATATTTAGTCCTAACTATAACAATCAAGATTAATACCAATGTTGAATTGAAATAATATTAATAGCCATCCATATATGACACCATATGCCCTACAAAATAATGATAAGACAACAAGAGAATCAATGATGTGAATCTTGAACTAAAGAGAAAAAATATTGCATCGTGCAACCTTGCTTTATTAATTCAGAATACCAAATATTACTAGAATTACACTCTAACACTAAGCTAGCTATGTTGCTAGCTATTCATCTTAACCTGTTGAAACCAATGAAGTGTGTCCATGCTAGAAAAATAAAAATTTATCAAGCATAAATAATGGTGGAGAGCATCGAATGGTGGAACGGGTGGCCGCTCAAATGGGAATGCCGATGTTGACTTAAATGGGAAAGTTGATGGTCTCGAGTTGTCTCTTTTGTTCCAGGTAGGTGGTTTCGGCGTTACAGACCATCTATCGTAGGGATTGTGGTCTACCTTTCTATTCACCCGGTTGTAAGGTTGCCCATGCGTACCAGAGGGGGGCGTGGGTAGGGTAGATACGGTCGCGTGCCTAACTTCTGGTTGTAGTTGGTTTTTACACATCTGCGGACAGTTGCAGAAAAGAAATTCCATCACGAACGGAGTCTCTTGTCATCAAAAGTAAATTGCAAAGGATAGCCATGCTCAATGATCATCCTCAAGGTCGATAGAACGCAATATGAGCATAATCATTTGCAGAAAGTTGAGAAAAAAAATCCTTCAAATAGTTCGCTTAACATCTGGCATGCAGCTGGTCTATGCGCCAATTAGCACAACATGTCATCTACTAAACATAATATTGCAATTTAATCGCTGTCCAACTGCAATTTGTTCACCACAACACATTTATCTTGCTTCGAGAGATGCCTCTAGTGAAACTATGGAATCGGGTCTTTTTCCCTTTAATTGCGTAAACTGTTACAACTTACTTTCTTTGCTATTCCATTTTTATTATTTTATCTATTTATCAATTCTTACCACACCATACAATTTATCCTTGTAGCTATCAGGACAAGAAGCTTGAAAACCTTCTTGAAGCATTGGGAACAAGATTGTTTGTGTTTTGTGTACATGTGTTGAGGGTTAGTGTTGTAGAAAAAATTACTACTGGTTCGATAAACCTTGATTCTCAATCAAGGGAAATCCTTATTACTAGGTTACATCACCCTTATATTTCCATACCAACCACTCCTAAGAAAGAGCATTGCGCCGTGCATCAAGCTCGTGCTATGGAGAGAGCGATGCACTTAGTCACTTCAACCGGTTTATACTTCTGGCACTATATATCATCCATCCGCCCTGCTACTAGATACCAACGTGTACACCAAACCATAATGTAAATTAGTGTTTTTACTATAAAAGGTTATCAATGTTATTGGAGCAATACCTAGAAGATCAGATCCAACCTCTCGTTCCTTCGCCGCATGAAACGATCATCACTGGTCACTAATGCTCAACGAAGCATCTTGGGTCAAAGCTTCCAAACGATTTCACATGTCTTTTGCCCTAGCGCTGCAACAACAATCAATCGAATGGAACATGATGAGATCAAAGGGTACATCTTCGACAACCACGAGTCTATGGAGGTTGGCATCAATGCTTGATGAAGTCCTAACCTAGGTGTGACTGGAAACGGAAATAGATCGAATGGAGTCAATGACAAACTTGACAAAACCTGAAGGGAATCATCCGTATGCATCAATGTGTATGTGTTTATCGTGGTGTCCAGTTTACCTCACGACAGACCAGGGTCATTTGAAACGACTTGATTGGCATATAGGTCGTGACAAAGTATTCAAGGCTTCAAACGGCGGCTGGATGCTATCAAGCCTCGCCTTATTACTGGCGGCGACAAGATCTGGGAAGAACTAATCAGGAGCAGAAGGATCCATCGATTAGTTATGTCAGAGAACTCGGGATGCATACGTGCATCACGTAAGGTTGTGTACGGTTGCATTTTGACCACAATGTGTTGACGTATAAATGTATTGCCTAGTATCTTCTATCAGATCATTTTTTTGTTGCATTGGCTAGAGCATGCACTTCTGCAAATTGACAACATTTTTTTCTGGATAGTGGATTCGTGTTCCCCATCTTCGTCTCCTCGAGCATCCCTTTGACGATTTCTTTGATGGAATCATGCGGAATTGAGTCTACAACAAGCCTGTAAAATTTCGCCGCGTTCCGATGGAAGAATCTCCAGCAATCTCTGATATACCGAAGCCCTGTCGAATCTGTATGAGTTTAGGGCAAGGGGTCCAGCATCCAGGTCGGACATCCGTTGGAAAATCCCACCATTCATCGGCTGCGAAATTCCAATATCGATCACCCCTCAAAATTTCAGCTCGATCCAACCGTTCAAACTCTAGGAAACCTTCGATGAGTGCATCAATTTTCAGATTTATTTTCTGCATGAAAACTAATCCGCCCGAGTTCATCTTTCTTCATGAACGGGAAATTGGACATCCTTTTTGGAGGAAATTTTTTTACGGTATTGTGTGTTGTTCTTAAACACGTGGCCACAAATTTTGAACCTTTTCCGAGGCAATCTTCACCATCACGTTGGTGTCAAACCAGCCGACAACATTGCTCCACGGCTACCGACCTGCGCCAGCATCGACTGCATCGTCCCTTTATCGAGCCAACGACAACCACCTCAGGTCATCACCTCGGTGAGCCGACCAAGAGTTCGGCATCGCGAAGCCAAATAATCGTCAAGACAACATCATCGCGCCACGGATTAAATGGGTCGGGCACGCCGCCATCACCGCGCGGTGACCTTTATCAAGCCGGCATTGACCGTATCACAAATTCTAACCTATGTCGGCATCATCGCGTCATTGCTTCTTGAAGCCGATGTCCGCCACAACGACTTGATTTAACACCTCGGATGGCATGCGGGTTCCAGCGTCACCCCACCAACCTTCTTCAACACGTCGACTGACGTGGGGGCTTTGCCATCTCTTCAACAACCTACTCCGACGACTTCGGCTTCACCATCCGACCAGCTGCGTCGCGTTAGCTGGACCAGGGGTTTTTGCCTCGCTACATCAACCGTGTTGCGTTGCCACTTTGTCAAGCCGAGCTCCTCGTTCGGTCACCTCTAGCTTAAGGGCTGGATACTCGGTCAAGTTGAGGATTACGCACCACGGCCAAGTTTGCTGGGCGTCCTTATCCTGCCACAAGACCGGATCGCGTCATCAACACCGAGCACATTAACCAGCTAAATCGCTTTCATGCTCAAATTTTCTAAATTCTTTTTTTGTTTAGTTGGACCAAGCATTATATTTGTGTTAGAAAAAATAGCAGTTGGTTAAAAATGATGTTTGTTAAAAACAACTTCCTTTACCCAAGTTAATTGGGGGTCTCTTAAATTTATATGAGTCATTTTATAATAAAAGTGTTTTTTATTTGTCATTGCCAAGTCCTTTTCTACTGCTCCTTTTTCTGATGCGGGTGTGTGTGGTCAATAGCCGGATAGCCTGATTTCTCACTAAAGTCGCTAAACTGGCTCAAGAAGCACTCCGCCTTTGGGATAAGGAGGTTGAAGCCGAAGGCTGACCCTCTTGAAGTTTGAAGACTGGATGTATCATGTTAAATCATGACGGAAGCACATATTAATTTTAAGACCCATTTTCAGATTGGCACCAAAAAACTTGATTTAATTTGGGTGTAAAGTTTACACATAAATATTTTGGTTTTTCGGGGTTATAACACCTTTAACCTATTATATGTTTTCCTTTCACAAAAGGCGGGACATCTTCTTGATCGATGTGTTCTATGTGATAGTTTTGCTCGGGAAATCTTTTCCGACCCGCAGTTTGGCATCTTTCCTGCCGAGCTGCACCTTGGTGTTGTCAAAACATCAATTGATGAATTAGTTCCCGAGGAGATACGATCCTAGAGTCGACCTTGTGGCCCAACCTAAGTCTCGGGGGCTACTGCATTGACGATTTTAGTGCAAAAAATTCATAGTGCAAAATAATTTTCTAGGAGATTACGATCCTCAGGTTGGTCGGCCGCACCCAACCTGGGTCTCGGGGAATATGCACACCGCATTTCCATTCTTAAGTATGTTGCCAAGCAAGGACTTGATCCTCAGGCCGATTTCGCGAATCGACCTGAGTCTCAGGGGCTACTGGGATCAGTGGTTTTATGCTATCCTTCAGGTGTATGCCGGGCATTGTGCCGACACTCACCTTGAGGGCTACTGGCTCTACATCTCGACAGAGGATAAAATTGCACCAATCGGAAAAAAATCTGTAAAAATCAGCCCAAGGCCAAGGTAGTGCACCACCTCGGAAGCGGTCTTGCATAAAGCTCAGATGTGAGTGGCTAGTTCTATAGAGAACTATTTTGGCATTAAGTTCAACTGAACTTCTTCAACTTTTTCAAGACCAAGGTAATTTATGACACCTCGGATGAAGACCGGCGTTGGGGCTCGGCTGCAAAAAACAAACCTCCGATGCAGTCTGGCGTTGGAGCTCGGCTGCAAGAGGACACTACCGCTCGGGAAAACTTCAAACCCAATGTGTGGCGTAAAAATAATAAGGCATTGATAAAGGCCGAGAACTTAAAGGGGCTCCTCGGATGCACGACGTGTGAACTCTTTGGATACACGACAGCGATCCTCGAGATCGGAGATGCAAAGAATTTGTTGAACCAGCTCTCAAGACCGACGGCCGAAGACGAAGAACATCTCGGAGGAACCGAGGAGCCTCCCCAACTTGAAGACTAGTTCAGGGGGCTACTGATGTTGTCCTGGAATAGGGGACACTCATTGTCGGTGTCAAAACCAGTGGATCTCGGGTAGGGGGTCCCGATCTATGCGTCTAAGGCTGATGGTAATAGGAGGCAAGGGCATAATGTTTTACCCAGGTCCGGGCCCTCTCGATGGAGGTAAAACCCTACTTCCTGCTTGATTGATATTGATGATATGGGTATTACAAGAGTTGATCTACCATGAGATCGTGATGTAGGGGAACGCAGCAGAAAAAAAAAATTCCGACCTACGCACCAGCCCAGGACCACTATGGAGACTGCATACATGGTTTGATCTTTTTCGTTACCAACTCGTAGCGCAGCGGGAAGTAGAGTCGATGATGAACGGCGGTTCAGATCCCCGCAGCTAGGATTTACAACCTCCCAACCGCGAGGATGTATACCCTCATCTGCTCCTCAGACAGCCCTTCGGGAGGCGGTCGAACAGCCCTCGGACTGTGTCGCGGACAGCCCTCCGGGAGGACCTTCGAAACTCGAACGGTCACTCGGATAGCCCTTCGGGAGGACCTTCAAAACTCGGACGGTCACACGGACAGCCCTTCGGGAGGCACTCACGAACTAAGACCGAAACTACGATCTCTCTACAGAGTTGCACACATATGGTGTCATCTATCCGGCAGGGCTTCGCCGTCCAGAACTAGTTCCTGCCGGAACCCAGACAGCCTTTCGGCTCTACGAAACTATTTCGCTGGGAGGGAGAGAAGAAGCCATATCATTGCATGGCACTTGTATGAGAGCAAAGGGATGAGTGTGGAGGGCTGCCCCTCCTCCTCTATTTATAGGAAATCCCAAGGGGTAGGGTAGTTTCACAAAAAAACCCAAAATGCACATGAATGAAGTCCTTCCACAAGGACCTAGGAGTGAAACCAATGAACAAGAGGGTCCCCAAGGGGGGATACCCCATGTGGCCGGCCACACCCCCATGAGGGGCCCAAAAAATGGCTCCTATCCATCCATGTCATCCCCAAGATCTTTTGGAGCAAAGCCCCAAAAGGTGGCTTTCCATAAAGTAACCATAAAGCTGATTTTCACTATTCATGACGACATTTTTCAGCGTCTGATCGAACTAAAAATATTTATGTGGGCTAAGAACATTTCCAGTACCCACTAAAATGTTTTTCAACGCGTTCCGAAACAATTCCGGTTTTAGTGATTTTCATCTGCGAAACGCATCTGAAGTGGCTCCGGCAGCTCCGGAATATTTCCGGTTTTTATCTCAGAAAATTCCAAAAAGCTTCCAGGATGATTCTGGCATCCTCCAAGAATCATCAGGCATGTGCCAAAACCAATTTGACTTAATGGTGTATCCTGAAACAACTTTTTGGTATCATCAAAACTCATCCAATGACCTCTCTCCGCGGAACCTTTTTCGCTGTCCGAAACTTTTCCGGTGTCCGAAACTTTTCCGGTGATTTTCTCTCAGACTCTCTGTCTAGTATTCAACAGATAGATGACACTTAAGCGTGTGACCCTATAGGTTCGGTGAAGTATAGACATGACCCAGAACCCCTTCCGATCAATGATCAACATCGGAGCCGTGGACACCCATATTGACCCCTATACCCACACGAACGAATATTCGAGTGAACCTCCAGTTGCTGTGTGCTATTCCTGTTGCTTCGCGATATGTTACAAATACCCGAGGTGAGACATGTTGGCATTCCCATGGATCAATAACTTGTCCACTATGCCAGTTACCTCGTTACCGGTATTGTTCTCTTTACTCGTTACCGTGTTCCGGCATCCCCGTGATCAAATCACAAAGTGTCTGGCCAGACGATGATAGATACCGTAACACCGAGAGGGCCCAGAGATATCTCTCCATCGTCGGAGGAGCAAATCCCAATCTTGAGCTATCGAGTCACTTGACACACTTTTCCATGAACCCGTAAGCCGCCGTAATAGCCACCCATTTACGGATGACGTTTAACAAACCCCAAAGTTCATGAAGCAAGCATGAAGAAACTCGATACTCTCATGGTCTAAGGAATCATGCAAACGTTAACCATCTCTGTGTTATTTACCATTAACTTGTGACGAATGAATCTCATAGCATAACATCAAACCAGGTCGATTCAACACAAATGTTTTCTTAACATTGTGCCCTCAAAGTTGCTGGCATAGACATGCCCATGATCAGGAAAACGGAACCATCATGCAACACTTGAGCTAGTCTTAGAGGCCAAACTAGGAATACTTCTTAACGTTTATTATTCCACACGTGCATATGAGTCTTCCTCCGAGCCTCGTGGATATTGTAGACTCGAGAATCATTGCAGTTATAGCATGGAACATAAACATAATTATGAACTCGGAGATAAATAATATCATTTATTATTGCCTCTAGGACATATCTCCTACAGACTCCCACTTGCACTAGAGTCAATAATCTAGTTAATGCTAATGCACTTTACACCTATGGCATGCCGATGTAAAAAATACTTCGCATGTGGTATAGCCTGATGTCCATCAGATCTGACAACTTCAGCTCCGTGTCTATCTCTGCATATCCTCGCGTTTTTACGCTTTCACAAAATTCATATTTTGTGTGGACTTGGCTTTGTATAAATGTGAATCACAGGTTGAACCAGGATTCCTCAGACCGAGTTATGGAGAAACTACCTGCAGTAGTGTCCCATTGACAAAAGCCATCTTGGAACCATACTAAGTTCATGAATGAACTATATGATTCAACATCTTGTTTGTCGCTTCTAAAGCGTCAACATACTTAGTCATTTGTTATAGAATTTGCCACAGTATCCTGTTGGGAACAATTTCCAACTACCGTGCCACCATATTGTGTATTACACAAAACCCTTAACTTAAATCGAAAATCGCATGGAGAAAAGATGAAGACCGTATCGTTGTAACATTTTACAACAAACTCTTCATGATCTCCGCTTGCGAGAAAACATATCATCAGTACTTACTCTAGTACTCAATGACATCTTTCACTGTTGTCCCATGATCAGTACTTTGATCACTTTTAGTATCCATACTCGCAACATCTTGGGAGTATTGGACATATCTGGTTGTTTTACATACCATGGAATACATGATTAATCCAAACACAAAAGTGTGTGGAATCTGCATCATGTATTTCGCTCATCAGTGTTTTGGGACACTGATTCTTGCAAAAACTCTTTCCATGTGACTTCGGTAAGAATCACTCCTTGTCGTTCTTAGTGCTAAACGTTTTGAGCATCTGGTCAATATGTATTTATTGCTTAGACCTATTTGGTAAATCTATCTCCATAGATCATCATGCCTAATATCAAGGCTATTTAGCCTAAGCACTTCATCGAAAAACTATTTTCAAATGAAGTCCTAATTGGTGTCAAGAAATTTATTTCCAATTAACAATGTGTCAAGCACACAAGGTTTTTAGAAATATTATTACGCTCCCACTTACTTTCTTGAATTACAAGCATCTTCGTTACCCATTGATGAAGTCAAACCCCTTTGACCATTTCATCAAAGCATGAAGATTCCAACTCCATTTTGCTCTCCTCTGTCCATCGCTGGAACTCTGAAGTTTGCACCCTTACTAGCATCCTCTAGATAGACAAAATGCCTTGGACTGTAACACATGCAAGTCCTTGGTTTCATTTCCATCATATGGAAATCCTATTGTCATCCATGTTTCATATCTCATGATTGAAATATGTATTAATTGCTAGTTCAACCCGAACCGACTTTAAGCATCGCTACAATGAAAACAACCTCATCGTAGTCAACTCTTGAACTTGTTATTTCAACAAGTCGAGCTTTATGGATAAAACATTTTTATCCGTATCAGTTTTAAGTTCCACAAATATTTGTTAGACTCTAAGTCTTCCGAGAGGTGTATCAAGGTTTTAATCTTGAATCACTTATATGGAAACTAATTCGGTTTGTATTGGCATTTAGCCAATTCTGGAGTCAGGGCCCATCAACGTTTCCTTGTGTATCATAGGTATACTGTTGTTCAACAACAATATCTCGTCTGCGCACCTGAGAGGTTTGCACGAGCCTTGCCTACGTGGTTCAGCTGCAAGTTCGACCGAAGTCCATACATTTTATTGTAGAGACTTCCGTATCAGTCGCAGTAGAAAACTCTGGAATTGCTTCCAAGGTTCCTTTCCATTGACCTGATGACGAAGATACTGTTATCTCGTCGAGTTTGCACTGTCCTCCCACTCACCCTTTTTGAAAAAACCATTCTCTTTAAAAGCATACCATTTTGTGGCAAAACTATTTGCCTCGGTATAGTGGTGGGGGAATACCCAATGACTTGGGATAACCTACAAAGTAGCACTTGTCTGATTTGGAATAGGTCTGTAACCTTTACACAAACCCCATATTCCAAATGTTTAAGAAAAGATATAACATGGTTGGGCGTACCATACCATGGTGTCATTTCAACAGACCCGACGGAGCTCTTTTCAGTGTAAAAGCCGCAATCTCTAAAGCATCACTCTTTAAAAGGGATAATGGCAATTTTATTTATGTCATCTTTGATCTTACCATGTCATAAATGGTTCGATTATATCTCCACGGACTTTTCACTTGCAGTGGTGTTCCGGGAGGTGCAAGTTTATGAAACCCCTTTCACAACTCATCAGACATTCGCTAAACTTGTAAATCAAATATTCCTTTCTGCAATTAAATTGTAGAAACATAATTTTCTTGTTACAATAACTTCTACTTCATTTTTGAAAACCTTTCGAATGATTTCAAAAGATCCAGACTTACGTCTCATCAAGTAAATATCCATATATCTACTTGAGTCATTTCTGAAGATAGATAAATCCACTACTAAGAACACTTATCGGACTACACACATCAAATGTATGATCACCAATAAGTTTGTTGTTCGTTCCTTATGGCCTGTGAACGGTATTTTAGTCACTTCACTTTTCAGAGGAAAGTTGCAAGTGTCAGATGATTCAAAATCAAACGACTTCAAAGTCCATCATAATGGAATTTTCCATGCGGGTTTCTCCAATGTGACCAAATGTAGTGCCACACTTGTGTGGTATTCTTTTAGTCTTGCGACATTTAGCGTCAGTGTTATGGATGTATCATATTACCATCAATATTCATAACATACATCCCATCTTGGATGGAAGCATGGCCCTTCATGTTATTCATAATACTTAACAACAATTGTTGTTTTTATGAACAACTCTTTTGCAACAAACATTGTGCAATGGTCTAGAGTGTATGAAACTCTAAAATCAATTATGAAAGTAAACCCAAAGGTATTGTATTATTATCAATACTCATAACATACATCTCATTCATAATGAAAGTACGGCCCTTGTGTTATTCATAACATCGAACATAAAAAGTTCTCTTATGAACAACCTTCTTGCAAGATACCTTATGCAATGGGCTAGAGTTTGTAAAACTCTAAATGAATTATGAAAATAAATACAGACGGCCATACACTGATGGAAGGTATAGTAACATTTACTATGTTCCCTGTGTATACCTTAACCTCATTTCTGGCTAGCCTTTTAGGCCATAGTAGCTCTTAGATTGATTCGTAACAGAATGCAATCGAGCGGGTATCTTTGAGATTAACTCACAGTACCCAAGAATTAGTGATTAACATGTTTAACCATAATTCCCAAGAACTATATCTTTGACCAGCCTACTATACATCAAAAACTTGTATGACATTCATACATGAGCTAGATATTCCAGTCATCTTTCTTTCTGCCTTTATACTTCTAACAGTTTAACTTTTAGTATTTCTCCTACTTCCAGAAAAAGCATCCAACTTCATCATATGAAAAGCTTTCTTTTGGATCCCTCTCTTATCAGTCAAATGCCTAGTAAACACTTTTACTAACAGTTTGCAAAACAAACATTGCTTTGGATATCACATATCGGTTAGCCTTTGTTTGTGTCTGAAAATGATTTTCAGATTCCATGAATATCACATAACTATCCAAACTTTCAAAGTTCGGGTCTCATGGAAGCAAACATATTGCACTTGACTGAAAACGGAATTCTAGCTTTTGGATCGAAGGACAAGAGTCACATGATCCGTAGCATTAGCGGGAGAATACCGAACGTATGCGATAGGACAAAGTTCTTCTCGGCACTCTTGAGGACAATCCTCACATTACGTTACCAACCGTAAAGTTTTAACCAGATATTTAACAGCTATTCAATTTTAATAGGGAAGGTGGAAACGTGAGCCATTATTCTATAACCATTAGCAAATCACACTTGACAGTGTTCAAAATTAATTGCACTGAGAATTAAACAAGTTAATTCTACAGTGCGCTCCCACTCAAATCAATATCTCTCATAATTGATTGTGAGTGATTCAAGATCCACATTTCAATTCAACGCCATTGATGTGGACATCACTGATGACGAGAATTTCAATTGGTGGGCAAACATGCCGATCACATCTCTGTGTGACTCTTGTTCATCTTTTGATGCTTGTGTTCCGAGCTCAGGACGATCAAGCTAGAACGTCAAGACAACCAAGTGATCACGCTGCGAGGTCTGACCTCACCTGCCTCACACATCCCTAATCGTTCGTACCCATGTGGACATGGCACACCCAGAAAAGTTAGGTGCCGAGACGGTGCTACACTTGGGAGAACACTAACTACTTGATATTTTTGTGAGAGATCACCCTAATAAAAAGCGACTACCGTGCAATCAAGAAGGGTGCATCAAAGGGATAAACATCTTAGGTGAAAGGATCGATATGGTTGACTAGAGGGGGGGGGGGTGTGAATAGGCAACTAACAATTTTTAACCTTTTCTTTACCAAATTAAACTTTGCAACAAAATAGGTTGTCTAGATGTGCAACTAGGTGAGCAACCTATATGATGCAATAACAACTAGTACACAAGCAAGCAAGGGATGTAACAACAAGTAAGCTTGCAAGAGTAAAGGCACGAAATAACCAAGAGTGGAGCCGGTGGAGACGAGGATGTGTTACCGGAGTTCCTTCCTTTTAAGGGAAGTACGTCTCCGTTAGAGCGGTGTGGAGGCACAATGCTCCCCAAGAAGCCACTAGGGCCACCGTATTCTCCTCACGCCCTCACACAATGCGAGATGCTGTGATTCCACTATTAGTGCCCTTGAAGGCGGCGACCGAACCTTTACAAGCAAGGTTGGGGCTATCTCCACAACAATCGGAGGCTCCCAACAACAACAACAACACCACGAAGCTTCACCACAATGGAGTATGGCTTCGAGGTGACCTCAACCGTCTAGGGTGCTCAACACCCAAGAGTAACAAGATCCGCAAGGGATAAGTGGGGGGAATCAAATTTCTCTTGGTGGAAGTGTAGATCTGGGCCTTCTCAACCAATCCCGAGCAAATCAACAAGTTTGATTGGCTAGGGAGAGAGATCGGGCGAAAATGGAGCTTTGAGCAACAATGGAGCTTTGGGGGAAAGAGGTAGGTCAACTAGGAAGAAGAAGACCCCTTTATATAGTGGGGGAACACATCCAACCGTTACCCCACTGAGCAGCCCCGCATAGGGCGGTACTACCGCTAGGGAAGGGCGGTACTACCGCTGAGAGCGGTACTACCGCTCCCTACCTAGCGGTACTACCGCGCTGACGAGGGAGTCAGGCCACTGGCCCAGAGCGGTACTACCGCTTCTACTACCGCTTCTAGTGCCGCAAAACCCGACACGAGAAAACATCGTCTCGAATCGAGGCGGTAGTAGGCGCGGTACTACTGCAGTACTACGGCCGAAACCCGCGAGCGGTACTACCGCTGAGAGCGGTACTACCGCTCGGCGGAGCGGTACTACCACTGCGGGGCTTCGGCGGTACTACCGCTGTAGATCGCGGTACTACCGCTGGCACAGGGCGAAGCAGATTACGGAAGAGAAGTGCAGCTCCAAAGATGCAAAGGGAAGACGACGGGTGTGATAAGGATGTGTACGTGTTGATTCCACCCTAGTCTTACCAAAGCGGATCCCCTTTTAATGGTACGGTGACTCCTACGAAACTAGTCCACCAACAACGAAACGCAGGAGCTACACCGTCTTGAATAGAACACCGAGGGGAGGAAATCGTCTCGTGCCAATGGATGATTCTCTGAAAGAACTTAACGCACATGATTGGTCCGCAAAAGCATTGTCATCAATCACCAAAACCACTGGGGAATAGATATGCCCTTACAATCTCCCCCTTTTTGGTGGATTGATGACAATACGGGATTTGCATAAACACGATATATAGTAAGCATACAAACCCCACGGTCCTAACATGTAGATAGGCTCCCCCTAGATGTGTGCTATTTAGATAAGTGCTTTGGACTGCACAGCACACATACTAGGATCAAAGCTCCCCCTACATTTTAGAGAACAATAATCTAAGCATGGTGTATGAGAGCAGCATAGATGATATAACAAGAAAAGCACGCAACTCATAAGGTAGATAGACATAGATAATGATACTGGAAATGAAGGTAGCATATGTCTTACACCATATGACTCGAACTTAAGTCTTACTCGAACTTAGGTCTCACAGACAAACCAACCAAAGCAAATGCGAGGAAAACACGAACAAGACACGAATAAGAGACGAAAGACACACTCGCAAATCCCTAAACTCTCTCCCCCTTTGGCATCGAGACACCAAAAAGGAGAGGGAGTGTTGCTACCGCTCCAGGTGAGAGCAAATGAGGGACACACGCATCAGAGCCCAGCGGAATCATCGGCACCACCGTTGTCAGTCTGGAAGTGCTCGGCCTCAGAATCGGTCCACGGGCAGTGCTGCTGAATCCACTCCTCCTCCTCAGTAAGCTGGTCCTCAGATCCACTCTGGACAGTAGCACCCAACTGGCGCATGAGCTCCTTGTGACGACCTCGAGCCTTCTTCTCAGCCACATGAGTCATGTACTGACCGTGAGCCTCCATGCAGAACAGCTTCTTCATCTTAGACTTGAGCTTCTTAGCCCAAGAGGGCTCTGCCTCAAAAGGCATGTAGTCATCATCCTCATCATCATCAGTTGCAGGCTCCTCTTCTGTCTCCATGGCAGCAGCAGACGAAGGGACTCCAGTCTTAGGGGCCTGAGTGCCCCAGTTATCCTTCTTCCTCAGGCGCTTGACATCATGGGAGATCAACTCTCCACACTCCAGTGGCACATTAGGATATATATGATCCCAGGCTTCCTCAATGAGCAGCATGATGAAGGGACCATAGATCGGGCACTTGCGCTCGGAGATAGCAGACAACAACTCAGACCACATCACATGAGAAATATCCAAAGACTCTCTGGTGGGATTTTCCTTCTCACGCTGGCAGAAAAGAAGCATGTCCACAAGATAAGAGTGAACCTGGTCCAGATTCCCAATGCGAGGGAAAAGAGTCTCTCTGAAGATGCGGTGAAGGATATCCAGAAAGGCAGGCAGCTCATAGGTTTCCTTCTTTGTCTCCTGGTTGACCTTCAGAGTGCAGTAGGGCCAGAGAGCTTGCTTGTGGGTGCAATGGGCGCGGGCGTGAGGGCGAAAGCCAACAGGAGACTCAAGTCCAAGATCTTGCACCCCAATCAACTGCATAAACGCTCTCCACTTGACGGAAAGCAACTTGCCATTGGTCATCCAGGTGAGTGTCCTATCCTCATCAGTCCCAAGGTGAACCGTCGCATAGAATTGGGCCACAATATCAGCATCAAAGTCCTTGTTGAATTTCATGACCCCAAGAATGTTCAGTTGAGTGCACATCTGAAGAGCTTCACCAAAGTAGTCAGGATCTTGCTCCATATGGTCAGTGTCGATGGAGTGCACGTTGACAAAGAAATTCTTCTTGGCTTTGAGAACATCAAAGAAGATGGTAAACTGGAACTTGGTCCAGAACGGACGGTTGACCAAAGTGGGTTCTTGGTCAGCTTCCTACGGGTTGCGGCAGCGCCTTGCCCAGAACTCCTTTGGCGGCATTTCTGGCACTGTCTTGCCGGGCTTGGGCTTGACCCCTGACTTCTTTTGGAGTTGAGGTGGAGGTGGAGGTGCAGCACTTGAGGATCCTCCGGCAGGCTCGGTGGTACGGTAGCGCTTGGACGTGGCACGTCCGGGATTGACACGACGAGCCTGATGCTCAGGGACCTCATCACCTGGAACCACACACAAGAACACTCAAACAACCAGAAAGCACAAGCATAAGCCACAAAACACGAGCAAAAAGATCACTGAAAGGTAGAAGTAGAGTGGAATTTGGTAGAGAGCGGTAGTACCGCGACCTGCTAGCGGTTGTACCGCCATGAGCGGTAGTACCGCTCCACGGGGAGCGGTAGTACCGCTCCAAGCGGTAGTACCGCCCTGGGAGGGCGGTAGTACCGCTCGGGACGGGGAAACAGCAGTTTACTACTACCGTGGTCAGATCCGGCACTACCGTCCTACCAAATTCAAAAATACTCCAACCAAACATCAATCCACACTGCCTAGAAGCATTCTCCATCCAACTCAAGCCTAGATTTGGCTAAAAATCGAGAGATGCAACTGCTACTGCCCCTAAGATGCTAGATTGGAAACCTAGACAAAAAGAACAAGAGAACGGGGGCAATACCGGCATCCATGGCAAGAGGACAAGGTGGGGATCGTCTCCACCGAAGGGAATGGAGAGGGATGGCCCAGAGAGGGAGATCTGCCGGAGCCCTCCCGCGGCGCCGGTTGCTGGTGAGAGAGAGGAACAGGCGTGGGGGTGAGCGAATGGGTATGGTGGAGAAGAAACTCCCCCTGCCCCCGATATAACCCTCGCCCACGCCTCTCAGCGGTAGTACCGCGCTGGGGAGCGGTAGTACCGCTCGCCAGCGGCGGTAGTACCGCCAGCAACCAAAAACTGCTTCTAGACTCAAGAAAAACGCACGAAAAGAACGGGAAGGCAAAGACACTCAAAACAAAGATCAACAAGACACCATAAACACGTGCAATGAACCGGAACCCACTCCTTCGAGGCAACCAAACAAAAAGAGGAGCGGGCTCTGGCCTCTCTCAAGAGAGGGCGGTGGCCGGAGCCATCTATGTTTGAGTCAATTGGTATGGCACCACGAAGAATTATCCTTGGGCCCATGACCAAAACTCGTCTTTGAAGCACAAGTACCATCAAAAATGGCTAATGTGAAAGAGTTGATCGTTTTATGCATAATGGGGGGAGGGAGAGTTCATTGAGAGAACAACACTCCCCCTATGTCCATGCCTACACCTAAACTAGACAGCAAGTTGAGTGTGGTGGGGGGTGCACGGGTTCAAGTCACATTGCTCAAATCAATGATATTTAGCTCATGCCTTAACTCGCGAAAATATCTGCAAGGTTATCATGAGTGTTGACATACTTGAGCTTGATCTCCCCTCGCCTAATGTGATCTCGGATGAAGTGATACCGAATCTCAATGTGCTTCGTCTTGAAGTGTTGCACCGGGTTGAGAGAAATCTTGATGGCACTTTCATTATCACACCAAAGAGGCACTTTGTCACAAATGACACCGTACTCCTTTAAAGTTTGCCTCATCCATAGGAGTTGAGCACAACAACTACCGGCCGCGACATACTCCGCTTCGGTGGACGAGAGATACACACAACTTTGCTTCTTGGAAGACCAACTTACCAAAGAGCAACCAAGAAATTGGCACCCTCTGGAAGTGGACTTCCTATCCACTTTGTCTCCCGCCCAATCGGAATCCGTGAAACCTTCAAGCTTGAAGTTTGCTCCTCTTGGGTACCATAAGCCAAAGTTTGGGGTATGAGCCAAATATCGAAAGATTCGCTTGAAGTTTCCTTTGGTGCGGCTTGAAAACGTGCACACATCCCCACACTCAACATGATATCCGGTCTAGATGTACAAAGGTAAAGCAAGGAGCCAATCATGGAGCGATATACCTTTTGATCCACCGCTTTACCATTGGGATCGATGTCAAGTTGGCACTTGGTAGGCATTGGTGTAGAAGCCGGCTTGACATCACTTAGCTTGAATCTTTTAAGCATGTCTTGAGTGTATTTGGCTTGGTTGATGAAGGTTCCTTCTCTTCTTTGTTTGATGTCAAAACCAAGGAAGAACTTCAACTCTCCCATCGAAGACATCTTAAACTTGGAGGTCATGAGAGCGGCAAATTCCTCATTGAAAGCTTTGTTAGGAGAACCAAAGATAATATCATCAACATATAGTTGGCATACAAACAACTCCCCGTTGACCTTCTTAGTAAAAAGAGTGGGATCGATTAGTCCTACTTCAAATCCACGATCTTGTAGCAACTCGGTAAGGTGGTCATACCACGCACGTGGGGCTTGTTTAAGGCCATAGAGTGCCTTATCGAGTTGATACACATGATCCGGGAAGTAGGGGTCCTCGAACCCGGGGGGTTGCTTGACATAAACTAACTCATTAATAGGTCCATTAAGAAAAGCACTTTTCACATCCATTTGTTGCAACTTAAAGTTGTGATGAGAAGCATAGGCAATCAACAAACGTATGGATTCAAGACGAGCAACGGGAGCAAAGGTTTCACCGTAGTCGATACCCTCGACTTGGGAGTAGCCTTGTGCTACCAATCTTGCCTTGTTGCGAATGATGTTCCCATGAGCATCTTGCTTGTTCTTAAAGATCCACTTGGTTCCAATGACATTGTGGTTCCCCGATGGCCTTGGCACCAATCTCCATACTTTGTTGTACTCGAAGTTGTTGAGTTCTTCATGCATGGCATTGAGCCAATCCAAGTCTTCGAGCGCCTCATAGACCTTTTGGGGTTCAACACAAGAGACAAACGCGTGATGTTCACAATAGTTTGCTAATTGTCTACGAGTGCTTACCCCCTTTCTTAGGCTTCCAACTACATTTTCCATGAGATGGCCTTGAGTGGTGAGCTTGGAAGCAATCTTCGCGGCGCGACGCTCTAATTCCTCCTCGGATGTGGTGGGAGGAGGGTTGACTTGATCATCTTGAGCTCCGTTGAGGGAGTCCTGGACTAGGGGGTGTCCGGACACCCGGACTATCATCGTCCGCCGGACTCCAAGACTACGAAGATACAAGATTGAAGACTCCGTCCCGTGTCCGGATGGGACTTTCCTTGGCGTGGAAGGCAAGCTTGGCGATACAGATATGTAGATCTCCTACCATTGTAACCGACTCTGTGTAACCCTAGCCTCCTCCGGTGTCTATATAAACCGGAGGGCTTTAGTCCGTAGGACACAACATACATTACAACAATCATACCATAGGCTAGCTTTAGGGTTTAGCCTCCTTGATCTCGTGGTAGATCCACTCTTGTACTACCCATATCATCAATACTAATCAAGCAGGACGTAGGGTTTTACCTCCATCAAAAGGGCCCGAACCTGGGTAAAACATTGTGTCCCTCGTCTCCTGTTACCATCTGCCTAGACGCACAGTTCGGGACCCCCTACCCGAGATCCGCCGGTTTTGAGACCGACATTGGTGCTTTCATTGAGAGTTCCTCTGTGTCATCACCGATAGGAAGGATGCCTCCACCCGTCTTCAAAGACGGTATTTTCGCCAAAGGGGCCTTGGCCGCCGGCCAAACTATCCGGCTTGGTGGTTTTCTTATGACCGCCTGTCCGGCCACTGCTTCGACAATGACTTCTCAAGTCGTCAAAAGCAATCTTCGCGTCAGCTCGGAATCTGCCAAGCAGTTGGATCCAGTAGAGCTCTCGTCTATTAACGAGCTCTTGGATCGCATCGCCGCCCTGGGAGTCGCTACAGACTACAATCAGATTGGGCTTAAAACTGATCTAAGAGAGATTAACTCTCCCCAGGCCACCTACCACGTCGCATTGGTAGAGGAGCAATGCGGCGACTCTTCGCCTATATTGAAAACTAGTCACGTCCGGATTCCCGAACCCTCCATGCCGGATTTCCGTGGAGGGACGGATTTTGATCGAGCATTGAACTTAAAATCATGCATCGTTCCGGACTCGCTGGATCATGTCCAGCAATCCAAGCTTCTGAATTTGGAAACTCCTCGGCCTTTAAGCCCCAAGATGGGCAGGGATCCGGATTTTAGTCCACCCACCCGCCCAGACATATGCGATCTATCTCTAATACGGCAAGAGCCTGCTGAAACAGTACATCACTACTGGGCCAGATTCCTCCTGGTTATGGACAGGATAAGGGACTGCCGAGAGGAAAACGCAATCTCAATCTTTTGCAATAATTGCACGGACAAGGGAATATTGAACGCCATTGGTCATCGTAAAATTATACGCTTCGCCGATCTGGCGTCCATAGTACGAAAGTACTGTGCGATGGAGAGTTTCCGGAAAACCGAAAACCAATTTTGGGATAATCCGGCCCCGAACACAACCCCAGTCCGCAACAAAAGGGTGCATCACACTCAGGACCCAGATGCAAAAACCAAAAAGCAAAAACCCCATAAAGGGAATGGCACCGTACTGGAGGGATGGCTCAATGGACCCTGTAAGCTTCATAGTACAGAGGGCGCCATCCCAACTCATAGCCTTCGAGCATGTTGGATACTACGGCAGGTGGCCAAAAGTGGCGAGGAGCTTCTAGCCCCGTAAAACCACTCCAACAATACCGGTACGGTATCAACAGTCTTCGAGACCTTCGCATCAAATAATATGCGAAAACGAACAATCCGCGGCCTAGCCGAAGTCTACCAAGTAGCAACAGCAAATCCATGGAGCGACACAGCCATCACCTTCAACGCCAGCGACGAACCTAAATTCCGAACAGCTCGAGCACCAGCCGCACTGGTGCTTAGTCCCATAGTGCATGGCTTTCGGCTTACAAAGGTCCTCATGGATGGCGGCAGCGGACTAAACCTCATATATGAGGAAACTCTTCAAAAAATGGAAATAGACTGGAGCCGTATTGAGCGAAGCAGCACAACCTTCAGAGGAATAATCCCTAGCCGGGAAGCGCGCTGCACCGGAAAAATCACACTCGATGTGGTGTTTGGCTCGCCGGACAATTACAGATCCGAAGAAGTCACGTTCCAAGTGGCCCTGTTCAACAGCGGATATCACGCTATATTAGGACGAGAGGCATTCACAATTTTTCAAGCAGTACCTCATTACGGGTACATGAAGCTCAAAATGCCTGGGCACGGCGGAATAATCACTCTCGCTAGTGATCCGGACATAGCACTCCGCGCCAAAAACAAGACAGCCGCACTAGCCCTAGAGGCACTATCCGAAGCCTTAGCAGCAGAAAAACTCACCGCACTGCGCTCTACGGTGAACAGGGACGATGTGATACTCGATAAAAGATCCAAGTCCACTTCCTTCAAACCAGCAGATGAAATAATAAAATTCCAGGTCCATCCAACGGACCCAACAAAGACGGCCTCCATTGGGGCACAATTGAACCCCGAAGTAGACGCCGCACTGCGCGAATTCCTTCGGGAAAATTGGGACATTTTCGCCTGGCATCCTTTGGATATGCCCGGAATCCCATGCAGGTTGGCAGAACACAGCCTAAACATCCTAAAAGGATTTAAGCCAGTCAAACAGGCTCTTTGACGATTTTCCGAACCCAAAAGACAGGCAATGGGAGAAGAGCTAGCCAAACTATTGGAAGCCGGATTCATCAGAGATATCAAACATCCGGATTGGCTAGCAAATCTGTTAATGGTACCAAAGGACAAATCCTGGCGCCTCTGTGTCAATTTTAAAGACCTCAATAAGGCTTGCCCAAAGGACCCCTTCCCTCTTCCCCACATCGACCAAATTATCGATGCTACCGCAGGGCACGATTCGTTGTGCTTCCTCGACGCATACTCTGGCTACCATCAAATCAAGATGGCAGAAGCAGACCATCCGCAACGGCATTCATCACTCCATACGGACCATTCTGCTTCAATACGATGCCCTTCGGACTTAAAAACGCCGGCGCAACATATCAGCGCATGACTCAAACATGTCTGGCCACCCAGATCGGCAAAACAGTCGAGGCATACGTAGACGACCTAGTCGTCTACGTATGCCTCGACTGTTTTGCCGATCTGGGTGGCTCGTCAAAACAAAACACGTCGAAACTCTAGTAGACGATTTGAGGCTCACATTCGACAACCTCAGAGCATATGACATCATGCTGAATCCGGAAAAATGCATTTTCGGCGTACCAGCCGGAAAGCTGCTGGGCTTCATTGTATCCGGTAGAGGAATTGAAGCAAACCCGGCTAAAATCCGAGCTCTCTCACAGTTGGATGTTCCAAAAGACCTCAAACAGATACAAAAATTAACAGGATGCGTGGCAGCTTTAAGCCGCTTTATCTCTCGGCTAGGAGAAAAGGCATTGCCTCTCTATTGCCTCCTCAGGCGCACCGAACACTTCGAATGGACGGATGCTGCCACTGCCGGACTCGAAGAAATAAAGGCCATATTGGCAACAAATCCGGTCCTGGCTGCGCCCAATCTGGGCGAACCAATGTTGTTATACATCGCAGCAACGCATCAAGTTGTAAGCGCGGTACTCGTCGTCGAACGAGAGACAGAAGGGCACAAATTCCCTCTTCAAAAACCAGTGTACTATGTATCCACTGTATTAACCCCCTGCAAGTCCCGTTACCCACACTATTAGAAGATAGCGTATGCGGTGTTCATGGCATCCCGGAAGCTCTGACACTACTTTCAAGAGTGTTCGATAACAGTAGCCTCTGAAGTACCACTCAATGACATTATAAATAACCGCGACG
The DNA here is from genome assembly GCA_963921465.1 of Triticum timopheevii. NCBI lineage: Eukaryota > Viridiplantae > Streptophyta > Magnoliopsida > Poales > Poaceae > Triticum > Triticum timopheevii. The sequence continues at coordinate 628,886,606 of OY997266.1, read as the reverse complement.
CAACGGGCAGGATTGCAAAATGGGCCATTGAGCTCTTACCATTCGATATAACTTACAAACCTCGGCGAGCTATAAAGTCACAAGTCTTGGCTGACTTTGTCGCCGAATGGACCGAAGCCGAACTCCCTAAAGAGTACGGCGCATACTCCAATTGGACTATGCATTTCGACAGCTCTAAAATGTTGGCCAGACTGGGGGCTGGCGTCGTATTGACGTCCCTAACCGGGGACGCAGTGCAGTATGTACTTCAAATAATGTACACGGACTCCAACAACGCAGCCGAATATGAGGCCCTGTTACATGGTCTCCGGATGGCAGTCTCCATGGGCATTCAACGCCTAGAGGTGCGTGGGGATTCAAACCTTGCAATATCCCAAATAAATGGAGACTTTGACGCCAAGGATCCGAAAATAGCAGCATATCGCAACGCTGTCCTAAAAATGTCAGCTCGGTTTGAAGGACTCGAATTCCATCACATAGCCCGAGATAATAACCAAGCGGCCGACGTACTGGCACGCATCGGTGCGAAACGTGACGCTGTCCCTCCAAATATCTTCCTGGAACGGCTCTTCAAGCCATCCGTACTATGGGAAGAGGAGCCCGGAAGTAGCAAACCGGAAAAAACCGCGCCAATCGGCGATTCGGCCGATGACATAACACCTTCAGCCCACGACATAATAGCAATAATTGCCCCGTGGACAGAACCATTCCTAGCCTACTTGCTTAGGCAGGAACTTCCCGAAGACCAAAACGAGGCCCGCTGCATAGTCCGGCGATCGAAAGCCTACAAGGTCCATGAGGGAGAACTTTATAAGAAAAGTACAACCGGAGTCCTTCAAAGGTGTATCTACGAAGAGGAAGGGCGAATCCTCCTGGCTGAAATTCATGCCGGACTAGGCGGACACCACGCAGCAGCCCGGGCTCTTGTAGGAAAGGCATTCCGTACAGGATTTTATTGGCCGACGGCCCGGGCAGATGCCCAGGACTTAGTCCAGAAATGCGTTGGTTGTCAGCTCTTTGCTAATCAGAGCCATATGCCGCCCACCGCCCTCAAAACTATACCCATTACCTGGCCGTTCGCGGTCTGGGGGCTTGATATGGTTGGACCCCTTAAAGGGGGAACCCACAAGCAAAGGTACCTATTGGTCATGGTGGACAAATTCACCAAATGGATAGAGGCCAAACCGGTCAAAACGGCAGAGTCCGGACCAGTGATAGACTTTATATCCGGGGTAGTACACCATTACGAAGTCCCCCACAGCATCATCACCGACAACGGCACGAACTTCACAGCCGACGAGGTTAAGTCATGGTGCAAAAATATGGGCATCAAGCTCGACTACGCTTCAGTCTATCACCCTCAAACCAACGGTCAAGTGGAACGAGCAAATGGTCTAATAATGAGCGGCATTAAACCCAGACTAGTGTGATCACTTACTAAATCTGACACGCACTGGGTCGAGGAGCTCGACTCCGTACTCTGGGGGCTGCGGACAATGCCTAACCGCACTACCGGATTCACACCATTTTTTATGGTCTACGGCGCAGAGGCAGTCCTGCCCTGCGACATTATTCATGACTCACCTCGAGTGCGCATGTACGAAGAAAGAGAGGCCGAGCTGGATCGGCAGGACAGCTTGGACACATTGGAGGAAGAACGCGACGTTGCCAAGGCTCGTTCCGCATTCTATCAGCAGCAGGCCCAAAGATATCAAAGCAGAGAAGTACGGGCCAAGACTTACAACGTTGGTGAACTAGTTCTACGCCTGCCGGACAAGAAAAAGGACAAGCTCAAGCCCAAATGGGAGGGCCCCTTCATTATCGATCAAGTCCTGACCGGCGGAGCGTACCGTCTACGAAATGCGTCGGATAACCGACTCGAGCCGAACCCTTGGAACGCAGCCCGCCTCCGAAGATTCTATGCCTAGCGCCGGACTAAGAGTTCGTCCCCTTCCTCCGTTCAAATTTTTACACTTCGGCTGTCTTTTATTTCTCTTTCTTCTCATAACCTTTTTACTAAAAAGCCCCTAAGGGCCTACTTTCGCATTGTTCGCATACACTTGATGTGCCATCCGCACTCATTATACCTGGGGGCTTCTTTTCCAGAAGCTCAATTATAAGGGTTTCATGCCCAGCACATGTGTCAAGCTTCCACATGTACCTTTTACTCACCATTATATGCATCGATATGACTTAAGTTTTGGCCAAGCTGGGTTGCCTGGCTCCTGTGCTTACCCCTACGTTCCCGATTGTTCGGCTAGGAGGTAAAGGGAGTACCTCTGCGATTGTTACCGCCGGGTCAGCCGGATGTGTACCTCAGACTGGGTGAAGCCGAAAGCTAGCGTTCTTAAGGGAATATTCGGTCGGTGACTTAAAAGATGATTTTTTACCTACTCATTTATCCGCCCCCAGATGTTTTTCTGCTTTTTTCGCAGTCTGGACATGCACTTTTGGGCATGCCTCCCAGGGAAAGGAACCCTTAACGAAACTATTCTCCCTGGAAGATGTTTCTTACTAACCATGTAATATAACATAACTAGTTGGGCACTTGTCTGATAAAGCGCTAATGACCCCTACGCCTGGTCTCCATGCATACCTTGGTTGTTTCTTAACCAAAAAGGTATTCGGACACACTCCGGACTCTAGGGTCCCGAGGTTGAAGCGAAAAGGTCGGCAAAGACAAACGATCTACAATCCGGCTAGAAGGCATTTCACATGTCACTTTAAAGGAAAACATACATTGTCAAATTTACTCATTGTATTCCTCCTCAATCCCGTCTAACAGGCTGTCTAACTTACAGTCCCGTTGGGAAAATTTAGCAGCCAACTCTACTTGGCTGTATACTAAACTCACAGGGATCTACTTCCCATCGGGCCCCACCGGTCCAACTTCGGCCATGTGGTTGGGATCCGCCTTCTTGTAACGCGTCTTCACCATGGCTCAAGCCTCCCTGGCACCTTGACGGCAAGCCGAAATCTTCCACAAACGGAAGCGCTGCTCCCTGAAGCTTCTCCGCAAGCTCCCCAAGGCCCTCGGGTAGGGAGAGGGCTGGCCATAAAGCCTGGACGACGCCGCTCATTGCCTACCGAACTCGTTTGAGCAGTTGCAACAGCTCGGGAAGTTGATCACCCGTTGATATGGGCATCTCCTCCGTAGGGCGACCTGTGAGTATACCTACAAGACATATTATGTCAATTTACTTCCTCGCCGAACTCTTCTTTTCAAAGGAGTCCGCTCAAGCACTTACTATAAATGCCGCGACGAAGCCGCTGATTCTCCTTAACGGAGCTGGACAGCCCGGCTCGAGCGCCTTTCAGCTCTTCTTCGAGATTGGCGTTGGCATCCTGGAGCTTGTTCCTTTCTTGCTGCACCCTATTCAGCACCCTCTCGCCGGCCTTTAGCTGGCGTAGTAATTCTTTCCTGTCCGGATCTTGTCCGGCGGCACCTGCAATGTCACTATTAGACTTACGCGCACGCTGCACATCGCTTATATTTATTGATAAAAATGTGTTACCAGGAGGAGTCTCTGCGTCTCCTCCTGCGGCAGCAAGTGCGGCCTTAAGTTGGGCCTTGCATTCTTGCAGCTCCTGAGACAGCTGGGCATTCTTCTCGGTAAGAGCCTGCGTTTCAAATGATCCTTAAATCAGTTAACATAACTACTTTAAGTCTCGGGGGCTACTGGTATATATAACCATTAAAATTCCCTTACCCGTATGTCTTTCACATACTGCTCCATGGCTCTGGTAAAACCATCTTGAGCGGCTCGGAGGTGCGCGTCCCCTGCGTTAAAGGCATCCAATGCCTCAGGGGAGAAGCACGCTTCACGAAATACTGTCCGGCAGCGCCTATGGTTCATGGCGCTCTCCACCTCAGACTTGGTGGCGGACAGTCTGTCGGTGTCCTCCGTTGGAGGAGGATCCGGTCCGCGTCTTGCGCTTGCCTCCCCCTCCAGGCCGGGCGCTGAAGCCTGGCCGGTATAGGTTGGATCGGCAACTTCCGCGCCCGCAGTCCGGCGAGCGCTTTTTCTCCTATAAAGATCATGAGCACTCAGATGCTTCCTAGGAATGTTGCTCTGAAAATTTAAATACGAGCTATACCTTTGCGGCGACGTTTCAGTCCGTGCCGCGCTCCTTTTCCGCCTGCTGGTCCGGACTGACCTTTGTTGGTCAGCCGCCGCCGGCTCGGCTTCCCGCCTTGAGGGCGCTTCCTGTAAAACACCATCGTTCGCGAAGGTCAGAAATGGGCAAGGAAGAGATAATGGTGTCCGGACCTCAGTCACAGTCACCTGGGAAGCCGGATACAATCCGGGGTAGTCCGCTGTAATGGCGACCACAGCATTGTCCATGCTGAGCTGGTGAAATACCCCGTCGATCAGCTCCACCTTGATGTCTGAATCCTCTTCGGAGGCCGGATCCAGGGATCTTTCTGGGTCCTCGGGTTGCGGAGCGGGACTTACCATGTCCTCCATAGTCCGGCGTAGATCCTGCGCCGAAGACATAATATAAGAAACCTAAACTTCGAAAGCATGGGTTGAGCCCTTAAAAGTGTTCGCTTACCTAGCCTCTAGGGTTGTTCATGGAAAAACCATTCAAAGGGTTCGTTCGAAGGAAGTCCTCCTTCTCCCCCTTGTACAGGCTGGACAGGATCTGCACCAGATCCTCGGTCGAATCCGGCCCTTCGCGGCCATGACGGGTGGCATCGTCTTCCCCATTGAAATCCCACACGGGGTGGCCTCTGTATTGTAATGGCTGTACCCCCCGCATGATGCATGTCGCCATGACTCCAATCATGGTCAAACCGGAATGGGCCAGTAATCTTATTCGGCCCATCAAGTAATGGACGCTCTTGTCTTCCTCCAATCGGGGGCTCCGTGGGCGCCAGCTGAGGCGTTTCTTCAGAGGAGCAGCACTAAACTCCGGGAGGCCAATCCGGACTGGGTCCGGCAGCGGAGCGTCTCCTATGTAAAACCACTCCGAAGGCCAGTCTTCGGACGCCTTCTTGGCAGTACCGGATGGGTATCCGGTCCCGGCAATGCGCCATATTTCGGCACCGCCCACTTGATATATGGACCCCTCGTGAGAGCGGGGTACGAGGCAGAACAGCCTCTTCCACAATGCAAAATGGGGCTCAATGCCCAGGAATAGCTCGCAAAGAGCTACGTAGCCCGCGATATGCAGGACAGAGGCGGGCGTAAGGTGGTGGAGCTGGAGTCCGTAGAACTCCAGGAGCCCGCGGAGGAACGGATGTATTGGGAATCCGAGTCCCCTTATTAGATAAGGGACGAAGCATACTCGCTCCCCTTTATTGGGACTTGGGGTAGCCTCCGCTTGCCTCCCACCTTGATAAGTGACCAGCCCGGCTCGAACCGGGACCATGAAGGCCGGTGGGAGATATCCCCCCGCTTGGAGCTTCACTAGCTCGTTGTGTGGAACAGAGCACCTCCTCCAATCCCCTGGCGGTGGGCTGGGAGCGCGAGAAGAGGAGCCGCGTCGACGGTCCATGATGGGATGGATTTTTGGGTCGAGGGCGCTCCGATGAAGTATTCGCGGGAGGAAGATGGTGTGGTTTGGATCTGGATTTTTGCCTCTTTTGTAGGCGGATGACTCGCACGACTAGGGGGTGAAACATAAAAGACACCCTGGCTTTTCGCATTCGTGCGACGCATGGAAGAAGGCCATTATTGGGCGTAGAAGCCGAGAAACACAGTATTTATGATAAAGCCGGACACTGTTCGGCAGGTACATGGACCTTGAAGGGAGAACCCTTGCAACGCCGAAGACTATATATGCACTGGACTTATCGTCATTGAAGCCTGGTTCGGGGGCTACTGAGGGAGTCCTGGACTAGGGGGTGTCCGGACAGCCGGACTATCATTGTCCGCCGGACTCCAAGACTACGAAGATACAAGATTGAAGACTCCGTCCCGTGTCCGGATGGGACTTTCCTTGGCGTGGAAGGCAAGCTTGGCGATACGGATATGTAGATCTCCTACCATTGTAACCGACTCTGTGTAACCCTAGCCTCCTCCGGTGTCTATATAAACCGGAGGGCTTTAGTCCGTAGGACACAACATACATTACAACAATCATACCATAGGCTAGCTTTAGGGTTTAGCCTCCTTGATCTCGTGGTAGATCCACTCTTGTACTACCCATATCATCAATATTAATCAAGCAGGACGTAGGGTTTTACCTCCATCAAGAGGGACCGAACCTGGGTAAAACATTGTGTCCCTCGTATCCTGATACCATCCGCCTAGACGCACAGTTCGGGACCCCCTACCTGAGATCCGCCGGTTTTGACACCGACAGCCGTCTTGAGCTTGTTCTTGATCTTGAGCTTGTTCTTGAGCTTGAGTTTGCTCTTGATCTTGAACTTGCTCGAGGGGGAGAACTTGACCTTGGGCATCATTTTGAGGTTCTCCACCATCTTGAGGTGGATCTTGCCCTTGGTCTTGTTCACAAGGTTGAGGGCCTTCACTTTGTTCTTCGGAAGCGTGTGGGTCTTGATGAGGTGATGGCTCTACTTGAGTAGAGCATTGTCCTTCTCCTTCGGCCACAAGGGGTTCCTCAATGGGTAGGATTTGACCAATACCCATTCTTCTTATGGCTTGGGGAGGAATTTCATCACCTACATCACAAGTACCACTTTGCTACACTTGGGAGCCGTTATTTTCATCAAACTCCACGTTACACGTCTCCTCAATGAGTCCGGTGGACTTGTTGAGGACACGGTAAGCATGAGAGTTTGTAGCATAACCAACAAATATGCGCTCATGAGCTCTAGCCTCAAATTTAGACAAACGAACACCTTTATTGAGAATGAAACACTTACAACCGAACACCCGGAAGTACTTGAGGTTGGGCTTGTTGCCGGTGAGAATCTCATAAGGAGTCTTGTTCAAGCCTTTGCGAAGATAGAGCCGATTGGATGCATGACATGCGGTGTTGATGGCTTCGGCCCAAAAGTTGTACGGAGACTTGAACTCCGCCATCATGGTCCTTGCCGCATCCATCAACGTCCGGTTCTTCCTCTCCGCAACACCGTTTTGTTGAGGGGTATAAGGTGCCGCATATTGATGCTTGATCCCCTCGTCACTAAGAAACTCATCCAAGGTGTAGTTCTTGAACTCGCTGCCGTTGTCACTTCTTATTGTCAAGATCTTTGCGTCATGTTGACGTTGAGCTTCATTTGCAAAGTCGATGACGGTTTGTTGAGTCTCACTCTTCCTCTTGAAGAAGTATACCCAAGTGTACCTTGAATAATCATCCACAATCACCAAGCAATACTTTCTTCCTCCAAGACTATCAAAAGATGGAGGCCCAAAGAGATCCATGTGAAGGAGCTCCAAGGGTCTCTTCGAGTAGATGATGGTTGAAGGAGGGTGAGCCTTTTCATGAAGCTTTCCTTCGATACAAGCACTGCAAGCACGATCTTTGGCAAAACTAACATTTTTTAGTCCACGAACATGGTCCCCCTTGAGAAGACTTTGCAAAGATCTCATATTGACGTGGGATAAACGGCGATGCCAAAGCCATCCCACATCAACTTTAGCCATTAGGCATGTCGCGGTCTTAGTGGGTCGCTCCGAAAAGTTAATCACATAGAGACCATTCTCGACATGCCCAACAAAGGCTACTTTAAGAGTCTTGCTCCACAAGAGGGCCACGGTATCAATATCAAAGAATGTAGCAAAGCCCATGAGTGCAAGTTGACGAACGGAAAGTAAATTGAATGCAAGGGACTCAACAAGCATGACTTTATCGATTGTTAGATCATGAGAAATGACAACCTTGCCGAGACCCAATACCTTAGAATGTGATGCATCACCCCACTCGACATTGGTGGGCATAGATGGAATCTCTTGCACGTCCACCACCAAGTCCTTGCTCCCGGTCATATGATTTGTTGCTCCACTGTCGAGCAACCATGATCCCCCACCGGAAGCAAACGCCTACACGAGATCAATGCTTGGTTTTAGGTACCCATTTAGTAATGGGTCCTTTGATGTTAGTAACAAGGGTCTTGGGAACCCAAATAGACCATTCAATGTACTCATAAGAAGAACCAACAAATCTAGCATAAACATGTCCATCACTAGCACGGCACAACACATATGACGGGTTAAAGTCGCCGGCTTTGTTTGAGGAAATGCTTTTGCCCTTTTGGACATAAACTTCCTTCACTTTCTCCTTCTTCTTCTTAGGAGCACCCTCCCCCTCTTTCACGAACGTTTGTTTGAGAGGAGGAGGACGATTGGACTTGTTGTTCTTCTTCTTCTTGCTCTTGGACTTGGGTGCAAACCCAATTCCTTCTTTGGCCACAACTTCCTTTTGATTGCTCAAAAGGTCGTTGAGGTTCTTCTCACCTTGAATGCAAGACACAAGGCCTTTCTCAAGTTGATCCTTCAACTTGGCATTTTCCTCCACAAGATGCACATGCTCACAACAAGGGTTAGTAGCACATGCATTATCAATTAATACCATATGAGGACATGTGGCTTTTCCTTGATTAGCTTAACTTGGAGTTGAGCATGAGACTCTTTGAGGCTAGCATGAGTACCCTTCAAGACCTTGTGGGCCTTGTCAAGTATCTCAAACTCCTCTTTGAGTCTAGCATGATCAACCCCAAGTTTAGCCTTCTCGGAGGTTAGCACACGAGACATGACAAGAGCATGATCAAGATCTTTCTTTAACTTAGCATGGTCATCATTGTGTGATTCCTCAAGAGTCAAACGAAGCACATGCTCTTCCTCAAGAGCATTAGAGAGATCTGATATCTCATCGGCATAGTCACGACTATGACCTTCCATCTTGGAGATGGTTTCTTCGTGAGCCTCGATCATGTCATTTGCCTCACCAAGTTGTTCCAAGAGAGCAACAAAGTGCTTCTTGGACTTTCCCTTGAGCTTACTCATAAAAGACTCAAATTCGTTCACTTCCTCATTAGACTCAACATGTCCATCAATGCAATCCTCCAAGGAGGGATTAGTAATGATGGTGGTTGTGATGTTGAGGGTTACCTTGTTTGAAGCTTTAGCCATGAGGCATCTAGCGGTGATGTTTTCGTTGGGTGATTCGAAGAGAGACACCCAGGTAGTAGCAATGGCAATGGACGCCATGGCCGTTGCTTCTTCATTTTCATCATCATCGTCATCCTCTTGGTATTCTTCTTGAACCACCAACCCACGAGTGGGAGTCTTCTTGGCGAAGTTGTTCTTGTTGGGGAAGGACTTGGCTTTGTCTTTCCGAATGAACTTGCCACCATTGTCTTCCCGCTTCTCGTAAGGACAATCCGCAACGAAATGGCTCACATTCCCACAGTTGAAGCAAGTTCTAACTTGTTGCTTGCCCTTGATGCCACTTGAGTTGTTCTTGTTGAAGTTGGGTCTTGAGCTCTTCTTGCTCCAAAATTGTCTTGAAGCAAGGGCCATGTGCTCATGGTAGTCAAACTTGGCGTCTTCGGGGTTGCTTTCCTCATCTTCCACTTCTTCCTCTTCTTCCATAGTAACCTTGGCCTTCAAAGCAAGGTTAGGCTTCTTTGCTCTTTGAGAACGGAGCACCGCATTGTTGGCGGTCTTGTCCAAGATGCTCATTGCAACGAACTCATCCAACACTTCACTTGAGCTCATGGAGTGGAAGTCCGGTCGTTGACGAATGACGGAGGACATGGCCTTGTTGTAGGGCATCATGGCCTTGAGGAACTTCCGCTTGATCCAATTGTCATCCGTGTCCTTGCTTCCATGATCTCGAAGTGCCACCGCGAGTTTGGTCACTCTTCGAAAGAGCTCACGAGGTTCTTCATCTTCTTTCATTGCAAACTCATCGGCTTCATCTTGCACCACTTCATAGTTGGAGCGTTGAATGCTAGCACTTCCACGATAGAGACTCTTGACACATTTCCATGCTTCTTTAGCCATGACATGGGGTCGAAGGTGAGGGAGATCTTCGGGAAGGATTGCATCTTGGATGATGAAGAGAGCACTCTCATTGAATTGATTGTCCACGGCTTCTCGAGGGGTGAAGTTGCTTGGGTCATGAGGATAAAAACCTTCTTCAATGATTCTCCAAAGGTTAGTGTTCACATGTTTCAAATGACGCTTAAAGCCATAGACCCAATTATCAAAATCTTCATGTTTCTCATATTTAGGAGGTGGACCGGCATGATTCAAATGGGTGGAGGGGATTGGCCCTCCATAAACCGGGGGTTCCACATGGGCAAAGATGCCGGTGCCATTTCTACCACTGGTAGAAGGACTCTTTTCATTGTTAGCTTCCCCCTTGTCGGAGATAGAATCCGTCACCTTGTTAGTAGGATCACCCACTTTCATTGGCGCGGTAGATAGTTTAAGTCCCTCTAGAAATTCATTAAACATGCTTTTAACCTCGGCCGTCATGGAGGTTTTCAATGTGTCTAAAGCCACATTGAATTCCTCACGAGAGACCGAGGTTTCTCCTTCGGCCGAAGACGAGATGGGATTCACACCGGAGTGTTCCTCCGCACCATCGTTGGTGTCAACCATACTCTTCGGACGACAAAGTCCTTAATAAAGAGACGAGGCTCTGATACCAATTGAAAGGATCGATATGGTTGACTAGAGGGGGGGGGTGAATAGGCAACTAACAATTTTTAACCTTTTCTTTACCAAATTAAACTTTGCAACAAAATAGGTTGTCTAGATGTGCAACTAGGTGAGCAACCTATATGATGCAATAACAACTAGTACACAAGCAAGCAAGGGATGTAACAACAAGTAAGCTTGGAAGAGTAAAGGCACGAAATAACCAAGAGTGGAGCCGGTGGAGACGAGGATGTGTTACCGGAGTTCCTTCCTTTTAAAGGGAAGTACGTCTCCGTTAGAGCGGTGTGGAGGCACAATGCTCCCCAAGAACACACTAGGGCCACCGTATTCTCCTCACGCCCTCACACAATGCGAGATGCCGTGATTCCACTATTGGTGCCCTTGAAGGTGGCGACCGAACCTTTACAAGCAAGGTTGGGGCTATCTCCACAACAATCGGAGGCTCCCAACAACAACAACAACACCACGAAGCTTCACCACAATGGAGTATGGCTTCGAGGTGACCTCAACCATCTAGGGTGCTCAACACCCAAGAGTAACAAGATCCGCAAGGGATAAGTGGGGGGAATCAAATTTCTCTTGGTGGAAGTGTAGATCTGGGCCTTCTGAACCAATCCTGAGTAAATCAACAAGTTTGATTGGCTAGGGAGAGAGATCGGGCGAAAATGGAGCTTTGAGCAAAAATGGAGCTTTAGGGGAAAGAGGTAGGTCAACTAGGAAGAAGAAGACCCCTTTATATAGTGGGGGAACACATCCAACCGTTACCCCACTGAGCAGCCCCGCACAGGGCGGTACTACCGCTAGGGAAGGGTGGTACTACCGCTGAGAGCGGTACTACCGCTCCCTACCTAGCGGTACTACCGCGCTGACGAGGGAGTCAGGCCACTGGCCCCAGAGCGGTACTACCGCGGGAGTAGGAGCGGTACTACCGCTTCTAGTGCCGCAAAACTCGACACGAGAAAACATCATCTCGAATCGAGGCGGTAGTAGGCGCGGTACTACTGCGGTACTACGGCCGAAACCCGCGAGCGGTACTACTGCTCTGCGGAGCGGTACTACCGCTCGGCGGAGCGGTACTACCGCTGCGGGGCTTCGGCGGTACTACCGCTGTAGATCGCGGTACTACCGCTGGCACAGGGCGAAGCAGGTTACGGAAGAGAAGTGCAGCTCCAAAGATGCGAAGGGAAAACGACGGGTGTGATAAGGATGTGTACGTGTTGATTCCACCCTAGTCTTACCAAAGCGGATCCCCTCTTAATGGTACGGTGACTCCTACAAAACTAGTCCACCAACAACGAAACGCAGGAGCTACACCGTCTTGAATAGAACATCGAGGGGAGGAAATCGTCTCGTGCCAATAGATGATTCTCTGAAAGAACTTAACGCACACGATTAGTCCGCAAAAGCGTTGTCATCAATCACCAAAACCACTGGGGAATAAATATGCCCTTACATTAGGCAATTCATAATAGCATGATATGTTATAGCCCTTTCTGACGGAGAAGTCTTGTATTTCTTCGTCTTCGGCATTCGCATCGGTGTTCACCTTCGCGAAGATTGCCACCACCTTGTCGGTGCACCAGATAATATCGCTATCTCCATAGCGGATAAAATAAATGCATTACTTAAGGTTGACACGTAGGTCATTAAAGTGCAATCATATGGCTCCAGCCATCATGCCGAATCATGACACGCAGGTTATGTTAATTACATTATATAGTCATCTCGTACATAATCAAATTATTATGAGCACTGCTATACCACATCACATGCAAACCATCCTGCAAAACCAAGTTAGACGCCTCTAATCGGTTCATGCAAAAAAGGTTTTTCGTGGCTTCTAAGGTTTCGAAACAAACCGAAGCTACCTACGTCCATCATCAAGTATGATAATTCAAGTTGCTAGATTAACATCTCGGGATGTATGAAGCACGAGATAATAAAATCGCGAACCCCATAATAACTTCATCATACGCATGACCTCCGCGCAGATCATATCTGCAATGCCCTTTCATCTGCGAATTTCATCTTTCTTTTGACTACGGCAGAACCCAAAGAACTGATAGCACTTCCATGATCAATCAGGATCACGGATTGCCAGAACTTTGTCAAATTCCACCATGCTGTCTCGAGATTGAGCAAACGCAAATTCTAGGGAAGCAACAAGAACGCCGGGTAACAGATCTCATCTGTCACCCGCATAAATAACTTTCAGCAATAGATCTCATCTACTCCAAAATTATATTATGCAATACCCATACATCTCCATGTATTCTAGATCGTAACCTGCATCTACACATAGCATGGCTCTTGATGCCACTGTAGGGGAACGCAGCAGAAAACAAAATTTTTCCGACCTACGCACCAGCCGAGGACCACTATGGAGATTGCATACATGGTTTGATCTTTTTCGTTACCGACTCGTAGCGCAGCGGGAAGTAGAGTCGATGACGAACGGCGGTGCAGATCCCCGCAGCTAGGATTTACAACCTCCCAACCGCGAGGATGTATACCCTCATCTGCTCCTCAGACAGCCCTCTAGGAGGTGGTCGAACAGCCCTCCAGACGGTGTCACGGACAGCCCTCCGGGAGGACCTTCGAAACTCGAACGATCACTCGGACAGCCCTTCGGGAGGACCTTCAAAACTCGGCCGGTCACACGGACAGCCCTTCGGGAGGCACTCACGAACTAAGACCGAAACTATGATCTCTCTACAGAGTTGCACACATACGGTGTCATCTATCTGGCAGGGCTTCGCCGTCCAGAACTAGTTCCTGCCGGAACCCAGACAGCCTTTCGGCTCTACGAAACTATTTTGCTGGGAGGGAGAGAAGAAGCCAGATCATTGCATGGCACTTGTATGAGAGCAAAGGGATGAGTGTGGAGGGCTGCCCCTCCTCCTCTATTTATAGGAAATCCCAAGGGGCAGGGTAGTTTCACAAAAAAACCCAAAATGCGCATGAATGAAGTCCTTCCACAAGGACCTAGGAGTGAAACCAATGAACAAGAGGGTCCCCAAGGGGGGATACCCCATGTGGCTGGCCACACCCCCATGAGGGGCCCAAAAAATGGCTCCTATCCATTCATGTCATCCCCAAGATCTTTTGGAGCAAAGCCCCAAAAGGTGGCTTTCCATAAAGTAACCATAAAGCTGATTTTCACTATTCATGATGACATTTTTCAGCGTCTGATCGAACTGAAAATATTTATGTGGGCTAAGAACATTTCCAGTACCCACTAAAATGATTTTCAATGCGTTTCGAAACAATTCCGGTTTTAGTGATTTTCATCTGCGAAACGCATCTGAAGTGGCTCCGGCAGCTCCGGAACATTTCCGGTTTTTATCTCAGAAAATTCCAAAAAGCTTCCAGAATGATTCTGGCATCCTCCAAGAATTATCAGGCATGTGCCAAAACCAATTTGACTTAATGGTGTATCCTGAAACAACTTTTCGGTATCATCAAAACTCATCTGATGACCTCTCTCTGCGGAACCTTTTCCGCTGTCCGAAACTTTTCCGGTGTCCGAAACTTTTCCGGTGATTTTCTCTCAGACTCTCTGTCTAGTATTCAATAGATAGATGACCCTTAAGCGTGTGACCCTATAGGTTCGGTGAAGTATAGACATGACCCGGAACCCCTTCCGATCAATGATCAACATCGGAGCCGTGGACACCCATATTGACCCCTATACCCACACGAATGAATATTCGAGTGAACCTCCAGTTGCTGTGTGCTATTCCTGTTGCTTCGCGATATGTTACAAATACCCGAGGTGAGACATGTTGGCATTCCCATGGATCAACAACTTGTCCACTATGCCAGTTACCTCGTTACCGGTATTGTTCTCTTTACTCGTTACCGTGTTCCGGCATCCCCGTGATCAAATCACAAAGTGTCTGGCCAGACGATGATAGATACCGTAACACCAAGAGGGCCCAGACATATCTCTCCATCGTCAGAGGAGCAAATCCCAATCTTGAGCTATCAAGTCACTTGACGCACTTTTCCATGAACCCGTAAGCCGCCGTAATAGCCACCCATTTATGGATGACGTTTAACAAACCCCAAAGTTCATGAAGCAAGCATGAAGAAACTCGATACTCTCATGGTCTAAGGAATCATGCAAACGTTAACCATCTCTGTGTTATTTACCATTAACTTGTGATGAATGAATCTCATAGCATAACATCAAACCAGGTCGATTCAACACAAATGTTTTCTTAACATTGTGCCCTCAAAGTTGCTGGCATAGACATGCCCATGATCAGGAAAACGGAACCATTATGCAACACTTGATCTAGTCTTAGAGGCCAAACTAGGAATACTTCTTACCGTTTATTATTCCACACGTGCATATGAGTCTTCCTCCGAGCCTCGTGGATATTGTAGACTCGAGAATCATTGCAGTTATAGCAGGGAACATAAACATAATTATGAACTCGGAGATAAATAATATCATTTATTATTGCCTCTTGGGCATATCTCCTACACGTGAAGGCTAAACCCTAGAAGCTAGCCCATGATGATTTTGATTGTGTCTCTAAGGACTAAACTCTCCAGTTTATATAGACACCGGAGAGGGTAGGGTTTACATGGATTCGGTTACAAAGAAGGAAATATAATATCCGGATCGCCAAGCTTGTCTTCCACGCAAAGGAGAGTCCCATCCGGACACGGGACGAAGTCTTGAGTCTTGTATCTTCACGGTCCAACAGTCCGTCCAAAGTATATAGTCCGGCTGTCCGGATACCCCCTAATCCAGGACTCCCTCAGTAGCCCCTGAACCAAGCTTCAATGACAATGAGTCCAGCACGCAGTTTGTCTTCAACATTGCAAGGCGGGTTCCATCTCCGAATACTCCAAAGTAGTTATCGAACACTTAAACCGTGTCCGGATCTGCAAGATGATCTTCACATACCACCGTAGATAGCATAGCATTTCATAAATATGATCTGCTAGCAATTTTTGTACGTCGTGCTCCTGCATCGTGGCCCGACCCCACACGAACCGGTTTTACTTGGCCTGCCTCGATACGCGTTGCAAGGCGGTTTTATTGGCACACCTTGCCAAAGCAGAGATCGTGCTCCCCTTATCGTGGGATCTTCCATTAATATAGGCGCATGCGTCCTCACGATGTCTGTTGGTATGACTCTATGTTTTTGGGTAAGTCCCGAGCGGTTACGCTGAGGACGCTTGATATTCACCCCCTTTATAAAGGGGCCGAGGCCTATCCCTCTTTTCCACCACCCTTGCGCCTTTTCGCATCTCGATTTCTAAGACCTGAAACCCAAGCTCAAGCACCTCGGATCCTCAACCATGTCCGGATCCAACCCTCAAGGCCGGTGGGTGGCCTCCTCGGTCACAGAGGAGGACATTGTGAAGCTTAGGGAGGTCGGATATCTGACCGTCGACATCGAGCACAGGCTTCCTGCTCCAGGGCAGGTCATCCCTACTCCCGAGCCCAACGAGAGCGTCGTATTTGTTTCTCACTTCCTCCATGGCTTGGGCTTCACCCTTGATCCCTTTGTGAGAGGGCTCATGTTCTATTACGGGTTAGATTTTCACGATCTAGCTCCGGATGCTATCCTCCATATCTCATCGTTCATCGTTGTGTGTGAAGCTTTTCTCCATGTCACTCCACACTTCAGCTTATGGCTCAAGACCTTCAATGTGAAGCCGAAGATGATTGAGGGGCGACACGCGGAATGCAGAGGTGCTGTAATAAGCAGGAATGCCGACGCCCCCTAGCCAGAGGGCTCCTTCCCAGAGGTGTCCGATCTATGGCAGCGGAGGTGGTTTTACGTCATGGCTCCCAGAGGCATGAAGTGGGTGGCTGCCCCCGACTTCCGTTCGGGCCCTCCTTCTCAACTGGCGTCATGGACCAATATAGGACGGGATTGGGGGTCTGTTAGCGATGTACCAACACTGCAGAGCCGTATCCGATAGCTTCTTGAGCGGGACATTAGCCTTGTTAGCATAATTCAGGTAATGCTAATCCGACGGATGTTGCCGTGCAAACGCCGGCCTCTCCGGATGTGGGAGTTCAATCCGGAAGGTCCGTGGACTATTCTGCACTTCTTCGGCCTGACGCTCGAAGGGATGTGTAAATAATTCTTCGGACCACAAGTAAAGTGTCCGGATACCACTGAGGATGCGGGCCTGAGCTGCAATCGCCCAGATACCCAAGTAAGTAACCCAGAAACCGAACACTTCGTGTATTTTTATCATAGTCATTATTCTGAAAATCCTCCGTGGCCAAGAATGGCTCAGCAAGGCGGAGAGAATCAGGTGTCCGGCGCCACTTCCCGAAGGCTCGCCTAGTCCCACCATAGCCAAGATGCTTGGCCGTGGGCTAAGTAAAGTGCCCTCAGGGAAAGACGAAGGGAAGAATAGAGAAGCAGAACTTCACACATTGCGCATCCAAACCGGGGGAATTGCTACCTCCCCAAAGGAGGATAGTCGGGGAGGGTAACCTAAGGCCTCCTCCCCTCGCGGGAAGAAGAGGGCCGCCTCCGAAGACTTGGAGACGGAGGTGCCCGGACAAGGGAAGAAAGCTTCACCAGGGGCCCTGCCCCGAAGGGAGTCCTCACCACGCCACGCCCGCCAATGGGCCAGCCCTCAGCCGAGCTGTAAGTTAATCGTAAATACGAAGGTACTACTTCCTTCTCCGAGAATGATAACCATGATCCATTCTTTGCAGTCCGGCTAGCAGCTCTTCTCGACAGAGTTCATATTCGGGGGATCTCCTTCCGGAGATGATGGAGAGTGAGACCCCACCAACCTCTCCGCCTCATGAGGCGGGCGACCCCGAGGTGTCATCACGGAGGGGTCCAGATCTGCCGAAGCCAGAAGCTAATACTTCGGCCGCCCTGAGCCCGGAGCGCTCGGCTCCCACGGGGGGCGATAAGAAGGGTCTGGCATAGTTCGGCGCCCGACCGGACACACTAACGGGCCTTCTGGAGCGAGCTGCTCTCTCAGAGGAGCACCGTTCATTAATGAGCACGGTGCTCCAGAAGATTTCATGGGCCACAAGCGGGTTAAATGAAGCCTTTATGAGCCTGCTCAGATGCTTTAAAGTATGTAATGAAAAATACATAATTTTTGGCTGTGACGCATGCGCTAGGTGTGCTCCATATGGATAGTAGCCCCTGAGACTCTGGTTGCCCACCCTAGGCGGCAATCGGAGGATCATATTGTTTAAGTAACGATCGCACTGTATTTATGCGCAGGTGTCTAAGGATCCGGCAGCCGACCGGTCCGTTGAAGTTGCCAAACTGAGGAGGCAGATTGGAGCTATTGATGTCGATATCACACTGGTGAACGAGCGGTTTAACGAGACACAAGATATGTGCTCTGCTTTCCTTATTATTTTTATAGGAAAGACTGAGAGGAGCATAATGTTAATGTTATATGCTTCGACTGCAGACGGTGCTGCTGTCGTGGAAGCCCTGAGGGCGGAACTTGACCTGGCCAAGGAACAGGCCCGGGCGAGCAATGCGGCTGCCCTAAAGGCGGCCGAAGAGTTGAGAGCCGAACAGGCTACTCGTCGCCGGAGCGAAGACAAAATAGCCTAAATGGCCGTGGAGCTAGAAAATGCCGCCAACCGGTATGAGCTTCTTGAAAAAGAAAATCATGCAAATAAGGCTGACCTGAAGAAGGCCCTTGATGCGGCCAAGGAGACGCGTTCCGACATTAGGGATGTGCGGGAGGAGCTTCGACAGGCCGGAGAAATCGCGGCTCGAAACCCCTATTTGTTGCGGATGAAGTTTTCAGATCCAAAGTACGCTCCTCTGGATCGACGCTGGAGTCCTGCAGACGCCTGTGCGGATTTGGCGAAGAGTACGGCTGATGCAGCCAAGCTTTTTGAGGATCAAAAAGATGATGAAGTGGAAAAGTTGTTCTGGTCGCAGTTCAACGCTCCAACGCACACATTGCCTTTGAGTGAGAAGATGGCTGCTGTGGCCGAGCTCCACGGGCTGTCCGGTCTTGCAATGCGGTCTGTAATAGACCATTTATGGCCGAAGGGGCCTAAGCCGGACAGTTATTTTGGTTCAGTGCAACAATTCCTTGGTGTCGTATCACGGATCGATGCCATGAAGAGGTCGGCGTGCATAGAGGGTGCACAGATGGCTCTTGCCCGTGTTAAAGCATACTGAACAGATATGGAGGCCACCATCGTTGCGACCCAGAATCCGGCGGGTGGCCAGGATCTAGCCGAGCACATCTTGGAGCAGGTAGTAGAAGGTGCTCGCTTAATAGAGGCTCAGTGCTCGAAGAATGTCATGTTCGAGTGACAAATCGTGTCATTGTAAAAACAATGTTATCTTGATTATGGAGGCTATATTTATACTTTTTGCCCGAAAGTATTATTGTGCCTCCTGTGCGGCCGTTTTTATGTATATGTGTAATCTGAAAGTTAGCTGTCGTTGGCTTCAGCACCACGCGTACAATGCGGGGGTGTTCGCGAAAAGTATGCGTAATCACACTTGATCCAACGTCTTGGTCCATTAAGGAGGTGATCGCACGTCGAAGTAGGCAACCGGACTATATAGTTGTAACACTTTCACTTAGCCATAGGAGTTTGACGGTGGGGCTAGTATGTAGCCCCTGGTACCTTTGCGTGCATCCGAATATGGGTACGTGTGTACATGACCAGGAAACGGTCCTTCGTTAATGCTAAGGGATCCTAAAGATTCTGATAAGTCTTCGAGTGGTTGAACAGTCTCTCGCTATATCATGACAGTCAGTTTTCGGCTTTCTCTACTGAGGTGCTCATCCAGAATAACCAGGGCACAATCGCAATAGTTCTCCTTTGGCCGCCTTAGCCGATAAGAACGGAACATAAGGCGGCGAACCAAGGAGCCGGGCAAACCCAACATTTGACCAAAGACATGATTCGGAGCTGATGCATATAAGGCCAAACTCGCAACGCCGAACACTCCCGAAGGTATTCGGACTTTATAATGTATGCTGGGCTGAGTAACGCCCTTTATTATGAACCCTGTATTCCCAGGTACGTGCATTAGTCTGTCGTGCGAAATGCCAATAACGGCAGTATCCTCTGTGGGTGTAGTACCCATGGGATGTGTAAGCAACAAGAGACAATAAAGAAGGTTTACACAGGGGCTTAATCTAAAGAGAAACCTTTGAGTGGGGCCCTGCTGCACGTCTGCGCCTTTGTCCCCGTTGTGCCGTGTCCTGGGAGGGTGTCGCACGAATGGTGTCTGTAAAAAGAAAAACTCATGTAGAAGAGTATGACGTAAGCGTGCGAAAAGTTGGCTATCGCTAATGGATAGTAAAGGTGTAACACATTGGCCTGTTAACAGGGTCAGGCAAAAAGGTGGGCTTTATTGAATATTTGAAGCCCCTGGTGTCATCTATGGGATTACATGTGTAGCGACTAGATCAAGTTGATCTGGGATGTCGGACTCGTCTAACCGTGTTTGCGGTCTTAACGACCGATCATGCTTCCTGGTATTGAAGGCCGCTTAGAGTCCGGCTGCTGGAGTCGTCGCATATTCCTTCGCGCGTAAGGAACGCTCTATGTTTCCGTTAATGGTGATGATGCCACGTGGACCGGGCATCTTGAGTTTAAGGTAGGCGTAATGCGGTACTGCGTTGAAGCGGGCGAAGGCCGTTCTCCCAAGCAATGCATGATAGCCGCTTTGGAGGAGGGCGATGGTGAAGAGTAGTTCTTCACTTCTGGAGTTGCCTAGGGAACCTAATGTTACCTCCAGTACGAGGGAGGCCCTACCGTAGGCTTCAACGCCTGGTATCACCCCTTCAAACGTGGTGTTACTTTGGCTGATTCTGGATGGGTCTATCCCCATCCTGCAGATAGTGTCCTGGTATATTAAATTAAGACTACTGCCGCCGTCCATGAGGACACAAGTGAGATGGTATCCGTCGATTATTGGGTCGAGCACCAAGGCAGCTGATCCTCCGTGCCGCATACTAGTCGGGTAGTCCCTGTGATCGCAGGTGATCGGGCAGGCCGACCAGTGGTTAAGTTTGGGGGTGACGGGCTCTACAGCGTATGCGTCTCTGAGCGCGCATTCGCGCCTTCTCGTGGGTGTGTGAGTCGCGTGGATCATGTTTACTATTTTTACCTCTGGTGGGAATTTTTTCTGTCCCCCAGTGTTCGGCTGGCGAGGCTCATCCTCGTCTTCACTTGGTATTTCCCTTCCCTTGTGTTCGGCATTTAATTTGCCGGCCTGCTTAAAGACCAAACATTCTCTGTGAGTGTGGTTCGCAGGTTTTTCGGGGGTGCCATGAATTTGGCACAGTCTGTCTAGGACTTTGTTCAGGCCGGACGGTCCCTCTTTGCTGCCTTTAAATGGCTTCTTTTGTTGACCGGGTCGAGAGCCCCTGAATCCGGTGTTGACCGTTGTGTTGTCCGGACTTTTTTCCTTATTTTGATGTTTGTTTTTATTGCACCGTGGCTTCCCGTTGCCATCCCTGATTTCGGATGTACTTGGGTCGCTGGTGCCTCTACGGGCCAACCAGCTGTCTTCACCCGCGCAAAAGCGGGTCATCAGGCTTGTTAAGGCTGCCATTGTCCTCGGCTTTCTTGGCCGAGGTGTCTGGTGAGCCACTCGTCCCGGATACTGTGTTTGAAGGCTGCTAAGGCTTCGGCATCCGGACAATCGACAATTTGATTTTTCTTAGTGAGGAATCTGTTCCAAAGCTTGCGGGCGGACTCTCCGGGCTGTTGAATTATGTAACTTAAATCGTCTGCGTCCGGAGGCCGGACATAGGTCCCTTGAAAATTGGCCATGAAAGCATCCTCGAGTTCCTCTCAACTTCCAATTGAATTTTCAGGGAGGCTTTTCAACCAGTGTCGAGCTGGTCCCTTCAACTTGAGGGGAAGGTATTTGATGGCGTGGAGATCGTCTCCATGAGCCATGTGGATATGTAGGATAAAATACTCGATCCAGACCCCGGGGTCTGTCGTTCCGTCATGTGCCTCTATGTTCACAGGTTTAAAACCCTGTGGAAATTCGTGGTCCAGCACCTCTTCGGTGAAGCACAGGGGGTGAGCAGGCCCTCTGTATCTGGACGTGTTGTGGTATGCCGTCGGCTGTTGTTGTGTCCGATACTGATTCCGAACTGGTATCCGATCGGTCTGATCGTTTTGGTTACCATAGTCCTTCGCTGGGGCATGTCCTTTAGATCCGTAGATGGACCTGGCCGCGCCGGCCTTTTTATCCAGGAGCTCACGTAAATCGTGGGCGGCGGCGGTAGCTGCTCTATTGCGGTTACGAAGTGGTTTGTCCGGCCTCCTGGCCGTATTGTTCTTCGGCGGAACGGCCTCGTCGTCAAATTCTGGCAGCAACTTGCGTTTTGGATAGCTCTTTGTGTGGCGATCGTCGCCGTACTTTTCTTTAGTGTCTAGCACTTTATTCCATCCGCGATTGAGTGTTTTCTATGCGGCCTTAAGCCTTTGCTTCTGCTTCTTTAGACTTCTCACGGTGGCCATAAGCCTTCTGTGGAGGTTATCTCGTTCCAAGCGTGTTTCCTGGATGATGAATGCACCATCATCTGGACTGTGCTCTTGTCCCAGGGTGGTTTGATGAGTTCATCCCTCGGGATCATTGTGATCGGGCGTCTGCTCCGAGCTGTGTTCGGCGTGACCTGGCTCATCCTGCTCCATTGCTGGGTCCATATGGTCGTTGTTGCCTTCGGAGTTGACTGGGGTGTCGATCTTTCTAGCGCTGTGATCGCTATTTTTACTGTTGCTGGACTTGGAGCGGCGTCTACACCGTCATTTTGGCTTTTGTCCGGGGGTTTTATCCTTTGGTTTGTCGCCGTCGTCCTCCTTAGGTGTATCCACCATGTATATATCGTATGACGAGGTGGCAGTCCAGCGCCCCGTTGGTTCTGGATCGTCTCCTGCGTCGACGTCCATACCGTCGGTATCATCGGAGCCGAAGTCAAGCATGTCTGATACATCGTCGATAGTGGCTATGAAGTGGGTGGTGGGCGGGCAACGGATTTCTTTGTCGCCTTCTTCCCCTTTGAGCCGGACATAGTTCGGCCAAGAGTCTTCTGACAAAGAGAGAGACTTTAATGAGTTCAGCATGTCGCCAAAGGGTGAGTACTGGAAGATATCCGCAGCGCAAACTCCATTACCGGAGCCCAACCAGAGTCGGCGGGCTCGGGGGTGCGCGGACTGGATCCTACAGCCGGATACGAGTCCGGGGGTCCGGTTTCGTAGGCTTCCTTGGGGGTAAAATCTGTGTTAGGCTCTACCGCCGATGGGTGTGCGACCTCCGGGGCAGGGCCCATCCATCCGTCCTCGGGCGATGCAATCTTCTCCGAATTTAGGTCCGGGGCTTTTGTAGGGGCGATATCCCGAGCATTGCCCGACGGCAGGTCTAAGCCGTGCTCATCATGACTGTTCGGCGCTCCTGGCGCAGGCCCGAATCTGCCGAAGATCAAGTCTCCGCGGATATCGGCCGTGTAGTTCAGGTTTCCGAACCTGACCTGGTGGTCAGTGGCGTAGTTGTCGATCTGCTCCAGATGGCCAAGAGAATTGGCCCGCAGTGCAAAGCCGCTGAACACGAAGATCTGTCCGGGGATAAAAGTCTCACCCTGGACCGTGTTGTTGATGATTGAAGGAGCCATCAAGCCTCGCAGCGACGGCACAGAGGAACTCTCAATGATAGCACCAATGTCGGTGTCAAAACCGGCGGATCTCGGGTAGGGGGTCCCGATCTGTGCGTATAAGGCTGATGGTAACAGGAGGCAAGGGACACAATGTTTTACCCAGGTTCGGGCCCTCTCGATGGAGGTAAAACCCTACTTCCTGCTTGATTGATATTGATGATATGGGTATTACAAGAGTTGATCTACCACGAGATCGTGAAGGCTAAACCCTATAAGCTAGCCTATGATGATTATGATTGTGTCTCTAAGGACTAAACTCTCCGGTTTATATAGACACCGGAGAGGGCTAGGGTTTACATGGAGTCGGTTATAAAGAAGGAAATATAATATCCGGATCGCCAAGCTTTTCTTCCACGCAAAGGAGAGTCCCATCCGGACACGGGACAAAGTCTTGAGTCTTGTATCTTCACAGTCCAACAGTCCGGCCAAAGTATATAGTCCGGCTGTCCGGATACCCCCTAATCCAGGACTCACTCACTCACCACGTCATCTCCCGGTCAGAGGGTCGGGCCGAGGACCCCCATGGCATTTCACTAATGAGCCACTTTGGGCAGCCCATGACATATACGAGGAAGATTCCACATGACATGGTGATCAAGACAAGGACTCCTCTCCATCGATGTAGCCAACTAGGACTTTTGTTATTCTAGGCCTCTGGTACATTATATAAGCCGAGGTCAGGCTAGTCGATAGAGGATTATGACATCTCATATTCTAGATTATTATAACACAACATATGATCTCGAGGTAGATATCCACATATTCGTATCCCTACCCCGAGTTCTGCCGGTTTTAGTACCGACAACTATCATCAACGGCAAGCTTCACAAGTGCAATGTGACTGGAGTCTTCCAACGCTATGTTTCTCCAGAAAAAAGGGCATAGATCCTCGAAGGGATTCACACGAGTACTTGTGTTTATCAAGCTTCGTTAACCGCACTCGTCGCCAAGGCTTTCTAGCATTGATTCTTCTAGCTTACAACCCTCGCTAACGCAGTGGACCTCATTGGCAAATACGACGGCGGCCAAGATTCGGTCGTTGACACGTCTCCAACGTATCTACTTTTCCAAACACTTTTGCCCTTGTTTTGGACTCTAGCTTGCATGATTTGAATGAAACTAACCCAGACTGACGCTTTTTTTAGCAGAACTGTCATGATGTTGTTTTATGTGTAGAAAAGAAAAGTTCTCGGAATGTCCTGAAAATCCACGGAGGCACTTTTTGGAAAATATAAAAAATATTGGCGAAAGAATCAAGACTAGGGGGCCCACACCCAGTCCACGAGACAGGGGGGCGCGCCCCCTCCCCCTGGGCGCGCCCCCTATCTCGTGGGCCCCCTGATCCTCCACCGACCTCAACTCCAACTCCATATATTGACGTTCGGGGAGAAAAAAATCAGAGAGAAAGTTTCATCGCGTTTTACGACACGGAGCCGCCGCTAAGCCCTAATCTCTCTCGGGAGGGCTGATCTGGAGTCCGTTCGGAGCTCCGGAGAGGGGGATTCATCGCCGTCATCATCATCAACCATCTTCCATCACCAATTTCATGATGCTCACCGCCGTGCGTGAGTAATTCCATCGTAGGCTTGCTGGACGGTGATGGGTTGGATGAGATTTACCATGTAATCAAGTTAGTTTTGTTAGGGTTTGATCCCTAGTATCCACTATGTTCTGAGATTGATGTTGCTATGGCTTTTCTATGCTTAATGCTTGTCACTAGGGCCCGAGTGCCATAATTTCAGATCTGAACCTATTATGTTTTCATGAATATATGTGTGTTCTTGATCCTATCTTGCAAGTCTATAGTCACCTATTATGTGTTATGATCCGACAACCCCGAAGTGACAATAATCGGGATACTTCTCGGTGATGACCGTAGTTTGAGGAGTTCATGTATTCACTATGTGCTAATGCTTTGTTCCAGTTCTCTATTAAAAGGAGGCCTTAATATCCCTTAGTTTTCGCTAGGACCCCGCTGCCACGGGAGGGTAGGACAAAAGATGTCATGCAAGTTCTTTTCCATATAGCATGTATGACTTTTTACGGAATACATGCCTACATTACATTGATGAACTGGAGCTAGTTCTGTGTCACCCTATGTTATAGCTATTACATGAGGAATTGCATCCGGCATAATTATCCATCACTGATCCATTGCCTACGAGATTTTCACATATTGTTCTTCGCTTATTTACTTTTCCGTTGCTACGGTTACAACTACT
Organism: Triticum timopheevii; assembly: GCA_963921465.1. NCBI lineage: Eukaryota > Viridiplantae > Streptophyta > Magnoliopsida > Poales > Poaceae > Triticum > Triticum timopheevii. The sequence continues at coordinate 628,861,129 of OY997266.1, read as the reverse complement.
ACAAAACCCCCAAAACTATTATCTTTACTTTTGCCATCGTTACCTTTATTATCATACTACTTTGCCTCTAAATACTTTGCTGCAGATACTAAGTTATCCAGGTGTGATTGAATTGACAACTCAACTGCTAATACTCAAGAATATTATTTGGCTCCCCTTGTGTTGAATCAATAAATTTGGGTTGAATACTTTACCCTCGAAAGCTGTTGCGATCCCCTACACTTGTGGGTTATCAAGACTAATTTCTGGCACCGTTGCCGGGGAGCATAGCTCTATTCTCTGAGTCACTTGGGATTTATATCTGTTGATCACTATGAAGAACTTGAAAGACGACAGAACCGAGATTTTGCCCTCAACTACGAGGGGAGGTAAGGAACTGCCAGCTAGCTCTGCACTAGATTCTCCTTCCATTATTAGTAAGCTTGTGACACCTAAACCTGCTACTGCTATGAATTCTGATATGTCGCATGTCATTGATGATGCCACTTCTGCTATGCATGATGAAACTACTTCTGTGCGTGATACTACTTTGCCATTAGGTGAATTTCTTGATGAACAACTTGCTAGAGTTAGGGGGAATGAAATTATTGAAGATGCTATTACAGATGATAGTGATGATGAAAATTATCCCAATGATTATGAATTGCTTGTTGTTCCTGAGGGTTATGTTATGAATGAAGTAGCTGCTAGAGCTATCTTTGCTTGCAATGATAGATATGATCTTAAGAAATTATTAGCTAAATGGAAGCAGCAGTCTATTAATGCTAGAATGAAACCTGACCCTGCTTTTGCTACTTCACCTATCTGTGTTACTGATAAGGATTATGAATTCTCTGTTGAATCTGATCCTTTTTATGGCCTTGAATCTGAAACTATTGTGGCACATCTTACCAAGTTAAATGATATAGCCACCCTGTTTACTAATGATGAGAAGTCTCACTATTATTATATCCTTAAGATATTTCTGTTCTCATTAAAGGGTGATGCTAAGACTTGGTATAATTCTCTTGCTCCTGGTTGTGTGCGTAGTCCCCGGGATATGATCTATTACTTCTCTGCTAAATATTTCCCTGCTCATAAGAAACAAGCTGCCTTGCGGGAAATATATAATTTTGTGCAAATCAAAGAAGAGAGTCTCCCACAAGCTTGGGGGAGGCTTCTCCGGTTACTTAATGCTTTGCCTGATCATCCACTCAAGAAAAATGAAATACTTGATATCTTTTATAATGGACTAACCGATGCTTCCAAGGACTACTTGGATAGTTGTGCTGGTTGTGTTTTCAGGTAAAGAACAGTGGACGAAGCTGAATTACTATTGAATAATATGTTGACTAATGAAAATAATTGGACCCTTCATGAGGCAATTCCTGACCAATTGAGCCAACTCCTAAGTCTATTCCTAAACCCACTCCAAAGAAGAGAGGTGTTTTATTTCTCAGTCCTGAAGATATGCAAGAAGCAAAGAAATCAATGAAAGAAAAAGGTATTAAAGCTGAAGATGTTAAGAATTTACCACCTATTGAAGAAATACATGGTCTTAATATACCGCCTGTTGAAGAACCACATTGTCTTGATAATCCGACAAGTGTAGACAAAGGTAGTAAAGGTAAATTCTCTCTATAGATATGATAAAGTTGAAAGCCCCTCTACTAAATTTCATAGCCCATGCTTAGATGAATTTGATGAATTTATGGCTAGACAAGAAAGTTTTAATGCTTATGTTGGTAGAGAATTAGAGAATAATGCTTTCGAGATAGGACGCGTGAGCGATAATATGGCTAGTTAAAGGTGAACTCAAACTCATTAGCAAATATACTTCTATGGTTGCTACTCAAGCTGAGCAAGTACTCAAAGCTCAAAATGATTTGCTTGATGAATTAAATAATAAAAATGACTTTGCTGTTAGAGTGGCTACTAGAACTGGTAGAATGACTCAGGAACCTTTGTATCCTGAAGCCCACCCTAAGAGAATCGAGCAAGATTCTCAGAGAAATAATTTAGAGGCACCTAGTTCTTCTAAAAAGAAGAAAAAGAAAAATGATAGAACTTTGCATGCTTCTAGTGAACCTACTGTAGACACACCTGAGAATCCTAATGATATTTCTATTTCTGATGTTGAAACACAATCAGGTGATGAACATGAACTGAGTGATAATGTTAATGATAATGTTCATGTTGATGCTCAACCTAGAAAAAACAATGAAGTAGATATTGAACCTGTTGTTGATCTTGATAACCCACAATCAAGGAATCAACGTTATGGTAAGAGAGATTTTGTTGCTAGGAAGCACGGTAGAGAAAGAGAACCATGGGTTCAGAAACCCATGCCCTTTCCTCCTAAACCATCCAAGACAAAGGATGATGAGGATTTCGAGCGCTTTGCTGAAATAATTAGACCTATTTTCTTACGTATGCGCTTAACTGATATGCTGAAAGTAAATCCTTATGCTAAGTATATGAAGGATATCATTACAAAAAAAAAGAAAGATACCGAAAGCTGAAATTTCCACCATGCTTGCTAATTACACTTTTAAGGGTGGAATACCAAAGAAACTTGGAGATCCCGGGGTACCAACTATACCATGCTCCATTAAAAGAAATTATGTTAGAACTGCTTTATGTGATCTTGGAGCCGGTGTTAGTGTTATGCCTCTCTCTTTATATCGTAGACTTGAATTGAATAAGTTGACACCTACTGAAATATCTTTGCAAATGGCTGATAAATCAACTGCTATACCTATCGGTATTTGTGAGGATGTGCCTGTTGTGGTTGCAAATGTCACTATCTTAACGGACTTTGTTATTCTTGATATTCCCGAGGACGATAGTATGTCGATTATCCATGGCAGTCCTTTTCTGAATACTGCAGGGGCTATTATTGATTGCAACAAAGGCAATGTCACTTTTCATGTTAATGGTAATGAGCATACGGTACACTTTCTGAGGAAACAATCTCAAGTTCATAGCATCAATTCTATTGGAAAAGTTCCAACTATCATTATTGGAGGTTTTGAATTTCCTCTCCCTACTATCAAGAAAAAGTATGATATTCTAATTGTTGGGGATTTTCATATCCCCGTTGAGGTAACTTAGTTTTATTCGAAATTTCTCCGGTTCCGTGTTATTTGGAATGAGTTTGTTAACAAGACTTGATCAACCTTGTTAGTGGATTCATTTTGATGATCATGAGATGGATGAAGCTAGAAGGCACAACCTTCTGTACCCACTTTTTACTTTCTGTTATTTAGAATAAATAAAGCAAAAATAGTATTATCCGTCTGTTTTCCGGACTATCCATGCATTAAAAAGAATCCCGAAAATAAAAGTGCTCCAAATGCCCTGCAAATTTAGTATGATTTTTTTATGGAATATTGGAGGATTTTAGGCACTGAAATCACTGCAGGAGGGGCAAGAACCAGGTCACGAGAGTGGAGGGCTCTCCCACCCCACCTAGGCGCCCCCCCTATCTCGTGGGCCCCTGGTGGCCCCCCTCCACTTATGCCAGCACCCACACACTTCATCTTCTACCCAAAAAAATCCCCATCCAGCTCAAGCACGAGTTCTAGCTCATTTTGCTGCGATTTTCAATCTCCTTGCTCAAAGCTCCATTCACAAAACTGCTTTGGGATATTGTTGCTTGGTATGTGACTCCTCCATTGGTCCAATTAGTTTTTGTTCTAGTGCTTTATTCATTGCAAATTTTTACTGCATAGGTGACCATGTTCTTGAGCTTGCATGTTGAATTTATGAGGTTCCAAGCAATTCCAATGCATGATATAGGCTCTAGGCACTTGTAGGAGTAGTTGCTACCAATCCTGTTTAGTTTTATTCACTTTTATTTTGAAGTTGCTAAAATTTCAGAATTATTTCAGAAAAAGAATTATGCTTAGAAGAATGTACCAAGGTGGTTCCTCGGTGAAGAAAGGGCCCAGGATTGCCATACGTGAGCAAGATGTTGAATTGCATAGGGACGCGGATGTACGAGCTTGTGAGTGGCCATCCGATAATTTTATGGTCGAAGCAGGCTTTAAGGAGGAATTTGACGCGTTTGTGCGTAATGCCGAGCTGGAGGACTTCTTACAAGATAAGTGTCCTCAGTACTATCAATTGACTGATTCTTTTGTGCGGAGGTTTAAATATAACTGAGCGCGTAATTCTCCTAGTGTCATATTTGATATTTATGATACTTCTTATACCATGGACTTAAAGGATTTCACAACTGCTTGCAAACTCCCGCAGTGGGGTAATATTAATGATCCTCACAAATCTGAATTTAGAGATTTCCTCACTAGTATTACTATGGGAGAATCCAGGGATATTGCACAAGCTACCATAGGGAGCATTCATTTTCCTGCTATACATTATTTTGCTCTCTTTATTGGTAGATGCATTAACGGTAAAGATGAAGCATGTCACATGTGTGTCCCTGATCTTTGTGTCCTCAAGAGTGCTATGTCAGGTTATAAAGGTTATAACTTGGGGGCAATAGTTGCACGTGTTGGGGAACGTAGTAATTTCAAAAAATTTCCTATGCACACGCAAGATCATGGTGATGCATAGCAACGAGAGGGGAGAGTGTTATCTACGTACCCTCGTAGACCGTAAGCGGAAGTGTTATGACAACACGGTTGATGTAGTCGTACGTCTTCATGATCCGACCGATCCGAGTACCGAACGTACGGACCTCCGAGTTCAGCACATGTTCAGCTCGATGACGATCCCCGGACTCCGATCCAGCAGGGTGTCAGGGATGAGTTTTGTCAGCACAACGGCGTGGTGACTATGATGATGTTCTACCAACGCAGGGCTTCGCCTAAGCACCACAACGATATGACCGAGGTGGAATATGGTGGAGGGGGGCACCGCACACGGCTAAGGAACGATCACGAAGATCAACTTGTGTGTCTAGAGGTGCCCCCTGCCCCCGTATATAAAGGAGCAAGGGCGGGAGGCCGGCCGGCCCTAGGGAGCGCGCCAAGGAGGGGGGAGTCCTCCTCCTAGTGGGAGTAGGACTCCCCTTTCCTAGTCCAACTAGGAAGGAGGAAGGGAGAAGGAAAGAGAGGGAGAGGGAGAGGGAAAGAGGGGCCGCGCCCCCTCCCCTAGTCCAATTCGGACTCCCCATGGGAGGGGGGGCGCCACCTCCCGGGCTGCTGCCCTCTCTCTCTCCCCTCAGGCCCACTAAGGCCCAATACTTTCCCGGGGGGTTCCGGTAACCCCTCCAGCACTCCGGTTTTCTCCGAAATCACCCGGAACACTTCCGGTGTCCGAATATAGTCGTCCAATATATCAATCTTTATGTCTCGACCATTTCGAGACTCGTCATCATGTCCGTGATCACATCCGGGACTCCGAACAACCTTCGGTAAATCAAAACTTATAAACTCATAATAAAACTGTCATCGTAACGTTAAGCGTGCGGACCCTACGGGTTCGAGAACTATGTAGAAATGACCTAGAACTGTTTCCGGTCAATAACTAATAGCGGAACCTAGATGCTCATATTGGATCCTACATATTCTACGAAGATCTTATCGGTCAAACCGCATAACAACATACATTGTTCCCTTTGTCATCGGTATGTTACTTGCCCGAGATTCGATCGTCGGTATCCAATACCTAGTTCAATCTCGTTACCGGCAAGTCTCTTTACTCGTTACGTAATGCATCATTCCGTAACCAACTAATTGGCCACATTGCTTGCAAGGCTTATAGTGATGTGCATTACCGAGAGGGCCCAGAGATACCTCTCCGGCAATCGGAGTGACAAAACCTAATCTCGAAATACGCCAACTCAACATGTACCATTGGAGACACCTGTAGAGCTCCTTTATAGTCACCCAGTTACATTGTGACGTTTGGTAGCACACAAAGTGTTCCTCCGGTAAACGGGAGTTGCATAATCTCATAGTTGTAGGAACTTTGTATAAGTCATGAAGAAAGCAATAGCAACATACTAAACGATCAAGTGCTAGGCTAACGGAATGGGTCAAGTCAATCACATCATTCTCCTAATGATGTGATCCCGTTAATCAAATGACAACACATGTCTATGGTTAGGAAACATAACCATCTTTGATTAATGAGCTAGTCAAGTAGAGGCACACTAGTGACATTATGTTTGTCTATGTATTCACACATGTATCATGTTTCCGGGTAATACAATTCTAGCTTGAATAATAAACATTTATCATGATATGAGGAAATAAATAATAACTTTATTATTGCCTCTAGGGCATATTTCCTTCAGCACGTAGGTTGCAAAATAATAGTAGAAAGGGAGATTTATTTGGAGGAATTTGTGCAACCCGTGTGGCTAATTATCTTGGTATAGCCCCACGAGAGGGAGATATGTTGATACCTCATGTTTATTTGGATTATGAAGCTTTGGTCAATCATCAATTTCTAAGGAGGAATGAACAATTCCTCCAATATCGACTAATCTATGACAGACGCAACGTCGTCCATTTTACTCTTCCTGCTCCCCACCTTTTTGATTATCAGGCAAAAGGAAGATATGTTGTCACTAGGGAGGAAGCAGCTGAACACGAGGGGAGAGCGGAGGCAGATCGCCAACATGCCGCAGCTCAGGAGGCGGTTGCCGCTGCATCGCAGTATGACCCCAGTTTCACTTACGGATATCAGCCAAGCGGTCCTTAGTACTAGACCAACTTAGGCCAAAAGCCTAAGCTTGGGGGAGTACGTATTTCTCACCGACTTTATATTCATGTTCACACACTAGTCGTCGGTGCTCATACTCTTTCATTGTATTATCCATGTTAGTTTAATTTTCTTTTTTTAATTTTCTTCTTGTGTGTTTGATAAGTCTTAAGAAAAACAACAACAAAAATTAGTTAGTTTAATTTCCATGCTTGTAGTAGAAATTAAAATGAAAACCCAAAAAGATTTCTAGTTCTTCTTCTTACTTGTTGGGATCTTTCCCGTGTAAATAGTTTTATTTTCTTTTCTTTCCTTTGGGGGTTGAGAAGACCATATTGAAAATGTTTAGTGGCTCTCATATGCATGATTGTTTATTTAACTTAGAGCCCATATTACTTGTCTTCTCTCTTGAGTTGAATGCTTGCAGATTCTAGCTTAGTCCAATGCACGTACACTCTTATTATTATACACATCGTTCGATCATGCAAGTGAAAGGCAATGATGATGATATATGATGGACTTATTGAGATGAGGAAAGCTGGTATGAACTCGACCTCTCTTGTTTTTGTAAATATGATGAGTTCATCGTTTCCGAGTCAGCTTATTATGAAGTAAACATATTTGTAATGACATTTAGAGATTATAGTTGCTTGTGCCATGCTTGATTAGCTATGAGTTATAATGGTTTACCTTGTGTGTCAACATGCTATTAGAATGATTATGATGTGGTATGATGGGATGGTATCCTCCTTTGAATGAATTGAGTGACTCGACTTGGCACATGTTCATGCATGTAGTTGAAACAAATCAACATAGCCTTCATGATATTTATGTTCATGGTGGATTATATCCTACTCATGCTTGTATTCGGTGTAAATTAATTTTAATGCATGTTCATGACTGTTGTCGCTCTCTCAGTTGGTCGCTTCCCAGTCTTTTGCTAGCCTTCACCTGTACTAAGCGGGAATACTGCTTGTGCATCCAAACTCCTTAAACCCCAAAGTTGTTCTATATGAGTCCACTATACCTTCCTATATGCGGTATTTACCTGCCGTTCCAAGTAAATTTGTATGTGCCAAACTCCAAACCTTCAAATGAAATTCTGTTTTGTATGCTCGAGCAGCTCATGTTACAACTAGTTCTGCCTATATCTTCCATGCTAGGTGGGTTATTCTCAAGAGGAGTGGACTCAGCACCTCATTCACGAGAAAGGGCCGGTAACCGGGATGCCCAGTCCCATGATCCAAAAAGATCAAAGCAAATCAAAATAATTAAACAAAACTCCCCCAGGGCTGTTGTTAGTTGGAGGCACTTGTTGTTTCGAGCAAGCCATGGATTGATGCTTGTTGGTGGTTGGGGGAGTGTAAATCTTTACCATTCTGTTTGGGAACTTCCTATAATGCATGTAGTATGGAAGATACAGCCATCTCATAGTTGTTGCATTGACAGCAAAAGTATGCCGCTCAAAATGTTATTCAATCTCTATTTTAAAATCAAGCTCTGGCACCTCTACAAATCCCTGCTTCCCTCTACGAAGGGCCTATCTATTTACTTTTATGTTGATCATCACCCTTCTTATTAAAAAGCACCCGCTGGAGAGCACACTGTCATTTGCATTCATTACTATTGGTTTATATTGGGTATGACTTGACTAGATCTCTTTTACCATGAATTACAATGTTTAGTCAGTCCTTGATCTTTAAAGGTGCTCTGCATTTATGTTTTGCGGTCTCAGAAAGGGCTAGCGAGATACCATTTTGTTATATCATGTTATGATTGTTTTGAGAAAGTGTTGTCATCTGAGTTTTATTACTATGGCTCGCTAGCTGATTATGCTATTGATATGAGTAATTGTGAGACCTAAGTGTTATTGTGAGTATGGTTAGTTCATAATATTTGCTGAAACTTGAATGCTGGCTTTTCATGTTTACAACAACAAGAGCAAACGGAGTTTGTAAAAGTTTTTCTTTATCACTTTCAGTCTATCAACTGAATTGCTTGAGGACAAGCAAAGGTTTAAGCTTGGGGGAGTTGATACGTCTCCAACGTATCTACTTTTCCAAACACTTTTGCCCTTGTTTTGGACTCTAACTTGCATGATTTGAATGAAACTAACCCGGACTGACGTTGTTTTCAGCAGAACTGCCATGCTGTTGTTTTATGTGTAGAAAAAAAAGTTCTCGGAATGTCCTGAAAATCCACGGAGGCACTTTTTGGAAAATATAAAAAATATTGGCGAAAGAATCAAGACCAGGGGGCCCACACCATGTCCACGAGACAGGGGGCGCGCCCCCTCCCCCTGGGCGCGCCCCCCTATCTCGTGGGCCCCCTGGACCTCCACGGACCTCAACTACAACTCCGTATATTCACGTTCGGGGAGAAAAAAACCAAAGAGGAAGTATCATCACGTTTTACGACACGGAGCCGCCGCCAAGCCCTAATCTCTCTCGGGAGGGCTGATCTGGAGTCCGTTCGGGGCTCCGGAGAGGGGGATTCATCGCCATCGTCATCATCAACCATCCTCCATCACCAATTTCATGATGCTCACCGCCGTGCGTGAGTAATTCCATTGTAGGCTTGCTGGACGGTGATGGGTTGGATGAGATTTACCATGTAATCAAGTTAGTTTTGTTAGGGTTTGATCCCTAGTATTCACTATGTTCTGAGATTGATGTTGCTATGACTTTGCTATGCTTAATGCTTGTCACTAGGGCCCGAGTGCCATGATTTCAATCCGAACCTATTTTGTTTTCATGAATATATGTGTGTTCTTGATACTATCTTGCAAGTCTATAGTCACCTATTAGGTGTTATGATTCGACAACCCCGAAGTGACAATAATCGGGATACTTCTCGGTGATGACCGTAGTTTGAGGAGGTCATGTATTCACTATGTGCTAATGCTTTGTTCCGGTTCTCTATTAAAAGGAGGCCTTAATATCCCTTAGTTTCCTCTAGGACCCCGCTACCACGGGAGGGTAGGACAAAAGATGCCATGCAAGTTCTTTTCCATAAGCACGTATGACTATTTACGGAATACATGCCTACATTACATTGATGAACTGGAGCTAGTTCTGTGTCACCCTATGTTATAGCTATTACATGAGGAATCGCATCCGGCATAATTATCCATCACTGATCCATTGCCTACGAGCTTTTCACATATTGTTCTTCGCTTATCTACTTTTCCGTTGCTATTGTTACAACAACTACAAAACCCAAAATCTATTATCTTTACTTTTGACATCATTACCTTTATTATCATACTACTTTGCTACTAAATACTTTGCTGCAGATACTAAGTTATCCAGGTGTGGTTGAATTGACAACTCAACTGCTAATACTCAAGAATATTCTTTGGCTCCCCTTGTGTCGAATCAATAAATTTGGGTTGAATACTTTACCCTCGAAAGCTGTTGCGATCCCCTACACTTGTGGGTTATCAGTCGTCAGCCACACATGCCGGCTACAGCTCGGTGGCCAAGATTCGGTCGTCAGCAACACATGCCGCTATGGCTTGGTGGATACTAGTTCTTGGGGTGCCACCTGGTGGCACCACCTATGTGATAATGTGCGCACTAATCAAGCTGACACACTTATTAACGCGTTGGCAATCCAAATGAGCAACAATGGTTAAAAATATAATACACAGAATAGAACTGCAGTAGAAGAGTGTTCATTCATAAAGCAAAGCAAGCAAAGTACTTTCATCGATGCTAATAGATCTATATTAATAGAGGTGACAATCTTACAAGTGGATAGTTGGATGACTGATCATAGAAACACATCCAACTGTTCAAGTCATGGTTTAGCAGTCTCCAAAAGGTGGGCGATCTCCAAAAGTGGTAGAGTTCCTTGGATCATCACAACACAAGCATACCTAGTCTTAGTGAGAAACTAAACACGATACATGGATCATATGTACAAGCAGTAGCTGGGGTCGACAGTGGTGCGTCAAGAGACGATGCACAGTTGCATCACTGGCTCACTAAGCTGCTCGTATTGCAATTTAATCAATCAACCGGTCTACCATCGAGACAGACCTCACCACTGTGAAGTACTGGTATACTCAAGAGGAGGGCACCTCACCACGAAGCCGAAACCTAGACATCAGCACAACCAAGTTGGACCTTGTACTGTCTGTACAATGAAAAGAACATTATGATTTTCCAAAGCAACATTTTCCAAGAATAGGAAAATAAATTTTACATCAATTTCCTCTTAGATTCTGAAGACCTCCCTAATCCAGAAAAAGAAATCAAGTAGATGTACCTAACACACACACATACATGAAGATAGGATTGATAGATTGTGAATCAGTAGCTAAGTCTAACCATCTTGGAACACTGTCCCCCATGGTGTCCAGCCACCACCCTTCAGCAATTCATCAGATGCCAGCAGCTTTTTAAATGGTACGGTGTAACTAAAATCGGCAATCCTGCAAACAAAATTGCAGAGACAATAAAAATCTTGGCAAACTCACATGCAATTTGTATTTGATGTTTAGTTAGTTTGCAAATTTAGAGCCTAATGACAGCAGTTTTTTTCTTTAGAAAAAAGGAATAACAACGACAGAGGCAAGGTCATACATGTGTGCATGAAGACTTGTCTTCGTAGCTTGATTTGGTCATGCGAGTATGACACTTGTGTGAGTTCGAAACTTCTTTCACTCCTCGACTCACTGCCATGAGTTGCAAACTTGTATTTGCACTGATGTACTTTTTTCTGAAAAACCCCACCCATATATTAATTAATTGACACAAATGTTCGTACAATCATTCGTTACAGCTCTTGCCACGCAGGGCGGAACACTATTAATAAGAATACCATCAGATCTATTTATAAAACTAAATTTTGCAATCTCATGCGCCACCATATTCGCCTTCCTGTTAATCTTGGTGATTCTTAAAGTACTCATCATCTTGGAGACACTCAACGCTTCCTTCTTCAAATCAACAAGGTTTGACCTATCCAGGTTATCATTTGCAAAAATTGAGGCCACAAAAGAGCAGTCAGTTTCCAAAATAATGGGCTTGTGAAGAGTGATACCAATGTAAAGGCCTGAGATGGCTGCTCGAAGTTCCGCTTCCTCAGCACTAAGACAGGTACCAATATAATCCCAAGAAGAAATATGAACTTCTCCAGAATGATTTCTAACAACCACCCCAACGCTCGTTGCGCTAGTGGCCTCCACAAAACTTGCATCAACATTAATCTTGAGGAATTCCAGAGTGGCAGGCAGCCATGGAACACAAATCCTCTCCACATTACTAATGGGTTGTAAACCATCAATCACACCCTTACCTTTGTTACTTACCTCTACCTTCGTTTTTGCATAACAAGATGAGAATGATGCCCAACAATTTTGAATAAAACTCACTGAGGCTGAGATAGATTCCTTTCATTTACCAAAAATCATGTCATTTCTCAAATGCCAAGCTCTCCAGAACATGAAAATTGTTTGCTCACGCATAGGCAAACTTAACTGATCCAATAAAATAAGTAACCAGTCTGGCCCCGAACAGTTTAAAATGTCTTCATCCGGCAAATTCCACACCTCTCTCAAATCCATACGGAATGCACGTACCTTGGGACAGCATATCAAAGCATGAAAAACACATTCATCTTCAACACCACAGATTGAGCATGTACCTAGGGTAGCTTGATGGTGTTTTATTCTGTTAACTTGTACGGCTAGGATATTAGATGCAGCCCTCCAAGCAAAGATTCTAATCTTCTGAGGAACATTAGCCTTCCAAATAATATTCCAGAGCCTCCTTTCCCCATTAACAGATACACCGGAGTTCCCTAGTGCCATGTTCGAGTCCTTAATATTCGGGCCCAACCTATACGCACTCTTCACTGAAAACAACCCATTTTTCTCATGGTGCCAGGCGATGAAATTACCCTCGTTCAAATTCAGAATGCATAACTTTAAAATTTCCTCCGCATCATGAGGGTAAAACAGATGCCTGATTAAATTCTCATCCCATCTCCTTGAGCCACTCATGAATAAATCAGCAACCCATTTGACCCTCGTTCTGGTCCTCTTAGCAGAAATTTTTAGGCCGGAATCCCTCGGAAGCCAATTATCCCTCCAAATATTTGTACTAGCACCATCAACGACTCTCCAGATGATACCCCTCTTCAACAACTTGAATCCATGCATAATACCTTGCCACGTAAGTGAAGTCGCTTGAGGGAAGACAATATCAATAAGATGCCCATGAGGATAATATTTAGCTTTCATCACCTTTGCACACAAAGAGTCCGAAAAAACCAATAAACGCCAAGCTTGTTTGGCCAAAAGTGCTTGATTGAAAAGCCTGAGGTCCCGAAATCCCATACCCCCTTCACCTTTTGACTTCGTCAACTTTTGCCAAGCCAACAAATGAGTTCTTCTTCTATTCTCCTCATCACCCCACCAAAAGTTCCTTATAATTTGAGATAGATCATCACAAAGATTCATAGGGAATTTAAAAGTACTCATGGCATAGACCATAATGGCCTGAATAACAGACTTAATCAGGATTTCCTTCGCCCCGCTAGAAGCATATTTTTTGATCCAGTCTGAACCCCTCTTAAGAGCTTTATCTTTTGTATATTGAAATTTGCCGGCCTTCATACGACCTTCTGGAACTGGGAGGCCAAGGTATTTATCCTCAAACCCATCACACGTGATTTTAAGGATAACCAGAAGAGACACCTGGATCTCAATAGGACACTTTTTGCCAAATAAAATGGAACACTTGTCTGGACTTAATAATTGGCATGTACCTTCCTCATAAGCCGTCAAAATATCTTTAATAGCCAATGCTTGCTCTAGAGAACCCTTAAAAAATAGGAGACTATCATCGGCAAATAATAAATGAGATATACCTGGAGCATGTCTGTTCAGTCGGAAATCTTGGATAGTCCCTCTTGCTGACGCATCATTGAGTAATAGTGAGAGGGCCTCAGCTACATAGAGGAATAAGTACGCCGATAATGGATCCCCTTGCCTCAGACCACGTGAAGGATGAAAATACTCTAACAACTGGCCATTAAAGAGCACCGAGAATTTCACTGAGGTAACACAAGTCATAATCCAATTGATCCGGATTGGATCAAAACCATATGCATGAAGCATGCATTCCAGGAACTTCCAGTCAACACGATAGTATGCTTTAGCTAGGTCCAGTTTATATGCACAGTATTCTCCACGAGAATCTTTCAAAGTATTCAACGAGTGCATACATTCAAAGGCGATAAGAGCATTATCTGAAATTAATCTTCCGGGGATAAAAGCACTTTGGGTAGGGGAGATCATACCATCCAGCAGAGGTCTTAGCCTATTGACAAGGCACTTTGAGATAATTTTGTATAACATTGCAAAGGCTAATAGGTCGAAAATCTTTCATCGACAGGGGATTCTTAATTTTAGGAATAAGAACAATAGTTGTGTCATTTATCCCCTCTGACATACATCCAGAAATAAAGAATTGCTGGACAGCCCGAACAATATCCATCTTAAGTAAACCCCAATTTCTTTGAAAAAACACGGCTGGAAACCCATCTGGTCCCGGGGCCTTCAACGGCCCAATTTGGAAAAGAGCATCACTAATTTCTTGTTTAGAGAAAGGTTTGCAGAGATCTTTATTCATATTCTCATTCACCACCGGTTTCACAAGTGACATAATACAAGACGGATTGACCATAGAGTCATAGGAATAAAGATCCTTAAAAAAAGAATTTGTGATACCTTTAATTTCCTCCAAATCCTTTGAGAGAGACCCATCACTTCTTCTGATAGCAGAAATATTGTTCTTCTTAGCTCTCCATGTGGCCTTTCTGTGAATTTGTTTTGGTGTTTCTATCCCCCCATTTCATTTTGTCCAAACAAGATCTCTGCTTCCACATGATTTCTTCCTTAATCGGGAGCTCATCCATCTCTGCGAGGATTTTCTTCCTATCCACACTTGCTTTAAGATCATTTCTTCCGAATAACACATTTAATCTTCTACGAGCAGATTCAAGCTTTTCAGGCAGATATCCGATATGAACCTTACTCCACCCATGCAAAGACTTCATCATCTTGTTTAAATTATTTGCCACATCTCCCAGATCATTAACGTGCGAACTATTACTCCAACATGATTCAATCTGATCTTTCAATACTACATCTTCTCTTTACCAATATGCTTCGTATTTCAACTGTTTAACAAATTTTCCAGAGGAAGAAGCCCCCAACATTTCAATAAGAATAGGACAATGACCTGGCCTGGAGCTAAGAATATGTGAGACCTTGCAGTCCGAAAAAATAGATGACCATTGTGGGCACGCCACCACTCGATCAAGCCGCACCTTCACATTTTATTGTCGTGCTGCTTATTATTATAAGTCAAAGGAACTCCATGAAAGCCCAAATCAAATAAATTGCACTCAGACAGAATTTCACGAAAATTAGCCAACAGTTTGGGAGACCGCTTTACCCGAGAAAAATGCTTATTCTGCCACATAGCCTCATTAAAATCTCCAGCAAAATAGGTACATATATACTACATGAGAGGTTAGCAAAATCATGTTTTGTTCACTCCCTATTTGAAACAAAAAATTGTAGTGATCCTCTGCCCCGTGAAGTTTCCTCAAAATAACGGGAGAGTATACATTAAAATAGCTGCCAACTAAGGAATACACATAATACAAATGAGGAAGATATCAAGAAACAGTAACATCGTAAAATCTGGTAAGTTTTGCATTCATTTGTTCAAACTCATTGCGTACTCCTGCTGTAAATTTTAGAAGCCAATTGCAAGACTACAAACTGTATATATTAACTCCTCTCTAAACAATGTTTTCTCTACAGTTTGATCGTTAATTTTCTTTAGGAAACAGTAGGGGACGTTCTTGTTGGAAATGTATTATAGTGAAATAAAACCATGTAAGCTATCTCCAGCTGGACCAAGCATCTGCTATGTCAGATGTCGTTAGACCATATAAACATAAAAGGTAAACTGAACCAACCAACCAATATTCTGCAGTAACTACTAAATTCATGATTTGCAATCTAGTAATATTACTCCAGATCAGTAGTAAACTTACCTTCCTGATCGGTGTCACCTCCAGATCCACGACAATCACAGGTCCCATCCTCTTTATTCCCACGAGAATCACAGCTAGCCAGTCTTGTCTGAGTGACCTCCTTATAAGATCTAGCAGCACATCTCCCTCTCCATCTGCATACAAAACTCGAATCAATCAGCTGGAATTGGCGACTTAACTGATGATCTAGCTGAAGAAGAAGATGAATTCATCCATGTTTGCTGGTGAAGTGACGAGTCCATGGATGGAATCATTGGTACCTTGGAGCAGGAGGTGTGCATGGTGAAGTTGTTGAAGCAGTCGAAGACGCACTGCTGGATGTCGAGGGACAGTGTGTCTAGGGTGCTCACCATCGACAGCAGTAGCCCTGGCTTGGCGGCGCAGTAGATCTCCACCCGGGCATCCTCCTCCTTGCACTCCACCTCAAACTTCAAACACACTCAGTCGGTCGCTGATCACCATTTTAAGCTACATCAGCAATGGCGCCCCGCTCCATTGGTGACTAATGTTTGTGAATGTGCATATGGAGCCCTGAGCAATGGCGTTCACAAAATAAAACAATTGGAGAATGCTTTCCCTGAGATGTGCAATCTAGTTCTGCAGATTTTTGAATAGAAGCAGCATCAGCAATATAAGGGCTCAGCTGAATCAGCTTCTATAAGGAACAAACAGATCTCGGTTGAAACTGTCGAATTTACCGGCACCGAGAAGAGCAGAGCTCGGTCGCTTGTCAGAAACTAAGACGAAATCGTGCGCGCGCACATGCGCACCTCGAATCGTAGGCCAGAGGAGAAGGAGGCCCCCAGTCAGATCAAAACAGAATGTACGGCCCTTGCCGTCCGGCGGCGCATCAGCTCGCGAAGAGAGAGGGATGTGCAGGGGTACCTTCTTGCAGGCAGGGCCATCTCCAGGAATTCGGGGGCCCGGTGCGAAAAGAAAAATGGGGCCCTAAATTTTAAAAAATATACAATTATGCAAGCATAATCACCTAATTATGTAATTAAAATTTATATTATTTCATACAATGCTTAGAATATTCTGAAGTATGAATGCGAAATACTAAAACCAATAAACTGACCTCATTCTCTATTGAAAAGTGTCATCCGTCTTGTGTTTCTTGAAATGAAATCTTCAATTACATCTTCATAATTAATCTTCTCCAAGACATCATTTTCAAGTGCTATTGTCGCCAAACCATTGAGTCTTTCTTGTGTCATAGTTGAACGCAAATATGATTTCAACAACTTGAGTTTAGAGAAGCTCCTTTCTGCAGTTGCAACAGTTACAGGAATGGTTAACAAAATCCTGTATGCAATAATAGCATTAGGATAGAAGGGGCGCTTCATCAGAATCTCAAGAATATCAACGGGGCCCATAGATTTCTTAACTAAATCCTGGATGAAAATTAACTCATAAAACAATTCAGCTCCATCAATGTCTTTGCGTTCTCCACTCTTAAGTGCATCCTCAAGATTAACACAAGCAACCAGCAAACTCTTATCATCCATAGATCGCAGCCTATCTGAAGTAAATAAGAAACCAAAAGTTTTTTCATACCCCTGATATTGCTCAAACCTCCTGGTAAGTGAAACTATAGCTTGATCGACCACTTGCAGAAAATAATTGACCCTAAATGACTCCTCTGCAGATTGTGATGCAATAGATGCATCATCTGCACCCTCATCGAATTGTCTTCTTCTTCTGATTTTCCGCTTGGTGCGGAACTCTGGATGAATATCCATCTCAAGTGCAATTTCTTTTGCATCTTCCAATGCTTTTGAAAAGCCAGTTTCTCTATACTTCTTGAAAAAGGAAAGCAGACCATGTATAGACTCAATTGCAATATCAATAAGCATGTCCTTTGATTGTAGCTGCTTGCTGACCAAATTAACAGCGGATAATATATCATACCAGATAATTATTGACACTAAAAATTCAAAACCACCAAGTCATTTTCTGCCAATGATTGTGCTTCACTACTTGTCAATGGATCCCTATCAGTTTCAGCCACTTGTAGTAAAGCCTCCCTTATTTCTGGTATTTGAATCCGTATAGCCTTAACACTCTCAACATGACTCTCCCAACGAGTAGATGACAATGACTTGACAGTCAACTTCTTTAAGTTATCTTTGAGAATTTTCCATCGTTTAGTCGAATTAGCAAATATTGTATAGATGTGTTGTATAATGCCAAAGAAGTCTGTTGCTTTACGGTAAGACTTATCCATATCGCATAGTGCCAGATTTAGACTATGACAACCACAAGCTGAATAAAATGCCCTTGGATATTTGTCCAGAAATTTCTTTTGCACCCCTTTATTGTTTCCTTTCATATTTGACCCATTATCATAACCCTGTCCTCTCACATTGTCCACATAAAGGTTAAGATTATTCAACTCCTCTTCTAGAACATTAAACAAACCTTGCCCAGTGGTATCACTCACCTCCAAAAAGCCTAAGAAAGATTCTTCGATGCAAACAGAAGCAGAAGATGTATCTACATACCTAATTATCAAAGACATTTGTTCTTGGTGGCTTGCATCAGGAGTACAATCAAGAATAACTGAGAAATATTTTGCTTCCTTTACCTTTTCAATGATTCTTGACCTGATGGCAGTAGCGAGCATGTTTATTAACTCATTCTATATAGAAGGGCCAAGGTAGTGATCACGAATTTTTTCATTGGTGATGCGATCAACATGCTCTTTGATAACTGGGTCAAATTCAACCAACATTTCAATCAGTCCTAGGAAATTCCCATTGCTCTCTTGGTACAACTTGCTATTGCTGCCACGAAATGCTATATTATGTTCTGCAAGAAATTTTACAATCAATAAAATCCTGAGCAAAACTTTTCTCCAATGCTCCTTTTCCTTTTCAAGTTCTCGCTGAGCAACTTTATCAATTGTTTGATTCTTCTGCATCCTGAGACGGAAGTCATACCATGCAGTCATATTTGTGATATGCTCTTTACTTGATTCATGCTCTTTTAGTCTAGCCCCAAGATGAATCCAGTCACTTAAACCCTCATTTGCTAGCTGTCCTCTCACATGCCCCCTTTTTAATAATTTGCAACAAAAACAAAATGCTTTATCGAGGCCGCTGTTGTACACAAGACACTCTCTGTCAAACTTTTCTCCATTTGGGAGAATTCTACTAAA
Organism: Triticum timopheevii; assembly: GCA_963921465.1. NCBI lineage: Eukaryota > Viridiplantae > Streptophyta > Magnoliopsida > Poales > Poaceae > Triticum > Triticum timopheevii. The sequence goes on along the minus strand of OY997266.1, from coordinate 628,842,231 downwards.
TGATAATGCAGAAAACCTTCTAGAGAACTTGTCATAAGGACCATACTCAATATCTTCTCTTTTAGGACCCTTTTGCAGCAAGATATCAATCTTTTTTGGATCAAGTCCATCCCAATTTCTAGGATCAAATATATCAGGCTGAACGGAATTATTCATGTCATCCAAAATATTAGGATCATGATCTTCATCTAAAATATTCACATCATTACCTTCATCAATTTCTGTAGTGGCAACCTCAACCTCTTGCGCATTATCAGCAAGACCATGATCACCTTCATGAATTTCTGCAGTGACAACCTCGACCTCTACTGCATTATCATCGTGACCATCATCAATATTATCATCTGGAGTATGATTTTCAGAATTATTTTGGGGTACTATCACAGCATATTTATCAAGAGCACCCCTTTGAATTTCAGCATCTTTTTCTAATTTCTGTTTCTTCTTACGCTTGAAGGCACCAGAATCATACTTTCTTCCAGAACTAGAATGCATGATTATTACTGTTTCAATGAAATATATACTCTTTCAATTTATTTGACCTGATGAGCTCACATGAAATATAGGCTTGTGACATGTATAGGTAGTTCAAAAAACTTACAATCAGATAGAACCTTGATTTTGTACTTGGACGATAGTACGAGCAACTACTGAAATTCTCGAATCTGTGACTACTTCTAAACTTGAAGGACTGCACAAAAAATCGTTCCCAAACATATTAACACAACTCTGTAATTTGTATCAAAATTAGAGAAGAGGGGAGAGCGTAGGGAGCAGGGAGGGCTGAAGGAAATATGCCCTAGAGGCAATAATAAAGTTATTATTTATTTCCTCATATCATGATAAATGTTTATTATTCATGCTAGAATTGTATTAACCGGAAACATGATACATGTCTGAATACATAGAAAAACATAACGTCACTAGTATGCCTCTACTTGACTAGCTCATTAATCAAAGATGGTTATGTTTCCTAACCATAGGCATGTGTTGTCATTTGATTAATGGGATCACATCATTAGGGGAATGATGTGATTGACATGACCCATTCTGTTAGCCTAGCACTTGATCGTTTAGTATATTGCTATTGCTTTCTTCATGACTTATACATGTTCCTGAAACTATGAGATTATGCAACTCCCGTTTACCGGAGGAACACTTTGGGTGCTACCAAACGTCACAACGTAACTGGGTGATTATAAAGGAGTACTAAATGTGTCTCCAAAGGTAGATGTTGGGTTGGCATATTTCGAGATTAGGTTTTGTCACTCCGATTGTCGGAGAGGTATCTCTGGGCCCTCTCGGTAATGCACATCACTATAAGCCTTGCAAGAAATGTAACTAATGAGTTAGTTATGGAATGATGCATTATGTAACGAGTAAAGAGACTTGCCGGTAACGAGATTGAACTAGGTATTGGATACCGACGATCGAATCTCGGGCAAGTAACATACCGATGACAAAGGGAACAACGTATGTTGTTATGCGGTTTGACCGATAAAGATCTTCGTAGAATATGTAGGAACCAATATGGGCATCCAGGTTCCGCTATTGGTTATTGACCGAGGATAGTTCTAGGTCATGTCTACATAGTTCTCGAACCCGTAGGGTCCGCACGCTTAGCGTTACGATGACAGTTTTATTATGAGTTTATAAGTTTTGATGTACCGAAGTTTGTTCGGAGTCTCGGATGTGATCATGGACATGATGAGGAGTCTCAAAATGGTCGAGACATAAATATTGATATATTGGACGACTATATTTGGACACCGAAAGTGTTCCGGGTGATTTCGGAGAAAACCGGAGTGCCGGAGGGTTACCGGAACCCCCCCCCCCCCCCCGGGAGAGTTAATGGGCCACATGGGCCTTAGTGGAAAGAGAGAAGGGCGGCCAGGGTGGGCCGCGCTCCCCCTCTCCCTCTCGTCCGAATTGGACTAGGAGGGGGGCGGCGCCCCCCTCTTTCCTTCCCCCTCTCCCCCTTCCTTTCCCCTCCTAGTAGGAGTAGGAAAGGGGGAGTCCTACTCCTACTAGGAGGAGGACTCCTCCTCCTGGCGCGCCCTGCTTGGGCCGGCCGGCCTCCCCCCTTGCTCCTTTATATACGGGGGCAGGGGGCACCCCATAGACACAAGTTGATCTATGGATCGTTCCTTAGCCGTGTGCGGTGCCCCCCTCCACCATATTCCACCTCGGTCATATCATCGCGGAGTTTAGGCAAAGCCCTGCGCCGGTAGAACATCATCATCGTCATCACGCCGTCGTGCTGACGGAACTCATCCCCGAAGCTTTGCTGGATCGGAGCCCGGGGATCTTCATCGAGCTGAACGTGTGCTGAACTCGGAGGTGCCGTACGTTCGGTACTTGGATCGGTCGGATCGTGAAGACGTACGACTACATCAACCGCATTATGCTAAAGCTTCCCCTTACGGTCTACGAGGGTACGTGGACAACACTCTCCTCTCTCGTTGCTATGTCATCACCATGATCTTGCGTGTGCGTAGGAATTTTTTTGCAATTACTACGTTCCCCAAACAGTGGCATCCGAGCCTAGGTTTTATGCGTGGATGTTATATGCACGAGTAGAACACAAGTGAGTTGTGGGCAATACAAGTCATACTGCTTACCAGCATGTCATACTTTGGTTCGGCGGTATTGTGAGATGAAGCGGCCCGGACCGACATTACGCATACGCTTACGCGAGACTGGTTTCACCGTTACGAGCACTCGTGCTTAAAGGTGACTGGCGGGTGTCTGTCTCTCTCACTTTAGCTGAATCGAGTGTGGCTACGCCCGGTCCTTGCGAAGGTTAAAACAGCACTAACTTGATGAACTATCGTTGTGGTTTTGATGCGTACGTAAGAACGGTTCTTGCTAAGCCCGTAGCAGCCACGTAAAACTTGCAACAACAAAGTAGAGGACATCTAACTTGTTTTTGCAGGGCATGTTGTGATGTGATATGGTCAAGATGTGATGCTATATTTTATTGTATGAGATGATCATGTTTTGTAACCGAAGTTATCGGCAACTGGCAGGAGCCATATGGTTGTCGCTTTATTGTATGAAATGCAAACGCCCTGTAATTGCTTTACTTTATCACTAAGCGGTAGCGATAGTCATAGAAGCAATAGATGGCGTAACGACAACGATGCTACGATGGAGATCAAGGTGTCGCGCCGGTGACGATGGTGATCACGACGGTGCTTCGAAGATGGAGATCACAAGGACAAGATGATGATGGCCATATCATATCACTTATATTGATTGCATGTGATGTTTATCCTTTATGCATCTTATCTTGCTTTGTTTGACGGTAGCATTTTAAGATGATCCCTCACTTAAAATTATCAAAAAGTGTTCTCCCTGAGTATGCACCGTTGCCAAAGTTCGTTGTGCCCAGACACCACGTGATGATCGGGTGTGATAAGCTCTACGTCCATCTACAACGGGTGCAAGCCAGTTTTGCACACGCAGAATACTCAGGTTAAACTTGACGAGCCTAGCATATGCAGATATGGCCTCGGAACACGGAGACCGAAAGTTCGAGCGTGAATCATATAGTAGATATGATCAACATAGTGATGTTCACCATTGAAAACTACTCCATCTCACGTGATGATCGGTTATGGTTTAGGTGATTTGGATCACGTGATCACTTAGATGACTAGAGAGATGTCTGTCTAAGTGGGAGCTCTTAAGTAATATGATTAATTGAACTTAAATTTATCATGAACTTAGTACCTGATAGTATTTTGCTTGTCTATGTTTGTTGTAGATAGATGGCTCGTGTTGTTGTTCCGTTGAATTTTAATGCGTTCCTTGAGAAAGCAAAGTTGAAAGATGATGGTAGCAATTACACGGACTGGGTCCGTAACTTGAGGATTATCCTCATTGCTGCACTGAAGAATTATGTCCTGGAAGCACCGCTGGGTGCCAGGCCTGCTGCTGATGCAACTGACGACGTTAAGAACGTCTGGCAGAGCAAAGCTGATGACTACTCGATAGTTCAATGTGCCATGCTTTACGGCTTAGAACCGGGTCTTCAACAACATTTTGAACGTCATGGAGCATATGAGATGTTCCAGGAGTTGAAGTTAATATTTCAAGCAAATGCCCGGATTGAGAGATATGAAGTCTCCAATAAGTTCTACAGCTGCAAGATGGAGGAGAATAGTTCTGTCAGTGAGCATATACTCAAAATGTCTGGGTATAATAATCACTTGATTCAATTGGGAGTTAATCTTCCGGATGATAGCGTCATTGACAGAATTCTCCAATCACTGCCACCAAGCTACAAGAGCTTCGTGATGAACTATAACATGCAAGGGATGAACAAGATAATTCCCGAGCTCTTCGCAATACTAAAAGCTGCGGAGGTAGAAATCAAGAAGGAGCATCAAGTGTTGATGGTCAACAAAACCACTAGTTTCAAGAAAAAGGGCAAAGGAAAGAAGAAGGGGAACTTCAAGAAGAACGGCAAGCAAGTTGCTGCTCAAGAGAAGAAACCCAAGTATGGACCTAAGCCTGAAACTGAGTGCTTCTACTACAAGCAGACTGGACACTGGAAGCGGAACTGCCCCAAGTATTTGGCGGATAAGAAGGATGGCAAGGTGAACAAAGGTATATGTGATATACATGTTATTGATGTGTACCTTACTAGAGCTCGTAGTAGCACCTGGGTATTTGATACTAGTTCTGTTGCTAATATTTGCAACTCGAAATAGGGACTATGGAATAAACGAGCACTGGCGAAGGACGAGGTGACGATGCGCATTGGAAACGGTTCCAAAGTCGATGTGATCGCGGTCGGCACGCTACCTCTACATCTACCTTCGGGATTAGTTTTAGACCTAAATAATTGTTATTTGGTGCCAGCGTTGAGCATGAACATTATATCTGGATCTTGTTTGATGCGAGACGGTTATTCATTTAAATCAGAGAATAATGGTTGTTCTATTTATATGAGTAGTATCTTTTATGGTCATGCACCCTTGAAGAGTGGTCTATTTTTATTGAATCTCGAAAGTAGTGATATACATATTCATAATGTCAAAGCCAAAAGATGCAGAGTTGATAATGAGAGTGCAACTTATTTGTGGCACTGCCATTTAGGTCATATCGGTGTAAAGCGCATGAAGAAACTCCATACTGATGGACTTTTGGAATCACTTGATTATGAATCACTTGGTACTTGCGAACCGTGCCTCATGGGCAAGATGACTAAAACACCGTTCTCCGGTACTATGGAGAGAGCAACAGATTTGTTGGAAATCATACATACATATGTATGTGGTCCGATGAATGTTGAAGCTCGTGGTGGATATCGTTATTTTCTCACCTTCACAGATGATTTGAGCAGATATGGGTATATCTACTTAATGAAACACAAGTCTGAAACATTTGAAAAGTTCAAAGAATTTCAGAGTGAAGTGGAAAATCATCGTAACAAGAAAATAAAGTTTCTAAGATCTGATCGTGGAGGAGAATATTTGAGTTACGAGTTTGGTTTACGTTTGAAACAATGCGGAATAGTTTCGCAACTCATGCCACCTGGAACACCACAAAGAAATGGTGTGTCCGAACGTTGTAATCGTACTTTACTAGATATGGTGCGATCTATGATGTCTCTTACTGATTTACCGCTATCGTTCTGGGGTTATGCTTTAGAGACGGCGGCATTCACGTTAAATAGGGCACCATCAAAATCCGTTGAGACGACACCTTATGAACTGTGGTTTGGCAAGAAACCAAAGTTGTCGTTTCTTAAAGTTTGGGGCTGCGATGCTTATGTGAAGAAACTTCAACCAGATAAGCTCGAACCTAAATCGGAGAAATGTGTCTTCATAGGATACCCAAAAGAGACTGTTGGGTACACCTTCTATCACAGATCCGAAGGCAAAACATTCGTTGCTAAGAATGGATCCTTTCTAGAGAAGGAGTTTCTCTCGAAAGAAGTGAGTGGGAGGAAAGTAGAACTTGATGAGGTAACTGTACCTCCTCCCTTATTGGAAAGTAGTTCATCACAGAAATCAGTTCCTGTGACACCTACACCAATTAGTGAGGAAGCTAATGATATTGATCATGAAACTTCAGATCAAGTTTCTACTGAACCTCGTAGGTCTACCAGAGTAAGATCCACACCAGAGTGGTACGGTAATCCTATTCTGGAAGTCATGTTACTTGACCATGATGAACCTACGAACTATGAGGAAGCGATGATGAGCCCAGATTCCGCAAAATGGCTAGAGGCCATGAAATCTGAGATGGGATCCATGTATGAGAACAAAGTATGGACTTTGGTTGACTTGCTCGATGATCGGCAAGCCATTGAAAATAAATGGATCTTTAAGAAGAAGACTAACGCTGATGGTAATATAACTGTCTATAAAGCTCGACTTGTTGCGAAAGGTTTTCGACAAGTTCAAGGGGTTGACTACGATGAGACTTTCTTACCCGTAGCGATTCTTAAGTCTGTCCGAATCATGTTAGCTATTGCTGCATTTCATGATTATGAAATTTGGCAAATGGATGTCAAAACTGCATTCTTGAATGGATTTCTGGAAGAAGAGTTGTATATGATGCAGCCAGAAGGTTTTGTTGATCCAAAAGGTGCTAACAAAGTGTGCAAGCTCCAGCGATCTATTTATGGACTGGTGCAAGCATCTCGGAGTTGGAATAAACGCTTTGATAGTGTGATCAAGGCATATGGTTTTATACAGACTTTTGGAGAAGTCTGTATTTACAAGAAAGTGAGTGGGAGCTCTGTATCATTTCTGATATTATATGTAGATGACATATTATTAATTGGAAATGATATAGAATTTCTGGATAGCATAAAGGGATACTTGAATAAAAGTTTTTCAATGAAAGACCTCGGTGAAGCTGCTTACATATTGGGCATCAAGATTTATAGAGATAGATCAAGACGCTTAATAGGACTTTCACAAAGCACATACCTTGATAAAATTTTGAAAAAGTTCAAAATGGATCAGGCAAAGAAAGGGTTCTTGCCCGTGCTTCAAGGTGTGAAGTTGAGTCAAACTCAATGCCCGACCACAGCAGAAGATAGAGAGAAAATGAAAGATGTTCCCTATGCTTCAGCCATAGGCTCTATCATGTATGCAATGCTGTGTAACAAACCTGACGTATGCTTAGCAATAAGCTTGGCAGGAAGGTACCAAAGTAATCCAGGAGTGGATCACTGGACAGCGGTCAAGAACATCCTGAAATACCTGAAAAGGACTAAGGATATGTTTCTCGTATATGGAGGTGACAAAGAGCTAGTCGTAAATGGTTACGTCGATGCAAGCTTTGACACTGATCCGGACGATTCTAAATCGCAAACCGGATACGTGTTTTTATTAAATGGTGGAGCTGTAAGTTGGTGCAGTTCTAAACAAAGCGTCGTGGCGGGATCTACATGTGAAGCGGAGTACATAGCTGCTTCGGAAGCAGCGAATGAAGGAGTCTGGACGAAGGAATTCATTTCCGATCTAGGTGTCATACCTAGTGCATCGGGACCAATGAAGATCTTCTGTGACAACACTAGTGCAATTGCCTTGGCAAAGGAATCCAGATTTCACAAGAGGACCAAGCACATCAAGAGACGCTTCAATTCCATTCGGGACCAAGTCCAACTGGGAGACATAGAGATTTGCAAGATACATACGGATCTGAATGTTGCAGACCCATTGACTAAGCATCTCTCACGAGCAAAACATGATCAGCACCAAGACTCCATAGGTGTTAGAATCATTACTATGTAATCTAGATTATTGACTCTAGTGCAAGTGGGAGACTGAAGGAAATATGCCCTAGAGGCAATAATAAAGTTATTATTTATTTCCTCATATCATGATAAATGTTTATTATTCATGCTAGAATTGTATTAACCGGAAACATGATACATGTGTGAATACATAGACAAACATAACGTCACTAGTATGCCTCTACTTGACTAGCTCATTAATCAAAGATGGTTATGTTTCCTAACCATAGGCATGTGTTGTCATTTGATTAATGGGATCACATCATTAGGAGAATGATGTGATTGACATGACCCATTCCGTTAGCCTAGCACTTGATCGTTTAGTATATTGCTATTGCTTTCTTCATGACTTATACATGTTCCTGAAACTATGAGATTATGCAACTCCCGTTTACCGGAGGAACACTTTGGGTGCTACCAAACGTCACAACGTAACTGGGTGATTATAAAGGAGTACTACAAGTGTCTCCAAAGGTAGATGTTGGGTTGGCGTATTTCGACATTAGGTTTTGTCACTCCGATTGTCGGAGAGGTATCTCTGGGCCCTCTCGGTAATGCACATCACTATAAGCCTTGCAAGCAATGTAACTAATGAGTTAGTTACGGAATGATGCATTACGTAACGAGTAAAGAGACTTGCTGGTAACGAGATTGAACTAGGTATTGGATACCGACGATCGAATCTCGGGCAAGTAACATACCGATGACAAAGGGAACAACGTATGTTGTTATGCAGTTTGACCGATAAAGATCTTCGTAGAATATGTAGGAACCAATATGGGCATCCAGGTTCCGCTATTGGTTATTGACCGAGAATAGTTCTAGGTCATGTCTACATAGTTCTCGAACCCGTAGGGTCCGCACGCTTAACGTTACGATGACAGTTTTATTATGAGTTTATAAGTTTTGATGTACCAAAGTTTGTTCGGAGTCCTGGATGTGATCACGGACATGACGAGGAGTCTCGAAATGGTCGAGACATAAAGATTGATATATTGGACGACTATATTCGGACACCGGAAGTGTTCCGGGTGATTTCGGAGAAAACCGGAGTGCCGGAGGGTTACCGGAACCCCCCCCCCCCCGGGAGAGTTAATGGGCCACATGGGCCTTACTGGAAAGAGAGAGGGGCGGCCAGGGTGGGCCGCACGCCCCCTCTCCCTCTGGTCCGAATTGGACTAGGAGGGTGGCGGCGCCCCCCTCTTTCCTTCCCCCTTTCCCCCTTCCTTTCCCCTCCTAGTAGGAGTAGGAAAGGGGGAGTCCTACTCCTACTAGGAGGAGGACTCCTCCTCCTGGCGCACCCCCTTGGGCCGGCCGGCCTCCCCCCTTGCTCCTTTATATACGAGGGCAGGGGGGCACCCCATAGACACAAGTTGATCTACGGATCGTTCCTTAGCCGTGTACGGTGCCCCCCTCCACCATATTCCACCTCGGTCATATCGTCGCGGAGTTTAGGCGAAGCCCTGCGCCGGTAGAACATCATCATCGTCATCACGCCGTCGTGCTGACGGAACTCATCCCCGAAGCTTTGCTGGATCGGAGCCCGGGGATCGTCATCGAGCTGAACGTGTGCTGAACTCGGAGGTGCCGTACGTTCGGTACTTGGATCGGTCGGATCGTGAAGACGTACGACTACATCAACCACGTTGTGCTAACGCTTCCGCTTACGGTCTACGAGGGTACGTGGACAACACTCTCCTCTCTCGTTGCTATGTCATCACCATGATCTTGCGTGTGCGTAGGAAATTTTTTGAAATTACTACGTTCCCGAAACAAGGGCACCACACCGGTTGGTCTTCTGTTCCTGTTGGGCGGCACCGCGGCAGTGTCGGCCGGCCGCCGGCGCGACGGCGTCCAGCGCTAGAAAGTAGTCCGCTTCTTGGCCGTCGCCTCGCTGAACCTGCAAGGTTGCAACGCGATCGCCACCGAGCCGCCGGTTCAGTCGGAAGCAATGGGGAGATGGAAAGCCTAGCGATCAGGCAGGGAATAGGAAGCGGAAGTTACGGAACGTACTGCGATGGGGCTGTCGTTTCATCTACGATCGATCAATCCACGCGACGGGAAAGCGTATCGCTGAGGCTTGACTGGACCAAGCCCAAGAAGGCCTAAAACTAAACTTTTTTTTCAGACTACATATATGTATATGGACCCTAGTTGGGGGCCCCAGGATTTTGGGGGCCCTGTGCGAGCGCACAGCTCGCACAGGCCCTTGGACGGCCCTGCTTGCAGGTCAACGGGGAGTGCGAGGTAGTAGATGCAGTCGATGCTCCGGCGGCGGCGCAGCTCCTCCTCGTCGACCAGCGCATGCGGCGTTCTGCCTCCAGTCTTCGCGGCGAGTGGGTCTGAGAGAGAGAGAGAGAGAGAGAGGAGGTGGCGTGCGTGGAGAGGAGAAGTGGGTTGGAGCGGGGCGGCCGTATCTCGCGATCTTTTCCTTCGTCCAAAAGAAAGAGGGAGGAAGTGGGTTGTGGGGCAGCGACGAAGCCAAACGTGTGCCTAATCTCAGCTTCTCGCGCAACCATCCAAAATCCGACGTGGCATAGCCGAGAGGGCGCCCTTTGCGCGACTGTTAATGGGTTTAACTATGTTAAAATTGTTATGTATTTTTAGAATGTATAAAGTGTTCATGATTCTAATACCAATCAATGATCATACTAATGTAGCCGACCAACCAACAAATCGGTAGCTAGTAGCAGTTGAGTGGGAGGCGCCTGTGATGACTTCGTAAAATCTCAAGATGCTATGCAGGGCCAGCATATCGGTGGTGCTCGTAGAGGCAGTTGGGCGTGCGTGCCTGCCTATGTATGCTTGAATATATGAGTGATTTCGATTGTACAGTATTATGGAACGGAGGGAGTAGTAGTCCGGACCAGTACCTGAAACTGGCGCCTTAGACCAACTCGGCCATCTTGACGTTTGTTCTAAATTACGAATTTCGGGTTTATATTATCAAACGAGTTCCCAAACTCACGAACGTCACAATCGTTTCATTTCACCTTGAGTTATTTGGTTCGGTAAATGTTTGCAGCGAGAATGCGATTCAAAGTGCTACTACTAGTCTACTACTATTGGTTTGCTCCCTCCGGTCTCTGGAGGCTGAAGCTAGTGTGGCAGCTGGAGCACCGTACTAGTACCACATGGTGGCTTCAGCTTTTATTTATGCGTTGCAGCTGCATGCATGGACTACATCGGAAACCCCACAATGTCGCGCCTTCCCGAGGAAAATACGTGCAGCCGTATCTTCTCTTTATCATCGTGCTCCGCAGCTCCACTGCGTGCATGCCTAGCTCCTTCCCAGACATGGCATCTAGCCATTGTGCACAAGGCCGTGTCAGGCCGGCCAGCTCCACCCACAACATGGACCAGCGGATAGTCCAATGGCTTTATTTCACAGTTGTGATCAAAGCGTTCGATCTCTACATTCAGCTCAACAATGATTCAAGGATTCAATCATCATCCATCGTTCATTCTCATTCTCATTTTTCTTCACAACCTGCATTCTTTTGCATGCACTACCAGAAACCATTGCGTACTGCTCGATCGGACAACTCGCACGATGTGATACGGACTAGAGTAGGAATGCTAATAAAAACAGACCCAAAAGATGATGGCAAGAACGATCTACGTCCCACCATGTAAGAGAACGTGAACGGTGATAATACTACAAGTAATGGTGATGACTCGAACTCGCAGGATGGTTCGGGGCGGCGCGTGAGTCCAGGAACACGCCCCACGGCGAAAGCATCTGATCGGCATGCTGCGCGTAGTGCCCAACCTGGCCCGGATGGCCGCCGGGGCCCCAGCCCAGAGCCCCGCCGTAGGCAGCGACGTGGCCCACGTCGGCGGCGCTCGCGGCCACCATCGCCTGCTGCTGATGTTGCTGTTGCTGCGGAGGCGGCGGGGGTGATGTTGGTGGGCCCTTTTTCTCCTCCTGACGACCGCCGCGGCCATCATCGCCTTCGACCACAGCCTCGGCCTCCGACGCGGGCAGCCGGTGCACCTCCGCGGTGACGAACGTGGCGGCCACCAGCACGACACCGCCGTCCGCGGCCGTCATCTCCCCGGCGAGCGTGCCGCCGACCACCTGCCCGTCGCCCCCCGCCAGCGACACCGAGAACGGCGTTGGGTCCGCGCCCGCGCCCACGCCCTCGCCGGCCGCCGGCAGCACCGTCCCGGAGAGCGACAGCACGTCGAACCGCCCCTCCAGCCGGACCGCGCGTGAGGTGCCTGCCGAGGTCGACAGCCGCAGCGTGACGGCGGCGAGCGCGCCGCGGCCGCAGAGCACGGACACGCCCACCCCGCGGCGCCGCGCGAAGGCCGCCACCGCGCCGGCCACGTTGCAGCCCGCGGCCAGCTCCAGCACCACGGGCCGCATCGCCCCCGCGCTCTCCCGCACCACCACCACCGGCGGCTTCGGCTTGTTCCTCGACCCCGGCGGGCGGCCCCGCGGCTTCGTCCGCGCGCTCGCGGGAGTCGCCACCTGGGCGGACGCCTGCGTCTGCGGCTGGAGCGCGAGCTCGGGCGCCGGCGCGGGCTCGATCAGCTGGGCCAGCGACGCCCCCTCGTTGCCCGCCATCGGAGTCGAAGCTAGCAGGTGGCGGAGGTTTATATACGAACTAGTAGTACGTGCTTGCACTTGACCTGAGAGTACCACTACAGTGGGATGAATAGTGAAAGAGCTCCGGCTGAGCTTAAAATACGGGAACAAGAAGGTGGGAACTCGTTTATTTATAGCGGGGAAGACGACGCATCTTGCCAGTACTCCCTCCGTCCGGTTTATTAGGCCTAAAACAACTTCTCTTAAATCAAGGCACATAGTAATTTGCTCATATTAATTCTTCCACGTCACTTCCAATGCACTCTCTCGCATGCATCTAATGAAAAAGCACACATGAAGTGTATTAATTTCCTAGCCATGGCACCAACAACAATAGCTTTTAATGCAATCAATAAAATGATTGCATGCATGCATCTTCCCAAAACGAGGTCTTATAAAAAGGGACATGCTTGTGATGCTAAGAGGCCGAATAAACCCGGACGAAAGGAATACTTGGCAACGGATCCGTTGGCTTGTCGCACGAGCCTCGGCGCACGCAGCGATCGAGGCCCCGAGACCGAGACGTCCAATCGGAGGCGCTGCCGGTTTTCGGCTCCGGTCTGTCTCACATCAAATCAACTGGGTCAAAGCGGCAGAGACTTTCTTCCGGCCGAGGTTATCAGCTGTGCTCCGCTTCACAACTACATGTCCACAATCAGGGTTAATTTTTTTTAATAAAGTTTTGGAAATTTCGCATATTTGATGGTGTTTGAAATATATTTAATACCAAAACTTCAAGACAGATTCAAACTAATTTAAAATAATTTTGGATTAGGTTAAACTCCTCCAAATTAAATGAAATTTAAAATCTCAAAATCCAAAATAATTTCCAATATATGCGAAATTTCAGAATTTTCACATATTTCGGTGGTCGAAAATTGTCCAATCAATGGTTTTCGCTGAGTTGGGTGCCAAGAATCCGCACCGGAGCCTCTGCCACCCCATGCGACGACGAGGCCCTCCGCCGCTCCTACACATCCATGGAGACGCCAGCTGTCGTCGCCACAAAAATGCGGCAGCTCTCTGCATGAGGCTCGAGGAGTCGCAGCAGCGACGACGCAGAGAACCGCACAACTTGTAATGGAGCAGAACCACGGTGCCCAGCGCTTGACGGGCATCATCATTTCGTCGTCATCCTCTGTCGGACAACGACGACGACGATGACAAATTCGAGCCGCTGATGTCTATGCAGAGGAGAGCCGCCAAGACTCCAAGGGGAAGCATCCAGCGAGGAATTGATGAAATCCGGCCGCCTTGTCTCTTAGTTTTAATTAGTAAATAGCTAGCCTTCATTAATCTATTTCTCTCTGCATGCAAGCATGACACCTCATCAAGCAACATGCATTAAAAAAGGCCCACCTCAACATTTGATGAGACATAGGAAAATGTTCACCTCAACATACAAACATGCATGAGATATTTAACAATTTTTTTACAAAAATATGATAACCAAAACAATAAAGCATATGTATTTTTAGTTTTTGCTCTCATATTATTTCTCTGAATATTCATATTCCATAACTCAAAAATCATTCAAATATAATTGAAAATGTTCCTGCAACAATCGTGTGGGGCATCATCTAGTTTAGTTAATTGATGAACTCAAGGGCTGGCCCTTTTGGATCGGATTGTGTTAAGTTTTTATGTTATATCTATGTCGGATCGGATTATGTTTACATGTTATCTATATCGAATTGCTATGTTCATATGTTGATATACGTAGGGTACGTCGTGTGAATGATTTTGTATGAATTTGTTTTATGACATATCAGGGATATAGCTATGGAGTGTGAAAAATATGATATGCTCGGTCACCTTCAGCGAATGCGTCCGGACGAATGCCCACCACCATCCATTTTCTGCCAAAATTTGGAACGGCTTTGATCTGCGGAGACACCCATGTCACCCTCCCTTGTCTCCCCTAGCCCGCCCATCGGTGGCACATCCATCACAATTCTCCTCTCTATCCCAAAACCCTCCTGCCCTCACGCTATGGTCGATGCACCTAACCCCGCCGCCACCTCCTTCCCAGCCTCCACGGTCAACGGCATGGACACTTGGGTCGTGCACCTAAAAAAGCGACCGAAAAAGGTGCGAATGCTGGAGGAGATGACGAAGAGAGATGGCCGGAGGAAGGTCGTAGCGGACAAAAAAGACGTCGCCGCCACCCTAGGAATAGTTGCACAGCGCCAGGCCGCGATTGCGGAGAACGATGCCATGTCGCCAAAGCAGGCCCTCCTCATGGTAGGGTTCCGTGGAGACCCGATCCTTCTCGCTGACGCCACTGCTATGGCCACAGCCAGCACAGGATCGTCAGATGTCCGCCAATCACGTCCGGAGTTGTCGCGCACCTTGAAAACGCCAACGATGTACGGGTTTCTTCCTCAACACGATGTACGGGTTTCTTCCTCAACACGACCTGGGCACGTCCTGCTTCTTCGGGTCGCCTCGGGACGGCTCATCTGAAGTGAGTGAAGTCGCGCCGATATTCCCCGTTGTGGCGGCCCTCGACCTCGACGCCACACCTATGGCAAGCCAATCCACAGGCCGCAAAGGAGACATTGCGGGAGATCCCTACGAGCAACTTTCCCAATACCCACAACGTGTTCGACGAACCATCGACCCCGACGCCGATTCATGAAGATTCGACTTACTACATTGAATTCAAGGAGAACATGATCTACGAGGGTGGCCAAGCGTACGATGGAACGAGACCCAAATTCAAGATGGCCACGACAAGTAAAGTGAAGGGCAAGAAGACACGGACATCGACAGGCAAGAAGACAACTAAGGGCAAGATGATGGTGTGGATGTCACCAAACATTATATTTTTGAAAACTATGTTCAAATACGAATCCAATGAGATAATTTTTGAAATAACAAAATGTTCACGCAGTCACCAAACATTATATTTTTGAAAACTATGTTCAAATACGAATCCAATGAGATAATTTTTCTTGACATGCATTACCATTTTGTTAGTTAAATCTTTAGTCAAAATTTAGCACAAACTACAAAGGAAACCAGGACGGAGGTAGTAGTATGTATGCCGGCCGCTGGCACGTAGGTCGGCATGAACTATGTCGCTGGCAACGAATTCTAAATTATTTGTGTAAAATATATTTATTGAACAAAATTCAGTCAGGCGGATCAAATGAGTCGGTCAGCTGGGCGCACTTCCTGACTCCGATGATTGAGCTCGGATGCTAACCTCAAGCAACCTATAAACCGACAAAATAAATCCATTTACGTCTACTCCCTCCGTCACGGTTTAGAAGACATAGTTAAATTTGCGTGCGTTTCCATAATAGACAAGATTTAGGGCGCATTGCATTTATTTCTAGTAGCTAATTAGTACTCTGATATACTATTTCTATATGCATGCATAGTGCGAATGTTACTTTTTAACCCATCTCATAACCAATAGATAACCACCTAGGTCCTAGAAAATTTCCAAACGCGCCTTCTAAACCGTGACAGAGGTAGTAACACAGGTAATTACGTGAACGCGGCGTCCCAAGAAAATGGCTGCGAATCTCATGGCCTGGTGAATGGAGCAGACTGGCGATTTCTCGGGAACCAGGCAGGCGGCGAGGCCAGGCAGCTTCCACGCGCGGCCATGGGGGCCGCCTCCTGTTCCCTGCCTGCCGTGCCTCAGTCCACTTCGCACCCAGCAGTCATCTCCGCCCGTTGCGTTGCCAGCTCCAGGGTCAAAAGGTAGCTTGGAGAAGAGTGTGCAGACCTGAAAAGGCAGCTGATGCATGCGGCAGTCTTCCTTCCTCGTGGCTCGAGCTAGGTTGCTCCATTTCCAGGCTATCCCTCTCGCGTGCTCCGGTTCTGCAGAGGTCGCTGCAGCAGGTAGTACTGCTACTCCAGCTCGTGGAGGCCGGCCACCAGACCACAGGTCTACAGTGATACTCCCTCCGGTCCTTTTTACTCTGCACATTGGTTTTGCCGAAAGTCAAACTTTGTTAAGTTTGACCAAATTTATATTAAAAATTATTAGCATCTATAATATTTAATAAATATAATATGAAAATATATTTCAAGACGATTCTAATGATATTGATGTTGTTATGTGAATGTCTATAATTTTTTATATAAACTTGGTCAAAGTTGGATGGGATTGACTTCAGACAAAGCTAATATGCAGAGTAAAAGGACCGGAGGGAGTAATACCTCGGCCTACTTCTTTTCCCTGTGTACTGTGAGTGCGTTTGGTTTATGGTCAAACTTGCTTTTGATTTGGCTAGTCTAAGACTCTAAGTTTTCGTTAAGCTTTGGTTGCCCATGGAGGTGGTTAACACCGCTAAGAAAATAAACTAGAGTTGGCTTAAGTACTTTGCCATTTCAAAAACTTGTACCATTCCAGCAAAGACTAATATTTGGGTCAGAGCCAAAAAATTGCAAGGTACACTTCACCTACAATCCAAACATACCGCCCCTTCGGATTTAGGGGTTCTTTTATTCGCAAGACTCTACTCCCTCTCTATATACTATGGGCCGGTCTTCGGATTTAGGGTTCTTTTATTTGCAAGATTCTACTCCCTCTTTGTGTACTATGGGCCGGTCTTCGGATTTAGGGGCACTACGAGCCTGAGCAAATAGATGAACAAGATAGATACATAATCAGAGTGACATGTTATTTTCAATTCTTCAAGATTTAAAACTACACTTTTTATATCACAAAGTGCTTGATATAATCGAAACCACAAATAAATTGTAACAAGATGTTTGAATTCATGAAAATTTCCTGAAAATGTAGTTTAAAAGAGTTTGAAGCAAAAATATTAAGTATCGAGGTCCGACATATCAGACTACATATATAGAAAAAACGTTGGAATTCATCTCGTGTACAAATCTAATCGAATTCTGTTAGAGTTGTATCGAATATTATTGTATAAGTTAGGTTACAGTTGGACTTGGAGTCGTACGGTGTGTAGACAGGATACGGAGTCGTGTCCAAGTAGGACACTTGTATCCTAGGCCTCTCTTATATAGCGGGGTTAGACACACGATGTAACCTATGCCAACATAATAGCACGGGCACGCAGGGGAGCCGGCGGCGTGTGCCGGCGCCCGGGCGGCCGGGGTGCGATATTGTGACGGTGTCACGGGGAGGAGCGCCCGTAGTCATTGCCCCGGGGATGTAGCCATATCGGTGAACCTCGTTAACAAATCTCGGTGTCATGCTCGTGTGATTGCTTGGTCCTCGGATGATCGACAGCCTCGGATTTATTCTAACAAGTGGTATCAAAGCAAGGTTCGAAGAGGCTGTGGAAGTGGATTTAGAAGAGGAAGAACGTATCAACGGACTTGTGTGCAAAGGGATCGCAGCCGTGGGAGCGGAGTGTATCCAAGAGGCAGCGATGAAGTGTTCGCGGTTGTTGTAGTTCTTCAATAAGCAATCGGGATTGGCAGCAGCTGGCATCGATGAGTTGCATCAGCGGGCGGCTAGATCGGATCGATAGGCAGGCAACAAAAGCATCAGGCGAGACGCGGCGATTGATCAGGTGCATCAATCGTGCGAGCATACATAAATCCCGGCGAGGTCGGATCGAGCTGGCGACGTATCAAGGTATCGATGGGCTCGGTCTCGACAAGATCGATGCGGTGAAGGAACGTCGAGAAGTCGGCCCAGTCCGAGGCGCGTACAGGCAGCAGAGTCTTGGCGAGAGGGATGGATCGAGGCTCGATCGGTTGGGCACCAGGCGTGGCCCGCAGGAGGTAGGAAGCCGTGTGAAAGTAGGCAAGCGGCTGCAGGGGCCCAGGGCCCAGGAGGCTGTTTGGCAGGCTGAGGCGTGCGCTAGCGATCGCGGATCGTGCTTATCAGGGGCTGGAGCGTACAGAACCGAGGGAAGCCATGCAACGAGGATTTGTTGAGAAGAAAAAAGGTTTGGAGCAAGTCCTGATGTGTAGACCTATGTCCATGAGCATCACGGTGTGGATCAAAGTTATTTGTTCTTGTGTGCTAAACATACACGGAAGGCTACTAGGAAAAGGGAAAAGTTCTAAAGAAAAGGGTCCACGCATACACGTAGAAGCTGTGAGCAGACCAAGGCAAGAAAATTAATTTGTGCGGAGGACCACTATGGTCAAGATTGCATGAGGTTTGATTTTCTGGTGTCAAGTTTGCTGGAAGTATTTCGAGCATGTGCAGCAAGGACCGCAACACGCACATAAGGCTTGGAGGAGCCTAGAGTGCGACGTGGCAAAGATCATGCAAACGCAGGGCGTCAAAGCAAGGCACGAACATGTGCAGGCGGACACGACGCAGGGTGGAGCATGGTTGCAGTCGGATAAGTTCGGCTGGGTCGGACTGGACAGTCTGATGGATCGACGTGGATGTTGATCAAAGCAGAAGACGGTGGTGATTTCAGCGACGACGACATAGGAGCGTGATGCTGATGGTGGCCGACTTCTGGGGCGTGGAAACACGTGGTGCAGGCCTGAGGGCTTGTGCGGCTTCGACAGACTATGGCGCGGGGTTGATTCAAGACGGTGCACATGAGAGCTTGGAGTCGACAGGGCGCGGGAGGGTGGCACGTACAACCACCATGGAGTCATGTTGAAGGTGGAGTTGGAGTCTGATGGATGACTACATTCTGTGCTGATGGAGGGGCTACGGCGTAAGAATTCGGAGAGTCGAAGCCTATTTCAGCGGGATAGCGAGAGACACGTGGATCGGACTGGGTTCCAGTGGTCTGATGGAGACGTAATACTCGGCATCGGTCGGTGATGATCGGTGGTTCTCTGCAGTGGGGGTTGAGGCAGTATGGGCTAGCTACCCGGGAGAGACTCGACCAGGACTGCAGAGGCTCGACGCGATGATAGCGACGAGGCGTGCGGTAAGCACGGGACACAGCGACAGGCCAGACATTGGTGGTCAGACATGTGGTCAGACAAAGTGTGCAAGGGTGCTGAAGCAGTGTTGACGAGTACCAGATTCAAGTTGGTGACTGGGTCTATCGGTGCTAGTTGATGGACAGGAGTTGACCGTGGAGAATCTGAGAAAGTGGTGGAAAGTCTGAAATTGTCAAAAGCTGAGAGAGTACATGGCCGCATATTCTGTGGTGTTCAGTGCACATGGCAAAGTGCGGATGACAAGTACAGAAGGAGGCGGAGTGCTATAGCTGTGGGACATGTCAGAGACTATCCGGGAAGAAGGGTGAGACAACTGCGAATTTGACTCAGGGTGACACAGGGCGACGGTGAAATTCCTTCAAGTTTCAGACAGACGATCAAGGAAAGAGCGGTGGCGCTGAGCTCAGGTAACTCTTATATGTGGCGTCCAATATGTGAGTTGTTCATTTTCATGCAGACAGTGGTCGGTGTGTGATGGTTTGAACGGATTCTCCGGAAGTTGGAAGCACAAGGTAGAGTAATGAGGAACTTAATTTTGCTCGAGTGTTGATTGTGAAGAAGACAAGAAGGGACTACTGTTGCAGGTGGAGTCACATGGAGTCTGGGAGTAGCAGCGGTGCTCATGGCGTATCTCAAGTCCAATGTACATGGAGGTTCGACGCACGGACGAATTCAAGGTGGTGGAGAATATCCGCCAAGGTGGAGTTACAAGAGGCTGTGGAAGATTATTACGCAATTTCAGGTCCGCTATCACCAGCGTGTCCGACCCACATGCGTCAACCAGGCCCAACCGGAGAGCAACACCGACTTATGACAGGCCTTGGGCCCTCTCCCCCCAAAAGACTAGCCTGTTAGGAGGGGACACCCCCGCCCTTATAAGTTGTGTTATGTCTCCCCCCACAACCGATGTGAGACTAAACCCAACAAATTCCTTGAATCAAAGGCCCCCCTCCTTTTTTAAAAAGCCCACCTTATGTGTATCATGGTAGCCATACCATGATGAATAACCTCATTTGGTGCTAAAAAATCCAAAAATCGTGTACCTTTGCTTTATTAAGATAGTTTGGTTGCTCTTTACAAAAAGAATTTTTCTTGGTTTCATTAAGGATGGAATACACGAGTCATTATGAAGGAAAAGAACAAAAACAGAAATGAAACAAGAATAAATATACAAGTTACAACGCACAAGCCATTAAGTCCCAGTCACTAACTCGATTAGGCATATGATTTCTTTGTATCAAATCGGAGGGGCAGGTCCCTCTTTCGCTCAAAAAAGTAACTGAATTAGGCATCACAGTAGATTACAAATCTTGTTTGTTTAACATGATTCATTCTAATTCTTATTTTTAACAAATGTTTTGTTTGTTTGGTTGTCCTTACACAAAATATTATACAATGATTAGCACACCACATAGAAACACAAGGCCAAGATCTGGCGTCGGGGCATGTCAGGGAGTACATGTCAAGTCCAGACACTTTATGCCTCCAAAATTATTCCTCTTTTAACTATGGACGTGAACGAATGTCTGAAATTACCGACTCTGTCCCCGTATCCAGGGGAGGAATAGGGGATTCGGGATAGTCTGTCGGGCTCACTATCAGTCGGACCACGCCTCCCCACACTACTAGTAGAAAAAGAAGCATTAGAAGCGGCCCCAGAAGAGGTTATCTTCCTAGGTTACAAAGCGGTATATAATAATCCGGCGGCGGCAGTTATTTCGGTGTCGAGTCGGTTGGAAATTTGGAACTGCTTGCAATAATTCTTGGAGGCAGTTGAAGATTTGAAGCCACCTACAGTTGAGAAGTATTTGAGGAGGTTTCATAGTTAGAACCGCCCACAGGCTTCCAACACCAATGTATTCAGCTCTGCCCCTTTCCTCAACCCATAAAATCACACCGTGGGACGTCAGATCTGGCGCTGCCAAGCCTCTCCGTCACAGGTATGCAGTCGTGGTCTAGCTTGCGATCTCGCGCCGTCACCATGGTGCATCGCCGCGGCTCGCTGTGCAGCATCACCATGGTGTGTCAACATGTCTCGTGTCTCCACATCACACAGAAGGACCAAGGTTAGGCATCTCAAATGCATCCCCCATTCACCCCAATTTTTGAGGCGATAAGGGGCAATGGTGGGAAGCAGTGTTGGGGAATGTAGTAATTTTAAAAAATTTCTACGCGCATGCAAGATCATGGTGATGTATAGCAACGAGACGGAGGAGTGTATCTTCATACCCTTGAAGATCGCTAAGCGGAAGCGTTTATCAACGCGGTTGATGTAGTCGTACGTCTTCACGATCCGACCGATCCAAGTACCGAACGCACGGCACCTCCGAATTCTGCACACGTTCAGCTCGATAACGTCCTCGCCGTCTCGATCCAGCAAGACGGGCGAAGTAGTAGATGAGTTCCGGCAACACGATGGCGTGGTGACGGTGTTGCTGAAGAACAATCTCCGCAGGGCTTCGCCTAAGCGCTACGGAAACTATGACGGAGGATAAACTAGAGGGGACGGGGTTGCCGGCACACGGCTTGGTGTTTCTTGATGTCTCTTTGGTGCTAGCCCTGCCCCTCTATTTATATGTTGAGCCTTGGGGTCGAAACTTGGAGTACAAGTCTTCACAAAGTCGGTTTCACTCGAAAGGCAAGAGTCCTTCTCGGACTCCAGGGCCAGACGCCAGGGTTCCCGGCGTCTGGACCCAGACGCCAGGGACCCTGGCGTCTGGCCCCTGGACTCCGCAAAACTTCCTTTTGCGCTTTCCATAAACCTTGTGGGCTTTCCCTTTTGGCCTAAATAACGTGTTCCCGTACCCAAACATTTCGGGAAACATCCGGAACCCCTTCCGGTGAATTCCGGAACTCTTCCGGAGATCAAACACTATTATCCTATATATCAAACTTTATCTCCGGACCATTCCGGAGTTCCTCGTCATGTCCATGATCTCATCTGGGACTCCGAACAACATTCGGTTACCAACATGCATAACTCATATAATACTATATCGTCAACGAAACGTTAAGCGTGCGGACCCTACGGGTTCGAGAACTATGTAGACATGACCGAGACACGTTTCCGGTCAATAACCAATAGCGGGACCTGGATGCCCATATGGGCTCCCACATATTCTACGAAGATCTTTATCGGTCAAACCGCATAACAACATACGTTGTTACCTTTGTCATCGGTATGTTACTTACCCGAGATTCGATCGTCGGTATCCAATACCTAGTTCAATCTCGTTACCGGCAAGTCTCTTTACTCGTTACGTAATGCATCATTCCGTAACTAACTCATTAGCTACATTGCTTGCAAGGCTTATAGTGATGTGCATTACCGAGAGGGCCCAGAGATACCTCTCCGACAATCGGAGTGACAAAACATAATCTCGAAATACGCCAACCCAACATGTACCTTTGAAGACACCTGTAGTACTCCTTTATAATCACCCAGTTACATTGTGACGTTTGGTAGCACCCAAAGTGTTCCTCCGGTAAACGGGAGTTGCATAATCTCATAGTTACAGGAACATGTATAAGTCATGAAGAAAGCAATAGCAACATACTAAACGATCGTGTGCTAAGCTAACGGAATGGGTCATGTCAATCACATCATTCGGAGACATAACCATCTTTGATCAAATGACAACACATGTCTATGGTTAGGAAACATAACCATCTTTGATCAACAAGCTAGTCAAGTAGAGGCATACTAGTGACACTATGTTTGTCTATGTATTCACACATGTATTATGTTTCCGGTTAATACAATTCTAGCATGAATAATAAACATTTATCATGAAATAAGGAAATAAATAATAACTTTATTATTGCCTCTAGGGCATATTTACTTCAGTCTCCCACTTGCACTAGAGTCAATAATCTAGTTCACATCACCATGTGATTTAACATCAATATTCATATCTGTATATGATTAACACCCATAGTTCACATAGTCATGTGACCAACACCCAAAGGGTTTACTAGAGTCAATAATCTAGTTCACATCGCTATGTGATTTACACCCAAAGAGTACTAAGGTGTGATCATGTTTTGCTCGTGAGAGAAGCTTAGTCAACGGTTCTGTCACATTCAGAGCCGCATGTATTTTGCAAATATTCTATGTCTACAATGCTCTGCACGGAGCTACTCTAGCTAATTGCTCCCACTTTTCAGTATGTATCCAAATTGAGACTTAGAGTCATCTGGATCGGTGTGAAAACTTGCACCGAGGTAACTTTTTAGGACGGGCTCTTTTATCACCTCCATAATCGAGAAATATTTCCTTAGTCCTCACTAAGGATATTCTTGACCAATGTCCAGTGATCTACTCCTAGATCACTATTGTACTCCCTTGCCAAATACAGAGCAAGGTATACAATAGGTCTGGTACATAGCATAGCATACTTTATAGAACCTATGACTGAGGCATAGGGAATGACTTTTCATTCTCTTTCTATTTTCTGCTGTGGTCGGGATTTGAGTCTTACTCAATTTCATACCTTTGCAACACAGGCAAGAACTCTTTCTTTGACTGTTCCATTTTGAACTACTTCAACATCTTGTCAAGGTATGTACTCATTGAAAATCTTATCAAGCGTCTTGATCTATCTCAATAGATCTTGATGCTCAATATGTAAGTAGCTTTACTGAAGTCTTTCTTTTAAAGAACTTCTTTCAAACACTCCTTTATACTTTGCAGAATAATTCTACATTATTTCCGATCAATAACATGTCATTCACATATACTTATCAGAAAGGCTGTAGTGCTCCCACTCACTTTCTTGTAAATACAGGCCTTTCCAAAAGTCTGTATAAAACCATATGCTTTGATCCACTCATCAAAGTGTATATTCCAACTCCGAGATGCTTGCACCAGTCCATTGATGGATTGCTGGAGCTTGCACACTTTGTTAGCACCTTTAGGATTGACAAAACCTTCTGGTTGCATCATATACAACTCTTCTTTAATAAATCCATTAAGGGATGTAGTTTTGACATCCATTTGCCAGATTTCATAAAATGTGGCAATTGCTAACATGATTCGGACAGACTTAAGCATCGATACGAGCGAGAAAATCTCATCGTATTCAACCCCTTGAACTTGTTGAAAACCTTTTGCAACAAGTCGAGCTTAGTGGATAGTAACACTACTATCAGTGTCCGTCTTCCTCTTGAAGATCCATTTATTTAACATGGCTTGCTGATCATCGAGCAAGTCAATCAAAGTCCATACTTTGTTCTCATACATGGATCATATCTCAGATTTTATGGCCTCAAGCCATTTCACGGAATTTGGGCTCATCATCGCTTCCTCATAGTTCGTAGGTTCATCATGGTCTAGTAACATGACTTCCAGAACAGTATTACCGTACTACTCTGGTGCGGACTGTACTTCGGAAGACCTACGAGGTTTTGTAGTAACTTGATCTGAAGTTTCATGATCATCATCATTAGCTTCCTCACTAATTGGTGTAAGAATCACTGGAACTGATTTCCGTGATGAACTATTTTCCAATTCGGGAGAAGGTACAAATTACCTTATCAAGATCTACTTTCCTCCCACTCACTTCTTTCGAGAGAAACTCCTTCTCTAGAAAGGATCCATTTTTAGCAACGAATATCTTGCCTTCGGATCTGTGATAGAAGGTGTACCCAACAATTTCTTTTGGGTATTCTATGAAGACGCACTTCTCTGATTTGGGTTCGAGCTTATCAGGATAAAACTTTTTCACATAAGCATCGCAGCCCCAAACTTTAAGAAACAAAAACTTGGGTTTCTTGCTAAACCATAGTTCATATGCTGTTGTCTCAACGGATTTAGATGGTGCCCTTTTAACGTGAATGCAGCTGTCTCTAATGCATAACCCCAAAACAATATTTGTAAATCAGTAAGAGACATCATAGATCGCACCATACCCAATAAAGTGCGGTTACGACGTTCGGACACACCATAACGTTGTGGTGTTCCAGGTGGCGTGAGTTGTGAAACTATTCCACATTGTTTTAATTGAAGACCAAACTCGTAACTCAAATATTCATCTCCGCGATCAGATCGCAGAAACTTTATTTTCTTGTTACGATGATTTTTCCACTTCACTCTGAAATTCTTTGAACCTTTCAACTATTTAAGACTTATGTTTCATCAAGTAGATATACCCATATCTGCTCAAATCATCTTGTGAAGGTCAGAAAATAACGATACTTGCCACGAGCATCAACACTCATTGGATTGCATACATCGGTGTGTATTATTTCCAATAAGTCAGTAGCTTGTTCCATTGTTCTGGAGAACAGAGTTTTAGTCATCTTGCCCAAAAGGCATGGTTCGCAAGCATCAAATGATTCATAACCAAGTGATTCCAAAAATCCATCTTTATGGAGTTTCTTCATGCGCTTTACACCGATATGACCCAAACGGCAGTGCCACAAATAAGTTGCACTATCATTATTAACTTTTCATATTTTGGCATCAATATTATGAATATGTGTATCACTACGATCGAGATCCAACAAACTATGTTCATTGGGTGTATGACCATCGAAGGTCTTATTCATGTAAACAGAATAACAATTTATTCTCTAACTTTAAATGAATAACCCTATCGCAATAAACATGATCAAATCATATTCATGCTCAACGCAAACGCCAAATAACATTTATTTAGGTTTAACACTAATCCCGAAAGTATAGGGAGTGTGCGATGATGATCATATCAATCTTGGAACTACTTCCAACACTTATCATCACTCCACCCTTCAACTAGTCTCTGTTTATTCTGTAACTCCTGTTTCGAGTTACTAATCTTAGCAACTGAACAAGTATCAAATACTCAAGGGCTACTATAAACACTAGTAAGGCACACATCAATAACCTGTATATCAAATATACCCTTGTTCACTTTGCCATCCTTCTTATCCACCAAATATTCAAGGCATTTCCGCTTCCAATGACCATTCACTTTGCAGTGTAAGCACTCAGTTTCAGGCTTTGGTCCAGCTTTGGTCTTCTTCACGGGTGTGAAAACTTGTTTGCTATTCCTCGTGAAGTTTCCCTTTCTTTACTTTTGCCCTTTTCTTGAAACTAGTGGTCTTGTCAATCATCAACACTTGATGCTCTTTCTTGATTTCTACCTTCGTCGATTTCAACGTCACGAAGAGCTCAGGAATCGTTTTCGTCATCCCTTGCATATTATAGTTCATCACGAAGTTCTAGTAACTTAGTGATGGTGACTAGAGAATTCTGTCAATCACTATCTTATCTGGAAGATTAACTCCCACTTGATTCAAGCGATTGAAGTACCCAGACAATCTAAGCACATGCTCACTAGTTGAGCGATTCTCCTCCATCTTTTAGCTATAGAACTTGTTGGAGACTTCATATCTCTCAACTCGGGTATTTTCTTGAAATATTAACTTCAATTCCTGGATCGTCTCATATGATCCATGACGTTCAAAACGTCTTTGAAGTCCCGATTCTAAGCCGTTAAGCATGGTGCACTAAACTATCAAGTAGTCATCATATTGAGCTAGCCAAACGTTCATAACGTCTGCATCTGCTCCTGCAATAGGTCTGTCACCTAGCGGTGCATTAAGGACATAATTCTTCTGTGTAGCAATTAGGATAAACCTCAGATCACGGATCCAATCCGCATCATTGCTACTAACATCTTTCAACATAGTTTTCTCTAGGAACATATCAAAATAAACATATGAAAGCAACAACGCGAGCTATCGATTTACAACATAATTTGCAAAATACTACCAGGACTAAGTTCATGATTAAATTTAAGTTCAATTAATCATATTACTTAAGAACTCCCACTTAGACAGACATCTCTCTAGTCATCTAAGTGATCACGTGACCCAAATCAACTAAACCATGTCCGATCATCACGTGAGATGGAGTAGTTTTCAATGGTGAACATCACTATGTTGATCATATCTTCTATATGATTCACGTTCGACCTTTCGGTCTCCGTGTTCCGAGGCCATATCTGTATATGCTAGGCTCGTCAAGTTTAACCTGAGTATTCCGCGTGTGCAACTGTTTTGCACCCGTTGTATTTGAACGTAGAGCCTATCACACCCGATCATCACGTGGTGTCTCAGCACGAAGAACTTTCGCAACGGTGCATACTCAGGGAGAACACTTCTTGATAATTAGTGAGAGATCATCTTAAAATGCTACCGTCAATCAAAGCAAGATAAGATGCATAAAGGATAAACATCACATGCAATCAATATAAGTGATATGATATGGCCATCATCATCTTGTGCTTGTGATCTCCATCTTCAAAGCACCATCATGATCACCATCGTCACCGGCACGACACCTTGATCTCCATCGTAGCATCATTGTCGTTACACCATCTATTGCTTCTACGACTATCGCTACCTCTTAGTGATAAAGTAAAACAATTACAGGGCGTTTGCATTTCATACAATAAAGCGACAACCATATGGCTCCTGCCAGTTGCCGATAACTTCGGTTACAAAACATGATCATCTCATACAATAAAATATAGCATCACGTCTTGACCATATCACATCACAACATGCCCTGCAAAAACAAGTTAGACGTCCTTTACTTTGTTGTTGCAAATTTTACGTGGCTGCTACGGGCTGAGCAAGAACCGTTCTTACCTACGCATCAAAACCACAATGATAGTTCGTCAAGTTAGTGCTGTTTTAACCTTCGCAAGGACCCGGTGTAGCCACACTCGGTTCAACTAAAGTTGGAGAAACAGACACCCACTAGTCACCTGTGTGCAAAGCACGGCGGTAAAACCAGTCTCGCGTAAGCGTACGCGTAATGTCATTCCGGGCCGCTTCATCTAACAATACCGCTGAACCAAAGTATGACATGCTGGTAAGCAGTATGACTTGTATCGCCCACAACTCACTTGTGTTCTACTCGTGCATATAACATCTACGCATAAAACCTAGGCTCGGATGCCACTGTTGGGGAACGTAGTAATTTCAAAAATTTCCTACGCACATGCAAGATCATGGTGATGTATAGCAACGAGAGGGGGAGTGTATCTTCATACCCTTGAAGATCGCTAAGCGGAAGCATTTATCAACGCGGTTGATGTAGTCGTACGTCTTCACGATCCGACCGATCCAAGTACCGAACGCACGGCACCTCCGAGTTCTGCACACGTTCAGCTTGATAACGTCCTCGCCTTCTCGATCCAGCAAGATGGGCGAAGTAGTAGATGAGTTCCGGCAGCACGACAGCGTGGTGACGGTGTTGCTGAAGAACAATCTCCGCAGGGCTTCGCCTAAGCGCTACGGAAACTATGACGGAGGATAAACTAGAGGGGACGGGGTTGCCGGCACACAACTTGGTGTTTCTTGATGTCTCTTTGGTGCTAGCCCTGCCCCTCTATTTATATGTTGAGCCTTGGGGTCGAAACTTGGAGTAAAAGTCTCCACAAAGTCGGTTTCACTCGAAAGGCAAGAGTCCTTCTCGGACTCCAGGGCCAGACGCCAGGGTTCCCGGCGTCTGGACCCAGACGCCAGGGACCCTGGCGTCTGGCCCCTGGACTCCGCAAAACTTCCTTTTGCGCTTTCTAAAAACCTTGTGGGCTTTCCCCTTTTGCCCAAATAACATGTTCTCGTACCCAAACATTTCGGGAAACATCCGGAACCCCTTTCGGTGAATTCCGGAACTCTTCCGGAGATCAAACACTATTATCCTATATATCAAACTTTATCTCCGGACCATTCCGGAGTTCCTCGTCATGTCCATGATCTCATCTGGGACTCCGAACAACATTCGGTTACCAACATGCATAACTCATATAATACTATATCGTCAACGAAACGTTAAGCATGCGGACCCTACGGGTTCGAGAACTATGTAGACATGACTGAGACACGTTTCCGGTCAATAACCAATAGCGGGACCTGGATGCCCATATTGGCTCCCACATATTCTACGAAGATCTTTATCGGCCAAACCGCATAACAACATACGTTGTTACCTTTGTCATCGGTATGTTACTTACCCGAGATTCGATCGTCGGTATCCAATACCTAGTTCAATCTCGTTACCGGCAAGTCTCTTTACTCATTACGTAATGCATCATTCCGTAACTAACTCATTAGCTACATTGCTTGCAAGGCTTATAGTGATGTGCATTACCGAGAGGGCCCAGAGATACCTCTCCGACAATCGGAGTGACAAAACCTAATCTCGAAATACGCCAACCCAACATGTACCTTTGGAGACACCTGTAGTACTCCTTTATAATCACCCAGTTACGTTGTGACGTTTGGTAGCACCCAAAGTGTTCCTCCGGTAAACGGGAGTTGCATAATCTCATAGTTACAGGAACATGTATAAGTCATGAAGAAAGCAATAGCAACATACTAAACGATCGTGTGCTAAGCTAACGGAATGGGTCATATCAATCACATCATTCTCCTAATGATGTGATCCCGTTAATCAAATGACAACACATGTCTATGGTTAGGAAACATAACCATCTTTGATCAACAAGCTAGTCAAGTAGAGGCATACTAGTGACACTATGTTTGTCTATGTATTCACACATGTATTATGTTTCCGGTTAATACAATTCTAGCATGAATAATAAACATTTATCATGAAATAAGGAAATAAATAATAACTTTATTATTGCCTCTAGGGCATATTTCCTTCAAGCAGAAGGGTCGGAGTTGGGGGAAGGGAATTGGTAAGTGTAGGGGTCCATGGTAAGAAGAGGGTACTGGGAGAAAGCAATCACATTGGGAAGCGAAGGAGTCTGTGCAACCAGTACTTCAGTTTCCAACACCCCTCCCATTCCCCCACTCCTCCCATAACCGACTCTTAGTTTCCCTCACCTCTCATCTCTTTTGTGCTCCTTTCTTCCCCCCTCACACATTCCTCTCTCTTCTCTCACTATTTCTTCTTTAGAGTAGTTCACGAGGTTCGAGGTAGGATTATTTGATATTTGATTGAGTCTACATTGTGCATTTTTATATTGATTTTGTTCTTTATTTGAAGTAAACATGTCCGTCAAATCTCTGTGATTCTCATTGGGGAGCATTGATCCCCGCAAGACCTGATAATCCCCAAATGCAGTGAGTATTGTCGTACTTTCCAAAGTGGAGATGATAAGTATGGAGTGTCAAACCAAAAAGGAGCTAAAGGTAGGATTCATATTCTCATTCTATGTGCCAATGACACGACCCTATGTACAACGAACATTTACTTTACCTAGACTATAAAACTAAAAGTACTTTGTGGGTATCAAAGGGATAGTTTGTAAGATAATAAAGTAATACAAAATAGAAGTTAGTTGTTGTAATGTAAACGCATGATAAAATAAAAGATAGCAGGTGTGGAGCAGCGGTGGTTGGTGTTGCGAAATTGTCCCTAGGAAATTGGCTATGATACTAGACCGATAACCATACTTTGCAGTTTTATATGTGGGGGAGGCCTATGCTAACATGCATCAAAAGCCACCTTCATTGTCAACGTGCACATATGATTGGAATCCTAGCAAGCATCGGCAACTACTAAGAATTAATTAAGGTAAGCTAAGCTTGGTCATCCTTGCCGTTAAGAGTTGAGGTGCCATCCGGGCAGAAAGAAGGAGTGGCCAGGATCATGCTTGGTTGGTTTGAGTTGATGTTAGCATGGGAGACCAGAGAGTTAAACTTTATCATGTTTTTGGGGGCCATCAACGTCTGGCAGGAAGTTGTGGCCACTTTAAGAGATTTTAGGGTTTTTCCCAAATCCGGTTGCCAAACCAACGTTGTTTTACAAGATGATTGTTTTGCTCAGCACTAGAAATTCCATTGTCAATGCAGAAACATTGAATTGTTAAAGCAACCATACAAATTTAATTTTAAACATTGAACTATATACAAAGACCATAGACTTTAGGATCTACAAAAACGTCATGATGGCGTTGTGGTAGGCCTTTCGAGTGAGAGTAATGAGATCATGGGACTGAACACCCCTATAAAAGAGGTCGTTTGCGGCAGAAAAGGATGATTCATAACCATTGTCAAGCACAAGGACAAAATCTCGGTATTCAGGCTTCAAAATAGTTTTATTTTTTATTTTTTCATCTAAAACAGAGATTTTTGGAAACCAACTGTACCCTATTCAACCTGCTTTCTTTGGTAAAAAAAAGTTCTTGCACCAAATTTTAGGATCTTAGCCTCGGCTGGGAAAATAATTTTTAACCACACAACACACTATTTGATTCATATATCCAAAAATAACATTTGATATTATTACAACAATATATCAATTAGTACTTTTGGTATGAACACCATTAAATCTACGTTCATATATTCATCCTTGTGTGTGTGTGTAAACGGTTAATTGTGTTACTTCATGGTACAATGAGACCATAGTGTAGAAATGCAATTATGATCTACAAACCAAACACATAGAGTACCTTAGATACACCACTAAAGAGATAAATACAATGGGTCAACTGCCTTTAAAAATGCAATGTGTACAATGAGACCACAATGGAGAAATGAAATTATGATCTCCACACCAATCGCCATAAAACGCCTTAGACAATACAATTAATTGTGTGTGTAAACAGTTAATTATGTTACTTCATGGTAAAACAAGACCGCGCTGTAGAATTGCAAATATGAGCTCCAAACCAATCACATAGAGCGCCTTAGATACAACACCTAAGAGATAAATACAATGGGTCAACCACCTTTAAAAATATACCGTGTGCAAAGAGAACACACTAAGAGACATGATACGTCTCCAACGTACCTATAGTTTTTGATTGTTCCATGTTGTTATATTATCATTCTTGGATATTTTACAATCATTTTATAACAACTTTATCTCATTTTTCGGGACTAACCTATTGACATAGTGCCCAGTGCCAGTTGTTGTTTTTTTTGCTTGTTTTTACTTCGCGGAATATCAGTACCAAATGGAGTCCAAACGCAGCAAAACTTTTTGGAGTTTTGTTTTGGACCAGAAGACACCTTGGGGACCAAGAAAGCACCTGGAAGGAGTCTCATGGGGACCACAATACACCAGGGCACGCCAGGAGGCCCAAGCGCTTCCTAGTGGGTTGTAGGGCCCATGGGGGTCTCCTGCACCACCTCTTCGCCCTATAAATTCCCAAATATTTCAGAAACCCTAGAGAAGTCGATGAAAAACAATTTCAGCCGCCGCAAGTTCCAGAACCATGAGATCCGATCTAACACCATCACATAGGGGTTCATCATCCTCATTGATCCCTCTCCGATGATCCGTGAGTAGTCCACCATAGGCCTAAGGGTCCATAAGCAGTAGCTAGATGGCTTTCTCTCTCTCTCTTGATTCTTAATACAATGGTCTTTTGGAGATCTATTTGATGTAACTCTTTTTGTGATGTGTTTGTTGGGATCCGATGAACTTTGAGTATATGATCAGATCTATATATCCATGAATATTTTACTTGAGTTTCTTTATCTCTTATATGCATGATTATTTATAGCCTCGCATTTTCCTTCGAATCTTTGGTTTAGTTAGGCCAATTAGATCGATTCCTCTTGCTATGGGAAGAGGTGCTTTTGTGATGGGTTCGATCTTGCGGTGTCCTCTCCCAGTGACAGAAGGGCCGGCGAGGCACGCATGTATTGTTGCTATAAAGGATAACAAGATGGGGTCTATTCCTACATAAATAGATCTTGTCTATATCATGTCATCGTTCTTATTGCATTACTCCGTTTATCCATTAAATTAATACACTAGATGCATGCTGGGTAGCCATCGATGTGTGGAGTAATATTAATAGATGTAGGCAGGAGTCGGTCTACTAATCTTGGACATGATTCCAATATATTGATCATTGCCTTGGATATCGTCATAATTATTCGATCTTCTATCAATTGCCCAACAGTAATTTGTTTACCCATCGTATGCCATTTTCTCGAGAGAAGTCACTAGTGATATCTACGGCCTCCGGGTCTATCTTTTATTATATTGTTTTCAAGATCTATTTTTCAACATATTTGTTTTCAGATCTATTATTCCAAAAACACAAAAATACATTGCTGCATTTTTTTCTTTCTTTATTTTTTCCGCGTTTTAGCGAGATCTATTTATCCAAACTCATACAAAATTATCTATCTTTTTACCGAGGAGGGATTGACAACCCCTCTTACGTGTTGAGTTGTGAGGATTTCTTCTTTGTGTGCATGTACAGTTTACGTGGTGTTGCTTGGTTCTCCTACTGGATTGATACCTTGGTTTCATAACTGAGAAAAACGCCTACCGTAGCTATACTGCATCATCCCTTCCTCTGTGGGAAAATACCGATGCAGTTCTAGCCGCATCAAGACAGTGCAATAAAAGTTCATGAAGGTTAATAGTTTGTGTTCAAGAAGTTTATGAACACGCTAAGAGACAATGCAGTAGAAGTTCATGAAGTACTTTGTGTGCTAAGAGGAAAGTGATTATTTTAGAATAGTCGCATGTTAAATAAGTGCTGGAATTACGGATAGATCGGAAGTTTTATCATAAAATAAATAAATGAATGAATGGTTAAGTCTTTAACACGGCGCTTTGAATGACTGGGCGGAAATAAGCATCCGCTCTATGCGCCTTCTCCTAGAGAGATCCTTTTCCCGCAGCCTCCCCGGTCTCCTCCCCTCTCCTTCCTGGCCTTGTCAGTGGCAAGTTGGGCAATGGTCCAATGGGTGAGGTATCCATCTAGGTAGAGCAGCCATTTGTACTTTGCCGTTCTTGACCTGCATCAGTTATGGAACAAGTTGCGCCTTAGTTAGAGCATCTCCAGCCGTTGAGCCCCCCAGGAGGCATTTTTTCGCCGCTTGGGGGGCTGCTGGCGAGAATTTTGCCCTGGGGATGAAAAAATCTCCAGCCGTTTCCACCCTCAAGCGAGGCCGTCGTAATCGCCGGGCCACCGCACTGCCCCGTCCGAGGCCGCGCGCCGAGCCGGCTGCTCGCGCCTGGCCGCGCCTGCTGCTCGCGCCCGCGCCTGACCGCCACCGCGCCGCCCCGCCAAGGCCGCGCCCACGCCTGCTGCTCGCGCCCGGCCACGCTTGCTGCTCGCGCTTGGTCGCACTTGCTGCTCGTGCCCCACCCCGTCCGAGGCCGCGCCCACCGGCCTTCTCCAGCAGCTGCGCGTGGCCGCGGAACACCGCCACGAACGTCGCCTTCTCGTCGCACCGCGGTCTGTACTCGTCGTTGCTATTGGTCTAGAGCTCGTACTCCACCCGCGCGTCCGGGTTCGGCATCGACTCGCGCCAGTCGAGACGTCTTGAGCGGGAAGTAGCAGCCGCCGCTCGAGCGCAGCCTCGCCAAGCCCGCGAGCTCTCCGTTTGGCGGGGCGGCACGGGAGGCCGGGCGCGGCGGCCCGACGCGGGCGGCGGCCGCAGAGGGCTGGTGGGGCGGGGCGGCGCGGGAGGCCGGGCGACGCTGCGGGCCGGCGATGGCACGGGGAGAGAGAAGAGGATGGGAGAGGGAAGATGGGGGCTGTGCCCTCTCCTTCCTGGCCTTGTCAGTGGCAAGTTGGGCAATGGTCCAATGGGTGAGGTATCCATCTAGGTAGAGCAGCCGTTTGTACTTTGCCGTTCTTGACCAGCATCAGTTATGGAACAAGTTGCGCCTTAGTTAGAGCATCTCCAGCCGTTGAGCCCCTCAGGAGGCATTTTTTCGCCGCTTGGGGGGCTGCTGGCGAGAATTTTTGCCTGGGGATGAAAAAATCTCCAGCCGTTTCCACCCCCAAGCGAGGCCGTCGTACTCGCCAGGCCACCGCACCGCCCCGTCCGAGGCCGCGCCCACGCCGGCTGCTCGCGCCTGGCCGCGCCTGCTGCTCGCGCCCGCGCCTGACCGCCACCGCGCCACCCCGCCGAGGCCGCGCCCACGCCTGATGCTCGCGCCTGGCCACGTTTGCTGCTCGCGCTTGGTCGCGCTTGCTGCTCGTGCCCCACCCCGTCCGAGGCCGCGCCCACCGGCTTCTCCAGCAGCTGCGCGTGTCCGCGGAATGCCGCCACGAACGCCGCCTGCTCGTTGCACCGCGGCCCGTATTCGTCGTTGCTGTTGGACCAGAGCTCGTACTCCACCCGCGCGTACGGGTTCGGCAATGACTCGCGCCAGTCGAGACGTCTTGAGCGTGAAGTAGCAGCCGCCGCTCGAGCACAGCCTCGCCAAGCCCGCGAGCTCTCCATTTGGCGGGGCGGCACAGGAGGCCGGGCGCGGTGGCCCGATGCGTGCGCGCGGTCGCGGAGGGCTGGTGGGGCGGCGCGGGAGGCCGGGCGACACTGTGGGCCGGAGATGGCACGGGAGAGAGAAGCGGATGGGAGAGGGAAGATGGGGGTTGTGCCCTCTCCTTCCTGGCCTTGTCAGTGGCAAGTTGGGCAATGGTCCAATGGGTGAGGTATCCATCTAGGTAGAGCAGCCGTTTGTACTTTTCCGTTATTGACCTGCATCAGTTATGGAACAAGTTGCGCCTTAGTTAGAGCATCTCCAGCCGTTGAGCCCTTCAGGAGGCATTTTTTCGCCGCTTGGGGGGGCTGCTGGCGAGAATTTTTGCTTGGGGATGAAAAAATCTCCAGCCGTTTCCACCCCCAAGCGAGGCCGTCGTACTCGCCGGGCCACCGCACCGCCCCGTCCGAGGCAGCGCCCGCGCCGGCTGCTCGCGCCTGGCCTCGCCTGCTGCTCGCGCCCGCGCCTGACCGCCACCGCGCCACCCCGCCGAGGCCGCGCCCATGCCTGATGCTTGCGCCTGGCGACGATTGCTGCTCGCGCTTGGTCGCGCTTGCTGCTCGTGCCTCACCCCGTCCGAGGCCGCGCCCACCGGCCTTCTCCAGCAGCTGCGCGTGTCCGCGGTACGCCGCCACGAACGCCGCCTGCTTGTCGCACCGCGGCCCGTACTCGTCGTTGCTGTTGGACCAGAGCTCGTACTCCACCCGCGCGTGCGGGTTCGGCAACGACTCGTGCCAGTCGAGACGTCTTGAGCGTGAAGTAGCAGCCGCCGCTCGAGCGCAGCCTCGCCAAGCCCGCGAGCTCTCCGTTTGGCGGGGCGGCATGGGAGGCCGGGCGCGGTGGCCCGACGCGGGCGTGCGGCCGCAGAGGGCTGGTGGGGCGGGGCGGCGCGGGAGGCCGGGCGACGCTGCGGGCCGGAGATGGCACGGGGAGAGAGAAGCGGATGAGAGAGGGAAGATGGGGGCTGTGCGAGGAGAAAGCGAGGGGAGAGAGAATGTGTGTGTGTGTGGGGGAGGGGGGGGGGTGTGGTTGCAGGTTGGCCACACGAGGCAAAAAGTGGCGCCGGCGTCCCCAGCTACCCCCCGGGGGGCTGGGTTTGGGGTGGGATCGCTGGGGTTAAATTTAGTCAAATCCGGCGAAAAACAAGCCTTTGGGGGGGCGAGTGGAAACTTTTTTGTCCGCCGGCGCTAGAAAAGTGCTCTTGGGGGCCTTCCTGGGACGGGTGGAGATGCTCTTAGTTATAGTCACTAAAAAATCCCATGACCGACACCGGACTCTAAAAAATTGGTTCATGGATTTCTTTTCATAATTCCTCATATTTGACAATAGCCGAGACTTCACACAAGTCGGAGCGTAGTAGGCGGCCTTCTCTGGCGATTTATTTTCCAATGAATGGTTGTCTATCTTTGTTTTCTGAGTCAGGTTTCCAGTGTGTTTTTTACTTAATTAAATATTTAAAAATATATTTATAATGATTAAAAATATTTAAAAAATGGTCACCTTGTGTTTGAAAAAAATTGTGTCTGTTTATTTTTTAGTAGGTATTTTTCCATATACTAAAGAAAGTCATCCTATATTATTATTTTTGCATATATTTAAAAATCTTTACCTATATAGAAAAAATATTTATTATTGCATAAAAATGCAAAAGTGGAATTGAAACCAGGAGATATACCAAACCGTAAAGAAATCAGAAACGAAAAACTAACTAAACCCGGAGTAAAATTGGGTAAATAAAATTAAAAAATTAAAAAGGGAGACACTATAATAAAACAGAAACCGAAAAGAGAAACGCTGTAGGAGCGCATCGAAGGAAAAACAGCGGGAACGCACCGACCGAGCCGGCCCCTTTCGCCTTGTTGTACGCGGCAGGCCCTTTAGTGTTTCCAAAGAAAAATGATTGGGCCTATCTCACACACACAGACAAGAAGACCTTGATCTGCACAAGGCCGGCCTTATGAATTATCCAGCGACGTTGGTGAGGCGAGTGACGCCATCGATGAGGTCTACATACAAAGGTGCCGGCTTACACATGTGCAGCGGTCGTTGGCCATATACTCACGTGCAGTGCTTACACATGCATCCATGAGTAATATTGTTCCTACATTAGGCAACTATAAGAAACATGATGCCATCGATGACGATCTCATACCTTTCCACTACTGACCGGTACAGCCGTACAGGTCAAGAATTCAGACCTGATCGAGCTTCACGTCAACGAATCCGACGTTCACGATGACCTGGCTGAGATCGATTCTGCTCATCTATTTAAAGCACCCGTCTCCTCCGCCAATGGACCGCAGTCATCTGATCGAGCTCCACACCAGTTAACCCAAGCAGCCACTCACAGCAACCAAGCTCGAAACAAGGGGAAAATGGAAGCCGTTGCGGTCTCGGCGAAGCCCACCCTCCGCGTGGCCGCTCTCAGCGGCTCCCTCCGCAACAACTCGTGGCACCACGGCCTCATCCGCGCCGGTACGTACGCACACATTTCATTTTGCATGAGTACGTGCACCGCTGACCGCTGACTGTGCATTGCACGCATGGTGCAGCCGAGGAGCTGTGCGAGGAGTCCATCCCGGGACTGCCCATCGACCACGTCGACATCTCCGGCCTGCCCATGGCCAACCCGGACCTCGAGACGGACGGCGGCGACGGCTTCCCGCCGGCCGTCGAGGCCTTCCGCGACAGGATCAGCGCAGCGGACTGCTTCCTCTTCGCCTCGCCCGAGTACAACTACTCCGTCACCGGCTCGCTGAAGAACGCGCTGGACTGGGCGTCCAGGGGCACGCACAAATGCTGGGCCGACAAGGCGGCGGCGATCGTCTGCGCGGGAGGCGACTTCGGCGGGGGCAGGGCGTCGCTCCACCTTCGCGAGATCGGGATATACCTGGACCTGCACTTCATCAACAAGCCGGAGCTCCACATCAGGGCGTACGAGGACCCGCCCAAGTTCGACGGCGAGGGGAACCTCATCGACGCCAAAGCCAGGGAGCGGCTCAAGAAGGTGCTCCTCTCGCTGCAGGCCTTCGCGCTCAGGCTGCAACGCACGGAGAATTGACTCAAGATCGAACAAATTTGGCACCAGAGCTACCTGAATAATCTGCATTTCCGCTCAGATGATCACTTTTAGTTTGGGCCACGGCCCTGGTTTCGTCAGTCTGAGAAATCTTACTTCATATTCGGTGTAATTGTATTTTGTACTTCCGTGAAATAAAAAGAAGATGCTGCTACTGTAAGCAGCCTGCTTATTAAATCTCCGGAGAGTTGCTCTCGTGTGTGTTGGACTTTGATTTTTTTCCCCAGTACATTAGCTGTTTAGCTTCATAAATCAAGCAATTCCCTGATTATTCGACTAACGTGAATGCGCCATGATTTGGATCTATGCGCTAATCGATCATAATCCCACCATCATTTTGGTTATTCATTTTTTGTGCCTGTCATACTAGGACAGTGGGAACGATAGAGTTTTCTTTTGGAGAAACACTATTATTATGGGGCTATACACGCGATAGAAAAATTAGGTCAATCTATTGAGAGATATGGTATGCAACAAGTGAATGTTTCAAACAAGAAATGAATTCAAATTTTCGTATAACGCCCTTCTAATTCAGTCTATCTAATGTCTTTTTCAGAAGCTAAGGAAAATGCATCCGCTCGATTTTTTTTTTCTTAGAGGAAAGGCATGTGCCCGATTTTATAAATAAAGCCACCACGCAGAGTACGACACGGAAACCACAAACACATGAACCCAAACAAGACAGTATCACAGGCCAACAACGAAGGCACGCATGCCTGATAAGTTTACGGCACGCATGCCACCTACAGAACAACATAGAGGCAGGCAGGCCCACAACCTACCTGGATAACATGCATAGAAAACACTCCTAGGCTTGAGCATGAGGATCTGGAGGCGACAGCGAAACAACAGATGCCCGAACCTTCAGAATCAACGACTCCAAAGCGTCATGATCAACGGCCCTAGTCAATAATCTCCACTGCCACAAGAAGATAGTCGTTTTAAAGAGAAAATCAGCAGGATTGTTAGGAAATACATGCTCAATATTAAACATGTTCCTAGTAGTCCAGAGCGACCAGCATAACGCGTCAAACCAAAACATCCGCCGAAAAGAGGTGAGTGGCAACTGGTTTTATGTGTCGGACGCCCGCAACTCGGGACAGAATGCACGAGAGCTCATCAACAATGAAATTAAATAATAAGGGAGAGACATGACCCCCTGCCGCAGGCCCCTACCATTGGCAAAGAAATTACTACTTTTACCATTAACCGAGACGGTAGTGTGCCCACCGGAGACAAGCTGTATCACCCTGTGCACGAACGCACCCTCAAAACCCTAGGCTAACAAAACTTTGTGAAGGAAGTCCCAACTAAGAGAATCATAAGCCTTTTCAACATCTAACTTTAGTATAATGGCTTTGGAACCCCTCACCCTAAGCTCATGAACAATCTCATGCACGCACATAATGCCATCAAGGATAAACCTACATTTGCCAAAAGCCGACTGAGTAAGACTAAGAACACGCTGCACCATAGGAGAGAGACGCGTTGCAAACCCAACAACAACAACAACAACAACAACAAAGCCTTTAGTCCCAAGCAAGTTGGGGTAGGCTAGAGGTGAAACCCATAAGATCTCGCAACCAACTCATGGCTCTGGCACATGGATAGCAAGCTTCCATGCACCCCTGTCCATAGCTAGCTCTTCGGTGATACCCCAATCCTTCAGGTCTCTCTTAACGGACTCCTCCCATGTCAAATTCGGTCTACCCCGCCCTCTCTTGACATTCTCCGCACGCTTTAGCCATCCGCTATGCACTGGAGCTTCTGGAGGCCTGCGCTGGATATGCCCAAACCATCTCAGACGATGTTGGACAAGCTTCTCTTCAATTGGTGCTACCCCAACTCTATCTCGTATATCATCATTCCGGACTCGATCCTTCCTCGTGTGGCCACACATCCATCTCAACATACGCATCTCCGCCACACCTAACTGTTGAACATGTCGCCTTTTAGTCGGCCAACACTCAGCGCCATACAACATTGCGGGTCGAACCGCCGTCCTGTAGAACTTGCCTTTTAGCTTTTGTGGCACTCTCTTGTCACAGAGAATGCCAGAAGCTTGGCGCCACTTCATCCATCCGGCTTTGATCCGATGGTTCACATCTTCATCAATACCCCCATCCTCCTGCAGCATTGACCCCAAATACCGAAAGGTGTCCTTCCGAGGTACCACCTGACCATCAAGGCTAACCTCCTCCTCCTCACACCTAGTAGTACTGAAACCGCACATCATGTACTCGGTTTTAGTCCTACTAAGCCTAAACCCTTTCGATTCCAAGGTTTGTCTCCATAACTCTAACTTCCTATTTACCCCCGCCCGACTATCGTCAACTAGCACCACATCATCCGCAAAGAGCATACACCATGGGATATCTCCTTGTATATCCCTTGTGACCTCATCCATCACCA
The DNA here is from genome assembly GCA_963921465.1 of Triticum timopheevii. Lineage (NCBI taxonomy): Eukaryota > Viridiplantae > Streptophyta > Magnoliopsida > Poales > Poaceae > Triticum > Triticum timopheevii. The sequence goes on along the minus strand of OY997266.1, from coordinate 628,801,313 downwards.
ATGCAAAAAGATAAGGGCTCAAAGCTGACCCCTGATGCAGTCCTATCTTAATCGGGAAGTCATCAGTGTCGACATCACTTGTTCGAACACTTGTCACAACATTATCGTACATGTCCTTGATGAGGGTAATGTACTTTGCTGGGACTTTGTGTTTCTCCAAGGCCCACCACATGACATTCCGCGGTATCTTATCATAGGCCTTCTCCAAGTCAATGAACACCATATGCAAGTCCTTCTTTTGCTCCCTATATCTCTCCATAAGCCGTCGTACCAAGAAAATGGCTTCCATGGTCGACCTCCCAGGCATGAAACCAAACTGGTTTTTGGTCACGCTTGTCATTCTTCTTAAGCGGTGCTCAATGACTCTCTCCCATAGCTTCATTGTATGGCTCATCAGCTTAATTCCACGGTAATTAGTACAACTCTGAACATCCCCCTTGTTCTTGAAGATTGGTACTAATATACTCCGTCTCCATTCTTCTGGCATCTTGTTTGTCCGAAAAATGAGATTGAAAAGCCTGGTTAGCCGTACTATCGCTATGTCCCCGAGACCTTTCCACACCTCAATGGGGATACAATCCGGGCCCATCGCCTTGCCTCCCTTCATCCTTTTTAAAGCCTCCTTGACCTCAGACTCCTGGATTCGACGCACAAAACGCATGCTGGTCTCATCAAAAGAGTCGTCCAGTTCAATGGTAGAGCTTTCATTCTCCCCATTGAACAGCTTGTCGAAGTACTCCCGCCATCTATGCTTAATCTCCTCGTCCTTCACCAAGAGTTGGCCTGCTCCGTCCTTGATGCATTTGACTTGGCCAATATCCCTCGTCTTCCTCTCTCGGATCTTGGCCATCTTATAGATGTCCCTTTCGCCTTCCTTCGTGCCTAACCGTTGGTAGAGGTCCTCGTACGCCCGACCCCTTGCTTCACCAACAGCTCGCTTTGCGGCCTTCTTCGTCATCTTGTACTTCTCTATGTTGTGTGCACTCCTATCCAGGTATAGGCGTCTAAAGCAATCTTTCTTCTCTTTAATCGCCTTTTGGACATCATCATTCCACCACCAGGTATCCTTATCTTCGCTTCTCCTTCCCCTGGACACTCCAAACTCCTCTGAGGCCACCTTACGAATGCAAGTCGCCATCTTCATCCACACATTGTCCGCATCCCCTCCTTCCTCCCAAGGGCCCTCCTTAATGACCCTCTCCTTGAACGCCTGAGCTACCTCCCCCTCAGGCGTTCAAGGAGAGGGTCATTAAGGAGGGCCCTTGGGAGGAAGGAGGGGACGCGTTGCAAACCCCTTCGCCGGAAATTTAGCAAAGCTATTGATAAAAGCGACGGGGCGGAATTGAGAAATCGAGTCAACACCTTTCACTTTGGGGAGAGAATTCCTTATTTGGCCCTCTCTTAAATTTTGGTTCCCTTTTTGGCCCTAAAAATATTTTTTTCCTTCTTTGACACCATAACTTTATTTTCTTCCTTCCATGACACTTCCGTCATTCTTTGTTGTTAACACCGTCAACTATGACAAGAAAAATCATATTTACCCCTGCTTTATAGCGCACAAAAAAAACGAACATGGAATAAATTAGATCCTCCAATGAACGAAGGGAGAAAATATCCCAATATGGCAGAGTTTAAATTGGCGCTTTCTCAGCATACAATCAAACATGAATTTGAGTTTGACACCGAAAAGAGTGCACCACATAGGTTCAGTGCTTATTGTTCAAGAAGGGATGAAGATAAGTGTCCATGGAGGATATATGCTTCTACAATGGAAGATGAGTGCACAGTAATGGTAATTTTATAACTTTACTCGTGTGTGCTTAATTTGTGGTCATGATCTTTACTCTAGTACTAATTTTCTATGTTCATCTTTTGTAGGTGAGTAAGAGCCCTTGTGGTCATGATTGCTCTAGTACAAAAAGAAAAAAGAAGTTGAAGAATGCAAACAAGTGGTGGATATGTGAGCACGTGAAGGACTGGCTAATTGAGGATGCAACTCTAGGACCAAAGACATTGCGAAAGAGGCTTAAAGAGCATCATGGAATCGACATCAACTCTAAGAGAGTCTATGTTGGTAAGCTGCTAGCCTTGAAGGAACTATATGGTGATTGGGATACAAGCTTTGATAATCCGTATAGTTTCAGGGCGCAAATTGAAAGTTGTTGCCCGGTAGCATAGTGATCATTGATCATTACACAATAAAAGATAATATCAGACTTAAAAGAATTTTTGTCGCTTTGAAGCCTTGCACCGACGGGTTCCTTAATGGCTGCAGGCCATACTTGGCAGTAGATAGCACCTTCTTGACAGACATGTTCAAAGGGCAGCTGGCTAGTGCTACCGCCGTTGATGGCCATAGTTGGATGTATCTAGTTTGTATGGGTGTTTTCAATTCTGAAACTAATGAGAATTGGATCTGGTTCATGCAAATGGTTGGACAAGCCATAGGATCCCCAAGGAGTTTAACCATATGCACCGATGCTGGGCAACCAGTGATGACAGGTGTAAAAGAAGTGTTCCTAGAGGCTGAACATAGCGAATGTATGTTTCACTTGGTGTCCAACTTCAAGAAGAAGTTTCATGGAAAGGTGTTTGATGACCACCTTTGGGCTGCTGCTTACTCATGGAACCCATATATATTTGAAAAACAATTGGGTTGCAATGGACTTAGCAAAGCCAACGACAACTGCATATCTTAGGAGGTGGCACGCTAGGTTGTGGTCTAGGAGTCAGTTCTCAACAATTTCCAAGGTGGATTATGTTACAAACAACTTGGCTGAGTGCTTCAATAATTGGATTAAGCACCACAAGTCCTTGAACTTGGACGACTTCTTTGATAAGGTTAGGCAGATGATTATGATCATGTGGAACCGAAGGAGGAAAGTAGCAAGGAAGTTGGTTGGGTTGATTCTTCCCCACATAATTAAGAAGTTGAATGCAAAGACTAGAGAATTAAACTTGGAGGTGGTAGAAAGCTCCGAAGAAGTCACTGAAGTGATAGCATTGGGAGTCAGTGGCTTTAGGTTTGTGGTCAACTTGCTTGACAGGACGTGTTCTTGTAGACAATGGCAAGTTTCTGGCCCTCCTTGCAAACATGGTCTAGCATTTATCACATCTCTTATCAATGCACACATACAGAATTATGTGGACTTGTATTACTCCATTGAAAATTTTAGAGCAACCTATGACCAACTAATTCCTGCCATGGTTGACAAGAACCAATGGCCTAAATCTGACCATGGATTCTTCATGTTTCCACCACTACTAAAATCCACGGCGGGTAGGCATAAAACTGAGAGGTATAAAGGCTGCGGTGAGAAGAAAAGAAAAAGCGGCCAACACTTATGCCCTATTTGTAAGGACTATGGGCATCATTGGCATAAATGCAAGAAGGGTAACCAAGATGACATCGCTGCTATTTTAGTTGTGAGGTAATAAATTTAATTGTGTAACTTGCTTCACTTGCATTTTTTTGTAAGCAACCATACATGTTAACTACTTTTTTTGTTGCTCATGTAGAGGACCACCAAAGAAGAGGGCCAAGACCACCAAAGCATCAATTATGCCTTGCGAGGATGATGCTCCAGCAGCCTCTATGTGCTTTCCGCCAAGGTTAGCCACTTTACACTCGTGCTCATAATTAAATGAAATTTGTGTTTGAATTGTAAGTAACTTCTCACCATAACCAAATCTTGGAACCTACAACTACGAAAAAGAGAAAACATGATAACTCAATTACTGGAGCATCAAAAAGGTAAGAACTAGTTCTGAATTTTGTAGTAGATTAGATGAAAGCTTGGTTTGTATTCTAATTGCATTCTTCTCACTATAGTCAAATGTTGGAGAAAACAACTAAGGAAAAAGAGAAAGGGAGTAAATCTGGATCTGGAGTAGAAAAAAGCTAACCTATGGGTTTTTTCCTGAATTTTATGTTATGTTATGCATTGTTCTATTGTTAACCTGGGCTACTATATGTGATGTATGATGTGCTGCCATGAATGTGTATGTGTAGATCAAGAATTCAGCCCATTTGTGTGGCCAACAAGAAAACATCTGTTGTTGTGAAGGTACATGCCAAAAGAAAAAGCAAAGAGGTTCCTGATAAGTTGCCACACCTTCCTATGGTGCCACATGATAACCTTGCAATCGGCACACGAAGCAAAAAAATGAATCCTGCCAGCCCTACAATGAGCACACGAAGCAAAAGGAGGCTTAGTTTGTGTTTCTCATTGGATCCCTTTCCATATCATGGTTCATTTTGGAAACTTTTGAGCTGTTTATGTGATATATATGTGAACCTCGGCTTTTGTACTGCTATATGTGACCTTATTGTGTTGTATTTGACATGCTGTGAACCTGGGCTATTATATGTGAACTCTCTGCGAAGCTGAATGTGTGTAGAGGACTAAATATGTGGATTGTTTGCGTATATGTGAACCTGGACCAAGTTTCTATGAACTTTTAGTTTGCATAAATGTGAATCTGCTCCAAGTATATTATAATTTGTGCACATATGAACTATACAGGAGATATATCATCAAAATACAATGGAGGTTCTGTCCAATTATCCAATTAAAATTAAAGATGTGCTAAATAGCATATTTGGCTTCATTTGGTAATGTATTCAAGACAAAACAGATCACATCACCATTGCTTTTGACTTCCAGTTCACAATTTTGGTCACAAACTACACCAGGGTAAAATGGTGTTAGTTGCCAAAATTGACGAAAATGTCATATAGGAACAAACTGAAGTTTGAGTGTCAGAACTGGAAGATTTTTTTACTAGGGTCAGAAAGGGAACCAAATTTTAAGGAAGGGCCAAATAAGGAATTCTCTCCACTTTGGGAATGCAAAGACAAAATCACGTAATTAAGCCTAGAAATATCCAACGTGCCAAGGCAGAATCCTTGATTAATACTACAGACCTGACCACGCAGTCTCGGCCAAAGATTCTTAAAGAAAGGAATCGAGAACCCATCTGGGACCAAAGCCGATTTCATATTGCCAGAATCCATCGTTGCCTCTATCTCTTCCACGGATAGAGGGACCATGAGATTAGAGTTCTCTTGATCAGAAACACAACGAGAAGGGTCACAAAACGAGTTAGAAAGAACGTAACCAGACGCCGACCTAACTGCAAGCAAAGATGCAAAAAAAACTCCTTAAGCTGATCTAAGATAAGCACACGGTCAATAATGTTTGAAATAGGTTAAACTGTCCAAGCGCCGTACAGATGCATGTGTTCCAGTCGCGTCCCTTCGCCCCATATGAACACCTGTGTCCGTACAAGCACATCTTCCCCATGTCGGTGCCCTATCGAGCCCCATACGAACGCATGTCTCCGTACAAGCGCCTCTTCCCCCATGTCGATGCCCTCTCGAGGTGCCCTTTAAATATAGGTATTCAGATAATCGTTCAACACGTGTTTAAAAATGTTCAACGTGCATTTTAACGTTCAATGTGCATTTTAACGCTCAGTGTGTATTCAGATAATTGTTCAACACATGTTTAAAAAATGTTCAACGTGCATGCTAAAGATGTTCAATCCATATATGAAAAATATACAGTGTGTATTTCAGAAAGTATACAAGTGTTTTGATAAATTAAAAAACTAGAAGAAAATGACTAGGAAAAAAACCAAAAATAAAATCGCTAAAGAAAACTTACGAAAATCGATAGAGCAAAACACATATGACACACACACACACACACACACACACACAGAGAGAGAGAGAGAGAGAGAGAGAGAACATTCCAAAACTGTCGGGAAAATCCCACGAACCGGTCCTTAGAAACTTCCCAAAATTGCGCGACACCACTAATTGGGCGGGCGCACTTACATAAGCCAATGCGACCTCCATCACTAGCAAGCGATTTTTAGTATTTACCACCACCAAGCCGTAGAAATGAGGTCGGGCGACGGCCCAGTGTGCCTGATCCTGTTAAGGGTTGTATCCTTTATGCCTCCTCATAATCCGCAACTACCAACTGGACTAACCTATGTGGTTAGACACACCCGACCAATCTGTCCTCTCTTGCTCGCAAAAATGTCTCGCTTCGGAGCGCTCCTATTTGAAGCATTTTGCGTGAAAATAGCCTTGCGATGCACGCAAGGACCCCCCACTGGTAACCTCTGTAACAAGTAGGCCTGTTCTCGGCATGAATAAATTAACAAAAGAAAAAGTGCACACCCTCGCTAGGAATCAAATGGCGAACCTCTGGCACGTGAGAGATACTAGCTAACTAGTGGAGCTAACAACCATTAGTGAATAATGAGGAGCGCACGAGATTAAGAACTAATTAAAACATAGAATCTTGAAACCTTTTCAATTTTCTGAACAATAATACGAAATTCTGAATAATTTTGAAAAAAGAATATTATTTTAAAATCCAACATTTTTTTAACAACTCAAGAAAAATTTCTAAATTTGTTTTTTTAAAGCATGAGAATTTTGAAAATTGTCAACATTTTTTCCTACAAAAATAAATTTGTATTCTGGACATTTCTTTAGATGGCGAACATTTTCCATATTATTAGAGAACAAAATTTTCAAACCAAGAACTATTTGCAAATTCTGAAATTTTTGAACATGCTTTTTCTAATACCTGAACAAAAATTTGAAAAGCTAACATTTTTGGATCTATGAACCAAATTTTGAAACTCGGAAAATATTTTGGAATAGGCAAACATATTTCAAATTTGTGAAACATTTTTTGGAATTTGAGAACAAAAAATGAAAACAAGAACATTCCTTGAACATTTTTTGGAATTTGAGAACAAAAAATGAAAACAAAAACGATCGAGTAAGCATTCACGAGCTACCAGAAAATTGGCGATAACAAGGCTGACCAGTGGTACTTGGCCCCCCTGACTCACGTAAACTCTGAAGAAAAGGAAAAGGGCCTATGAGAAAGCCCACTAATGGCCGGTATATGTGGGATTAGCCCTTGCGCCGCCGTCGTCATGCGACTCCTACCTCCTGGCCGCCGTCGCCCTCCCTGCTCAGTGCTACAGTATGATCAACAGCGACGCGGGTGCTTCACCCCTTGATTCTTCAAGCTTCAGCTGACGATCTACTGAACTAGCCATGGTAACCACACTACCCTGTCTATTAATCTTTCTCAGTTCTCTTTCTATTCGTGTCACACTTATATGTCAGGTTTAATTACTTAATACTTTGGTTTTGTTATCTATGATGCTGTGAAGATTTTTGTGATCCTGCACGCCGTGCTGTAAATTTTCGTCCTGCAACAAATTATCATCTATTAGTTCATATCTATGTAAAAAGATTCATATTACGAATTTATACAATGTATCTAATTTGTAGAATTCAGCTCAAACTCGATGAAGAGAAATGTGTCTCCAAACACCATTCAAAATTATTCATTTTTAAAGCATTTTGATGCGACCTGTTATAATTCTCTCAGTCTCAATGGCCTACGTAAAGCAAATTTATTCGACTATTAAAATCGTCAAGACACGTCTTTGCACTAAAATGCAAGACAACTTGCTTCGTCTTTGCATGATAAGCTACATTCACAGATAATTTGAAGCTAAGATACCAAATAATTATTTTACTGGCAATTAAAGAGACAAATTTACAAATTCAAATGTACTGATGTTTTTATAACACCAAAGCAAAACCTTTATAATACTACATGGTTTTTTTTTCACACTTGATATTTTTTTACCAACTTGGCTTGGCCCTCCCATGTCCAAATCCTGACATTTTATAAAGCATAAATTATTTTTAAATTACAAAATCATTTTTTTACAAAAAGTGATTTTTGAAAAAGTTGAAAACAGGAACGTTTTTCTATGTTTTGAACAATTTACAAAAGACACACATTTTTTTGAAAATTATGAACATGTTCCAAAAAACAGAAAATGAAATAAAAATAAACTTGAAAAAGAAAATAAACAGATAGAATACAAAAAAAAGGAGAGAAAGAAAAAGTAAAAAAGAAAGAGGAAAACATATAATGAAAAAAAGCCAGTTTAGATTGCTAAAACCAAAAAGAACGACTAGGAACCTTCTAGAAGGAAGGTCCCAAAATAGTAGAAGTCAGTTAAGAAAAACATTCACTAAACGGGCCCGCCAACTACATTATTCGCTTCGCTCGATATATGTGTTTATTCAACAACTTGATGCAACGAGCGTCAGTTAGTAAATTCTCCGGGATCACCAATTAAGGGGTACCTCTTGCAAATGTCACTCCCACCTTCCTAGAGGTTAAGAAGTGGCGCACTGCATGTGCGCCCTTGTCGCAACCTGACTGTTTTTTTTTTCATAGAAGATGTTTTTTATCTCTTAAACCGGGTGTTCAAATCCTGAACCGTTTTCATCGTCGGATTTCTCGTGTCGAGATATTCGAAACTAGAACCCATAATAGGTTTCAATGAATTTATTTTTCATGAAAAACAGTAAGAAAAAAAACAGAGCCGGAAGCATGTTTTTCCCCAACTTTTTTGCCTTTCCGAGACACATAACTCTCGGAAGCAAATCTGTGTCACAACGAGAAGCAAATATTTGCTTCTCGAGAAAGCAAAAAAGTAAAACACGCTTTTTCCCTTTACGAGAGGCACAATTGTGCCTCTCGCGAAAGAAAATCCATGGCCCCACCAGAATAAAATCCGTGCATCCCATGGAAGCAAAAAAATGCGTTTTTTCCTTTTTGTCAAAGGCACGTTTGTGCCTCTCACGGAGCAAATCTGTACATGCACAAGAAGCAAATCTGTGCCTCCCATCGAAGCAAAAAACACGTTATTTTTCTTTTTGAAAGGCACAACTCCCGTGAAAGCAAATATGTGCCTATACAAGAAGCCAATATGTCTCATTTGTGGAAGCAAAAAAAAAGTTTTTTCCTTTTCCCTGAGGCACAACTATGCTCCTTGCAGAAGCATATCCGGGCCACCACAGGAAGCAGATATGTGCATCCCATGGAAGCGAAAAAAATGTTTTTCGCTCAAAATTTCTAGGCGATTCTTTTCTCTCTCCAACACCTAGAGAAAAGCCAAAAACACATACAGAACAAAAACTTGAGTAAGTGTCAGCATGTGACAAGTGGCGGCAGCTGCGAGCGCACCACGGGTACCTCTTGATTTTTTTTTGAGAATTCGGTACCTCTTAGTAAGTTGTTCTCAAACTTCTCTCGCTTCATGCGAGATTGATGGATCTGTCTCACCCAAGGAGGGTGTATGGTGGGCCGGCATAGTAGAGTTAGATTTGTTAGTTTCATTTGTTTCCTTGGTTTCGTTCTTTTTATTTTTCTTTTCTATTCTTACTTTGTTTATTTCAAATAAATTATGAAGTTTATAAAATAATAATCGCACATTGAAAAATGTTAGTGCAGTGTTTGTTCATGCAATTTTTAGAAAATGCTTGGGTTATTTAAAAATATGTTTGGGACATTTTAAAAAATACGCATTTCCCAAAAGGTTGAAGATATTTTTCCAAATGTTTATAGAATTTTTAAAAAGTCTGAGTGATTTTTAAAACATGTTTTGTACTATTCAAAAAATGTTCAGCGTCTATTTAAAAAATATTTTCATGTATTAAAAAATTTCAAACATATATTTGATTTTTTATACAATGTAAAACGTTGTTCTCAAATTTTTTAATTATATTTTCTACCATTGAGAAAATGTTCAATGTCTATTCGAAAAACGTAACATGTTTTTGGAAAAAATGGTGGAAACATCTATCAAAAAAATGTTTACGTGTACCAAAAAAAATATATTCCACGTTTATACAAAAAATTAAAATATACACTGAAATGGGAAAGGTGGTGATGACAATTTAGTGTTCTCTCGTGTTGTCGCTAGAGGAGGTTGACAAGGGGACACGGTAGTTTATTCCCAAATCATTTTGCTACACCACCAGGAGGCAGGAGGAAGTCGGCTGTACCTATCAACGGAGTAAACATTTATCCCGTGAAGTCAAGTCAAGGTGTCTCAGCGGAGATGCTTGAAAGCATCCAAATTTCTGTTACTTGTCCCTGATGGTGCTTAGTGGTTAGCCTTGGTAATTGTCTACTCTGTATTTCTCGTTCCAAATAATTTAATTCTCAAAATTGAAGGAAATAGGATCAGCACCTACCGCCACTTCACCAAAGTTGTTGTCTTGCTTTTGAAGCAAAGGCAGACCTCCAATCATCTCTAAATCTGGATCAAAACTTATTGAGCAGGTACGGGCTCCACTAATCCTACCAAATGGCATTGATGCTTCGGCCTTTCCTGCTCATTGGCATTACGTACCTAATATTGTAGATGGAGGCATCTGCCAACAAAATTTGTAGTACAAGCTATCGCTGTCACCAATTACAACACCGGGAATAACTTCTGAACAACGAATGAGAAGGAAAGCCAATGATTCGGTACCATGTGAAAAGGCAGCATCGGTAGAAGCTTATAGAAGTAGGCAACACCACTTTCACGTGTGAGTGTGACTGATTGTTGTTGTTACTATTGAAGATTAACCCGCAAAGAATTAAAAGTAGCAATGTGGCCCTAGCAAATGCGCGGGCTAGTGTATTTAACAAAGATAGGTTACACCCAGTAGATATTTGTCACTTTTACTGATTGGTTGTCAACTTGTGGTTGGAAACAGAAATTTACCCTTAGAATTCCATGGGGTGATTTTCAAGATAAGAGGATTCCTCGCTCACAGAAATATCCGACGCACACATTTGCGTCGAATTCTTCAGTTGTGATGTGTTCCATGGGATCGTCGTTGTGTGGTCCTAGCTTGGGTTCTTAATTGTCAATAAATCATGTCCATCGTATCTCTAGGCATTAATTACAACAATCCTCTTTCTTGGTGATGGACGAACCTCACAGGAAATTTAACTTAAGTAGAACTACAAATTAGGTGCAATAACAAACTAAATGCAAGAGTTAGAACTTCTGTATGTTTCGCACGATGTAATAACAAAGGCAGGTGAATAAAATATACAATATTTCTGTTCAAGTTTTAAATGCACAGGCTACAAAAATATCTAGTAGAGAATGTCTACATATGAAATTATATCCATTCTACAACAAATTATCAATTATAATTATATTATAAACCATGTCTAGACTAAAGAAGTTAATTTTTTAATCTATTTATTTAGGCGGCGTTGTGGGGCGGTGGCGTGGCTGCGGCGGCACGAGGGTGTCTGAGTGTGAAGTTTCACGTGGTTGCAGCACGCTAAAATTATACGAGAAACCTTTCTTCCCATAAATTTGTAGGACGGAGGAGGTGATTATACGGGATCCCGTATAAAAATTCAGGTTTACGGAGCTGTTGGAGGCCTTTTTTTGCTCCAACCTTCCTGTAAATGATAGTTTTTTTTTAGAGATATGGGAACTATTGGAGCTGCTCTTAGTAAGGCATAAGTATATTTACTAATACAACTTAAGGAAAAAAAGTATGATTCAAGAATAGGGATAAAACCCATTTGTTAACATGATCACAAATACATCAAGGCACTAATTATTGTTGAACGACAATAAAGACAACGAATATATTTGTCCATACCCATATAAATAGTAGTTTTGAGATTATTTTTTTATTTGATTCCATGAGAAAGTGTCAAGAAAAATCATTGTGTAGGCTCACAAAGGGAGTATTTGTCATCAATAGTGCCGTCATCTATTGTAGTGAGACAGATTAATGACATTAGAGTGTAGGATTGCCTAATTAGGTTTGTAAGAGAGGGACTTGGAAGTCAGTTATGGTGTGTGATGGGCTTGAGGTAGTGAAGGGATGTCGGTGCATAGGTATCATGGTGACAACCACTGAAAAGCCGACCACCACCATACTGATAGCATGTCCATGAGAAAGGGAATTAGTAGAGGAGATGCAGATAGAATCTCCTTCCCTTTTTTTTTTCATATTTTGCTCAAGAGTATTATTCTTGATATATATACCTAAGGCAGTAAGGCTGATTGTGTTTACTACATTAGACATATATAACACATAAGTTGGCTTGTTGTACTTTGATGATGAATTTATCAAACTGTAAAATAGAGCAATGACTTTAAGGTTTAATGGTTACTTCTTAGTTGCATGCATAGTTGGTGCGTAAGTGTAATTCCTAAATACATCTTGCTAGATGAAACCGATGGGAGTCAAAAAAATGGATAGAAAACGTATAAAGGAGGGCTTGGACTGGATTATTCCAAAAATACATCCTACTGGGTATTGGACAGGTTAATAGATGATTACCCTATTATTTTCAACCTGTAGGAAGTTCACTGGTTGCATCACTGAAAGTTGTATTGTTGTAATGCGATATACATTGCTTCGTGAATAGATGTAATTTGAGCATTTTAAATTTCAGATTCATACATAACTACACCACTGCATGCAAACAAATCAAGAACAAAAATGCTTAGCATTAGCATTAGTCATAGGCCCATAGCCTCGTCTTGCTGCAAACCGTGAAAGCCACATCTTAGGATTAGAATGCCTTTCTTTTTTACACGGGCTCAACCACGCAACTCCCACAGAATATGGGGCAGGAAGAAGGTGGCAGCATTGACAGCTCATGCCATGAGAGGTGAACAATTGAGTTACCTTGGAGGCAGCCATGAACTAATTAATTACTTGCATACCTTAACTTCATATGCACAAAAAATAAAGACTAAAATGGGCCCGCTAATATGACCTAGTCACCCACTTATTAATTATTAATTATGTAATAAGATTTCTGTATATCAACACCGAACTATGGAGATCGGGTGATGACATATCCATTCCCTGGTATGTAATAACTAGTACATCATGTGGATGCATGTAGCAAAACTGAACGAAAAGAAAAAAGGATGATGGAATATTGATGAGTATAAGTATTATGTGCCCCATGAATGCACACTCAAGCTAGTCTAAGAACATGACCGGCACTTAGCAAGTTAGCATACGTTGTGTCACTAAGGGTGAGGCCTACCATTGAGAGAATTTTATTAGCGTAAGTGTGATGTATATGCATGACGCCTCATCCGTGTACTACAAAGTGTTATTTTGTGAAAGAGTGCTGGAAATCGGGAACATATCTCTTTGTTTCTTTATCATGGCGTAGGCCCATCATAGGAGGTACTTGATTCGTCATGGAATTATCTCCTACAGTTCTGGACGAGAGCATCAATGCCTCCCACTTTCACAGCTGCTTTCGTGAGGGAAAGGAACATTTTGGACCAGGAGGCATCTTAATGGCATGAGCTCTTATTAATAGGACCATGGAGTTGCTACCGAGCCAACACACTAATGTAGCTGCCAGGTACAACGCACAAGCAAGCTTAGAGGAAGCAAGAGCGGAAGAGCCCCCTGTCTCCCGTCAGGTGATAAAAGGAGGAGATAACAAAGGTAGGTCGCTGCCCTGCTCGTTATCCCTGTATACTATACGTAGTTGTAATTGTACTCAATCTGCTGATCTATTGTACAATCAATTAGGATGGCCGACGCGGTACTGGGCAGCGTGACAAACGCTCTCGATATTGTGTTCAAGATCAAACATGCTGTGGATACAGTTAAACGGAATGAAAAGGAATGCCAAAAGATCAAGAGGCGTGTGGAGAGGGTCGGGCACACGCTCTCGTTGTGCCAAAAGGACGCGGAGCTAATGAACCCCGAGGGGAGCGGCACTGCACTGGAGGCGCTGCGTGAGATCCTCGCCGAGGCGCTCGAGCTCGTCACAGACTGCCAGGAAGAGACCAACATGTGTTGTCTCCTCATAAAGGCCGGGGAGATGTCCAAGCAGCTCAACCAGGTGGACCAGAGTATATCTTGTATAAACTCCGAGGTGTCGCTTGCCATCATGGTCTGCATTGCGCCGCGCACCAAGCCACTTGTACGTTAAGTTTTCCATGCATAGCACATAATCTTTTTATTGGTGTTTCTTTTGATTTTACCATGAATAATGCATATATAGCTGAAGGATGGTCACTGTCTAACAGAAACTCTACCAAGTACCGGATGGACAAGGCCGTTCGCTCCAATTGGTATTATGGGGTGAACCTTTTGTACATTCTACAAATTCTTACAATATTAATATTTATCTATATTATACTCCCTCCGTCTCAAAGTAAGTATCACTTACTTAGTACAAGTTTGCACTAAAGTTGTACGGCGACACTTATTTTGTGATGGAGGGAGTAGGCGTTTTGGCCATATAATTCTACTCTTACATTATATAATTCTAAGCTTGCATCCCTTGGTTGCTCAGGATCAACAACTATAAAACCTATTTTGCGAAAAAACCCCTACAAAACCTATGATATTTTAGTATATGAACTTTTAAATAATAATAATATCATTTAAAGACAATATTGGCATGTGGTTCATCAACCCTTTTTTTGAGTAAATGATCATAATACCCTACCAAACGAAGCTTATCTGTTATTGAATTAACCCCTTAGTGTTTTATACAGTCCATTAGCTTATCTCTACTATTTAACCATATTAGTGATAACATATGTCATTACTGTGAAGGACAAACGAACACGGAGTGTACCACATACAATTTCTGAAGTTGCCGTTGAGATAAAGGTAGCGTTGGACAAAGTTCGGAGGAACAAGGCAGAGTGCAATGAAATTGAAAAGCGTGTGAATGGAGTCAACGCCCTCCTTTCACAGTTTGGAAATACAGAACTCATGAAGGACCCATACATGAGGGCTTCAATAGAAAAGCTACATACAACCTTTTGCATTGCTCGCACACTCGTCATGGATTGTTAGAAAAGAAATATCATTTTCATCCGATCTGGTTGGGAGTTGTCAAAACAGTTACATGAGGTACTAGAGAAAATTGATCTTGCCCTTGATGAGATGATCACCATCAGTTCTGGCTATGAATGTACAGTGTGACAAAGTGGCGTGCCTCCATCCTAGCCTCTCAAGGTATTTTCATCTGCCTCAACCTCAGCTAGCCATAGTATATTCCACCACGTATATAGTTTGAAGGATCCCAATATGCAATTATCAATTTCGAGTGCAAAGATGACATGCAGTCGCAAGTTTTTTTTACCTGCATGACATTTTCACTCCTGAAAAAATAGGTCGACAACGTCCTAGCTAGTTTGGCAACACAAAGTTTCATACCAGAGTAAATCATTATGTGATACTGATCAATTTTGTACCTCCATTGAGCCGACATCACGATATAGAGCCCCAAAAGTTCATTGTTCTGAAGCAATGCCAATAATACAATAGATAACATAAACATACTTTAATTAATTAAGTTGCTAAACACCCACTATAATAAAGGGCTACACAATTTGAGTTATAGTGAACTAGGGCATGATTTGATTAGTTTTGCCTCATCAATGTCACTCATGCGGAAGGCATTCATTTTGGTTAAATTGCAGTGCAAAATTGAAGTAAATGATCATGATAAAAGGATGGTGGCCAAACCGTGAATCGATTATGGAATCCAAGAATAGTGCAATTTGTCTGAATAAAATTGGATACTTGATGGTTGTATTAAACATATCAATGGCTACCTACTTTGGCAACCAATAGTGGTTTCCATTAGCCCAGTCAGGTTTTTTTATGAAGTTCATAATTAGGTCTCCAAGATTTTTATCTATGAAGAAAAAATCCAGACACTCTATGTCTAGTTTATGTCCCCTCCATATATTATGGGGGGTTGTGTGAGAATAAAGGAGTGCTTCTGTTTATGTTGATATATCTATGACAATGCTATATATGAGTGGGTTACATACGCATGATGAAATGGTAAATCTAAATATTAGAACTTCTCATTCTTTAGTCTGTAGGCAAAGTTTTGGTGTTATCGCTACATTATACGGGACAAAACTAGGAAAGACTTGTGTTCTTGATAATTGAATTTTATTTTAAATGAATGAATTACTGCTATAAATTTTGGTAGATAAATGTTATTATCAAGTTTCATGAAATAGTTATTACTTCTGGTGCTTCCTAAAATATATATGTGCACTATTTAAAATTTGTACAATACCGTCGGCACATCGACCATTCTACCACTAGTATTTATTGATAGTAGCAATAAGGCAAAATTTGTCAATGTAAAGTGAGGAGATTCTAACATTTAAGATCCCTAATCACATACATCAATTTAAATTTACTTGGTTGAGCACATAATTCGGGAAAAGATAAGGGAAACATCTCGGTTCACGTAGCCAGAAATAATATATTTATTTTTTATGAACAAGTTAGTATTTTTTACCATAATATTTAAGTTCATATGTTCATCCTTGTGTGTGTAAAGTTATGGACCATATCATTTCATACCACTAAAAATATACCGACTACCAGAACAACGCCCTAAATTAAGGATAACCCTATTGAAGTGATCAAAGGATTTTTTGAGAGAGCCTCATAACACTACAAAAAACACATCCGTGACATTATGGCCTGAACGAAAAAAAATTTCGGTCATGGTTATGACACTTATATGACGATAATTGTGAAAAAACATGTATCATCATAGATGTGGTGGGTTCCTACTTCTATGACAAAAAATCATGATAGCACATAGACGCACCTTCATGACAATCTGTGGGCCGTCCATGACCTAAAAATTGTGGTAGAAGTGAGGCCGAGGAAAATTTCGCGGAGTTCCCGGTTACGGTGGGTGGTCGGGGGCCAAGCAATGCAATGTGGTTTGCGCATTTCTCTCTCATACATGCACGCGTGAGAGACGTGTTCGCTGTCGTGGTTCTAAGACTGACAGTAGAAAGGGGGTAGGTATGGACAGGCAAGATCTCAGCTACGGTGAAGGTGTACACACAAGGTTTACAAGTTCAGGCCCTTCATGGTGGAAGTAACAGCCCTACGTCTCGGTGCCCGGAGGCGGTCGATTGGATTATGCGTGTGATATTACAGAGGGTGCGAACCCTTGTGCCAGAGGAGGAGGGTGGCTTATATAGAGTTCGCCAGGACCTCTCCCACCCTCCATTACAAGGGAGTAAATGTACATAAAGTGGTGGCATTACTGGTAACGCCAGCCTTAAGTGCTATTAATGGCCTTAAAGACTACGGAGTGAATGCGTGTCCGTTGCACGCTGAGTGACTCCTGGTCTTCGGGAGGTCGAGTGATTCTCTTGTTAGTCGAGTGACAGTAGGTAGGGAGACTCCCGAGTGACATGATGTTGAGTGGATTGCACTCGACACCTTTGACCGGGGGCCTCACGGAGTCTCTTGACCTTCTTGCCTTCTTTGGTAGTGACCTTGGGTAGGACATATAGGTCAGGCCTATGACCCTACCCCAGGTCTGTATCCTCATCAGTAGCCCCCGAATGGATTAAGGTATGAGTGAAAAGTAGGTTGAAGTTGAATCCGCTCCGAGCTTCATGTCTTCACGAGTATCTTCTGCGATACTTCGGTGTCGACTCAGTCGCCTTGATCCATGTGTTGAGTGCTGTGTTGGAGCGCGGGATCTTGGGCGAGATTGTCTACAGTGTATCCCGGATTTCACGGGATATGAAATTTTGGGAAAGCGCGCGGGGTGGAGAGCGCCGAAACAGGCGGGCCGGATAAGTAGCGATGCCTTGATTATCGTGCCGCCTTTTTCGCCACGTATGCTGCGCGCAACTGTTGCAGGATTTGATGGGATTGCTTGGTCCCATGCGTCAGTCACTCGGAGATGGCCCTTTATAAGGCGACGGGTCCGAGCCGCTGGTACTGTGCACGCCTGTTCCTTTTTCTTTCTCCTCTGCTTCTCCACCGCGTCCAGCTCCTCCGCTCTCGACGCTGCTGCTCTCCAGCCATGGTGAAGGACAAGACGGCGACGCTAGAGCACGCTAAGAAGGTGACGGGGGCGGCGAAAGGCAAGAAACAGACCCGCGGGTCTTCGTCGCATGCGGGGCTGCCGCCGGGTTAGATCCAGGGCGATTGGATCCGGTCTTCGATCCGGCAGGAGGATCTAGCCGAACTGGAGGAGTCCGGATTGATCGCCAAGGGAGCGGCGAGGCTGCCGAAGGGGGAGATGGAGCCGCAACCTCGACCGCGTGAGTGCGTTCTGCTCGCCACCCACGTCGACCGGGGTTTCTCGCTCCCTCTGCATCCTTTCTTCCGGAGATTCTTGAACTTCTTTGGCACTCAGCTCCACCATTTTTCTCCCAACACCATCACATATTTAGCTGTGTTTGTATCGATGTGTGAGGACTTCTTAGGGTGTCGACCGCACTGGGGTCTTTTCAAACACATCTTCACCATTCGTTCCCAGTCGGTAAAAAAGGCGAAGTCGAGTGACTCAAAAACCCACATCATCCAGATGTGTGGGGGTTTAGGTATCCAAAAGAGGAATATGAGTGCCTTTCCCGCCATGACTCTCCTTGAATCTATAGAGGATGGCAGTCGACCTGGTTCTACTGCCAGGATGTCGCAGCTCCGGGTCAGTCGACTGGTCTCCCCCCTTCTTGTTTGACCGTATCCAGACTCCTGCCCCACTGAAAGTAACCGCTGATGAGACCATGGAGACGAGGATGTTGGTGGATAGAGTGGTCCATCTCATCAATGATGGTGTTACCGACATGGACTTGTTGGAAGTGTTCCTCAGTCGACGCATCCAACCTCTCCAAGCCCGCGATCACCCGATGTGGTTGTATTCTGGGCCGGATGACACTGCTTGGGTCCATCCAGAAGAAGTGTCGTCTGAAACCCTAGCTTTGTGGCTGAGGGGCATCACAGGCAACCAGGACAACCCAGAGGACCTAGGAGATTTGTCCCCTTCAGCGACGGAAACCCGCCCGACAAGGTATACTTTTTGTTCCGACTGCTTCCCGCTCATGCTCCGACTGTACTTTATGTTGACTGACTCTCGCTCGACCGATTTGTTCTGCAGGTATTCACTGAGATGCATTCGATGTCCAACGGTGAACAAGCTTTGGAGCAGGGCCAGGAGGGGGAGGACAGTGCGGAGGAGAGTGGTGAGTGGGAGTCTCCAGGACAAGATGAGGAGGAGGAGAGCGAGGAGTCGGACGAGGAGGAAGAAGTCGACTCGCCACCGCGCTCCGAACGTCGATCTAAACAGCAGCAAGATCCAGCTGGCGGGCGCGGGAAAAGCGTGGGCCCGAGTGCCAATACTCAGAAGCGCACTCGGACGTCGACTTCGGAGCCGACGGAGAAGGTGGCCAAGCAGCCTAAAGTTGCTCCTCCCAAGGCTCAGAAGACACTGTCACGAATTAAGATGGACGTCCCTGTTGCTTCGGGGTGAGTATCTCGCTTGCGTTTTCGTAGGTCGACTGAAGATTTTCTTGTTCTGACCGACCAATTCATGTGTCCTTCCAGTCCCACCTCTGCTGCCACTGACATGGACATTGACAAGGCACTAGGAGACGAAGAGGCCACCTCGCGAGCTGGTAAGTTCGTTCAACCAAGTTCTATTTAGTCGAGTGGGTGGTCAATCGACTGAAAATTTGATACTTCTCTCTTTATGTAGCTCTGCAAGAGATCGTTGTGCTTCCTGATGACGAAGAAGAAGAAGTGCCTCTACAGGAGAGGAGGAAGAAGAGTGGAGGATCAAGCAGGAGGAGGCTTGAAGTCCAAGTCCCTCAGTCGACACCGGCGCCTGAGGCGATAGTCGAATGTTCCGAAGGGCCAGTTCGGACCAATGTCACATTTGCTAACCCGCTGACGACTGATCGTCTGTTGGGTCGACTGCACAGACACCTGCTGCACCGGTGCAACTCCACTCGTCCGACCCGGTAACTACTTCGACCACTCTAGAGCCATCCCTCTTTGCTATGTATCAAACTCCAGAAGACTCGCCGGGCGCCGCTAGGGAAGCTCTTCGTCAGGTGAACCTTGTCATGGAGCAGGTGAAAGTGATGCATGAAGCTAGTCAGATAGCTTACAACGTCAGCATTGCCCTTCAGACCAATGTTCTGGTCAGCAAAATTCTGACTGAACTTTTGAGTGTTGCTTTATATCTGATCACCCACTGGGTGTTCCTTCGTTTAGAACTCAGGAAATCTTCAATTCTGCATTGTTCGAATCAGTGGGGGCATGCCGAGTGCACCCACTGGGTGTAGTCCCCGAGACCACGGTCGGCTGCTGGCAGTTGACTGAGGTCTAATGACGTCTCTCTCTCTCTCTCTCTCTCTCTCTCTCTCTCTTTTGAACTCACGCTGGGCAACCCTTGCTGAGTATTGATCTGATCCAGTGGGGCATGCTAAGTGCACCCACTAGGTGTAGTCCCCGAGACTACTCTTGAATATTTAATTCGGCAGTAGTCTTAGAGTAATTCTTCTCCTTCATTGTCGCTTATATCTGTCGACTGACATGTCTGTCTTTCTGGCTGCAGAGGTCTTGTGATCTGGGAGCTCGGCTTACCGAATTAAAGAAGAAGCATACCAGCATTGAACTTGACCTCGAACTCACGAAGAAGAATCTGAAGACTGCTCAAGAAGAAACGGCCATCATGGGAGGTAATCACTCGACCATTTTTTCTGCTTTGTAGCTTCACACTTCGCACTGGATTTTCTTTCAGTCTCTTTGAACCGAGTGATTTCACACAAGCAGATGTGCGTAGTGAAAATCCCCAACTTCAGTCTCATCTGAAGAGTGTTGTTTCTTTAGAGAGGATGAAGGAGGCTTTGGAGTAGAAGGATCTGGATCTGGCAGCTGCTCAGAAGGAAGCACGCGAGAAGATGAAGCTTGCGGACCAAAAGCTGGCTTCGGTCAGCAAATTGGAGGAGGAGAACGCGAAGCTGAAGACTGCCATCTCGGACGCCAATCGAGAAGTCGAGAAGCTGAAGAAGGACAAGGAGAATCTGACCACTGAAGTTGGCAGCCTCAGGACCAAGAAAGACAAGCTGGAGTCGTATCTGGAGCAACTCGCCGCGACATTTGTTCTGAAGCTTGAAGGTATGATCATTCGACTGGAATTAATTTGTCACTGACTAAACTTTGTTGTCATGCCGTGGACTCATCATTTTTCGCAATGGGACAGAACTGTGTCAGGACTTTGAGGCTGAAACCGGGTGGGTCGAGACGGGTCTCGACCCCATCAACTGTCCGAAGACCAGGAGTCACTCAGCGTGCAACGGACACATATTCACTCCGTAGTCTTTAAGGCCATTAATAGCACTTAAGGCTGGCGTTACCAGTAACGCCACCACTTTATGTACATTTACTCCCTTGTAATGGAGGGCGGGAGAGGTCCTGGCGAACTCTATATAAGCCACCCTCCTCCTCTGGCACAAGGGTTCGCACCCTCTGTAATATCACACGCATAATCCAATTGACCGCCTCCGGGCACCGAGACGTAGGGCTGTTACTTCCACCATGAAGGGCCTGAACTCGTAAACCTTGTGTGTACACCTTCACCATAGCTGAGATCTTGCCTCTCCATACCTACCCCCCTTTCTACTGTCAGTATTAGAACCACGATAGTTGGCGCCCACCGTGGGGCTGCTGTCTTAGCGACTTATTAGTGAAGTTGCAAGTTTTTCCAATCATCATCATTGTTTCCGGCGGTGAGTTGGTTGAGGGCCGCGAGATCCATCTCGGCGCGCTCGTTTTCGTCGCCAACGACTCGGCGTGGCTTCTGGAAGCTCCACTCGACGTTGAGGCGCTCCCCGTCCAAGGGGCGACGCACTTAAGCGCGTGCGTTCGTGGAGTCCTTCTTCGGCAGCCGTCGACCCAGTATCAGTCGGCTCCGATGGCATCTCCCCCCCCGCTGTTCACCGCCGCAAGCGATCCGGTCGGTCGCGGCTTCAGCGGTTGGTGAAGCATGTGGTGGATCGGCGTTCGGCCACCCATCAAGTCGCGACAATCGAGCCCGACGAGACTCTCCACGGTCTGTTCGACCTGTCGACTGGCTCCACGGAGACTGCATCCGAGTGCGATAGCAGCGATCCTGCGGCTGAAATCCTGATGGTCGATGGTCCGCGCGGCCCACCTGGCTTTCACCGCGAGGATGGCGAAGATGCTGGCGGTGATCCGTCATGGGTCCACGAGGAGTATCATCCTGAACCTCTCTCTTCGCAGCGGAGGGAGGAACTTCGTCGCTGCAACATGGATGCACTCAACACACCCATTGTTGGAGAAACTCCCGAGGCTCGGGCCTTGGAGGAGGCGTGCTTGGCTAATTTGGCTGAGCGCACTCGACTGGAGAACTTGCAGCGTGCTCTCGACGAGCGAGATCGGGAGCGAGTCCCTGAGTCCAATCAACGACAGATTTTCCCGCCTCCACCTAAGGTATACCGTACTCTGATTCAGAACCTCATAGCTGCGGCCCGAATTGCAGAGTTGATCCAACCTTCCCAGTCAGAGGCTGGCTGAGGGTTAGAGTAGATCCGGGCCTTGCTCCGAGCAGAAGGAGAGCAGAATTCTGCAGTGTCTCAGTCGTGGAATATGATCCACAGCAGATCCGTGGTAGCGGATACAGTCCAGTCGGCCCATAGCCCAAGATTGCCCCCGCGACATGAAGATCATGGGCAGTATGATTGCCAGTTCGACCGTGATAATCATCGTCGAGTGCCAACGCCTCCTCCGAGGAGTGCGTCGTACGTGCCTCGGCAGAACGATGACAGACGTTGTCGCAGGGACGAGCGTAGAGCTCCAGTCGACCCAAGAGAGCCGGGCTTCGATGCGAGATCCATTCTCGTCCAAGGCCTGGTCGACCGGAACAGAGCGCATAGAGAAGACCTTGGCAGAGATTGTCCGAGTGGCAGCAAATTACATGTTTCCGGCCCATAGTGTTTCAGCAGAGCCATCAGGGCACTAGTGATTCCCCCCAACTTCAGGTTGGCAATGGGAGTCAGTAAGTTCATTGGGGAATCCAAGCCTGAAACCTGGCTTGAAGATTACCGAGTGGCTGTGCAAATTGGAGGCGGAAACGATGAGATAGCAATGAAACATCTCCCTCTCATGTTGGAAGGGTCGGCCCGAGCGTGGTTGACTCAGTTGGCCCCAGGCAGTATACACAGTTGGGAGGAGCTATCTCGAGTGTTCGTAAGAACCTTTGAGGGCACGTGCAAGCTACCAGCAGGTTTGCCCGAGCTGCAGCATTGTGTGCAGAAACCGAATGAGACTTTGAGGGAATTCTTTCAGAAGTGGACCACTTTGCACCACACCGTTGAGAATTTATCAGAGCATCAGGAAGTGTGTGCTTTCAAGGAAGGCGTCAAGTACCGAGAGTTAGTTCTGAAATCGGTCGGACTGGAGATATGACTCTGACCCGGATAATGGAGATAGCCACCCAGTACGCTACCGGAGAAGAAGAGGATCGACTCCGTAGCGGGAAGAGTAAACCAGTCGGCCAAGAGGCCGGTGGGGGTGGCTCCAGTCGGAAACAGAAGCGTAAGGCCGAACCAGCGGCACCCGGAGAGATTGCAGCAGTGGCTCAAGGAAAGTTTAAGGGAAAGCCTAAGGGGCCCTGGCCCCCCAAGAAGGTAAATGATCAAGCAGGAAATGATGTGCTGGATTTGCCGTGTCACATCCACACGAAGAAAGATGAAGAAGGTAATCTGATTTACCCAAAGCATACCACTCGACAATGTCGGCTTCTGATCCAACAGTTCCGAGAGAAACAACCCAATGAGAAGGAGAAAGAGTCGGATAGAGATGAAGACGAAGAGGAAGATGATGGTTACCCCAAGGTCAATCCACTCTCATGATTTTTGCTGATGTTGAGAGCAAGAGTCAGTTGAAGGTTATCAACAGAGAGGTGAATATGGTTGCTCCGGCGATGACGACCACGTACCTGAAATGGTCCCATACAGCCATCACATTTGACCAGTCAGACCATCCTGCTCGTGTAGCCACCCCCGGGAGGCAAGCGCTGGTGGTCGACCCAGTGGTCGGTGGCACTCGACTAACTAAAGTGCTGATGGATGGTGGTAGCGGTCTGAATATCCTGTATGCTGAAACCTTGAAGGGGATGGGCATCCTGATGTCCAAGCTTAGCGAGAGCAATATGAGCTTTCATGGCGTTATCCCCGGAAAGAAAGCCGAATCACTCGGCCAGATCACTCTCGACGTGGTTTTCGGTGATTCCAAGCATTACCGTAAAGAAAAGTTGTCATTTGAAGTCGTGGATTTCCAGAGTGCTTATCATGCCATCCTGGGGAGGCCGGCATACGCACGATTCATGGCTTGAACATGTTACGTGTACCTCAAGCTGAAGATGCCTGTCCCCAAAGGTGTGATCACAGTCACTGGCAATCGGCAGAGAGTAGAAGAATGTTTCCAGATAGGTTCCAAAATCGCCGATGCACAGATGGTGGCGGTTGAATTCCAAGAGTATCAGAAGAGTGCAATCCGAGTGATTTGCTCCGAGCCAAGAAGCCTGCTATAGACTCTGCATTTCAGTCGACCGGTGAAACGAAGCCGACTCATATTCACCCGACTGATCCCAATGCTGCGCCGACTCATATATCAACAACACTCGACAACAAATAGGAAGAAGCGCTCATCCAGTTCCTCCGTGAGAACTGGGACATCTTCGCAAGGAAACCCTCTGACATGCCGGGTGTACCCAGAGAACTGACTGAGCACCGTTTGCGTGTCGACCCCAAGGCAAAACCCTTCAAAGAGCACCTTCGACGGTCCGCCATGCAGAAGAGAAAAGCAATCGGCGAAGAAGTGGCTCGGCTGTTGGTAGCAGAGTTCATACGTGAAATCTACCACTCCGAGTGGCTTGCCAATGTCGTCATGGTCCACAAGAAGGACGATTCACTTCATATGTGCATTGATTTCAAGCATATCAATCGGTCCTGCCCGAAAGGTCACTTCCCTCTCCCCCGTATCGATCAGATTGTTGACTCGACTGAGGGGTGTGAGCGCTTGTCTTTTCTAGATGCGTATTCCGGGTATCATCAGATCCAACTGTATGGCCCCGATGAAATAAAAACAGCCTTCATCACCCCATTCGGGTGCTTTTGCTATGTCACCATGCCATTCGGTCTTAAAATTGCCGGAGCCACATTCATGAGAATGATCCAGAAGTGCCTGCTCACCCAAATCAGTCAGAATGTGGAGGTGTAAATGGATGACATCGTGGTCAAGTCTCGCAAAGGTTCCGACCTATTGACTGACCTCGTAGAAACCTTTGCCAACCTAAGAAGGTACGATATCAAGCTTAATCCGTCAAAGTGCACATTCGGAGTTCCAGGAGGAAAGTTGCTCGGTTTTCTCGTTTTCGAACGAGGGATCGACGCCAATCCAGAAAAATTTGATACCATTCTCCAAATGAAACGCCCCGTGCGAGTGCATGACATTCAGAAGCTGACTGGTTGTTTGGCCGCCTTGAGTCGATTCATTTCTTGTCTTGGTGAAAAGGCCTTGCCTCTTTACCGACTGATGAAGAAATCTGATAAGTTCGAGTGGACTGAAGAAGCTGATACATCATTTGCAGAGCTCAAAGCCCTGCTTTCCACCCAGCCAGTGCTCGCTGCGCCAATCAGCAAAGAGCCTTTACTGCTTTACATTGCAGCCACTGGACAAGTTGTCTGTACAATACTCATGGTCGAGCGAGAAGAGGAAGGAAAAGCTTACAAGGTTTAACGCCCAGTTTATTATCTCTCTGAAGTTTTGACTCCATCCAAGCAACGATATCCTCATTATCAGAAGCTTGTCTATGGAATATAGATGACCATGAAGAAGGTTGCACATTACTTCTCTGATCACTCTGTTACGATTGTTAGCGACACACCGTTGTCTGAGATTCTGAATAACAGGGATGCAACTGGTCGAGTGGCAAAATGGGCGATTGAACTCCTTCCACTGGACATCAAGTTTGAGGCAAAGAAAGCTATCAAGTCCCAAGCAATCGCGGATTTCCTTGTCGAGTGGATTGAGCAGCAACTACCGACTCAAGTTCACTCAGAACATTGGACTATGTTCTTCGATGGATCCAAGATGCTGAACGGATCAGGTGCTGGAGTAGTATTGGTGTCCCCCCATGGAGACAAGCTTAACTATGTTCTCCAGATTCATTTTGATTCCTCCAATAACGAGGCAGAATATGAAGCACTTTTATACGGGTTGCGTATGGCCATTTCACTCGGCGTCCGTCGCCTCATGGTATACGACGACTCAGATTTTGTGGTTAATCAGGTGATGAAGGAATGGGATGTCATAAGTCCAGCCACGACTGGCTACTGCAATGCTAGTAGGAAGCTGGAAAAGAAGTTTGAAGGGTTGGAGCTTCACCATGTACCCCGATTGAAAAATTAAGCTGCAGATGAGTTGGCGAAGATAGGTTCAAAGAGAGAGGCCATTCCCCGCAATGTGTTCCTGGAACATATTCATTCACCTTCAGTTCAAGAGGATCCCTTCACTGAAGAGTCGCCACAGCCCAAGAGTGCCACGGATCCGACCGAAGTCGAAATCCCAGCCGTGGTCGACTTGATCATGGAGGTTTTGGTCATTACTCCCGACTAGACAGTGCCATACATTGCATACATTCTTAGGAAAGAACTTCCGAAGGAGGAAGAAGAGGCTCGACAGATCGTCCGGCGATCTAAGGCCTTTACTGTGATAAAGGGGGCAATTTTTCAAAGAAAGTGCAACTGGAGTCTGCCAGAAGTGCATCATGCCAGAGGAAGGTCGAGTGATACTCAGTGATATTCACTCGGGAACCTGTGGTCACCATGCGTACTCTCGGACCATCGTGGCCAAAGCATACCGAGCCGGATTTTACTGGCCGCGGGCCAACGAGATGGCTAAGGAAATAGTGGACAAGTGTGAAGGCTATCAGTTTTACTCCAACATGTCTCATAAACCCGCGTCAGCTCTGAAAACAATTCCACTCGTCCGGCCTTTTGCCGTCTGGGGACTGGACATGGTTGGACCTCTGAGGACGGGCAGGAGTGGATTTACTCATGTGCTGGTAGCAGTCGACAAGTTCACCAAATGGATCGAAGCCAAGCCCATTAAAAGCCTTGAAGCAAGCACAACTGTGAGTTTCATCAGAGAACTGATATTCAGATATGGCGTACCACACAGCATCATCATGGATAATGGATCGAACTTCGATTCTGAAGAATTCAAAGCCTTTTGTGCCTCCCAAGGCACGAGAGTCGACTACGCTTCGGTCGCTCGTCCTCAGTCGAATGGGCAGGCCGAGCGGGCAAATAGATTGATTCTCAAAGGATTGATACCCCGGTTGATGCGTAACCTGAAACATGCAGCAGGGGCTTGGGTCGACGAGCTCCCATCTGTACTTTGGGGATTGAGGACAACCCCTAACCGGTCGACTGGAAGGACTCCATTCTTCTTAGTCTATGGAGCTGAAGCCGTGCTCCCCAGTGATTTGCTCCACAATGCACCTCAAGTCGAGCTCTTCTCAGAAGAAGAAGCAGAGCAGGCTCGGCAAGATGCAATCGATCTCCTAGAAGAAGAAAGAGAGATGGCTTTGATTCGGTCGACCATTTATCAGCAAGACTTTCGTCGATTTCATGCTAGAAATGTGAGGGGTCGGGCATTTCAAGAAGGAGACCTGGTTCTTCGAGTGGACCAGCAGAGACCTCACAAGCTCGCTCCTGCTTGGGAAGGCCCTTTCGTCGTCACCAAGGTTCTCCACAACGGAGGATACCGTCTCTTCAACGTCGAACATAATAAAGATGAGCCACACGCCTGGAATGCGGATTTGCTCCGCCCTTTTTACTCTTAAATATCTAGACTAATGAGATGTAATAAGAAATACCTCTTAGTTTGGCTATCAAAAGACATAATTTGCTTTCTTTTGAGTGATTGTTGTTTATTTCTTTTGTAGGTATCGCCTTAGCTGCGAATCTGTTTCGCCTAAGATGAAGTGATAAAAATCCTACCGAGTGGTGGGTCCGCCTCTCACTCGGGGGCTTAGCTGCAGTCCAGTACTCGTCTAAGTGATAAAAAATCCTACCGAGTGGTGAGTCCGCCTCCCACTCGGGGGCTTAGCTGCAACCCAGTGCTCGCCTAAGTGATAAAAATCCTACCAAGTGGCGAGTCCGCCTCCCACTTGGGGGCTTAGCTGCAGCCCAGTGCTCGACTAAGTGATAAAAAATCCTACCGAGTGGTGAGCAATCCTCCCACTCGGGGGCTTAGCTGCAGCCCAGTGCTTGCCTAAGTGATAAAAATCCTACCGAGTGGTGAGTCCACCTCCCACTCGGGGGCTTAGCTGCAGCCTAGTGCTCGCCTAAGTGATAAAAATTCTACCGAGTGGTGAGGAAACCTTCCACTCGGGGGCTTAGCTGCAGCCCAATGCTCGCCTAAGTTTGAAAAATCCTACCGAGTGGTGAGTCCGCCTGCCACTCGGGGGCTTAGCTGCAGCCCAGTGCTCGCCTAAGTGATAAAATTCCTACCGAGTGGTGAGTCCGCCTCCCACTCGGGGGCTTAGCTGCAGCCCAGTGCTCGCCTAAGTGATAAAAATCCTACCGAGTGGCGAGTCCGCCTCTCGCTCGGGGGCTTAGCTGCAGTCTGGTACTCGCCTAAGTGATAAAAATCCTACCAAGTAGTGAGCAATCCTCCCACTCGGGGGCTTAGCTGCAGCCCAGTGCTCGCCTAAGTGATAAAAATCCTACTGAGTGGTGAGCAATCCTTCCACTCGGGGGCTTAGCTGCAGCCCAGTGCTCGCCTAAGTTTGAAAAATCCTACCGAGTGGTGAGCAATCCTCCCACTCGGGGGCTTAGCCGCAGCCCGGTGCTCGCCTAAGTTTGAAAAATCCTACCGAGTGGTGAGAAATCCTCCCACTCGCAGGCTTAGCTGCAGTCCAGTACTCGCCTAAGTTTGAAAAATCCTACCGAGTGAGGAGCAATCCTCCCACTCGGGGGCTTAGCTGCAGTCCAGCACTCGCCTAAGTTTGCAAGTTCTGAACCTCCCCCACCCCGAAGGCTATACCATCAAGAAGAAGGATGAGATTGTGTGCATTGTCAAAGGCCTCTCCAATGGTTGACAGGAACGTCAAGACCATTGCTGAGTGCCTTGCTGATGAGCTGATCAATGCTACTCAAAGATCGCCCAATCAGTTGACAGGAACGTCAAGACCATTGCCGAGTGCCTTGCTGATGAGCTGATCAATGCTGCTCAAAGATCGCCCAATCGGTTGACAGGAACGTCAAGACCATTGCTGAGTTCCTTGCTAATGAACTGATCAATGCTGCTCAAGGACCGTCTGATCGGTCGACTAGGTATCTTTCTTCAACACCTGCATCAGAGGATGACAAACAGATCCAAGTGAAGAACAGATTTTGCTCGAAGACAAACCCAACATATTCAAAGATAAATCCAGAGTTTCCTAACTGCAGATTAAAAGTACTCGGGCACCAGACCCGAAGGAGTTTTAATGGTTACAAAATCACTCGGCATTCCGAGGCAAATAAAGGTGAAGCATAATGTTTTTCAATCACTCGGCCGGAGAAGGGCTGGCCGGATTGCAGAAGCTGTCGAGGTCGATGCTGTCGGTGATGCAAGTGGCTGCCTCGAGGAAGGTGTCCATGAAGTCCTGGAAAGAGTGCTTCTTAGTGTTCGCCACTTTGAGAGCCGCCAGCTTGTCTTCCTTGGCCTCCTTGCAATGCACTCGAACCAAAGACAAGGCGACATCGGCACCACAGCGGGCAGAAGATTTCTTCCACTCTTGCACTCGGCTTGGAATCTGATTTAGTCGAGTCATCAGGGACTCGAGGTCTTGAGACAGTTCCGCCCGATGCCAGAGTTTAGCAGCCACTTGGGCCATCACCGCCTTCACTCGAGCAAGATAAGCAACCACACCATCTAAGCGCGACTCCAATCGCAGCAGATTCATTGCAACATCATCTTTCACGGGATAGTTGATGGGGTCGAGACCCGTCTCGACCCGCCCGGTTTTAGCCTCAAAGTCCTGACACAGTTCTGTCCCATTGCGAAAAATGATGAGTCCACAGCATGACAACAAAGTTTAGTCGGTGACAAACTAATTCCAGTCGAATGATCATACCTTCAAGCTTCAGAACAAGTGTCGCGGCGAGTTGCTCCAGATACGACTCCAGCTTGTCTGTCTTGGTCCTGAGGCCGCCAACTTCAGTGGTCAGATTCTCCTTGTCCTTCTTCAGCTGCTCGACTTCTCGATTGGCGTCCGAGATGGCAGTCTTCAGCTTTGCGTTCTCCTCCTCCAATTTGCTGACCGAAGCCAGCTTCTGGTCCGCAAGATTTGTTTTCTCGCGTGCTTCCTTCTGAGCAGCTGCCAGATCCAGATCCTTTTGCTCCAAAGCCTCCTTCATCCTCTCTAAAGAAACAACACTCTTCAGATGAGACTGAAGTTGGCGATTTTCACTACGCACATCTGCTTGTGTGAAATCACTCGGTTCAAAGAGACTAAAAGAAAAATCAGTGCGAAGTGTGAAGCTACAAAGCAGAAAAAATGGTCAAGTGATTACCTCCCATGATGGCCGTTTCTTCTTGAGCAGTCTTCAGATTCTTCTTCGCGAGTTCGAGGTCAAGTTCAACGCTGATATGCTTCTTCTTTAATTCGGTGAGCCGAGCTCCCAGATCACAAGACCTCTGCAGCCAGAAAGACAGACATGTCAGTCGACAGATATAAGCGACAGTGAAGGAGAAGAATTACTCTAAGACTACTGCCGAATCAAATATTCAACAGTAGTCTCGGGGACTACACCCAGTGGGTGCACTTAGCGTGCCTATACCTAGACGCGAGCCGAGAAGAGCCGGGCTCACCCCGAGCCTGCCTTAGCTCGGCTCTTCTCAAGCCGAGCCGAGCCGAGCCCAGTAGTCAGACGAGCTAGATATTGGGGCTCGGCCCGAGCTTGCCTCTTGCTCGGTGCAGCTCGGAGGCTCGGCAAGCCTAATAGCAACTGGTCGCTACCATGTGGGGCCACCATCTGGAGGACGGGGAACGGCAGTGGAGGATGGCCGGCAGCGTGCCGCGTGCGGGCGTCGGGATGCTGCTGCAGTTCATGGCCGTTCGCCGCCGGGGGAGCAAGTGGATTCACTCTGACTTGCTCGGCCATGCATGGGAGCTTGAGGTGGTCATCTGCGTTTCCGGCGGCCGCGGGGTGCAAGGAACTTGCCAGCTAGTCGTCAACTCCATCAGGCGCGGGCACGCGGCAGACCGGCAGTGAGCAGGAAGAGAACACCGACGAGTGTGGCCTCGGCCTGGTGGTTCGTCTGCGTGTAGGCAGCCGCGTTCGAGGCCGGGATGCAAAGCTTGCGCCAACGCAGGGGCTTGGGGAGGAAGGAGAGGAGGGAAGGGAGGAGCATAGGGGAGCGGTGGTGTGCTGCCTGCCAATGACGCCCGGGCAGGCGGATGCTGTGGCGGCGGCGGCAAGAAAGTGAGCAACCCTAGCGATTTGATTCCCGTCTGCCTCTCTGTAGTCATTTTGCTGGGCTAGATGGGCTAAATTGTGGTGTGTGTTGTTCATTGGGCCTTCGCTGGGCTGCGAGCTTTTAGCTCGCGAGTTGGACCAAGCTGAGCCTGGCTCGGCCCGAGGTCGAAACAAGCCTAAAAGTACAGCTCGGCTCGGCCTTTTTACTTCACGGGCCGAGCCTAGCACGGGCCGAGTTGCAGCGAGCGCGAGCCGAGCCCAAAAGCTCGAGCTGAGCGTCCAGATTTAAGTGTGCCCCACTGGATCATATCAATACTCAGCAAGGGTTGCCCAGCGTGAGTTCAAAAAAAAGAGAGAGAGATACATCATTAGACCTCAGTCGACTGCCAGCAGCCGACCGTGGTCTCGGGGACTACACCCAGTGGGTGCACTCAGCGTGCCCCCACTGATTCGAACAGTGTAGAATTGAAGATTTCCTGAGTTCTAAACGAAGGAACACCCAGTGGGTGATCAGATATAAAGCAACACTCAAAAGTTCAGTCGGAATTTTGTTGACCTGAACATTTGTATGAAGGGCAGTGCTGGCGTTCTAAGCTACCTGACTAGATTCATGCATCACTTTCACCTGCTCCATGACAAGGTTCACCTGACGAAGAGCTTCCCTAGCGGCGCCCGGCGAGTCGTCTGGAGTTTGATACATAGGAAAGAGGGATGGCTCTAGAGTAGTCGAAGTAGTTACCGGGTCGGACGAGTGGAGTTGCACCGGTGCAGCAGGTGTCTGTGCAGTCGACCCCGACGGACGATCAGTCATCAACGGGTTAGCGAATGTGACGTTGGTCCGAACCGGCCCTTCGGAATGTTCGACTATCACCTCAGGCGCCGGTGTCGATTGAGGGACTTGGACTTCAAGCCTCCTCCTGCTTGAGCCTACACTCTTTTTCCTCCTCTCCTGTAGAGGCACTTCTTCTTCGTCATCAGGAAGCACAACGATCTCTTGCGGAGCTACATAAAGAGAGAAGTATCAAGTTTTCAGTCGATTAACTACCCATGCGACTAAATAGAACTTGGTTGAACGAACTTACCAGCTCGCGAGGTGGCCTCTTCGTCTCCTGGTGCCTTGTCAATGTCCATGTCAGTGGCAGTAGAGGTGGGACTGGAAGGACACATGAATTGGTTGGTCAGAACAAGAAAATCTTCAGTCGACCTATGAAAACGCAAGCGAGATACTCACCCCGAAGCAACGGGGACGTCCATCTTAATTCGCGGCAATGTCTTCCGGGCCTTGGGAGAGCAACTTTAGGATGCTTGGCCACCTTCTCCGTTGGCTCCGCAGTCGGCGTCCGAGTGCACTTCTAAGTATTGGCACTTGGGCCCACGCTTTTCCCGCGCCCGCCAGCTGGATCTTGCTGCTGTTTGGATCAACGTTCGGAGCGCGACAGCGAGTCAACTTCTTCCTCCTTGTCCGACTCCTTGCTCTCCTCCTCCTCATCTTCTCCTGGAGACTCCCACTCACCACTCTCCTCCGCATTGTCCTTCCCCTCCTAGCCCTGCTCCAAAGCTTGTTCACTGTTGGGCATCGAATGCATCTCAGTGAATACCTGCAGAACAAATCGTTCGAATGAGAGTCAGTCAACATCAAGTATAGTCGGAGCATGAGCGGGAAGCAGTCGGAACAAAAAGTATACCTTGTCTGGTGGGTTTCCGTTGCTGAAGGGGACAACTCTCCTAGATCCTCTGGGGTTGTCCTGGTTGCCTGTGATGCCCCTCAGCCACAAAGCTACGGTTTCAGATGACACTTCTTCTGGATGGACCCGAGTAGTGTCATCCGGTCCAGAATACAACCACATTGGGTGATCGCGGGCTTGGAGAGGTTGGATGCGTCGACTGAGGAACACTTCCAACAAGTCCATGCCGGTAACACCATCATTGATGAGCTGGACCACTCTATCCACCAACATCCTCGTCTCCACGGTCTCATCAGCGGTTACTTTCAGTGGGGCAGGAGTCTGAACACGGTCAAATGAGAAGGGGGGAAGACCAGTTGACTAACCCGGAGCTACGACGTCCTGGCAGTAGAACGAGGTCGACTGCCAGCCTCTAACAGATTGAGGGAGAGTCATGGCGGGAAAGGCACTCCTATTCCTCTTTTGGATACCTAAACCCCCACACATCTGGATGACGTGGGTTTTTGAGTCACTCGACTTCGCCTTTTTCACCGACTGGGAACGAATGGTGAAGATGTGTTTGAAAAGACCCCAGTGCGGTCGACACCCTAAGAAGTTCTCACACATCGATACAAACGCAGCTAAATATGCGATGGTGTTGGGAGAAAATTGGTGGAGCTGAGCGCCAAAGAAGTTCAAGAATCCCCGGAAGAAAGGATGCGGAAGGAGCGAGAAACCCCGGTCGACGTGGGTGGCGAGCACAACGCACTCACCCGGTCGAGGTTGCGGCTCCATCTCCCCCTTCGGCAGCCTCGCCGCTCCCTTGGCGATCAATCCGGACTCCTCTAGTTCGGCTAGATCCTCTTGCCGGATCGAAGACCGGATCCAATCACCCTGGATCCAGCCCGGCGGCAGCCGTGCACGCGAGGACGACCCGCGGGTCTACTTCTTGCCTTTCGCCGCCCCCGTCGCCTTCTTAGCATGCTCTAGCGCCACCGTCTTGTCCTTCACCATGGCTGGAGAGCAGCGGCGTCAAGAGCGGAGGAGCTGGACGCGGTGGAGAAGCAGGGGAGAAAGAAGAACGAACAGGCGTGCATAGTACCAGCGCCTCGGATCCGTCGCCTTATAAAGGGCCATCTCCGAGTGACTGACGCGTGGGACCAGGCAATCTCGTCAAATCCCGCAATAGTTGCACGCAGCGTCGTGGCGAAAAAGGTGGCATGGTAATCGAGGCATCGCTACTTATCCGGCCCGCCCGTTTCGGCGCTCTCCACCCGCTTCCCCGAAATTTCGTATCCCGTGAAATCCGGGATACACTGAAGACAATCGCGCCCAAGATCCCGCGCTCCAACACAACACTCGACACATGAGGTCACCAGTTCAATCGACAGCTCACTGAATGGATTAAGGCGACTGAGTCGACACCGAAGTATCGACGCAGGCGTTCAGTCTCGCAGAAGATACTCGTGAAGACACGAAGCTCGGAGCAGATTCAACTTCAACCTACTTTTCATTCATACCTTAATCCATTCGGGGGCTACTGATGAGGATACAGACCTGGGGTAAGGTCATAGTCCTGACCTATACGTCCTACCCAAGGTCACTACCCAAGAAGGCAAGAAGGTCAAGAGACTCCGTGAGGCCCCCGGTCAAAGGTGTCGAGTGGAATCCACTCGACATCATGTCACTCGGGAGTCTCCCTACCTACTATCACTCGGCTAACAAGAGAATCACTTGACCTCCCGAAGACCAGGAGTCACTTAGCGTGCAACGGACATGCATTCACTCCATAGTCCTTAAGGCCATTAATAGCACTTCAGGCTGGCGTTACCAGTAATGCCACCACTTTATGTACATTTACTCCCTTGTAATGGAGGGCGGGAGAGGTCCTGGCGAACTCTATATAAGCCACCCTCCTCCTCTGGCACAAGGGTTCGCACCCTCTGTAATATCACACACATAATCCAATCGACCGCCTCCGGGCACCGAGACGTAGGGCTGTTACTTCCACCGTGAAGGGCCTGAACTCGTAAACCTTGTGTGTACACCTTCACCATAGCTGAGATCTTTCCTCTCCATACCTACCCCCCTTTCTACTGTTAGTCTTAGAACCACGACATGGAGCACCTTGGTGACGACGAAAGGGCCTTCCCAAGCAGGAGCGAGCTTGTGAGGTCTCTGCTAGTCCACTTGAAGAACCAGGTCTCCTTCTTGAAATGCCCGACCCCTCACATTTCTAGCATGAAATCGACGCAAGTCTTGCTGATAAATGGTCGACCAGATCAAAGCCATTTCTCTTTCTTCTTCTAGGTGATCAACTGCATCTTGCCAAGCCTGCTCTGCTTCTTCTTCTGAGAAGAGCTCGACTCGAGGTGCGTTGTGGAGCAAATCACTGGGGAGCACGGCTTCAGCTCCGTAGACTAAGAAGAATGGAGTCCTTCCAGTCGACCGGTTAGGGGGTGTCCTCAATCCCCAAAGTACTGATGGGAGCTCGTCAACCCAAGCCCATGCTGCATGTTTCAGGTCACGCATCAACCGGGGTTTCAATCCTTTGAGAATCAATTCATTTGCCCGCTCGGCCTGCCCATTCAACTGAGGATGAGCGACCGAAGCGTAGTCGACTCTCATGCCTTGGGAGGCACAAAAGTCTTTGAATTCTTCAGAATAAAAGTTCGAGCCGTTATCCGTGATGATGCTGTGCGATACGCCATATCTGAATATTAGTTCTCTGATGAAACTCACAGCTGTGCTTGCTTCAAGGCTTTTAATGGGCTTGCCTTCGATCCATTTGGTGAACTTGTTGACTGCTACCAGCACAT
The DNA here is from genome assembly GCA_963921465.1 of Triticum timopheevii. Taxonomy (NCBI): domain Eukaryota; kingdom Viridiplantae; phylum Streptophyta; class Magnoliopsida; order Poales; family Poaceae; genus Triticum; species Triticum timopheevii. The sequence continues at coordinate 628,765,615 of OY997266.1, read as the reverse complement.
GAGTAAATCCACTCCTGCCCGTCCTCAGAGGTCCAACCATGTCCAGTCCCCAGACGGGGAAAGGCCAGACGAGTGGAATTGTTTTGAGAGCTGACGCAGGTTTATGAAACATGTTGGAGTAAAACTGACAACCTTCACACTTGTCCACTATTTCCTTAGCCACCTCGTTGGCCCGCGGCCAGTAAAATCCGGCTTGGTATGCTTTGGTCACGATGGTCCGAGAGGACGCGTTGTGACCACAGGTTCCCGAGTGAATATCATTGAGGATCACTCGACCTTCCTCTGGCGTGATGCACTTCTGGCAGACTCCAGTTGCACTTTCTTTGAACAACTGCCCCTTTATCACAGTAAAGGCCTTAGATCGCCGAACGATCTGTCGAGCCTCTTCTTCATCCTCTGGAAGTTCTTTCCTAAGAATGTATGCAATGTATGGCACTGTCTAGTCGGGAGTAATGACCAAAACCTCCATGATCAAGTCGAGCACGGCTGGGATTTCGACTTCGGCCAGATCCGTGGCACTCTTGGGCTGTGGCGACTCTTCAGTGAAGGGATCCTCCTGAACTGAAGGTGAATGAATATGTTCCAGGAACACATTGCAGGGAATGGCCTCTCTCTTTGAACCTATCTTCGCCAACTCATCTGCAGCTTGATTTTTGAATCGGGGTACATGGTGAAGCTCCAACCCTTCAAACTTCTTTTCCAGCTTCCTAACAGCATTGCAGTAGCCAGTCATGGCTGGACTTCTGACATCCCATTCCTTCATCACCTGATTAACCACAAAATCTGAGTCGTCGTATACCATGAGGCGACGGACGCCGAGTGAAATGGCCATACGAAACCCATATAAAAGTGCTTCATATTCCGCCTCGTTATTGGAGGAATCAAAATGAATCTGGAGTACATAGTTAAGCTTGTCTCCACGGGAGACACCAATACTACTCCAGCACCTGATCCGTTCAGCATCTTGGAGCTATCGAAGAACATAGTCCAATGTTCCAAGTGAACTTGAGTCGGTAGTTGCTGCTCAATCCACTCGGCAAGGAAATCCGTGATTGCTTGGGACTTGATAGCTTTCTTTGCCTCAAACTTGATGTCCAGTGGATGGAGTTCACTTTCCCATTTTGCCACTCGACCAGTTGCATCCCTTCTTCATGGTCATGTATATTCCATAGACAAGCTTCTGATAATGAGGATATCGTTGCTTGGATGGAGTCAAAACTTCAGAGAGATAATAAACTGGGCGTTGAACCATGTAAGCTTTTCCTTCCTCTTCTCGCTCGACCATGAGTACTGTACTGACAACTTGTCCAGTGGATGCAATGTAAAGCAGTAAAGGCTCTTTGCTGATTGGCGCAGCGAGCACTGGCTGGGTGGAAAGCAGGGCTTTGAGCTCTGCAAACGCTGTATCAGCTTCTTCAGTCCACTCGAACTTATCAGATTTCTTCATCAGTCGGTAAAGAGGCAAGGCCTTTTCACCGAGACGAGAAATGAATCGACTCAAGCCGGCCAAACAACCAGTCAGCTTCTGAACGTCATGCACTCGCACGGGGCGTTTCATTCGGAGAATGGTATCAACTTTTTCTGGATTGGCGTCGATCCCTCGTTCAGAAACGAGAAAACCGAGCAACTTTCCTCCTGGAACTCCGAATGTGCACTTTGACGGATTAAGCTTGATATCGTAACTTATTAGGTTGGCAAAGGTTTCTGCGAGGTTAGTCAATAGGTCGGAACCTTTGCGAGACTTGACCACGATGTCATCCATGTACGCCTCCACATTCCGACTGATTTGAATGAGCAGGCACTTCTGGATCATTCTCATGAATGTGGCTCCGGCATTTTTAAGACCGAATGGCATGGTGACATAGCAAAAGCACCCGAATGGGGTGATAAAGGCTGCTTTTATTTCATCGAGGCCATACAGTCGGATCTTATGATACCCGGAATACGCATCTAGAAAAGACAAGCGCTCACACCCCGCAGTCGAGTCAACAATCTGATCGATACGGGGGAGAGGGAAGTGATCTTTCGGGCAGGCCCGATTGATATGCTTGAAATCAATGCACATACGAAGTGAATCGTCCTTCTTGGGGACCATGACGACATTGGCAAGCCACTCGGAGTGGTAGATTTCATGGATGAACTCTGCTGCCAACAGCCGAGCCACTTCTTCGCCGATTGCTTTTCTCTTCTGCACAGCGGACCGCCGAAGGTGCTCTTTGACGGGTTTTGCCTTGGGGTCGACACGCAAACGATGCTCAGCCAGTTCTCTGGGTACACCCGGTATGTCAGAGGATTTCCATGCGAAGATGTCCCAGTTCTCAGGAGGAACTAGACGAGCGCTTCTTCCTATTTGCTGTCGAGTGTTGTTGATATATGAGTAGGCGCAGCATTGGGATCAGTCGGGTGAATATGAATCGGCTTCATTTCACCGGTCGACTGAAATGCAGAGTCTGTAGCAGGCTTCTTGGCTCGGAGAAAATCACTCGGATCTGCACTCTTCTGATACTCTTGGAATTCAACCGCCGCCATCTGTGCATCAGCGATTTTGGAACCTTTCTGGAAACATTCTTCTGCTTTCTGCCGATTGCCAGTGACTGTGATCACACCTTTGGGGCCAGGCATCTTTAGCTTGAGGTACACATAAAACTGTCGAGCCATGAAACGTGCGTATGTCGGCCTCCCCAGGATGGCATGATAAGCACTCTGGAAATCCACGACTTCAAATGTCAACTTTTCTTTACGGTAATGCTTGGAATCACCGAAAACCACGTCGAGAGTGATCTGGCCAAGTGATTCGTCTTTCTTTCCGGGGATAACGCCGTGAAAGCTCATATTGCTCTCCTAAGCTTGGACATCGGGATGCCCATCCCCTTCAAGGTTTCAGCATTTAGGATATTCAGACCGCTACCACCATCCATCAGCACTTTAGTCAGTCGAGTGCCACCGACCACTGGGTCGACCACCAGCGCTTGCCTCCCGGGGGTGGCTACACGAGCAGGATGGTCTGACTGGTCAAATGTGATGGCTGTCTGGGACCATTTCAGGTACGTGGTCGTCATCACCGGAGCAACCATATTCACCTCTCTGTTGATAACATTCAACTGACTCTTGCTCTCAACATCAGCAAAAGTCATGAGAGTGGAATTGACCTTGGGGTAACCATCATCTTCCTCTTCGTCTTCATCTCTGTCCGACTCTTTCTCCTTCTCATTGGGTTGTTTCTCTCGGAACTGTTGGATCAGGAGTCGACATTGTCGAGTGGTATGCTTTGGGTAAATTAGATTACCTTCTTTATCTTTCTTCGTGTGGATGTGACATGACAAATCCGGCACATCATTTCCTGCTAGATCCTTTACCTTCTTGGGGGGCCAGGGCCCCTTAGGCTTTCCCTTAAACTTTCCTTGAGCCACTGCTGCAATCTCTCCGGGTGCCGCTGGTTCGGCCTTACGCTTCTGTTTCCGACTGGAGCCACCCCCACTGGCCTCTTGGCCAACTGGTTTACTCTTCCCACTACGGAGTCGATCCTCTTCATCTCCGTTAGCATACCGGGTGGCTATCTCCATCATCCGGGTCAGAGTCATATCTCCAGTCCGACCAAATTTCAGAACTAACTCTCGGTACTTGACGCCTTCCTTGAAAGCGCACACTGCCTGATGCTCTGATACATTCTCAACGGTGTGGTGCAAAGTGGTCCACCTCTGAATGAAGTCCCTCAAAGTCTCATTCGGTTTCTGCACACAATGCTGCAACTCGGGCAACCCTGCTGGTCACTTGCACGTGCCCTCAAAGGTTCTTACGAACACTCAAGATAGCTCCTCCCAACTGTGTATACTGCCTAGGGCCAACTAGTCAACCACGCTCGGGCCGACCCTTCCAACATGAGAGGGAGATGTTTCATTGCTATCTCATCGTTTCCGCCTCCAATTTGCACAGCCACTCGGTAATCTTCAAGCCATGTTTCAGGCTTGGATTCCCTAGTGAACTTAATGACTCCCGTTGTCAACCTGAAGTTGGGGGGAATCACTGCTGCCCTGATGGCTCTGCTGAAACACTCTGGGCCTGAAACATGTAATCTGCTGCCACTCGGATGATCTCTGCCAAGGTCTTCTCTATGCGCTCTGTTCCGGTCGACTAGGCCTTGGACGAGAAAGGATCTCGCATCGAAGCCCGACTCTCTTGGGTCGACTGGAGCTCTGCGCTCGTCCCTGCGACGACGTCTGTCATCATTCTGCCGAGGCACGTACGCACACTCCTCGAGGAGGCGTTGGCACTCGACGATGATTATCGCGGTGGAACTGACGATCATACTGCCCACGATCTTCACACTGCGGGGGCGATCTTGGGCTATGGGCCGACTGGACTGTATCCGCTACCACGGATCTGCTGTGGATCCTATTCCACGACTGAGACACTGCAGAATTCTGCTCTCTTGCTGCTCGGAGCAAGGCCCGGATCTGCTCTAACCCTCGGTCAGCCTTTGACTGGGAAGGTTGGATCGACTCTGCAATTCGGGCCGCAGCTGTGAGGTTCTAAATCGGAGTACGAGGTGGAGGCGGGAAAAGCTGGCGTCGACTGGACCCAGGGACTCACTCCCGAGCTCGCTCGTCGAGAGCGCGCTGGTAGTTATCCTGTCGAGTGCGCTCAGTCAAATTAGCCAAGCGCGCCTCCTCCAAGGCCCAAGCCTCGGGATTTTCTTCAATGATGGGTGTGTGGAGTGCATCCATGTTGCGGCGACGAAGTTCCTCCCTCTACTGCGAAGAGAGAGGTTCGGGATGATATTCCTCATGGACCCGTGACGGATCACCGCCAGCATCTTCGCCATCCTTGCGGCGAAAGCCAGGTGGGCCACGCGGACCATCGACCATCAGGACTTCAGCCGCAGGATCGCTGCTATCGCACTTGGATGCAGTCTCCGTGGAGCCAGTCGACAGGTCGAACAGGCCGTGGAGAGTTTCGTTGGGCTCGATTGCCACGACTTGATGGGTGGCCGGACGCCGAGCCACCACATGCTTCACCCACCGCTGAAACTGCGACCGACCGGGTCGCTTGCGGCGGTGAACAGCGGGGGGGGGGGGGGGGGGGAGATACCATCGGAGCTGACTAATACTGGGTCGACGACTGCCGAAGAAGGACGCCACGTACGCACGCGCGAAAGTATGTCGCCCCTCGGACGGGGAGCGCCTCAACATCGAGCGGAGCTTCCTGAAGCCACGCCGAGTCGTCGGCGACGAAAACGAGAACCATGATGATGATCGGAAAAACTTGCAACTTCACCAATAAGTCGCTAAGACACCAGCCCCAAGGTGGGCGCCAACTGTCGTGGTTCTAAGACTGACAGTAGAAAGGGGGGGGGGGGGGTAGGTATGGAGAGGCAAGATCTCAGCTATGGTGAAGATGTACACACAAGGTTTACGAGTTCAGGCCCTTCACGGTGGAAGTAACAGCCCTACGTCTCGGTGCCCGGAGGCGGTCGATTGGATTATGCGTGTGATATTACAGAGGGTGCGAACCCTTGTGCCAGAGGAGGAGGGTGCCTTATATAGAGTTCGCCAGGACCTCTCCTGCCCTCCATTACAAGGGAGTAAATGTACATAAAGTGGTGGCGTTACTGGTAACGCCAACCTTAAGTGCTATTAATGGCCTTTAAGACTACAGAGTGAATGTGTGTCCGTTGCACGCTGAGTGACTCCTGGTCTTCGGGAGGTCGAGTGATTCTCTTGTTAGTCGAGTGACAGTAGGTAGGGAGACTCCCGAGTGACATGATGTCGAGTGGATTGCACTCGACACCTTTGACCGGGGCCTCACGGAGTCTCTTGACCTTCTTGCCTTCTTGGGTAGTGACCTTGGGTAGGACGTATAGGTCAGGCCTATGACCCTACCCCAGGTCTGTATCCTCATCATTCGCTATAACTAAATCCGAGCGAGGTGTTCACTTACTGAACCCGAGCAATGGCACTACTACGTACCGAAGACGATGGATCGATCCCTTCGCTGCTAAATTAACCCAAGCGACTCCTTCGCTGCTAACTGAACCCGACCAATCCTTCTTGCTGCTTACTGAAGCCGATTGAGCCCTCGTGGGAGATGTAGTCAGCCGGCGTTTTGGGTTCCCTCTGGATGAACAATGCTCATTGCTGTCGCATGCGCAATACATAGAACAAGTCAAGGCATGTGGTGAGTCCAGCCGGTTGGTTGGTTGCGGATTAACAGTTCCTGGTGGGGGTGTGATAAACAGGACCCCAGCCATGTGTAGGCGATGGACAGGACCCAGTGGTAGTAGGCGGTTGCCGCTGGATGAAGAGGACCCCGAGGAGGCCGCCACACACCTAGTCGATTGGGATGGATGAACAGGACCCCGTGGAGGCTGGATGAACAGTAGCTGGTGGAGGCTGGAGGAAGTCGATGGTGGATGAACAGTAGCCCGCAGAGGCTGGAGCGAGGCAGTAGACGGTGGATGAATAGTAGCGTGTGAAGTCCCGTTTTGCGCTATGCCACACCCCTCCCGATGAACAGGACCCGTTTCGGTCATAGGCGCTCGAACAGAAGTATGTTTCCTTCGTTTTGCGGTATGCCAGACCCCTCCTGATCAACATGACCCTTTTCGATTGTAGGCACTGGAACAGAAGTCTATTTCCTCGGTGTTGTTGTACGCTAGCCCTTCCTGATGAACAGGAACCCGTTTTGACCGTACGCCTCCGTTTTGCAGTACGCCAGGACTTGTTTCAGCTGTTTCGTCCAAGCCTTCCAATCCAGTCGGTTGCCTCCTGATGAACACGACGCTGTTTCCTCTGTTCCGACCTAGCCGGTTGGTTGCGGATGAACAAGGCGCCGTCGCTGTACGTGTTCGAGACCCCGCTTGTATGTACATACGTAGCCATATTTACATTCCTGCAGCATGGTTGTACGTACCTATACACGATATAGACGGGACAACATGACATGCTACATCGACGGCTCTACTACGACACGTCTCGCTCCTTACTCGGCCACGATTCATCGTTGCAGAGAGACCAACAGATTTCTATGTACGTACATGTTCGTGATAGACAGATAATAAAGCTACCTATGCTTCAACATGATGGGTCCCTGCTGTCAGGGGGCATCCTTTTTTGTGCATATAATAAGGAGGCACTTCCTTCCACACGAAGATGTAGCTAGTGGGTCCTCGCTATCAGGGAAAGGAAGCATTTCTTTTCCGCGTGATAAGGAAACACTTTCTTGCATGTGAAGATAGTTGTTGGGTCCCAGCTGTCAGTGGGAGAAACATTTTTTTTTGTGAAATACAGATGCCCTTCCGGTGGGTCCCCGATGTCAGGTAGAGGAATCATTATTTCGCGCGTAATAAGGAGGCACTTCCTTGCGTGTGGCCATGGACCCAGCTGTCAACCTCTACATGTACAGTCCTATTCCGATGGAAGTTGTTCGTTGAACACGTTTACCATGCCGCGCCGAGAGCACCAAGGCGATGGACGGCGGCAAGGCCTAGGAAGGGAATGACCCGGAGCCGAGGAAGACTCGACAGTTGTTTTCGATGCGGAGGGTGATACGTCTCCAACGTATCTATAATTTTTGATTGTTCATTGCTATTATATTATCTGTTTTGGATGTTGATAACCCACAAGTATAGGGGATCAATTGTAGCCTCTTTCGGTAAGTAAGAGTGTCGAACCCAACGAGGAGCTAAAGGTAGAACAAATATTCCCTCAAGTTCTATCGACCACCGGTACAACTATACGCACGCTTAACGTTCGCTTTACCTAAAACAAGTATGAAACTAGAAGGACTTTGTAGGTGTTGTTGGATAGGTTTGCAAGAATATAAAGAGCATGTAAATAAAAGCTAGGGGCTGTTTAGATAAGGAAGCAATAAAGTTAGTATAGCGAGTGTGGAAAAGTGGTGGTAGGAGTTGCATAATTGTCCCTAAGCAATTGACTACTTTACTAGACCGATAGCAAGTTTTATGTGGGAGAGGCCACTGCTAGCATGTCATCCCTGACTTGGAATTCTATGCACTTATGATTGGAACTATTAGCACGCATCCGCAACTACTAACGTTCATTAAGGTAAAACCCAACCATACCATTAAGATATATTGGTCCCCCTTCAATCCCGTATGCATCAATTTCTATGCTAGGTTGAAGCTTCCGTCACTCTTGCCTTCCAATACATAGTCCTATCAACATACAACTAACCCTATGGTGTGATCCACGCGCGCGCACATATGTGGGCACCAAAGGACAGCAACATAACCACAAGCAAATTAAACCAATCATAGCAATTCACCAATTACCGAAAGGACAACGAAAATCTACTCAGACATCATAGGATGGCAACACATCATTGGATAATAATATGAAGCATAAAGCACCATGTTCAAGTAGAGGGTACAGTGGGTTGCGGGAGAGTGGACCGCTGAATATAGATGGGGGAAGGTGATGACGATGTTGGGGAAGATGACAAAGGTGTTGGTGTAGATCGCGGTGATGATGATGGCCCCAGTGGCACTCCGGCGCCACCAGAAGCGAGGGGGAGAGAGCCCCCCTCCTTCTTCTTCTTCCTTGACCTTCTCCCTAGATGGGAGAAGGGTTTCCCCTCTGATACATGGTCTCCATGGCGTGGGAGGGGCGAGAGCCCCTCCGAGATTGGATCTGTCTCTCTGTCTCTCTCTGTTTCCGCGTTTCTGATTCTGCCCTTTCATCGTTTCTTATATTCCCGGAGATCCGTAACTCCGATTGGATTGAAACTTTGAACACGATTTGTTTCCAGATATTAGCTTTCTTGCGGTAAAAGAAGGGCAACAACCGCCTTACGGGGTGTCCACGAGGGTCAGGGGCGCGCCCCCTGCCTCGTGGGCCCCTTGAGCATCATCTCGCGTTGATTCTTCTTCCCGAATTCATAAATATTCCAAAAAATTCTCCGTCCGTTTTTATCCCGTTTGGACTCCGTTTGATATGGGTTTTCTGCAAAACAGAAAACATGCAACAAACAGGAACTGGCACTGGGCAGTGGATCAATATGTTAGTCCCAAAAATAGTATAAAAAGTTGCCAAAAGTACATGAAAGTTGTATAATATTGGCATGGAACAATAAAAAATTATTGATATGACGGAGACGTATCAGCATCCCCAAGCTTAATTCCTGCTCGTCCTCGAGTAGGTAAATGATAAAAAAGATTATTTTTGATGTGGAATGCTACCTAGCATAATCTTGATCATGTAATATAATCATGGCATGAATATTAAGACATAAGTGATTCAAAGCAATAGTCTATAATTTGACATAAAAGAATTTAATACTCGGGAATCCCAACAAACAATCATGTCTTTCAAAATATCAACGCTAAAGAACGTTATCCCTACAAAATCATATAGTCTTTTATGCTCCCTTTTCTTAACACAAGGTTCTTTAGCCCATCCCGGTGTCAGCCAAGCAATTGGTTCATACTTTTTAATGCGCTTCAGCTTTTTCAACCCTCATGCAATACATGAGCGCAAGCCATGGATATAGCACAACAGGTGGAATAGAGTAAGATGGTGGAGGTTGTGTGGAGAAGACAAAAAGGGAGAAAGTCTCACATCAACGCGGCTAATCAACGGACTATGGAGATGCCCATCAATTAATGTCAATGCGAGGAGTAGGGATTGCCATGCAACGGATGCACTAAGAGCTATAAGTGTATGAAAGCTCAAACTGGAAACTAAGTGGGTGTGCATCCAACTTGCTTGCTCATGAAGACCACGGGCATTTGAGGAAGCCCATCATTGGAATATACAAGCCAAGTTCTATAATGAAAATTCCCACTAGTATATGAAAGTGATAACTCAAGAGACTCTCTGTATGAAGAACATGGTGCTATTTTGAAGCACAAGTGTGGTAAAATGATAGTAACATTGCCCCTTCTCTCTTTTTCTCTCAGTTTTTTGGTGGGCTTCTTTGGCCTCCTTTTTTATTTGGGCTTCTTTGGCCTCTTTTATTTTTCATAAAGTCTGGAGACTCATCCCAACTTGTGGGGGAATCATAGTCTCCATCATCATTTCCTCACCGGGGCAATGCTCTAATAATGATGATGATCACACTTTTATTTACTTACAACTCAATATTACAACTCGATACTAGAACAAAATATGACTCTATATGAATGCCTGTGGCAGTGTACCAGGATGTGCAATGATCTAGCATAGCAAAGATATCAAAAAACGGACAAGCCATGAAAACATCATGCTAGCTGTCTTACGGTCATGAAAAGCAATATGACAATGAATGCTCAAGTCATGTATATGATGATGATGGAAGTTGCATGGCAATATATCTCGGAATAGCTATGGAAATGCCATAATAGGTCGGTATGGTGGCTGTTTTGAGGAAGATATAAGGAGGCTTATGTGTGATAGAGCGTATCGTATCACGGGGTTTGGATGCACCGACAAAGTTTGCACCAACTCTCGAGGTGAGAAAGGGCAATGCACGGTACCGTAGAGGCTAGCAAATTGCGGAAAGGTAAGAGTGCGTATAATCCATGGACTCACATTAGTCATAAAGAACTCATATACTTATTGCAAAGGTTTATTGGCCCTCGATGCAAAGTACTACTACGCATACTCCTAGGGGGGATGTTGGTAGGAGTTAACCATCGCGCGACCCCGACCTTCACGCAAAGATAAACAATCAAAATACAATGCTTGTCAATTTGGTTACATAGTTAGGAGACCATACGTGCATGCTTCGGGAATCACAAACCTTGACACCAATATTCTTACTAAACACAACCATTTACTAGAACCTCCCACATATTATCATCTCTATATCACAAAACTATTGCAAGGAATCAAACATATCATATTCAGTGATCTACAAGTTTTATGTAGGATTTTATGACTAACCATGTGAATGACCAATTCCTATCATCTCTCTAAATAGATATAAGTGAAGCAAGAGAGTTTAATTCTTTCTACGAAAGATATGCCCACGCTCTAACAAATATAAGTGAAGCAAAAGAGCATTCTGCAAATGGCGGTTTTCTATGTGAAGAGAAACATGCAATCCAAACTTCAAATGATATAAGTGAAGCACATGAAGCATTCTATAAAGATATATGAGGGAGTCCTGGATTAGGGGGTATCCGGACAACCGGACTGTGTACAACGTCCGGACTATTGAAGCGTGAAGATACAAGACTCAAGACTTCGGCCCGTGTCCGGATGGGACTTTCCTTGGCGTGGAAGGCAAGCTTGGAGATCCGGATGTTATGTTTCCTTCCTTGTAACCGACTCCATGTAAACCCTAGTCCTCTCCGGTGTCTATATAAACCGGAGAGGTTGGTCCTTAGGAGGCCGATCACAATTACAATCATACCATCATAGGCTAGCTCTTAGGGTTTAGCCTCTACGATCTCGTGGTAGATCTACTCTTGTACTACCCATATCATCAATATTAATCAAGCAGGAAGTAGGGTTTTACCTCCATCGAGAGGGCCCGAACCTGGGTAAACATCTGTGTCCCTTGCTTCCTATTACCATCAGCCTTGACGCACAAATCGGGACCCCCTACCTAGGGGTGGGCATAAAAACCGAGAACCAAAGACCGGAGCCGAAAAAACCGAGACCGAAGCCGAAAAAACCGAGCATCGAGAATTTGGTTGTTAGCTCGGTTGGCAAATGGCAGAAACCGAATTTAGCTCGGTGAATTCGGTTGTTGGAGTTTGTTAACCGAATCCCCAAACTGACCGAAATACTACTGTGCCGTACTAAAACCCATACAAAGCCCAATAGCCCATCCACCCACGTGAGACAGACCATCCAACACCACACGAAGCCTTTTCCTACCCTTTTCTCATCCACGTGCAGGCACAGTAACTGCAGCTTATCCTAATGCGCTCCAGAGTTGAGGCACATCACGCAGCGCCACCGTTGCCGATTTGCCCAGCTCCAGGCGGCGGCCGGCCGGCTCCAACGAGTAACTCCCATACGGCAGCGCACCCAGCGCCCATAGCTCCCACGCGGCGGCGACCAGCAGCGCTAGCAGCTATGCCTCCCACACGCCTGCGTCTAGCGGCGCCCTTCACGGCTGGCGTATTGGATTGACTTTCTTCCTCTCCGCCAATCTCGGCCCACTTCGGTTATACCGACCACCGAACCGAATCGTCAATGGACCGAACTCTCGGTTATTGGTTTCTCAGAATACCGATCGGTCAGTAAAATCTATAAACCAAATTCCAAAATTAATCGAGGTACCGAACCGATCGGTTCGGTGTAACCGAATGCCCAGTCCTGCCCCTACCCGAGACCCGCCGGTTTTGACACCGACATTGGTGCTTTCATTGAGAATTCCTCTGTGACGTCGCCGCAAGGCTCGATGGCTCATCTCATCGTCAAGGGCGACATTACCTCGGAGGGAGCTCTGGCTGTAGGCTAGACGCTCTGACTCGGCGGCTTTATCATGGCCGCCCCATTGGCGTTAGCACTGACGATGGCCTCTCGGGTCATCAATCATAACCTTCGCGTTAGTTCGGAACTTGCCGAACAGATGGATCCAATGGAGCTCTCCTCCCTTAATGAACTCTTGGATCGCATCGCTGCTCTGGGAGTCGCTACGAACTATGACCGGATAGGGCTTAAAGCCGACCGAAGGGACATCGGGTCCCCGCCGGCCACCCATGAGATAGCGATAGTGGAGGAACCACACGCGGATTGTCCCTCAACTTTGAGGACGAATTATGTTCGGATCACCGAACTCCTTGAGCCGAAAACCTGCTCAAAGGAAAACATGACCCAGGTCCCGGACTTAGAATCGGGAATTGGGCCGAAGAAATTGGATGGTATTCCGGATTCTGAGCTGTTAAGCTCGGAACCACCCACGCCCTTGGGTGTTAGATCGGATCAAAATCTGAATTCTGCTAACAACACCTATCTGGACTTAAACTGTCTCTCCCGCATCAGGAAAGAGCCCCAGGAAACCGTACATCATTACTGGGCCAGATTCCTCCTTGCATTTAACAAGGTCAAGGACTGCCGCGAGGAGAACATGGTCTCACTCTTCTGCAAAAACTGCACGGACGAAGGACTCCTCAATGCTATAAGCCGCCGCGACATAGTACGCTTCGCGGAATTGGCAATAATAGTATGGAAGTACTGTGCGATGGAGAGCGCTTGGAAGACCCAAACAGAATTTTGGGATAGTATTGCTCTCACCAAGACCTTTGTCCGAACTAAACGGACGAACTCTCATAAGTCGTCCGATCCAATCCCCAAGAAACCAAAGACCACCCCAGGGCGGGGATCCGTATTGGAAGAATGGCTCGACGGGCCACGTAAGCTCCACAGTACTCCGGATACAATACCAACTCATATCCTTAGGGCATGTTGGATACTCCGGCAGGTGGCAAAAAGTGGCGAGGATCTTCTTGCAAGCCATAAAGCAGAACAACATCCTGCCGGCGGACACAATACAGTACTAACAGTCTTCGAGACTTTCGCCTCGAACAACAGGCACAAGCGGGCTCGTCGAAGCTCCACGGAAATTTGCCATGTGGCAAAGATAAACCCCTGGAACGACACTGCTATAACTTTCAATGCCAGTGATGAACCTCGATTCCAGATGGTCCGGGCACCGGCCGCTCTGGTCCTTAGCCCAATCGTGGACGGCTTTCGGCTCACCAAAGTACTCATGGACGGCGGAAGCGGATTAAACATGATCTATGAGGAAACGCTCAACAAGATGGAAATTGATAAAGGCTGCATTGAGCAAAGAGGCACCACCTTTAGGGGAATCATCCCTACTCGGGAAGCGCGGTGTGCGGGAAAAATCACACTCGATGTGGTATTCGGCACCTCAGAGAATTATAAGTCCGAAGAAATCACATTCCAAGTGGCTCCCTTTAGCAACGGATACCACGCCCTGCTCGGGCGGGACATGTTTACAAGCTTTCAAGCTGTACCCCATTACGGGTACATGAAGCTTAAAATGCCCGGACCCAACAGAATCATCACTCTAGCCAGTGATCCGTACGTCGCACTTCGTGCCGAAAAAAACCCGCAGCACTAGCCCTGGAAGCATTATCTGAAGCCCTAGCAGCCGAAGAGTTAACAACACTACGGGCCACCGTGGACAGGGACGACGTGATACTCGACAAGCGACCCATGTCCACCTCATTTAAACCTGCAGACGAGATAGTCAAATTCCAAGTCCATCCAACGGACCCCATGAAGACAGCATCCATCGGGACACAGTTGAGCTCCGCGATGGATGCCGCACTACGAGATTTCTTACGCGAGAATTGGGACATTTTCGCCTGGCACCCTTCGGACATGCCAGGCATCCCACGCCGGTTGGCCGAACACAACCTCAATATACAAAAGGGATACAAACCGGTCAAACAGACTCTAAGGCGGTTTTCAGAACCCAAACGGCAAGCCATGGGGGAAGAGCTAGCCAAGCTACTTGAGGCCGGATTCATCAGAGATATTAAACATCTGGATTGGCTGGTGAATTTTGTAATGGTACCAAAAAAGGACAAATCCTGGCGCCTATGCGTCGACTTCAAAGATCTCAACAAGGCTTGCCCCAAGGATCCCTTTCCCCTCCCTTGCATCGATCAAATCATCGATGCAACAGCTGGACACGACTCACTGTGTTTTCTCGACGCATACTCTGGATACCATCAAATAAAGATGGCAGAGTCTGACCAAGCTGCAACAACTTTTATAACGCCATATGGCCCTTTTTGCTTCAACACTATGCCCTTCAGGCTCAAGAATGCCGGTGCAACCTATCAACGCATGATTCAAACATGCCTGGAAAAACAAATCGGCAAAACAGTGGAAGCATATGTGGACGACGTGGTCATAAAAACTAGACACGTCGAAACCCTAATAGATGACTTGAGGCTCACATTCGATAACCTCCGGACATACGACATCAAGTTGAATCTGGAAAAATGCGTTTTCGGTGTCCCCTCGAGGAAGCTGCTGGGCTTCATTGTTTCCAATAGAGGAATAGAAGCGAATCCGGCAAAAATCCGAGCTCTATCGCAGTTGGCTATACCAACAGACCTCAAGCACATCCAGAAGCTAGCTGGATGCGTGGCCGCTTTGAGCCGCTTTATATCCAGGTTAGGAGAAAAGGCATTACTTCTTTACCGCCTCCTCCGGTGCACCGAACACTTCGTATGGACGGATGTAGCCGCGGCCAGACTCGATGAAATAAATACCTTATTGGCCAGTAATCTAGTCCTAACAGCGCCAAACATCGACGAACCTATGCTATTATACATAGCTGCAACACATGAAGTGGTAAGCGTAGTGCTCGTCGTCGAACGAGAAGTGGACGGATACAAATTCTCGCTTCAAAAGCCAGTTTATTACGTATCCACGGTCCTCACCCATGCAAATCCCGATACCCACACTATCAAAAAATAGCATACGTGGTCTTCTTGGCATCACGGAAGCTACGACACTACTTTCAAGAGTGTTCGATTACGATCGCCTCCGAAGTACCACTCAATGACATAATTAACAACCGTGACGCTACGGGCCGGATTGCTAAATGGGCTATCGAGCTCCTTCCGTTCGACATAATATACAAACCACGGTGAGCCATTAAGTCGCAAGTACTTGCTGACATTGTCGCCGAATGGACAGAAGCCGAACTCCCTAAAGAGTACGGCGCGTACTCCAAATGGATCATGCATTTTGACGGCTCCAAAATGCTGGTCGGACTGGGAGCAGGGGTAGTCCTGACGTCTCCCACCGGAGACACGGTCCAGTACGTCCTTCAAATATTATATACAGACTCCAATGACACAGCCGAATATGAAGCGCTGTTGCACGGTCTTCGGATGGCAGTCTCTATGGGCATCCAACGCCTAGAAGTGCGGGGATTCGAACCTTGCAATATCATAAATAAACGGAGACTTTGATGCCAAGGATCCGAAAATAGCGGTCTACCGCAATGCCATCCTCAAAATGTCAGCTCGGTTCGAGGGGCTCGAATTCCACCATGTGGCTCGAGAAAACAATGAAGCGGCGGACGTTCTCGCCCGCATCGGTGCCAAGCGCGACCCTGTCCCACCTAACATATTCCTGGAAAGGCTGTTCAAGCCATCCGTGGTATCGGAAGGGGAATCCGGCAATACCATCATGGATCCGAACACACCCCCAGATTCCGAACCATCAGGCACAATCGGAGGCTCTACCACCGAAATAACATCTTCGGCCCACGAAATCATGGCTGTAATTGCCCCGTGGACTGAGCCATTCTTGGCCTACCTAAATAGGCAAGAGCTCCCCGAAGACCAAAACGAAGCACGCTGCATAGTCCGGCGTTCTAAAGCTTACAAAGTCCACAAAGGGGAACTCTACAAGAAAAGCGCGACTGGAGTGCTCCAACGGTGCATCTCCGAAGAGGAAGGGCAGCAACTTTTGGCTGAAATCCACACCGAACTGGGCGGACACCACGCCGCTGCCCGAGCACTAGTCAGCAAGACCTTCCGTACAGGCTTCTATTGGCCGACGGCCCGAGCAGACGCACAGGACCTTATCCAACATTGCGTCGGTTGCCAGCTCTTCGCCAATCAGAGTCATATGCCCCCTACCGCTCTCCAAACAATCCCCATAACTTGGCCCTTCGCGGTCTGGGGGCTGGATATGGTCGGACCCCTTAAAGGGGGAAGCCACAAGAAAAAATACTTATTGGTCATGGTAGACAAGTTCACCAAATGGATAGAAGACAAACCAGTTAAAATGGCCGAATCCGGACCAGTAATAGAATTCATATCCGGGGTCGTACACCGATACGGTGTCCCCTACAGCATCATCACTGATAATGGCTCAAATTTCACAGCCGATGACGTGAAAACTTGGTGCGGCAAAATGGGCATTAAGCTCGACTACGCTTCCGTCTACCACCCCCAAACAAACGGCCAGGTCGAACGGGCAACTGGTCTCATCATGAGTGGCATAAAACCCAGACTAGTGCGATCTCTAACAGAATCGGATACACACTGGGTGGAGGAGCTCGACTCCGTACTCTGGGGGCTGCGGACCACACTGAATCGCTCCACCGGATATACACCATTCTTTATGGTGTACGGTGCGGAAGCAGTATTACCCTGCGACATAATACATGATTCGCCATGCGTACGCATGTACGAAGAGAAGGAAGCCGAGTTAGATCAGCAAGATAACCTGGATGCCCTGGAGGAGGAGCGCGATGTCGCAAAAGCCCGTTCCACATTCTATCAGCAGCAAGCTCGACGATATCAAAGCAGAGAAGTGCGGGCCAAAACTTACAATATTGGCGAGCTCGTTCTACGCCTACCGGAGAAGAAGAAGGACAAACTCAAACCCAAGTGGGAAGGTCCCTTCATCATTGACAAAGTTCTCACCGGAGGAGCGTACCGCTTAAGTAATGCTTCAGATAATAGACTCGAGCCGAACCCATGGAACGCGGCCAGACTCCGGAGATTCTACGCCTAACGCCAAACTCAATGTCCGTCTCCTTACCCCCCCCCTTTTTTATGCTCCACCCCACTCTTCCTTTCTCGCTCCCCATTTTTTCTTTTTTTCTTTTATCTTTCTCTCTTCACACAAAGTACATCATACAATGCGGACTCTCGGATTACTCCGGCCGCACTATGTGTGTAAGAAATACCTTGGGGCTTCCTATTTGGAAACTAAACATAATTACTTTAAATGGATTTTTGCCCATCACATATGCGTTCTTTTTCCATATGTGATTTTTCTTCACCATTAGATGCATCGATATGACTTAAGATGTGGCCAAGCCGGGTTGCTGATACATCTCCAACGTATGTATAATTTTTGATTGCTCCATGCTACTTTATCTACTGTTTTGTACTATAATGGACTTTATTTTCCACTTTTATATTATTTTTGTGACTAACCTATTAACCGGAGGCCCAACCCAGAATTGCTGTTTTTTGCCTATTTCAGTGTTTCGAAGAAACGGAATATCAAATGGAGTCCAAACGGAATGAAACCTTCGGGAACGTGATTTTCTCACCGAACGTGATCCAGGAGACTTGGACCCTACTCCAAGATGTAATAGAGGCGGTCACGAGGGTGGGGGGCGCCCCCCCCTAAGGCGTGCCCCCTGCCTCGTGGCCCCCCTGTTGCTCCACCAACGTACTCCTTCCTCCTATATATACATACGTATCCCCAAACGATCAGAACAGGAGCCAAAAACCTAATTCCGCCGTCGCAATCTTCTGTATCCACGAGATCCCATCTTGGGGCCTGTTCCAGAGCTCCGCCGGAGGGGGCATCCACCACGGAGGGCTTCTACATCAACACCATAGCCCCTCCGATGAAGTGTGAGTAGTTTACTTCAGACCTTCGGGTCCATAGCTAGTAGCTAGATGGCTTCTTATCTCTTTTTGGATCTCAATACAATGTTCTCCCCCTCTCTCATGGAGATCTATTCGATGTAATCTTCTTTTTGCGGTGTGTTTGTTGAGACCGATGAATTGTGGGTTTATGATCCAGTTTATCTATGAACAATATTTGAATCTTCTCTGAATTCTTTTATGTATGATTGAGTTATATTTGCAAGTCTCTTCGAATTATCTGTTTGGTTTGGCCAACTAGATTGGTAGTTCTTGCAATGGGAGAAGTGTTTATCTTTGGGTTCAATCTTGCGGTGTCCTTTCCCAGTGACAGAAGGGGCAGCAAGGCACGTATTGTATTGTTGCCATCGAGGATAACAAGATGGGGTTTTTAGCATATTGCATGAATTTATCCCTCTACATCATGTCATCTTGCTTAAGGCCTTACTCTGTTTTTAACTTAATACTCTAGATGCATGCTGGATAGCGGTCGATGAGTGGAGTAATAGGAGTAGATGCAGAATCGTTTTGATCTACTTGTCTCGGACGTGATGCCTATATACATGATCATACCTAGATATACTCATAACTATGCTCAATTCTGTCAATTGCTCAACAGTAATTTGTTCACCCACCGTAGAATATCTATGCTCTTGGGGGAAGCCACTAGTGAAACCTATGGCCCCCGGGTCTATTCTCATCATATCAATCTCCATTACTTTATTACTTGCTTTGTTTTTACTTTGCCTTTTACTTTTCACTTTGCATCTCTATACCAAAAATACCAAAAATATTATTTATCATCTCTATCAGATCTCACTCTCGTAAGTGACCGTGAAGGGATTGACAACCCCTAATCGCATTGGTTGTGAGGAGTAATCATTTTGTGTAGGTACGAGGGACTTGTGCGTGGTCTCCTACTGGATTGATACCTTGGTTCTCAAGAACTGAGGTAAATACTTACACTACTTTGCTGCATCATCCTCTCCTCTTGGGGAAATCCAACGCAGTGCTCAAGAGGTAGCAAGAAGAATTTCTAGCGTCGTTGCTGGGGAGGCTCACGCAAGAGCAAGTCAACCATACCAAGTACCCATCACAATCCCTATCTCTCGCATTACATTATTTGCCATTTGCCTCTCGTTTTCCTCTCCCCCACTTCACCCTTGCCGTTTTATTTGCCCTCTCTTTCCCAATCTCCTCTCTCTCTTTCGCTTGCCTTTTTATTTGCTTGTGTCTCCATGTGCCTTCTATGTGCTTGCATCTTTGCTTGCTAAATCTATGGATCCACATAAAGTGTTCTACTTGGATCATCTTCGATCCTTATGCGCTCGTGCTGAAACCCCAACTAGCCTAGTTGATGGGAAATCTTTAGATGAGCATGCTCATTTTGTGCGTCATCGTTTGTCTGAAAAGGGGAAACTCGTAAGGTATCATATAAATAGTTTGCTATGCTATGCTTGGAATCTTTGTGAAATTTGTGATTTTACTTGTTGCTCTAAGAACCCTAAAAAACCCCTTCCCTACCTTTGTGATTTCAATGATAATGAAATCTTATCTTCTTATGCAAAGGGTGTTTATAGTTACTATGATATCGAGCAAATTGAAGAATTTGTCATTTTTAAGGGTGCTCATGAAGTTGCTTCTTTGATTGAAAAGTATGATTTTACTCTCAACAAATCTGAAAATTCCGTCATACTTAAATATTGCAATGAAAACTTTGCTCATAATGCCTATGTCCAAGAATTTATTGAAAGAATGACCGTTGCTTTGGAAGAAAATAATGATATGCATGAATCTATAGATAATGATGATTCCGATGATTTGGTTGAAATATCCCTTGATGAACATGATGCTTGCTATTCTTGTGGCCTTGATGCCAATATTTATGAAGACAAATTTGCTATAGTTCTGTATGTTAAACGTGAGATCGTTGCTATTGGACCCATACTTGCTAGTTCCTTTGATAAAAAGCATGATTGCAATGATTTCACTATAAATTCTCTTGATGACATTTGTGCTAATAATATGCAAAACCCTAAGCTTGGGGATGCTAGTTTTGCTATGTCTACTACTTGTTGCAATGATCATGATTGGGGTGATTCTTCTTTTGATCTTGAAAATTTATTTAATTCCCATGATGAATATGAGATTGATAATAATTTTTGCAATAATATTGGAAGTGGGTTTGGAAGTGTGTCAACTTTAGATCCCACATATTTGGAGAATGTTCAATCTTATGGTATTTTTGATAAAAGTGGGTTTGGAGAGGTCATGACTTTAGTTAATGTTAATCCCACTATTTTGGAAGAGTGTCAACTTTACATGCACGTGGATCGTGTTGAGAATATGTTATGTGATAGCTATTTTGTTGAATTTGCTTATGATCCTACATGTAATTATTATGAGAGAGGAAAATATGGTTGTAGAAATTTTCATGTTACTAAATTACCTCTCTTCATGTTGAGATTGCTATCATCTCTTTGTTCTTCCTTGCATATGCTAGTTTTTGTTTACCTTGCAAATTTGTTTGCTTATAATATGCCTATGCATAGGAATTATGTTAGACTTAGATGTGTTTGTCACGTGTTTCATGATGCTCTCTTTGCGCTTCAATTCTTGTCTTTCTTGTGAGCATCATTAAAGTTCTCAATGCCTAGCTAGGGGCGTTACACGATAGTGCTTGTTGGGAGGCAACCCAATTTTATTTTTAGTTTTTGCTTTTGCTTCTGTTTAGGAATAAATTATCCATATAGCCTCTGTTTAGATGTGATTTTATATTTTAATTAGTGTTTGTGCCAAGTAGAACCTATAGGATAACCTACGATGATAGTTGATTCGATTCTGCTGAAAAACAGAAACTTTGCGCGCACGAATATAATTTTGGTAAATCACAGAAACGTGATTTTGCGTTGATTCTTTTTGGTGCTGTTGAATAGACAAATTTTCCAGGACTTCCTATTTTGGTAGAATTTTTAGAGTTGCAGAAGTTTGCGTTAGTTACAGATTGCTACAGACTGTTCTGTTTTTGACAGATTCTGTTTTGCGTGTGTTGTTTGCTTATTTTGATGAATCTATGGCTAGTAAAATAGTTTATAATCCATAGAGAAGTTGAAATACAGTAGGTTTAACACCAATATAAATAAAGAATGAGTTCATTACAGTACCTTGAAGTAGTCTTTTGTTTTCTTTATCTAACGGAGCTCACGAGATTTCTATTGAGTTTTGTGTTGTGAAGTTTTCAAGTTTTGGGTGAATTCTTTTGATGGATTATGGAACAAGGAGTGGGAAGAGCCAAAGCTTGGGGATGCCCATGGCACCCCCAATATAATCCAAGGACACCAAAACGTTAAAGCTTGGGGATGCAACGGAAGGCATCCCCTCTTTCGTCCACTTCCATAGGTAATTTACTTGGAGCTATATTTTTATTCACCACATGATATGTGTTTTGCTTGGAGCGTCTTGTATTATTTGCGTCTTTGCTTGTTAGTCTACCACAATCATCCTTGCTGTACACACCTTTTGAGAGAGCCATACATGAATTGGAATTTGTTAGAATACTCTATGTGCTTCACTTATATCTTTTGAGCTTGATAGTTTTGCTCATAGTACTTCACTTATATCTTTTGAGCATGAAAATTTTTGGTCTAGTGCTTCACTTATATCTTTTAGAGCACGGTGGTGGACTTGCTTTAAAGAAACTATTGATCTCTGATGCTTCACTTAGATTGTTTTGAGAGTCATTAATAGCATGGTAATTTGCTTAATGTTAATATACTTGGTGTTCAAGATATGTGAAACTTTCTTTTGAGTGAATTGAATACTAAGATAAGTTTGATGCTTGATAATTGTTTTGAGATATGGAGGTGATAATATCAAAGTCATGCTAGTTGGGTAATTGTGAATTTGAGAAATGCTTGTGTTGAAGTTTGCAAGTCCCGTAGCATGCACGTATGGTTAAAGTTGTGTAACAAATTTGAAACATGAAGTGTACCTGGCTTGTGCATCCTTATGAGTGGAGGTCAGGGACGAGCGATGGTATTTTCCTACCAATCTATCCCCCTAGGAGCATGCACGTAGGACTTGATTTTTGATGACTTCTAAATTTTTCCAATAAGTATATGAGTTCTTTTGACTAATGTTGAGTCCATGGATTATACGCACTCTCACCTTTGCGCATTTGCTAGCCTCGTCGGTACCGTGCATTGCCCTTTCTCACCTTGATAGTTGGTGCAAACTTCGCCGGTGCATCCAAACCCCGTGATACGATACGCTCTAGCACACATAAACCTCCTTATATCTTACTCAAAACAGCCACCATACCTACCTATCATGGCATTTCCATAGCCATTCCGAGATATATTGCCATGCAACTTCCATCATCTTCATCATGACATAGCTTACTTTTGTCATATTGCCATTGCATGATCATGTAGTTGACATCGTATTTGTGGCAAGGCCACCATGCATTATTTTTCATACGTGTCACTCTTGATTCATTGCACCATCCCGGTACACCGCCGGAGGCATTCATATAGAGTCATATCTTGTTCTTAGTTTCAAGTTGTAATCCTTATGTTGTAATCAATAGAAGTGTGATGATCATCATTGTTAGAGCATTGCCCAAAGAAAAAAAGAGAAGAAAGGCCAAAAGAAAAAAAAAGAGAAAGACCCAAAAAAAGAAGAAAAAAGAAAAAAAAAGGGCAATGCTACTATCTCTTTTTCCACACTTGTGCTTCAAAGTAGCACCTTGTTCTTCATGTAGTGAGTCTCATATATTGTGCTTCAAAGTAGCACCTTGTTCTTCATGTAGTGAGTCTCATAAGTTGTCTTTTCATACTAGTGGGAATTTTTCATTATAGAACTTGTCTTGTATATTCCTATGATGGGCTTCCTCAAATGCCCTAGGTCTTCATGAGCAAGCGAGTTGGATGCACACCCACTAGTTTTCTTTTGTTGAGCATTCATAGCTCTAGTGCATCCATTGCACGGCAATCCCTACTCCTCATGTTGACATCAATTAATGGGCATCTCCATAGCCCGTTGATTATCCTCGTCAATGTGAGACTTTCTCCTTTTTTTTGTCTTCTCCACACAATCCCCATCATCATATTCTATTCCACCCATAGTGCTATATCCATGGCTTGCGCTCATGTATTGCGTGAAGGTTGAAAAAGTTTGAGATTATTTAAGTATGAAACAATTGCTTGGCTTGTCATCGGTGGTATAGAAGTTGGGAACATCTTTGTGTCACGAAAATGAAGCATAGCCTAACTATATGATTTTGTAGGGATGAACTTTCTTTTGCCATGTTATTTTGAGAAGACATGATTGCTTTGATTAGTATGCTTGAAGTATTATTATTTTTATGTCAATATGAACTTTTGTCTTGAATCTTTTGGATCTGAATATTCATATCACAATTAAGAAGATTTACATTGAAATTAAGCCAAAGTATCACTCCGCATCGAAAATTCTTTTTTATCATTTACCTACTCGAGGACGAGCAGGAATTAAGCTTGGGGATGCCTGATACGTCTCCAGTGTATCTATAATTTTTGATTGCTCCATGCTACTTTATCTACTGTTTTGGACTATATTGGGCTTTATTTTCCACTTCTATATTAGTTTTGGGACTAACCTATTAACCGGAGGCCCAGCCCAGAATTGCTGTTTTTTTGCCTATTTCAGTGTTTCAAAGAAATGGAATATCAAATAGAGTCCAAACGGAATGAAACCTTCTGGAACGTGATTTTCTCAGCGAACGTGATCCAGGAGACTTGGACCCTACTCCAAGATGTAACAGAGGAGGTCACGAGGGTGGGGGGCGCCCCCCTAGGGCACGCCCCCTGCCTCGTGGCCCCCCCGTTGCTCCACCGACGTTGAGGGAGTCCTGGACTAGGGGGTGTCCGGACAGCCGGACTATCATTATCCGCCGGACTCCAAGACTACGAAGATACAAGATTGAAGACTCCGTCCCGTGTCCGGATCAGACTTTCCTTGGCGTGGAAGGCAAGCTTGGCGATACGGATATGTAGATCTCCTACCATTGTAACCGACTCTGTGTAACCCTAGCCTCCTCCGGTGTCTATATAAACCGGAGGGCTTTAGTCCGTAGGACAACATACATTACAACAATCATACCATAGGCTAGCTTCTAGGGTTTAGCCTCCTTGATCTCGTGGTAGATCCACTCTTGTACTACCCATATCATCAATATTAATCAAGCAGGACGTAGGGTTTTACCTCCATCGAGAGGGCCCGAACCTGGGTAAAAACATCGTGTCCCTCGTCTCCTGTTACCATACGCCTAGACGCACAGTTCGGGACCCCCTACCCGAGATCCGCCGATTTTGACACCGACATTGGTGCTTTCATTGAGAGTTCCTCTGTGTCATCACCGATAGGCTTGATGGCATCTTCAACCAACAACGCTGTCCAGGGTGAGACTTTTCTCCCCGGACAGATCTTCGTATTCGGCGGCTTCGCACTGCGGGCTAACTCGCTTGGCCATCTGGAGCAGATCGAAAGCTACACCCCTGGCCGTCAGGTCAGATTCGGAAGCCTAAACTTCACGGCCGATGTCCACGGAGACTTGATCTTCGACGGACTCGAGCCACAGCCAAGCGCGCCGCACTGTGACGACGGGCATGATCTAGCTCTGCCACCGAACAGTGCCTTGGTAGCCGCACACGAATCCGCTTCGGCCTTTAGTCCGGAGCCGATCGCCCAGATAGAGGATCGGTGGATAGACACCGCCTCGGGGGCTTCAACATCCATGGCGATGGAGCCGAACACTAATCTTGTCCCCTCCGAAACTCATGATTCCGAGGCGCCGGACTCCTTGCCGGACTCCGAACCTCCCGCGCCCCTACCAATCGATTCGGATTGGGCGCCGGTTATGGAATTCACCGCCACGGACATCTTCCAATACTCGCCTTTTGGCGATATCCTGAATTCACTAAAACATCTCTCGTTATCAGGAGAGTCCTGGCCGGACTATGGCCAGGATGGTTGGGGTACGGACGACGAAGAAATTCAGAACCCACCCTCCACCCACTTTGTAGCCACTGTCGACGATCTAACCGACATGCTAGACTACGACTCCGACGACGTCGACGCTATGGACGACGATGCCAGAGACGAACAGGAACCAGCGCCTACAGGGCACTGGAAGACCACCTCGTCATATGACATATACATGGTGGACACCCCGAAAGACGGGGACGACGAAGAAGCAGCGGAGGCAGACTCTTTAAAGAAGCAGCCCAAACGTCGGTGTCAGCGGCGCCGCTCTAAATCCCGCCACAGCAAGAATGGAGATTCTGGCACAGGAGATAATAATACTCCAGAGAGTGCCGAAGACAATCCCCTCCAGCAAGACTCAGCGCAGGAGGATGCAGAAGCAAGCCCTCACGAGAGGGCAGCAGACGAAGAGGTTGAGGATCATAACTATATGCCTCCCTCCGAAGACGAAGCAAGCCTCAACGATGACGAATTCGTCGTACCTGAGGATCCCGTCGAACAAGAGCGCTTCAAGCGCAGGCTTATCGCCACAGCAAACAACCTAAAGAAAAAGCAGCAACAGCTTCAAGCTGATCAGGACCTGTTGGCCGATCGATGGACCGAGGTCCTCGCGGCCGAAGAGTATAAACTCGAACGCCCCTCCAAAAGTTACCCAAGACGCAAGCTGCTCCCCCGATTAGAGGAGGAAGCATACATACCTCCATCACCAGCGCACGAGATGGCTGACCGACCACCCCGTGGTCGTGACAGAGAGGCATCCAAGGCCCCAGCCAAGACTGTACCTCGGCATCGCTCCAAAAGTACGAAGCCAAGAGGGAACGTGCCGGACTTGCGAGACATATTGGAGGACAAAGCAAGACAATCCAGATCCATCTACGGATCACGTGGGCGCCCCACGACCCACGACGAATACCGTCGCGCCGGATACAATAACCCCGGCCGGGCTGAGCACAGCAGACAGCGCTCTCTCGAGCTGCGTCGCGATATTGCTCAACACAGAGGCGCCGCACACCCGCTATGCTTCACTGACGAAGTAATGGATCATCAAATCCCTGAAGGGTTTAAACCCGTAAACATTGAATCCTACGATGGCACAACAGACCCCGCGGTTTGGATAGAAGATTATCTTCTCCACATCCATATGGCCCGCGGCGACGATCTCCACGCCATCAAGTATCTCCCACTCAAGCTTAAAGGACCAGCTCGACATTGGCTTAACAACTTGCCCGCAGAGTCAATTGGGTGTTGGGAAGACCTGGAGGCCGCATTCCTTGATAACTTCCAAGGCACGTATGTGCGACCACCAGACGCCGATGACCTAAGACACATCATTCAGCAGCCAGACGAATCGGCCAGACAATTCTGGACACGGTTCTTGACGAAGAAAAATCAAATCGTCGATTGTCCGGATGCAGAGGCCCTTGCAGCCTTCAAACATAACATCCGGGACAAATGGCTAGCCCGGCACCTGGGGCAGGAAAAGACGAAATCCATGGCAGCCCTCACATCGTTAATGACCCGCTTTTGTGCGGGAGAGGACAGCTGGCTAGCTCGCAGCAACAATCTTCGTAAAAATTCTGGCAGTCCGGATACTAAGGACAACAACGGCAGGTCACGTCGAAACAAAAACAAGCGCCGCATTAATGGCGACGATAAGGAGGATACGGCAGTCAATGCCGGATTCCGAGGCTCTAAACCCGGTCAGCGGAAGAAGCCATTCAAAAGAACCACTCCGGGTCCGTCCAATCTGGACCGAATACTCGACTGCTTATGCCAGATACATGGCACCTCTGAAAAGCCAGCTAACCACACCAATAGAGATTGATGGGTGTTCAAGCAGGCCGGCAAGTTAATTGCCGAAAACAATGACAAGGGGCTAAACAGTGACGACGAGGAAGAGACCCGACCGCCGAACAATAGAGGACAGAAGGGTTTTCCCCCACAAGTGCGGACTGTGAACATGATATACGCGACCCATATACCCAAGAGGGAGAGGAAACGCGCACTAAGGGACATCTACGCGATGGAGCCAGTCGCCCCGAAGTTCAATCCATGGTCCTCTTGTCCGATCACTTTCGATCGAAGAGACCATCCGACTAGCATACGCCATGGCGGATTCGCCGCATTGGTTTTAGACCCAATCGTCGATGGATTTCACCTCACGGGAGTCCTGATGGACGGCGGCAGTAGCCTGAACCTGCTTTACCAGGATACAGTGCGCAAAATGGGCATAGACCCCTCAAGGATTAAACCTACAAAGACAACCTTTAAAGGTGTCATACCAGGAGTGGAAGCCAACTGTACAGGCTCAGTCACACTGGAAGTGGTCTTCGGATCCCCGGATAACTTCCGGAGCGAAGAGTTAATCTTCGACATAGTCCTTTTCCGCAGCGGCTGTCACGCTCTACTCGGACGAACCGCGTTTGCAAAATTCAACGCGGTGCCGCATTATGCATACCTCAAGCTCAAGATGCCAGGCCCTCGCGGAGTCATCACAGTCAATGGGAATACGGAACGCTCCCTCCGAACGGAGGAACATACAGCGGCTCTCGTGGGAGAAGTACGGAGTAGCCTCTTAAGGCAATTCTCCAGTCCGGCCGTTAAACAGCCGGATACAGCAAAACGCGCCCGAAGCAATACCAACCAAGACCACCTGGCGTGATCAGAGCATGCGTAGCAATGCGGCCCCAACCCTCGCCCGCGCATGATCGCAATAATAACACTCCGCGTACATCATTACGCTTTGGAGATACCATGGGCACAGGGGAGGGGGCACGATCGCAACAGACCTAGAGTGCGGTTCGACCACACCGGGGGCTCGCAAGTGTGCCCCCTTTTTTTATATATATTTTATTTTCCTTCTTTTATGTACACATGACTCTGTTAACCAGAAGCCCTGTCCGGCGGCGAACCTGCCGAACTCACGATGCAACAGTCAGGGACTAAAGAAGGCTGCG
The DNA here is from genome assembly GCA_963921465.1 of Triticum timopheevii. Classification (NCBI taxonomy): domain Eukaryota; kingdom Viridiplantae; phylum Streptophyta; class Magnoliopsida; order Poales; family Poaceae; genus Triticum; species Triticum timopheevii. The sequence continues at coordinate 628,737,295 of OY997266.1, read as the reverse complement.
ACGAACACTCAGGTGGTCTCAATTACGAGCATTAAATTCGATTATATACACCAAGTCCGCAGCTCATCCCTGGAGGGGGACATGTTTACTTAGTCCAAATCCCTTGCTTACCGCACTATTTGTATCAGTCCGCTCTACTAGCAGACTTTCTTTCATAAATAATGTAGCACCTTTTTGATCACAATTGCATTACCTTATATATATATATATATATATATATATATATATATATATATATATATATATATATATATATATATATATATATATGCTCATTATACGACATCTTGCACCCATATATTTTGGTACGGCCTAATACATCGGGGGCTTATGTTCCTCACTCTATGGTGTGATAAGTCCGAACACTTTCACAAGTGCGGCACCCCGAACTTATAGCATTATATGAATTGGCTCTGAATCATGTCTTGGGTCAATAGTTGGATTTGCCCGGCTCCCACGTTTTGGTGCCTTACGTTCCGTTCTGTCGGCTAAGGTGGCACTGGGAGAACCACTGCGATTGCGCCCCGGTTGAGCCGGGCGAGCGCCTCAGTGGAGAAAGCTAAAACTGACTGGCATGATAAGGCGAGAGACTGGTCGCTGTTCGAGAGGTTTTTTCGGGTCCTTAAAGACTCACGCCGCTTCGAGCGAAGTTCCGGACAATTTCCGACGAAGGCGTGGATAGCGCCCCGGATTCGGTCTTCCGAATACCAGGGGCTTCGCCGAAATTTAAAATTATAGAATTCTATGGCTAAGTGAGAGTGTTCAAGCACTATGAGTCCGGTTGCCTTGTTCGTTGTGTTGAGCGCCTCCCTCGATGGACCCAACAATGGGAACAAGAGTGCTCAAGTTTATCCCGAACACCCTAGCACTCGTGGCTCGGGGGCTGAAGCCAACGACTTGCCATCTCTCAGATTTTATAAACGGCCGCACAGAAGGTAATATTTTAAATTAAACAAGCGTTGCTTAACGCGCACATGAACAAAGTTTCAGCGCGCAGGATAATACATAGCAAATTCACTCAAAGATTACATTTCTGGGGCACTCATCCGCAATATTGCGGGCTCCCTTCAGGACAGATTTATAATACATCTCGGGCGTGCGATACTCCTTGCCCGGTGGCGGTGGGTCCGTGAGAAGCTTCTCCGCATCCAACTTGCCCCATTGCACCTTTGTGCGGGCGAGGGCCCGGCGAGCGCCTTCAATACAGGCGGAGCGCTTGATAACATCCACCCAGGGGCATGCATCCACCAGCCGCCGCACGAGGCCAAAGTAGCTCCCAGGCATGGCCTGTCCAGGCCACAGCCGGACTATAAGGCCCTTCATGGCCTCTTCAGCTACCTTGTGGAGTTCGACCATCTGCTTCAGCTGGTCGCTTGGGGGCACCGGGTGTCCGGCCTCAGCATACTGAGACCAGAAGACTTTTTGCGTCGAGCTCCCCTCCTCGCCACGATAGAATGCGGTGGCATCAGACGCACTACGCGGCAGATCTGCAAACACCCCTGGAGAGCTCCGAATGCGGGTAAGTTTCAGGTATTTTACATTAACATGCTTGCTTTGCATGAAAAATGCCTTACCCGCCGCTATTTTCTTTACATCTTCCACCTCCTGAAGGGCCTTATGGGCTTCGGCCTTGGCGTACTTGGCACTTTCGAGAGCCGAGGCAAGCTCGGACTCTCGAGTCTTGGAGTCATGCTCCAACCTCTCATGTTTCTCCATGAGAGCCTGGAGCTCTTGCCGCACTTCCGCCACCCGCGCCTCCTGCTTTTCCCTCTCTGCCTGTTCCGCGGCCGCACTGCGTTCGGCCGCGGACACAGCATCCTTCAGGGCTGCCACCTCGTTAGTGGCCCCTGCAATACACATATTATCCTTGTTAATTTTATTGCAACCAAAATCCTTGTCTGTAAGGTAACCATTCAAAGCAGTGTGACTCACCTTCTTTGTCCTCGAGCTGCTTCTTGGCATGGCCGAGCTCTTGCTCGGACCGCTCGAGATCCTTTTTCAGCACATCGACCTCCGCCGTTAGTGCGGCAGAGGTCAGCAGCGCAGCCTGCAAACCCATATTGACATATTTTAAACAACCCTGCGTTTCTCTTGTTAGATCCTCAGTCTGGCTTTTTCTTTCCGAAACACCGAACTAAGCATTAGGGGCTACTGTCTATGCGGTATTACATTACATAATTTTAACTTCTTACCTCAAAGCCTGTTAGAAGGCTGCTGCAGGCTTCGGTCAGCCCGCTTTTGGCGAGCTGAACCTTTTGAATCACCGCACTCATGATAGTGCGGTGTTCTTCCTCGATGGAAGCGCCTTTAAGAGCCTCCAACAAGTTATCCGGCGCCTCCGGTTGGACGGAGGCCGCCGGTGTCACGGTCTTGCCCTTCTTTCAAAGGGGCCGCTTGCCGGACTCTGGAACCACTGCGGGTTCCGATGTAGAGTCCGGCGCAAAGTCCGGGAGGCTGCCTGACGGCGCCTCCGGAGCCTCCTCCTGATGGGTCCCTCTCTGGGATCCCACCTCGGCGTCCTCGTCAGCGCGTGGGGTAGAGGCAGTCGGAAGTGAATTCACATCCGACGAGGCCAACGACCCGCTCGATGAGTCGGGGAGATCGTCATCGGCCGGACTACGGACAGAATGCGGCGTTAGAAGGACACTACGTGACATAAAAGATATTGCATATAAAGGATCCGGATACTTACGATCTCGCCGGACGCCTGGCCCTTGGAGGCCACTCATCCTCGCCAACGCTGGTGTTGGCGAAACTGTCCGGGGGGATAGTTCTCCCCCTCTTGGACCCTTCGGCCTCCCCTATTGGGGAAGCCTTCCTCTTCTTCTCTCCCTCTTCGGGGAGAGAAACCTCCTCGTCTTTGGGGGAGGAGTCCGCCTTGTCGTCGGACACCTGATTGCGGGAGCTCTTTCGAGTCCCGCGGCCACCTTCTTGGCCTTCTTCTCCGGCACCACGTGCGGTGCCGAAACCAGCAGCCCTGCTAAACGGGCGTCCACTGGGTCTTCTGGCATGGGAGCCGGGCTGATAAGCTGCCTGGCCTTCTCCATCCATTCCTGTCAAAGGAAAGAAAAGAATGAAACCCTCTTATAATTAATTCGATTACTACAAAGTGTCCCGTAATGGGGTTGAATCACTTACCTCGTCAGTTGGATAGTGCGAGCTGAATCCGTGATCTTCCGTCGTGGATGCGGGGGCTTCGGCGCCCTTGAACAGCACCCTCCAAGCGCCTTCATATGTTGTATCGAAGAGCCCGCTCAGCGCCTGGTGCTGTTCCAGATTGAACTCCCACAGATTGAATGCCCGTTCTTGGCATGGGAGAATCCGGCGGATGAGCATGACTTGGACCACATCGACGAGCCTGAGCTTATTGCTCACCAGCTTCTGGATGCAGGTTCGGAGTCCAGTCACCTCCTTCGAATCGCCCCACAGCAAGCCCTTCTCTTTCCAGGAGGTGAGCTGTGTGGGGACGCCAGATCTAAACTCGGGGGCCGCCGCCCATGTGGGCTTGCGCGGCTCGGTGATGTAGAACCACCCCGATTGCCACCCCTTGACGGAGTCCACAAAGGCCCCTTCGAGCCAAAGGACGTTGGGTAATTTACCCAACATGGCGCCTCCGCATTCCGCTTGCGTACCCAGCACAACCTTCGGCTTGACGTTGAAGGTCTTGAGCCACAGGCCGAAGTGGGGCCGGATGCAGAGGAAGGCCTCGCACACGACGATAAACGTCGAGATGTTGAGGATGAAGTTCGGCGCCAGATCGTGGAAATCCAGGCCGTAATAGAACATGAGCCCCCGGACGAATGGATGGAGCGGAAAGCCCAGTCCGCGGAGGAAGTGGGGAAGGAAGATGACCCTCTCGTGAGGCCCGGGGGTAGGGACGAGCTGCCCCTCGTTGGGCAGCCAATGCGCGATATCGCCGGAAAGATATCCGGCGCTGCGCAGTCTGGTGATGTGCTCCTCCTTAACAGTGGAGGCCAACCATTTTCCTCCCGCTCCGGACATATTCGGAGAAGGTCGAGGCGAGATGCGCGAGCTTGGGCGTTGGAGCTTGAGTGCGCGGAGGTGGATAGGCAAAGGAGGAAGAAGGCGTAGGTGAGAAGGTAAATCCTTATCCCTTATATATAGGCGGATGAAAATGCGTCCCGCTGGCCTGATAAAATTCGCTTATCTCCCAAGCGCCACCATCAATGGCGCGGTTGGGTTACCCACGTCTGTATTGATGAGAATCCCGGAATAAGGGGAACACGATCTCTGCTTCGACAAGACGTGCCAAGGAAACCGCTTCGCTAAACGTGCTGAGGTGGTATAGTAAAAAACGATTCAAACAAAGGCTTGGTAGCGGTGTGATGTCACGCCGCATGATACGTCAGCAGATTGGACTGGTGTACATTTTATTCTCTCTACGGTGGAATGTGGAATTTATTTTGCACAGCTGGACACTATCCTGGTGTTCATGATCTTCTTTGGATTATTCAAGGGAGGAACCCGCCTTGCAATGCCGAACATTATGCGCGCCGGACTAATCGTCATTGAAGCCTGGTTCAGGGGCTAATGAGGGAGTCCTGGACTAGGGGGTGTCCGGACAGCCGGACTATCATTATCCGCCGGACTCCAAGACTACGAAGATACAAGATTGAAGACTCCGTCCCGTGTCCGGATGGGACTTTCCTTGGCGTGGAAGGCAAGCTTGGCGATACGGATATGTAGATCTCCTACCATTGTAACCGACTCTGTGTAACCCTAGCCTCCTCCGGTGTCTATATAAACCGGAGGGCTTTAGTCCGTAGGACAACATATATTACAACAATCATACCATAGGCTAGCTTCTAGGGCTTAGCCTCCTTGATCTCGTGGTAGATCCACTCTTGTACTACCCATATCATCAATATTAATCAAGCAGGACGTAGGGTTTTACCTCCATCGAGAGGGCCCAAACCTGGGTAAAAACATCGTGTCCCTCGTCTCCTGTTACCATCCGCCTAGACGCACAGTTCGGGACCCCCTACCCGAGATCCGCCGGTTTTGACACCGACAGACGTACTCCTTCCTCCTATATATACTTACGTATCCCCAAACGATCAGAACAGGAGCCAAAAACCTAATTCCACCGCCACAACCTTCTGTATCCACGAGATCCCATCTTGGGGCCTGTTCCGGAGCTCCGCCAAAGGGGGCATCCACCACGGAGGGCTTCTACATCAACACCATAGCCCTTCCAATGAAGTGTGAGTAGTTTACAGACCTTCGGGTCCATAGCTAGTAGCTAGATGGCTTCTTCTCTCTTTTTGGATCTCAATACAATGTTCTCCCCCTCTCTCGTGGAGATCTATTCGATGTAATCTTCTTTTTGCGGTGTGTTTGTTGAGACCGATGAATTGTGGGTTTATGATCCAGTTTATCTATGAACAATATTTGAATCTTCTCTGAATTCTTTTATGTATGATTGAGTTATCTTTCCAAGTCTCTTCGAATTATCTGTTTGGTTTGGCCAACTAGATTGGTAGTTCTTGCAATGGGAGAAGTGTTTAGCTTTGGGTTCAATCTTGCGGTGTCCTTTCCCAGTGACAGAAGGGGCAGCAAGGCACGTATTGTATTGTTGCCATCGAGGATAACAACATGGGGGTTTTATCATATTGCATGAATTTATCCATCTACATCATGTTATCTTGCTTAAGGCGTTACTCTGTTTTTAACTTAATACTCTAGATGTATGCTGGATAGCGGTCGATGAGTGGAGTAATAGTAGTAGATGCAGAATCGTTTCAATCTACTTGTCTAGGACGTGATGCCTATATACATGATCATACCTAGATATACTCATAACTATGCTCAATTCTGTCAATTGCTCAACAGTAATTTGTTCACCCACCATAGAATAGCTATGCTCTTGAGAGAAGCCACTAGAGAAACCTATGGTCCCCGGGTCTATTCTCATTATATCAATCTCCATTACTTTATTACTTGCTTTGTTTTTACTTTGCATTTTACTTTTCACTTTGCATCTCTATACCAAAAATACCAAAAATATTATTTATCATCTCTATCAGATCTCACTCTCGTAAGTGACCGTGAAGGGATTGACAACCCCTAATCGCGTTGGTTGCGAGGAGCTATCGTTTTGTGTAGGTACAAGGGACTTGTGCGTGGTCTCCTACTGGATTGATACCTTGGTTCTAAAAAACTAAGGGAAATTCTTACGCTACTTTGCTGCATCATTCTCTCCTCTTTGGGGAAATCCAACGCAGTGCTCAACAGGTAGCAGTTGCCTGGATCTTGTGTTTGTGCCCTACGTTCCCGTTAATTTGGATAGGGCATAAGGGGAGCACCTCTGCGATTGTTACTGCCGGTTCAGCCGGATGTGTACATCAGACTGGGTGAAGCCGAAAGCTAGTTTCCTTAAGAGAATATTCTATCGGTGAACAAAGGATATATTCGTTGGTTACAACAAAAATCCCCAGAAGTCTTATATCCTCTGCCATCGTTCGCAGTCCAGACATGTGCATTGACGCATGCATACCTAGGGAAAGGAATCCCTAACGGAACTATTCTCCCTGGAAGATGTTTCTTACTATCCATGTAATATAACATAACTAGTTGGGTACTTGTCTGTTCAAGAACTTATGACCCCTACGCCTGGTCTCCACGCATACCACGGCTTTGTATAACTGAGCGGGTATTCGGACACACCCCGGACCGTAGGATCCGGGGGCTGAAGTGAAAAGGTTCGCCATGACAAATGATTTCAATCCGGCTAGGGGCTACTCATGCCCATTAAATTACACAGTCACTTGGACGGACTGTATTCCTCCTTTATGCCATCTAACAGGCTACCTAACTTACAATCCTGTTGAGAATACTTAGCGGCTAACGCTACCTGGTCATATACCAGGCTTACGGGAATTTCTTGCCTATTGGGCCCCGCCGGTCCTACTTCGGCCATATGGTTCGGGTCCAGCTTGGTGTAGCGCGTCTTCACCATGGCCCAGGCTTCTCTTGCACCTTGCCGGCATGCTGATATCTTCCACAGACGGAAGCGCCGCCGGGCTCATTGAAGCAGGTCTGCAAGCTCCCCCATGCCATTCGGCAGGAGGCTTGTTGGCCACAAGGCCTGAGCAACGCCGTGTATCACCCGCCGAGCACGCTGGTGCAAATGCGAAAGTTCTTGCAGCACATCACTTGCAGATGAGGGCATCTCCTCTTCAGGGCGACCCGTTAACATTCCTGCAAGCAAAACTCTTTCAAAATACTTCCTCGCCGAACTATCATACAGTTCGTCTAAGCACTCACCATAAATGCCACGTCGAAAGCTTTTGTTCTCCTTCATGGAGTCTGCCAGTTGAGAGCGGACGTCCTTTAATTCCACCTCCAGCCGAATATTGGCATCTTGTAGCCGGTTCTTCTCTTGCGTCACTTGCGTAAGGATGCGCTTGCCAGCCTTTAGCTATCTTTTGAGACGCGAGTCGTCATCCGTTACGCCTTCCGGATTCACCCCGGTATTGTCTGCAGAATTTTCTGTTAGACTAACCAGACCAGCCATTTACTAACTGGTATATCGTCGCATACTTAAGATAAATATTACCAGAAGTGGCCTTCTGGGATTCCTCTAACTTGGCAACCACGTCAATCAGTTGGGCCTTATATGCCTCCAGCTCCCGAGCCAATTGTTCATTCTTGTCCATGAGGACCTGTACACGAATTGATCCTTCAAACAGTTGTCCCAACTATTTCAAGTCTCAGGGGCTACTGCTATATATACTTGTAAAAATTTCTTACCCGTATATCCTTGGTGTACTGGTTCGTCGCCTGGGCCAGCCTGCCTCGAGCAGCTCGGACGTATGCGTCTGCCGAATTGAAGGCATTAAAGGCCTCTTCGGAAAAGATGTTGTTCCGAAGCACGGCCCTCTGGCGCCGGTGATTCATGGCGCTCTCCACCTCAGAGTTCGAGGCCGAACACATATCCGCGTCCTCTGTCGGAGAACTGCGTGGTTCTGGCCCCGTGTCCGCCTCCGCCCTCAAAGCCGATTTTGGAACCTGGCTGGTGGAGGCGTGATTGATGGGACCCCTAGATATAGTCCGGCTGCTTCTCTTTCTGCCAGACACGAAATGCGCTGTCATACTTCAAATTTATAACCGCAGGACAGGTTATTACTTTACCTCTGCAGTGGAGTGTCCACCCTCACCGCCTTCCTCTTGAGCCTGCCCGATCCGGATGCCCGTGGTTGACAAGTCCCTAGGGGCTCGGCCCCGCGCTCCGACCGTCATCTCTGCAAACAACATGACGCCTCAAGGGTAAATCATAATTCAGAGAGGAATCCTCCTTGGAGGATAGGGTTTTTAGTTTGTCTTACACTCGACACAGGGAGCAGTCCGGGATAGTCGGCCGTAATGGCCACTGGGGTGCCGTCCCAGCTCGCTTGATAAAATACCCCGTTGACAAGCTCCACGGTGATATTCGGATCTTCTTTGAGTCCCGGATCTAGGGCCCTTCTGGGGTCCTCTGGCTGCGGGAGGGGCTGAAGATTCCTTCTACTACCCTCCTGAGTTCCTGCTCGGAAGCATCGATGCAGGTAATCTTAGCAGAGGGACACTAAAGTAAGTGAAGCAGGGAAAAGAATGGCAACTTACCCACTCTAGAGGGTTGTACATGGAGAATCCGTCCTGCGTTTTAATGCGGAGAAACAACTCCTCTTCCCCTTTGTACAAATCAGACAATACCCTTGCTAAAGTGGTGGCGGAGTCTGGACCCTTACGGCCGCAACGGGTGGCGTCATCTTCCCCGTTGAAGTGCCATATGGGCTTCCCCCGATATTGAAGCGGTTGCACTCCCCGCCTTATGCATATCGCCATAACCTTGACTGTCGTCAGTCCGGATTTGGCCAGCAACTTTATCCTGCTCATCAGGGAATATATTTCCCTCGTATCCTCTTCTTGAGGGCCGCGTGGGCGCCAACTTAGGCGTGCCCTCGGCGGGGCGTTGCTGAACTTGGGGAGGCCTGTCCGAACTGGATCCGGAACGGGAACGTCATCAATATAAAACCACTCTGAAGGCCAGTCTTTTGATGCCTTCTTGGGAGTGCCGGATAGGTATTCGGTTTCGGCAATGCGCCATACTTCGGCCCCACCCACTTGATATAGGGACTCTCCCTGGGTGCGGGGAACAAGGCAGAATAGCTTCCTCCATAATCCGAAGTGAGGTTTGCAGCCTAAAAACAGCTCGCAAAGTGCGACATACCCCGCTATGTGCAGAATAGAGGCAGGGGTGAGATTGTGCAACTAGAGGCCGTAGAACTCCAGAAGCCTGTGAAGAAACGGGTGAATAGGAAACCCGACGCCCCTTAGCAGATGTGGGATGAGGCATATGTGCTCCTCTGGAGATGGGCTTGGAGATCCCTCCGCTTATTCCCCTCCGTCATAAGTGGCTATTCCGGCTCGAACAGAGACCATGAACACCGGTGGGAGAAACCCTTGGGTTTGTAACTTTACCAAACGGCTGTGAGGAACTGAACACTCTCCCCAATCCCCCGGCTTAGAGAGAGGAGGGGAAGCAAAAGAGCTGCGACGGCTGGCCATGTTGGAATGGTTCTTCGCGGAGCGCTCTACTGGATGCTAGCTCATGGGAGGAGAGTGGGGTTTTGATCTGAGAATCCCTGTCCCTTCAAATAGGCGGTCTGCCCGGAGGATCGAGGGTGTCAAATGCAAAGCGCCTCGACTCCTCGCATTCGCTCAACACGTGGAGCTGGCCATTATTGAGGCACTGAAGTCGAGGAACACAACATTGATTGGAGGCCGGACATTATTCGTCGTAACAGGTACTTTGGAGTATTCGGAGAAGGAACCCGCCTTGCAATGCCGAAGACAATACTACGCGCCGGACTCATCGTCATTGAAGCCTGGTTCAGGGGCTACTAAGGGAGTCCTGGATTAGGGGGTATCCGGACAGCCGGACTGTGTACAACGTCCGGACTATTGAAGCGTGAAGATACAAGACTCAAGACTTCGGCCCGTGTCCGGATGGGACTTTCCTTGGTGTGGAAGGCAAGCTTGGCGATCCAGGTATTATGTTTCCTTCCTTGTAACCGACTCCATGTAAACCCTAGTCCTCTCCGGTGTCTATATAAACCAGAGAGGTTGGTCCTTAGGAGGCCGACCACAATTACAATCATACCATCATAGGCTAGCTCTTAGGGTTTAGCCTCTATGATCTCGTGGTAGATCTACTCTTGTACTACCCGTATCATCAATATTAACCAAGCAGGAAGTAGGGTTTTACCTCCATCGAGAGGGCCCGAACCTGGGTAAACATCTGTGTCCCTTGCTTCATGTTACCATCAGCCTTGACGCATAGATCGGGACCCTCTACCCGAGATCCGCCGGTTTTGACACCGACACCATACTCGTAAGATATAAGTGAAGTGCAATGAGCATTCTATAAATCAACCATGGACTATCTCATACCAGCATGGTGCATAAAAGAAAAGGTGAAAACTAAATGCAAAAGACGCTCCAAGATTTGCACATATCGCATGAACGAAACGAATCCGAAAACATACCGATACTTGTCGAAGGAAGAGGGGATGCCTTCCGGGGCATCCCCAAGCTTAGACGCTTGAGTCTACTTGAATATTTACTTGGGGTGCCTTGGGCATCCCCAAGCTTGAGCTCTTGCCTCTCCTCCTTTTCCTCATATCGAGACGTCCTCGATCTTCGAACACTTCATCCACACAAAACTTCAACAAAAAACTCGGTAAGATCCGTTAGTATAATAAAGCAAATCACTACTCTAAGTACTATTGCAAACCAATTCATATTTTGTTTTTGCATTGTAGCTACTGTTATATAAATTTTCCACGGCTTAATCCACAGATAGAAATTGATAGTTTCATCAAAACAAGCAAACTATGCATCAAAAACAGAATCTGTCTTAAACAGGACAGTCTGTAGTAATCTGAACATTCACCATACTTCTGGTACCCCCAAAAATTCTGCCAAAATTAGGAAAACTAAACAATTTGTATAGAAGGACAGTGCAAAAAGTTTTAGAACCGTTTAACGTTCCAGTAAAAAATGTAAAATCGTGCATTACAGCCAAAGTTTCTGTCCTGCACCGCACAAACCAACAAGCATTGTAAACATCCTAAAGGCAAACCTTGGCACATTATTTTTATTTTTAAACTTTATAAAAGCACACGACAGAAATAAATGACTCTCTAAAACTTCTGGGTTGTCTCTCTGGCAGCGCTTTCTTTAAAGCCATTAAGCTAGGCATATAGTGCTCAAGTAATGGATCCACCCGGATCCCAAGGTATATCAAAACCTATTTTAATTAACAATGATTTTTGATTTAGTAGTGAGCACAAAGTAACATATATCATGCAACAACAAAGTCTAACTCTCTTCCTATGCATCGGCATGTCATAAAAGAACGATTCATGCACACCAAGTAAAGGCCAATGCATAGTATAAGCAGTTTTCTTGCAATTCTATCGTGTTGGAAACATAAAGAGGCGGAGATATAGTTCTTATCTCATAATAATTGCAAGTAGGAGCAGCAAGCACATGCATATTATATCTATCAAAATCATCATGTGTAGTAGTAAAACGAAACCCATCAGTACAATCCTTAATAAGCACAAACTTCTCCGATATAGTGTAGTCTAGAGAATTCAAAAAGATAATAGGACTATCATGCATGGGTGCAATAGCAACAATTTCATGTTTAACATAAGGAACTATAGCAAGTTCATCTCCATAAGCATAATTGATATTGGCATCTTGGCCACAAGCATAGCAAGAATAATCAAAAAGAGGTATTTCAAGAGAATCAACGGGATCATAACAATCATCATAGCATTCATCCTTCGGTAAGCACGAAGTGAAATTAAGCAATGTATGAGTTGAAGAGTTACTCTCATTATAAGGTGGGCACGAGTAGCTAATCTGCTCTTCCTCCTTTTGTTCTTCGCTCTCCTTGTCATCTTTTTCATCCAATGAGCTCATAGTCTCATCAATTTCTTATTCCATAGACTCCTGCAAACTATTAGGCTCTTCTTGGACAACGGAGATTCTCTCAATAAAATCATCAATATCGGAATTGAATTCACAATTCTCATAGCAATATTTAAGTATAGCAAAAATTTTAGGTCTGTAAACAGCATCATCAAGATTTTCACATTCTTTAAACAAAGATTCAATTTCATAAGCACCCATAAAAGCAACGAATTCTTCTATTTGTTCCACATCATAGTAATCATATATGCCATTAGCATAAGAAGCCAAGGTTTTATCATCATTGAATTTGCATGAAAAGGGAAGGTGTGGAGCCTTCATCCTAGAGCAACAAGTATAATCATATCTCAAGCATAGTTCCGGAGCATACCAATGCAACATATGAATTTGATCCCATAATAGTTTCCCTTTTTGAGTCAAGCGATAATCCCTAAAGTATCTGCGTTGATCCAACATGTCTCCCATTACATAACTGAATGGGGTTTTCTAAGGATTTATTAAAGTAGTGCATAATATTTTTCACATAACCAGCATCAAGGGTTTTAGGAGGTTCCCCATCTCCACGCGTAGCAAGTACACCTAATTTTTTTGGTATTTCGTGTTCCATATCCATAACTAAAGATAGAGAACAACTTAGAACAACAAATAAAAATTACTTAGTGATAAAGCAAACAAGCACACACGAGAATGTTCACCCCACGCTATAACTCCTCGGCAACGGCGCCAGAAAAAGGTCTTGATAACCCAAAAGTATAGGGGATCAATTGTAGCCTCTTTCGATAAGTAAGAGTGTCGAACCCAACTAGAAGCTAAAGGTAGAACAAATATTCCCTCAAGTTCTATCGACCACCGATACAACTATACGCACGCTTAATGTTTGCTTTACCTAAAACAAGTATGAAAATAGAAGGACTTCGTAGGTGTTGTTGGATAGGTTTGCAAGAATATAAAGAGCACGTAAATAAAATCTAGGGCTCTTTACATAAGGAAGCAATAAAGTTAGTATAGCGAGTGTGGGAAAGTGGTGGTAGGAGTTGCGGAATTGTCCCTAAGCAATTGACTACTTTACTAGACCGATAGCAAATTTTATGTGGGAGAGGCCACTGCTAGCATGTCATCCCTGACTTGGAATTCTATGCACTTATGATTGGAACTATTAGCAAGCATCCACAACTACTAACGTTCATTAAGGTAAAACCAACCCATAGCATTAAGATATATTGGTCCCCCTTCAATCCCGTATGCATCAATTTCTATGCTAGTTGAAGCTTCTGTCATTCTTGCCCTCCAATACATAGTCCTATCAACATACAACTAACCCTATGGTGTGATCCATGTGCACGCTCATATGATGGGCACTAAAGGACAACAACATAACCACAAGCAAATTAAACCAATCATTGCAATTCACCAATTACCGAAAGGACAACGAAAATCTACTCAGACATCATAGGATGGAGCCACATCATTGGATAATAATATGAAGCATAAAGCACCATGTTCAAGTAGAGGGTACAGCGGGTTGCGGGAGAGTGGACACCTGAATATAGATGGGGGAAGGTGATGAAGATGTTGGGGAAGATGACAGAGGTGTTGGTGTAGATCGCGGTGATGATGATGGCCCTGGTGGCACTCCGGCGCCACCGGAAGCGAGGGGGAGAGTGCCCCCCTCCTTCTTCTTCTTCCTTGACCTTCTCCCTAGATGGGAGAAGGGTTTCCCCTCTAATCCATGGTCTCCATGGCGTGGGAGGGGAGAGAGCCCCTCCGAGATTGGATCTGTCTCTCTGTCTCTCTCTGTTTCTGCGTTTCTGATTCTGCCCTTTCACCGTTTCTTATATTCCCGGAGATCCGTAACTCCGATTGGATTGAAACTTTGAATACGTTTCGTTTCCGGATATTAGCTTTCTTGCGGCAAAAGAAGGGCAACAACTGCCTTACGGGGTGTCCACAAGGGTCAGGGGCGCGCCCACCCCCCTGGGGCGCACCCCCTGCCTCGTGGGCCCCTCGAGCATCGTCTCGCATTGATTCTTCTTCCCAAAATTCATAAATATTCCAAAAAAATTCTCCATCCGTTTTTATCCCATTTGGACTCCGTTTAATATGGGTTTTCTGCGAAACAAAAAACATGCAACAAACAGGAACTGGCACTGGGCACTGGATCAATATGTTAGTCCCAAAAATAGTATAAAAAGTTGCCAAAAGTATATGAAAGTTGTATAATATTGGCATGGAACAATCAAAAATTATAGATACGATGGAGACATATCAGATGTTTTATATGCATTAATATGCTATTTTATATTATTTTTGGGACTAACCTATTAACCTAGAGCCCAGTGCCAGTTCCTATTTTTACCTGTTTTTGAGTTTCGCAGAAAAGGATACCAAACGGAGTCCAAACGGAATAAAACCTTCGCGATGATTTTGCTTGGACCATAAGACAACCAGGAGACTTGGAGATGAAGTTGGAGGAGGCACGAGGCGGCCACAAGGACGGAGGGCGTGCCCAGGGGGGTAGGGCGCGCCCCCACCCTTGTGGGCACCTCGTGCACCTCCTAACCTTATTCTTTCTCCTATATTCGCATATATCCCCAAACCAATAGAGGTTTCCATGAAAATACATTTCCCCTGCCGCAACCTTCTGTACCCGTGTGATCCCATCTAGGGACCTTTTTCGGCGTCCTGCCTAAGGGGCATTCGATCACGGAGGACTTCTACATCAACACCATTGCCCTTTCGATGAAGCGTGAGTAGTTTACCACAGATCTATGGGTCCATAGCTCGTAGCAAGATGGCTTCTTCTCTCTCTTTGATTATCAATTCCATGTTCTCCTCGATGTTCTTGGAGATCCATTCAATGTAATACTTTTTTGCGGTGTGTTTGCCGAGATCCGATGAATTGTGGATTTATGATCATCAAAAAGAGGTATTTCAAGAGAATCAACGGGATCATAACAATCATCATAGCATTCATCCTTCGGTCAGCACGAAGGGAAATTAAGCAATGTATGAGTTGAAGAGTTACTCTCATTAGAAGGTGGGCACGAGTAGCTAATCCGCTCTTCCTCCTTTTGTTCTTCGCTCTCCTTGTCATCTTTTTCATCCAATGAGCTCAAAGTTTCATCAATTTCTTCTTCCATAGACTCCTGCAAACTATTTGTCTCTTCTTGGACAGCGGAGATTCTCTCAATAAAATCATCAATATCGGAATTGAATTCATAATTCTCATAGCAATATTTAAGTATAGCAAAATTTTCAGGTCTGTAAACAGCATCATCAAGATTTTCACATTCTTTAAACAAAGATTCAATTTCATAAGCACCCATAAAAGCAACGAATTCTTCTATTTGTTCCACATCATAGTAATCATATATGCCATTAGCATAAGAAGCCAAGGTTTTATCATCATTGAATTTGCATGAAAAGGGAAGGTGTGGAGCCTTCATCCTAGAGCAACAAGTATAATCATATCTCAAGCATAGTTCCCGAGCATACCAATGCAACATATGAATTTGATCCCATAATAGTTTCCCTTTTTGAGTCAAGCGATAATCCCTAAAGTATCCGCGTTGATCCAACATGTCTCCCATTACATAACTGAATGGGGTTTTCTAAGGATTTATTAAAGTAGTGCATAATATTTTTCACATAACCAGCATCAAGGGTTTTAGGATGTTCTCCATCTCCATGAGTAGCAAGTACACCTAATTTTTTTGGTATTTCGTGTTCCATATCCATAACTAAAGATAGAGAACAACTTAGAACAACAAATAAAAATTACTTAGTGATAAAGCAAACAAGCACACACGAGAATGTTCACCCCACGCTATAACTCCTCGGCAACGGCGCCAGAAAAAGGTCTTGATAACCCAAAAGTATAGGGGATCAATTGTAGCCTCTTTCGATAAGTAAGAGTGTCGAACCCAATGAGAAGCTAAAGGTAGAACAAATATTCCCTCAAGTTCTATCGACCACCGATACAACTATACACACGCTTAACGTTCGCTTTACCTAAAACAAGTATGAAACTAGAAGGACTTCGTAGGTGTTGTTGGATAGGTTTGCAAGAATATAAAGAGCACGTAAATAAAAGCTATGGGCTCTTTACATAAGGAAGCAATAAAGTTAGTATAGCGAGTGTGGGAAAGTGGTGGTAGGAGTTGCAGAATTGTCCCTAAGCAATTGACTACTTTACTAGACCGATAGCAAGTTTTATGTGGGAGAGGCCACTGCTAGCATGTCATCCCTGACTTGGAATTCTATGCACTTATGATTGGAACTATTAGCAAGCATCCACAACTACTAACGTTCATTAAGGTAAAACCAACCCATAGCATTAAGATATATTGGTCCCCCTTCAATCCCGTATGCATCAATTTCTATGCTAGTTGAAGCTTCTGTCATTCTTGCCCTCCAATACATAGTCCTATCAACATACAACTAACCCTATGGTGTGATCCACGCACACGCTCATATGATGGGCACCAAAGGACAACAACATAACCACAAGCAAATTAAACCAATCATAGCAATTCACCAATTACCGAAAGGACAACGAAAATCTACTCAGACATCATAGGATGGAACCACATCATTGGATAATAATATGAAGCATAAAGCACCATGTTCAAGTACAGGGTACAGCGGGTTGCGGTAGAGTGGACACCTGAATATCGATGGGGGAAGGTGATGACGATGTTGTGGTTGATGATAGAGGTGTTGGTGTAGATCGCGGTGATGATGATGGCCCTGGTGGCACTCCGGCGCCACCGGAAGCGAGGGGGAGAGTGCCCCCCTCCTTCTTCTTCTTCCTTGACCTTCTCCCTAGATGGGAGAAGGGTTTCCCCTCTGATCCATGGTCTCCATGGCGTGGGAGGGGCGAGAGCCCCTCCGAGATTGGATCTGTCTCTCTGTCTCTCTCTGTTTCTGCGTTTCTGATTCTGCCCTTTCACCGTTTCTTATATTCCCGGAGATCCGTAACTCCGATTGGATTGAAACTTTGAACACGATTCGTTTCCCAATATTAG
This sequence comes from Triticum timopheevii, assembly GCA_963921465.1. Lineage (NCBI taxonomy): Eukaryota > Viridiplantae > Streptophyta > Magnoliopsida > Poales > Poaceae > Triticum > Triticum timopheevii. The sequence continues at coordinate 628,720,262 of OY997266.1, read as the reverse complement.
CTTTCTTGCGGAAAAATAAGGGCAACAACTACCTTACGGGGTGTCCACAAGGGTCAGGGGCGCGCCCACCCCCCTGGGGCGCGCCCCTGCCTCGTGGGCCCCTCGAGCATCATCTCGCATTGATTCTTCTTCCCAAAATTCATAAATATTCCAAAAAAATTCTCCGTCCATTTTTATCCCATTTGGACTCCATTTAATATGGGTTTTCTGCGAAACAAAAAACATGCAACAGACAGGAACTGGCACTAGGCACTGGATCAATATGTTAGTCCCAAAAATAGTATAAAAAGTTGCCAAAAGTATATGGAAGTTGTATAATATTGGCATGGAACAATAAAAAATTATAGATACGATGGAGACGTATCAGATGTTTTATATGTATTAATATGCTATTTTATATTATTTTTAGGACTAACCTATTAACCTAGAGCCCAGTGCCAGTTCCTATTTTTTACCTGTTTTTGAGTTTCGCAGGAAAGGATACCAAACGGAGTCCAAACGGAATAAAACCTTCGCGATGATTTTGCTTGGACCATAAGACAACCAGGAGACTTGGAGATGAAGTTGGAGGAGGCACGAGACTTGTGGGCACCTTGTGCACCTCCTAACCTTATCCTTTCTCCTATATATTCGCATATATCCCCAAACCAATAGAGGTATCCACGAAAATACATTTCCCCTGCCGCAACCTTCTGTACCCGTGTGATCCCATCTAGGGACCTTTTTCGGCGTCCTGCCTGAGGGGGATTCGATCACGGAGGACCTCTACATCAACACCATTGCCCTTTCGATGAAGCGTGAGTAGTTTACCACAGATCTATTGGTCCATAGCTAGTAGCTAGATGGCTTCTTCTCTCTCTTTGATTCTCAATTCCATGTTCTCCTCGATGTTCTTGGAGATCCATTCAATGTAATACTTTTTTGCGGTGTGTTTGCCGAGATCCGATGAATTGTGGATTTATGATAATCTTATCTATGAATATTATCTGAATATTCTCTGATTCTTACATGCATGATTTGATATCTTTGTAATTCTCTTCGAACAATCGGTTTGGTTTGGCCAACTAGATTGGTTCTTCTTGCAATTGGAGAAGTGCTTAGCTTTCGGTTCAATCTTGTGATGTCCTTTCCCAGTGATAGTAGGGGCGGCAAGGAACATATTGTATTGTTGCCATCGATTATAAAAAGATGGGATTTTCATCATATTGCGTGCGTTAATTCCTCTACGTCATGTCATCTTACTTAATTCATTACTTCGTTCTTTATGAACTTAATACTCTAGATGCATGCTGGATAGCGGTCGATGTGTGGAGTAATAGTAGCAGATGCAGAATTATTTTGGCCTACTTGACATGGAGATGATGCTTATATTCATGATCATTGCCTTAGATATCATCTTAACTTTGCGCTTTATTGTCAATTGCTCGACAGTAATTTGTTCACCCACCGTATTATTTTCTATCTTGAGAGAAGCCTCTAGTGAAACCTGTTGGGGAACGTAGTAATAATTCAAAAAATTTCCTACGTGTCACCAAGATCAATCTAGGAGATGCTAGCAATGAGAGAGAGGGAGTGCATATTCATACCCTTGAAGATCGCTAAGCGGAAGTGTTACAAGAACGCGGTTGATGGAGTCGTAGTCGCGGCGATTCAAATCGCGGAAGATCCGATCCAGGCGCCAAATGGATGGCGCCTCTACATTCAACACACGTACAGCCTGGGGACGTCTCCTCCTTCTTGATCCAGCAAGGGGGAAGGAGAAGTTGAGGGAGAACTCCGGCAGCACGAAGGCGTGGTGGTGGAGCTCGTGGTTATCCGGCAGAGCTTCGCCAAGCTCAACGGAGGAGGAGGAGGTGTAGGAGGGGGGAGGGCTGCGCTAGGGAAAGGGTGCAACTGCCTTCCCACCCCCCTCTATTTATAGGGTGAAGGGGAGAGGGGTCCGGCCCCCCTAGCTGCATCTAGAGGGGGCGGCGGCCAAGGGGGAAGCTTGCCCCCCAAGTTGGTGGGAGGCGCCCCCACCCCCTAGGGTTTTCAACCCTAGGCGCCTTGGGCCCTTGAGGGGGGGGGGCACACCAGCCCACTAGGGGGGCTGGTTCCCACTCATATTCAGCCCACTTGGTCCCCCGGGGTAGGTTGCCCCACCCGGTGGACCCTCGGACACCTTCCGGTGGTCCCGGTACAATACCGATAACCCCCGAAACCATTTCGGTGATTGAAACTGACCTTCCCATATACCGATAACCCCCAAAAATAGTAATAAAAGTTGCCAAAAGTACATGAAAGTTGTATAATATTGGCATGGAACAATAAAAAATTATTGATATGACAAAGACGTATCAGCATCCCCAAGCTTAATTCCTGCTCGTCCTCGAGTACGTAAATGAAAAAAAAAGATAATTTTTGAGGTGGAATGCTACCTAGCATAATCTTGATCATGTAATATAATCATGGCATGAATATTAAGACATAAGTGATTCAAAGCAATAGTCTATGATTTGACATAAAAGAATTTAATACTCGGGAATCCCAACAAACAATCATGTCTTTCAAAATATCAACGCTAAAGAACGTTATCCCTACAAAATCATATAGTCTTTTATGATCCCTTTTCCTAACACAAGGTACCCCTCATGCCCATCCTGGTGTCAGCCAAGCAATTGGTTCATACTTTTTAACGCGCTTCAGCTTTTTCAACCCTCATGCAATACATGAGCGCAAGCCATGGATATAGCACTACAGGTGGAATAGAGTAAGATGGTGAAGGTTGTGTGGAGAACACAAAAAGGGAGAAAGTCTCACATCGACGCGGCTAATCAACGGACTATGGAGATGCCCATCAATTAATGTCAATGCGAGGAGTAGGGATTGACATGCAACGGATGCACTAAGAGCTATAAGTGTATGAAAGCTCAAACTGGAAACTAAGTGGGTGTGCATCCAACTTGCTTGCTCATGAAGACCTCGGGCATTTGAGGAAGCCCATCATTGGAATATACAAGCCAAGTTCTATAATGAAAATTCCCACTAGTATATGAAAGTGATAACTCAAGAGACTCTCTGTATGAAGAACATGGTGCTATTTTGAAGCACAAGTGTGGTCAAATGATAGTAACATTGCCCCTTCTCTCTTTTTCTCTCATTTTTTTGGTGGGCTTCTTTGGCCTCCTTTTTTATTTGGGCTTCTTTGGCCTCTTTTATTTTTCACAAAGTCTGGAGACTGATCCCAACTTTTGGGGGAATCATAGTCTCCATCATCCTTTCCTCACTGGGGCAATGCTCTAATAATGATGATGATCACACTTTTATTTACTTACAACTCAATATTACAACTCGATACTAGAACAAAATATGACTCTATATGAATGCCTCTGGCAGTGTACCAGGATGTGCAATGATCTAGCATAGCAAAGATATCAAAAAATAGACAAGCCATGAAAACATCATGCTAGCTGTCTTACGGTCATGCAAAGCAATATGACAATGAATGTTCAAGTCATGTATATGATGATGATGGAAGTTGCATGGCAATATATCTCAGAATAGCTATGGAAATGCCATAATAGGTAGGTATGGTGGCTGTTTTGAGGAAGATATAAGGAGGCTTATGTGTGATAGAGCGTATCGTATCACGGGGTTTGGATGCACCGGCGAAGTTTGCACCAACTCTCGAGGTGAGAAAGGGCAATGCACGGTATCGTAGAGGCTAGCAAATTGCGGAAAGGTAAGAGTGCGTATAATCCATGGACTCACATTAGTCATAAAGAACTCAGATACTTATTGCATAAGTTTATTGGCCCTCGATGCAAAGTACTACTACGCATGCTCCTAGGGGGGATGTTGGTAGGAGTTAACCATCGCGTGCCCCCGACCTTCACGCAAAGATAAACAATCAAAATACAATGCTCGTCAATTTGGTTACATAGTTAGGAGACCATACGTGCATGCTTCGGGAATCACAAACCTTGACACCAATATTCTTACTAAACACAACCATTTACTAGAACCTCCCACATATTATCATCTCTATATCACAAAACTATTGCAAGGAATCAAACATATCATATTCAGTGATCTACAAGTTTTATGTAGGAATTTATGACTAACCATGTGAATGACCAATTCCTATCATCTCTCTAAATAGATATAAGTGAAGCAAGAGAGTTTAATTCTTTCTATGAAAGATATGCCCACGCTCTAACAAATATAAGTGAAGCAAAAGAGCATTCTGCAAATGGCGGTTTTCTATGTGAAGAGAAACAGGCAATCCAAACTTCAAATGATATAAGTGAAGCACATGAAGCATTCTATAAAGCCATATGAGGGAGTCCTGGATTAGGGGGTATCCGGACAACCGGACTGTGTACAATGTCCGGACTATTGAAGCGTGAAGATACAAGACTCAAGACTTCGGCCCGTGTCCGGATGGGACTTTCCTTGGCGTGGAAGGCAAGCTTGGCGATCCGGATATTATGTTTCCTTCCTTGTAACCGAAACCATGTAAACCCTAGTCCTCTCCAGTGTCTATATAAACCGGAGAGGTTGGTCCTTAGGAGGCCGATCACAATTACAATCATACCATCATAGGCTAGCTCTTAGGGTTTAACCTCTACGATCTCGTGGTAGATCTACTCTTGTACTACCCATATCATCAATATTAATCAAGCAGGAAGTAGGGTTTTACCTCCATCGAGAGGGCCCGAACCTGGGTAAACATCTGTGTCCCTTGCTTCGTGTTACCATCAGCCTTGACGCACAGATCGGGACCCCCTACCCGAGATCTGCCAGTTTTGACACCGACATTGGTGCTTTCATTGAGAATTCCTCTGTGACGTCGCCGCAAGGCTCGATGGCTCATCTCATCGTCAAGGGCGACATTACCTCGGAGGGAGCTCTGGCTGTAGGCTAGACGCTCCGACTCGGCGGCTTTATCATGGCCGCCCCATTGGCGTTAGCGCCGACGATGGCCTCTCGGGTCATCATTCATAACCTTCGCGTTAGTTCGGAACTTGCAGAACAGATGGATCCAATGGAGCTCTCCTCCCTTAATGAACTCTGGGAGTCGCTATGAACTATGACCGGATTGGGCTTAAAGCCGACCGAAGGGACATCAGGTCCCCGCCAGCCACCCATGAGATAGCGATAGTGGAGGAACCACACGCGGATTGTCCCTCAACTTTGAGGACGAATTATGTTCGGATCACCGAACTCCTTGTGCCGAAAACCTGCTCCAAGGAAAACATGACCCAGGTCCCGGACTTAGAATCGGGAATTGGGCCGAAGAAATTGGGCGGTATTCCGGATTCTGAGATGTTAAGCTCGGAACCACCTGCGCCCTTGGGTGTTAGATCGGATCGAAATCTGGATTCTGCTAACAACACCTATCTAGACTTAAACTATCTCTCCCGCATCAGGAAAGATCCCCAGGAAACCGTACATCATTACTGGGCCAGATTCCTCCTTGCATTTAACAAGGTCAAGGCCTGCCGCGAGGAGAACATGGTCTCACTCTTCTGCAAAAACTGCATGGACGAAGGACTCCTCAATGCTATAAGCCGCCGCGACATAGTATGCTTCGCGGACTTGGCAATCATAGTACGGAAGTACTATGCGATGGAGAGCGCTTGGAAGACCCAAACAGAATTTTGGGATAGTACTGCTCTCACCAAGACCTTTGTCCGAACTAAACAGACGAACTCTCGTAAGTCGTCCGATCCAATCCCCAAGAAACCAAAGCCCACCCCAGGGCGGGGATCCGTATTGGAAGAATGGCTCGACAGGCCATGTAAGCTCCACAGTACTCCGGATACAATACCAACTCATAGCCTTAGGGCATGTTGGATACTCCGGCAAGTGGCAAAAAGTGGCGAGGATCTTCTTGCAAGCCATAAAGCAGAACAACATCCTGCCAGCGGACACAATACGGTACTAACAGTCTTCGAGACTTTCGCCTCGAACAACAGGCGCAAGCGGGCTCGTCGAAGCTCCACGGAAATTTGCCATGTGGCAAAGATAAACCCCTGGAACGACACTGCTATAACTTTCAATGCCAGTGATGAACCTCGATTCCAGACGGTCCGGGCACCGGCCGCTCTGGTCCTTAGCCCAATCATGGACGGCTTTTGGCTCACCAATGTACTCATGGATGGCGGAAGCGGATTAAACTTGATCTATGAGGAAACGCTCAACAAGATGGAAATTGATAAAGGCTGCATTGAGCAAAGCGGCACCACCTTTAGGGGAATCATCCCTACTCGGGAAGCGCGGTGTGCGGGAAAAATCACACTCGATGTGGTATTCGGCACCCCAGAGAATTATAAGTCCGAAGAAATCACATTCCAAGTGGCTCCCTTTAGCAGCGGATACCACGCCCTTCTCGGGCGGGACGCGTTTACAAGCTTTCAAGCTGTACCCCATTACGGGTACATGAAGCTTAAAATGCCCTGACCCAACGGAATCATCACTCTAGCCAGTGATCCGTACGTCGCACTTCGCGCCGAAAACAAAACCGCAGCACTAGCCCTGGAAGCATTATCTGAAGCCCTAGCAGCCGAAGAGTTAACAACACTACGGGCCACCGTGGACAGGGACGACGTGATACTCGACAAGCGACCCAAGTCCACCTCATTTAAACCTGCAGACTAGATAGTCAAATTCCAAGTCCATCCAACGGACCCCACAAAGACAGCATCCATCGGGACACAGTTGAGCCCCACGATGGACGCCGCACTACAAGATTTCTTACGCGAGAATTGGGACATTTTCGCCTGGCACCCTTCGGACATGCCAGGCATCCCACGCCGGTTGGCCGAACACAGCCTCAATATACTAAAGGGATACAAATCGGTCAAACAGACTCTAAGGCGGTTTTCAGAACCCAAACGGCAAGCCATGGGGGAAGAGCTAGCCAAGCTACTTGAGGCCAGATTCATCAGAGATATTAAACATCCGGATTGGCTGGCGAATTTGGTAATGGTACCAAAAAAGGACAAATCCTGGCGCCTATGCGTCGACTTCAAAGACCTCAACAAGGCTTGCCCCAAGGATCCCTTTCCCCTCCCTTGCATCGATCAAATAATCGATGCAACAGCTGGACACGACTCGTTGTGTTTTCTCGACGCATACTCTGGATACCATCAAATAAAGATGGCAGAGTCTGACCAAGCTGCAACAGCTTTTATAACGCCATATGGCCTGTTTTGCTTCAACACTATGCCCTTCGGGCTCAAGAATGCCGGTGCAACCTATCAATGCATGATTCAAACATGCCTGGAAAAACAAATCGGCAAAACAGTGGAAGCATATGTGGACGACGTGGTCATAAAAACTAGACACGTCGAAACCCTAATAGATGACTTGAGGCTCACATTCGATAACCTCCGGACATACGACATCAAGTTGAATCTAGAAAAATGCGTTTTCGGTGTCCCCTCGGGGAAGCTGCTAGGCTTCATTGTTTCCAATAGAGGAATAGAAGTGAATCCGGCAAAAATTCGAGTTCTATCGCAGTTGGCTATACCAACAAACCTCAAGCACATCCAGAAGCTAGCTGGATGCATGGCCGCTTTGAGCCGCTTTATATCTAGGTTAGGAGAAAAGGCATTACCTCTTTACCGCCTCCTCCGGCGCACCGAACACTTCGTATGGACGGATGTAGCCGCGGCCAGACTCGATGAAATAAATACCTTATTGGCCAGTAATCCAGTCCTAACAGCGCCAAACATCGACGAACCTATGCTATTATACATAGCTGCAACACATCAAGTGGTAAGCACAGTGCTCGTCGTCGAACGAGAAGTGGATGGATACAAATTCCCGCTTCAAAAGCCAGTTTATTACGTATCCATGGTCCTCACCCATGCAAATCCTGATACCCACACTATCAAAAAATAGCATACGTGGTCTTCTTGGCATCCCGGAAGCTACGACACTACTTTCAAGAGTGTTCGATTACGATCGCCTCCGAAGTACCACTCAATGACATAATTAACAACCACGACGCTACGGGCCGGATTGCTAAATGGGCTATCGAGCTCCTTCCGTTCGACATAATATACAAACCACGGTGAGCCATTAAGTCGCAAGTACTTGCTGACATTGTCGCCGAATGGACAGAAGCCGAACTCCCTAAAGAGTACGGCGCGTACTCCAAATGGATCATGCACTTTGACGGCTCCAAAATGCTGGCCGGACTGGGAGCAGGGGTAGTCCTGACGTCTCCCACCGGAGACACGGTCCAGTACATCCTTCAAATATTATATACAGACTCCAACGACACAGCCGAATATGAAGCGCTGTTGCACGGTCTTCGGATGGCAGTCTCTATGGGCATCCAACGCCTAGAAGTGTGGGGATTCGAACCTTGCAATATCACAAATAAACGGAGACTTTGATGCAAAGGATCCGAAAATAGCGGCCTACCGCAATGCCGTCCTCAAAATGTCAGCTCGGTTCGAGGGGCTCGAATTCCACCATGTGGCTAAACAATCAAGCGGCGGACGTTCTCGCCCGCATCGGCGCCAAGCGCGACCCTGTCCCACCTAACATATTCCTGGAAAGGCTGTTCAAGCCATCCGTGGTATCGGAAGGGGAATCCGGCAATACCATCATGGATCCGAACACACCTCCAGATTCCGAACCATCAGACACAATCGGAGGCTCTGCCACCGAAATAACATCTTCGGCCCACGAAATCATTGCTGTAATTGCCCCGTGGACTGAGCCGTTCTTGGCCTACCTAAATAGGCAAGAGCTCCCCGAAGACCAAAACGAAGCACGCTGCATAGTCCGACGTTCTAAAGCTTACAAAGTCCACGAAGGGGAACTCTACAAGAAAAGCGCGACTGGAGTGCTCCAACGGTGCATCTCCGAAGAGGAAGGGCAGCAACTCTTGGCTGAAATCAACGCCGGCCTGGGCGGACACCACGCCACTGCCCGAGCACTAGTCAGCAAGGCCTTCCGTACAGGCTTCTATTGGCCGACGGCCCGAGCAGACGCACAGGACCTTGTCCAACATTGCGTCGGTTGCCAGCTCTTCGCCAATCAGAGTCATATGCCCCCTACCGCTCTCCAAACAATCCCCATAACTTGGCCCTTCACGGTCTGGGGGCTGGATATGGTTGGACCCCTTAAAGGGGGAAGCCACAAGAAAAAATACTTATTGGTCATGGTAGACAAGTTCACCAAATGGATAGAAGACAAACCAGTTAAAACGGCCGAATCCGGACCAGTAATAGACTTCATATCCGGGGTCGTACACCGATATGGTGTCCCCCACAGCATCATCACTGATAATGGCTTTTCACAACCGATGACGTGAAAACTTGGTGCGGCAAAATGAGCATTAAGCTCGACTACGCTTCCGTCTACCACCCCCAAAAAAACGGCCAGGTCGAACGGGCAACTGGTCTCATCATGAGTGGCATAAAACACAGACTAGTGCGATCTCTAACAAAATCGGATACGCACTGGGTGGAGGAGCTCGACTCCGTACTCTGGGGGCTGCGGACCACACCGAATCGCTCCACCGGATATACACCATTCTTTATGGTGTACGGTGCGGAAGCAGTATTACCCTGTGACATAATACATGATTCGCCACGCGTACGCATGTACGAAGAGAAGGAAGCCGAGTTAGATCGGCAGGATAACCTGGATGCCCTGGAGGAGGAGCGCGATGTCGCAAAAGCCCGTTCCGCATTCTATCAGCAGAAAGCTCGACGATATCAAAGCAGAGAAGTGCGGGCAAAAACTTACAATATTGGCGAGATCGTTCTACGCTTACCGGAGAAGAAGAAGGACAAACTCAAACCCAAGTGGGAAGGTCCCTTCGTCATTGACAAAGTTCTCACCGGAGGAGCGTACCGCTTACGTAATGCTTCAGATAACAGACTCGAGCCGAACCCATGGAACACGGCCAGACTCCGGAGATTCTACGCCTAACGCCGAACTCAATATTCGTCTCCTTACTCCCCCCCCCCTTTTTTTACGCTCCACCCCACTCTTCCTTTCTTGCCCCCCATTTTTTCTTTTTTTCTTTTATCTTTCTCTCTTCACACAAAGTACTTTATACAATGCAGACTCCCGGATTACTCCGGCCGCACTATGTGTGTAAGAAATACCTGGGGGCTTCCTATTCGGAAGCTAAACATAATTACTTTAAATGACTTTTTGCCCATCACATATGCGTTCTTTTTCCATATGTGCTTTTTCTTCACCATTATATGCATCGATATGACTTAAGATGTGGCCAAGCCGGGTTGCTGATACATCTCCAACGTATCTATAATTTTTGATTGCTCCATGCTACTTTATCTACTGTTTTGGACTATAATGGGCTTTATTTTCCACTTTTATATTATTTTTGTGACTAACCTATTAACCGGAGGCCGAGCCCAGAATTGCTGTTTTTTTGCCTATTTCAGTGTTTTGAAGAAACATAATATCAACCGGAGTCCAAACGGAATGAAACCTTCGAGAACGTGATTTTCTCACCGAACGTGATACAGGAGACTTGGACCCTACTCCAAGATGTAATAGAGGCGGTCACGAGGGTGGGGGGCGCCCCCTCATAAGGCGCGCCCCCTGCCTCGTGGCCCCCCTGTTGCTCCACCGACGTACTCCTTCCTCCTATATATACCTATGTATCCCCAAATGATCAGAACAGGAGCCAAAAACGTAATTCCGCCATCGCAACCTTCTGTATCCACGAGATCCCATCTTGGGGCCTGTTCCGGAGCTCCGCCGGAGGGGGCATCCACCATGGAGGGCTTCTACATCAACACCATAGCCCCTCCGATGAAGTGTGAGTAGTTTACTTCAGACCTTCGGGTCCATAGCTAGTAGCTAGATGGCTTCTTCTCTCTTTTTGGATCTCAATACAATGTTCTCCCCCTCTCTCATGGAGATCTATTCGATGTAATCTTCTTTTTGCGGTGTGTTTGTTGAGACCGATGAATTATGGGTTTATGATCCAATTTATCTATGAACAATATTTGAATCTTCTCTGAATTCTTTTATGTATGATTGAGTTATATTTGCAAGTCTCTTCGAATTATCCGTTTGGTTTGGCCAACTAGATTGGTAGTTCTTGCAATGGGAGAAGTGTTTAGCTTTGGGTTCAACCTTGCGGTGTCCTTTCCCAGTGACAGAAGGGGCAGCAAGGCACGTATTGTATTGTTGCCATCGAGTATAACAAGATGGGGTTTTTAGCATATTGCATGAATTTATCCCTCTACATCATGTCATCTTGCTTAAGGCCTTACTCTATTTTTAACTTAATACTCTAGATGCATGCTGGATAGCGGTCGATGAGTGGAGTAATAGTAGTAGATGCAGAATCGTTTCGATCTACTTGTCTCGGACGTGATGCCTATATACATGATCATACCTAGATATACTCATAACTATGCTCAATTCTGTCAATTGCTCAACAGTAATTTGTTCACCCACCATAGAATATCTATGCTCTTGAGAGAAGCCACTAGTGAAACCTATGGCCCCCGGGTCTATTCTCATCATATCAATCTCCATTACTTTATTACTTGCTTTGTTTTTACTTTGCCTTTTACTTTTCACTTTGCATCTCTATAGCAAAAATACCAAAAATATTATTTATCATCTCTATCAGATCTCACTCTCGTAAGTGACCGTGAAGGGATTGCCAACCCATAATCGCGTTGGTTGCGAGGAGCTATCGTTTTGTGTAGGTACGAGGGACTTGTGCGTGGTATCCTACTGGATTGATACCTTGGTTCTCAAAAACTGAGGTAAATACTTACGCTACTTTGTTGCATCATCCTCTCCTCTTGGGGAAATCCAACGCAGTGCCCAAGAGGTAGCAAGAAGAATTTCTGGCGCCGTTGCTGGGGAGGCTCACGCAAGAGCAAGTCAACCATACCAAGTACCCATCACAATCCCTATCTCTCGCATTACATTATTTGCCATTTGCCTCTCGTTTTCCTCTCCCCCACTTCACCCTTGCCGTTTTATTTGCCCTCTCTTTCCCAATCTCCTCTCTCTCTTTCGCTTGCCTTTTTGTTTGCTTGTGTCTCCATGTGCCTTCTATGTGCTTGCATCTTTGCTTGCTAAATCTATGGATCCACTTAAAGTGTTCTACTTGGATCATCTTCGATCCTTATGCGCTCGTGCTGAAACCCCAACTAACCTAGTTGATGGGAAATCTTTAGATGAGCATGCTCATTTTGTGCGTCATCGTTTGTCTGAAAAGGGGAAACTCGTAAGGTATCATATAAATAGTTTGCTATTCTATGCTTGGAATCTTTGTGAAATTTGTGATTTTACTTGTTGCTCTAAGAACCCTAAAAAACTCCTTCCCTACCTTTGTGAGTTCAGTGATAATGAAATCTTATCTTCTTATGCAAAGGGTGTTTATAGTTACTATGATATCGAACAAATTGAAGAATTTGTCATTTTTAAGGGTGCTCATGAAGTTGCTTCTTTGATTGAAAAGTATGATTTTACTCTCAACAAATCTGAAAATTCCGTCATACTTAAATATTGCAATGAAAACTTTGCTCATAATGCCTATGTCCAAGAATTTATTGAAAGAATGACCATTGCTTTGGAAGAAAATAATGATATGCATGAATCTATAGATAATGATGATTCCGATGATTTGGTTGAAATATCCCTTGATGAACATGATGCTTGCTATTCTTGTGGCCTTGATGCCAATATTTATGAAGACAAATTTGCTATAGTTCCGTATGTTAAACGTGAGATCGTTGCTATTGCACCCATACTTGGTAGTTCCTTTGATAAAAAGCATGATTGCAATGATTTCACTATAAATTCTCTTGATGACAGTTGTGCTAATAATATGCAAAACCCTAAGCTTGGGGATGCTAGTTTTGCTATGTCTACTACTTGTTGCAATGATCATGATTGGGGTGATTCTTCTTTTGATCTCGAAAATTTATTTTTAAGTCCCATGATGAATATGAGATTGATAATAATTTTTGCAATAATATTGAAAGTGGGTTTGGAAGAGTGTCAACTTTAGATCCCACATATTTGGAGAATGTTCAATCTTATGGTATTTTTGATAAAAGTGGGTTTGGAGAGGTCATGACTTTAGTTAATGTTAGTCCCACTATTTTGGAAGAGTGTCAACTTTACATGCACGTGGATCGTGTTGAGAATATGTTATGTGATAGCTATTTTGTTGAATTTGCTTAGGATCATACATGTAATTATTATGAGAGAGGAAAATATGGTTGTAGAAATTTTCATGTTACTAAATTACCTCTCTTCATGTTGTGATTGCTATCATCTCTTTGTTCTTCCTTGCATATGCTAGTTTTTGTTTACCTTGCAAATTTGTTTGCTTATAATATGCCTATGCATAGGAATTATGTTAGATTTAGATGTGTTTGTCACGTGTTTCATGATGCTCTCTTTGCGCTTCAATTCTTGTCTTTCTTGTGAGCATCATTAAAATTCTCAATGCCTAGCTAGGGGCGTTAAACGATAGCGCTTGTTGGGAGGCAACCCAATTTTATTTTTAGTTTTTGCTTTTGCTTCTGTTTAGGAATAAATTATCCATCTAGCCTCTGTTCAGATGTGGTTTTATCTTTTAATTAGTGTTTGTGCCAAGTAGAACCTATAGGATAACCTATGATGATAGTTGATTTGATTCTGCTGAAAAACAGAAACTTTGCACGCACGGATATAATTTTGTTAAATCGCAGAAACGTGATTTGGCGTTGATTCTTTCTGATGCTGTTGAATAGACAAATTTTCCAGGACTTCCTATTTTGGTAGAATTTTTAGAGTTCCAGAAGTTTGCGTTAGTTACAGATTGCTACAGACTGTTCTGTTTTTGACAGATTCTGTTTTGCATGTGTTGTTTGCTTATTTTGATGAATCTATGGCTAGTAAAATAGTTTATAATCCATAGAGAAGTTGGAATACAGTAGGTTTAACACCAATATAAATAAAGAATGAGTTCATTACAGTACCTTGAAGTAGTCTTTTGTTTTCTTTCTCTAACGGAGCTCACGAGATTTCTATTGAGTTTTGTGTTGTGAAGTTTTCAAGTTTTGGGTGAATTCTTTTGATGGATTATGGAACAAGGAGTGGCAAGAGCCTAAGCTTGGGGATGCCCATGGCACCCCCAAGATAATCCAAGGACACCAAAAAGTCAAAGCTTGGGGATGCCCCGGAAGGCATCCCCTCTTTCGTCCACTTCCATAGGTAATTTACTTGGAGCTATATTTTTATTCACCAGATGATATAAGTTTTGCTTGGAGCGTCTGGTATTCTTTGCGTCTTTGCTTGTTAGTCTACCACAATCATCCTTGCTGTACACACCTTTTGAGAGAGCCATGCATGAATTGGAATTTGTTAGAATACTCTATGTGCTTCACTTATATCTTTTGAGCTTGATAGTTTTGCTCATAGTACTTCACTTATGTCTTTTGAGCATGACAATTTTTGCTCTAGTGCTTCAGTTATATCTTTTAGAGCACGGTGGTGGACTTGATTTAAAGAAACTATTGATCTCTCATGATTCACTTAGATTGTTTTGAGAGTCATTAATAGAATGGTAATTTGCTTAATGTTAATATACTTGGTGTTCAAGATATGTGAAACTTTCTTTTGAGTGAATTGAATACTAAGATAAGTTTGATGCTTGATAATTGTTTTGAGATATGGAGGTGATAATATCAAAGTCGTGCTAGTTGGGTAATTGTGAATTTGAGAAATGCTTGTGTTGAAGTTTGCAAGTCCCGTAGCATGCACGTATGGTTAAAGTTGTGTAACAAATTTGAAACATGAAGTGTACCTGGCTTGTGCATCCTTATGAGGGGAGGTCAGGGACGAGCGATGGTCTTTTCCTGCCAATCTATCCCCCTAGGAGCATGCGCGTAGTACTTGATTTTTGATGACTTCTAAATGTTTGCAATAAGTATATGAGTTCTTTTGACTAATGTTGAGTCCATGGATTATACGCACTCTCACCTTTCCGCCTTTGCTAGCCTCTTCGGTACCGTGCATTCCCCTTTCTCACCTTGATAGTTGGTGCAAACTTCGCCGGTGCATCCAAAACCCATGATATGATATGCTCTATCACACATAAACCTCCTTATATCTTACTCAAAACAGCCACCATACCTACCTATCATGGCATTTCCATAGCCATTCCGAGATATATTGCCATGCAACTTCCATCATCTTCATCATGACATACCTTACTTTTTTCATATTGCCATTGCATGATCATGTAGTTGACATCGTATTTGTGGCAAGGCCACCATGCATTATTTTTCATACGTGTCACTCTTGATTCATTGCACCATCCCGGTACACCGCCGGAGGCATTCATATAGAGTCATATCTTGTTCTAAGTTTCGAGTTGTAATCCTTATGTTGTAACCAATAGAAGTGTGATGATCATCTTTGTTAGAGCATTGCCCAAAGAAAAAAAAGATAAGAAAGGCCAAAAGAGAAAGACCCAAAAAGAGAAGAAAAAAGAAAAAAAGGGCAATGCTACTATCTCTTTTTCCACACTTGTGCTTCAAAGTAGCACCTTGTTCTTCATGTAGTGAGTCTCATATATTGTGCTTCAAAGTAGCACCTTGTTCTTCATGTAGTGAGTCTCATAAGTTGTCTTTTCATACTAGTGGGAATTTTTCATTATAGAACTTGTCTTTTATATTCCTATGATGGGCTTCCTCAAATGCCCTAGGTCTTCATGAGCAAGCGAGTTGGATGCACACCTGCTAGTTTTCTTTTGTTGAGCATTCATAGCTCTAGTGCATCCGTTGCACGGCAATCCCTACTCCTCATGTTGACATCAATTAATGGGCATCTCCATAGCCCGTTGATTATCCTTGTCAATGTGAGACTTTCTCCTTTTTTTGTCTTCTCCACACAATCCCCATCATCATATTCTATTCCACCCATAGTGCTATATCCATGGCTCGCGCTCATGTATTGCGTGAAGGTTGAAAAAGTTTGAGATTATTTAAGTATGAAACAATTGCTTGGCTTGTCATCGGGGGTATAGAAGTTGGGAACATCTTTGTGTCACAAAAATGAAGCATAGCCTAACTATATGATCTTGTAGGGATGAACTTTCTTTTGCCATGTTATTTTGAGAAGACATGATTGCTTTGATTAGTATGCTTGAAGTATTATTATTTTTATGTCAATATGAACTTTTGTCTTGAATCTTTTGGATCAGGATATTCATATCACAATTAGGAAGATTTACATTGAAATTTAGCCAAAGTATCACTCCGCATCCAAAATTCTTTTTTATCATTTACCTACTCGAGGACGAGCAGGAATTAAGCTTGGGGATGCTTGATATGTCTCCAATGTATCTATAATTTTTGATTGCTCCATGCTACTTTATCTACTGTTTTGGACTATATTGGGCTTTATTTTCCACTTTTATATTATTTTTGGGACTAACCAATTAACCGGAGGCCCAGCCCAGAATTGCTGTTTTTTTTTGCCTATTTCAGTGTTTCGAAGAAACAGAATATCAAACAGAGTCCAAACGGATTGAAACCTTCGGGAAAGTGATTTTCTCCGCGAACGTGATCCAGGAGACTTGGACCCTACTCCAAGATGTAACAGAGGCGGTCACGAGGGTGGGGGGCGCCCCCCCCCCTAGGGCACGCCCCCCTGCCTTGTGGCCCCCCAGTTGCTCCACCGACGTACTCCTTCCTCCTATATATATACCTACGTATCCCCAAACGGTCAGAACAGGAGCCAAAAACCTAATTCCACCGCCACAACCTTCTGTATCCACGAGATCCCATCTTGGGGCCTGTTCCGGAGCTCCGCCAAAGGGGGCATCCCCCACGGAGGGCTTCTACATCAACACCATAGCCCCTCCGATGAAGTGTGAGTAGTTTACTTCAGACCTTCGGGTCCATAGCTAGTAGCTAGATGGCTTCTTCTCTCTTTTTGGATCTCAATACAATGTTCTCCCCCTCACTCGTGGAGATCTATTCGATGTAATCTTCTTTTTGCGGTGTGTTTGTCGAGACCGATGAATTGTCTTTGCAAGTCTCTTCGAATTATCCGTTTGGTTTGGCCAACTAGATTGGTAGTTCTTGCAATGGGAGAAGTGTTTAGCTTTGGGTTCAATCTTGCGGTGTCCTTTCCCAGTGACAAAATGGGCAGCAAGGCACGTATTGTATTGTTGCCATCGAGGATAACAAGATGGGGGTTTTATCATATTGCATGAATTTATCCCTCTACATCATGTCATCTTTCTTAAGGCGTTACTCTGTTTTTAACTTAATACTCTAGATGCATGCTGGATAGCGGTCGATGAGTGGAGTAATAGTAGTAGATGCAGAATCATTTCGATCTACTTGTTTTGGACATGATGCCTATATACATGATCATTGCCTAGATATACTCATAACTATGCTCAATTCTGTCAATTGCTCAATAGTAATTTGTTCACCCACCGTAGAATATCTATGCTCTTGAGAGAAGCCACTAGTGAAACCTATGGCCCCCGGGTCTATTCTCATCATATCAATCTCCATTACTTTATTACTTGCTTTGTTTTTACTTTGCCTTTTACTTTTTACTTTGCATCTCTATACCAAAAATACCAAAAATATTATTTATCATCTGTATCAGATCTCACTCTCGTAAGTGACCGTGAAGGGATTGACAACCCCTAATCGCGTTGGTTCCGAGGAGCTATCGTTTTGTGTAGGTACGAGGGACTTGTGCGTGGTCTCCTACTGGATTGATACCTTGGTTCTAAAAAACTAAGGGAAATACTTACGCTACTTTGCTGCATCATTCTCTCCTCTTCGGGGAAATCCAACGCAGTGCTCAATAGGTAGCAGTTGCCTAGCTCTTGTGTTTATGCCCTACGTTCCCGTTAATTTGGCTAGGGCATAAGGGGAGCACCTCTGCGATTGTTACTGCCAGTTCAGCCGGATGTGTACCTCAGACTGGGTGAAGCCGAAAGCTAGTTTCCTAAAGAGAATATTCGATTGGTGAACAAAGGATATATTCGTTGGTTACAACAAAAATCCCCAGAAGTCTTATATCCTCTGCCATCGTTCGCAGTCCGGACATGTGCATTGACGCATGCATACCCAGGGAAAGGAACCCCTAACGAAACTATTCTCCCTAGAAGATGTTTCTTACTATCCATGTAATATAACATAACTAGTTGGGTACTTGTCTGTTCAAGAACTTATGACCCCTACGCCTGGTCTCCACGCATACCACGGTTTTGTATAACTGAGCGGGTATTCGGACACACCCCGGACCATAGGATCCGGGGGCTGAAGCGAAAAGGTTCGCCTTGACAAATGATTTCAATCCAGCTAGGGGCTACTCATGCCCATTAAATTACACAGTCACTTGGACTAACTATATTCCTCCTTTATGCCATCTAACAGGCTATCTAACTTACAATCCTGTTGAGAATACTTAGCGGCTAACGCTACCTGGTCATATACCAGGCTTACGGGAATTTCTTGCCTATTGGGCCCCGCCGGTCCTACTTCGGCCATATGGTTCGGGTCCAGCTTGGTGTAGCGCGTCTTCACCATGGCCCAGGCTTCTCTTGCACCTTGCCAGCATGCTGATATCTTCCACAGACGGAAGCGCCGCCGGGCTCCTTGAAGCAGGTCCGCAAGCTCCCCCATGCCATTCGGCAGGAGTCTTGATGGCCACAAGGCCTGAGCAATGCCGTGTATCACCCGCCGAGCACGCTCGTGCAACTGTGAAAGTTCTTGCAGCACATCACTTGCAGATGAGGGCATCTCTTCAGGGCAACCCGTTAACATTGCTGCAAGCAAAACTCTTTCAAAATACTTCCTCGCCGAACTATCATACAGTTCATCTAAGCACTCACCATAAATGCCATGTCGAAACCTTTTGTTCTTCTTCATGGAGTCTGCCAGTTGAGCGCGGACGTCCTTTAATTCCACGTCCAGCCGAATATTGGCATCTTGTAGCCGGTTCTTTAGCTGTCTTTTGAGACGCGAGTCGTCATCCGTTACGCCTTCCGGATTCACCCCGGGATTGTCTGCAGAATTTTCTGTTAGACTACCCAGACCATCCATTTACTAACTGGTATATCGTCGCATACTTAAGATAAATATTACTGGAAGAGACCTTCTGGGATTCCTCTAACTTGGCAACCACGTCAATCAGCTGGGCCTTACATGCCTCCAGCTCCCGATCCAATTGTTCATTCTTGTCCACGAGGACCTGTACACAAATTGATCCTTCAAACAGTTGTCCCAACTATTTCAAGTCTTAGGGGCTACTGCTATATATATACTTGTCAAAATTTCTTACCCTTATATCCTTGGTGTACTGGTTCGTCGCCTGGGCCAGCCTGCCTCGAGCAGCTCGGACGTATGCGTCTGCCGAATTGAAGGCATTAAAGGCCTATTCGGAAAAGATGTTGTTCCGAAGCACGGCCCTCCGGTGCTGGTGATTCATGGTGCTCTCCACCTCAGAGTTCGAGGCCGAACACATATCCGCGTCCTCTGTCGGAGAACTGCGTGGTTCTGGCCCCATGTCTGCCTCCGCCCTCAAAGCCGGTTCTGGAACCTGGCTGGTGGAGGCGTGATTGATGGGACCCCTAGATATAGTCCGGCTGCTTCTCTTCCTGCCAGACACGAAGTGCACTGTCATACTTCAAATTTATAACCGCAGGACAGGTTATTACTTTACCTCTACAGCGGAGTGTCCACCCTCACCGCCTTCCTCTTGAGCTTGCCCGATCCGGATGCCCGAGGTTGACAAGTCCCTAGGGGCTCGGCCCCGCGCTCCGACCGTCGTCTCTGCAAACAACATGACGCCTCAAGGGTAAATCATAATTCGGAGAGGAATCCTCCTCGGAGGATAGGGTTTTTAGTTCGGCTTACACTCGACACAGGGAGCAGTCCGGGATAGTCGGCCGTAATGGCCACTGGGGCGCCGTCCCAGCTCGCTTGATAAAATACCCCGTTGACAAGCTCCACGATGATATTCGGATCTTCTTTGAGTCCCGGATCTTGGGCCCTTCTGGGGTCCTCTGGCTGCGGGAGGGGCTGAAGATTCCTTCTACTACCCTCCTCAGTTCCTGCTCGGAAGCATCGATGCAGGTAATCTTAGTAGAGGGACGCTAAAGTAAGTGAAGCAAGGAAAAGAATGGCAACTTACCCACTCTAGAGGGTTGTACATGGAGAATCCGTCCCGCGTTTTAATGCGGAGAAACAACTCCTCTTCCCTTTTGTACAAATCAGACAATACCCTTGCTAAAGCGGTGGCGGAGTCTGGACCCTTACGGCCGCAACGGGTGGCGTCATCTTCCCCGTTGAAGTGCCACATGGGCTGAAGGAAATATGCCCTAGAGGCAATAATAAAGTTATTATTTATTTCCTTATATCATGATAAATGTTTATTATTCATGCTAGAATTGTATTAACCGGAAACTTAATACATGTGTGAATACATAGACAAACATAGTGTCACTAGTATGCCTCTACTTGACTAGCTCGTTTATCAAAGATGGTTATGTTTCCTAGCCATGGACAAAAGAGTTGTCATTTGATTAACGGGATCGCATCATTAGGAGAATGATGTGATTGACATGACCCATTCCGTTAGCCTAGCACTTGATCGTTTAGTATGTTGCTATTGCTTTCTTCATGACTTATACATGTTCCTGTAACTATGAGATTATGCATCTCCCATTTACCGGAGGAACACTTTGGGTGCTACCAAACGTCACAACGTAACTGGGTGATTATAAAGGAGTACTAAAGGTGTCTCCAAAGGTACATGTTGGGTTGGCGTATTTCAATATTAGGTTTTGTCACTCTGATTGTCGGAGAGGTATCTTTGGGCCCTCTCGGTAATGCACATCACCTAAGCCTTTCAAGCATTGTAACTAATGAGTTAGTTATGAGATGATGTATTACGGAACGAGTAAAGAGACTTGCCGGTAACGAGATTGAACTAGGTATTGGATACCGACGATCGAATCTCGGGCAAGTAAAAAACCGATGACAAAGGGAACAACGTATGTTGTTATGCGGTTTGACTGATAAAGATCTTCGTAGAATATGTAGGAACCAATATGAACATCCAGGTTCTGCTATTGGTTATTGACCGAGAATAGTTCTAGGTCATGTCTACATAGTTCTCGAACCCGTAGGGTCCGCACGCTTAACGTTACGATGACAGTTTTATTATGAGTTTATAAGTTTTGATGTACCGAAGGTTGTTCGGAGTCCCGGATGTGATCACGGAACTGACGAGGAGTCTTGAAATGGTCGAGACATAAAGATTGATATATTGGATGAATATATTCGGACACCGGAAGTGTTCCGGGTGTTTTCGGAGAAAAACCGGAGTACCGAAGGGTTACCGGAACCCCCCCGGGAAGTAATGGGCCTTGTTGGGCCCTAGTGGAGAAAGAGAGGGGCCGGCCAGGGCAAGAGGCGCGCCCCCTCCCTTTGAGTCCGAATAGGACAAGGAAGGGGGGGGCGCCCCCCTTGCCTTCCCCCTCTCCCACTCCTTCCTTCCCCCTCTCCCACTCCTTCCTTGCCCCTCCTTCTTGGAATAGGAAAGGGAGGGGGCAAACCTACTTCGAGTAGGTTTCCCCCTCCTAGGGCGCGCCTCCCCTTAGGCCGGCCCCCTCCTCCTCTCCCCCTTTATATACGGGGGTGGGGGGGCACCCCATAGACACACAAGTTGATCTACGGATCGTTCCTTAGCCGTGTGCGGTGCCCCCCTCCACCATATTCCACCTCGGTCATATCGTCGCGGAGTTTAGGTGAAGCCCTGCGCCGGTAGAACATCATCATCGTCACCACGCCGTCGTGCTGACGGAACTCATCCCCGACGCTTCGCTGGATTGGAGTCCGGGGGATGTCATCGAGCTGGACGTGTGCTGAACACGGAGGTGCCGTACGTTCGGTGCTTGGATCGGTCGATTCGTGAAGACGTACGACTACATCAACCGCGTTGTCATAACGCTTCCGCTTAACGGTCTAGGAGGGTACGTAGACAGCACTCTCCCCTCTCGTTGCTATGCCATCACGATGATCTTGCGTGTGCGTAGGAAATTTTTTGAAATTACTATGTTCCCCAACATGGGCTTCCCCCGATATTGAAGTGGTTGCACTCCCCGCCTTATGCATATCGCCATAACCTTGACTGTCATCAGTCCGGATTTGGCCAGCAACTTTATCCTGCTCATCAGGGAATATATTTCCCTCGTATCCTATTCTTGAGGGCCGCGTGGGCGCCAACTTAGGCGTGCCCTCGGCGGGGCGTTGCTGAACTTGGGGAGGCCTGTCCGGACTGGATCCGGAAGGGGAACGTCATCAATATAAAACCACTCTGAAGGACAGTCTTTTGGTGCCTTCTTGGGAGTGCCGGATAGGTATCAGGTTTCGGCAATGCGCCATACTTCGGCCCCACCCACTTGATATAGGGACTCTCCCTGGGTGCGGGAAACAAGGAAGAATAGCTTCCTCCATAATCCGAAGTGAGGTTTGCAGCCTAAAAACAGCTCACAAAGTGCGACATACCCCGCTATGTGCAGAATCGAGGCAGGGGTGAGATTGTGCAACTGGAGGCTGTAGAACTCCAGAAGCCCGTGAAGAAACGGGTGAATAGGAAACCCAACGCCCCTTAGCAGATGTGGGATGAGGCATACGTGCTCCTCTGGAGATGGGCTTGGAGATCCCTCCGCTTGTTCCCCTCCGTCATAAGTGGCTATTCCGGCTCGAACAGAGTCCATGAACGCCGGTGGGGGAAACCCTTGGGTTTGTAACTTTACCAAATGACTGTGAGGAACTGAACACTCTCCCCAATCCCCCGACTTAGAGCGAGGAGGGCAAGCAGAAGAGCTGCGACAGCTGACCATGTTGAATGGTTCTTTGCGGAGCGCTCTACTGGATGCTAGCTCAATGGAGGAGAGTGGGGTTTTGATCTGAGAATCCTTGTCCCTTCAAATAGGCGGTCAGCCCAGAGGATCGAGGGTGTCAAATGCAAAAGTGCCTCGACTCCTCGCATTCGCTCGACACGTGGAGGTGGCCACTATTGAGGCACTGAAGTCGAGGAGCACAACATTGATTGGAGGCCAGACATTATTCGTCGTAACAGGTACTTTGGAGTATTCGGAGAAGGAACCCGCCTTGCAATGCCGAAGACAATACTACGCGCCGGACTCATCGTCATTGAAGCCTGGTTCAGGGGCTACTGAGGGAGTCCTGGATTAGTGGGTATCTGGACAGCCGGACTGTGTACAACGTCCAGACTATTGAAGCGTGAAGATACAAGACTCAAAACTTCGGCCCATGTCCGGATGGGACTTTCCTTTGCGTGGAAGGCAAGCTTGGCGATCCAGGTATTATGTTTCCTTCCTTGTAACCGACTCCACGTAAACCCTAGTCCTCTCCGGTGTCTATATAAACCGGAGAGG
This sequence comes from Triticum timopheevii, assembly GCA_963921465.1. NCBI lineage: Eukaryota > Viridiplantae > Streptophyta > Magnoliopsida > Poales > Poaceae > Triticum > Triticum timopheevii. Next base: position 628,696,819 of record OY997266.1, on the reverse strand, counting down.
TTGGTCCTTAGGAGGCCGATCATAATTACAATCATACCATCATAGGCTAGCTCTTAGGGTTTAGCCTCTATGATCTCGTGGTAGATCTACTCTTGTACTACCCATATCATCAATATTAATCAAGCAGGAAGTAGGGTTTTACCTCCATCGAGAGGGCCCGAACCTGGGTAAACATCTGTGTCCCTTGCTTCCTGTTACCATCAGCCTTGACACACAGATCGGGACCCCCTACCCGAGATCCGCCAGTTTTGACACCGACACCATACTCAAAAGATATAAGTGAAGTGCAATGAGCATTCTATAAATCAACCATGGACTATCTCATACCAGCATGGTGCATAAAAGAAAAGGTGAAAACTAAATGCAAAAGATGCTCCAAGATTTGCACATATCGCATGAACGAAACGAATCCGAAAACATACCGATACTTGTCGAAGGAAGAGGGGATGCCTTCCGGGGCATCCCCAAGCTTAGACGCTTGAGTCTACTTGAATATTTACTTGGGGTGCCTTGGGCATCCCCAAGATTGAGCTCTTGCCTCTCCTCCTTTTCCTCATATTGAGACCTCCTCGATCTTCGAACACTTCATCCACACAAAACTTCAACAGAAAACTCGGTAAGATCCGTTAGTATAATAAAGCAAATCACTACTCTAAGTACTGTTGCAAACCAATTCATTTTTTGTTTTTGCATTGTAGCTACTGTTATATAAATTTTCCATGGCTTAATCCACTGATAGAAATTGATAGTTTCATCAAAACAAGCAAACTATGCATCAAAAACAGAATCTGTCTTAAACAGGACAGTCTGTAGTAATCTGAACATTCACCATACTTTTGGTACCCCCAAAAATTCTGCCAAAATTAGGAAAACTAAACAATTTGTATATAAGGACAGTGCAAAAAGCTTCAGAACCGTTTAATGTTCCAGTAAAAAATGTAAAATCGTGCATTACAGCCAAAGTTTCTGTCCTGCACCGCACAAACCAACAAGCATTGTAAACATCCTAAAGGCAAACCTTGGCACATTATTTTTATTTTTAAACTTTATAAAAGCACAAAACAGAAATAAATGACTCTCTAAAACTTCCGGGTTGTCTCTCTGGCAGCGCTTTCTTTAAAGCCATTAAGCTAGGCATATAGTGCTCAAGTAATGGATCCACCCGGATCCCAAGGTATATCAAAACCTATTTTAATTAACAATGATTTTTGATTTAGTAGTGAGCACAAAGTAACATATATCATGCAACAACAAAGTCTAACTCTCTTCCTATTCATCGGCATGTCATAAAAGAACGATTCATGCACACCAAGTAAAGGCCAATGCATAGTATAAGCAGTTTTCTTGCAATTCTATCGTGTTGGAAACATAAAGAGGCGGAGATATAGTTCCTCTCTCATAATAATTGCAAGTAGGAGCAGCAAGCACATGCATATTATATCTATCAAAATCATCATGTGTAGTAGTAAAACGCAACCCATCAATACAATCCTTAATAAGCACAAACTTCTCCGATATAGTGTAGTCGGAGAATTCAAAAAGATAATAGGACTATCATGCGTGGGTGCAATAGCAACAATTTCATGTTTAACATAAGGAACTATAGCAAGTTCATCTCCACAAGTATAATTGATAATGGCATCTTGGCCACAAGCATAGCAAGAATCATCAAAAAGAGGTATTTCAAGAGAATCAACGGGATCATAACAATCATCATAGCATTCATCCTTCGGTAAGCACGAAGGGAAATTAAGCAATGTATGGGTTGAAGAGTTACTCTCATTAGAAGGTGGGCACGAGTAGCTAATCCGCTCTTCCTCCTTTTGTTCTTCGCTCTCCTTGTCATCTTTTTCATCCAATGAGCTCACAGTTTCATCAATTTCTTCTTCAATAGACTCCTGCAAACTATTAGTCTCTTCTTGGACAGCAGAGATTCTCTCAATAAAATCATCAATATCAGAATTGAATTCATAATTCTCATAGCAATATTTAAGTATAGCAAAATTTTCAGGTCTGTAAACAGCATCATCAAGATTTTCACATTCTTTAAACAAAGATTCAATTTCATAAGCACCCATAAAAGCAACGAATTCTTCTATTTGTTCCACATCATAGTAATCATATATACCATTAGCATAAGAAGCCAAGGTTTTATCATCATTGAATTTGCATGAAAAGGGAAGGTGTGGAGCCTTCATCCTAGAGCAACAAGTATAATCATATCTCAAGCATAGTTCCTGAGCATACCAATGCAACATATGAATTTGATCCCATAATAGTTTCCCTTTTTGAGTCAAGCGATAATCCCTAAAGTATCCGTGTTGATCCAACATGTCTCCCATTACATAACTGAATGGGGTTTTCTCAAGATTTATTAAAGTAGTGCATAATATTTTTCACATAACCAGCATCAAGGGTTTTAGGAGGTTCCCCATCTCCATGAGTAGCAAGTACACCTAATTTTTTTGGTATTTCGTGTTCCATATCCATAAATAAAGATAGAGAACAACTTAGAACAACAAATAAAAATTACTTAGTGATAAAGAAAACAAGCACACACGAGAATGTTCACCCCACGCTATAACTCCCCGGCAACGGCGCCAGAAAAAGGTCTTGATAACCCAAAAGTATAGGGGATCAATTGTAGCCTCTTTCGATAAGTAAGAGTGTCGAACCCAACGAGAAGCTAAAGGTAGAACAAATATTCCCTCAAGTTCTATCAACCACCGACACAACTATACGCATGCCTAACGTTCGCTTTACCTAAAACAAGTATGAAACTAGAAGGACTTCGTAGGTGTTGTTGGATAGGTTTGCAAGAATATAAAGAGCACGTAAATAAAAGCTATGGGATCTTTACATAAGGAAGCAATAAAGTTAGTATAGCGAGTGTGGGAAAGTGGTGGTAGGAGTTGCGGAATTGTCCCTAAGCAATTGACTACTTTACTAGACCGATAGCAAGTTTTATGTGGGAGAGGCCACTTCTAGCATGTCATCCCTGACTTGGAATTCTATGCACTTATGATTGGAACTATTAGCAAGCATCTGCAACTACTAATGTTCATTAAGGTAAAAACCAAACATAGCATTAAGATATATTGGTCCCCCTTCAATCCCGTATGCATCAATTTCTATGCTAGGTTGAAGCTTCTGTCATTCTTGCCCTCCCATACATAGTCCTATCAACATACAACTAACCCTATGGTGTGATCCATGCGCATGCTCATATGATGGGCACCAAAGGACAACAACATAACCACAAGCAAATTAAACCAATCATAGCAATTCACCAATTACCGAAAGGACAACGAAAATCTACTCAGACATCATAGGATGGAACCACATCATTGGATAATAATATGAAGCATAAAGCACCATGTTCATGTAGAGGGTACAGCGGGTTGCGGGAGAGTGGACACCTGAATACAGATGGGGGAAGGTGATGACGATGTTGGGGAAGATGACAGAGGTGTTGGTGTAGATCGCGGTGATGATGATGGCCCTGGTGGCACTCCGGCGCCACCGGAAGCGAGGGGGAGAGTGCCCCCCTCCTTCTTCTTCTTCCTTGACCTTCTCCCTAGATGGGAGAAGGGTTTCCCCTCTGATCCATGGTCTCCATGGCGTGGGAGGGGCGAGAGCCCCTCCGAGATTGGATCTGTCTCTCTGTCTCTCTCTGTTTCTGCGTTTCTGATTCTGCCCTTTCACCGTTTCTTATATTCCTGGAGATCCGTAACTCCGATTGGATTGAAACTTTGAACACGATTTGTTTCCGGATATTAGCTTTCTTGCGGCAAAAGAAGGGCAACAACCGCCTTACGGGGTGTCCACAAGGGTCAGGGGCGCGCCCACCCCCCTGGGGCGCACCCCCCGGCCTCGTGGGCCCCTCGAGCATCGTCTCGCGTTGATTCTTCTTCCCAAAATTCATAAATATTCCAAAAAAATTCTCCGTCGTTTTTATCCCATTTGGACTCCGTTTAATATGGGTTTTCTGCGAAACAAAAAACATGCAACAAACAGGAACTGGCACTGGGCACTGGATCAATATGTTAGTCCCAAAAATAGTATAAAAAGTTGCCAAAAGTATATGAAAGTTGTATAATATTGGCATGGAACAATCAAAAATTATAGATACGATGGAGACGTATTAGATGTTTTATATGCATTAATATGCTATTTTATATTATTTTTGGGACTAACCTATTAACCTATAGCCAAGTGCCAGTTCCTATTTTTTTACCTGTTTTTGAGTTTCGCAGAAAAGGATACCAAACGGAGTCCAAACGGAATAAAACCTTCGCCATGATTTTGCTTGGACCATATGACAACCAGGAGACTTGGATATGAAGTTGGAGGAGGCACGAGGCGGCCACAAGGACGGAGGGCGCGCCCAGGGGGGTAGGGCGCGCCCCCACCCTTGTGGGCACCTCGTGCACCTCCTAACCTTATTCGTTCTCCTATATATTCGCATATATCCCCAAACCAATAGAGGCATCCACAAATATACATTTCCCCTGCCGCAACCTTCTGTACCCGTGTGATCCCATCTAGGGACCTTTTCCGGCGTCCTGCCTGAGGGGGATTCGATCATGGAGGACTTCTACATCAACACCATTGCCCTTTCGATGAAGCTTGAGTAGTTTACCACAGATCTGTGGGTCCATAGCTAGTAGCTAGATGGCTTCTTCTCTCTCTTTGATTCTCAATTCCATGTTCTCCTCGATGTTCTTGGAGATCCATTCAATGTAATACTTTTTTGCGGTGTGTTTGCCGAGATCCAATGAATTGTGGATTTATGATCATCTTATCTATGAATATTATTTGAATCTTCTCTGATTCTTATATGCATGATTTGATATCTTTGTAATTCTCTTCGAACAATCGGTTTGGTTTGGCCAACTAGATTGGTTTTTCTTGCAATTGGAGAAGTGCTTAGCTTTCGGTTCAATCTTGTGGTGTCCTCTCCCAGTGACAGTAGGGGCAGCAAGGAACATATTGTATTGTTTCCATCGACGATAAAAAGATGGGGTTTTCATCATATTGCGTGCGTTAATTCCTCTACGTCATGTCATCTTACTTAATTCATTACTTCGTTCTTTATGAACTTAATACTCTAGATGCATGCTGGATAGCAGTCGATGTGTGGAGTAATAGTAGCAGATGCAGAATTATTTTGGCCTACTTGACATGGACATGATGCTTATATTCATGATCATTGCCTTAGATATCATCTTAACTTTGCGCTTTACTGTCAATTGCTCGGCAGTAATTTGTTCACCCACCGTATTATTTTCTATCTTGAGAGAAGCCTCTAGTGAAACCTGTTGGGGAACATAGTAATAATTCAAAACATTTCCTACGTGTCACCAAGATCAATCTAGGAGATGCTAGCAACGAGAGAGAGGGGGTGCATATTCATACCCTTGAAGATCGCTAAGCGGAAGTGTTACAAGAATGCGGTTGATAGAGTCGTAGTCGCGGCGATTCAAATCGCGGAAGATCCGATCCAAGCGCCAAATGGATGGCGCCTCTACGTTCAACACACGTACAGCCCGGGGACGTCTCCTCCTTCTTGATCCAGCAAGGGGGAAGGAGAAGTTGAGGGAGAACTCCGGCAGCACGAAGGCGTGGTGGTGGAGCTCGTGGTTATCCGGCAGAGCTTCGCCAAGCTCAACGGAGGAGGAGGTGTAGGAGGGGGGACGGCTGTTCTAGGGTTAGGGTGCGACTGCCTTCCCACCCCCCCCCTATTTATAGGGTGAAGGGGAGAGGGGGCCGGCCCCCCTAGCTGCATCTAGAGGGGGCGGCGGCCAAGGGGGAAGCTTGCTCCCCATGTTGGTGGGAGGCGCCTTGGGCCCTTGAGTGGGGGGCGCACCAGCCCACTAGGGGGCTTGTTCCCACTCATATTCAGCCCACTTGGTCCCCCGGGGTAGGTGGACCCTCGGACACCTTCCGGTGGTCCCGGTACAATACCGATAACCCCTGAAACCATTCCGGTGATTGAAACTGACCTTCCCATATACAAATCTTCACCTCCAGACCATTCCGGAACTCTTCGTGATGTCTGGGATCTCATCTGGGACTCCGAACAACTTTTGGTAACCACATACAATTTCCCATTACAACTCCAGCGTCGCCGAACCTTAAGTGTGTAGATCCTACGGGTTCGGGAACCATGCAGACATTAGACATCTCTCTCCGGCCAATAAACAATAGCGGGATGGATACCCATATTGGCTCCCACATGTTCCACGATGGTCTCATTGGATGAACCACGGTGTTGGGGATTCAATCAATCCCGTATACAATTCCCTTTGTCCATCGGTATGTTACTTGCCCGAGATTTGATCGTCGCTATCCCCGTACCTCGTTCAATCTCGTTACTGGCAAGTCTCTTTACTCGTTCCATAATGCATGATCCCGTGGCTAACTCCTTAGTCACACTGAGCTCATTATGATGACGCATTACCGAATGGGCCCAGAGATACCTCTCCGTCACACGGAGTGACAAATCCCAGTCTTGATTCGTGCCAAACCAACAGACATTTTCGGAGATACCTGTAGTGCACCTTTATGGTCACCCAGTTATGTCGTGACGTTTGATACACCCAAAGCATTCCTACGGCATCTGGGAGTTGCATAATCTCATGGTCCATGGAAAGATACTTGACATTAGAAATGCTCTATCAAACGAACTACACGATCTTGTGCTATGCTTAGGATTGGGACTTGTCCATCACATCATTCTCCTAATGATGTGATCTCTTATCAATGATATCCAATGTCAATGGTCAGGAAACCATAACCATCTATTGATCAACGAGCTAGTTAACTAGAGGCTCACTAGGGACACGTTGTGGTCTATGTATTCACACATGTATTACGGTTTCCGGTTAATACAATTATAGCATGAACAATAGACAATTATCATGAACAAGGAAATATAATAATAACCATTTTATTATTGCCTCTAGGGCATATTTCCAACAGTCTCCCACTTGCACTAGAGTCAATAATCTAGTTACATTGTGATGAATCGAACACTGTCGGTGTCAAAACCGGCGGATCTCGGGTAGGGGGTCCCGAACTGTGCGTCTAGGCGGATGGTAACAGGAGACAAGGGACACGATGTTTTTACCCAGGTTCGGGCCCTCTCGATGGAGGTAAAACCCTACTCCTGCTTGATTGATATTGATGATATGGGTAGTGCAAGAGTAGATCTACCACGAGATCAGAGAGGCTAAACCCTTGAAGCTAGCCTATGGTATGATTGTTGTTCATCCTACGGACTAAAAACCCTCCGGTTTATATAGGCACCAAAGAGGGTTAGGGTTACACAGAGTCGGTTACAATGGTAGGAGATCTACATATCTGTATCGCCAAGCTTGCCTTCCAGGCCAAGGGAAAGTCCCCTCCGGACACGGGACGAAGTTTTCAATCTTGTATCTTCATAGTCCAGGAGTCTGGCCAAAGATGATAGTTCGGCTATCCGGACACCCCCTAGTCCGGGACTCCCTCAATAGCCCCTGAACCAGGCTTCAATGACGATGAGTCCGGCACGCATATTGTCTTCGGCATTGCAAGGCGGGTTCCTCCTCCGAATACTTCATAGAAGATTTTGAACACAAGGATAGTGTGCGACTCTGCAAAATAAGTTCCACACACCATAGAGAGAATAATATTTACAAAAATTCAATCTGCTGACATATTCTATGGCGTGACATCGCACCACGGCCAAGCCTTTATTCGAATTGTTTTATCTATCCCACCTCAGCGCGTTTACCGAGGCGGTTTCCTTGGCACGTCTTGTCAAAGCAGAGATCAGGTCCCCTTATTCCGGGATTCTCATCAATACGGGCGTGGGTAACCCAACCGTGCCCGTTGGCACGTCTCCTCTATCGAAGGTGAGTCCCGAACGTTCACGAGGGAGGCTCTTGGTATTCAACCTCTTTATAAAGAGACCAAGGCTCCACTCCTTTCTTTCAATCTCAATTGAATCCGCCCCTCTCCTAGAGTTCCAACACCCAAAGCTCCAGATTCAGGCGCTTCGGACCTTTGATGATGTCCGGCTCCGACCTGCAAGGCCGGTAGATGCCTTCCTCCATTACGAAAGAAGACGTGCTAAAGCTAAGAAATGCCAGGTATTTAACCGGCGAAATTTCACATAGGCTGCCTGCCCAAGGGCAGGTTATTCCCACTCCCAAGCCTGGTGAAAGCATGGTGTTCGCGTCTCACTTCCTTCGGGGGCTAAGCTTCCCGACGGACCCCTTCATGAGGGGGCTCATGTTTTACTATGGGTTGGAATTTCACGACTTGGATCCGGAGTCCATCCTCCACATCTCATCGTGCATCGTCGTGTGCGAAGCCTTCCTCCGCATTACCCCTCACTTCGGATTGTGGCTCAAGACCTTCAAAGTGGAGCCGAAGATAATCAAGGGGCAACAGGCAGAGTGCGGAGGGGCTGTTATAAGCAAGAATGCTGATGCTCCGTGGCCCGAGGGCTCTTTTCAAGAGGAGCTCAGTTTATGGCAACAAGAGTGGTTTTATATCACAGCTCCCAGAGGCACCAAATGGGTGGCGCCGCCTGCCTTTCGCTCGGGTCCTCCACCGCGGCTGGCGTCATAGGTCAATAAAGGGCTCTAGTGGGGGCCGTCCAAGGACGTGTCCTTGCTGCAGGGCCGCATTCGAGACCTCCTAGAGAGAGAGATCACTTTGGTCGTAGTAGCGCAGGTCATGCTGATTCGTCGCATCCTGCCCTGCAAACGTCGCCCCCTCCGCCTGTGGGAATTTAACCCAGAGGGACCATGAGCTCTCCAACATTTTATGGGCGCGACGCCTGTGGAGATGTACAAGCTTTTCTTCGGATCACAAGAGATGTGTCCGGACTTGACCGAGGACGTAGGTCTGAGCTGCAATCGCCCGGATACTCAAGTAAGTAGCCCTGTACCCGGACACGCTATCCTATATTTATCACAAACTTGCCTTTTAAAAGGGTTGTCCCTTGAACAGGAGTGGATAGCGAAAGCAAAGTTAATCAGGTGTCCGGCCCCCCTCCCTGAGACCACGCCGGATCCCGTGTTAACCAGGATGCTGGAGGTTGCGCCTTCGGAAGAAGGTGAAGGGGGAACAAGGAAGCTACCGCCTCCGCGAAGGAGGCTGCCAGGAAAGGAGGGATCGAGAATCCCTCCATCCAAGGGAATAAGAGGACCGCCTCTGAAGACCCGGAGACCATGGTCTCAAAGCGGGGGAAGAAATTTTTGTCAGAGGGTCCGGCGCCGAGAGATGCCTCGGCCGCATTATGCCCCCAAGGGGATCAACCCTCCACCGAGCCGTAAGTAAAAAGGTGAGTTCTTTTTAAAATAAAGGATATCCCTACCCTATTTCTGATAACCGAAATTTTACCTTGTAGTTCGGATCTCAGCCCTTCTCAGCAGAGCTCATCTTCGGGGGATCTTCGTCCGGAGATGATAGAGAGTGAAACGCCTCCCCCTGCCGTACCATCTTACGAGGCGGGCGACCCTGAGGTGTCGTCATGGAGGGTTTCTCCGAGTCCGGCGGGGCCGGAAGGTAGTCGTATGTCCCCTCAAAGCCCTCCGCGTTCGGCCTTCGAAAAAGGCCATCGGACGAGCCCAGCACCATATGGTGTACGGTCGGAGGAGCTGAAGGATCTGCTCGGGTGAGCGTTTATCTCAGAAGATCACCGTGCGTTAATGGGTACGGTGATTGAAAGGATTTCGTCCGCTGAGAGCGGATTGCATGAAGCCATCAGAAGTTTGCTGACAGGTTTTGAGGTACGCAAAATGATGTACCTTCTGACAGTTCCGCATGTAAAATGCGCCCTGTGTAGATAGTAGCCCCTGAGGCTCGGTGTGTTGTCAAAAATGACAGCGCGCCGAGCATCATAATCCCAGCTATAATGTGTCGCCCTTCCTATGCAGGTGGCGAAGGGTCCGGTGGCTAGCCGGACTGATGAATTTTCGAACTAAAGCGGCAACTTGACATGGCGGATGTCGACATCGCGCTTGTCAATAGGCGACTTGACGTGTCACAAGGTATGCTATTTCCCCGCGGACACCTGGTAAGGGAGCTTGATGCCCGTGCCTTACAACAAGTATGCTTGACGCAGATGGTGCCGCTACCATGGAGAACCTGCGGGCGGAGCTCGCCCAAGCCAAGGAGCAGGCCAAAAAGAGTGACGCGGCTGCCTTAAAGGCGGCCGAAGAGCTAAAAGCCGAACAGGCTGCTCACTGCCGAAGCAAGAAGGAGATGGCCGAGATGGCCATGGAGTTGAAAAATGCTGCCGACTGCTGCAAGCTTCTTGAAAAAGAAGATCGGGCGGTACGAGAGGACCTGAAGAAGGCCACTGCCGAGGCTAAGGATGCTCGCTCTGCGATGAGAGCTATGAAGGAGGAGTTGTGTCAGGCCGGAGATATCACGGCTGGAAAGCCCTTTCTGCTGCGGAGGAGATTCTTGGACCCTAATTATTCTCAGTTGGACCGGCTGTGGAGTGCGGAAGATGCTTATCTGGACTTGGCGGCAAGTGCGGCGGACGCGGCCGAACACTTCCGAGATCGAGAGGATCACGAAACGGGAGAGGTTTTTTGGTCGCAGTTCCATAATCCAGAGCGCCCACTTCCATTAACCGATCGCTTGGCTGAATGGGCAGAGCTGAATAGGTTATTTGGACTTGCCATGAAGGATGCCGTGAGTCTTTTGTGGCCAAAGAGGCCCGAGCCGAAGAGTTATTTTGGCTTGGTGCAGCAGTTCCTTGGTTCGGTGCCGCATATCAATGCAATGAGGAGGTCGGCATGCATAGAGAGTGCACGGATTGCTCTTGACCGTGTCAAGACATACTGGGCGGAGATGGAGGCCACTGATGTTGCATCCCAAGATTCGGACGGAAGCCGAGTACCTGTCGAACACTATTTTCAGGAAGTTCTGCAGGGCGCTCATTTAATAGAGACGCAGTGCTCGAAGGATATTATGTTCGAATAACATGTATTTATTGTGAAACAATGTTTCGATGGAATATAAAAGCTTTTTATACTTGTGCTTTCAAGAATTAAAATACCTCCTGTGCGGCCGTTAATTTATGTGTGTTTATAACCTGAAAGATGGCAGTCTTCGGCTTCAGCCCCCACGCATATAATGCGGGGGTGTTTGCAAAAGGCGCATTTTCACACTTGATCCAACGTCTTGGTCCTATAAAGGAGGTGGTAGCGTAGCAAACTAGGCAACCGGACTATAATGCTTTATCACTTTCACTTAGCCATAGGAGTTTGACAATGGGGCTACTATATAGCCCCTAGGGGCACCGCGCTCACCCGAATCCAGGGCGCATATGTGCCTGACCGGGAAACGGCCCTTCGTCAATGCGGAGGAATCCTATAGATTCCGGCAGGTCATCGAGTGGTTGACCAGTCTCACGATGTATCATGACAGTCAGTTTTCGGCTTTCTCTACTGAGGTGCTCGCCTGGCCGAACCGGGGCACAATCGCAGTAGTTCTCCTGGTGCCGTGTTAGCCGATAGAGCGGAACGTAAGGCAGCAAAACACAGGAGCCGGGCAAACCCAACATTTGACCAAAGACATGATTCGGAGCTGATGCATATAAGGCCTAACTCGAGACGCCGAACACTCCCTAAGGTATTCGGTCTTTATGAAAACGGGCCGAACAACGCCCTTGGTAATAAGCCCCTGGTGTGCAGGTACGCGCAAAATTCTGACGTGGCCTATGCCAAAACGCCAGCCTCCTCCTCAGTTATAGTAAGAAACCAGGGGATGTGTATCAACAAGAGACAGTAAAAAAGGTGTACACAGGGTCTTAAACTGAAAAGAATCCTTGCAACGGGTCCCTGCTGCACGTCTGCGCCTGTGTCTCCGTTGTGCCGTATCCTGGACGGGTGTCGCATGGTGTTCATCTGTAAAAGAGAGGAACTTAGTTGAAAAAGATCGTGCGAAAATGTACGTTATATTAAATAAACAAAGTACATTTCAAAAAATAAATAAAATTGAGCTTTATTGTCTCTTGTTGTATATGCGCGGAGCCCCTAGTGCGGGGGTGTGCGGCTGGTAAGCCCCTGTATGTTTACACCGGACTCGTCTAACCATGTCCGGGGTCTGAACGACCTGTTTGGGTGCTTGAATTAGTGAAGCCGGTTTAGTGTGTGGCTATTGAAGCAGTCACACAATCTTCCGCGTTCGAGGAACACTCGATATTTCCCTTTAAGGAGATGATGCCTCGTGGACCGGGCATTTTAAGTGTGTGGGATGTATAATGCGGTATTGCGTTAAAGCGGGCGAAAGCTTCGCGCTCTAGTAGTGCTTGATAGCTACTTGTAAATGGGGCGAGGTGAAAGGTTAGCTTTTCACGGTGGAAGTTGTGGGGTGAGCCGAACACAACTTCTAGCAGTAGAGAGCCCGTACAATGGGCATATGGGCCTGGCATTACCCCTTGAAAGGAAGTGTTGCTATGGCGAATTTTGGTTGGGTCTATCCCCATTTTGCGGATTGTGTCCTGATATAGCAGGTTTAGATCACTGCCGCCGTCCATTAGGACTTGTGTAAATTGGAGTCAGTCGATTATCGGATCTAATATCAAGGCAGTCCATCCCGCATTCCGGATACCTCTAGAGTAATCCTGATGGTCGAAGGTGATTGGTTTTGACAACCAACGGCGGCACTCCTCTGGGATACGCCGTACGGCGCGTATCTCTATGGGCGCCGTTCTGTTTTTTCCTTTTGTCACGTAAAGTGAGTTTACTGTTTTGACTTCTTGTGGGAGATTCTTTTGTTTTCCGGTGCTCTGCTTGTGGGGTTTGTCATCGTCTTCGCTTGGTGTGTCGAGCCCCTTGTGTTCGGCGTTGAGTTTGCCGAACAGCTTGAAGACCCAACAATCTCTGTGGGTATGGTTTGCAGGCTTCCCGAGAGTACTGCGGATCTGGCATATCTTGTCCAAGATTTTGTTTAAGTTAGATAGATCGTCCCTATTATCCTTAGGGGCAGTTTTTTATGATCCTGCCGTGAGCTTTCGAATCCGGCGTTGGCTGCCGTGCTCTTTGGGCTGTTTCCCTTAGTCCGGCGCTGGTCCTTGCTTCGTCGCGGTTTCCCGTTTCCATCCCTGACTTCAGATGTACTTGGGTCGCTAGTACTGCATCTTGTCAGCCAGCTATCCTCACCCGCGCAAAAGCGGGTCATGAGGCTTGTTAATGCGGCCATTGTTCTTGGCTTTTCTTGGCCGAGGTGTCTGGCGAGCCATTCGTCTCGGATGTTGTGTTTGAAAGCTGCTAAGGCTTCGGCGTCCGGACAGCCGACTATTTCGTTCTTTTTAGTAAGGAACCTATTCCAGAATTTTCTGACTCTCCGGGTTGTTGGGTTATGTGACTTAAATCGTCTGCATCCGGAGGTCGGACATAGGTCCCTTGAAAATTTGCCCGAAAAGCATCCTCGAGCTCTTCCCAACTTCCAATGGTGTTTTCGGGGAGGCTTTTGAGCCAATGCCGGGCTGGCCCTTTTAGCTTGAGGGGTAAGTATTTTATGGCGTGGAGGTCATCTCCTCTAACCATGTGTATGTGGAGGATGTAATCCTCAATCCAGACTCCAGGGTCTGTTGTTCCGTCGTATGCCTCTATGTTTATGGTCTTGAATCCCGCTGGAAATTCATAATCCAAAACCTCATCGGTGAAACATAGGGGATGTGCAGCACCCCTATATTTAGGTGTACCGTAGTATTCGGATACTTGACGTGTTGCGTTGCTTACTAGCGCTTGCTTTCTTGGCCCGTAGATAGATCTAACTGGGCCATCTTTTTGATGCGAATCCGTGTGCGGATCGCGTGCCGGCTTGTGTGCGGCGCCGTTTGCCGCTTTATGTTTGCCATGGGGTCGTCTATCCGACCGAGTGGTCTCCTTGTTTTTTGATTGTGGGGGCTCTACGGCCTCCTCATCGAATTCCGGCAGTAGTTTTCGCTTCGGGTAGCTCTTTGTTCGGCGACTATCGCCGTATTTGTCTGCGGTGTTGAGTACTTTGCTCCATCTGATTTTGAGCGCATCTTCCGCTATTTTGAGCTTCTGCTTCTGCTTTTTCAGGCTACGCGCAGTGGCGATGAGCCTTTTGTGGAGGTTCTTCTGCTCCGGTAACTTGTCCGGTGTGAGATCGTCCGGACTGTTATCTTCGCTGGGGACGGGTTGTTTATACGGATTGTCCTGTTCGGACGGTTGCTCAATAGCATGTCCGTCGTCCACCGGTTCGCCCTGCTCTATGGCTGGGTCTATATGGCTGCGTTCTGTGTCGAGGCGGGATTTTGAGCGGCGCTTACGTCGCCGTTTTGACTTCTTTTCGAGGGAATGATCCCTCGTGACGTCCCGTTGTTCCTCGTCGTCGCTTACTTTAGGTGTGTCCACCATTTATATATCGTGAGATGAGGTGGCTGTCCAGCGCCCTATAGGTGCTGGTTCATGTTTTTCTTCTACATCGTCGTCCATACCGTCGATGTCTTCGGAGTCGAAGTCGAGCACGTCGTTTAAACTTTCGACAGTGGCTACGAAGTGGGTGGTGGGTGGGTTTCGAATTTCTTTGTCGTCCGCATCCCAACCTTGCTGACCATAATCTGGCCAGGGCTCTCCTGATAAAGAGAGAGACTTTAGTAAATTCAGGACGTCGCCAAAGGGCGGTGCTGAAAGATGTTTGCGGCGGTGAACTCCATGATCGGCGCCCAATCGGATTCGATTGGCAGGGGCGCGGGAGGTTTGGAGTCCGGAGAGGAGTCCGACACCTTGGAGTCACGAGCTTCGCAAAGGACAGGGTTGGTGTTCGGCTCAATCGCCGTAGAGATAGCAGCCCCCGAGGCGGTGTCCTACCATCCATCCTCGATCGGCGTAGTCGGCTCCGAGCTAAGGGTCGAAGCGGACACTGGTGCGACCTCCAGGGCACTGTCCGGCGGCAGAGCTAGATCATGCCCTTCGTGACAGTGCGGCGCGATTGGCTGTGGCTTGAACCCATCGAAGATCAAGTCTCCGCGGACGTCAGCCGTGTAGTTCAAACTTCCAAACCTGGCCTGATGGCCAGGGGCGTAGCTTTCAACCTGCTCCAGATGGCCAAGGGAATTTGCCCGTAGTGCAAAGCCGCCGAATACGAAGATCTGTCTGGGGAGAAAACTCTTACCCTGGACCTCATCGTTGTTGATGATCGGAGGAGCCATTGGGCGAAAAGATGATGACACAGAGGAACTCTCAATGAAAGCACCAATGTTGGTGTCAAAACCGGCGGATCTCGGGTAGGGGGTCCCGAACTGTGCGTCTAGGCGGATGGTAATAGGAGACAAGGGACACGATGTTTTTACCCAGGTTCGGGCCCTCTCGATGGAGGTAAAACCCTACTCCTGCTTGATTGATATTGATGATATGGGTAGTACAAGAGTAGATATACCACGAGATTAGAGAGGCTAAACCCTAGAAGCTAGTTGATGACCCACAAGTATAGGGGATCTATCGTAGTCCTTTCGATAAGTAAGAGTGTCGAACCCAACGAGGAGCAGAAGGAAATGATAAGTGGTTTTCAGCAAGGTATTCTCTGCAAGTACTGAAATAAATGGTCACAGATAGTTTTGTGATGAGGTAAATTGTAACGAGCAACAAGTTACAAAAGTAAACACGGTGCAGCAAGGTGGCCCAATCCTTTTTGTAGCAAAGGACAAGCCTGGACAAACTCTTATAATAGGGAAAGCGCTCCCGAGGACACATGGGAATATCGTCAAGCTAGTTTTCATCATGCTCATATGATTCACGTTCGGTACTTTGATAATTTGATATGTGGGTGGACCGGTGCTTGGGTACTGCCCTTACTTGGACAAGCATCCCACTTATGATTAACCTCTATTGCAAGCATCCGCAACTACACCAAAAGTATTAAGATAAACCTAACCATAGCATGAAACATATGGATCCAAATCAGCCCCTTACGAAGCAACGTAAACTAGGGTTTAAGCTTCTATCACTCTAGCAACCCATCATCTACTTATTACTTCCCAATGCCTTCCTCTAGGCCCAAATAATGGTGAAGTGTTATGTAGTCGACGTTCACATAACACCACTAGAGGTTAGACAACATACATCTTATCAAAATATCGAACGAATACCAAATTCACATGACTACTAATAGCAAGACTTCTCCCTTGTCCTCAGGAACAAACGTAACTACTCACAAAGCATATTCATGTTCGTAATCAGAGGGGTAATAATGTGCATAAAGGATCTGAACATATGATCTTCCACCAAATAAACCAACTAGCATCAACTACAAGGAGTAATCAACACTACTAGCAACCTACTAGCACCAATCCCGACTTGGAGACAAGAATTGGATACAAGAGATGAACTAGGGTTTGGAGATGAGATGGTGCTGATGAAGATGTTGATGGAGATTGCCCTCTCCCGATGAGAGGAGTGTTGGTGATGACGATGGTGATGATTTCCCCCTCCCGGAGGGAAGTGTCCCCGGCAGAACAGCTCTGCCGGAGCCCTAAATTGGTTCCGCCAAGGTTCCGCCTCGTGGCGGCGGAGTATCGTCCCGAAAGGTTGCTTATGATTTTTTTCTCATCAAAAGAGCTCATATAGGAGAAGATGGGCATCGGAGAGCCACCAAGGGGCCCACGAGGTAGGGGGGCGCGCCCAGGGGGGAGGGGCGCACCCCCACCCTCGTGAGCAGGGTGTGGGCCCCCTGGACTTCATCTTTGGCGACGATTTTTCTTTATTTATTTTAAGATATTCCGTGGAGTTTCAGGACTTTTGGAGTTGCGCAGAATAGGTCTCCAATATTTGCTCCTTTTCCAGCCAGAATTCCAGCTGCCGGCATTCCCCCTCTTCATGGTAAACCTTGTAAAATAAGAGAAAATAGCCATAAGTATTGTGACATAACGTGAAATAACAGCCCATAATGCGAAAAATATTGATATAAAAGCATGATGCAAAATGGACGTATCACTAGCCTATGGTATGATTGTTGTTCGTCCTACGGACTAAAAGCCGTCCGGTTTATATAAGAACCGAAGAGGGTTAGGGTTACACAGAGTCGGTTACAATGGTAGGAGATCTACATATCTGTATCGCCAAGCTTGCCTTCCACGCCAAGGAAAGTCCCATCCGGACACGGGACGAAGTCTTCAATATTGTATCTTCATAGTCCAGGAGTCCAGCCGAAGATGATAGTTCGGCTATCCGCACACCCCCTAGTCCGGGACTCCCTCAAACACCCATAGAGTTCTGGTGGTGATCATGTTTTGCTCGTGGAAGAGGTTTAGTCAACGAATCTGCGACATTCAGATTGTATGTAGTTTACAAATATATATATTTCTCCATCTTGAATATATTCATGAATGTAGTTGAAGAGGCGCTTGATGTGCTTGGTCTTCATGTGAAACATGAGCTCCTTGGCAATGGTAATAGCTCCAGTGTTGTCACAGAAGAGAGTCATCGGGCCCGACGCATTGGTAATCACTCCTAGGTTGGTGATAAACCCCTTCATCCAGACTCCTTCCTGTGCTGCTTCCGAAGCAGCTATGTACTCCGCTTCACATGTAGATCTCGCCACGACACTTTGCTTGCAACTACACCAGCTGACTGCCCCACCATTCAAAATATACACGTATCCGGGTTGTGACTTGGAGTCATCCAGATCTGTGTCAAAGCTAGCATCGACGTAACCCTTTACGGCGAGCTCTGCGGCACCTCCATAAACGAGAAACATATCCTTAGTCTTTTTCAGGTACTTCAGGATATTCTTGACCGATGTCCAGTGTTGCATACCTAGATCACTTTGGTACCTCCCTACCAAACTTACGGCAAGGTTCACATCAGGTCTGGTACACAGCATGGCATACATAATAGAGCCTATGGCTGAGGCATAGGGGATGACACTCATCTTTTCTTTTTCTGCTGCTGTGGTCGGGCTTTGGGCTATGCTCAATCTCACACCTTGCAATATAGGCAAGAACCCCTTCTTGGACTGATCCATATTGAACTTCTTCAATATCTTGTCAAGGTATGTGCTTTGTTAAAGACCAATGAGGCGTCTCGATCTATCTCTATAGATCTGGATGCCTAATATGTAAGCAGCTTCTCCAAGGTCCTTCATAGAAAAACACTTATTCAAGTAGGCCTTTATGCTTTCCAAAAGTTCTATACCATTTCCCATCAATAATATGTCATCCACACATAATATGAGAAAAGCTACAGAGCTCCCACTCACTTTCTTGTAACTACAGGCTTCTCCATAAATCTGTATAAACCCAAACACTTTGTTCATTTCATCAAAGCAAATGTTCCAACTCCGAGATGCTTGCACCAGCCCATAGATGGAGCGCTGGAGCTTGCATACCTTGTCAACATTTTTAGGATCGACAAAATCTTCCGGCTGCATCATATACAATTCTTCCTTAAGGAAATTGTTAAGGAATGCAATTTTGACATCCATTTGCCAGATCTCATGATCATAGAATGCGGCAATTGCTAACATGATTCGGACGGACTTTAGCTTCACTATGGGTGAGAAGGTATCATCGTAGTCAACTCCTTGAACTTGTCGATAACCCTTAGCAACAAGCCGAGCCTTATAGACGGTCACATTACCATCTGCGTCAGTCTTCTTCTTAAAGATCCACTTATTTTCTATGGCACGCCGATCATCGGGCAAGTCCACCAAAGTCCATACTTTGTTCTCATACATGGATCCTAACTCGGATTTCATGGCTTCAAGCCATTTGTTGGAATCCGGGCCTGCCATCGCTTCTTCATAGTTCGAAGGTTCATCGTTGTCTAACAAGATGATTTCCAGGACAGAGTTGCCGTACCATTCTGGTGTGGAACGTGTCCTCGTGGACCTTCGAAGTTCAGTAGCAACTTGATCTGAAGTTTCATGGTCATCATCATTAACTTCCTCTCTAGTCGGTGCAGGCACCATAGAAACATCTTCCTGAGCTGCGCTACTTTCCGGTTCAAGAGTGGTTACCTCATCAAGTTCTACTTTCCTCCCACTTACTTACTTTGAGAGAAACTCTTTCTCCAGAAAGGATTAATTCTTGGAAACAAAGATCTTGCCCTCGGATCTGAGGTAGAAGATATACCCAATAGTTTCCTTAGGGTATCCTATGAAGACGCATTTTTTCCGATTTGGGTTCGAGCTTTTCAGGTTGAAGTTTCTTGACATAAGCAGCACATCCCCAAACTTTCAGAAACGACATCTTAGGTTTCTTCCAAACCATAATTTATACGGTGTCCTCTCAACGGATTTAGATGACGCCCTATTTAAAGTGAATGCTGCACTCTCTAAAGCATAACCCCAAAATGATAGAGGTAGATCTGTAAGAGACATCATAGATCGGACCATATCCAATAGATTGCGATTACGATGTTCAGACACACCATTTCGCTGAGGTGTTCCAGCGGCGTGAGTTGTGAAACAATTCGACATTTCCTTAAGTGCGTGACAAACTCGTGACTCAAATATTCTCCTCCATGATCTGATCATAAGAACTTTATTTTCCTGTCACGTTGATTCTCTACCTCACTCTGAAATTCCTTGAACTTTTCAAAGGTCTCAGACTTGTGTTTCATTAACTAGACATACCCATATCTACTTAAGTCATCGGTGAGGGTGAGAACATAACGATAGCCACCGCGAGCCTCAACGCTCATTGGACCGCATACATCAGTATGTATTATTTCCAACAAGTTGGTTGCTCGCTCCATTGTTCCGGAGAACGGAGTCTTGGTCATCTTGCCCATGAGGCATGGTTCACACGTGTCAAATGATTCATAATCAAGAGACTCTGAAAGTCCATCTGCATGGAGTTTCTTCATGCGTTTGACACCAATGTGACCAAGGCGGCAGTGCCACAAGTATGTGGTACTATCATTATCGACCCTGCATCTTTTGGCATTCACACTATGAATATGTTTAATATCACGCTTGAGATTCAATAAAAATAAATCATTAACTAGCGAGGCATGACCATAAAACATATCTCTCATATAAATATAACAACCATTATTCTCGGATTTAAATGAGTAGCCATCTCGCATCAAACGAGATCCAGATACAATGTTCATTCTCAAAGATGGTACTAAATAACAATTATTGAGGTTTAAAACTAATCCCGAAGGTAGATGTAGAGGTAGCGTGCCGATGGCGATCACATCGACCATGGAGAACCATTCCCAACGTGCATCGTCACCTCATCCTTCCCCAGTCTCCGCTCATTCCGCAGCTCCTGTTTTGAGTTACAAATGTGAGAAACCACACCGGTATCAAATACCCAGGAGCTACTACGAGCGCTGGTAAGGTACACATCAATAACATGTATATCATATATACCTTTGGTGTTGCCGACCTTCTTATCCGCTAATTAAGTACTTGGGGCAGTTCCGCTTCCAATGACCATTTCCCTTGCAATAAAAGCACTCAGTCTCAGGCTTGGGTCCATTCTTTGGCTTCTTCCCGACAACTTACTTACCGGGCGCGGAAACTCCCTTGCCGTCCTTCTTGAAGTCCTTCTTACCCTTGCCTTTCTTGAAACTAGTGGTCTTATTCACCATCAAAACTTGATGTTCCTTTTTGATCTCCACCTTCGCTAATTTCAGCATCGAATATAACTCAGGAATGGTCTTCTCCATCCCTTGCATATTCAAGTTCATCACAAAGCTCTTGTAGCTAGGTGGAAGCGACTGGATGATTTTGTCAACGACCGAGTCATCTGGAAGATTAACTCCTAGCTAAGACAAGTGGTTGTGCAACCCAGACATTTTGAGTATATTCTCGCTGACAAAACTATTTTCCTCCATCTTACAACTGTAGAACTTGTCTGAGACTTCATATCTCTCGACCTGGGCATGATCTTGGAAAACCATTTTCAGCTCTTGGAACATCTCATATGCTCAGTGTTGCTCAAAATGCTTTTGGAGCCCCGATTCTAAGCTGTAAAGCATGCCGCACTGAACCAGGGAGTAATCATCACTAACGACTGTCAGGCATTCATAACATCTTGAGTTGGTGGGAAAATGTGTGCGGTACCTAGCGGTGCTTCAAGGACATATGCTTTCTTGGAAGCTATGAGGATGATCCTCAAGTTATGGACCCAGTCCGTATAGTTGCTTCCATCGTCTTTCAGCTTGGTTTTCTCTAGGAACGCATTGAAGTTGAGGGCAAAAGTGGCGTGGGCTATTGGATCTACAGGATAGATTGTAAAAAAAATTAGATTAAGTACATGATAATTAAGATCATCTAATTAAATTATTTAATGAACTCCCACTCAGATAGACATCCCTCTAGTCATCTAAGTGACACATGATCCGAATCGACTAGGCTGTGTCCGATCATCACGTGAGACGGACTAGTCATCAACATCTCCATGTTGATCGCATCTACCATACGACTCATGTTTGCCCTTTCAGTCTCTCGTGTTCCGAGGCCATGTTTGTACATGCTAGGCTTGGCAAAGTCAACCTAAGTGTTTCACATGTGTAAATCTGGCTTACACCCGTTGTATGCGAACGTTAGAATCTATCACACCCGATCATCACGTCGTGCTTCGAAACAATGAACCTTCACAACGGTGCACAGTTAGGGGAACACATTTCTTGAAATTTTAGTGAGGGATCATCTTATTTATGCTACCGTCATTCTAAGCAAATAAGATGTAAACATGACAAACATCACATGCAAATCATAAAGTGACATGATATGGCCAATATCATCTTGCGCTTTTGATCTCCATCTTCGGGGAGCGGCATGATCACCATCGTCACCGGCATGACACCATGATCTCCATCATCATGATCTCCATCATCGTGTCTTCATGAAGTTGCCTTGACAACTATTACTTCTACTACTATGGCTGACGGTTAGCAATAAAGTAAAGTAATTACATGGCGCTTATATTGACTCGCAGGTCATAAAATAAATTAAGACAACTCATGTGGCTCCTGTCGGTTGTCATACTCATCGACATGCAAGTCATGATTCCTATTACAAGAACATGATCAATCTCATACATCACATATATATAATTCATTACATCCTTTTGGCCATATCACATCACATAGCATACCCTGCAAAAACAAGTTAGACGTCCTCTAATTGTTGTTGCATGTTTTACGTGGCTGCTATGGGTTTCTAGCAAGAATGTTTCTTACCTACACAAAAGCCACAACGGTGATATGCCAATTGCTATTTACCTTTCATAAGGACCCTCTTCATCAAATCCGATCCGACTAAAGTGGGAGAGACAGACACCCGCTAGCCACCATATGCAGCAAGTGCATGTCGGTCGGTGGAACCTGTCTCACGTAAGTGAACGTGTAAGGTAGGTCCGGGCCGCTTCATCCCACAATGCCACCGAATCAAGATAGGTCTAGTAATGGTAAGCAAATTGACCAAATCCTCGCCCACAACTACTTGTGTTCTACTCGTGCATATAATTTACGCATAGACCTAGCTCTAATACCACTGTTGGGGAACGTAGTAATAATGCAAAAAATTTCCTACGTGTCACCAAGATCAATCTAGGAGATGCTAGCAATGAGAGAGAGGGAGTGCATCTTCATAGCCTTGAAGATCGCTAAGAGAAAGTGTTACAAGAACGCGGTTGACGGAGTCGTACTCGCGGCGATTCAAATCGCGGAAGATCTGATCCAAGCGTCGAACGGCCGGTGCCTCCGCGTTCAACACACATACAGCCCGGGGACGTCTCCGCCTTGTTGATCTAGCAAGGGGGAAGGAGAAGCTGAGGGAGAACTCTGGCAGCACGACGGCGTGGTGGTGTAGCTCGTGGTTCTTCGGCAGAGCTTCGCCAAGCTCAACGGAGGAGGAGGAGGTGTAGGAGGGGGGAGGGCTGCGCCAAGGGAAGGGTGCGTGATACGTCTCCAACGTATCTATAATTTTTTATTGTTCCATGTTATTATATTACCCCTTTTGGATGTTTATGGGCTTTATTTTACATGTTTATATCATTTTTGGACTAACCTACTAACCGAAGGCCCAACCCGTATTGCTGTTTTTTTGCCTATTTCAGTATTTCGAAGAAAAGGAATATCAAACGGAGTCCAAACGGAATGAAACCTTTGGGAGAGTGATTTTTGGAATGAACGTGATCCGGAGAACTTGGAGTGCAAGTCAAGAAGCAAACGAGTCGGCCAGGAGATAGCAGGGCGCGTCCACCCCTATAGGGTGCACCCCCTGTCTCTTGGGCCCCTCAGGTGGCCACCGACGTACTACTTCCTCATATATATACCTACGTACCCCGAAAACATCCAGGGAGCCAACGAAAATCAATTTCCACCGCCGTAACCTTCTGTATCCGCGAGATCCCATCTTGGAGCCTTCGTCGGCGCTCCGGCGGAGGGGGAATCGACCATGGAGGGCTTCTACATCAACACCATAGCCCCTCCGATGAGTTGTGAGTAGTTTACCACAGACCTTCGGGTCCATAGTTATTAGCTAGATGGCTTCTTCTCTCTTTTTGGATCTCAATACAATGTTCTCCCCCTCTCTTGTGGAGATCTATTCGATGTGTTTGTCGAGATCCGATGAATTGTGGGTTTATGATCAAGTTTATCTATGAGAAATATTTGAATCTTCTCTGAATTCTTTTATGTATGATTGAGTTATCTTTGCAAGTCTCTTCGAATTATCAGTTTGGTTTGGCCTACTAGATTAATCTTTCTTGCCATGGGAGAAGTGCTTAGCTTTGGGTTCAATCTTGCGGTGTCCTTACCCAGTGACAGAAAGGGTTGCAAGGCACGTATTGTATTGTTGCCATCGAGGATAAAAAGATGGGGTTCATATCATATTGCTTGAGTTTCTCTCTCTACATCATGTCGTCTTTCTTAATACGTTACTCTGTTCTTATGAACTTAATACTCTAG
The DNA here is from genome assembly GCA_963921465.1 of Triticum timopheevii. Classification (NCBI taxonomy): domain Eukaryota; kingdom Viridiplantae; phylum Streptophyta; class Magnoliopsida; order Poales; family Poaceae; genus Triticum; species Triticum timopheevii. The sequence continues at coordinate 628,672,910 of OY997266.1, read as the reverse complement.
ATGCATGCTGGATAGCGGTCGATGTGTGGAGTAACAGTAGTAGATGCAGGCAGGAGTCGGTCTACTTGTTGCGGACGTGATGCCTATATACATGATCATGCCTAGATAATCTCATAATTATTCACTTTTCTATCAATTGCTCGACAGTAATTTGTTCACCCACCGTAATACTTATGCTATCTTGAGAGAAGCCACTAGTGAAACCTATGGCCCCCAGGTCTATCTTTTAAGCTTTCAATCTACTTTTATTTGCATCTTTACTTTTTGCATCTATATTATAAAATACCAAAAAATATATTTATCTTATCATACTATCTCTATCAGATCTCACTTTCGCAAGTGGCCGTGAAGGGATTGACAACCCCTTTATTGCATTGGTTGCGAGTTCTTTGTTTGTTTGTGTAGGTGCATGGGACTTTTGAGGAGCCTCCTACTGGATTGATACCTTGGTTCTCAAAAACTGAGGGAAATACTTACGCTACTATTGCTACATCACCCTTTCCTCTTCAAGGAAAACCAACGCAAGCTCAAGACGTAGCAAGAAGGATTTCTGGTGCCATTGCCGGGGAGATCTTCGCTCAAGTCAAGACATACCAAGTACCCATCACAAACTCATCTCCCTCGCATTTACATTATTTTCCATTTGCCTCTCGTTTTCCTCTCCCCCACTTCACCCTTGCCGTTTTATTTGCCCTCTCTTTCCCAATCTCTCTCTCTCTCTCTCTCTCTCTCTCTCTCTCTCTCTCTCTTTTTCGCTTGCCTTTTTCTGTTTTCCCGTGTGTTAGATCGTTTACCTTGTCATTATGGCTAGTCCTCCTATCCTTGTTATTACTCCTGAACATGAAATTCTCGATTTCAAGCGAAGGGAGGGAGAAAATTTAAAAGATGCTTGGCATAGAATTTGCAATGCTCAAAATAGATCTACTAGGAAGCTTTCTACTTCCGTTCTTCTTCGTAATTTTTATGTAGGCATTACCCCTTGGAATAGATGTGTTCTTGATACCGTTACTGGAGGAGATTTCTTGAGTAGCCATACGTTTGATGCTTATATTACTATGTTAGATTTGTTTGGCCCACCACCTCTTTTGGTTAATGGAACTGTTTTGACTTTGGAACATGTTATGCAACGACTTGAAATTATTGAAAATAAGGTTGCCACTATTGAGTTGATTGACAATTTGGATAAAAAGATTCATAATCACATCACCCAATATGGATCTAGGGTTGGAGTTACTTTGAAAAATCTTAAAGAGAAAGAACCTATAGTTAATGAAAAAATAGATCTAGATTCTGAAAGAATCAGTAAACTTGAGGATATCATTACCAACTTAGGTTCCGCGTTTTCTTCCATGAAAAACACTCCAAAACCCCCTACCAAAACTGCCAAGTTTATTTATGTTCCTAAAAATAAGGGTGAATCTTCTAGTAAGGGAGACGCGGATCTCAAATCCATAAGTGTTCATCCCAATTGTCTCTCTATCGTTAAGGAACCTTTTGCTACAAACGAATTTCTTGAATTTTTGCCTAAATGTTTAATCATCACTAAAAAAGGAGAAACCCCTAAAGATTATAAGTTCTCTATTGAGGAATTTAGTGCCAAAGATGGCACTACTTAGATCTATCTTCGCTTTTATGCCTAGCTAGGGGCGTTAAACGATAGCGCTAGTTGGGAGGCAACCCAATTTTCTTTGTGTTTTTTGTTTTTGTTTCTGTTTAGTAATAAATTTTGCTTCTAATTTCTGTTTTTATGTTTTAATTAGTGTTTGTGCCAAGTAGAACCTATAGGATAACCTATGGTGATAGTTAATTTGATTCTGCTGAAAAACAGAAACTTTGCGCACACGAAATTAGTTTTGTTAAATCACAGAAACGTGTTTTTGCATTGATTCTTTCTGATTCAGATCAATACACATATATTCCTGGACTTCCTATTTTGGTAGAATTTTTAGAGTTCCATAAGTTTGCGTTAGTTATAGATTGCCACAGACTGTTCTGTTTTTGACAGATTCTGTTTTTCATGTGTTGTTTGTTTATTTTGATGCATCTATGGCTAGTATTAAGTGGTATGAACCATAGAGAACTTGGAATACAGTAGGTTTAACACCAAAATAAATAACGAATGAGTTCATTACAGTACCTTATGTGGTGGTTTTGTTTTCTTTCACTAACGGAGCTTATAAGATTTCCTGTTGAGTTTTGTGTTGTGAAGTTTTCAAGTGTTGGGTAAAGCTTTGATGGACTATGGAATAAGGAGTAGCAAAAGTCTAAGCTTGGGGATGCCCAAGGAACCCCAAGATATTCAAGGAGAGCCAAAAGCCTAAGCGTGGGGATGCCCCGGGAAGGCATCCCCTCTTTCGTCTTCGTTCATTGGTAACTTTACTTGGAGCTATATTTTTATTCGCCACATGATATGTGTTTTGTTTGGAGTGTCGTGTATTATATTAGTATTTGCTTTTTAGTTTACCACAATCATCCTTGCTGTACACACCTTTTGGGAGAAGCCTACTTGACTGAATTTGTTAGAATATGCTATGTGCTTCACTTATATATTTTGAGCTTGATAGTTTTTGCTCTAGTTCTTCACTTATATTTTTTAGAGCACGGCGGTGGCTTAATTTTGTAGAAATTGCTAGTCTCTCATGCTTCACTTATATTATTTTGAGAGTCTCTTAGAACAGCATGGTATTTGCTATGGTTATAAAATTGGTCCTAGAATGGTAGGCATCCAAGTTGGGTATAATAAAAACTATCATAGGAAGTGAACTGGATGCTATGATCAATTTGATACTTGATAATTGTTTTGAGATATGGAGGTAGTGATATTAAAGTCATGCTAGTTGGGTGATTATGAATTTAAAGAATGCTTGTGTTGAAGTTAGCAAGTCCCGTAGCATGAACGTATGGTTAAAGTTGTGTAACAAATTTGAAACATGAAGTGTACCTGGCTTGTGCATCCTTATGAGCGGCGGTCGGGGACGAGCGATGGTCTTTTCCTACCAATCTATACCTCTAGGAGCATGCACATAGTGCTTGATTTTTGATGGCTTCTAAATTTTTGCAATAAGTATATGAGTTCTTTTGACTAATGTTGAGTCCATGGATTATACACACTTTTACCTTTCCATCATTGCTAGCCTCTTCGGTACCGTGCATTGCCCTTTCTCACCTTGAGAGTTGGTGCAAACTTCGCCGGTGCATCCAAATCCCGTGATACGATACGTTCTATCATACATAAACTTCCTTATATCTTCCTAAAAACAGCCACCATACCTACCTATTATGGCATTTCCATAGCCATTCCGAGATATATTGCCATGCAACTTTCCACCGTTCCGTTCATCATCATCATGACATACTTTACTTTTGTCATATTGCCATTGCATGATCATGTAGTTGACATCGTATTTGTGGCAAATCCGCCATGCATAATTTTTTTCATACATGTCACTCTTGATTCATTGCACCATCCCGGTACACCGCCGGAGGCATTCATATAGAAGTGTGATGATCATCATTATTAGAGCATTGCCCAAAAAAAGGCCAAAAGAAAAAAAAGGTCAAAGAAAAAAAAGAAAAAAAAGAAAAATAAAAAGAAAACAAATAAAAGGGGCAATGTTACTATCTCTTTTTCCACACTTGTGCTTCAAAGTAGCACCATGTTCTTCATGTAGTGCGTCTCATATATTGTGCTTCAAAGTAGCACCATGCTTTTCATATAGTGAGTCTCATAGGTTTTCATTTTCATATACTAGTGGGAAATTTTCATTATAGAACTTGGCTTGTATATTCCTACGATGGGCTTCCTCAAATGCCCTAGGTCTTCGTGAGCAAGCGAGTTGGATGCACACCCACTAGTTTTATTTTGTTGAGCTTTCATTCATTTATATCTCTAGTGCATCCGTTGCATGGCAATCCCTACTCCTCATGTTGACATAAATTGATGGGCATCTCCATAGCCCGTTGATTATCCTCGTCAATGTGAGACTTTCTCCTTTTTTGTCTTCTCCACACAATCCCCATCATCATATTCTATTCCACCCATAGTGCTATATCCATGGCTCACGCTCATGTATTGCATGAAGCTGGAAAAAGTTTGAGATTATTTAAGTACGAAACAATTGCTTGGCTTGTCATCGGGGGTGTAGAATTTGGGAACATCTTTGTGTGACGAAAATGAAGCATAGCCTAACTATATGATTTTGTAGGGACAAACTTTCTTTGGCCATGTTATTTTGAGAAGACATGATTACTTTGATTAGTATGCTTGAAGTGTTACTATTTATTTTATCAATATTAACTTTTATTTTGAATCATTTGGATTTGAACATTCATGCCACAATAAAGAAAATTACATTGAGAATTATGCAAGGTAGCATTCCACATCAAAAATTCTGTTTTTATCATTTACCTACTCGAGGACGAGCAGGAATTAAGCTTGGGGATGCTTGATACGTCTCCAACGTATCTATAATTTTTGATTGTTCCATGCTATTATATTGCCCCTTTTGGATGTTCATGGGCTTTATTTTACATGTTTATATCATTTTTGGGACTAACCTACTAACCGGAGGCCCAGCCCGTATTGCAGTTTTTTTTGCCTATTTCAGTATTTCGAAGAAAGGGAATACCAAACGGAGTCCAAATGGAATGAAACCTTCGGGAGCGTGATCTTTGGAACGAACATGATCCGGAGAACTTGGAGTGCAAGTCATGAAGCGAACGAGGCGGCCAGGAGATAGCATGGTGCGCCCACCCCTATAGGGTGCGCCCCCTGTCTCCTGGGCCCCTCAGGTGGCCACCAACGTACTTCTTCCTCCTATATATACCTAAGTACCCCGAAAACATCCAGGGAGCTAGCGAAAATCAATTTCCACCGCTGTAACCTTCTGTATCCGCGAGATCCCATCTTGGAGCCTTCGTCGGCGCTCCGCCGGAGGGGGAATCGACCATGGAGGGCTTCTACATCAACACCATAGCCCCTCCGATGAGTTGTGAGTAGTTTACCACAGACCTTCGGGTCCATAGTTATTAGCTAGATGGCTTCTTCTCTCTTTTTAGATCTCAATACAATCTTCTCCCCCTCTCTTGTGGAGATCTATTCGATGTAAACTCTTTTTGCGGTGTGTTTGTCGAGATCTAATGAATTGTGGGTTTATGATCAAGTTTATCTATGAGAAATATTTGAATCTTCTCTGAATTCTTTTATGTATGATTGAGTTATCTTTGCAAGTCTCTTCGAATTATCAGTTTGGTTTGGCCTACTAGATTGATCTTTCTTGCCATGGGAGAAGTGCTTAGCTTTGGGTTCAATCTTGCGGTGTCCTTACCTAGTGACAGAAAGGGTTGCAAGGCAGGTATTGTATTGTTGCCATCGAGGATAAAAAGATGGGGTTTATATCATATTGCCTGAGTTTATCCCTCTACATCATGTCATCTTTCTTAATCTGTTACTCTGTTCTTATGAACTTAATACTCTAGATGCATGCTGGATAGCGGTCGATGTGTGGAGTAATAGTAGTAGATGCAGGCAGGAGTCGGTCTACTTGTTGCGGTCGTGATGCCTATATACATGATCATGCCTAGATAATCTCATAATTATTCTCTTTTCTATCAATTGCTCGATAGTAATTTCTTCACCCACCGTAATACTTATGCTATCTTGAGAGAAGCCACTAGTGAAACCAATGGCCACCGGGTCTATCTTTTATCATATAAGCTTTCAATCTGCTTTTATTTGCATCTTTGCTTTTTCATCTATATTATAAAATACCAAAAATATATTTATCTTATCATATTATCTCTATCAGATCTCACTTTCGCAAGTGTCCATGAAGGGATTGAAAACCCCTTTATTGCATTGGTTTCGAGTTCTTTGTTTGTTTGTGTAGGTGCGTGTGACTTTTGAGGAGCCTCCTACTGGAGTGATACCTTGGTTCTCAAAAACTGAGGGAAATACTTACGCTACTATTGCTACATCACCCTTTCCTTTTCAAGGAAAGCCAACGCAAGCTCAAGACATAGCAGTGCGGCTGCCCTCCTACCCCCCTCTATTTATAGGGTGAATGGGGAGAGGGGGCCGTCCCCCAAGATGCATCTAGAGAGGCCGGCGGCCAAGGGGGGAAGCTTGCCCCCCAAGTTGGTGGGAGGCGCCCCCACCCCCTAGGGTTTCCAACCCTAGGCACCTTGGGCCCTTGGGGAGGCGCACTTGCCCACTACGGGGCTGGTTCCCACCCATATTCAGCCCACTTGGTCCCCCGGGGTAGGTGGCACTAGTAGAAAACAGGGCTTTCGTTCGGCCAAAAATGAGCATTAGTCCCGGTTGCATTACGAACCAGGACTTATTTGAGAATTTGTCCCGGTTCGAGCGGCGAGGGCACCAAACAGGCATTACTCCCGGTTCAAATGGGACCTTTAGTCCCGGTTGGTGCCACGAACCGGTACTAAAGGGTGCGATGCCCATTAGTACCAGTTCGTGGCACGAACAGGTACTAAAGGTCTAACCTGTAGTACCAGTTCGTGCCACGAACCGGTACTAATGGGGTTGAGACCTTTAGTACCGGTTCGTGCCACGAACCGGTACTAAAGGTCCCATTTTCAAACTCTACCCACCCACCCACCCCCCCCCCCCCCCGCCCCCCCGTGGATCGCCTTTGTAGTTTTGTAAAAAGCAAAATAAAATGATAAAAACTTCAAAAATTAAAATCCTTCCAGTTGTAGTTATGTTACTACATGTACTAGTTAGGAAAATTTATAAACTTAAATTTGGACATGTTTTGCAAAAAGTGCAGGGAAAATGTAAAACGGCTATAACTTTTGCCATATGATGTCAGAAAAAACGTATAATATATCAAAATGTTCAACACAAAAATTTGCATCCGATTTTGACCGCCTACGGCCTGTTTGCAAATTTTTAGAATCCTCAAATTCTAAAAGGAAAAAAGTTATGCTCAAATTTCAGTTTTTTTTTGAATTTTTGTTAAATCTGGTCAAACTATGGTCAAACTACTTATTCAACAAGTGTTAGTGTTACTAAATAATTATTCAAGAATATTAGTGTTACTAAATAATTATTTCAGTTTTTTTGAATTTTGGACAAATTTGGTCAAACTGTGGGCAAACAATGGTCAAACTATTTATTCAAGAAATATTAGTGTTACTAAATAATTATTTCAGTTCTTTTGAATTTTGGTCAAATGTGGTCAAACTATGGTCAAACTATGGTCAAACTATGGTCAAACAGTGGTCAAACTACTTTTTCAAGAAATATTAGTGTTACTAAATAATTATTGTTTTTTAGAACAATAGTTTCAAACTCAAACAGTGAAATGTGTGACTTCATGCTCAAGCTAAATTCCTGAGGGTTAATAGGATTGACATCTTACTATTGTCACGAAAACAACAAGTGCAGACTTGGAAACGAGGGAGAATAGAACCTGGAAGTTAAGCATGCTCAGGCTGGAGTAGTGAGAGGATGGGTGACCGTCCGGGAAGTTAGATGATTTGGAATGATGAGGGGTGATTAGAGATTAGAGGTTAAATTGAGCAGTGATGAGGGGTGAATACAGATTAGAGGTTAAGATAATTCAGAAATTTGAAATTCAAAAAAAATCAAAAAGAAAATTCAAAAAAATCATAAAATTTCCTTTAGTACCGGTTGGTGTTACCAACCGGGACTAAAGGTGGACCTCCAGGCAGCGGCCACGTGGAGGGCCTTTAGTCCCGGTTCGTGTAAGAACCGGGACTAAAGGGGGAGGCTTTAGTAATGACCCTTTAGTCCCGGTTCCAGAACCGGGACTAAAGGCCCTTATGAACCGGGACTAAAGGCCCTTTTTCTACTAGTGTGGCCCCACCCGGTGGACCCCCGGACACCTTTCGGTGGTCCCGGTACAATACCAATAACCCTTGAAACCTTTCCGATGACTGAAACTGGACTTCCCATATATAAATCTTCATCTCCAGACCATTCCAGAACTCCTCATGATGTCCAGGATCTCATCCGGGACTCCGAACAACTTTCGGTAACCACATACAATTTCCCATTACGACTCTAGCGTCACCGAACCTTAAGTATGTAGATACTACGGGTTCGGGAACCGTGCAGACATGACTTAGACATCTCTCTCCGGCCAATAACCAATAGCGTGATCTGGATACCCATATTGGTCCCACATGTTCCACGATGATCTTATCGGATGAACCATGATGTTGGGGATTCAATCAATCCCGTATACAAATCCGTTTGTCCATCAGTATGTTACTTGCCCGAGATTTGATCGTCGGTATCCCCGTACCTCGTTCAATCTCGTTACCGGAAAGTCTCTTTACTCGTTCGGTCACGCATGATCCCGTGGCTAACTCCTTAGTCTGAGCTCATTATGATGATGCATTACCGAGTGGGCCCAGAGATACCTCTCCGTCATACGGAGTGATAAATCCCAGTCTCGATTCGTGCCAACCCAAGAGACATTTTCGGAGATACCTGTAGTGCACCTTTATGTCCACCCAGTTACATTGTGACGTTTGGTACACCCAAAGCATTCCCACGGCATCCGGGAGTTGCACAATCTCATGGTCCAAGGAAAGATACTTGACATTAGAAAAGCTCTAGCAAACGAACTACACGCTCTTGTGCTATGCTTAGGATTGGGTCTTGTCCATCACATCATTCTCCTAATGATGTGATCTCGTTATCAATGACATCCAATTTCCATGGTCAGGAAATGATAACCATCTATTGATCAACGAGCTAGTCAACTAGAGGTTCACTAGGGACACGTTGTGGTCTATGTATTCACATATGTATTACAATTTCCGGTGAATACAATTATAGCATGAACAATAGACAATTATCATGGACAAGGAAATATAATAATAACCATTTTATTATTTCCTCTTGGGCATATTTCCAACAAAACCTATGGCCCCCGGGTCTATTTTCCATAATGTAAGTTTTCGCTCAACAACTTTAGTTTCCGATCTACTATTCTTGCCATCTTTTACTTTCCGATCTATAAACCAAAAATACCAAAAATATTTACTTTATCATTTATCTATCTCTATCAGATCTCACTTTTGCAAGTAACCGTGAAGGATTGACAACTCCTTTCTCGCGTTGGGTGCAAGTTTGTTTGATTGTTTGTGTAGGTATTCGGTGATTTGTGCGTTGTCTCCTACTGGATTGATACCTTGGTTCTCAAACCGAGGGAAATACTTATCTCTACTTTGTTGCATCACCCTTTCCTCTTCAAGGGAAAAACAAACGCAAGCTCAAGAAGTAGCAGGAAGAATTTCTGGCGCCGTTGCCGGGGAGATCTACGCCAAGTCAAGACATACCAAGTACCCATCATAAACTCACCTCTTGCATTACGTTATACACCATTCGCCACTCGTTTTCCTCTTCCCTACTTCTAAAATGGTTTTCGAAAATATTTTCCTTTTCTTCGCCCCTCTTCCGTTCATCTGTCCCCCTTGCTTTTTATGTGCTCGTATGTTGGATTGCTTGCTTTGTCACGATGGCTCAAGAGAATACCAAATTGTGTGATTTTTCCAACACCAATAACAATGATTTTATTAGTACTCCAATTTCTCCCTCCACTAGTGCGGAATCTTATGAAATTAATGTCGCTTTGCTGAATCTTGTTATGAAAGATCAATTTTCTGGCCTTCCTAGTGAAGATGTCGCATCCCATCTAAACAATTTCGTTGATTTGTGTGATATGCAAAGAAAGAAAGATATGGATAATGATATTGTTAAATGGAAGCTATTTCCATTTTCACTTAGAGATCGTGCTAAAACTTGGTTTTCATCTTTGCCTAAAAATAGTATTGATTCATGGAACAAGTGTAAAGATGCTTTCATCTCTAAGTATTTTCCGCCCGCTAAGATCATCTTCCTTAGGAACAATATTATGAATTTTAAGCAACTTGATCATGAACTTGTTACACAATCTTGGGAGATGATGAAATTGATGATACGAAATTGCCTTACTCATGGTTTGAATTTGTGGATGATTATACAAATTTTGTATGCCGGATTGAATTTTGCTTCTAGAAATCTTTTAGATTCAGCCACGGGAGGCACTTTTATGGAAATTACTTTAGGACAGGCTACTAAACTCCTAGATAATATTATTGTTAATGATTCTCAATGTCACACAGAAAGATCTTCCACTAGAAAAAACACTACAAGGATTCGGGTCTATTGCAACAAAATCGTTTGTTGCAATACATGATGTTTCGTGGCGATAAGTACCTATTGCCACGAAATGACATTCATTGGCATCCGTTGCGACTGGACACATGGTAATAGGTTATTACCACGGAAAAGCAATTGTGGCAATAAAGCGTGCTATTGCAACATCCATGTGGGAAGTTACCACATGTTTTCCCGTGGCAACACTCACCTGATGCCACAATTTGATTTGTGGAGATAACTTTAATGCAACATGTAACAAATCTTGGCGACTGATATCTCGTAGCAATAGACATTTGTGGCAACAACCTATGCCAACGAAGGCCGTTTCGTGGTGCATTACTCTTCCATGGCAATAGTGAATTGTGGCAATAAACTATGGCAACAATCCTTATTTTTGTGGCATTAGGCAATTTGCCATGACCCACTACACTTGTGGCAATAAACTATGGCAAGAATCCTTGTTTTCGTGGCATTAGGCATGTTGCCACAATCCACTGCACTTGTGGCATTAACTTATGGCAACAAATATTCCAGTCGTCGTAATAGGAAATTGCACCATACTTGTTTTGGTGGTGATAAATAGCTATCACAACAGGTAAAATCTTTGTAGCGAGAAACTATTGCAACCATTTAAACTTTCCGTGGCGATACTCTATTTTAACAAAACTTACTTTGGTGGTGCCAAACATTTATCGCATCGTGAAAAAAAATTGGAACGCACGGGCATATTTGCTAATACAAATAAGTTCCCACAACCCAAATTTTTTCCATCAACAAGACACATAATTCTGCCAAGCCCATGAATTTCGATTAAATTGTTTCATTGAATTACAACAATCATAAGAGGTACATCACTAAAGCCACATTGCCATCATTTACAATGAAAAATAATCCAACTCATACATTATACACATAAGTCACTACCAAATTACAAATGATCGCTTCAAATGCAGCACCATGGGTTGCATGAGGTTTGTCCTTGAGATGGAGGAGGTAGAAGGCGATGATGCCATTCTCGCTCTGGTAAAGGCAGAAAATAATCCTGAGCAGCTGTTAAAATAGTACACCAATGAGTTTCTAGCTGGTCTAGAATAAGGAAATAGGAAATGCTCATTATATGCACAGTACAATACATATTATGGAGGAAGGAAACAATTGTGACTCAAGAATGTGCATCACACTTCTCACTGAAACAATGTTGGACGGCCTATTTTTGTATTTTTGAAACAAGTAAAAAGAGTTTACAATTGTCAAAAGGCCTATTTTATATTCAAAGATATACAATTCTAATGCAATATCTATTTTCTATTTGATGTTATGTACATAAATGCAAGATCACACTGCAGAATAAAAGTAGTTCTTTTTTTTCAAATTCACAAACCTCACAGAAGGCACATTCACAAATATGACTACACTTACTCTCAACTAAATCAATTCATTAGTATTTACCAGTCCTAACAAACATTCACAATTTCCAGCATTTAGAGGCAATGTAAGTGACGTAGATCACTACGAACAGAGAGGCAATACCAATAAACTCAATATAAACTATTTGAAACTACCACACAGAACTAGCAGTATAAACACTTTACTGTGGCAAAACACAACTCACGTCTAGAATGGTAATTTCGGTTCTTATCCAGTTCTAAGATTCTAGTTAAGTCATATCTACAAGCCATGGAGAAGTAAAAAAAGCCAATAACCTGCAAGTTACCACAGTACCATGCCGAAATTCTAAGTAATATCCTAGGCAAATAGTGCAGTAGCATGAGTATTGAGTATAAAACCACTGAACCTAAATAGGTACAGTTTTAAACATTAGCATACCATGAACAAGAGGAAGCAACCATAGTACAGAATGTGACCGGAGAGCAGCCTATGAGCTAACTCAAGTTAACATATGCTTCCTATTACATTCTACCTAGAACAAGATAAACCAGAGCACGAGGGGGGGGGGAGGATGGAAGACCAAGGACTTACCGGAGCCAGAGATGAAGTAGAAGTGGGCATCTATCGTCGTGCCTGCGGTCACCACATGCGGTGTCGGTGTTGTCCTCCTTGAGGAGACGTGCACTATGGATGGGGATGGATGGGGAAGACAGGCGTGAGGTCAATGCCGACGATGAGTGCACTAACCGTGGGGTGGCCTACTAGACCCAGCCGGGCCGGCCCTAACATTTCGGAGGCCCTAGTGAAAGTTAGGTTTAGTGGGCCTGGCGAACACGCGGGTCTTTGCAAGCACCGCTGCACGCTGCCAGCACAAGTTCAGCAAAGTGTAGATATGACTTGTTTTTCATGATAAGATGATAATGTCAAAAATAACAATCCTCACCATATTTTACGATGTACCTACAGATAGCAGTTTTGGACAAAAGCACAAACGCCTTCTATGCAAGTAGCTACAGAGAAATCCCACAACATAATAACAAAGCAGTATCTAATCATCATGTGCTGATTTGATGATACTTGATCACCATTAATATGAGGCAACCACTTGTGCAACAATTTCATGCAAAGTAATCTTTCACAAAATTCGCAATCAACAAGGAAAGATGGGCAATCCAGAGGAGAAACAACTAACCTGTGGACGTGGGCTGCTGTCAACGCCTCACCGGCCAATCGCCGAATGTGCCACTTCATCAGTCTCCTTAGGATACTTTTAAGATGGAAGAACAAAAGGCTGGGGTCCTGCTTGGATAATGAAGAGGTTGGACTAGGCACAATGGATAGTAACATAGAGTAGTAACATGCCCATGTTACTACTCTATGTTACTACCTCTATAGTGGGAAGTAACATATGCGTGGTAACATGCAACACTTCCTTTATTAGGCTATAGACTCATCTTGTCTTGATATGTGTGATGTTACAGTAACTAGCTATGTTACTGCATGCCTCTCTTTCTTCATTAATTACATGCCACATCATCTATTTTGCTTAGATAAGTGTGATGTTACCACCTATGTTACTCCCACTGTGGGTAGTCTTAAGGTAGTAGTGATACATATAAATTTTTATTCAATTAGCATCGGTTTGGGCGCCCAGCCTCTTGGGAAATTGGTTCAATTAATTAGCAAAGAAAGGAGACGAGAAAACTGGGTGATGAACAAGAGACATCAGTGCTATCTCGGAAATAACTTTTTTGAATAGAGTACCTAACAATTAGGGTGGCTGTTCAGCTGTTCTCACTTTCGTACGTGACTGGTTCCTCACACCGTAATAGGTTGAGCCTACCTCTACTATTTCATCAGTTTACTTTTTCTTCTACTCATACGTATATACATACAGTATGGGCCCCTGTTTCGCCTGGGCCCTAGGCGGCTGCACGCCATGGCCAAGGGCCGGCCCTGGACCCAACCCCGGGCACGTCGTCGGGAGGAGGCTGAAGCGAGACGGCAGGGGACATTGCGGACGGCCGCAGACGCCACCATGAGGAACCGCCACCACCGATCTGGCAGCAAGATTGCTGGTTCTGGCCGTGGACGGAAAGGATGGATAGAGTAGAGGGTCGCGCACTGGAGTTGAGGTGGTGTGGTGGTCGGGGTCGGAGAGGAGGTAGCAGCCGGCGTTGCTGCTGCGGTGGATCCGGCAGCTAGATCGTCAGACCTAGTCGTGCACGGAACAGTCGGACGGTGTGGGCCGGCCTGGACATCGCACCGGTGGTGCTTGCCCCGGTACTACCTCCGAGCGCCTCGGCTGGACAGGGAAGTTGACGATTGGAGAACAAGACGGGAGGAAGAAAGGCATGGGGAGGAGGAGCTGGGTCGAAGAGAAGCCGGCGGCTGCGGATGACAGGGGAGAAAGAAGGGAGGGATAGAGAATTAGGGATTGTGTGCCACCCGTTGGATCTTGGAAATGGAACGGTTGGGGGCACGATCCGTGGGCGAGCTGATTCGACCAATCAGAACGCATGGTTTGCCTCATGCTGGATCGCTCCTTGGCTAGGAGCCATAATGGAGTTTCCATAAAATTTGTTAAGTCACCTTTGTTAAACAACAACAACAACAACAACAACAACAACAACAACAACAACAACAACAACAATAATAATAATAATAATAATAATAATAATAATAATAATAATAATAATAATAATAATAATAATAATAATAGCATGCAAAATCCAGTCAAAAAAATAACTTGCACAAAAATATCTTATATAACCCAATATAGTTTTACATGTGATATATTAAATATATGTTTTTAGGTGTTTCAACAATTTTCTAAATGATATACTAACATTTTCTATAGTCTAGATAAGTTTCTGTGTGTTTGTTGAAACTGATTCCAATTTGAACTACATGCATCTCAAAAAAGTTCTATAACTTTCACAAAAATGTATATTTAAGTGCATATGTTTTATTTTAGATTATATCCTAAAATGGATGAAAATTACAAATGATTGTGACGAATAATTCAAACTTGCAATTGCAACCTATATGGGGGTGACAATATATCTACAAGTGGACCATAATTATGTAAATTCGCATTAAATCATATTGTGGGTGCATAAGTTGGACATAAATTTTCAGAATATTTCATGGAAGTTGGACTATACATTCTTCGCGAATGGACTCATCTCCCATGGTGTTTTATATAGCTCCCAGAGGCCTATGATGATTCATCTCCCACGATGTTACATCTCCCAATTTGGCATTTATATTGAAACTAATTTTAATTGGAACTACATGTATCTCAAATAAGGTTGCATAAAGTATATTGAAGGATGGTCTGAGGAGCCGACGGGGGTCGAGAAGCCGGAGTGGCTGCTCGGTAGCCGAAGTTGCCGGCTGACATGAGTGGCCCTCATACAATTTGGCGGTGCCGCTTCTTCCGGGTGCATATGCTCGTAGGAGGCCACCGGTGCAGGCTTGTCATCGTGGCAGGAGCTTGACTTCGTCCTCTTGCCCGGGATTGGCTGCTCCTCGGGCGGTTTGTCCGGGTTCCCTCCGCTCAAGCCAAGGGGGGTGTTTTGCGGTTGGTTGGGGAGACTTCCTCATGTTTTGGCGTAGGTAGAGGTATGTGGTTGTGGTGGGTGGGACTTCCTGATGCCGGAGGCGGATCAGTGCCTCAAACCATGGACTTGGCATCATCTGGGCTGGTTCTCCACGACGGCCGTCAGCAGTCACTGGGTTATGTCCTCCCTGGTACACCGGGAGTGGGGTGGGTCTCTAGGTGTGGGTGCCCCTACCGTGGTGGTGCCGGCCCTGGTGGTGATTCGCATGGTTGGCCTTTTTTTCCTCTCGTCCCTGGCGGCTGCAATCCTAGCCGCCGCCAGGAGAGGCCGATCTTCCAACGCCGTTCTCCGGCGGCTCCCCTCCGTCGGCGACCTCGGTCGTCGGTGGTGAGGGGGTCGCCGGATTCAAGCGTGTGGATCGTTTTTACTCCCTTGTAGTCTAGGTTTTTAGTTTGTTCATCGTCTTTACTTCGGCGGTGACGATGACGGCGCTGAATAAATATTCTTCGGATCCTTTCCTGACGAGGCCAGCAGTCCTATGGTTGGGGATTGATTTGGAAACCAGTATGTTCAAGCAAGGATGTCATGGCGGCGGCGGCATCCTCGTGGTGGACCTGTGTGCTCGGGCTTCACCGTTGCGACGACATTTGCTCCATCGTTGGCGCGGAGCTTAGGAGGTAGTCCGGGAGCGGATGCAGATTGTGGTCTGCATCGACGACATCTAGAAGACGGAACATGTGTTGGGCTCGTGGTTCATGGATGGCAGGTGTGGTTTCCTCCTTGGACGTCTTAGTTGTGGTGGGGTGCCAAATTTGGAGTTCGATGGTGTGTCCGTGGTGTTGCCCCAGTCTGATTCGTTCAACGACAAGGGTTTCACTTTTGGTCAGCCACCTTGGAGGTCCGTAAAGCTACATATCAGCGATGGAGCCGCGTCGAGCTCGGATGAGGTGGTGATTCATCATTCTTTTCTTCGGTGCCTGCTGAGGTGGTGTCGGAGGCAGGTGGCGGGCGTTGGTGTCAAGCTCAGAGATGTTCTGCTATCTTTTTAGTTTTGTCATGTCGATCTTTACATGACTTGTACTTTGTTCTTTATGATATGATTGAGACACGTATTACTATGCAAAAAAAATAGAGAATATGCATAATAATTTGTAATACACATGTTGAACTTAGTAAATTTTAGGGAAAGAATCATGTTTACCTCTTCTAGGTACACAATAATGAAACAGATTAGACATTTGAAATACATAATAATTATGTATTAATAGTTACCGCAACTTTTATAAAAAAAATGGTGCCGAGTGGCTACCTCCTTCCGTCAACTACACAAAGCAAAAAACTTTCCTTCTTAAATCTGCTTGGCGCTAGAGACAAGCTATAGACAAATTATCATATATGTACTTCTAGATGGATTATATGAACATAACGCAAACATTAGCGTGATGGCTAGCTGTTTCGGTCTATAAATAGTTCGGCTGGGTTTCGAACCACCAGACGGGCAATTTATTTTGCTGTTATTTTTTTGGGCCCACACTCTAGGGCAAGATGCCATGGCCTCGGTCTGGGCCCACGCTCACACTTACACAGGGGCCCGCTCAGATGTGACAAAGACATGAGAGGATTTCAATCGACATGCAAAGAAATAAGGAACGAAATGATATTGAGTACGGAAGGAAATAAAAAGGGGATTTGAACATACATGTAAAGACCAAAGAAGGAAATAAATTGAATCCTTGTGACAGGAATATAAGGAAGGAGCGTTCTGTCCACGTCTTCTATATAAATCTCAACATTAAGAAAATTAAGAAAGAAAAGGAGACCATGCCTTTTCTAATTAAAAGGGATCTAACATTCTTAAAAAGTTGCTCCCCACTTCTTCCTATTATCTCACCATGCACACTGTCCACATCAGCATGTTGCCACGTCATCATTCTCTGAACATGCAGCCTCCACATCAGCATGAAAAAATATCAACAGATCATAAGATTCTCATTTGAGTGAGTGGGTCATCAATGTTGTTTTAGGC
The DNA here is from genome assembly GCA_963921465.1 of Triticum timopheevii. Taxonomy (NCBI): domain Eukaryota; kingdom Viridiplantae; phylum Streptophyta; class Magnoliopsida; order Poales; family Poaceae; genus Triticum; species Triticum timopheevii. Next base: position 628,655,734 of record OY997266.1, on the reverse strand, counting down.
GTTGATTCAATATTGCCCAGCCATCTGCAGCCCTCTGATCTCCAATCTACTGCATACGTGGGATCTCATTTTTTTTAGTAAAACGTGAGATCTCATCTAGACTTGCATGCCGTCCTTCCGTTTCCAGTCTTAAAATACCACCGAACCCAATGGTGTCAATTCGCGAAGAAAGCCGAATCGTCCTACCCCACGATCCTTTTCGTTTCCTCTCTCCCCCTAAATAAAGGACAAATCTTTTCCCCTGGCAATAGATCTCTGCGTGCGATCCGCTCCTCTGGCACAACCCCCGGTCCGCGGCACCTCCCTCCGTCTCTGCCGGCACTGCCCGCTGCCTCCCCTCCTCCTTCGCCCCCGCCGCTGTCCTTGGTGGCCTCCGCTGAACCCTACTTCGTTCGTCGCTCCCGCAGATGGAAGGCATGGATAGGCCTATGTTTGTGGGTGGAATCAGACCGGCGATGGAGTCTCTCCGGGAAGGATGCTCTGCCCGGCGACTCAAACATGGAGTAGATGCCGCGTCAGCCAAGTGCCCAGCCGGGGACAACTTTCTTTTCGGCCTCGAAGGTATGTGCTGATGGTAACGCAGGGTTGGATCGAGCTCGAGTTTTCTTTACAATTGCAGGGTGCTTGATGAGAGAACCAACACAACCTCATGCATATGTCAAAGGAGAGTCGGAGAAATAGTAGAAAAGGTAATTCCCATAACTTCACTATTTTTTTTAACCATACTCTATCTCAAAACGCTTGATTCTGGTGCATTGGTTATTTCTTCAGGTTAGTAATAGCATGGTCTAATCAATTGAGACCCATCTTTGCCTTGAAAAGTATAGATGATTGTTCACTTCATGTTTTCCTTACGGACATGAGCACTCGCAAATCTTCTGGCTTACAGTACCAATTCAACAAGTGTGTTTTCTTGTCATTCTATCTTATTAATTATTTCGTGGTTCACTGGGTTTCTGCTTTTGATTTTTAAGCAATTATTTTTAGTTTAGCCTGCTACTGTTATATTATGCCTACCCTGCACCCACTATGTTTAAGTTGTACTCCTATTTGGCAACCTTCATCCTCATGCACACTAAGAAAACCCAATCTATTAGCACTAGCCTACGTTTATTTCATGATTTTTGGATTGCAGGATCTTGCTATCACTGCCATACAAAGTAACTAGATAGGTATTTCCCCAAATAAACTAATATGTTTATATTTCTCAATTTTTAATTTTATTGATGTGCAACAAATCAGTGTCTTGGCTAACAGCCTAAGTCATAAGCCATCACAGGAAACGGTCAGGGCCATTACCGCCATAAGGTCGGTTCCTTTTCCATTGGATGTTTTTAGCCAAGCCCACTGTTTTGGAGCACCGGCCAATACTGGCCATGTATAGCTATGTGCAGTGTGGATTTTCCTAAATGATGCTCTTGAGAGAAGTGTTGGTCACTTTCGCATTATCTGTGACAGCAATTTTTTTATCACCGTCTCAGTGCCACAAGGCTTTCTGACAAAAAAAGGGTGTCACAAGGCGTTTGATGAAATTCCAAGTAGGCTTGCATATCAAATTTTATATATGTAAATTTTAGGATCCCCTCAGTTTCTGCAATAGATATTCATAATTTTCATTTTTGGAATAAAAGAAGTTCAACAGGTATGTTCCTAATCCACATTTTATGTCATTGATTCTTGGGTATATATCAGCTATCCACAGCTTGCTCTCAGGCTACTTTAATCCATAAGCATATGGTACTGTTGCACAACTCTGTACTTAAGCCATGTTCATGTATCGCTCGAACATATGTTACTAATCTAAAAGTTACTTCTCGGTATATATATCGTTGCATAGTTAGCCAATTTTTTAGCTTTGCATTTTTACCAATATGGATCAAAAAACGTTACAAAATTATCTCCTCGCCATATACAACATGTAAACTGATTGCCTTACATTTTCAGGTTAATTATAGTTCCATATGTTTTGTCAAGTGAGTTTCTCCATGCTAATAAATCTACGTTAAACATAGAGGTTGCGCTGGACATCAGGTATATGTGAATTTTTTTCCTTTTCCCTTTTGAGGAAAGAAGGGATCTTAATTGAGAAACCATAGCAGTAAAAGTACAGTCTCTAGCAACAACATGAGAGATCTGGTCCAATACCTGGGAGCTCCACACACCTCAGATACCGACCTAACAATCTCATGGGCTACAAAGATGCTCTTCTGATCATAAGAAAAATACAATAAGAAATCGCTGGAATTTTGCACCCCATATCAGTACAAATAGCACCAAGCCACAGCATGTCCGGTCCTTCATTCTTTAGAGCAGAAACAACCAGCAGTTACTTTAAATGTGATGTGCATGCCTACACGACCAACATCAAGGCAAGCTCCCTACAAGCACTACACGCCTACCCGACCGACGTCAAGGCAAGCTCCCTACAAGCACTTCAGAGTTTCCTTTGCATCATGACATCTAACGAGGACTCTATGTGTATATATGTTGTAACTTTGAAATTAGTTACCAAGTCTAGAACTGATTGCTGCATATGTTTACTAATTCAAATTTTATTTCTTTAATGTTCTGACCTGGCTGCAATTAATGTTGCTTTACTTTGAAAATCATTCATCTTCTTATTTTATCCTAAACCAATGCAGCCTACAAAGTTCCGCAGCAACACGCGGGGTATTTTCTAGTTTCTGAAGAAATAAGGAAGGAAAGAAATTCAATCCTTGCGACAGGAAATAAATAGAGGGAAAGCCTTCAAGATAAGGAAGGGAGTCTATGCACACCACGCCTTCTAATTAAAAGAGATTCCCGAGAGCATGCATAATCAAAGGAATGGTGGTTAGCTCTTAGATCTAATTAAAATTAAAATGAGATTACAGGCTGGGTATATTGGTAGTTGGAATATAGCCGGGTTTTTATTTTTTGAAAGCTTGTTAGCCGGTTTATTCCCTCATTCTTGAGTAGTTCTTTAAAAAAAAGAACAATGCATACATTTAGAAGATGATCTACTGGAAAGAACTTCATGTTAGGGATATTTGACAAGTATACTTTTTGTTTTTTAAAGAAACATTAGTCATTATATTTAGACATATATATCTTGATATAGTGTTGTTCATCTGCTGCTGAATTCTTGCTGGAAATATCAGGGGACAAAGAGAACAACCAGCCTGTCTAACAATACAAATCAGACAACTAAACTATATATAGAAGCGTGTTGTACCTTGGGTGAGAGAATCTTGGATGCTATACATTTTTATCAACAACACATAAATACATACAATCACATCAAGAAAGATACAGAAAATTTAGCAAGGAAGAGAATGTGAGGATTTGCTGCCCAGTGCTCACGACTCACCTTGGTGAGAAGGGCAGTGAGCTTGCCGTCTTTCCGGTGCTGAAGAGGACCTTGCTAGGAGGTCAGTAGGGCGAGTGGAGGAGACCCTGGCAGTGCAAGAAACCCTAAAGTGAAGGGCGTCCGCGAGTATGCAACGTTTCGCACGCATGTAAGCGAGAGTTCCTCCAAGCTATGGTACCACCGATGTCCACTTTGCAAGATATGTGACTAAAATACAACTTAGGTGCAATTTGTGGTACCAAATGTGTTCACACATCTATGAACTAGTAAGCCCCTTTAATCAGATCCTGAGAAATAGTATAATAAATAAATGAAAAAATCAGGGGCACTGTAGAGAATATTGTTGCAATATACTGCTCCTTTTTTTTTGCAACACTAGAGGATTGTTGCAATATGTTGTATGTATTACCATACATGCAAAAGTTGTCGCAATATATAATTGTTATTGCAACACAACGAAGGTGAGGCAAAAAGTCGCCCTATTACAACCAATACATGTTTTGTTGCAATAAGAAGCCATGTATTTTGCAACAGTATCTATGGCTAGCGCCACATGTCAAAATTGTTGCAATATATGTGTAAATATTGCCACAAATATTTACATTGTCGCAATACCTAGTCTTTATTGCAACAAAATGACCACTTCACGCAACAGGTCGCAACTGTCGCAATATCACCACCATATTGCAACGCTGATGCAGCTTGTGGCAATATGTGGCTTCTATTGCAACAAAAATGAGTACCTAGCGCGATGGAACGAAACTGTGGCAATATGTAGATCCTATTACCACGAACTGGAATTTTTTGGTAATATAGCATTTTATTGCAACGAAATGTAGTTGTAGAAATAAATTTTGTTGCAATAGACCAGAATCCTTGTAGTGAAAGTGCATGCAATTGAAGAAATTAATGTTTTGAGTGGAAAGATGGATGAACTTATGAAATTATTTTCTAATAAGAGTGTTTCTATTGATCCTAATATATGCCTTTGTTCACTTTGATTGAGAATAATAATGAATCTATGGATGTGAATTTCGTTGGTAGGAACAATTTTGGTAATAACGCATATAGAGGTCACTTTCCTAGTAATTCCTCTAATAATTATGGTAATTCCTACAACAATTCTTATGAAAATTTTAATAAGATGCCCTATGATTTTGAGATGAGTGTTAAAGAAGTTATGAGTTCGCAAAAGAATTTCAATGCTTTGATTGAAGAAAAATCTCTCAAGATCGATGATTTGGCTAGGAACGTGGATAGAATTTCTCTTGATGTTGATTCTTTGAAAATTAGATCTATTCCACCCAAGCATGATATTAATGAGTCTCTCAAAGCCATGAGAATTTCCATTGATGAGTGCAAAGAAAGAACCGCTAAGATGCGTGCTAAACGAGATTTGTTTGAAAAAGCGTGTTCTTCTAGTTTTCGTGAAAATAATGATGAAGATCTTAAAGTGATTGATGTGACTCGTATTGAATCTTTGTTTTCCAACATAAATCTTGATAAATATGGGACTGAAGATGAGTCAACTTTAGTTAAAAGGCGTCCCAATGATTCGGAATTTATAGATCTTGATGCAAAAATTGATAAAAGTGGGATTGGAGAGGTCAAGACTTGAAGTAGCAATGAACCCACTCTTTTGGATTTCAACGAATTTAATTATGATAATTTTTCTTTAATAGATTTTATTCCTTGTTGCAACCCATGTTGAATTCTCCCCTTGCTTATAATCAAAACACCACTTTTACTAAACATATGGTTGATGCTATGATGCAATCTTTTGAAGAAAAGCTTGAATTGGAAGTTTCTATCCCTATAAAGCTTTATGATGAGTGGGAACCTACTATTAAGATTAAGATTAAAGATTATGAGTGCCATGCTTTGTGTGATTTGGGTGCTAGCGTTTCTACAATTCCAAAAAATTTATGTGATGTGTTAGGTTCACGTGAATTTGATGATTGTTCTTTGAATTTGCATCTTACGGATTCCACTATTAAGAAACCTATGGGAAGGATTAATGATGTTCTTATTGTTGCAAATAGGAATTGTGTGCCCGTAGATTTCATTGTTGTTGATATAGATTGCAATCTACATGTCCTATTATTCTTGGTAGACCTTTACTTAGAACGATTGCTACAATTATTGATATGAAAGAAGGAAACATTATATTTCAATTTCCGTTAAGGAAGGGCATGGAACAATTTCCTAGAAAGAAAATTAAATTGCCATATGAATCTATTATGAGAGCTACTTATGGATTGCATACCAAAGATGACAATACCTAGATATGTTTGTGTTTTATGCCTAGCTAAGGGCGTTAAACAAAAGCGCTTGTTGGGAGGCAACCCAATTTTATTTTTGTTAATGTGCTTTTTGTTCCTGTTTTGCTTTGAATAATTCATCTAGCCTCTGGTTAGATGTGGTTTTGTGTTTGTGCCAAGTAAGACCTTTGGTATAGCTTACGGTGATAGTTGTTTTGATCCTACTGAAAAACAGAAACTTTTCCGCCTAGTAAATAATTTCCTGGATTTTATTGACACGTGATTTTGATTTGATTTTTTTTGCTCTTGATTGGTACACAAATTTCCCAGGACGTCCTAATGTTTCAGAATTTTTGGAGTTACGAAAGTATTCAAGAGTTACAGATTGCTACAAACTGTTCTGTTTTTGACAGATTCTATTTTCTTTGTGTTGTTTTCTTATTTTGATGAATCTATGAGTAGTATCGGGGGGTATGAACCATGGAAAAGTTGGAATAAAGTAGATATTACACCAATATAAATAAATAATGAGTTCACAACAGTACCATAAAGTGGTGATTTATGTTCTTATACTAACGGAGCTTATGAGATTTTCTGTTGAGTTTTGTGTAAACCGTGTCATTAATAGTCGTTGTTTCCACATATATATCTTACTGAATTCTGTTTGATTTACACAAGAGAATAATCATCAGTGACCATAGGCAATCTGAGCGTCCGACCGGACTATGCATGTATCTTTCTTTGCAAGTGCCATTTTCTTCCTGGACATGACCTTAGTTCGCTCACTCAATAATCCATCAGAGAGATTTGAGGAATTGACCTTATCACAACTATACTTGGAATGGGTTAAATGGGTACACATGGTGGTGCGTGGTGCCAAATTTGATTAATCCCAGAGGTGTCAGACTGTCTAATGCAAACTGACAAGTTAATATAACTAAGCTAATGCATCTTCTCAGAGGCATCTCTAGGTGATGCAAACTAATCAGTTTATAACTCAGCTAGTGCACATGGTCAGAGGGTGGAGTAATTTACTAGAATTGCCCACACGTACACATGGTCTCAGGGAGCAAGTGGAATCTGTCAGGACTATTTTTCCTTGGGGACGACAGCAAGGGAGTAAAGTGCGGGCATAGAGACCGGTGACGACGTGTAATTTAACCCACTCACTGCAGTCGAAGCGGCATCCAAGGACATTTTTCACGCATCTCAAGATCACATCGAGCTTGAGCCTCGTCTAATACTCCTTCGCTTCACTTTTAGGACAGCCGAACAAACATTGGTAGGGATCCTTCCTACTGACCGCGTGGCGACAGTAGAGCTCACTTCCACCCAAAAACAATACCACAGAGGTGTGTAGGTTGAGCCATGGAGATTGCCATGGGGGCCATCGGCCCTCTCCTCCAAAGGCTCACTGATCTGCTTGTCAGCGAGTTCACTCTGGAGAAGCGGGTGAGGAAAGGCATCGAGTCTCTCGTCACAGAGCTCAGGTTAATGCACACTGCCCTCCGCACGGTGGCCAAGGTGCCACCAGATGAGCTCGGCGAGGGGGTCAAGATTTGGGCAGAAAAGGTGAAGGAGTTGTCCTACCAAATGGAGGACATCGTTGACACCTTCATGGTGCGTGTGCAGGATGGTGGTGAGCCAGCCAACCCGAAGAACAGAGTCAAGAAGTTGCTCAAGAAGACCATGAAATTGTTTAAGAAGGGCAAAGATCTGCATAATATTTCTGGTGCCTTGGAAGAAGCGGTTGATCAAGCGAAGCAGTTGGCTGAGCAGCGTCGAAGGTATGAACTTGTGCATGACACTGGTGTCCGTGCTAGCATTGACCCTCGTGTGATGGATTTATACAATGGTGTGACAGAGCTCGTTGGTATTGAAGATACACGAGATGAGTTGATCAACATGTTGATTGGGGATGATGATTGGTTGAACCATCCACTAAAGACGATCTCTATTGTTGGATTTGGTGGGATAGGCAAGACAACTCTTGCCAAAGCAGTATATGACAAGATCAAAGTGCAATTCGATTGTGGCGCATTTGTTTCAGTTTCTCAGAATCCCGACATGAAGAAAATCTTGAAGGATATTCTCTTTGAACTTGACAAGAAGAAGTATGAAAACATTTATAATGCAACAAGGGAAGAAAAGGATCTCATTGATGAACTCAATGAATTCCTTAATGACAAGAGGTACGCTTCTTTTTTGCTATTACAGATCCATGGCCACTTTTCAGTAATATCATGAAATTCGGTCTCGAAGTATATGCATTGTGATAGCATATTGTTAATTCACTATATATAGTTTTATGCCGTTTATATAACTTCACCGAGTTTTTTTCCAGTGAACTTTTGTCATGTATCTTCACTGGTTGATTTGTGAACTGACTCTCAAAAACGTTTATGTAGATACCTCATTGTAACTGATGACATATGGGATAAAAAGGTGTGGAAAGTAATAAAGTGTGCATTTTCCAAGAAAAGTACCGGAAGTCGAGTAATCACAACAACTCGTATTGGCAGTGTGTCTGAAGCATGTTGTTCTTCTATTGATGATATGTACAGAATGAAAGCTCTTTCCAGTGATGTAGCAAGAAGACTCTTCTATAAAAGAGTATTTTCTGATGCAAAAAAGTGCCCTCATGAATTGGTGCAAGTATCCGAAGATATCTTGAAGAAATGTGGCGGGATACCACTAGCCATTACTACTATAGCAAGTCTTCTTGCTAGCAATTGTCAAATAAAAACCAAGGGTCAGTGGTATGGTTTGCTCAATTCCATTGGTAGAGGGCTTACAGAAGATCCCAATGTGGAGGAAATGAAGAAGATATTATTATTTAGCTATTATGATCTACCTTCCCATTTGAAGCCTTGTTTGTTATATCTGAGTATTTTTCCAGAAGATCACATGATTATGAGAGATGAGCTTATATGGAGGTGGATAGCGGAGGGATTTATATGCAGTGAAAAACAAGAATCAAGTTTATATGAGCTCGGTGATTGCTATTTTAATGAGCTTATGAACAGAAACATGGTCCAGCCAGTGGTCATCGATGAAGAAGGAAGAGTAGAAGCTTGTCGTGTGCATGACATGGTGCTTGACATCATATGTTCCTTGTCAAGTGAAGAAAACTTTGTCACTATATTAGATGGTACTAAGAGAAAACTGCCTAACCCGCAAAGCAAGGTTCGCAGATTATCCATCCATAAGAGCAACACAGATGTGGCTACCACCAGCATTGCACAAGTGAGGTCTGTTACTGTTTTTGGAAATGATATTGCTCACCAAATGCCGCTTGTTTCAAGTTCTAAAAGTCTGCGTGTGCTGGCTTTAGAAGACTCTACCATTTCGGATATTGGGCACATGGACAATTTGTTACACTTGAGGTACCTAGGGCTAAGAGGTACATGTATTGAAGAGTTTCCGATGGATATAGGAAAGCTGCATTTTCTGCAAACACTGGACTTGAGAGGAACTGAAAATATACGTGAATTGCCATCAAGCATTGTTTGGTTAAGGAATTTGAAGTGCCTATATATCAGTGGGGGCATGAAGCTGCCAGCTGGGATTGCTAGCCTGACGTCCCTAGAAGTGCTAGAGGGACTGGATGTGGTCGATGATAACCTACACATGCTTGAAGAGCTGTGCCATCTGATCAAGTTGAAGGTGCTCGTGATTGGATGGTATTGTGATTCTCTTGATGAAAGCATGGGAAAAACTTTGGCGAAATCCCTAAGTAATTTGCATAGGTTGGAAAGTCTATGTATTGATGGATGCGAACGCATCGATTTCTTGCAGGAAGGCTGGGTGCCCCCTCCGCAACTCTGCAAATTAGAAGTTCACTCATTGGAGACAGCGTTCAACACACTGCCTTCATTTATTAACCCGACATTGCTTCCTCTCCTCTCCTACCTAGAGATATCGGTGTTTGAACTGCGACCGGAGGACATTCAGCTTCTTGGGATGCTGCCCACTCTTCGTTATCTCTGGTTCAATGGGGCTATCACCAAGAGCTTATCAACCGAGGGTGCCACAATAAATTCCCGCCCTTGTTATTCCACTTTCTGCTTCAGTTCCGCGGCGAAGATGTTCCTTACACCTGATGCCTTCCCATGTGCGACCAAGTTATCCTTTGAAGATATTCCTGTGATGCCATCAACATTCCCTCGAGGAGCCGCCCCAAGGCTTAAACACCTTGAGTTTGCATTCCCAGCTAAGTGGATCACCCGTGGCGACATGGATTTGGGCATGGGGCACCTCCCTTCCGTCCAGACCGTCGAGGTCAACCTTTACTGTACTGAATCCAGTGATTCGGAGGAGAAGGAAGCAGAGGCTGCGCTGAGGGCTGGAGCTAGTGACCATCCCAACCGCCCGGACCTTCGTATCCGTAACATGGGAAAAGGTACACAACTGCACCTGGACGCATCATGCATGCGCTTCTTCCCATCCCCGTGCTGTGATCCACCACGTGGCAAATTAAATACTCATTCCTCTCTCTATTTCTCAATTTCAGGCGGATGGACTTGACAAAGCTGCAGGCGCTGAGGTTTGCTTCTTGTGCATGGGATACCTCTGCCCTACACGTATTGTTGTGTTTTCCGCCGATTGTTCAGAACTTTTTTCATCAAGCAAGTGCTAACTGCTACGCATTCATCTTTGTTTTTTTTTTTTCAATTTTAGATCAAGGGCTCGAATCATCAAAATCCTGCACACAGGTACCAGTCTGCAGCATCTCCTTTACCATGTTTTATTCTGCTAGCAAGTTCAATCGTCCCCTCCTAAAGCCTAAGGGCTTACGTGGCCGTCTATTTGATGTTCCAAGAAAATTGCAATGTGAATTTCGCCTTGGTTACTTATGGTTCATAGCATAGGTGGTATAGATTAGCAAAGCAGTTCACTGGTACTGTAGCATATGATCTCCCGCTTTTCTGTACCTGAATGAACTCTGTTTTGTTTCTGGAACATATTCACATGCAATCCTTCCATATGGCGTTGCAGGTAGGTAGCAGAAGAGCCGATAAATTTCGTCGACATGGATGCACACTCTGAGCGAAAGCCTCCAACTCCCGTCCAGTTTCCGATCCAACCAACAAAGTCAAGAGCACTGCGTCAGCGTTCGCCTTGCCGTCTGATCCGAGTTCCTTGTGCAACGAGATGAAGCTCTCAATCTGTCCTCTCACGTCTGAATCTTCTTCTTGCTTCCGTTCAACTATTCAAGAACCATTTAAGTTTTTTCCTTCGAGCAGATCAGAAATTTAACTATGTACTGCTGGCTTGTTTATCTACTTTAATCACTCGCTACATTGCTTTGTTCCTAGCAGCTAGCTGCAGACTCGTTTTTATTCGAGAGTTGTCAACATTCAGTTCGTGAGATCGTCTGAAATTTCAGTATGTCTGTATCGTTTTGTTCCTTGTTTTTTCTCTGTTTTGTGATGCTGGTTGTTTCAATGTACCAGCCAGCTTAAAATCCGTATCATCGTCTTTTTCTTCGAGTGGAAGTTAGACTTGCTAATGGCTATTGTATCTGAACATTTTTCAGACTAGAGAGGGGTTCGAATGTACACAGTATTTTTTTTTTAAGTTTTTAGCACTGTTTAATTTCATCATAAAGCATGAAGATATAGTATCATAGAAGTCGTTGCGAACGACGTCCACCCCGAATTGTCTCACCATCGATCGTACTCGTACACGTACTGCCCCAAATGTTACCTGAACTTGTGAAGGAGACGCTACGCTCTTCAGAGATGCAAAGGCTTCAGAAAACCCGGCACGGCCGACGGGGCGACGGGCAAGCAGAAGTGGACGACGGCGACCATCGCGCTGGGTCTGGGTGGACCGCGGCGAGGTGGAGTCATCCCAGTACGCGCCGTACGAGCGGTCGCCCCCAGCATCTCCACCGCGGTAAGTAAGGTTGGGGAATCGTCCCAGGTCGATGGAATACCCCGGCATTTACACCGGATCGAGGGAAGGGAGGCGGTGGCCGAGGGAGGGTCGCCAGCGGCTGCGTTTGAGGAATGCCTGCGATTGGATGGGCGCTTGTGAAGAACGGGGGGGAAGAAGATGTTCAAGTTTACTTGGTTAGTACTGTAACTAAAAAAATCTCCCTTATTTCTAGTGTTTCTAGGGTTCCTATCGACATATTTATTTTCCTTAGAATTAACTTCTTACGTCTTTTTTTAAAAGGTCCTTGTTACGTCTTAAGCAACAGATAGTTGAGATCTGATAATATCGTGTCAGTGTTGAGTACTCCAGATTAGCAAGCAACTCTGCTTTCTGTACTTCAACTGTTACTCTGCTTTCTTTGTGGAACATTCAAGGGAGCTATTCACATGCCTGTACTTCCACATGGCATTCTATTTATTGGGTGAACTCTTGTTTCTGTTTGCAACATTTAACTGAAGCACTAGTATGAATGTGCTTCCACATGGCATTCTAGGTAGCAGCAGGTAATATATTTCACTGATATGGAATCGATCGATCGTGCGAGAGCACACAGTTCATACTTCCATTTTAACCAAGATGGTCAACAGTACTGTCCACTTATGTCTGAATTCTCTTCATGCTTCCGGCAACTCGAGAACAATAAAATTAACCATTACTTAATGATGCACCGCTGGCTAGTTTGCCTGCTTTCATTCTTTGTCATTTTGCTTTGTTTGAAACAGCACTCAGGCTCGTGTTTATTCCAGAGTTTTAAATTAAAATGTCGCTTTTCGGTTGTGCAATTTTTCTGAAGTTCACCATCTATTTTGTCATGTTGGTTTGATCAATATATTGTATGTCAGCAGTGGCCATTGTGATGTGAATGCACGAGTTTGTAACCAGTTATGATAACGATACGCTAGTTTCTTTTTTACGTAATCAAAATAGCCTGCTTCTCATTTTGAATATATATTTTCTGAAATCAGTGTACCTATAGCTAGTTCATGGCATCCCTCTAACAAAAGAGAGAGGCGAGTTAAAAAAGAAAGAAAGTGAATGACTCATCCATCCGCATCCTTTCAACTTATACGCCACAAGTCACAAGTTGACACGGGAACAATCATAGAAGTTATCAATCACCACTCTTGAAATAGTTTAGTTTATGACATTTTCGTGTCAGGTTCGCATGGTGGTGCATGGTGCCATTTGCCAAGGCTGATTAGTCCAACCAAGGTTGTTGTCTATCTCTAGATAATAATACAAACCGGGCTGTTAAACTAGTTAAGCTAATGGGTCTGCTCAGAGGTAACGATCACATCCTCGCAAGCGTTGAGAGCATTCCGCAAGTGACAAAGAAGCAGTTGGCCAGCCACGCTTATCGTACCGCTTAAACTTTGCTTCCATGGAGCAGATGCGTTCTTTCTCAGTTTTCTTTGACACCAGAACGCGTCAAGAATGTGAACGCAAGAATATTGGTGGAGCTCTGTAATTGGCTTAATTAAACCGGCACTGCAGTCCAAGCGGCATCTCCAAGGCCATATTCTAGATTCGCACTACTACCTCCGTTTCAGTTTACAAGTCCTGTGCGTATATCTAGGTTGTCAATTTTATCATCCTAATATAAACTATATAACACAAAAAAATATACCTTTTGAAAGTAGAAACTCCGTAGTTTATGTTGGTATATTTTTTGTAATATATGACTTGTATTAGGTTGGTCAAATTGACGACCTAGGGATACGCGCACGCCCTGTAAACTGAGAGAGAGGTAGTACAAACGACTAGCTACAATATCCACCTGATTCATGGGACCTGGCTGTCCAGAGATCCACATGGCAGCCAGTCTATGCACATGATCGTGGTACTCAATTCCCGTTCCTTCCTAAATTATTACAAAACCCTAACGTTGGTTGAAATACTTAGAGCTTCCATATATTGAAGGAAACAAACATTGCCCAGAGTGTCTTCGTACCAATCGCAAGCTTTTCCACCTCTCTTCCACCTAAACCACTACCACAACCTCTTGTAGAGAGGGCAAGACATGGAGATTGCCATGGGGGCTATCGGCCCTCTCCTCCCGAAGCTCGGCGAGCTTACCATGGAGAAACAAGTTAGGAAAGGCATCGTGTCTCTCGTAACAGAGATGAAATTGATGCATGCTGTCCTTAGCAAGGTGTCGAAAGTGCCTGCGGACCAGCTTGACGAGGGGATCAAGATCTGGGCAGGAAATGTCAAGGAGTTGTCCTACCAAATGGAAGACATCGTTGATACTTTCATGGTGCGCGTGGGGGATGATGGCGAGTCCACCAACCCGAGGAACAGCGTCAAGAAGATACTCAAGAAGGTCAAAAGATTATTCAAGAATGGCAAGGATCTCCATCGGATCTCCGATGCTCTAGAAGAAGTGGTTCTTCAAGCTAAGCAGTTGGCTGAGCTGCGTCAAAGGTACGAGCAAGAGATGCGGGACACTAGTGCTAATACTAGTGTTGACCCTCGCATGATGGCCTTGTACACAGATGTGACAGAGCTCGTCGGCATTGAAGAAACACGGGACAAGTTGATCAATATGTTGATTAAAGATGATGATTGGTCGAACCATCCGTTGAAGACGATCTCTATTGTTCGATTTTGGTGGGTTAGGCAAGACAACTCTTGCCAAAGCAGCATACGACAAGATCAAAGTGCAATTTGATTGTGGTGCTTTTGTCTCGGTTTCGCAAAACCCAGAAATGAAAAAGGTTTTGAAGGATATTCTCTATGGACTTGACAAGGTCAAGTACGAAACCATACATAATGCAGCGAGGGATGAAAAGTATCTCATTGATGACATAATTGAATTCCTTAATGACAAGAGGTGCGTACATATGCGTTTTCTTCTTTTACAACCCGATTTTCATTTCATCTAGTAAAATAATGACATTGTTTTTATAATAGTGCATATGCATCTAGATAGCATATTATTAATTTATGCTTGTCATGTAAATTCCTATAGTTATTATATAAATCATATCATGTAAAAATTAGGGAGTTCATATTTTTAAGGTAATTGAAAACTTCTTATTCTAAGTCGACGATCTCAATTATGTGTGTGTGTGTGTGGGGGGGGGGGGGGGGGGCGTTAACACAAGTCTTTGGTCGAGTTTGCTAAGAAGTAATTTATCCAAACTAATGTAATAATATATTATTTTATTATCCTCATTGTATTGATTTGTTAACTAATTATTAAATGCATTCATAAAGGTGTTGGGGAACGTAGTAATTTCAAAAAAAAAAATCCTACGCACACGCAAGATCATGGTGATGCATAGCAACAAGAGGGGAGAGTGTTGTCTACGTACCCTCGTAGACCGAAGCGGAAGTGTTGACGCAACGTAGAGGAAGTAGTCGTACGTCTTCCCGGTCGAACCGATCCAAGCACCGTTACTCCGGCACCTCCGAGTTCTTGACACACGTACAGCTCGATGACGCACCCCGGGCTCCGATCCAGCAAAGCTTCGGGGAGGAGTTCCGTCAGCACGATGGCGTGGTGACGATCTTGATGTTCAACCGTCGCAGGGCTTCGCCTAAGCACCGCTACAATATGACCGAGGTGTAATATCGTGGAGGGGGGCACCGCACGCGGCTAAGGAACGATCACGAAGATCAACTTCTGTGTTCTAGGGTGCCCCCTTGCCCCCGTATATAAAGGAGCCAAGGGGAGGGGGCGGCCGGCCAAGGAGGGGCGCGCCAGGGGGGAGTCCTACTCCCACCGGGAGTAGGACTCCCTTTCTTTCCTAGTTGGAGAAGGAGAAGGGGGGAAAGAGGAGGAAGAGGGGAAGGAAAGGGGGGGCGCCGCCCCCCTTCCCTTGTCCTATTCGGACTAGGAAGGGGAGGGGCGCGCGGCCACCTCGTGCCTCCTTCTCTCTTCTCCCTCAAGGCCCATGTAGGCCCAATAACCCCCCGGGGGGTTCCGGTAACCCCCCGGGGGGTTCCGGTAACCCCCCGGTACTCCGGTAAAATGCTGATTTCACCTGGAACGATTACGATGTCCAAATATAGACTTCCAATATATCGATCTTTATGTCTCGACCATTTCGAGACTCCTCGTCATGTCCGTGATCACATCCGGAACTCCGAACAACCTTCGGTACATCAAAATACATAAACTCATAAAGAAAATGTCATCGTAACTTTAAGCGTGCGGACCCTACGGTTCGAGAACAATGTAGACATGACCGAGACACATCTCCGGTCAATAACCAATAGCGGGACCTGGATGCCCATATTGGTTTCTACATATTCTATGAAGATCTTTATCGGTCAGACCGCATAACAACATACGTTGTTCCCTTTGTCATCGGTATGTTACTTGCCCGAGATTCGATCGTCGGTATCCAATACCTAGTTCAATCTCGTTACCGGCAAGTCTCTTTATTCGTTCCATAATACATCATCTCGCAACTAACTCATTAGTTGCAATGCTTGCAAGGCTTAAGTGATGTGTATTACCGAGAGGGCCCAGAGATACCTCTCCGACATTCGGAGTGACAAATCCTAATCTCGAAATACGCCAACCCAACAAGTACCTTTGGAGACACCTGTAGAGCACATTTATAATCACCCAGTTACGTTGTGACATTTGGTAGCACACAAAGTGTTCCTCCGGTAAACGGGAGTTGCATAATCTCATAGTCATTGGAACATGTATAAGTCATGAAGAAAGCAATAGCAACATACTAAACGATCGGGTGCTAAGCTAACGGAATGAGTCATGTCAATCAGATCATTCAACTAATGATGTGATCCCGTTAATCAAATAACATTCTTTGTCCATGGTTAGGAAACATAACCATCTTTGATTAACAAGCTAGTCAAGTAGAGGCATACTAGTGACACTCTGTTTGTCTATATATTCACACATGTATTATGTTTCCGGTTAATACAATTCTAGCATGAATAATAAACATTTATCATGATATAAGGAAATAAATAATAACTTTATTATTGCCTCTAGGGCATATTTCCTTCAAAAGGTACCTCATCATAATCGATGATATATGGAATGAAAAAGCATGTGAATTAATTAAGTGTGCTTTCTCCAAGAAGAGCCCCGGAAGCCGACTAATCACGACAACCCGCAATGTTAGTATCTCTGAAGCATGTTGCTCTTTTGAGGGTGATATTTACCGAATGGAACCCCTTTCTGATGATGTATCAAGAACCCTCTTCTATAAAAGAGTATTTTCACAAGAAGAAGGCTGCCCTCAAGAATTATTGGAAGTATCCAAAGAAATTTTGAAGAAATATGGCGGTATACCATTAGCTATTATTACTATAGCAAGTCTTCTAGCTAATAAGGGTCATATAAAAGCAAAGGATGAATGGTATGCTTTGCTCAGTTCCATTGGTCATGGACTCACAGAAGATCACAGTTTGGAGCAGATGAAAAAGATATTGTTATTCAGCTACTATGATCTACCTTCATATCTGAAACCTTGTCTATTATATCTTAGCATCTTCCCAGAAGATTATGAGATTGCGAGAGGTAGACTAATTTGGAGATGGATATCAGAAGGCTTTGTTTATAGTGAAAAACAAGGAACTAACTTATATGAGGTCGGTGACAACTACTTCAATGAGCTAGTAAATAGAAGTATGATCCAGCCCATAGGCATTGATAATGAAGAAAAGGTAAAGGCTTGTCGTGTACATGACATGGTGCTTGACCTCATATGCTCATTGTCAAGTGAAGAGAACTTTGTCACAATATTAGATGACACCAGAAGAAAAATGCCGAACTCAGAGATCAAGGTTCGCAGATTGTCCATCCAAAGTAGCAAGACAGATGCGGAGACCACTAGGATGGAGCATATGAGGTCTGTTACTATTTTCACAAGTGATGTTGTTGGGAAAGTGTTGGATATTTCAAGTTTTCAAGTTCTGCGTGTGTTGGATTTAGAAGGCTGCAAAAATGTCTCGGATGTTGGGTATGTGAGGAATCTGTTACACTTGAGGTACTTGGGGCTAAAAGCTACTCATGTTAAGGACCTTCCCATGGATATAGGGAAGCTACAATTTTTGCTTACCTTGGACTTAAGAGGTACTGAGATAAAAGCACTGCCATCAAGTGTTGTTCAACTAAGACGTCTAATGTGCCTGTATGTTGATTACAATATGAAGCTGCCATCTGGGATAGGCAACCTGACTTCCCTAGAAGTGCTAGATGAGCTGGGGTTATCTGACGTGGACCTTGATTTTGTGAAAGAACTGGGCCATCTGACCAAGCTCAGGGTGCTCAAGCTTGATTGCGATGATTTTGATGAGAGCCTGGGTAAAGCTTTGGAGGAATCCATTAATAATATATACAAACTGGACAGTCTAGATGTATATGTCATTCATGGACTCATCAATTGCCCGAGCGAAGATTGGGTGCCTCCTCCACAACTCCGTAGATTGGCTTTCCGGTCAAATGTAAGTTGGTTCAAGACATTGCCATCATGGATTAATCCTTCATCGCTTCCTCTCCTCTCTTGTCTGGATCTAACGTTGTTTGAAGTGCGATCGGAGGTCATCCAACTTCTTGGGACTCTGGCTGCTCTTGTTTATCTTGTGATACGGAATTATTCTATGCCCAAAGAAGGGCATGTGGTGGAAGCGCCCGTCCTTTCCTCTGGTGCGTCATTCCCATGCGCGACAGTGTGTTACTTCGTTGGTATTGGTGCCGTGCCATCTATGTTTCCACAAGGAGCTGCGCCAAGGCTTAAACACCTCAGTTTCTTCTTCCCAGCCAAGTGGATCTCCCGTGAAAACATTGATTTGGGTATGCGGCACCTCCCTTCCCTCCAGCGAGTCAGCGTTGTAGTTATCGAGAAGGAAGCTAGCCATGCAGAGGTGAATGAAGCAAAGGCTGCGCTGAGTACGGCAGCGGAGGACCACCCCAACCGCCCCGACCTTGAGATATATGAATATGATGCATAGAGAAAGGTACATGGAAAGAATAGTTTTCCGAGCGAGCACCCGGAACCTCCCCCGTTCCCCTCCCGAGTCGCCCCCGCGTGCGACCGGGAGGAAACCCTAGCCACCGCCGGCCGGGTCCCCCCTCCCTCTTCCCCTCTCCCCTCGCCGCCGCCAGAGGGCGCGGCCAGGCGAAGCCTGGTCGTCGCCGGCGGCGGTGGGGAGTTCCTGTCCCCTCTCGTGTCGAGCTTGGGGCGGGCCGAGGCCGGCGGGTCGGGGTGCCCCGCTTGACGGCGGGCGCGGCAGCGCGGCGGCACGGCGGTGCGGTGGCGGCGGCGTGGCAGCGGCGTGACGGGTGTCGTGTGGGGAGGGCGTGCTTGGGCGCGGGATGCGGTGGCATCGACCGGATTTGGCCCTCCGGGCGGCGCGGGCCGTGGGCGGCCCCCTCTGCCTTGGCCGTCCTGGCTGGGGGAGGTGGCGGCGCAGGTGTGGTGGTGTCTGCGGCGGCGCAGGTGGTGCGACCGGTGCGCTGGCCGATCTGGTGGCTGCGTGCCCGGCGGATTCAGTGCCTGGAGTCCGGCGGGCGGCGCGGGATGGGCAGTGGTCTGGTGTGACTGCTGCTCCGGCCGTGGAGAGTTCCACGGTAGCTTGGCATGTCGGCTACGGCGGCGGCTGGCATGTTTCGGCGTCGGTTCGTCCATAGGCGGCGTGCGGCGGCCTTCGATTCCTCTCCCCGTCGCCCGCGCTCCACTTCCGTCGATGGACTGGGCTTTTCCCAGCCGTGGTCCATCGCCCGTCTCGCGCCCGGCAGCAGGATCGCGCCCGTCTCGCCCCCGGCAACATGACCGCAGCAGGACCGCGCTAGTCTCGCGCCCGGCAGCAGGACGGGCCGATGGCGGCTGGTTGGGGGCAGCTCAGGGGTGCGAAAGGTGGGGCCTTTTCACCCGTCTCTATAGGTGGCATGGCGCTGGGTAACTGGTGAGGTGGCGTCGAGGTCTTGGATGCGGGGCGGCGGCCCTGGTGGTGGTGTCACGGTGCTCATGGGCAAAGCCCGTGCCTGGGTGCTGCCCTGTGACCATGGTCGTGTGGGCGGCATGGTCACTGGGGTGTGGCGTTCGGTGGCGGTGAGTATTAGCCGGGGTGAAAACCTGTTCTATCTTCGGACGGACCGGCGGCGGCGAAGCTCGTTCCCTTCCTAAAGGCGTCGTCGCGGCCATCATTGCCCGTCGTGTTGCTCCAGGGGAAACTCTGACTCTCGGGTCGCGCGGTGGCGGCGCTCCGGTGTCGTATCCTTCCTGAAGGCACCGCCTTGGAGCCCACGGTTCGTTATATGCGGCTACATCTCTTCGCAGTGGCGTGTTCACGGTCGAGGACCCGGCTGCTCTTGTAGTGCTTGGGGTGGTGTTGCTGCGCTCAGCGCTTATGTATCTTGCCTCGGGTGTGTGCATGTGTTGTGGTGGCGTGCGTTTCTATCGGGTTGTTGTTGGTCGATGCTTTATATATAAAGTGGGGCGAAAGCCTTTTTGGGTAAAGGTACATACGTACACTAGGCGCACAAGCATGTATTCACATCATCTGTGCATTTGTTCTTGATATATGATGTTCATTGCTCTTTCTTTGTTTCAGGCGGATGGAGCGAGGCATGCGATTGAGGTCCGCTAGATACTCCTCCACGATTTTGTACCTGTACTCCCTTGTTTCCGCACCAAGTGTTTTATTCCTCCCCTCTTCCGTTTTTCAGTTTCAGGCAGCCGGAGTGCTTAGATTGGTTCGTCGAATCTCGCACCCAGGTACTATACTAACTCCACTGATTTGATTACAAGTACCAAAGTATTCTTAAATTCAGCAGCTTCATAAGCTAGCTAGCTCGTCGATCAGGCCCCTAAAGCCTAAACATTACAATATGAATCTATTCAGCGTTGGCCTGTTCATTTCTGCTGCAAAGAAAGGCCCCTTAATTGTTATTTCTGCATGCTACAAGATTACAAGTAATCTAGATTAGTTGTGTGAGCAATCCACTAACAGCTTGTTCGGTTAATCCTCTCCCCAAGAGGATTGAAGGGGATTGGCGAGGATTGGGACGTATTTTGACTTACAAGTGGTTTAAATCCTCCTCAAACCTCTTCAATCCACTCGGATCCACACTCAACCGAACAAGGCCTAAGCAATATGTGTTTCTCTACTTGGAGACACGATCTCATATAATGTGGTACAGATTAACAAGCAATCCACTACTGCAGTAATATATGTGTACCTTCTCTGTAGTTGGATGACCTCTGTTATCTTCTTCTGTCATTTAACTGAGCCATTCACATGTGGCATTGCAGGTAGCATGAGTTAATAAATTTCGTCGACATGGACTCCATCGTGCGTGCCTTCAACTCCGGTGCCGCTTCCTCTCCACCCAGTACAGTCAAGCACACTGCATTCGCCTTGCCGTTTGATCTGTCTTTGTTCTGCAACGATATGAAGCTCTCATTCTGTCCACCACCCATGTCTGAAGTCTCTTCTTGCTTATGTCAATTCAACATCAATTATGTTTGTAGGGCGCCCCCTGCATTTTCCCCTGATGAACCATTAGTTATCATGTACTGATGATGTCTGGTTTGCCTGTTGTCCAGCATGGTTCATTACACACCTTTATTTGTAAAAGCTTTATTTCAGACTTGATATTTATTCCAGAGTCGTGAACCATAATTGTCAGAGTTCAGTTTGTACTATGGTCTGAACTTTATCTTCCATTTGTCATGTTATCTTGATCAAATACATCGTGAACTGGAACTTGAATTTGCCACTGAATCACACTGTATGCCCTGGCTATTATTTACTACTCTGTAGAATTATTGGCCCTGGTCTGATGCAATGTTTTCTGGAGGTAAGAATGTGATTCGGTGTACTCCCTTCATCAACTGTCAGTCTCTACTTTACTTGCACTTAAACAGGGGAGCAAACCAGGTGATGTTTTTTGTGTGCCATGAAGTAAGTCATACTATGCTGTAACACAGAGGAAGACCTGTCTATTAGCAACTCGATTGATTAACTACATGTATTTGTTTCTTCGTGCTATATTATTTCCACCGCAATAGGTAGCCTGCCTCGGCCTAGCTGCAGACGAGATCAGATGAGAATGTTGCCAACCATGTAATTTAACTGAAGCTGAAAGCCTGAAGCCCAGCTCAAGAGCAAACTCAGGCAGTTCTTGTGTCCATGTCTAGTGCTGCATTATCTTGTCTGTCTATGCGGTTGCTCTCCTCTTTGCAATCAAGCACTGGTTTGTGCTGCATTAATTCTACTTCCATAGTCTGCTCTGTCCGAGGTTGCAGCCAAGGTCAGGCGAGATGACAATGTGCCGTTTCGTCAGAAAATCTTACAAAATTCAGTCAACTCGTTTGGAGCTGTTTCACACAGGACTACTAGATTTTGTTTGTGAGTAATAAAACAAATAATAGCATCAGCATCTTGTTTTTACCAGTAACCCCATACTCGTCCTAGTTGTTCATGTTTTCGTGATACATAACATAACTGTAGCTGGATGACACATGGGGCCATACTCGTCCTAGCGGTTCTGTGCGTGCACATGACCGGCCGTGTCTGTCCGTAGGTCCTCTGCTCCCAACTATTATTTCTACCGCGTATGGAGAGGGGAGAGTTGTCAAGTGGATCTCGCGGAGGGGGCCTCCGCCGGCCGCCGCCCCCGGCCTCCTCCCGGGGCTGGTAGGTCCTGCCGACCATCGGCGACCTGCTCGCTGGTGAGTATGTGCAGCGGCACGTGCAGGGGAAGGCTTCCCCGGATCTCGCAGGACAGCGGTTTCAGGTACAAATTTGTTCTTCTGTTCGAGATCTGACTAGATTAGTTTCTTCGACTACAATCGTGTGGGTCACGGTGTGCATCTTAAGTGCGAATTGTTCGTCGTCCACAACAAATTTCCATCCGTTCTAGTAGATCTTTGTTCATGTACTCTAGTTTCTTCAAATAAATCATTTCTGTGCTGGTTGGCTGGTGTGTTTATCTCAGTTCTTTAGTGCTAATTGTTGGTTATCCACGATAGATTTATAGTGCTAATTTGGTCGTGTAAGCTACTTTGCAGGGTCTGCTCTAGTGAGCCCTTTGTTGCCAGATAACTAGCACATGCTTCAATACTGACCACTCTTTGTAAAGAAACATAGTACCAGATGCATCTTGGTTTGTCCCGCAAAAAGAAAAAAAAATGCACCTTGATTTGTTTGCCAACTAAACGGTGCAAAAACTTCATATAAATAGGTCTCTCTTGGATGAAAGTTACATCTGTTAGTGGACTTAAAAGAGATGCTACTGCGGAAGAAATGAAGAGGACGTTGTTAATTAGCTGTTACCGTCCACTGTTTTTTACTGCTGGTTTGGTGTTTGCGCCTTAAGTGCAAATCCTTGGTGATTCACTGTAGATTTACATTGGTTGGTATAAGATGGTTTTTCCCCTGGGGTTTGCTTATGTTTTTGCCTTGATAACTAGTTCATTATTCATTCATTGATGTCTTCTCTATATTTAGAAATAGTATACGTATCATGTTGACTTACCTGCCAACTAATCGTTGCAAAAACTCACGTGCATAGGTACATGGGCATGAGATGAGAATCACAATTGTTGTGGGGAAGCGAAGAATGTCTTGTTATTTGGCTGTTGCCATCCATGTTCTTTTGGGTTGCACAATGCAATGAGTGTTTCTCTCCGCAACAAATATATTAGATCGAGCATCATGTCATGTACGCCATAAGCTTTTGCTGTCTTCATAGTCAATGTCTACCGGTTCGATCATGCTTCTATTTATCAACTCATTGAAGTAACCCTCTCCTAGCTCAAATGGTCCAATTTCTAGTTTACATGATACATAAAACATTCAGATATCCATCTCCATATGAACTGGTCTTTCTTAATTTTGTAATCTTCTGGATATATGCTTACATATAATAAATGATGTGTGAAGGTAGATCATAGAAGAACAGCATAATCTTTAGTCTCAAGCACGGTGGAGTAGACTAGACATAGAATGCAATATGTGTCACACACACAACAACAACATGGAAAGTAGCAAAAAAATAGTAAATGGAGCTCCTGACTTGTAGATTACGTCAAAGGGATGATCTAGAGCCAAGCTTCTTTTACTATCTGTTTCGATCTACCTTATCATCTATAGGATTAGTTATTATATCTAAGTATATTTTCAGAAGATTAGAAGATTAAGAATGGTCACTTGAATATATGTAAATGGATATCTGAATGTTTTGTTTATCATGAAAAAAGAGATTAGCTTATTTGAGATCGGTGACAGAGTTACTCAATGAGACCATAAATAGAAACATGAGATTGAACCAACATACATCAATGTTGACGAAGGCATGGAAAAAAAAAATTATTTTGTACATGATATGATGATTGATCCCATATGTTTTTGCCAAGTGAAGAAAACCGCTTGTATGGCATTTGGTGAAAGCCATCTATCCAAAGGCAAGAATTGAAGATTATCCATCCGAAAGAGCACGACAAATATGACCACCATCAGAAGGAGCAACAATGCCACAAGTGAGCTCTCCTTGCAATATTCATGTGCTATTGTTGATTCAGTGTTGCTTATGCTGAGTGTTCATGTTCTACATATGTTAGATTTAGAATATTGTGCTGCATGCTTCCATTCTTTCCAATTGAGACGGTGAGATTCAAGAACAGTGCATTTACCATGGTGTTTTGATTTGTCTTCTGCAACGACATGAAGCTCTCACTGTGGTTGTACCCACTTACGCTGGAATACTAGTATCACTTTTGAGAGACTCAAGAACCACCAAGTTTCTGTGCCACCTCCTGCATTTTTCTCATGATGAACTTCCTTCTCCATTTTTATTGTACGGAAGAGTTTTGTACTTATGATGTATGTCTGGCATGTTAATTTTCCGTCAGTTCAAGAACCATTAAGTTTGTAGGGCGCCCCTGCACTTCGCCCTTATGAACCATTAGTTATTATGTACTGATGCCTGGTTAGCTTGGTCTCCTGCATTCTTCATTATACTCCTTTGTTTGTAACATCTCTATTTTTCATGCCGGTTGATCCAATAAACGGGGAAGTCAGCAGTCATTTTGATGTGCCGGCTTAGGACGTGTATTGAGTACATCTTTCTATTTGAGAGTATAACCGGAGCTAAAACTTGACTTGCCATCTCATCTCACACGCACCTCGCGTGCAGCTGTCTGTATGACTGTCTGGAGTTGTGAGCAATGATGTCATGTTTGAGCTAATCTCTAGCAGCGACAACGGTACAATACGAGCACGCGTACAGTACGAGTGGTGAATTGTACGCACAATCCATGCCTGAAATGGGTACGCATGGACGCATGGTGCGTGCTTCCAAAATACAGAGGTGTCTGCGTTCTGTCTAATTCCAAACTGCCAAGTTCATAATAACTAAACTAATGCATCTGATCAGAGGCATCTCTAGGTAATGCAGACGAAGCACTTTATAACTAAACTAGAGTGCACACGCTCAGAGACATAGATGGCATCATCGCAGGCACATACTACGATTTCACAAGTGCCAAAGAGAGTTCAAATATTGCATGGGTGGAGTAATTAACTAGAGTTGCTCGCACGTACACATGCTCTCAGGGAGCAAGACGAATCTTTCCTGACATTTTTCTTAGGCACGACAGCACGCGAGTAAAGTGTGTGCACATCGAGCTCGACATCCACTTCGTCCGGGAGCACGTCGCCCTTGGTCGTGTTCGTGTTCTCCATGTGCCCACCGATCAGCAGTTCGCTGATGTGATGACGAAGGGGCTACCCACCTCGACTTTCGAGGGGTTTCGGTCCAGTCTTTGCGTCACCGGTGACGCTTCGACTGCCGGGGGGGGGGGGGGGGGGGAGGGGGGGTGTTGAACATGTGTACATGTACGTAGGTCTGGGTTCTGTATGCAGTACCTGTAGTATCTGTCTCCCTCTGTATGTACGTGTATCTTAGGAGACAAGATACCGGTCGCACCCCTTGTACCTCTATATATGTGCCTAGTGCACGATCAATCAATTATTGATGCACCAAATCATTCTCTACATTTATGATGGGCCCTTGGAACCAGAAATGCGCGTGGAGCACCCAGGGCCCGATGCTGAGCAGCAACACCCCACCAACAGCCATTGGGGTATAGTTGAAATCATCCTTTGCCACCGGGTACGCCACCGGCAAAGAGAAGAGCACGGTGACGAAGGCCACCCAAAGCATGACAGGCCATCCGACAGCGATCCCATACTGGCCAAGGTGAAAGGGCCCCGGTATGAACGACTTCCGGGCCGTCATCACTGCAGTCAAAGCGGCATCCAAAGGCATTTTTCGCACATCTCAAGATCGCATTGAGGCCTCGTCTAATACTCCTTCGCTTCGCTGTTAGGACGGAGAGGCTAGACGAGGAAAAAGTAGAAAAAACCGTATGTCAGATTTGTTTGACTACTTCTACATTTTTTGTGGCTGTCATTTTGGGACAGTGGGGTTGATGGCACGAACTCATTCACCGCATCTTTAAGGCGACTTCATCCCATTCCATTATATTCTTATACGGCAATTCATTCACATTGCTTTGCATTCGCCATGGGCTTTACTTACTACCCGGATAATGAGCAGCCCGTCAACTCTGAAATCATGCCGAGGCCATTGTCATGTTGTGGTTGAGGGAGTTCCACTTTCTCCATAGAAAAAGAAAATCACAGTTTCATTGGCTTGAAAAAAAAACTTGGTTTCGCCATCCAAGAGTAAAAAAGGAGTTACACCAGTTGATGTGAAATGTAGACAAACACAGTCACAACACGACTCCAAAGAGATGAAAAATGACACATTTACGACTGTGGGATTGACACAACCACCTAGCCGTCATATGACATCTTCCCCGAGTACGCCAACCGACCATGGACATCAATGTCTTTCCATTTCCATTTAGCTACATATACCCAATACCTAAAAGAGGTCCCTCTTTAATTCACATGATTAAAAAACACATTTAGGACAGTATAACCGAGCCTAATCCCAGCCCTCTCACGCCATCAATTTTATCCGTTAGATCGTGTGTTTTAAGGATTTCTGGCCGTCGATTTACTTCTGGTCGTGAACTGGGCCTTTCGTCCTAAAGGGCTGCTACTCCGGAAGAAAAAACCGAGGCATGTGGTTGATTGGGCCCTCTACCACTCAAAGCCCATTTGTCTTAGCCTCGCTCCGCCCTCGCACGTTGTCTCGTCTTCCAGAGGACCCGAGCGAAACAGCCCTCCCGACAGCGCCGCCGCAAAAAACCTCAACCCCCCCATCCTCCTCTCGCTCGCTCCGCACAGGCGGTGGTGAATCCTCTCTTCCTCGATCGCTCCCTTTCTCCACTACCTATACTCTGCTACCTCCTGATGTTGCCTCTCTGTCTCGCTGCTGTATGCCGGTCCAAGGTTTCTGTCGAGGACAGATCTGAAAGTCCTCGGGCGCGCTATCGCCGGATCCTATCTCTCTCACACCCGTCCAGAAGTTACACGCACGTCGTGTTGGCTCTGAGCACGAACGTCGAGCAGGCCACGTCGGTCGGTTGCTGGTGGCGGTACAGCGGGTCACCTTGGATACAATAGCAGCAGGTAGATGTTCACATATCTGTTGACTTTGGTTTTGGCTGTAATTACCTAATAACTCTAATGGAGATGTACCATTTCTTTGAACAGTACTTCTCATGATAGTTCACCAAATCACGAGTTGCGGCTAATGATGGGCAAGGAAAAGCAAGCAGCAACAACAACCAACCGAGGGCAATTCATAACAGAAACCAAGATTGTATAATGTGAGGTACTCCTATGTGTTTAAGCTTCACAATTATGTGACATCATTCTACGTAGACATTGCATCACCCTTAGAGCTGCCTTCTTACGTAGTAGCATGATCCATGGTGCAGCTAAATGCTAAAACTCCTAGCAGGTTAGAATACCACTATGATCTTGGACTGATCTCACAGCTGCAGACATACCATATTGTATGTTTCTTGTATTATCCTCCTAAAAGCAAGTAACAGTGCTATAATTTGTTAATTCAAAAGGTTTAGTCCGTTGATTTCCATAGATTCTAAGCAGTGGTTAGTTTTCAACTTTCAGCTTCATGTCACCATATATTTACAGAGGTTCCTTTTATTTATTGGAGCAACAGGCGGACGCGGCAACGCGCGCCATCAATGATCTAGTAAATATGATATCGTGCTATTTAGAATCCTACATGGATGAAACACAGGCGGCGGTAATAGAAATGGATTAGTTACACTATACGACTAGCACGGACAGGGATATAGTGACTTGTCTTTTGACAGTCACGACGTAATATGCGCCCACCCATCTGTTATTCGTTCTTCATCGAAACATTTGCCATTTCTATTACTAACTCCTGTGTTTCATCCATGTAGGATTCTATATGGCATGACATCATATTTATGTGTTGATGAATTGACTAATGCATGCTTGACCTGTGTCAGGTCTCAGTTTCAGTGAGAATTGGTATGGATTTAGCAGATAGGATGCAGATTCTATTCAAGCAAACCGAGCACTCCAATTTCTTGAAAGCTAAATCTTGTCTATTCATTGGTCGGCTTACAAGCAAGGATATTATAGCCTCATGAGCTAATTATATCTAGCTAAACCTGCTAATTCGTGGCCCCTTGTTGTTTGCCCATTGCTACCGTCATAAGCTTGAAAACAGGACAAGTCTGTATCGTTTTTGCAACATGCTGAACCAGTGCGTTGCTAAGTGGGCAGTTTTGGCCTTCAGCCGCCGGTTTCCCTTCGATGGAGAACGAACGACAGATGGGTGGCCGCATGTTATGCCGTGACTGCCAAGAGGCAAGTCACTAGATCCCGGTCCAAAGAGCACATGATTGAATCACACTAATTCCAAAATGAAACTGAGCTGCTGGAAGGGCAAGCTCATGTCGTACGAAGGTCGGTTGGTTTTGATAAATTCAGTTTTGACAAGTTTGTCGATGTTCCTATTATCCTTCTTTGAGGTACCGGTAGATGTACGGAAATGACTTGACTATTATAGATCCCGATTCTTTTTGGCAAAGTGATGAGGCCAAGAAGAAGTACAGACTGGCTAGATGGGATATTATTTGGAGACTAAAAGACCAAGGTGGGTTAGCGATCGAGAATTTAGAGGTCAAAAATAGATGTCTGCTTAGCAAGTGGCTATACAGAATATCTACTGAGACCGGGTATCAGGGTACAAATCTTGCGGAATAAATACTTACACTCTAAGACTTTGGCCCAAGACACCGCTAGGCCAACGGACTCACCCTTCTGGAAGGGATTAATGAGGAGAAAGCAACTTTCTTCCAACAAGTGAAGTTCCTAGTTGGTAATGATAATACTACTCGATTTTGGGAGGATACATGGCTAGGGGAGACGTCTTTGGCTTTGCAATATCCCTCCTTATATAATATTGTGCAACGTAAGGAGGATTATGTCGCTACAGTATTAAACTCGATACTGCTTAATATGCAATTTATGAGATTACTAGTAGGGGAAAGTTTGAATGCTTGGTTGCACCTGGTTCGTAGTTTGATGGAGGTTCACCTATCGGATCAGCCCGATACAATTCACTGGAAGTTAACTACGAATGGAATATTCTCAGTGAAAACCATGTATTCAGACCTAATTGATTCCGGGCCATTGTCGAGGTCGTTGCACATTTGGAAGATTAAAGTTCCGCTTCGTATTAAAATCTTTATGTGGTTTGTCCATAAAAAAGTCATTCTAAGCAAAGATAACTTGGCAAAACGGAATTGGATTGGCAATTCTAGGTGCTATTTTTGTGATCAAAATGAAACGGTTAAACACCTCTTTCTCGAATGTCGTCTAGAAAAATTATTATGGCGATCAATTCGTATAACTTTTAACGTTCAACATCCAAGGAGCATAAACACGTTATTTGGGACGTGGCTTAATGAAGTGGATGTACACTTAGCTAAACATATTCGGATAGGAGTATGTACACTACTCTGGGCTATATGGAACACTAGAAATGATATGATTTTTAAGGGGACACAATTCACCAATTTTTTGCAGATTATCTATAGAGCTATAGCTTGGATCCGTATGTGGTCCTTACTCATTCATGTGGACTTCAGGAAGCTTATGCTTATTGGGTGCAACCGTTGGGAGACGGTAGCACGGGTTATCTTCAGCCGATTTGGGTGGCGAGCTAATAATAGGCTAGGCGTGTAGGCATCGTAGCTTGTTGTTTTATCACCGGATGTGGCATTTTTGCCGGTTGTGATGTTTTTCAGATTTTATTTCGAATTCTGCTCATTTTTTGAGCTTCTTTGGACCTCATGACTTTGTTACGTTTTTATTTAATAATATGGCTGCATGCATTGATTGATGCAGAGGCTGGGGTGATCCTCCTTTAAAAAACACTAATTCTAAAATATAAGAACAAAACAATGGAGTGTACACTAGTAGAAAACAGGGCTTTGGTCCAGGCCTGAAGAGGGCATTAATCCCGGTTCTTTTATGAACCGGGACCAATGGGAGCATTAGTCTCGGTTCGTGAGGCCAGGGGGCCGGCCGGGCCTCGGGGGCCAATGGTCTCGGTTCGTCTGACCACTTTGGTACCGGTTCCAGACACGAACCGGGACCAATGGGTCAGGAGCCTTTAGTCCTGGTTGGTGTCTGGAACCGGGACCAAATAGAGGCCTATATATACCCCCTACCCGCGAGCAGAGCAGTGCACTGCTCTGTTTTTTTGGCCGGACGTGGAAGAGCTTTGTGGTGCTCTAGCTCACCTACTATGCACATGAGGTATTCGATGAAATGCCCGAGCTACACTTTATAAGGTTTCTCCTCTCGAAGCTCCTTGTCCAAACTCCATTTTCCTCAAGATATTTCTAGTTTTGGCGGTTCGTCATGTCCCGTCTCCGTCCTCACCGCTGTCGATCGCCCGCGCCGATCTCGTCGTCTGCTCCACCGTGGTGAGCCTCTTGTTCTTATCTTCTTTCTAAAAGAAAAAATATTCTTACTTGTATGATTTAGATTGCTACTTGTATAATTTTCTTACTTTTATTATTGTTTGTTATTATATAGTGCGATGGTTTTGGTATCCGCCCCCTGTCGGCCCTCGTCCTGTCTATGATTCGGATATGGTATATACTATCTTTTATAACTATTTCTTTCATTTAGTGTCTATGAAAATTATGCCGACCAACGTGACATAGATGTTTTATCTAGGAGGTATGTGAACCGAAAATTCTAATCGACCCTCTTGCCGAGAGGTTAAATTTAGTTGAAAAGGAAAATGATTACTTGAAGAAAAAATTGAAAAGAATTGAGGAGGAGAAGATGGCATTGGAGTTGCATGTTGCGGATATCATCGATGATCACAAGATCAAGATGGATAAAATGCGCTTGAAGATAAGAAAGATTAAAAAATATGCCATTCATACTGAGTCTTCATACCATTATGCCATTGGATCAATTGTTATCTTAGTTGCGATTATAATCGCATATGTTGTTGCATTGAAATGTTTTACATAGTTTCAATGTATGGTTTAATTAGATGCTCTAGAGAGCTATATGTTGTTCAATGAGAACTATGTATGAACTTTATGTATTTACTAGGAAATCTGCCCATAAGTTGCAACGGGGAAATTAAATCCTTTCCTGCAAATCTCTCGCATCCTAAATTAAATGTCTGCAAAACATTCTCAGATGAATGTATTTTAATGTTAATAAAAATATTACCCTACAATAACGTATATCCTACAATTCGCTTATATATTACTAAAAATGTTCTTCCAAATGAAATATTTGTCCTTTCTAGCTAATATTCTACATTTATATTTTTCTAAAGATACAACTAATAAGAATATCACGAGTAGTCAATTTGTTTAAACAATGCACACATACACAAAAAGGCAGGTGTTTGGTGACTTCCAAATAATGCACAGAAAACATCAAACAACGCCCATGCTTTGGAGTAGAGCAAACATTGCCTAAATAAATAATTTGTGTCTTTTTCACAAAATTTGCTACCATTAGTAAGAAACACAGAGGCGTGCACACATGTGTGGGGAACCATCATACTATACTTTGTACTAGATCAGCAAAGCGCGCGTTGCCGCGCCCGTCCATCTTGAAAAAATAATTTAACTTATTTACCACAATCTAGGCCGCACAAATACTTGAGAAAATTTTGATGGTGTATCTCAATTATGCATGTCTAGTGAGAAAATCCTACATTTTGGTCTAACATGCAAGGGATACGTAAATACTGGTGCTAGATACAACTTCTCGCCAGGTTTATAATAACTGGTGTCCCAAACAGAGGATACCATGATATCTTACATAATCGGTACCGCTATCGTGTTTTGAATTCAATGACAGGATGTCATAGATGTCGACGTTCGACTTCATGTCGCCTTGATGTGACCTTGTTGTTCGGTGAAATAGTAGTACCTCCTCGAATGCCCAGAGAGCTGACTGAGGTCCTCAACCTACTCCACTGTCTTTCTAATGTGTTTGCTTGCCTTGTTGAGTTTGTTCTTTCTCCGAGGGCTGCATGAACAATACACTTATACTCTTTGAAAATCAGGAGTGGATTTCTCAGAACATGTCTCTTTGTTGGAGTGCATAAGCCAGACCAAAGAGATACACATGATGGATACTCCACACAAAAAAAATTAACTACAGAAAAAATTGTACCGAAGGCAAGGATTTACATCATATGAGAGTTGAACAACTTTTCTTTTTACTCGACTGATAGGATCATTTACCAATGTAAAGGAGAGAAATATAGGCCGAGCTAATGGGGTTTACAACTCATCATTCTCTTAAAATTATTTCGCCCCAGTTCCCTGTCCCAAAATTGCAAGTATGACTTAAATCTTTCTAATCATTGTATTTCGTCTATAGGGATACTAACCCATATGATTTTTGTGGCTGGGGAATCAATATGGTTCATTGATGGATTACATTCTTATAGGCTACTGATTCACAAAGCTTTTCTGCAATTTCTTATGTTGGCGTAAACAACTTCTTTATCAAGACAGACAGATCACAAGATAAAAAGCACAACTAAGAATCTAAGATCATTAAACAGGAAGAAAGTAATTTGATGAAATGCATATCAAACTCTTTGTCATCATTATGTTAGTAAGAAAAATATAAAAAAGTTATGACCCTGGCAATCACTAATATTGTTTGAATGTGGCACGGTAGCTGGAAAGATTGGTAATCACAAATAAGTTAGCAATCATAATAGTATTCGTCACTAATACTAACTGCTGCAAACATAAATGAACCATTAACCTTTTAAACTTCAATAGATGGGCCATTATAATGATCAAACGCTGAGAACTCATCCTCCAGGATTTAGGTCCAAGATCAAAAAACCTGTTGTAAAAAAAGAATTAAATGTCATGTCCATCAGTACACAAAATCACCAATCTTACTTCTAATGGAATCTCAGATGAGAGCTTGCCACTCCAGGCTTGAGATCCAAAATCAACAAATATGCAGTTAGAAAACTAAACACCATGTGACCATGTCCATCAGTACACCGTGATGCTTTGAATCCATTATGCTAAGATGCCCACCTGTACGCAATCGATAATCAAAGAAACAACAATTCTTCGTGGAGATTATCATGCCCATTAATAAAAAAGAGATACAGGGACAAAAGCTTGAAAGGAGAGAAGAAGACCAATAGCATGTAATCAGTAAGTGGTGATGGATAGACAACGGACAGGGAGGGCGTTACGAATAGCGCTGGATTTGGCAACGTGGCTGTAGACACAGATTGGCAGTGCAGTAAGGAGGTGAAGCTGGAAGAGCTGACACCAACGCCATGTCCACCCACTCCTCGTTATTCTCCGTCCCTCGCCTCGGCCGCGAATGATAGAGCCCTAGCTCTAGATCATCCGCTTGGGTTGCCACCACGAGCGTCCCTGCGCCGGCGACAAGGTTGAAGACGCATAAATGTTGATGGGAGAGTTGGAGAGGGAGAGATGCGACTCCACCACCGCAGATTGAGGTCGGATCAAACAGGTTTTCTTTTAGGGGTACGCATAAAACATGTGGAAAGATGGACGAGAGGCAGTGTTAATTATTGGGCCAGGTTCATGGACGCAACAAGTACAAAAGGCCCAATGAACAAGAGGACGGCCCGGTTCACGAGAATGCGTCCAGTTCGGTCTCGCACCCGATCACGTTGCCAGCTGGGACGTGCGTGGTGACGAGTAAAAACTGCCAGGAGCGCAAGGTGGGATGACCGAGCAATCTGGAGCGCTGAACGAGCGGATCAGACGGTCGAGGTACTCAAATCGCTATGAAGGGCTGTAGCTAGCTCTGTTTTACTATTTTGTAATTTTCACGGCCGACAGATCATGTACTCCCTCTGTAAAATTTTATAAGATGTTTTAGATCACTATTTTGGTGATTTAAAACGTCTTATAAAAGTTTACAGTGGGTGTAATAGTTAATAGTGCATACCATCAAATTTTACAACTTTATTTTGAATTTTGTTTTTTATCTAACGATCTAAAGCATTCATAATGCAATTTTAAATATGAAGTTGCTGACCACACGTACCCTATGGTAAATTTACAACCTTTTTATGTAACTAACACGGTCACTTTGAGATCCCTAAAAAAAGAAATATAAGATCATTAAGATCACTAAAGTAGTGATCTAGACGGTCTTATATTTATTC
Organism: Triticum timopheevii; assembly: GCA_963921465.1. Classification (NCBI taxonomy): domain Eukaryota; kingdom Viridiplantae; phylum Streptophyta; class Magnoliopsida; order Poales; family Poaceae; genus Triticum; species Triticum timopheevii. The sequence goes on along the minus strand of OY997266.1, from coordinate 628,621,539 downwards.
TTTACAGAGGGAGTACATCCTTTAAGAAACTGTGGGACATATATTTTCAATGACATTGATGATTTTTGGTAATACTAATCAAACCATTACATGGGCATCGAATTGGATATATCTTTTATATACTGGAATTAATGTTTAGTTACTCATTTTTATTATGATTTACTCTGAAAATAGAATCAAATTATCAAATTTACAAATTTTAAAGGCGATGCATGCCTTCGTTCTTCTTACAATTTTGTCATAAATATGGTGAGTATCACGCTTCATTTCGAATATATTTATCATGCTAAATAAGATTATAACTGTATGTACAGAGCATGTACTTGTCTCAAAACCGCGAACCACATGGACGATAATTAGAATTTAAAAATTGAAAACCATTTAAAATATCTTTGAGTATACAACCTCATAATTTTAAAGTATAACTATAGACGAACCTGATGGACTGCAGTATTTGCTGAAGCCTATGTTGCTCTAGTAGTCAATGGAATATTTTTCTCAAAACTACCCAACACATTACCAAGATTGAGCCCAATAGTAATTTCGAAGTAACCTGACCTCTTTCACCACGAAGACCTCGAATGCACCAGGCCATGATGCTGCTTCACTCATGGCGTGCTGGGCACCTCAACGATGTATTATGTATGTCCATCGTCATGTGTACGCGCTCGTCAATGTTGGCCGTATCTATCGTGCTTCTCCTCGTCCGCATAAGATGTATAGTTTCTGATACACGTACACGTGCGTGCTATTGTACGCAAAACCATCTCGTCTGATTCCTGGCTCGCCGGCGACGGTCAGCCAGGCTTCAATATCATACGTGCAGCAGGCCGTCAATGCCACGCCATGAACATGGCACCCAATACTAAACTTGGTCGCTTGCGTTGACACAAGACTTTTTTTTTGAGAAAGAAGGTCGCTTGCGTTGACACAGGGAGTTTTAACTAAACTTGGTCGCGACCGCGTGCAGTGTCCTGCAGCTGTGTAAGCAAGGTAACACTATCTCCTCGCAAAAAGATTAAAAAAAAACAAGGTAACACTATCGGCGTATTTCTTCTCGTCGTTGTTGCTGAACTTTATACGTACGTTGTAGAATTGGTTGGGCATACGGTTGTGCAGCTTAACTATCCGAGTTTAATTTCTAGAATTGACAGGTGATGCACGTGGTTTTCCCCCATTTATTGAGGATCAAGTTTGGTGTGTGGTGAAATCACTCATCAAAAAATATCTTGATACTCATTAAAAATTATGAGGACCATGTTTATCTTGGTACTCATATTAAAATGGTCATATGCATCCCTAGTTGATGTAGAGGCCGGGGAAGTGAAATTCTTCCTCAATTTTAAATGGTCAGACGTATACTCATTTGCGAAGGTTACTCGACTACACTTCAAATAACTGAGCGCTAGTCGGCTCGGGTGGAAACCCTAGCCCCCACCGCCGTCGGGCGCCTCCGGCTTCCCCCTCCCCTCCGCCGCCATTGGAGGAGGCCGCCAGGCGAAGCCTCGGGCGGCTGACGGCGGCGGCGGAGGCCCTCTTTCCTCCTACATCGCATCGGGTGAGGCGGGTCTCCCGCGGCGCCAGGGTGCTCCGCCCTGATCTGCAACACGGCGGCGCGGTCGTTCCTCCGGCAACGGCGCAAGGTGGCGGGTGGTGAGGGGCGGAGGCGGCGGAGCTGCGGGCTTCGTGGAAGATCTGGTGGTGCCGGTCGCTCGGAGGGCTTGCATGGCCATGGCGGTGGAGGTCGCAGTGTCCGGCGGCTCGGCCGGTCGGCGGCGACGGAACAAGGCTGGTGGCAGCGGTGATGATCTGTCTGGATCCCGGGGCGGCGGCCCTAGATGGTGGCGGCGGGTGAAGCTCGGGCTTCTCGCAGCGGCATGGCGTGTTGCAGTCCCTGTCCAAGGCGGATCGGTGACGGCGATCTGATTGCGATTGGTTCGGCTCACAGACGGTGACGAGCGCACGGGATCCATCTCGGCGGCTCTCGCGGTTTGGCGAGGTGGGGGTGGGAGCCCTCCTCCCAGGCTCCAGTGGTGGCACACTTTGGCAGTGGCCGGTGCGCCAGGGCTCCTACGGTGGCACTGCTGTTGCGGCTGGTCGCCGGATCTAGGTGGCTAGATCTGAGGCTTTGAAGGCGGTCGAGACGGTGCACAGGTTGTCAGATGGATTTATTGGGACAGATCGGGTGAAAACCTGGTATTCGGTCGTTGGCCGGAGCCGGTGATGACGATGCCCTTATCATCGTTTCTATCATGAAGGCATCATCGAGGTGAAACTCCCAACCCCACCCAATACCTCCGGGGGAAACCCTAGATCAGTTGATCGGATGACGGCCGCATTCATGTGTCGTTATCCCCTTGGGGGCGGCATTCTTGGAAATGCACTTGGGCTCGAGGGACCAACGGTTGGCTTCTTCGGTGGAGCGGTGTTTTTTTCTACATATTCATGGCGGAGGTTCTTGGCGGCATGGAGCAACGGAGGCTTTGCGTCAGATGTGTGGCGATGGACACGTGCGGAGGTCGAAGCTGTCTGGCGTCGTGGTGGCGTCGGCAGCAGCTAGAACGGGCAAGGTAGATGCAGTAGTAGAACTCTAAAGATGGATTGATGGCGGGTGGCTGCGGCAGCCTCATACCCGACAGGCGTCCTGGTTGAGGAACACGCCAGACTGGTGGGTGCCCATACCCGGTAGACGCCCTGGTTGGGACCTCAGGTCTTAGATGTTAGGTTTGCCTGCGAGGTCTGTTTGGTATTAGGCCCAGACTATCAGCATCCCTTCATCAATTAGATAAGAGTAGCGACAGTTTGTTGCCTAGACGGTGGCTTCGGTCTTACTGTTGTATGACTTTGTAAGGTCTTGTGTGAATAATTAATAAAATGGTTGCATGTATCATTCAGATGCAAAGATTGGGGTCCTCCTTCATTTCTAAAAAAAATACGTGCGTTGTAGCCTTTTTTTGACATACTCGCTATCCTCCTAAAAAAATAAGTGGCCATTGCGAAAGTACTACCTCCACTTCAAAGTATAAAGTTTATTAATTTTCAGAAAAGCCAAACTTCTGTATGTTTGACTATGTTTTGAGAGCAAAAATCAAAAAATACAATGCATAATCAACATCAATAGATTCACCATGACATACATTTTTATATTTTATTTATTTAAGTATTGTACAAGTTGATATAGCTTTCTATAAACTTGGTCAAATATATAAGATATTTAACTTTGTAAAACTTTATACGCATTATATTTTGAAACGAAGGAAAAGGAAGTACAAGGGTTGGTCCAAGGCTGTGTTTGTTATCGGAGAGGATCACGACGATCCAACTTATATGACCAAGTTTTGCCTATTTTATTACTAATACCTTATTATCTCTACTTTCGTCCTTCCACTAGTAGAAAACAGGGCTTTCTTTCAGGCCAGATAAGTCCTTTAGTTCCGGTTCAGTCACGAACCGGTACCCATGGGGGCATTGGTCTCGGCTCGTGCGGCTAAAGGCATTAGTACCGGTTCATGTGAGCCCTTTAGTCCCGGTTTGAGACACGAACCGGGACTAAAGGATGCGATGCCCTTTAGTCTCGGTTCGTATCTCAAACCGGGACTAAAGATTAGACCTTTAGTCCCGGTTTGAGGCACGAACTGGAACTAAAGGGTGCAATGCCCTTTAGTCCCGGTTCGTGTCCCAAACCGGGACTAAAGGTCCCATTTTCAAACTCTACCCCACCCCCCCCCCCCCCCCCCGGATCGGCTTTTCAGTTTTGTAAAAAGCAAAAGAAAATGATAAAGCCTTCAAAAATTAAAATCCTTCAAAATGTATTTATGTTAATACATCTATTAGTTAGGAAAATTAAAAAACTTAAATTTAGACATGTTTTGCAAAAAAGTGTTATGAAAAAGTAAAACGGCCATATCTTTTGCATACGATGCCGAAAAAAACGCATAATATTATCAAAAAAATCAGCATGAAAATACACTTCCAATTTTGACCGCCGTAGGCCTGCTTGCAATTTTTTAGAATCCTCAAATTCTAAAAGGAAAAAAAGACATGCTCAAATTTCTTTTTTTTTAATTTTGGTTAAATCTGGTCAAACTACTTATTGAAGAAGTATTAGTGGTACTAAATAATTATTCAAGAATATTATTGTTATTAAATAATTATTTTGGTATTTTGAATTTTGGTCAAATCTGGTCAAACTCTGGTCAAACTACTTATTCAAGAAGTATTAGTGTTACTAAAGAATTATTGTTTTTTAGAATAATAGTTTCAAACTCAAACAGTGAAACGTGTGACTTCATGCTCAAGCTAAACTCCTGAGGGCTAATAGGATTGACATCTTACTATTGTTAGGAAAACAACAAGTGCAGACTTGGAAACAAGGGGGAATAGAACCTGGAAGTTAAGCGTGCTCAGGCTGAAGTAGTGAGAGGATGGGTGAGCGGCCACGTGAAGGGCCTTTAGTCCAGGTTCGTATAAGAACCGAGACTAAAGGGGGGGCCTTTAGTGACGACGCTTTAGTCCCGGTTTCAGAATCGGGACTAAAGACCCTCTAGAACCGAGACAAATGGACCTTTTTCTACTAGTGTTCTTCTCCCACGGCAGATTACATAATATAAGGCCACTTCCAGTGCATAGGTGATTAGATAAGGTGCTAACATATTAAATAGTTTAGAAACTAATGTCCACAATGCTTAGGTGCTTCACTTGTTGCTGCTAAACTTCCCTCATTTAATGCTTTAGCAACTAAACTATTTCATGCATTGGTGGGTTTCTTTCATTTAATTGCTTTTGCCTAGATTCACGTGATTGTCATTGGTTTTTTTTGGGGTCACCAAACTCACCTCTCTCCTCTCTATTACGTTGCCACTCCAGATTTTTTACCCACATGACAGTCTTAGCATTTGTACAAGGTGGAGCATTGGGAAAGGGCTAAGATCAACATGACAGTTCAACAGGGGAAACTGTGTTGTAGTACTACTTTGTTCATCTAATACTATCAAAGTTGTTGTAGTACAGTATTGCTTATTCTCAGGGCCATAAAATATAAATTTGGCATGGCTCTCTATGATAGATCTCTGTGTTGACTGAGACTTCAAAACTCAATGATGTACTACTACTATTGTTTATTCTTAGGCCTTAAAAATTGTAAATGTTACACTGCTCTCCATTACAGATCTCGGTGTTCACTGTTGACTGAGACTTAAACCAGTCGAGTAAAACTTAACAAAAGCGTTTATTAGGCTGGTCATAGTGGGGAGTAACTTAGACTACTGTCATGCATATGACACTAGTCTAAGTTACTACGTCATAGTGAGAGTAACATAAGTAGTAACATAGATGCCACATAAGCAAAAGTGACGATGTGTCAAGTAGTTAATGAGGAGAGAGACAAATAGAGTAACATAATATGTTACCGTCACCTAGCGGTTTCCAATGCTAAATGAGTCTATGAAGTAATAAATGAAGTGATGCATGACACTACATATATGTTACTACCCACTATAGAGATAGTAACATAGTCTAGTAACATATACATGTTACTAGTCTAAGTTACTCCCCACTATGACCATAATAGTAGTATCATAGATGGCTTCATTTACTAGCTCATAGATTCATCTTGTCTTGGAAAGCGCTATGTTACAGTAACATATTATGTTACTACCTCTCATTAATTACTTGCCACATAAGCAGAATTTTTTCGAAGAGCGCTATGTTACTAGCTAAGTTACTCCCACTATGACCAGACTAACAGGGGTACTCGCGTGATTTCTTACAAGCACGCTGTTTAGCAGCATTGGCAGCTTTACTGTTTCTCACAGAACCACATACAGACTATGGTGAGAAATACGGATCAAAATGTCCTCTGAACATATCTAACACCCAAAGGGAAATGCAGATTAACGTTTATTTAACGCGCGGTGCCAAGTTTCTTCTTCAGCCAGTCCTAGTGTTGGAGCCGGAGCGCGAAGGCCTGCAGCGAGAGGAGCACCTGCTTGAGCCGCTCTCTGGTGTCGGCGTCGACGAGGTTCCCGTCGGCGTCGAACTTGGGCGGGTCCTCGTACGCCCTGACCTGGAGCTCCGGCTTGTTGATGAAGTGGATGTCCAGGAACACCCCGATCTGGCGGAGGTGGAACGCGGCCCTGCCCCCGCCGCAGCTGCCACCGGCGGAGATGATCGCCGCCGCCTTGTCAGCCCATCCCTTGTGCTTGCCCCTCGACGCCCAGTCCAGCGCGTTCTTCAGCGTGGCCGTGACGGAGTAGTTGTACTCGGGCGAGGCGAAGAGGAAGCAGTCGGCGGCACGGACCCTGTCCCGGAACGCCTCGACGTCCGGCGGGAAGCCGTCGCCGTCGTCCGTCTCCAGGTCCGGGTTGGACATGGGCAGGCCGGAGATGTCGACGTGGTCGATTTGCAGCCCCGGGATGGACTCCTCGCACAGCTCCTCGGCCGCGCGGATGAGGCCGCCGTGCCACGAGCCCTTGCGGAGGGAGCCGCTGAAGGCGGCCACCCGGAGGGTGGTGGTGGGCGTAGGCTTAGCCGCCGGCGATGACGCCATGGCTTCCATGGTTGAATCTTCTCGTGTCATGTGCTCTGGGTATAAGTAGGCGTATGACTGGGTTTCATCGTCAACGTTGGGCTGCGCTCGCCGATTCACCCACCGACAGTGTTTATTATACTTCCTACTAGTACTATAAAACAGAGCAATGAGTGAGAGCCCCGACTTCATTTCATAGAAAACATTTTTGTTTCAAGAGAGAGCGACGTGGCCGGCTTCTGATTCATCTACCCATCTTCATTTCATTGCGATGTTTATCATTTTATTCTATACGTATTGTGCACAAGTGGTTCGTTTGGCATCATGCATATTCCCAATCAGTAGCTGGGTAATGTCATACGTATTGCTCAAGCTTGGTTATGGGTAAAAGTAATCATCATCTCCACGATTCTACGACCAACGTACGCAAAGTGATATGGTGCATCATCGTATAATTACACCATTTTTGTAACCCTTTTTCTTTCTGCACGTTCTGTGGTGGCCGGTGTGCCGGTTGTACTGGGGTACTAGACACTAGTTAATCAATCTGGGAGCACACTTATTTTGGCGAGGCTATGGAGCTGATAGATGCCATTGCTCATTGACGATTGGTCCTCCCGGGGCCAACGAACCTTCACTGGTCCGCGGTCGTATCTTGGATTGCACGTGCGTATATGTCTGGTGGACTGCACGTGCATATTGATCACTCATTCACTGCCTACCATATTGTGACGGCACGGCTGCTCGATTGCCGCCTCGACCACTAGCAAAGAAAACAGTGCATATTAGGTAGTCAAAAGTGGAAGTGGTAGCAGTCCGGACGCCACAACCCCCTTCCCCAACCCCAACCCCCCACTTTGTATCCGGTTTACGGGAAAAAGTGCATCTGGACAGCCGAGCGGAATGGTAGAGGACCGCGTTGGATGGCAACACACATCCAGACTACGTGGTACATACGTATGCGGGTGGGTTGAGGGTCGTGTTGGAGATGCCGTGATGCATTCTAAGTTACCATATAAGTTTGTTGCACACAATTCAAGTTTGAACCCAACTATGATCTCACGATCTTTGTGGGCATCTTATCTGTTCTATTTTGCATTTTTTCTACATTTTACTTCAGAAATATCTACAAAGATACTACTAGTTAGGCATATACTCTACACAGACATTTATAACAATAGGAAAGTACACTATAACACATCGAAAATTCATACTAATCCACAAAGGAATATGAGTGTGTCAAATATTTTGTTTAGTTCTATGAGAGACAGAATTCAACAAATTTTCTTAAGAATGTCCCCGTCGAGATTCCAAGGAAAAATGAGCATGATTTTGCCACAAAATACAACATCAATTTAGCTCGACTCAATTTGCAAAGATACATTTGAGTTGTAACATAAAATACATAGCCTTAGAATTTAGCACATTATTATTTTGAAAACAATGTACATTTTTTTAAATATGCTTTCATGTTGACTTAGCATGTAAAAAAGTTTAATATAAATAAGTGGAAACTATTGTTCTAAACTCCCCATGCTGACTATATATTTTATTAACTAAAATATGTAATTACGAATATCGAATCAGGGGAAAGCAAGACCAACAAGAGTGCGAGATCCACGAAGGCTTTGTCCACAGACTAGGACGACGTCGTCATCCTGATCAGGAAGCGGGCGGGCTCCATAGAGCAATTAATTGGTCAGCATCATCTCAATGTAATTAGTATGTTAGAGCGAGGATTTAGAAGGCGACCTGTCTACTATATTCAAGAAAGTGTTTTTAGGCGCTGCTTAAGCGCTAAGCGATAGCTAAACACTTCGCTTCTGCCCTAAGCAGAAGTTTTAGCGTTAATCGAAAAAAGCGGGATTTAGCGTCCGCTTTACCACTGAGCGCTCGCTAAGCGGTCGTTGAGCGCGCTTAAGCGTTCAAAAAGCAAGGAATGGGCCACGGGCTGGAGGTAGAGGGGGGGGGGGGGGTGTATAAAGGCCTGGCCCAATACTGGCCTGTTCGGCTAGGGTTTACTGGGTTAGAAGGGGAGGGGGGAGAGGAGAGCTCCGGTGGCGGCTGCTCCTGTTCTGCATCCAACTCAGCTCCATGCATTCTTCCTCCTCGTCCCCGGACTGGATCCGAACTACTGCTTGGGCTGGGCTAGGGCTGCTGTTTGGCTGCTGTTGTTTGCTTATAGCTGCCATTTATCTTATATGCTCTAAGACATATTATGCATTTATGCTTGCTGTGTGAACCACTGAACCGTATCCTTATGTATCATTTGGCTATTTGTTGTGATGTGTGAACCACTGAACCTCAACCTTATATGCTATTTCAGATTTTCAGTTACCTATGTGCTATATTTCCTGTTTTCTTGTGCATATTATTCAAAAACAGCCAAATTTTGGCCAATTAAAAAAAAAAGGTTAAGCTGCGCTTAAGCGGCCATTGCTCTAAGTTGTGGCCTTCCGCTCCGCTTACGCTTACCGCTTTCTTCAACATTGTGTGCATCTCATCGGACCTGTCGTTGAGTCGGCCATGCCCCAACACCGACGAGCGCGCCCACAAGGACATACATGCAATCCATGTATCGTGCCGCGCTCTCGAAGCTTCCTGTTGTCCGCTCAGCTCTACGAGGCTTGGTCTCCTACAACTCTAGTGGACCTCCTACCACCGCCCTCCTTAAGAACTTGGTTGTCCCGTGATATCTCCGTGCCTAGCCTCATACGGACCCGGTGGACCTCCCACCGCACCGTCCTAAAGCTCTCGTCCCGGTTGATTTCCACTACCTGCGAGCCGAGCGTACGGTCGCTTCCCATTCCCCATCATTTTGCCAACATGTCGTGCGATGGGATTTTTTTCAATATTATTGACACTAGTTGACATGGAATTCACTTCCCCAATATTTTTTTTCTAATATTAAAATGTTGAAAACTGAGTCAATTAGTAATGACTCGGCCAGTGTACGCATGACGTCAGACGAAAACCGATCGACGCGGATCCAGTTGAAACGCTCATTTGGTGGAGGCGGGCGGGAGACGGACGGCTGATCTTTAGAATGCTTCCCCAGTTATTCGAGTCTTATCGATCTAGTGGTAGTTTTTTAACCGAACAGTTGTACTATGGGTGGTGTCTTGTCGGGTTTGAACCCATTCCATGTTGGGCATCGGTCTCACTATATATAAACCAATGGAAAACCCCAAAAACTTTTGCAAGTTAATGTGGTAGCAAAATCTCTTCTCTCATCGAGCTCTAGGGTATGGTCTATTATGGCATGTGCTGATGACAAGCATATCATATATAATTTGCAACGTCATGCAAGAATCATGTTTATCATGGTACTACTATGAGCAAACACATTGATACACAAATATCAGTACAACATTGGTGCGCACAATAAGACAAGATGGAGGCCAACTACATATGCACCAATGATCAACTAGGTGATACTCTCAGAAGAAAAAAAAATGGTGTACCTTAAGCTTTTGAATTTGATCACTACCTCCGACGGAGAAAAAGGCCGTCGTTGGTGGCGGCGTCTGATATTAAAGTAGTATGACTCACATCCATCAAACAAGGTCACGTCCACAACACACCGTGCAACTGGATAAAGCTGGAGGGTGGCGGCGAGGCGAGGAGAGGAGAGGAGAGGACTGAATGCATGTGTGTGCTCGAACGCTTTGTCCGAGCCAACCAAGGGGTGACAGGAGCGGAGGTAGATTGAAACGGATTTTTTGTTAAAAGAGACCACCTGCCGAATCAAAATGACAAAAATGACCACCTCTGAATCAGATTGACAAAAGAGACACCCTCGGCCGGGGCGGCAGGCGCGCCAGGCGACACGTGGCACCTGCCGCCACGCCGTGAGGCGGCCGGCCGCACCGCCGCGCTGCCAGGAGGCAGCCTGCGCATTAAAGTTTTCCAGCGTCTCGCCACACAGGACGGAACGGAGCTGGGTAAGGTGGACCCTGCCGCCACCGTATGAGGCGGCCGGAACTGTAGTTGCTGCCACCATTGCATGCACGGGTTGGGTCACTGAGTGGCATCATTGCATGCACGGGTTTTACTGGATGCATTTTCGGTGCTAGCTAAGATCATCTCTAGTGATTACGCTGATTGGACGACAAAAAAGCTGCTATGTCCGGTTCAAGCAAATGCGCTCCAGTGTGTGTGGTACACATAATACGGTGCCAGCAGCTACAATGCCGGCCCACCCGTCCCGCGTGCGGCAGCAGCAGTGTATCAGCCCGAGCGTAGCAAGTACAGTGGCGGCCGCCTCAAACGGTGGCGGCGTGTCCAACCAGACCAGTCCCTGTTCCGTTGCCGCCTGGAATCCTGTCGCCAGCGACTCGCCGCCTGGCAGCGTGGCGGCGGGGCCGGCCGCCTCACGGCGTGGCGGCAGGTGCCACGTGTTGCCTGGCGCACCTGCCGCCACGGTCGTGGGGGTCTCTTTTGTCAATCTGATCCAGAGATGGTCTTTTTTGTCATTTTGATCCGGCAGGTGGTCTTTTGACGAAAAATCGATTGAAACGTGAGTGGGTAGGGGCGCGACATTCTTCGACTGCGGCCCGCACGCCATCCTCTCATGGGCTACCTGACGGCCATCGTCGGCTTGGTTGGCCGACGGGGGAGTCTGGCATGCATGCATGTCTTTGGCTGAATTAACCAAACTGCCCGTGCGTCCGATCAGTAATCCTTGGTCTTGCCGACCGAGTCAACTGCGTATATCCCTCGGTCGGTACGTCGATCAGTAGCTTAGCTTTTTTTTTTTGAGCAGATAGAGCTAGCTTAGCTTAGCTAGGGTACAAGACCAGGCGCGCGGACCAAATCCATGCCGCCGGTGCTAAGGAGGGCACCCACGACGACATCCATATCTATCTGTTTCCTAGCGATCAGCAGACTTCTCTTTTTTTCTTCTTGGAGAACAACAAGAAGAAGAAGTCCTCCGCTCCTCCGAGCTAGTGTTGGAGCCGGAGCGCGAAGGCCTGCAGCGATAGGAGCACTTGCTTGAGCCGCTCCCTGGTCTCGGCGTCGACGAGGTTGCCGTCGGCGTCGAACTTGGGCAGGTCCTCATACGCCCTGACGTGGAGCTCCGGCTTGTTGATGAAGTGGATGTCGAGGAACACCCCGATCTGGCGGAGGTGGAACGCGGCCCTGCCCCCGCCGTAGCTGCCACCGGCGGAGATGATCGCCGCCGCCTTATCCGCCCAGCACTTGTGCTTGCCCCTCGACGCCCAGTCCAGCGCGTTCTTCAGCGTGGCGGTGACGGAGTAGTTGTACTCGGGCGAGGCGAAGAGGAAGCAGTCGGCGGCGCGGACCCTGTCCCGGAACGCCTCGACGTCCGGCGGGAAGCCGTCGCCGTCGTCGCTCTCCAGGTCCGGGTTGGACATGGGCAGGCCGGAGATGTCGACGTGGTCGATCTGCAGCCCCGGGATGGACTCCTCGCACAGCTCCTCGGCGGCGCGGATGAGGCCGCCGTGCCACGAGCCCTTGCGGAGGGAGCCGCTGAAGGCGGCCACGCGGAGGGTGGTGGTGGGCTTAGGCTTCGCCGCCGCCGCCGACGATGACGCCATGGCTTCCGTGGTTGAATCCTCTCGTGTCATATGCTCTGGGTATTAATAGGAGTACGACTGGGTTTCATCGTCAACATTGGGCTGCGCTCGCTGATTCACCCACCGACAGTGTTTATTATACTATTATAAAACAGAGCAATGAGTGAGATGCCGACGTCATTTCATAGAGAACCTTTTGGTTTCAAGGAGAGAGCGACCTGGCCGCCTTCTGATTCATCTACCCATCTTCATTTCACTAGGGGTTGGGGCGCGCCTCTTGAGGGGCAGCTGGGCGGTGCCAGCTAGTGGGTGCACCTTTCACATACATTTTTGTTCTGCTTAACATGTCTGATGTTGATGTTAATTAAGCAACTGGCATTTGAAACAGAGAATAGGAGTAGAAATTAATAGATATATACAAAAGAGTGCCATTATGGATCTGAACAGGTGGATGTAAACCACATGACTGAGAATAGTAGAGTTTACATAGGCAACGGTATAGCTTTCGGATCTTCAAAAGCATGAGATAGCAGGGTCCAAAAGTAAACCATCGGTTAATCACGAGCATTATTCGGAGTACTGTGCTAGATTATATTCACACAGGAACTGCAGTGTCTGCGATGGTGGATCTAGAGGCAGTGCACGGTGAGAGCACGCGGCGCTTTGAAGTGACCTTGAAATGAAAAGCACAGATGTCTCCTTCGCGAATGTTGGCACGACGGCGAAACTCAGACCAGCTGGTGGTTATAGTGGCCCTCTTGTCAGTTCCTAGCATAATGCGACATTCGATGCGTAAACGGGCATCGTCAAATCTGACCATGAGTGTATCATTGTTCGGATGAATGTAGTCCAGCAGGTTGTCTTCAATATATTGTACCTGAAAGTAATGTTACAAGAAAGCATGCGATTTAGATGAATACAGATTGTTCTGTGATATGGAAGATAAGAGTGTTTTTGTGGTTACCATGCGGTGGCCTGGCTTAGCAAATGTGTTCTTGATTGTGCACATGTAGTACTTGATGTCTGTCTCCTTGTGCCAGAACATAGCATAGAGAGCGTCTACCTGGTGTTCATAGAGCTTAACCTCATTACCCCTGTAACAATGATCTTCAAGCTCTCCGAAGTACTGGATCGCACAAAGTGTTCCTGCAATCAGTTCAATTTAGGTGAGAAGCAAGTTATGTACCGTTTGCATAATGTGATTGTTTATTTGGGAAAAAAATTTAAGCTATATAACAGCGTAGGCAGGGCATAGACATGAAGTCATATAAGTTAGTTGAAAATTAATTTTCGAAATGAGACATGTGGAAGTTCTGAAATATAGGAGATGGTGAAAGCAATTTGTAAAGCCTTACATGCTGAAAGTAATCAGTACAAAAGAAAAGAAACATTGAGTAAGAAAAAGTAGAAGAGAGCAATGAGCAGCAAAGGAAATAAATATTGATCTAGCAGATGTAGTGAATAGTTGAAGGCAGTCGATAAAGAAGTATGGTGATACTCCCTCCGGTCCTTTTTACTCTGCATATTAGGTTTGTCTAAAGTCAATCTCATTCAACTTTGACCAAGTTTACATAAAAAATTATTGACATTTACATAACAACATCAACATCATTAGATTCATCTCGGAATATATTTTCATATTATATTTATTAGATATTATAGATGCTAATAATTTCTAATATAAATTTGGTCAAACTTAGCTAAGTTTGACTTTCGGCAAATCCAATGTGCAGAATAAAAAGGACCGGAGGGAGTACATGGTAGATTATGATCCTATGACAAATAAGGCATGTGCTCACCCCGGATGTACTCTGGCTGGTCATTCTCTTTACTCTGTTCATTGTATGATACAATATAGCGTTAGAAATGTGAAATGTGATTTTTCCCACTGGAAATTGTGAAGCATAAGAATGAAGCTATTTACTTTAGAAAAGGAGTAAAACGGAAAGCGGCAGTGATGAATCTGAAACATATTTTGTAACTTATAAAATTTAGCAGAAAGGTAGTGTGCTATGTTGTCTGAATTAGGCATCAAAAGATAAATTTCAGAAATGAGAAACAACAGCAACAGCTTAAGAAAAGAAATACTTGTCACATATAGTAATGTTTCACTGCAGCCTCTAACTAATCGTGAAATGATTCATCATAAACATCGGATCCATGTTGCTCGAGGCGCTCGTGAGCACCGTGTGTATCTGCTAGCGAAATCTGCTGAACATGAACTATCACATTCAATTCCTGGAACATGAGTTCATACTCTTAACTGAATGAAAAGCATAAGAGGTTGTTTGGCTTCTGCCGATGCCCGCCCCGCCAACCATGGGCTAGCCAAAAAATTGGTGGACGTTTCGGCCGCCCCCGCGTTGCCAATGATTTGGTGGAAAACTGAACGCAGACGGCTGACAAGTGGCGGGCGAGCCAATTTATCGGCGCCAATCGATACAAACGCCCATCGCTCGGTCAACGCCGATTATTTGGTTGGGCAAGTATTGGAACCAATCCAAACAGACCCTAATATACAGAAAAAATATAGTAGTTCTTAGAAGAAGTGTACACCTCTTTAATCTACCACAAGGAGCTCCTACAAAGGAAAAGAATGAAACATAACATCAACCGGTGCTTTTATACGAAAAACACGGATTAAATTACCTATGAATCACAGAATACAACATTGATATCTTCAAGGCAGGGCTTCACGTGTTCACACCGCACATACTGTGGTAGCTTATAATCTGTTCTAGACCATTCATCTTTCAATGTTTGGACAATCGATTATGAAAAAGATGATCAAATCTATATGGTCGTCATAACAACTAATTCACACTTAAAAATGTTTTTACATGTAACGACTGGAAGCAAATGCAGCTGCTAAGCTATGATGATCCATTCCCAAAAATTGGGGTGAAATTAGTATAACTGTGATGATAATGCTCACAAAGAATCTTTTTCCAGCAGATTAATTTTGTAGCTTCTCAACAGATAGAAATAGGAAAGGAAGAACTATAATAAAACATTTGAACTACAACAGAAGCAATAAATATTTGTGATGGCATCAACACCTTATTCGAAAAGAGTTGGTATACACTTTGTTTATGCAAACATATTTAGAAATTCAATCATCCATAGAGGAAGATTAAAATTGGTGTACCTGCAAAGAAGCAAAGCAACTTGTGGAAGGCGTCAACGTCGTGTCAGCCAAAAACAACGTCTCCCTTGAGCGACACTGACGCGCACCTTATTGAGTTGGATTTCACAAAGATTGGAGTGGCTGCTTCGCTCATGCTATCGGAAAATGGGGTTCCTACAGAAGAATTGGTGTGTGCAGGACTGCCAACCTACAATTAACCATGATCAGAATAATCCTTTTAACCAAGCGTTGTAATTGAGCACCAAAAGACTCTTATGGTGGGAGTGTTTGCATGGGACATTTGTACTGCAGATCAGGAGCATACCTTTGATTTGGTGTTCTGTATATGCATCCGTACACACTGGATGAAATGCAACGTGACCTCATTGTAATCAGTTATAGGTCTGAAATGGAAAAATTATATCCAGTTAGCATGCTTCAGTGCATCACTGGAACATGAACATAATTTTTTTGCAAAACAATACCTGACTGCAAAAGCAGTAGAACGCTTCTTATGTTGCACTCCCTTGAGGCTACCAATGACGGCAACATACATACCATTCCCTAATTAACAACAAATATCAGGGTGATGATCCTTCAAAGAGGAAGGCGGTAACTTTCCTCAACAAATGAAGATAGTGTATGCATGACAAGCAAAAAAAATGAAGGTTACAAGTGATGCATATTGAATAGCAGCAATTTTAGAAGAATCTGCAACATCGTTCAACTCGTAAAACATATCAAAATTGACAAAGATGTGAAACTGATACCTATTGCTGAGAGAGGATACTATCAAGTATGATTAGCCACAAAGTTCTTGTCTATATAGTAGAATGATGTTACAAATCCTGAACTTATAGTACTACTAACTGTTAATTGCTGGCAGGAACTTTGAAATATCATTGACCACAAAGCCCTTGGCCGGAGCAAAATGCAAAAGGCGAACATAAAATTCAGTTTGCCTGAAGAAAGGGACCTCATGAGGCTATCACCTGGCTCTGTCAGAAGGCCGCTGTGCGCAATTGCAAGAGACGGCTAATAGTAGGGTGGTCTGGGTACTCAGATCAAAAATGATTTTGTAGCATTGCCGAAATGAAGGTGCATCCAGAAACAAATTTCAGAAATAAGAAGCAGGAGCAATAGCTTAAGAAAAAGTACATGTTACGTAGAGTAATATTTTCATACAACCAGGTTGAAATTTCAGAGTTCTTGGGAATTAGAGAGAGAGAGAATAGAGAGATGGCAGCCTAGCACCTGGGGCAGGAATGAGACGGCAGGCAGGCGAGGGCGAAGGGATACATGAGGAAGCCAGCGCACCTTTGGCACCGCTGGTGCCCAATATCCGCCGTCTTGCCGTTGTTGCAGGCTGATTGGTGTCACAGCCTGGTTTTTGCCCTCGTTTCTTTGCTTGATTTTCAGCTGAGTTGATTTTGGATTTGGAGTTTTGAATCATTCCATTTGGACTTAACCACTTGGGTATTCCTTGATTTTCACCCAAGTGTCCCCTCTCCTCCTCAAATCCATCATTTCACCCCTGGCCAACCGAACAATGTTGCTTGGAATATTTTTCTTAAATGAAAAATATTCATTTTTGCCTCCAAAAACCTAGCTAAACTCCTTGAGCTCCAAAGCAACCCTAATTTCTCTTGCCCCAAAAATCCTGAGAAAAATCCCAAATATTCTTTGGACCCTAGGGCTCATTTCCGAGCAAAAATATTTCACCACTCTTTGAAGTATTTTGGCTACAGAAAATAAAATCACTTCTGGGCTGAAATGGTAGTTTCTACAGCAACTACATTTTACTAGCTCCAATGTAGCTGGTTTTCCCTGAGCTTATTTACCTTAGTAAGAGTCAGTAAAACCCCAAAGCTCAGCCCTTGAATCCCTGTGGTTTGACCACAGTAACTCCCCAAAGTTTCTGTCCAGTAACTTAACTTCATCACCATTTTACTTCTACTGCACCTGGAACCAAACCGAGCCGTGCTAACACCTAAGTTTACTAAGGACTACACGCCAGACATCCTTGTTAGTGCATAGGTAGCCTGATGTCACGGTCCACGTGGTGACCGCGTTCGTCCGAGCGTGCTGGCATGCCAAACGCGCGCTCTGCGCGTCGCTAGCTCCTCTGTTGAGCGTGTGCTCGCTGCTCGGCCGGCCAGAGCGTGCCACCCCTCGCCACCATCCTCGTCTCCACCCCCATAACTCCACCCTGCTGCTCGCCGACGCCGGAGCTCGCCGCAGCGAGCATGGGCACGGTCCGGCCAACGGAACAATGCGCGTGCACTGTGTTCGTCTCTTTCCCCCTCATTCCTGTGCTCGTTCGCGCTCGCGTACAGTTGCTGCGTGACCTCCGTCGCCTTCTCCATCGCTCTCTGGCACCATTCGTCGCCGGGCCCCGGGGACAGGTGTCCTCAGGCAGAGCCTGAGCCCTCCTCGCTGCCCCGCCTATAAAAGCCCCCCTCCGCAGCCTCCCGGAGCATCGCAGCTCACTCCCACTCCCTCCTAGAGCCACTAGAAGCCGCAGCCCGGCCGGGCAGGCCGCGGGCTGCCGTCCCCGAGCCGAGCTCGCCGGCGATCCCCTCTGGATTGTTCCCGCAGCTCCGACCTCTCCCAAGCCAAGGCGACCCCGCTAGGGCCTCCGCCTCTCTTCCGTGAAGCCAACGCGCCTAGCTAGAGCCCCCGGAGCCGCCCCAAGCCACCGTCTTCTTCAACTCCGGCAACCTCCGCCCTCTGTCGCCGCTGGAGAGGACAAATCCGATGCCGTCCAGCCACCGTTAGCCACGCTACAGGTACGGGCAGGTGCGTAATAGCCTTCTCCGTCGATCTCTCCCTCTCATTTGCCTCCAAGAAGTCTCATCGCCGGCGTGAGCTCCGGCGAATCGCCGTTCCCCTCTGTTTCCCTCTCCCCTCCCTCCGGCCTGACTAGCGGGGCCCGCTAGTCAGCCACTCACTACGCCGCGAAGCGGTATGAGTGGTGGCACCCCGGGAGATTACGCCTTCGACGTCACCCCCTCTATTTTTATTTTCAAATTCATTTAAATTCCAGGAGACTTCAAATGGCCATAACTTTTATTCTACAAGTCCAAATGCAGTGATTCTTTTTGCATCGTGTTCTGTGTCCAAAAATCTAATAGCACCCAAAAGATGGGATTTTTCCTTGCTGTCTAGATTTTCTGGCAAATTTCAGAAGGTTTCTTGATATTTTTCTTTTGTGGTTTTTGAATTTTTTTCAGAAGAACCAGCTTGTCTTGAGGATCACCAGGAGCTTTGTGAACCTCATCAGTGCTAAGGCAAGCCACAGTAACATTTTTATGGTGCCACTTCAATATTTATGATTTTCATACTTGAACTTATGAATATTGATGCATTTAAATTATTTATATTATAAATATATTCCATTATATGCTTGTTATGTTAAAATACTTGAACTTCAGAATGTTTGAACTAAAAAAAAATATTGTTGGCATGATAAGGAGAACTTAGTTGCAAGTGATAAATAAATAATATGGTCATAGAGTTTGATGAGTAATTTAAATATTATTTTTGCATGAGGTAAAATGACGATAATGCTAGAAATGGTTCTGGTATAAGTAAAGAGAGGTTTTAACCAGAATAGTAGCATGAGTTTATGGTGGCTCCGTGGGAGCGTGGTTGGTGCAGTCTTTGCACGGTTATGTGATGCATATGTTAAGTGATGCATAGTATGGCAGTATTGACACCGGTTATTTTCTTTTCACATTAAGTTGAACCTGATTAATAATTCAACTTGAACATGTTGTTGACCGGGTCGTGGTGCCGCTGAAACGAGTCTTTCCCAGAGCAACCACATTTGCCGGTATGGGACGACCTTAATGCGTTTCATTGTCGTGCCTCTGGTCGGTGCCTCAATTTAGGGAAGGTTATGGGCATGCTGTACCCTGGCCCGGTAGGTAAGCATAACCTTGTGAGCCCGTTGTTAAGTTAATTTTGGTACCGGATCCCAGAGTGGATCGTGGCCACGACGGTGGTCGAGGTGTCTGGAGGTAGACACGGGGCCACCCAGGACTAGCCCGGTGGGGTCTGAGTCGGAAGGGACGGGAGAGTGTTTTTTTTTTGCCATAACAATCTACGACCAAGCCCATCAACAAAGGCCAACAAGCCACCGCTCACATATGAGCATCAAAAGATAAAGTTTCCTCGCAGGGAACAAAGAGCAAAGCTAGTAATGTGGAAGAGGAAGAGGACGCCCTCTCCTTCAGCGTGCCTCCTCTTTTTGGCTTGCATCACAGATACACAGCAACCTTGACACGCTGTTCTTCAGCATGTCCACCCCAGCTCGTAGATCCACCGCATCCTCCTGCCTCAGCAAACCTGCCCAATAGCATGGAAGAGCACAAGCAGAAAAGATGCACTCAGAAGGAGATTTGAGAGGTCTAACTTCAAACGTAGATCTATTGCGACAAGACCAAATTGCCCAACATAAAGCGACAATACCAACAGTATAGAAAGTCTCCCCTTCTGGGAAAAAAGTGTAACACCAAGAGTAAGCCTGCCACATATTGTTTGGACACTTTTCGGTGCCAATCATACATGCAATCGTACTCCAGGTTATCCTAGCAAGTAAAGAAAAAATGCTGGGAAGTCTCTCGATCCCCACAAAATCAACGTTTAGGGTTCCCCTTCCACCCCCAATGTTTCATGACATCTCTAGTTAGAATTGAATCCTGAAACATTTGCCACATAAAAATCTTAATCTTCAGGGGAATGCCAGCTTTCCATATCCATCTATAGTCACAGCCTGCAATATTTTCTCCATAAAAGAGTACACTGATCTAGTTGTGAAAGACAATTTAGGACCCAAAGCCCATTTGATGCTATCCGTTTCTTTAGAAATACAACTTTTTTTGGTAGTATCAACCATCATCTTCCATTGCTCATTTAGATCAGATCTTAATCTCCTTCTAAAGAAGGATATGGGGTCAGCCTCCAGACATGCATCCAAAGTGTAGTCAGGGTAGTTACGTATCGAAAACAAGCGGGGGAATTGATCCACAAAAGGTATCTCATCCACAATAGGATCCATCCACAACCTGGCAACATCACCAGAACGGATGATTACCCGTCTCCCGGCCATATACAGGTCCTTGTCTTTCATAATAGCTTTCTAATGTCTACTACGCAACCTTCTTCTTGTAGACTCGTGTTGGGCCTCCAAGCGCAAAGTTTTGTAGGACAGTAGCAAATTCCCCTCAAGTGTATGACCTAAGGTTTATCAATCCGTGGGAGGTGTAGGATGAAGATGGTCTCTCTCAAACAACCCTGCAACCAAATAACAAAGAGTCTATTGTGTCCCCAACACACCCAATACAATGGTAAATTGTATAGGTGCACTAGTTCGGCGAAGAGATGGTGATACACGTGTAATATGGATGGTAGATATAGGTTTTTGTAATCTAAAAATATAAAAACAGCAAGGTAGCAAGTAAAAAAAGTGAGCGAAAATGGTATTGCAATGCTCAGAAACAAGGCCTAGGGTTCATACTTTCACTAGTGCAAGTTCTCTCAACAATGAGAACATAATTAGATCATATGGCAATCCCTCAACGTGCCACAAAAGTCACACCAAAGTTCGTATCGCGGAGAACATAAGATGAAATTTCTTGTAGGTTACGGAACCACCTCAAAGTTATTCTTTCTGATCGATTTATTCGGCTATTCCTATAAGTGTCACAAATAGCCCTAGACTTCATATTAAAATAACACCTTAAGACACACATCAACCAAAACCCTAATGTCACCTAGATACTCCAATGTCACCACAAGTATCCACGGGTTTGATTATACGATATGCATCACACAATCTCAGATTCATCTATTCAAACCAACACAAAGAACTTCAAAGAGTGCCCCAAAGTTTCTACTGGAGAGTCAAGACGAAAACGTGTGCCAACCCCTATGCATAAGTTCACAAGGTCACAGAACCCGCAAGTTGATCACCAAGACATACATCAAGTAGATCGCGTGAGTATCCCATTGTCACCACAGATAAGCACATGCAAGACATATATCAAGTGTTCTCAAATCTATAAAGACTCAATCCGATAAGATAACTTCAAAGGGAAAACTCAATCCATTACAAGAAGTTAGAGGGGGAGAAACATCATAAGATCCAACTATAATAGCAAATCTCACGGTACATCAAGATCGTGCCAAATCAACACGAGAGAGAGATATCAAACACATAGCTACTGGTACATACCCTCAGCCCCGAGGGTGAACTACTCCCTCCTTGTCATGAAGAGTGACAGGATGATGAAGATGGCCGCCGGAGATGGTTTTCCCCTCCCGCAGTGTGCTGGAACGGGTTCCCGATTGGTTTTTCGTGGCTACAGAGGCTTGCGGCGGTGGAACTCCCGATCTAGGTTTATTTCTGGGGTTTTCTATATTTATAGGAATTTTTGGCGTCGAGAACAAGTCGGGGGGGTCCACGAGGAGCCCACAAGACTCGAGGGCGTGCCTAGGGGGGTAGGGCGCGCCCTCCACCCTCGTTGAGGCCTCTTGGCTCTTCTGGCTCAACTCTTTTGCTTCGGGAGCTTCTTCAGTTCCATCAAAAATTACCGTAAATTTTCAGCTCATTTGGACACCGTTTGATATTCCTTTATTGCGAAACTCAAAAAGAAGGAAAAAAACAGAAACTGACACTGGGCTCTAGTAAGTTAGTCCCAAAAATCGTATAAAATAGCATATAAAACATCAAAGATGGATAATATAATAGCATGGAACAATAAAAATTATAGATACGTTGAAGACGTATCAAGCATCCCCAAGCTTAATTCCTGCTCATCCTCGAGTAGGTAAATGATAAAAACAGAATTTTTGATGTGGAATGCTACCTAACATATTTATCCATGTAATATTCTTTATTGTGTCATGAATGTTCAGATTCAAAACAACAGTTTAATATTGACATAAAAACCAATAATATTTCAAGCATACTAACAAGGCAATTATGTCTTCTCAAAATAACATGGCCAAATAAACTTATCCCTACAAAATCATATAGTCTGGCTATGCTCCATCTTCATCACACAAAGTATTCAAATCATGCACAACCCCGATTACAAGACAAGCAATTGTTTCATACTTTTGATGTTCTCAAACCTTTTCAACTTTCACACAATACATGAGCATGAGCCATGGACATAGCACTATAGGTGGAAAAGAATATGGTGGTTGTGGAGAAGACAAAAAGAATGGGATAGTCTCACATCGACTAGGCGTATCAATGGGCTATGGAGATGCCCATCAATAGATATAAATGTGAGTGAGTAGGGATTGCCATGCAACAGGTGCACTAGAGCTATAAGTTTATGAAAGTGAGGGAGTCCTGGATTAGGGGGTCCTCGGATAGCCGGATTATATACTTATGCCGGACTGTTGGACTATGAAGATACAAGATTGAAGACTTCGTCCCGTGACCGGGTGGGACTCTCCTTTGCGTGGAAGGAAAGCTTGGCAATTCGGATATGTAGATCTCCTTCTCTGTAACCAACTCTGGGTAACCCTAGGCCCCTCCTGTGTCTATATAAACCGGAGGGTTTAGTCCGTAGGACAGGAACAATCATAATCATAGGCTAGCTTCTAGGGTTGAGCCTCTACGATCTCGTGGTAGATCAACTCTTGTAATACTCATATCATCAAGATCAATCAAGCAGGAAGTAGGGTATTACCTCCATCGAGAGGGCCCGAACCTGGGTAAACATTGTGTCCCCCGCCTCCTATTACCATTAGCATTAGACACACAGTTCGGGACCCCCTACCTGAGATCCGCCGGTTTTGATTCCGACATTGGTGCTTTCATTGAGAGTTCCACTGTGTCATCACGGTAAGGATTGATGGCTCCTTCAATCATCCACAACGATGCGGTCCAGGGTGAACTATTCCTTCCTGGACAGATATTCGTATTCGGCGGCTTCGCACTACGGGCCAACTCGCATGGCCACCTGGAGCCGATCGATAGCTATCCCCCTGGCCATCAGGTCAGGTTCGGAAGCCTGAATTACACTGCCGACATTCACGGGGACTTGATCTTCGAAGGATTCGAGCCCATAACTGGTGCACCCTATGGTCACGATGAGCATGACCTAGATCTGGCATCGGACGGTGTTCAGGAGATTGCACCTGCGGCTGCCCTGGCTTTAAATCTGGAGCAGGTCGTGCCATCCGAGGACGGGTGGATGGACCCCGCCATGGAGGCCGCACACTTAGCGGTGATAGAGCCAAACACATATCGCACTTCCAAGGAGGTCTGTTTCATCGGACCCTCGGATTCGTCTTCGGTCATAGGCTCCGAACCGCGCGCATCCGTGCCCCTCGAACCCGCCTGGGCACCGATCATGGAGTTTAGCTCCACGGATATTTTTCAGCACTCACCCTTGGGAGGCATGCTAAAATCATTAAAATCTCTCTCCCTGTGAGGGGACTCTTGGCCAAACTGTGTCCGGCTTGAGTGGGGAGCGGACGACGAAGAAATTCGTTACCCACCCACGACCCACTTAATAGCCACTGTCAAAGACTTAACCGACATGCTTGATTTCGACTCCGAAGACATCGACGGTATGGATGACGATGCCGGAGAAGAACAGGAACCACAGCCCACTGTGCGTTGGACAACCACTTCATCATACGATATATATATGGTGGACACACCCAAAGAAAGCAATGGCGACGATGCAGCGAAGGATAATACCCTTGAGAAGCAAACAAAGCGCCAACATCAGCGGCGCCGCTCTAAAGTTTGCCATAGCAAAAATAGCGATACCGGCACCAAAAAGAGTAATACCCCGGACGACGCCAACGATGACCCCGTAGGCCCAGCGATGGAGCAGGACGAGCCAGGGGATGGCGAACACAGTCCGGGGCTGCTGTCCGATCACAGTGGCGCCGAAGACAAAACTCATAAACCGGTCTCCGGAGAGGAGAACAGTCTGGATTATGATACACACATCATCCCGGAAAAACGCTTGGAACAAGAGTATCTCCACAAAAGGCTTATTGCCACCGCAAGGAGCTTGATGAAGCAGAAGCAACGGCTTAAAGCCGTGCAGGATCACGGCTACCAAACTGACTACACTGATCGACTACCAGCTCGAAATCAACATCGAACACTACAGCCGCCGGACCCACGCCACGACACATCCAAGTACAGGGGCGCCGTGCACCCCTTCTGCTTCACTAATGAAGTGCTGGATCATGAATATCTAGAGGGATTCAAACCCGTAAACACCAAGGCATACGACGGAACGACAGACCCTGCAGTCTGGATTGAGGACTTTATTCTTCACATCCACATGGCTCGCGGAGACGATCTCCACGCCATCAAATACCTACCCCTCAAGTTGAAAGGACCGGCTCGGCACTGGTTGAAAAGCCTCCCCGAAAATTCTAGGGCTAATTTTCAAGGGACATATGTCCGACCTCCGGATGCAGACAATTTAAGTCACATAATCCAACAACCCAGAGAATCAGCCCGTAAGCTTTGGAACAGATTTCTCACCAAAAAGAACCCAATCATCGACTGTCCGGACGCTGAAGCCCTAGCAGCTTTCAAACACAGTATCCGGGACGAATGGCTTGCGAGGCACCTCGGCTAGGAAAAGTCAAGGACAATGGCAGCCTTAACAACGCTTATGACCCGCTTTTGCGCGGGCGAGGACAGTTGGTTGGCCCGCAGCGGCACCAGCGATCTAGGCACATCCGAAATCAGGGATGGCAATGGAAAGCCACGGCGCAAGAAAAACAAGCGTCAAAATAATGAATATAGCCTAGACAATACAGCGGTAAACGCCGGATTCAGGGGCTCCAGACCCGGTCAACAGAAAAAGCGATTTAAAGGCAGTAGAGATGGTCCATCCAGTCTAAATAAAATTCTAGACAGGTCCTGTCAAATTCATGGCACCCCCGAGAAACCTGCGAATCACACCAACAGAGAATGCTGGGTCTTCAAGTAGGCCGGAAAGCTAAACACCGAACACAAGGGGAGGGAGCCGCCAAGTGAAGACGAGGACGAGCCTAGCCAGCCGAACACTGGGGGACAGAATTTTTTTCCACCAGAGGTCAAAATAGTAAACATGATTTACGCCACCCACATACCAAAGAGGACGCGCAAACGCGCACTCCGAGACGTCTATGCTGTGGAACCCGTCCCCCCCAAATTCAATCCATGGTCGGCCTGCCCGATCACCTTCAATCGCAGGGATCATCCGACTAGTATTCGGCATGGAGGTTTGGCCGCCTTGGTGCTCGACCCAATAATTAACGGATACCATCTCACCCAAGTCCTCATGGACGGCGACAGTAGTCTTAATCTGATATATCAGGACACTGTCCGTAAGATGGGGATAGACCCGTCGAAAATCAACCAAAGCAGTACTACCTTTAAAGGAGTAATACCAGGCGTAGAGGCCCGCTGCACGGGCTCTTTGATGTTAGAGGTTGTATTCGGCTCTCCCGACAACTTTTGAAGAGAAGAACTAATCTTTGATATCGCCCCGTTCCGGAGCGGCTATCATGCACTACTCGGAAGAACGGCCTTTGCTCGTTTCAACGCAGTACCACATTACGCGTATCTTAAACTTAAGATGCCCGGTCCACGCGGCATCATCACTATCAGCGGAAACACAGAGCGTTCTCTTTGCGCGGAAGACTACGTGGCGGCTCTAGCAGCCGAACCACTGAACGAACTCTTCAACCAGAGTAACTGACTGGTCCTCGAGACCACAAACACGGTTAGACGTGTCCGGCGCACCACTAGCTGTGCAACCCTGATAAACCTGAGCTTATTTAACGGTTACGCCCCATATGTGGTGCTAGGGGCTGCCCACACAAGGCCCATAGTTTGGCCTGAATGTGTTTACACTCAAGATATCAATTTTTACGATTCATTAAGATTAACCGACTTTACGCACGGTCACACCAGATTCTTTCACCTGTGTTTTTTCTTTCTTTTTACAGATGACCATCGGGCTATACCCTTCCAGGATACGTCACAACGGAGACAAAGGCGCAGATGTGCAACAGGGCCCCGTCCAAAGGTTTCCTTTTAGATTAAGACCCTGTGTAAACCTTTTTTTACTGTTTCTTGTTGGCTCATACCCTCCTGGTACTTAATGACCAAGAGGGATACCGGCGTTATTGGCAAGTTTATTATTCGCCGATCTAAAATAGACGTTATAAGGGCAGCAACCAATGTGTTTTTAGGGATTTATACCCTCATCACAGCCGCTCTTTCGTCATGCCGGATTAATGCACGTACCTGAAAATTCAGGGATCATTATCGAGGGCGGTACTCAGCCCAGCATATGTTATAAAGTCTGAATGCCTTCGGGAGTGTTCGGCGTCGCGAGTTTGGCCTTATATGCATCAGCTCCGAATTATGTCTTTGGTCAATAGTTGGGTTTGCCCGGCTACCGTGTTTTGCTACCTTACGTTCCGCTCTATCGGCTAAGGTGGCACCGGGAAAACTGCTGTAATTGTTCCCTGGTTCATCTGGAGGAGCACCTCAGTAGAGAAAGCCGAAAACTTACTGTCATGATAAAGCGAGAGACTGGTCAACCACTCGATGACTTAGCGGAATCTTCGCGATTCCTCCACATTAACGAAAGACCGGTTTCCTGGTCACGTATGTACATGCACCGTCTTTGGATGAGCGCGGACATACCAGGGGCTATATAGTAGCCCCACCATCAAACTCCTATGGCTAAGTGAAAGTGTTAAAGCTATATAGTCCGATTGCCTCATTCGCCGCGCTACCACCTCCTTAACGGACCAAGACGTTGGATCAAGTGTGATTATACGCTTTGCCGAACACCCCCGCATTATATGCGTGGGGGCTGAAGCTGATGACTGCAAACTTTCAGGTTATATACATATATACATAAATGGCCGCACAGGAGGCACTACAATACTTTACGGGCAAAAGTATAAATATAGCCTTTATTATCAAAAGGATTGTTCTACAATCAAGATACATGTCATCGGAACATGGTATTCTTTGGGCACTGAGCCTCTATTAAACGGGCACCTTCTAAGACTTCTTCAAAATAGTGCTCGGGCGAGTCCTGACCCCCGGGGCAGACCACTGGTTGCAATATCGGTGGCCTCCATCTTTGCCCAATATGTCTTAACACGGGCAAGAGCCATCCGCCCACCCTCTATGTGACTTCTTCAAAATAGTGCTCGGGCGAGTCCTGACCCCCGGGCAGACCACTGGTTGCAATATCGGTGGCCTCCATCTTTGCCCAATATGTCTTAACACGGGCAAGAGCCATCCGCGCACCCTCTATGCACGCCTACCTCTTGATAGCGTTGATATGCGGTACAAAACAAAGAAATCGTTGCACCAAACCAAAATAACTATCCAGGCTTGGTTCCTTCGGCCACAGATGATCCATGACAGCCTTCATGGCAAGCCCGGATAACCTATGGAGCTCGGCCCACTCGGTCATCTGCTCATTCAACAGCAGCGGACGCCTTGGAGCACTGAAATGCGACCAGAACAATCTTTCCACCTCATGATCTTCTCGATCTTTGAAATACTCCGTTGCATCAGCAGCACTCTTTGCTAAATCCAAGTATGCGTCCGAAGAACTCCACAATTGGTCAAGAGGGACATACTTCGGATCACCGAACTTCATTCGCAATAAAAAGGGATTCCCAGCCGCGATATCACCAGCTTGCCGAAGCTCCTCCCGCGCCGCTCTGATTTCAGAGCGAGTTTCCTTAGCTGCTTGCAAGGCCTTCTTTAGGTCAGCCATTTTCGTCTGGTTTTCCCTTTCGAGAAGCTCATATCGGCTGGCGGCATTGTGCAGCTCAAGAGCCATGTTGGCTATTTTATCCTCACTTTCGCAATGAGCAGCCTGTTCGGCTTTTAATTCTTCGGCTGCCTTCAGGGTGGCCGCATCACTTCTCCTGGCTTGCTCCTTGGCCTGGGCAAGTTTTGCCCGAAGGGTCTCCACGACGGCAGCTCCATCTTCAGTCAAAGCATGTTATAAATCTAAGCATCATGCTCTTATTAATATTTGTTGACCACCCATATACACATACCATGTGCCTCGTCAAGCCGTTTATTCACAAGCATGATGTCCGCATCCGCCATGTCAAGTTGCCGCCTCAGTTCGGCAAATTCAGCAGTCCGGTCAGCCATCGGATCTGCAGCCACCTGCGTACAAAATCAGTACGATCATTACCTGAAACTATGATCCTCTGCTCGCCTCATCCGGAAGGCAACCAGAGTCTCAGGGGCTACTATCTGTACAAAGCACACCTTGCGTGTATGGTACAATCAAAAATATATATCACTATGTGTACCTCAAAGCCTCTTAACAGGCTCGTAAAAGCTTCATTCAACCCGCTTTTGTGGATGAAATCCTGTCTACCATCGTACCCATTAAGGTACGATGTGCCTGTGAGATATCCGCTTGCTGCAGAAGACCCATCAATGTGTATGGTTGTACACTGGGCGATCCCCGACGTTCTCTGTTAGTCTCCCTAGGAGCCAAGAACCCCGGACTTTGGGCGGCTGAAGAGTTACCTTCTGGCCTTTACAGATCGGAAGAGACCCTCTGGGACGATACCTCAGGGTCGTCCGCCTCATGAAGTGGGAAAGTGGGAGGAGGCGTTTCGCTCTCCATCATCTCTAGAAGAAGATCCCCCGAGGACGAACATTGTTGTGAAGGGCTATGAGCCGGACTGCAAAACATATGTGTCGGTTGTTATTCTCAGGAAAAGAACATGTCATACTTACTAAACTACCTTTGTTCACTTACGGCTCGGTTGACGGCTGGCCCCCTTGTGGGCGCTGTGCGGTATGGTCGCCTTCCAAGGCAGGACCCCCTGATGCGGGTTTCTTACCTTGTTAGGAGACCTCTGCTTCCAAATCTTCAAGGGCGCTCCTTTTCTTCGCATGGGGAGAGGGGATGTTAGAATCTCCTCCCCGTTCACCCACCGATGCGAGGGTGTTAATTCCCCGGTTGGGATGCATAATGTGCCTCTAGCATGAAGTCCACTTTTGGCTTCCCTATTCCTCCCCTCGTCCTCCCCTGATGGCACTTGATAAGGTGCGCGAGCCAGCATCCTGATTAGTACAGGATTCGGCGAGTCTTTGGGAAGAGGGGCCGAACACCTGATCCTCTCCGCCTTTCTTATCTAGTCCTGGCCAAGGGTAGTTTTTCAGAATAATGTTGTGACAAATATATTGACAGCGTGTTCGGTCGCGGAATTACTTACTTGGGTATTGATACGTCTTGAGCTTGCGTTGGTTTTCCTTGAAGAGGAAAGGGTGATGCAACAATAGTAGCGTAAGTATTTCCCTCAGTTTTTGAGAACCAAGGTATCAATCCAGTAGGAGGATCCTCAAAAGTCCCACACACCTACACAAACAAACAAAGAACTCGCAACCAACGCAATAAAGGGGTTGTCAATCCCTTCACGGCCACTTGTGAAAGTGAGATCTAATAGAGATAGTATGATAAGATAAATATATTTTTGGTATTTTATAATATAGATCGGAAAAGTAAAGATGTAAATAAAAGTAGATTGAAAGCTTATATGATAAAAGATAGACCCGGGGGCCATAGGTTTCACTAGTGGCTTCTCTCAAGATAGCATAAGTATTACGGTGGGTGAACAAATTACTGTCGAGCAATTGATAGAAAAGCGAATAATTATGAGATTATCTAGGCATGATCATGTATATAGGCATCACGTCCGTAACAAGTAGACTGACTCCTGCCTGCATCTACTACTATTACTCCACACATCGATCGCTATCCAGCATGCATCTAGAGTATTAAGTTCATAAGAACAGAGTAACCCATTAAGAAAGATGACATGATGTAGAGGGATAAACTCATGCAATATGATATAAACCCCATCTTTTTATCCTCGGTGGCAACAATACAATACGTGCCTTGCAACCCCTATTGTCACTGGGTAAGGACACCACAAGATTGAACCCAAAGCTAAGCACTTCTCCCATTGCAAGAAATATAAATCTAGTAAGCCAAACCAAACTGATAATTCGAAGAGACTTGCAAAGATAACTCAATCATACATAAAAGAATTCAGAGGAGATTCAAATATTTCTCATAGATAAAGTTGATCATAAACCAACAATTCATCGGATCTCGACAAACACACCGCAAAAAGAGTTACATCGAATAGATCTCCACAAGAGAGGGGGAGAACATGGTATTGAGATCCAAAAAGAGAGAAGAAGCCATTTAGCTAATAACTATGGACCCGAAGGTCTATGGTAAACTACTCACAACTCATCGGAGGGGCTATGGTGTTGATGTAGAAGCCCTCCATGGTCGATTCCCCCTCCGGCGGAGCGCCGACGAAGTCTCGAAGATGGGATCTCGCGGATACAGAAGGTTATGGCGGTGGAAATTGTTTTTCGTTGGCTCCCAGGATGTTTTCGGGGTACGTAGGTATATATAGGAGGAAGAAGTACATCTGTGGCTGCCCGAGGGGCCCACGAGATAGGGGGCGCGCCCTCCACCCTCGTGGCCGCCTCGGCTGCTTCTTGACTTGCACTCCAAGTCCTCTAGATCACGTTCATTCCAAAAATCACGCTCCCGAAGGTTTCATTCCGTTTGGACTCCGTTTGATATTCCTTTTCTTGGAAATACTGAAATAGGCAAAAAAATAGCAATACGGGCTGGGCCTTCGGTTAGTAGATTAGTCCCAAAAATGATATAAATGTGTAAAATAAAGCCCATAAACATCCAAAAGGGTTAATATAATAGCATGGAACAATCAAAAATTATAGATACGTTGGAGACGTATCAAGCATCCCCAAGCTTAATTCCTGCTCGTCCTCGAGTAGGTAAATGATAAAAAACAGAATTTTTGATGTGGAATGCTACCTAGCATATTTCTCAGTGTAATTTTCTTTATTGTGACATGAATGTTCAGATCCAAATGATTCAAAATAAAAGTTCATATTGACATAAGAAATAGTAATACTTCAAGCATACTAATCAAAGAAATCATGTCTTCTCAAAATAACATGGCTAAAGAAAGTTCATCCCCACAAAATCATATAGTTAGGCTATGCTTCATTTTCGTCACACAAAAATGTTCCCAAATTCTACACGCCCGATGACAAGCCAAGCAATTGTTTCTTACTTAAACAATCTCAAACTTTTTCAACTTTGACGCAATACATGAGCGTGAGCCATGGATATAGCACTACGGGTGGAATAGAATATGATTATGGGGATTGTGTGGAGAAGACAAAAAAGGAGAAAGTCTCACATTGACGAGGATAATCAACGGGCTATGGAGATGACCATCAATTGATGTCAACATGAGGAGTAGGGATGGCCATGCAACGGATGCACTAGAGCTATAAATGTATGAAAGCTCAACAAAAGAAAACTAGTGGGTGTGCATCCAACTTGCTTGCTCACGAAGACCTAGGGCATTTTGAGGAAGCCCATCATAGGAATATACAAGCCAAGTTTTATAATGAAAAATTCCCACTAGTATATGATAGTGACAACATATGAGAATCGCTATATGAAGAACATGGTGCTACTTTGAAGCACAAGTGTGGAAAAAGAGATAGTAACATTGCCCCCTTTTATTTTATTTTTTTCCTTTTCTTTTTTTTCTTTTGGGCCTTTCTTTTTTTCTTTTGGCCTTTATTCTTTTTTTCTTTTTTTTTCTTTCACCTTTATTTTTTCCTTTTGGCCTTTCTTTTTTTTCTTTTTGGGGACAATGCTCTAATAATGATGCTCATCACACTTTTATTGTTTTACAACACATGAATTACAACTCAAAACTAGAACAAGATATGACGCTATATGAATGCCACCGGCGGTGTACCGGTATGGGCAATGAATCAAGAGTGACATGTATGAAAAATTATGCAAAGTGGCTTGCCACAAATACGATATCAACTACATGATCATGCAATGGCAATATGACAATAGTAATGTGTGTCATGATGATAAACGGAACGGTGGAAAGTTGCATGGCAATATATCTCGGAATGGCTATGGAAATGCCATAATAGGTAGGTATGGTGGTTGTTTTGAGGAAGATATAAGGAGGTCTATGTGTGATAGAGCATATCATATCACGGGGTTTGGATGCACCGGCGAAGTTTGCACCAACTCTCAATGTGAGAAAGGGCAATGCACGGTACCGAAGAGGCTAGCAATGATGGAAAGGTAAAAGTCCGTATAATCCATGGACTCAACATTAGTCAAAAGAACTCATATACTTATTGCAAAATTCTAGAAGTCATCAAAAACCAAGCACTACGTGCATGCTCCTAGGGGATAGATTGGTAGGA
Source organism: Triticum timopheevii (assembly GCA_963921465.1). Taxonomy (NCBI): domain Eukaryota; kingdom Viridiplantae; phylum Streptophyta; class Magnoliopsida; order Poales; family Poaceae; genus Triticum; species Triticum timopheevii. Next base: position 628,589,002 of record OY997266.1, on the reverse strand, counting down.
AAAGACCATCGTTCGTCCCCGACCGCCACTCATAAAGATGCACAATCCAAGGACACTTCATGTTTCAAATTTGTTACACAACTTTAACCATACGTGCATGCTACGGGACTTGCTAACTTCAACACAAGCATTCTTTAAATTCATAATCACCCAACTTGCATGACTTTAATATCACTACCTCTATATCTCAAAACAATTATCAAGTATCAAGTTGATCATAGCATCCAATTCACTTCCTATGATAGTTTTTATTATACCCAACTTGGATGCCTACCATTCTAGGACCAATTTTGTAACCATAGCAAATACCATGTTGTTATAAGAGACTCTCAAAATAATATAAGTGAATCATGAGAGACTAGAAATTTCTACAAAATTAAGACACCGCCGTGCTCTAAAAGATATGAGTGAAGCACTAGAGCAAAATATATCTAGCTCAAAAGATATAAGTGAAGCACATAGAGTATTCTAATAAATTCCAATCAAGAGGGCTTCTCCCAAAAGGTGTGTACAGCAAGGATGATTGTTGAAAAATAAAAATAAAATACTAACATCATACAAGACGCTCCAAGCAAAACACATATCATGTGGCGAATAAAAATATAGCTCCAAGTAAAGTTACCAATGAACGAAGAAGAAAGAGGGGATGCCTTCCGGGGGCATCCCCAAGCTTAGGCTTTTGGCTATTCTTGAATATCTTGGGGTGACATGGGAATCCCCAAACTTAGGCTCTTGCCACTCCTTATTCCATAGTCCATCAAATCTTTACCCAAATCTTGAAAACTTCACAACACAAAACTCAACAGGAAATCTCATAAGCTCCGTTAGTGAAAGAAAGCAAAACCACCACATAAGGTACTGTAATGAACTCATTATTTATTTATTTTGGTGTTAAACCTACTGTATTCCAAGTTCTCTATGGTTCATACCACTTAATACTAGCCATAGATGCATCAAATTAAGCAAACAACACACGAAATACAGAATATGTCAAAAACAGAACAGTCTGTAGCAATCTGTAACCTACGAATACTTTTGTAACATTAAAAATCCTACCAAAATAGGAAGTCCTGGGCAATTTGTCTATTGATCTACAAAAAAAATAATCAACACAAAAAAACTTTTCTGTGATTTAACAAAACTAATTTCATGCGTGCAAAGTTTCTGTTTTTCAGCAGAATCAAATTAACTATCACAATAGGTTATCCTATAGGTTCTACTTGACACAAACAGTAATTAAAACATAAAAACACATCTAAACAGAAGGTAGATGCAAAATTTATTACTAAACAGAAACAAAAACAAAAAACGCAAATAAAATTGGGTTGCCTCCCAACTAGCGCTATCGTTTAACGCCCCTAGCTAGGCATAAAAGCGAAGATAGATCTAAGTAGTGCCATTTTTGGCACTCAATTCATAAGTAGCCCGCATGATAGATTCATAAGGTAATTTAATTTTCTTTCTTGGAAAGTGCTCCATGCCTTTCCTTAATGTAAATTGGAATCTAATATTCCCTTCCTTCATATCAATAATCGCGCCAATCGTTCTAAGGAAAGGTCTACCAAGAATAATAGGGCAAGAAAGATTGCAATCTATATCAAGAACGATAAAATCTACGGGCAGCAAGTTTCTATTTGCAACAATGAGAACACCATTGATCCTCCCCATTGGCTTCTTAATGGTGGAATCCACAAGGTGTAAATTTAAAGAGCAATCATCAAGATCATGGAAACCTAGAATATCACATAAAGTTTTCGGAATCGTGGAAACACTAGCACCCAAATCACACAAAGCATAACACTCATTATCTTTAATTTTAATATTTATAGTAGGTTCCCACTCATCATTAAGTTTTCTAGGCATAGAAACTTCCAAATTAAGTTTTTCATCAAAAGATTGCATCAAGGCATCAATAATATGTTTGGTAAAAGCTTTATTTTGACTATAAGCATGAGGAGAATTCACAACGGATTGCAACAAGGAAACACAACCTTTTAAAGAACAATTATCATAATCAAATTCCTCGAAATCCAAGATAGTGGGTTCAATGCTATTTAAAGTCATGACCTCTCCAATCCCACTTTTACCAAATTTAGCATCAAGATCTAAAAACTCCGAATATTGGGACGCCTTCTAACTAAAGTTGACTCATCTCCAGTGCCATAATTATTAAGATTCATATTTCAAAACAAAGATCTAATGGGAGACACATCAATAACTTTAAGATCTTCATCATTATTTTCATTGAAACTAGAAGAACATGCCTTTACAAAGCAATCTTTCTTAGCACGCAATCTAGCGGTTCTTTCATTGCACTCATCAATGGAAACTCTCATTGCTTTGAGAGACTCATTGATATCATGCTTAGGAGGATTAGATCTAAGTTTTAAAGAATCAACATCAAGCGAAAGTCTATCAACGTTCCTAGCCAAATCATCAACTTTGAGCAATTTTTCTTCAAGCAAGGTATTAAAATTCTTTTGAGAGATCATAAATTCTTTCACACTAATCTCAAAATCAGAGGGCATATTATTAAAATTACCATAAGAATTATTGTAGGAATTTCCATAATTATTAGAGCAATTACTAGGGAACGGTCTAGGATTAAAATTTCCTCTATAAGCATTGTTTCCAAAACTATTCCTACCAACAAAATTCACATCCATAGATTCACTATTATTCTCAATCAAAGTAGACAAAGGCATATCATTGGGATCAATAGAAGCATTCTTAGTTGCAAACAACTTCATAAGTTCATCCATCTTTCCACTCAAAACATTAATTTCTTCTGTAGCATGCACTTTTTTACTAGTAGATCTTTTGGTGTGCCATTGAGAAAAATTAGCTATAATATTATCAAGGAGTTTTGTAGCATCTCATAAAGTAATTTCCATAAACGTGCCTCCCGCGGCCGAACTAAAAGATTTCTAGAAGCAAAGTTCAATCCGGCATAAATTTTTTGTATGATCATCCATAAATTCAAACCATGAGTAGGGCAATTGCGAATCATCAATTTCATTGTTTTCCAAGATTGGGCAACATGCTCATGATCAAGTTGTTTAAAATACATAATATCATTCCTAAGAGCGATGATCTTAGCGGGAGGAAAAATACTTAGAGATAAAAGCATCTTTGCACTTATTCCATGAATCAATACTGTTCTTAGGCAAAGACGAAAACCAAACTTTAGCACGATCTCTAAGTGAAAACGGAAATAACTTCAATTTAACAATATCATTATCCGTATTTTTTTCTTTTGCATATCACACAAATCAACGAAGTTTTTTAGATGGGTAGCGGCATCTTCACTAGGAAGGCCGGCGAATTGATCTTTCATAACAAGATTCAGCAAAGCAGTATTGATTTCACAAGACTCAACATCTTTAAGAGGAGCAATCGGAGTACTAAGGAAATCATTATTATTGGTATTGGAGAAATCACACAATTTGGTATTATCTTGCGCCATCGTGACAAGTAATCCAACACACAAGCAAAAAGAAAAAGGCAAGCGAAAAAGAGAGGAGAAGAAGATTGGGAAAGAGAGGGCAAATAAAATGGCAAGGGTGAAGTGGGGGAGAGGAAAACGAGAGGCAAATGGCAAATAATGTAAATGCGAGGGAGATGAGTTTGTGATGGGTACTTGTTATGTCTTGACTTGAGCGAAGACCTCCCCGGTAACGGCACCAGAAATCATTCTTGCTACGTCTTGAGCTTGCGTTGGTTTTCCTTGAAGAGGAAAGAGTGATGTAGCAATAGTAGCGTAAGTATTTCCCTCAGTTTTTGAGAACCAGGGTATAAATCCAGTAGGAGGCTCCTCAAAAGTCCCATGCACCTACACAAACAAAGAAAGAACTCGCAACCAACGCAATAAAGGGGTTGTCAATCCCTTCACGGCCACTTGCGAAAGTGAGGTCTGATAGAGATAGTATGATAAGATAAATATGTTTTTGGTATTTAATATAGATTGGAAAAGTAAAGATGCAAATAAAAGTAGATTGAAAGCTTATATGATAAAAGATAGACTCGGGGCCATAAGGTTTCACTAGTGGCTTCTCTCAAGATAGCATAAGTATTACGATGGGTGAACAAATTACTGTCGAGCAATTGATAGAAAAGCGAATAATTATGAGATTATCTAGGCATGATCATGTATATAGGCATCACGTCCGTAACAAGTAGACCGACTCCTGCCTGCATCTACTACTATTACTCCACACATCGACCGCTATCCAACATGCATATAGAGTATTAAGTTCATAAGAACAGAGTAACGCATTAAGAAAGATGACATGATGTACAGGGATAAACTCATGCAATATGATATAAACCCCATCTTTTTATCCTCGGTGGCAACAATACAATACGTGCCTTGCAACCCCTATTGTCACTGGGAAAAGACACCGCAAGATTGAACCCAAAGCTAAGCACTTCTCCCATTGCAAGAAAGATCAATCTAGTAGACCAAACCAAGCTGATAATTCGAAGAGACTTGCAAAGATAACTCAATCATACATAAAAGAATTCCGAGGAGATTCAAATATTTATCATAGATAAACTTGATCATAAACCCACAATTCATCGGATCTCGACAAACACACCGCAAAAAGAGTTATATCGAATAAATCTCAACAAGAGAGGGGGAGAACATGGTATTGAGATCCAAAAAGAGAGAAGAAGCCATCTAGCTAATAACTATGGACCCGAAGGTCTGTGGTAAACTACTCACAACTCATCGGAGGGGCTATGGTGTTGATGTTGAAGCCCTCCGTGGTCGATTCCCCCTCCGGCAGAGCGCCGGCGAAGGCTCCAAGATGGGATCTCACGGATACAGAAGGTTACGGTGGTGGATTTTTTTTTCGTTGGCTCCCAGGATGTTTTCGGGGTACGTAGGTATATATAGGAGGAAGAAGTACGTCGGTAGCCGCCCGAGGGGCCCACGAGATAGGGGGGCGCGCCCTGTAGGGGTGGGCGCGCCCTCCACCCTCGTGGCCGCCTCGGCTGCTTCTTGACTTTCACTCCAAGTCCTCTAGATCACGTTCGTTCCAAAAATCACGATGCCGAAGGTTTCATTCCGTTTGGACTCCGTTTGATATTCCTTTACTTCGAAATACTGAGATAGGCAAAAAAACAGCAATACGGGCTGGGCCTCCGGTTAGTAGGTTAGTCCCAAAAATGATATAAATGTGTAAAATAAAGCCCATAAACATCCAAAAGGGGTAATATAATAGCATGGAACAATCAAAATTATAGATACATTGGAGACGTATCAGGTATCTGGATGGTTGCAGTTGAGACCCGCATCCTCTATTGTATCCGAAGAATAGTCGATACATCCCTTCGAGCGTCATGCCGAAGAAGTGTTGAATGGTTCGCGGTCCTTCCGGGTTGAACTCCCACATACGGAGAGAGCGACGTTGGTGTGGCAGGACCCAACGAACTAACATTACTTGAATTACTTTAACGAGATTGATATCCCTCTTGAAGAGATCTCGGATGTGGCTCTCCAATGTCAGCACGTCATTAACCGGTCCCCAGTCCAGCCCCTTGTTGACCCATGATGGAAGTTGTGACGGAGGGGCAGAGCGGAAGGCCGGGGCGGCTGCACACTTTGTACCTCGGGGTGTTGTGATGTTAAACCACTCCCGTTGCCATAGGTCGGACACCTCCGGGAAGGAACCCTTTGGCCATAAGGCATCGACACCTTTGCTTATTATAGCGCCTCCGCACTCCGTGTGTCGCCCGTTGATCACCTTCGGCTTCACATTGAAGATCTTGAGCCATAAGCCGAAGTGTGGGGTAATGCGGAGGAAGGCCTCACACACGACGATAAACGACGAGATGTGAAGGAAGGAATCCGGAGCTAGATCATGAAAATCTAGCCCGTAATAAAACATAAGCCCTCTAACGAAGGGATTAAGACCGAAGCCTAGCCCTCGGATGAAGTGGGAGATGAATACAATGCTCTCGTTGGGTTTGGGAGTAGGAATAACCTACCCTTGGGCAGGAAGCCTGTGAAGGATTTCGGCGGTCAGATACCTAGCCTCCCTAAGCTTCTTGATGTCCTCCTCCGTGACAGAAGAGGCCATCCACCGGCCTTGAGGGTTGGATCCGGACATGATTGAAGATCCGGAGCGCGTGGACTGGACCTTGGGTGTTGGAACTCGAGGTAGGAGAAGGGAAGGATCAGGCGTGTAAAGAAAAGGGGTGGTCTTGGCCTTTTTATAAAGAGGATGAATGTCAGGCGTCCTCCGCGCGGCCGTTTGGAACTTGCTTAAACCAAGGAGTCATACTAACAACACGGTTGGGTTACCCACGCCCGTATTGATGAGAATCCCGTGATAAGGTGGACACGATCTCTGCTTCGACAAGACATGCCAGTAAATCCGCCTTGTGGGACGTGTAATAAAAATGGTTTTGACAATAACCGGGACGCGGCGTGTTGTCATGCTGGGTGAAAGTTGTCAGAAAATTAGACTCGTGGAATATTATACTCTCTATGGTGGTATGTGGAAATTATTTTGCAGAGCCGGACACGATTCTTCTGTTCAAGATCCACTTTGGAGTATTCGGAGAAGGAACCTGCCTTGCAATGCCGAAGACACACTGCGCGCCGGACTCAGCGTCATTGAAGCCTGGTTCAGGGGCTACTGAGGGAGTCCTAGATTAGGGGGTCCTCGGATAGCCAGACTATATACTTACGCCGGGCTGTTGGACTATGAAGATACAAGATCGAATACTTCGTCCCGTGTTCGGCTGGGACTCTCCTTTGCATGGAAGGCAAGCTTGGCAATTCGGGTATGTAGATCTCCTTCTCTGTAACCGACTCTGTGTAACCCTAGCCCCCTCCGATCTCTATATAAACCCGAGAGTTTAGTCCGTAGGACAGGAACAATCATAATCATAGGCTAGCTTCTAGGGTTTAGCCTCTACGATCTCGTGGTAGATCAACTATTTTAATACTCATATCATCAAGATCAATCAAGCAGGAAGTAGGGTATTACCTCCATCGAGAGGGCCCGAACCTGGGTAAACATTGTGTCCCCCGCCTCCTGTTACCATCAGCCTTAGACGCATAGTTCGGGACCCCCTACCTGAGATCCGCCGGTTTTGACACCGACAGAAAGCTCAAAAGAAACGAAGTGGGTGTGTATCCAACTTGCTTGCTCACAAAGACCTAGGACGAATTGCGGAAGCCCATTGTTGGAATATACAAGCCAATTTCTATAATGAAAAAATCCCACTAATATATGAAAGTGACAACATAGGAGACTCTCTATCATGAAGATCATGGTGCTACTTTGAAGCACAAGTGTGGAAAAAGGATAGTAACATTGCCCCTTCTCTCTTTTTCTCTCTTCTTTTGACTGGCTTCTTTGGCCTCTTTTTTTGATTGGCTTCTTTGGCCTCTCCCTTTTTTTTATTTCCTCACATGGGACAATGTTCTAATAATGATGATCGTCACACTTTTATTTACAATTCAAGAATTACAACTCGATACTTACAACAAAATATGACTCTATATGAATGCCTCAGGCGGTTTGCCGGGATGTGCAATGACTCAAGAGTGACATGCATGAAAGAATTATGAAAGGTGGCTCTGCCACAAATACGATGTCAACTACATGATCATGCAAAGCAATATGACAATGATGAAGCGTGTCATAATAAACGAAACAGTGGAAAGTTGCATGTCAATATATCTCGGAATGGCTATGGAAATGCCATAATAGGTAGGTATGGTGGCCGTTTTGAGGAAGGTATATCGTGGGTGTATGGTACTAGCGAAAGCTGCGCAGTACTAGAGAGGCTAGCAATGGTGGAAGGGTGAGAGTGCGTATAATCCATGGACTCAATATTAGTCATAAAAAAATTCACATACTTATTGGAAAAGTCTATTAGTTATCGAAACAAAGTACTACGCGCATGCTCCTAGGGGGATAGATTGGTAGGAAAAGACCATCGCTCGTCCCCGACCGCCACTCACAAGGAAGACAATCAATAAATACCTCATGCTCCAACTTTGTTACATAACGATTCACCATACGTGCATGCTACGGGAATCACAAACTTTAACACAAGTATTTCTACAATCCACAATTACTCACTAGCATGAATTTAATATCACCATCTTTATATCTCAAAACAATCATAAGGAATCAAACTTCTCATAGTATTCAATGCACTTTATATGAAAGTTTTTAATATATCCCTCTTGGATGCCTATCATATCAGGAGGACTAAATTCATAACCTAAGAAAATTACCATGATGTTTCAATACTCTCAAAATAATATAAGTGAAGCATGAGAGTTAATCAATTTCTTCAAAATAAAAACACCACCGTGCTCTAAAAAGATATAAGTGAAGCACTAGAGCAACTGACAAACTACTCCAAAAGATATAAGTGAAGATCAATGAGTAGTCAAATAATTATGTGACTATGTGAAGACTCTCTAACATAAATAAAATTTCAGATCTCAAGTACTTTATTCAAACAGCAAGCAAATCCTAATAATATAAAATGACACTCCAAGCAAAACACATATCATGTGGTGAATAAAAATATAGCTCCAAGTAAAGTTACCAATGAACGAAGACGAAAGAGGGTATGCCATCCGGGGCATCCCCAATAGATGCTTGGTTGTCCTTAAATATTAACTTGGGGTTCCTTGGGCATCCTCAAGCTTAGGCTCTTGCCACTCCTTATTCCGTAGTCCATCAAAACTTTACCCAAAACTTGAAAATTTCACAACACAAAACTCAACAGAAAACTCGTAAGCTCCATTAGTATAATAAAGCAAATCACCACTTAGGTACTGTTGTGAACTCATTATAAATTTGTATTTGTGTAATATCTACTGTAGTATAACTTCTCCATGGTTCATACACTCCTATACTACCCATAGACTCATCAAAATAAGCAAACAACACAATGAAAATCGAATCTGTCAAAAATGGAACAGTCTGTAGTAATATCGAAACTTTGTATACTTCTGTAACTCCAAAAATTCTGAAATATTAGGACAACCTCGGAAATTTGTATATAATTCTTGTGTAGAAAAATCAGATTAATATCACGTTCCAATGAATTTTGAAAATTCCTGTACTGAGCACAAAAGTTTCTGTTTTTGCACAGAATCAAGTCAACTATCACCCATACTATCCCAAAGGCTTTACTTGGCACTTTATTGAAACAAAAGCTATAAAACATGATTACTACAATAGCATAATCATGTGAACACACAAAATAAGTAGGGGTAAATGTTGGTTTGTCTCCCAACAAGCGCTTTTCTTTATTGCCTTTCTAGCTAGGCATGATGATTTGAATGATGCTCATATAAAAGATAAGAATTGAAACACAATGGAAGCATCATGAAGACTATGACTAGCACATTTAAGTCTAACCCACTTCCTATGCAGAGGGATTTTGTGATCAAACAATTTATGGGAACAAGAATCAACTAGCATAGGAAGGAAAAACAAGCATAACTTCAAGACTTTCAACACATAGAGAGGAAACTTGATATTATTGCAACTCCTACAAGCATATATTCCTCCCTCATAATAATTTTCAGTAGCATCATGAATGAATTCAAAAATATAGATATCACACAGAGCAGTCTTTTCACGACGCATAAGCATATAATTTTTACTACTCTCCACATAAGCAAATTTCTTCTCATGAATAGTGGGAGCACAACAGAATAACTATCATGTGAGGCATAATCCAATTGAAAATTAAAATCATGATGACAAGTTTCATGGTTATCATTATTCTTTATAGCATACATGTCATCACAATAATAATCATAGATAGCAACTTTGTTCTCATAATCAATTGGAACCTCTTCCAAAATAGTGGATTCATCACTAAATAAAGTCATGACCTCTCCAAATCCACTTTCATAGTTGTCACAATAAGATTCAACAACCTCCAAAATAGTGGGATCATTACTTCCTAAAGTTGACACTCTTTCAAACCCACTTTCATCAATATAATCATCATAAATAGGAGGCATGCCATCATCAAAATAAATTTGCTCATCAAAATATGGGGCACTAAAAATATCATCTTCATCAAACATAGCCCCCAAGCTTGTGGCTTTGCATATCATTAGCATCATGGATGTTCAAAGAATTCATACTAACAACATTGCAATCATGCTCATCATTCAAAGATTGTATGCCAAACAGTTTATTGCATTCTTCCTCTAGTAATTGAGCACAATTATCGGAATCCTTATTTTCACGAAAGACATTAAAAAGATGAAGCATATGTGGTAATATCAATACCATTATTTTGTTTTCTTTTATAAGCTAAACTAGTGATAAAACAAGAAACTAAAAGATTCGATTGCAAGATCCAAAGATATACCTTCAAGCACTAACCTCCCCGGCAATGGCACTAGAAAAGAGCTTAGTTGACGGGGTGTGAGTGCCGCTTACCTAGCCTCCACGGCAACGGCGCCAGAAAAGAGCTTTATGTCTACTACGTAACCTTCTTCTTGTAGACTCGTGTTGGGCCTCCAAGCGCAGAGTTTTGTAGGACAATAGTAAATTTCCCTCAAGTGGATGACCTAAGGTTTATCAATCCGTGGGAGGTGTAGGATGAAGTTGGTATCTCTCAAACAACCCTGCAACCAAATAACAAAGAGTCTCTTGTGTCCCCAACACACCCAATAAAATGGTAAATTGTATAGGCGCAGTAGTTCGGTGAAGTGATGGTGATACAAGTGTAATATGGATGGTAGATATAGGTTTTTGTAATCTGAAAATATAAAAACAGCAAGGTAGCAAGTAACAAAAGTGAGCGAAAACGGTATTGCAATGCTTAGAAACAAGGCCTAGGGTTCATACTTTCACTAGTGCAAGTTCTCTCAACAATGATAACATAATTAGATCATATGGAAATCCCTCAACATGCCACAAAAGTCACTCCAAAGTTCCTATCGCGGAGAACATAAGATGAAATTGCCTGTAGGGCACGAAACGACCTCAAAGTTAATCATTCTGATCGATCTATTGGGCTATTCCTTTAAGTGTCACAAACAGCCCTAGAGTTCGTACTAAAATAACACCTTAAGACACATCAACCAAAACCCTAATGTCACCTAGATACTCCAATGTCACCACAAGTATCCGTGGGTTTGATTATACGATATGCATCACACAATCTCAGATTCATCTATTCAAACCAAAACAAAGAACTTCAAACAGTGCCCCAAAGTTTCTACCGGAGAGTCAAGACGAAAACGTGTGCCAACCCCTATGCATAAGTTCACAAGGTCACAGAACCCGCAAGTTGATCACCAAAACATACATCAAGTAGATCACGTGAATATCCCATTGTCACCACAGATAAGCACATGCAAGACATACATCAGGTGTTCTCAAATTCTTAAAGACTCGATCCGATAAGATAACTTCAAAGGGAAAACTCAATCCATTACAAGAAGATAGAGGGGGAGAAACATCATAAGATCCAACTATAATAGCAAAGCTCACAATACATCAAGATTGTGCCAAATCAAGAACACGAGAGAGAGAGAGAGAGAGAGAGAGAGAGAGAGAGAGATCAAACACATAGCTACTGGTACATACCCTCGGCCCCGAGGGTGAACTACTCCCTCCTCATCATGGAGAGCACCGGGATGATGAAGATGGCCACTGGTGATGGTTTCCCCCTCCGACAGGGTGCCAGAATGGGCTCCCTATTGTTTTTTCATGGCTACAGAGGCTTGCGGCGGCGGAACTCCCGATCTAGTTTTATTTCTGGGGGTTTCTATATTTATAGGAATTTTTGGCGTCGAGAACAAGTCAGGGGGGATGCTACTTCTTGAGCTTGCGTTGGTTTTTCCCTTGAAGACGAAAGGGTGATACGGCAAAGTAGAGTAAGTATTTCCCTTGGTTTTGAGAACCAAGGTATCAATCCAGTAGGACTCCTGCCTGCATCTAGAGTATTAAGTTCATAAGAACAGAGTAACTCTTTAAGTAAGATGACACTAGTGCAGAACCGGGCAATAACACCGGTTCGTAAGGCCTTGTAGTGCCGGTTCCATAAGCGGCACTAAATTGTGGTCACTAAAGGCCCCCCCCCTTTAGTACCGGTTCAGCACGAACCGGTGCTAAAGGGCAACCACGTGGCACGAGCCAGCTCCGGGGGCCTGGAGCCCTTTAGTACCGGTTGGTAAGACCAACCGGTACTATAAGGTTTGGGGGTTTTTTAGTTTTATGATTTCTTTTTCATTTAATTTTGTGTTTCCATTTTAATTCTTTTTCGTTTGCTGGTATTTTACGATACTACACATTGTACACGTTATGCATATATATATATGTATATATATATATAGAATTTCTAGTAGAACCAATCATGCATATATATATAATTAATGTCTCACAAACCACCATATTAATTAATTCACACATACACACATGTATAGCTATATACAATTTCTCCTACATATGCATGTTGCCTTCGGAGCCATTGGCATTAGCCTAATTGGTTCCTTCGGAGCACGATGACAATTGGAAGTGGTTTTCATGGGGGCGGTAGCGGGTAATAGAATTCTCCCTTCGGATTTATGACCTGGTCGAGCAAAAATCCCGCTATTTCCTCTTGAAGTGCTTCTACGCGCTCCATTTCTAGAAGCTTCTCCCGCACCTCTTTGAACTGTGAAGAAGGAGATCAATATGCATGTGTATTAGTTGTGTGACTAGATATCGATAATGGTGTAAAAATTGTGAATAGTGTTCTGACAAGCGTACCCATTCATGTCTTTGAGATCTGCTCCTTTCGGACGCCATCATGTGAATGTTCTCGCAAACGCAGAATGCACACAGATCAGTCCCCTGCGCCTGCTTCAGGGCCTTTACGAGAATGGAATTTGATTAGATAATAATTAATCAAGCATGATAATTAAAGAGATGGCAGCTAGGTAGCTAGCTAGTACTACCTAATTACTTACCTTGGGTCGAAACCATTTAAGATTTTTTTTCCATTCGCCGGGCGTGACGCTGATGAACCTTGCCCAAGCCCTGCCCGCCGACAAAGAAAATGAATAAAGGGGTTATTAAATAGTTCATATCATGAAATGACGAACTAAATAGGCCGAGATATATAGTTATAATAATGATTGAAATTACCTGTTGACTATCCCAAACAAGATGTTATAGTCAGTTTTTTCTGAGATTAGTGAGTCCAGTACTTCAACTGTTCCGGCGTCAACTTTAATGATACACAAGACCCAGTGAAATCTGCATGCACACACGTTTGCATGTCTTAATTAAGCGGGCATATGTAAGCAAAAACATGTAGCTAGCTAGTAGGCAAAAACAGAGAATTTGTAGTACAAGACAGTGTGACTCACTGGAAGTTGAAAGGAAGTAGTATATCTTCATTGTATTTGAGGCGCTTCAAGAACTCTAGCATGCTGTCCTCTACGTTCTTTTGCTGACGTTGATTTATATTCCATGTGTATTCATTAACGGTGTTTGGGTCAATGAACCCAATGCCAAAGCGTCCACCTTTTCTCATTTCATACATCTTCATCCTGCATAATACCACAGAAAAGAATATAGTGAGGATAATTACAAGTAATGATTGATCAAAAGGATCACTACAGCTAGCTTGAGACTTAAATTACAGAAAGAAATCACTTACAGACAATAGCAACTGACGATAGATTTGTCGAGTGCGTCTTGACTGTATAACTGAAACAGTTCTAAATACTCAACGGACACAGCTTTCTCATGGAAGTAATGCTCCCTGAGGGAGTCCTGGACTAGGGGGTGTCCGGACAGCCGGACTATCATCGTCCGCCGGACTCCAAGACTACGAAGATACAAGATTGAGGACTCCGTCCCATGTCCGGATGGGACTTTCCTTGGCGTGCAAGGCAAGCTTGGCGATACGGATATGTAGATCTCCTACCATTGTAACCGACTCTGTGTAACCCTAGCCTCCTCCGGTGTCTATATAAACCGGAGGGCCTTAGTCCGTAGGACACAACATACATTACAACAATCATACCATAGGCTAGCTTTAGGGTTTAGCCTCCTTGATCTCGTGGTAGATCCACTCTTGTACTACCCATATCATCAATATTAATCAAGCAGGACGTAGGGTTTTACCTCCATCGAGAGGGCCCGAACCTGGGTAAAACATCGTGTCCCTCGTCTCCTGTTACCATCCGCCTAGACGCACAGTTCGGGACCCCCTACCCGAGATCCGCCGGTTTTGACACCGACATTGGTGCTTTCATTGAGAGTTCCTCTGTGTCGTCACCGATAGGCTCGATGGCATCTTCAACCAACAATGTTGTCCAGGGTGAGACTTTTCTCCCCGGACAGATCTTCGTATTCGGCGGCTTCGCACTGCGGGCTAATTCGCTTGGCCATCTGGAGCAGATCGAAAGCTACGCCCCTGACCGTCAGGTCAGATTCGGAAGTCTAAACTTCACGGCCGACGTCCGCGGAGACTTGATCTTCGACGGACTCAAGCCACAGCCAAGCGCGCCGCACTGTTACGATGGACATGATCTAGCTCTGTCGCCGAACAGTGCCTTGGTGGCCGCACACGAATCCGCTTCGGCCTTTAGTCCGGAGCCGATCGCCCAGATCGAGGAGCGGTGGATGGACGCCACCTCGGGGGCTTCAACTTCCACGGCGATGGAGCCGAACGCTAATCTGGTCCCTCACGAAACTCGTGATTTCGAGGTGCCGGACTCCGGACCTCCCACGCCCCTACCAATCGAATCGGATTGGGCGCCGGTTATGGAATTCACCGCCGCGGACATCTTCCAATACTCGCCCTTTGGCGACATCCTAAATTCACTAAAGCATCTCTCATTATCAGGAGAGTCCTGGCCGGACTATGGCCAGGATGGTTGGGATGCGGACGACGAAGAAAATCAGCGCCCACCCACCACCCACTTTGTAGCCACTGTCGACGATCTAACCGACATGCTAGACTATGACTCCGAAGACACCGATGGTATGGACGACGATGCCGGAGATGAACAAGAACCGGCGCCTACAGGGCACGGGAAGACCACCTCGTCATATGACGTATATATGGTGGATACCCCAAAGGAGAGCGATAACGAGGACCAACGGGCCGCGGCAGAAGATAACCCTGCCGACAAACAACCAAAACGGCGGCGCAGACGCCGCCCTAAGTCCCGCCTCGACAACAACAACGCTCCTAAGGACCCCGCAATACAACAGGGCACACAAATGGACGACAAACATGTAGATAAGCAACCGTTCGAACAGGACGAGTCGGATAATCAGTCCAGGCCCGGCGAAAACGACAGTCCGGACGATCTCATGCCGGACACGCCGCCGAAGGGTAAAAACCTTCGGAAAAGACTCGTCAACACTGCAAGAAGATTGAAGAAGGAAAAGCGGAAGCTCAAAACAGCAGAGGACACACTCAGAATAAGGTGGAGCAAAGTGCTCAAAACCGCGGATAAATATGGCAATGGCCACCAATCAAAGGGCTACCCGAAGCGCAAGCTGCTACCAGAATTTGACGAGGAGGCCACAGAGCCCCCACAGTCAAAAAATAAAGAGGCTGCTTGGTTGGATAGACGGCCAGATGATAGGCCAAATTCTGAAAGCGGCGCCGCACATAAACCTACTAATGAATCTGGGAAGATAGATGGCCCAGCCAGGTCCATCTACGGGCCAAAGAAGAAGGCCCCAGGAAGCAAGGCAACACATCAAGTGTCCGAAGATAGCGGCACACCCAAATACAGGGGCGCCGCACACCCACTATGTTTCACCAATGAGGTGCTGGACCATGAATTCCCAGCAGGATTTAAACCCATAAACATAGAGGCCTACGATGGAACAACATACCCCGGAGTCTGGATAGAAGATTATATACTACATATACACATGGCCAGAGGAGATGATCTCCACACCATAAAATACCTACCCCTCAAGCTCAAAGGGCCAGCCCGTCATTGGCTTAAAAGCCTCCCAGAAAACACTGTGGGAAGTTGGGAAGAGCTCGAGGACGCGTTTAGAGCAAATTTCCAAGGGACTTATGTCCGCCCTCCGGATGCAGATGATCTAAGTCATATAACTCAACAGCCCGGAGAGTCAGCGCGCAAATTCTGGAACAGGTTCCTCACCAAAAAGAACCAAATAGTCAACTGTCCGGACGCCGAAGCCTTAGCAGCTTTTAAACACAACGTCCGAGACGAATGGCTCGCCAGTCACCTCGTCCAAGAGAAACCGAGGACAATGTCCGCACTTACAAGCCTCATGACCCGCTTCTGTGCGGGAGAGGATAGCTGGCTAGCAAGATGCAGCACCAGCGACCCAAGTACATCCGAAATAAGAGATGGAAACGGAAAATCACGGCGCAGAAAAGAGCAGCGCCAGAATAAAGAGAAAAGCCCGAAGAGCATGGCAGTCAACGCTGGATTCAAAAGCTCGTGGCCAAACAACAAAACATCACCTCTTAAGGATGACAGTGATGAGCTGTCCAACTTAAACAAGATTTTGGGTCGGATATGTCAAATCCACAGTACCCCCAGAAGGCCTGCAAACCACACCCATCGAGATTGTTGGGTTTTCAAATAGTCCGGCCGACTAAACACCGAACACAAAGGGCTCGACGCGTCAAGCGAAGACGATAAACCCCACCAGCAGAGCACCCGAAAGCAAAAGACTTTCCCACAAGAGGTCAAAGCAGTAAACTCACTTCTTGTGATAATACGGAAAAATAGTGCGGCACCTTCTAAAAAGAGCCTCGCACGGTTCAACCCAGTAGACCATAGGGATTGGATATCAAAACCAATCACTTTCGACCACCTAGATTATTCCAGAAGCGTTCGAAACGCAGGACGGACTGCCCTGATACTGGATCCCATAATTGACGGACTACAATTTACTCGAGTCCTAATGGACGGAGGCAGCGACTTAAATCTGCTATACTCAAACACAATCCGCAAGTTGGGGATAGAACCTAATAAAATTCGACACAGCCGCACTTCCTTCAAAGGAGTGACGCCAGGCCCTTACGCCAAGTGCACAGGCTCCCTATTACTAGAAGTTGTGTTCGGATCACCGAACAACTTTCGACGCGAAAAACTAATCTTTCATATCGTCCCATTTAAAAGTGGATATCAAGCACTCTTGGGATGAAAGGCTTTTGTCCGTTTCAATGCCATACCGCATTACGCGTCTCTTACACTCAAGATGCCCGGTCCACGTGGCATCATTTCAGTGCGAGGGTCACTTAAAGACCTCGGACACGCATAGAAGAGTCCGGCATCAGTAGGCTAGGGGCTCCCTAGCTGCACACCCCTTCACAAGGGGCTGCGCGCACCGCGAATTCATACAAACCTCGCTTTACTTATTTATATTTCTTCTGTCACACATACCTTTTCGCACGAGTTGTTTTCAAACTAAAGTTCCTCTCTTTTTACAGATGAACAACGTGCACACCCGTCCAGGATAACGGCACAACGGAGACACAGGCGCACACGTGCAGTAGGGACCCGTTGCGAGGATTCTTTTCAGATTAAGACCCTGCGTAAACCTTTTTTACTGTCTCTTGTTGTTATTCCTCCTTGGTTTCTTCCAATAACCAAAGAGGAGCCTGACATTTTGGCATCGGCCGCGTCAGAGGACCATGCCTGTACCTGGACACTAGGGGCTTAGGGCATTGTTCTGCCCATTATTATAAAGACCGAACACCTTCGGGAGTGTTCGGCGTCTCGAGTTAGGCATTATATGCATCAGCTCCGAATCATGTCTGGGGTAAAATGTTGGGTTTGCCCGGCTCCTGTGTTTTGCTGCCTTACGTTCCGTATCATCGGCTAACGCGGCACCAGGAGAACTACTGCGATTGTGCCCCAGTTTGGCTGGGCGAGCACCTCAGTAGAGAAAGCCGAAAACTGACTGTCATGATATAGCGAGAGACTGGTCAACCACTCGATCGACTACCGGAATGTTTAGAATTCCCCGTTTTGATGAAGGACCGTTTCCCGGTCAGGCACAGACGCTCCCCGAACTCGGAGAAGTGCGGTGCCCCAAGGGGCTATATCGTAGCCCCACCCTCGAACTCCACTGGCTAAGTGAAAGTGATAAAGCATTATAGTCTGGATTGCCTCGTTTACTACGCTACCACCTCCTTAACAGGACCGAGACGTCGGATTAAGTGTGAAAACGCGCTATTTTTGCGAACACCCCCACACCTTGTGTGTGGGGGCTGAAGCCAAAGACTGCAATCTTTCAGGTTATACAAATGTATACGTAAACGGCCGCATAGGAGAAATTTTACTACTTGGGACGCACAAGTATAAAAAGCAGTTATAGCACAATCATTGTTTTACAAGCTAAAAATGTTCATTTGAACGTGACATTTTTTGAGCACTGCAACTCTATTACACGAGCGCCACGCATAACTTCCCCAAAATAGTGCTCGGCGGGTAACCGGCTTTCATCCGAACCCTGGGCGGCAACAGCGGTGGCATCCATCTCTGTCCAATGTGTCTTCACACGGGCAAGAGCCATCCGCGCGCCCTCGATGCAGGCCGACCGCTTCATCTCCTTGATATGCGGCACCACTCCAAGAAATTGCTGCAATAAGCCGAAATAGCTCGTCGCCTTGGGCCTCTCTGGCCAGACATGAGCCACGATGTCAGTCATGGCAAGTCCGGACAATCTATTCAGCTCGGCCCATTCGGCCAACCGATCGTTCAATAGAAGTGAACGATCCGGACTATGGAATTGAGACCAAAATAGCTCTTCCGTCTTGTGATCCTTCTGGCTCCGGAAGTGCTCAACGGCATCAGCCGCACTTGCCGCTAAGTCCATATACGGATCCTCCGGACCCCACAGCTGGCCAAGATGAGCATACTTTTGATCCGTAAACCGGCGACGCAACAGAAAAGGCTTGCCAGCCAAAATATCTCCGGCCTGGCGCAGCTCCTCCTTCATAGCCCGCATTGCAGAACGGGCATCCTTGGCCTCGGCGGTGGCCTTCCCCAGGTCTTCCCGCTCCGATAGGCGCTCCTTTTCAAGAGCCTCATTGCGGTCGGCAGCATCTTTTAATTTCGCGGCCAATTCGGCCATCTCTTCCCTGCTTAGGCAGTGTGCAGCCTTTTCGGCTTTCAACTCCTCGGCCGCCCTTGAGGCAGCCGCGTCACTCCTTCGGGCTTGCTCCTTAGCTTGAGCAAGTTCGGCCCGAAGCCTCTCCACAGCAGCAGCACTGTCTGTATCACAGCATATAATTTATCAGAGGAGGGCTTTGACCCCCTTAAATAATGCAACTGTGGAGAACTCATTTACCTTGTGACTCGTCAAGTCGCCGGTTGACAAGTGCAATGTCCGCATCTGCCACGTCAAGTTGCTGCATTAACTCGGCAACTCCACTAGTCCGGCTAGCCCTCGGACTATCCGCCACCTGCATATGAACGGGGACATTCATTACTTGCGATTTTGATCCTCGGCACGCTCTCATTTTCGACAACCTACCGAGTCTCAGGGGCTACTATCTATACAGGGCGCACTTTTATGTGCAAAACTGTCAAAAAAAAGGTGCGTCATTCTCGCGTACCTCAAATCCTGCCAGCAAACTCATAGCGGCATCACGCAATCTGCTCTCGCCGGAATAAATCCTTCCAATCACCATACGCATCAAAGCACAGTGATCTTTTGAGATGGACGCCCTCTCAAGCAGATTCTTCAGTTCTCCCGGCCGGATATTAGTGGGCGCCGAACTCTCCGGCCCCTCCAGACTCGGGGATACCCTCCGTGACGATACTTCGGGCTCGCCTGCCCTATCTGACGGCGCAGCAGTCGGAGGCGTTTCGCTCTCCATCATCTCCGGAAGAAGGTCCCCCGAAGACGAACTCATCTGAGAAGGCTGTAAATCTGAACTGCAAGATAGAAATTTCGGTTACCCACAGAAGCACAAATGAAGGTATTTTCTTTACTAATGAACTCTCCTTTTCCTACTCACGGCTCGCTGGAGGGCTGGTCCTTCAGCGACGATTGTACGTCCGGATTCTCCCCGGACGCCGGACCCCCCGGTGAAGATCTCTTCCCCCGTTTAGGGGCTTTGGCCTCCGGATCTTCGGAGGCGGTCCTCTTCTCCCCCTGGAAGGAGGGGTTTTTGATTCCCCCCTCTTCAGACGCCCCTTTAGGCGAAACAATAGCTCCTCTATTTTCCCCACTGCTCCCTTCTACGGGCGCGACCTCCAACATTCTGACCAGCACGGGCTCCAGTGCTATCTCTGGGAGGGGAGCCGGACACCTTATCAGCTTCGATCGCGCTACCCACTCCTGTAAAGAGTAATGGGTCGGGAGGCGAACTCTAGAAAAGCAGATAAACAGAATGTCCGGACTTTGAGCTATTTACCTGAGTATCCGGGCGATTGCAGCTTAGGCCTGCGTCCTCGGTCAATTCCGGACACGCTACCTGCGGTCCGAAGAACAACTTGTACATCTCCACGGGTGTCGCACCCATGAAGTGTTGGAGAATTCGGGGTACCTCCGGGTTGAACTCCCATAGACGGAGAGGACGGCGTTTGCAGGGCAGAAGACGCCTGATTAGCATAACCTGCATCACCACGACCAGATTGATCTCCCTCGCCTGGAGTTCTCGAATCCGGCCCTACAATAAGGGCACGTCTTCGGATGGCCCCCAATTGAGCCCTTGGTTGACCCACGACATCAACCGGCGTGGAGGTCCCGGGCGGAATGAAGGCGGCGGCTTTTTCTTGCTGCCCTTCGGAGCGGTGATATAGAACCACTCCTGCTGCCACAAGCCGAGCTCCTCTTGGAAGGAGCCCTCGGGCCACGGGGCATCGGCCCTCCTGCTTATGGCCGCCCCGCCGCACTCCGCTTGACGCCCCCCGATCATCTTCGGCTCCACATTAAAGGTCTTCAGCCATAGGCCGAAGTGGGGAGTGACGCGGAGGAAGGCTTCCCAGACGATAATGAATGCGGAGATATGGAGAATGGACTCCGGAGCCAAGTCGTGAAAATCCAGCCCGTAGTAGAACATGAGCCCTCTCACGAAGGGGTCCGTCGAGAAGCCTAAACCCCGACGGAGGTGGGATACGAAGACGACGTACTCACCGTGCTCGGGAGTGGGTACGGCCTGCCCTTGGGCAGGCAACCTGTGCGAAATCTCGTAGGACAGGTACTTGGCCTCATGCAGCTTTAACACGTCCTCCTCCATGACGGAGGAGGGCATCCACCGACCCTGGAGGTCGGAGCCGGACATGGCTGAGAATCCGAAGCGCTCAAATCTAAGGCTCTGGGTGTTGGAACTGGGAGCAAGGAGGGGATTCGATGCGAGATTGAAGAAAAAGAACGAGCCTTGGTCCTCTTATAAAGGGGAAAAAATACCAAGAGTCGTCTCCATGGCCGTTCGGGATTCACCTTTGATGGAGGAGGCGTGGCGATGGGCACGGTTGGGTTACCCACGCACGTATTGATGAGAATCCCGGAATAAGGGGAACACGATCTCTGCTTCGACAAGACGTGCCAAGGAAACCGCTTCGCTAAACGTGCTGAGGTGGTATAGTAAAATTCAAGTAAAAGCCTGGTAGCGGTGTGATGCCATGCCGCATAATACGTCAGCAGATTGGACTTGTGTGCATTTTATTCTCTCTACGGTGGAATGTGGAATTTATTTTGCAGAGCCGGACACTATCCTAGTGTTCATGATCTTCTCTGGATTATTCAAGGGAGGAACCCGCCTTGCAATGCCGAACATTATGCGCGCCGGACTTATCGTCATTGAAGCCTGGTTCAGGGGCTACTGAGGGAGTCCTGGACTAGGGGGTGTCTAGACAGCCGGACTATCATCGTCCGCTGGACTCCAAGACTACGAAGATACAAGATTGAAGACTCCGTCCCGTGTCTGGATGGGACTTTCCTTGGCGTGGAAGGCAAGCTTGGCGATACAGATATGTAGATCTCCTACAATTGTAACCGACTCTGTGTAACCCTAGCCTCCTCCGGTGTCTATATAAACCGGAGGGCTTTAGTCCGTAGGACACAACATACATTACAACAACCATACCATAGGCTAGCTTTAGGGTTTAGCCTCCTTGATCTCGTGGTAGATCCACTCTTGTACTACCCATATGATCAATATTAATCAAGCAGGACGTAGGGTTTTACCTCCATCGAGAGGGCCCGAACCTGGGTAAAACATCATGTCCCTCGTCTCCTGTTACCATCCGCCTAGACGCACAGTTCGGGACCCCCTACCCGAGATCTGCCGGTTTTGACACCGACACTCCCCCTTGACATTCACCATGAGGGACAATCAATCTGAAATGTTGGTAATGTTCATGTACCATTGATGCAATTCATACATTCTCGTTGGGAGGTTCTTGACCTTGTCTGGCTCGACCAAAGGTTGGCCCCGGACATATTTCCGTTTTATTTCATCCTCTCTAAGCAAAGGCATGGGCTCGATCTTGAGGAGTTGTCCAACAGTGATGTTGAGAACTTCAGCCTGCATTATATGCTCCTCCGTTATTACCACATTGCCCACCTCGGGAACGTGCACTGTTTGCCCACAATAATATTGGGCGCGTGTACTATCACCTGTTGTTGGCACAACAAGCGAGGGGACCGATTGCGTCGCCTGTTCTCCCAGCTGGGGAATGGTTTTCCCGCATTTTTTGGCAGCTGCTTCTTGTTTGCTCGATCCCGATGTAGACGTGCTCGCCTCCCTTTGTAGATGTGCTCGATTGAACTTCCTGATGTGGCGCTCATAGTCTGTGTCAATAGGCTTGGGAGCTGGTGGTTGAGCCATACGAATGAAGTGGTCAATCGTTTCCTCAGGCACTTTCTCCCTTGGCGGCGGTGGCGGTTTCGGTGCAAAATGGGCTTCCACCTCGGCCTTCAATATGGCTGTGATTTTCTCCTCGGACCTATCATAAGACCTCTGCGGAAGAGGCGTGAGTCTTGGACCATATTTATATCGCTTGCCTCCGCCTGTACTTCATGTACTACCTCGACTCGTACCGCTACGCACCATAGCTGCGGGGTGTCTCTTCTACGATTACTAAGGCGGTAGAGATGGCTGACGGGGCTGAGTTGGACGAGGAGGAGTGGCCTGAGGTTGTGCCGGACTTGGAGGAGTGGACGTCTGACGCTGTGGCGGACTTGGAGGAGGAGGATTGTCCTGACACTTTGCCAGACTTGGAGGAGGAGGAGTGGCCTGACACTTTACCGGACTTGGTGGACTTGCAGGAGCGGGAGTCTGCTGACTCGGTGGTGGACTTCGACGAGGACTCGGCTGACGCGGTGTCGGTGGCCTTCGAAAGATGATGCAATCCTTTTTCCACAGGATGATACGATGTTTGGCCTCTCCGAGAAAGCGCTCGCCGTCACCTCCAGCAATGTCAAGTTGTAGCTCCGAATATGGTGGGTCCACCACCTCATCAACCAAGACACGAGCATAGCCCGCTGGAATCGGGTTCCAATGGAAGGTTGCCTCGTGGGGATTTGTAAAAGCAAAGCCGTCCGCCACCTTCATGGATATGTTCTTCATTTTGACATGTAGCTCGCAGTTAGTGTTCTCCGTGATGTCATCCACGGGGTATCTACCAGCATTGCGTCGTCCGGGACGGAACCCACGCTGCTTCTTGGCATGGATGGGCCGGTGCTATCCAATGCTGGATCATCCGCTAGCTGCTGCAGCTGCTGAGACCCCCTTTGCTGGGTAAGTGAGTCGATCTGCTCCTGCTGCCGCTGGAATTTGACTGCCAATTCCGCTTGACTTGCTTCAAGGCCTTGAAGGCGTTCATAGTCCCGCTTCCTCTGCTCCTCCTCCAACTTCCTCTTCTTCTCCTCCGCAATCTTCTTTCTCGCACGGGTTCTGTAGTCGGTGTTCCATTCTGAAAACCCCTCATACCACGGAATAGCGCCCTTGCCTCGTGTTCTTCCCGGGTGTTCAGGATTTCCCAGGGCACGCGTAAGCTCGTCGTTCTCTCTGTTGGGCTGGAACACCCCCGATCGTGCCTCTTCTATAGCAACAAGTATCGCATCGTTGGCTCCCTTCAGACTTGCCCTCGTCGAAACATTGCCTGTCTCCGGGTCCAACTCCCCCCCATGCGCATAGAACCAAGTCCTGACCCTGGGGGGACAGCTCTTAGTAACTGGAGTGACACCTGCATCCTCCATCTCTTTCTCAGACTTATCCCACTTAGGCATTGGCACCGCATAGCCACCTGGCCCGAGCTTATGGAACTTATCCTTTTTTCGGCATTCTTCTTGTTTATTCTCGACCGTTCCTTAGCTAATTCTGAATCCTTGAATTTCACGAAATCGTCCCAATGAGCACGTTGGTTCTCTAGTGTTCCCTTGAATACTGGAGTCTTCCTTCCTCCCTTGACGTACTTGTTCCATTCACGATTCTTGTGGTTCTTGAATGCAATCGCCATCATCCTAAGAGCAGCCTCCTTGACTTTCTGCACATCTACTTCTATGAAATGATCTGGTAGGGTGAAATGTTCCATGAGAGTATTCCAAAGTAGATCTTTTTGATTCTTGTCGACAAAAGTAACATCTGGACGTGGCTTTGCTGGCTCTCTCCATTCTTGAAGTTTGATCGGGAGTTGGTCCTTCACAACAACTCCACACTGACGAACGAACTTGTCTGCAATCTTCTTAGGCGCTAATGGTTTTCCAGTAGGGTTGCATGCCTCGATATTGTACTTTACACCCTGCTTCAACTTTTTGTTTGGGCCTCGTTTCGTCATTTTGCCTGAAGATTTGCTCGATCCAGATGGCTGAAAGAACAAAGATCGATTCGTTAATATATCTTCAAGTCATTTAAAACATGTGATGATCACCAGATGCCTGCTTATATAAATATATATACCTCGCCGGTCTTTGTTGTTTCAGGATCAACATATTCTTCGTCATCGTCATAATCGTAGTTCATGACTTCATCAATTTGGTCGTCGCGATCGAATATCATATCACCCTCTCCGGTGTTGTTTAGAAATTCGGAGCCGTCATAATCTTCTTCATTCTGATCATCATCTGGCCCGCGTATCATATCGAACATGGTCTGTTCTCCCTCTCTGTCGGTATTGTCTGCCATAGGTTTTATTTAACTAATCCAAAAGAAATATAAAACAATTTAGTATTCAAATTACATCGTCTCGAATAATAGATATAATCTCGAATACATCGTCTAGAATAATAGATATAATCTCGAATACATCGTCTCGAATAATATATAATATTGAATAGTACATCACTGGCTATTAGCTAATAAAGATCGAATACTACAGAAGAATCTAGGACACTCGCGGTTCCTCCGGCGCGGGCGGTGGACACCCAAAGAGAAGGAACCCTCACAGGATCATAGCTGAAGTGAGATCCCTGAAGAAACTGCCAGGTATTGGAGAACCTTCCGCCCTCTAACGCAACGATGTAGCGATGGACGTGCTCGTCCTCCTCCCTGACACGGCGACGTACCACCTCCGGCGGGGCCGGGTCCCTCCGCACCGAAACTGGCCCACGCGAATGCCACCAAACGAGATCAGGGTTGTCGACGGGGCCCGGGGCCGGGTTCCTCATCAAGTGGCGCGCCCCTCCAGGCAGCACCTCCCAGTGCCAGCCCGGCGAAGCCCAGTCCCGGACATGGGTCGGCTGGACGTCGTCGCGGACGGGTCGACGGCGAGGATGCAGGTCGGGCATCGTCGAGAACAAATACTAGCTATATGCCCGCAAAAAGTAACATTTTTTTAATGATTGGATTTTGATCACTAAAATTTCTAACATTTCTACATAACACTAATTATGCTAATCTAAATAATCTAAATAACACTAACATTTCTAACATTTCTATATAACACTAATTTCTAACATTTCTATATAACACTAATTTCTAACTGATTAAACACTAATTATATCCATCTAACATGCATTCATACATATATAATAGTGAAAAATAATAATCTAAATAATCTAAACTAATTAAACATACAAAATACGTGTGTGTGTGTGTGTACTAATTAAACACTAATTATCTAAACTAATTAAACATACAAAATAATAATTTAAATAATCTAAACTAATTAAAGACTAATTATATCTAAACTAATTAAAGACTAATTTCTAACATGTGTGGGTGTGTGGGTACGGGCTCGGGGAGGGGTGGCGCCCATGGTGGCCGCTGGGGGCGAGGGAGAGGCGTTAGAGGGGGAGAGCTCACAGCGGGCGACGGCGACGGCGAGGCGACGGCCGGGGCGGCGACGGCGGGGACGGCGCGACGGGGACGGGGACGGCGCGACGGGGACGGGCCCGGGGCGGCGACGGGGACGGGGGCGGCGACTGGGACGGGGGCGGCGACGGAGACGAGCGGCGACGGAGACGATCGAGGGCGGCGGCGGCGGCGGCGGAGACGGAAACAGAGGAACGAACAGAGAGGGAAAACGAAATTTTTGCACTCTAGCATATATAGAGAGCACCTTTAGTACCGGTTAGAGCCACCAACCGGTACTAAAGGCCTGTTTTGGCCAGACCAAGCGGCGGGAAGCGACCCCCTTTAGTACCGGGTGGTGGCACAAACCGGTACTAAAGGCCCCCCTTTAGTACCGGTTTGTGCCACGACCCGGTACTAGTACTAAAGGGGGTGCGCTGGCGCAGGTGCGGTGCGGCAAGTTTAGTCCCACCTCGCTAGTCGAGGGGCTACCGCACTGGTTTATAAGCCCCAGTGCGGTAGCTCTCTCGAGCTCCTCTCCTAACCAAGCCTACTGGGCCTACGTGTCCTCTTCGCCTAGTGGGCCTACTGGGCCTTTGCGGGCCTGCATCCTGGCCCAACGAAAGGTTGTGTCACTAGTCGTATGCAGGCCGCTTTGGCCCAGTAGGCAGGCTTTTTTTTCTTAATTTTTTTTTGCTTTATTTATTTTTGTTTTATTTATTTTTGAGTTGTTTTTTGCTGTTTTAGAGTTTCTTTGTGAATATTTTTGCTTTAGGTACAAAAAATTACAAACTTTCTGTTAGTGCCGTTAGATTTCGAATTTGAATAGTTTAAATTTTGAATTATTTGAAATTTGTGTGAATCACTAGTTTGTGAATAACTTAACTTTGAAAAAAGGTTTTTTAGTGATTCTTTTTTCTTATGTTTAATATTAGTGTGTTTTATCATTATATTCAATTTAGTAATGCTTAGGTTATTTAAAAAATGAAATGCCTTTGTAACAGTTCAGTTTTCGTCGGAAACCCTGATACTTCGAAAGAGATTGTCCATTTTGTACACGAAGTGCATCCAGTTTTTGCCGTAACCCTATCTACTTTCTTGCACATGCTATTTTTATGAAATTATGATACCATGCCAACTTTCAACCTTTTCTGAGTTCATTTGAATTGCTTTTCAATTTCAGGGTCATTTAGCTGGAAAAAAATCAGTAAATGCATGAAAAGAATTTGTTTGCACATAAAATTTCTTCGCGTTTCAAATGCCAAAACACATAACTACCCTAACTATTGCAGACATTCCCTCCTGGGTGTGAAACACAGAAGAAAGTGAAGATAGTGAAGCCGATCACATCCCAGATATTTGGGTGTGAAACTTTTTCTTCGCGTGTGTCCCTTTGCGCCGTAACCATGGAAAATCTTCATCATTTAACGGGATGCTCGGGTCAATATTCACTGCGAATGGAGCAATTTCATCAAACTTTTCATAATCTTCTGACTTGTCTGTCTTGTCATCCACTCCCACGATGTTTCTCTTCCCAGAAAGAACTATGTGCCGCTTTGGCTCATCGTACGATGCATTCGCTTCCTTATCTTTTCTTTTTCTTGGCTTGGTAGACATGTCCTTCACATAGAAAACCTGTGCCACATCATTGGCTAGGACGAATGGTTCGTCTGCATACGCAAGATTGTTGAGATCCACTGTTGTCATTCCGTACTGCGGGTCTTCCGTTACCCCGCCTCGTGTCATATTGACCCATTTGCACCGAAACAAAGGGACCTTTAAACCACGTCGATAGTCAAGTTCCCATATGTCCTGTATATAACCATAATATGTTTCCTTTCCCGTCTTCGTTTCTGCATCAGAGTGGACACCACTATTTTGGTTGGTGCTCTTCTTATCTTGGGCGATCGTGTAAAATGTATTACCATTTATCTCGTACCGTTTGAAAGTCATTATATTCGAAGATGGTAACTGGGACAGCAAGTACAGGTCATCTTCAATAGAGGTGTCATGCATGGTACGTGTCTGCAACCAGCTGGCGAAACTCCTGGTTTGTTCACGTGTAATCCAGTCATCAGACCGCTCCGGGTGTTTGGAGCGTAGCAAATTCTTGTGTTCATCCATATACGGAGCCACCAAGGTGGAATTCTGTAGAACTGTGTAGTGTGCTTCAGTGAGAGAATGTCCTTCCATACATATTATTTGTTCCCCTCCTAGCGTGCCTTTTCCATCCAGTCTGCCCTTATGCCACGATTCAGGAACACCAATCGGCTTAAGGTCAGGAATAAAGTCAATACAAAACTCAATGAACTCCTCATTTTGATGGCCCTTGGAGATGCTTCCTTCTGGCCTAGCACGGTTATAAACATATTTCTTTAAGACTCCCATGGACCTCTCAAAGGGGAACATATTGTGTAGAAATACAGGACCCAAAACGTTAATCTCTTCGCATAGGGTGAACTAGGACGTGCGTCATGATGTTGAAGAAGGATGGTGGGAACACTAACTCGAAACTGACAAGACATTGCACCAAATCATTCTGTAACCTTGGTATGATTTCTGGATCGATTACCTTCTGAGAGATTGCATTGAGAAATGCACATAGCTTCACAATGGCTAATCGAACGTTTTCTGTTAGAAGCCCCCTCAATGCAACCGGAAGCAGTTGCGTCATAATCACGAGGCAGTCATGAGACTTTAGGTTCTGGAACTTTTTCTCTGCCATGTTTATTATTCCCTTTATATTCGACGAGAAGCCAGACGGTACCTTAATACTGAGCAGGCATTCAAAGAAGATTTCCTTCTCTTCTTTGGTAAGAGCGTAGCTTGCATGACCCTGATGTATGTCGTCTTCTCCGTGCATACGTTGCTGGTCCTCCCGTGCCTCAGGTGTATCTTTTGTCTTCCCATACATGCCCAAGAAGCCAAGCAGGGTCACGCAAAGATTCTTCGTCACGTGCATCACGTCGATTGCGGAGCGGACCTCTAGGTCTTTCCAATATGGCAGGTCCCAAAATATAGATTTCTTCTTCCACATGGGTGCGCGTCCGTCAGCGTCCTTCGGAACAGGTTGTCCGCCAGGACCCTTTCCAAATATCACCTTCAAATCCTTGAACATATCATGTACATCAGCACCAGTACGGTGGCGAGGCTTCGTCCGGTGATCCGCCTCACCTTTGAAATGCTTGCCTTTCTTTCTTACGGGATGCCTGCTCGGAAGAAATCGACGATGTCCCAGGTACACATTCTTCTTACAACTATTCAAATATATATTGTCGGTATCATCCAAACAGTGCGTGCATCCGCGGTATCCCTTGTTTGTCTGTCCTGAAAGGTTACTGAGAGCAGGCCAATCATTGATGGTCACGAACAGCAACGCCTTTAGGTCAAATTCTTCCCCCATGTGCTCATCCCACGCACGTACACCTGTTCCATTCCACAATTGTAAGAGTTCTTCAACTAATGGCCTTAGGTACACATCAATGTCGTTGCCGGGTTGCTTAGGGCCTTGGATGAGCACTGGCATCATAATGAACTTCCGGTTCATGCACAACCAAGGAGGAAGGTTATACAAACATAGAGTCACAGGCTAGGTGCTATGGTTGCTACTCTGCTCCCTTAATGCCATCTGCGCTTAGACCAAACCATACGCTCCTTGCGTCATCTGCAAACTCCTTCCCGTACTTTCTTTGGATTTTTCTCCACTGCGACCCGTCAGCGGGTACTCTCAACTTTCCGTCTTTCTTACGGTCTTCTCTGTGCCATCGCATCGCCTTGGCATGCTCTTTGTTTTGGAACAAACATTTCAACCGTGGTATTATAGGAGAATACCACATCACCTTGGCAGGAATCTTCTTCCTGGGGCGCTCGCCCTCGACATCACCAGGCTCATCGCGGCTGATCTTATAGCGCAATGCACCACATACCGAGCAAGCGTTCAAATCCTCGTACTCACCGCGGTAGAGGATGCAATCATTAGGGCGTGCATGTATCTTCTGCACCTCTAACCCTAGAGGGCAGACAACCTTCTTTGCTTCGTACGTACTCTCGAGCAATTCGTTGTCCTTTGAAAGCATATCCTTTATCATTACCAGCAACTTTCCAAATCCCTTGTCAGATACACCATTCTCTGCCTTCCATTGCAGCAATTCCAGTGTGGTGCCCAGCTTTTTCTTGTCACCTACGCAATTCGGGTACAACAATTTTTCTGATCCTCTAACATGCGCTGCAACTTCTTATTCTCCAAATCACTTGCGCAGTTTCTCTTTGCACCGGCAATGGCCCGACCTAGATCATCAACGGGCTCATCTGATGCCTCTTCTTCAGCTTCTTCCCACATTGCCGGCTCAGCTTCTTCCCGCATTACCGGCTCAGCTTCTTCCCCCATTGTTGTATCATCGTATTCAGGGAACCCATGGCCAGGATAGCTGTCGTCGTCCTCTTCTTCTTTATTGTCTTCCATCATAACCCCTCTTTCTCCCTGCTTGGTCCAAACATTATAGTGGGGCATGAAACCGGACTCAAACAGGTGGACGTGAATGGTTCTTGACGTAGAGTAATTGCGACCATTCTTACAGCCAGCACATGGACAAGGCATAAAACCATCCGCCCGCTTGTTTGCCTCAGCCGCAAGCAGAAAAGTATGCACGCCCTCAACGAACTGGGGAGAGCATCGGTCATCGTACATCCATTGCCGGCTCATCTTCATTACACAACACCGAATAGACCAAATTAATACAAGTTCATACATAAAGTTCATACAACACTTAAATGCAACAAACAAATAACTCTCTAGCTAAAGCATTTAAATGCAACAACAAATGCGATCAAGATTGCAACTAAGGTAACAATTGATCCAACAACATAATGATACCAAGCCTCACTATCGATGGCATATTTTCTAATCTTTCTAATCTTCAAGCGCATTTTCTCCATCTTGATCTTGTGATCATCGACAACATCGGCAACATGCAACTCCAATTCCACCTTCTCCCCCTCAATTCTTTCCAATTTTTCTTTCAAGTACTCGTTTTCTCTTTCAACTAAATTTAACCTCTCGACAATAGGGTCGGTTGGAATTTCTGGTTCACATACCTCCTAGATAAAAATATCTATGTTAACTTGATGGGCATAATTTGTCATAAACACGAAATGCAACAAATAGTTTTAAAAGAGAATATACCACATCCGAATCATAACAAGGACGAGGGCCGACGGGGACGGATATCAAAACCATGGCACTATGTATAACAAACAACGTACGGGTAAGATAATTATTACACGATTAACTATATATCCAAATCACACAAACATCAACTTTTTTATATAAAATTTCATGAACAAGAGGCTCACCACAAGGTGGTGCCGGCGACGGGACGGTGCGGGTGATCGACGGTGGTTACGACGGAGATTTAGAAGGCACTAAGTAAACCACACCTACATATGAAAACTAAGTGTTATTTTTTACCTCAAATTGCATATAAATCAAATACTAGCACATATATAAATTTCCTCCCAAATTACTAAACTCACAAATTAATAACTATATAAAGCATTGCGAGATCTAATCTAGCAATGAGAGATGAAAGGACAAAGTTGCTAACCTTTGTGATCACTTGAATGGATGGGGGCCTTCAAATCTTGACAAATTTTGGGCAAAATGTGTGATGATCTCGAGGGGAGAAGAGGAAGAACAGAGAGGAGAGGAGAGGGGAAAGGGGGAAGAACAGAGTGAGCTGGACGAAGGGTTTATATGCAGGAGGACCTATAGTACCGGTTCGTGGCACGAACCGGTACTAAAGGTGCTGGAGGGGGCCCAGACTGACAACATCCTGCCACCACCCTCATTAGTACCAGTTCGTGGCACGAACCGGTGCTAAAGGTTAGCCACGAACCGGTACTAATGAGAGCGGCCCGGCTAGCCGTTGGAACCGGCACTAATGTATACATTTGTGCCGGCTCTAATACAAACCGGCACTAATGTGCTTCACGTTTGACCCTTTTTCTACTAGTGTGACATGATGTAGTGGGATAAACTCAAGCAATATGATGAAACCCCATCTTTTTATCCTCGATGGCAACAGTATAATACGTGTCGGTTCCCCTTTTGTCACTAGGATCGAACACTGCAAGATTGAACCCAAAGCTAAGCACTTCTCCCATTGCAAGAAGAACCAATCTAGTTGGCAAAACCAAATCGATAGTTCGAAGAGACTTGCAAAGATATCAAACAATGCATATAAGAATTCAGAGGAGATTCAAATAATATTCATACATAAGCTGATCATAAATCCACAATTCATCGGATCTCGGCAAACACACCGCAAAAAGGTATTACATCGAATAGATCTCCAAGAACATCGAGGAGAACATGGTATTGAGAATCAAAGAGAGAGAAGAAGCCATCTAGCTACTAGCTATGGACCCGTAGGTCTGAGGTAAACTACCCACGCTTCATCGGAGAGGCAATGGTGTTGATGTAGAGGCCCTCCGTGATCGAATCCCCCTCCGCCAGGACGCCGGAAAAGGCCCCTAGATGGGATCTCAGGGGTACAGAAGGTTGCAGTGGTGGAAAAGTGTTTTCGTGGCTCTCCTCGTTGGTTTTGGAATATTTCAGAATTTAAAGGCGGAAGAAATAGGTCGGTGGAGTCACGAGGGGCCCACAAGGGTGGGGGGCATGCCCTACCCCCTGGGTGCGCCCTCCGTCCCTGTGGGAGCCTCGTTGAGGGAGTCCTGGATTAGGGGGTCCTCCGGCGTCCGGGCTGTTTGACGTGGGCCGGACTGATGGGCCATGAAGATACAAGATGGAAGGCTTTCACCCATGTCCGGATGGGACTCTCCTTTGCGTGGATGGTAAGCTTGGCGTTCGGATATGAAGATTCCTTTCTCTGTAAACTGACTCTGTACAACCCTAGGCCCCTCCGGTGTCTATATAAACCGGAGGGTTTAGTCTATAGAGGCAATCATAATCATATAGGCTAAACATCTAGGATTTAGCCATAACGATCTCGAGGTAGATCAACTCTTGTAATATCTATATTCATCAAGATCAATCAAGCATGAAGTAGGGTATTACCTCCATTAAGTGGTCCAGAACATGGGAAAACATCGTGTCCCCTGCCTCCTGTTACCTTCGATCCTCAGACGCACAGTTCGGGACCCCAATCCGAGATCTGCCGGTTTTGACACCGACATTGGTGCTTTCATTGAGAGTTCCACTATGCCGTCGTCGAAAGGCTCGATGGCTCCATCGGTCATCTACGATGATGCGGCCGTGAGGGAGATTTTTCTCCCTGGCCAAATCTTTGTATTTGGCAGCTTCGCAGTGAGGGCCAACTTGGTTGGCCACCTGTAGCAGATCAACAGCTACGCCCCTGGTCATAAGATCAGTTTTGGAAATTGAACTATGTTGCTGATATCCGAGGAGACTTGATCTTCCAAGGGTTTGCGGCCCCAACCACCACTTCGGCCCTAGACCCGGAGCCCGCCACCAGGTCTGAAGACGGGAGTCTAGAGCCCGCCGGACTCTCTGTAGCTATAGAGCTCAACCCTGGAGAACCGGAGGGGGTAGCATCACAGGCATGCCTGGAGTTACGTCAGGTTTTCTCCATCATCATAAAGCCGGACTCTTCTCTAGACACTAGCTCCGAACCCTTGAAGTTCACGTCATGTGAGCTCAGCTAGGGAACTTCTATCCCGCCCTACTCTACGGGCTCACGCTTCCCCGTCCAAACCTTGCTCTTAAATGAGGCCTTGGACTTGATGCGATCCCTCGCCATCACGGAGGAACCGCTTCCGAATTGCACCCAGCCCGGACTAGGGGCTGGGAGCGGGGAATTTTACGTCCCACCCACCACCCACTTTGTAGCCACTATCGACGACTTAACTGACATGCTCGACAACGTTTCCTAAGACATCGACGGCATGGACGACGATGCCAGAGACGAACAAAGCCAGAAACCGCCGTTCACCGGACGTTGGACGGCCACTTCCACATATGACGTGTACATGGTGGACACACCCAAAGAGGGTGACGACGACGGCAGGAAGGATCCGGTTGAGGACAAACCTGCTGAAGCACCTCCAAAGCGTCGATGTCAGTGGCGCCGCTCAAAATCACGCCGCGACAAAGACAGCAACACCGGCACCGGAGACAATAACGCTCCAGAGAACGCCGAGGACCAAGAAGCCCCTACCGAACCAAAATCCGAACATGACGATTTGGAGGATGGGCAAGTTAACCCCGATGATTCCATCGAGAACGAGGGCTCCGAGGATAGTAACTACCTACCAACCTCCAAAGAGGATGTGAGCCTTGGCAACGAAGATTTCATCATGCCGGAGGAACCCCTCGAACAAGAGCTCTTCAAGCACCGGCTAATAGCAACTACGAGAAGCCTGAAAAAGAAGCAGCAGCAACTTCAAGCTAATCAGGATTTGCTCAATGACAGATGGACTAATGTCCTGGCAGCCGAGGAATATGGCCTCGAGCGCCCAACTAAGAGTTACCCGAAGCGCAAACTGCTACCCCAATTCAACGATGAGGCCATAGAGCCTATACCGCCAACACATAACACCGCTAACGGACCTGACTGACCACCACGTGGCTAGGATAGAGCGACAACTCAAGCCGAACACCAGCCCGCACCACCTCGCGGTAGAGGTAGAGAGACAATGGCGGCAGGATACACCTATGACCTACGACAGGACCTGGATAATAGAACCGGTCAGACCAGATCAATCTACGGATCACGGGGGCGCGCCCCAGCGCGAGAAGACGGCTATCAGGCCTGGCGCGACAAGCATAACCACACCCGGGCCGAAAACCGCATACGAACTCCATCCGAACTGCACCATAACACAGCCTGATACAGAGGTGCCGCACACCCCCTATCTTTGACCGATGAGGTTATGGAGCATCAGTTCCCAGAAGGGTTTAAACCCATGAACATTGACTCATATGACAGCACAACAGATCCCGCAGTATGGATTGAGGATTTTCTTCTCCACATTCACATGGCTCGCGGTGACGATCTACAAGCCATCAAATACCTTGCCCTAAAACTCAAGGGGCCTGCTCGACACTGGTTAAACAGCCTCCCAGAAAACTCTATTGGAAGCTGGGAAGACCTGGAGGAATCCTTTAGAGACAACTTCCAAGGCACCTATATCCGACCTCCAGATGCCGATGACCTCAATCATATTGTCCAGCAGCCCGGAGAGTCAGCTAGAAAATTCTAGACTAGGTACCTCATTAGAAAGAACCAGATTGTCGATTGTCCAGATGTCGTAGCCCTAGCGGCCTTTAAACATAGCATCCATGATGAATGGATCGCTCGACACCTCGGCCAAGAGAAGCCGAAGTACATGGGAGCCCTGGCAGCACTCATGACCCGCTTTTGCACGGGCGAACACAGCTGGCTAGCCCGTAGCAGTAATAGTAAAAGCGAACCTGGCACTTCCGAAGCCAGGAATAGCAACGGCAGACCCTGACGCAACAAAAAACAAGAGTCGAAGCAACAATGACAATACTGAAGACATGGCGGTTAACGCTGGATTCAGCGGCTCCAAGTCCGGTCAGCGGAAGAAGCCATTCAAAAGAAATAGAGAGGGCTCATCCATCTTGGACCGAATACTCGATCGACCCTGCCAGATTCACGACACCCCCTACAAGCCTGCCAATCATATGAACAGAAGTTGTTGGGTCTTTAAACAGGCCAGTAAGTTAAATACCGAACATAAGGAGAAAGGGCCGCCCAGCGAGGATGATGACGAGGAGCATTGTCCAC
Source organism: Triticum timopheevii (assembly GCA_963921465.1). Taxonomy (NCBI): domain Eukaryota; kingdom Viridiplantae; phylum Streptophyta; class Magnoliopsida; order Poales; family Poaceae; genus Triticum; species Triticum timopheevii. The sequence goes on along the minus strand of OY997266.1, from coordinate 628,553,012 downwards.
CGAACACATGGGGACAGAAGAAATTTCCCCCCGAAATCAAAACGGTGAATATGATATACGTTACTCATATCCCCAAGAGGGAGCGCAAGCGCGTGCTAAGGGACGTCTATGCGATAGAGCCAGTCCCCCCAAAATTCAACCCATGGTGGGCCTGTCCGATCACCTTTGATTGCAGGGACCATCCGACCAGTATCCGTCACGGAGGTTTGGCCGCACTGGTCCTCAACCCAATCATTGACGGATTCCACCTTACACGAGTCCTCATGGACGGCGGCTTGGGTATTGATCCGTCAAGAATCAATCCCACCAAAACTACCTTTAAAGGAGTAACCTAGTGTAGAGTCCCGCTACACGGGCTCAATCACATTGGAGGTTGTCTTCAGTTTGCCAGACAACTTCCGAAGTGAATACTTGATCTTCGACATCGTCCCCTTCCGCAGTGTCTACCATGCACTGCTCGGAGGAACCGCGTTCGCTCGCTTCAATGCGGTCCCACACTATGCCTATCTCAAACTCAAGATAAACAGACCATGCGGTGTTATAACAGTCAATGGAAACATGGAACGCTCCCTCCGTACTAAGGAGAACACCGCGGCCCTGGCAGCGGAAGTACAGGGCGGCCTTATCAAGCCAACTATTATATCGATGGCCAAGTCCCCGGACACTATCAAAAGAGTCCGAACTACCCCAGAGTACGACAGTCCAGCTCGTCAGGAACTCGACTAGCAATCCGGCCTCCATCTCAGCCCCTACCAAATTGTGGCACATGTTCCACGCGTACATAACTACACACTAAAGATACCATGGGAAAGGATGGAGGCATACTGAAGATAAAGTCCACAATACGGCTAGACCCTATCCGGACACTTTTATCTCCTTTTTTCTCTCCTTTTTATTTTTCCAGGTTCCTTACAACCCACACCACCTTTTCGATGGTACCAAGGCCTCTTTTTGGGGCCTATCATGAAAACACCGATCTATGATCCTCTCAAAGGGCAATACACCAAGGAGAAAAGCAGCGTAGACACGTGGCAGAGTACCTAAAGGGTCTTTAAAGATCACCTCGTCCGTTTTCAGGACACCTACACAGCTTTCCCTTGTGCTCGGCATGTAGAATAGCCTTGTTGCTTACCGTACTATTTGTACCAATATGTTTTGACGTATCAATCAGACTATAATGGAAATAGTTTCCAGCCCAACCTATGCGGTACTGGCCTACCTCTTCATCTTTATTTATCTGTTTTTGTCCGATTGTCATGTACACCTTGGTACGACTTAAATTGCCAGGGGCTCTAGTGAGCCACGTACATTTCTTAAATATAAGATAAAGTCCAAACACTTTTATAGTACAATTTGGTGTCCCGAATATAGCATTATATGCATCGGCTTCGAATCATGTCTTTGGTCAATAGTTGGGTTACCCGGCTCCTGTGTTTTCTACCTTACGTTCCGCTAGTTCGGCTAAGATAGTAATGGGACAACTACTGCGATTGTGCTTCCGGTTCGTCCAGTCAAGCACCTCCGAGAAAGCTGAAAATTGACTGTCATGATGCGGCGAGAGCTGTTCAGCAATTCAGTGATTTATTAGATATTTTGCGATTTTTTCTGTATTATACGAAGGACCGGTCTTCATCCGGTCGGGTGTCTACGGCACCCAAAGCTTGGATAATCAAACTATACCAGGGGCTGCGCCTACAATTCCATTGTCAAACTCCTATGGCTAAGTGAGAGCGATAAACCCGCATAGTTTGATTGCCTAGTTCGCCGCACTAACACCTTCTTCAAGGACCAAACCTCTGGGTTAAGTGTTTTCAGGCGCTATGTTGAACACACCCATACTACCTGCGTGGGGCTGAAGCCGACGACTGGCCAACTCTGAGATACTGTAAACGGCCGCACAGGAGGGAAATAATTTGAGATTAAACAACCAAAATATTATACAAAGGCTTTGTTTCATAATACAAAGTTCGGGCAGCACAGATACATTCATTCAAAAATGATGTCCTTAGAACACTGGCTCTCTACAATACATGATCCCTCCAGGACTTCGGCAAAATACCTCTCCGGCGTATGGTGCTCCGTTCACGCGGGCGGCCCCTCGGTGGCAAGCTTGGTGGCATTCATCTTCGCCCACTGCACCTTGACACGAGCAAAGGCCATCTGGGCACCTTCGATACAGACCGATCGCTTTATAGCGTCAAGCCGGGGGCAGGCATTGACCAGCCGCTTCACGAGCCCGAAGTAGCTGCTGGGTATGGCTTCGGCTAGCCAAATACAGATTATAATATCCTTCATGGCCAATTCGGCCACCCTATGCAGTTCAGTCAGCTGCTTCAGCTGATCACACAAGGGCACGGAATGGTCTGGCACAAGGTACTGTGACCAGAACAACTTCTCCGTTGAGCTCCCTTCTTCGGCGCGGAAGAACTCTGCAGCATCAGCAATACTCCGGGGAAGATCCGCAAACGCTCCTGGAGAACTCCAAACACGGGACAGTAAGATGTACCTTCTCCTTACAAATTTTCTCTGCATATTAAAGGCCTTACCTGCCGCGATCTGCTTTGCCTCTTGGATATCCCGGCAGGCACCTTGGGCTTCAACCCGGGCCTCCTTCGCGCTTTGGTGCGCCTTCGCGAGTTCGGAGTCTTGATCTGAAACCTTGCGCTCTAAGGACTCACATTTTCTTATAGCATCCGTGAGCTCTTGTTGGACTTCGTCCAACCGCGCCTCATGTTTTAGGCGGGCGCCTCGTTCCTGCTCCGCCTCCTTCTTAGCCTCGGCCATCGCATTCTTGAGGGTCTCGACCTCAGACGCGTCACCTATGAGCATAATCATAAAACTCATTCAGCTAACAAGTCGGAACTCATATTTGTTTTAGAAAGGTTTCGACATTGCATACCTTGTTTTTCCTCCAATTGCCGCTTTAGTGTGGACACCTCGGCAGCATGAGAGTTTGCTGCTACCAGCACAACCTATTGGTTCATATAGATATGTACGTTATCTCCTGCGAACACTATTTGATCCTCTATTCGGCCCTTCTTTGGAAAAGCCGAACAGAGTCTCAGGGGCTACTATCCATAGACAGGCATTCCCTTTATATAGCCACAATTTTTTTAACGTCACTTACCTCAAAGCCTGTCATAAGGCTGGTATAGGCTTCATGCAATCCCCTTTTAGCAGATCGAACCTTTTCAACCACCGCACCCATAAGGGTACAATGTTCCTCCACAATGGATGCACTCTGAAGCGCTTCCACTAGGTTGTTCGGCGCCTCCAGATTGACAGAGGTTGCCAGCAGAGATGACGCGCCCCCTGAAGGAGTCCTGGACTAAGGGGTCCTCGGGTGTCCGGCCTGTCATCAATGGGCTGGACTGATGGGCTGTGAAGACATGAAGGCCGAAGACTGCACCCGTGTCCGGAATTGGACTCTCCTTGGCGTGGAAGGCAAGCTTGGCGATCAATCGTGTAGATTCCTTTCTATGTAACCGACTCCATGTAACCCTAGATCCCCCCGGTGTCTATATAAACCGGAGAGAGTAGTCTGGATAGGCGGATATTCATTACCATAGTCATACAGGCTAGCTTTTAGGGTTTAGCCATTACGATCTCGTGGTAGATCAACTCTTGTAATACTCATATTCATCAATATCAATCAAGCAGGAAGTAGGGTATTACCTCCATAGATAGGGCCCGAACTTGGGTAAACATCGTGTCCCCCGTCTCCTGTTACCATCGATCCTAGACGCACTGTTTGGGACCCCCTAACCGAGATCTGCTGGTTTTGACACCGACATTTTTGCTTTCATTGAGAGTTCCGTTGCGCTGTCGTCAGAAGGGTTGATGGCCCGCCTTGTCGTCAAGGAAAATATCACCTCCGGAGGAGGCGTGGCTCCAGGCCAAACCCTCTGGCTTGGTGGCTTCATCATGACCACCCGTTCGGCCCTTAAGCCGACGATGATCTCTCGGGTCATCGAAAACCGCCTCCGCGTCGATCCCGAATACTCCAAACGGATGGATCAGACAGAGTTATCTTCTTTGAACGAACTCTTAGACCGTTTCGCCGCCTTGGGAGTCACTACAGACTACGATTAGATTGGGCTTAAACCCGACCACTGAGAAATTAAAACTCCGCCGATCACCCACTAGATAGCAGTAGTCGAGGAGCAGGACAACTTTCCCTCTATGTCGAGGACAAAATGCATTAGGATCTCTGATCTCGAAGAGCCGGACAGTCACCGGCCGAGAGACGCGTCTTGTCCTCCGAACATAAAGTCGGGCGACAAACATGAAAAACCTGATGGTATTTCAAAGCCCGAACTGTCATGTTCGGAGGATCTTCAGACTTCGGGCCCAAAGTTGGGTCAGGGTTCGGGTTCAAAGCCACCCACCAACCTAAACATAAACGCTCTCATGAGCATACAACAGCAGTTTCAGGAAACAGTGCATCACTTCTGGGCTAGATTCCTCCTTGTCAAAGACAAGATTAAAAATTGCCGCAACGAAGACGCAATCTCAGCGTCTTACACAAACTGCACGGACGAAGGAATCCTCAATGCCATCCACCGCCGTCGCGTATTACACTTGCTGACCTGTCAAACATAGTACAGAAGTACTGTGCAATGGAAAGCGCCTGGAAAACTCAGGCCGCTCTTTGCGAACCACCAGCCGCTACCCGGCCCCTCGTCTGAACAAAAAGGACGCACCCTCGCGGGATGCCTGACCCATCAGCAAAGAAATCAAAACCCATTATGGCGCATGGAACCGTTCTGGAAGGATGGTTCGATGGGCCATGCAAAATACACGCAACACTGGATAACCTGCCAACCCACAACCTTAGAGCATGTTGGATACTCTGGCAAGTGGCCAAGAGCGGCGAGGATATCCTCACCAAGAATACCCCAGAATAGCACCCCCCCAGAAGACAACAACCCCGAAGTACTGACGGTCTTCGAGACATTCGCCTCAAACAATAGGCGCAAAAGGGCACTCCGCGAGCTCGCCGAAGTCTGCCAAATCGCAGCAATAAACCCGTGGAACGACACGGCTATAACTTTCAACGCCGGTGACAAACCAAAATACAGTCTAGTCCGAGCACCAGCCGCCTTGGTCCTCAATCCAATCGTGGATGGCTTTCGGCTCACCAAAGTTCTCATGGACGGCGGCAGTGGACTAAACCTCATCTATGAGGATACTCTCCACAAAATGGAAATAGACAGGAGTCTGATCAAGCAGCAACGACATTCATTACCTCATACGGGCCTTTCTGCTTCAATACTATGCCCTTCGGGCTCAAAAACGCTGGCGCCACTTACCAACGCATGATTCAAAGATGCTTGGAGAAACTGATCACCAAGACAGTCGAGGCATACGTGGATGACATTGTCATCAAAACCAAGCACGTTGAGTCACTAATAGACGACTTACGTCTCACATTCGACAACCTCCGTGCATATGACATCAAGCTCAATCCAGAAAAATGTGTTTTCGGTATCCCCACCGGAAAATTGCTGGGCTTCATCGTTTCCAATAGAGGAATTGAAGCAAATCCAGCCAAAATCCGAGTTTTATCACAATTGGCTACACCAACAGACCTTAAGCAGGTCCAAAAGCTTGCGGGATGCATGGCAGCTTTAAGCCGCTTTATCTCCAGATTTGGAGAAAAAGCTTTGCCACTCTACTGACTTCTCTGACGTACCGACCACTTCGAGTGGACGGACGCGGCAATGGCCGGGCTCGAGGAAATAAAGGCCCTCCTGGCCAACAACGCAATCCTGGCCGCGCCGAACATCTGCGAACCTATGTTATTATACATATCGGCAACACACCAGGTGGTGAGCACCATGCTCGTCGTCGAGCGAGAATAGGACGGACACAAATTCCCGCTTCAAAAGCCATTATACTGCGTGTCCACTGTCCTTACACCATGCAAATCCTGGTACACTCATTATCAAAAGATAGCATACGCGGTCTTCATGGCGTCCCGAAAGCTGCGACACTACTTTCAGGAGTGCTCAATCACGGTGGCTTCCGAAGTACCACTCAACAACATAATAAACAACCGCGATGCTACGGGCCGGATTGCCAAATGGGCTATTGAGCTCCTTCCATTCGACATAACATACAAACCGTGTCGGGCCATTAAATCCCAAGTACTGGCTGACTTCGTCGCCGAATGGACAGAGGCTGAACTCCCAAAAGAGTACGGCACGTATTCCAACGGGGTTATGTATTTTGATGGGTCCAAAATGCTGGCAGGGTTAGGAGCGGCTGTCGTGTTAACATCCCCCACCGGAGACGTGGTTCAGTACGTACTCCAAATATTATATACAGACTCCAAAAACGCAGCTGGATACGAGGCCTTATTGCATGGTCTCCGGATGGCTGTATCCATGGGCATTAACGCCTGGAGGTGCGCGGGGACTCAAATCTCGCAATATCTCAAATAAACAGAGACTTTGATGCCAAAGATCCAAAGGTGGCAGCTTATCGTAACACCGTCTTAAAAATGTCGGCTCCGTTCGAGCGGCTTGAATTTCATCACGTCGCCCGAGAAAGTAACTAGGCGGCCGACGTCCTTGCTCGCATTGGTGCTAAGCGTGACCCCGTCCCACCTAACATTTTCCTGGAAAGGCTTTTCAAGCCATCCGTGGTGTGGGAAGGGGAGGGTGGCAACAACAGTCCAGATCCGAACACAACCCCAGATCCTGAACACACCGATATCATCGGGGGCCAAGCCAGCGAAATTACACCGTCGGCCCATCTCATTATGGCAGTTATTGCCCCATAGACCGAACCCTTCTTGGCCTACATTAATAGGAAGGAGCTTCCCGAAGACCAGAATGAGGCCCGCCGCATTGTCCGGCATTCGAAGGCCTACAAGGTTCACGACGGAGAGCTCTACAATAAAAGTACTACCGGAGTACTTCAAAGATGTATCTCCGAGGAAGAGGGGTGGCAGCTTTTGGTAGAAATTCATGCTGGTCTAGGCGGACACCACGCTGTAGCCCGGACCCTTGTTAGCAAGGCCTTCCGTACAAGGTTTTATTGGCCGACGGCCCGAGAAGACGCGTAGGACCTTGTCCAATGCTGCGTCGGATGCCAACTTTTCGCCAACCAAAGCCATATGGCCCCAACTGCGTTACAAACAATCCCCATCACTTGGCCTTTCGCGGTCTGGGGGCTGGACATGGTCGGACCCCTTAAAGGAGGCAGCCATAAGAAAAAATATCTACTGGTCATGGTGGATAAATTCACCAAATGGATAGAGGCCAAGCCAGTTAAAACGGCCGAAGCCAGACCAGTGATAGACTTTATATCTGGCATCGTACATCATTATGGTGTTCCACATAGCATCATAACTGATAACGGCTCCAGCTTTACAGCCGATGAAGTGAAACATTAGTACCGCCAATCTGGGCATCAAGCTCGATTACACCTCTGTCTATCACCCGCAAACAAACGGTCAAGTAGAACGGGCGAATGGTCTTATTATGAGCGGCATCAAACCCGGGCTGGTACGGTCTTTGAAGGAATCAGACAAGCACTAGGTCGAGGAGCTCGACTCCGTACACTGGGGGCTGTGGACCATGCCCAATCACACTATCGGATACACACTTTTCTTCATGGTGTACGGCGCAGAGGCTGTGTTGCCCTACGACATTATTCATGACTCACCTCGAGTGCACATGTATGAAGAGAGAGAAGCCGAACTTGATCGGCAAGATAGCCTAGACGCTCTGGAGGAGGAGCGCGATGTCGCAAAGTCCCGTTCCACCTTTTATCAACAACAGGCCCGCAGATATCACAATAGGGAAGTACGGGCCAAGACTTACAATGTTGGGGAACTCGTTCTATGCTTACCGAAGAAGAAAAAGGACAAACTCAAGCCCAAATGGGAGGGTCCCTTTATCATTGACGAAGTTCTCACTGGAGGAGCGTACCACCTGCGTGATGTGCCAGACAATTGCCTAGAGCCGAACCCTTGGAATGCAGCCAGACTCTGGAGATTCTATGTCTAGCGCCGGACTCTTGGTTTGTCTCGTCCTCCCTATTGTTCCCAGTGCTTTTCCTCTCCTTTTGCCTTTTTTCCTCTGCTTTTATTTTTAGCTTTGAGGCTTTTCGTATGGCTCGACCGTGCACCTGTGGCATACACATACTTAAATATGTACTTCCATCATACCTGGGGGCTTCTTTAACAGAAGCTTGTTAATATTACTTTCCGAACATCAAGCTCATCACATATACGCGTTTTTCCCGTATGTCTTTTCTTCACCATTATATGCATCGATATGACTTAAGTTTTGGCCAAGCTGGGTTGCCTGGCTCCTGTGCTTACCCCTACGTTCCCGATTGTTCGGCTAGGTGGTAAAGGGAGCACCTCTGCGATTGTTACTGCCGGGTCATCCGGATGTGTACCTCAGACTGGGTGAAGCCGAAAGCTAGCGTTCTTAAGGGAATATTCGGTCGGTGGATGAAAAATATTTTTTGCACTCACTCCATTGTGAACCCCCAGAAGCTATACAAACTGTGATTTTCACATCACAATTCGGACATGTATACTAATGCATGCGCGCCCAGGAAAAGGAACCCTTAATGGAACTATTCTCCCTGAAAGATGTTTCCTACAATCTCAATGTAATATAACATAACTAGCCGGATACAACTTGTCTGTTCAAGCAACTATGACCCCTACATCTAGTTTTCCATGCATACCCAGGTCTATTCGACCGCGAGGGTATTCGGAAACACTCCGAACTCTCGGGTCCGGAGGTTGAAGCGAAAAGGTCTGCCATGACAAATGCTATACAATCCAGCATTCCAGCTAGAGTTCCCAACATCAAGGAAAGTACATAGTCATTTTGACTCAAACACTTCCTCCTTTATACCGTCCAACAGGCGGTCTAACTTACAATCCTATTGGGAATACTTGGCGGCCACCTCTACTTGGTCATATACTAAACTAACGGGAATTTCTTCCCCATTTGACCCTAGTGGTCCGACCCGGGCCATGTGATTGGGATCCAGCTTGGTATAGCGCGTTTTCACCATGGCCCAAGCCTCTCGCGCACCTTCTTGGCAGGCTGATATCTTCCATAGTCGGATACGGCGCCGCGCTCCCTTGAACAACTCTACAAGCTCCTCCATACCTCCTGGAGGGGAGGCGGATGGCCATAGAGCCTTGGCAACACTCTGCATCGCCAGTCGAGCCTGTTCGTGCACTTGCGACAGCCCTTGCAGTAGATCACTTGATGATCCGGACACCTCCCCCATCAACAAACCTGCAATCATAACTATATAAGTTCCATTTATCTCCGAACTACTTTAAAATTAGTTCAGACACATATTGAATATGCCGCCCCACAGCTTCTTGTTCTCCTTTACGAAGTCTGCTAGCTGGGCTCGCACATCTTCCAAATCTTCACCCAATGCAGTGTTGGAGTCCTGTAGCTTGTTTTTCTCCCCTCTAACTCGGGCCAGCACACGCTCGCCTGCAGCGTGTAGCCTTTTCGCCTCTCTTTCTCCCTCTTGGGCGATCTTCAACTTCTCTTCAAGTTGGTCGGGCGATCCTGTTATGCGATCAGCTACAGTATTAGTACATTTGATGTACAATTATTGTTCCTTGATGGAGGGGAATGTTACCAGAAGACGCCTTCTTGACGTTTTTCAGTTCGGCGGTAACGACATTTAGTTGTTCCCGACACTAATCCAGCTCTTGGGCTAGCAGGCCATTCTTCTCTGTAAGGACCTGGTCAAACAACGATCCTTAAATCAGTTGTACCAACTGGTTTCAGTCTCGGGGGCTACGGGCATATGGTTATACTTTTCGGACAAAGAAAAAACTTACCTGCACATCTGCCAAATGTTGCTTTGTAGCTTTTCTGAACCCATCTCGAGCAACTCGGATGTACGCGTCAGCCGAGCTGAAGGCATTGAATGCCTCCCCCGTTAACTTGGGGTCTCGTAGGATGGCCCCGCAGCACCGATGATTCATGGCACTCTCCACTTCCGAGTTGGTAACAGACATATCTTCCGTACCCTCGGCTGAAAGATAGTCCGGCGTTGTCCCCATAGCGGCCCCCACCTCACCGGTGGGATCTAAATCCCGGTTGTGGGGAGTGCGGCCGACCGAATCCCTGGACACAGTCCGGTGAACCTTTTTCCTGATACAGGACCAACGTAACATTCACTGGTGGGTACAACTGCCAAAGCATACCTTTAAATCCATACCCTCTTCGGCGAAGGACTGGCCTTGTCTTTACCAGCCTTCCTTTTCGAGGCCTTGCTCGGTGGGGGAGCCGCTCTTCTTGGAGTCATCCCCGGTGTAGCATGACGTGACGAACGCCTCCCCTTTGAAACACGAGACAGTGCGGTGGGTGAGGCAGTGCGAGGAAACTCTTTCGAGGGAAATTTCTCCTGATTACTTATGTGGGAAGCAGGAAGAAGACCAGGATAATCGGCAATGATGGCCACTTCTGTGCCGTCATAGCTCGCCTAGTAAAACACGCCTTCCACGAGTAGCACGAATATATCCTGGTCCTCTTTGAACCCAGGATCAAGCTCCTGGTTGTGGTTCTCCGGTTGTGGGGCAGGGCTGTTCAGCCCCTCGGTTACCTTCCGCTAGTGCTGTTTCAAAACAGACGGATTGGGAATTCATTAAAGATGGCTAAACGAGCGAATGAATAAAATCAAAGGAGTTGGGATTTACCTAGCTGGTAGGGTTGTAGATGGAGTACCCGTCTCTGCGATTGATGCGGAGAAATTCTTCTTCATCCCCTTTAAACAGCTCAGCCAATATCTTGGCTAGAGTGGCGGGGTGTCCGGACCTCTCCGACCATAACATGAGGCATCATCCTCCGCATTGTAGTGCCACATTGGGTGCCCTCTGTATTGAAGTGGCTGGACCCCTCGCACTATGGAGGTTGCCATTACCTCTACTATCGTAAAACCGGACTGGGCAAGCATCCTTATCTTGCCCAGGAGCTAACGAACTTCCCCACTATCCTCCTCTTCAAGACTTCGGGGACGCCAACTGTGACGTTTCTTCAATGGAACGCTTGTAAATTCTGGGAGACCCTTGTGCACTGGGTCGGGAAGAGCGACGTCTTCTATATAGAACCATTCGGAAGGCCATTCCTTAGATGCCTCCCTTGGTGTGCCGGACAGGTATCCAGTATCGGCGACACGCCATACTTCCGCTCCGCCCACTTCAAATATTGACCCCTGGTGGTTGCGCGGGACAAGGCAGAACAACTTTCTCCACAAATCAAAGTGGGCCACGATGCCCAGGAACAGTTCGCACAAGGCGACGTAGCCCGCAATATGCAGAATGGAAGCGGGAGTAAAATTATGCAGCTGAAGGCCATAGTACTCCAGAAGCCCCCGGAGGAAAGGATGAATCAGAAACCCAATGCCCCTTAACAGAGAAGGGATGAAACAAACTCGCACCCCCCGGATGGATTGGGAGAATCCTCCGCCTGGGTCTCGCCATTAAGGGAGGCTAGCCCTGCTCGAACAGGGACCAGATCCGCGGGGGGGAGGGGGATCCCTGCATTTGCAACTTCTCTAACTGGCTGTGGGTCACTGAGCACCTCTCCCACTCGCCTCTCTTGGTGTCGGAGGAGGAACCAGGAGCGCTAGCCATGATGGAATGGCTTCTCCTGGTAGTCTTTGGGGATTTTTTCTCCGCGAGATATTAAATGGATCTAAGATCCGATCTCTTTAAATAAGTGCTCTTCCTGGCCTGAGCAGGGTGTTATTTGCAAAAATGCCCTGACCTTCCATATTTGCGTGACGCGCAGAAGACGAGGGGAGCAAAATTGGATCAACGGCCGAATATATTACTTGGAGGTCATCGGAGAAGGAACCCACCTTGCAATGCCGAAGACAATTTGTGTGCCGAACACTGAGCTATTGAAGACCGGTTCGGGGTCTACTAAGGGTGTCCTGAACTAAGGGGTTCTCGGGCGTCCGGCCTGTCATCAATGGGCCGGACTGATGGGCTATTAAGACATGAAGGCCGAAGACTGCACCCGTGTCCGGATTGGACTTTCCTTGGCGTGGAAGGCAAGCTTGGCGATCAATTGTGTAGATTCCTTTCAATGTAACCGACTCCATGTAACCCTAGATCTCCCCAGTGTCTATATAAACCGGAGACAGTAGTCTGGATAGGCAGATATTCATTACCATAGTCATACAGGCTAGCTTTTAGGGTTTAGCCATTATGATCTCGTGGTAGATCAACTCTTGCAATACTCATATTCATCAAGATCAATCAAGCAGGGAAGTAGGGTATTACCTCGATAGAGAGGGCCTGAACCTGGGTAAACACCGTGTCCACCGTCTCCTGTTACCATCGATCCTAGACGCATAGTTTGGGATCCCCTACCCGAGATCCCCCGGTTTTGACACCGACACCCCCTTCTTTCGAAGGAGGTTGCTCACCTGATCCCGGAGCCGTGCGGGTCTCCAGAATGGTATTCGATCGGGGGCCGAATTGTACATGGCCTCCATCGCCGGTCTCCATGGGGGTCGGTTCCCCCTCTTTTCGGCGACAGAGGTATTACCCTTCTCCACCACCTTCATGGTCTCGTGCACCTCCCTTCGACCGGGGGAGGTTCTTCGGGACAACACTTCAGTGTTGTCCGCAGCAGTGTGCGTAGAGGCCTGTGGAGGCGACTCACTCTCCATCATATTCGGCCCCAGCAAATTCCCATAAGACGATGATCGTTGGGGGAGATCACGAGCCGGACTGCAGCACACGATTCAATGTGTTAGAACTACAAGGTGTAAAACCGAATATATGTACAGTGTCCTTAAATACTTACGATCCGGCCAGGGGCTTCGGCCTGGGGCGCCACTCGGGGACGTCATCGGCGTCCGATTCAGAATCATCTGAAAGGGAGATTCTCCCCTTCTTGGACGCCTCCACCCCTAGGTCCACGGAAGCTGCCCTTTTCTTCTTTCCCCCCTTAAGGGGAGAATTGCTCTCTTCCTCCTCCTCTTCGTCTTTGTCGTGAGAGGAGAGAGCTTCGGCATCTTCAGACACAACATTTGAAGTACCTTTACGGCGGAGGCCACCTCTGGTCTCCTTGCCCTTCTTCTTTGCCTTCTTATCCAGTGGTTGATATGGTGCCGGAACCAGCATCCTCGTTAGCAGAGGAATGGCTGGGTCTTCGGGTAGCGGAGCCGGACAATGGATCCGCTCCGCCTTCTTTTTCCATCCCTATGGAAAGATTATAAGGCTCAGTATACTCCTTGGATTTACTAGTTAAGCTTATCAAAAAACTTATGGGAGTGGCCGAATAAGTGCAGTCAAGGCTGATGTCTTCGGTCTCCGGCCACGACTTTTGGGCCTTGAAAAGCATCTTCCATATGTCTTCGTGCGTCGTGCTGAAGAACCGCTGCAGGGTCCGGGGGCTGGCCGGATCGAACTCCCACAAGAAGAAAGTCTTGCGTTGGTAGGGCAGAGTCTGGCGAAAGAGCATCACTTGGATCACGTCGGTGATACGGGTGTTCTTCTCCACCATGCTTTTGACGCGCTTCTACTGCATGCTACGTCTTGAGCTTGGGTTGGTTTTCCTTGAAGAGGAAAAGGTGATGCAGCAAAGTAGCATAAGTATTTCCCTCGGTTTTTGAGAACCAAGGTATCAATCCAGTAGGAGGCTCCTCAAAAGTCCCATGCACCTACTAAAAAAACAAGAACCTCACAACCAACGCAATAAAGGGGTTGTCACTCCCTTCACGGCCACTTGCAAAAGTGAGATCTGATAGAGATAATATGATAAGATAAATATTTTTCGTATTTTTATGATATAGATTGGAAAATAAAAGATGCAAATAAAAGTAGATGGTAAACTTATATGATAAGAGATAGACCCGGGGGCCATAGGTTTCACTAGTGGCTTCTCTCAAGATAGCATAAGTATTACGGTGGGTGAACAAATTACTGTCGAGAAATTGATAGAAAAGCGAATAGTTATGAGATTATCTAGGCATGATCGTGTATATAGGCATCACGGCAGTGACAAGCAGACCGACTCCTGCCTGCATCTACTACTATTACTCCACACATCGACCGCTATCCAGAATGCATCTAGAGTATTAAGTTCATAAAGAACAGAGTAACGCATTAAGAAAGATGATATGATGTAGAGGGATAAACTCATGCAATATGATATAAACCCCATCTTTTTATCCTCGATGGCAACAATACAATATGTGCCTTGCTGACCCTACTGTCCCTGGGAAAGGACACCGCAAGATTGAACCCAAAGCTAAGCACTTCTCCCATTGCAAGAAAGATCAATCTAGTAGGCCAAACCAAACTGATAATTCGAAGAGACTTGCAAAGATAACTTAATCACACATAAAAGAATTCAGAGGAGATTCAAATATTTCTCATAGATAAACTTGATCATCAACCCACAATTCATCGGATCTCGAAAAACACACCGCAAAAAGAGTTACATCGAATAGATCTCCAAGAAGATCGAGGAGAACTTTGTATTGATATTCAAAGAGGGAGAAGAAGCCATCTAGCTAATAACTATGGACCCGAAGGTCTGTGTTAAACTACTCACAACTCATCGGAGAGGCCTTGGAGATGATCTCCATGGTCTATTAACCCTTCAGCAGAGCGCCGGCGAAGGCTCCAAGATGGGATCTCGCGGATACAGAAGGTTGCGGCGGTGGAATTAGGTTTTCGTGGTGCTCCTGGATGTTTTCGGGGTACGTAGATTTATATAGGAAGAAGAAGTATGTCGGTGGACGCTCAAGGGGCCCATGAGGGTGGGGGGCGCGCCAGTGGGCGCGCCGGGCACCCTCGTGGACGCCTCCTCTGTTGCTTGACGTCCACTCCAATTCCCCTAGATCACGTTTGTTCCAAAAAGATCGCTCTCAAAGGTTTCATTCCGTTTGGACTCCGTTTGATATTCCTTTCCTTCGGAACACTGAAATAGGCACACACAAACAGCAATTTGGGCTGGGCCTCCGGTTAGTAGGTTAGTCCCAAAAATGATATAAAAGTGTAAAGTAAAGCCCATAAACATCCAAAATGGGTAATATAATAGAATGGAACAGTAAAAAATTATAGATACGTTGGAGACGTATCAAGCATCCCCAAGCTTAATTCCTGCTCGTCCTCGAGTAAGTAAATGATAAAAACAGAATTTTTGATGTGGAATGCTACCTAGCATAATTCTCAATGTAATTTTCTTTATTGTGGCATGAATGTTCAGATCCAAATGATTCAAAATAAAAGTTCGTAATGACATAAGAAATAGTAATACTTCAAGCATACTAACTAAGTAATCATGTCTTCTCAAAATAACATGGCTAAAGAAAGTTCATCCCTACAAAATCATATAGTTTGTTCATGCTTCATTTTCGTCACACAAGAATGCTCTCATCTTGCACACCCCCGATGACAAGCCAAGCAATTGTTTCATACTTTAGTAATCTCAAACTTTTTTCAACTTTCACGCAATACATGAGTGCGAGCCATGGACATAGCTCTATGGTGGAATAGAATACAATGATGGGGGTTGTGTGGAGAAGACAAAAAAGGAAGAAAGTCTCATGTTAACGAGGCTAATCAATGGGCTATGGAGATGCCCATCAATTTATGTCAATCATGAGGAGTAGGGATTGCCATGCAACAGATGCACTAGAGCTATAAATGTATGAAAGCTCAACAAAAGAAACTAGTGGGTGTGCATCCAACTTGCTTGCTCACGACGACCTAGGGCATTTTGAGGAAGCTCATCGTAGGAATATACAAGCCAAGTTCTATAATGAAAAATTCCCACTAGTATATGAAAGTGACAACATAAGAGACTTTCTATATGAAGAACATGGTGCTACTTTGAAGCACACGTGTGGAAAAGGATAGTAACATTGCCGCCTTCCTATTTTATTTTTCTCCCTTTTTTTTCTTTGGCCTTCGCTTTTTTTTTCTTTTTGGCATGTCTCTTTTTTTTGTTTGGGGACAATGCTCTAATGATGATGATCATCACACTTCTATTTATTTACAACTCATGAATTACAACTCAAAACTAGAACAAGATATGACTCTATATGAATGCCTCCGGCAGTGTACTGGGATGGGCAATGAATCAAGAGTTACATGTATGAAAAATTATGCATGGTGGCTTTGCCACAAACACGATGCCAACTACATGATCATGCAAGGCAATATGACAATGATGATGCGTGTCATGATGAACGGAACGGTGGAAAGTTGCATGGCAATATATCTCGGAATGGCTATGGAAATGCCATAATAGGTAGGTATGGTGGCTGTTTTGAGGAAGATATAAGGAGGTTTATGTGTGATAGATCGTATCGTATCACGGGGTTTGGATGCACCGACGAAGTTTGCACCAACTCTCAAGGTGAGAAAGGGAAATGCATGGTACTAAAGAGCTAGCAATGGTGGAAAGGTAAGAGTGCGTATAATCCATGGACTCAACATTAGTCACAAAGAACTCATATACTTATTGCAAAAATCTACAAGTCATCAAAAACCAAGCATTACGCGCATGCTCCTAGGGGGATATATTGGTAGGAAAAGACCATCACTCGTCCCCGACCGCCACTCATAAGGATGACAATCTAAGAACACCTCGTATTTCAAATTTGTTACACAACGGTTACCATGCGTGCATGCTATGGGACTTGCCAACTTCAACACAAGCATTCTTTAAATTCACAATTACCCAACTAGCATGACTTTAATATCACCACCTCCATATATGAAAACAATTAAAGTATCAAATTGATCATAGCATCCAATTCACTTCTTATGATAGTTTTTATTATACCCAACTTGGATGCCCATCATTCTAGGACCAAATTTATAACCATAGAAAATACCATGCTGTTCTAAAAGACTCTCAAAATAATATAAGTGAAGCATGAGAGATCAATAATTTCTACAAAATCAAGCCACCGCCGTTCTCTAAAAGATATAAGTGAAGTACTAGAGCAAAATTATCCAGCTCAAAAGATATAAGTGAAGCACATAGAGTATTCTAATAAATTCTAATCAAGTGGGCTTCTCCCAAAAGGTGTGTACAGAAAGGATGATTGTGGTAAACTAAAAAGCAAAGACTAATATCATACAAGACTCTCCAAGCAAAACACATATCATGTGGCGAATAAACATATAGCTCCAAGTAAAGTTACCGATGAACGAAGACGAAAGAGGGGATGCCTTCCGGGGCATCCCCAAGCTTAGGCTTTTCGTTATCCTTGAATATCTTGGGGTGCCATGGTCATCCCCAAGCTTAGGCTCTTGCCACTCCTTATTCCATAGTCCATCAAATCTTTACCCAAAACCTGAAAACTTCACAACACAAAACTCAACAAGAAATCTCGTAAGCTCCGTTAGTGCAAGAAAGAAAAAACACCACATAAGGTACTGTAATGAACTCATTCTTTATTTATATTGGTGTTAAACCTACTGTATTCCAACTTCTCTATGGTTCATACCCCCCGATACTAGCCATAGAAGCATCAAAATAAGCAAACAACACATGAAAAACAGAATCTGTCAAAAACAGAACAATCTGTAGAAATCTGTAACTTTCGAATACTTATGGAACTCCAAAAAATCTAAACTAAATTGGTGGACGTGAGGAATTTGCCTATTAATCATCTGCAAAAAGAATCAACTCAAAAGAACTTTCCAGTAAGAAACTACAACAAATATCGTGAGCGCTAAAGTTTCTGTTTTTTACAGCACGATCGTATAAACTTCACCCAAGTCTTCCCAAAGGTTCTACTTGGCACGAACACTAATTAAAACACAAAACCACATCTAAACAGAGGCTAGATGAATTATTTATTACTAAACATAAGCAAAAAGTAAGAAACAAAAATAAAATTGGGTTGCCTCCCAACAAGCGCTATCGTTTAACGCCCCTAGCTAGGCATAAAAATGAGGATAGATCTAAGTAGTGCCATCTTTGGTATTCAATTCGTAAGTGGCACGCATAATGGATTAATAAGGTAATTTATATTTCTTTCTAGGGAAGTGTTAGATGCCTTTCCTTAATGGAAATTGGAATCTAATATTCCCTTCCTTCATATCAATAATTGCACCAATCGTTCTAAGGAAAGGTCTACCAAGAATAATAGGACATGAAAGATTGCAATCTATATCAAGAACGATAAAATCTATGGGCACATAGTTTCTATTTGCAACAATAAGAACATAGTTGATCCTTCCCATAGGTTTCTTAATGGTGGAATCCGCAAGGTGCAAATTTAAAGAGCAATCATGAAAATCATGGAAACCTAGAATATCACATAGAGTTTTCGGAATCGTGGAAACACTAGCACCCAAATCACACAAAGCATAGGACTAATGATCTTTAATTTTAATATTTATAGTAGGTTCCCACTCATCATAAAGTTTTCTAGGTATGGAAACTTCCAAATTAAGTTGTTCCTCATAAGATTGCATCAAGGCATCAACAATATGTTTAGTAAAAGCTTTATTTTGACTATAAGCATGAGGAGAATTCAACACGGATTGCAAAAAGGAAACACAATCAATTAAAGAACAATTATCATAATTAAATT
Organism: Triticum timopheevii; assembly: GCA_963921465.1. NCBI lineage: Eukaryota > Viridiplantae > Streptophyta > Magnoliopsida > Poales > Poaceae > Triticum > Triticum timopheevii. The sequence goes on along the minus strand of OY997266.1, from coordinate 628,534,427 downwards.
CCGTGAAATCCATAATAGTGGGTTCAATGCTATTTAAAGTCTTGACCTCTCCAATCCCACTTTTACCAAATTTAGCATCAAGATCTAAAAACTTCGAATCATTGGGACGCCTTTTAACTAAAGTTGACTCATCTCCAGTCCCATCATTATTAAGATTCATATTGCAAAACAAAGACTTAATAGTAGATACATCAATAACTTTTAGTTCTTCATCATTATTTTCATGGAAACTAGAATAACACGCTTTTATAAAGCAATCTTTCTTAGCACGCAACTTAGCGCTTCTTTCTTTGCACTCATCAATGGAAATTCTCATGGCTTTGAGAGACTCATTTATATCATGCTTGGGAGAAGTACATCTAAGTTTCAAAGAATCAACATCAAGCGAAAGTCTATCAACGTTCCTAGCCAAATCATCAACTTTAAGAAATTTTTCTTTGAGAAAAGCATTAAAATTCTTTTGAGAGATCATAAATTCTTTAACACTATTCTCAAAATCAGAGGGCATCTTATTAAAATTACCATAAGAATTATTGTAGTAATTTCCATAATTATTAGAGGAATTACTAGGGAACGGTCTAGGATTAAAGTTTCCTCTATAAGCATTGTTACCAAAACTATTCCTACCAACAAAATTCACATCCACAGATTCATTTTTATTCTAAATAAAAGTAGACAAAGGCATACATTGGGATCAATAGGAGCACTCTTAGTAGCAAACAATTTCATAAGTTCATCCATCGTTCCACTCAAAACATTAATTTCTTCTACAGCATGCACTTTTTTACTAGTAGATCTTTCGGTGTGCCATTGGGAATAATTAGCCATAATGTTATCAAGGAGTTTAGTAGCTTATCCTAAGGTGATTTCCATAAAAGTGCCTCTTGCGGCCGAATCTAAAAGATTTCTAGAAGCAAAATTCAATCCGGCATAAAAGTTCTGTATGATCATCCATAAATTCAAACCATGAGTAGGGCAATTGTGAATCATTAATTTCATTCTTTCCCAAGATTGGGCAACATGCTCATGATCAAGTTGTTTAAAATTCATAATATCATTCCTAAGAGAGATGATGTTAGCGGGAGGAAAATACTTCGAGATAAAAGCATCTTTGCACTTATTCAATGAATCAATACTATTTTTAGGCAAAGACGAAAACCAAACTTTAGCACGATCTCTAAGTGAAAACGGAAATAATTTCAATTTAACATCATTGTCCATATATTTCTTCTTTTGCATCTCACACAAATCAACAAAATTGTTTAGATGAGTAGCGGCATCTTTACTAGGAAGGTCGGAGAATTGATCTTTCATAACAAGATTCAACAAAGCAGCATTGATTTCACTAGATTCAGCATCATTAAGAGGAGCAATCAGAGTGCTAAGGAAATCATTATTATTGGTATTGGAAAAATCACACAATTTGGTATTATCTTGCGCCATCGCGACAAGCAATCCAACACACAAGCAAACAAAAAGGCAAGCGAAAGAGAGAGGAGATTGGAAAGAGAGGGCGAATAAAACGGCAAGGGTGAAGTGGGGGAGACGAAAACGAGAGGCAAATGGCAAATAATGTAATGCGAGGGAGATGAGTTTGTGATTGGTACTTGGTATGTCTTGACTTGAGCGAAGACCTCCCCGGCAACGGCGCCAGAAATCCTTCTTGCTACGTCTTGAGCTTGCATTGGTTTTCCTTGAAGAGGAAAAGGTGATGCAACAAAGTAGCGTAAGCATTTCCCTCAGTTTTTGAGAGCCAAGGTATCAATCCAGTAGGAGGCTCCTCAAAAGTCCCACGCACCTACACAAACAAACAAGAACCTCGCAACCAACGCAATAAAGGGGTTGTCACTCCCTTCACGGCCACTTGCGAAAGTGAGATCTGATAGGGACAATATGATAATATGAATATTTTTGGTATTTTTATGATATAGATTGGAAAATAGAAGATGCAAATAAAAGTTGATGGTAAACTTATATGATAAGAGATAGACCCGGGGGCCATAGGTTTCACTAGTGGCTTCTCTCAAGATAGCATAAGTATTACGGTGGGTGAACAAATTACTGTCGAGCAATTGATAGAAAAGCGAATAGTTATGAGATTATCTAGGCATGATCATCTATATAGGCATCACGTCCGTGACAAGTAGACCGACTCCTGCCTGCATCTACTACTATTACTCCACACATCGACCGCTATCCAGCATGCATCTAGAGTATTAAGTTCATAAAGAACAGAGTAACGCATTAAGAAAGATGACATGATGTTGAGGGATAAACTCATGCAATATGATATAAACCCCATCTTTTTATCCTCGATGGCAACAATGCAATACATGCCTTGCTACCCTACTGTCACTGGGAAAGGACACCACAAGATTGAACCCAAAGCTAAGCACTTCTCCCATTGCAAGAAGATCAATCTAGTAGGCCAAACCAAACTCATAATTGGAAGAGACTTGCAAAGATAACTTAACACACATAAAAGAATTCAGAGGAGATTGAAATATTTCTCATAGATAAACTTGATCATAAACCCACAATTCATCGGATCTCGAGAAACACACCACAAAAAGAGTTACATCGAATAGATCTACAAGAAGATCGAGGAGAACTTTGTATTGAGATTCAAAGAGAGAGAAGAAGCCATCTAGCTAATAACTATGGACCCGAAGGTCTGTGGTAAACTACTCACAACTCATCGGAGAGGCCTTGGAGATGATGTAGAGGCCCTCCATGGTCGATTCTCCCTCCGACGGAGCACCGACGAAGGCTCCAAGATGGGATCTCGCGGATACAGAAGGTTGCAGCGGTGGAATTAGGTTTTCGTGGTGCTCCTGGATGTTTTCGGGGTACGTGGATATATATAGGAGGAAGAAGTATGTCGGTGGACGCTCGAGGGGCCCACGAGGGTGGGGGCCGCGCCCACTTCCAGGGGCGCGCCGGGCACCCTCGTGGCCGCCTCCTCTGTTGTTTGACGTCCGCTCCAAGTCCCCTGGATCACGTTTGTTCCAAAAAGATCGCTCCCGAAGGTTCCATTCCGTTTGGACTCCGTTTGATATTCCTTTCCTTCGAAACACTAAAATAGGAAGAAAAAAACAGCAATTCGGGTTGGGCCTCCGGTTAGTAGGTTAGTCCCAAAAATGATATAAAAGTGTAAAGTAAAGCCCATAAACATCCAAAACGGGTAATGTAATAGCATGGAACAATCAAAAATTATAGATACGTTGGAGACGTATCACAGCATCATCACCTCGTCGGTCGACGCCCAATCCAGGCCCTTGTTAATCCAAGACGTGAACCGCATTGGAGGCCCAGATTTGCACTCAGGAGGGGCGGCCCATGTGGCGTCACGGGGTTCCGTGACATAGAACCACTCTTGCTGCCATCCCTTTATGGTTTCCACAAAGGTCCCCTTGGGCCAGGTGACGTTGGGAAGCTTGCTCACCATGGCGCCGCCGCACTCCGCGTGTTGACCATCGACCACCTTCGGCTTCACATTGAAGACCTTGATCCATAGGCCGAAGTGGGGGCGGATGCAGATGAATTCCTCACACACGACGGTAAATGTCGAAATGTTGAGGAAAGAATTCGGGGCTAGATCATGGAAATCTGGTCCCTAGTAAAACAGGAGACCGCAGACGAAAGGATGGAGGGGAAACCCTAGTCCGCAAAGGAAATGAGGGATAAAAACTACCCTCTCATAGGTTCCGGGGTGGGGATGATCTACTTTTTGGCAGGGAGCCGGTGGGTGATGTCTACTACACAACCTTCTTCTTGTAGACGTTGTTGGGCCTCAAGTGCAGAGGTTTGTAGGACAGTAGCAAATTTCCCTCAAGTGGATGACCTAAGGTTTATCAATCCGTGGGAGGCGTAGGTTGAAGATGGCCTCTCTCCAACAAGCAACCAAATAACAAAGAGTTCATACTTTCACTAGTGCAAGTTCTCTCAACAATAATAACATAACTGGATCATATAACTATCCCTCAACATGCAATAAAGAGTCACTCCAAAGTCACTCATAATGGATAACAAACAAAGAGATTATTGTAGGGTACGAAACCACCTCAAAGTTATCCTTTCTGATCGATCTATTCAAGAGTCCGTAGTAAAATAACACGAAAATATTCTATCCGTTCGATCTATCATAGAGTTTGTACTAGAATAACACCTTAAGACACAAATCAACCAAAACCCTAATGTCACCTAGATACTCCAATGTCACCTCAAGTATCCGTGGGTATGATTATACGATATGTATCACACAATCTCAGATTCATCTATTCAACCAACACAAAGAACTTCAAAGAGTTCCCCAAAGTTTCTACCGGAGAGTCAAGACGAAAACGTGTGCCAACCCCTATGCATAAGTTCACGAGATTACGGAACCCGCAAGTTGATCACCAAAACATACATCAAGTAGATCACGTGAATATCCCAATGTCACCACAGCTAAGCACATGCAAGACATACATCAAGTGTTCTCAAATCCTTAAAGACTCAATCCGAAAAGATAACTTCAAAGGGAAAACTCAATCCATTACAAGAGAGTAGAGGGGGAGAAACATCATAAGATCCAAATATAATAGCAAAGCTCGCGATACATCAAGATCGTATCACCTCAAGAACACGAGAGAGAGAGAGAGAGAGAGAGAGAGAGAGAGAGAGAGAGATCAAACACATAGCTACTGGTACATAACCTCAGCCCAGAGGGTGAAATACTCCCTCCTCATCATGGAGAGTGTCGGGATGATGAAGGTGGCCACCGGAGAGGGATCCCCCCTCCGGCAGGGTGCCGGAACGGGTCTAGATTGGTTTGCGGTGGCTCCGGAGGTCTGTGGCGGCGGGAATCCCGATCTAGGTTATGTTCTGGAAGTTTGGGTATATATAAGAGGTGTTGGCGTTAGGAACAAGTCAGGGGGGTCTCCGAGGCGGCCATGAGGTCGGGGGCGCGCCTAGGGGGGTAGGGTGCGCCCCCACCCTCGTGGTGGCCTCGGGACTCTTCTAGTCCATCTTCGATGCTCCGTGGGCTTCTTCTGGTCCGAAAATATTCTCCATCAAATTTCAGGTCAATTGGACTCCGTTTGGTTTTCCTTTCCTGCGATACTCAAAAACAAGGAAAAAATAGAAATTGGCACTGGGCTCTAGGTTAATTGGTTAGTCCCAAAAATCATATAAAATAGCATATAAATGCATATAAAACATCCTAGATGGATAATATAATAGCATGGAACAATCAAAAATTATAGATACGTTGGAGACGTATCAGTGGCCTATATCCGCGGCCAAGTACCCCGCTTCCCAGAGTTCCTTGATGTTCCCCTCTGTGATGGATGAGGCCATCCACTTGCCCTGTGCTCCAGATCCGTACATGGCTGAATGTTAGGTGGCGATGGGAAGGATTGAAACTTGGGCATTGGAGCTCAAGGACGGAAGGGCAGAGGAAGAAGAAGGCGTGGGGTAAAAGGAGGGGTCCTTATCCTCTTATAAAGGCAGTGAATATCAAGCTCCCCCTCACGAGCCTTAAAACTCGCCTATTCCCAAGGGGTCGTGCGAGTGGCACGGCTGGATTACCCCAACCCACTTTGATGAGAATCCCACGATAAGGGGACACGATCTCTGCTTTGACAAGATGTGTCACCAAAGGTTGCGTCTCGAAATACGAAGCAGGAGGACGAAGAACGGTTCAAAATAATAAAGTGGCCAGACGTAATGTTTCGCTAGTAAAGCTGTCAGTGAGACATGCCCTGTTTTGGGTTAAGTATTACGCCTTTGCGGTTGAGGGTTGTAACTGTTAAACGGAGCCGGATACAGCTCTCATGTTTGGAAGACTACTTTGAAGTATTCGGAGGAGGAACCCACCTTGCAATGCCGAAGGCAATCTGCGCGCCGAACACATCGTCATTGAAGTCTGGTTCAGGGGCTACTGAGGGAGTCCTGGATTAGGGGGTCCTTCAGCGGCCGGGCTGTTTGACATGGGCCGGACTGATGGGCCGTGAAGATACAAGATGGAAGGCTTTCCCCCGTGTCCGGATGGGACTCTCATTTGCGTGGATGGCAAGCTTGGCATTCGGATATGAAGATTCCTTTCTCTGTAAACCGACTATGTACAACCCTAGGCCCCTCCGGTGTCTATATAAACTGGAGGGTTTAGTCTATAGAGGCAATCATAATCATACAGGCTAGACATCTACGGTTTAGCCATCACGATCTCGAGGTAGATCAACTCTTGTAATCTCTATATTCATCAAGATCAATCAAGCAGGAAGTAGGGTATTACCTCCACTAAGAGGGCCCAAACCTGGGTAAACATCGTGTCCCCTGCCTCCTTTTACCTTCGATCCTCAGACGCACAGTTCAGGACCCCCTACCCGAGATCTGCCGGTTTTGACACCGACACTCGTGGCTTCCCTAACATGTACTCCAAGTCCTCTGTATGTCTTTTGGTCCAAGAAAAATCATCACGAAAGTTTTATTCCGTTTGGGCTCCGTTTGGTATTCCTTTTCTGTGAAACTCTAAAACAAGGAAAAAACAGAAACTAGCACTGGGCTCTAGGTTAATAAGTTAGTCCCAAAAATAATATAAAATAGCATATTAATGCATATAAAACATCCAAAACAGATAATATAATAGCATGGAACAATAAAAAAATATAGATATGTTGGAGACATATCAAGCATCCCCAAGCTTAATTCCTGCTCGTCCTCGAGAAGGTAAATGATAAAAATAGAATTTTGATGTGGAATGCTACCTAACATAATTATCCATGTGATTTCTTTATTGTGGCATGAATGTTCAGATCCGTATGATTCGAAACAAAAGTATAATATTGACATAAAAACAATAACACTTCAAGCATACAAACAAGGCAATTATGTCTTTTCAAAATAACATGGCCAAAGAAAGCTTATCCCTACAAAATCATATAGTCTGGCTATGCTCCATCTTCATCACACAAAATATTCAAATCATGCACAACCCCGATTACAAGCCAGACAATTGTTTCATACTTTTGATGTTCTCAAACTTTTTCAACTTTCACGCAATACATGAGCGTGAGCCATGGACATAACACTATAGGTGGAATAGACGGTGGTTGTGGAGAAGACAAAAAGAAGGAGATACTCTCACATCAACTAGGCGTATTAACGGGTTATGGAGATGCCCATTAATGGATATCAATGTGAGTGAGTAGGGATTGCCATGCAACTGATGCACTAGAGCTATAAGTTTATGAAAGCTTAAAAAGAAACTAAGTGGGTGTGCATCCAACTTGCTTGCTCACAAAGAACAAGGGCAATTTGAGGAAGCCCATCATTCGAATATACAAGCCAAGTTCTATAATGAAAAATTCCCACTAGTATATGAAAGTGACAACATAGGATACTCTCTATCATGAAGATCATGGTGCTACTTTGAAGCACAAGTGTGGTAAAAGGATAGTAGCATTGCTCCTTTCTCTATTTTCTCTCATTTTTTATTTGGGCCTTTTCTCTTTTTTGTCCTCTTTTTTTAATTTTGTCCGGAGTCTCATCATCCTTTCCTCACATGGGACAATGCTCTAATAATGAAGATCATCACACTTTTATTTACTTACAACTCAAGAATTACAAATTGATACTTAGAACAAAATATGACTCTATGTGAATGCCTCCGGCGGTGTACCGGGATGTGCAATGAATCAAGAGTGACATGTATGAAAGAATTATGAACGGTGGTTTTGCCACAAATACAATGTCAACTACATGATCATGCATACCAATATGACAATGATGGAGCATGTCATAATAAACGGAACGGTGGAAAGTTGCATGGCAATATATCTAGGAATGGTTATGGAAATGCCATAATAGGTAGGAATGGTGCCTGTTTTGAGGGAGGTATATGGTGGGTTTATGGTACCGGCGAAAGTTGCGCGGCACAAGAGAGGCTAGCAATGGTGGAAGGGTGAGAGTGCGTATAATCCATGGACTCAACATTAGTCATAAAGAACTCATATTCTTATTGCAAAATTCTATTAGTTATCGAAAAAAAGTACTACACGCATGCTCCTAGGGGTCTAGATTGGTAGGAAAAGACCATCGCTCGTCCCCAACCGCCAGTCATAAGGAACACAATCAATAAATAAATCATGCTCCGACTTCATCACATAACGGTTCACCATACGTGCATGCTACGGGAATCACAGACTTTAACACAAGTATTTCTCAAATTCACAACTACTCACTAGCGTGACTCTAATATCACCATCTTCATATCTCAAAACAATCATAAGGAATCAAACTTCTCATAGTATTCAATGCACTTTATATGAGAGTTTTTATTATATCCCTCTTGGATGCCTATCATATTAGGACTAAATTTATAACCAAAGCAAATTACCATGCTATTTAGAGACTCTCAAAATAATATAAGTCAAGCATGAGAGTTCATCAATTTCTATAAAATAAAATCACCGCCGTCCTCTAAAAGATATAAGTGAAGCACTAGAGCGAAATTGCCCAGCTCAAAAGATATAAGTGAAGCACATAGAGTATTCTAATAAATCACGATTCATGCATGCCTCTCTCAAAAGGTGTGTACAGCATGGATGATTGTGGCAAACTTAAAAGCAAAGACTCAAATCATACAAGATGCTTCAAGCAAAATGCATATCATGTGGTGAATAAAAATATAGCCTCAAGTAAAGTTACCGATAGACGAATACGTAAGAGGGGATGCCTTCCGGGGCATCCCCAAGCTTAGGCTCTTGGTTATCCTTGAATATTACCTTGGGGTGCCGTGGGCATCCCCAAGCTTAGGCTCTTGCAACTCCTTATTCCATAGTCCATTAAATCCTTACCCAAAACTTGAAAACTTCACAACACAAAACTCAACAGAAAATCTCATAAGCTCCGTGAGTATAATAAAATAAATCACCACTTTTGGTACTGTTGTGAACTCATTCTTTATTTATATTGGTGTAATATCTACTGTATTCCAACTTTTCCATGGTTCATACCCCCCTGATACTAGCCATAGATTCATCAAAATAAGCAAACAACACAAAGAAATAGAATCTGTCAAAAACAGAACAATCTGTATCAATTTGGATATTTCGGATACTTCTGTAACTCCAAAAATTCAGAAAAATTATGAAGACCTAAGAAATTTGTTTATTAATCTTCTGAAAACAGAATCATCTCAAAATCACGCTTCTGTAAAAAATGAGAATTATTTTACTGGGCGAAAAGGTTTCTGTTTTTCAGCAAGATCAAATCTCCTATCACCGTAGGCTATCCCAAAGGTCTTACTTGGCACAAACACTAATTAAAACACAAAACCACATCTAACCAGAGGCTAGATGAAATATTTGTTGCAGAACAGAACCTAAAAAGCAAAAACAAAAATAAAATTGGGTTGCCTCCCAACAAGCGCTATTGTTTAACGCCCTTAGCTAGGCATAAAACACGAATAGATCTAGGTATTCTCATCTTCGGTATGCAATTCCTTTCTCATCAAGTCTTCCAAAACTCGTCTTATCAATTCTATCCTTTCCTTTATTTCTTTTCTAGTAGTCGAACTTAAATCATGAAAGGGACTTTGATTGGAAATTTTAACATTCATAAACCCATAGTCAGGATCATCATTGTATATATCATCATATAAAATACGTAGCTCGTTTCTAACGGGCTCCTTCATAATTTTATTCAACCAGTCCCTATTAAATCCTACATAAATTCCCCTAGTTATCCAATCAAACTCTTCAAAAGCCTCAAGATATAAAGATTGAGATATCTCTGAATGGGGAACTCTCCTCCTAAGATTTTCACTATAAGATTGAACTACGCATAGTTTCTTTATCATGGAGGATATCTATAATTGGAGGGGGTTCAACATCATTTTTATAGAAAGCAAAAATATCCCTAGCTTCTTGTATTATAAAATCAAATTCATGCATAAGGAGAATAGTGACAATCTTTTTAGCTATTGGATGATTGATATTAGGAAGTTCATAAAACACTTTTTGCAAAGCAGGATGAAGATGGAAAAACTTTCTTTCTAATTTCTCAACAAGCATAGCAATAGCATCTGCATAAAAATTCGTCTCAAGAAGAATAGATCTTTTATTAATAGGCATGGACCCCGCACAATCAAAGAATTCTTGGATGACACTTTTTCCAATAATATTACCGTCTCCTACACGAAATATTTTTGTTTTTTAATTAGGAGGCTTTTCAGTTTTGTGATCCAAAGAACAAGATTCGAGTTTTTCCTCAAGATTTTCAATGATAACCTCCCCAATTTCAGACATGGTGATAGCAAATAGATCTAGAAACCGAACAACCCAAAAGGCAAACGAAGAAGGCGAACATAAGAGGGGCGAAGAAGAGGCAAATCTTTTCGAAAATCATTTTAGAAGTGGGGGAGAGAAAAATGAAAGGCAAATGGAAAATAATGTAATGCGAGAGATGAGAGTTTATGATGGGTACTTGGTATGTCTTGACTTAGCGTAGATCTCCCCGGCAAGGGCGCCAGAAATTCTTCCTGCTACTTCTTCAGCTTGCGTTGGTTTTTCCCTTGAAGAGGAAAGGGTGATGCAGCAAAGTAGAGTAAGTATTTCCCTCAGCTTTGAGAACCAAGGTATCAATCCAGTAGGAGACAACGCACAAGTCACCGAATACCTGCGCAAAAAACACCAACTTGTATCCAACGCGATAAAGGGGTTGTCAATCCCTTCATGGTTATTTGCAAAGTGAGATCCGATAGATATAGATAACCGGTAAAGTAAATATTTTTGGTATTTTTGGTTTATAGATCGGAAAGTAAAGGATTGAAAAGGAAGTAAATTGGAAACTAAAATTGTAGATCGGAAAGTTATATGATGGAAAATAGACCCGGGGGCCATAGGTTTCACTAGAGGCTTCTCTCAAGATAGTAAATATTATGGTGGGTGAACAAATTACTGCCGGGCAATTGATAGAAAAGCGCAAAGTTATGATGATATCTAAGGCAATGATCATGAATATAGGCATCACATCTGTGTCAAGTAGACCGACTCCTGCCTGCATCTACTACTATTACTACACACATCGACTGACTCATGACTGCATCGAGAGTATTAAGTTCATAAGGACAGAGTAACTTTTTAAGTAAGCTGACATGATGTAGTAGGATAAACTCAAGCAATATGATGAAAACCCCATCTTGTTATCCTCGATTGCAACAATACAATACGTGTCGGTTCCCCTTCTGTCACTAGGATCAAGTACCGCAAGATTGAACCCAAAGCTAAGCACTTCTCCCATTGCAAGAAAAACCAATCTAGTTGGCCAAACCAAATCAATAGTTCGAGGAGACTTGCAAAGATATCAAATCATGCATATAAGAATTCAGAGGAGATTCAAATAATTTTCATAGACAAGCTGATCATAAATCCACAATTCATCGGATCTCGGCAAACACACCGCAAAAAGGTAATATATCGAATAGATCTCCAAGAACATCGAAGAGAACATGGTATTGAGAATCAGAGAGAGAGAAAAGAAGCCATCTAGCTATTAGCTATGGACCCGTAGGTCTGAGGTAAACTACTCACGCTTCATCGGAGAGGCAATGGTGTTGATATAGAAGCCCTCCGTGATCGAATCCCCCTCCAACCGGATGTCGGAAAAGGCCCCTAGATGGGATCTCACAGGTACAGAAGGTTGCGGTGGTGGAAAAGTGTTTTCGTGGCTCTCCTTGTTGGTTTTGGAACAGTTGAGAATATATAGGCGGAAGAAATAGGTCGGTGGAGTCACGAGGGGCCCACAAGGGTGGGGCGCGCTCTACCCCCCTGGGTGCGCCCTCCGTCCTTGTGGGTTCCTCGTCGCTTCCCTGATGTGTACTCCAAGTCCTCTGGATATCTTCTGGTCCAAGAAAAATCATCGCGAAAGTTTTATTCCATTTGGACTCCGTTTGGTATTCCTTTCCTGCGAAACTCTAAAATAAGGAAAAACTAGAAACTGGCACCGGACTCTGGGTTAATAGGTTAGTCCCAAAAATAATATAAAATAGCATATTAACACATATAAAACATCCAAAACAGAAAATATAATAGCATGGAACAATAAAAAATTATAGATACATTGGAGACGTATCAGGGGTCCACGAGGAGCCCACAAGACCGGAGGGCACGCCCAGGGGGGTAGGGCGCACCCTCCACCCTTGTGGAGGCCTCGTGGCTCTTCTGGCCCAACTCTTTTGCTTCGGGGGCTTCTTCTGGTCCATAAAAAATCACCGTAAATTTTCAGCTCATTTGGACTCCATTTGATATTCCTTTTCTGTGAAACTCAAAATCAAGGGGGGGAAATGGAAACTGGCACTGGGCTCTATGTTAATAGGTTAGTCCTAAAAATCATATAAAATAGCATATAAATGCATATAAAATATCCAAGATGGATAATATAACAGCATGAAACAATAAAAAATTATAGATACGTTGAAGACGTATCACTTCCAACATGGGGAATCTCTCATTTTCATTTTAACAGAGGCTACTGTAGCCATACCAAAATACTTGGCTTTGAAAATCTCTTGCCAGAGGTCGTTTTAGTTTCAAGCTTCCACCGCCTTTTAGTAAGCAGACTTAAATTTTGTTTATGGAGATCTTTCACACCTACCCCCTTTCTCTTTTGATCTACAGATCCGGGGCCATCTGACTAAGTAATAGCATTTTTATTCTTGGTCACCTGCCAAAAGAATCTCCTCCTATGTTTATCCAGTCTATCTGTAATGGTTTTAGATAGTAGGAACATTGACATATAGTAATAGGCAATGCTGGAGATATTAGCATTCAATAAAGTCAACCTCCCTCCCGAGCAAGCATTACCCTCCAAACCAGAATCACATCTTTTAATATACTTGGCCTCTAAAAAGTCCCAGTCTTCCCCTAACAAGAGGAGTAACTCACAGGAACCCCAAATATTTCATAGGGAAATGACCAATCTGGCAATTGAAAATACCAACATATGTCTTCAGGATATTATCATCCCCCAACACAAAGAATTTCACTCTTCTGGTAGTTAATCTTCAAACCAGACATGAGTTCAAACATATAAAGGAGTAATTTCAAGTTTAAAGCCTTTTCTGGATCATGTTCAGTACAAAAGACTATGTTATCCGCGTATTGCAGGATGGCCACTCCATTATCTATCAGATCTACCGCTAGACCAACAAACAATTTTTTTTGTGCCTGCAGCACCATCTTGCATAAGAACTCAGCAGCTGTGTTAAACAAAAAAGGAGACACCGGCACCCTGCCTTGCCCCTTTGAAACTTTGGAAGTATGGGCCCATAGTGTTGTTTAGAGAAACTCTAGCAGACCCCGCATCCGTCCAGCCCGCAAAACGTGTTTGCAGTTCATGGAAAAAGGCGTTTGCGGGCCGGCGCGCACAGCCGCGGATGCAGACCCCGCATAACGGGCCTGTAAAAAAGGATATTCGCAGAATATGCTTTTTTATGGGTCGGCTTTGCGGGGTCTGATCTGGCGCAGTTCCTCCCGGCCCGGAAAATCTAAATTTGCACCTTAATTTGATCTAGCATAATGCATTTTTTTGCTTTTTCAACAACATTGGATACATAAGACATCACCAAATCTTTGCTAGAATAGCAAGACCAAAGAAAACAAGAACCACAAGTATGCATTTTAGAAGATTTCCAACTTCCATAACTGCTCCCACTAGTTGTTGCAATATCTTCTCCATGCACTCATTGCTGATCTGCGGATTCTGGATATTGCATTATTCATTCTTCATCTTTGGTTCGAAAGAAGTAGATGTTGCCTCCCCTCTAGTTGCACATGCAGCCGCATCATTGCCTTCAATTCTACTAAGGAGTGCATCAACATCTATTAAGTTTATTTCTATCAATAAATCAATGTATTGGCCTTCCCAAAACCAAAATGAGCATCCATCTTGCTACACAAAAGAATGACCATGTTCGAAATGAGGATCCGCAATTGAACCAAAGAATGAGCTATCAAAATGAGCTACCGCAAGTGCACTATCCCGTCGTTTTCACATTTGTAGAACACCCATCCGGGGTGCTTCAGCATGCCCGAAGTTAGAAGCAGCACTGTCCGCGGGCAGTCGTCGCACTGTATGAGCGGCATCGGCGAGCCACAGAGCCGCTGCGCAAGCGTTGAGCCCGTGGATGGCCGGACGCATCCGTGCCCTCAAATCATCGGCGGCGCCGGGAGGACGAACCTGTACCTGCATGCGGTGATGCCCCCTTGCTGGGGCTGCATGAGATGCTCCCCGGCCACTCCATCGCTTGGCGCAGCCACCGGCGGCCAGAAAAGCCAAATCCTGCGGCCCCGCGGTTAAGGTCCACAGATCCGCAAATCCGCCGGCCCGCCGGCGCAGGGGGGAGAGTGGATGCCTAGTGCGTGTGGCGGCCTTTTCGGCGAGCTCCTGCGGGCTGCTTTCGCCGGAATCTTGGGCGGCGGGGTGGCGGTGGCACGAGGGGCAGTGGAGGTGGTTGGTGGGGGAAAGCGCAGGCTGGAATGCCCCCTCCCACCAACCGCTTCCGCTTATATGCAGGGCACCGCAGCGGCGACGGGGAAACCCATGAATACGCGGGTTGGGGCCGAGATTTTGTGGCGCCCCTTCAAAAAATTTGCGGGCTGGGCCAGGATGCGGGGTCTGATCGGGCAGGTTTTTCCACCCTGACCCGCATTTTGGCGGTTATTTTCCGGGTCGGGGCGGGATGCGGGGTCTGCTAGAGTTGCTCTTAACTTGACACAAACTGTGCCATTTTGGAGAATCTTCTTCATCCAAGGATGCGGGGTCTGATCGGGCAGGTTTTTCCGCCCCGACCCGCATTTTGGCGGTTATTTTCCGGGTCCGGCGGGATGCGGGGTCTGCTAGAGTTGCTCTTAACTTGACACAAATTGTGCCATTTTGGAAAATCTTCTTCATCCAATCACACCAAGTTTTGCCAAATCCCCTTACCTCAAGGCATTTTAACAAAAACTCCCAGTTAACCTTGTCATAAGCTTTCTCAAAATCCAGCTTAATGACAATTCCCACCTTTTTCTTAACATACGTATGATGCAGAATCTCATGAAGAGATAGAACCCCATCCATAATACTTCTGTGCTTAATAAAAGCATTTTGACATTTGCTGAATAGTTTGTCTGCAAATAGGCCACTCTATTATCGAGCACCTTAGTGATCAACTTATACGGGCATCTAAGCAAACAAATGGGTCTAAATTGTTGAATTTTACTAGCCCCACAATTTTTTGGGAGGAGGCTGATTATGCCGTAGTTCAACCTACATACATGAAGAGTCCCCTCATGAAAAGCAGTAAAAAGATTCATTATGTCATTTTTCACTATCTCCCAACAATTCTGGTAAAATTCAGCAAGAATATTATCTGGCCCAGGAGCCCTATTACTATTCATAGAGAACAAGGCTTTCCTGACCTCTTCCTCTGACAACGGTTTGTTTAAAATCATATTATCAGCTTCACTAATCTTCTCCTCCTTCCCCCAAATCTCAGGGTCAAGTTGATACATATTCCCCGGGGCAGGCCCAAAAAGGTTTTTATAGAAATTAGTACCATGATCAAGTAGATTTTCAGTCCCCTCAATGACCATATCACCAACATTCAAGGAATGAATGGTGTTTTCCGTTTATTCCCGTTAGCAATTTTCTGATAATATGCAGTGTTGTTGTCTCCTTTGAGCAACCATCTTTCTTTAGATTGATGCAACAAATAAAGCTCCTAATTAACCAAAATTTCATTTAGGTCCACCAGAAGATTTGTTTTCCTACATAATAAGTTTGGATCGAACCTCCCATTTTCCTCCATTCTTTCGATATTCTCCAACTCCTCTTTAATTTATTTTTTCTTAATTTTCGCATGCCCAAATTTGTGAGACCCCCATCCTTTGAAAAACTTCTTAAATCGTTTCAACTTAATGTTCAGCACATCAATGGGATCGGATGCATTGACATAATGATTCCAAATTTTATCAACTAAAGGCATAAATTCTTCAGATTTGAGCCAACTAAGCTCAAACCTGAACTCTCTTATGTGTGGGACTTTGACACCAGAATTGTCAGAGGACACTAAGAGAGCATTATGATCCGAAATATCCCTAAACAATTATTTTCACGTTGACTTGGGGGAACATGTCCTCCCAGTCACTGCTCATAAGAACAAGTTGTTGGTCCAAGTATACAGAATGAATAACAAAATTGAAGAGATCAGTATATGCAAAATGATGCCGGTTTTTAATTTTCTCCCCACTATGTGCGAGAATGCTAAAATCGCCTCCTATCAACAATGGAGTCTGTACTCTGTACATGACCACAGAAATCTGCTAGTTCAGTAAGGAAATCTCCTTTATCAGAGTCATGAGCAGCACCATACAGAGTACACAGAGTCCATATCTTTTGAACTTTAGTGTCACAGAAGGAAGCTTGGAGAATGAATCTGCCTTTTCTCCAAGCAATAATCTCAAATCTCTTCTTTTTAGTACCACAAAGGATACCACCAGATTTGCCCACTGATGGAATCCAGTTCCAAACAAAGGCACTGTGGGGGATCAAATTTCCTAAAAAAGCTATCTAGGAATTTTTTTTCTTGTGAGTTTCTTGCAAGAAAATAAAGTTAAGGGAATGATCTCCAATAATATGGGAGAGACAGGAACTCATTCCTTTTTTTCTGCCCCCCTACAATTCCAGAAGATCCTTATCATTTGATAGTAGTCTTCCTCCCACCACCTCTGGTGGCCCTGGTATGATGAGCAGGTCTACCAGTATTCACTTTTTTCTTCCCTACACTAGGCTTTTGACTTCTAGTCATAGGTTTGGAAATGGCCACTTGAATTTTTGGGCTCTTTTTTTTCCAGGACCTGACCAAGACAAAATGATCCTCTGGGTCATCTACCTCATCGATCCACTCAGTGCTAATAGGAGTTTGGTCTCCTTTACCATTACTAATATACATCACATTCTCCTCTACAGAAACTCGAGAAACAGAGTTATGTTTTTTTTAAATTGCATTCTCCTGAACTTCTTTTTTGATTTATTTTAAATTGCATTTTCTTAGAAAGTCAACCTATCAACCATGACCAATCAACCGTGACCAATGAACGGGGAAAACCGGTGCGACCGATCAACCTTGAGCAAGCGCTCGGTCCTGGTCGGCGATGAAGAGTGTGTGTGCGCTGGCTACACTCCTGGCGTGGGGATGAGATTTCTCGTTGGGCTCCTACAATCGTGACATTGGTAGTCTTGGGCCTTGGAGTTCCAGTGACGGCTAATAACAAATTTCAGGTATAACACACACACACACACACACACACACACACACAAACCTGAAGTGGAAGTTCACTCAAACACTCTCCGTCATGTGACGTGTCAGTATGCTACCTTTGTACTTTGCCTTTCGAGTTTTAGTTCTCCATGCCTCAACATTTACACGAATTATGGGGAAAACTATAAGGGCATCCGTCCGCGGACAGTGGGGACTAGTTCACGAACACGGATGCGGCAGCCTGCCATCCAAAGCTAGCCACATATGTCTGGTTACATTTCAAATGAAATTTAATGAAAATGAATAGATTTGATTCAAAAACTCAAACAAAACGGACATTCTTTTGCATAAAACCGGATACTTTGCATCTAAACCGGAGCAAATTAATTAAATTTAGACATTTTTTACTAGACCAGACTCTAAACCTAGACTAAAATGACCGCCGGCAACCATTCCCCATATCCGGCCGGCCATGAGCCCCGGAAAATGAAGCCCCGCTCCCTCTGCGGCCCCTCCGCTGACATGTCTTTCCCATGTCTAGTAGCCCGCGCGTCGGATTGCTAGATGCCCTGGAGGGATATGCTTCAGCTAGAGGGGAAGAATAGCCTCTACTTCCCCCGTACCTTCCCTATGTCCGGCTATGCCACTCATCGAAGTGGCCTCTGCTTACGTGATGCATGGATCAGGGTTGGGTTTTTTGGGTGGGAGACGAAGGTGTCCTGCAAAGAGGGCAAGACACCGGTTGTGCCCGCCGGCAATGCACCCACAGTGGCTTTCACTGGACCCAAGCGGCGGCGGCCTCCCATCATCAACTTTTCCTCTCTGTTGGTGGTGGCCGCGAACATGTTGCTCACCTCATTAATCTCTAGGACATCGACTTCTTTCTCTGCCGGCAGGGCGCGATTCCACGCACATTGACAATGGATGGCGCGGGAGGAGCGTTATGATACTACCTCGTCCACGGCAACATCTTTGTCCACGCCGTCGTGCTTCTCCGCGAGCTGGCTTGGAGCGGCGACTTACTAATCCACGCGCCAACTTGGAGTGGCACTTTCTCCTCTGCGCGCAAGCCTGCAGCCCCATCCATGGTATACTGACGACCTTGAGTGGCAAAGGAGGTCGGGCAGCGAGTTGCATAGCTCATATCCAGCGGGCTCGGCGGGCCACTCAACAGACTTCTAAGCCGAAGAACCCCTCTTCTTGCTTGATGGATGCCATGGACAGTGTGGACAATATGGTACAACAAAGAGATGGGGAGTGGAGGTGTGAAGTGGTTCTAACCCGGTGTCTGGCCTCATTTAAATAGTTGACGGACGCGGGGAACCAACCGGCATTGTGTTCAATACCGGCCGACTCATGAAGTGTGGTCGGAGTAGGTTTCTTGGCACATGCGCGACATTAGTGAATGCAGGCTACGAGGCGTGTTCAGCCGGGAAGGCGAGGATGCATGTTCAGCTGGGTGTGCAGCGGTCGACGATCTCTTCGCCGGCACGCCGCTTCAATGCCGGTGACAGTGAGATGCCATGTTCGCTCTACACGGTGCCAATGCGGTGCGGCCGTTCACAGCGTCATGAATGCAGGTAGCTGGTACCGGGCGGGAAAGCACATGGGCGAGGGTGGAGGGGTTTGGGTGAGTCAAGGCAGTCATAAGTGGACGTAGCAGCGTCCGGACGCCCGCAACCCCCCTCCCCACCACCACGCGTTACCTCCGGTTTACGGGAAAAGGTGCATTCGGACTGCCAAGCGGATCGATACAAGACCGTGTTGGATGGCAACACACGTCTAGACCGCGAGGTCCAGACGTATGCAGGTCATTTGAGGGTTCGTGTTGGAGATGCCCTAATGTGTTCTAAGTTACCATATAAGTTTTTGCACACAATTCAAGTTTGACCCCAACTATGAATTACATGTGCTGGCGGCCAATTGTGGAATCATGAAAGCTGTGTTTGTCCATGGGTGACTACCAAATAAGCAATTCCAGTGGTCTCACGATACTTGTGGGCATCTTAATTATCTGTTCTATTTTTCAATTTGTCTACATTTTAGATAGACAATCATACTCTAGAAATATCTACAAAGATACTATTAGTTAGGCATATACTCTACACAGACGTTTATAACAATAGGAAAGTACACTATAACACATCCGAAAATGCATAATAATCCACAAAGGAATATGATTTTGTCAAATATTTTCTTTAGTTCTATGAGAGACAAAATTCAACAAATTTTCTTAAGAATGTCCAGTTAAGACTCCAAGGAAAATGAGCATAATTTTCCTGCAAAATACAATATCAATTAGCTCGAGTCAATCTACAAAGATACATGTTTGAGTTGTAACCTAAAACTTATAGCCTTAGAATTTAGCACACGATTATTTTGAAAACAATGTACATTTCTTTAAATAGGTTTTCATGTTGACTTAGCATGTAAAAAAGTTTAATATAAATAAGTGGAAACTATTGTTCTAAACTCCCTATGCTGCTGAAAGGCGCAACAACATGCCACATCCGTAAGAGAGCCCCCGTTAGGGTGCCCGTGTGAGCGGGTCTTTTTTCTTTTGGTTAAGAAAAACTAAAGTGGGATGGAAAGTAACATTGCACATGGTAGATAGATTCAAGTCATGCTATTATCACCATAGGACATGCCAAGACTATTTGAGATTTTAAGCCACATAATATGTTGAAATCTGGTTGCATATCAAATATTTTGGTTATAGTTTTTTTCTCTATTTTTGTACTATTTGTGAAACATGTTAATTGAACGTTGCATGCATGTTCTAATTTTTTTGAACATGGTATACGGTTCTGCTACTATTTTGATGATAATTTGTGTGAACAAAGTGGCATTTTTATTTTACTGAACCATATCCCCAATTGTATGACCGTATGTCTGGAGTAACATTTATCATGTGAACTGATAATACTTAAAATGAACAAAAGGCAACTCCAAGAGATATGAACAACATTGTAGATCCAACTTTACACACATATAGCTCCTTAGTACGTTATGTTACTATTTTTATAGACCGGACATAAAAGTGGGATATTAGAAAGTATACACCACCAAAAGGGCAAAGCGCACCAAAAGAGCATAAAAGTGGCGGGCCATTTGACCTCGGATCGGTGGCGGGCCATTTGACCTCGGATCAGCGGCAGTGGCGTGGAGGGTCTGGTGGACGAGTCGGCTGCATGCGTGGTCTGGCCTCCAGCCAGATCTGATCTGGCCGGTGTGCCCACCTTGTTGCGTGGCGGTGGAGATCGATGACGGTCCCATACACACGATGCTGGATGGAGGTTCGTCGAGTAGATCTGGGTGAAAACCTTGCTCACGACTAGTTTCCAAGGCCGACAATGGCGGCGCTCTTCTGCGTTGTCCCCTTCTTGAAGGCATCGCCGTGGAGAAGCTCCAGACCTCTATCCACTATCTCCGAGGGAAACCCTAGATCAGTCAATCGGATGACGGCGATGCTCTTGTGTCATTACCCCCTTGGGGGCATCATTCTTTGAGGTGCGCATTGGCTCGAGGGACCAGTGGACAGTTTCAGCGGTGGAGTGGCATTTCATGTGACGCATCGACGACGTGGAGTCTCGGCGGCGTGGCGCTACATGGTCTCGCCGACAGATGTGTGATGATGGACGCGTGTAGGGAGGTGGCGTTGCCTAGCATCGTGGTGGCGTCGACGGCAGGCCTCGCAAGGTTGATGCGTCGATACGTACTTTGTAGATGGATCGGTGGAAGACAGTGGCGGCAGCCACTGCAACGTGCGCATGCAGTGCCCCCGAGAGTGCGCTGGACCAATGTGCCCCAGACTCGGCGATTGCGGCTTGGTTGAGGCCTTTGAATTTAGATGTTGGGATTTGGTGTGAGGTCTGGGCAGGCGACCTGCATAATAGTCACCCGTCATCAAGTTGATAGAAGTAGCGATAGATGTTGCCAAGATGATGGCTTCAGACTTATTGATATTTTACTTGTGTTTGATGCGCTTTCGTCTCTACGTGCACCATCGGAGTTGAGGATGGGAGGGAAAAGAGTAGAGGCGGTATGGTAGGGATAGAGAGGAGAGAAAGAGGCGTTGCGGTGTTTGGATGGAAATCTAGATGGCGATTGGGGACAGTAAGGTGCGGCCGGATAAAAATCGAGAGGAAGGTAGTAGCGAGATAAGCGGCGAGCGGTGCAACCAGATATTTTGGGTAGCCGAATTATCTAGTTGGACACCCCTATAATCCTTCAATAGGCAGTAAGAAAATAAAAACCTGAAATCTAAAAAGTGGCCGCGCACTTTTTAGTTGAACCGAACGGCCGGCTCTCACAGCGCATGCATGTGGTAATTTATTTGTCTGCTAGTGCATGTAGGCGTGGCATTAAATATGTTCATACTGCTCCTTTATTTTAAGAAAGACAGATCCATCTGCATTTATTTCGGGTTTTTAAAAATTCAAAAAGCTATATCTTTCAAACCGCGCGTCGGAATTCAAATCCGTTTTCACCATTAAAATCCTCGCGACGAGATCTTTGAAACTAGATCCCGCATGGGTACATTTTGACGAATTTTTTTTATGCCAACTTTGGAGCTATATAGTGCAACTCTATTACTGCATTGTGCAACTTTATTACTACATCGTGCAACTTTTTTCCAAAACTAATGTTTGGAGATGCGCCTTCGTACGAGGTTACAACCTAGCAACCACGACAACTTTGATGTGCGACTAGTCTACTGCCTCGATGAAAGTCGATGTGCAACCTCCTCTTGTAATGTAGTCTAGTCGCACACACATTGATGTTTAGTTGGCTTGTAATGTAGTCTAGTTGCACATACATTGATATTTAGTTGGCTTGTAACGTAGTCTAGTTGCACACACATTGATGTTTAGTTGGCAGGAAGACTAATTGCACACGCATATGCTTAGTTGGCTTGTAATTTAGTCTAGTTGCACACGCACTGATGTTTAGTTGGCAAGACACTAGTTGCACACACATATGCTCAGTTGGGGTGACAATCTAGTCTAGTTGCACACACATTGATGTTTAGTTGACAGGACTTTTTTAGCACACACACATATGCTTAGTTGGCGCGGCAATCTAGTCTAGTTGCACACACATTGATGTTTAGTTGACAGGACTTTTTTGGCACACACATATGCTCAGTTGGCGCGGCAATCTAGTCTAGTTGCACACGCATTGATGTTTAGTTGGCAGAAAGACTAGTTCGTCCAAACATCTGTTAGAATAAATACGAGGGGACCAAGCAATCACACGAGGCACGACACCGAGATTTGTTAACGAGGTTCACCGATATGGCTACATCCCCGGGGCATGACTACGGGCGCTCCTCCCCGTGACACCGTCACAATACCGCACACCGGCCACCCGGGCGCCGGCACACGCCGTCGGCTCCCCCTTGCGCTCCTGTGCTATTATGTTGGCATAGGTTACATCGTGTGTCTACCCCCGCTATATATGAGAGGCCTAGGATACAAGTGTCCTATTAGGACACGACTCCATATCCTATCTAAACACAATACAACTACAAGTCCAACTGTAACCTACCTCGTACACTATATTCGACACAACTCCAACAAACTCCACCTTGGCGAATATTCTCCACCACCTTGAGTTCGTCCGTGCGGCAAACTTCCATGTACATTGGACTTGAGTTTATCCCATGAGCACCGCTGCTACTCCAAAGACTCCACGTGACTCCACCTGCAACTTGTAGTCCCTTCTTTTCTTGACCACAGTCAACACTCGAGCAAAATTAAGTTCCTTGTTACTCTAGTTTGTGCTCCCAACTTCCAGAGTATCCGTCCAATGCCATCACACACTGTCCACTGACCTGCGTGAAAGTGAACAACTCACATATTGGGTGTCACACATAAGAGTTACATGAACTCAACATCACCGCTCCTCTCTTGACCGTCTATCTGAAACTTAAAGGAATTTCACCGTTGCTTGTAGTCATCTCGAGTCAAATTCGCAGTTGTCTCACCACATGTATGACCACCAGAGCCCTGGCCCGTCTCCATGTCCCGTGCATGCCGCACGCCTCGCCGCTATTACCGCGTCGAGCCTCCGCTGTCCTGGTCGAGTCTCAAGGGTCGCGAACCCACACCACTCAACCTCCACTGCAGAGTACCACCGATCATCACCAACCGATGACGAGTTTCACGCTTCCATCAGACAACTGGGCTCCAATCCGAATTACGTGTCACTCGCTTTTTTCCAGCTGAATAGGCTTCGATTCTCTGGATCCTTACACCGTAGCCCCTCAATCCATCTCCACCATCAACATGACTCCATGGTAGATGATCAGTCCACCCTCGTGCCCCGTCGACTTCAAGCTCACATGTGCACCGTCTTGAATCAACCCCGCGCCATAGTCTTGTCGAAGCCGCACAAGCCTTCGGCCTGCGCCACGTGTTTCCACGCCCAGAAGTCGGTCACCATCAGCATCACGCTCCTATGTCATCGTCGCCGATCCCACCACCGTCTTCTGTACCAACCGACTCACGTCGATCTGTCAGACTGTCTAGTCCAACCCAGCCGAACTTATCCGACTGCATGACACGCTTGAGGCTCCCAAATTATCTTCCGCGAATTTGCATCCATCACATAATAATTCCACCTTAGCTGACATGACTTCCTACAACTTCTTCCAGCATCCCTGTCGCGCCAACAATCTTTCACCCTTGTCTGCTATAATCCAAGGTTTCCGGTTCCTTGAACTTCTCCACCTCAAACCTGGTACCCGTTGGCGTCCTGGTTCTTCATATGACTGACCCTGTGAAAAAATTATCCGGCCTTTCCATGCGACGCGCAAAGTACACAAACACTGCTGCTAGCAAAACCAATCAGACTTGGTCTTCACGTGAGCAGCTCCTGTCTTGGCTTTGGCTCCTGATGCTAATTGCTTTTGCCCTGCCAATGCCTCTTTGCTAATTCCCGATGGATGTGAATCATGTGTCAATGGATTTTCGCCGCCGCCGAAACGATCTGTCTCTTGCCTGGCTGTGTCACACGAGGACTCGGTCCCCTTTTGGTCTCCAAACCAATCTCGAACGATGTGTGCTAATTCCAACTGAGTCCAGCGCTACGCGGACATGCATACGCCACGGGCCGCTGCCCAATCCGTGAGCCTTCGCCTGCACTACCCGACGGGCCGCTAGCGAGCTAGCCGGCCATACGAGCCGCTGCCACGCCCACGACTGCTACTGCGATCTGCCGGCACATGCAGTCCAAACTCGCCAAGATTACGACGCTCCCACGATACCGCGCTTCCGATCCAGCTCCTTCCAATTGCTTTTTCGATCTCGCCGAGAACCACGATCGCTACCGGTTGCAATCTCAGACTTGATACTTCCTCTAGATCAACAATTCACAGCCTCTGAACAACCTAGCTCATGATACCACTTGTTAGAATAAATACGAGGCATACCGTCGATCATCCGAGGACCAAGCAATCACACGAGGCACGACACCGAGATTTGTTAACGAGGTTCGCCGATATGGCTACATCCCCGGGGCATGACTACGGGCGCTCCTCCCCGTGACACCGTCACAATACCGCACACCGGCCACCCGGGCGCCGGCACACGCCGTCGGCTCCCCCTTGCGCGCCTGTGCTATTATGTTGGCATAGGTTACATCGTGTGTCTACCCCCGCTATATATGAAAGGCCTAGGATACAAGTGTCCTATTAGGACACGACTCCATATCCTATCTAAACACAATACAACTACAAGTCCAACTGTAACCTATCTCGTACACTATATTCGACACAACTCCAACAACATCCCCATGCGGGATATAGTTTTGAAGAGCACGTCGCGAGGATTCCAGCGGTGAAAACGGATCTTAATTCCGACGCGCGGTTTGAAAGATATAGCTTTTTGAAAAATTGAAAACCGAAACAAATGCATATGTGATCTATTTTTTCCAACTGATTGTGACCGGTGTGAATGTATTAAATGTTAAAAGATACATGCGCTAGCGGACAAAAATTACACACATGCATGTCTATACAGAGCAGACGCTAGCGGATAAAAAATTTCTATTTTAGGCCGGCCGCTCGCGCATGCCAGCGAGCAGCCGGCCGCTACGTAGACTCGTCCAAATAAAAAAGACATGTACAACGTGTCAACCATGACGGAAGTCGCGTCTAACACTATGATGCATGGCGTGAGGGCTAGCTTAGCCAGTTTAATTTCTTTATATATTAACTAAAATATATAATTACAAATATCGAACCGGGGCAAAGCGTGACCAACAAGAGCATGAGTTCCGTGAAGCCTTCGACCACAGACTAGTATGATGTCGTCATCGTGACCAGGAAGAGGGAGAGCTCCATAGAGTCATTCATTGGTCAGCGCCATCTCGAATGTATTTAGTATGCTAGAGCGAGGATTTAAAAGGCGACTAGGCTACCATGGCGATGCCTATAGATTTAAACAATAATAGAATTTTCACTGGTACAAAAACGAGCATTAGAGGCGGCCTTCGGAAGCGGTTGTGTTATGAAATACTATGTCACATGTAATTTATAACTCATCATAGGTGGGTAGAAATTTGAAATCGCCTATAGAAATGTGGAGGCGATTAGAATCTGAAATTTCATTTAGTTCGTAACTATTGGAGGCGGTTTCTGAGTTCTCACCGGCTACGATCATGCCCATCACCTATCCTCTATACATAACCTAAGCACCAACTACTCCATCGCTGCCACGGGTTTTCTCCACTTCCGAAGAAGTGGCAACAGAGGATTTTCCATCGGATTTACCAAGGGTCAGGGCATGGCTATAGTCTCATGGCGAAGTGCCATCACAGCGTCAATATCCGAGGAGGGTAAGGAAGTCAGAGTAAGTGAGCTAGTTTAATAACTGCCTTTGCTGCCTAGCCTTGTCACGGACCACGTGGAGGACTCCTCCTGCCACCGCCATCGCGACCTGTACATGGGTAGGGTTCTAGGGTTGGCTCCCCCACCACCGACGAGCCTTGCCATCGACTTGGGAGGCAATTGGACCAATCATTGTCGACGAGCACCTGAAGGAAGACCCACCCGGACCGAAAAGACAATTAACCCATCATTTCAAGTTTAGTGGGTATGCATCTTGTTTCCACCGCTGGATAGGAAGGCTTGAAGGATGTCTTCGAGGTCCACTCCCCCACAATAGATTGGCGCCACACTGGTTTTTTGGCAGTTGGTAATCAAATCGGTGACCTTGTCAAAGGATTGCAGGTTAGAAGCCAGCAACCGAATGCCATCCTTGATTGGGGCTACACAGATCGCAATGGGTACCCTTTTGACATTGTTTATCCCCTTCTATAGCAGAAGTACTTAGTTCAAACATGTGGATTGCTTTCACATTTGATTTCCGAAAACTTTTGATTAAAATTGAATTGTTCATAGCTAACACCATTTTCCTTCGGTTTATTAAGATTAGTTCCTTAACCTAGGCTACTGTGGTTGCATGATTTTTTTACCAGCCTCCACACTAGAAGCAAAATCTCACCCCCCCCCCCCCAATGTTAGAATCCTGGCTCGATCCCTGACTCAGCCATACATTCTTCGGCTGCAGTTCTTGCGACGTTTGCTCCCACCCATTTGCACTTTAGAAAGGGGTTTCCCCCATCCTCATCAAGTCAGCATACCTACCGGTCACCGTTTATCAAGCTGTATATGTTTGAGTAGGGTATTTTGGAGACTGAGCTCCATAAAGTCCTTATTTTTAAAGTTTTCATAATTAAAACTTTTCAGTCTTAAAAACTTTTGAAAAAATGCACATGTATACAAGGATGTAATGTGTATGTGTGTAAAATTTCAGGATAAAATACCTTAAATTGCGAGTTGCACACAAAAAGATTCATGTACTTTGAGGAATAAATAGCAAAAAACTACCACATTACGGGCTAGTGTTAAAAAAACTATCTTTTTTTAATTTCTCAAAACGCTACCCCAAAATTCGTTGGCTGTTCCGAAAAACCCTAGTTGCTAAAGCGTTAAGTTTTAACCGCATTTATGACAGAGGGGGTCCACTCGTCGGGTCACCATTATATTGGACTATTAGTTGACTGTTATGACATGTGGAGCCCACATGTCGGTCCCTACAAAAAAAGCAAACCGGTCCCGTAAGTTAAAAAACAACGTGGCCCCTGTAAGTTTTATAAAAAAAGCAATCAGGTCCCTATTAGTTATGGAAAAAAGCAATCGGGGCCCGGTGCTCCTGGCCTCGCTTTGTCTCGCTCCCGTCAGCCGTCGCCATGGTCGAAAGCTGCCGCTACTGCATGGTCGTTCCCGTCAGCCGTCGCCATGGCCGGGAGCTGCCGCTGCTACGTGTTGCTGCTGCTCGCCAGCGTTGCTGTGTGCACCGCTGCTGCGGCTGCTCGCAGTTGTTGCTGCTAACCGGCGCTGCTCACTGCCACCGTTGCTGTTGCTCCCCGCAGCCGTTGCTGCTTAATGCCATCGTTGCTCCCCACCCCTATGGCTGCTCGCGGCTGCTGCTGCTCGCCGGTACTGCTCCCCGCCGCTACGGCTGCTGCTGCTCGCCGGTACTGCTCCCCGTCGCTACGGCTGCTCGCGGCTGCGCCTGCTCGCCGGTGCTGCTCCCCGCCGCTACGACTGCGGCTGCTGCTACTCGCTGCTGCAGCAGCCATGGCCTTGTGGCCGGGCCTTGCTAGTGTTCCCGGGAGAGAAGATAGAAGAAGGAAGAAAGAGCTTACATTTGGGTCCCACATGTCAGTTAACGATCAAATAAACAGTCAACAGACGGTTTAGTTAGAGCGGGCCCGACCTGTCATAATCCGGGTCAATTCTAAACGATGTTGTCATTTGGTTTTTTGGAACAGCCAACCAATTTTCGTGGTAGCGTTATGAGGAATTAAAAAAAGTTGTAGTTTTTTGTAACCCTAATCTGTAATGTGGCATTTCTTTTTACTATTTACTCTAATTTGAGGATGAAAAAACCAGATTTTTTTTGTAGCTCTCATTTATGTATTTCAACCTGAAAAATTTACACAATTGTACATTATGTATATTTTTTTAGAATTTTTTGGAACTGAAAAGTTTGAATTTAGAAGTACCCAAATTAAGGCCTTCGGAGCTCGGTCTCTAGTTGGCCTTTTTCGTACATGTTTTCTCTTTATTTATATCCATCTTTAGGGGCAGGTTGTTGTTTCTTCGGTACATCCGTCATGGACTTTTCTGGCCACCGGCTGCTGACACGATCCCATGGCGGTTGGTGTAGCAGCCCATCCCAATCCAGGCAACGCCATGGAACTGGTGGAGCCCCTTTGGTCATCGTGGGAGCAAAATATCATTTTAAATCGGAAAGATGGTAGCGAGTAGTAGAACACCAGGCGGCTAGAGGCGCCGGCAAATGCTAAAGTAATAACATACATAATGGCCATCGTGGCTTATGTACTATGTTGATTGGCCTTGTCGTCGTCCGAATGCGAACAACGAATGCCATCAACTTATGTTTTTGTTTGGCAAGTTTATGTTTTTGTTTGGCAAGTTTTGCTGAATTTGTATGGTTTTGTTTTGCTGAATTTTATGGTTTTGTTTGGCAAGTTTTGACCGTCATCCAAGGAAGCTTTTTTTTTGAGAAATTCTCAATTCAAATTACGAATCAGTACAAAGTTGACTCTTACAAGCACACTGAAATGCAAATACAAAGGACCATGAACACCTAGAGTACCCTAAGACAACCATGACACAAAAAGATCTCCAGAGCCCTGTGTCATCATCCCTGAATCTTGAGAGAAGACCCCTGCAGCAGAAGGATCTGCAACCAGTTACAAACAGGTCATCATCTTCGACCACGGTACAATTGCCACCACGCTGCTTCCTCCTTTCTTGACACCATCGCTGAGAGGGCATGGACATCAATCCAACACACCTGCAACAGCCGTCGCCATCTTTGGCTTTGAGTACCGCGAAAAGTGTCCCTTCCGAAAGGAAGAGAACTCGAGTCATCCGACCGGTCCAGCACCGCGGCCGGGCCATCCGCCCGGACAAAGCAGGATCTCCCACCAGCATCAGCGCAGAGGAAGAAGAAGAACAACAGCAACAAATCATACCAATAAGGAAGAAGAAAGGTCTTCGTCTCCCTGCATCCATCGCTCATCTGAGGATCCAAACGGCCAGTGCCGATGGACCTCCAACCACCATAGCCCGCGACCTCGACGAGATCCGGGGATCCCCAACACCGCTGGCTCCTAGACGAAGGCAAAAGCCTCGCCTGACCGCGAACGGAGCCCGAAAAAACTTATTCCGACGCGACACCACCGCAACGGCCTCGGCAGCGTCTCCCTCAACCCTAACCCTACCGCACATCCACCTAGAGAACAGACCCGGGGTTCCCCCTCCCTCCCGCCGCCGGAGCGGTCGACGGAGAGAGAGGGAACCGGCGGCGTCACCGGCGGCGCGCAAGGGATCCTCCTCCGATCGCCTGATGCGATCTTGGCGGAACAGATGCGATCTTCATCCAAGGAAGCTGACGTGCGAGGTTCACGTTAGCATTTACCGCTGCAGGTTCAGGCTGCACCTACATATTCAGGTTCAGGTTCAGGTTACAGTCACACTCGCTCGGGCAACACAAAGCAGAACCCACCCACCAACCCACCCGAAGGCGCGCGTCACGGCATCCCCGCCCCCTCCCTCCCAAAGCCAAAAGAAGCCGGGAGACGAGAGAGAGCATGGAGGTCGCCGCGGCGAAGCCCATCCTCCGCGTCGCCGCCGTCTGCGGCTCGCTCCGCAGGGCCTCCTACAACCGCGGCCTCCTCCGCGCCGGTACGCACGCTCTCTCGCCCCGCCTCTTCTCCCCTTAGCACTCGCACTAGTCGTCTGCTGACCCCGGGGTTGACTGGCTAGCGGCGGAGGTGTGCGAGGAGTCCGTCCCGGGGATGCGCGTGGAGCACGTGGACATCTCCGCGCTGCCGCTGCTCAACACCGACCTCGAGACGCCCGACGGGGGCTTCCCGCCCGCCGTCGAGGCCTTCCGCGACCGTATCGCCACCGCCGACTGCTTCCTTTTCGGCTCGCCAGAGTACAACTACTCCATCGCGAGTGAGTGCCCGCTCCTCCCCCCCTCCTTAATTCCAGCCTCGTTATCCTGCCAAGTACTCTCCGATTGCTCAAGCCGTGTGTTACTGTATATATCGCCCAAATTGGTAACTGCTGCTGCTCAAATTGTCAGTCTAATTTGGGGCATATTTTCTAAGTGATGTTTATTTAATGTCGCGTACACTTGTTTCGTTTCAATTCGACCAAGGATTTTGTTTTCTGGAACTGTCGGTAACAGAGAGTAGATGTGGTGACATAGTGCGACGCCTGACAAGGTGGATCCACATTTGGTTGTTATGGTGCAAGAAGTGGTGGGTTCCGTTTGATTCCCAATTTCTCATGATGCACTATCAGTGGGATTTTATTCCAATTTTCACTCTCATGATGCCTAATTAGTGGAGGCCTGTTAAGCATGCGGCTGTTGGAAACATGACCAGATACTAGATTGTAGCTAAAGTAGTGACTATGTTTTTTTTTTTTTGAGCAAAGGAGGGGGGATCCCTCGAGTAGTGACTACGTAATACTGAAATTTTCGAATGGGGACAGTAAGCATGACATCATCATTGTATTGGGACTTCCTTTATTCCTTTCTTGCAAATTTTATAAAGAAAAGGGTGTCAATGTTCTGTCCTATCCTTTTAGCTTGCTTTAATGTAGTTCAATAATAACTGGTAGAGCTGAAAAATGCCCCTATCTAATTCTACCACACCAAGTACCCAGCTGATCTTCTCTCCACCCTATCCAGCAGCAACCAACAATCTTGTAGTTGTTCCAGTTAAGTTTGCTTCACACGATTGCCTGCCCTGTAACAATTCCAGATCTTAGTTTTTCTGTCTTTCGGTACTAATTTAAGCTAATCGAGTAGTCTGACTAAACCAATATGGTAATTTGATACTCAGCTCTTTCAATTATATTATGTGCTCGAAGGATCTAAGATATTACTAACCATTTATTCATTTAGTTCCTTGTGGTAATCCAACTATACAAGTGTTTGAGCAGTGTATCTCAGCATTGCCAGTTATCGTCAGACTATGTTGCTGTGAACTACTCACATTAACTGTAAACCTCTGTTTGGTTATATTAATTAACAACGGTTGAGCCTGTTTTGATTGATCATTGCAATGGTTCTCATCAAGTTCACTTGCCGTATTCGCTCTTTGATAAGCTCTTTTTTATGAACCTGAACAAGTGGTTGAGCCTAATACATGCTCCCTTATGCAACATTGCTGAATGGGCAGCCAAATTGAGCTATTAGTGCTTGAACCTGTATCTGGGTCATAAAATAAAATAAAATAAATCTATAAGTAATAATATTTCCATGTTCTGATACAGTCCATAAATATACTACGTGCAGTAGAATACCATGCTTAGTTTAAGTGCACAAGAAAACATTCAGTTTTCGTAACACCTTATGATTTTTGATGGATATGTTGATGTCTAGTACAAAAGAAGGACAAATAACTATCCTCAAAAATCCTATTGTTATGAAGCTTCAGACAACATGTAGTTGTAGAAAATGGCTTTGACGTGAAGGCCCAATAGTTTAGTGATTTCTAAATGGCGAATAGAGGGACTGCCTTTTGCTGTTAGATTGTATCATCGATGCTCATATATGTGCTTCCTTCACATAGTTTCGTTCCAACTGTAGCCCCTCTGAAGAATGCACTTGACTGGGCTTCTAGAGGAAAGAATTGCTGGGCAGACAAACCTGCTGCGATTGTCAGCGCGGGAGGTGGCTTTGGAGGAGGTAGATCACAGTATCATCTCCGGCAGGTCGGGGTGTTCTTAGATCTTCATTTCATCAACAAGCCAGAGCTATTCGTCCAAGCATTTCAGCAGCCACCCAAGTTTGACAGTGATGGAAATCTAATTGACGCTGAGATCAGAGAGCGGATCAAGCAAGTGCTCTTGTCCCTCCAGGCCTTCACACTCAGGATCCAGAAGAAGGATTGAAGCTGCACAGGACCATGTTAATCTGCATTTTTTTTCTTTGGTGTTTTGTGCTGTGGGTATTGTATAATGTGCCTTATTTGATGACATTTTTACTTCACATTCAGGTGACGTGTTGTCAGCGGACTGAAATCTGTAATAAATATGCTGCTCTACTGTTTGTGGAGGGTTTAATGATTTGGCATCGAGGTTATTTCTTTGCCCTTGTAATGATACATCGACACATTCCCCTGTACTGTAAAGCATGATGAGGATTTATCATACGCCTTGCCCTGCAAATTCAGTCTGTTTTTCCAGCATACTACGGTATGACATGTACTCAGCATTGTACCTGATTTTACAACTGAAATATTGGCTTATATGAATACCATGCACAAATTGACTGATCCTGTTGTCCTCCGCAAGAGATACCCCCGTTTTATAGGTTTAATTTTCTATCATTATCATGCCCACTTCTCTCTGAACATTCTGTATTTTATTTCACCAGCACAATTGGCAGAATGACACACACAAAATTTAAGTTTGAAAACCGGTTGCAAATCATTGTGTTAAACAAACAAAGTGCTACAGCTTGTGTCCAAATTATATATTGCTCAATCCTTTCCTTTTTCTTTCTGAAGAACAGTTGTGCATGTCATGTGGCCCTGAAGCAAGAGCGACCAAAATCGGTTGCGAAGTGGGTAGCATGATATGGATTGAAATTTTGAAGTATGATAACCATGATGAAAATTCAGACAAGGACATTTTTTTTTCATTTACCACGGTAAGAGGTAAGAACAACGAGGCCTTCCGCGACCGCATCCGCGCCGCCGACTGCTTCCTCTTCGGCTCGCCAGAGTACAACTACTCCATCTCAAGTAAGTGCCCGCTCCTCTCCCTCCTTAATTTTAGCCACGTTTTCCTGCCAAGTACTCTTCGACTCAAGCCATGTAAGAATATCGCCCCAATTGGCAGTTGCTGCTGCACAAATTGACATGGATACAGTTTACAAGTTATTAGTGGCCAGTGTAATTTGGGCATACATATGTTCCCTCTCAAATTCAACCAAGGATTCGGTTATGTTTTGTCGGCAATATGGGTAATGGAGGCTGGCTGTGCCAAATGATGAGTTTCTGTGTGCATAAGTGCAGTGTTTCAGAAGGTGGATTCACATTTGGGTATCCATGGTGCTAGTGGGTTCCGTTTGATTCCCATGATGGAAAATTAGTGGATATGTTTCCCATGACATTGTCTTGATGCTTAGTGGAGTCATATCGGGCATATGTATATTTGAAACTTGACAGGTAGTATATTGTAGATAAAGTAGTGATCGCAGAATACAAAATTTCTTAGGCCAACTTACAAAAGAAGGAACCCATTTTGTCTGGTTAGTAAGCATGTCATCATGAAGTATTAGAACCTCCTTTATTCCTTTCTTGCAGATTTTATGAAGAAAAGGGTGCCAACATTCTATCCTGTCCTTTTAGTTCAATTTAATATGGTTCTGTGATAACTTGTACACTGAGAAATGCCCAATTCTACTGCACAAAATATCCAACTGACATTCCCTCTACCCTTGTCCAGCAGCAATCAATATTCCTGTAGTTGTTGCTTTGTTAAGTTTAGTTCACACGATTGCCCGTCACGTAACAGTTCCAGATCTTACTCTTACTGTCTTCCAGTATATATATGTTAATTGAGCAGTCTGACTAAACAAATATTGCAATTTGATACTCAGATGTTTCATTATATTATTTGCTTGAAGGATGTTAGATATTATGAACCATCTATTGCTCTTGGCTCCTAGTGGCAGTTCAACTATGTAGTGTTATGGCAGTGTATATCAGTACTGCCAGATATCGTAAGACTATGATGCAGTGAACTACTCACACTGACTGTAAAACTTTGTTCGGTACTGTTAATTGACAGCGGTTGCCCCTATTTTGTTTGATCCTTGCAAGGGTTCTCATCAAGTTATCTTGCTGTTTACCCTCTTTGCGGTGCCTTTTTTTCATGAACCTGACCAAGTTGTTGAGCCTAATACACTCTCTTATACTCCCTTTGTAAACTAATATAAGAGCGTTTAGATCACTACTTTAGTATTCTAAATGCTCTTATATTAGTTTACGGAGGTAGTACAACATTGCTGAATGGCAGCCAAATTGAGCCATTAATGCTTGAACCAGTATCTGGGACATAAAATTGGAATTCTGAATAATTGTCATAATCAATAATTTTATGATGTGCTGGTCCATAGTCCATAAATACCAGGCGCAGTGGAATACCATGCTTAGTTGACGTGCGAAATAAAATAATCAATTGACCTAACACCTTATTGTCTGGACTCTGGACCATGGACCAAAAGGACAGATAGTTAACCTGAAAAATTCAGTTATTATGAAGCTCGAAACTAGCGTGTAGTTGTAGAAAATTGCTTAGGTGTGAAGGCCTAATAGACAGACAATAGTTCAGGGATTCCTAAAATGGGAACAGAGGGTCTGCTTTTTCCTGTTAGATTGTATCATTGATGCTCATATGTGTGCTTGCTTCAGATGCTATGTGTTTGAACTGCAGCCCCTCTGAAGAATGCACTTGACTGGGCTTCTAGGGGAAATAATTGCTGGGCAGACAAACCTGCTGCCATTGTCAGTGCAGGAGGCGGCTTTGGAGGAGGTAGATCGCAGTACCATCTCCGGCAAGTCGGGGTGTTCTTAGATCTTCATTTCATCAACAAGCCAGAGCTGTTCGTCCAAGCATTTCAGCAGCCGCCCAAGTTTGACAGTGATGGTAATCTGATTGACGCCGAAATCAGAGAGCGGATCAACCAGGTGCTCCTATCCCTCCAGGCCTTCACGCTCAGGATCCAGAAGAAGGATTGAAGCAACAAGGACTGCGTTATTCTGCGTTTCTTCTTTGATGTTTTGTGCTGTGGTGGTTATATTGTACAATATGCCTTATTTGATGACATTTTTACTTCACATTCAGGCGATGTGTTGTCAGCAAACTGAAATCTGTAATAAATCTGCTGCTCTACTGTTTGCGGACGGTTTAATGATCTGGCAACATCTGTAGGAATCAAGGTTATTTTTCCTTTCCCTTGTACACTTTCCCCTCTGTAAAGCATTATGCGGGTTTATCATACACCTTGTCCTGCAAATTCAGTCCGTTTTTCGAGCATACTACTATATGACATATAGCGGCATTTTTCCTGATTGTACAGCTGAAATATGGGCTTATATGAATGCCATGCACAAATTGGCTGATCCTGTTGTCCTCCGTAAGAGATAAACTATACCCCTGTTTTCTAGGTTTAATTATGATCGACATCATGCCGATTTCTTTGTGAACATTTTGTGTTTCGTTTCACGCAGTACGAAGCACACATGGCAGAATGACACACAAAATTTAAGTTCCAAAACTGGTTACAAATCATTGTGTTGAACAAAAAAAGTGCTACAGCCTGTGTCCAAATTATAAATTGCTCACCAATTTCCTTTTTTCTTTCTCGAGAACGGTTGTGCACGTCATGTGGCCCTGAAGCAAAGCAAGGGCGACCGAATCGGTTGCGAAGTTGGTAGCATGATATGGATTGAAGTTTTGAAGCATGATAATTACGATGAGAATTTAGACAAGGACATTTTTTTTTTACATTTGCCACGGTAAGAGGTAAGAACCTTGAGGTGAACCAGCAAAGAAAGTGATACTATTCATGTCCTCAAAACAATAGTAAGTGTGCATTATGAGCATCCAAATGCTTTAGGAATCATGTCGTGCTGCTGGCATAAAATTGGACAATACACTCAGAAATGAAACAAAAAGGATACCTAGGAGGGACTAAGAACACACAAATTTCAGCTCCAAAGTCAGGTAGCAAATCGTTCTGATGAACAAAAAAAAGGCTACCAAGTATATCCAAATATTTATTGCTCACCCTTTTCTTTTTCTTTCTCCAGAATCCTACATGTGGCCATGATGATGTAAGGGCGGTCAATCACTGTGACGCACTTCCTGAAGTAGATGTTGTATTTTTAGCGTACTCTGCTTCGATCTTGTTCAGCCTCAAGACTACATCGCTCATCGTTATCCTATCGCGTGGCGAGTCACTGGAGCAGAGCAAACCAACCTCCAGTATTGGGGCAAGAAAACCAATGTCCATGTCGGAGCATTGCAGCAGCCGTCTATCCACGGCATGGACAAGCTGATTCACCTGAAATAACTGGTGAACCCATCGTCTAAGGCTCAGTCCTCCAACAAACATAGCATCTGTCGGCCTCTTTCCAGTGAAGACTTCAAGGAGCATGATTCCGTAACCGAACACATCGCTCTTTCGTGACGCTTTCCCGTATGACCCATACTCTGTGCAAAAAAAAAGGATAAACACAACTTTCAATGTGATTGACCAATAACAGTAAAGACGGCTTAACAAAAAATTGATACACTGAGCAAGATGATCAGTACTAAGTACCTGGTGACATGTAGCCAGTTGTGCCATGCATGCTCATCGAGAATACAGAGCTATCATCAATTTCTAGTAGTCTTGCAATGCCAAAATCTGCCACATGCGCAATCATGTTCTCATCAAACAACACATTGCTCGGCTTCAAGTCGCAATGTAAAACAATTTCATGGCAATCATGATGTAGATATTCCATTGCCATTGACACATCGAGCATAACGCCCAACCTCTCGCGAAGCCCGAAAAGTCTTTCGCCCCCTTGTGAATAGTGAAGCAGTGTCTCTAAGTTGCCATTTGGCATGTATTGTAGCACCAACGCTCTGAAATCCATGTTAGAACAAGTGTTGATTATCCGTATCAGGTTGCGGTGCCGCGCCATGCGGAGCACACGGCACTCGGCGTCGAAGCTTCTAATGGCACACTTGGACTGCATGTCAAGAACCTTTATTGCAACCACTAAACCGCTGCTCAGTTGTCCCTTAAATACCTTTCCACAGCCTCCAGATCCCAACAAGTTATCTTCACTGAAATTATCAGTTGCATTAACAAGCTCAAGGTGGGAGACTATCTGATGGCTTGCGAGATCTGTCAGATCATCGGACGGTTTGATCATACTTTTCTTGAGTTTGTTTCTCATCGATTGGTAGTATAAGCAAATAGCAATAACGACAAAAAGTAGTGTGATAGTTGGGAGTAGGATCTTTAGCAGATGGTACTTATTACTGGAGGTGGAGGGAGACTCGCCTTGGTGTTTCAAAAATGGTTGGCATGGAGGCAGAGGGAAGCCACACAACCCAGAGTTGTTCACATACTGGCTCCCCGGGAAAGTGGCGAGGGATCCGAGCATAGGTATTGATCCATTCAGCCTATTGTATGATAGATCAATCTCCGACAATGATAGCATCGAAAATGAAATGGGGATTGGGCCTTCCAACTGGTTGTGTGACAGGTAAAGCATAGCCAGTTTCTTGGAACCTCCAAGCTCAGCTGGGATGGCACCAGAAAGTAAATTATGCCCAAGATTCATAACCGACAGATGGTACATCTTCCCAAGTTCCTTGGGGATCTCGGAGTTGAGCTGATTGAAGGACAAGTCCAAGAATATCATGGAGCCATTGCGATCGAAGCTGAACTCTGTGCTGCCCATGTATCTCACCGTGAAGTTGCACAACTTATTAATAGCCATCTGGGTTAGAGACGCAGAACGGATGCCGGCAAACTCGAGCAGTCTCGCCGTGCCACGACATTTGCTACTCTGCTTATAGTTGCCCAAGTATACGTATTGTCGCCCACGATAGATGTTCGTCGCGGGCATCTTCCCGGACTGCTTCGCCAGTTCCGGTGGTATTGATCCACCAAGCTGGTTGTCGTTCAGATCCAGCCAAACTAAACTCTTGCAGTCTCCTAGCTCTGGCGGTATCAGCCCTGAGAAGGAGTTATTGTTGAGAATCAAGATTGCAAGGTTGTCTAGCCGCCCCAGCCATGCCGGCAACGAGCCGGAGAGCCGATTGCTCCCGAGCGCTATCCATCTCAGGTTCTTGCAGTCCATAAAATCCGATGGGATGCTGCCTGTGAGCCCGTTGTACTGGAGGATGACTGGATGAGGATCTCGAGTTGGCGAGCACCGGCTAGCGCTGCGGGGATCTCACCCTGCAGTTTGTTTTCCCACAGGATGAGTTCCCGGAGCCGGCTAAGGCTGCCGAGGGATGCGGGGATGGATCCATTGATGTAGTTGAGGCTGAGGTCTAGAGACTCGAGGTTTTCACAATTGGAGATCATCGGCGGGATGACACCGGTGAGGTAGTTGTTCTGCATGTACAACACCTCGAGCTTGGACTTGTTGCCGGTACTCGGGCAGAGTGAGGGCGGTATAGCTCCAGCGAGCGCGTTAGAGCTAAGGTCCAGCACCCTGAGCTCGGCAAGCGCGCCTAGAGTGTCAGGCACGGAGCCGCTGAAGTGGTTGAAGGATAAAGAGAGCGACGAGAGACGCGGGAGCCCAATGAATGCATCGGCAGGGAGCTCACCGGAGAAGTTGTTGTTCGACAGGTTGAGGTAGGAGAGCGACGCCGGGAACGCGATGTCCAGCGGCAAAGCACCCTCCAAGTGGTTGCTGAAGAGGTTGAGTGAAGCAAGAGCAGTGCAGCCGGACAAGACCCCAGGCAACACCTCACCGGAGATTAAATTTCTAGACAGATCAAGTGACTCCATTCTGGAGCAATTGGGGAATACCGGGACCGGGAGAGCACCTGAGATTTTGTTCCCGGCGAGGTTCAGCCGGCGGACACCATCCATCAAGCTGAGCTCGCCATCGCCGGTGATGTTGTTGTCTGACAGGTCAAGGACATCCAGGCGGGCAAAGATGTCCCCGCCATCTCCCTTCCTGCCGCCATCGCCACCGCCAACGAGTGCGTTACCAGACAGGTTCAGCTCCCGCAGTCCGTCGCACGCGCGGGCGAGCGCGCCGGCGTTGCCAACGGATCCACGCAGCATGATGTTCCCGGACAGGTCCAGCTGAGCCAGCTTCTGGCCGCACCTCCACCCTCCGGCGCCGCCGCCACTTGCAAGCGAGCCGCTGACGTTGACTCCTCGCAAACTGACGACCTCGACAGCACCCAGCCGCAGCAGTGTGCGGGCGACAGCGCTGAAATCGACGTCGAGTGGGATCCCCGCGAGGGAGAGCGATACAGGCCTCCTCCCTCCCCTGACGCACGCCGCGCCGGGGAACCTGCAGGCGCCGTCGCCGCGGGTCCATCCCCCGAGCTGCCCGCGGTTGCGTACCGCCTCCTTGAACCGCTCCAGCAGCTGCTCGTCGTCGTCGTCCGCCGCCTCCGACGCCGGAGTATTGACAAGCAGCACTAGGAGCACCGCCAGGCATAGAGCAGAACCCATAGTAGCGCCGCTGGCTACTACTCAGCTATCAGCGAGCGTCGGTGTAGAAAATGTTTACAATAGTATTCTGAACTGAAATGGAGAGAGCTAGCTAGCTGGACCGAGTGAACACTGCATGTTCAACAACTTCTGTGTAACTTGCAGATTCTCCTTGTCTCTTCAGATTCCTTTTGACTGGTGATTAAGACACGTGAAAAATGGTTTCGCGCGTAGCTAAATCAACTAATCAAGACATCGGACTACTAAAACCGGATCGATGTAAAAGAATATCACTTAGACTAGCCATAGTGGGAGTAACTTCATCGGTAACATCGAGTCCAACTCAGCAAATTTGCTTATGTGGCAACGAGTTAATGAGGAGAGAGGTAGTTATAGTAACTTAGCTACTCCCTCCGTTCACTTTTGTAAGGCGCGGAGCGAAATCGTGTGCACACTTGCTCGCTCGCGCACGAAAAGGATGTTTTCCATTTTTACCCCCGTGTCGGCCGGGGACACGGTAGCAAAACATCCGCATCCCTTCCCTCACACGCTCGCCCGCATCCCTCCCTCTCTCACGCTCGCCTGCATCGCCGGCGCCGGCGTCCTCTCCCTCGCACCTCTCTTGCCCGCGCCGCCTCTCCCCGAGCTCCTCGCTCGTCCGCGTAGTCGGCACTCTCCCTCGCGTGCGTCGCCGGCGCTCTCCAACACCAGCTCCATTGTTAAAAATGCGATTTTTCCCCCTCCGGCCCTCCGATCTACAGTGGCGGTCCTCGATCTGCTGCGGCGACTATCAAGACGGCACGACGGAGCTGCTACTGCCTGTCGCCTGCCCAGAGCTTCTGCTGCCGGTTGCCTGCCCGGAGCTGCTGCTGTAGGTCGTCTGCCTGGATCTGCTGCATCAGGCGATGCCCACATCGCCGTCTCCCTCCCGCTCCTCTTCCTCCTCCTCGTTGGTTACTTCACCACCTCAGCATCAACGGCGGGGGGCTGGGAGGGGGAGGGGTGGATGGGCCCTTCTTCAAGGCCTACAACCATCACAGAGCAGAGCAGGAAGCTCGTCTCTGAGGTGAGGATTTACTATAGCCGCTTCAGTTAAATGCATCTGGTTCATCCTCTGTACTCTGGAGTAGTCTGTATTCTGCTCTTCTCACCTCACCTTCAGTTAAATGCATCTGGTCAGTGATATAATTCAGAGCATCAGATTCACAAGCATGATGGATGGAGGGATCTCTCAAATGGTGTGGCTCCTAGTACTACAACGGCAGTGACATGCCGGCCTCCCACACACGCATAGCATGCACTGATCGACACCTACGATCGAGTTGTGACCAACTGTACAACTGTACATGCATACATGATATATACAGTACCACGAGTAGATAAGCATGCATGATATGTGCAACAAATTTAGAGGAAACGCATGCCAATCATGATACTCCATCAAAATTAAGTTTGGAGTATGTGCAAAAGATTCAGGGGAGTAGCTAGGTTTGCATGTATGTGTCAAATGTGTGTGTACTAAGATGAGACAGTTATCAAATTAAGTGCCTTCTGAAAGCAACAAACAATGATGATGATTCAGGGGAGTAACAACTCTGCCTCTGTTTTGGAGAAAAAAAAGTGAAGGAGAAAGATTGTGTGTGTGGATGGAAATCAAGCAGAGGCAAATAATGTCCAGGCGACTTTAGTGTTCACCACCTAATCCTATCCACCTAATTTGCCTTGCAGATTAACAGATGTGGTGCAGATGTGGTGGAGTATATCTTCTGGAATGGGCATGAACCGGCCAAAGTTCAGGTAATCTACTTACTGCAGTTGGAGTAGTTGCCCTTCTATTTACTCAACTGAAAGAAATACTCCGTAATTTAAATATCATGTGCCAAATATGCGACCTCGTTAGAAATACTCCATAATTTAACCCAACAGAAAGAGTTGA
Organism: Triticum timopheevii; assembly: GCA_963921465.1. Classification (NCBI taxonomy): domain Eukaryota; kingdom Viridiplantae; phylum Streptophyta; class Magnoliopsida; order Poales; family Poaceae; genus Triticum; species Triticum timopheevii. The sequence continues at coordinate 628,492,891 of OY997266.1, read as the reverse complement.
TCGACATGAATTTTTCTGGAGTAGTTCGTCGACAGTACATTGAATCTTAAAAATTCAGTTAAGCAAGCATGCTACTCCTATTTTTGGAGTAAAAATTCAGTTTAATATTCATTAAAAGAGCTTGGCATCTCTGTTTGCATCTAGGTCTGGATATTCTTTGCTGAAGAGAATATATACTCCTAGTAAAGAATATACTCCTAGTTGGAGTGTTTTGCAACTTGCTAGGAGTACTGGAGTATCAATCTATCTATAGCAAGTGATTCAGTTCTCTTCTTTTCCAACCATAAATACTGGAGTATATATTCCAATATATAGTAAGTACTCCAAGTATAAGCTGGAGTATATAGCAATATATAGCACAATATAGTCTGTGGCAACAATAAATATAGACTCCAAGTTCACACATAAACACATACTCCTTTTCTTGTAAACACGGAATACACAAGTACTCCCAACAAACTGGAGTAGAATACACAACAAGTACACACAGAATACACGACAAATTGGAGTAGGATCAGCGTCCAAGCATCTCTAGTGCCATTGCATACACTTCAGGAGGAACTGAGATCCAGGGCGGTAGCAGTTGTAGCCTTTCTAGCCTATCCTTGTTCATGTGCGGGATTTTGTATTTATTGGCTCCACCATTCTTCATTACTTCAACCATGCAAGTCTGCAGAGTTATGAATACTCTGTTAAGTTTTGAAACTTCATATCCATCGAACTCCTCTTGAACACCTTTAATCAGCTCTGGAATAGTTTTCGGACTTTTGCAGTCTGTTAGCGACTGAATAGAGCTAAAGAACCCAAGGTCCAGGGCATTCATGTCCGGAGAATTTGGAGGCTGATACATTATTCTAATGTCCAGGCCACTTTCGTCCACAGCTTCTGCGAATGCTTGATCATTAGGTAGGATATGTGTTCTCGCGTTATCTTGCTGGATAAAAATGGGTCGTCCATCATCATCTGCAGGCCACAATGCTTGAATCGCTGGCACAACCTTCTGTATAATGTACTCTCTCATCACATCCCTCGTCACTATGACAGGCTTTGTTTCTAATGTCCCTTTTTCCCTATTCTTGCTTCTTTTTGCTGCTGCAGTCACTCTCACGAATGGCCATACCCCAATTTTTCCGGAGAATGTCATGTTCCCATCTTCATCAAACCGTGGTCTTGCTACCGCTGTGAGAAACATCACTTTTCCAATAGAGTTTTTGACAGGTCTTTCCGGGTCCTCTTCGTCAGGCAGCAGATAGTAGTTCCTTTTTCTCTTGGTCATGGAGAACCATTTCTCGTCGATGTGAACAATATTATGCATACTCCTGAAACTTGGGCTTACATCTCCTAATGTTGCCTCATCTAGCATAGAGAGGCAAAAATCCACCCTATCTCTCTTATTTTTCTCTGTCAGTACTGGCTTAACCCTGTTGGAGTGTCTCCTTATCTTGTTCAACTTGAACTTCTTGTATAGTGTAGTAGGGCTTACACCCAGTGCCTTGGCTAGAGATCGAATAGTTGACCTCTTGTTTAAGGGAATTGTCGGAATGAGAGATAGGATATCATCATAAGATTTTCTTCCACAATTTTCCTTTCTTTTGTTTGAAACATCCACCTCCTGACCAAGGCCTTTCTGTTTCATTGCCGTCTCCCATATTCTTTGAATAACTCGAACATGTGCTCCAAATATTGCAGCCACATCCTTCTTATCAGTTCTCTTGAACTTGCCTCCTCTACTCTTATGGAGGGTTTCCAAGGACATGTAGGCGGCATATCTCTGTGCATCAGTGAGCCAATTCCTTTGCCTTTGTACCCCTACAATAGCAATAGAATAATAAAATTAATTATTGCAAGAATATTACAAATTGGTTGCTGGAAATGTAAACAAGAGGTCAACAATAGCATTAAATTCCATGGGATAGGAGTATTGCTTGCTTTGCTTGCTGTAAATATAAACATAAATGCTGGTTGCTGAAAATATAAATGTAAACTAAATTTGTAAATATAAACTAAACTTTATACTCCATGATTGACCTCTATTGCAGGCAAGCAAGCAAATTACTCCATAATTTGTTTTTGCATTGCTTTTTCTTTTTAATTTGGAGTAGTATGAAAATATTTTGAGGTACACCGCTGTTCTTGCAGTAGTTTCTTTTCCATTCCTAGCTGTCAGAGTATATGTTTATTTACACACATACATGATGTCAGAGTATATGCTGTTTGAGGTACACAACGGTTCTTGCGGAGTTTGTTCAGTTTGCCTATAAGCAAATGAGGCAAAAACTGAAATACCCCCGTAGTTGTCCAGGAGGCCCCTGTTGCTTGCTGAAAATATAAATGTTGCTTGCTTGCTGAAAATATAAATGTAAATGTTGCTTGCTGAAACTAATGTTGCTTGCGTTATCTCCTTATTTCTAGTATGCCTTGTGTACCATGACATTTCTTTGTTGTCATTTTAATTACTCCATACAGAAAGAAAGAAAGGCAACAACAAATTTGCTTACTCCACTAAAATGTTAATTGCTCCATTCTAGTGGAGTAATCTTTTCCAGCCTTCCATAGAGAAGACTGTGATATCCATTTCATTTGATTTAGCCACTTTACTACTCCATAGCGTAGTAGTGTTGAATAACATGTGAACAAAATGAAGCTTCCTCATATGCACTATTCAATCTTAGCAATCCCTTCTCTGTTACTTCTCTGAGGCATAATTTGATGCAAGATTGGAAGAAATTATACCTGAATTTTGACCAGCATTGTTGCCTTCTTCTTCAGGTTCTTCGTTGCCTTCTTCGGGTGGAGTGAAATTGAGGTCTGGGACTACCATGCTTGCAATTGGGCCAACGATTTGCTGCTGTTGCTGTTGAGGATCTGCTGCCGTTGCTTCTGTTGAGGGCCAGTGATTTGCTACTGTCGATGTTGAGGATCTGCTGCTGTTGCTTCTATTGAGGGCCAATGATCTGTTGTTGTTTCTTCTGTTGAGGATCTGCTATCGAAGGGAAGGAGCTACAGTTGAGGATCTGCTACTGTTGCCAGGGGACAAGCCGGCAAGGAGCACCGAGCCTGGAGGTGGTCACGCATGAGAGGAGCTCCTGATCTTCTCCCCTGGCCCCCGGCGAGCTGGACCTTCTGGCGACACAGGGAAGAAGGGAGGTGGTTCTGGGCGAGCTTAAGCTTGCCGGCGAAGTGCTGCTGGGGCCGGCGGCCGGCGAGGTGCCCTCCTGGGGCAGGCAGCGAGGTTCCTGGATGAGCAGGAAGCTGGGCAGGGAGGAGGAGATCCTGGGCGGAGGAGAATCTGGGCGAGGTGGGAAGGGAGGAGATCCTGGCGAGGGGAATCTGGGCGAGGTGGGAAGGGAGGAGATCGGAGAAGCTGGGCGGCGAGGTGTGCGGCGAGCCGGCAACGCGCTGGGAGGCGACGCACTTGGCGAAGCGATCCCGATGGTTTTTGAATTTCAAATTGATCGAAGGGTATTGTTGTCCATTAGCGATTTTTGGGGGCTGTCGGAAATCTCCTTCCGCGCCTTACAAAAGTGAACGGAGGGAGTAGTTACTGTAACATCATATGTCCCAATGCAATATGAGTTTATAACCTAATAAATGAAGGTTTGCATGTTACCACACTTATGTTACTACCCATTATGAAGGTAGTAACATAGTTTAGAGATATGTGTATGTTATTAGTGTATGTTACTCACCATTATGGCTAGTCTTATTTGGGCGAAATGATTGATGAATGATGACTAAGTCAGAACATGGGATTCAATAAATAATAAGAGCATCACTACCCTAGAAATGCTACACCTACGAAAATTGATACGTAATCTTACTTAAATACGTTCTTAAACGAAGCCACATCAGCATGTTCGTAACTTTTCGTAGCAAGCTTACGTAGGTGCAGCAAAGCCGATCTCTACCCCTTAAATTGTTGACATGTAAAATGTAAACTGAGTTTACAGTTCGTTCGTTGCCTCGACATGGCCTAAAAATATCCGCGAAAGAACAGAAACTGAAAACAAATCTGTAAATTTTGTATTCAGGACTTCGCGGGAGAAATAGAATGACTTCATAGTTCTTGATCATCATACATACTTCATACATAGACTAAATTGCACGAAAGAGATTGGAGGAGAGGCGGCCACCGTAACCCTATAGCCAAAAATTGGCTCACCGGAGCCATCCAGATGCGGTGGCGACGCTGCGGCGGTAGACATCCTCAATCATCGTCGTCGGAGACGAGGTCGACGTAGATGTCGTCCCGCGCATGCCTCTTGGTTGTCGACGAACTCCTGCTCTTTCGCGAGCCCATGCTCGAGGAGGACGTCGTCGAGCTCGACTTCCCGTCGACGGCGCTACTCCGCCTCCTCCTTCTCCCGCACACTGCACGCGGCGATGGCCTGCTCGAAGATGTCCGCCCGCAGGGAGTAAATACTCTGGCCCGATGACACCACCATCCGGCCGCACGGCTCTGCCTCGAGCTCCCTCTTCACCACGTGGAGCGGCGGAAGCTCCTCCGGCTCCCTTTTCATTGGCATGAGGAGCGGCGTACGGGAGCTTGACCCCCCGGTGGAGCTGCCCGCGTTGAAGGACAGACGCGCCTGCCGGCGGTCGTACTCCTCCATCTCGCGGCGAAGGAGCGACGACGGCGGTGTTGGAGTCATGTACCTAGGATAGGGTCATAGACCTGATCTAAGTACCCTACCCAAGGATACCATTATTATTAGAAGAGACTACCTTCCAGTCGACCAAGGAGGACTCCACTCGACTGACTCGAAGGACTCGACCATGAAGACACACTCGACCACCAGAAGGTCAAGAAGCACTCTGTACCGTAACGGTATGTAGTTAAGTAGACTTTATGGTATTTAAGACACTTTATGTGGGGCGTTACCAGTAACGCCCCAGACTTAATGTACTTTAAACCCTGCATTACTGAGGGCCGGAGGGGGCTGGCAGGGACTATATAAGCCACCCCCCACCTCAGTGTAAAGGGTTCGCACCCCTGTAATCCTTATACGCATAATCCACTCGACCGCCTCCGGGCTCCGAGACGTAGGGCTATTACTTCCTCCGAGAAGGGCCTGAACTCGTACATCTCTTGTGTTTACAACTGCTCCATAGCTAGGACCTTGCCTCTCCATACCTACCCCCACTCTACTGTCAGACTTAGAACCACGACAGTTGGCGCCCACCGTGGGGCAGGTGCCTTAGCGATTTTCTGGAGGAGTTGCAGTTCTTCCGAGTACTTTCATCATGGTTGCTGGTGGAGTTTTGGTCGAGGGTCGTGAGATCCGTCTCGGCGCCCTCACCTTCATCGCCGACGACTCCGCTTGGCTCCAAGAGGCTCTACTCGACGTTGATGCGCTCCCCGTCCGCGGTGCGACGCATTTTCGTGCATGTGTCCGCGGCGTTCTGCTGCGACAACCGTCGACCCCGTATCGGTCGACTCCCCTATCGGTCACCCTCCCGGTCTCCCACCAGCGCAAGCGCTCTGGTCGGTCGAGGCTCCAGCGGTGGGTAAGGCACGCGGTGGCTCGCCAGACGGCCACCGCCCAAGTTGCGGCAATCGAGCTCGACGAATCCCTCTACGGCATGTTCGATCTGTCGACTGGCTCCGTAGAGACTGCATCCGAGTGCGATAGCAGTGATCCGGCGGCGGAAATCTTGATGGTCAACGGACCTCGCAGTCCTCCTGGCTTCGCCCACGAAGGCGGAGTAGATGGTGGAGGCGACCCCGCACAAGGCCACGAAGAGTACCAACCTGAGCCACTCAATTCTCTGCAAAGAGAAGAGCTTCGCCGCAGGAACATGGATGCCCTGCATACTCCCATCGCAGGAGAAACCCCTGAGGCTCGCGCCTTGGAGGAGGCACGTTTGGCCAACTTGGCTGAACGCGCTCACCTGGAAAATCTTCAGCGAGCACTCGACGAGCGCGCGCGGCAACGAGCACCCGACGCCAATCGACGTCAGCTCTTCCCGCCGACTCAGGTATATCGAACCCCGATTCAGAATTTAGCAGCTGCAACCCGTATAGCAGAATCCATCCAGCCCTCTCAATCGGAAGCTGGCAGAGGCTTGATGCAGATCAGAGATTTGCTCCGAGCAGCAGGAGATCAGAATTCAGCCGTGTCGCAGTCGCGCAACAGAATTCACAGTCGATCCGTCGCTGCGAATACGGTTCAGTCGGCTCACAGTCCCAGATCGCCTCTACGGCGTGAAGGACGCGAGAATCGGCGAGACCAGTACGGTGACCAACACGATCGTGATGACAGCGTCGAGTGCCCACTCCTCCTCCGAGAGGTGGGTCTTACGCTCCTCGGCAGCAGGACGACAGGCGTCAACTCAGTGTGGGGCGAAGAGCTCCAGTCGACCCCCGGGAACCAGGCTTCGATGCGCGATCCATCATCGTGCAAGGCTTGGTCGACCGAAACAGAGCCCATCGGGGCGGCCCCGACAGAGATGCGCCCACAAGCAGTCGAGTGCATGTTTCTGGTCCAGAATGTTTCAGCAGGGCTATCAGAGCCGCGGTGATTCCCCCCAACTTCAGGTTGGCAACCGGAGTAAGCAAGTTCACTGGTGAGTCTAAGCCTGAAACCTAGCTTGAGGACTACCGAGTGGCGGTTCAGATTGGTGGTGGGAATGACGAGGTGGCCATGAAGCATTTGCCCCTCATGTTGGAAGGTTCTGCTAGAGCATGGTTGAATCAGTTACCTCCTAGCAGCATTTACACTTGGGAAGATTTGTCCCGAGTGTTCGTCAGAACATTTGAAGGAACTTGCAAGCGACCAGCTGGGTTGACAGAGTTGCAAGTCTGTGTTCAGAAGACAAATGAGACTCTCAGAGAGTATATTCAGAGATGGATAACTTTGCATCATACCGTGGAGAACGTGTCTGATCATCAGGCAGTCTGCGCCTTCAAGGATGGTGTCAAGAACAGAAAATTGAGTTTGAAGTTTGGTCGAACCGGAGACATGACCCTGAGTCGGATGATGGAGATTGCTACCAAGTACGCCAACGACAAAGAGGAAGACCAATTCCGAAGCGGCAAGTACAAGCCGAGTCAGTCGGAGAAGGGAAACACCAGTCGGAAGCAGAAACGGAAGGCTGAACCAGCAGCTCCTAGAGAGGCTCTGGCCGTGACTCAGGGAAAGTTCAAAGGGAAACCCAAAGGATCCTGGAACCCTAAGAAGGTGAAGGATAAAGAAGGAAACGACGTGATGGATATGCCGTGTCACATCCACACGAAGAAAGATGAAGAGGGCAACATCATTTACCTGAAGCATACCACTCGTCAGTGTCGACTCCTGATCCAGCAGTTCCAAGGAAAACAGTCCAAGGACAAGGAAAAGGAGTCGGACAAGGCCGAAGACAAGGAGGACAGTGAGGGAGGATATCCGCATGTCAACTCCACTCTGATGATCTTCGCAGATGTGGAAAGCAAGAGCCGACTGAAGGTCATTAACCGTGAGGTGAACATGGTTGCCCCAGCGAAACCAAGTTATCTGAGATGGTCCCAAACACCCATCACATTCGACCAATCTGATCACCCGACTCATATTGCCACCCCTAGGAGGCAAGCTTTGGTGGTCGACCCAGTTGTCGAAGGCACTCGACTGACGAAAGTGCTGATGGACGGTGGTAGTGGACTGAACTTGTTGTATGCAGACACACTGAAGGGAATGGGCATTCCGATGTCCCGACTGAGCACCAGTAACATGAGCTTTCATGGAGTTATACCAGGAAAGAAAGCCGAGTCACTCGGCCAAATAGCTCTGGATGTGGTGTTTGGTGATTCAAAACATTTTCGAAAGGAGAAGTTGACATTTGAGGTCGTGGATTTTCAGAGCGCGTACCACGCCATTTTGGGGAGACCAGCTTACGCACGGTTCATGGCTCGACCATGTTACGTGTACCTCAAACTGAAGATGCCCGGCCCCAAAGGAGTGATCACTGTCACCGGTGATCGGAAAAAGGCAGAAGAGTGTTTTCAGAAGGGCTCAAAGATTGCCGATTCCTAGGTGACAGCGGTCGAGTTTGAAGAATATAAGCAAAACGCAGATCCGAGTGATTTACTGCGATCCAAGAAGCCCGCCACAGAATCTGCATTTCAGTCGTCCGGTGAGACGAAGCCTGTCCACATTCACCCGACCGACCCCAATGCAGCCCCAACCCACATCTCCACAACACTCGACCCGAAATAGGAAGAAGCGCTCATCCAGTTCCTCCGCGAGAACTGGGACATTTTTGCATGGAAGCCAGCTGACATGCCAGGTGTTCCCAGGGGACTGGCTGAGCATCGTCTTAGAGTCGACTTATCAGCAAAACCAGTTAAAGAGCATCTTCGGCGGTCCGCCGTCCAGAAGAGAAAGGCTATTGGTGAGGAAGTGGCTCGACTATTGGCGGCAGGATTTATCCGAGAGATATACCACTCCGAGTGGCTCGCTAATGTTGTCATGGTTCCTAAGAAGGACAACTCACTCCGGATGTGCATTGATTTCAAGCACATCAATCGGGCCTGCCCGAAAGATCATTTTCCTCTCCCTCGCATTGATCAAATTGTTGACTCGACCGCAGGATGCGAGAGGTTGTCTTTCTAGACACCTATTCCGGGTACCATCAGATCCGTCTGTATGGGCCCGATGAAATAAAAACAGCTTTCATCACTCCATTCGGGTGCTTCTGCTATATCACCATGCCATTCGGCCTCAAGAATGCCGGAGCCACGTTTATGCGAATGATTCAGAAGTGTTTGCTCACTCAAATCAGTCGGAATGTGGAAGCGTATATGGATGATATCGTGGTCAAGTCGCGAAAAGGTTCCGACCTGCTCACTGACCTCGCCGAAACATTTGCCAACCTCAGAAGGTATGATATCAAGCTCAATCCATCAAAGTGCACATTCAGAGTTCCTGGTGGCAAGTTACTCGGTTTTCTCATTTCTGAACGAGGGATCGACGCAAATCCAGAGAAGATCGGCACTATTCTCCGAATGAAACGCCCTGTGCGAGTGCACGATGTTCAGAAACTTACTGGATGCTTGGCCGCATTAAGTCGATTCATCTCACGACTCGGTGAAAAGGCATTGCCTCTTTACCGACTGATGAAGAAGGCAGACAAGTTCGAGTGGACTCCAGAAGCTGATGCAGCGTTTGCCGAGCTAAAAGCTCTGCTCTCCACCCAGCCGGTGCTTGCTGCTCCAATCAGTAAAGAGCCTCTGTTGCTTTATATCGCAGCCACAGGACAAGTCGTCAGTACAGTACTTACGGTCGAGCGGGAAGAAGAAGGGAAAGCCTTCAAAGTTCAGCGCCCAGTGTACTATCTGTCTGAAGTTTTAACTCCATCCAAGCAGAGATACCCTCATTATCAGAAGCTTGTGTATGGGATATACATGACCACGAAGAAGGTTGCTCACTATTTCTCTGATCATTCCATCACAGTCGTCAGCGACGCTCCACTTTCAGAGATTCTGCACAACAGAGATGCAACTGGTCGAGTGGCGAAATGGGCGATTGAACTTCTTCCCCTTGATATCAAGTTTGAGGCAAAGAAAGCCATTAAGTCCCAGGCAATAGCAGATTTCCTCGCCGAGTGGATTGAACAACAGCAGCCGACTGAAGTTCACTCGGAGCATTGGACCATGTTCTTTGATGGCTCTAAGATGCTGAATGGTTCCGGTGCTGGGGTGGTCTTGGTTTCCCCCAGAGGAGATAAGCTCAGATATGTGCTCCAGATTCACTTTGATTCCTCCAACAATGAGGCAGAGTACGAGGCCCTTCTGTATGGGTTGCGCATGGCCATTTCACTCGGCGTCCGTCGCCTTATGGTTTATGGCGACTCAGATTTAGTGGTCAACCAAGTGATGAAGGAGTGGGACGTGAGAAGCCCAGCCATGACCGGATACTGCAATGCAGTGAGGAAGCTGGAAAAGAAGTTTGAGGGGTTAAAGCTCCATCACATACCCCGACTGAAAAATCAAGCAGCTGATGATCTAGCAAAAATAGGTTCCAAGAGAGAAGCCATTCCGAGTGGTGTGTTCTTGGAGCATATCCATACTCCATCAGTCAAAGAAGATCCTTTCACCGAAGAAGCTCCACAGCCCAAGAGTGCCACAGACCCGACTGAGGTTGAGGTCCCAGCAGTGGTCGACTTGGTCATGGAGGTCTTAGTGGTCATTCCCGACTGGACAGTTCCATATATCGCGTATATCCTGAGAAAAGAGCTCCCGGATGATGAGGAAGAGGCTCGACAGATCGTCCGTCGATCCAAAGCCTTTACCGTAATCAAAGGACAGTTGTACAGAGAGAGCGCGACTGGAGTTGGTCAGAAGTGCATAACGCCAGAAGAAGGTCGAATCATCCTCGATGATATCCACTCGGGGACCTGTGGTCATCATGCATCCTCTCGGACCATCGTGGCCAAAGCATACCGAGCCGGATTTTACTGGCCAAAGGCGAATGAGATGGCAAAGGAAATAGTGGACAAGTGCGAAGGATGTCAGTTCTACTCAAATATGTCACACAAGCCTGCATCAGCTCTGAAGACCATTCCACTCGTCTGGCCCTTCGCAGTATGGGGATTGGATATGGTTGGCCCCTTGAGAACAGGTTGGAGCGGTTTCACTCATGTACCGGTAGCAATCGACAAGTTCACCAAGTGGATTGAGGCAAAACCCATCAAGAACCTCGACACCGGTACTGCAGTTAGCTTCATCAGGGAACTGATATTCAGATATGGAGTCCCGCACAGCATCATTACAGATAATGAGTCGAACTTTGACTCAGAGGAATTCAGGGATTTCTGCAACTCTCAAGGCACACGAGTCGACTACGCTTCAGTCGCCCATCCGCAGTCGAATGGACAAGCAGAGCGAGCCAATGGCATGATCCTCAGAGGGTTGAAAGCCCGACTGATGCGTGACCTCAAACATGCGGCTGGAGCATGGGTCGACGAACTTCCCTCGGTGCTTTGGGGACTGCGGACCACGCCTAATCGGTCGACCGGGAGAACTCCATTCTTCTTGGTCTATGGAGCTGAAGCAGTTTTGCCGAGTGATCTTCTCCACAATGCTCCTCGGGTTGAACTTTACAATGAAGCAGAAGCTGAACAAGCACGGCAGGACGCAGTCGACCTTTTAGAGGAGGAAAGGGAGATGGCCTTGATCCGGTCGACCATTTACCAACAAGACTTGCGTCGCTTCCACGCCAAGAATGTGAAGAGTCGAGCCTTCCAGGAAGGAGATTTAGTTCTCCGAGTGGATCAATAGAAACAACACAAGCTTGCTCCTTCTTGGGAAGGACCCTTCATCGTCACTAAAGTTCTCCACAACGGAGCATACCGCATTTACAATGTCAAGCACAATATCGACGAGCCCCGGGCTTGGAACGCGGAGCTACTCCGCCCATTTTACACTTAGAGTTTTCACTCGGATGAGTTGTAATAAAATACTTCTATAGTTCATGGATTACAAAATAATAGTGTCATAATTTCTCCATAATTTTTGTCACTTTTTTATTTTTGTCCAATAAAATTTTCCCCTCAGTGGGTGACTTAGCTGCGAATCTGTTTCGCCTAAGTTTGTAAAAATCCTTGTCGAGTGATGAGCCAGACTCCCACTCGGAAGGCTTAGGTGCGAATCCGTTTCGCCTAAGTTTAAATAAAATCCTACTGAGTGGTGAGCCAGACTCCCACTCGGGGGCTTAGCTGCAGTCCAAGTACTCGCCTAAGTTTAAATAAAATCCTACCGAGTGGTGAGCCAGACTCCCACTCGGGGGCTTAGCTGCAGTCCAAGTACTCGCCTAAGTTTAAATAAAATCCTACCGAGTGGTGAGCCAGACTCCCACTCGGGGGCTTAGCTGCAGTCCAAGTACTCGCCTAAGTTTAAGTAAAATCCTACCGAGTGGTGAGCCAGACTCCCACTCGGGGGCTTAGCTGCAGTCCAAGTACTCGCCTAAGTTCAAGTAAAATCCTACCGAGTGGTGAGCCAGACTCCCACTCGGAGGCTTAGCTGCAGTCCAAGTACTCACCTAAGTACAGGTACAACATGCGCTCGCAAGGAGGACGAAGTGCAGGCCGACTGCGACCCTCTCCTCTGAGCTACGCCATAAGTACAATGTGCGGTCGTAAGGAGGACGAGGCGCAGGTCGACTGCGACCCTCTCCTCTGAGCTACGCCACAAATACAACGTGCGCTCGCAAGGAGGACGAGGTGCAGGTCGACTGCGACCCTCTCCTCCGAGCTACGCCACAAATACAACGTGCGCCCGCAAGGAGGACGAGGTGCAGGTCGACTGCGACCCTCTCCTCCGAGCTACGCCACAAATACAACGTGCGCTCGCAAGGAGGACGAGGTGCAGGTCGACTGCGTCCCTCTCCTCTGAGCTACGCCACAAGTACAACGTGAAAATCCTACCGAGTGAAGAGCAAACCTCTCACTCGGGGGCTTAGCTGCAGCCCAGTGCTCGCCTAAGGTATAAAAATCCTACCGAGTGAAGAGCAAACCTCTCACTCGGGGGCTTAGCTGCAGCCCAGTGCACGCGTGAGGTATAAAAATCCTACCGAGTGGAGAGCACACCTCTCACTCGGGGGCTTAGCTGCAGCCCAGTGCTCGCCTAAGGTATAAAAATCCTACCGAGTGGAGAGCACACCTCTCACTCGGTGGCTTAGCTGCAGCCCAGTGCTCGCCTAAGGTATAAAAATCCTACCGAGTGAACAGCAAACCTCTCACTCGGGGGCTTAGCTGCAGCCCAGTGCTCGCCTAAGTGAATTAAAGAGAAAGTCGTTTGCAGTAGGCACCTTGCTTTAAAAACCTGCAAAAGACATTTCAAGCCAAAAACAAGAGTATTCAAACGTCGAAACCAAGTTTAGATGGATACCTAAGGGAACCGAAAGTGCTCAGGCACTAAGCCCGTTAAGGTTTATCGGTTACAAACTCACTCGGCATACCGAGGCAAATTTAAAGTGTCGAGCTCAAAGAAGTTTTTTACCCCTCCTGTGGAGGGCTGGAAGGTGCAACAAACTCATCAAGGTCAATTCCGTCCGTGATCCGAGTGGCATCAGCGATGAAGGTCTCCATGAAGGACCTGAAGTCGTGCTTCTTGGTGTTGGCCACCCGAAGAGCCGCCAACTTATCTTCTCGCGCATCCTTGCAGTGGACTCGAGCCAGACACAGAGCAACATCTGCGCCACACCTCGTAGAGGACTTTTTCCACTCCTGCACTCGACCAGGAACTGTGTTCAGTCGAGCCGTCAGAGACTCGAGGTCATTCTGGAGTGTCTCCCTGGGCCAGAGCGTGCTGTCGATGCGGGAAGTGGCGACTTTCAGCGTTGCAAGATAGTCAACAACAGCAGCAACGCGGGACTCAAGTCGGAACACATTCATGGCAACTTCATCGTTCACTGGAGAGTTGATGGGGTCCAAGTTTGGTTCCAGTCGACTAGTTTCCTCTTCAAAGTTTTGGCAAAATTCTACAAGTACAATTACTGAGTCAAGGCAGTGGTCGAATGGAAAGATCACTGTAAAGATGGTTGTTTGACGCAAAGGATTACCTTCGAGCATGAGGAACAACTTCTTGGCAAGTCCACTCAGAAAGGCCTCCAGATCTTTCTTCTTCCCAGCCAATTGACTGGCCTTGTTATTCAGAGCAGCTTTGTCGTTTTTCAGTCGACTAACCTCCTTGTTGGCAATCGCAAGAGCAGCTTTCAGATTAGTATTTTCCTCTTCGAGCCTGGTGACTGAAGCTAACTTCTCGTCAGCAAGTTTGATCTTCTCAGCCAGTTCAAGATCATTCTTCTTCTGGGCCTCCTTCACCTTGCGTGTAAACCAGATGAAGGTCAGATTTTTAAAAAACAGATGAAGGACAAAAACAGTCGTCGAGGTCTCACCAAACATACCTTTGGTCTCCTCCTTCGCCTTCGTCAGATTCTCTTGGACCAGCTTCGGATCCAGCTCGAGTTGGATGTGCTTGTTCTCCAGCTCGGTATAACGAGCCGCAAGGTCACAAGATTTCTGCGAAGAACCAATCGACAAAATGTCAAGGATAATTCACTTCCGAGTGGATAAGAGAAAGTCATGCGTTTCTAAGACTACAGCCGAATACAAACATTCGACCGTAGTCTCGGGGACTACACCCAGTGGGTGCACTCAGCGTGCCCCCACTAGTTCTATTAAAGACAGAGTCGACCAGTCGACCAACAAAAAAAACAAGACGTATTCTTCAGACTGTAATCGACTGCAAGCAGTCGACTACAGTCTCGGGGACTACACCCAGTGGGTGCACTCAGTGTGCCCCCACCGGTTTGAGAAATCCATTCGACCTAGTCGACTGACGGAAAAAACTTAACTTCAAAAGCCTATGGTCGACTGCCAGCAGTCAACCATAGCCTTGGGGACTACACCCAGCGGGTGCACTCAGCGTGCCCCCGCTAAACCAAAGTTTCAATCGACACACCCAGCGGGTGATTGCTATGGATTCAGGAAAGAAAAGCTTTTTGATAGCATATCCTAACAGAACAGGCGATTCGACTTACCTGAACATTGCTTTGAAGAGCAGAACTGGCGTCGTAAGCTGCCTGGCTTGCCTCCCGGATGGCCTTCACCTGCTCCATCATGATCCCCGCCTGGCGTATCGCTTCCTTCACAGCACTAGCTTGGTCCTCTAGGACGTGGTGCGTCGTGAAGAGGGAAGGCTGCGCAGCACTCGACGAAGCGGGGAGAGCACTCGTCAGCGGCTCCGCGAAGGACACGGTGTGCCGAGTGGTGTCCTCCTCCCCCGCGACCAGAGTCTCGGGTGCCGTCACATCCTGGGCCACCCTGCCGGCAGACGCTTTCCTGCTCCTCCTGTGCTTCAGCGGTTCCTCGTCGTCGTTGTCGTCAGGAAGGGCGATAATGACATTGGATGAAGCTTCAGAAAAGAATCAGAATTAGAGACGAAGAGTCAATCGACTAAAAACGGAATTAAGAGAGTGGTACCAGGTTTTGAAGTTGCGGCATCCTCCATCTCATGATCGTCAGCTCTGGCTGAGGTATCGGAAGTAGCAGCACTGCAATTCCAAAAAATCAGTAGGCTAACTCAAGTGTCAATCAAAGATAAAGCTCGCACAAAACAAGAAGACTCAAGCAGCATCTTTACCCTGATATGGTGGGGATGGACACCTTCATCTTCGGCAGGACCTTGGTCGGCTTTGACGGTGCCACCCTGGACTGCTTCGGTGCCTTTTCAGTCGGCGCCGGTGAAGTGGTCCAAGAGCGCTTGGTCGACTGAGCGACAGTCGCAACCCCCTTACCACGTTCAGTCGCAGGGTCATGGGCAAGCTTCGACCGCCTTTCCAAGCGCGGTGGTGCGACCTCCTCCTCCTCCTCTTCTTCTTCATCCTCATCATCGTCATCATCATCATCATCCTCAGCAGCATCCGAGTCCCACTCCTCCTGGCTCTCGCCCCCGCTCGCTTCTCCCTCTTCAGTCGGAGTCTGTGCTCCGTTGGGCATCGAGTACAGCTCGGTGAGGGCCTGTTAGACATCAAGACAAAGATCAATTGACCAATTTGCGGAGAAAACAGGAATAAATATGGCAAGAATACAATTGGAGGTAGAGTGGGCATACCTTGTCTGGAATGCTGCAATGGTCGAGTGGAGAAATCCTCCTGGCTCCACGAGGTTATCCTTGTTCCCGGTGACCGCGGCCATCCACCTTTCCAGCGTGGCATCATCGACTTCTTCTGGATTGATCCGAGTCTCATCTTCAGTCCCACGGTACAACCACATGCAATGGCTCCGGAGCTGAAGAGGCTGGATACGCCGCCTAAGAAAAACCTCCAGGAGATCCATACCCGTCACTCCCTCCCAAACCAACTGGACTACGCGCTCCATCAGCATCTTCACGTCAGTTTTCTCCTCCGGAATCACCTTCAGAGAGGAGGGTTTGTTGACTCGGTCCATGGTAAACTGAGGGAGTCCACTCGACTGCCCCGGCGTCGGCTCATTCTGGAAGTAGAACCAGGTCGACTGCCAGCCTCTGACCGACTCGGGGAACGTCATGGCTGGGAAGGTGCTCTTGTTCCTCATCTGGATCCCCAGACCTCCACACATCTGGACAATTTTGGTTTTGTCGTCATATGGACTCGCCTTCTTCACGGTCTGAGAGCGACAAGTGAATATGTGCTTGAATAGGCCCCAGTGCGGTCGGCAACCCAGAAAGTTCTCACACATGGACACAAATGCGGCAAGGTAGGCGATAGAATTCGGGGTGAAGTGGTGGAGTTGCGCTCCAAAGAAGTTCAAGAAACCACGGAAGAAAACACTCGGTGGCAAAGAAAATCCGCGGTCGACGTGGGTAGCCAGAAGCACGCACTCACTCTCTTCCGGCTGGGGCTGCCACTCATTCCCCGGGAGCCTTGCTGCTGTGTGGGGGATCAGACCGTCGTTGGCCATGTCGAGGAGATCCTTCTCCGTGATGGTCGACCGGATCCAATCTCCTTGGACCCAGCCATTCGGCAGACGAGATCTAGACGAAGACCTGCCGCGACTGGTGGTCCTCCCTTTCGCCTTCCCCGTCGCCGACGCCTTCTTCGCGCATTCCAGCGCCGCCGTCTTCTCCTTCACCATGGCTGCCGGCGAGACGCGCGAGGAGCGGTTGTGCGGAGGCGAGAGCGGGCGCGGTGGGCGGAGGCGAGGAGAGCAGAGAGAGAATGCATAGATACTGTTCAAAAACCCTCGTCGGGCGCCTTTATAAGATCCCTTCTGAGTGGATGACAGGTGGACCCGGCCAATCTAATCACATCCCAAAACAGTTGCGCGGACGCGATACGTGGCGAAAAAGGCGGCGCGAGAATCGAGGCATTTATGCCCTATCCCATCCGAGCGCCGCGGTCCGCCCCGCTTCGCGCGCTTCCCTAAATTTCGTATCCCGCAGAATCCGCAAACGGCAGATCGGTCTGTCAGACGCGGGATTTCCCGCGATCCGTCGCTCGGAAATTGTCAAGTTCAAAAGGTCACTCGACGAAAGAAAAGAATGGATCAAGTTGACTAAAGAAAGGTTGATGATTATCAACGAAGAGATTATTGGTCCAAGACAACACATATCCAGAACGCAGAAGCCAGTCGGAAATAATATCAAGTCCTTCCTCACTCAAGCCTCAATCCATTCGGGGGCTAATGTTGGAGTCATGTACCTAGGATAGGGTCATAGACCTGATCTAAGTACCCTACCCAAGGATACCATTATTATTAGAAGAGACTACCTTCCAGTCGACCAAGGAGGACTCCACTCGACTGACTCGAAGGACTCGACCATGAAGACACACTCGACCACCAGAAGGTCAAGAAGCACTCTGTACCGTAACGGTCTGTAGTTAAGTAGACTTTATGGTATTTAAGACACTTTATGTGGGGCGTTACCAGTAACGCCCCAGACTTAATGTACTTTAAACCCTGCATTACTGAGGGCCAGAGGGGGCTGGCAGGGACTATATAAGCCACCCCCCACCTCAGTGTAAAGGGTTCGCACCCCTGTAATCCTTATACGCATAATCCACTCGACCGCCTCCGGGCTCCGAGACGTAGGGCTATTACTTCCTCCGAGAAGGGCCTGAACTCGTACATCTCTTGTGTTTACAACTGCTCCATAGCTAGGACCTTGCCTCTCCATACCTACCCCCACTCTACTGTCAGACTTAGAACCACGACAGGCGACGGATTGGACTCACCGGCAGCGAGAAATAGGAGAGGAGATTGGGGAATCACGGTGGCGGGGGGATAGGTTTCGACCCGTATCGCGGCCGTGAACCCGTAGATATACTGCGTGGGGGTGGGGGGATGGGCTTTGCACCTTAAAATCTTTTACGGCCAGGCGACTATACATGCTCTGGCCAAAAAAAGGGTCAAGCTCGTATACTCGCCGGAATTTTATGGTTCACGAGGTTTATAAGGAGTCTGCTAGAGATGCTCTAACGACTACTCCCTCTACAAAGAAATAGAAATATAAGATCGTTTAGATCACTACTTTAGTGATTGTTTGGATACGTTGTTTTATCAGAACTATCTCATATAACCGTGTAACAAATTAAAATCGTATTTGGGTGGCCTAACAGAAACATGGATAAGTACAACTCGATTTTCACAGAGCCAGTAGCACGTCTTGTGAAAAATGACTATTACTCGTTTTTGTAGAAACACGATTACAGAAAACAAACTTTTTTTGCTCCACGCCTTTTCGCAACAAACCCCCGTGGGGACGACTGTCACGGGGTGTTAATCCAAACATTATTTCCCCCAAAAGTTCTTTTACTGTTTGCTCACCCAAACAAATTACTCCATAAACCGATCATAACAAAAATCCTCCGTGGAAACTCATTTTCGTAAAAACGCTGATAAGACGCGTTACCAGTAAACCCCCTTTAACTTTTCTAATCCAAACAAGGCCTTGTTGATCTAAATACTTTTTATATTTCTTTAACGATAGAGTACATTCTAATCAACAAGACTATGTTAGTACTAGTGTACAAGTTGGAGTATCCTAGACATTGCGATAGCTAGATCAGACAAGTTGTAGTATCTCTCCGGACGTTACCCCATGGGGACCTGTGACAGCAATTGCATTGCAATAAGTCTGAAAGCTCGATACACGAGAATATGATAGAATTGTACGGGCGATGCTGTGGGTCAATGAACAGTGTGAATGCATTAGTTTAGTTGTGGAAAAAATCGTTGTTCATGGGCATCAAACATGGCAAGGATCAGTCCACTGGTTTTATTGTACTGTATTCGGCTCTCAGTCGAAATTTGGTCCAGTAGCACCATGACATGTGTTCATGTTGCTAAGGCTGGTCGTAATGATAGTATCATAGGTAGTATCATGCATGCCAACTAGGCAATTTTGATGAGGTGTCATAGCATTAAATGAAGAAAGAGAGGGTGTAGTATCATATCATGATACCGTATCATATTAAATGCTAAGCTACCTTGTGTCATGCATGGCAATAAATAGAGTACTACATGATACTAATATATGATATTATGCATTAGGGAGGTAGTATCATATACTAGTATCATGCATATAATACTAGTATATGATACTCCCCATTACAACCAGCCTAATTGACTCCCATCCCTCGTTGGAAGTCGCTTCGGCTGTTTCTCAGTCCAGTCCTAGTCGATTTTTGTGTGGACCCAGGCTGGAGGAAGGGATAAACGGCCTCAGTCAGAAAGTAGGAAAATGCATCCGTTCTCCCAGGGTCGATTTTTGTTAATTGAAGAACGTGCATCGCTTGAGCAGAAGAGAACAGCCGAAGAGGAAAATGGGACGAAAAAAAAAATAGACTGGACAAACAGCCGAGAAACCATCTTGAAGGCGGTAAAGTTTTGGGGGCTGACCTGCTTCGATCTGGTGGATCTCTCTTCGCCCTCACCTCCGTTGGAACTGGCTCTTCTATAAGTCAGTGATCTGCAATGAACATTCTATATAACACTTCACATAATATGGGTGTTTTATCTATTACTATCACATAGCATACTCTATCCTCACCTACAAACACATGTTCACTATCCACTTAGACAAGAAGAGTGAAGAACAACAAAAGAGAGATTCACTAGTGCAGAACCGGGCATTAGCACCGGTTCGTAAGGCGCTGTAGTGCCGGTTACATAACCGGCACTAAGTTGTGGTCACTAAAGCCCCCCCCCCCTTTAGTACCGGTTCAGCACGAATCGGTGCTAAAGGGCAACCACGTGGCACGAGCCAGCTCCGGGGGCCTGGAGCCCTTTAGTACCGGTTGGTAAGACCAACCAGTACTATAAGGTTTGGGGGGTTTTTAGTTTTATAATTTCTTTTTCATTTAATTTTGTGTTTCCATTTTAGGCCTCTTTTGGTTCATAGGATAGGATTATCACAGGAATAGGAATCTTATAGGAAATGAGATGACATGTATCTCAAATCCTATGAGTAGGAATAGGAAACAAGATGTCATTTGGTTGACACCAAAGGAATTTTTCCATTGAGTCTAGGCTTTTTTTTATTTTTCTATGAAATGTGGAGGATAGGAACCAATCCTATGTAGGAATAGGAATTCATTCCTATGAACCAAAGGGCTCTAAAAGAAAAAATCCTATAAGAATCCTATCCTCTAAAATTCCTATGAAATTCCTCTAAACCAAAGGAGGCCTAAATTCTTTTTCGTTTGCTGGTATTTTACGATACTACACATGTACACGTTATGCATATATATATATATATATATATATATATATATATATATATATAGTAGCACTATTCTAATCCCAGGATTAGAATAACTATTTGGATCACAGCGCGCCCTGGCGCGGTGCTCCTGAATCCAGTCGAACTGGCGCGACAGAGGAAAAGAAGAGAAGGAAACATGGTCGGACTCACCCACTTCCCCTGGATCCATCCCCTTCCACCCCGACTCTCTCTCCTCCACCACGTGGCCGGCCTCCCCTCCACCCTGCCGCCGGCCTCCCCTATCCTAACACGGCAGCCACCACCACCCGACGACTCCGCCGCAGCCCCGAACCACCCCCCTCCCCGCGTGCAGCGGCGCGACCTCCCCAGATCCCCGCCGCGGCGGCCGACCGGACTCCACCCTCGCTGGCTTTGGAGCCCAACGGACCGCGCCGCACCACCTTTCACCGGAGACGGTGCCCTGACCGGCCGCGCCGCCCCACCTCCAACCGGAGATGGTGCCGCAATCAACCCGCTGTCCCACTACCCGCCAGTGATGGTGATCCTATCCAGGCCACACTTCCAGCCCACTGCGCTACCCTAGTCTCCCCCACCTTTGCTAGTAGGTAGAGCACCTGTCATCTCCTTCCGTGGACCGGGCCGTCGATCACCGCCACCCACCGCCCGATGCGTCGCTGCCCCCGCAGACCTAGACCGCTCCTCTGCCTCCTGGTCGATGCTCCTGGCTCATCCTGCTGCTCATCTCCTCCCTCGCGTATGTATCAACAAAAATTGGGTGGGTCGCTGCAGTCCAAGTCGTGCCACAGAGGCAGGGCGACCTTCCAGGATGCATCTCATCTCAACCGGCTCCAATTTTGCGTGCATGGGGTGGTGCTGCTAGCTCCAGCAAGCTCCTTCGTCCCTGGCCCATCTCTGAATGCGTATGCAGCACCGCAGGTTCCTACCACCGTGCCTCCTCTCTGCTTCTTCACTCTCCACTTCGCTAGTTTTTGGTGTGTGCACGCAAATTGTTGGCTAACTAGTTTTGAGTGTTCGTTTTACATTCTAGTTTAGTCCTGACCTGCTAATTGATATGGCTTGGATTACTTGAGAGTGTTTTTCATGTGTGTTCTGCACTTCAGGTTCAAGTTCACCTTGTATTCCTGACGTAGCGCTGCTCCGGCTCCTCTCCCGCTTGCTGCCAGGCCTGTCGCTCCTTCCTCCCTTGCTCGCTGTCCTGTGCGGAGGTGGACGCGCCTACCTGATGGAGCGAAGCCGGCCTCCCAACACTGGTAGTTGCAAAAAAAATAACAACAAGAAGTTCAAAATGAGAAAAATTAGAAGTTCAAGAAGAACAAAAGGTGTTGCCTTCACTCAAGTACTTGCAAATTGCTAGGCTGTACCTCGTATTTTATTTGCAGCTATCTTCAATTTCTTCAGTAGCTCATACACATTTTGCCAAAATATAGTTGGCCAGCACGGACAACCATGTTGATAGTGATTTAAAATGGATTATGAAATAATATTGTTGAGACTGAAGGCCAAGTTTGATGCACGATGTCAGAGGATGCGTCTTTTCCTAAGGCGGTCGATCGCTTTCAAGATATGCGTTCATATCTCACAAGTTTCGAGGGGTTCAAGTTCATCTATATAAGAAGGAACGCCAATTTTGTATCCCATCCGTGTGTGAAAGAGGCACTGAAACTTGATGTACTTGCGACTTCTTTTCTTGTAACGCCTACCTATCTGATTGAGACTATTCAATCACAACTATTTTTTAAATGCCATGCCACGACACCTCCTCCATCTCAGTGCCGCCATCACAACCCAACCTCCATTTGCTAGTCGCTGCTCGCTGCTGTTGATGTGGCCTGCCTCGCCCTCTAGCTAATGATGGTGCGCTACTATTGAAGTTCAACTAGAATGCTAGAGAGAGATTTCTGCGAGAGTTTAGCTACTATAGTCCTTGGTTTTGTGTTTGAACTTGCTGTTGTCCATGGTTAAAGATTATGATGTTGCTTTTCTACAGATGGTTTTCTTGTAGATATATCATTCTCCATCCTCTTGGAAGATACAACTCTGAATGATTAGAACAAAAACAAATATAATGTTAGTGTGCTGCTACTTATGTATGTTTGTACTAAGCTTGCTGATGTGTTGGTCGTGCATGTAACACATGAGCATTTAAAAGTATACATACACGTCGCTGTGTTATATACACATCAGCATCAGTGTGTGCCTGCCTATATTTCTTCTATGTGCGCACGCATGCTGTGCACATGAGCATTATACAAGGAAAATGGAGACCAGTCAGCGCAATAAGTTCAAAAAAAATCAGCAAGAAGTTCAAATAAAAAAGTACTTCAAAAACCATTATAAAAATGGATTTGTATCGTTTGTAAAAAACAGAGAAGTCCAAATTAAAAAGAGGAACATTTCAAAAGAATTTATGAAAAAAATCCCCGTTATAAAAACTAGAAGTTCAAATTAGAATAAAAGGAACAAGTAAAAAAGTGTAATAAAATCTTGTTTCTTAAAAAACTAGAAGTTCAAATTTAAATAATGGAGAAGGAAAGTTTCGTGTTTTCAACAGCTTATTCATGTGCAGCATAAGTTCAAGTCAAACTAACGGGGCGATTCAGTGCTTATTCTTGAAAAAGTGGAGAAAATTATACATGCTCTGTAGGTCAAAAGTTTGGCTTTAATTTATGTTTTGCGAAGGTCAAAATGTTGTGTTCGAGAAGGTCAAGTGTGTTATCTCAGCAAGTTCAAAATAAATTTAAACATGCAAGGTAAAACATGCAAGAAAACAAAAAGGGAGAAGTTCAATTTCTAAAGATGACGTGGTTCAACGTGTAAACCAATGTTGAAAGAAAAGAAAAAGAAAATGAGAAGTTCAATCCCTAAAGATGAAGCGGTTCGACATGCAACCCAATGTTGAAAGAAAACAAAAAGAAAGGAGAAGTTCAATTTCTAAAGATGACGTGGTTCGACGTGCTAAACAATGTTGAAAGAAAATTAAAAAAAAGGAGAAGTTCAATTTCTAAAGATGACGCGGTTTGATGTGCAAACCAATGCAAAAACACACACAAAAATGTTGTTTTGGTGTCTTAAAATATTTTCATTCATAAAAGATGATTAAGAAATAAAACCGAGAAGGTCATATTAAAAAGATGGAGAAGTTCGATGATTATAGAAAACTCAGATTTTCCTCGTTATTAAAGAATGGAAACAAAAAGTTCAAAAATAAAAAAACAAGAAGTTCAAGTTTTAAAAATAGAATGCTTCAAAATTTCATAAAAAGGATTGAGAAATAAAACCAGGAAGTCCATATTAAAAAGATGGAGAAGTTCGATGATTGTAGAAAACTCAGATTTTCCTCGTTATTAAAGAATGGAAACAAGAAGTTCAAAAATAGAATAACAAGAAGTTCAACTTTTAAAATAGAGCGCTTCAAAATTCATAAAAGGGGATTAAGAAAATCCGATTAAAAATTCATAAAAAAACTCAGATATTTTCATGTAACCAAGAGAAGTTCAGATTGATAACTGCCAGAAGTTCACGTACTACACGGCGTGCATTTTGTATTAAAAAAAGAACAAAAAACAAAGGCTAAAAGTTTTGTTGTTATAAGTTCAAGTCCTTCGTCGAAGAAAGTCAAAAAAATTATTGTGAGAGAGGTTTGTACAAAAGAACTATCATTTGTGTAGCACTGACGAATGGATGAGAAAATTACAAAAGAAAATACGTCACAGAAGTTCAATGTGGAAACAGCAGGAAGTTCAACTACTACAGTGAATGAATTTCAGGTGAAAAACTTTTAAAATGGTCGCGAGTATGAAAAAATGATCAACACAGGAAAGTTGCGTGTTTACAGCAGCTTTCCACCGATATATCACTTGCTCAATTCTGGTGAGTGGATGGAGAGCTACGAGAAGTGGATGGAGATCTACGAGCAAAAAAAGCACGTGAAAAACAGAGTGAAGTTCAAGTAGACATGCCGAGAAGTTCATGTTCTTCATGTGGTGCATTTTCGAAGGATCTGTTTCGCGATAAAGGCAGAACGAATGATCTCGCCATTTTCCAAATTACTTGAAAACGGCAGGGAATCATAGAAAACCATCAACATGAGAAAGTTTCGCATTTTCCTTAGCTTTTCAACGGTATATTATTTGCCCCATTCCGATAAAGTGTGTGGAAATTACAACGAAAATACGTTTTTAGCCATTTTGAAAACTGACATAAAATAGTAAGAAATTGGGAGAAATAATATATACCAAAATGTTTCGCATTTCCTCAAGCTTTCCAACGCCATATCATTTGTTGCATTCAGACATAGGGTTAGAAAAATAGATCAAAAATACGAACTCGGTGACACTTGTACCATTTTCTAAATCACTTTTAAACCGTTCAAAATTGGAAAAAACTTTCTATATGAAAAAGTAGTGCATTTTCATAAGCTTTCCAACGCCATATCACGTGCCTCAATTGGTTTAGCTGTTTAGAAAATACATCGAGAATACGAACTCGGCTGTTCGGTTTGTGAAATTTTACGATTTTCTAAATTACTCTTTAACCGTAGGGAATTAGAGAAAACTTTCAACATGTGGAAGGAGCGGTTTTGCAGCAGCTTTCCAAAGCCATATTACGTGCCTCATTCTGATAAACGATTTAGAAATGCGATCGAAATTATGATTCACGTTTTTGTATGAAGAAAAAACGGTTTTCAAAACTGCTCTTAAACCGCTTACATTTTGCGAAAAATTTAACTTGGGTCATGATACTCGTGTCCATAGCTTTCCAATAGTATATAGCAAGCCCTATTTGGGCAATGTTGCGGGAAGTTCAACCTAGCACAAGGAAAGTTCAGGTCGAACAACTCAGGCAGTAAAATCGCAAAAAACGCGAGTTCTTCACGACCCGAGTGCAAAATCCGCCTATGAGCGAGATTCCTACCTAAAACGAGTATTTAGTTGCTAAAAATCGTTTGAAGATTACACATACATCACATGGAACACGACTAACCAGAAAAACTCGCGGTAGAAGGCACGGTTGCGAAGATAGCTCGAAGGTCGGGTTCGTACAGAGAGAAGTTCAGGCGCGCGTACAAACAAAAATACGTCACAGAAGTTCAACGTGAAAACAGCATGAAGTTCAACTACTACGCTGAATGAATTTCAGATGAAAAAACTTTTAAAATCGTCGCGAGTATGAAAAAATGATCAACACGGGAAAGTTGCGTGTTTACAGCAGCTTTCCATCGATATATCACTTGCTCAATTCTGGTGAGTGGATGGAGAGCTAGGAGCAGTGGATAGAGATATACGAGGAAAAAAAGCACGTGAAAAACAGAGTGAAGTTCAAGTACACATGCCGAGAAGTTCAGGTTCTTCGCGCGATGCATTTTCGAAGAGTCAGTTTCGCGATAAAGGCAGAACGAATGATCTCGCCATTTTCGCAATTACTCGAAAACGGTTAGGAATCAGAGAAAACCATCAACATGAAAAAGTTTCACATTTTCCTTAGCTTTTCAGCGGCATATTATTTGCCCCATTTCAATAAAGTATGTAGAAATTATGCCAAAAATACGTTTTTATTCATTTTCCAATTTGACATAAAACCGTAAGGAATTAGGAGAAACAATATATACGAAAAAGTTTCGCATTTCCTCAAGCTTTCCAACGCCGTATCATTTGTTGTATTCGGACGTACGGTTAAAAAATTATCTCGAAAATACGAACTTGGTGGAACTTGTACCGTTTTCTGAATTACTTTTAAACCGTTCCAAATTAGAAAAAACTTTTAACATGAAAAAGTAGCGCATTTTCACAAGCTTTCCAATGCCATATCATTTGCCTCAAATGGATTAGCTGTTTAGAAATTACATTAAAAATACGAACTCGGCTGTTTGGTTTGCAAAATTTTACGATTTTCAAAATTACTCTTTATCCATAAGGAATCGGAGAAAACTTTCAACATGTCGAAGGAGCGGTTTTGCAGCAGCTTTCCAACGCTATATTATTTACCTCATTCCGATAAACGGTTTAGAAATGCCATCGAAAATACGATTCACGTTTTTTGTAAGAAGAAAAAATGGTTTTCAAAACTGCTCTTAAACCGCTTACATTTTGCCAAAAATTTAACTTGGATCATGATATTGGTGTCCATAGCTTTCCAACGGTATATCGCAAGCCTCATTTGGACACTTTTTAGCTGAAGTTCAACCCAGTACAGAGGGAAGTTCAGGCGCGTTACTCAGGCAGTTCAGGTTGTGATCAGAATAGTGTTTACATATATATATATATATATATATATATATATATATATATATATATATATATATATATATATATATATATATATATATAATTTCTAGTAGAACCAATCATGCATATATATATATCATCAATGTCTCACAAACCACCATATTAATTAATTCACACATACCCACATGTATAGCTATATACAATTTCTCCTACATATGAATGTTGCCTTCGGAGCCAGTGGTATTAGCCTAATTGGTGCCTTCGGAGCACGATGACAATTGGAAGTGGTTTTCATGGGGGCGGTAGCGGGTAATAGAATTCTCCCTTCGGATTTATGACCTGGTCGAGCAAAAATCCCGCTATTTCCTCTTGAAGTGCTTCTACGTGCTCCGTTTTTATGAGCTTCTCCCGCACCTCTTTGAACTGTTAAGAAGAAGATCAATATGCATGTGTATTAGTTGTGTGAGCTAGATATCGATAATGGTGTAAAAATGATGAATAGTGTTCTGACAAGCGTACCCATTCCTGTCTTTGAGATCTGCTCCTTTCGGACGCCATCATGCGAATGTTCTCGCAAACGCAGAATGCACACAGATCAGTCCCCTGCGCCTGCTTCAGGGCCTTTACGAGAATGGAATTTGATTAGATAAAACTTAATCAAGCATGATAATTAAAGAGATGGCAGCTAGCTAGTACTACTTAATTGCTTACCTTGGGTCGAAACCATCGAAGCTTTTGTTTCCATTCGCCGGGCATGACGGCGATGAACCTTGCCCAAGCCCTGCCCGCCGACAAAGAAAATGAATAAAGGGGTTATTAAATAGTTCATATCATGAAATGACGAACTAAATAGGCCGAGATATATAGTTAATAATGATTGAAATTACCTATTGACTATCCCATACAAGATGTTATAGTTAGTTTTTTCTGAGATTAGGGAGTCCAGTACTTCAACTGTTCCGGTGTCAACTTTAATGATACACAAGACCCAGTGAAATCTGCATGCACACACGTTTGCATGTCTTAATTAAGCGGCATATGTAAGCAAAAACATGTAGCTAGCTAGTAGGCAAAAACAGAGAATTTGTAGTACAAGACATTGTGACTCACTGGAAGTTGTAAGGAAGTAGTATATCTTCATTGTATTTGAGGCGCTTCAAGAACTCTAGCATGCTGTCCTCTACATTCTTTTTCTGACGTTCATTTATCTTCCATGTGTATTCATTAACGGTGTTTGGGTCAATGAACCCAATGCCAAAGCGTCCACCTTTTCTCATTTCATATATCTTCATCCTGCATAATTCAACAGAAAAGAATATAGTGAGGATAATTATAGGTAATGATTGATCAAAAGGATCACTACAGCTAGCTTGAGACTTAAATTATATAAAGAAATCACTTACAGACAATAGCAACTGACGATAGATTTGTTGAGTGCGTCTTGATTGTATAACTGAAACAGTTCTAAATACTCAACGAACACAGCTTTCTCATGGAAGTAATGGTCCTGCTTGACATTCACCATGAGGGACAATCGATCTGAAATCTTGGTAATGTTCATGTACCATTGATGCAATTCATACATTCTCGTTGGGAGGTTCTTGACCTTGTCTGGCGCGACCAAAGGTTGGCCCCGGACATATTTCCGTTTTATTTCATCCTCTCTAAGCAAAGGCATGGGCTCGATCTCGAGGAGTTGTCCAACAGTGATGTTGAGAACTTCAGCCTGCATTATATGCTCCTCCGTTATTACCACATTGCCCACCTCGGGAACGTGCACTGTTTGCCCACAATAATATTGGGCACGCGTACTGTCACCTGTTGTTGGCACAACAAGCGAGGGGATCGATTGTGCCGCCTGTTCTCCCAGCTGGGGAATGGTTTTCCCGCATTTTTTGGCAGCTGCTTCTTGTTTGCTCGATCCCGATGTAGACGTGCTCGCCTCCCTTTGTAGACGTGCTCGATTTAACTTCCTGATGTGGTGCTCATAGTCTGTGTCAATAGGCTTGGGAGCTGGTGGTTGAGCCATACGAATGATGTGGTCAATCGTTTCCTCAGGCACTTTCTCCCTTGGCGGCGGTGGCGGTTTCGGTGCAAAATGGGCTTCCACCTCGGCCTTCGATATGGCTGTGATTTCCTCCTCGGACTTGTCATAAGACCTGTGCGGAAGAGGCTTGAGGCTTGGACCATATTTATATCGCTTGCCTCCGCCTGTACTTCCTGTACTACCTCGACTCGTACCGCTACGCACCATAGCTGCGGGGTGTCTCTTCTGCGATTGCTGAGGCGGCGGAGACGGCTGACAGGGCTGAGTTGGACGAGGAGGAGTGGCCTGAGGTTGTGCCGTACTTGGAGGAGGAGTGGACGTCTGACGCTGTGGCAGACTTGGAGGAGGAGGATGGTCCTGACACTTTGCCGGACTTGGAAGAGGAGGAGTGGCCTGACACTTTGCCGGACATGGTGGACTTGCAGGAGCGGGAGTCTGCTGACTTCGACGAGGACTCGGCTGACGTGATGTCGGTGGCCTTCGAAAGATGATGCAATCCTTTTTCCATAGGATGATATGATGTTTGGCCTCTCCGAGAAAGCGTACGCCGTCACCTCCAGCAATGTCAAGCTGTAGCCCCGAATATGGTGGGTCCACCACCTCGGGGGGATTTGTGAAAGCAAAGCCGTCTGCCACCTTCATGGATATGTTCTTCATTTTGACGTGTAGCTCATAGTTAGTGTTCTCCGTGATGTCATCCACGGGGTATCTACCCAGCATTGCCTCGTCTGGGACGGAACCTACGCTGCTTCTCGGCATGGATGGGCCGGTGCTATCTAATGCTGGATCATCCGCTAGCTGCTGCAGCTGCTGAGACCCCCTTTGATGGGTAAGTGAGTCGATCTGCTCCTGCTGCCGCTGGAATTTGACTGCCAATTCTGCTTGACTTGCTTCTAGGCCTTGAAGGCGTTCATAGTCCCGCTTCCTCTGCTCCTCCTCCATCTTCCTCTTCTTCTCCTCCGCAATCTTCTTTCTCGCACGGGTTCTGTAGTCGATGTTCCATTTTGAAAACCCCTCATACCACGGAATAGCGCCCTTGCCTCGTGTTCTTCCCGGGTGTTCAGGATTTCCCAGGGCACGCGTAAGCTCGTCGTTCTCTCTGTTGGGCTGGAACACCCCCGATCGTGCCTCTTCTATTGCAACAAGTATCGCATCGTCGGCTCCCTTCAGACTTGCCCTCGTCAAAACATTGCCTGTCTCCGGGTCCAACTCCCCCCCATGCGCATAGAACCAAGTCCTGACCCTGGGGGGCCAGCTCTTAGTAGCCGGAGTGACACCTGCATCCTCCATCTCTTTCTCAGACTTATCCCACTTAGGCATTGCCACCGCATAGCCACCTGGCCCCAGCTTATGGAACTTATCCTTTTTTCGGCATTCTTCTTGTTTATTCTCGACCGTTCCTTAGCTAATTCCGAATCCTTGAATTTCACGAAATCGTCCCAATGATCACGTTGGTTCTCTAGTGTTCCCTTGAATACTGGAGTCTTCCTTCCTCCCTTGACGTACTTCTTCCATTCACGATTCTTGTAGTTCTTGAATGCAATCGCCATCATCCTAAGAGCAGCCTCCTTGACTTTCTGCACATCTGCTTCTGTGAAATGATCTGGTAGGGTGAAATGTTCCATGAGAGTATCCCAAAGTAGATCTTTTTGATTCTTGTCGACAAAAGTAACATCTGGACGTGGCTGTGCTGGCTCTCTCCATTCTTGAAGTTTGATCGGGAGTTGGTCCTTCACAAGAACTCCGCACTGACGAACGAACTTGTCCGCAATCTTCTTAGGCGCTAATGGTTTGCCAGTAGGGCTGCATGCCTCGATATTGTACTTTACGCCTGGCTTCAACTTTTTGTTCGGGCCTCGTTTCGTCATTTTGCCTGAAGATTTGCTCGATCCGGATGGCTGAAAGAACAAAGATCGATTCGTTAATATATCTTCAAGTTATTTAAAACATGTGATGATCACCAGATTCCTGCTTATATAAATATATATACCTCGCCGGTCTTTGTTGTTTCAGGATCAACATGTTCTTCGTCATCGTCATAATCGTAGTTCATGACTTCATCAATTTCGTCGTTGCGATCGAATATCATATCACCCTCTCCGGTGTTGTTTAGAAATTCGGAGCCATCATAATCTTCTTCATTCTGATTATCATCTGGCCCGCGTATCATATCGAACATGGTCTGTTCTCCCTCTCTGTCGGTATTGTCTGCCATAGCTTTTGTTTAGCTAATCCAAAAGAAATATAAAACAATTTAGTATTCAAATTACATCGTCTCGAATAATAGATATAATCTCGAGTACATCGTCTAGAATAATAGATATAATCTCGAATACATCGTCTCGAATAATATATAATATTGAATAGTACATCACTGGCTATTAGCTAATAAAGATCGAATACTACAGAAGAATCTACGACACTCACGGTTCCTCCGGCGCGGGCGGTGGACACCCAAAGAGAAGGAACCCTCACAGGATCATAGCTGAAGTGAGATCCCCGAAGATACTGCCACGTATTGGAGAACTTGCCGCCCTCTAACGCAACCATGTAGCGATGGACGTGCTCGTCCTCCTCCCTGACACGGCGACGTACCACCTCCGGCGGGGCCGGGTCCCTCCGCACCGAAACTGGCCCACGCGAACGCCACCAAACAAGATCAGGGTCGACGACGGGACCCGGGGCCGGGTTCCTCATCAAGCGGCGCGCCCCTCCAGGCAGCACCTCCCAGTGCCAGCCCGGCGGAGCCCAGTCCCGAACATGGGTCGGCTGGACGTCGTCGCGGACGGGTCGACGGCGAGGATGCGGGCCGGGCATCGTCGAGAACAAATACTTGCTATATGCCCGCAAAAAGTAACATTTTTTTAATGATTGGATTTTGATAACTAAAATTTCTAACAATTCTATATAACACTAATTATGCTAATCTAAATAACACTAAAATTTCTAACATTTCTAACATTTCTATATAACACTAATTTCTAACTGGTTAAACACTAATTATATCCATCTAACATGCATTCATACATATATAATAGTGAAAAAATACTAATCTAAATAATCTAAACTAATTAAACATACAAAATACGTGTGTGTGTGTGTGTACTAATTAAACACTAATTATCTAAACTAATAAACATACAAAATAATAATCTAAATAATCTAAACTAATTAAAGACTAATTATCTAAACTAATTAAAGACTAATTATCTAAACTAATTAAAGACTAATTATCTAAACTAATTAAACATGCTTGTGTGTGTGTACGGGCTCGGGGAGGGCTCACAGCGGGCGACGGCGACGGCGAGGCGACGGCCGGGGCGGCGACGGCGGGGACGGCGCGACGGGGACGGGGACGGCGCGACGGGGACGGGGACGGCGCGACGGGGACGGGCCCGGGGCGGCGACGGGGACAAGGGCGGCGACGGGGGCGGGGGCGGTGACGGGGACGGGGGCGGCAACGGAGACGAGCGGCGACGGAGACGATCGAGGGCGGTGGCGACGGCGACGGAGACGATGGAACAGAGGAAAACAGAGGGAAACTGAAATTTTCGTAGCAGTTGTATATATAGAAGGCACCTTTAGTACCGGTTGGAGCCACAACCGGTACTAAAGGTCTGTTTTGGCCAGGCCAAGCGGCGGGAAGCGACCCCCTTTAGTACCGGGTGGTGGCACAAACCGGTACTAAAGGCCCCCCCTTTAGTACCGGTTTGTGCCACGACCCGGTACTAAAGGGGGTGCGCTGGCGCAGGTGCGGTGCGGCAAGTTTAGTCCTACCTCGCTAGTCGAGGGGCTACCGCACTGGTTTATAAGCCCCAGTGCGGTAGCTCTCTCGAGCTCCTCTCCTAACCAGGCCTACTGGGCCTACCTGTCCTCTTCGCCTAGTGGGCCTACTGGGCCTTCGCGGGCCTGCATCCTGGCCCAACGCAGGTTGTGTCGCTAGTCGTAAACAGGCCGCTTGGGCCCAGTAGGCGGGCTTTTTTTTTCTTTTTTTTGTTGCTTTATTTTTTTGTTTTATTTATTTTTGAGTTGTTTTTTGCTGTATTTAGAGTTTCTTTGTGAATATTTTTGCTTTAGGTACAAAAAATTACAAACTTTCTGTTAGTGCCGGTAGATTTCAAATTTGAATAGTTTAAATTTTGAATTATTTGAAATTTGTGTGAATCACTAGTTTGTGAATAACTTAACTTTGAAAAAAGTTTTTTCAGTGATTCTTTTTTTTATGTTTAATATTAGTGTGTTTTATCATTATATTAAGTTTAGTAATGCTTAGGTTATTTAAAAAATGAAATGCCTTTGTAACAGTTCAGTTTTTGTCGGAAACCCTGATACTTCGAAAGAGATTGTCCATTTTGTACACGAAGTGCATCCAGTTTTTGCCGTAACCCTCTCTACTTTTGTCTGTGTCAAAACCGGCGGATCTCGGGTAGGGGGTCCCGAACTGTGCGTCTAGGCGGATGGTAACAGGAGACGAGGGACACGATGTTTTACCCAGGTTCGGGCCCTCTTCATGGAGGTAGAACCCTACGTCCTGCTTGATTAATATTGATGATATGGGTAGTACAAGAGTGGATCTACCACGAGATCAAGGAGGCTAAACCCTAAAAGCTAGCCTATGGTATGATTGTTGTAATGGATGTTATGTCCTACGGACTAAAGCCCTCTGGTTTATATAGACACCGGTGAGGGCTAGGGTTACACAGAGTCGGTTACAATGGTAGGAGATCTACATATCCGTATTGCCAAGCTTGCCTTCCACACCAAGGAAAGTCCCATCCGGACACGGGACGGAGTCTTCAATCTTGTATCTTCGTAGTCTTGGAGTCCGGCGGACGATGATAGTCCGGCTGTCCGGACACCCCCTAGTCCAGGACTCCCTCAGTAGCCCCCGAACTAGGCTTCAATGACGATTAGTCCAGCGCGTATGTAGTCTTCGGCGTTGCAAGGCGGGTTCTCCTTTTAAGTTCCATGTACCTGCCGAACAGTGTCCGGCTTCCTTATCAATGTTGCGCTTCTTGGCTTCCACGCCCAATAATGGCCATCTTCCACGCGTTCCATGAATGCGAAAAGCCAGGGTATCTTTTATGTTTTACCCCCTAGCTGCGCAAATAATCTGCCTATAAGAGAGGCAAGAATCCAGATCCAAATCACACCATCCTCCCTCCGCGAGTACTCATCGGAGCGCTTCTGACCAAGAATCCATTCCACCATGGACCGTCAACGCGGCTCCTCTTCTCGCGCTCCTAGCCCTCTGCCAGGAGATTGGAGGAGATGCTCTGTTCCGCACAACGAGCTGGTGAAGCTCCAAGCAGAGGGATATCTCCCTCCGGCCTTCATGGTTCCGGTTCGAGCCGGGCTGGCCACCTACAAAGGTGGGAAGCAAGCGGAGGCTACCCCGAGTCCCAACAAAGGGGAGCGGGTATGCTTCGTCCCCTATCTGATAAGGGGGCTCGGATTTCCTGTACAACCGTTCCTCCGCGGGCTCCTGGAGTTCTACGGACTCCAGCTTCATCACCTCACGCCCGCCTCTATCCTGCATATTGCGGGTTACGTAGCTCTTTGCGAGCTATTCCTGGGCGTCGAGCCCCATTTCACGCTATGGAAGAGGTTGTTCTGCCTTGTACCCCGCTCTCACGAGGGGTCCATATATCAAGTGGGCGGCGCCAAAATTTGGGGCATTGCCGGGACCGGATATCCATCCGGAACCCCTAAGAAGGCGTCCAAAGACTGGCCTTCGGAATGGTTTTATATAGAAGACGCTCCGCTGCTGGACCCTGTTCGGATCGGCCTACCGGAGTTCAGTACCGCTCCTCTGAAGAAACGCCTTAGTTGGCGTCCGCGGAGCCCCCAACTAGAGGAAGACAAGAGCGTCCATTATCTGATGGGCCGGATAAGGTTACTGGCCCATTCCGGGTTGACCATGATTGGAGTCATGGCAACATGCATTATGCGGGGGGTGCAGCCAGTACAATACAGGGGCCACCCCATGTGGGATTTCAACGGGGAGGACGATGCCACCCGTCATGGCCGCAAAGGGCCGGGTTCGGCCGAGGACCTGGCGAAGATCCTGTCTGGCCTGTACAAGGGAGAGAAGGAGGACTTCCTCCAGACGAACCCGCTGAATGGGTTCTCCAAGAATAACCCTCGGTGTTGGGTAAGCAGACACTTTACATGCCCAACCCATGCTTTCAAAGTTTAGGTTTCTTATATTGTGTTTTTCGACGCAGGAGCTGCGTCGGGTTGTGGAGGACATGCGAAGTCCAGCTCCGCAACCTGAGGATCCAGAGAGATCCCGGGATCCGGCCTCCGAAGAGGATCCGGACATAAAGGTGGAGCTAATCGACGGGGTGTTCCACCAGCTCAGCATGGATAATGCTTTAGTCGCCATTACGGCTGACTACCCCGGACTATATTCGGCTTCCCAGGTGATTGTGACCGAAGTCCCGACACCATTATTTATTGCTCACTCATTTCTGACCTTCGCATACGATGGTGTTTTGCAGGAAGCGCCTTCAGGGCGGGAAGCCGAGCCCACGGCAGCTGACCAACAAAGGCCAGTCCGGACCAGTAGGCGGAAGAGGAGCGCGGCGCGGACTGAAACATCGCCGCAAAGGTATAGCTCACAGTTCATTATTTGGAGCAATGTTCCTAGGAAGCGTTTGAGTGCTCACGACTTTTGTAGGAGAAAAAGCGCCTGCCAGACTGCGGGCGTAGAGGTTGCCGATCCAGCCTCTACCAGCCAGGCTCCAGCACCTGGTCTGGAGGGGGAGGCGAGCGCTAGGCGCGGGCCGGACACTCCTCCAACGGAGGATGCCGACAGACTGTCCGCCACCAAGTCTGAGGTGGAGAGCGCCATGAACCACAGGCACCGCCGGACAGTATTTCGCGATGCGTGCTTCTCCCCTGAGGCGTTGAATGCCTTTAACGCGGGGGACGTGCACCTCCGTGCTACTCAAGATGGTTTTACCAGAGCCACGGAGCAGTATGTAGAAGACATACGGGTAAGAGAATTTAATAGTTGTATGTAGCCCCCGAGACTTAAAGTAGTTATATTAACTGATTTAAGGATCATTTGAAACGCAGGATCTTACCGAGAAGAATACCCAACTGTCTCAGGAGCTGCAAGAGTGCAAGGCCCAACTTGAGGCCGCACTTGCTGCCGCAGGAGGGAACACAGAGACCCCTCCTGGTAACACATTTTTTTTAAAATATAAGCACTGTGCGGCGTGCGCGCAAGTCTAATAATGACATTGCAGGTGCTGCCGGACAAGATCCGGACAGATAAGAACTACTGCGCCAGCTGAAGGCAGGCGAGAGGGTGCTGAATAGAGTGCAACAGGAAAGGAACAAGCTCCAGGATGCCCACGCCCAGCTTGGGGAAGAGCTGAAAGGCGTTCGGGCCGAGCTGTCCGGCTCCGTTAAGGAGAACCAGCGGCTTCGTCGCGGCATCTATAGTAAGTGCTTGAGCAAACTCCTTTGAAAAGAAGAGTTTGGCGAGGAAGTCAATTGACAAAATATGTCTGTATGTATACTCACAGGTCGCCCTGCGGAGGAGATGCCCGTATCGACGGGTGATCAACTTCCCGAACTGTTGCAGCTGCTCGGACGAGTTCGGCATGCAATGAACAGCGTCGTACAGGCTTTATGGCCGGCCCTCTCCCTGCCCGAAGGCCTTGGGGAGCTTGCGGAGAAGCTTTAGGGAGTGCGGCAGCGCTTCCGTTTATGGAAGATTTCGGCCTGCCGCCAAGGTGCCAGGGAGGCCTGGGCCATGGTGAAGACGCGGTACAAGAAGGCGGATCCCAATCACATGGCCGAGGTCGGACCTGTGGGGCCCGATGGGAAGGAGGTCCCTGTGAGTTTAGTATATGGCCAAGTAGAATTGGCCGCCAAATTTTCCCAACAGGACTATAAATTAGACAGCTTGTTAGACGAGATTGAGGAGGAATACAGTCAGTCGATTTGACAATGTATTTTTAAAATGACATGTGAAATGTCTTCTAGCCGGATTGTAGATCGTTTGTCTTTGCCGACCTTTTCGCTTCAACCTCGGGACCCTAGAGTCCGGAGTGTGTCCGAATACCTTCTCGGTTAAGAAACAACCGGGGCATGCATGGAGACCAGGCGTAGGGGTCATTAGTGCTTTATCAGACAAGTGCCCAACTAGTTATGTTATATTACATGGTTAGTAAGAAACATCTTCCAGGGAGAATAGTTCCGTTAAGGGTTCCTTTCCCTAGGAGGCATGCCCTAAAGTGCATGTCTGGTCTGCGAAAAGAGCAGCAAAACATCTGGGGGCAGATAAATAAGTAGGTAAAAAATCATCTTTCAAGTCACCGACCGAATATTCCCTTAAGAACGCTAGCTTTCGGCTTCACCCAGTCTGAGGTACACATCCGTCTGACCCGGCAGTAACAATCGCAGAGGTGCTCCCTTTACCTCCTAGCCGAACAATCGGGAACGTAGGGGTAAGCACAGGAGCCAGGCAACCCAGCTTGGCCAAAACTTAAGTCATATCGATGCATATAATGGTGAATAAAAGGTACATGTGGAAGCTTGACACATGTGCTGGGCATGAAGCCCTTATAATTAAGCTTCTGGTAAAGAAGCCCCCAGGTATAATGAGTGCGGATGGCACATCAAGTGTATGCGAACAATGCGCAAGTAGGTCCTTAAGGGCTTTTTAGTAAAAGGGTTAAGAGGAGAAAGAGAAACAAAAGACAGCTGAAGTGTAAAAATTTGAACGGGGGAAGGGGACGAACTCTTAGTCCGGCGCTAGGCATAGAATCTTCGGAGGCGGGCTGCGTTCCATGGGTTCGGCTTGAGTTGGTTGTCCGACGCATTTCGTAGACGGTACGCTCCGCCGGTCAGGACTTGATCGATAATGAAGGGGCCCTCCCATTTGGGCTTGAGCTTGTCCTTTTTCTTTTCCGGCAGGCGTAGAACTAGTTCGCCAACATTATAAGTCTTGGCCCGTACTTCTCTGCTTTGATATCTTCGAGCCTGCTGCTGATAGAATGCGGAACAAGCCTTGGCGACGTCGCGTTCTTCCTCCAATGCGTCCAAGCTGTCCTGCCGATCCAGCTCGGCTTCTCTTTCTTCGTACATGCGCACTCGAGGTGAGTCATGAATGATGTCGCAGGGCAGAACTGCCTCTGCGCCGTATACCATAAAAAATGGTGTGAATCCGGTAGTACGGTTGGGCGTTGTCCGCAGCCCCCAGAGTACGGAGTCGAGCTCCTCTACCCAGTGCGTGCCATATTTCGTAAGTGACCGCCCTAGTCTGGGTTTGATGCCGCTCATTATTAGACCATTTGCTCGTTCCACTTGACCGTTGGTTTGAGGATGATAGACTGAAGCGTAATCGAGCTTAATGCCCATATTTTTGCACCATGATTTAACCTCGTCGGCCGTAAAATTTGTGCCGTTATCGGTGATGATGCTGTGGGGGACACCAAAACGGTGTACTACCCCGGAGATAAAGTCTATCACTAGTCCGGACTCTGCCGTTTTGACTGGCTTGGCCTCTATCCATTTGGTGAATTTGTCCACCATGACCAATAGGTACCTTTGCTTGTGGGTTCCTCCTTTAAGGGGTCCAACCATGTCAAGCCCCCAGACCGCGAACGGCCAGGTAATGGGTATAGTTTTGAGGGCGGTAGGTGGCATATGGCTCTGATTAGCAAAGAGCTGACAACCGACGCATCTTTGGACTAAGTCCTGAGCATCTGCCCGGGCCGTCGGCCAATAAAATCCTGTACGGAATGCCTTTCCTACAAGGGCCCGAGCTGCGGTGTGGTGTCCGCCTAGTCCGGCATGAATTTCAGCCAGAAGGTTTCGCCCTTCTTCTTCGGAGATGCACCTTTGAAGGACTCCGGTTGTACTTTTCTTATAAAGTTCTCCCTCATGGACCTTGTAGGATTTAGATCGCCGGACAATACAGCGGGCCTCATTTTGGTCTTCGGGGAGTTCCTGCCTAAGCAAGTAGGCTAGGAATGGTTTTGTCCACGGGGCGATTACTGCCATTATGTCGTGGGCCGAAGGTGTTATGTCGTCGGCTGAATCGCCGGTTGGTGCGGCTTTTTCCGGTTTGTTATTTCCGGACTCCTCTTCCCATAGTATGGATGGCTTGAAGAGCCGTTCCAGGAAGATGTTTGGAGGGACAGCGTCATGTTTTGCGCCGATGCGTGCCAGTATGTCGGCTGCTTGGTTATTATCCCGGGCTACGTGATGGAATTCAAGTCCTTCAAACCGAGCTGACATTTTTAGGACAGCACTGCGACATGCTGCCATTTTCGGATCCTTGGCGTCAAAGTCTCCATTTATTTGGGATATTGCAAGGTTTGAATCCCCGCGCACCTCTAGGCGTTGAATGCCCATGGATATTGTCATCCGGAGACCATGTAAAAGGGCCTCGTATTCAGCTGCGTTGTTGGAGTCCGTGTACATTATCTGAAGTACGTATTGGACTGTGTCCCCGGTCGGGGACGTCAATACGACGCCAGCCCCCAATCCGGCCAACATTTTAGAGCCGTCGAAGTGCATAATCCAATTGGAGTATGCGCCGTACTCTTTAGGGAGTTCGGCTTCGGTCCATTCAGCGACAAAGTCAGCCAAAACTTGTGACTTTATAGCTCGCCGAGGTTTGTAAGTTATATCGAATGGTAAGAGCTCAATGGCCCATTTTGCAATCCTGCCCGTCGCGTCGCGGTTGTTTATAATGTCGTTGAGTGGTACTTCAGAGGCCACTGTTATCGAACACTCTTGAAAGTAGTGTCGGAGCTTCCAGGATGCCATGAACACCGCATACGCTATCTTTTGATAGTGCGGGTAACGGGACTTGCAGGGGGTTAACACAGTGGATACATAGTACACTGGTTTTTGAAGAGGGAATTTATGCCCATCTGTCTCTCGTTTGACGACGAGTACCGCGCTTACAACTTGATGTGTTGCTGCGATGTATAACAACATTGGTTCGCCCAGGTTGGGCGCAGCCAGGACCGGATTCGTTGCCAATATGGCTTTTATTTCTTCGAGTCCGGCAGTGGCAGCATCCGTCCACTCGAAGTGTTCGGTGCGCCTGAGGAGGCGATAGAGGGGCAATGCCTTTTCTCCTAAACGGGAGATAAAGCGGCTTAGAGCCGCCACACATCCAGTCAATTTTGGTATTTGTTTGAGGTCTTTTGGTATATCTAGCTGTGACAGAGCTCGGATCTTGGCTGGGTTTGCTTCAATTCCTCTACCGGATACAATGAAGCCCAGTAGCTTTCCGTCTGGTACACCGAAAACGCATTTTTCCGGATTTAGCTTGATGTCATATGCTCTGAGGTTGTCGAATGTGAGCCTCAAGTCGTCTACTAGAGTTTCGACGTGTTTGGTTTTGACGACTACATCGTCTACGTATGCCTCTACTGTTTTGCCGATCTGGGTGACCAGACATGTTTGAATCATGCGCTGATATGTTGCGCCGGCGTTTTTAAGTCCGAAGGGCATCGTGTTGAAGCAGAATGGTCCATATGGAGTGATGAATGCCGTTGCGGCTTGGTCCGCTTCTGCCATCTTGATTTGATGGTAGCCGGAGTATGCGTCAAGGAAGCACAATGAATCGTGTCCTGCGGTAGCATCGATTATCTGGTCGATGCGAGGGAGGGGGGAGGGATCCTTTGGGCAAGCCTTGTTGAGGTCTTTAAAATCGACACATAGGCGCCAGGATTTGTCCTTCTTTGGTACCATTACCAGGTTTGCTAGCCAATCCGGATGTTTGATATCTCTGATGAATCCGGCTTCCAATAGTTTGGCTAGCTCTTCCCTCATTGCCTGTCTTTTGGGTTCGGAAAATCATCGAAGAGCCTGTTTGACTGGCTTGAATCCTTTTAGGATATTTAGGCTGTGTTCTGCCAATCTGCGTGGGATTCCGGGCATATCCGAAGGGTGCCAGGCGAAAATGTCCCAATTTTCCCGAAGGAATTCTCGCAGTGCGGCGTCTACATCAGGGTTCAACTGTGCCCCAATGGAAGCCGTTTTTGTCGGGTCCGTTGGATGGACCTGGAATTTTACTATTTTGTCCGCTGGTTTAAAGGAGGTGGACTTGGATCTCTTATCGAGTATCACATCGTCTCTATTCACAGTAGAGCGTAGCGCGGTAAGTTCTTCTACCGCTAGGGCTTCAGATAGTGCCTCCAGGGCTAATGCGGCTGTCTTGTTTTCGGCGCGGAGTGCTATGTCCGAATCACTAACGAGAGTGATTATTTCGCCGGGCCCAGGCATTTTGAGCTTCATGTACCCGTAATGGGGTACAGCTTGAAAAATTGTGAATGCCTCTCGTCCTAATATAGCGTGATATCCGCTGTTGAACGGGGCCACCTGGAACGTGACTTCTTCGGATCTATAATTGTCCGGCGAGCCGAACACCACATCGAGTGTGATTTTTCCGATGCAGCGCGCTTCCCGGCTAGGGATTATTCCTCTGAAGGTTGTGCTGCTTCGCTCAATGCGGCTCCAGTCTATTTCCATTTTTTGAAGAGTTTCCTCGTAGATGAGGTTTAATCCGCTGCCGCCATCCATGAGGACCTTTGTAAGTCGAAAGCCGTCCACTATTGGACTGAGTACCAGTGCGGCTGGTGCTCGGGCTGTTCGGAATTTAGGTTCGTCGCTGGCATTGAAAGTGATGGCTGTGTCGCTCCATGGATTTGTTGTTGCTACTTGGTAGACTTCGGCGAGGCTGCGGATTGTTCATTTCCGCATATTATTTGATGCGAAAGTCTCGAAGACTGTTGATACCGTACCGGTATTGTTGGAGTGGTTTTTCGGGGCTAGAAGCTCCTCGCCACTTTTGGCCACCTGCCGTAATATCCAACATGCCTGAAGGCTATGTGTTGGGATGGCGCCCTCTGTACTGTGAATTTTACAGGGTCCGCTAAGCCATCCCTACAATACGGTTCCGTGCCCTCTATGGGGTTTTTGCTTTTTGGTTTTTGTGTCTGGTGCCTGAGCGTAATGCATCCTTTTGTTGCGGACTAGGGTTGTATTCGGGGCCGGATTGTCCCAAAACTTATTTTCGGTTTTCCGGAAACTCTCCATCGCATAGTACTTTCGTACTATGGACGCCAGGTCGGCGAAGCGTGTAATTTCACGACGGCTGACGGCATTCAAGATTCCCTCGTCCGTGCAATTATTGCAAAAAATTGAGATTGTGTTTTCCTCTCGGCAGTCCTTTATCCTGTCCATAACCAGGAGGAATCTGGCCCAGTAGTGATGTACTGTTTCAGCGGGCTCTTGCTGGATTAGAGATAGATCGCATATGTCTGGGAGGGTGGGTGGAATTAAGTCCGGAACCCTACCCATCTCAAGGCTCGAAGGCCGGGAAGTTTCCAAATTTGGAAGCTTAGATTGCTGGACGTTGTCCAACGAGTCCGGAACGATGCCTGACTTTACGTTCAGTGCTCGATCAAAGTCCATCCCTCCGCGGGAATCCGGCATGGAGGGTTCGGGAGCCCGGACATGACTAGTTTTCAATACAGGAGAAGAGTCGCGGCATTGTTCCTCTACCATTGCAACGTGGTGGGTGACCTGGGGAGAGTTAATCTCTCTTAGATCGGTTTTAAGCCCAATCTGATTGTAGTCTGTAGCGACTCCCAGGGCGGCGATGCGATCCAAGAGCTCGTTGACATACGAGAGCTCTATTGGATCCAGCCGCTCGGCAAATTCCGAGCTGACGTGAAGATTGCTTTTGACGACTTGAGAAGTCATTGTCGAAGCGGTGGCCGGACAGGCAGTCATAAGAAAACCACCTAGCCGTATAGTTTGGCCGGCGGCCAAGGCTCCTTTGGCAAAAATACCGTCCTTGAAGACGGGAGGAGGCATCCTTCCTATCGGTGACGGCATAGAGGAACTCTCAATGAAAGCACCAATGTCGGTGTCAAAACCGGCGTATCTCGGGTAGGGGGTCCCGAACTGTGCGTCTAGGCGGATGGTAACAGGATACGAGGGACACGATGTTTTACCCAGGTTCGGGCCCTCTTGATGGAGGTAAAACCCTACGTCCTGCTTGATTAATATTGATGATATGGGTAGTACAAGAGTGGATCTACCACGAGATCAAGGAGGCTAAACCCTAAAAGCTAGCCTATGGTATGATTGTTGTAGTGGATGTTATGTCATACGGACTAAAGCCCTCCGGTTTATATAGACACCGGAGAGGGCTAGGGTTACACAGAGTCGGTTACAATGGTAGGAGATCTACATATCCGTATTGCCAAGCTTGCCTTCCACGCCAAGGAAAGTCCCATCCGGACACGGGACGGAGTATTCAATCTTGTATCTTCGTAGTCTTGGAGTCCGGCGGACGATGATAGTCCGGCTGTCCGAACACCCCCTAGTCCAGGACTCCCTCAACTTTCTTGCACATGCTATTTGTATGAAATTATGATACCATGCCAACTTTCAACCTTTTCTGAGTTCATTTGAATTGCTTTTCAATTTTAGGGTCATTTAGCTGGAAAAAATCAGTAAATGCATGAAAAGAATTTGTTTGCACATAAAATTTCTTCGCGTTTCAAATGCCAAAACACATAACTACCCTAACTATCACAGACATTCCCTCCTGGGTGTGAAACACAGAAGAAAGTGATGATAGTGAAGCCGATCACATCCCAGATCTTTGGGTGTGAAACTTTTTCTTCGCGTGTGTCCCTTTGCGCCGTAACCATGGAAAATATTCATCATTTAACGGGATGCTCGGGTCAATATTCACTGTGAATGGAGCAATTTCATCAAACTTTTCATAATCTTCTGACTTGTCTGTCTTGTCATCCACTCCCACGATGTTTCTCTTCCCAGAAAGAACTATGTGCCGCTTTGGCTCATCGTACGATGCATTCGCTTCCTTATCTTTTCTTTTTCTTGGCTTGGTAGACATGTCCTTCACATAGAAAACCTGTGCCACATCATTGGCTAGGACGAATGGTTCGTCTGCATACGCAAGATTGTTGAGATCCACTGTTGTCATTCTGTACTGCGGGTCTTCCGTTACCCCGCCTCGTGTCATATTTACCCATTTGCACCGAAACAAAGGGACCTTTAAACCACGTCGATAGTCAAGTTCCCATATGTCCTGTATATAACCATAATATGTTTCCTTTCCTGTTTTGGTTTCTGCATCAAAGCGGACACCACTGTTTTGGTTGGTGCTCTTCTTATCTTGGGCGATCGTGTAAAATGTATTACCATTTATCTCGTACCCTTTGAAAGTCATTATATTCGAAGATGGTAACTGGGACAACAAGTACAGGTCATCTTCAATAGAGGTGTCATGCATGGTACGTGTCTGCAACCAGTTGGCAAAACTCCTGGTTTGTTCACGTGTAATCTAGTCATCAGACCGCTCCGGGTGTTTGGAGCGTAGCAAATTCTTGTGTTCATCCATATACGGAGCCACCAAGGTGGAATTCTGTAGAACTGTGTAGTGTGCTTCAGTGAGAGAATGTCCTTCCATACATATTATTTGTTCCCCTCCTAGCGTGCCTTTTCCATCCAGTCTGCCCTTATGCCGCGATTCAGGAACACCAATCGGCTTAAGGTCAGGAATAAAGTCAATACAAAACTCAATGACCTCCTCATTTTGATGGCCCTTGGAGATGCTTCCTTCTGGCCTAGCACGGTTATGAACATATTTCTTTAAGACTCCCATGAACCTCTCAAAGGGGAACATATTGTGTAGAAATACAGGACCCAAAATGTTAATCTCTTCGCATAGGTGAACTAGGACTTCCGTCATGATGTTGAAGAAGGATGGTGGGAACACCAACTCGAA
The DNA here is from genome assembly GCA_963921465.1 of Triticum timopheevii. Taxonomy (NCBI): domain Eukaryota; kingdom Viridiplantae; phylum Streptophyta; class Magnoliopsida; order Poales; family Poaceae; genus Triticum; species Triticum timopheevii. The sequence continues at coordinate 628,448,609 of OY997266.1, read as the reverse complement.
ACTGACAAGACATTGCACCAAATCATTCTGCAACCTTGGTATGATTTCTGGATCGATTACCTTCTGAGAGATTGCATTGAGAAATGCACATAGCTTCACAATGGCTAATCGAACGTTTTCCGGTAGAAGCCCCCTCAATGCAACCGAAAGCAGTTGCGTCATAATCACGTGGCAGTCATGAGACTTTAGGTTCTGGAACTTTTTCTCTGCCATGTTTATTATTCCCTTTATATTCGACGAGAAGCCAGACGGTACCTTAATACTGAGCAGGCATTCAAAGAAGATTTCCTTCTCTTCTTTGGTAAGAGCATAGCTTGCATGACCCTGATGTATGGCGTCTTCTCCGTGCATACGTTGCTGGTCCTCCCGTGCCTCAGGTGTATCTTTTGTCTTCCCATACATGCCCAAGAAGCCAAGCAGGGTCACACAAAGATTCTTCGTCACGTGCATCACGTCGATTGCGGAGCGGACCTCTAGGTCTTTCCAATATGGCAGGTCCCAAAATATAGATTTCTTCTTCCACATGGGTGCGCGTTCGTCCGCGTCCTTCGGAACAGGTTGTCCGCCAGGACCCTTTCCAAATATCACCTTCAAATCCTTGACCATATCATGTACATCAGCACCAGTACGGTGGCGAGGCTTCGTCCGGTGATCCGCCTCACCTTTGAAATGCTTGCCTTTCTTTATTACGGGATGCCTGCTCGGAAGAAATCGACGATGTCCCAGGTACACATTCTTCTTACAACTATTCAAATATATACTGTCGGTATCATCCAAACAGTGCGTGCATCCGCGGTATCCCTTGTTTGTCTGTCCTGAAAGGTTACTGAGAGCAGGCCAATCATTGATGGTCACGAACAGCAACGCCTTTAGGTCAAATTCTTCCCCCATGTGCTCATCCCACGCACGTACACCTGTTCCATTCCACAATTGTAAGAGTTCTTCAACTAATGGCCTTAGGTACACATCAATGTCGTTGCCGGGTTGCTTAGGGCCTTGGATGAGCACTGGCATCATAATGAACTTCCGGTTCATGCACAACCAAGGAGGAAGGTTATACAAACATAGAGTCACAGGCTAGGTGCTATGGTTGCTACTCTGCTCCCTTAATGCCATCTGCGCTTAGACCAAACCATACGCTCCTTGCGTCATCTGCAAACTCCTTCCCGTACTTTCTTTGGATTTTTCTCCACTGCGACCCGTCAGCGGGTACTCTCAACTTTCCGTCTTTCTTACGGTCTTCTCTGTGCCATCGCATCGCCTTGGCATGCTCTTTGTTTTGGAACAAACATTTCAACCGTGGTATTATAGGAGAATACCACATCACCTTGGCAGGAATCTTCTTCCTGGGGCGCTCGCCCTCGACATCACCAGGCTCATCGCGGCTGATCTTATAGCGCAATGCACCACATACCGAGCAAGCGTTCAAATCCTCGTACTCACCGCGGTAGAGGATGCAATCATTAGGGCGTGCATGTATCTTCTGCACCTCTAACCCTAGAGGGCAGACAACCTTCTTTGCTTCGTACGTACTCTCGAGCAATTCGTTGTCCTTTGAAAGCATATCCTTTATCATTACCAGCAACTTTCCAAATCCCTTGTCAGATACACCATTCTCTGCCTTCCATTGCAGCAATTCCAGTGTGGTGCCCAGCTTTTTCTTGTCACCTACGCAATTCGGGTACAACAATTTTTCTGATCCTCTAACATGCGCTGCAACTTCTTATTCTCCAAATCACTTGCGCAGTTTCTCTTTGCACCGGCAATGGCCCGACCTAGATCATCAACGGGCTCATCTGATGCCTCTTCTTCAGCTTCTTCCCACATTGCCGGCTCAGCTTCTTCCCGCATTACCGGCTCAGCTTCTTCCCCCATTGTTGTATCATCGTATTCAGGGAACCCATGGCCAGGATAGCTGTCGTCGTCCTCTTCTTCTTTATTGTCTTCCATCATAACCCCTCTTTCTCCCTGCTTGGTCCAAACATTATAGTGGGGCATGAAACCGGACTCAAACAGGTGGACGTGAATGGTTCTTGACGTAGAGTAATTGCGACCATTCTTACAGCCAGCACATGGACAAGGCATAAAACCATCCGCCCGCTTGTTTGCCTCAGCCGCAAGCAGAAAAGTATGCACGCCCTCAACGAACTGGGGAGAGCATCGGTCATCGTACATCCATTGCCGGCTCATCTTCATTACACAACACCGAATAGACCAAATTAATACAAGTTCATACATAAAGTTCATACAACACTTAAATGCAAAAAATAAATAACTCTCTAGCTAAAGCATTTAAATGCAACAACAAATGTGATCAAGATCGCAACTAAGGTAACAATTGATCCAACAGCATAATGATACCAAGCCTCACTATCGATGGCATATTTTCTAGTCTTTCTAATCTTCAAGCGCATTTTCTCCATCTTGATCTTGTGATCATCGACGACATCGGCAACATGCAACTCTAATTCCATCTTCTCCCCCTCAATTCTTTTCAATTTTTCTTTCAAGTACTCGTTTTCTCTTTCAACTAAATTTAACCTCTCGACAATAGGGTCGGGTGGAATTTACGGTTCACATACCTCCTAGATAAAAATATCTATGTCAACTTGATGGGCATAATTTTTCATAAACACGAAATGTAACAAATAGTTTTAAAAGAGAATATACCACATCCGAATCATAACAAGGACGAGGGCCGACGGGGACGGATATCGAAACCATGGCACTATGTATAACAAACAACGTATGGGTAAGATAATTATTACATGATTAACTATATATCCAAATCACACAAACATCAATTTTTTATATAAAATTTCATGAACAAGAGGCTCACCACAAGGTGGTGCCGGCGACGGGACGGTGCGGGCGATCGACGGTGGTTACGACGGAGATTTAGAAGGCACTAAGTAAACCACACCTACATATGCAAACTAAGTGTTATTTTTGACCTCGAATTGCATATAAATCAAATACTAGCACATATATATATTTCCTCCCAAATTACTAAACTCACAAATTAATAACTATATAAAGCATTGCAAGAGCTAATCTAGCAATGAGAGATGAAAGGACAAAGTTTCTAACCTTTGTGATCACTTGAATGGATGGGGGCCTTCAAATCTTGACAAATTTTGGGCAAAATGTGTGATGAGCTCGAGGGGAGAAGAGGAAGAACAGAGAAGAGAGGAGAGGGGAAAGGGGGAAGAACAGAGCGAGCTGGACGAAGGGTTTATATGCAGGAGGACCTATAGTACCGGTTCGTGGCACAAACCGGTACTAAAGGTGCTGGAGGGGGCCCAGACTGACAACATCCTGCCACCACCCTCATTAGTACCGGTTCGTGGCACGAACCGGTGCTAAAGGTTAGCCACGAACCGGTACTAATGAGAGCGGCCCGGCTAGCCGTTGGAACCGGCACTAATGTATACATTTGTGCCGGCTCTAATACAAACCGGCACTAATGTGCTTCACGTTTGACCCTTTTTCTACTAGTGATTGAGGACGAATAAAAAGAAAATGAAGATTGAAGAAAGAAGGAACAGAGACTGGAGAAAGAATGATCAGTGACAAATTCCGAGAGTCAAGGGTACTCCCAAACCTTCTTTTTTTTAAACAGAGGCAAAAGATTTGCCTCATTGATTAATTAAGCAGAAGAGAATTGCCCAGTTAATTAACGGAAAACCGGGCAAAAACCGATATAGATCAACCACATGTGGACTACTCACTCGACAACCATATCCAACACGTAAAGACCATCAACCCCACACTGCTACATCGCAAAGACACCCCAAACAAGGCTAACTTGGCTAGCGACCACGGGCACCACCAAATCCACAAAGACAATGCATGCCATAAGGACAACACAAGAGGCTGGAGATCATCCATTAAGTAGCCGCAGACGCCTTTTCTGTGGCGTCACTCTTCTTTCCTTTGCTCCTAAGAGCCTCCACCACAATCGCCTTGCCAGATCCAGGGCTAGCCGCCTCCAAACGTTTAAGCAAGCTATGAAGCTCTATCTGAAACAGAATGTCATCGACCTTCTCACGCACAGAGACCTGCCTGACAGTCATGTGCGAGTGGGTTACCGCAACATCAGAACCTTCATCCTCCACAAAGGCGAGCGGTTGGCAGAAGCTAGCATATTAATCGTCTAAACATCATCAACCACAGAAACAACCGACACGATGGACTCAGACATCTCCAGTTGCTCACATGATAGAGCCTCAGAGTTAGGCGCCAACACACCTGTCTCATCAACCTCGCCACTCAAGGACACCTCATGCCCAATGGGCATAGATCAGAGAGTGATAGAACCATCCAAGCATCCACTATCCACAAAGGCGAGCAGCTGGCAGGACTCTGACGGTGATGGTGAGGCCAAGGACTCCAATGAGCCCGGCTTCATCGGCTGCACCATAGCTGATTCCCCACAAAGCTCGTGCAGCTCAGGCATAATCTGCAGAACAGCAGCCACGACCCCGGTGATGACCACACTGCCACGGACAGACGACGTCCCATCCATAGCACGAGGAGAAAATTCTCCAAAGAAGCATTCATCAAAGGAACCAGACCGGAGCTCAGGCACCAAAGGCACAACCGAAGCAACCTGAAGCTTGGCAAGAGCGTCGCAAAGCTCAGTGCGGAGGAGCTCAACCTCCTGAAGGAGCTCTGTGCGTAGCAAAGCAAACTGGGACTCCAAAGCAGAGACCAAAGAGGCACTGGCATTGGAATCCTGGCGACACCCAGAGTGGGACCTTGGCGACACCGACACATGCAGCGAGGAGTTTCCCACGACCTCTGCCCAACTCCTGGTCAGCGAAGAACAAAGCTGGACAAATGGGGAGCGGCTCCGCTGGTGATGAGCGTGAGAGACCGGAGAGCTCACGCGGGCGACCGGAGAGCGATCCCGAGCAACCGGAGAGTGAGCACGACAAAACCTCTCACGATGACCAGGGCGACGACAGCGTATGCATCTGAATGTCTCACGGCATGCACGGACTTGGTGGCCACGCTCGAGGCAACGAAAGCACCTTCCTCGAGCCCAACGCTTGAAGGCGAGGCTACGCTCAAGACCTTCTCTCGACGGCTCAGGGGGAGCACCCCGGCCGGAATGGCTTCCCCGTTCCACATGCTCCCAGCTAGCCTCCGCTTCAAGAGCAGCAGTGGCAACAGAGATGCCGATGCAAGCCGACTCCGAGGATGGACCAAGCAGCTTCTGTGGTGTCTTCTCATCATCACATCCTTCAGTGAGGCCCTCAATATCTTCCACATCCTTCACAACAGAGCAACCAAGCTGGAGATGTGCATCGCCAGCAGACCCGTCGGGCAACGGCGACTGTAGGACCAACTGAAGGAAATATGCCCTAGAGGCAATAATAAAGTTATTATTTATTTCCTCATATCATGATAAATGTTTATTATTCATGCTAGAATTGTATTAATCGGAAACATGATACATGTGTGAATACATAGATAAACATAAAGTCACTAGTATGCCTCTACTTGACTAGCTCATTAATCAAAGATGGTTATGTTTCCTAACCATAGACATGTGTTGTCATTTGATTAATGGGATCACATCATTAGGAGAATGATGTGATTGACATGACCCATTCCGTTAGCCTAGCACTTGATCGTTTAGTATATTGCTATTGCTTTCTTCATGACTTATACAAAGTTCCTACAACTATGAGATTGTGCAACTCCCGTTTACCGGAAGAACACTTTGTGTGCTACCAAACGTCACAACATAACTGGGTGATTATAAAGGTGCTCTACAGGTGTTTCCGAAGGTACATGTTGGGTTGGCATAATTCGAGATTAGGTTTTGTCAAGCCGATTGTCGGAGAGGTATCTCTGGGCCCTCTCGGTAATACTCATCACCTAAGCCTTGCAAGCATTGTAACTAATGAGTTAGTTATAAGATGATGTATTACATAACAACGATCAAATCTCGGGCAAGTAACATACCGATGACAAAGGGAACAACGTATGTTGTTATGCGGTTTGACCGATAAAGATCTTCGTAGAATATGTAGGAACCAATATGGGCATCTAGGTCCCGCTATTGGTTATTGACTGAGAATGGTTCTAGGTCATGTCTACATAGTTCTCGAACCCGTAGGGTCCGCACGCTTAACGTTACGATGACATTTTTATTATGAGTTTATAAGTTTTGATGTACCGAAGTTTGTTCGGAGTCCCGGATGTGATCACGGACGTGATGAGGAGTCTCGAAATGGTCAAGACATAAAGATTGATATATTGGAAGACTATATTCGGACACCGGAAGTGTTTCGGGTGATTTCGGAGAAAACCGGAGTGCCGGGGGGGTTACCGGAACCCCCCGGGAGAGTATTGGGCCTTATGGGCTTTAGGGGAAAGGAGACAGGGGCGGCCAGCATGGGCCGCGCGCCCCCTCCCCCCTCTGGTCCGAATTGGACTAGGAGGGGGGCGGCGCCCCCCTTTCCTTCCCCCTCTCCCCCTTCCTTCCCCCTCCTAGTAGGAGTAGGAAAGGAGGAGTCCTACTCCTACTAGGAGGAGGATTCCTCCTCCCTTGGCGCGCCCAAGGGGCCGGCCGGCCTCCCCCTTGCTCCTTTATATACGGGGGCAGGGGGGCACCCCATAGACACACAAGTTGATCTACGGATCGTTCCTTAGCCGTGTGCGGTGCCCCCCTCCACCATATTCCACATCGGTCATATCGTCGCGGAGTTTAGGCGAAGCCCTGCGCCGGTAGAACATCATCATCGTCACCACGCCGTCGTGCTGACAGAACTCATCTCCGGAGCTCGGCTGGATCGGAGGCCGGAGATCGTCATCGAGCTGAACGTGTGCTGAACTCGAAGGCTCCGTACGTTCGGTTCTTGGATCGGTCAAATCATGAAGACGTACGACTACATCAACCGCGTTGTGCTAACGCTTCCGCTTTACGGTCTACGAGGATACGTGGACGAACACTCTCCCCTCTCGTTGCTATGCCATCACCATGATCTTGCGTGTGCGTAGGAATTTTTTTGAAATTCTACGTTCCCCAACAGTGGCATCCGAGCCTAGGTTTTATGCGTTGATGTTATATGCACGAGTAGAACACAAGTGAGTTGTGGGCGATACAAGTCATACTGCTTACCAGCATGTCATACTTTGGTTCGGCGGTATTGTGAGATGAAGCGGCCCGGACCGACATTACGTGTACGCTTACGCGTGACTGGTTTCACCGTTACGAGCACTCGTGCTTAAAGGTGGCTGACGGGTGTCTGTCTCTCTCATTTTAGCTGAATCGAGTGTGGCTACGCCCAGTCCTTGCGAAGGTTAAAACAGCACCAACTTGACAAACTATCGTTGTGGTTTTTGATGCGTAGGTAAGAACGGTTCTTGCTAAGCCCGTAGCAGCCACATAAAATTTGCAACAACAAAGTAGAGGACGTCTAACTTGTTTTTGCAGGGCATGTTGTGATGTGATATGGTCAAGACGTGATGCTATATTTTATTGTATGAGATGATCATGTTTTGTAACCGAAGTTATCGGCAACTGGCAGGAGCCATATGGTTGTCGCTTTATTGTATGAAATGCAAACGCCCTGTAATTGCTTTACTTTATCACTAAGCTGTAGCGATAGTCGTAGAAGCAATAGATGGCGTAACGACAACGATGCTACGATGGAGATCAAGGTGTCGCGCCGGTGACGATGGTGATCACGACGGTGCTTCGGAGATGGAGATCACAAGCACGAGATGATGATGGCCATATCATATCACTTATATTGATTGCATGTGATGTTTATTCTTTATGCATCTTATCTTGCTTTGATTGACGGTAGCATTTTAAGATGATCTCTCACTAAAATTATCAAGAAGTGTTCTCCCTGAGTATGCACCGTTGCCAAAGTTCATCGTGCCCAGACACCACGTGATGATCGGGTGTGATAAGCTCTACGTCCATCTACAACGGGTGCAAGACAGTTTTGCACACGCGGAATACTCAGGTTAAACTTGATGAGCCTAGCATATGCAGATATGGCCTCGGAACACGGAGACCGAAAGGTCGAGCGTGAATCATATAGTAGATATGATGAACATAGTGATATTCACCATTGAAAACTACTCCATCTCACGTGATGATCGGTTATGGTTTAGTTGATTTGGATCACGTGATCACTTAGATTACTAGAGAGATGTCTGTCTAAGTGGGAGTTCTTAAGTAATATGATTAATTGAACTTAAATTTATCATGAACTTAGTACTTGATAGTATTTTGCTTGTCTATGTTTGTTTGTAGATAGATGGCTCGTGTTGTTGTTCCGTTGAATTTTAATGCATTCCTTGAGAAAGCAAAGTTGAAAGATGATGGTAGAAATTACACGGACTGGGTCCGTAACCTGAGGATTATCCTCATTGCTGCACAGAAAAGTTACGTCCTGGAAGCACCGCTGGGTGCCAGGCTTGCTGCTGATGCAACTGACGACGTTAAGAACGTCTGGCAGAGCAAAGCTGATGACTACTCTATAGTTCAGTGTGCCATGCTTTACGGCTTAGAACCGGGTCTTCAACGACGTTTTGAACGTCATGGAGCATATGAGATGTTCCAGGAGTTGAAGTTAATATTTCAAGAAAATGCCCGGATTGAGAGATATGAAGTCTCCAATAAGTTCTATAGCTGTAAGATGGAGGAGAATAGTTCTGTCAGTGAGCATATACTCAAAATGTCTGGGTATAATAATCACTTGATTCAACTGGGAGTTAATCTTCCGGATGATAGCGTCATTGACAGAATTCTCCAATCGCTGCCACCAAGCTACAAGAGCTTTGTGATGAACTATAATATGCAAGGGATGAACAAGACTATTCCCGAGCTCTTCGCAATGCTAAAAGCTGCGGAGGTAGAAATCAAGAAGGAGCATCAAGTGTTGATGGTCAACAAGACCACTAGTTTCAAGAAAAAGGGCAAAGGGAAGAAGAAGGGGAACTTCAAGAAGAACAGCAAGCAAGTTGCTGCTCAAGAGAAGAAACCCAAGTCTGGACCTAAGCCTGAAACTGAGTGCTTCTACTGCAAGCAGACTGGTCACTGGAAGCGGAACTGCCCCAAGTATTTGGCGGATAAGAAGGATGGCAAAGTGAACAAAGGTATATGTGATATACATGTTATTGATGTGTACCTAACTAGAGCTCGTAGTAGCACCTGGGTATTTGATACTGGTTCTGTTGCTAATATTTGCAACTCGAAACAGGGACTACGGAATAAGCGAGCACTGGCCAAGGACGAGGTGACGATGCGCATGGGAAACGGTTCCAAAGTCGATGTGATCGCGGTCGGCACGCTACCTCTACATCTACCTTTGGGATTAGTTTTAGACCTGAATAATTGTTATTTGGTGCCAGCGTTGAGCATGAACATTATATCTGGATCTTGTTTGATGCGAGACGGTTATTCATTTAAATCACAGAATAATGGTTGTTCTATTTATATGAGTAATATCTTTTATGGTCATGCACCCTTGAAGAGTGGTCTATTTTTATTAAATCTCGATAGTAGTGAAACACATATTCATAGTGTTGAAACCAAAAGATGCAGAGTTGATAATGATAGTGCAACTTATTTGTGGCACTGCCGTTTGGGTCATATCGGAGTAAAGCGCATGAAGAAACTCCATACTGATGGACTTTTGGAATCACTTGATTATGAATCACTTGGTACTTGCGAACCGTGCCTTATGGGCAAGATGACTAAAACGCCGTTCTCCGGAACTATGGAGCGAGCAACTGATTTGTTGGAAATCATACATACTGATGTTTGTGGCCCAATGAATGTTGAGGCTCGCGGCGGGTATCGTTATTTTCTCACCTTCACAGATGATTTGAGCAGATATGGGTATATCTACTTGATGAAACACAAGTCTGAAACATTTGAAAAGTTCAAAGAATTTCAGAGTGAAGTGGAAAATCATCGTAACAAGAAAATAAAGTTTCTACGATCTGATCGTGGAGGAGAATATTTGAGTTACGAGTTTGGCCTACACTTGAAACAATGTGGAATAGTTTTGCAACTCATGCCACTTGGAACACCACAACGAAATGGTGTGTCCGAACGTCGTAATCGTACTTTACTTGATATGGTGCGATCTATGATGTCTCTTACTGATTTACCGCTATCGTTTTGGGGTTATGCTTTAGAGACGGCCGCATTCACGTTAAATAGGGCACCATCAAAATCCGTTGAGACGACGCCTTATGAACTGTGGTTTGGCAAGAAACCAAAGTTGTCGTTTCTTAAAGTTTGGGGTTGCGATGCTTATGTGAAGAAACTTCAACCAGATAAGCTCGAACCTAAATCGGAGAAATATGTCTTCATAGGATACCCAAAAGAGACTGTTGGGTACACCTTCTATCATAGATCCGAAGGCAAGACATTCGTTGCTAAGAATGGATCCTTTCTAGAGAAGGAGTTTCTCTCAGAAGTGAGTGGGAGGAAAGTAGAACTTGATGAGATAACTGTATCTACTCCCTTATTGGAAAGTAGTTCATCACGAGAACCGGTTCCTGTGACTACTACACCAATTAGTGAGGAAGCTAATGATAATGATCATGAAACTTCAGATCAAGTTTCTACTGAACCTCGTAGGTCTACCAGAGTAAGATCCGCGCCAGAGTGGTACGGTAATCCTATTCTGGAAGTCATGTTACTTGATCATGATGAACCTACGAACTATGAGGAAGCGATGATGAGCCCAGATTCCGCAAAATGGCTAGAAGCCATGAAATCTGAGATGGGATCCATGTATGAAAACAAAGTATGGACTTTGGTTGATTTGCCCGATGATCGGCAAGCCATTGAGAATAAATGGATCTTTAAGAAGAAGACTGACGCTGATGGTAATATAACTGTCTATAAAGCTCGACTTGTTGCAAAAGGTTTTCAACAAGTTCAAGGGGTTGACTACGATGAGACTTTCTCACCCGTAGCGATGCTTAAGTTCATCCGAATCATGTTAGCTATTGCTGCATTTCATGATTATGAAATTTGGCAAATGGATGTCAAGACTGCATTCCTGAATGGATTTCTAGAAGAAGAGTTGTATATGATGCAGCTGGAAGGTTTTGTTGATCCAAAAGGTGCTGACAAAGTGTGCAAGCTCCAGCGTTCCATTTATGGACTGGTGCAAGCATCTCGGAGTTGGAATAAACGCTTTGATAGTGTGATCAAAGCATATGGTTTTATACAGACTTTTGGAGAAGCCTGTATTTACAAGAAAGTGAGTGGGAGCTCTGTAGCATTTCTAATTTTATATGTAGATGACATATTATTAATTGGAAATGATACAGAATTTTTGGATAGCATAAAGGGATACTTGAATAAAAGTTTTTCAATGAAAGACCTCGGTGAAGCTGCTTACATATTGGGCATCAAGATCTATAGAGATAGATCAAGACGCTTAATAGGACTTTCACAAAGCACATACCTTGACAAAATTTTGAAAAAGTTCAAAATGGATCAGGCAAAGAAAGGATTCTTGTCTGTGCTACAAGGTGTGAAGTTGAGTCAAACTCAATGCCCGACCACAGCAGAAGATAGAGAGAAAATGAAAAATGTTCCCTATGCTTCAGCCATAGGCTCTATCATGTATGCAATGCTGTGTACCAGACCTGACGTATGCTTAGCAGTAAGCTTGGCAGGAAGGTACCAAAGTAATCTAGGAGTGGATCACTGGACAGCGGTCAAGAACATCCTGAAATACCTGAAAACGACTAGGGATATGTTTCTCGTATATGGAGGTGACAAAGAGCTAGTCGTAAAAGGTTACGTCGATGCAAGCTTTGACACTGATCCGGACGATTCTAAATCGCAAACCGGATACGTGTTTTTATTAAACGATGGAGCTGTAAGTTGGTGCAGTTCTAAACAAAGCATCGTAGCGGGATCTACATGTGAAGCGGAGTACATAGCTGCTTCGGAAGCAGCAAATGAAGGAGTCTGGATGAAGGAGTTCATTTCCGATCTAGGTGTCATACCTAGTGCATCGGGACCAATGAAGATCTTCTGTGACAATACTGGTGCAATTGCCTTGGCAAAGGAATCCAGATTTCACAAGAGGACCAAGCACATCAAGAGACGCTTCAATTCCATTCGGGACCAAGTCCAAGTGGGAGACATAGAGATTTGCAAGATACATACGGATCTGAATGTTGCAGACCCATTGACTAAGCCTCTCTCACGAGCAAAACATGATCAGCACCAAGACTCCATGGGTGTTAGAATCATTACTATGTAATCTAGATTATTGACTCTAGTACAAGTGGGAGACTGAAGGAAATATGCCCTAGAGGCAATAATAAAGTTATTATTTATTTCCTCATATCATGATAAATGTTTATTATTCATGCTAGAATTGTATTAACCGGAAACATGATACATGTGTGAATACATAGACAAACATAAAGTCACTAGTATGCCTCTACTTGACTAGCTCATTAATCAAAGATGGTTATGTTTCCTAACCATAGACATGTGTTGTCATTTGATTAATGGGATCACATCATTAGGAGAATGATGTGACTGACATGACCCATTCCGTTAGCCTAGCACTTGATCGTTTAGTATATTGCTATTGCTTTCTTCATGACTTATACAAAGTTCCTACAACTATGAGATTGTGCAACTCCCGTTTACCGGAAGAACACTTTGTGTGCTACCAAACGTCACAACGTAACTGGGTGATTATAAAGGTGCTCTACAGGTGTTTCCGAAGGTACATGTTGGGTTGGCATAATTCGAGATTAGGTTTTGTCACTCCGATTGTCGGAGAGGTATCTCTGGGCCCTCTCGGTAATACTCATCACCTAAGCCTTGCAAGCATTGTAACTAATGAGTTAGTTATAAGATGATGTATTACAGAACGAGTAAAGAGACTTGCCCGTAACGAGATTGAACTAGGTATTGGATACCGACGATCAAATCTCGGGCAAGTAACATACCGATGACAAAGGGAACAACGTATGTTGTTATGCGGTTTGACCGATAAAGATCTTCGTAGAATATGTAGGAACCAATATGGGCATCCAGGTCCCGCTATTGGTTATTGACTGAGAATGGTTCTAGGTCATGTCTACATAGTTCTCGAACACGTAGGGTCCGCACGCTTAACGTTACGATGACAGTTTTATTATGAGTTTATAAGTTTTGATGTACCGAAGTTTGTTCCGAGTCCCGGATGTGATCACGGACGTGACGAGGAGTATCGAAATGGTCGAGACATAAAGATTGATATATTGGACGACTATATTCGGACACTGGAAGTGTTCCGGGTGATTTCGGAGAAAACCGGAGTGCCGGGGGGGGGGGGGGGTTACCGGAACCCCCCGGGAGAGTATTGGGCCTTATGGGCTTTAGGGGAAAGGAGAGAGGGGCAGCCAGCATGGGCCGCGCGCCCCCTCCCCCCTCTGGTCTGAATTGGACTAGGAGGGGGGCGGCGCCCCCCCTTTCCTTCCCCCTCTCCCCCTTCCTTCCCCCTCCTAGTAGGAGTAGGAAAGGAGGAGTCCTACTCCTACTAGGAGGAGGATTCCTCCTCCCTTGGCGTGCCCAAGGGGCCGGCTGGCCTCCCCCCCCCCCCCCTTGCTCCTTTATATACGGGGGCAGGGGGCACCCCATAGACACACAAGTTGATCTACGGATCGTTCCTTAGCCGTGTGCGGTGCCCCCCTCCACCATATTCCACCTCGGTCATATCGTCGCGGAGTTTAGGCGAAGCCCTGCGCCGGTAGAACATCATCATCGTCACCACGCCGTCGTGCTGATGGAACTCATCTCCGGAGCTCGGCTGGATCGGAGGCCGGAGATCGTCATCGAGCTGAACGTGTGCTAAACTCGGAGGCTCCGTACGTTCGGTGCTTGGATCGGTCAAATCGTGAAGACGTACGACTACATCAACCGCGTTGTGCTAACGCTTCCGCTTTACGGTCTACGAGGGTACGTGGACGAACACTCTCCCCTCTCGTTGCTATGCCATCACCATGATCTTGCGTGTGCGTAGGAAATTTTTTGAAATTACTACGTTCCCCAACACCAACTCCTCAATCTCGACCTCATCATCATTGACAGCGCACCAGGAAGCAGGCCTGGAGTCGAGCACCACCACCAAGCCAACGCCAGGTGCAGGGACTCGGCCCTCCTGGGGCGGCGAAGGTAGCGTTGGGGCCGCCGCCAGCTCCGGTAGAACAAGGATAGCCTCGGGGATCAACGCCTGGGACTCCAGCAGCTGACCGGAAGCTCCGCCGGAGACGGAGGGCAGCCGGGTGGCCACCGACCCGGGCAGGGGAGGAGACTCGCGGGGAACCCGCGCACGCCCCCCATTCTCCGCTCTGAACCTGCTCGCGGGTGGAGGCTGCCGCGAGCTACGGGGGACGCTCGGATCCGAGAGGGAGGCCGACGGGGCCGGAGCGGCGGCCGCCGTAGGGGGCTGGTGGGGCGGAGGGCCGTTGTCGCCAGAGCGTTCCAATGCAGGCATGGCTGCTCCCACGGGCTGGGAGAGAGGAGCCATGGCGCCCAACGGAGCTTCGCGGGGGAGAAGAGAGAGGGCGCTGAGGAGATTCCAGATCCGGTGCCGACGGCCGCAGGGAAGGCTGCAGGGAGGAGATCAAGGCAGCGCCGCCGGCGCGCTCACCCAACGCAGCCGCGGTCGCGAGAGCATTGGTCAATATGTCTAATTATGTGATGATAATGGAATCCAGAGTTGCTGTACTCCCAAACCTGACATTACCTTGGATGATAAACAACAAAGGCCTCACCGTGTATGAGAAAATTGATTGGCATTAGCAAAGACACAATATATATCCATCAAGATAAAAATTTCAAATCGAAATTGAGAATACATCCCTGGGAAAAGGGGGACAAAGTTAGTTTGAATCGGGCTATGAATTCATCACATTAACATTATTAAACATCAAAGAATTTCTTTTAATTAGTGTCTCAGACTTCATACTGAGTTTGGATTAAGATTTTTTATATGATTAGATGCATGTATCATTAGTGGGCATTGTTTTTTTTTTCATAATTTTAACCACTTCTAGATATTTAAAAAGGGTGCACCGGAGGAACTCTCGCCATGCCTTGGAGCCAATATGTCAAATAAGGTTGATCATTATCTCGTTGACCTTCCCCTTCCCCTGCAAGGGTACATAGACACATTCCATCATGTAAATCTTTTAGGGGTTAGTGTACACCTCCTACAAATCAAGTATCCTTTTTCCGGTATACCACTACATTATATTATAATACTGAAATTAGTGGGATGGACAACTAAGATAGCCGACAACTAAGATAGCCCAATTACACCTATCATTTCCTTCCATAAGAGATACCCCCCCCCCCCCCCCCCCCCCACTCACCCACCCACCAACTTCTTTTTCAAGAATGTATACTACCCTTTTAATCGTAGGTTATGCAGCGTAACATGTGATGGGATATCATAGTACTATCAAACATAAGGCAACTGTGAACTGAGTCTAGCTCAATTTGCTAGGTTCGTTGTGGTGGAATTCGTCCTTCCGGGTTCAAATCCTAAACTTGCCACGATGTTCAAAATTTCCTGGATTTATTCTAATTATTCGAGATTGTTCTTTTAGTGTAAGAATGATTTGCTCATAACGGTAAGATGTGTGTGCCCGTGCAGTCATAGGTGTGCGTGTATGTGAGCATTGGTGTGAATGTATGTGAGCGTTGGTCTAATAGAGAAGCGTAAAAAATATTCTGGCAAAGGACATTCGAAGAAATTGATAAACTAATTCAGAACTTATTTGGTTTTGTGTGAACTGCTTGTGCTTCATCGAGGTGTTGAGCAAGGATACATGTACGGTGCCCAGATTTCAAATTCCTGCATGCTGGTTCCCACGGAGAACGAGCTAGCTTTTGTACAAAGCAATGCGTATGAGAGTGCTTTTGATTCACGACGTACATGCATGATACACGATGTTAATCGTCAAGATTCCAAGACACGTAATCGCGTATGTAGATCTGTGCTAATGTGATTGACGACGTCGACTTTTGAGGGACCAGCGAAACTCGGCACCACGTACAGGACCAGTAACGTGTCATGATGCATACGTACGAATTCTCCTCTCTAAGAACACGACGAGCTACCCACCGGCTGCACTAACGATAATAGTACCTACTACGTGCTACTGCTACAAGAGTTCACTCTGGGCAGTATAGCGCAGGTGGTCTACTTTGAGCTCGCCACTGGAGAGGGGCCATGCCGAGGCTAAGGAGGAGGAGTGGTGGTCGTCGTTAGTAGAAGCGTTGTTGCCTTCATAGATGAATAGACGACAGACAATGGGGCGAAAGCTCAAATGTGGGAACAGGTCACGCGGGAAACTCCAATGGAGGTAAACTCGCCTGCGAAGCTGCCTCCAATGGCGTAGCCATCGCATGTTTAGTATCAGCATACAGACGGCGGCGTTTGGCAGGAAGAGAATGCTACAACTTTTTTTCTTTTGAGGAAAGAATGCTAGAAATATTGGTCTATAAGAGAAGTGTAAAACAATTCGGCATAAACCTTGCACTAGCATGGTGAGCAACTTAGCGTTCAAACCATATCGAACTGAGTCTTTTTCTTTCATTATTTGACACAAATTACTGCTGACGAGCAGTCTAAGAACCATGGAGCGTATAGAGAGGTCCCGTACTAAGTGACTTTTGGTCCAACGGCCATGAACAATTCTGCTGTAGTGACAAGGTTTTACAGTGTAACAATAGAAGAAGATCGTACCCTCAGATATTTATCGAATTCCTTGACGAATCATCTTGTTTTAGAGAGTATCATATGTTTCACGTGCATATCATGAAAAATGGGTGCACCAATCTCCCCACACGTCGTACATCGGATCCACGGTATAGACAACCATTATTCATCAACGCGTACGCATCCTCTTTCAAGGAAGCAACTCAATTTGTATACATGCATGATGAAGATGATACACGATGATCTGCACTAATTCGATTGACGATGTCGACTTTTGAGGACCAGCAAAATTCGGCACCACATACAGGACCACCTAGGTACATCAGGCAGGAAAAGATCGATTTTACAGATCATCGCGCATATAAACGTACGAATTGCCCCCAGCTAGAACACGACGAGCCACCCACCGGCGGCACTAACGATCATACCTACTAGTACTGCTTGCTACAAGTGTTCACTCAGTGCAGCTCATCCGGTCCAGAAACCCAAAAGGACTAGTGTAAACATTCTCATAGCTGAGCACCGGGCGTCGGCGCTACTATGGGTACTGCTCCGTGCCTGGTGCTGGCTTTGCTGCTACTGCTGTTTGCTAATGATCCGGTGTTGGTGGCCGCGGACGACGGCGTCGACGAGCAGCTGCTGGAGCGGTTCAAGGCGGCGGTACGGAACCGCGGGGAGCTGAGGGGATGGACCCGTGGCGACGGCGCGTGCAGTTTCCCTGGTGCCGCGTGCGTCAGGGGAGGGAAGAGGCTCGTGTCGCTCTCCCTCTCGGGGGTCCCACTCGACGTCGACTTCCGCGCCGTCGCGGGCACACTGCTGCAGCTGGGTGGTGTCGAGGTCGTCAGCCTGCGAGGCGCCAACGTGAGCGGCTCGCTCGCAAGCGGCGGCGGCGCCGGGGTCTGGCGGTGCGGCCAGAAGCTGGCTCACCTGGACCTGTCCGGCAACAGGGCGCTAAGAGGATCCGTAGCTGACGCCCGCGTGCTCGCCGGCGCGTGCAACGGGCTGAGGGAGCTGAACCTTTCTGGTAACGCACTCGTTGCCGGTGGTGGCGGGAAGGGAGACGGCGGGGACATTTTTGCCCGCCTGGATGTCCTTGACCTGTCGGACAACAACATCACCGGCGACGGCGATCTCAGCTGGATGGGGGGAGTCCGTCGGCTGAACCTCGCCTGGAACTCGATCTCCGGGCCACTCCAGGTCCCGGCATTCACCAACTGTTCCAGGATGGAGTCACTTGATCTATCCGGAAATTTAATCTCCGGCGAGGTGCTGCCCGGGGTCTTGTCCGGCTGCACTGCTCTTGTTTCGCTCAACCTCTCCAGCAACCACTTGAAGGGCGTTTTTCCGCCGGACATCACGCTGCTCGCGTCGCTTTCCTACCTCAACCTGTCGAACAACAACTTCTCTGGCGAGCTCCCTGGCGACGAACTCGCTGGGCTCCCACGGCTCTCGTGGCTCACTCTATCACTCAACCACTTCCATGGCTCCATGCCTGACTCTCTAGGTCGGCTTGCCAATCTGAGGATGCTGGACTTCAGCTCGAACGAGCTCTCCGGCGCTATACCATCTTCACTCTGCCCGAACATCGGCTCCAAGTCCAAGCTCGAGGTGCTCTACCTGCAGAACAACTACCTTACCGGCGGCATCCCGGAGACGATCTCCAACTGTGAAAGCCTCGAGTCTCTAGACCTCAGTCTCAACTACATCAATGGCTCCATCCCCACATCCGTCGGCAGCCTTGCTCGTCTCCGTGACCTCATCCTGTGGGAGAACAAATTGGAGGGTGAGATTCCGGTGTCGCTCGGTGGTGCTCGCGGACTCGAGCACCTCATCCTCGAGTACAACACGCTCACTGGCAGCATCCCGTCCGAATTGATGAACTGCAAGAATCTGAAATGGATGGCGCTCGGGAGCAACCGGCTCTCTGGGTCGGTGCCGGCTTGGCTGGGGCGACTAGACAACCTTGCAATCTTGAAGCTCAACAACAACTCCTTCTCAGGGCAGATACCGCCGGAGCTAGGAGACTGCAAGAGTTTAATTTGGCTCGATCTGAACGACAACCAGCTAAGCGGATCGATACCACCGGAGCTGGCGAGGCAGTCCGGGAAGGTGGCTATCGGCTTCATGATAGTGCGGCCACATATATACTTGCGCAACGACGAGCAGAGCAGCAAATGTCGCGGCGCGGGGAGCCTGCTTGAGATCGGCGGCGTCCGTTTGGAGCAACTAAACCGGATGGCTAGCAAGAATACGTGCAACTTCACACGAGTATACATCCTGGATAGCGGAGAGCACACATTCAAAAGCAATGGCTCCATGATATTCTTGGACCTGTCCTTTAACAAGCTCGATTCGGAGATCCCCAAGGAACTTGGTAAGATGAACTATCTAGCGATCATGAATCTTCGGCAAAATCGACTTTCTGGTGCCATCCCAGCAGAGCTTGCAGGTTCCAAGAATTTAGGTATGCTTGACCTGTCACACAACAAGTTGGAAGGCCCAATCCCCAGTTCATTTTCGTTGCTATCATTGTCGGAGATTGATCTATCATACAATAGGCTGAATGGACCAATACCGGAGATGGGATCCCTTGCCACTTTCCCGGAGAGCCAATATGCAAACAACTCTGGCTTGTGCGGCTTCCCTCTGCCTCCATGCCAACCATTTTTGAAACCCCAAGGTAGTGCTTCAGTAGTAAGTACCACTTCCAGTAATAAGTACAACCTTCTAATAATCCTACTCTCAGCTGTCACGCTAGCTTTTGTCATTATTCTAATTTTATTGTACTGCATATCGTGGATAAATAAAGTCGACAACGGCAAGAACAAAACTTCCAATGACCTGACAGCTCCAGCAAGCCATCACTTAGTCTCACACCTAGAGCTTGTTCGTGCCACTGGTAATTTCAGTGAAGATTGCATGTTGGGATATGGAGGCCACGGAAAGGTGTTCAAGGGACAACTGAGCGATGGTTTGACGGTTGCAATAAAGGTTCTTGACATGCGGTCCATGTGTGCCATTAGAAGCTTCGAGGCCGAGTGCCGTGTGCTCCGCATGGCGCGGCATCGCAACCTGATACGGATAATCACCACATGTTCTAACATGGATTTCAGAGCGTTGGTGCTACAATACATGCCAAATGGCAATTTAGAGACATTGCTTCACTGCTCACAACAGGGCGAAACACAATTCGGGTTCCGCGAGAGACTGTGCGTTATGCTTGAGGTGTCAATGGCAATGGAATATCTACACCATGGTTACCATGAAATCGTCTTGCACTGCGACTTGAAGCCAAGCAATGTGTTATTTGACGAGGACATGATGGCGCATGTGGCAGATTTTGGCATTGCAAGACTACTACAAGCTGATGATAACTTTGCGCTCTCCATTAACATGCATGGCACTATTGGGTACATGTCACCAGGTACTTAGTACTTATTATCTTGCTCAATGTATCAATTTCTTGTTAAGCCACCAATTAACTAATATTCGTCACTTCAGTTGGAATGTGCATTTATCCTTCTTTTTGCACAGAGTATGGGTCATACGGGAAAGCTTCACGAAAGAGCGATGTGTTCAGCTACGGCATCATGCTCCTTGAAGTCTTTACTGGCAAGAGGCCAACGGATGCTATGTTTGTTGGAGAACTAAGCCTTAGACGATGGGTTCATCAATTGTTTCAGGCAGATCAACTTGTTCATGTCATGGATAGACGGCTACTGCAATGCTTTGACATGAACATTAGCTTTCTTGTGCCAATACTAGAGGTTGGTTTGCTTTGCTCCAGTGACTCACCTGGAGATAGGATAACTATGAGCGAGGTAGTCTTAAGGATGAAGAACGCCAAAACAGAGTACATCAAATATATATCGTCTACATTAGAAAGTGTGTCACAATGATTGGTCAACCTTGCTTCGTGGCTGCATGAAGAACTGTTTCGGAGAAAGAAAAAGGACAGAGCAATATATATTATTTGGAGAACTAGTTGGCGTTTTCTTTGTTCAACATAATGATTTGCTACCTGTTTTGGAACTGATTCTTTTTTCATCCAAAGTGTACTATCCAATTTTATGACTGCAACATGAAATGAGTTCTGAAGCGTTTGGATGTACGTAAACTTTCACATTTTGTGTATTGTTTTGTGGACATAAAGTAGTAATGCCTTCTTTGCTGGTTCTTTTTCTATCATCGGTGCCCATTTTTAAAAAATATTGATGAATATATTTTTGATTCATGTCATTTAAAAAAATTGTAGACCACTTTTTAGAATGAATAAGTATTTTTAAAATTCATGAACATATTTTATAATTCGTGATATTTTTATTTCACAAACATTTCAAGATATGTTAAATGAAATAGTGGCTGACTCTTTTACCAAGCTATAGCTGTCTTTTTTTCGTTAGGAGAAATTTTGGTGATTTCCCAAGCAACATGAGCGAGCGATGCGCAAGCTCTACCATTCCGGGTTTTACGGTCTATTCGTCGGATAAGGCGATGAATTGGTACCAATGCTATATCTTTTTTATTGCGGAAAATACTGAGTGCACGCCCACAAACACCTCTATGGGGGCCAGTCCAACCATTTTTCTAGTTTTACTAATGGTTCTAGGAACCTTCCTTCCAATTTTCGGAAGGTTTCCTACCATTTTTTATTTCTATGTTCTTCTTAATCGGTTTTGAAGTTTTCCTACAATTTTTTTAATATTTTTTTATATTTCATTTTGAATGACTATTTTGTCTTTCTATTATATCTATTTTCTTCTCCTTTCGCTTTTCGATTTCCAATTCAAAAAAAAATTTATCACTTTCTTCACATACACGTTGAACATTTTTTGAACACAAGTTGAACAGTTTTCAGATACACGTTGAAGATATTTTAAATAATGGTTTTAAAATATTTTGGAATACATGTTGAACATATTTAAATTCATGTTGAACATTTTTAAATACATGCTGAACATTTTAAGAACACGTGCAATATTTTTAAAGAAAATCAAGTGCACATTTTTAAACATGTGAACATATTTTAAAGATCATGAACAATTTTTTGAGTCATACCAAACAAAGTTACACGAACAATTTATTACATTTGATGAACATTTCTTGAAAATAATTTGAAGGTATTTTTAATGCGTGAGCAACCTTTAAATGTCATGAACAATTTTATGACTGGTATGATATTTTTTTCAAATTACGCGAACAAATTTTTACATTTGCATGAACATTTCAAAAAATGCCATGAACATATTTTTGAAATATGTGAACATGTTTAAAATGTCAGGGATTATTTCTTAATTGTATGAATATTTTTTCTTAAATTGCTCAAACAAACTATTACTTTCCATGAACACTTTTAATGTGTGAGACTGTGACCCATATATCTAAAAACTGCAATGGAGCTCCACTCGAGGTAGACAACTACAACAGAAAAGCAGCAATGCAATTATATAGCCCGTATAAGATCTACTTCAGGTGAGCGCCCGCTCAGTCTTGCGGTAACCGATGTACAGACGCACCCATGAATAGAAGTCCGACCAATGTAGTAATTCCACTTCTCTATTTTTTATCTGTCAGGCTTTTATTTTCCCTGTATTTTTGTTTGATCTGAACCTCTTTTTACTTTTTTGGTTCATTTTTATTTTTAGTTTTATTTTATAATTCGTTTGCAAGAGTTATTTTTTTTTGAATTGTTTGGATTGCTTACCACATGTATCACGTGGTGAAAACAAACATATTTAACACATAGTATTTTGTTATCTTTTCGTTTTCATCTCCTTTTGAATTTCACAAATTAGATTAAAGA
Source organism: Triticum timopheevii (assembly GCA_963921465.1). Classification (NCBI taxonomy): domain Eukaryota; kingdom Viridiplantae; phylum Streptophyta; class Magnoliopsida; order Poales; family Poaceae; genus Triticum; species Triticum timopheevii. The sequence goes on along the minus strand of OY997266.1, from coordinate 628,426,070 downwards.
GTATAAACATTTTTATACAGATGAACCTTTTAAAATGTATGACCATTTTCTTGAAGTAGAAAAAAAATTAACCACATACAGATGAACCGATACTTTTTAAATGTATGATCATTCACCTCCGTTAGGGCCTTGATGGTACTTTCATGAGACTGTATAAGCTGGCGGTTGATCATGTCCACATGATAGACCTTCTCCTCGACTGGCATCGAATACAGTATGTATCCATACCAAGTCAAATGTTTGAAATCTTTAGATATGCATGTGTGATTGCAATCATCATGAATGGTTAGATATATGCATGTGTTTGCAATGATCATGGATGTGTTTGGAATCTTACCTGGTTGGTGCTCCCTTCGCCTCAGTCGGCATACGCCGCGAAGTTGCAAGAAGACCTGTAGTGGCTGTTGTAGGTACTCATCGGCGCCAACTACAAATAATAACAATTAGAGGATGAGCTAGAGTATATGAACTAGTGTATGAGTTAGAGGATGAATTAGAGTATGAATGAGAGGTTGAACTAGAGTATATGAACTAGAGTATATCAACTAGAGGATGAACTGTTTTTGGCACTTTAGAACATATGCCTAGGATGACCTAGAGTATATGAATGCAACCAAAGGAATATATGAACTAGAGTTTATGAATGCAAAAAAAAAAAATTAACACTAGTTCATATAAGGTTTGGCAAACAAATTTTTTTTGTCAATATCAAAGCTTTGGCATACTGTTTTGCAATCATCTACATGGGCAATTTACTAGTAGAATGCCACACTAGTTGACACTATTATGACAATAGCTTTGACACTGATTTGGTACTGCTTACATTTTGACACACTAGTTTGCAATCATCTACATGGGCACATTTAGTAAAAAAATTGCATTGTTTGGTGTACTAGTTTCGAGTAATGTATACATTCTAGCATAATGTACTAGCAGTTTGGCAGTATTTTGCAGTCTAGCATTGTTTTGCAATCATCTAGCAGAATGTAGACTAGTTTGCAATCATCTAAAAGTTTGGCACACATGGGCAAATCAGAAACCCTAGCTAATTATGAGTTGCAAAAAATTGTGAACTTCCAAAATTGGCAAGCTAATTCTACTAAAACAAAATTCAGAGCTGCCACAATTGGCAAAGCTACCAAATCATGAACCCTAGCTAATTATGAGCTGCCAAAAATTATGGAATGCCAAAATTCGCAAGGTTATTCTAATAGTACAAAATTCAGAACTTCCGAATCATAAAACCTAGCTAATTATAGCTGCCAAAAATATGAACCGCCAAAAAATATTAGCTGTTGAGATGCTCACATAGAATCGGAGCATGTGTTCACCTGCAAGTGGCACCGTTGTCGTTGCCGAAACCCTACAGAGAAATGGCAGTGACATGTGAGGTCTAGATGTACGGAAGACAAAGGGGGTGGCCTAGAAGTGTACCAAAACACCGAGGGACACCGGAAATGGCCGGAATCGGCCGGCGACAGCCGTCGGCAAAACAGAATTGACAGAGAGGGAGGCGACAAGGAAGGGCATCAAGAGAGAGGGGCGTTGAGTGGGGGAGGGTCCGTGGCCACCTATATCTTGACCCGACAACATTGGGCTAGGCCGGACCTCGGAAGCAATGTTGGGCTAGGCCAAAAATCAATAAAAAAGACTCAAAAATAGTAAAAAAGACTCAAAAATAACAAAAGAAGATTGAAATAATAAAAGACTCAAAATTATAAAAAGTTTCAAATAATAAAAGACTCAAAACTATAAAAAGACTCAATATTATAAAAATATTCAAAATTAAAAAGATTCAAAATAATAAAAGACTCAAAATAATAGAAAGATTCAAAGTAATAAAAGGTTCAAAATAAAAAAGATTCAAAATAATAAAAGACTCAATATAATAAAAGGATTCAAAGTAATAAAAAGATTCAACATAATAAAAATATTCAAAGTAATAAAAGATTCAAAATAATGAAAAGACGCAACATTATAAAAGACTCAAAATAATAAAAGACTATTTTTTAAAAATTTCAAAATGATAAAAAGACTTGATCTTATAAAAAGAATAAAAATTATGAAAAGATTCAATGCAATTACAATAACTACAATATTATAAAAATGTCACAAAACAATACAGTAGTGATATGGCAGCGCATATCACGCCGCAAGACAACCTAATAGTGTTGCAGTTCCATGTTATGCCACATCACCACTATATGACATCTTGTACCAACTGTGGGTCCCATATATAAGTGGCGCTCAACAATTTTCCGACACCACCACTATGGTCTTAGTGATGTCATACCAAATATGCCAAGGCCACCACTATTTGGAAAATATAGTGGTGGTGTTGATTGAGAATGGGGTGCTACCAACTAAAGTTGTGGCTAGCCATTTCTCTACTAGTGTTGGAAGGTTGAAACCAAGCAAATAATATGTATATCGATTCATGAGAAATTGTCTACAAGTAACTCCAACTATTCACACTCAAAGTATGGAGTCATCTCAGTCATCACTAGCAAACACTTCTCTTCTGTTTTCAGATTTAGAATAACCGGTATCTACCTTTCGAGATTCATACCAACAAGATGCTTATAGGAATTAAGTGAAACCTTTCGTATTAGTGACTATGCACGACACACATGCTATAATGTGAAAGAACATAAATTTAGATGAATGTCAAAAGTTCCTGAGACCCATGGGGAAACACTATTCGTTGATGTCTTTGAATTTAGGACAACTGCAACAAATAGACAACTCGGGAGCTTCACAACTCCGATCGAAATGTTTAGCCACTCAAAATGATCATGAGAACAGGACCTACAAAATAATCTGTATAATCCTCCTATAATTTTAACTACTAAAAATAATCGTGAGAAAACTATGTGATTTTCAGACCTGTATACCTAGGTACAACAAGAACAACGATTTCCTCTTAGTCCCCTCACATAGGGCTCCTAATCAGATGCCTATACTCCATGAATCCATTACCAACAGAGGGTATGAGCTAAAAAATGATAGAGAACCACACCTCTGTGATGGAAACACATGGATATAGTGAAGGGGAATGTTAGGGGAGCCTTCTTCTTGTTCTCCTCTTCTCGTCTCTCTTTATTCTTGCTGAAGCCCTAGACCAAAGGGTTGCCACGGAGGCGGTGGAGGGTATGGTTCAACTAGGATGGACCTAGGAAGGAGTGGGGAGAAAAGATAGAAAGGACTAGGCCGACTGTTTTGAGTAGAGAGATTGGACGCAAACTTAGGCTTGGGGAAGAGAAGAAGGAGAGAAGTGGAAGGACACCTCATATGGACAAGGGGAAGCTCACGTGTTGTAGGGAATAAATATGAGGTTCAACATCCTTTTTTTTTTCTTAAATTAGAAAATACTAGCACATATGCCCGCACGTTGCAATGGGAGAAAAAATGGTGTGCACTTAAATTTAGTGAGAATTATATGTGCAAGCATAACCCTGTGTGCACACCGAGAACGAACATTTAGGTTCTGGGTTTCGCCATGTGTGAAGTAATGAATCCATATTTTTCATTCTTCTTCCAGTTTACTACATGTAATTTCGCACAGGTATATAAATTGATACGACTATGTGTAAAGGACCAATGTGAGACTATTAATATATTTTGCCTTATTTCACAGGTAGTTGGGCCAGCTAAGTTGCTTGGTTTGTGAAAGACCCATGCATCGAAACAACCTGTGTTTGTAAGGCATGAGTAAAAATCCAAAAGAAAGAAGAGTTGAAAGATCGACCTCATGACCTCAAAGACCAGACCAAGTGTTGCCAGCCACTCGAACAAACACACCTTATTACCCAATGGCCAGCGCAAATACTTAAGGACATAGTGCACCGTTTGATTCAGAACATTTTCTAAATTATTTTTTTGAACTTTCCAAAAATTAATTATTATTATGAATTGCGAAATATTCTTAGAAACATGATTTTTGAAATCTCAATTTTTTTTAAAATGTGAACAGTTATTTGGAATTTTTTTACATTTTCGGAAAAACACGAACAAAATATGAAACGGGAGCATTTTTAAAAATTCACAATCTTTCTGAAAAATCTAAAACTTTTATAAAGACATGAATATTTTTTAAATTTGTCAACAATTTTTGAAAACAGGATGAACATCCCGAATGGTTTTATAAAATATGTATTTTTTAAACATGGACATTATTTAGAATTTGTGAATATTTCACTAAAATATTTTTAGAATCTGTAAATTTTCTAAAATGATTTTCTAAACTCTCAAGTAATTTTTTCAACGCAAACATTTTTTGAAAAATGGGAACATTTTTCCATTTAAAGAAATTCAGGTTCCTTTTCTAACTAGGTCACATGCCAATCCATTCATCATTCGTCCTGCTTAATCCATCCATCATTCATCCAACTTACATGTAGTTTCACATGCGTATATAAATTGGTATGAATGTTTGCAAAGGAGCACTCTGGGACTATTTTAAATAGTTTGCCATGAATTTGTGGACATTTCACCAAAATAAGATTCTTTTTTTTGAATTTGTAACATTTTTCAAGATATTTTGTCCTTTCTAAATCTCATTTTGTCCCAAAAAGACGAACATTTATTGAATAAATGGGAACATATTAAAATATTGAACAAATTTTGGAACAAGAACAAAAATTTGAAGTTCCAAGTTTAATTTAGAAATTCAGAACAAAATTTCGGAAATCTGAATATTTTTCGAAAATTTGAAGAGAAATCAAAATTTTGAAAGTTTTTTGAAAATTTTGAGTTTACAAAAAAATCAAAAATAAACTCAAAAGGAAAATTTTAAAAAGAAACAAAAAGTAGAAAAATAGAAAAAGAAATACAACACAGGAAAAGAGGAGACGGGCCAGCCCAGTCTTGGGCGCTTGGTGCGAGGCACTGACTATTGGCTGCTGGTGCGTGGAATAGGGTTTTCTGAGCTGTGTGGAAAGGAAAATAAATGGGCTCGCTACGCTGGGCACAGCGCGCGCCCCACATAGGAAGTTCGCCGACGGACCACAAAAATTTAGTACCACCTCGAATAGAAAAAGAAAAATCTTTTTGCCGCTGAACGGATGAAAATATCGGATAAGCAACCTTGTTATTTGTGTGTGTGTGTGTGTGTGTGTGTGTGTGTGTGTGTGTGTGTGTGTGTGTGTGTGTGTGTGTGTGTGTGTGTGTGTGTGTGTGTGTGTGTGTTTAAATTCCCTAACAATTGAAGCCACTGAATTGAAATAAACCCTCGAAGATGAACCCGGATTTCGATTGAAGCAAATGGGTAGTGCGTTCTGACTAGCTCGACGAGCCTGACACATCCACCAGACTGGATTTTGGATTTGTTGGATCAATTGAAGATGGATTAGATGTTTCAAAGGATAGGATTTATTGGAAAGTGACTATCAGAAAATTGGAGGTGATATACTATTCACCCCCCTCAGGCCATAACATCGATCCTGCAGCGTTGCCGCATTGTCAGATGCACGACTGTGCTAGGAGGGACCGCATCATCATACCTTGAGAGGTCATCGATCCGAGACGATGACGAGTTTGATAGAAAGAAAAACACTATTATATACTCCCTCCGTCCCAAAATTCTTGTCTTAAATTTATCTAGATGCGGATGTATCTAATACTAAAACGTGAATAGATACATCCGTATGTGGACAAATCTAAGACAAGAATTTTGAGACGGAGGGAGTAATAAATACCATAAATTCCACTTTTATTTCCATATTTATCATGATGCACTAAATACATATTAATGCCTTCATTATTTGTATGAGATGAATATTTATATAATAAACAATATTAATTATCTTTCTTATTTCCTTATTTATCACCATACCTTAATTAAGTAGTATTTATTTCCTTCTTTGTATCATGTGACTATTATATAATAGATATCATTTATTACAATTATTTTTCCTTACTTATCTTCACACATTAATTACTTATTATTTCCTTCCTTCTTTGTATTAGGTTTCAGACAACCACCGATCCCAATACTCCCTCTGTTCCTAAATATAGGTCTTGCTCCGTATGTAGTTTGTTATTGCAATCTCTAAAAAGACTTATATTTAGAAACAGAGGGAGTAGTAAAGATCCAGAGGGAATATCACCATCACACCACAAAAATAAAACCATCAAACGTTTCATCTAGAAAGTAATGTATCCAATATAATTAGTAAACTTTTCATGTCATTTTATTTCTGCCAATTTCTGGCTGACAACAAATTTACTATTGAAAGCCAACTGGCCGGAGGCTTGTTATCGCACTGTGGCGGTTCTTGATTTGGATAGGGCGACATGGTGAAAGATAACCAATTAGCCGGAGGCTTGTTATCGCACTGTGAGAAGATGCAACACATGGAAAATGTAGAGATGTCGGTTGTGGCATTGTACATTGAGAAAGAAAGTCCATGAGTTAGATACGTTGTTAGGAGTGGTGATAAAATTGCAAAGTCACATGAGATATGGGATAATGGTCCAGGAGGAGGTAAGCTGGAGCTAGAATGACCGTGTGGAGTGAACAACCACGTAGTTTGAGGTTGGTAGGCACTGGTGGTGTTGATCAGACTAGGGTTGGAAGTGTACTAATAATAAATTATAATTGTGATGAAAGGTAGGTGGGATAGTGAACCCTCTAGACTTACATGTGTGTTTTAGATAACGGGAGGAGCTTGCACCGATGATCTTCATGTAAATGCCACCAATGAACACAAAACAAATAGTGCTTAACCTTATTGGCTGGTATTAGCAATTAGAAATTTACTACCACGACCAGACACTCAAGATTATCACTGCAAGGATTCCGGTCTATTGCAACAAAACTTATTGCTACAACTATCTTTTGTTGCAATAGAACACAATATTACCACAAATTAGGTTGTGGTAATAGGATGCACGTACTGCCACAACTGAGTCTGGTCGCGATAAATACTCATTTTGTTCAAATAGAGGCCCCATATTGCACCAAAATACATCGTCGTTGCAACATGGTAGCGATATTGCGACAAACAAATTACGTTGCGCGAGACAGTCGTTTTGTTGTAGTAGAGAGAAGGTATTTCAACAGAATATCTATTCGTGGTAATATTCGGAAAGATATTGTGACATCTGTGAGACGTTGCGTTAGTTACAAATATTGTTGCGAAAAATTGCCTACCTATTGCAACAAAATATGTGTAAAATGTGAATAATTCTTTATATAGGATGAACAATTTTTAGATATACATTGAACTTTTTTTAATATAAGCAGAATAATTTTAAATAACATATTGATCATTTTTGTGATATAGGCTGAACAATTTTTCGAAATAATCAATGAATATTTTGAAGTATATGTCGAACAATTTCGTAGTATACAATGAACAAGTTTCAAATACAAGGTGAACAGTTTCTTAATATACGACGACATTTTTCTAATACATGATGAATATTTTTATAATGCATGGCTAACATTTTCATAATACCAGGTGAATATTTTCTTAATATACGATGGACATATTTTTAATACATGGTGGGCTATTTATATAGTACAAAAAGGAAAATAGAGAAAAGAAATAGCAAAAAAGGAAAAGAGAGAAAAGAAACCGCATGTTCCGGAAAAATAGAGAAAAGAAACCGCAAAAAACAAGAAGAAAAACAAAAAATGAATAGAAATAAATAAGCAGGAAAAAGAATAAGAATAAGAGAAAGAAGAAAGAAATCCAGAAAAGAATAAAGCCCGGCTAAAAACGAAAACTGAAAAAAACAGGTACCTTCCGGAGAGTTCCCCAAACAGGGATCCCGCAACGAAGAAAGCAGAGCGAAGGCGAATCGTGGGCCGGCCCAAATGGAAGCGACGAGGTTACTCAGCGAAGGGCGCACCTATATCTCGCCTTCAGCGAGTCCGCAGCGACTATTTATCACATTAAGCGATCGCTGCGGGATGTCTCGAAGCGTTTTCGTGTAATCGGGCTGGCCCAAGTTCGCGCAGAAAAAGAAAAATAGCATAAGGGAGAAGCAGGATTTGAGGGATTTCCTATTTAGCGCATATGCGCCCGCTTGGGAATCGGCGCCTGCAGCGCTCGCGCAATGGGCCGGCCCAATAACTTTTTCTTCTTCTCTGTTTTACTCAGCAAAAAACCTACGCGTTTGCTGTGATTCGAACCAGGGACCTCGCACATTTAGTACCGCGGGTGCAACCAGCACGCAAACACACCTTATTTGTTTACAATGAACTTTTACTTTCCTTTAACTTTTTCCATTTTACCATTTTCTGCTTTTCTTTTTTCCTTTTTCGTTTTCTGTTTTCCTTTTTCTGTTTTTTCCTTTTTCTTCTTCCGAGTTCGATGAACTTTTTTTTCAAATCGATGAACTTTTTTCAGATTTGTGAACTTTTTATCAAATTCGATGAACTTTTATTGAATCAGATGAACTGTTTTCGAAATTGATGAACTTTTCTTCAAAATTCGATGAACTTTTTTCAAATCTGAAGAACTTTTTTCAAAATTTGATTAACTTTTTTTCAAATTTGATGAACTATTTTCAAAAATCGATGAACTTTTTTTAAATCTGATGAACTCTTTTCAAAATCAATGAACTTTTTTAAATTCGATGAACTTTTCTCAAATCCGATGAACTTTTTTTCAAATTTGTGAACCTTTTTTCAAATGCGATGAACTTTTTTTCAAAAACGGGATGAACTCTTTTCGAAATCGATGAACTTTTTCCAAATTTGATGAACTTCTTTCAAAATATATAAACTTTTTTCAAATTTGATTATCTTATTTTTTTTAAATTTAATGAACTTTTGTTCAAGCTATAAAGTAAAACATACAAATTTTAAGAAATTCGAAAATCCAAGATATAAAGTAAACTGCAGTGTCCTGTGGAATAAATAGCGCGGCTCTTATGGTTCTTATAGAGTTCGCGCTTGATTTTTCAAATTCGTGAACTTTTTTCATAATCGATGAAATTTTCCATGTTTTCAAATTTGAACCAAATTTGATGAACTTTTTTCCTATTCGATGAACTTTATTGATATCTGAACTTTTTTAAAAAATCGATGAACTTTTTCTCAAAATCATAAATTGAAAACAGTTCACCGAATTTTCAATTTGGATGAACTTTTTTTTAAATTCGATGAACTTTTTTTAAATTTGGTGAACTTTTTTCCATTTGGATGAACATTTTTTCAAATTTGATGAACTTTTTTCAGATTCGATGAACTTTCTTCAAATTCGTGAACACATTTCGAAATTTCATGATTTGTTTTTCGATTTGTATGAATCTTTTTTTTGAATTGTTTCGAAAATTCGTGGTTTTAAAAAGTTTCTTGAATTTCTTTTCAAAGCTTACGTTTTTTTTTCATATATAAGGCATATCATAGTATATCTTAATGTTGTACTAGAAGAAGGTCAAATAGAGCTCTTTCCCGTTATTGTTCGTCAATGGGAGCTTGGTTTGGTGGTTACTAGCAAAAGAGCCCGTGCGTTGCAACGGGAGAAAAAACATAACACACACTCTTAACCCAACAACCATCACTCAATAGGTCCATCTCCTTTATATTTGCGAGGCATCATATTTGTGTTGCCGCTTATCCTCCTTCTCACCCTCACTGGCAATGGCCTCGGTGTTCATACAAAACAACAACAAAACGTGTTTGAATATGGTTAATCCTAAGGCGTCTCTCTCTCTCTCTCTCTCTCTCTCTCTCTCTCTCTCTCTCTCTCTCTCTCTCGCTTTCTCTCATTCTCGCGATGAGAAATCTGTTGTTTTCCCCTGCGACATTTTTTAGAGGTATGCATGTGTAGTTATTGATATTTTTTCCCTATATGGTTATACTGGGGTGTTTATTTGCAATCCAGATTGCCGTCGGTACGAAAGAAAAATGGATCTTGTGCTAGAAACTATAAGTTTGCTTTCAAAACAATATTTTAAAAATATTTAACAGGTAAAATTAACATCATATTTAGATTCCACACATTTTTCTAATAAAATTTCATATATAATATGTTAAAATCAAAGTTACGGTTTGAAAGATACGGATAATTTAGAAAATCATTTGTTTGATTTAAATACATTCCAAAATAATATTAAAAATACTTAATAGGTAAAAATAATCTCATATTCATATTCTACATATTTTTCTAATCAAATTTTATGTATAACATGTTCAAATCGGAGTTACGGTTTAAAAGGTATGGATGATATAAAAAAGTATTTGTTTGACTTACATATGATCCGCGGATGAATTACCTAAAACGTCAGGGGGAGTTTCGAAAAACGTAAAATAACGGTTCAGGTGTGACTTAAATCCGGACGGCGGGTCGATTTCAAGAAAACACAGGGACTTTTGTGTAAAATATGGAAAAACGATTCGTTTTGACTTAAAACAGGACTGCGGGTTGACTTCTCTAAAATAGAAGGACTTTTCTGAAAAATGCCATGACGGACGAAAGAAACCCAATTTGCTTTATTATTAGGTAAAGATTTGCAACTTTGTATCCTCTCTAGCGAGAGGAGTTCGAGTCCCGCTACTCCCAGGTTTTTAATGTAACAATTTTTTTGAGCATGTTTGGGACTGCTCTGCTCCTTAAAATTCAGCTCCGCTCCGGAAAACACAAGCCAAACGAGGTAGCTCCGCGATATGCCGCTCCGCGAAAAAACTAGAATCTGGGGTACAACTCCTAGTGTTTTATGAAGCTCTTCAGGGGGTGCTCCAAAAAACTCTAGAAGCTGGAGTTAGGTGGAAATTACCCACCACTGCCACCAGTAAGTGGATACCCATTCGTTTCTCCCCCTCAACCAATCAAATAGATCCTTTCCACCAAATTTCTCATTCTTGAAGCTGGAGCTAGATGGCAGCCAAACATTCTCTTTGGTAGTACTACAACTTCTAGATGAAACTGCTCCAAAGTGAATTTAGTGAAGCGAAACCGATTTTTGTGAAGCGGAGCAGTCCCAAACAGGTCCTTTATAGCGTCGAACGAACTAGTGGGCCGATTGCAGATACAGCCCAGCTACGAGCGCTGCGGGCGCCAGTTCTCCTAACCGGCGCTGAAAGCGCGGATTAGGAGCTCCCAGGATTTGATCCCTGCCCTTCTTAGCGTTAGCTTGCTCTACTAGCCACAAGAATGAGATGCGTCCTGTAGCTGAGGCGAGTAAAACCGGGTTTCCATTTGTTTTCATGGTTTTTTTTCTTTCCGTTTATTCTTCGGTTTTTTCGTTTACTTTTTTTGTTTAGTTTTCCTTTTTCCTTTTTTTTTGCTTTCTTTTGTTTATTTCTTCTCCTCGTTTTGTTTCTTTTTCTGTTTTCCTTTAAATGCTTGTTCGTCATTTTCTCAAATAATTATCAACATTTTTTCAAATACTTGTTCAACATTTTTTTAAATAATTGTTCAACCTTTTTCAAATACTTGTTCAACATTTCTATATACATAATCAACATTTTTCAAATATTTGTACAACATTTTGTCAAATACTTTTCAAAAATTTTAAATACTTGTTCAACATTTTCCTAAATACTTGTTCAACAATTTTCGAGTACTTGTTCAACAGTTTTATATACATGATCAACATTTTTTCAAATACTTGTCAACATTTTTTCAACTACCTGTTCAACATTTTTCAAATTTTTGTTCAACATTTTTAAATGCTTTTTCAACGTTTTTATATGCACGATAAACATTTGTTTTCAAATACTTGTACGATAGTTTTTCAAATACTTGTCAACATTTGTTTTAACCAGTACAACATTTTTCAAATGCTTGCTGAAGTTTTTTAAATACTTGTTCAACATTTCTATATACATGATCAACATTTTTTCAAATACTCATACAATATTTTTTCAAATACTTGTCAGCATTTTTTTTCAAATACCTGTTCAACATTTTTGAAATTCTAATTCAAAATTTTTAAATACTTGTTCAACATTTTTATATAAATGATCTAAATTATTTTCAATACTTGTATAATAGTTTTTCAAATATGTGTTCAACATTTTTCAAATAATTGTACAATATTTTATAAATATACGTTCAACATTTTTCAAACACTTTTCCTACATTTTTAAATATTCTTTCAATATTTTGAAAATGTTTGTGGAAGAGTGTTTTTCTTTAATTTATATATTTTAAAGTATAAGAAAAACTACAAAAATAAAAGCCAAAAAGAACGCAGTAAACGTAAAAAAAATTGAGAATGCGCCCTCTAGCGGACCTGGGCCAGTTCATGTGCACTTCCTCTTGACGCGAGCGCTGCCCCCATTGTCGCTGAACGCGAGGAATAGAAGCGCGCTAGCGAGTCTGGCTTCAGACTCGCTGAAGGGGCGAGCACGCTGGGCTGGCCCACAAGCATCTAAAGCCACAGCTCTTTTCTGGGTTTTTTGTTTTATGTTTTCTGTTTTCATCTTTAGTTTATTTTTGTACATTTGTTTGTACTAAAATATATTCTAAATATGTATTGCCAAAACATACTTTTCAAAAGTGTTGAACATTTGTATAAAAACGTTGAACAAGTGTTTGGAAAATGTTGAACAAATATTTGAAAAATATTGAACAATTATTTCAAAAATGTTGATCATGTATATAAAAATGTTGAACAAATATTTTAAAAAATATTTATCATGTATACAAAAATGTTGAACAATTATTTGAAAAATGTTGAACGAGTACTTAAGAAAATATTGATCATGTATATAAAAATGTTAAACAAGTATATGAAAAATGTCGAACAAGTACTTGAAGAAATGTCGAACAAATAGTTGAAAAAATGTTGAACAAATATATCAATGTAGAATGAAAAACAAGAAACAAAAAAACCAAAAAAAATAAACAAAAGGAAAAGGAAAATAAAAAAACTGAAGAAACTAATGAAAAAACCGAGAGAAGAAGAAGAAACAAAAAAACAGACCTTATATACATGGGAACCAGTAGTACGCGATCCGCCTTATATACATGGATACCTCATCAACCATGTCGAATGTTATGTCATGTTAGAGGACTCTGGCCTATAGTAATCAATATTTTTTTTTCAAATATAATTTGCAAGTCATTTAACCTATTCACCATGAAAGTGCAACCATGGCGCAATATAGGCTTGGCGCACATATATTTAGCCCACATGTGCAAAATACGTAAAAATATATTCAGAAGCAATTACATTAATGTAAGATTCTTCCGAGGGAACAATGGTTTTTGTCGATCTGCACATGATAAGCCTAGGGAACGAGGAAGCATAGAAAGACAACTAATAGGTCGGTGGGCTATATAAGATGGAAAACAACAAGATAAACTATTTCCTTTTTGAGAATAGAATCCCATGCCACCCTGCTTGGTGTTTATCGCATATGTCACTTGATGGCTGGAAGGTATACAAGGTTAGTTCATATGGAAAGAGAGGTAAACCAAGTTAGGTCTAATTCCAGGGAACATGGTCAATTGGGATGCATGTTAAATGAGATCAAGGTAGTTTTGTGGAAGTTAATTGCTAAACCAGTTGTGTCTATGAAATCTTCTGGATATGGGAACACAACACAATGTTGCAGCAGATGGGATGTTTGCACTTGTGAGAATTGGGATATCATTGGTGTATATAACACAACAGTAGGAGACGGTTGATGGGGATGTGCGATGAGTTCAGGAGAGAATATATGATGGATAAGCTGACGAGTACATCTGCTACAATGAAGAATAAGTAGGGAGAAAGAGGGCCTCCTTATAGTAAACTACTTATACAAGGGATCCAAGGTCCTAGCATATGTTAAACAAGATGGTCATTCCGCACATCGTTAGGATGTATTTAATCATTACACATTATCCATATTCAAAACCACAATGTTCTAGGGTGTGGAGAAGGGAATCTAGACATTTGGATTCAAAGGTTCTTTTTAAGTCAAGTATTATTACAATGGTGGTGCCTTTATTTTTAGCTGTGGTGTTATAGATCTCCTACACAGAAAAAGTGACCTGAGAGGGACCAGTTTGATCTCCAGGGACATGTAGTGGTGTGATAGGTTGTAATTCATATGTTAGAACTTTTGCAATGTCTTTTGTAAGGCAGTTCTTGAGGAAAGTATGTAAGTGAGCTTCTGGTGTGGCTTTGTTGACTTACGTAGTATTTCAACATGTACTCGACTTAGACTAGAGGTGACAACTTTTTGTTATAGAAGTCAATGAATGCCACTCTAATATTCTATTTGGTGAATCTCCAATGTTATTATTTCGAAAACTATGCCCAAAGCTGATAAGGCCAGGAATAGCTGTGGGTTTCATGACTAGCAAGTCAATGTTAATTTCTTGTTTCGATAGTGTTGATCTATGTTCCTTGGTTGGGCTGGGGTTCTAGATACATATCTCATAGGGAAAAAAAATCCATGATGGAGAGTTGGTGCCTACGACAGGGTACTAAGAAATTAGAATTTACAATTTTTCTAATGTCAAGAAAGTTCAATCCCATTTAGCTCATTGGCAGTTACTTATTGTTGCGTAATATCTAAGAAGCAAAAAAATTGAAAATATCCCGTGTTTACGTCCCATTGAATGGAAGCTTTGACTTCGCCTTGTTGTTTCCTATAGGAAACATTCTCTCTCCTTGTGCGTTTAGTATCTGGATAACGACACGCTTAAGAGCTAACTCTTAGTAGGATAGTAATCAAATGTCCTCAGTTTTATTCAATATGGAGATAACCCCTTTGTAGTTATTTTCTCTCAGATTTGCAGGGAGAAGAATTTGTGCCATTTTTAAGTGCAAGGCGTTATCTCTTTAGGGAAGCTACCAATGCAGACAAGATGTCTCAATGCTGATGGGCCAAAAATTTCACGCCGCTGGATTGTGGGTGAGGGAGTCCTGGACTAAGGGGTCCTCGAGCGTCCAGCCTGTTGGACATGGGCTGAACTAACGGGCTGTGAAGATATAAGACCGAAGACTCTACCCGTGTCTGGATGGGACTCTCCTTGGCATGGAAGGCAAGCTTGGCGACCAAATATGAAGATTCCTTTATCTGTAACCGACTTTGTACAACCCTAGTCCCCTCCGGCGTCTATATAAACCGGAGGGCTTAGTCCGAAGGACAAATATAGTCAAACAGGCTAGACTTCTAGGGTTTTAGCCATTACGATCTCGTGGTAGATCAAATCTTGTAATACTCATATTCATCAAGATCAATCAAGCAGGAAGTAGGGTATTACCTCCATAGAGAGGGCCCGAACCTGGGTAAACACCGTGTCCCCTGTGTCCTGTTACCATCGACCTTAGACGCACAGTTCGGGACCCCCTACCTGAGATCCGCCGGTTTTGACACCGACATTGGTGCTTTCATTGAGAGTTCCACTGTGCCGTCCTCAAAAAGGTTAGATGGCCCCTTCAATCAGCTACAACAATGCTATCCAAGGAGAAGTCTTCCTCCCGGGACAGATCTTTGTGTTCGGAGGCTTCGCACTACCGGCCAACTCGCTTGGCCATCTGGAGCAGATCGATAGCTACGCCCGTGGCCGTCAGGTCAGATTCGGGAGCTTGAACTACGTCGTGGATATCCGCAGAGACTTGGTCTTCGACGGATTCGAGACCACGGCAGCCGCCCCCCATCACCATGATGAACATGACTTAAATCTGTCATCGGACCATACCCAGGAGATAGCACCTATAACTGCTCTGGCCTTAGATCTGATGCAGATCGCGCCATCCGAAGACGGGAAGCTCAACCCTGCCACGGATGCTGCAGTCCCAGTGGCGTCAGAGTTGCACACAGACCCAACCTCAAGTGGAATCTGTGTTGCCGGAGCCTCAGACTCATTTTCGGCTACATGTTTCGAACCATGTGCGTCCACGTACGTCGAGCTCGATCAGTCATCAATCGTTGGATTCAGCTCCGCGGACATTTTTCGGCACTCGCCTTTGGGCGACGTGTTAAACTCATTAAAAGCACTATCCTTAGTGGGAGGCTCACAACCGAATTATATCCGGTTTGAATTGGAGGCTGATGACGGAGAATTTCTCTTCCCACCCACCGCCCACTTCATAGCCGCTGTCGAAGATTTAACCGACATGCTCGATTACGGCTCCGAAGACATCGACAGTATGGACGACAATGCCGAAGAGGAGCAGGGTCAAAACCCACCGTTTACCGGACGCTGGACGACCACCTCTTCTTATGACGTGTACATGGTGGATACACCTGAAAGAACTAACGACGATGACAAAGAAGATCCAGTTGAGGATGAACCTCCTGTGATACAGCCAAAACGCCGGCGTCAGCGGCGCCGCTCTAAGTCACGTCGTGGAAAAGACAGCAATACTGGCATGGGAGAAAAAAATACTCCAGACGATGCTGAAGATAATGAAGACCCCGCGGAGATAACTTTCGAACAGGAGGAACGGGAAAACGGGCTAGTTAGCCCTGATGAACAGGCCATACACGACGACTCGGAGGACAGTAATTATCTTTCACTCTCCGAGGGTGAGGTGAGCCTTGGCAACGAGGATTTTATCGTGCCTGAGGAACCTCTCGAGCAGGAGCACTTTAAGCGCCGGCTAATAGCCACCGCAAGGAGCCTAAAAAAGAAGCAGTAGCAACTTCAAGCTGACCAAGATGTGCTCAACGATAGATGGACTAATGTCCTAGCAGCCGAATAATACTGCCTCAAGTGCCCAGCCAAAAGTTACCCGAAGCGCAAATTGCTACCTCAGTTTGATGATGAGGCGCCGGAGCCCGCACCATCATCGCACAATGCGGCTGACCGACCACCACGCGGTCGGGATAAAGCGGCTGTGACGCCTCCGATTCAATCGTACACTAATCATGCACGCAAACGTGTACGATCAAGATCAGGGACTCACGGGAAGATATCACAACACAACTCTAAAAACATAAATAAGTCATACAAGCATCATAATACAAGCCAGGGGCCTCGAGGGCTCGAATACAAGTGCTCGATCATAGACGAGTCAGCGGAAGCAACAATTTCTGAGTACAGACATAAGTTAAACAAGTTTGCCTTAAGAAGGCTAGCACAAACTGGGATACAAATCGAAAGAGGCGTAGGCCTCCTGCCTGGGATCCTCCTAACTACTCCTGGTCGTCGTCAGCAGCCTGCACGTAGTAGTAGGCACCTCCAGTGTAATAGTCGTCATCGACGGTGGCGTCTGGCTCCTGGGCTCCAGCATCTGGTTGCGACAACCAGAAAGAAAGGAAAGGGGGAAAAAGGGGGGAGAAATCAACCGTGAGTACTCATCCAAAGTACTCGCAAGCAAGGAGCTACACTACATATGCATGGGTATATGTGTAAAGGGCCATATCAGTGGACTGAACTGCAGAATGCCAGAATAAGAGGGGGATAGCTAATCCTGTCGAAGACTACGCTTCTGGCAGCCTCCGTCTTGCAGCATGTAGAAGAGAGTAGATTGAAGTCCTCCAAGTAGCATCTCCAAGTAGCATCTCCAAGTAGCATCTCCAGTAGCATCGCATAGCATAATCCTACCCGGCAATCCTCTCCTCGTCGCCCTGTTAGAGAGCGATCACCGGGTTGTATCTGGCACTTGGAAGGGTGTGTTTTATTAAGTATCCGGTCCTAGTTGTCATAAGGTCAAGGTACAACTCCGGGTCGTTCTTTTACCGAGGGACACGGCTATTCAAATAGATAAACTTCCCTGCAGGGGTGCACCACATAACCCAACACGCTCGATCCCATTTGGCCGGACACACTTTCCTGGGTCATGCCCGGCCTCGGAAGATCAACACGTTGCAGCCCCACCTAGGCACAACAGAGAGGTCAGCCCGCCGGTCTAAATCCTATGCACGCAGGGGTCCGGGCCCATCGCCCATTGCACACCTGCACGTTGCGTACGCGGCCGGTGAGCAGACCTAGCAACCTCCATTACAAAGGAAGTTGCGTTAACGCAGTCCAACCCGGCGCGCGCCGCTCCGTCGTTGACGTCAAGAAGGCTTCGGCTGATACCACGACGTCGGGATACCCATAACTACTCCCGCGTAGATGGTTAGTGCGTATAGACCAAATGGCCAGACTCAGATCAAATACCAAGATCTCGTTAAGCGTGTTATTATGAAGCAATCGCGGACGCCGACCAGGGCCAGGCCCACCTGTCTCCTAGGTAGTCTCAACCTGCCCTATCGCTTCGCCACAAAGTAACAGTCGGGGGCCGTCGGGAACCCAGGCCCACCTCTACCGGGATGGAGCCACCTGTCCTTTCAGCCCCCACATCGGGATCACTTGCGGGTACTCAACGAGCTGACCCGACTTTAGTCACCATCTGTATAATATGTATGTATGTATAGTATATACCCGTGATCACCTCCCGAGTGATCACGGCCCAATAGTATAGCAAGGCAGACTGACAAGAATGTAGGGCCAATGATGATAAACTAGCATCAACAGATGTAGCAACAATGTCAGGCTATGCATCAGAATAGGATCAACGGAAAGCAGTAACATGCTACACTACTCTAATGCAAGCAGTATAGAGGAGAATAGGCGATATCTGGTGATCAAGGGTGGGGGCTTGCCTGGTTGCTCAGACAAGAAGGAGGGGTCGTCGGTGACGTAGTCGACCACAGGGGCATCAGCATCGTCACGGGGTCTACCGGAGAGAAGAGGGGGGGAGAAACAGTAAATACATAGCAAGCAAGTGCATAACAGGACAACAAGCAGAGCTAGACGTGTTCTATCGCGGTATGAGGTGATATGGGTGAAGGGGGGGAAACATCCGGGAAAGTATCCCCGGTGTTCCGTGTTTTCGGACAGATGAATCGGAGGTGAAATGTTGCAGGTTCACTATGCTAGGGACGCGTGGCGGATGAACGGGTTGCGTATCCGGATCCGTCTCGTCGTTCTGAGCAACTTTCATGTTGAAAATAATTTAATCCGAGTTACGGATTAAAAGATATGATTTTCTAAAGATTTTAATAATTTCTGGAATTTAATTAATTATTTAATTTAATTCGAAAATGTATTTATGACATCAGCATGATGTCATGCTGACGTCAGCAGTCAACAGGGTTGACTGGTCAACCTGACGTGTGGGTCCCGGATGTCATACTCTGTTTATTCTAATTAGGGTTTAACAAATCTAATTACTGTCTAATTAATTAACAATAGTTAATTAGGTTACCTAAGCAGGATTAATTTAGTTAATTAATTAATTAATTAATTAAATTTATTACTATTATTATTATTTTTAATCCCCTTTTTTTTATAAAACCGTTCTAGGGGCGGGGCCCCGTTGTCAATGGCCCAAAGGGACCAAACGGGCGCTGGCACAGGCGGGTTACGGGCGCTGGGCATGCGGGCACTGGCCGCAGCTCGCCCGTGTGTGGCTGGGCGCCGACGCGGGGCGGGCGCGGGGGGTGGCAGCAGCGAGGCCACGGTGGGGTGGAGTGCGGCGGCAAGTGGCGACGGTAGCAGGGTGGAGCGGGATGATGAGGCGATAGGCGTGCGCGCACGGTGGCGCGTCGGGCGGGGTTAGGCGCGGGCCAGGCGAGGCCAGTGCGTGGTGACCTCGGTGCAGGGGCTACTCGGGGCGGCGGAGCACGAGGAGGGGCCAGCAGCGGTGGCGGGGCTCGTGGCCAGCCGTGGGGACGCGAACACGGTCGCCGTGGCGGCAAGTGCGTCGGGATAGAGGGGAAGAGGAGGAGAGGGGGGTTCGTTGCTCACCCCCGTTGCAGGGGATCTGGGGCGGCGAGGCTCGTTGGAGCCGTTGAGGAGGAAGACAGCGACGAGTAGGCGACGGAGAGGACGACGGGGAGGCAGTCCGGCGATGGCGTCCGGCGAGGTCCAAGCGGGGCGGCGGTGGCCGCGGCGTCTGCAGCCTTCGGGCACGATCTTGAGCAAGGGGAAGGGCGAGGGAGAGACGACAGGACGGCGCCGACGGGGTTCGACGAGCGCCTGGCGATGGGGAACGGCGGGGTAAGCAGCGGGGCGCCGGCGCCGAGGTTGTTGCCCTGATCCAGAAGGGGATCGAGGAGTGGGGGAGCGAGGCATGTGGGGAGAGTGGGGGGATCGATCCCGATCCAAGGGATTCGGGGGAGGGAGTGGAGCGAGTGGGGGTTAGGGTTTCGGTTTAGTAGGGCTATGGGAATATAGGCCAGGGGGTAGTGGGCTGTCCGGCCGGTTGACTAGCTGGGCCGGCTGGCCCAGTGGGGGGGGGGGGCTACCTTTTTCTTGTTTGTTTTTTCTCTCTCTTGTATTTTCTTTTATTTATTTACTTTTCTGTTTTAAATCATTTTGAATCATTTAGGCATTTTATAAAAATGTGTTTACTACACCATATTTATCTATGTAATATTTAATACAGAACGAACATTTTTATTTTAATGTTTGAAAACTTTTATTGTTCACTAAACTTTGAATTTGAATTTAGGACCGGTTTTGATCTAACGATAGATTAGCAGTAGTAATCGTGGTGACATTGCACCATTAGCGCGGGATCACTGTAGCTTAATTATCCGGGCGTCACAATTCTCCTCCACTACAAGAAATCACGTCCCGAGATTTAGGAGGGGAGTAAGGGGGAAAGTTCTGGTTACGGTATTCTAACGGATCTTCTCGGTCTTGGTTGCTCTTCTCGAAGAGGTGGATCCACTACGTTGAAGTCTTCATTTCTCTTCTCCAGGTCATCATGATGGAGCCGTCATCCTTTATTCAGGATCTCCAATGTACTAACGAATCAATAAGGGCAGCTCGGCTACGACAAAAATGCTTATGAGGGAACAATCTGGGGTTAACCCAAGAATGAGCATAAGAGTATCTCTCGAGTTGAACATATAAAATACATCGAGAGTAAGGTACGAAGGTACAATAAGAGGTTCCAAGCGAATAGATAGTTGCTCGAGGTCTGAACCAGGGTGAGAAAGGGGTTCAGAGCAACGAGAGTAAGGATTGCGTCTGATACCAGAATAGAACACTAGGAAGGTGGCCCGTGAATTAAATACGAAGCCAAGCGTGAGGAATAACCATTATAAACAGGGTTGTACAGGAGAGTCAGGTTTCGATCCTGTGGAACTGTGGGTTATGGGCCCACCATGTGGGTTAAAAGAAGGAAGGACGGTGATATCTTGCACGATCATGTAAGCAAGGCATGTAAGAGAATAGTCTGTCAGTTATGTCGGCAACAATGTCTGTACCAAAGACGGGGAACAAAGAGCAATTTTCCTACTTGTTGAACGAGGCGAACCAATTGGCAAAGTTATCACCCGTCGATGGTTACCGGAATGTCACCAACAATAGTAACAGGATCTTACAGACAGAGTGATACAACAAGGTGCCTACCTAAGCAGGGAATTATCTCTGCTTAGTTAAGTCAGCATATAAGAGAGGTTAAACAAAACAATGGAAGGGGAAATGTGTTTACACACATTTTACAAGGGTATATCCTTCCCAAGGACAAGTGGAGCATGATATCCTGATAGGATATAATGTAGAAAACCTGGTAGGTAAGGGGAGGGAAATTTCATGACATTACCCATACAACGGTGTTTGGATAATTGAGCAGGAAACATTTAGCATTGGGCTTCAAATGTTCTTGTTGAAAATCGGAGTACCACAGACATGCTTCGAGATAGCATTGACATGGTCTTCAAGCCAAGGTCAGACTTTCGATACACAAACGATCCATCAGGATAAACTTATTAAACAAGGCATTCAATTCCCTCATGGAAAAAAGGTTAACCTTGTTAAAAAGGAAACAATAACACTAGGTCCTTCGGCCAGGTGTGCCAGGAATGACATCACCTTACCGGGTCATAAAAGACCAATGTTATAACTCTTGGAAACATGTTCCAACCATCATATCTGACCGAGATTCAGATCTGATTGGTGTCAGGATACCTCAGACTCAGGATGCCTGAGAAGAAAGGTGCAACACAAATTGACGGGATGACACTATAAGATTCTCGGGAAATGAACTATGAAGTGATTTCCGTTAACAAGAGTTCATCATTAACCCAAGGAGAGGACAAGGAGGTGGCTGATGAACTCAGCGACAATTCACCAAAATTTCCAAAGGATGGATTTCCACCATTACGTGAACAAGGAGATAACATTTGTCAGATCAAAATGATATATTGATGTATGCTTGAGGAAAACATACACAATTTAACAATGGTTGAAAGGTGCGCCCGAAATATGGGCTAGGTTGCACGGCTAACCTGGAATGGTGATTCAATAATCAATAGTCTAAGAATGAACGGCCGACCATTAACTTCAAAGCAATAGGGTTGCTAGATAGGCAGAATCCAAACAGCACTGTTCACTTGTTGGTACCCCGTTTGGGATCAACGCGAGGACCAAGAAAGAATGGTGATTATGAGAAGTATCACTATAGCAAGAATTCTTAAGAGGTGGAGCAATCCTCACAACATTCTTGACATCAAAGATGGTAATACTCCGCGGTAGAATCATAACATAAGTTGGATAACAAGGAACTCAAGGTACAACACAAAACAGGAACGAATTTTGTGTTGGAGGGAATGCAATAATGTTGTGGATGATAACCCAAACCATCGAGGGCAAAGGATGCTATTTCTCATCAAGAATTCGATAGATATCTTGGAAGACCTCAGAATGTTGATGATGATCACGACACATTTGTCGAGAGGTTTCGAGAAGATGTAACTGATCGGTGATGACATCAAGTCAACGGAAATGATGAAGCCAAAAGTCATTGGGACCATGGGTATGACACAAACTCGAAATCAAGCTTGCGGCTCAAGGACAAACGATATGATGAGGAAGATCGATTGTAAGATTAGCTCACCGTCGAAATTTGTGCTCCGAGAAGGACCCGGTAGCACAGTTAAAAATTAGCACAATGATATAGCCAATCAGGCTAGGAATGGCGTGATCGGGTACAAACTCGTAAGTAAAGAAGATTACTAAAAGTTGTTGAACCGTAGTGCGGACTCGGTTCAGTTATCGGTGTCTTTGAGTGTTTAATAACTCAAAGCCCGTTAAAAATTGGAATGAGTGAGGATGTAGTACTTGATGGAGAACTCATAAGAAGTTATGCAGTCCCGTGATGATCTCGAGATACCAGGGTGTAATACTCGACGAAAGATCAAAGTAAAGGTTGGACGGGTGTATTGATCCACAGAAGACAAGTGCTTAAACTTGCCCGAGAAATGGGATCAAAGAAGAACAAAAGGTCGAAACCACGATTGCAAAGGATCAATTCACCGATACCAAGGATATTATATCAAGGAAATAGTTATTATTACAAGAGGATTCCATGATAGGATCTACTTCGTGTCCATGGGCATGAACACAAAGGTTCAAGGTCGACTCCCACTTCTCCAAAGCATAACCTTACAGTCACTTCTCGTTTCGATAATGGCATTAGTGTTGAAAGTTTTACTTGGTGAAATACCAGATGAGTATGACCCGTGAAAACTTCCGAGTTCACACATATTAAGGAAGGCATAGCAGGGCATCTTAGGAACATATACCACAAACTTCGGGGTAAATAATACAAGCTCAAAAGTAGAGTATTGTTCAAAAGCAGATGATACAATTTACCAAAAGCATTATATACCCATGGAAAGGCTCTCAAGGTTATTCAATATGAAGGACACTGTCGGATAAAATCCAACAAAGGAACCGATGGTCCACAAGGGATCTGATGTGAGCATCAGTACTCAACCAGAGGAAGAAGAAGGCACGTGCATCATATTATAGAACATCTGAATAATTCGATGCTTAGATAACAAAGGACTTACGATTTCCAAAACAAAGGATCAAAGGTAGTCGCTCTGATCAAGGATGGATAATTTGGATAGACCAGAGGCACAATTGGCGATAAATAGTTTGGTCGAGAACCAGCTCATGTTCAAAAATGATGTCTGAGCCAGAAAGATAATTTAGAAGGGTTGATAGATGATTGTGTGCATTCGCACACATGTTGAATGAATAGGATCAAAATGACGGTGTCAGAAGATACTAGTGAATATTGCCAGATATATGGGAAGCATCCATAATGCTAGTAGACAAGTATTTGCAGAGCAATAAAGCTGCTAAGGATTTTTTTGAAGATTGAATAGTATTTCAAAGGCTTTTGTGAAACACCTGAACAACTGGGATGAGCGGATACTCGGAAGGTGCGAGAAATTATTCTTAGGGGTATTCAGCTGGCAAAGAACTGCAAGGCAGTAGGCACAAAATATTCTCGGGGTATCTTGTAATAACAAGATCGACTGGGAATAAAAGTAAGCACGACAGGTGTAAGTATTTATCCATAGGGATATTTCGGTGGTAGGGAATTGCAAAAGCAACGAGCACAAGGTCTCGAGAGAAAATCAGAGAGTATCTCCAAAATCTTCTGGTGCAGCCGGCGATCATCTGGACTGAAGGGGCTCTCCGGAGAAAAGTATTTTTGAGAACCTAAAGTTAGATTTTAGTAAAAATTGTTTAACCCGAATAGAAGAGAGTTCAGAATCCCGGAGTAAAGATCGAGGAGTAAAAGATCCTAATACCACCCAATGGCGACGTGGGCCCATGGGCCGCACAGTCAGGTTAGTAAAAGTTTTGCAATGTCTAGACTCGACTTCGGCCAAAGAGTGTGGAAGGGGGATTCCTACAGGCAGTCGGCTCTGATACCAACTTGTGACGCCCCCGATTCAATCGTACACTAATCATGCACGCAAACGTGTACGATCAAGATCAGGGACTCACGGGAAGATATCACAACACAACTCTAAAAACATAAATAAGTCATACAAGCATCATAATACAAGCCAGGGGCCTCGAGGGCTCGAATACAAGTGCTCGATCATAGACGAGTCAGCGGAAGCAACAATTTCTGAGTACAGACATAAGTTAAACAAGTTTGCCTTAAGAAGGCTAGCACAAACTGGGATACAGATCGAAAGAGGCGTAGGCCTCCTGCCTGGGATCCTCCTAACTACTCCTGGTCGTCGTCAGCAGCCTGCACGTAGTAGTAGGCACCTCCAGTGTAGTAGTCGTCATCGACGGTGGCGTCTGGCTCCTGGGCTCCAGCATCTGGTTGCGACAACCAGAAAGAAAGGAAAGGGGGAAAAAGGGGGGAGAAAGCAACCGTGAGTACTCATCCAAAGTACTCGCAAGCAAGGAGCTACACTACATATGCATGTGTATATGTGTAAAGGGCCATATCAGTGGACTGAACTGCAGAATGCCAGAATAAGAGGGGGATAGCTAATCCTGTCGAAGACTACGCTTCTGGCAGCCTCCGTCTTGCAGCATGTAGAAGAGAGTAGATTGAAGTCCTCCAAGTAGCATCTCCAAGTAGCATCTCCAAGTAGCATCTCCAGTAGCATCGCATAGCATAATCCTACCCGGCAATCCTCTCCTCGTCGCCCTGTTAGAGAGCGATCACCGGGTTGTATCTGGCACTTGGAAGAGTGTGTTTTATTAACTATCCGGTTCTAGTTGTCATAAGGTCAAGGTACAACTCCGGGTCGTCCTTTTTCCGAGGGACACGGCTATTCGAATAGATAAACTTCCCTGCAGGGGTGCACCACATAACCCAACACGCTCGATCCCATTTGGCCAGACACACTTTCCTGGGTCATGCCCGGCCTCGGAAGATCAACACGTCGCAGCCCCACCTAGGCACAACAGAGAGGTCAGCCCGCCGGTCTAAATCCTATGCGCGCAGGGGTCTGGGCCCATCGCCCATTGCACACCTGCATGTTGCGTACACGGCAGGTGAGCAGACCTAGCAACCTCCATTACAAAGGAAGTTGCGTTAACGCAGTCCAAACCGGCGCGCGCCGCTCCGTCGCTGACGTCAAGAAGGCTTCGGCTGATACCACAATGTCGGGATACCCATAACTAATCCCGCGTAGATGGTTAGTGCATATAGACCAAATGGCCAGACTCAGATCAAATACCAAGATCTCGTTAAGCGTGTTATTATGAAGCAACCACGGACGCCGACCAGGGCCAGGCCCACCTGTCTCCTAGGTAGTCTCAACCTGCCCTGTCGCTCCGCCACAAAGTAACAGTCGGGGGCTGTCGGGAACCCAGGCCCACCTCTACCGGGATGGAGCCACCTGTCCTTTCAGCCCCCACATCGGGATCACTTGCGGGTACTCAACGAGCTGACCCGACTTTAGTCACCATCTGTATAATATGTATGTATGTATAGTATATACCCGTGATCACCTCCCGAGTGATCACGGCCCAATAGTATAGCAAGGCAGACTGACAAGAATGTAGGGCCAATGATGATAAACTAGCATCAACAGATGTAGCAACAATGTCAGGCTATGCATCAGAATAGGATCAACGGAAAGCAGTAACATGCTACACTACTCTAATGCAAGCAGTATAGAGGAGAATAGGCGATATCTGGTGATCAAGGGTGGGGGCTTGCCTGGTTGCTCAGACAAGAAGGAGGGGTCGTCGGTGACGTAGTCGACCACAGGGGCATCAGCATCGTCACGGGGTCTACCGGAGAGAAGAGGGAGGGAGAAACAGTAAATACATAGCAAGCAAGTGCATAACAGGACAACAAGCAGAGCTAGACGTGTTCTATCGCGGTATGAGGTGATACGGGTGAAGGGGGGAAACATCCGGGAAAGTATCCCCGGTGTTCCGTGTTTTCGGACAGATGAACCGGAGGTGAAATGTTGCAGGTTCACTATGCTAGGGACGCGTGGCGGATGAACGGGCTGCGTATCCGGATCCGTCTCGTCGTTCTGAGCAACTTTCATGTTGAAAATCATTTAATCCGAGTTACGGATTAAAAGATATGATTTTCTAAAGATTTTAATAATTTCTGGAATTTAATTAATTATTTAATTTAATTCGAAAATGTATTTATGACATCAGCATGATGTCATGCTGACGTCAGCAGTCAACAGGGTTGACTGGTCAACCTGACGTGTGGGTCCCGCATGTCATACTCTGTTTATTCTAATTAGGGTTTAACAAATCTAATTACTGTCTAATTAATTAACAGTAGTTAATTAGGTTACCTAAGCAGGATTAATTTAGTTAATTAATTAATTAATTAATTAAATTTATTACTATTATTATTATTTTTAATCCCCTTTTTTTTATAAAACCGTTCTAGGGGCGGGGCCCCGTTGTCAATGGCCCAAAGGGACCAAACGGGCGCTGGCACAGGCGGGTTACGGGCGCTGGGCATGCGGGCACTGGCCGCAGCTCGCCCGTGTGTGGCTGGGCGCCGACGCGGGGCGGGCGCGGGGGGTGGCAGCAGCGAGGCCACGGTGGGGTGGAGTGCGGCGGCAAGTGGCGACGGTAGCAGGGTGGAGCGGGATGATGAGGCGATAGGCGTGCGCGCACGGTGGCGCGTCGGGCGGGGTTAGGCGCGGGCCAGGCGAGGCCAGTGCGTGGTGACCTCGGTGCAGGGGCTACTCGGGGCGGCGGAGCACGAGGAGGGGCCAGCAGCGGTGGCGGGGCTCGTGGCCAGCCGTGGGGACGCGAACACGGTCGCCGTGGCGGCAAGTGCGTCGGGATAGAGGGGAAGAGGAGGAGAGGGGGGTTCGTTGCTCACCCCCGTTGCAGGGGATCTGGGGCGGCGAGGCTCGTTGGAGCCGTTGAGGAGGAAGACAGCGACGAGTAGGCGACGGAGAGGACGACGGGGAGGCAGTCCGGCGATGGCGTCCGGCGAGGTCCAAGCGGGGCGGCGGTGGCCGCGGCGTCTGCAGCCTTCGGGCACGATCTTGAGCAAGGGGAAGGGCGAGGGAGAGACGACAGGACGGCGCCGACGGGGTCCGACGAGCGCCTGGCGATGGGGGACGGTGGGGTAAGCAGCGGGGCGCCGGCGCCGAGGTTGTTGCCCTGATCCAGAAGGGGATCGAGGAGTGGGGGAGCGAGGCATGTGGGGAGAGTGGGGGGATCGATCCCGATCCAAGGGATTCGGGGGAGGGAGTGGAGCGAGTGGGGGTTAGGGTTTCGGTTTAGTAGGGCTATGGGGATATAGGCCAGGGGGTAGTGGGCTGTCCGGCCGGTTGACTAGCTGGGCCGGTTGGCCCAGTGGGGGGGGGCTACCTTTTTCTTGTTTGTTTTTTTTCTCTCTTGTATTTTCTTTTATTTATTTACTTTTCTGTTTTAAATCATTTTGAATCATTTAGGCATTTTATAAAAATGTGTTTACTACACCATATTTATCTATGTAATATTTAATACAGAACGAACATTTTTATTTTAATGTTTGAAAACTTTTATTGTTCACTAAACTTTGAATTTGAATTTAGGACCGGTTTTGATCTAACGATAGATTAGCAGTAGTAATCGTGGTGACATTGCACCATTAGCGCCGGATCACTGTAGCTTAATTATCCGGGCGTCACAATTCTCCTCCACTACAAGAAATCACGTCCCGAGATTTAGGAGGGGAGTAAGGGGGAAAGTTCTGGTTACGGTATTCTAACGGATCTTCTCGGTCTTGGTTGCTCTTCTCGAAGAGGTGGATCCACTACGTTGAAGTCTTCATTTCTCTTCTCCAGGTCATCATGATGGAGCCGTCATCCTTTATTCAGGATCTCCAATGTACTAACGAATCAATAAGGGCAGCTCGGCTACGACAAAAATGCTTATGAGGGAACAATCTGGGGTTAACCCAAGAATGAGCATAAGAGTATCTCTCGAGTTGAACATATAAAATACATCGAGAGTAAGGTACGAAGGTACAATAAGAGGTTCCAAGCGGATAGATAGTTGCTCGAGGTCTGAACCAGGGTGAGAAAGGGGTTCAGAGCAACTAGAGTAAGGATTGCGTCTGATACCAGAATAGAACACTAGGAAGGTGGCCCGTGAATTAAATACGAAGCCAAGCGTGAGGAATAACCATTATAAACAGGGTTGTACAGGAGAGTCGGGTTTCGATCCTGTGGAACTGTGGGTCATGGGCCCACCATGTGGGTTAAAAGAAGGAAGGACGGTGATATCTTGCACGATCATGTAAGCAAGGCATGTAAGAGAATAGTCTGTCAGTTATGTCGGCAACAATGTCTGTACCAAAGACGGGGAACAAAGAGCAATTTTCCTACTTGTTGAACGAGGCGAACCAATTGGCAAAGTTATCACCCGTCGATGGTTACCGGAATGTCACCAACAATAGTAACAGGATCTTACAGACAGAGTGATACAACAAGGTGCCTACCTAAGCAGGGAATTATCTCTGCTTAGTTAAGTCAGCATATAAGAGAGGTTAAACAAAACAATGGAAGGGGAAATGTGTTTACACACATTTTACAAGGGTATATCCTTCCCAAGGACAAGCGGAGCATGATATCCTGACAGGATATAATGTAGAAAACCTGGTAGGTAAGGGGAGGGAAATTTCATGACATTACCCATACAACGGTGTTTGGATAATTGAGCAGGAAACATTTAGCATTGGGCTTCAAATGTTCTTGTTGAAAATCGGAGTACCACAGACATGCTTCGAGATAGCATTGACATGGTCTTCAAGCCAAGGTCAGACTTTCGATACACAAACGATCCATCAGGATAAACTTATTAAACAAGGCATTCAATTCCCTCATGGAAAAAGGGTTAACCTTGTTAAAAAGGAAACAATAACACTAGGTCCTTCGGCCAGGTGTGCCAGGAATGACATCACCTTACCGGGTCATAAAAGACCAATGTTATAACTCTTGGAAACATGTTCCAACCATCATATCTGACCGAGATTCAGATCTGATTGGTGTCAGGATACCTCAGACTCAGGATGCCTGAGAAGAAAGGTGCAACACAAATTGACGGGATGACACTGTAAGATTCTCGGGAAATGAACTATGAAGTGATTTCCGTTAACAAGAGTTCATCATTAACCCAAGGAGAGGACAAGGAGGTGGCTGATGAACTCAGTGACAATTCACCAAAATTTCCAAAGGATGGATTTCCACCATTACGTGAACAAGGAGATAACATTTGTCAGATCAAAATGATATATTGATGTATGCTTGAGGAAAACATACACAATTTAACAATGGTTGAAAGGTGCGCCCGAAATATGGGCTAGGTTGCACGGCTAACCTGGAATGGTGATTCAATAATCAATAGTCTAAGAATGAACGGCCGACCATTAACTTCAAAGCAATAGGGTTGCTAGATAGGCAGAATCCAAACAGCACTGTTCACTTGTTGGTACCCCGTTTGGGATCAACGCGAGGACCAAGAAAGAATGGTGATTATGAGACGTATCACTATAGCAAGAATTCTTAAGAGGTGGAGCAATCCTCACAACATTCTTGACATCAAAGATGGTAATACTCCGCGGTAGAATCATAACATAAGTTGGATAACAAGGAACTCAAGGTACAACACAAAACAGGAACAAATTTTGTGTTGGAGGGAATGCAATAATGTTGTGGATGATAACCCAAACCATCGAGGGCAAAGGATGCTATTTCTCATCAAGAATTCGATAGATATCTTGGAAGACCTCAGAATGTTGATGATGATCACGACACATTTGTCGAGAGGTTTCGAGAAGATGTAACTGATCGGTGATGACATCAAGTCAACGGAAATGATGAAGCCAAAAGTCATTGGGACCATGGGTATGACACAAACTCGAAATCAAGCTTGCGGCTCAAGGACAAACGATATGATGAGGAAGATCGATTGTAAGATTAGCTCACCATCGAAATTTGTGCTCCGAGAAGGACCCGGTAGCACAGTTAAAAATTAGCACAATGATATAGCCAATCAGGCTAGGAATGGCGTGATCGGGTACAAACTCGTAAGTAAAGAAGATTACTAAAAGTTGTTGAACCGTAGTGCGGACTCGGTTCAGTTATCGGTGTCTTTGAGTGTTTAATAACTCAAAGCCCGTTAAAAATTGGAATGAGTGAGGATGTAGTACTTGATGGAGAACTCATAAGAAGTTATGCAGTCCCGTGATGATCTCGAGATACCAGGGTGTAATACTCGACGAAAGATCAAAGTAAAGGTTGGACGGGTGTATTGATCCACAGAAGACAAGTGCTTAAACTTGCCCGAGAAATGGGATCAAAGAAGAACAAAAGGTCGAAACCACGATTGCAAAGGATCAATTCACCGATACCAAGGATATTATATCAAGGAAATAGTTATTATTACAAGAGGATTCCATGATAGGATCTACTTCGTGTCCATGGGCATGAACACAAAGGTTCAAGGTCGACTCCCACTTCTCCAAAGCATAACCTTACAGTCACTTCTCGTTTCGATAATGGCATTAGTGTTGAAAGTTTTACTTGGTGAAATACCAGATGAGTATGACCCGTGAAAACTTCCGAGTTCACACATATTAAGGAAGGCATAGCAGGGCATCTTAGGAACATATACCACAAACTTCGGGGTAAATAATACAAGCTCAAAAGTAGAGTATTGTTCAAAAGCAGATGATACAATTTACCAAAAGCATTATATACCCATGGAAAGGCTCTCAAGGTTATTCAATATGAAGGACACTGTCGGATAAAATCCAACAAAGGAACCGATGGTCCACAAGGGATCTGATGTGAGCATCAGTACTCAACCAGAGGAAGAAGAAGGCACGTGCATCATATTATAGAACATCTGAATAATTCGATGCTTAGATAACAAAGGACTTACGATTTCCAAAACAAAGGATCAAAGGCAGTCGCTCTGATCAAGGATGGATAATTTGGATAGACCAGAGGCACAATTGGCGATAAATAGTTTGGTCGAGAGCCAGCTCATGTTCAAAAATGATGTCTGAGCCAGAAAGATAATTTAGAAGGGTTGATAGATGATTGTGTGCATTCGCACACATGTTGAATCAATAGGATCAAAATGACGGTGTCAGAAGATACTAGTGAATATTGCCAGATATATGGGAAGCATCCATAATGCTAGTAGACAAGTATTTGCAGAGCAATAAAGCTGCTAAGGATTTTTTTGAAGATTGAATAGTATTTCAAAGGCTTTTGTGAAACACCTGAACAACTGGGATGAGCGGATACTCGGAAGGTGCGAGAAATTATTCTTAGGGGTATTCAGGTGGCAAAGAACTGCAAGGCAGTAGGCACAAAATATTCTCGGGGTATCTTGTAATAACAAGATCGACTGGGAATAAAAGTAAGAACGACAGGTGTAAGTATTTATCCATAGGGATATTTCGGTGGTAGGGAATTGCAAAAGCAACGAGCACAAGGTCTCGAGAGAAAATCAGAGAGTATCTCCAAAATCTTCTGGTGCAGCCGGCGATCATCTGGACTGAAGGGGCTCTCCGGAGAAAAGTATTTTCGAGAACCTAAAGTTAGATTTTAGTAAAAATTGTTTAACCCGAATAGAAGAGAGTTCAGAATCCCGGAGTAAAGATCGAGGAGTAAAAGATCCTAATACCACCCAATGGCGACGTGGGCCCATGGGCCGCACAGTCAGGTTAGTAAAAGTTTTGCAATGTCTAGACTCGACTTCGGCCAAAGAGTGTGGAAGGGGGATTCCTACAGGCAGTCGGCTCTGATACCAACTTGTGACGCCCCCGATTCAATCGTACACTAATCATGCACGCAAACGTGTACGATCAAGATCAGGGACTCACGGGAAGATATCACAACACAACTCTAAAAACATAAATAAGTCATACAAGCATCATAATACAAGCCAGGGGCCTCGAGGGCTCGAATACAAGTGCTCGATCATAGACGAGTCAGCGGAAGCAACAATTTCTGAGTACAGACATAAGTTAAACAAGTTTGCCTTAAGAAGGCTAGCACAAACTGGGATACAGATCGAAAGAGGCGTAGGCCTCCTGCCTGGGATCCTCCTAACTACTCCTGGTCGTCGTCAGCAGCCTGCACGTAGTAGTAGGCACCTCCAGTGTAGTAGTCGTCATCGACGGTGGCGTCTGGCTCCTGGGCTCCAGCATCTGGTTGCGACAACCAGAAAGAAAGGAAGGGGGAACAAGGGGGGAGAAAGCAACCGTGAGTACTCATCCAAAGTACTCGCAAGCAAGGAGCTACACTACATATGCATGTGTATATGTGTAAAGGGCCATATCAGTGGACTGAACTGCAGAATGCCAGAATAAGAGGGGGATAGCTAATCCTGTCGAAGACTACGCTTCTGGCAGCCTCCGTCTTGCAGCATGTAGAAGAGAGTAGATTGAAGTCCTCCAAGTAGCATCTCCAAGTAGCATCTCCAAGTAGCATCTCCAGTAGCATCGCATAGCATAATCCTACCCGGCAATCCTCTCCTCGTCGCCCTGTTAGAGAGCGATCACCGGGTTGTATCTGGCACTTGGAAGGGTGTGTTTTATTAAGTATCCGGTTCTAGTTGTCATAAGGTCAAGGTACAACTCCGGGTCGTCCTTTTTCCGAGGGACACGGCTATTCGAATAGATAAACTTCCCTGCAGGGGTGCACCACATAACCCAACACGCTCGATCCCATTTGGCCAGACACACTTTCCTGGGTCATGCCCGGCCTCGGAAGATCAACACGTCGCAGCCCCACCTAGGCACAACAGAGAGGTCAGCCCGCCGGTCTAAATCCTATGCGCGCAGGGGTCTGGGCCCATCGCCCATTGCACACCTGCACGTTGCGTATGCGGCCGGTGAGCAGACCTAGCAACCTCCATTACAAAGGAAGTTGCGTTAACGCAGTCCAAACCGGCGCGCGCCGCTCCGTCGCTGACGTCAAGAAGGCTTCGGCTGATACCACAATGTCGGGATACCCATAACTAATCCCGCGTAGATGGTTAGTGCGTATAGACCAAATGGCCAGACTCAGATCAAATACCAAGATCTCGTTAAGCGTGTTATTATGAAGCAACCACGGACGCCGACCAGGGCCAGGCCCACCTGTCTCCTAGGTAGTCTCAACCTGCCCTGTCGCTCCGCCACAAAGTAACAGTCGGGGGCTGTCGGGAACCCAGGCCCACCTCTACCGGGATGGAGCCACCTGTCCTTTCAGCCCCCACATCGGGATCACTTGCGGGTACTCAACGAGCTGACCCGACTTTAGTCACCATCTGTATAATATGTATGTATGTATAGTATATACCCGTGATCACCTCCCGAGTGATCGCGGCCCAATAGTATAGCAAGGCAGACTGACAAGAATGTAGGGCCAATGATGATAAACTAGCATCCTATACTAAGTATTTAGGATTGCAGGTAAGGTATCAACAGATGTAGCAACAATGTCAGGCTATGCATCAGAATAGGATCAACGGAAAGCAGTAACATGCTACACTACTCTAATGCAAGCAGTATAGAGGAGAATAGGCGATATCTGGTGATCAAGGGGGGGGGGGCTTGCCTGGTTGCTCAGACAAGGAGGGGTCGTCGGTGACGTAGTCGACCACAGGGGCATCAGCATCGTCACGGGGTCTACCGGAGAGAAGAGGGAGGGAGAAACAGTAAATACATAGCAAGCAAGTGCATAACAGGACAACAAGCAGAGCTAGACGTGTTCTATCGCGGTATGAGGTGATACGGGTGAAGGGGGGGAAACATCCGGGAAAGTATCCCCGGTGTTCCGTGTTTTCGGACAGATGAACCAGAGGTGAAATGTTGCAGGTTCACTATGCTAGGGACGCGTGGCGGATGAACGGGCTGCGTATCCAGATCCGTCTCGTCGTTCTGAGCAACTTTCATGTTGAAAATCATTTAATCCGTGTTACGGATTAAAAGATATGATTTTCTAAAGATTTTAATAATTTCTGGAATTTAATTAATTATTTAATTTAATTCGAAAATGTATTTATGACATCAGCATGATGTCATGCTGACGTCAGCAGTCAACAGGGTTGACTGGTCAACCTGACGTGTGGGTCCCGCATGTCATACTCTGTTTATTCTAATTAGGGTTTAACAAATCTAATTACTGTCTAATTAATTAACAATAGTTAATTAGGTTACCTAAGCAGGATTAATTTAGTTAATTAATTAATTAATTAATTAAATTTATTACTATTATTATTATTTTTAATCCCCTTTTTTTATAAAACCGTTCTAGGGGTGGGGCCCCGTTGTCAATGGCCCAAAGGGACCAAACGGGCGCTGGCACAGGCGGGTTACGGGCGCTGGGCATGCGGGCATTGGCCGCAGCTCGCTCGTGTGTGGTTGGGCGCCGACGCGGGGCGGGCGCGGGGGGTGGCAGCAGCGAGGCCACAGTGGGGTGGAGTGCGGCGGCAAGTGGCGACGGTAGCAGGGTGGAGCGGGACGATGAGGCGATAGGCGTGCGCGCACGGTGGCGCGTCGGTCGGGGTTAGGCGCGGGCCAGGCGAGGCCAGTGCGTGGTGACCTCGGTGCAGGGGCTACTCGGGGCGACGAAGCGCGAGGAGGGGCCAACAGCGGTGGCGGGGCTCGTGGCCAGCCGTGGGGACGCGAACACGGTCACCGTGGCGGCAAGTGCGTCGGGATAGAGGGGAAGAGGATGAGAGGGGGGTTCTTTGCTCACCCCCGTTGCAGGGGATCTGGGGCGGCGAGGCTCGTTGGAGCCGTTGAGGAGGAAGACGGCGACGAGTAGGCGACGGAGAGGACGACGGGGAGGCAGTCCGGCGATGGCGTCCAGCGAGGTCCAAGCGGGGCGGCGGTAGCCGCGGCATCTGCAGCCTTCGGGCACAATCTTGAGCAAGGGGAAGGGCGAGGGAGAGACGACAGGACGGCGCCGACGGGGTCCGACGAGCGCCTAGCAACGGGGGACGGCGGGGTAAGCAGCAGGGCGCCGGCGCCGAGGTTGTTGCCCCGATCCAGAAGGGGATCAAGGAGTGGGGGAGCGAGGCATGTGGGGAGAGTGGGGGGATCGATCCCGATCCAAGGGATTCGGGGGAGGGAGTGGAGCGAGTGGGGGTTAGGGTTTCGGTTTAGTGGGGCTATGGGGATATAGGCCAGGGGGTAGTGGGTTGGCTGGCCGGCTGACTAGCTGGGCCGGTTGGCCCGGGGGGGGGGGGGGGCTACCTTTTTCTTGTTTTTTTTCTCTCTTGTATTTTCTTTTATTTATTTACTTTTCTGTTTTAAATCATTTTGAATCATTTAGGCATTTTATAAAAATGTGTTTACTACACCATATTTATCTATGTAATATTTAATACAGAACGAACATTTTTATTTTAATGTTTGAAAACTTTTATTATTCACTAAACTTTGAATTTGAATTTAGGACCGGTTTTGATCTAACGATAGATTAGCAGTAGTAATTGTGGTGACGTTGCACCATTAGCGCGGGATCACTATAGCTTAATTATTCGGGCGTCACAGCGGCAACTCAAGCCGAACACCAGCCCGCCCCGCCTCATCGTAAAGGCAGAGATAAAACATCTCGGGGTTATACATATGATCTTCGGCAGGACTTGGACAATAGAGCATGACATACCAGATCGATCTACGGATCACGAGGACGTGCCCCGACATGTGACGACGACTATCTATTCGGACGTGACAAGCCTAGTCACGCCCGGGCCAAAAACCGCAGACAGACTCCATCAAAGCTACGTCACGATGTTGCCTGATATAGAGGCGCCGCACACCCTCTTTGCTTCACTAACGAAGTAATGGAGCATGAATTCCCAGAAGGGGTTAAACCCGTGAATATTGAATCATACAATGGAACATCTGATCCCGGTCTAATGCAACAAAACTTATTGCTACAACTATCTTTTGTTGCAATAGAACACAATATTACCGCAATTTAGGTTGTGGTAATAGGATGCACGTACTGCCACAACTGAGTCTGGTCGCGATAAATACTCATTTTGTTCAAATAGAGGCCCCATATTGCAACAAAATACATCGTCGTTGCAACATGGTAGCGATATTGCGACGAACAAATTACGTTGCGCGAAACAGTCGTTTTGTTGTAGTAGAGAGAAGGTATTTCAACAGAATATCTATTCGTGGTAATATTCGGAAAGATATTGTGACATCTGTGAGATGTTGCGTTAGTTACAAATATTGTTGCGAAAAATTGCCTACCTATTGCAACAAAATATGTATTTGTCGCAATAGCATATATTTTAAAAATTGTAAAATGTGAATAATTCTTTATATAGGATGAACAATTTTTAAATATACATTGAACTTTTTTTAATATAAGCAGAATAATTTTAAATAAAATATTGAACATTTTTGTGATATAGGCTGAACAATTTTTCGAAATAATCAATGAATATTTTGAAGTATATGTCGAACAATTTCGTAGTATACAATGAACAAGTTTCAAATACAAGGTGAACAGTTTCTTAATATACGACGACATTTTTCTAATACACGATGAATATTTTTATAATGCATGGCGAACATTTTCATAATACCAGGTGAATATTTTCTTAATATACGATGGACATATTTTTAATACACGGTGGGCTATTTATATAGTACAAAAAGGAAAATAGAGAAAAGAAATAGCAAAAAAGGAAAAGAGAGAAAAGAAACCGCATGTTCCGGAAAAATAGAGAAAAGAAACCGCAAAAAACAAGAAGAAAAACAAAAAATGAATAGAAA
Source organism: Triticum timopheevii (assembly GCA_963921465.1). Taxonomy (NCBI): domain Eukaryota; kingdom Viridiplantae; phylum Streptophyta; class Magnoliopsida; order Poales; family Poaceae; genus Triticum; species Triticum timopheevii. The sequence continues at coordinate 628,388,678 of OY997266.1, read as the reverse complement.
TAAATAAGCAGAAAAAAGAATAAGAATAAGAGAAAGAAGAAAGAAATCCAGAAAAGAATAAAGCCCGGCTAAAAAAAACTGAAAAAAACAGGTACCTTCCGGAGAGTTCCCCAAACAGGGATCCCGCAACGAAGAAAGCAGAGCGAAGGCGAATCGTGGGCCGGCCCAAATGGAAGCGACGACGTTACTCAGCGAAGGGCGCACCTATATCTCGCCTTCAGCGAGTCCGCAGCGACTATTTATCACATTAAGCGATCGCTGCGGGATGTCTCGAAGCGTTTTCGTGTAATGGGGCTGGCCCATGTTCGCGCAGAAAAAGAAAAATAGCATAAGGGAGAAGCAGGATTTAATCCCTGCCCTTCTTAGGGTTAGCTTGCTCTACTAGCCACAAGAATGAGATGCGTCCTGTAGTTGAGGCGAGTAAAACTGGGTTTCCATTTGTTTTCATGGTTTTTTTCTTTCCATTTATTCTTCGGTTTTTTCGTTTACTTTTTCTTTGTTTAGTTTTCCTTTTTCCTTTTTTTTGCTTTCTTTTGTTTATTTCTTCTCCTCGTTTCGTTTCTTTTTCTGTTTTCCTTCAAATGCTTGTTCTTCATTTTCTCAAACAATTATCAACATTTTTTCAAATACTTGTTCAACATTTTCTTAAATAATTGTTCAACCTTTTTCAAATACTTGTTCAACGTTTTTATATACATAATCAACATTTTTCAAATATTTGTACAACATTTTGTCAAATACTTTTCAACATTTTTAAATACTTGTTCAACATTTTCCTAAATACTTGTTCAACAATTTTCGAGTACTTGTTCAACATTTTTATATACATGATCAACATTTTTTCAAATACTTGTCAACATTTTTTTCAACTACCTGTTCAACATTTTTCAAATTTTTGTTCAACATTTTGAATGCCTTTTCAACATTTTTATATGCATGGTCAACATTTGTTTTCAAATACTTGTATGATAGTTTTTCAAATACTTGTCAACATTTTTTTAACCAGTACAACATTTTTCAAATGCTTGCTGAACATTTTTAAATACTTGTTCAACATTTCTATATACATGATCAACATTTTTTCAAACACTCTTACAATATTTTTTCAAATACTTGTCAGCATTGTTTTTCAAATACCTGTTCAACATTTTTAAGATTCTAATTCAACATCTTTAAATACTTGTTCAACATTTTTATATACATGATCTAAATTATTTTCAATTCTTGTATAATAGTTTTTCAAATATGTGTTCAACATTTTTCAAATAATTGTACAATATTTTATAAATATACGTTCAACATTTTTCAAACACTTTTCCTACATTTTCAAATATTCTTACAATATTTTTAAAATGTTTGTGGAAGAGTGTTTTTCTTTAGTTTATATATTTTAAAGTATAAGAAAAACTACAAAAATAAAAGCCAAAAAGAACACAGTAAACGTAAAAAAAATTGAGAATGTGCCCTCTAGCGGACCTGGGCCGGTTCATGTGCACTTCCTCTCGACGCGAGCGCTGCCCCCATTCTAGCTGAACGCGAGGAATAGAAGCGCGCTAGCGAGTCTGGAATTTCCTATTCGCCGCACGTTGCGGTAAATTGTCTAGGTTTCGCACAGGGAGATGGAGGGAACGTTCCAGCTGGGCCAGCCCATTTAACAGTTTTAACGCGCCCGGTTTTGGGAACCTTCTAGAGGTGCCCAGCCGGTTTTCTCTGGTTTTGGGAAACTTCTAGAAGGTTCCTATTCCGGTTTTTTTTTCTTGTTCTTTTTTTTTCGCTTTTCCTTTTTTTTTCTTTTCTTTCCTTTTTTCACGTTTCTGTTTATTTTTCTTTTGTTTCTATTTCGTTTTTTCACTTCCCTTTTTTTATTTTATCATTTTCAATTCTATTGTTTTCTTCAATTTATTATAATTTTTAGAAAAATCGTTGTGTTTTAATGTTTGTTCATAAATCCCAAAAATGTTCAGAATTTGAATCCCATATAATGTTCCTGTTTTTTCAAATTTTGTTCACGTATTAAAAATTGTTTGAGCATTTCAAAAAATGTTCAGGTTTCAAAATTGTTCAATGGGTTTTCAAATTTTCAAAAAATGATCACTTTTTTCAAAATTTGTTTGCTTTTATAAAAAACGAAAATTGAAATATGTTCACATTGTTAAATAAATGTTCACATGTTCAAAAAATTGTTCACAATTGGAAAATATGTTTTGAATTCGGAAAATGTAAAAATATTAAAAAAGTTCGTTTTCTAAAGAATGTAGAATTTCAAAATTTGTTTGCAATGTTCAAAAAATGTTCGCGATGTTCACTTTATTGTGAAATTTGTTCACAAATTCAAAATATGTTCAGGAGTTTTCGAAAAATATTGGTTGTTTTAACGTTTTTGAATCCCAAAAAATGTTCCTGTTTTTCAAATTTTGTTCATGGGTGAAAAATATTTTGAGAATTTCAAAAAATGTCCACGTTTAAAAATTGCTCAAGGGTTTCCAAATTTTCAAGAAATGATCTTTTTTTTTAAAATTTGTTCGCTTTTACAAAAAGGAAAACTGAAATTTTGTTCACATTGTTAAATTTTTTTTGCATGTTCAAAAAAGTGTTCACAATTGGAAAATATGTTCGGGATTTGAATAATGTGAACAATTTCGAAAATGTTATTTTTCTAAAAATATTGAATTTCAAAATTTGTTCACGATGTTCAAAAAATGTTGGAACTTTGAAACATTTTTTCACGATTTTATTCGAACATAACTTTGAAACATTTGCCAGAATTCAACACCTTTTAAAAATTCCAAGATATGTTCGAATAAAATCAAAGGTGTTGAATTCTGGCAAAATGACTAGTTTTTAGATATTAGCGCTGCAAATTAGTCACCTAGGATTATTATCTCGGGTGGCTATTTGGAGCACTTCATTACCGCGAGGTATAGAGTTCGAATCCCTCTGTGTATCGTTATCCCATCGCGCTTAATACAGCCCGCACCCCTGTGCGAAGCGACGCCCTTTTGCCGCAAAGTGCGGGCAATTCGTATTTGGCGCTGCAGGCGCCCGTTATAGTGCAATTTGCAAACGGGCGCCTGCAGCAGTCCAAGCTGGGCCGGCCCATTATTTCTTTTATCCTTTCTGTTTTGGAAAGGTCAAAGGTCAAAAAGAGTGCGGGGAGGGGGATTCGAACTCGCATCGGTTCTTTGCTAGCGATCGGCTCTAGCCACCACGCTATACGCCCGCGAGTGTAAGTACAGTTCATTTTTTCTTTTATTCTCATTCCTCAGTTTGGTTTATTCTTATTCTTTTTCTCTCACCTTTTTTGTTTTCTTTATTACGTGATTTTTCTAATTCGTGAAATTATTTTTAAATACGTGAACTTTTTTTCAATTTCGATGAACTTTTTCTAAATTCGGTGAACTTTTTTTGAAATTCGATGAACTTTATTAAATTCAGTGAACTTTTTTTGAAATTCGGTGAACTTTTTTGAAATTCGATAAACTTTTTTCAAATTCGATGAATTTTTTTTCCAAATTCGATGAACTTTTTCCAAATTTGATGAACTTTTTTTTCAAATTCAATGAACTTTTTTCAAATTTGATGAACTTTTTTTCAAATTGATGAACTTTTTTTCAAATTCGATGAACTTTTTTCAAACTCACTAACTTTTTCCAATTAGCGAACTTTTCTTTTCAATTCATGGTCTATATGAATGCATTTTCAATTTATGTTTTCTTTATTCAAAGAATTTATAGGGGGGGTATATAGTAGTAGTATATGTTTAATGTTTGTACTGTATGAAATATTAAAGAGTCATGATTTCCCAAAATGAGCATCACACCGAGCTTTGGTCCAGTGGTTGACCCATGTGGTCGTTTTGTTGGGCGTTAGGAGTTCGACTCCCGCTTTCTCCCGAATAAACCTCGTACACTAATTTTTTTCCCTCGCTTTTTGCTTCTCAGCAGCTTGCTGGGCCGGCCCAGTTCCTGTCCGCGCGGGCGCCAGCGGCGCGAACCGGCGCCTACAGCGCCAACTAGGAGCTCCCCAAAGTGCGGCGTATAGGAGCTCCCAGCGAGTCTGTTTTCAGACTCGCTGAAGGGGCGAGCAGGCTGGGCTGGCCCACAAGCATGGAAAGCCGCAGCTCTTTTCTGGGTTTTTTCTTTTATGTTTTCTGTTTTCATCTTAGTTTATTTTTGTACATTTGTTTGTACTAAAATATATTCTAAATATGTATTGCCAAAACATACTCTTCAAAAAACATTAAAAAATGTTGAACAAGTATTTGAAAAAGTGTTGAACATTTATGTAAAAACGTTGAACAAGTGTTTGGAAAATGTTGAACAAATATTTGAAAAATATGAACAATTATTTCAAAAATGTTGATCATATATATAAAAATGTTGAACAATTACTTTAAAAAATATTTATCATGTATACAAAAATGTTGAACAATTATTTGAAAAATGTTGAACAAGTATTTAAGAAAATATTGATCATGTATATAAAAATGTTAAACAAGTATATGAAAAATGTCGAACAAGTACTTGAAGAAATGTCAAACAAATAGTTGATAAAATGTTGAACAAATATATCAATGTAGAATGAAAAACAAGAAACAAAAAAAACCAAAAAAAAAACAAAAGGAAAAGGAAAATAAAAAAACTGAAGAAACTAATGAAAAAACCGAGAGAAGAAGAAGAAACAAAAAAACAGACCTTATATACATGGGAACCAGTAGTACGCGTCCGCCTTATATACATGGATACCTCATCAACCATGTTGAATGTTATGTCATGTTAGAGGACTCTAGCCTATAGTAATCAATATTTTTTTTTTGAAATATAATTTGCAAGTCGTTTAACCTATTCACCATGAAAGTGCAACCATGGCGCAATATAGGCTTGGCGCACATATATTTAGCCCACATGTGCAAAATATGTAAAAATATATTCAAAAGCAATTACATTAATGTAAGATTCTTCCGAGGGAACAATGGTTTTTGTCGATCTGCACATGATAAGCCTAGGGAACGAGGAAGCATAGAAAAACAACTAATAGGTCGGTGGGCTATATAAGATGGAAAACAACAAGATAAACTATTTCCTTTTTGAGAATAGAATCCCATGCCACCCTGCTTGGTGTTTATCGCATATGTCACTTGATGGCTGGAAGGCATACAAGGTTAGTTCATATGGAAAGAGAGGTAGACCAAGTTAGGTCTAATTCCAGGGAACATGGTCAATTGGGATGCATGTTAAATGAGATCAAGGTAGTTTTGTGGAAGTTAATTGCTAAACCAGTTGTGTCTATGAAATCTTCTGGATATGGGAACACAACACAATGTTACAGCTGATGGGATGTTTGCACTTGTGAGAATTGGGATATCATTGGTGTATATAACACAACAGTAGGAGACGGTTGATGGGGATGTGCGATGAGTTCAGTAGAGAATATATGATGGATAAGCTGACAAGTACATCTGCTACAATGAAGAATAAGTAGGGAGAAAGAGGGCCTCCTTATAGTAAACTACTTATACAAGGGATCCAAGGTCCTAGCATACGTTCAACAAGATGGTCATTCCGCACATCGTTAGGATGTATTTAATCATTACACATTATCCATATTCAAAGCCACAATGTTCTAGGGTGTGGAGAAGGGAATCTGGACATTTGAATTCAAAGGTTCTTTTTAAGTCAAGTATTATTACAATGGTGATGCCTTTATTTTTAGCTGTGGTGTTATAGATCTCCTACACAGAAAAAGTGACCTGAGAGGGACCAGTTTGATCTCCAGGGACATGTAGTGGTGTGAGAGGTTGTAATTCATATGTTAGAACTTTTGCAATGTCTTTTGTAGGGAAGTTCTTGAGGAAAGTATGTAAGAGAGCTTCTGGTGTGGCCTTGTTGACTTACGTAGTATTTCAACATGTACTCGACTTAGACTAGAGGTGACAACTTTTTGTTATAGAAGTCAATGAATGCCACTCTAATATTCTATTTGGTGAATCTCCAATGTTATTATTTCGAAAACTATGCCCAAAGCTGATAAGGCCAGGAATAGCTGTGGGTTTCATGACTAGCAAGTCAATGTTAATTTCTTGTTTCGGTAGTGTTGATCTATGTTCCTTGGTTGGGCTGGGGTTCTAGATACATATCTCATAAGAAAAAAAAATCCATGATGGAGAGTTGGTGCCTACGACAGGGTACTAAGAAATTAGAATTTACAATTTTTCTAATGTCAAGAAAGTTCAATCCCATTTAGCTCATTGGCAGTTACTTATTGTTGCGTAATATCTAAGAAGCAAAAAACATTGAAAATATCCCGCGTTTACGTCCCATTGAATGGAAGCTTTGACTTCGCCTCGTTGTTTCCTATAGGAAACATTCTCTCTCCTTGTGCGTTCTAGTATCTGGATAACGACACGCTTAAGAGCTAACTCTTAGTAGGATATGAATCAAATGTCCTCAGTTTTATTCAATATGGAGATAACCCCTTTGTAGTTATTTTCTCTCACATTTGCAGGGAGAAGAATTTGTGCCATTTTTAAGTGCAAGGCGTTATCTCTTTAGGGAAGCTACCAGAGTAGACAAGATGTCTCAATGCTGATGGGCCAAAAATTTCACGCCGCTGGATTGCGGGTGAGGGAGTCCTGGACTAAGGGGTCCTCGGGCGTCCGGCCTGTTGGACATGGGCCGGACTAATGAGTTGTGAAGATACAAGATCGAAGACTCTACCCGTGTCCGGATGGGACTCTCCTTGGCGTGGAAGGCAAGCTTGGCGATCAAATATGAAGATTCCTTTATCTGTAACCGACTTTGTACAACCCTAGTCCCCGCGTCTATATAAACTAGAGGGCTTAGTCCGAAGGATAGATATAGTCAGACAGGCTAGACTTCTAGGGTTTTAGCCATTACGATCTCGTGATAGATCAACTCTTGTAATACTCATATTCATCAAGATCAATCAAGCAGGAAGTAGGATATTATCTCCATAGAGAGGGCCCGAACCTGGGTAAACACTGTGTCCCCTGTCTCCTATTACCATCGACCTTAGACGCACAGTTCGGGACCCCCTAACTGAGATCCACCGGTTTTGACACCGACATTGGTGCTTTCATTGAGAGTTCCACTGTGCCGTCCTCAAAAAGGTTAGATGTCCCCTTCAATCAGCTACAACAACGTTGTCCAAGGAGAAGTCTTCCTCCCGGGACAGATCTTTGTGTTCGGAGGCTTTGCACTGCCGGCCAACTCGCTTGGCCATCTGGAGCAGATCGATAGCTACGCCCCTGGCCGTCAGGTCAGATTCAGGAGCTTGAACTACGTCGCGGATATCCGCGGAGACTTGGTCTTCGACGGATTCGAGACCACAGCAGCCGCCCCCCATCACCATGATGAACATGACTTAAATCTGTCATTGGACCATACCCAGGAGATAGCACCTATAACTGCTTTGGCCTTAGAACCGGAGCAGATCGCGCCATCTGAAGACGGGAAGCTCAACCCCGCCACGGATGTCGCAGTCCCAGCGGCGTCAGAGTTGCATACAGACCCAACCTCAAGTGGAGTCTGTGTCGCCGGAGCCAAGGAATCGTTTCCGGCTACATGTTCCGAACCATGTGCGTCCACGTGCGTCGAGCTCGATCAGTCATCGATTGTTGGATTCAGCTCCGCGGACATTTTTCGGCACTCGCCTTTGGGCGACGTGTGAAACTCGTTAAAAGCACTATCCTTAGCGGGAGGCGCACAACCGAATTTTATTCGGTTCGAATTGGAGGCTGATGACGGAGAATTTCTCTTCCCACCCACAGCCCAGTTCATAGCCGCTGTCGAAGATTTAACCGACATGCTCGATTACGGCTCCGAAGACATCGACAGTATGGACGACGATGCCGAAGAGGAGCAGGGCCAAAACCCACAGTTTACCGGACGCTGGACGGCCACCTCTTCTTACGATGTGTACATGGTGGATACACCTAAAAGAACTAACAACGATGACAAAGAAGATCCAGTTGAGGATGAACCTCCTATGATACAGCCAAAATGCCGGCGTCAGCGGTGCCGCTCTAAGTCACGTCGTGGAAAAGACAGCAATACTGGCATGGGAGAAAACAATACTCCAGACGATGCTGAAGATAATGAAGACCCCACGGAGATAACTTTCGAACAGGAGGAACGGGAAAATGGGCAAGTTAGCCTTGATGAACAGGCCATACACGACGACTCGGAGGACAGTAATTATCTTTCACTCTCCGAGGGTGAGGTGAGCCTTGGCAATGAGGATTTTATCGTGCCTGGGGAACCTCTCGAGCAGGAGCGCTTTAAGCGCCGGCTAATAGCCACCACAAGGAGCCTGAAAAAGAAGCAGCAGCAGCTTCAAGCTGACCAAGATCTGCTCAACGATAGATGGACTGATGTTCTAGCAGCCGAATAATACAGCTGCAAGAGCCCAGCCAAAAGTTATCCGAAGCACAAATTGCTACCTCAGTTTGATGATGAGGCGCCGGAGCCCGCACCATCATCGCGCAATGCGGTTGACCGACCACCATGCGGTCAGGATAAAGCGACAACTCAAGCCGAACACCAGCCCGCCCCGCCTCATCGTAAAGGCAGAGATAAAACATCTCGGGGTTATACATATGATCTTCGGTAGGACCTGGACAATAGAGCATGACATACCAGATCGATCTACGGATCACGAGGCATGCCCCGACATGTGACGACGACTATCTATTCGGACGTGACAAGCCTAGTCACGCCCGAGCCAAAAAACGCAGACAGACTCCATCAGAGCTACATCAGGATGTGGCCCGATATAGAGGCGCCGCACACCCTCTTTGCTTCACTGACGAAGTAATGGAGCATGAATTTCCAGAAGGGTTTAAACCCGTGAATATTGAATCATACAATGGAACAACTAATCCCGCGGTGTGGATCGAGGATTTTCTTCTCCATATCCATATGGCCCGTGGAGATGACCTCCACGCCATCAAATACCTTCCGTTAAAACTCAAAGGGCCAGTTCGGCACTGGTTAAACAGTCTGCCTGAAAACTCTATTGGCAGCTGGGAGGATTTAGAAGACGCCTTCTGCGACAACTTCCAAGGTACATATGTCTGGCCACCAGATGCCGATGACTTAAGTCATATAGTTTAACAGCCCGGAGAGTCATCCAGGAAATTTTGGACTAGGTTCCTAACTAAAAAGAACCAGATCATCGACTGTCCGGATGCCGAAGCCCTAGCGGCCTTTAAACACAGCATCTGCGACGAATGGCTCGCCCGCCACCTCGGCCAAGAAAAGCCGAAATCCATGGCAGCCCTCACGACACTCATGACCCGCCTTTGTGCGTGTGAGGATAGTTGGCTGGCCGTAGCAAAAACACGGCAAGCGAAGCGGGCACCTCCGAGGTCAAAAATAGCGACGGCAAGCTCCGACGCAACAGGCACAAACGTCGAAGCAATGGTGATAACACCGATGACACTACAGTCAACACCGGATTCAACGGCTCCAGGTCCGGCCAGCGGAAAAAGCCATATAAAAGAAACAGCTCGGGACCATCCAGGTTGGACCGCATACTCGATCGTCCATGCTAGATCCATGGCACCCCAGAAAAACCAGCCAACCATACCAACAGGGATTGGTGGGTTTTCAAATAGGTCAACAAGTTAAATGCCGAAAACAAGGAGAAGGGATCGCAAAGCAAGGATGATGACGAGGAGCCCCAGCCACCGAAAACAGTGGGACAGAAGAAGTTTCCCCCTCAGGTCAAAACGGTGAACATGATATACGCTACCCACATCCCCAAGAGGGAGCGCAAGCGCGCACTCAGGGACGTCTATGCGATAGAGCCAGTCGCCCCAAAATTTAATCCATGGTCGTCATGCCCGATTACCTTCGATCGTCGGGATCATATCCGACCCGTATCCGTCACGGCGGTTCGACCACACTGGTCCTTGACCCAATATGCGAGTCCTCATGGATGGTGGCAGCAGCCTCAACCTGCTCTATCAGGATACAGTGCGCAAAATGAGCATTAATCCATCACGGATCAAGCCCACAAAAACTACCTTTAAAGGAGTCATACCAGGTGTAGAGGCCCGCTGTACGAGCTCAATCACACTAGAGGTTGTCTTCGGATCTCCAGACAACTTCCGAAGCGAAGAGTTAATCTTCGATATCGTCCCCTTCCGAGCGGCTATCACACACTGCTTGGACGAACCGCATTTGCTCGATTCAACGCGGTGCCGTACTACGCTTATCTCAAGCTCAAGATGCACGGACCACGTGGCGTTATAACAGTTAATGGAAACACGGAACGCTCCCTCCGTACCGAGGAGCACACCGCTGCCTTAGTAGCAGAGGTACAGAGCGACCTTTTCAAGCAGAACCTTAATTCGGCAGCCGAGCTCCTGGACACTGTCAAGAGAGTCCGGACTACCCTGCAGCAGGACAGCTCAGCTCGTCAAGAGCTCGACTAGCAATTCGGCCTACGTCCCAGTCCCGACCAAATGGCGGCATTCATACCGCGTGTACATAACTACGCACTAAAAATACCATGGGCATAGACGGAGGCATAACTAGCTTGTGATCCACAATACGGCTCGACCGCCCCTAGACACACATACTCTCACTATTTCCTTTTTTTCTCCTTTTCAGGTTTCTTTTCCACAGTCCTTCCCTGATGGCCTGATCACCAGTCCTTTCGAAGGATAAATACACCAAGACATCAGTAAGCATGGACGTAGAGGGGAATTTCCAGGTGGTCTCTTTAAACGACCACTCTACCTATTTTCAGGGCCCACACACAGCTCTCCCTTGGTTGTGGCATATTAAATAGCCTGTTGCTTATTGCACTACTTGTACGCTTTGACGTATTAACCAAATTATAATGGAAACAATTTGCGGCCAAAATTCCACGGCTCTAGCTTACTACCCTTTTCTTCTTTTCGTTTTTGATAACTTTATCAAATAGCACCCGTACACTTTGGTACGTTTCAATTTGCCAGGGGCTTCATAGCGCCCCGCAATACGGCAACAAAGTCCGAACACTTTTTACAGTGTAGTTCGGCACCCCTAATTTAGCACTATATGAATTCGCTCCGAATCATGTCTTTGGTCAATAGTTGGGTTGCCCGGCTCATGTGCTTGCTACCTTACGTTCCGTTATATCGGCTAGGATAGTAAAGGGAGAACTACTGCGATTGTGCCCTGGTTTACCGAATGAGCACCTTAGTAGAGAAAGCTGAAAACTGACTATCATGATGCGGCGAGAACCGGTCAGCTCTTCGGAGGTCTAAAATCTTTAGAGATTTTTTGCTGCATTACACGATGGATCGGTACTTACCCGATCAGGTGTTTACAGCATCCTAGTTCGGATACTAGGGGTTGCGCCTATATTTTTGTTGTCAAACTCCTATGGCTAAGTGAAGGTGCTAAAGCCGCATAGTCCAATTGCCTGGTTCGTTGCGCTAAACACCTCCTTCAAGGACCAAACAATTGGATCAAGAGTGTTTAGATTACATCCCGAACACGCCCGTACTACCTATGTGGGGGCAGAAGCCGACGACTGGCCAACTCTTAGATTTCACATAACACGGCCGCACAGGAGATGATTTTTTTTAAAAAAAACAAACATTATATTACATAACGACTTTGTTTCATCATACAAGGCAAAGACAACATGAATGTATTCATTCGAAAATAATGTCTTGTGCACATTGCGTCACCACAATACGAGACCCCTCCAGGACGTCTTCAAAATACCGCTCGGGCGTGCGGTGCTCCTTGCCCTCAGGCGGTCCCTCGGTCACAAGCTTGACGGCGCCCATCTTTGCCCACCACACCTTGACACGGGCAAAGGCCATGCGCGCGCCCTCGATGCAGACCGACCGCTTGACAACGTCCAGCCGAGGGCAGGCATTCACCAGCCGCTTCACGAACCCGAAGTAGCTGCTGGGTATAGCTTCAGCAGGCCACAGCCGGATTATTAAATCCTTCATGGCTAGTTCGGCCACCCTATGCAGCTCGACCAGCTATTTTAGCTGATCGCTAAAGGGCACCAGATTATTAAATCCTTCATGGCCAGTTCGGCCACCCTATGCAGCTCGACCTGCTGTTTTAGCTAATCGCTAAAGGGCACCAGATGTTCTGGCGCAAGGTATTGTGACCAGAACAACTTCTCTGTTGAGATCCCTTCTTCATCTCGAAAGAATTCCGCAGCATCAGAAACACTGCACGGCAGATCCGCAAACGCCCCTGGAGAACTCCAAATCCGGGTTAGTAAGAGATACTTCTTCTCCACATACTTGCTTTGCATACTAAACGCCTTACCTGTCGCGATCTTCTTGGCCTCCTGGATCTCCTGGAGGGCGCCCTGGGCTTCAACCCGGGCCGTTTCGGCGCTTTGGCGAGCCTTGGCGAGTTCGATCTCTTGAGCCGAAACATCACGCTCCAAGGTTTCGCACTTCTTCACAGCATCCTGGAGCTCTTGCCGGACCTCATCAAGCCTGACCTCGTGCTTCTTACGAGCGGCTTGTTCCTTGACAACTCTCTCCTTGGCCTCGGCCAGGGCCTTTTTAAGGACCTCGACCTCGGTTGCTGCTCCTACAAATATCATGGCACTGCGGTCAATACACATCATTCATTCTTCCTGAATATACAGCAAGTCACAACATACCTTGCTTGTCCTCCAACTGCCTTTTTACAAGGCCGAGCTCTTCTTCGGCCCTCTCCAGACGCTTCTTTAGTCCGGAGACCTTTGCAGCATGAGTGGTTGCGGATAGCAACGACGCCTGCTTATTCACATAAGCCATCTTTTAGTTAGTTTCTTGCGAAAATAAATTGATCCTCTGTCCGGCTTTTCTTTCCGAACACCGGACAATGTCCCAGGGGCTACCATCTATACTAAGACTTTTTCCTTTGCCTTGCTTACCTCAAAGCCTGTCAGCAGGCTGCCGCAGGCTTCGGTCAGTCTGCTCTTGATAGACTGAACCCTCTCAATCACCGTACCCATAAGGATACAGTGTTCCTCCACAATAGAAGCGCCTCGTAGCGCTTCTAGCAGATTATCCGGTGCCTCGGGTTGGACAGAGGTCACCGGCGGGGTAGGCACACCTCCTTCTCTAGAAGGAGGCTGCTCGCTGAATTCCGGACCCGTATAGGTCTCCGGAACCGTATTCGGTTGGGGGCCGAACTGAACATGGCTCCCATCGCTAGTCTCCATGGGGATCTGCTCTCCCATGTGTCCGGCGGCCGAGGTTTTTCCCTCTGGCACCACCCTGATGGCCTCCTGAACCTCTCCCTGGTCTGGGAAGGTCCTTTGGGACAGCACCTCGTCGTCGCCCTTGACCGTGGGAGAGTGAGCGGCCGGCGGTGACTCACTGGCCATCGCCTTTGAATCTAACGAACCTCCTGAGGAGGATCGCAGGGAGATGTCATGGGCTGGACTGCAATAGCATAATTAAACATGTTGATACCACGAAGAGGAGAGGCCGGATACATGGACATTACGGTTTTTTTAGTACTTATGATGCAGCCAGGGGCTTGCTTTGGGGGCGCCGCTCTGGGCTGCTGTCGACGTCCCACATGGAGTTATCCGCAAGGGAGCCCTTCCCCCTCTTGGGCGCCTCCGCCTCCAGATTTGTGGAGGCCGCCCTCTTCTTCCTTCCCCCATCAGGGGGAGAGTTGCTTTCTTCCTCCTCCTCATTGTCGTCTTCGGCGGCAGAGGAGTGAGTTTTGTCTTTCGACGACACGTCCGAAGCTCCTTTGCGGAGAAGGCCACTTTTGGCCCCCTTGGCCTTCGTCTTGGCCTTCTTCTCCGGTGCCTTGTAGGGCGCCGAAACCAGCTTCTTCGCCAGGAGCGGGATGACTGGTTCCTCGGACAGCGGAGCCGGACACCGAATCCGCTCCGCTTTCTCTGTCCATACCTGAAAAAGTAAATAGTGAAGTTTTAGATATCTTCCTTGAACAAGCAAGTAAAGGATGTACCTTGAGACAGGAAAGACTTACCGCACTGGCAGGATGGGCAAGATCATGCCCGTGGTCCGAGTCTATGTCCGGCGGCGTCTCATTGCCTTTAAAGAGCAACTTCCAGACATCTTTGTGAGTAGTTCCGAAGAGCCTTTCCAAAGTCCGGTGCTTCTCTGGATCAAATTCCCATAAAGGGCATGTTCGGCTCTGGCATGGAAGGATCCGGCGAACTAGCATCACCTAGATCACGTTGGCGAGCTTGATGTTTTTATCCACCATGCTTTGGATGTGCGTTTGCAGCGCTATCAGTTCGTCTGACGAAGACCAATTTGGGCCCTTCTCTATCCAAGAGGTGAGCCGCATTGGAGCTCCAGATTTGAACTCGGGAGCCGCGGCCCAGGTGGCATCGCGGGGCTCTGTGATATAGAACCACAGTTTCTGCCACTCTTTGAAGGTCTCCACAAAAGTACCCGTGGGCCATGTAACGTTGGGCATCTTGCTCACCATGGCGCCTTCACACAATGCACAAAATTCCGAAGTGGGGAGGAATGCGGAGGAAGGCCTCGCACACGACAATAAATGCCGAGATGTTGAGGAAGGAGTTTGGGGCTAGATCATGGAAATCTAGACCGTAATAGAACATAAGTCCGCAGATGAAAGGGTGGAGGGGAAACCCTAACCCGCGGACGAAATGGGGGATGAACACCACCCTCTCATTGGGCTTCGGGGTGGGGACGACTTGCCCCTTGGCCAGAAGCCGGTGGGTGATTTCTTTCGCCAGATACCCGACCTCCCGAATCTCGGTGATGTCCTTCTCCTTGACAGAGGAGGCCATCCACTTGCCTTGCACTCCAGATCCGGACATGGTTGAGTGATTTCTTAAGGCAGAAAAGATGAGGACTTGGGCGCTGGAGCTCGAGAATGGAGGGGCAGAGAAAGAGAGAAGGCATGGGTGAAATAAAGGAATCCTTATTTCCTTATAAAGGCTGTGAATATCAAGTGCCTCCCCACTCGCCTTAAAACTCGCCTGTTCCCAAGGGATGTGCAAACGGCACAGTTAGATTACCCACGCCCGTATTGATGAGAATCCCGCAATAAGGGGACACGATCTCTGCTTTGACAAGACGTGCCAATGAAAACCGCATCTCGAAACATGGAACGACAGATGAAAACGGTTCAAAATAATGACCGGGCAGACGTGATGTCACCTTACAAAACGTTGTCAGCGGATTGGACTCGTGGAATATTATACTCTCTGCGGTTGAGTGTGGTATTTGTGTTGCAGATCCGGACACGTTCGTTGCGTCCGAAGACTATCTTGGAGTATTCGGAAAGGGGAACCCGCCTTGCAATGCCGAAGACAATCTGCGCGCCAGACACCTCGCCATTGAAGCCTGGTTCAGGGGCTACTGAGGGAGTCCTGGACTAAGGGGTCTTCGGGTGTCCAGCTTGTTGGACATGGGCCGGACTAATGGGTTGTGAAGATACAAGACCGAAGATTCTACCCGTGTCCGGATGGGACTCTCCTTGGCATGGAAGGCAAGCTTGGTGACCAAATATGAAGATTCCTTTCTCTGTAACAGACTTTGTACAACCCTAGTCCCCTTCGGCGTCTATATAAACCGGAGGGCTTAGTCCGAAGGGCAAATATAGTCAGAGAGGCTAGACTTCTAGGGTTTTATCCATTACGATCTCATGGTAGATCAACTTTTGTAATACTCATATTCATCAAGATCAATCAAGGAGGAAGTAGGGTATTACCTCCATAGAGAGGGCCTGAACCTGGGTAAACATCGTGTCCCCTCTATCCTGTTACTGTTGGGGAACGTAGTAATTTCAAAAAATTTCCTATGCACACGCAAGATCATGGTGATGCATAGCAACGAGAGGGGAGAGTGTGTCCACGTACCCTCGTAGACCGAAAACGGAAGCGTTATGACAACGCGGTTGATGTAGTTGTACGTCTTCACGATCTGACCAATCCAAGTACCGAACGTACGACACCTCTAAGTTCAGCACACGTTCAACTCGGCAACGTCCCACGAACTCACGATCCAGCAGAGCTTCGTGGGAGAGTTCCTCAACACGACGGCGTGATGACGGTGTTGATGATGCTACTGACGCAGGGCTTCGCCTAAGCACTGCTACGATATGACCGAGGTGGATTATGGTGGAGGGGGGCACCGCACACGGCTAAGAGAGATCAATGATCAACTTGTGTGTCCTAGGATGCCCCCTGCCCCCGTATATAAAGGAGCAAGGGGGGAGGCCGGCCGGCCCCTGTAGGGCGTGCCAGGAGGAGGAGTCATCCTCCTAGTAGGAGTAGGACTCCCCTTTCCTACTCCTACTAGGAGGAAAGGAAGGAGGAGAGGGAGAGGGAAGGAGAGGGAGGAAAAGGAGGAAAGGGGGGCTGACCCCCTAGTCCAATTCGGTTCGGGCTAGGGGGGCCGCACGCCGTGCCTCCTCCCTTCCACCACTTGGCTCATGAGGCCCATTACTTCTTCCTCGTATTCCCATAACTCCCCGGTACCCCGAAAAATACCCGAATCACTCGGAACCTTTCCGATGTCCGAATATAGTCGTCCAATATATCGATCTTTATGTCTCGACCATTTCGAGACTCCTTGTCATGTATCCAATCTCATCCGGGACTCCGAACTACCTTCGGTACATCAAATCACATAAACTTATAATACCGATCGTCACCTAACGTTAAGCGTGCGGACCCTACGGGTTCGAGATCTATGTAGACATGACTAAGACACGTCTCCGGTCAGTAACCAATAGCAGAACCCTGAAGCTCCTATTGGCTCCCACATATTCTACGAAGATCTTTATCGGTCAAACCGCATAACAACATACGTGTTGTTCCCTTTGCCATCGGTATGTTACTTGCCCGAGATTCGATCGTCGGTATCTCAATACCTAGCTCAATCTCGTTACCGGCAAGTCTCTTTACTCGTTCCGTAATACATCATCCCACAACTAACTCATTAGTCACAATGCTTGCAAGGCTTATAGTGATGTGCATTACCGAGTGGGCCCAGAGATACCTCTCCGACAATCAGAGTGACAAATCCTAATCTCGAAATACGCCAACTCAACAAGTACCTTTGGAGACACCTGTAGAGAACCTTTATAATCACCCAGTTACGTTGTGACGTTTGGTAGCACACAAAGTGTTGGGGATATAACTATTAGGTATGACCCGCCAGAAGGAGCCGGGTTATACCTACAAGCATTCTTGAAGACAGAAGCTCAAGCTTGAAGATGGCGGCTTAGTAAAGGCCCAAAGGCCCAGAGGTGACTTAAGGCCCGTAGTGTTAAACCGCCTTGTTCATGTAACTTGTACTCTAAGGTAAGAAAGATTAAGAGACCGAGCCGGATACAATCTATAAGCCGGCCGGGACTCTGTAGAGCCGCTGGGCATCGACCTTAGTATATAAAGGGATGACCCGGTGGCGGTTCAGGGTACGAAACAACAACTCGAGAGCTAGGTCAAGCGATTCTGCTTCCTGGTTATCGAGACATACATAGTCCCAATCACAACTAGACGTTGGCTTTTACCTTCATCGTAAGGGGCCGAACTAGTATAAAACCTCTCGTGTCTCTTGTCCTGATTAACCCCTTCAAGCTTCCTAGTTGCGATGGCTCCATGACTAAGTCCTTTCACTAGGACATCTGACGTGACAATTCCACGACAGTTGGCGCCCACCGTGGGGCCAGCGCACGGTGGATTTGAGTTCTTGAAGGGCAGCTTCGAAGGGCTCAAGGGATACGTTGTGGGCCGGATGACCAAGAGTCGTCGCGGCAAGCTCTACATCGACGACGCAGGCTGGGGCCCCGAGGCCGGCTCAATTGAGTACGGGTACCGGGTCCCCTTCGGCGGAATCCACGTCTTCATCGGCAAGATTGGTGAGCCGGGCCTTGAGCTGGACATCTGCACCGACCTCGTCGAGACGACTCAGCGTGCGAGACCCGCCCGGGCTCCGCTGGCTGTGAAGCGTGCCTTCGTGGGATGCATCCACGGAGGGCTCTCTGAAGGATCTACATCTGGGGGTGAGACGGCCATCTAGTCTGATGGTGAGTCATCCACAGGTGAGACAGATTCATTGTACCAACTGCAGGATGGCGGGCTTGGTGGCTGTTCCGATGGCAGCAGTATTTCGGATTGTCTTGAGCCACCGAGCAGGGTCGGGATCTTCATGGACGGCACCCAACCCGTCCAAGACTCCACAACTGCAGCAGCGGTAACCTCCGGGTCAGCGGCAGCCAGGGAAGGAGGTCCTATGCGTTCACCGGCCCAGGTGTTAATGGATCTCACCGACAAATTGACCACCTTGTTAACTGCCGTAGTCAGCCTGGCGGATCAAGCCAGTCATGATGCGGAGGTGGCACAGTTAAAGTTAGATATGGCGCAAGCTAAGGAGGACCTGGCAGCGGAAGATGTTAGGATATCCGCAGAGCGGGCGGCTCTGGACGTTCAGGCTCAGCAGATCCAGGCGCACACTTTTCGGCTTACGCAAGACCAGAATGCAGCTAATGAGGTCATGAGGAGAAGGCATCAGAAGACCCAGTCTCGACTTCCCCCGGTTTATGACCCTCGGAACCTTTTTAACACGCCAGGAGCAGGGCCCAGTAACCCACCATGGCTCATCCCGCAGACAGGCAACCCGCCATGGCTCCCTCCACGCACAGGAACGGACCATGTTGCGACACCTGGGGACGGAGCATCGTTTCAGTCGCTGGTGATGGGACCTCCCCGTGTGAACATGGCGCCACCTCAGTACGTACCAACCCCTCCGGGTCATTACTCCAGCCCATTGGAAAACATGATAGCAGCAGCAACCCGATTGGCGGCTCTCCCAATTGATGGCGACTCTCCGACTGCAATTGAAACCCGTAGGGTTAGGGAACTTCTTCAGACGGCTTTAGTGCAGCAGGAGGCGTACTCATACAGCCAAGACAGGATCCACTTGACCCCTCGTCCAAGCCGAAGCCTGAGTCATAGCAGGCACATGGATTCGGCGGCCGTATCAAGCAATGTCAGATGCCGTGACTAGCCAGGTGGCGGTAACCCACCGTGGCATGAGGCCGTTAACTTGGTAGAGCAAGAGAGACTACGGCAAGAGGCTGAATGGGCGGCTGAGCAAGCGGCTCAGTTGACGGCTTATCAGCCATATCCGGTTTACCCGGCGACTTCTGTTGAAGCAGGTATAGCCACCCGGACTGGAGGAGTCCCGTGTCTAGTGCCGGCTCTACGTAACGAGCGATTGCCTAAATATTTTAAAGGGCCGAGGAAGGTGCCGAATTACACAGCCGACTTACAGCCTGGGGCATGGATTGAGAGCTACGAGATGGCTATGGAGCTGTTGGAGGTTTCTGACGCAGCAATGGCTAAGTACTTCACCATGATGTTGGATGGAACCGCCCGCACCTGGTTGAAAGGCCTGCCATCTAATTCAATCAGTTCATGGGCAGAGTTAAAGGCCTGTTTCATCCAGAACTTCAAAGACACGTGCAAGCAGCCCATGTCGATCGTGGACCTGACGAATTGTAAGCAGGAAGAGGGTGAGTCTACAACCCATTGGGTACGCTGGGTTAAGGCCATAATACATTCATTTGATAAGATGGATGGCGGCTCTGCAGTCTTAATGTTGGAGAAGAATTGCCATTTTTTACCTTTGAAACAAAAGCTGGGGCGGCTCAAACGTGAGTGCAATGATATGGGCACACTGATGGCGGCTCTGGTCAAGTAT
This sequence comes from Triticum timopheevii, assembly GCA_963921465.1. Classification (NCBI taxonomy): domain Eukaryota; kingdom Viridiplantae; phylum Streptophyta; class Magnoliopsida; order Poales; family Poaceae; genus Triticum; species Triticum timopheevii. The sequence continues at coordinate 628,368,970 of OY997266.1, read as the reverse complement.
GCCGATTCTGATAGTACCAAGGATCCCGAGTCTAATGATGAGAAGGCAGGGAAGGGAAAGAGGAACGGCAACAGCAAGGGCTCTCAGCACAACCCGGCAAATCAAGGAGGTAATAAACGTAAGGCTGACGGTAGTTTGGATTTTGTGGCTAACACCAATACACAAGGTCATAACCAGCGGCGCAAGGGAAGGCCACCTCCTCGGTCCGGCGGGTCAGGACCCACACTTGAGCAGTTGTTAAATGAACCTTGTCTGAGACACGGTACTAAGGAGAAGCCAGCTACACATTTGTGGAAGGACTGCACGGTTATGAAGGCGTTCAAGAATTCCAACATGTTTGACGGTAACAGTGGCCCGGGCGGCTCAGGTGTTGGCGGCTTTCATGGCCCGGGCAGCGGGTCAAATCCCAATTTTCAAACTTCCCATGGAAACCAAGGTGGATATAACCAACAGACTGGTCAGGGCAGTCAGCAGCAACAGCAAGGTGGATACCAAAGCAATCCAAAACAGCTGAACAGTGGGCAATATCGTGTGTTTACCACCAGTTTGTGTAAACGGGACTAGAAGCTTCATAAGAGGGCCGTGAACGCGGTTGAGCCGGCAATCCCTCGTTATTTGAGATGGTCTGAACAACCTATAGTATGGAATAGAGAGGATCACCCTCCCCGGGTTGACAATTCGGGTCACTTAGCCCTGGTCGTGGCCCCTCAAGTGGGTGGATACAAGTTCACCAAGGTGCTGATGGATGGAGGTAGCAGCATCAATATCCTTTATTATGAGACCTTCCGTCGCATGGGACTGACTGATAAGAGCCTTAAGAAATCCAACACTATTTTCCATGGAGTTGTACCTGGTAAGTTGGCGTATCCGGTCGGCAAGATAGAGTTGGAGGTAGCATTTGGGGCTGAATATGATTCCAGAGCCGAGAAATTAACATTTGAAGTAGTTCAGATTAAGAGCCCATATCATGCTCTGTTTGGGTGGCCGGCTTATGCCAAGTTCATGGCATGGCCATGTTATGTGTACTTACAGCTCAAAATGTCGGGTTATAAGGGAACCATTACGGTGCACGGGAGCCGCAAGGTGGCTCTGGAATGTGAAGAAGGTGACGCGGCTTATGCTGAGTCGGCCTGCGCGACGGAAGAGTTAAAGTTCTACAAGGACAATGTTGACCCGGCGGATATGACATCTTTGAAGAAGCCAACTACAGAGCATGAGCCGGTCATGAAATTTCAATCGGCGGAGGAGACTAAGCTTGTCGATTTTGTCCCAGGCGATTCATCTAAGCAGTTCAGTATCAGCGCTAATTTGGATCCCAAATAGGAAGGCGCGCTCATCGAGTTCATCCGTGAGAATTGGGACATTTTTGCATGGAAGCCATCTGACATGCCGGGTGTACCGAGAGAACTCGCTGAGCACACTCTTAATATTGATCCAAAGTTTAAGCCGGTCAAGCAATTTCTTCGGTGGTTTAATGAGGAGAGAAGGAAAGCTATCGGTGAGGAAGTGGCCCGGCTCTTGGCAGCTGGGTTCATCATTGAGGTGTTTCATCCAGAGTGGTTGGCTAACCCGGTGCTTGTTCTCAAGAAAAACAGCACTTGGCGTATGTGTGTGGATTACACAGACTTAAACAAAGCTTGTCCTGCTGATCCTTTCTCTCTCCCTCGTATTGATCAGATCATCGATGCTACGGCGGGTTGTGAGTGTTTGAGCTTTCTGGATGCTTACTCTAGTTATCATCAGATCAAGATGGCTGTTAAGGACCAGGAGAAGACGGCGTTCATTACTCCGTTTGGAGCCTTCTGCTATGTTTCAATGCCTTTTGGGCTCAAGAGTGCCCAAGCGACTTACCAGCGATGCGTACAGAATTGTCTTCATGATCAGAATGGATGCAACGTTCATGCTAATGTGGATGACATAGTGGTTAAATCTAGAGAGAAAGAGACCTTGATCGATGATCTCAAGGAAACCTTTGATAATCTCCGGGTTTACAAGATGATGCTTAACCCAGCCAAGTGTGTTTTTAGTGTGCCTGCAGGCAAGCTTTTGGGCTTTCTGGTTTCTAACAGAGGCATCGAAGCTAACCCAGAGAAGATCAAAGCCATCACCTCCCTGGCCAAGCCGGCGTGCATTAATGATGTCCAGTGTTTGGCGGGTCGTATCGCCGCTTTAAGCCGGTTCATAAGCCGGTTAGGGGAGAAGGCTATGCCGCTGTATCAGATGATGGAGAAGACGGATAGCTTTACTTGGAGTGATGCTGCCAATACTGCCTTTCAAGATCTGAAGAGACAGTTGGCTGAGTCGCCGGTTCTTGCTGCTCCCATTGACAAGGAACCCTTGTTCCTGTATGTGGCTGCTAACACACGTGCTGTCAGTGTGGCTATTGTGGTGGAACGCAAGGAGGCTGGCAAGGAACACCCGGTTCAGCGGCCGGTTTACTACATCAGTGAGGTACTGATTGAGTCCAAGCAGCGATATCCGCACTGGCAGAAGCTTGTCTATGGGGTGTTTATGGCCAGCCGGAAGCTTAAGCAATACTTCTTGGGCCATCCCATCACTGTGGTTAGTTCTGCCCCTTTGGGGGATATTATTCAGAATAGAGAGGCCACAGGGCGAGTCACAAAATGGGCCATTGAGCTTGGGCCTCATGGTTTAAAATATGTGCCCCACACAGCTATTAAATCTCAAGCATTGGTGGATTTCATCAATGACTAGACAGAATTGCAGATGCCTGAGGAAAAGCCGGACAATACCTATTGGACAATTCATTTTGATGGGTCCAGGAAATTAGAAGGCTCGGGGGCTGGAGTTATTTTGGCTTCCCCTCGGGGTGATAAGTTTTGTTATGTACTCCGGTTGATGTTTCCATGTACTAACAATGCAGCTGAGTATGAAGGCTTGCTCCATGGTCTCCGAATGGCTAAAGAGATGAATTTAAGCCGGGTAAGGTGCTTCGGTGACTCAGATCTAGTGGCTCAGTAAGTATCAGGCAAGTGGGATTCAAAGGACCCTCTCATGGCGGCTTATTGCCGGGAGGTTGATGCAATTGCAGGGCACTTCAAGGGTTATCAGGTAGAACACATTGACCGTAGAAAGAACGAGGCGGCTGACGCCTTAAGCCGGCTGGGATCTCAGCGTAAGCCGGTGACGCCTAATACTTTTTTGGATGTTTTGTATAACCCTTCTGTCAAGCTACCTACAGAGGAACATTTGGCTATTCCTGACCCTGAGGCACAGTTGGTGGCGGCTCTTCATATCATCCCAAATTGGACGGTGCCGTATCTGGCTTATATGACACGGGGCGAATTGCCTGAGGATGAAACCTTGGCCAGGCAGATAACCCGGCGGTCTAAGTCCATGACGATTATCAATGGCGAGTTGCATCATTGCAGTGTTACAGGGGCTTTTCAGTGTTGCATCTCTCCTGAAGAAGGCCAAGAAATTCTTCGTGAGATTCATGAAGGAGATTGCGGTCATCACGCCGGGTCAAAATGTCTTGTAGCTAAAGCTTTTCGTCATGGGTTTTATTGGCTGACGGCTCATGCAAACGCAGAGGATCTGGTCAGTAAATGTGATGGTTGTCAGAAGTTCTCAAGACGGGCTCATGTGCCGACTCAAGAGTTGAGGATGATTCCAATTACTTGGCCGTTGCAGTCTGGGGGCTTGACATGGTTGGGCCTTTCAAGAGATCCAAAGATAAAAAGACTCACCTCTTGGTGGCAGTTGATAAGTTTACAAAGTGGGTTGAGGCAGAGCCGGTCAGTAAGTGTGATGCAGCCACGGCGGTTCAATTCATGAAGAAGGTGATATTTCGTTTTGGTTTTCCACACATCATATAACTGACAATGGCACTAATCTGTCTAAAGGTGCCATGGAGGAGTTCTATCAATGTGAGCATATCCAGCTTGATGTTTCATCAGTGGCTCACCCTCAGTCCAATGGTCAAGCCGAGAGAGCCAATCAAGAGATCCTGAAAGGCATTAAGCCCTGGCTCTTTGTTCCTTTGCAACGGACGCCGGGTTGTTGGGTTGAGGAGTTACCTTCTGTGTTATGGACCATCAACACTACTCCAAACAGATCTACAGGTTATACGCCTTTCTTCATGGTCTACGGAGCTGAGGCGGTTCTCCCTAGTGACATCCGTCATGATTCACCTCGTGTGGCGGCTTATGTCGAGGAAGACAATGAACATGCGCGCCAGGATGCTCTTGATCTATTGGATGAACATCGGGACTTGGCAGCAGCTCGTTCGGTGATTTATCAACAGGACTTGCATCGTTATCATAGCCGCCGAGTTAAGTCTAGATCCTTTCAGGAAGGTGACTTAGTGCTCCGGCTCATCCAGGATCAAACTGATGCTCATAAGTTATCCCCTCCTTGGGAAGGGCCATTTGTGGTCAGCAAGAATTTGAACAACGGGTCATATTACCTAATTGACGTTCGAGAGCACAAAGACTCACTTAAGTCAGAGGAAGAGACCCGGAGGCCGTGGAACATTGCTCATCTCCGGTCCTACTACACTTGAGCCATAGGCTCCACTGACGTACATATTTTGCCAATGTATATATTATGATAAATAATAAAGCAAGATCTCTGTCCTTTTTTCCCTTCTCACAAGGTAAATTTGTCATTATTATTGTCATCATTTTATCACATGATCGCTCGGGGGCGGGTCATATTTGATCTGGCTCAGCCCGTTCTGATCTGACTTACGATCGTATTCGAATCTAGCCGTTCAAAATTATGATCACTAGGGGGCTTCCTGTTCAAACATAGGTCGTATTCGAACCAAAGAGAACATAGCTGTCGATACCCTTTTTGATTGGCACACTGCCGAGCTCACTTGGGGGCTTCTTGATCGTATTCGAATCATAGCTTAACCCCATTTGGGAACCGACTTTGATCGTATTCGAATCAGAGTCGTTAAAAAACTCTCAAGGTCATTAGGGGGCGTCCTGTTCAAACATAGGTCGTATTCGAACCAAAGAGAACGTAGCTGTCGATACCCTCTTGATCGGCGCAATGCCAAAGCCATTGGAGGCTACATGATCGTATTCGAATCCTAGTTTAGGACGGTTCACTGATCGTATTCGAATCAGTAGCCTTGCCATTATTATTTTCTCTTTTTGGTTTAAATTATCTTTTTAAGCCCCATTGTTTGACTTAAGATTTCTCCTGAGGCTTACAATTATAAATATAACGTCATTAGCCCGGTTCAATATCAACTGATGAGTCGCCAACCCTTAAGCATCGATGTACTTTCCGGGTATCCAAATATCGGATCTTCATCCTTACTAGCTGAGTCATATGAACCGGTGGGGCCAGTGAGAAATTTTATTATAGTTGTGTTTTTATCAACTAGCTAATCTATGATTATTTTGATCACATTTTTGGCCTAGCAGTTTATTTGAAGGACAGTTTTTTCAACAAACAATCAACTGTGTGCACGAATATAACAAGGCGGCTTATAAATGTTAAGAATCAAAACATGCACGATGGCATGGACACAACAGAGTTATCTCTACCCTATTACAGGACTTATTAAGTCCAAATAGTTTGCATTGTTTTTAACATCAGGTATTGAGTCACCATGACAGCTTCACCTTCAGGATTGGCCGGAAGCGTCCGGGTTAGCCCTCTCCGCGTTTGCGCTCTGCTCCTTTTCCTGGAAGGTTGATGATGACCAGTCAATGTTGTTTAAGGCTTCAAATTCTGCTTCATCATCAACAAGACCAGCCGGGTCAACTTTAGGAGCAAAGGTATGCTTACGAATTGGGGGAATCAGACTGGTCAAATCATATTCAGGTGTCGGAATCCTTCGATTTTGTTCATCATAACCCGCCTGGTACTTGGTATAATCTATTTCAGTGGCTATCAAAGTCGCCACGGGGCGTACCTCTTTGACACAGGCAAGGAAATCCGCATCCTCAAACGGCGTGCCATCTTCCTTGAGACTTAGGTAACCAATGGTGATATCCTCCAGGTCTAATTCAGGTAGCCAGGCCTTAACCCGGCTTAGAGCGTTTATTGCTCCGGCTCTTGCAGCTGACCATCTCAATTCATTGATCCATTGCGGAAGGACTGAAAGCTTACTCAAGACCCGTGGTAGGAGGGTTGGAATCTCATTGGATAAGGCCACCGAAGCAAGGGTACGTTGTGACCCGGTGTACAATTGTTCCACAAAGGTATACACGGCTTTCAGCTTCGTCAGCATGTTGTGGTTTAAATTTGCACTTCTGGGGCCTGTACAAAGCATACTCCGGAAAGTTAAATTCTGGCACATAATCTATTACACGGTTTAAGATATGAACACAACGGCAAGGCAACTTACCGAAGATGGCTGCGACCATTTGTGAAATATGGCGCTTTAACCCGGACAATTCTCCAGTGACTTCTTCAAGAGCCGCCTCTGCTTTTTCAGCCCAGCTTATCAAAGCGGTCTTTTCATCCGCCCAGGCTTTCTTTTCAGTTTCAAAGTCTTTCTTCAGTTTATCCTGTTCAGAAATACTGAACTCGAACTTACTGTTGGCCTTCTCAAGTTCTGACTCTTGGAATTCAAGGCGGCTCTTCAAATTGGACACGTCCGATTCGAGTTGACTCATGGTAGCCTGTGCAAGTATAAAATCAAGTAAGTTGTTTATGCAGTATTAAAGTTCCAAGCATTTTGCCAGCAACATACTTGGCACTTGGGGGCTAATGTCTTGCAGAGTTACATGGTGATTCATATGAGTAAGTCCCAAGCATTTTGTAGAAAATAACACTTGGCACTTGGGGGCTAATGCATATTGTTGTTTAAAGACCCATAAGACTCTCTATAAAGAGCCGGCTCAACCATATTGGTTAAGACGCTCCTTGGGGACTACATGCAGACTTGGGGGCTAACATACTGAAGGATAAGAAACAAGACAAAACGAGTTATACCTCGAATTTATGATGCATCTGCTTCACCATGTCAATCTCGAGGTTCCGGCTGTTGTGCACTTGGCTCATATAGCCAGAGAAGACATCTCCAATACTCATATGAGCATAATTGGTGACATCCATCTTGACTCGGTGCTGGTCCAGAAGTTCTTCCTTGGCGGGGCATTTGGCTAGCACGGTTGGCCTCCCCGGGTCAACATGGCTGGTTCCCGTGACTTCAACATCCGTATTGGAAGGATTAGCTGTCCGGGTTGGGCTTGGAGGTTGGGGATTTTCCGACTCAGAACCACCTTGGTCAATATGCAGGTCAGTAGGAGGTGACACATCTTGTGCTGGTTCAGGTGGCGGTTCATCAGTGCTTAACTCCGGCACGGTCGTTTCAAGAGTCGGCTCATCAGTGGCGACTCTTTCATCTGCCGGTTTATTCTTTCTAACCCTCTTGCTGGGTTTAGCTTGACCACTGCATTCAAATAAAAAGATTAGTACAGAAGTAAGAAGATTACAATAACTACAAAAGTGAGTGGATTATTATACCCTGGTACAGTCTTGAAAGTCGGCAGATTGGACTACAATGACTTGCCGGAGGGAGGGGAAGTATCCTGATAATCCGAGTCAGAGGAATTGAGTGGTTGACGAAAGAGACCCGCCAAGGGGTAAAACTTAGTTAAAATAGAGGTAACCTTGTTTCGGCGTTTCCTTGGAGTATTTGGTAAGCCGGGGGAGAGCTCCACGTCCTTGATGGTCCGGGTCTGGCTCCGTCTCTCATGAATTTGCCGCTTCAAAAGAAATTGAGGATCGTGATGAGCTAGAGGATGAGAAAATCTTACTTTCCGGGTCACTCTGCGGATTTTTTGTCTTGGCAAAGGCTCGGTGTCGGAGGAAAGGATAGTTACCTCGTCAGCCTTGCTACGGCTTGTCGCAGTGTCCTCCTGCTGATGATCAGTGTCAATAAGATGATTAAAGAATAAGCCAAGGGAGTCAAGGGCTACCTCTGACTCAGAAGAGTGTGACAGCCGAAGCAAGTCGGAAGCATTAGCTTTCTTGCCCTTCCTTTGGGCAGCTTCTTTCCTGGCGGCTCTCTTTTCTTTCCTGGCTTTCTTAGCCGCTTCATGATCATATTTAACTTTCCAAAATTTATCACCCGCCTGCAAGGATTAAGTATATTGTAAATATGGGTGAAGCATTAAGAAAATAAGGTAAACATTTTTATATGGGTGTTTCTACCTTTGGATCCGGGTTGTCTTTGTAGAACGGGGCGAGACCCACTCTGCCACAATCCGCCAGAGTCTCGTTGAGAAGAGATTTGGTCATGTCATCAACAACATGAGCAGGTAAGTCGACAGAGCTATGGCGCAGGGGGTCATTCTTGGTGCCAGTGTATTCACACATTAAGACGGTGCGGCGGCTTAATGGGATAACCCGCCAGGCAAGCCAGACTTGAACCAGGTCAATGCCCATCAACCCGTTCCCCAACAGAGCTTTGATCTTGGCTATAGTAGGAGAGAGGGATCTGCGTTCTGCAGAGGTAATCTTGTCTGGCAAATGACGATTGGTGTCAAGACGGAGGGCACGAAAGCCGTGCAGAGGATTCTCGTTAGCCGGGGAGGTATCTTTGCAGTAGAACCACGTCATGTTCCAATCTTTTAGATGGCTTGGCGGGTTGGCATAGAGGAAAAGTGCATCCCTACGGCGCTGAATTGGAATCACACCAAGTTCCAAGCTCTGACCGCTGGCACACTCTGTCTGGCGGTTCAAATAGAACAGCTCTCTGAAAAGCAGTAGGTTTGGTTCTTCACCAAGGTAAACTTCGCTGAACACTTGGAAGTTGCAGATGTTAGACACGGAATTGGGTCCAATGTCTTGTGGGCGAAGGTCAAAAAACTTCAGCACATCTTTGAAATTTTTTGAACTGGGAGGAGTAAAGCCCCGATTCATATGATCGGTAAAGACAACCACCTCTCCGTCTTTGGGTTGAGGGATTTCTTCATCCGGGTGAGGAGCACGGTAAGGCATGACTTCTTTCTTTGGCAGATAGCCGGTTTTCACGAAGTCATCTAAAGTGCTGTCAGTGATAATGGATTTCACCCAATTGCATGTGGTAGGTGCCTTCGGCGCCATTATGTTTGAAAGCCTAAATACAAGGTAAACAAGGCCGGTTCAAATTTAAGCCAGGCAAGGAAAACATTGGTGGAATGAACTATGGCGACTTATGCAGGGGCTAATGGTATAAGGATAGTTACATCCGGGTTACGTAAGCCGCCATAAGTGTTTTAAAGTCATCAGTGTTTTTTTGACAGAAAGACTATAAGGGAACCCCCTACAGTATAATTGGTGCAACAAACCCAAATTGCAAGTACCATGCCTTGAACCTGGGTGGGTGGGAAGGCATCAGCCCCTTCCCACCACTAGGCTATGCCTTAGTATGCTTTAAAGTCATCAATGTTATTTCAACTAATAGGGGAAGTTCAGATTATTACTTTCTTAAGACGGCAGTCAAAGCCGCCATGACTCGCGAGTCTAAACAAGTTATGGTTTTTTCCTAAGTATAGGACAAACAAGTTTCACAGTTTGCAGTAATTATTTTGGATCAAACAAAGGTTCAGAAAAGAAAAATTACTAGACCTAAAAACAGAGCACAGAGAAGTTCATGTGCTATGACGAGGTTTTCTTACAAGCAAAAGAGGATTACTGTTAATCAAAATGGATGCAGAATACGAACCGCACCAGATTTATGGGGTCTTTTGGATCTGACGAAGCCATGGCAAGAAAAACGCAAGAGCTCGGATGAACTGTGCCGGTAAAGAGGAACGCACTAGCCCTAATGTAGATCTATGGCGCGGAAAGGGGAAGAATTTACCGCGGAGGATCTGCGGGGGAGGAGCGCTGCCGTTCTCTGGTAGATCAGGTCAATGCAGCGGCCAAGCTCGACGAGGACGAAAGGCGCAGTGGCGACGGCGGCGGAGCTCCAGTGGCAGATGGGGGCGAGAGGAGGAAGATGCGAAATGAAGAATGAGAGGAGACCTAGTCGGGTCTATTTGTAAGGAAAAACCTATGAAGTCGGCGCGAAAAACGAGGAGGCCGAAAAACATATTTATCCAGCTACAAAGGCGCCTTGATTTTCGGATGGTCATTAAGACAGAGATCCGTTGAGATGTATTGGACAAAATATACATTTATGACAGGTGACGTCATGGCGGGTTACCACAAATTCGAAGGATGACGTCATGGCGGGTTACATGACCTTCTTAAGTAAGAAGCAGAGAACTTTTTCTTAAGTATTGAAGACTGACATGAACTAGTTCAAATCAGCCTAGGGCCTAATGTTGGGGATATAACTATTAGGTATGACCCGCCAGAAGCAGCCGGGTTGTACCTACAAGCATTCTTGAAGACAGAAGCTCAAGCTTGAAGATGGCGGCTTAGTAAAGGCCCAAAGTCCCAGAGGTGACTTAAGGACCGTAGTGTTAAACCGCCTTGTTCATGTAACTTGTATTGTAAGGAAAGAAAGATTAAGAGACAGAGCCGGATACAATCTATAAGCCGGCCGGGACTCTGTAGAGCCGCTGGGCGTCGACCTCAGTATATAAAGGGACGACCCGGTGGCGGTTCAGGGTACGAAACAACAACTCGAGATCTAGGTCAAGCGATTCTGCTTCCTGGTTATCGAGACATACATAATCCCAATCACAACTAGACGTAGGCTTTTACCTTCATCGTAAGGGGACGAACTAGTATAAAACCTCTCGTGTCTCTTGTCCTCATTAACCCCTTCAAGCTTCCTAGTTGCGATGGCTCGACGACTAAGTCCTTTCACTAGGACATCTAACGTGACAATTCCACGACACAAAGTGTTCCTCCGGTAAACGGGAGTTGCATAATCTCATAGTCATAGGAACATGTATAAGTCATGAAGAAAGCAATAGCAACATACTAAACAATCAAGTGCTAAGCTAACGGAATGGGTCAAGTCAATCACATCATTCTCTAATGATGTGATCTCATTAATCAAATGACGACTCATGTCTATGGCTAGGAAACTTAACCATCTTTGATTCAATGAGCTAGTCAAGTAGAGGCATACTAGTGACACTCTGTTTGTTTATGTATTCACACATGTATCAAGTTTCCGGTTAATACAATTGTAGCATGGATAGTAAACATTCATCATGAAATAAGGAAATAAACAATAACTTTATTATTGCCTCTAGGGCATATTTCCTTCAGTCTCCCACTTGCACTAGAGTCAATAATCTAGTTCACACCGCCATGTGATTTAACACCAATAATTCACATCACCATGTGATTAACACCCATAGTTCACATCGTCATGTGACCAACACCCTAAGGGTTTACTAGAGTCAATAATCTAGTTCACATAGCTATGTGATTAACACCCAAAGAGTACGAAGGTCTGATCATGTTTTGCTTGTGAGAGAAGTTTAGTCAACGGGTCTGCAACATTCTGATCCGTATGTATTTTGCAAATTTCCATGTCAACAATGCTCTGCATGGATCTACTCTAACTAATTGCTCCCACTTTAAATATGTATCCAGATTGAGACTTAGAGTTATCTGGATCAGTGTCAAAACTTGCATCGACGTAACCCTTTACGACGAACCTTTGTTCACCTCCATAATCGAGAAACATATCCTTATTAATTTTGACCGCTGTCCAGTGATCTACTCCTAGATCACTATTGTACTCCCTTGCTAAACCCAGTGTAGGGTATACAATAGATCTGGTACACAACATGGCATACTTTATACAACCTATAGCTGAGGCATAGGGAATGCATTTCATTCTCTTTCTATCTTCTGCCGTGGTTGGGCTTTGAGTCTTACTCAATTTCACACCTTGTAACACAGGCAAGAACTCTTTCTTTGACTGTTCCATTTTGAACTACTTCAAAATCTTGTCAGGGTATGTACTCATTGAAAAAACTTATCAAGCGTCTTGATCTATCTCTATAGATATTGATGCTCAATATGTAAGCAGCTTCACCGAGCTCTTTATTTGAAAAACTCATTTCAAATACTCCTTTATGCTTTTCCAGAAAATTCTACATTATTTCCGATCAACAATATGTCATTCACATATGTTTATCAGAAATGCTGTAGTGCTCCCACTCACTTTCTTGTAAATACAGGCTTCACCGCAAGTCTGTATAAAACTATATGTTTTGATCAACTCATCAAAGCATATATTCCAACTCCGAGATGCTTGCACCAGTCCATAGATGGATCGCTGGACCTTGCACATTTTGTTAGCACCTTTAGGATCGATAAAACCTTCTAGTTGCATCATATACAACTCTTCTTTAAGAAATCCATTAAGGAATTTAGTTTTGGCATCCATTTGCCAGATTTCATAAAATGTGGCAATTTGCTAACATGATTCGGACAGACTTAAGCATCGCTATGAGTGAGAAAATCTCATTGTAGTCAACACCTTGAACTTTGTCAAAAACCTTTTTCGACAAGTCTAGCTTTGTGGACGGTAACACTACTATTGGCATCCATCTTCCTCTTGAAGATCCATTTATTTTCTATGGCTTGCCGATCATCGGGCAAGTCAACCAAAGTCCACACTTTGTTCTCATACATGGATCCCATCTTAGATTTCATGGCCTCAAGCCATTTCGCGGAATCTGGGCTCATCATCGCTTCCTCATAGTTCGTATGGTCGTCACGGTCAAGTAACATGACCTCCAGAACAGGATTTCCGTACCACTCTGGTGCGGATCTCACTTTGGTTGACCTACGAGGTTCGGTAGTAACTTGATTTGAAGTTACATTATCATCATCATTAGCTTCCTCACTAATTGGTGTAGGAGTCATAGGAACAGATTTCTGTGATGAACTACTTTCCAGTAAGGGAGCAGGTTACCTCATCAAGTTCTACTTTCCTCCCACTCACTTCTTTCGAGAGAAACTCCTTCTCTAGAAAGGATTCATTCTTAGCAACAAATGTCTTGCCTTCGGATCTGTGATAGAAGGTGTACCCAACAGTTTCTTTTGGGTATCCTATGAAGATTTAGTTCTCCGATTTGGGTTCGAGCTTATCATGTTGAAACTTTTTCACATAAGCATTGCAGTCCCAAACTTTAAGAAATGACAGCTTAGGTTTCTCGCCAAACCACAGTTCATACGGTGTCATCTCCACGGATTTAGATGGTGCCTATTTAATGTGAATCATCTGTGAAAGTTTGAAAATAACGATACCTGCCGCGAGCCTCAACACTCATCAGACTGCATACATCATTATGTATTATTTCCAACAAGTCTGTTGCTCGCTCTATTGTTACGGAGAACGGAGTCTTAGTCATCTTGCCCATGAGGCATGGTTCACAAGCATCAACTGATTCATAATCAAGTGATTCCAAAAGCCCATCAACATGGATTTTCTTCATGCACTTTACACCAATATGACCTAAACGACAGTGCCACAAATAAGTTGCACTATCATTATTAACTTTGCATCTTTGGGCTTCAATACTATGAATATGTGTATCAGTACGATCGAGATTCAATAAACCATTCACCTTGGGTGTATGACCATTGAAGGTTTTATTCATGTAAATATAACAACAATTATTCTCTGACTTCAAATGAATAACCGTATTGCAATAAACATGATCAAATCATATTCATGCTTAACGCAAACACCAAATAACATTTATTTAGGTTCAACACTAATCCCGAAAGTATAGGGAGTGTGCGATGATGATCATATCAATCTTGGAACCACTTCCAACACACATCGTCACTTTACCCTTAACTAGGCTCTGTTCATTCTGCAACTCCCATTTCGAGTTACTAATCTTAGCAACTGAACTAGTATCAAATACTGAGGGGTTGCTATAAACACTAGTAAAGTACACATCAATAACATGTATATCAAATATACCTTTGTTCACTTTGCCATCCTTCTTATCCGCCAAATACTTGGGGCAGTTCTGCTTCCAGTGACCAGTCTCTTTGCAGTAGAAGCACTTAGTCTCAGGCTTAGGTCCAGACTTGGGATTTTTCACTTGAGCAGCAACTTGCTTGCCGTTCTTCTTGAAGTTCCCCTTCTTCTCTTTTCCCTTTTCTTGAAACTAGTGGTCTTGTCAACCATCAACACTTGATGCTTTTCTTGATTTCTACCTTCGTCGATTTCAGCATCACGAAGAGCTTGGGAGTCATTTCTATTATCCCTTGCATATTATAGTTCATCACGAAGTTTTAGTAACTTGGTGATAGTGAGTAGAGAACTCTGTCAATCACTATCTTATCTGGAAGATTAACTCCCACTTGATTCAAGTGATTGTATTACTCAGACATTCTGAGCACATGCTCACTAGTTGAGCAATTCTCCTCCATCTTGTAGGCAAAGTGCTTGTCAAAGGTTTCATACCTTTCGACATGGGCATGTCTGAAATACTAATTTCAACTCTTGGAACATCTCATATGCTCTGTGGCATTCAGAACGTCTTTGAAGCCCCGATTCTAAGCCGTAAAGCATGGTGCACTAAACAATCAAGTTGTCATCATATCAAGCTTGCCAGACATTCATAACGTCTGCATCTGCTCCTGCAATCGGTCTGTCACCTAGCGGTGCATCAAGGACATAATTCTTCTGTGTAGCAATAAGGAAAATCCTCAGATCATGGATCCAATCCCCATCATCGCTACTAACATCTTTCAACTTAGTTTTCTCTAGGAACATATCAAAAATAAAATAGGGGAGCTAAACGCGAGCTATTGATCTGCAACATAGATATGCTAATACTACCAGGACTAAGTTCATGATAAAATTAAAGTTCAATTAATCATATTACTTAAGAACTCCCACTTAGATAGACATCCCTCTAATCATCTAAGAGATCACGTGATCCATATCAACTAAACCATGTCCGATCATCACATGAGATGGAATAGTTTTCAATGGTCAACATTACTATGTTGATCATATCTACTATATGATTCGCGCTCGACCTTTCGGTCTCAGTGTTCCGAGGCCATATCTGCATATGCTAGGCTCGTCAAGTTTAACCTGAGTATTCTGAGTGTGCAAAACTGGCTTGCACCCGTTGTATGTGAACGTAGAGCTTATCACACCCGATCATCCGTGGTGTCTCGGCACGACGAACTTTCACAACGGTGCATACTCAAGGAGAACACTTGTACCTTGAAATTTAGTGAGAGATCATCTTATAATGCTACCATTGAACTAAGCAAAATAAGATGCATAAAGGATAAACATCACATGCAATCAATATAAGTGATATGACATGGCCATCTGTTGGGGAACGTTGCATAAAATAAAATTTTTCCTACATTCACCAAGATCAATCTATGAGTTCATCTAGCAACGAGAGAGGGGAGTGCATCTACATACCATTGTAGATCGCGAGCGGAAGCGTTCAAGAGAACGGGGTTGAGGTAGTCGTACACGTCGTGATCCAATCACCGGAGATCCTAGCGCCGAGCGGACGGCACCTCCGCATTAAACACACGTACGGTCAGCGTGATGTCTCCTCCTTCTTGATCCAGCAAGGGGAAAGGAGAGGTTGATGAAGATCCAGCAGCACGATGGCGTGGCGGTGGATGCAACAGGGATCCGGCAGGGCTTCGCCAAGCGTCTGCGGGAGGGAGAGGTGTAGCAAGGGGGAAGGGAGGCGCCAAGATGCAGGGTGCGGCTGCCCTCCCTCCCCCTCCTTTATATAGGGTCCCTAGGGGGGGCGTCGGCCCTAGGAGATGGGATCTCCTAGGGGGGCGGCGGCCAAGGGGGGAACTTGCCCCCCAAGGCAAGTGGAGGCGCCCCCTCCCCTAGGGTTCCCAACCCTAGGCGCAGGGGGGCCCAGGGGGGGGGGCGCACCAGCCCACCAGGGGCTGGTCCCCTCCCCACTTCAGCCCACGGGGCCCTCCGGGATAGGTGGCCCCACCCGGTGGACCACCGGGACCCTTCCGGTGGTCCCGGTACAATACCGGTGACCCCCGAAATTCTCCCGATGGCCGAAACAGCACTTCCTATATATAATTCTTCACCTCCGGACCATTCCGGAACTCCTCGTGACGTCCGGGATCTCATCCGGGACTCCAAACAACTTTTGGTTTGCTGCATACTAATATCTCTACAACCCTAGCGTCACCGAACCTTAAGTGTGTAGACCATACGGGTTCGGGAGATATGTAGACATGACCGAGATGCCTCTCCGGTCAATAACCAACAGCGGGATCTAGATACCCATGTTGGCTCCCACATACTCCTCGATGATCTCATCGGATGAACCACGATGTCGAGGATTCAATGAACCCCGTACTCAATTCCCTTTGTCAATCGGTACGTTACTTGCCCGAGACTCGATCGTCGGTATCCCAATACCTCGTTTAGTCTCGTTACCGGCAAGTCACTTTACTCGTACCGTAATGCAGGATCCCATGACCAGACACTTGGTCACATTGAGCTCATTATGATGATGCATTACCGAGTGGGCCCAGAGATACCTCTCCGTCATACGGAGTGACAAATCCCAGTCTCGATTCGTGCCAACCCAACAGACACTTTCGGAGATACCCGTAGTGTACCTTTATGGCCACCCAGTTACGTTGTGACATTTGGTACACCCAAAGCACTCCTACGGTATCCGAGAGTTGCACAATCTCATGGTCTAAGGAAATGATACTTGACATTTGGAAAAGCTCTAGCTAAACGAACTACACGATCTTTGAGCTATGCTTAGAATTGGGTCTTGTCCATCACATCATTCTCCTAATGATGTGATCCCATTATCAATGACATCCAATGCCCATAGCCAGGAAACCATGACTATCTGTTGATCAATGAGCTAGTCTACTAGAGGCTCACTAGGGACTTGTTGTGGTCTATGTATTCACACGTGTATTACGATTTCCGGATAACACAGTTATAGCATGAATAATAGACAATTATCATGAACAAAGAAATATAATAATAACCATTTTATTATTGCCTCTAGGGCATATTTCCAATAGTCTCCCACTTGCACTAGAGTCAATATTCTAGTTACATTGTGATGAATCGAACACCCATTGCGTTCTGGTGTTGATCATGTTTTGCCCTAGGGAGAGGTTTACTCAACGGATCTGCTACATTCAGGTCCGTATGTACTTTACAAATATCTATGTCTCCATCTTGAACATTTTCACGGATGGAGTTGAAGCGACGCTTGATGTGCCCGGTCTTCTTGTGAAACCTGGGCTCCTTGGCAAGTGCAATAGCTCCAGTGTTGTCACAGAAGAGTGTGATTGGCCCCGACGCATTGGGTATGACTCCTAGGTCGGTGATGAACTCCTTCACCCAGATAGCTTCATGCGCCGCCTCCGAGGCTGCCATGTACTCCGCTTCACATGTAGATCCCGCCACGACGCTCTACTTGTAACTGCACCAGCTTACTGCCCCACCATTCAAAATTTACACGTATCCGGTTTGTGACTTCGAGTCATCCAGATCTGTGTCGAAGCTAGCGTCGACGTAACCCTTTACGACGAGCTCTTCGTCACCTCCATATACGAGAAACATGTCCTTGGTCCTTTTCAGGTGCTTAAGGATATTCTTGACCGCTGTCCAGTGTTCCTTGCCGGGATTACTTTTATACCTTCCTACCAAACTTACGGCAAGGTTTATATCAGGTCTGGTACAGGTCATGGCATACATGATAGACCCTATGGCTGAGGCATAGGGGATGACACTCATCTCTTCTTTATCTTCTGCCGTGGTCGGGCATTGGGCCGAGCTCAATTTCACACCTTGTAACACAGGCAAGAACCCCTTCTTGGACTGATCCATATTGAACTTCTTCAATATCTTATCAAGGTATGTGCTTTGTGAAAGACCTATGAGGCATCTCGATCTATCTCTATAGATTTTGATGCCTAATATGTAAGCAGCTTCTCCAAGGTCCTTCATTGAAAAACACTTATTCAAGTAGGCCTTTATGCTGTCCAAAAGTTCTATATCATTTCCCATCAAAATTATGTCATCCACATATAATATGAGAAATGCTACAGAGCTCCCACTCACTTTCTTGTAAACGCAGGCTTCTCCATAAGTCTGCACAAACCCAAATGCTTTAATCATCTCATTAAAACGAATGTTCCAACTCCGAGATGCTTGCACCAGCCCATAGATGGAGCATTGGAGCTTGCATACCTTGTTAGCATTCTTAGGTTCGACAAAACCTTCCGGCTGCATCATATACAATTCTTCCTTAAGGTGACCGTTAAGGAATGCCGTTTTGACGTCCATTTGCCATATCTCATAATCATAGTATGCGGCAATTGCTAACATGATTCGGACGGACTTCAGCTTCACTACAGGAGAGAATGTCTCATCATAGTCAATACCTTAAACTTGTCGATAACCCTTAGCAACAAGTCGAGCTTTATATATGGTAACATTACCATCCGCGTCCGTCTTCTTCTTAAAGATCCATTTGTTTTCTATTGCTCGCCGATCGTCCGGCAAGTCTGTCAAAGTCCACATTTTGTTTTCATACATGGATCCTATCTTGGATTGCATGGCTTCAAGCCATTTGTTGGAATCTGGGCCCACCATCGCTTCTTCATAGTTCGAAGGTTCACCATTGTCTAACAACATTATTTGCAAGACAGGGTTGCCGTACCACTCTGGTGCGGAATGTGTCCTTGTGGACCTTCGAAGTTCAGTAGGAGCTTGATCCGAAGTACCTTGATCATCATCATTAACCTCCTCTCTTGTCGGTGTAGGCACCACAGGAACATCTTCCTGAGTTGCGCTACTCACCGTTTCAAGAGGTAGTACTTCATCAAGCTCTACTTTCCTCCCACTTAATTCTTTCGAGAGAAACTCTTTCTCCAGAAAGGATCCGTTCTTGGCAACAAAGATCTTGCCTTCAGATATTAAGTAGAAAGTATACCCTATGGTTTCCTTAGGGTATCCTATGAATACACATTTTTCCGACTTGGGTTCGAGCTTCTCAGGTTGAAGTTTCTTGACATAAGCATCGCATCCCCAAACTTTTAGAAACGACAGCTTAGGTTTCTTCCCAAACCATAATTCATATGGTGTCGTCTCAACGGATTTAGACGGTGCCCTATTTAAAGTGAATGTAGCTGTCTCTAGAGCGTATCCCCAAAATGATAGCGGTAAATCAGTAAGTGACATCATAGATCGCACCATATCCAATAGAGTGCGATTACGACGTTCGGACACACCATTTCGCTGAGGTGTTCAAGGTGGCGTGAGTTGTGAAACGATTTCACATTTTCTTAAGTGCGTACCAAATTCGTGACTTAAATATTCTCCCCCACGATCTGATCGTAGGAACTTTATCTTTCGGTCATGTTGATTCTCTACCTCATTCTGAAATTCCTTGAACTTTTCAAAGGTCTCAGACTTGTGTTTCATCAAGTAGACATACCCATATCTACTCAAGTCATCAGTGAGAGTGAGAACATAACGATATCCTCCGCGAGCCTCAACGCTCATTGGACCGCCACATCAGTATGTATGATTTCCAATAAGTTGGTTGCTCGCTCCATTGTTCCGGAGAACGGAGTCTTGGTCATCTTGCCCATGAGGCATGTCTCGCATGTGTCAAATGATTCATAATCTAGAGACTCTAAAAGTCCATCAGCATGGAGCTTCTTCATGCGCTTGACACCAATGTGACCAAGGCGGCAGTGCCACAAGTATGTGGGACTATCGTTATCAACTTTACATCTTTTGGTATTCACACTATGAATATGTGTAACATTACGCTCGAGATTCATTAAGAATAAACCATTCACCAGCGGGGCATGACCATACAACATATCACTCATATAAATAGAACAACCATTATTCTCGCATTTAAATGAGTAGCCATCTCGAATTAAACGAGATCCTGATACAATGTTCATGCTCAAAGCTGGTACTAAATAACAATTATTGAGGTTCAAAACTAATCCCGTAGGTAAATGTAGAGGTAGTGTGCCGACGGCGATCACATTGACCTTGGAACCATTCCCGACGCGCATCATCACCTCGTCCTTCGCCAGTCTCCGCTTATTCCGTAGCTCCTGCTTTGAGTTACAAATGTGAGCAACCACACCGGTATCAAATACCCAGGAGCTACTACGAGCACTGGTAAGGTGCACATCAATTACATGTATATCACATATACCTTTGGTTTTGCCGGCCTTCTTGTCCGCTAAGTACTTGGGGCAGTTCCACTTCCAGTGACCACTTCCCTTGCAATAAAAGCACTCAGTCTCAGGCTTGGGTCCATTGCTTGACTTCTTCCTGGCAACTAGCTTACCAGGCGCGGCAACTTCCTTGCCGTCCTTCTTGAAGTTCTTCTTACCCTTGCCCTTCTTGAACTTAGTTGTTTTATTCACCATCAACACTTGATGTTCCTTTTTGATCTCTACCTCTGCTGATTTCAGCATTGAATATACCTCAGGAATGGTCTTTTCCATCCCCTGCATATTGAAGTTCATCACAAAGCTCTTGTAGCTTGGTGGGAGCGACTGGAGAATTCTGTCAATGACCGCGTCATCCGGGAGATTAACTCCCAGCCGAGTCAAGCGGTTGTGCAACCCAGACATCTTGAGTATGTGCTCACTGACAGAACTATTTTCCTCCATCTTACAGCTGAAGAATTTGTCGGAGGCTTCATATCTCTCGACCCGGGCATGAGCTTGGAAAACCATTTTCAGCTCCTCGAACATCTCATATGCTCCGTGTTGCTCAGAACGCTTTTGGAGCACCGGTTCTAAGCTGTAAAGCATGCTGCACTGAATGAGGGAGTAATCATCAGCACGAGACTGCCAAGCGTTCATAACGTCTTGGTTCTCTGGGGTTGGTGCTTCACCTAGCGGTGCTTCTAGGACATAGTCTTTCTTGGCAGCTATGAGGATGATCCTCAGGTTCCGGACCCAGTCCGTATAGTTGCTGCCATCGTCTTTCAGCTTGGTTTTCTCTAGGAACGCGTTGAAGTTCAGGTGGATATGAGCGTTGGCCATTTGATCTACAAGACATATTGTAAAGATTTTAGACTAAGTTCATGATAATTAAGTTCATCTAATCAAATTATTTATGAACTCCCACTTAGATAGACATCCCTCTAGTCATCTAAGTGAAACATGATCCGAGTCAACTAGGCCGTGTCCGATCATCACGTGAGACGGACTAGCTAACATCGGTGAACATCTTCATGTTGATCGTATCTACTATACGACTCATGCTCGACCTTTCGGTCTTCTGTATTCCGAGGCCATGTCTGTACATGCTAGGCTCGTCAAGTCAACCTAAGTGTATTGCGTGTGTAAATCTGGCTTACACCCGTTGTATTCGAATGTTAGGATCTATCACACCCGATCATCACGTGGTGCTTCAAAACAACGAACCTTCGCAACGGTGCACAGTTAGGGGGAACACTTTTCTTGAAATTATTGTGAGGGATCATCTTAGTTACTACCGTCGTTCTAAGTAAACAAGATGAAAAAAAACATGATAAACATCACATGCAACCATAATGGTGACATGATATGGCCAATATCATATAGCTCCTTTGATCTCCATCTTCGGGGCTCCATGATCATCTTCGTCACCGGCATGACACCATGATCTCCATCATCGTGTCTTCATGAAGTTGTCACGCCAACGACTACTTCTACTTCTATGGCTAACGCGTTTAGCAATAAAGTAAAGTAATTTACATGGCGTTCTTCAATGACACGCAGGTCATACAAAAAATAAAGACAACTCCTATGGCTCCTGCCGGTTGTCATACTCAACGACATGCAAGTCATGATTCCTATTACAAGAACATGATCTCATACATCACATATATATCATTCATCATTCATCACAACTTTGGCCATATCACATCACAAGACACTTGCTGCAAAAACAAGTTAGACGTCCTCTAATTGTTGTTGCAAGTTTTTACGTGGCTTCTATAGGTGATCTAGCAAGAACATTTTCTTACCTACGTTAAAGCCACAACGTGATTTGTCAACTTCTATTTACCCTTCATAAGGACCCTTTTCATCGAATCCGCTCCAACTAAAGTGGGAGAGACAGACACCCGCTAGCCACCTTATGCAACTAGTGCATGTCAGTCGGTGGAACCTGTCTCACGTAAGCGTACGTGTAAGGTCGGTCCGGGCCGCTTCATCCCACAATACCGCTGAAGCAAAATAAGACTAGTAGTGGCAAGAAAGTTGACAACATCTACGCCCACAACAAATTGTGTTCTACTCGTGCAAAGAGAACTACGCATAGACCTAGCTCATGATGCCACTGTTGGGGAACGTTGCATAAAATAAATTTTTTCCTACGTTCACCAAGATCAATCTATGAGTTCATCCAGCAACGAGAGAGGGGAGTGCATCTACATACCCTTGAAGATCGCGAGCGGAAGCGTTCAAGAGAACGGGGTTGAGGTAGTCGTACACGTCGTGATCCAATCATCGGAGATCCTAGCGCTGAACGGACGGCACCTCTGCGTTCAACACACGTACGGTCAGCGTGATGTCTCCTCCTTCTTGATCCAGCAAGGGGAAAGGAGAGGTTGATGAAGATCCAGCAGCACGACGGCGTGGTGGTGGACGCAGCAGGGATCCGGCAGGGCTTCGCCAAGCGTCTGCGGGAGGGAGAGGTGTAGCAAGGGGGAAGGGAGGCGCCAAGATGCAGTGTGTGGCTGCCCTCCCTCCCCCTCCTTTATATAGGGTCCCCAGGGGGGGTGCCGGCCCTAGGAGATGGGATCTCCTAGGGGGGGCGGCGGCCAAGGGGGGAACTTGCCCCCCAAGGACAGTGGAGGCGCCCCCTCCCCTAGGGTTCCCAACCCTAGGCACAGGGGGGGGGCAAGGGGGGGGGGGGGGCGCACCAGCACACCAGGGGCTGGTCCCCTCCCCACTTCAGCCCACGAGGCCCTCCGGGATAGGTGGCCCCACCTGGTGGACCCCCGGGACCCTTCCGGTGGTCCCGGTACAATACCGATGACCCCCGAAATTCTCTCAATGGCCGAAACAGCACTTCCTATATATAATTCTTCACCTCCGGACCATTCCGGAACTCCTCGTGACGTCCGGGATCTCATCCGGGACTCCGAACAACTTTCGGTTTGCTGCATACTAATATCTCTACAACCCTAGCGTCACCGAACCTTAAATGTGTAGACCCTACGGGTTCGGGAGATATGTAGACATGACCGAGACGCCTCTCCGGTCAATAACCAACAGCGGGATCTGGATACCCATGTTGGATCCCACATACTCCTCGATGATCTCATCGGATGAACCACGATGTCGAGGATTCAATGAACCTCGTATTCAATTCCCTTTGTCAATCGGTACGTTACTTGCCCGAGACTCGATCGTCGGTATCCCAATACCTCGTTTAGTCTCGTTACCGGCAAGTCACTTTACTCGTACCGTAATGCATGATCCCGTGACCAGACACTTGGTCACATTGAGCTCATTATGATGATGCATTACCGAGTGGGCCCAGAGATACCTCTCCGTCATACGGAGTGACAAATCCCAGTCTCGATTCGTGCCAACCCAACAGACACTTTTGGAGATACCCGTAGTGTACCTTTATGGCCACCCAGTTACGTTGTGACGTTTGGTACACCCAAAGCACTCCTACGGTATCCGGGAGTTGCACAATCCCATGGTCTAAGGAAATGATACTTGACATTTGGAAAAGATCTAGCTAAACAAACTACACGATCTTTGAGCTATGCTTAGAATTGGGTCTTGTCCATCACATCATTCTCCTAATGATGTGATCCCGTTATCAATGACATCCAATGTCCATAGCCAGGAAACCATGACTATCTGTTGATCAACGAGCTAGTCTACTAGAGGCTCACTAGGGACTTGTTGTGGTCTATCTATTCACACGTGTATTACAATTTTCGGATAACACAGTTATAGCATGAATAATAGACAATTATCATGAACAAAGAAATATAATAATAACCATTTTATTATTGCCTCTAGGGCATATTTCCAACACCATCATCATCTTGTGCCTTTGATCTCCATCTCCAAAGCACTGTCATGATCACCCATCGTCACCGGCGCGACACCTTGATCTCCATCGTAGCATCGTTGTCGTCTTGCCAACTATTGCTTCTACGACTATCGCTACCACTTAGTGATAAAGTAAAGCAATTACATGACGATTGCATTTCATACAATAAAGTGACAACCATATGGCTCCTGCTAGTTGCCGATAACTTCGTTACAAAACATGATCATCTCATACAATAAAATTTAGCATCATGTCTTGACCATATCACATCACAACATGCCCTATAAAAACAAGTTAGACGTCCTCTACTTTGTTGTTGCAAGTTTTACGTGGCTGCTACGGGCTGAGCAAGAACCGTTCTTACCTACGCATCAAAACCACAACGATTTTTCATCAAGTATGTGCTGTTTTAACCTTCAACAAGGACCGGGCGTAGCCACACTCGATTCAACTAAAGTTGGAGAAACTGACACTCGCCAGCCACCTATGTGCGAAGCACGTCGGTAGAACCAGTCTCGCGTAAGCGTACGCGTAATGTCGGTCCGGGCCGCTTCATCCAACAATATCGCCGAATCAAAGTATGACATGCTGGTAAGTAGTATGAATATTATCGCCCACAACTCACTTGTGTTCTACTTGTGCATATAACATCTATGCATAAACCTGTCTCGGATGCCACTGTTGGGGAACGTAGTAATTTCAAAAAAGTTCCTACGCACACGCAAGATCATGGTGATGCATAACAACGAGAGGGGAGAGTGTTGTCCACGTACCCTCGTAGACCGAAAGCGGAAGCGTTATGACAACGCGGTTGATGTAGTTGTACGTCGTCACGATCGACCGATACTAGTACCGAACGTACGGCGCCTCCGCGATCTGCACACGTTCAGCTCGGTGACGTCCCACGAACTCACGATCCAGTAGAGTGTCGAGGAAGAGCTTCGTCAGCACGACGGCGTGATGACGGTGATGATGAAGCTACCGGCACAGGGTTCGCCTAAGCACTATGACGATATGACCGAGGTGGATTATGGTGGAGGGGGGGGGGGGGGGGGCACCGCACACGGCTAAGAGATCAGTGATCAACTTGTGTGTCTATGGGGTGCCCCATGGACACATATATAAAGGATGGAAGGAGGAGGAGGCTGGCCCTCATAGGGCGCGCCCAAAGTGTGGAGTCCTACTAGGAGTCTGGGACTCCCTAGTCCTAGTAGAATTCCACCTCCTACATGGAATAGGAAAAAGGGAAGGGAGAAGGAGAAGGAAGGAAGGGGACGCCTCCTTTCCCTAGTCCAATTCGGACCAGTCCATGGGGAAGGGGCGCGGCCACCCTTGATGCCTTTCTCTCCTTTCCCGTATGGCGCATTAAGGCCCAATACAAATTCCAGTAACTCTCCGGTACTCCGAAAAATACCCGAATTACTCGGAACCTTTCCGATGTCCGAATATAGCCTTTCAATATATCGATCTTTACGTCTCGACCATTTCGAGACTCCTCGTCATGTCCCCAATCTCATCCGGGACTCCAAACAAACTTCGGTCATCAAATCACATAACTCATAATACTAATCATCACAAAACGTTAAGCGTCCGGACCCTACGGGTTCGAGAACTATGTAGACATGACCGAGACTCATCTCCGGTCAATAACCAATAGCGGAACCTGGATGCTCATATTGGTTCCTACATATTCTACCAAGATCTTTATCGGTCAAACCGCATAACAACATCCATTGTTCCCTTTGTCATCGGTATGTTACTTGCCCGAGATTCGATCGTCGGTATCTCAATACCTAGTTCAATCTCGTTACCGGCAAGTCTCTTTACTCATTCCGTATTGCATCATCCCGCAACTAACTCATTAGTCACATTGCTTGCAAGGCTTATAGTGATGTGCATTACCGAGAGGGCCCAGAGATACCTCTCCGACAATAGGAGTGACAAATCCTAATCTCGATCTATGTCAACTCAACAAGTACCATCAGAGACATCTGTAGAGCAACTTTATAATCACCCAGTTACGTTGTGACGTTTGGTAGCACACAAAGTGTTCCTCCGGTATTTGGGAGTTGCATAATCTCATAGTCATAGGAACATGTATTAGTCATGAAGAAGGCAATAGCAACATACTAAACGATCAAGTGCTAAGCTAACAGAATGGGTCAAGTCAATCACATCATTCTCTAATGATGTGATCCCGTTAATCAAATGACAACTCATGTCTATGGCTAGGAAACATAACCATCTTTGATTCAACGAGCTAGTCAAGTAGAGGCATACTAGTGACACTCTGTTTGTCTATGTATTCACACATGTACTAAGTTTCCGGTTAATACAATTCTAGAATGAATAATAAACATTTATCATGATATAAGGAAATATAAATAACAACTTTATTATTGCCTCTAGGGCATACTTCCTTCACTCCCTCCCCGCAAGCACCAGGGGGTTGACCTCCAGGACCTTGCCAAAGGAGACGAAGGCGGCGGTGATGCCCACGGTGTTTAAGAACTCGGCGGGGAACCCCGTTGCCGCCAGGAGAGCGCACATCCCGATTTGCCTGTCCACCCGCCCGTATACCTCCTCGCAGTGCAGATCGATGCGGGGCCCCTCATGCATGAAGGGCTGGTGGGCCATGGCTTCCTCCCAGTCTGCTGCGGAGGCAAAACGGAGATACATGGCTCCGATCGATGACGGGATTGTTTCGGGGAGGAGGTGCCCAATGGAGCCTTGTGGAAGACGTTGGGTGGTTCGATGGTGACGACGGCGAGCCGCTGGGCGGCGACGTAGTCCCCCTCCGGCATGAAGACTTCTACCGAGTCCGCCCTCTGGGACTCAGCAGCAATGGACCGCATGGACAAACCGGACAACACCAAGGAGAGCTCGACAGAGAGGGGGAGCTGCCACTCGACTATCCGGCGCCACCAGGTCCCTCCATTGGGGGAGCGGGTGCCGGGGGATGAGCCGCCATAGGCTTGGCTAGTCACTGGCGACGAAGGAGTCGGTGAGGGCCGCATGGGGAGGGGGGGGGGGGAGGAGACCATGGCTGACACATAAATGTCCCGGAAGTACGGCGTCTCCGTCTTCTGTGACCCCACCAGCGTAGAGGAGCCGGGCTCCTCCAGACCAATGCTGCTTCCAAACGCGGCAAGGCTGGACAAATGCACGGTGGAGCGGTCATGAACGGAGGGGTAGGGCGTGGCTGGCCTAGAGGTGAATGGGGCTGGGGAGGCGACGGTGGCAGGGGGTCAGGAGCTGCCAACGGGAGGCTATGGCACGAGGCGAGCCGGAATGGTGTCCCGAAACACGGCAATTGCGGCAGCGAACGGGATCCCGACAGTCCCGAACGTAGTGGAGCAAGGAGAGGCAGCGATAGCAGCCAGAGAGGGAGAGGGGTGGGACTAGCTACCGAGGTGAGTGTTTTCGTCGAGGTGCTAGGGAGAGCAGTGCGGCCTTGTAAGAGTTTTTGCCAGCGGCGGATCGGGGAGTAAACGCTGCCCCCCCGGCCGCGAGGTAGTCAACCTCAAGGTAGTCAATGCGCTGTGGACAGCCGCTAGCGAAGCCCGCGACGTCGCTAGAGAGCACGACCGCGCCCATTGGAGATTGGGAGCAGGATTGGATTCAATTTCGCAAGGGGATACCAGCGAATCAGCAAGCGATACGTTGGCAGTTGGCAGAGGGAGCAAACCAGCCCAGTTATGCTTCAGGGGGATGGGACACCAAATGTCCAAAAGGCTACGATGCCTATCCCGGTGCCCCGCTGCAATAACACCGGGTTGGTGGCGGTGAGCAACCAGGCGAGCGGCACACACCCTAGCCCGAGCCGCCGCTGTGCAGGCCCTACCCAGGGAAGCATGCAGCGAAAGGTTAATCGTTGGCATCAGCCCAGGCCCGACGGCGACGACGATCGCAGCAACGGCGGGGCTAGCCACACGAACGGAGAAGACGAGGTCGCACATCGCCTCAACCCCAAGGCTCTCCCCCGGCGCACAGAAAAAGTAAGCTAGGAGATCGGCGACCCCAAATGTGGAGAAACACTCGGCCGAAAAAGGCGCGGCGACCCAAAGGACGCCGGGCTATGCCAGCTCGGGGAAAACGACGGGGTCGAAAGGCGCACCGGAGAGGAAGGAAGCAAGGACGCGCTCGCGGAAAGCCGTACCTGGACGGGGAACAATGGCACGGGAGCACGGGCAGGGGCCTTCTGGACTGGAACGCGGCACAGGATCGCCGCCAAGGGCGGAGCCAGCAACAACAGTGGCTTCTGGGGTAGTGGCTAGAGCTAAGCTGGGGGAGGAAGCGGCGGTAACGACTGCAGCGGAGCTCGGCGGCGACGTGCGCGGGTCGCCTCGCGAGTCGCAGGAGCCCTCACACATCCTCCCGACGAGCACCTCTCTAAAACATAAACTTTACAATGATCCTACATTAATGTAAGCCATATCACCGATATATCGTGAAATCTATTTTCCAAATCTAGCTAGCCCACACACTAGCATCATAGATATGTAAATCTTGCGTCAACATCAACAAATTTCTAAAAAAAACCCCAGACTTGCTCGATCTATAGTCCCTTCGTTCGAGCTTAGCAACACGTTTATTTATGATAAAGGATTTATTATGATCCCATAAAAAAGCATCACGTTTCAGCTTCACTCCCCCTCTCACTCGGCCTGAATCTAGGCGGCCCACCCCAGAATCATCCCCTGCGGCATTTCTTTTCCTCCGCAAACCACAAAAGGCACGTGCGAGCAACAAAAGGAGAAAGTCTCTCGGTCCTCACGCCGACCAATTCACCCCCCCTCCACCGTCACACTCTCGCAGTCTTGCTCCTCCTACTCACCCAATCCTCGAGACACCCCCGCCCCCACAAATTCGATCACCACCATCACCTATCTTCCTCCGTGACCTGGTGAGCTCTCCCTCCCAAGCATCGATCTCGCCCTCACGACGAACACACCGTCCTCGCACGTCTCTCATCGCTAACGATAATTTCCCGGCCGGCTTTAGATCTGTGTCTCTTTCTCGAATTCTTAGTCCCGCGTGGAGGGGATGCTTTAGATCTGCGTCGTCCTCCTTCCTGGTTCTCGTTGGTTGGACCCTGCCGCCGTTTGGTTCGTTCTCAGATCTTGCTACTCTCGCTTTGGTTCTCGAATAGGTTAACCGATTTGGGGTTTTGCACCCAGTAACCATCCCGTTTTGCTGCAAGAGGGGTGGGGGTGCTATTCTTAGTATCTGGGTGCCGTGATCTAGGCACTCTGCCATATCTAGCCTGTTTCTTGGACTGGTAAAAGAAAGCTCTTGTTTCCTCTTCTTCTCCCAGCCATCTTGGTTCCATCTCGTTTTTTCCTGTATTTTTGTTGGAGTGCCAGTCCTTTCTTCGCAGGTCAGGGAAACCTTGCACATGTGTTCGTCTTGGTGTTAATTTTTCCTTAAATTTTTACAGTCGTCGTTGGGTTTTATTTTTCAGTACCTTCGGTAGCTACTCCATTATGGTGGTCCAGTCTTGCCATTGCCATATACGATATATTGGCAATTTATTATCTCCAATTACTTTTGATTAACTGGTTTTTCTTCATAGTATAGGAAAGCACTTTTGTACTGTTGATTTGATTCTCCATGAAATTCTGAATATGTTACTTCAAGCCTTCAACTGTGCGAATTCAGGAATTTACGACAGGTTAATTTATCATTGTACCTGAAACAGGTGGATCAGGAATGGAAGAGTGCAGTGAGGACAGATGTTGGGAGGACCTAGCGCGAGATGTCCTAGGCCTCATCTTCTGCAATCTGTCCCTTCAGGATATCCTAACTGTGGTTCCCGGGGTTTGCAAACCCTGGAGCCAGGTGGTCTCAAGGTCCTACTACTGGAAGGACATCGACATCCAGGAGTGGAGCCAGCAGAGCAAGCCTGACCAGATCACCAGCATGGTTCATATGCTCATCGCTCGCAGCGCTGGCTCATGCCGCCGCCTTAGCGTGTCCGGGCTTCCCAGCGACTCGTTGTTCGCCTTCATTGCGGACCAGTAAGTAGTCTTCTTTAGTCAAAAGTATTTTTATGTTGATGATGCTTTCCTGATGAGATTTGATAACCTAGATGGGAACATTGCGTGTTTTTTTAATTATTGTTAGTGGCAAACCATTAGCCCGTGGAAATGTGCACGTTGCTGGAGTAATTCTTCAGATTGTGTACCATCCTTGCAAAATGCATACGGACTTTCATTGGACAAAAATGGTTTAGATTGTCACAGGTGTAGTGGCGGGGGAAATTTGATGGATGTGTAATTGCATTATATAGGAGCTGGATCACTGAGGCGGTTAGGGAGGAGGGGGGTGAGGGTGAAAGCGAGGAGGGGCGGGAACTAAGAAGGTGGCGGCCACGGTAGACGAAAGGGCATGAGGGGGTAGTAGGGTTTTAGCGCCAACAGTAAGAAAATGGACGGCGGAGATGGGTTGGAGAACACGATCTAACAGTCGAGAGGGTCCAAACATGTGAGAAACACCGGGCATGAATGTTAATACGTCTATTGATTAGAGAGACATGTGCTAATGAACATAATTAAACAAGTACGTTATGTGTAACATAATTGATTCCAGAATTACTTGCTTTGATGTTGTATTTGTCTTTACACAATAAGGTCCTCTATTATCGCTGAATCCAATCATTTATAAACAATTGTGCATATATTTTTGCAATTATTTTTGTAAATGCTTGTAAATTATTCATTCAATTGCGTAAATACAAATGGGGTAGTATCATTCCAGTGGGTTAATCTATAAATACATGGTTATAGATGGTCTGTTGAAGTTACTAGTACAATTATGCTCCTCTCGCTTAATCTGTTTCCTGATAGTGAGAAATGTTGCGAACATGGTGCCAGATCCCTCACATCTGTGTAGAAGAACATGTTCAAAATGGTGTTACCAACCATTTCCTTAACCGACAATGCTCCAGTGCTTTCCTGGCTATCATCTATTTTCTTATTGCGAGGATGTTACAAACTCAGTTCATAGGCGTGGTTAATAGCATTTAATTGAGCATGTTGTGTCCATTTTGATTTTGTTTTTGTCAGGACCCTACTAGAACAAGGGTTATGCATCATATATATAGTACTTTATTTACCGATGAGCCTATCCACAATATTCTGTTAAACCTTACTTATCCTACCGTGTTTCCTTTTGCAAGTGCGCAATCTCTCAAGACTTTGGAGATTCCAAGGAGCGAGATCAGCAACTGCATAGTGGAGGATGTTGCACAAAGATTGACCAAAGTTACATTCTTGGATGTAAGCAGCTGCACCAAGATTGGCGCTCGTGCTCTGGAGGCATTTGGTAAGAACTGCAAATCCCTTGTCAGACTTCGGCGAGTCATGCACCCCATGGATGTCGCAGGGATGGTGTGCCACAATGACGAGGCCCGTGCTATTGCCTACAACATGCCAAAGCTCTGCCACCTCGAGATAGGATACATGCTCATCACGACTACGGCTGTCGTCAAGATCGCATCCCAGTGCCAAGACCTCAAATTCCTTGATCTGCGTGGCTGCTGGGACGTTGATGATAAGATTTTGCAAGAGAAATATCCTGGGCTGAATGTCCTCGGCCCTCGCGTGGACGACAGCTATGAGAGCAACTTCTGGGATGAGTGCTCGGATGATGACTCCATCGACTCATGGGAAGAGTTTGTGGACGATGACTACTTCGCCATCGGGAGTGACGACGAGGCCATATGGGACGACGATCATGCTCTCGAATGAGTAGAAGTTAGGTTCTATGGCGGTGTATTCGGCGAAGGCTTCGCTGGTTTTGACTGGCCAGAATCTCAATGAAGGAAGTCTGCATTAATAAGTTGTTGAGAGAAATGAAGTGCCTGCTTGCTCCTTCTCCTCTTTATATCTTTCAACTTTGAAGCATCTTCTTCCATGTTAAGTGCTTCTAATTGTCAAATTGTGTGGTCATTACCTTGCAGATATTGTCTGGTTGTTGAGTAAACTGCTCTGGGTGTAAAAACCTATGTATGGTGCTTAAACATAAAGCAATAAATGAATATTACGACTGTTGAGAATAGTGTTACATGTAGTTTTCTGTTTGGTTTCCAAAGTTCTAGATAACCACTGGTGAAAATTATCTTTGGAAAATTCGGTACGTCACACTAGTAGTCATGCAGGCATGGGATGAAGTGTCTTTAAATGTGCAGGGGGATGGCATACTGGGGAAGCTTCGTATGATGCATTAGAGCTTACATAACTAAGATTGATGAGTAGTCAAAACCCAATAAAGAAGCTTAAACAGGTACAGAAAGAGCTTTCACATGTGATGGAAGCGCCTATGACTAATAATGAAAGTGACATGAAAAGAAAGGAACTAGAAGCCTTGATTGAACACCTAGTGTAACTGCATAGGCTCCAACGAGCTAGGGTCGACTGGTTATGTAACAGCGAACGCATTTCAAAAAAATTTCCAATAATTTGCCTTGGCCAGAAATAACGTAACTTGATGAAATGAATTAACAATGAACTGGGGGAGTGGCTGGAAGGTACGGACATGTGAAACTCGATGATCGAAAATTATTTTGCTCGCTCTTTCTCTTCCGAAGTTAACAATACAGATCTTAGATTTCTTCAAAACATTCTCCCAACAGTTTATAAATAAATGAATCAACAAATGCTCCCTTTATGGAAGATGATGTGAAGCACACTATTTTCAGTATCATTGATATCAAGGCCCAAGGCCCCGACGGTTTGCATGCAATTTTCTACCAAAAAAATACTAGGAAGTCCCAGAGGCAATAAACTCGAGGCAGGAATGACACCACAGTAGTCTTAATTCCAAAGATGCTTGCTAAAAATCTAAAGATAATTTTACCAGAGATTATTTCACCAACCAAAAGCGCCTTTGTCCCCGAAGACTTATAACAGACAATGTGTTTATTGCTTAAGAGTGAACTGGAAGCATGAATTCCCCCCTTCCACTAATTTTTAGTGCATATCGCCAGGATCTCATAGATTTTGATGGAATATACATTGTCCTCTTGGTTTCGGATTTGTTAGTACGGGATTGGAGATTCTATTTGTTTCCTGTGAGAACGATGAACAAGTGATATCCGGTGGCCATTATTTATTTTGTTAGTAAAACAACGAAATGACAGATTTATCAGTAATAAACCATGGCGAAAGGTATTATGAATTACAATTTACATTTGTGAGTAATCTCTTCTGTATATAGTCCAATCATTTCACATATTTGTACTCACCTTATACTTTGGCGCAGCTGAATTGTCAATGTCCAAAACACATATAGTTAATTTGTCAGGACATTTTGTACAACTTATTTGCAAGTTACATATCTCCTATCTACGTGATTCCTTTTGTTCAAAAAGCATTAAAATATTAATTTGTTGTGAAGCATTACTTAGTGCTCAGTTCACCTATTTGGCTATCAGCTGCTACACCTAGCTGTATAATCCGGAAGCCTTTAGTTGAGTTCTGTTCCCCCAACTTCTTTTCATTATATAACCTATCTGACCCTTGCAAAAATTCTTATTTTTTGACAATTCAACATCTTTATGGTGACTTGATAGTACAATATGCCACACGTACACGTTTCTTTCGTAGTTCATAGTTTATGCTATTATATGTTTGTGTAAGCAATAGTTTCTGGTATTTCACCTCACGAAAACATTTCTTCTACAGAGTTTCCTCTTCCTCGGATGATGATGACGAAATCAGCTTGTAGAATTTTTTTTCGTATGCTTGCACATAGAATAATATCTGGAAATTGTGTCCATGTTTTGTTGCAAGGATCCATTCATCCTAACGTAACTTGCTTATTCAGCAGTGCATAGTTCCTGCTGGTAGAAGCTAGGCATAGTTGGGATTCTTGTAGAGTGTACATTCTTGTACTGCAAGCTTGTTATTTGTAGTTACTATTCTTCCGGTGCATGGCCATAAGGATATTGGGGGCATGCATGTGCCATAGAACAAAGACCAAGGGGTGGGAATCAGTATACTTTGGCACAAAGTAGCTGATATGGCTCCCATTTTTTTTCATTTTGGATTGCTGTGGCTTGTGTTGAGCATTGGAGATAAATGTTTAAAATGTAAATTTGGCATTGGTTACTTAGCAAAATGTGGATGCTCTAAGAGGCAAAATGTTCAGAATGTTATATGACTTCTTTGTTGTTCATTCTATATGATTGATTGGTTATTTAGCAAAATGTGGAGGCTCTAAGAGGCAAAATGTTCAGAATGTTATATGACTTCTTTGTTGTTGATTCTATTTGATTGATTGCATCCTAACTAGAATGTATGAAGATTTTTTTCCTGCGTTATACACGAGTTGCACGTGCACATTTACTAGTGGTGGAAAATGCAACAAATGCAACTTTCTTGCAAAGTTCTCTGAATGATTATTGTGCAAATTCTGGATAGTTGGTCAATGTGGACAAATCAATTTATTCTTTAGCCCAATAAAATTGTTAATAAAAGCGCAGAAGTGTGTAATATCTTAAATATCAATACAGAGGTGATCTCTGACAAATACCTTGGCCTACCAACGCTTGTGGAGGAAGATCGCAGTTACTGCTTTATGCATTTTTTGGAACGAGTGTGCCAAAGAGTCTTGGGTTGGAACAAGAAGTTGCTATCAATTGAAAGGAAGGGAATTCTAACGAAAGCAGGAGCCCGGTCTATTTGAGTGTTTTCCATGTCTGTATTTAGATTACCAAAGATGGTTTGCAAGCCAAACGCCTATACTGTGATGTAGTTTTGGTGGGGTGAGGATCAAAAGGGATGAACAATGCATTCGTGCACTTGGGGGAAGTTGTGCTTTCCCAAGGAGAAGTTTTGCTGCTAAAGTCTGCTTTAGCAAGTTACAGGCCAACTTTCTAGGTTCCGGCATATTGTGTTTTTAGTAGAATCGATCAAGCAACATGCTTGTACGTGGGTATCTATTTGTAAGTGCTAGTGTCTCGCCGATTCGTCGTCTTTGTTGCCAGAAGTTCTAGAGGTTGTGCTAACAGAGATCTCTACATGGATTGCTTCAACTGAAGTCTATTGTAGCAAATCGTCATGTGGGAACTAATGGTCAATGCCTTGTGTGCGAAGAAGATGAGGAGGACATGCTCCACCTTTGTTTCCAATGCAACCTAGCAAGAGATATGTGGCAACATGTGGGTATTTTTGATGAGCTTTTTCACGTTACATCGTACTACTTCTCAGACCGAGTAGTATGGTCTCTAGCGAAAATGACAGCATCATCCGCATACAG
This sequence comes from Triticum timopheevii, assembly GCA_963921465.1. Lineage (NCBI taxonomy): Eukaryota > Viridiplantae > Streptophyta > Magnoliopsida > Poales > Poaceae > Triticum > Triticum timopheevii. Next base: position 628,333,758 of record OY997266.1, on the reverse strand, counting down.
GCTGACCTTCACCTTGACACACTGGCCCGGTAGATGGGGCGAGGATGCCAGATTAGACCACCACAACAAGCAGACAGTGGAGAGGGTCTATCACCAGTATGAAAAGGAGCTGCAATAGGGGATCACCCTGGTGCAGCCCACGCATATGCTCAATCGGTCCGCCTCGTGATCCATTGAGCAAGCATGCAGAGGAGGCAGAAGAGAGAAGCGGTCAAATCCAATCATGCCATGTAGCAGTAAAGCCCATGCGTTGAAGAAGCTCAAAAATATACTCCCAAGAAAACAAATCGAACACATTAGCGATGCCTAATTTGAAGAGCAGCACCGGTTTTCTATATGCAGAGATCTGATGAAATTATGGACGTATGATAGTTGTCATGTATACAGTTGGATTTCTGGAAAGGGCTTTGAGCCGGCGAGATGAGATTGTCAACGACCGTGGCCTAACAGATTGAGAGCACCATGGAAATAAATTTAGCAATGGATCGTATTAGGATGATGGGGCGGAAGTGACCAAGTTTTTGTTGCGCCATCTTTCTTTTATAGAAAGGCACTAAACGCGGTGTTGATGGCCTAGAAGCCGCCACCGGTGAGGTGGTAGAATCCGTCGAAGTAGCCATCATGTCGGTCTTGATGATGTGCCAGCATGCTCGGAAGAAACACAAAGGGAATTAGTCAGGCTTCAGTGATTTTTCAACCGGCGATGCCTGAACTCGTCAGGCCTCAGCTTCGCTGCAATCAATGATTTCATTCTTCTTCTTTACAAATCGAGTCTAGAACTTGCATATGGACTTGCTTCGTTTTTGTTTAATGAGGGCCAGATCATCGGCATCAATAGGTTAGACATACGTGCCCTGGAAATTCACCATGAACTCGGAATGCAAAGCATCCCACGTGTTGATTGAGCCCGGTCGCAGCATGTGCAACAAGTGTCCGGCCGAACCCTTGAGCATGGGAGGATTTTTTTACCCAAATGATAAGTGTCACACGTGTGACACGAAGTAACACCGCCTTGACATTTCTATAACTAAAATTGCCATACGAAAAAAATAATTGAAACTTGGCATCCAAACAGAAAGTTGCCATGCTTCATAACTAAAGTTGCCATCCTCGGATAACTAAAGTTGCCATCAAAAAACGTTAGGGCGGAATTGCTTCATGCCACACGTGTGGCACTTATTAGGGTCGTTTTTTATGGTGTGTAAGTCATCACCGTTTGCCACATGGATGGCGATGATGTAGTCCTGCATCCAGACAGAGGGGTCCGTGTTCCCGTCGTATTTATTGGAATTGACGATCTTGAAACCAGATGGGAACTGGTGAACGATCACCCCATCAGAGAAATAGGGCAGATACATTGCCAATTTGTTTCCCTGACCTTGGACTATGTTGATCTTGTGGCGCGCAACGTTGATGTGTCGTCCTCATTGTACTTGGAGGACGAATCCTTCCTCTTGGCCTTCCACCATAACCGTTGCGCCTTCTTGGAATAGTCTCCAGGCGGTGCCTGGGCTGGTAGATAGTTTGAGGAGGTTCCTCCTCAGGTGGGTCTGAGCGCTTCTCCTTGGTGCGGATGCTCGTCTTGGACTTACTCTAGCCAAACTAACCTCATGGCGTGACATGACGAGGCGATGTGTCGTCCCTCCGGGAGCATGCTTGCCCTTATCGACCCACCGGGTCCCATGACAAGGAGCCAGATTGTCTACACCTAGGTGAAGGTCCTTTGCCTAAGCGCGTTTGGAAACCGCATTGTGGCTTGCAGCACCGTCCGGGTCCTTGAGCAGGTCCATACCATGTTTCGCGGCTACCTTGGTGGTACCTTACTTTATGTTGTTCAACTCCTTCTTGGCTCGGAAGAGCTCATTCCAGCGGTCCCTGATGAACTCCGCTTCCTCACGAGGGTAGTGCTTCTCGTTGGCTATCTTCTAGGCTGTATTGACTAGCCTTCTCATTAACGCATTGTGGAGTGGGCTACTAAGTGACTCGTTTAATATATCCTCATCTTTGGGACCGAGGTCGCTTTAAGGGTCATCTGCCTCATAGCATGTAGGACCGCCAGGGTTGTCGCCACCATCGTTCTTGGTGACATCATTGCCATTGGCGCCATTACTGGTGTTGTCGCTATTGTTGGTTCCGTCATTGTCGTTGGCACGGGGCGTGTCGACCATGTAGATATTATAAGTCGAGGTCGGCATCCAATTTTCCGAGGGAGCGGTGGTTGTTGGCGGGTTGACCGTAGACTCTCGGATCTCCTCATCCATGTCCTAGGTCTCGTCCATGGTGCCTTCCAAGACGTCGATTAGGTCTTCGACGTTGGCGACCAGATGGGCGGTAGGTTGGTCAAAAAATCAAGTCTGCTTGGGGATTCCCAGATCCTATCGTACACCCAGATCGGGTCATCCGATTTTGCAAGCTTCTGGAACTGATCTAATAGTTAGTCTAGAAAGATCCTTTCATGTTCCGCATGATCCTGGTATGACACCAGAAACATGGAGTGGGCTCAAGATCAGATTTAACATCAACCTGATAATAGATTCTGATGTCAAGGCTAGGGGAAGCGGCCCCAAGGTTAGATCCGATGCCGATCTGAAGATTTCTCCTGACATCATTGTTGTAAATATGCCCTAGAGGAAATAATATTTGTATTATTATATTTCCACATTCATAATTATAGAGTTTATATTTCATGCTATAAATGCTATGATCCTGAAATAAGCGATTCATTGGAAAACTCACATGCACGTGTGGAATAATAAAGGGTTAAGTAAAAGGTTCCTAGTCTTGCCTCTAGGACTAGCTCAAGTGTTGTTGGTGATCACGTTTTCCGGATCTTAGGATATCGTGTAAAGTGTTAAACGATAGTCATTAAACAACTTTGAGATTATGACGTTGGAAGAACGATCATATTGAATCGACCCAAACTTGCTTGTCGTGAATTGAATTAATATCGTGTGTATTCAAATATAATAACACAGAGTGTTAACATGTGATTTTGCTCCTTAGACCATGAGAGTATCACGGTCACTTCTTACCGTACGATGGGCTTTGGGGTTGCTCAAACATCACCTATAACACGGCGATCATAATGACAACTTACAGGTTCATCAGAAAGTATGACAAGTGGTCGAATAGCTCGAGAGTGGGATTTGCTCCTCCGACGATGGAGAGATATTCTTAGGGACCACTCGGTGTGACGGCATCAATCATCGTCTAGCTAGACACATGTGACTTCGTCACGGGGATGCCGGAACACAATAACGAGAAAGAAGAACAAAATCTGTAACGAGGATTTTGGTATAACGAGCATAGTGATGACTCCGAAGGATACCGATGCATGCCGGGTTTTGTGAAGTATCGCGAAGAAAAGGGAACATCACATGATAACCAAAGGTTCACTCGAATGTCATTCGTGTGCTCATAGAGACCAATACAGACGTCCACGGTTCCGCTACCGGTCATTGAACGAACGGTTTCGTTCACGTCGATGGGTTACCGAACCTACGGGGTAACATGCTTAAGGAAATTATGACCTGCTGAGTGTTAGTGGGACGGTAGTCATGATAATATATTTGTGTAATTGTTTCATGAATATTCGGAATAGTTTCGAGAGGATCCGGATGCATTTCGGGTTCACCAAAAGGGTTTCAGAGAGTTTCAGGTGATACTGGGTATTACCGATAAGTTACATATAGGTGGAAAATGTTTCCCGGGATGTTAAATTACATATATAATGTCTGGAGGTATTTAAATTTTTTATATATTTAATTTAATATCAACGGGCCTAGAAAGGCCAAGTGGTGGAGAGGGAATTGGGCCACCAATGCCAAATGGGGGTGGCACCCCTTTCCCTCTTGAGGGAGGCCGAATTGGATTGGGGGAAGGATCTTGGTGGTAGTCAAGGAAATATGCCCTAGAGGCAATAATAAAGTTGTTATTTTATATTTCCTTATTAATGATAAAGTTTTATTATTCATGCTAGAATTGTATTGATCGGAAACTTAAATACATGTGTGAATCCATAAATGAATACCGTGTCCCTAGTAAGCCTCTACTAGACTAGCTCGTTGATCAAATATGGTTAAGGTTTCCTAGCCATAGACATGTGTTGTCATTTGATAACAGGATCACATCATTAGGAGAATGATGTGATGGACAAGACCCATCCGTTAGCTTAAGATCATTCAGTTTATTGCTATTGCTTTCTTAATGTCAAATACATATTCCTTTGACTGTCAGATCATGCAACTCCCGGATACTGGAAAATACCTTGTGTGCTATCAAACTTCACAATGTAATTGGGTGATTATAGAGATGCGTTGCAGGTATCTCTGAAGGTATTTGTTGAGTTGGCATGGATCGAGATTGGGATTTGTCCCTCCGAGTATCGGAGAGGTATCTCTGGGCCCTCTCGGCAACACACATCATAATAAGCTTGCAAGCAAATGACTAAGGAGTTAGTTACGAGATGATGTATTACGGAACGAGTAAAGAGACTTGTCCGTAATGAGATTGAACTAGGTATGAAGATACTGACGATCGAATATCGGGCAAGTAACATACCGACAGAAAAAGGGAATTGCGTATTTTGTCATAACGGTTCGACCGATAAAGATCTTCATAGAATATGTAGGAACCAATATGGGCATCCAGGTTCCTCTATTGGTTATTGACCGGAGAGGTGTCTCAGTGATGTCTACATAGTTCTCAAACCCATAGGGTCCGCACGCTTAATGTTCATTGACGATATAGTGTTATATGAGTTATATGATTTGGTGACCGAATGTTGTTCGGAGTCCCAGGTGAGATAACGGACATGAAGAGGAGCTCCGGAATGGTCTGAAGGTAAAGATTGATATATAGGACGGTGCTATTTGGACACCGGAAGAGTTTTGGGAGGTACCGGGTAGTCACCGGATCACCGCAAGGGGTTCCTGGAAGCCCCGGGAGGTATGTGGGCCATATTGGCCAAAAGAGGGGAGCACACCTGCCCACAAGGGGCTGGCGTGCCCCTCCTATGGCAGCCGGCCATGGGGAGAAAAGGAAGGAGGGGGATTCGTCCTCCCCCTGCCTTCCTCTCCTTCCCCTTCCTTCCCCCCTTGGGCAAATATGGTGGTGGTGGTGGTGGGGGGGGGGGGGGGGGGGGAGGGCAGGGCAGAAGCCCAAGGTGGATTCGGCCACCCTTGGGGTGCCCCTGGCTGCCTCCCCTCTCGCCCACCTATATATATGTGGGAAGGGGACGCCACACATAACGGCGACAATCTCTTAGCTGTGTGTGGCGCCCCTCTCCACAGTTTCGTCCCTCGGTCATATTTTCATAGTGCGTAGGCAAAGCCCTGCGGAGATAGCATCACCATCACCGTCACCATGCCATCCTGCTTCCGGAACTCATGCACTACTTCACCATCTTGCTGGATCAAGAAGGCGAGGAAATCACCAAGTTGAATGTGTGCTGAACGCGGAGGTGTCGTACGTTAGGTACTTGATTGGTTGGATCGCGATTAAGTTCGACTACATCAACCGCGTTACTAAATGCTTCTGCTTACGGTCTACACGGGTACGTAGACACACTCTCCCCCTCGTTGCTATGCATCTTCATGGATAGATCTTGCGTGTGCGCAGATTTTTTGTTTTCCTTGAAATGTTTCGCAGCAGTGGCATCATGAGCCAGGTCTATGCGAGATAATATGCACGAGTAGAACACAAAGAGTTGTGAGCGGTGATAGTCATACTACTTACCACCAACATCTTATTTTTATTTGGCGGCATTGTGGGATGAAGCGGCCCGGACCAACCTTACATATCCACGTATATGAGACCGGTTCCACCGACAGACATGCAACTCGTTTTGCATGAAGGTGGCTGGCGGGTGTCTGTTTCTCCTACTTTAGTTGAATCAAATTTGACTACGGCCAGTCCTTGAAGAATGTTAAAACAACAAACTTGATAAATCACCATTGTGGTTTTTGCCGTAGGTAAGAACGGTTCTTGCTAGAAGCCCGTAGCAGCCACGTAAAACTTGCAACAACAAAGTAGAGGACATCTAACTTGTTTTTGCAGGGCATGTTGTGATGTGATATGGTCAAGACGTGATATGATGTACGTTGTTGTATGTTTTGTAATATCGACAAATGGCAGGAGCCTTAGGGTTGTATCTTTATTGTATGAAATGCAAGCGCCATGTAATTGCTTTACTTTATCGCTATGCGTTAGCAATAGTTGTAGAAGCAATAGTTGGCGAGATGACCCCGACGCAACGATGGAGATCAAGGTGTCGAGTCGGTGACGATGGAGATCATGACGATGCTATGGAGATGGAGATCAAAAGCACGAGATGATGATGGCCATACCATGTCACATATTTTGATTGCATGTGATGTTTATCCTTTATGCATCTTATTTTGCTTAGAATGGCGGTAGCATTATAAGATGATCCCTTCACTAAATTTCAATATAAAAGTGTTCTCCCCAAGTATGCACCGTTGCCAAAGTTCGTCGTTTCGAAGCACCTCGTGATGATCGGGTGTGATAGACTCTACGTTCACATACAACGGATGTAAGACAGTTTTGCACATGCAGAATACTTGGTTTAAACTTGATGAGCCTAGCATGTATAAACATGGTCTCGGAACACTGGAGACCGAAAGGCCGAACGTGAGTCATATAGTAGATATGATCAACATAGAGATGTTCACCATTGATGACTACCCCATCTCACGTGATGATTGGACATGGGTTAGTTGATTTGGATCATGTATCACTTAGTTAACTTGTGGGATGTTTATTTAAGTGGGAGTTCATTAGTAATTTGACTAAATTGAACTTAATTTATCATGAACTTAGTCTTAATAGTTTTGCATATCTAAGTTGTAGATCAATAGCTCGCGATATAGTTCCCCTATTTTTGATATGTTCCTAGAGAAAACTAAGTTAAAAGATGATGGTAGCAATAATGCGGACTGGGTCCGTGATCTGAGGATTATCCTCATTGCTGCACAGAAGAATTATGTCCTTGATGCACGGCTAGGTGACAGACCTATTGCAGGAACTGATGCAAACGTTATGAACGTTTGGCAAGCTCGATATGGTGACTACTGGATAGTTTAGTGCACCATGCTTTAAGGCTTAGAATTGGGGCTCCAAAGACGTTTTTGAACACCATGGAACATATGAGATGTTCCAAGAGCTGAAAATGGTATTTCAGACTTATGCCCGAGTTGAGAGGTATGAGACCTCTGACAAGTACTTTGCCTACAAGATGGAGGAGAATACACTACAAAAAGAATACACTTCCGTGGTGATACGTGTTTGTCTGTGGCACCCCGACTCAGCGAAACCGGAACGCCCCGTATTCTTGCCCAGAGATCGAGGAGAAGTTATCTGGAATACGGCACTGCTTAGCATAGAACAAACCAGCTCTTTATTACAATCTATATGGGTACAAGGAGTTACATCGACATGGCGACCCTATGCCTGCCACGATTGCCCTATGCAAGCAGCAGAACAACACGACGCAGCAGAATGACTTCTAGCAGCAGAACAACGATGACGGTGATGAACTCCACTCCGCAGGGATTCTGGCTGGAACGCTTATCCTAGCTCGCAAACAAAGAACCGACGACAAACAAACAATCCAATCCGGCATGACCTACAAACTGGCATGACACGCCAGGTTAGTACATTGAATGTACTTGCAAGCTCACAATAACCAGAAGCATTCAAGACAAACAACAGCATGGCAATTACAGGTTAAGCAGAAATTAACATGATATTATCAGAACAACATGGCATGAGTAGCATGATACCGCTAACACAATACGAGCATGGCATGAACATATAAACATGATGAAACTAGCATGCAACATGATAGCACTAACATGCACCAACTTACTCTGCTCGGGTTACCTCGTAACCATCAGATGCATGACTTACAATTGCGGACATCACACGATCATCTTAGGATCCAATCAAGCTTGGTATAAACAATACCGTAGTAATCATTACATGACCACAAGGAGCTTGACCTTTACCCGTGATTCTCGCATAACACCACAAATATCCAACAAGTTGGTACTCACGGTACCATAGTGACCCTCTCACGATCACATAAATATCAACCATCTTCTTTCATCATCGAACCAGGGTTGTTATTAAGCACATCATTATTATTACTGTTGACCCATAGTGTGACCGACACGAACTGGGCCCTTATCCATGGGCGCGACTATCGATAGATTTAACACACACACACACACACACACACACACACACACACACACACACACACACACACACACACACACACACACACACACACTCTGCAGAGGTAGCACACTGTACCCACAGCACAGAACCCATGGCCTCGCACTCCCATTCGGGTGGACCAACGGCGTTCCGACAAAACAGATCTACTGCCATGACACTCTCCCAGCCACTCCGACCAACACCCCTTTTTGGGTTCAGTCCTAGGTGGCCCGTGCCTACCAAAGGACTTACGACCACCGTCGTGGCAAAACAAAAACGGTCCCAAATGGGGACAAAAGCGCGCAAACAACTTGGGCTCACAAGGCTTATGCCGTCCTACCCGGCCAAGGTAGAGCGCGCGCATAACCTTCCCTCGTTGGAGGCACCGGCGAGAGGCATGACAATAGACTGCTAGGGCCCTGTCCATACCCAAGGCAAATGTGGTTGCACTGTTCAGCTCGATATGGTGGCACCATGACTCAGCCAACAGTTGTTCAAGTTCATTATTATCCAGTTTAAACTTGAATGCAATAAGCTGAGCCATATAAAAAATAACATGATGCAACTACAATGCATGAACATGATATCAACATAAACATGGAGGTGCAACATAATCATCGAGTATAACCACAATAAAATATTTAACCAAATGAGCATGGCATACTGACGAGCATGAATATCATAAGCATAACACTACTCATGGCGTAACATGACAACTAGCATCTGTTAGGGAACGTAGCAGAAATTCAAAATTTTCTACGCATCGCCAAGATCAATCTATAGAGATACTAGCAACGAGAGAGAGGGGAGTGCATCTTCATACCCTTGCAGATCGCGATGCGGAAGGGTTACAAGAACGCGGTCAGTGGAATCATTCACGAAGCGATTCAGATCGCGGTTGATTCCGATCTAAGCACCGAACAACGGTGCCTCCGCGTTCAACACACGTACAGCCCGGGGACGTCTCCTCCTTCTTGACCCAGCAAGGGGCAAGGAGAAGTTGAGGGATAACTCCGACAGAACGACGACATGGTGGTAATGGAGCTCGTGGTTCTCCGGCAGGGCTTCACCAAGCACTACGGAGGAGGAGGAGGTGTTGGAGGAGGGAGAGGGCTGCGCCAGGGGAAGGGTGCGGCTGCCCTCTCTCTCCCTCACTATATATAGCGGGAAGGGAGGAGGGGGAGGCGCCCTAGGGTTCCCTAGGGGAGGGGCGGCGGCCACAGGGGAAACCCTAGATGGGTTTGGGCGCCCCCACCCCCTAGGAAACTTGCCCCCCAAGCCAGGAGGGGCGGCAGCCCTAGGGGTGGCGCCCCCACCTCTCCTGGTTACGTGAGATGGGGTGGGAGGGGCGCTCAGCCCCTTAGTGGGCTGATGTGCCCTCTCCCCTTGGCCCATAAGGCCCCCCAACGCTTGCCGGGGCCTCCGAAACCCCTTTCGGACACGCTGGTCATCACCTGGTACCCCCGGAACAATTCGGGACACCAATACCCTTCGTCCAATATACCGATCTTCACCTCCGGACCATTTTGAAGCTCCTCGTTATGTCCGGGATCTCATCCGGGACTCCGAACAACCTTCGGTAACCACATACTATTTCCCATAACAACTCTAGCGTCACCGAACCTTAAGTGTGTAGACCCTACGGGTTCGGGAACCATGCAGACATGACCAAGATGTTCTCCGGTCAATAACCAACAGCGGGATCTGGATACCCATGTTAGCTCCCACATGTTCCACGATGATCTCATCGGATGAACCACGATGTCAAGGATTCAAGCAATCCCGTATGCAATTCCCTTTGTCAATTGGTATGTTACTTGCCCGAGATTCGATCGTCGGTATCCCAATACCTCGTTCAATCTCATTACCGGCAAGTCACTTTAATCGTTCCATAATGCATGATCCCATGACTAACTACTTAGTCACATTGAGCTCATTATGATGATGCATTACCGAGTGGGCCCAGAGATACCTCTCCGTCACACGCAGTGACAAATCCCAGTCTCGATTCGTGCCAACCCAACAGACACTTTCGGGGATACCCGTAGTGCACCTTTATAGCCACCCAGTTACGTTGTGACGTTTGGCACACCCAAAGCATTCCTACGGTATCCGGGAGTTGCACAATCTCATGGTCTAAGGAAATGATACTTGACATTAGAAAAGCTTTAGCAAACGAACTACACGATCTTGTGCTATGCTTAGGATTGGGTCTCGTCCGTCACATCATTCTCCTAATGATGTGATCCCGTTATCAATGACATCCAATGTCCATGGTCAGGAAACCATGACCATCTGTTGATCAACGAGCTAGTCAACTAGAGGCTCACTAGGGACATGTTGTGGTCTATGTATTCACACATGTATTACGGTTTCCAGTTAATACAATTATAGCATGAACAATAGACAATTATCATGAACAAGGAAATACAATAATAACCATTTTATTATTGCCTCTAGGGCATATTTCCAACAGTCTCCCACTTGCACTAGAGTCAATAATCTAGTTCACATCACTATGTGATTGTAATGAATTCAACACCCATGGGGTTTGATCATATCTCGCTTGTGATAGAGGTTATTAGTCAACGGGTCTGAATCTTTCAGATCCGTGTGTGCTTTACAAATCTCTATGTCATCTTCTAGATGCAGATACCACGCTCTATTTGGAGCTATTCCAAAGAACTGTTCTACTATACGATTCCGGTTTACTACTCAGAATAATCCGGATTAGTGTCAAAGTTCGCATCGGCGTAACCCTTTATGACGAACTCTTTTACCACCTCCATAATCGAGAAAATTCCTTAGTACACTAGTTACTAAGGATATGTTTGACCGCTGTCTTGTTATCCATTCCTGGATCATTCTTGTACCCCTTGACTGACTCATGGTAAGGCACACTTCAGGTGCGGTACACAGCATAGCATACTGTAGAGCCTATGTCTGAAGCATAGAGGACGACCTTCGTCCATTCTCTCTCTTCTGCCGAGGTCATGTGTTGAGTCTTACTCAATACTCACACCTTATAACACAGCCAAGAACTCCTTCTTCGTCGATCTATTTTGAACTTCTTCAAAATCTTGTCACGGCATGTATTCATTTGAAAGTATTATTGAGTGTTTTTTGATCTATCCTTATAGATCTTGATGCTCAATGTTAAAGTAGCTTAATCTAGGTTTTCCATTGAAAAACACCTTTTCAAATACCCTATATGCTTTCTAGAAATTCTATATCATTTCTCATCAACAATACGTCAACAACATATACTCATCAGAAATTCTATAGTGCTCCCACTCACTTCTTTGGAAATACAAGTTTCTCATAAACTTTGTATAAATCCAAAATCTTGATCATCTTATCAAAGTGTATCTTCCAACTCCGAGATGCTTATTCCAGTCCTTAGAAGGATTGCTGGAGCTTTGCATACTTGTTAGCATATTTTAGGATTGTCAGAACCTTCTGGTTATATTAGATACAACCTTTCCTCAAGAAAATCGTCGAGGAAACTATATTTTGACATCCTATCTGCAAGATTTCATAAATAATGCAGTAGCTGCTAATATAATTCTAACAGACTCTTAGCATCTCTACGAGTGAGAAAGTATCATCGTAGTCAACTCCTTGAACTTGTCGGAAAACATCTCAGCGACAAGTCGAGCTTTGTTAATGGTGACACTTACCATCATTGTCTGTCTTCCCTTTTAAAATCCATCTGTACCCAACAGCCTTATGACCATCAAGTAGTTCTTCCAAAGTCTACACTTTGTTTTATACATGGATCTTCTCTCGGATTTTATGGCCTCGAGCCATTTGTCGGAATCCGGGCCCACCATCGCTTCTCCATATCTCGTAGGTTCATTGTTGTCTAGCAACATGACCTCCAAGACATGATTACTGTACCACTCTGAAGCAGTACACGTCCTTGTCATCCTACGAGGTTCAGCAGTGACTTGATCTGAGGCTTCATGATCACTATCATCAGCTTCCACTTCAATTGGTGTAGGTTCCACAGGAACAACTTCCTGTGCCCTGCTACACACTAGTTGTAGTGACGGTTCAATAACCATATCATGTCGCCACCATCCTCCCACTCAATTATTTCGAGAGAAACTTTTCCTCGAGAAAGGACCCGATACTAGAAATAATCACTTTTGCTTCCGGATCTGAAATAGGAGGTATACCCAACTGTTTCGGGTGTCCTATGAAGATGTATTTATCCGCTTTGAGTTCAAGCTTATCAGGATGAAACCTTTTTTCACATAAGCGTCGCAGCCCCAAACTTTCAAGAAACGACATCTTAGGTTTCTCCAAACCATAATTCATACGGTGTCGTCTCAATGGAATTGTGCGGTACCCTATTTAAAGTGAATGCGGTTGTCTCTAATGCCTAACCTATAAACAATAGTGGTAATTTGATAAAAGACATCATGGTATGCACCATATCCAGTAGGGTGCAGTTATGATGTTTGGACACACCATCACACTATGGTGTTCCAGGCGGTATTAATTGTGAAACAATTTCCACAATGTCTTAATTGTGTGCCAAACTTGTAACTCAGATATTCATCTCTATGATCATATCATAGACATTTTATCCTCTTATCACGACGATCTTCAACTTCACTCTGAAATTACTTGAACCTTTCAATGATTCAGATTTGTGTTTCATCAAGTCAATATACTCAGAATCTACTCAAATTATCTGTGAAGTAAGAACATAACGATATCCACTGCATGCCTCATCACTCATTAGACTACACACATCAAAATGTATTACTTCCAAAAAGTTGCTTTCTTATTCCATTTTACTGAAAACGAGGCTTTCTGTCATCTTGCCCATGTGGTATGATTTGCATGTCTCAAGTGATTCAAAATCAAGTGAGTCCAAACGGTCCATCTGCATGGAGTTTCTTCATGCGTATATACCAATAGACATGGTTCACATGTCTAAATCTTTTCAAAAACGAGTGAGTCCAAAGATCCATCAACATGGAGCTTCTTCATTCATTTTATACCAATATGACTCAAATGGCAGTGCCACAAGTAGGTGGCACTATATCATTACTGTCTTATATCTTTTGGCATGAACATGTGTATCACTACGATCGAGATTCAATAAACCATTCATTTTAGGTGCAAGACCACTGAAGGTATTATTCAAATAAACAGAGTAACCATTATTCTCCTTAAATGAATAACCATATTGCGATAAACATAATCCAATCATGTCTATGCTCAACGCAAACACGAAATAACAATTATTTAGGTTTAACACCAATCTCGATGGTAGAGGGAGTATGCGATGCTTGATCACATCAACCTTGGAAACACGTCCAAACCATATCATCATCTCACCTTTAGCTAGTCTCCGTTTATTCCATAGCCTTTTATTTCGATTTACTAACACTTAGCAACTGAACCGGTATCTATTACCATGGTGCTACTAGGAGTACTAGTAAAGTACACATCAATATAATGTATATCCAATATACTTCTGTCGACCTTGCTAGCCTTCTCATCTACCAAGTATCTAGGGTAGTTCTGCTTCAGTCACTGTTCCCCTCATTACAGAAGCACTTAGTCTTGGGTTTGGGTTCAACCTTGGGTTTCTTCACTAGAGCAGCAACTGATTTGCCATTTCATGAAGTATCCCTTCTTGCCCTTGCCCTTCTTGAAACTAGTGGTTTCACTAACCATCAACAATTGATGCTCCTTCTTGATTTCTACTTTTGCGGTGTCAAACATTGCGAATATTTCAAGGATCATCATATCTATCCCTGATAGGTTATAGTTCATCACGAAGCTCTAGTAGCTTGGTGGCAATGACTTTGGAGAAACATCACTATCTCACCTGGAAGATTAACTCCCACTTGATTCAAGTGATTGTTGTACTCAGACAATCTGAGCACAAGCTCAATGATTGAGCTTTTCTCCCTTAGTTTTCAGGCTAAGGAACTCGTCGGAGGTCTTATACCTCTTGACGTGGGCACGAGCCTGAAATCCCAATTTCAGCCCTCGAAACATCTCATATGTTCTGCGACGTTTTGAAATCGTCTTCGGTGCCTCAATTCTAAACCGTTTAACATTACTGAACTATCACGTAGTTATCAAAATGTGTATGTCAGATGTTCGCAACATCCACAGACGACGCTCGAGGTTCAGCACACCGAGCGGTGCATTAAGGACATAAGCCTTCTACGCAGCAATGAGGACAATCCTCAGTTTACGGACCCAGTCCGCATAATTGCTACTATTAACTTTCAACTAAATTTTCTCTAGGAACATATCTAAAATAGTAGAACTAAAGCGCGAGCTACGACATAATTTGCAAAAACCTTTTGACTATGTTCAGGATAATTAAGTTCACCTTATGAACTCCCACTCAGATAGACATCCCTCTAGTCATCTAAGTGATACATGATTCGAGTCAACTAGGCCGTGTCCGATCATCACGTGAGACGGACTAGTCATCATCGGTGAACATCTTCATGTTGATCGTATCCACTATACGACTCATGTTCGACCTTTCGGTCTCTTGTGTTCCGAGGCCATGTCTGTACATGCTAGGCTCGTCAAGTCAACCTAAGTGTTTTGCGTGTGTAAATCTGGCTTACACCCGTTGTATGTGAACGTTAGAATCTATCACACCCGATCATCACGTGGTGCTTCGAAACAACGAACTTTCACAACGGTGCACAGTTAGGGGGAACACTTTCTTGAAATTATTATGAGGGATCATCTTATTTATTACCGTCGTTCTAAGCAAATAAGATGCATAAACATGATAAATGTCACATGCAATCAAATAGTGACATGATATGGCCAATATCATTTTGCTCCTTTCGATCTCCATCTTCGGGGCTCCATGATCATCATCGTCACCGGCATGACACCATGATCTCCATCATCATGATCTTCATCATCGTGTCTCCATGAAGTTGTCTCGCCAACTATTACTTCTACTACTATGGCTAACGGTTTAGCAATGAAGTAAAGTAATTGCATGGCGTTATTCAGTGACACGCAGGTCACACAATAAATAAAGACAACTCCTATGGCTCCTGCCGGTTGTCATACTCATGGACATGCAAGTCGTGATTCCTATTACAAGAATATGATCAATCTCATACATCACATATATTTCATTCATCACATCCTTCTTGGCCATATCACATCACACGGCATATGCTGCAAAAACAAGTTAGACGTCCTCTAATAGTTGTTGCAAGTTTTTACGTGGCTGCTATAGGTTTCTAGCAAGAACGTTTCTTACCTACGCCAAAACCACAACGTGATATGCCAATTTCTATTTACCCTTCATAAGGACCCTTTTCATCGAATCCGATCCGACTAAAGTGGGAGAGATTGGCACCTGCTAGCCACCTTATGCAACAACTGCATGTCAGTCGGTGGAACCTGTCTCATGTAAGTGTACGTGTAAGGTCGGTCCGGGCCGCTTAATCCCACAATACCGTCGAAACAAGATAGGACTAGTAACGGTAAGCATATTGAACAAAATCAACACCCACAACTACTTGTGTTCTACTCGTGCATAGAATCTACGCAAAAGACCTAGCTCATGATGCCACTGTTGGGGAACGTAGCAGAAATTCAAAATTTTCTACGCATCACCAAGATCAATCTATGGAGATACTAGCAACAAGAGAGAGGGGACTGCAACTTCATACCCTTGAAGATCGCGATGCGGAAGCGTTACAAGAACGCGGTCGATGGAATCGTTCACGAAGCGATTCAGATCGCGGTTGATTCCGATCTAAGCACCGAACAACGGTGCCTCCGCGTTCAACACACGTACAGCTCGGGGACGTCTCCTCCTTCTTGATCCAGCAAGGGGAGAGGAGAAGTTGAGGGAGAACTCCGACAGAACGACGGCATGGTGGTAATGGAGCTCGTGGTTCTCCGGCAGGGCTTCACCAAGCACTACGGAGGAGGAGGAGGTGTTGGAGGAGGGAGAGGGCTGCGCCAGGGGAAGGGTGCGGCTGCCCTCTCTCTCCCTGACTATATATAGGGGAAGGGAGGAGGGGGAGGCGCCCTAGGGTTCCCTAGGGGAGGGGTGGCAGCCACAGGGGAAACCCTAGATGGGTTTGGGCGCCCCCACCCCCTAGGGAACTTGCCCCCCAAGCCGGGAGGGGTGGCTGCCCTAGGGGTGGCGCCCCCACCTCTCCTGGTTATGCGAGATGGGGTGGGAGGGGCGCTCAGCCCCTTAGTGGGCTGATGTGCCCTCTCCCCTTGGCCCATAAGGCCCCGCAACGCTTGCCAGGGCCTTCGAAACCCCTTTCGGACACGCTGGTCATCACCTGGTACCCCCGGAATAATTCCGGACTCCAATACCCTTCGTCCAATATACCGATCTTCACCTCCGGACCATTCCGGAGCTCCTCATCATGTCCGGGATCTCATCCGGGACTCCGAACAACCTTCGGTAACCACATACTATTTCCCATAACAACTCTAGCGTCACCGAACCTTAAGTGTGTAGACCCTACGGGTTCGGGAACCATGCAGACATGACCAAGACGTTCTCTGGTCAATAACCAACAGCGGGATCTGGATACCCATGTTAGCTCCCACATGTTCCACGATGATCTCATCGGATGAACCACGATGTCAAGGATTCAAGCAATCCCGTATGCAATTCCCTTTGTCAATTGGTATGTTACTTGCCCGAGATTCGATCGTCGGTATCCCAATACCTCGTTCAATCTCATTACTGGCAAGTCACTTTACTCGTTCCATAATGCATGATCCCATGACTAACTACTTAGTCACATTGAGCTCATTATGATGATGCATTACCGAGTGGGCCCAAAGATACCTCTCCGTCACACGCAGTGACAAATCCCAGTCTCGATTCGTACCAACCCAACAGACACTTTCGGGGATACCCGTAGTGCACCTTTATAGCCACCCAGTTACATTGTGATGTTTGGCACACCCAAAGCATTCCTACGGTATCCAGGAGTTGCACAATCTCATGGTCTAAGGAAATGATACTTGACATTAGAAAAGCTTTAGCAAACGAACTACACGATCTTGTGCTATGCTTAGGATTGGGTCTTGTCCATCACATCATTCTCCTAATGATGTGATCCCGTTATCAATGACATCCAATGTCCATGGTCAGGAAACCATGACCATCTGTTGATCAACAAGCTAGTCAACTAGAGGCTCACTAGGGACATGTTGTGGTCTATGTATTCACACATGTATTACGGTTTCCAGTTAATACAATTATAGCATGAACAATAGAAAATTATCATGAACAAGGAAATACAGTAATAACCATTTTATTATTGCCTCTAGGGCATATTTCCAACAGCATCAACAACCAATATCATGCAAGAACATAACGACAACACCATATGCAAGCATTTAACCAACTGGATGCAAAGGAACATGCATAGCAATGACACTCGGAACAGACTATAGTCATGCACCGAAGACCATCACCAACATCAACATGTACTACTACCAAGCAGTAAAGTAATACTAGCAAGACAAATGATAACCAGAGGCATCGAAATGTAACACGAAAGTGAACATGAAACTATAAGTAGTACCGAAATCACGATAAACGTTGTAGTTAAACAAACAGATCGACATTAAATGTTCAAGTTGAAAACCATGGCTACTGCATGACCAGCATGCAAATGGGTGTTGTGGCTTGCCTGAGGATGAAGGAGGCTCCGGGGAGAAGTGCGGTGAAGCCATGGAAAAATTCACCGAAAAAGATTCACTCTCAGAGGGGGCTGATTAGGGGCAAAAATGTGCATTTCCAGTATGTCAAACCACAGTGAAAATGAAGGGAACAGAACAGGCTCGATGAGACAAAGACGTGGGCGTTGGTTTCACCTCAATCCGAGTCTCGAGCAAAAAGTTATAGCCCGACGAAGTCCAGGGACAATATGTAAAAATAAGTCTACAAACAAGCCCCTGAGCTGAAAAACAGAAAGCGCATTTAGAGGAATACACCTTCTAGAGAAGAAAACATATTTAGGGCTGAAAGAGAGAAAATACGCCTTCAGTAAAGGAAAGCGTACTTTGGCTAAAGAAGAGATAGAATACGCTTTCAGAAGAAGAAAGCGTATGGACTGGGTTTATGCTTTACTCACGGGAAAACGGAATCACGAGAGTGTGTGGCCACTTATCCACGTGGGCAGTGGTGGGGCTGGCAGCGCGTGTGGCTGACGAGTGGGTCCCACTTCTTCCTCTCTCCTCCCGCTCCTCCTCCTTCTTCAGCTCGACGTCGCCGGTAGAAGAGAAGACCGGGCCGGTCCCGCCGAGGCTCACCGGTGGCATTGGCCACCATCTGCAACGTCCGTCCTACGGGAGAGATCAGTGGGCCGAGGCGGTCCCATCTAGGAAGGGAACGAACGCCGAGGAGCTTGGAAACAGGCGAGGCACTAGCTACGGCGGACGGTGGTCTCGACCAGAGTTGGGCTCGGCGCTCCGGTGGCGTAGGTGAGGGGTTGGAGGTATGGGGCGGCTAGTGGAGGTCAGGGCAGTGCTATGGTGGTGACGGGAAGGAGGGAGGGGCTCGGCTTCGACCGAATTTGAGATGACTGAGGCGGCGGCCATGGTGGCAATGGCGAGCAAAGGGAGCTCCTTGAGCTTGTTTTGGTGGTCAGGGAGGCAGCTAGGAGTGTGTGAGGTCGAGTGGTGAAGACAAATGCACTCGGGGTGGCCTTAAATAAGCAGAGGGGGAGGAGGCCGAGCGTGTGTCTCCGCGGACGCGTGTCCGTTGCCGCGGACGCATGTGCACGTGCATGAGCTCGAAGTTAGACGACGGAGGGGTGCGGGGAGCAGGCTCACGGGCAGGAGACGACGAGGGGCACGGGGGAGAAGCAAACAGAGGAGGAATACAACCAATCTATAGCGCGTCCATGGGCGCACTCTGTTCATGACGGAGATGGCTCACCGGGGAAGAGGACGGAGGGGGCAAGGGCTCCAGAGGAACGACGACTGCTCGGGGAAGGCTCTAGACATGGCTAGGCAACGGGGGAACAAGTGCGCAGAGAGGGGGAAGAGGACAGAGGCGCCAGAGCGCGCGGGTGACATGCCAAAACGGTGGTCACCGCATGAGTTGGTGTATGCAGGGCACAACGATTGTCCAAATCATGTCTGGTGGAAGGACCCTGCTACCCTTAGTCCAAAGGAAGCAACAACATGGTCCAGGGGCAAAGAAGAGAAAACCAGGTGGCTCCAAACCAGCTGAACAACAAGGTGTTTGGTGTTCGCTGTAGCACACATGCGTGGATATTAAGACTGAGCTTTGACTTAGGTTGATCACTCACTAGGGTGAATAATATGCCAAGCTTTCAGCTCAAGGGGAGGGGTTTAGCTAGTAGTTGCTGTGTAAGTGCATATTTAGTCCAGAAAAGGAAATTGGATGATCCACTCATGTAGAGAAGCAAATTGAGCTCACATTGGGCAGGGCAGAGTTATTTTGTCATATGAAGATGCTGCAAAAGGTTTCATACCAAGTGGATAAACCAAAATGGTACTTCCTTCACAAACATCTCTACTGACCAGAAACTTACAAAAATTCTAGAGGGAAAATGGCAAGATGAAACATGCCCAAATTGGGTGGAAATAGGTTATATGGATAAGAGAAGGCCTAGAAACATTTGCAGCCATAATGGACCAAGATAAAATATACTTGCTTCACAAACTGAAATTTTGGACAGAAACAAAGATTTGAAGCTGTGCTCACATGGAGGCATTACATGAGCTCAACTTTGGTGGAGGGCCATGATTTGATTATATGAAGGACCATGCACAATTGCAACTCATTTGGATATGCCTAGCTTGTACCTTCTTCACAAAGTTTCCTTCTAGATAGAAAATTTGGAAAATCATAATTAAATGACTACTAGGAAAATGAGGTTGCATTTTGGCATGTGGCAATGATATGGACAGGAAAAGATGTCCAAGGAGTTTGAGGTCAATTGGGCAAAGGAAAATAGCACTTGCTTCACAATGTGCCATTTAGAGCAGAATAGGAAATGAATTATTTGAGCATGATGATAAACATGGCAAAGGAAATATTTTGCCATATTTGAGGAAGATATGACCCAAAAAATTTATGAGAATTATTTCGGAATTTTAGGAGTGAGGGAAATATAGGTTGCTTCACAACCTAGGGCAAAAAGGTTAATTCCTTTAATAGAAAAGGAATATTCCCAATAAAAAGAATATTGGGATTTGGGCTAGGTTGAAAATGGCAAGGTCTAGGGATAGATAGTGGAATGACAAGCCACTCTAGAAGCAAAGAAGAGGGCATCTTCTTCAGTTTCCACACCACAAAGCCACGGAAAAAGAAAACTCAGGAAAAAACCTCAGAAAAACAAAAGAAAAAGAAAGGGCCAAAAATCAGGCTGTTACATTGTCACAGTAGGTTATGTTTTTTGCAATGCATGTACATCCATGACGATTTTATGACAGAATCAAGATAGTCATACATGTTCTGTCGTAGAAGTGTTCCATGACATTACCAAAATTATCATCACGAAAATGTCAACTTCCATGACGATAAATCGCGCGTCACAGAAGTGCTTTCGTCAAGGGTGACCGACACGTGGCATCCACTGTGACGGAACGCCATTAAGCTATCGGGTCCGGTTTTGGATCCGGTAACCCGTTAACAGCCCCGACCAATGGGGATTTTCCACGTGTAAAATCATCATTGGCTGGAGGAAACACGTGTCGGCTCACGGTTGGGACAGATGTCATCCACTCATTGGATAGAAGGCGCCTATGATACGTCGACACGTGGCACGTCCCAACAGAGGTCCATTCATGTGAAAGGCTGGCCTGTTTGACTTGGTCAAAAGATGGCAGGCCGGCCCACGGAAAGCCTGTTAACGGCATGTTCGCATATAGCCCATTTACAGCCTGCTAACCCAGGGCCCGTTACGACCTCTCCAAATTAGGCCTAGTAGCGTCATCTGGGCCGTCCAATATGATTCCAGCCCATTCTAACTTCCGGCCCATGTATGGCCCATGACATCTTTCGGCCCATATGAGGCCCTTTGTAACTCTTGGCCCATTAATGGTCCATGGTGAAACTGGCCCATAATGAACAGTGTATCACTTTATACCCATTAACGGCCCATTATTCCATTGGGCCGTTTCAAGCCCAAGTTATCTTTCGGCCTTCTTAGGGATCATTTATTCTTGGGCTCATTTCCAGCATTCGTTTACTTATGACCCGTTACTGTCATTTTCTGCTTGTGCGCCAAATTCAGCCCGTCGTTACAGTCGGCCCGTTTGTGGCCCGTGAATACATTGGGCCGATTTCATGTAAAAAACCCGTTTGGCTGTTTTCATAGAGTTATCAAATACGGCCTATTACGGCCCGTTATGGTCCACGAATAGTACAATCCATGATTGGCGAAATGATGATACGCCCCGTAGAAGTCCCATGGATCATAGGCCCGTAAATGGCCCATGGATCGTACGGCTGGTAAAAGGCCCATGGATCATACGGCCAGTAGAAGGCCCATGGATCCTACGGCATGTAGAAGGCCCATGGATCCTACGGCCCATATAGAAGGCCAATGGATCCTACGGCCCGTAGAAGGCCCATGGATCATACGGCCCGCAGGAGGCCCATGGTTACAACAATCCGTGTGTTGCCGTGATTATTTTGGCCTAGTTACCAAAAATAGGTTATGGTGGCCACTAGAAAAACGCAGAAAAAGAGCTGCAGTGACTACAAGCAAACAACTAAACAAGACAATAAGGAAATAAATAAGCAAGCAATTAACGCTAGCCTATTACCGCTATTACACATATTACATCCACTAGGCATCAAAGTTCGCCACCAGTGCAAATATAGGAACAAAGCAGTATATTACATACACTGCCCGTCAAAATTGGCCACCAGTGCAAATAAACGCGGCAGCAAAACAAGGGCATAACTTAAACAACTTCAGAAGAGCTCAAGAAACGTTATCATGGGTATCCACCATGCTGGCAATAAGCTTAGCAAGCTTATTAGCTTTGTCCTGTTTGGCGCTAAAATCCTCCAACGCTTGCTGTTGCACCAGAAAGTATGCATCTGAATGCTCCAAGGACTTCCGTAGTCCTTCCACTTATTGTCGCAGCACAGCTGATCGATATCTTTCAGCTTGTAGTTGAGACTCAAGAAACCGAACTAATTCAGATAGTGAGTTTGAATAGCTTGTGCAAGTGGTAGTGGCGAGTAACTCGAACACTAAACCAAGACAGGACTTTGGGGTTGTCTCATTGTCTTCAAGATAGTCTTCCTTAGCTATTTTATCAGCTTTGTTAGAGACCAACAAGGATGTGTCACTATCCTGAACCTTATCTGCATCACTTCCTTTACCATTGCTTAGTAAGGCACTCTTCCCCAATATTCTGTCAGCATTCTAAAAGAAGAAACAAGCAGACACATAACAGGTTTAGCATGTACTAGTATATGAAACTCATTTTGGTGAACCAGTTCATTAGTAAGGTGGACAGGATTAAACTACCAAGTATTCTATTGCCAAGTACTAGTACATAATAAAAGCATCAAACAAACATATATCTATGTCCTATGGTCACTGCATTGTCTTGCCAAATCAAAATAGAGACACGGTTCAAATCATATCAGTTCAAGACAAAGCAACAATGAAAGAACACAAAGCGTGGGAAATTACACGGCACAACAAGATTTCAGATGGGTACCACGGGTCTACATGTACAACAACACTATTGGCTCTATTGTGACGCTAGTAATGTGCATGATATGAGAAGTCAACTGTATACACAATTGAAATTGAAATCAACAGAGCTATTGATAAGAGCAAACCTGTTAAAGGAACATGCGTGAACATTCTGCTGTGCCATTGGAGTTTCGGTTGGATCCTTCAATTTAAAAATAAGTTTGTATGAGTAAATACAGTGATACAAGAACAAAGCAGTATGCACGATAGCAATCATAGTTAAAAAAGGCGTGCCTAAGCAAGCACTTAAGTGCGCGTAGGCTCTAGGCGTTGGCAAAACGCATTGCGCATAACCACGCTTAATCTGTGCATAACTGCGCATAAGCATGTGCTTTGGTCAGTAAAGCGCAAGGCGGTGGCAAAACGCACAATTAATGCCTAGCGCTTTTTTGAACTATGATATCAATGGAATCTTAAATTAGAAAAGTTGTTCTTCAGGTTTAGGCACTTGTTCTACATGAACAGAGTACAATAAGACGCAAGAATATAGTACTTAAAGATAGAAAATGAGCTCATAGACCTTACCAAATTCTTGATTCGGGACCAATACAGAACAAGGCGTTCCCTGTCATCGTCCAGGAAATGTGTCTCAGGAGAACGTAAGGGAACTTGATGAGTTTCTTTGGCGGTGAAGTATGTTTTCTTCAGGTGATTCCGATACTGCCACCAAGCATTCTTGAAGATAGCAGAGGTATTAGCACAGGTTACCTCATCCTGAGTTTCCAAATCGGTCCTTCTCTATAGATAAAAATGGGAAAATTTGATGTATTATAACCATCATGGAGGTAGGATGTATGGGACAAAGCAAAGTAATTGCCATGAATAACATTACTTACACATAACTCCTTGACAAACACCTGCAACTGGCATTTTCCTTCATCTTTAGTATAATATTTCCAAGATGGGAAGATACGCACATACGATTTAACAACATCAAATGCGATAGATGCTAAACTATGACTAGCTGGTTGTGCTTCCTCCGCAGGAATAGGCGTACTAACTGGTGGAGTTGGGGTTCGCCGTGGTAGTACTGGCCCAGTGGGCACTGGAGCTGCCTTACTAACTGCTCTTGTTTGGGAGCTCTGTGGTGGAGATGGTGTTGTGTCAACAGGAACTCGGTTACTATCTGCTGGGGTTGGAGTTAGATTGGGTGAAGCTGGTTCTCTATCGATCGCAATAGGGGTACAATCTGCGAGAGTTTGGGTTATGTATTGTAGGGCTGGTTCTCGTGCATGTACAATCAGGGTGCTATCTCCACCAAGAGGTAGCATTGTTTTATTTGAAGACCGTGTTTTTAGTCTGCTAGATACTGGCATCACCGGCTCCAATTCAAATGGCTGATAAACAGGAAACATAGGTGAATGTACAGACATTGTATGAGAGACAGATGCAATAGATAGTGTGGAAAAAAGAGGGCATGAAATAGTTGACATGTATGATGTGTAACTAAAACTGATAGCATGACATAATTTCACATATATGATGCCTATCTAAACTGGGTAGCATAGCATAACATAATTCAAAGATATGATGAATAACTAAACAGGACCGCATGACATAATTCACCTACATGTTATCTAACTAATTAGGATCGCATCATTTAATTCACATATGTGATTCATATGCTAAACAGAGGGCATTCGATATGATGTCTGAACTAAGAACATGGTGTTGAATATTGTGTATATGATGTCTAAACTATCCAATGCAAGACACCATATGCATGATATGAGCAGTATAACCGTGCCAAGTTAGAGAATACACCTCGATGGGGGTATAGGACTGGTCATTTGTCTCTGAATCCATCTCTGAGGAGCTACCGGGACCCAACAAGAGATCTGCTTCGACAGGTAGCACTGTCTGCTCTGAAGGCCTTGTTTTCACTCCAGATTTTTCCATCTCCCACCCAAATGGCTGATTCACAGGAAGAGTAGTTTAATGTACAAACATTGTCGACAAATGGAAATTTAATGAGGAAAAGGATGGGCAAGATATCATTCAAATATATGATGCCTGGTTAAACAGGATGGCATTGCACATTTCACATATACTATGGCTGGCTAAAAGACAAGAGACTGCATAATTCCCATATATGATATAGAAACTAAACAGGTGACATTACAGAACATGTCTAAACTAAGCAGATGACATATATGATGTTAAAAGTAGGCACTGCAAGGCAACATATGCATGATATGACTAACATCATCATGCCAAGGTAGAGCAAACACCTTGGGGGGTAAATAGGAGTGGTCAGCGGCGTCTGAATCCACCTCAGAACATATATCTTCCTCTGGATTACAATCTGGAGAGGGGTGGGGAGGGTTTGCCATTGAACCCACCATGGGGTGATGTCTGCATGACATTGTATTGCTGCGCAAAACTCTTCTCTTTTTCTCTACATGTTCAGCATGACTATGTACAATATCTGACATGCATATGAAAAAAATATGGTGAGATTATGTATGGAGAGGATGCAGAAATTTAGAGTGATGGTAACAACCAGTGGATGGATCCAAAAATAATGATAGCAGGCTGATGATTGCTTTAATTTAATAAAAAGACAGATGATGATTGCTTTACTATTTGTTTCCCACCCAAGATGAACAACATAGGCATACCCTAGGTGAACCAGATATTAGACAGAGATACTATTCATTGCTTCCTCGATATGTGCCCCACAACTAATTTAGAACTCAAGTTTGAACATTAATTTGGACCCGACTTGGAGTCCAAGAGGTGAATAGGACGATAAAGTAGCAGGTAATTTTAAGCAATACATAACATAAGCAGAAACAAAAGAGTGCGACCTCTCTTGTGGACCCGTGTACTCCTCAGGTTCATCTGCTGAGTCGATGATGGTGATGCCGTTGCGGTGGGTGCCGGCGGCAGGGAAGGAGATCTGAGGCGGCAAAAGATGGTCAGGAGTCATGATGTCTGGTTTGGTGGATGCCTTTGTCGATGAAGCAGCTCAGGTGAGGTGGACGACGTCGTGACAGGAGCAGGACAAACCACACAAAGTTCCCTTCGACACCTACCTGTATCCGAAGTAATTCTGTAAGGGCTCATTTGGCTTTCATGATTCTAAAAACAAATGGATAGGAAAAACACCAGAATAGGATAGGAATGCACATGGTAAATAAAGCATTTGTAAACACAGGATTTTTGTCAACTTGGGTGTTTGGTTTACAGGAATTGGAAGAGCAGAGGAATGCAAAGAAACGTGGCCAAAATAAAGTGAAACCATATGAAAGCGTGTACAGTTAGAATGTTATTCTGCCACTAATGCACTTGGTCTTGTTTTCATGCATAGGATTTTGAAAAGTAGGTCCAGGTGGATGTTTTGCTTCATTCCTTTCAACAAAATGCATGAATAGTTGAATAGTAGAGAGCCATTCGAAAACTCCCTATTGCTATGTCTTTCCGTTGAACCAAAATAGCCCTAATGGATTGACATGAATGTATAGTAATAAGTGATGCAACAAGTGTACAACCTCTTTACTGTAGCCGTGTCGACCTCAGCATCATTGGGTTGGTCGCTGAACCAGTTGAGGTAGAGGTGGTTGTCGGAGGTGTGGAGGAAGATCTGAGGAATCTGTACACGGCGTCTAGGGCACTGCTCTGTTGTGATGGATTGTTCTGTTGTTGGAGCAGCTCCCGTGAGCCGTAAGACGTCAAGTCTGAAGCAGCACAAGACAGACATCATCAATCTCAAGTGGGATTCTAATAGGATGATGTAAAATAGATGTAAAATTTACATCACCAAAAACCACCTGACTACAACAGACGAGGTAAAAACTATTGACTCTGAACTTAACTGTCGAAACTGAAATTTACTGTGGAATCTGAATGTTACTGTCGAAACTGAACACAATGGTAGCAGAGAGGCACTTGACATGTAGTTTAGGGAGGGCCTGCAGTTCATCTTCAACCTGCACCCCCCTGAGCCGCCAGCCACCATTGGCCCAACTGCCGGCCCCAGCGCTGCCTCGCCGCCCCGAAACAACTCCCCACCGCCGGTCCGCCGCCGCCCCGCCGCCCCAGCCTGCCCTCTAGGCCCCCTGCCCCCACCCTGAACCCTAAGATAGATAGTGGGGTACTGATAACCCGCAAGTATATGGGATAGTTGTAGCCTCTTTCGATAAGTAAGAGTGTCGAACCCAACGAGCAGCTAAAGGTAGAACAAATACTCTCTCAAGTCCTATCGGCCACTGATACGACTCTACGCACGTTTGACGTTCGCTTTACCTAGAACAAGTATGAAACTAGAAGTACTTTGTAGGTGTTGTTGGATAGGGTTGCAAGATAATAAAGAACACGTAAATAAAAAGTAGGGGCTGTTTAGATAAAGATGCAATAAAGTAAATATAGCGAGTGTGGAAAAGTGGTGGTAGGAGTTGTGAAATTGTCCCTAAGCAATTGACTTTGTTACTAGACCGGTAATAACTATTGCAATTCTATTTGAGGGAGAGGCATAAGCTAACATACTTTCTCTACTTGGATCATATGCACTTATGATTGGAACTCTAGCAAGCATCCGCAAATACTAAAGATTCATTAAGGTAAAACCCAACCATAGCATTAAAGTATCAAGTCCCCTTTATCCCATACGCAACAATCCCCTTACTCGGGTTTGTGTTTCAGTCACTCACGCAACCCACTATAAGCGAATCATGAACGCATTACAACACCCTACAGCGGGAATCCCTCACGCTTGTGCGACACGGAGGGCACCATAGGACAGCACCAATAATAAAACATGCAACTGAAACCAACCATAGCAATTCATCAATCACCGATAGGACAACGGAAATCTACTCAGACATCATAGGATGGCAACACATCATTGGATAATAATATGAAGCATAAAGCACCATGTTCAAGTAGAGGGTACAGCGGGTTGCGGGAGAGTGGACCACTGGATATAGATGGGGGAAGGTGATGGAGATGTTAGTGAAGATGGCGGAGGTGTTGGTGAAGATCGCGGTGATGATGATGGCCCCCAGCAGCGCTCCGACGCCACCGAAAGCAAGGCGGAGAGGGCCCCCTTCTTCTTCTTCTTCCTTGACCTTCTCCCTAGATGGGAGAAGGGTTTCCCCTCTGGTCCTTGGCTCCCATAGCGTGGGAGGGGCGAGAGCCCCTCCGAGATTGGATCTATCTCTCTGTTTCTGCGTTCTCAGATTCTACCCCTTCACCGTTTCTTTTATATCCGGAGATCCGTAATTCTGATTGGGGTGAATCTTTCCCCAGATCTTTCTCATAAAATTAGCTTTCTTGCGGCAAAAGAAGATCATCAAACCTCCTTACGGGGGGGCCCAGGAGAGTCCAGGGCGCGCCTGGCTCCCTGGGGCGCGCCCCCTATCTCCTGGCCCCCTCGGGCACCGTCTCGCATTGATTTTACTTCCCAAAAATCACAAATATTCCAAAATAATTCTCCGTCCATTTTTATCCCGTTTGGACTTTGTTTGATATGGGGTTTCTATGAAACATAAAACATGCAACAGACAGGAACTGGCAGTGGGCACTGGATCAATATGTTAGTTCCAAAAATAATATAAAAAGTTGCCAAAAGTATATGAAAGTTGAATAATATTGGCATGGAACAATCAAAAATTATAGATACGACGGAGACGTATCAGCATCCCCAAGCTTAATTCTGCTCTTTCTCAAGTAGGTAAATGATAAAAAACATAATTTTTGATGTGGAATGCTACCTAGCATAATCTTGATCATATGTCTAATCATGGCATGAATATTAAGATACGAGTGATTCAAAGCAATAGTCTATCATTTGACATAAAAACAATAATACTTCGAGCGTACTAATAAAGCAATCATGTCTTTTCAAAACAACAAGGCCAAAGCAAGCTTATCCCTACAAAATCATATAGTTTGGCCATGCTTCATTTTCGTCACACAAAATGCTCCCATCATGCACAACCCAGATGACAAGCCGAGCAATTGGTTCATACTTTTTAACATGCTTCAGCTTTTTCAACCCTCACGCAATACATGAGCGCAAGCCATGGATATAGCACTATAGGTGGAATAGATATGATGGTGGATGTTTGTGTGGAGAAGACAAAAAGGGAGAAAGTCTCACATCGACGCGGCTAATCAACGGGCTATGGAGATGCCCATCAATTGATGTAAATGCGAGGAGTAGGGATTGCCATGCAACTGATGCACTAAGAGCTATAAGTGTATGAAAGCTCATCAAAAGAAACTAAGTGGGTGTACATCCAACTTGCTTGCTCATGAAGACCTAGGGTATTTGAGGAAGCCCATCGTACGAATATACAAGCCAAGTTCTATAATGAAAAATTCCCACTAGTATATGAAAGTGACAACATATGAGACTCACTATATGAAAAACATGGTGCTACTTTGAAGCACAATATATGAGACTTGCTATATGAAGAACATGGTGCTACTTTGAAGCACAAGTGTGGAAAAGAGATACTAACATTGCCCCTTTTTATTTATTTTCCTTTTTTTCTTTTTTTTTCTTTTTTTTCTTTGGCCTTTTTTTCTTTTGGCCTTTCTTTTTTCTTTTTCTTTGGTACAATGCTCTAACAATGATGATCATCAGACTTTTATTGATTACAACATATGAATTACAACTCAAAACTAGAACAAGATATGACTCTATATAAATGCCTCCGGCGGTGTACCGGGATGGTGCAATGAATCAAGAGTGACATGTATGAAAAATTATGCATGGTGGCTTTGCCACAAATTGTCACGACCGGTTTCTCAATAAAAGAATTATTGAGAAAGTCGATCTTTAAATCCCAGTATAGGAAAAGTCATCCTCACTGGTAGACAAAAACTTGATGAACAGAGGGCAGTAGCATTAAATATATTACAGGGTTGAGCTGAGGCTGCTCCACAATTTATTACAGACTCGCCAATATCTTACATAAGGGCGGTTATGACACAGGGATGTGGTGTCATGCTACTAGCTTGAGGTAAAAAGTGTGGATAACTTGACTCCTAACTGGCAGCTCATCGAGCGTCGAGGTGAGGCTCGATGAATTTATTTCTTGGGTTGTGGAAGCGGATAATACAATGACCAAACAGGATCGCATGGGACTGACTAGGACTCCTCTAGGCGTCGTACTCGCTATCAAACTCTTCATCCATGAGATCGCCTTCATCATCATCTGGCCAAATCAACAAGCCAGGTGAGTACTTTGAAAGTACTCGCAAGACAGTTCGGACAAAAGATATAATCAATGAATGCATGAATGCGCCACGAATAGAAGTGATGCTCATGCAACAATAATAATATTATGCACAACTTGATAAGTAAACAAATGAATGAAAACCGATCGGGTGTCTGGAGCGACGCCTCGAAAGGTAAACCAATAAAACTCATGCCGCAGTCGGGCGTCTAAGTGACACCACATAAAGGGCTTTAAAAGAAATGCCACAGTCGGACGTCTGAGCGACATCACATAAAGGGCTTTAAAAGAAATGCCACAGTCGGACGTCTGAGCAACATCACATAAAGGGCTTTAAAAGAAATGCCACAGTCGGACGTCTGAACAACATCACGTAAAGGGCTTTAAAAGAAATGCCACAGTCGGATGTCTGAGCGACATCACAGACATGGCTTTAAAAGAAATGCCACAGTCGGACGTCTGAGCGACATCACAGACAGGGCTTGTAACAAAGTAAATAACAAGATTAGTCCATCCACAAGAATAATGTTTTAACCATATTTATCACACATGTATTTTCCCGGAGTTTTGTCACTGAGGCTGATACCTGACAAGATACGATGAATATAGTACTTGAACAAAGTACAAGATAATTGAAAGATTGGTAACTCTGCAGAGTCGGTATTGACTGACCACAGCTAACGGATTTCCATAGTCCCAAATGGACTAGTTCCGTTTATGGTATATCAGTAGAAACACATTTAACTAGTACACACCCATTTCACCTCACGATGCCAGGAATCACCCTGGACAATGTCCAAGAAAAACTTTGAGACGGGGAGGTCACAACCTCGAATAGCATGGGATCAAATTTCTATACGCGCGCTCTAAGGGGTGCCCCCCTCTCGGTCCCAACCGGAAACACCCATGCCCCCTGACCGGATGACGGGCTTTAATCCAGGGCCATGGAACCCTCATCCCGGCCTCTCTATTTGGTGTGTACTAGGAAAACGATTTGCAACTTACTAAGCCACATTCCTTTCGGAAAACATGTGATAGTACAGGAAGGAATGAATGGGAATGTGATTTGTTTCATGATGATAGGAAGTCAAATAATCTGGCATAAGACTGGAATGTCACAACACTGCCATCTTACCCATCCTCATGCCATCACATGGCCATGCAAATATGTATCCAACAACATAATGCTTTCCGAAACTTACTTTCCACTTATGTGCATGAAATATAACATTCAAAGAAATGTTCATAAACATGCCATGACTATACTAAAATGCAAACATGCAAAAACCACTCATCATATCAAGAGTTCAAACATGCTTGCCTGGTTCGAAGTAGTCGGAGTTTAACTGTGTGAAATTTGCGGCTCCGTTGCTTCCTCCGGAATCTATGGTATAAGAAAAATACGTACGTAACGTAAATACCGTGAGTGTATAGAAAAGTGTTCCAAATATTTTTCAAATAAATATTACAAGAAACTAGACAGAAAAATAAAGGTGACAGAAAAGGAATCAATCAAAAATCATTTTCTGTTTAAAAGTTGTAAGAGTTTTGGTCCAAGGACCCATCTGTAATGAAATAGAAACTTTTCAGGGGGCTCTGCAGAAAAGTCCAGAAAATGGTTCGTTTAAAAGAAACGGCTGAGAGGCTGACAGGCGGGCTCCACCTGTCAGGTTTGAAATTTTAAACGGGGAAAATAGAGCGCGACGGTGCCCGAGAGGTGCGGTGGTCGTCGGCGGCGATCCACGGCGAGGCTGGGTGATCGGGGGTTACCTTCGTGATCAGTGCACCTTTCCGCGTCTGTGGGTGGTGGTGGTGGTCGCCGGTGAGCACTGTGTCAACGGCGGCCCTTGCTCCGGCGGACGGCGGTTCGGGCAGTCGTGGATCTCGCCGGAGGGAGCTGCGGTGTTCAAATTGAAACGGGGGTTAGCCTACTGGAGGTGGTACGGGGCTACGGGCAAGAGTAGGGCGGCGGAGGAGTTCTCACCAAGGAGAATGTTGCCGGAGCCCGAGGCGGACGGAGGTGTCCGGAGTCGAAGAAAAAAGGCCCCTCGAGGCTCTCCCAGTGGCTAGGTGGGGTCTAGTGAGGTGGTGGAGTTGTGCGGGGGCGAGAGGAAGCTCGGGGGTGCTATTTATAGCCGGGCCGAGGCGGTTGCCGTGAACAGATAAGTCCTGCGGTGATTACAGCGGCGCTGTGGCGGGACGGTCGGCTTAGGAGCTTGAGCATCGCCTAGATGGAGCAGTGCTGCCATTCCAGGGTCCAACTCATCACGGGAGGGAGGGTTACGGCCTGCCTTTGACGGAACGGTAGCACGGCCTATTGGCGGCAGAGAACGCGCTCTATGCGTGCCAGGCCACGGCGACGGTGCTGCATGCGTGCGCTGGCAAGGAGATGGCCACGCGGAGCTACCAGGAGGGTTGGGCGGCGCCGAACAGCGTTCTGCCGCGGTGTTGCCCCCTGTCGGCTGTTACGGTGGTTCTACCGCCGCAAAGCACGCCGGCGCAGGCGGGCCAGGGCGCCACCGACGCCAGGAAGGCGCCAAGCGCGCGTGTGAAGCTCCGGACAAGAGGGAGGGGCTGCGAGCATCGAGCCAAATGCACAGTGTGCATGTGACTGAAGTTCTGTCGGGGAAACGACACTGAAACTCTGAATTTTACTGAATATGAACAAAATAGTGCACGCCAAGTGTTTGACATAATGATTCTGGCATGTAGGGATTTTTCCTTGAGCTGATTTTTGGTGGAGAGGTCTATCATTGTAACTAGAGGTTGCCTGAATTTTGGTGGAATTTTTGGAGGAATGGAGATATGAATTTCACCAAATTTGGCAAATCTGGTCCAAACTTGCAGAGAGTGAAATTTGAAATATTTGAAAAGAAGAAGAGTGGATCAAGATGGTTCTAGGTTGTGGGTACTAAGGACTATCCAGGGGAGTTGGTTTGGGATCAAGGATCAAAGGCATTAGGGTACTTGCTTTGCAAATCGCCTAGGTTCAAAAGAAAGGACAGAATTGTTTTGGGAAAAGAAATAATTGGAATAAAATCCAAAAATGGATTTTATTAGTTTGGACAGAATGTTTGGGTTGTAGGAGGAGAGGTTTTTGGGGGAGTTTTACCATAAGAGGCATGGTAAACAAGAATGGACTAAAAATCAAATGAAAACCCAAAAGCAAAAGGTTTTCTTTTTAAAAGAAACTAAATCCAGGAAAAGATTTTTTTGAGGGGGCAAACTCAGAAGAGGGTTTTTAAGAATGGTTTAAATGACCTTCTTCAAACCAAGCAAGGCTCTTTCTGAAAACAAAACCACAAAATTTTTGGAGTGTCACACAAATATGATGTCAACTACATGATCATGCAATGGCAATATGACAAAAGTAATGTATGTCATGATGATGAACGGAACAGTGGAAAGTTGCATGGCAATATATCTTGGAATGGCTATGGAAATGCCATAATAGGTAGGTATGGTGGCTGTTTTGAGGAAGATATAAGGAGGTTTATGTCTGGTAGAGCGTATCGTATCACGGGGTTTGGATGCACCGGCGAAGTTTGCACCAACTCTCGAGGTGAGAAAGGGCAATGCACGGTACCGAAGAGGCTAGCAATGACGGAAAGGTAAAAGTGTGTATAATCCATGGACTCACATTAGTCATAAAGAATTAATATACTTATTGCAAAAGTTTATTAGCCCTCGAAGCAAAGTACTACTACGCATGCCCCTAGGGGGATAGATTGGTAGGAAAAGATCATCGCTCATCCCCGACCGCCACTCATAAGGAAGACAATCAAAGAAACACCCCATGCTTCAAATTTGTCACACAACGGTTACCATACGTGCATGCTACGGGACTTGCAAACCTCAACACAAGTGTCTATACAATCCACAACCACCCACTAGCATGACTCTAATATCACCACCTTTATATCGCAAAACTATTGCAAGGAATCAAACATATCATATTCAGCGATTTACAAGTTTATGTAGGATTTTATGACTAACCATGTGAATGACCAATTCCCGTCATCTCTCTAAATAGATTTAAGTGAAGCAAGACAGTTTAATTCTTTCTACAAAATATATGCCCACGCTCTAACAAATATAAGTGAAGCAAAAGAGCATTCTACAAATGGCGCCTGTCTATATGAAGAGAAACATAATATCCAAACTTCAAATGATATAAGTGAAGCACATGAAGCATTCTATAAAGCCATACTCAAAAGATTTAAGTGAAGTGCAATGAGCATTCTATAAATCAACCAAGTACTATCTCATACCAGCATGGTGCATAAAAGAAAAGTGAAAATTAAATGCAAAAGACGCTCCAAGACTTGCACATAATGCACGAACGAAACGAATACGAAAACATACTAATACTTATTGAAGAAAGAGGGGATGCTTTCTGGGGCATCCCCAAGCTTAGACGCTTGAGTCTCCTTGAATATTTACTTGGGATGCCTCGGGCATCCCCAAGCTTGAGCTCTTGCCTCTCTTCCTTTTCCTCATATCGAGACCTCTTTGTTTAGACACTTCATCCACACAAAACTTCAACAAAAAACTCGGTAAGATCCGTTAGTATAATAAAGCAAATCACCACTCTAAGTACTGTAGCAAACCAATTAATATTTTGTTTTTTCATTGTGTCTACTGTAATATAACTTTTTCATGGCTTAATCCACTGATATAAATTGATAGATTCATCAAAACAAGCAAACTATGCATCAAAAACTGAATCTGTCAAAAACAGAAGAGTCTGTAGAAATATGAACATCCACCATACTTCTGCTACACCAAAACTTCTACCAAAATTCGAAAAAATAAAAAAGTTGGACAGAAAGACAATGCAAAAGGAATCAGAACCATTTGACGTTCCAGTTAAAAATGTAAAATCGCGCACTACAGCCAAAGTTTCTGTCCTGCACCGTACAAACCAACAAGCATTGTAAACATCCTAAAGGCAAACCTTGGCACATTATTATAATACAATGGAATTATACAAGGGGATAATTATTTTTGATGAAAAGTTTCTGTAATCAAGATTCACAAAGTTTCCGTGAGCATGAACAAAGTTCAAGGAGCTCTCCCACTTCAACAATGCTTGTCTTTCTCACTTTCACTTTCCCTTTTTGAAAAGTTTTAGGTTCCCCTCTTTATTTTTTTGTTTTTAAACTATATGAAAGCACTCAACAGAAATAAATGACTCTCTAAAACTTCCGGGTTGTCTCCCTGGTAGTGCTTTCTTTAAAGCCATTAAGTTAGGCATTTAGTGCTCAAGTAATGAATCCACCCGGATCCCAAGGTATATCAAAGCCAATTTTAATTAACAATGATTTGTAATTTAGTAGTGAGCACAAAGTAACATATATCAAGCAACAACGAAGTCTAACTCTCTTCCTATGCATCGGCATGTCATAAAAGAACAATTCATGCACACCAAGTAAAGGCCAATGCATAGTATAAGCACTTTCTTGCAGTTCTATCATATTGGAAACATAGAGAGGTGGAGATATAGTTCCTCTCTCATAATAATTGCAAGTAGGAGCAGCAAACACATGCATATTATATCTATCAAAATCATCATGTGTAGTAGTAAAAGGCAACCCGTCAATATAATCCTTAATAAGCACAAACTTCTTCGTTATAGTGTAGTTTGGAGAATTCAAAAAGATAACAGGACTATCATGCGTAGGTGCAATAGCAACAATTTCATGTTTAACATAAGGAACTATAGCAAGTTCATATCCATAAGCATAATTCATATTGGCATCTTGGCCACAAGCATAGCAAGCATCATTAAAAAGGGATATTTCAAACAAATTCAGGGGATCATAGCAATCATCATAGCAATCATCCTTCGGTAAGCACGAAGGGGAATTAAACAATGTATGAGTTGAAGAGTTACTCTCATTAGAAGGTGGGCACGGGTGATCAATCCACTCTTCCTCCTTTCGTTCTTCGCTCTCCTCATCATCTTTTTCATCCAATGAGCTCACAATTTCATCAATTTCTTCTTCCATAGCTTCCTGCAAAATATTATTCTCTTCTTGGACAGTGGAGAATTTCTCAATATATAGTTTGACATAGGCATTAGAAGCATAATTATCATAACAATATTCAAGTATGGCAAAATTTTCAGATTTGTAGAGAGTAGCATCATACTTTTCAATCAAAGAAGCAATTTCATAAGAACCCTTAAAAGCAACAAATTCTTAAATTTGTTGAACATCATAGTAAATATAAACACCCTTAGCATACGAAGATACGATCCCATAATCAATAAACTCACATTGGTAGGGAAGGTGTTTCTTAGGGTTTTTAGAACAACAAGTAATATCATATATTTCACACAAATTCCAAGCATCACATTGCAAACGATGAATTTGATCCAATAAAAGTTTCCCCTTTTCAGATATACGGTGTCGCACAAAACAAGCATGCTCATCTAAAGATTTGCCCTCAACTAAGCTAGTGGGGGTTTCAGCACGAGCACAAAGAGATCGAAGATGATCCAAGTAAAAACCTTCAGGAGTGTGATAGATTTTGAGTGGTTCTTCAACCATTGGTGCAGTAGGTACAACTAATTTTTTTGGTATTTTGTGTTTCCTACCCATAACTAAAGATAGAAAACAACTAAGAACAGCAAATAAAAACTACTTAGTGATAAAGCAAACAAGCATACACGAGAATATTCACCCCACGCTATGACTCCCCGGCAACGGCGCCAGAAAAAGGTCTTGATAACCCGCAAGTATACGGGATAGTTGTAGCCTCTTTCGATAAGTAAGAGTGTCGAACCCAACGAGGAGCTAAAGGTAGAATAAAAACTCTCTCAAGTCCTATCGGCCACTGATACGACTCTACGTACGCTTGACGTTCGCTTTACCTAGAACAAGTATGAAACTAGAAGTACTTTGTAGGTGTTGTTGGATAGGGTTGCAAGATAATAAAGAACATGTAAATAAAAAGTAGGGGATGTTTAGATAAAGATGCAATAAAGTAAATATAGCAAGTGTGGAAAAGTGGTGGTAGGAGTTGTGATATTGTCCAGAAGCAATTGACTGTTACTAGACCGGTAAGCACTATTGCAATTCTATTTGAGGGAGAGGCATAAGCTAACATACTTTCTATACTTGGATCATATGCACTTATGATTGGAACTCTAGCAAGCATCCGCAAATACTAAAGATTCATTAAGGTAAAACCCAACCATAGAATTAAAGTATCAAGTCCCCTTTATCCCATACGCAACAATCCCCTTACTCGGGTTTGTGTTTCAGTCACTCACGCAACCCACTATAAGCGAATCATGAACGCATTGCAACACCCTACAAAGGGAATCCCTCACGCTTGCGCGACACGGAGGGCACCATAGGACAACACCAATAATAAAACATGCAACTCAAACCAATCATAGCAATTCATCAATCACCGATAGGACAACGGAAATCTACTCAGACATCATAGGATGGCAACACATCATTGGTTAATAATATGAAGCATAATGCATCATGTTCAAGTAGAGGGTACAGCGGGTTGCGGGAGAGTGGACCACTGGATATAGATGGGGGAAGGTGATGGAGATGTTGGTGAAGATGGCGGAGGTGTTGGTGAAGATCGCGGTGGTGATGGTGGCCCCCGGCAGCGCTCCGGCGCCACTGGAAGCAAGGGGGAGAGGGGCCCCCTTCTTCTTCTTCTTCTTCCTTGACCTTCTCCCTAGATGGGAGAAGGGTTTCCCCTCTGGTTCTTGGCTCGCATGGCGTGGGAGGGGCGAGAGCCTCTACGAGATTGGATCTATCTCTCTGTTTTTGCGTTCTTAGATTCTACCCCTTCACCGTTTCTTTTATATCTGGAGATCCGTATCTCCGATTGGGCTGAATCTTTCGCCCAGATATTTCTCATAAAATTAGCTTTCTTGTGGCAAAAGAAGAGCGTCAACCGCCTTACGGGCCCAAGAGAGTCCATGGCGCGCCTGCTTCCCTGGGGTGCGCCCCCTATCTCCTGGCCCCCTCGGGTACCGTCTCGCGTTGATTTTACTTCCTAAAAATCACAAATATTCCAAAATAATTCTCCGTCCATTTTTATCCCGTTTGGACTCCGTTTGATATGGGGTTTCTACGAAACGTAAAACATGCAAACAGACAGGAACTGGCACTGGGCACTGGATCAATATGTTAGTCCCAAAAATAATATAAAAAGTTGCCAAAAGTATATGAAAGTTGAATAATATTGGCATGGAACAATCAAAAATTATAGATACGACGGAGACGTATAAGGTACCTCTCCGGCGAGCCCCCGTCCCCGCTGCGGGTGGTTATTCTTTAACTCCGGTGAGCCCCCCACCCCGTAAAAATCGACTGACGCAAAAGTCGATTCAGTCGACTGAAGTGTAGCTAAATCGGAGCAAAGCAGCAGCACGACCGAGGGGGAGAGCAGCAGCAGCAGTGCGAGCGAGCGCACGAGCGGGAGCCGGAGCAGCAGCAACTGGGCGAGCGAGCGATCGAGCGAGAGCTGGAGCAGCAGCCGAAGCGCGAGCGAGCAAGTGAGAGCCGGAGCAGCAGCAATAGATCTGGCTGGTATGGGCGCCGCCACCGAAGGGGCCTCGCACTGGGGGAGAGCCGCTGTGGAGATGTCGCCCACGGCACCGGCTTCAAGGTAGCCGCTCCATGGGGGTTGCGGGATGGAGCACCATCGGTGCCGGGAGGTCGAGTTAAGGAGAAGGTGTGATGCGATGAGTGTACAACCTCTTTGTTGGTGCCGAGTAGGCCTCGGCTTCATACGAGGAGTCGGTGAGGATGCTGCGGTTCCGGTGGAGTAGGTTAAGGCGGATCTGTGGGGATGGAGCAGCCGCGATAGACAAGGCGATCGTTGGAGCGGATCCTTGGAGGTGGAGGGCGGGGCGGCTGAACCGGCGGGACAACGAGATGTACGAGGATCCTCATCCGGGGAGGTGGATGAGGGATGTCGTCGTGGAAGAGGCTCCGGCTGGGCAGCGGTGAGGTGGCGGACGAAGGAGGGTGGGGTTTCACGGCTGGAGCGGAGGGTTATGGCGGCCTGGGATTTCAAATGTCGAAAAGGGGGCGATGGGAGGGGGTGAACCATGACTTAGGGACGCGCTTGTCCAAAATGTAGGGTGCGTTACAAAAGTACCCCCCACTGATTTGAACAAGCGGCCCTTTCGGCTCAGGGTTAGGAGGGGATTTCGCGTGTCGGGATTTGGCAGCTGGAGGGAGTTTTCAGGCGCGTTGTAATTTCGGGATAGCAAGGCGCGGGTTGTGAAGGCGAGCACGATATCTGAATTTTCGGGATATAACAAGGCGCGGGTTGAATTTTAGGGACAAGCCTAACGTGTAGTAATATTGTACTTGTACGTACCAAATCAATCCGCACTTCCCTTAACCAAAAAGAAAACAAAAAAATAAAACTATTCACACCACACAAAGAGAGAGTCTTGCCCCATTTTACTATACAAATCCTATTCAAAGCTACTCCCTCCTTCCATCTATATAGGGCCTAATGCATTTTTTGACGCTAACTTTGACCAAATATTAGAGAAATAATATATGACATGCAACTTACACAAAGCACACCGTTAAATTCGTCTGTGAAAGGAGCTTTCAGTGAAATAATTTTCACATTGTGCATGTCATGTACTATTAATCTTGTCAATAGTCAAAGGCGGTCTTAAAAAATGCATTACGCCCTATATAGATGGAAGGAGGGGGGTATGAATCCATGTTATGTACAATTAATTTTTTTTGCTTGCTGTATAATGCATGTAACCTACTCATACCAACATTTTAGTGCATTCCAAATGTCTATACTACCACTATAATTCGAACTGAATTTGAATTTGTTTCTCTATTTCAATAAGAGTCTACAATCATGATTGTTGCCAACTTCAACCATCATTCGTGTATTACCTTAATGACACACCACATGATTACTATAGAGATAGATATGAACTATGTGTACTACATGAACTCGAATTCTATTTTTTGAATATACTTGATGTTGATTCCAAATAATAGTACATTTGATGTACTAACTATATATTCATAATCTAAACCATGTTCCATACGTACACCGTGTTTATCACACAAAGTATAGTGCCCCGCCCCCTACATTATGACAAGTATTTAGACCTGAGCTACCATAGCCACACATTAGCCCAAATTATAATCAATGTTCTATGTATTATACATAGTACTAGCAATATGCCCATGCGTTCCACAGAACATCAACATGATCAAGGGTAGGCCTAGTTTGCAAATATGGAGAGGGGTGTGGGTATCTTTTTTCAAAATTGTCATAGTTTCCTTCCTATCCGTTAGATATAAATCGAAAGGCCTATATTGCAGGATGGCAGGCACACCATCATCAACATCTCCGTTTTTATAAGAGTAGAGATAAAATATATTATATGTAGTATAACATGTTCATAACCACACCATGTGTATCACCGTTATATATATTCACACATGTGTCGGTTTAAAACACTATGATAAATTCTTCAAATATCCGAATTTGCTTTTTATAATGAAGTATGATCTCTATTCATCTTTTACACCAACACAGTCCTCTTATCTTTGTAGCTAACGCTAGCTTTCTCTCGTGCATGCACACGCCCGCATCCCTCTCATCCTCCCTCAGCATTCTCTAGCTCCATGGTGCAAATTCGTCTATTCACTTTAGGTCATTCACCCACGGTGTGTGTAGGGCCCCCATCTCCTTCTTTACGGCACACATTGATCGATATGCCTCTCTAGCCAGGTGTGCCTAGCACAAACACAGGCTTCCCCTCTTCTCTTATCACCGTCCATGCCTCACTCCCACCACTCTTTTCATCGATCTCGTACTCGCACACTCCTTCCCCTCGATATAGTACGCCTCTCGTACCACCTCCTAGATGCATCCACCTCTCTCTATCCTTCTCCCCATTCCTCATTTGCTTCTAACACACACATGCATGTATACCGATCAATATCCCAACAAATACCTAGGTCGACTTTAACTATTCCCCCATCGATCGACGTACCTCACAGGTTATGTATCTCCTTTCTTTGACAAAGGACGATTGATCTTCCTATGTAGTTACGTCTACTTACCACAACCATATCGTCCCCCCTCATCATTCGTGCATGCCTCCTGACCCGTCTCTCACACGCACGTGCACAAACAGGCAACCATCCCCTCTCTTATTGATATTGCAGGCGTGCCCTCCGTTTGTCTAGCAATCCTATCCCACCATTTGTTAGAAGCAACTCCACTACCACCCCCTCCAAAACTCTAGCTCTGTCTCTCTCCCAACCTTATTCCTCTCCTACACATATGCATGGATGTCGATCGATCTCCCTTAATACATGAGGTAGATCGATCTCCCTTAATACATGAGGTAGGCCTATCTCCTCCTCCACACATATACCAGCCATTGTACCTCTATAGTTAATTAGGCCTCCCTCCCCCCCACCACACACCGATAGTCGAGCGCTATAGGTAGGTATCCATGCCATAGAGACAAACTGCACATCTCCCCTCTCACGTTCCAGTAGGCCAGCCACTCTATATCTTTGACGTGGGCACACACACATTCGATGGCATTCTTTATCGACCGCGCGCACACACACACACATCATCCCTCTCTTCGATTCTATGGACACCTCAAGACGATGATATCTCCAATCTCTTCTCGTGGATCGCCCCCTCTATATATATGATACACGAACCCACACACTATATCTCTCTATGTTTGTATCTCTCTCACACAACTCCACGTAGTTGGTGTACGTATACAAGAAGAGAATAGGTGCACCGTGCACGTACTCACGCTTCGTGCCCAGCCACACCCGCGCGGGTACATGGTTGAGCTCATTTCTGTACGAAATGGCAGACCAAATGCTAATTTGAACGCGTATAGCGGTTTTTTACCACGCATGCACGAAACAAAGTTCGACTTGATGCGTTTGCGCGTTATTTTTAAATAAAGTTATATCGCTCAATGGCACGTACGCAGAATATAAACCGATTTTTATGGAGAAAAAGGTAGTCCGCTCCACTATATACAATGGAGCTTGCCTTCCTGGTTTGTCTCTCTTCAGAGTATCTCACACAAGGCTGTGGTGGCCTGATACGTCTCCAACGTATCTATAATTTTTGATTGTTCCATGCTATTTTATTACCCATTTTGGATGTTTATGGGCTTTACTTTACACATTTATATCATTTTTGGGACTAACCTACTAACCGGAGTGTCGGTGTACAAAAGCAGGGGCCTAGCTTTTGACCCCTTTACTTGTGCACGGGCAGTTAGAGCCGCCTGCCACGACCGCACATGAGCAAGGCAAGAGAGGCAAGCCGGAGGAAAGCCAAGACCACAAAGGTTGCACGGGCAATGCAGGTTGCCCCGGCAAGGACCCTTGCCGAGGGCAGCCCCAGCGACCCCAACAAGATCCTTGTCGGGGTAGCTCCTCCACACCCGCTGAGCGAGCCACCTTCGAGCCCACTGAC
This sequence comes from Triticum timopheevii, assembly GCA_963921465.1. Lineage (NCBI taxonomy): Eukaryota > Viridiplantae > Streptophyta > Magnoliopsida > Poales > Poaceae > Triticum > Triticum timopheevii. Next base: position 628,291,079 of record OY997266.1, on the reverse strand, counting down.
GTTGAGCAGTCGCGTTGGGACAGGGTTCGGGAGGCACCTCCGTTGTGGCATGCAGATCTTTGTGAAGACATAGAGCAATCAAGATCAAATGGGGATTGGAGGGCAGCCGTCCCCACTGAAGAAACCCACAGGACCCCCCGGCAAGATCCTTGCCGGGGAAGCCGGTGCGCCGCAGCAAGACCCTTGCCGGGCCACCCGGCAAGACCGTTGCCAAGCGTCCCGGAAAGGCCACTGCCAGGCTTGCACCCGCCAAGTTCCTACCGCCGTTCATGCGCAACCACCGACCCAACCAGCTGGGCAGGCACCTGTGTGGCAGCATGCAGACCTTCGTGGAGGCTCCACCACCGCGCCACCTCAGCTGCCTGCCTGCCTACATGGCGCTGCATGTGTTGCTGACCGGGGCGCGTGTCGAAGCCAGGAGGGGCGGCGATGGATGGGACGGGCCTCACCCCCGTCCCCCAATAAAGTGACAGACACCTAAGCCCCACATTTAATGCGTCTTGTCATGTAATACTAGCGATAACCTCGCAATGTTGTAGCACTTTCCACCTCTTGTGTGCCACTGTGGCAGCCCGTTTCACCTATAAAAGAAGGCCCATGGCATACTAAGAAGGGATTCGGCTCTTTTGAACCTCACAGCACCCAGAGCTAGTTCAAGAGCTCAAGAACACTAATACAACCACCAAAGCAGGATCGTTGGGTTTTAAACATCTTTGCGGCCCAAACCTGGATAAATCCCCTGTGTGCCATCCCCTAGTCCCACTCTTCTCACGATTCCGCGCCCCACAACCGTAGAAGGGATTCCAGTGATCCCATAGGTGTCGTTTCCCACTGACATCTTTGGCGCGCCAGGTAGGGGGCAGTGCTATTGCGAGAATCTGGTCTAGCAGTTGACCTAGCTGTTCTTCATCGCCATGGCTCCTAACAAGAAGACGACCACGACGATCGGTTCTTCCGGGACCAAGTTGCCGGCACCGATGCGGACCAGTAGCGGGCCAGTCGCGGAGAGAACCCGTGGCGCAGCCCGCAAACATCCACATCACCCTAGCGGTTCAGGCCTGGCGAGTGGCGCTGTTCGCGCGCCAGGCGATGAGCCACTAGTCGCGGGCTCCAGAGACAGAGTCGGCCCCCCTGCAGGCGGCACGGGGCCCTTCAGGGGTGCCGTCGTTCCGCCAGGCGGCGGCACGGCGACCTCCAAGACGCCAACAGTGGTGCCCACGGCGCGCTCCTCTCAGGTTGTGCGTGATGAGCAGCGTCACCCTGCCGGTGATCCTGCGCGCCGCCCTGGGAAGAGTCCCGTGCGCCCAACATATGAAGAGGAGGGCCAGCGTGCGCACCAGGGTGCTGACGGAGGTGGCGAACGGCTACGGAGCCGTGACACAGCTCCTTCTAACATGGTTAGGAGTCGAGGCGTATTGCGGTCCACCCAGCTTTCGCCGCCACCCACGCCAACGGAAGCCCTCACTACTAGGAAAAGGGCTATAGATAGGATGGACACTAATGGCGCACTGTACATGTGCTGCGCCATTACTAAATACTAATGGCGCACCATGTGTTAGTGCGCCATTAGTGTGCAAATACTAATGGCGCACCACATCCCACGGTGCGCCATTAGTAATTTTTTTTTAATTTTTTCAAAACTACTAATGGCGCACCGTGGGGGTGGTGCGCCATTACTAGTTTGACATAGTAATGGCGCACCACACCCACGGTGCGCCATTAGTAGTTTTGAAAAAAAAATTGTTAGTAATGCCGCACCAGCGGACAGTGCGCCATTACTAGTTTTAACTAGTAATGGCGCACTGTCCACTGGTGCGCCATTACTAAGTTTTTTTCAAATTTTTTTTTTCAAAATCCCCAAAAACCTAACAGAAAAAAAGTTAAACATTTTCACTGGAACCCCGTTAAACTAGTAATGGTGCACTGTCCACTGGAACCCCGTTAAACATTTTCAAAATCCCCAAAAACCTAACAGAAAAAAAGTTACGGGGCTTTCAAGATCTAGAGGCAAAAAAATTCAAAAAAATTCAGAAAAAATTGGTTTTGAAATTTTTTTGAATTGTTTTTCAAAAAATGATACGTAATATGACCAGGAAGTATTTTTCAAAATTTCATCAAGGTATAATAGGATTGACATGCTAGATATATCAACAAGTGCCTGTGAAGTGAGCTACTGCTGGGGTAGGATAGAACTCTGAAGTTAAGCGTGCTTGGGCTGGAGTAGTGTGAGGATGGGTGACCTTTCGGGAAGTTTGACCACGGAGTGCGATTTGACATGAGATTAAGCATATTGACCCGAGATTAAGCCATAGTGACCTGAGATTAAGAAAAAAACGAAAAAAAATTGAAAAAATATATAAAAAATTCCGAAAAAAATATTTTAAAAAAATTGTTACTAACGGCGCATTTCAGCGGTGCGCCATTAGTATACCAGATACTAATGGCGCACCACAGGTGCGCCATTAGAAAAAAAATCTAATGGCGTGGTGCTAGTGGCGCACCTGTAGTGCGCCATTAGTAGCGAAAACAGGTGCGCCACTAGCAGCCCTTTTTCTAGTAGTGCCTGGCGCGCGCACAACTGCTCGTCGATTTTCCTCCCACCGCGGAGAAGCTTGACGAATGGACGGCCACCGTCTGGAGCCTCGTTGGCATCGCCAACAACGACGGGCCACGACCGGCGGAACCCGTCGGCCGTCGCTCCGCCGAGCTGCCACGTGTTAGCGGAGACCACACCGGAGGCGACGCGGCCACGGTGTATTCCCCGCCTCCATCCCGACCGCCCCGGGCGTCGGCCCGCCGCGGCGACGCTCGTGATGATATCTCAATCGTGTCGTCCGACCCGCGAACCAACCGTGATCAACGCCAGGCCCTCCGGGAGCGGGCTCACAAGGACGCTCGAACTACGATCGAGCACCGACGTGACGCGCGCCACCAGTCGGACAGGTGGGCAGGACCCGCTACGGACCACCCAGCGCCGGGAGGCTACGGTGGCCTACCTTACGAGGTGGGTTGTCCGGCCTTGACCCGCGAGCTGCGGCAGTTCGAGTGGCCCTCCCACCGTACGTTCAAACCTGACGTTGGCGAGAAGTACAATGGCAAGACCCACCCGTCAGAGTTCCTCGGCATCTACACCATCGCGATGCAAGCTACTGGGGCCCGCGACGATAAGGTGCTTGCCAACTACTTCCTGTTGGCACTCAAGCCTAATGTCATGTCATGGTTGATGCACTTGCCGGTGGATTTCATCTCTTCTTGGGCATATCTATGCCATGAGTTTGTTGGCGCCTTTACTGGAAGTCACCAAGCTCATGGCCAGGCAAGTGATTTACACATCATCCCCCAGAAGGAAGGAGAAAACCTGTGCAAGTACATCCAAAGGTTCAGCCGGGTGTAGTACAACATCCCCGATGTTCATCCCGCTGCCATGATCAGTGCATTCCACCAGAATGTGCGCAATCGCAAGATGCGTGAAAGAACTGGCGATGAACAAGGTTAAGGATATGGCCGAACTCTATGTTCTGGCTGATCGGTGTGCTCGTGCCGAGGAAGGAAGGAAGTACCCCGGCGAAGATGCCGGTGTGGAAATAGACTCCACTGGCGATACCGCCACCCCAGCAAAGAAAGGCCGACGCCGTAATAGGAAGCGCAAGGGCAAGGCCATGCTTGCCGTTGAGGGATCCGATGACACCGGTACCATCAACAAGACCAAGGCGAGCGACCCCGGCAAGGAGGTTGCCAGGTGTGACGCTTGCCGGGCCCTGGCGGCTACCGATAAGCCAGGATGCTCCGACAAGCAGTACTGGAAGATCCACCGCACCAAGGGCCACGATCTCCAAAACTGCCGGCAGGTAGAGCTGCTCGCCGAGAAGCAGAAAGCCGAGTATGAGAGGCAGGACAAGGAGAAAGGCCCAGATGGTGCCGAGGGATCCGACAAGAACCGTGGTGGCCAAGGAGGCCGCCGCGGCAAGGATAATCATCAAGAGAGGCCCGCCCGGGGCCGCGACAAGAAGCAGGAAGACGATGATCATGACGAGGACGACGAGTCCAGCGATCACGAGTTTCAGAAAGCCACAGAGGCCATGTGCGTCGATGGTGGCGCCTCGCTACATACGTCTCACCGCCAACTCAAGTAGTGGGCGCGTGAGGTCGCGGCGGTGGAACCATTATTCGATGCACGAAAGCCGCTGAAATGGTGCACCCCCATCATCTTCGACAACGAAGACAACCGTGACCGCACGACTGCAGTCGGGTGTTTGCCATTGTTGGTTTCACCAACAATCCGCAACCTGAAGGTGCTGAAGATGTTGGTCGACAGCAGGGCCGGCCTGAACTTAATCTCGCCCGTTGTGGTCAGAAGGCTGCAGATCCCTGATGGAGACCTCAAGGAGACGGGTACGTTCCAAGGGGTCAACCCAGGGAGGAGCCAGCCGAAGGGGAAGATCACGCTGCCCGTGACGTTCGGAGGCGAGCTGAACCACAGGACGGAGAGGATTGTCTTTGATGTGTCCAAGATCCCCTTGCTTTACAACGGGATCCTTGGCCGCCCGGCGCTAGCCAAGTTCATGGCGGCTTCACACTATGCCTATAACATGCTAAAGATGCCTGGGCCGATGAACATCATCACTGTCCCCTCCGACAAGAAAGATGCGCTGATCTGCGCCGACCAACTCTACCGGGAAGCAGTTGCAGCAGCTGCCCCTAAGGCACCCGCTCCTACCGCCGGAGCCCCGGAGGAGAAGAACACCGGCAAGATCCCTCGCACCCACTCCGGCAAGCGCACCTCTTCGGGGTGTCGCGCTTCCGTTGAGGACGTGCCAGAGAGTTCCGCCTACAAGAGCAAGAAGTCCAGGGCTGCACCGCCAGAGACCAAGAAGGTGCCCGTCAAGGAGGATGGCATAGGGGGAGCGTTCACCATAAGCTCCACCCTTGACGGCAAATACGAAAGCGAGCTCGTCACCTTCCTGTGGGCGAATGTCGATGTGTTTGCATGGCAAGCCTCCGACATCCCCGGCGTTCCCAGAGAGGTGATTGAGCACCACCTTGCTGTCTGTCCTCATGCGCGGCCCGTCAAACAGATGGTCAGGAAGCAAGCCCTTGAAAGACAAGAGTTCATCATGGAGGAAATCAGAAAGCTCGAAGCGGCAGGCTTGGTGAGGGGAGTACTCCATCCAACGTGGTTGGCCAATCCAGTAGTGGTGCGCAAGGCAAATGGGAAGTGGAGGCTATGTATTGATTACACAGACATCAATAAGGCCTGTCCAAAGGATCCCTTCCCATTACCGCGCATCAACCAGATTGTTGACTCCACGGCTGGATGTGACCTGTTATCATTCCTTGACGCCTACTCGGGGTACCACCAGATCTTCATGGTGAAAGAGGACGAGGAAAAGACAGCATTCATCACCCCATGTGGTACGTACTGCTTTTTACGAATGCCTTTAGGGTTGAAGAGTGCTGGCACGACCTTTGCAAGAGCAGCCCAAATTGGTTTTGAACCCCAGCTACATAGAAATATGGAAGCTTATATGGACGACATAGTGGTCAAAACCAAGGACAAAGCAACGCTTGTACAAGATTTGGAGGAAACATTCGGGAACCTGCGCAAGATCAACCTCAAATTGAACCCTGAGAAGTGCGTCTTTGGCGTCCCGTCTGGCAAGCTTCTCGGGTTCTTTGTGTCCCAGCGCGGGATTGAAGCTAACCCAGATAAGATCAAGGCCCTCGAACAGATTGAGGCACCCAAGCATATCTAGGACGTGCATTGGCTCACTGGCTGCGTTGCTGCCATGAGCCGGTTCATCTCCAAGTCCGCGGAGCGTGCCCTACCTTTCTTCAAGATCTTGAAGAAGGCGGGGCCAGTGGAGTGGACCCCTGAAGCCGAGGCAGCGCTGCAAGATTTGAAGAAATACCTCTCTTCTACCCCAGTGCTGGTTGGGCCCAAACCACAAGAACCGTTGCTGCTTTACCTAGCGGAAACAAATCAAGTGGTTAGCGCCACACTAGTGGCGCAGAGAGAGGTCGACGAGAAGGCAGCAACAGCAGCAGTGCCAACAGAAGGCAAACCAAAACCCTCTCCGGTAGGGCTCGATCCCGGCAAGAGCGACTCCCCGGCAGGGGCCAGCGCCAGCACGACAGGACCCACACGACCAGGTGAAGAGGCACAGAAAAAGAAATGGTGCAGCACCCAGTGTACTTCATCAGCTCCCTCTTGCAGGGGGCTAGGTCGAGGTACTCAGGTGTGCAAAAGCAGATCTTCAGCCTCCTTATGGCCTCGAGGAAGCTGCGCCACTACTTCCAAGCGCATGAGATCACGGTAGTCACCCGCCTCCCACTGCAATGGATACTACACAATCCAGATGCAACAGGGAGGATTGTGGAATGGGCCCTGGAGCTGTCGAGTTTCAGTTTGAAGTTTGAAAGCACCTCGACGATTCAGAGCAGAGTCTTGGCGGAATTTGTTGCGGAATGGACCTCGACGCCCGATGAAGAGGTACAGGAGACCACTCTCCCCGGCAGGGAAGCGAGCTGCAACTGGATCATGTACTTCGATGGTGACTTCTCCCTGCAAGGCGCCGGTGCTGGTGTGCTGCTTGTCGTACCCACCGGAGTACACCTCAAGTATGTCGTCCAGATGCATTTCCCCCGGGAGATGTCGACCAAAAACATCGCCGAGTATGAGGGTTTGCTTGCCTATCTCAGGATCGCGGCAGACCTCAGAGTTAAGAAGCTCATCGTCAGGGGCGACTCACAGCTCGTCGTCAGGCAGGTCAACAAAGATTATCAAAGCCCGTTGATGGAAGCTTACGTAGATGAGGTGAGGAAACTGGATGAGCGCTTTGACGGTATACAAGCGGAACATGTGCCTCGAGCGGAGAACGACATCGCCGACTACCTGTCAAAGCACGCTGCCCTCAAGCTACCTGTGGAACTAGGTACTTTTGTGCTTCAGTTAACCAAACCATCCGTTGAACCGTTGACCGGGTAGAGCAAGCGGAGGAAGCTAGGCCCCAGCAAGTACTCCCCCACCGAGCTCCCCAGAGCCACTTGCGAAGATGTTGCCATGGGTACCGATCCTGCCACAGGGCAACCGACTCCGGCGGGACCTCAGGTCATGGCCGTGGAGCCGGCCGCTCCGGCGGCAGAAGAAATGCCTTGGGTCCTTGCCGTCGAGCCACAGGCTCCGGCATGGGCACAGCACACCGTCCGATTCCTTCAAAAAGGGGAGCTTCCTGAGGAGCGGGAAGAGGCAGAAAAAGTAGCTCGCCGGTCTACTCTGTACCAGTTCGTTGATAGTGTATTGTACAGAAGAAGGCCGAACGGGGTGAAATTGATATGCATCTCCCGGGAGGAAGGACTAAAGCTGTTGGCAGAGATACATGGAGGCATATGTGGCTCCCACATAGGGTCGAGGGCCCTTGCTGGCAAGGCTTTCCGGCAAGGTTTCTTCTGGCCCACTGCCCTCCAGGATGCGATGGCACTAGTAACCATGTGTGAAGCGTGCTAGTTCCATTCGAAGAAGCTTCATCAACCAGCTCAAGCCCTTAAAACTATCCCTCTCTCCTGGCCCTTCTCGGTCTGGGGGCTCGACATCTTGGGCCCTTTCCCCCGTGCAGTCGGGGGCTTTGAGTACTTGTACGTCGCAATCGACAAGTTCACAAAGTGGCCGGAAGTGGAAGTAGTGAGGAAGGTGACAACGCAGTCAGCCATCAAGTTCTTCAAGGGACTAATGTGCCGTTTTGGGGTACCCAACAGGATCATCACTGACAATGGCACACTGTTCACGAGCCACGCCTTCATGCAATACGTTGAAGATCTCTGCAGCAGAGTCTGTTTTGCTTCCGTGGCACATCCACGGAGAAACAGCCAAGCGGAGAGGGTGAATGCAGAAGTCCTGCGAGGCCTAAGGACGAAGATTTTTGACAGGCTGCGCAAGAGTGGAAGGCACTGGATTGATGAGTTGCCGGCTGTTCTTTGGTCGATCAGAACGACACCAAGTCGAGCCACCGGCCAGACACCCTTTGCCCTGGTCTACGGGGGGCTGATGCAGTTCCCCCCATGGAACTCATATATGGGTCACCTCGAGTGCTCGCTTATGATGAGCTTGAGCAAGAGCAATTGCAACAAGATGACGCAACGCTACCAGCAAGCTTTGCGCCACTATCATAGCCGCAAGGTTCATGCCCGGAGCCTTGAGGAAGGCGACCTTGTTCTTCGACACGTTCAGTCGGCCAAGAATTCCAACAAGTTGACGCCAAAGTGGGAAGGCCCTTATCGGGTAACGCGAGTCACCAGGCCCGGCCGACGCAGTCCGGCTGGAGACCGAAGATGCCATTCTAATGAGCAACTCATGGAACATCGAGCATCTTCGCAAGTTTTACCCATAAGGCGCGGCTGCCGGGCCTCCCGGCAAGCCACCCTTTTATACAAGCTTTGCCGGCAAGGCATGTAACCCTTTGTACAAAGCCAGCCGTAGACCCTAAGCATAAATAAACGAAGCGCTGGCGCGCTAAGTTATAGCATGCATGCTAGGTTGAGTCTCTTCCTCGGTTAGGGTTGACAGTGCTTAGCGGTGGCTAACCCCTAGCTTAGAGATCGAGTGCACATCTCTCTGTTCTTTTCTGTATTTCCTTGGTTCGTAGGGCACGTAAGTATTCTTGCCGAGTTGTCCTGAAAGAAAAGGGATGGACCGGCGCCCGGGCCCCGGCAAGCCAGAATTGCCGGGGGCTGCAAGAACAAGGATCCTTCCGCGGCAAGCCAAAATCGCCGGGGGCTGCAAATCCAGATAAGTCTTTTATCCCCTATCATGCGTTTCGTTATGGACTAGGAGGCTTGAAACCCCGTTCTATCTCTGAGCTACCGTGCTCCCCCTTTTCGGCGCCCAAGGATTATTTAGTGGGTCTGGATCTGGTCGTAGCCGCGGCAGCAGAGGAGAGGAACGAGGGGCCTAAGCCCACCTCATCCTTGCCTCCGCCAAGAGCGTGGGAAAGGTCAAGCGAGGTGGGAAGTCGGCAAGGCCTATTGCCGAAAAAAAACGTTTATCTTAAGGATGACAAGGACTCACCCCTTGTCGTGGGTTCCTCCCACGAACGAAAATCCCCGGCAAACATCCCTTTTTCATTAAAACAAACATCCCGTACAGGTACAGTCCAAACGAAATGAAAAACATGAAAAAGGGGGATTACAAGTTCTAAAGCTAGCAAAGGCCCGAAGGCTTACAAGACTAAAAAGTTATAAGGTGCCCCTAATCCCTTTCTTGTCCCTCTCCTCAGGAAATGGAACGAAAAAGCAGAAGGGCAAAAGGGGCCCCTAGGCGAGCTACGAGTGGCAGAAGACACCGAGAGAACATCTCGGTGGCCGTCCAAGGGCTGGATGGTGATGAAGGCGCCGGAGGCAGAGCTCGAAGACGAGGCGGCAGGACGCCAACACGTGACGAAGGCGTCGGTATCCGCGTACTCTGACTTGACGGCCTCGCCGCTCGTCCTCTTCCTCTTGCGCAGCCTCCCTACGCCAGCCGCCTAAGGAGGCGGCCCCGAGAAGTTCAAGGAGACGGCAACACAGATGATGGGGTCGCAGGTGCCGCTCGGTGCGGCGCCCGACACCTAGTCGGACCCGTCATCCTGCCGCTCGCTGCCCTCGTCATCACTGCCGTTGTCTTCCTTGCCACTCTCGCTTGAGGAGAACTCTTCATCGTCAGAGGAGCTTTCTACGCAGCACCTCACGCGGGTTCCGAAGTGCCCGAAGATCTTAACGGAGAGGAGGCCGCCCTCCATTAGTTTGAAATGGAGAGCGAGCCCATCCGTCAAGCTGTGAAGGAGAGCGAAGGTCTTCCACCCTCGGTGAAGATACATGACGTGAGGGGCGGGGAACTCGACGTCGACCCACGTGCCGCTGTTCCCGCAACCCCTCATGTGTAGCCGCAACGCATGCGGCGGATCCAGTTCCATCTCCCACGCAAATGGGGTTGGAAGGCGAAGGCGACGGTGTGGCAGCGCCTGACGAAGAATTCATAGGGATTATCCCCAGCATGGCCCTCCATCAGAGGAAGTGCTGCTGGAGGGGGCGAGGCGGATCTGCCGCCCCGTCCTCCTCTCCCCCGGGCTCCACGGCAGCCTCGGCCTCGCCCCCTTCCCCTCCCTCTAGCGGCCGGCTCCGCCGCTATGAGTTCTTGGGGAGGAGTGATGCGCTGTCTGACCGAAACCCTCGCCGCCACCGATGAAGCATCGCCACGCCCCCTCGCCATAGCAGAAGAAGAAAGGAAGCAAAGATGGGAAGAAGCAGACGGCGAAAGGTTGGGAGGCGCCAACCCTCCTGTGCCCCTCTTTATAAAGGGGCGGGGGCGAGGCTCGGCCGCCCCCTCTCGGCCAATCTGGCCTCATGAGATGACAGCGTGCAGGGCCGTCGGCCGCCCTCCCCGCTCCATTGAAGGTGCGTGGGAATCGACCCGCACGTGCGCGACTATCCACGACCCCTGCGCCTGTCGTTCGCTTTGCATGCATCGAACGTGGCGCAAGGAGCGGGCGCGATGGGGCGCGTGGAATGACGGTTCCCGAGCAAGGGCAGTAAATGGTAGGCGTCCTTGCGGTCTCGAAGATACACACAAGCTGCCTCTTTATTGTCCACTGAAAAGTGACGCCAGCATGCCCACATCACGCGCGCGCATGACCCCCATGTCGCGCGTTCAACGCAAGTCGTGGGGAAGCGCAGCAGGCGGAACAGTGGCCGCGGTAAAATCCACCTCAACCGCCCGCGCACTATTCTGGGCCTGGCCCAACAACGCGCTACGCCTATGTGTGACCCAGGCCCAGCGGCTCCTATCGGTGTACAAAAGCAGGGGCCTAGATTTTGACCCCTTTACTTGTGCACGGGCAGTCAGAGCCGCCTGGCACGACCGCACATGAGCAAGGCCAGAGAGGGAAGCCGGAGAAAAGCCAAGACCACAAAGGTTGCACGGGCAATGCAGGTTGCCCCGGCAAGGACCCTTGCCGAGGGCAGCCCCAGCGACCCTGACAAGATCCTTGCCGAGTCAGCTCGTCCACACTCGCTGAGCGAGCCACCTTTGAGCCCACCGACGCTGAGCAGTCGCGTTGGGACAGGGTTCGGGAGGCACCTCCGTGGTGGCATGCAGATCTTCGTGAAGACATAGAGCAATCAAGATCAAATGGGGATAGGAGGGCAGCCATCCCCACCTAAGAAACCCACAGGACCCCCTGGCAAGATCCTTGCCGGGGAAGCCGCGCGCCGCGGCAAGACCCTTGCCGGGCCACCCGGCAAGACCATCGCCAAGCGTCCCGGCAAGGCCACTGCCAGGCCCGCACTAGCCAAGTTCCTACCGCCGTTCTTGCGCAGCCACCGACCCAACCAGCTGGGCAGGCACCTGCGTGGCAGCATGCATACCTTCGTGGAGGCTCCACCATCGCGCCACCTCAGCTGCCTGCCTACCTTCATGGCGCTGCATGCGTTGCTGGCCGGGGCGCGTGTCGAAGCCAGGAGGGGTGGCGACGAACGTGACGGGCCTCAACCTCGTCCCCCAATAAAGTGACGGACACATAAGCCCCACATTTAATGCGTCTTGTCCTGTAATACTAGCTATAACCTCGCAACGCTGTAGCACTTTCCACCTCCTGTGTGCCACTGTGGCAGCCCCTTTCGCCTATAAAAGGAGGCCCATGGCATACTGAGAAGGGATTCAGCTCTTTTGAACCTCACATCACCCAGAGCTAGTTTGAGAGCTCAAGAACACTAATACAACCACCAAAGCAGGATCCTAGGGTTTTATGCATCTTTGCGGCCCGAACCTGGGTAAATCCCCTCTGTGCCATCCCCTAGTCCCGCTCTTTTCACGATTCTGCGCCCCGCAACCATAGAAGGGATTCTAGTGATCCCATAGGTGTCGTTCCCCACCGACACGGAGGCCCAGCCCGTATTGCTGTTTTTTTGCCTATTTCAGTGTTTCGTAGAAAAGGAATATCAAACGGAGTCCAAATGGAATGAAACCTTTGGGAACGTGATTTTTGGAACGAACATGATCCAGAGGACTTGGAGTGCAAGTCAAGAAGCAGTCGAGGGTGGAGGGCGCACCCACCCTTACAGGGTGCGCCCCCTATATCGTGAGCCCCTCGGGCGGCCACTAACGTACTTCTTCCTCCTATATATACCCACGTACCCTAGAAACATCATGGGAGCCAACGAAAACCTAATTCCACCATTGCAACCTTCTGTATCCGCGAGATCCCATCTTGGAGCCTTCACCGGCGCTCCACCGAAGGGGGAATCGACCATGGAGGGCTTATACATCAACACCATAGCCCCTTCGATGAGTTGTGAGTAGTTTATTACAGACCTTCAGGTCCATAGTTATTAGCTAGATGGCTTCTTCTCTCTTTTTGGATCTCAATACCATGTTCTCCTCGATCTTCTTGGAGATCTATTTGATGTAACTCCTTTTGTGGTGTGTTTGTCGAGATCCGATGAATTGTGGGTTTATGATCAAGTTTATCTATGAGAAATATTTGAATCTCCTCTGAATTCTTTTATGTATGATTAAGTTATCTTTGCAAGTCTCTTCGAATTATCAGTTTGGTTTGGCCTACTAGATTGATGTTTCTTGCAATGGGAGAAGTGCTTGGCTTTGGGTTCAATCTTGCGGTGTCCTTTCCCAGTGACAACATAGGAAGCAAGGCTCGTATTGTATTGTTGCCATCGAGGATAAAAAGATGGGGTTTATATCATATTGCTTGAGTTTATCCCTCTACACCATGTCATCTTTCTTAATGCGTTACTCTGTTCTTTAGGAACTTAATACTCTAGGTGCATGCTGGATAGCGGACGATGTGTGGGATAATAGTACTAGATGCAGGCAGGAGTCGGTCTACTTGTCATGGACGTGATGCCTATATACATGATCATGCCTAGATAATCTCATAATTATTCACTTTTCTATCAATTGCTCGACAGTAATTTGTTCACCCACCGTAATACTTATGCTATCTTGAGAGAAGCCACTAGTGAAACCTATGGCCCCCGGGTCTATCTCTTATCATATAAGCTTTCAATATACTTTTATTTGCATCTTTACTTTTCTAATCTATATTATAAAATACCAAAAATATATTTATCTTATCATATTATCTCTATCAGATCTCACTTTCGCAAGTGGCCATGAAGGGATTGACAACCCCTTTATTGCGTTGGTTGCGAGTTCGTTGTTTGTTTGTGTAGGTGCGTGGGACTTTTGAGGAGCCTCCTACTGGATTGATACCTTGGTTCTCAAAAACTGAGGGAAATACTTACGCTACTGTTGCTGCATCATCCTTTCCTCTTCAAGGAAAACCAATGCAAGCTCAAGATGTAGCATGGCCTCTCTCTCTCTCACCGTTGGTCACTGATCCGTCCGCATCCCGTCCGCCGGCGAAAACGGAGGAAGTGCATCATTTCTCAGTTCGACAGCGCCGAGGCAACATGTCCCAATCGGCGGTACACGCCGTTCTCTCTGACCAAGCTCCGGCGCTGTAGGGCCTACACCACCTGCTTGCTGCCGCAGTATGGGCAAATTCCGCCTGCCGTCACTCACCTAGTTACATCCCGACGACCTCCAGGTATCCCCTCCGGCCTTGCTCCACTGCCCGTAATCCCACGTCACTGCATGTGGATCTTCCATAGTTCTTTGCCTAAAACGTAGCTAGTCCGGCGTACTTTCCATATTGCAATCTCGTCCTCACACCGTTTTAGACAAACATAACCGTGTTTTTATCTTTCCTTAGGACAAGGAATATGCTTCTTTTTTGTCGTCACATGTGTCATCAACTATTATTGGCAGTAATTGTTTCCTTTCTACCTCTTTTTTGCAAACAGGGCTATCCATTTCACCTTGTTGATATTGCGACCTTTTGGTGAACTGCACAAATCACTTTTTTCTTAAGAGTGTTTTGTGCAGTTGTACTAAAATGTCACATGGGCAACGTCTCCACATTTCAGTACGACTGCACAAAGGGAGATTGGTTTTGCTCTATCCTCCTCATCCAACTCTGAGCCTAATCTTCTCCAACTAGTTAGTCTTAAGAGAGACTGCAGAGGTGACCGACTTCTATTTGTGTGTTTATTGTTTCATCAGCAGTCCTCTATTATCGTAATCACACATAATATCTTTGGAATAGGGACGCTCAACTCTATTTTAGTGGAACTACACAAAATGATCGGAATGTCGCATGCTCCAGACAGCTACTATTTTCTCAACACGCCTTGTTGATTTAGACAGAGCTGGGGGGACATTGCTGCCAATGAAAGCATGGATCAGTTTTAGTTTAACACCTTCTCACAACTTTGTCTTCAGTTGTGATGTAAATATTAGCTCTGATCTGCTAATAATTGAGATGCATTAGCAAGGAAGTTAGGTTTTTATTGTTTCCGAAAGAGCATCGATGGCAAGACACACGAAACAAAAGCTGAAAGCTCACACCATTGTACAATTTCATGTCGCTGGAAATTATTTGTATAGTACGTCAATTATGTAAACAAATGCTGGAAGCTTCATAGCATTGCCAGAAGCCTCTTCAGCATCCGGGTCCATGTGCCATGCACAAAATTATACTCCTTCGTTCCTAAATATCTGTCTTCTTATGTGTACTCCCTCCATTCCTAAATATTTGTATTTCTAGAGATTTCAACAAGTGACTACATACAGAAAAAAAATGAGTGAATCTACACTAAAATATGTCTATATACATTGGTATGTAGTAGTCCATTTGAATCTCTAAAAAGACAAATATTTGAGTAGTCACTCGTAGAAATCTCTAGAAAGACAAATACTCCGGAGTATATTTAAGAACCGAGGGGGTAGTGCACAACCGCATGGGAGACTCAGTCCGGTCTTTGCGCCACATTAATAGTGAGTAATGAGTAGTCAAATCATAAGCCCCACCTTTCCCACTGTAAGTTGCTCGGAAGAAGCAACCATCAATACACTCTTCTTTGAATCCGCTCATACTACTCCATCCGTCACTGTTTATAGAGCGTGCTTCAGAAAAAGAAAAAATCTCTGGGACCAAGGAGACTAGCGATCGGCCTGAAAAATAGCATTGGTAGTTATAGAACGACGTCTATTACTAGAGGAAATAATGCGTACACACATGCATGCAGTTCTTCCACCCCGCGTACATGCATGCATGCACTTACTCCACTCCGTAGTAGTACACCGAGAGAAAATTTTGGACTTGATTGCGGTTACCACGCCCTAATTAATTGAGCATTAAACCAAACGCATCCAAAGTCTCTCTGGTGATGGACATGCATTGAGAGAAATGCATCATAATGAAGCGCTCCCTGTAAACTGTGACGGACGGAGGAGTAGTATGAAGGTGCAAAACCAAGTACGCCTATGGCCAGTTGGTCAACGCACCTCCTCTTGGCATATCACTGACATGTGGGACCGAAGTGTGAGCAAACCGATCTCAATTGACAGCAAAATGGCCAACCCGCCGTTCCTTGAGAGAGACGAGGAGCGAGAACACACAGGGGCTCGCACGGAGGCCAAGATATATTGGAGCATGGTTGATCGATATCATCAATACATGTTGGGCTGCCGTTTTTCGACCTTCTCCGGAATAAATGTGTACTTTATGAGAGATTAAAAAATAAGAGTACATACGCTCCACCATGCGGTTCTAGTAGTATTACTACTCGTACTACTAAACCTTGCGCTTGGCTCTTCTCCTCTTCATGAATTCGAACAATGATGGTACTCCGCATGTTGGATACTATTGTGCATGCCTCTGACAATCTGACACCGGATGGATTGATGCATGTCCACTGCCTGGGCGAGGGTAGGTTGCATTAGTCAAAAGGCATAAGCGAGCTTCTCCTTGTTCTGCGAGTTGACAGGAGACACCAAAAAGTAGTGCTAGTCCATACTCCCTCCTTTCCAGTTAATATGGCTTAATCTTTTTTGCGGGTAAATGGGAGAGCTTTATTCATATATAAGCATTCTTAGGACGATCAGCCAAGACACTGGTCACTAGGAAGCAAGGCACCCCGCAAAAAAAGAAGTAGGAAGCGAGGTGTTTCATCAAGCCAGCTATCGGCCACATTCAAAGTGCAGCAAGCACGGTTCGCACAAAGATGCGCCGCAAGGTTTGCTGACCTATTTACATGATGAATAACCAAAAAATAGGAAATATTACCGAGCGCTCCTATTTGTAACAGGATATGAGCCAGAATTAAGCGAGAATTGTGGCGAGTGTTCCATGCAATCAACTTCCATTATCACATGCGAGAACCCTCGAAGAGAACCAAATGTGTTGATTGCTTTATCACATTTTAAAAATATAATAAGAGTGCAGACACTCCTCCATCCGGTTCCTAGTACTACTACCTTCGTCCTAGTTTATTAGTCCCCTTCCCATTTTGTGCTAAATTTTGACCTTAAATTTAACTAACAAAATGTTAATGCATGTAACAAAAAATAATATAATTAGAAACTATGTTCAAATACGAACTATATAACTTTTAGTCACATGCATTATGATTTTCTTAGTTAAATATATGGTCAAAATCTAGCACAAAAAACTAAGGGGACCAATAAACCAGGACTGAGGTAGTAGTATAGTACATACCTCTATAGACTATAGTAGTAGTACTAGTACTAGTAAACTTTATGCTTGGTTGTTCGCCTCTTCGGGAAGTCGAACAATAATAGTACTAGTATAGTGTATGCTTCTGGCAATCTGACACCGAATTAACTGTTGCACGTCCACCACCTGAGCGAGGGAGAGCCTGCATTAGTCAAAAGTTTCTCCTTGTCCTGCGAGCCACCACACGCAAGCTTCTCCCTTCCTGCAAGCTTCTCCTTGTTCGACAAGTTGACGGGACAAAGTAAAGTAATGCTAGTCCATACTGCCTCCTCTCCGGTTAATATGGCTTAATTTCAAACGAGATAAATACACTGTCTGTCACTATATATTTGTAAAAATAGGGCCAGTGGACTTCATAATACGCTCATTGCGCTCAATATATACATTTTCGGGTGTTTATATGGTCACTACCTCACCCTGGATGAGTATGAGTGTGCATGCACGTGTAGGTTGAGCACGACCTTTCGGGTGTTTAATGGTGAACATCACTATGTTGATCATATCTACTATATGATTCACGCTCGACCTTTCAGTCTCAGTGTTCCGAGGCCATATCTGCATATGCTAGGCTCGTCAAGTTTAACCTGAGTATTCTGCGTGTGCAAAACTGGTTTGCACCCGTTGTAGATGGCTCACACCCGATCATCACGTGGTGTCTGGGCACGACGAACTTTGGCAATAGTGCATACTCAGGGAGAACACTTTTATCTTGAAATTTAGTGAGAGATCATCTTATAATGCTACCGTCAATCAAAACGAGATAATATGCATAAAAGATAAACATCACATGCAATCAATATAAGTGATATGATATGGCCATCATCATCTTGTGCTTGTGATCTCCATCTCCGAAGCACCATCATGATCACCATCGTCACCGACGCGACACCTTGATCTTCATCGTAGCATCGTTATCGTCTCGCCAACTATTGCTTCTACGACTATCGCTACCGCTTAGTGATAAAGTAAAGCAATTACAGGGCGATTGCATTGCATACAATAAAGCGACAACCATATGGCTCCTGCCAGTTGCCGATAACTCGGTTACAAAACATGATCATCTCATACAACAAAATATAGCATTATTCCTTGACCATATCACATCACAACATGCCCTGCAAAAACAAGTTAGACGTCCTCTACTTTGTTGTTGCAAGTTTTACGTGGCTGCTACGGGCTGAGTAAGAACCGTTCTTACCTACTCATCAAATCCACAACGATAGTTCGTCAAGTTAGTGATGTTTTAACCTTCTCAAGGACCGGGCGTAGCCACACTAGGTTCAACTAAAGTTGGAGAAACTGACACCCGCCAGCCACCTGTGTGCAAAGCATGTCTGTAGAACCAGTCTCGCGTAAGCGTACGCGTAATGTCGGTCCGGGTCGCTTCATCCAACAATACCGCCGAACCAAAGTATGACATGCTAGTAAGCAGTATGACTTGTATCGCCCACAACTCACTTGTGTTCTACTCGTGCATATAACATCAACGGATAAAACCTGGCTCGGATGCCACTGTTGGGGAACGTAGTAATTTCAAAATTTTCCTACGCACACGCAAGATCATGGTGATGCATAGCAACGAGAGGGGAGAGTGTGTCCATGTACCCTCGTAGACCGAAAACGGAAGCGTAGCGCAACGTGGTTGATGTAGTCGTACGTATTCACGGTCCGACCGATCAAGCAACGAAAGCATGGCACCTCCGAGTTCTTGCACACGTTTAGCTCGAAGACATCCCTCGAACTCCGATCCAGCCGAGCCTCGAGGGAGAGTTCCGTCAGCATGACGGCGTGGTGACGATGATGATGTTCTACCGACGCAGGGCTTCGCCTAAGCACCGCTACAATATTATCGAGGATGACTATGATGGAGGGGGGCACCGCACACGGCTAAGAGATCAATGATCAATTATTGTGTCTATGGGGTGCCCCTCTCCTCCGTATATAAAGGGGGAGGAGAGGGCCGACCAAGGGGAGGAGGCGCGCCCAAGGGGGGCAATCCTACTTCAAGTAGGATTCCCCCTTCTTTCCTAGTCCAAGTAGGAGAGGGGAAGGAAGGGAAGGAGAAGGAGAAGGAAGGAGAGGGAGGAAAAGGAGGAAAGGGGGGCCGCCCCTAGTCCAATTTGGTTTGGGCTAGGGGGGCCGCGCGCCCTGCCTCCTCTCTTCCATCACTTGGCCCATGAGGCCCATTGCTTCTTCCTCGTATTCCCGTAACTCCCCGGTACCCCCGAAAATACCCGAATCACTCGGAACATTTCCGATGTCCGAATATAGTCGTCCAATATATCGATCTTTACGTCTCGATCATTTCAAGACTCCTCGTCATGTCACTGGTCTCATCTGGGACTCCCAACTACCTTCGGTACATCAAAACATATAAACTCATAATATAACCGTCATCGAACTTTAAGCGTGCGGACCCTCCGGGTTCGAGAACTATGTAGACATGACCGAGACACGTCTCCGGTCAAAAACCAATAGCGGAACCTGGATGCTCATATTGGCTCCCACATATTCTACGAAGATCTTTATCGGTCAAACCGCATAACAACATACATTGTTCCGGTTGTCATGGGTATGTTACTTACCCGAGATTTGATCGTCGGTATCTCAATACCTAGTTCAATCTCATTATCGGCAAGTGTCTTTACTCATTCCGTAACATATCATCCCGCAACTAACTCATTAGTTTCAATGCCTGCAAGGCTTAAGTTATGTGCATTACTGAGTGGGCCCAGAGATACCTCTCCGACAATCGGAGTGACAAACCGTAATCTCGAAATACGCCAACCCAACAAGTACCTTCGGAGACACCTGTAGAGCACCTTTATAATCACCCAGTTACATTGTGACGTTTGGTAGCACACAAAGTGTTCCTCCGGTAAACGGGAGTTGCATAATCTCATAGTCATAGGAACATGTATAAGTCATGAAGAAAGCAATAGCAACATACTAAACGACCAAGTGCTAAGCTAACGGAATGGGTCAAGTCAATCACATCATTCTCCTAATGATGTGATCCCGTTAATCAAATGACAACTCATGTCTATGGTTAGGAAACTTAACTATCTTTGATTAACGAGCTAGTCAAGTAGAGGCATACTAGTGACACTATGTTTGTCTATGTATTCACACATGTATTATGTTTCCGGTTAATACAATTCTAGCATGAATAATAAACATTTATCATGAAATAAGGAAATAAATAATAACTTTATTATTACCTCTAGGGCATATTTCCTTCAGTCTCCCACTTGCACTAGAGTCAATAATCTAGTTCACATCGCCATGTGATTTAACACCAATATTCATATCTGTATATGATTAACACCCATAGTTCACATCGTCATGTGAACAACACCCAAAGGGTTTACTAGAGTCAATAATCTAGTTCACATTGTTATGTGATTAACACCCAAAGAGTACCAAGGTGTGATCATGTTTAGGGTTTAGGGTTTAAGTCGTAGTGACCAGATCAGTAGTTTTTCTTTCGTACATGCTCTCACAACTTTTGTCTTTAGTTGTGAAGTAAATATTGGCTATGATATGTGAATCATTGAGATGCATCAGCATGCGTGTTAGTTTTCCTTTGTATTTGATGGAATGTTGTAACGGGGCAACCTTGGAGTAGGAATGAAAATGAAGTGGAAAGTTTCTGTTTTTCCGGAGAAAAAAAGGAAACGGAGAGAAACCAACGTTTCGTTTTGTTGGATCGCGCCGTCGAGCAAAAGCAACGTTTAAATCACGTCTGTCGCGTTTGTGTCTCACCCTCCTCCACGTCTCGACCCCACACGATCGCTCGGCATGCCACTCACCGCAAACCGAGTATACAATAACTTTCCTGACTGCTTGTCGATGGATCGCACCATGGAGTGCTAGCACTACTGGAAGAGATTGACGAGTTGGGGGAGGAGAGCTAGCTGTAGCACGGACTCCCAAGAACTTTTTACATGCATGTTGTGGCCGGCTATTGCGACCTTTGAACGCGGAGCACTCGCGTGCACACAGACGACGCTCTCTCGACCGGCGCGCCGCTTCAATGCCGGCGCCAGTGAGAGGTCGCGTCCGCTCTGGCCGGGCATGTATGTGGCAATGACCATTTCGGGCCGGAAGCACACGTGGGTGATGAAGAGGGTTCAGATTGGTCAGGAGCGGCCGTGGAAGCGGTCCGGACTGTTGGGGAAGGTAGTAATTTCAAAATTTTCCTACGCACATGCAAGATCACGGTGATGCGTAGCAACGAGAGGGGAGAGTGTGTCCACGTACCCTCGTAGATCGAAAGCGGAAGCGTTAGCACAACGCGGTTGATGTAGTCGTATGTCTTCATGGTCCGACCGATCAAGCACTGAAAGCACGGCACCTCCGAGTTCTTGCACACGTTCAGCTCGATGACTTCCCTCGAACTCCGAGCCAGCCGAGCCTCGAGGGAGAGTTCCGCCAGCACGACGGCATGGTGACGATGATGATGTTCTACCGACGCAGGGCTTCACCTAAGCACTGCTACGATATTATAGAGGAGGACTATGGTGGAGGGGGGCACCGCACACGGCTAAGAGATCAATAATCAATTGTTGTGTCTATGGGGTGCCCCTCTCCTCCGTATATAAAGGGGGAAGAGATGGCCGGCCAAGGAGAGGAGGCGCGCCCAAGGGGGGCAATCCTACTTCAAGTAGGATTCCCCCTTCTTTCCTAGTCCAAGTAGGAGAAGGGAAGGAAGGGAAGGAGAAGGAGAAGGAAGGAGAGGGAGGAAAAGGAGGAAAGGGGGGCCGCCCCCCTAGTCCAATTCGGTTTGGGCTAGGGGGCCATGCGCCCTGCCTCCTCTCTTCCACTGCTTGGCCCATGAGGCCCATTGCTTCTTCCTCGTATTCCCGTAACTCCCCGGTACCCCCGAAAATACACGAATCACTCGGAGCCTTTCTGATGTCCGAATATAGTCATCCAATATATCAATCTTTATGTCTCGATCATTTCCAGACTCCTCGTCATGTCCCCGATCTCATCCGAGACTCCAAACTACCTTCGGTACATCAAAACATATAAACTCATAATATAACCGTCATCGAAATTTAAGCGCGGGTTCGAGAACTATGTAGACATGACCGAGACACTTCTTCGGTCAATAACCAATAGCGGAACCTAGATGCTCATATTGGCTCCCACATATTCTATGAAGATCTTTTCGGTCAAACCGCATAACAACATACGTTGTTCCCTTTGCCATCGGTATGTTACTTGCCCGAGATTCGATCGTCGGTATCTCAATACCTAGTTCAATCTCGTTACCGGCAAGTCTCTTTTCTCGTTCGGTAATACATCATCCCGCAACTAACTCATTAGTTGCAATGCTTAAGTGATGTGCATTACTGAGTGGGCCTAGAGATACCTCTCCGACAATCGGAGTGACAAACCCTAAAATCGAAATACGCCAACCCAACAAGTACCTTCGGAGACACCTGTAGAGCACCTTTATAATCACCCAGTTACGTTGTGACGTTTGGTAGCACACAAAGTGTTCCTACGGTAAACGGGAGTTGCATAATCTCATAGTCATAGGAACATGTATAAGTCATGAAGAAAGCAATAGCAACATACTAAACGATCAAGTGCTAAGCTAACGGAATGGGTCAAGTCAATCACATCATTCTCCTAATGATGTGATCCCGTTAATCAAATGACAACTCATGTCTATGGTTAGGAAACTTAACCATCTTTGATTAACGAGCTAGTCAAGTAGAGGCATACTAGTGACACTATGTTTGTCTATGTATTCACACATGTATTATGTTTCTAGTTAATACAATTCTAGCATGAATAATAAACATTTATCATGAAATAAGGAAATAAATAATAACTTTATTATTACCTCTAGGGCATATTTCCTTCAGTCTCCCACTTGCACTAGAGTCAATAATCTAGTTCACATCGCCATGTGATTTAACACCAATATTCATATCTGTATATGATTAACACCCATAGTTCACATCGTCATGTGACCAACACCCAAAGGGTTTACAAGAGTCAATAGTCTATTTCACATTGTTATGTGATTAACACCCAAAGAGTACTAAGGTGTGATCATGTTTAGGGTTTAGGGTTTAAGTCGTAGTGACCCAATCAGTAGTTTTTCTTTCGTACACGCTCTCACAACTTTTGTCTTTAGTTGTGAAGTAAATATTGGCCATGATATGTGAATCATTGAGATGCATCAGCATGCGTGTTAGTTTTCCTTTGTATTTGATGGAATGTTGTAACGAGGCAACCTTGGAGTAGGAATGAAAATGGAGTGGAAAGTTTGTGTTTTTCCGGAGAAAAAAAATGGAAACGGAGAGAAACCAGCATTTCGATTTGTTGGATCGCTCCGTCGAGCAAATCCAACATTTAAATCACATCTATCGCGTTCGTGTCTCACCCTCCTCCACGTCTCGACCCCACACGGTCCCTCGGTATGCCACTCACCGCAAACCGAGTATACAATAACTTTCCCGCCTGCTTGTCGATGGATCGCACCATGGAGTACTAGCACTACTGGAAGAGATTGACGAGTTGGGGGAGGAGAGCTAGCTGTAGCACGGACTCCCAAGAACTTTTTACATGCATGTTGTGGACGGCTATTGCGACCTTTTTACGCGGAGCACTCGCGTGCACCAGGAAGCGGCACAGGCGACGCTCTCTCGGCCGGCGCGCCGCTTCAATGCCGGCGCCAGTGAGAGGTCGCGTCCGCTCTGACCGGGCATGTATGTGGCACTGACCGTTTCGGGCGGGAAGCACGAGCGGGTGATGAAGAGGGTTCAGGTTGGTCAGGAGCGGCCGTGGCGGCGGTCTGGACTGTTGGGGAACGTAGTAATTTCAAAATTTTCCTACGCACATGCAAGATCATGGTGATGCATAGCAACGAGAGGGGAGAGTGTGTCCACGTACCCTCGTAGACCGAAAGCGAAAGCATTAGCACAACGCGGTTGATGTAGTCGTATGTCTTCACGGTCCGACCGATCAAGCACCGAAAGCACGGCACCTCTGAGTTCTTGCACACGTTCAGCTCGATGACTTCCCTCGAACTCCGAGCCAGCCGAGCCTCGAGGGAGAGTTCCGTCAGCACGACGGCATGGTGACGATGATGATGTTCTACCGACGCAGGGCTTCACCTAAGCACTGCTACGATATTATCGAGGAGGACTATGGTGGAGGGGGCACCGCACACGGCTAAGAGATCAATAATCAATCGTTGTGCCTATGGGGTGCCCCTCTCCTCCGTATATAAAGGGGGGAGGAGAGGGCCGGCCAAGGAGAGGAGGCGCGCCCAAGGCGGGCAATCCTACTTCAAGTAGGATTCCCCCTTCTTTCCTAGTCCAAGTAGGAGAGTGGAAGGAAGGGAAGGAGTAGGAGAAGGAAGGAGAGGGAGGAAAAGGAGGAAAGGGGGGCCGACCCCCTAGTCCAATTCGGTTTGGGCTAGGGGGCCGCGTGCCCTGCCTCCTCTCTTCCACCGCTTGGCCCATGAGGCCCATTGCTTCTTCCTCGTATTCCCGTAACTCCCCGGTACCCCCGAAAATACACGAATCACTCGGAACCTTTCTGATGTCCGAATATAGTCGTCCAATATATCGATCTTTATGTCTCGATCATTTTCAGACTCCTCGTCATGTCCCCGATCTCATCCGGGACTCCGAACTACCTTCGGTACATCAAAACATATAAACTCATCATATAACCATCATCGAACTTTAAGCGTGCGGACCCTATGGGTTCGACAACTATGTAGACATGACCGGGACACTTCTTTGGTCAATAACCAATAGCGGAACCTGGATGCTCATATTGGCTCCCACATATTCTACGAAGATCTTTTCGGTCAAACCGCATAACAACATACGTTGTTCCCTTTGCCATTGGTATGTTACTTGCCCGAGATTCGATCGTCGGTATCTCAATACCTAGTTCAATCTCGTTACCGGCAAGTCTCTTTACTCGTTCCGTAATACATCATCCCGCAACTAACTCATTAGTTGCAATGCTTGCAAGGCTTAAGTGATGTGCATTACTGAGTGAGCCCAGAGATACCTCTCCGACAATCGGAGTGACAAACCCTAATCTCGAAATACGCCAACCCAACAAGTACATTCGGAGACACCTGTAGAGCACCTTTATAATCACCCAGTTACGTTGTGACGTTTGGTAGCACACAAAGTGTTCCTCCGGTAAACGGGAGTTGCATAATCTCATAGTCATAGGAACATGTATAAGTCATGAAGAAAGCAATAGCAACATACTAAACGATCAAGTGCTAAGCTAACGGAATGGGTCAAGTCAATCACATCATTCTCCTAATGATGTGATCCCGTTAATTAAATGACAACTCATGTCTATGGTTAGGAAACTTAACCATCTTTGATTAACGAGCTAGTCAAGTAGAGGCATACTACTGACACTATGTTTGTCTATGTATTCACACATGTATTATGTTTCCGGTTAATACAACTAGTCCTCAACCCGTGCATTTGCACGGGCTAGCACTTGTAATAATATATATGACAAAGTGGGTACCTATTATAAATGTTGCACAATAATAGGAAAATGTTATTATTAGATTCGTAGACAACATGGTTACGAATTCAAAATTTGTTGCATGTATCATGTATTTGTTACATATAAGTTTTTAATAGGTATATGTTCAAGTTCCCTATTGTAGCATATATGTTCATTTTATTTCGCTATCTAAAAAAACATACATCTTCGTTTTTACCTCAGAGTTACAGTAGAAGTTTGTCTTAAAACCTCTTTTTGGATTTGTACAACATTAAGCTAAATTCCTCCCTCGGGAACATTGGATTGCCCCTAGTTTTGTTTGATTACAAAAAAGATGTTTCTATAGACAACAATGAAACAACAGACATACAAAGTTTTCTATCAACATATGTGAAACTGTAGCAAAAGATATACATTAGAGAATTCTATTTTTCTCATACCTTTAAGAACCATATATTATTTAGACTTTAAGTTATTGTCTGAACCAATAAACTCTCACAAAACTTCTTTTATGACTAATGGAGCAGCTGGTAACTGTGTCCATAATTCAGATCTAATTTGTGCGCACCCAAAAAATCTTAAATAATGTCTTTTATAATTGTGCATTTTTGTTACATTCTAACTACACACATATATATGACATACATAATGATGTGGATATGAGATCTTTGTGGCAAATGGTACATCAAGATTTTTTTGATTACTGTAGTAACTACATCAAGAAATTTGGTATACGCGGCAAGACGTGCTCATGCATCCACAGGCTGACCAATTAATTAGTGAAGCAGATCGGCCTCGCCTTGCGGAAGAATGCCATTCTCCCTCATTCAGACGGTTTAAAGGAGTAGAAATTTTGACTGGATTTAAATTTTAGAAAGACTTATGGACACGCAGGATAGATCTGAACGTTCTTTGATCACATGGATGTTCTTGGCTTTTCAATATTATGGACACATTTATTAAAAATGTTCTCTTCTTACAGTTTTATGTAGGACGCCCAACAATATACATATGCTAAATTTCTTGATTGGACCATACATACAAAATTGGCATCATGCGATAAAATCATGAACATATACATAATGGATTGCTGCACTTAAGAAGTGAGATACAAAGGATGAGGTGGAACACAATTAACATACATGATGGATTATCCCACAACAAAAATACTTGATGGATTATTGTTGTTAGAACAGTGAGAATAAAAGGCTCGAGAGGAACATGATTATGAGAGACTAAACTTGATTTGATGGAGAGCTGGAGAGCAGGAAGCGGCGGCCAATTACAGGAGTTCATAGTGATTTGGATCTGCGGAATATATTTTATTGAACAGCTGAATATTTTGTTGATGGATGCTTTTATGGGTAATCAGCCGGGTCGTGTGTACTTCTTTTCTTTTTTTCGTTGTACTTTTTTATGGATGGAGGCTTTCCCTTTTTTAGGACGTGGGACTTCCCTTTTTTATTTTGATTGAGGGACGTATAAATGCTTTATTTGTTTCGTATATATGACTAATAACGTTGGACGTGTCAGATGCCTTTTCTGTGAGACTGGACCATATGGGTTACACATGTTTTTTCTTTTATGCTGAACATAAATTGCCAATCCAACGGTGTATTTAATTTTCAAGATGTGGATTAATAAGAGAACTTGAATGGTGCGGGTAATCGGCCAGGTCGTTTTGATTTCTTTTTTTTTTCAGGTTGGACTTTATATGGACGGAGACTTTCCTTGTTTTTTGACATGAGGCTGTCCTTTCTTATTTTGATGAACCGATGAGAACTTTAATGGTGCGGGTAATCAGTGGGGCGTTTTGATTTATTTCCTTTTTTACGCTGGACTTTTAATGGACGGTGGCTTTTTTTTATGTCAGGCAGCGGGGCGTTCTGATTTCCTTTCTTTTTTACGCTAGACTTTTAATGGATTGAGACTTAGTTTTCTTTTCTATGTGAGGCGCTCCCTTCCTTTGGTGGCTTTTTTTTATGTCAGGCAGCGGGGCGTTCTGATTTCCTTCCTTTTTTACGCTGGACTTTTAGTGGATGGAGACTTAGTTTTCTTTTCTATGTGAGGCGCTCCCTTCCTTTGTTTTTTTTGGAGCAAAACATTTTTTTATTTTGATCACCATATGAGAACTTTAATGGCACGGATAGTCAGCTGGTTCATGTGGATTTTTTTTCTTTTTTTAACGATGAACACTTTTTATCGCACAGAGACTTTCCTTTTATTTTAAGTGCAGCTATCCTATTTTATTTTCATGAACATATGGAGGCCTTATATGTTTTGTATACGACTAACTTTTTTTTCTTGAGCTGGGTATACCACTAACGTTGAACGTGACAGATGTGTTTTTTGTGGGACTGGGCCATCTGTGCTACGCACGTTTTCTTTTTATCCTGGTTGTAAATTTTACAATCCAACGGTGTAATTAATTATAATGATGTGGATTAATGAGAGATCTTTTTTTTCTTGAGCTGGGTATACCACTAACGTTGAACGTGACAGATGTGTTTTTTGTGGGACTGGGCCATCTGTCCTACGCACGTTTTCTTTTTATCCTGGTCGTAAATTTTACAATCCAACGGTGTAATTAATTCTAATGATGTGGATATGATGTGGATTAATGAGAGATCTAGAAAGGTGCCTCCAATTAGTAAATATAAGATTCTAGCATGAATAATAAACATTTATCATGAAATAAGGAAATAAATAATAACTTTATTATTACCTCTAGGGCATATTTCCTTCAGTCTCCCACTTGCACTAGAGTCAATAATCTAGTTCACATCGCCATGTGATTTAACACCAATATTCATATCTGTATATGATTAACACCCGTAGTTCATATCGTCATGTGACCAACACCCAAAGGGTTTACTAGAGTCAATAATCTAGTTCACATTGTTATGTGATTAACACCCAAAGAGTACTAAGGTGTGATCATGTTTTGCTCGTGAGAGAAGTTTAGTCAACGGGTCTGTCATATCAGAGCCGTATATATTTTGCAAAAATATTCTATGTCTACGATGCTCTGTACGGAGCTACTCTAGCTAATTTCTCCCACTTTCAATATGTATCCAGATTGAGACTTAGAGTCATCTGGATCAGTGTCAAATCATGCATCGACGTAACCCTTTACGACGAACCTCTTGTCACCTCCATAATCAAGAAACATATCCATATTCCACTAAGGATAATTTTGACCAATGTCCAGTGATATACTCCTAGATCACCATTGTAATCCCTTGCCAAACCAGGGCATAGTATACAATAGGTCTGGTCCATAGCATGGCATTCTTTTATAGAACCTATGACTGAGGCATAGGGAATGACTTTCATTCTCTTTCTATTTTCTGTCGTGGTCGGGATTTGAATCTTACTCAATTTCATACCTTTGCAACACAGGCAAGAACTCTTTCTTTGACTGTTCCATTTTGAACTACTTCAAAATCTTGTCAAGTTATGTACTCATTGAAAATCTTATCAAGCATCTTGATCTATCTCAATAGATCTTGATGCTCAATATGTAAGTACCTTTACTGAGGTCTTTCTTTTAAAGAACTCCTTTCAAACACTTCTTTATGCTTTCAGAAAAATTCTACATCATTTCTGATCAACAATATGTCACTCACATATACTTATCAGAAAGACTGTAGTGTTCCCACTCACTTTATTGTAAATACAGGCTTCACTGCAAGTCCGTATAAAACTATATGCTTTGATGAACTTATCAAAGCGTATATTCCAACTCCGAGATGCTTGCACCAGTCCATAGATGGATCGCTGGAGCTTGCACATTTTGTTAGCACCTTTAGGATTGACAAAACCTTCTAGTTACATCATATACAACTCTTCTTTAAGAAAACCATTAAGGAATGCAGTTTTGACATCCATTTGCCAGATTTCATAAAATGTGGCAATTGCTAACATGATTCGGACAGACTTAAGCATCGCTACAGTTGAGAAAATCTCATTGTAGTCAACACCTTGGACTTGTCGAAGACCTTTTTGCGACAAGTCGAGCTTTGTAGATAGTAACACTATTATCAACGTCCGTCTTCCTCTCGAAGATCCATTTATTTTCTATGGCTTGCCGATCATCGGGCAAGTCCACCAAAGTCCACACTTTGTTCTCATACATGGATCCTATCTCAGATTTCATGGCCTCCAGCCATTTCGCGGAATCTGGGCTCATCATCGCTTCCTCATAGTTCGTAGGTTTATCATGGTCTAGTAACATGACTTTCAGAACAGGATTACCGTACCACTCTTGTGCGGACCCTACTCTAGAAGACCTACGAGGTTCTGTAGTAACTTGATCTGAAGTTTCATGATCATCATCATTAGCTTCCTCACTAATTGGTGTAGGAATCACTGGAACTGATTTCAGTGATGAACTATTTTCCAATTCGGGAGAAGGAACAATTACCTTATCAAGCTCTAGTTTCCTCCCACTCACTTCTTTCGAGAGAAACGTCTTCTCTAGAAAGGATCCATCTTAGCAACGAATTTCTTGCCTTTGGATCTGTGATAGAAGGTGTACCCAACAGTTTCCCTTTGGGTATTCTGTGAAGACACACTTCTCCGATTTGGGTTCGAGCTTATCAAGTTGAAACTTTTTCACATAAGCATCGCAGCCCCAAACTTTAAGAAACGACAACTTTGGTTTCGTGCCAAACCACAGTTCATAAGGCGCCGTCTCAACGGATTTTGATGGTGCCCTATTTAAAGTGAATGCAGTTGTCTCTAATGCGTAACCCCAAAACGATAGTGATAAATCGGTAAGATACATCATAGATTGCACCATATCAAATAAAGTGCGGTTATGACGTTCGGACACACCGTTACGCTATGGTGTTCCATGTGGCATGATTTTGTGAAACTATTCCGCATTGCACTACTAGGGAAAACCCTAGTAGTAGCGCGGGTTTTGAGGCTAGCAGCAGCTACTAACAAGGCGCTACAACTAACTCATAGTAGTAGCGCGGCCCTAACCCGCGCTACTATTGTTGACGATATCAGCAGCGCCTTTTAGGAACGCGCTACTATTAACTAGCTGTAGCGATTTCGCCATCCCTCGCTACTGCTATATCTTTCATCATTTTCCCATTACCCCTTTCCCTTTCAGTTTCCCTTTCAGATACTAGATACTAGGTACTGCTAGTAGATACCAAATTCATAAACCATTACTAGGTAGTACTCTCTTCGTTCCAAATTACTCGTCGTGGTTTTAGTTCAAACCACGACGAGTAATTTGGAACGAAGGGAGTACTAGATAACAATTTCATGCATAGTCAACATGCATCCTCAAGCAGTACAAGGTCATATCAACGGCCATCATCATATGTAGTTCTAGATGATATCGACGATGATCATCATATGTAGTTCTAGATGATATAGCCACACACACATATGTAGTTCTAGATGATATAGCCACACACACATATGTAGTTCTAGATGATATCGAAGACAATCATCATCCTCAAGCTTGGGCGGTCGGTGTTCCTGATAGTAATTAGGATGGCCTGTCCAACACGAAGATTCTTGCCATCGAGGAATTTCTTCCACCCAACCGAGTTTAAGTGTGTGCGACCGTCCGTGTCCACGCGGTAAGTACAGGTTGTGACGGAGCCCCTTGCAGTAAGGCGTAGTCCAGCCGAGCCTTCTTCATCAGGCTCGATACCATAACTCACAGATATACTCTTTGCCAATTTCTGAATAAGAAAAACATATCAATTAATAAATAGCCTCGCAAATAAGTACATATGGATTATCTACACTATTAATAGTTTCCTTAGATTCTACACTAATAAGCATGTGATCGAACTCTACACTAAAACATATCATCGACTAGATTCCACACAACATACCATATCATTGGACTGTACACTAAGTAATTTATCGGATAATTTGCATTTGTAAGTATAACATACCATATCATGTCGATCAACCATGTTATTTGTCAAGCGGGTCACGAATGGAACCCCGACAAAGTCAGCATGTGGCGGAATTATGTCCCACAGGTTGGACACCTCCTCCTCACTCAGCCTTGTTCTTTGAGCTACGATGGCTTCATGAAGTGAGTCCTCATCATCTTCATCGAGTGGGTCCTCATTATCTTCATCATCTTCATCATCTTCGTCATCTTCATCATCTTCCACCAGGTTGAGATAAATGATAGCTAGCTTGGGTCTTTCTGCTCGGAAGGAGAAGCTGATCAACTCACCACCAGTAAGACGCATGCAAGCGACGAAACAGGCCCATCCATCTCCTCCAATCCGCGACATATTGTGTCCTTTCTCGACCTCCATAGTGTACGGACCCCAGGAGCATCAAATGTCACAGTGTCTCTTTTAGCTTGTTGAATTTCAACCTCACATTGCATGGGACGATCTGTGTAAAATAAGCAAAATGACACAATGCAGTAATGCCAATACTAAAAATAAAATAGTTATTAAATTTCATCTAATTTCTTACCGCCGCATGACGAAAACTCGGCTGGAAGTAGATGCCGAACAGCTTGCCAGTTGCAAGGCTGCTGGCGCATCTTGACTTGCACAGTCGACGTAGTGGTGGTGGTGGTGGCGCCATTTTTCCTAAAGCAATATGAGCAAAGGATTAACGATCAACTAAATCAAAATGTTCTAAGTGAACTAAATCAACTAGCCTACTAAATCAACTAAATCATATCAACTAAATCAAAATGTTGCATATGAACTAGCCTACTAAATCAACAAAATGAAAATGTTCTAAGTCAACTAAATCAACTAGCCTACTAAATCAACTAAATCAAAATGTTCTAAATCAACTAAATCAACTAGCCTATTAAATCAACTAAATCAAAATGTTCTAAATCAACTAAATGAACTAGCCTACTAAATCAACTAAATCAAAATGTTCTAAGTCAACTAAATCAACTAAATGAATGAACCTACTAAATCAACTAAATCAAAATGTTCTATGTCAACTAAATCAACTAGCCTACTAAATCAACTAAATCAAAATGTTGCATATGAGCAGGAGGGAGAAGGAGGGGAGACTCGAGGAGGGAGAAGAGAGTAGGATGGAGGAGGAAGGCGGAGCGAGGAGGGGCCGGCCGGTGCGGCCAGTTGAGGGAGGACGGAGGAGGAAGGCGGAGCAAGGAGGGGCCGGCCGGTGCGGCCAGTTGAGGGAGGACGGAGGAGGAAGGGGAGCGAGGAGGGGCTGGCCAGCGGCGAGTGGAGAGGGAGGACGGAGGAGGAGGCCGGTACCGAGTCCAGCAAGGAGGAGAAGGTGACGGCGCGCAGCGCATATGGAGGAGGGGCGACGGGGGTGGACCGGCGCGCGGTGCAGACGGAGAGGATTGAGTGGCTGTGTGAGTGGATCGGAATAGAGAAGATGGGGAGATGAATGGCTTAGCAGTAGCGCGCTTTAGGAAAAGACGCTACTGCTAAGCTATCTAGCAGCAGCGCCTTTCACAATAAAGCGCTACTGCTACGTGTCAGCATGTAAAAATAGACTTTGTTCAATATATCAAAAATACATTGATCATCAACGATCTTTTTGTGTACAATCTGATTTGTCAATATGAGTCCTCACCGGTTTAGGAATAGGTGAAGACTCATATTGCAGCCACAAATTCTACACATAGAGTTCAATGAAGATTAAGTGCTTGTCAAAGTTTGAGAAGTAACATATTTAAGGTGGTAGAATCTCTCTTCACGGAGCGAGGTGGGACTAAATTTTTGTAGGAAACTTAGCAGTAGCGCTTATCTGAGAAATGCGTTGCTACTATGCTACGTAACAGTACCGCGCATCGCTATAACGGGTTGCTGCTATAACTAGCCTCGCGGCGGCCTCGTGGGAATTATAGCAGCAACGCGTCTTTGAGAGGACGTGCTACTGCTATATTTGTTTCAACAGCGAGTTTCGTTGGTGCGTGCTACTGCTAGTTAGCAGCAGCGAGTTATTTTGAAGCGCGTTGTTGATAAGATTCTGTGTATAGGCTTTTCCCTAGTAGTGTTGTTTTAACTGAAGGCCAAACTCGTAACTCAAATATTCATCTCCACGATCAGATCGCAGAAGTTTTCTTGTTACGATGATTTTCCACTTCACTCTGAAATTCTTTGAACCATTCAACTATTTTAGACTTATGTTTCAACAAGTAGATATACCCATATCTGCTCAAATCACCTGTGAAGGTCAGAAAATAATGATACCGACCACGAGCCTTAATACTCATTGGTCTGCATACATCAGTATGTATTATTTCCAACAAGCCAGTAGCTCATTCCATTGTTCCGGAGAACGGAGTTTTAGTCATCTTGCCCAAAAGGCACGGTTCGCAAGCATCAAACGGTCGCTCGGCATGCCACTCACCGCAAACCGAGTATACAATAACTTTCCCACCTGCTTGTCGATGGATCGCACCATGGAGTACTAGCACTACTGGAAGAGATTGACGAGTTGGGGGAGGAGAGCTAGCGGTAGCACGGACTCCCAAGAACTTTTTACATGCATGTTGTGGCCGGCTATTGCGACCTTTGAACGCGGAGCACTCGCGTGCACCAGGAAGCGGCACAGGTAACGCTCTCTCGGCCGGCACGCCGCTTCAATGCCGGCGCCAGTGAGAGGTCGCGTCCGCTCTGGCCGGGCATGTATGTGGCACTGACCGTTTCAGGCAGGAAGCACGCGCAGGTGATGAAGAGGGTTCAGGTTGGTCAGGAGCGGCCGTGGCAGCGGTCCGGACTGTTGGGGAAGGTAGTAATTTCAAAATTTTCCTACGCACATGCAAGATCATGGTGATGCATAGCAATGAGAGGGGAGAGTGTGTCCACGTACCCTTGTAGACCGAAAGCAGAAGCCTAAGCACAACGATGTTGATGTAGTCATATGTCTTCACGGTCCGACCGATCAAGCACCGAAAGCACGGCACCTCCGAGTTCTTGCACACGTTCAGCTCGATGACTTCCCTCGAACTCCGAGCCAGCCGAGCCTCGAGGGAGAGTTCCATCAGCACGACGGCATGGTGACGATGATGATGTTCTACTGACGCAGGGCTTCACCTAAGCACTGCTACGATATTATCGAGGAGGACTATGGTGGAGGGGGGCACCACACACGGCTAAGAGATCAATAATCAATTGTTGTGTCTATGGGGTGCCCCTCTCCTCCGTATATAAAGGGGGGAGGAGGGGGCCGGCCAAGGAGAGGAGGCGCGCCCAAGGGGGGCAATCCTACTTCAAGTAGGATTCCCCCTTCTTTCCTAGTCCAAGTAGGAGAGGGGAAGGAAGGGAAGGAGAAGGAGAAGGAAGGAGAGGGAGGAAAAGGAGGAAAGGGAGGCCGGCCCCCTAGTACAATTCGGTTTGGGCTAGGGGGCCGCGCGCCCTGCCTCCTCTCTTCCACCGCTTGGCCCATGAGGCCCATTGCTTCTTCCTCGAATTCCCGTAACTCCCCGGTACCCCTGAAAATACACGAATCACTCGGAACCTTTCTGATGTCCGAATAAAGTCTTCCAATATATCGATCCTTATGTCTCGATCATTTCCAGACTCCTCGTCATGTCCCCGATCTCATCCGGGATTCAGAACTACCTTCGGTACATCAAAACAAATAAACTCATAATATAGCCGTCATCGAACTTTAAGCGTGCGGACCCTACGGGTTTGATAACTATGTAGACATGACCGAGACACTTCTTCGGTCAATAACCAATAGCGGAACCTGGATGCTCCTATTGGCTCCCACATATTCTACGGAGATCTTTTCGGTCAAACCGCATATCAACATACGTTGTTCCCTTTGCCATCGGTATGTTACTTGCCCGAGATTCGATCATCGGTATCTCAATACCTAGTGCAATCTCGTTACCGGCAAGTCTCTTTACTCGTTCCGTAATACATCATCCCGCAACTAACTCATTAGTTGCAATGCTTGCTAGGCTTAAGTGATGTGCATTACTGAGTGGGCCCAGAGATACCTCTCCGACAATCGGAGTGACAAATCCTAATCTTGAAATACGCCAACCCAACAAGTACCTTCAGAGACACCTGTAGAGCACCTTTATAATCACCCAGTTACGTTGTGACGTTTGGTGGCACACAAAGTGTTCCTCCTGTAAACGGGAGTTGCATAATCTCATAGTCATAGGAACATGTATAAGTCACGAAGAAAGCAATAGCAACATACTAAACGATCAAGTGCTAAGCTAACGGAATGGGTCAAGTCAATCACATCATTCTCCTAATGATGTGATCCCGTTAATCAAATGACAACTCATGTCTATAGTTAGGAAACTTAACCATCTTTGATTAACGAGCTAGTCAAGTAGAGGCATACTAGTGACACTATGTTTGTCTATGTATTCACACATGTATTATGTTTCCGGTTAATACAGTTCTAGCATGAATAATAAACATTTATCATGAAATAAGGAAATAACTAATAACTTTATTATTACCTCTTGGGCATATTTCTTTCAGTCTCCCACTTGCACTAGAGTCAATAATCTAGTTCACATCGCCATGTGACTTAACACCAGTATTCATATCTGTATATGATTAACACCCATAGTTCACATTGTCATGTGACCAACACCCAAAGGGTTTACTAGAGTCAATAATCTAGTTCACATTGTTATGTGATTAAAACCCAAAGAGTACCAAGGTGTGATCATATTTAGGGTTTAGGGTTTAAGTCGTAGTGACCCAATCAGTAGTTTTTCTTTCGTACACGCTCTCACAACTTTTGTCTTTAGTTGTGAAATAAATATTGCCTATGATTTGTGAATCATTGAGATGCATCTGCATGCGTGTTAGTTTTCCTTTGTATTTGATGGAATGTTGTAACGGGGCAACCTTGGAGTAGGAATGAAAATGGATTGGAAAGTTTCTGTTTTTTCGGAGAAAAAAATGGAAACGGAGAGAAACCAACGTTTCGTTTTGTTGGATCGCGCCGTCGAGCAAATCCCACGTTTAAATCACGTCTGTCGCATTCGTGTCTCACCCTCCTCCACGTCTCAACCCCACACAGTCACTCGGCATGCCACTCACCGCAAACCGAGTATACAATAACTTTCCCGCCTGCTTGTCAATGGATCGCACCATGGAGTACTAGCACTACTGGAAGAGATTGACGAGTTGGGGGAGGAGAGCTAGCTGTAGCACGGACTCCCAAGAACTTTTTACATGCATGTTGTGGCCCGCTATTGCGACCTTTGAACGCGGAGCACTCGCGTGCACCAGGAAGCGGGACAGGCGACGCTCTCTCGGCCGGCGCGCCGCTTCAATGCCGGCGCCAGCGAGAGGTCGCGTCCGCTCTGGTCGGGCATGTATGTGGCACTGACCATTTCGGGCGGGAAGCACACGCGGGTGATGAAGAGGGTTCAGGTTGGTCAGGAGCGGCCGTGGCAGTGGTCCGGACTGTTGGGGAACGTAGTAAATTCAAAATTTTCCTACGCACATGCAAGATCATGATGATGCATAGCAACGAGAGGGGAGAGTGTGTCCACGTACCCTGATAGACCGAAATCGGAAGCGTTAGCACAACGCGGTTGATGTAGTCGTATGTCTTCACGGTCCGACCGATCAAGCACCGAAAGCACGGCACCTCCGAGTTCTTGCACACGTTCAGCTCGATGACTTCCTTCGAACTCCGAGCCAGCCCAGCCTCGAGGGAGAGTTCTGTCAGCATGATGGCATGGTGAAGATGATGATGTTCTACCGACGCAGGGCTTCACCTAAGCACTGCTAAGATATTATCGAGGAGGACTATGGTGGAGGGGGGCACCGCACACGGCTAAGAGATCAATAATCAATTGTTGTGTCTATGGGGTGCCCCTCTCCTCCGTATATAAAGGGGGGAGGAGAGGGCCGGCCAAGGAGAGGAGGCGCGCCCAAGGGGGGCAATCCTACTTCAAGTAGGATTCCCCCTTGTTTCCTAGTCCAAGTAGGAGAGGGGAAGGAAGGGAAGGAGAAGGAGAAGGAAGGAGAGGGAGGAAAAGGAGGAAAGGGGGGCCGGCCCCCTAGTCCAATTCGGTTTGGGCTAGGGGGCCGCACGCCCTGCCTCCTCTCTTCCACCGCTTGGCCCATGAGGCCCATTGCTTCTTCCTCGTATTCCCGTAACTCCCCGGTACCCCCGAAAATACACGAATCACTCGGAACCTTTTCGATGTCCGAATATAGTCGTCCAATATATCGATCTTTATGTCTCGATCATTTCCAGACTCTTCGTCATGTCCCCGATCTCATCCGGAACTCCGAACTACCTTTGGTTCATCAAAACATATAAACTCATAATATAACCATCATCGAACTTTAAGCGTGCGGACCCTACGGGTTCGAGAACTATGTAGACATGACCGAGACACTTCTTCGGTCAATAACCAATAGCGGAACCTGGATGCTCATATTGGCTCCCACATACTCTACGAAGATCTTTTCGGTCAAACCGCATAACAACATTCATTATTCCCTTTGCCATCAGTATTTTACTTGCCCGAGATTCGATCGTCGGTATCTCAATACCTAGTTCAATCTCGTTACCGGCAAGTCTCTTTACTCGTTCCGTAATACATCATCCCGCAACTAACTCATTTGTTGCAATGCTTGCAAGGCTTAAGTGATGTGCATTACTGAGTGGGCCCAGAGATACCTCTCCGACAATCGGAGTGACAAACCCTAATCTCGAAATACGCCAACCCAACAAGTACCTTCGGAGACACCTGTAGAGCACCTTTATAATCACCCAGTTACGTTGTGACGTTTGGTAGCACACAAAGTGTTCCTCCGGTAAACGGGAGTTGCATAATCTCATAGTCATAGGAACATGTATAAGTCATGAAGAAAGCAATAGCAACATACTAAACGATCAAGTGCTAAGCTAACGGAATGGGTCAAGTCAATCACATCATTCTCCTAATGATGTGATCCCGTTAATCAAATGACAACTCATGTCTATGGTTAGGAAACTTAACCATCTTTGATTAACGAGCTAGTTAAGTAGAGGCATACTAGTGACACTATGTTTGTCTATGTATTCACACATGTATTATGTTTCCGGTTAATATAGTTCTAGCATGAATAATAAACATTTATCATGAAATAAGGAAATAAATAATAACTTTATTATTACCTTTAGGGCATATTTCCTTCACGGACGCCCGCAAACAAGAGATGTTGTACGTTAATATTGCTGCGTATATAATTAACAATGTAAATAATGTGCTAGTTGGACAAATATGATTGGAGATGGAGATGGAAATGGAATTTTACGTAAACATGGATATGCATGTCTATGTCTATGTGTGTGTGAGCGACGACTCTCGCGACCTGGAAGCGGGGGCGTGTTTTTGATCGAGTTTTCTCTGTTGGTATGTTAAAAAATTGTCCGCCAGTTTTCGTTTCTTTTTTCGGGGAACACGCGTATTCTATTTAAAACCCCTGCTATGGAGAGATTGTTTTACTCCATTATAGCCTCTTGTTTGAAAGAGTTTCTCATGTCTCGCTGTCTAACCCTCTCCATATCAAAACAAGATGACAGTGTCTACTCTATCTCTCTCCTCACCGGTGGTCATAGATCCGGCCGAATCCCGTCCGCTGGGGGAGGTGAGGAGGTGCAGCGTTGACGTTGTCGCCGTCGGCGATGGAGGAATCCGATGCGCACCGTCCTCTCGGAGCCGGTGCTAGCGCGGACGAAGGTCCTCCGTGCCCTTGTTTGCTACTGTTGTGTGGTCAGATTCCGGCCGCCCGCCTAAGCGACATCTCGCCCACCTGAGGTATAACTTCTTGTACTGGTCCAGCTCCCCAGGTCACTGCATGCGGGTTTTCTTCTATGCGACTACTCCCCTGCTCCCCATGTATAGTGTCTAGCGTTCGTCGGCTGGTCCAACATCACCTACTATTATAGAGGAAATGCCACTCGAAAAATTTGTCCTGATTTATGCCTCGGTGGAGGTATACATGTTGTTTCGACAAAAAGTACATGGTGGTTGTGCGGTCATTGTCCATATGCTCCTATTGCTGCTGCTAATCTAATACTATCAGTGGTTAAATGAAGAAATGTTTTTTTCTTGGTTATCCTGGTTTAGTTCCCATCAAGATAATCACGATGCTTCTGTTTGTTGGTGTACTCTTCATTAATTCTTATCGGCAATTGAGATGTCGTTGTTAATCTTGTAAAACTAAGTAACAACACTCTATCCCTTTTTTATATTTTTGGAAACAGCGATGCGTATCTCCATACCCGGGCATGTATTCCTCAATTTTAGTGGAACTTTAAAAAATTGGATGGCCATTGTTGTTTCGCCTCACTGTCCTCTGTCAGATGGTTCTTCCTTCCTTGAGCTTTATTACTGAGAAGAAACAGACCATTGTGAGGATTTGTCGAACTTCATAGGTGCCTCACCCAAACTTGATGCCAAATGGATGATGCATCACCACGTTGACCTATCGATTCTCATGGTTGCGCCTCATGGTTGTGTCGGCTGGTGAAGCTGTTCGATTTTCAATGAAAAACAAGCTGTCTTCTAGCAGTGCTGTTTGCTTGTTACCCACAAAGAGAGGGCAAACTATACATACTCTCAAACCTTTCCGATAATTGAAATTAAAATTCTTTATTTGTACACACTCTCACACGTTTCCTATAATTTGGCGCATGTGTGGTTGTTCACTTAAGGGAGGGTAGTGTACCGCACGTGAAGGACAAGAAGTGCGACTAGGACGTGCGGATCATTAGTTCATCGAAAGTACTCCCTCCATTCCTAAATATTTGTCTTTCAAGTGGTTTGAAATGGACTACCACATATGGATGTATATAGACATATTTTACAATGTAGATTCACTCATTTTGCTACGTATGTAGTCATTTGTTGAATCTCTAGGAAGACAAATATTTAGGAATAGAGGGAGTAGTAGTTTTCTTCACTGGTACGTTAAATAAAGAGTTCCGTTTCGTACTTACACAATTTAAAATGATTGTTATGGAGAGAATAAGAAAACCACTCCACTATATATTAGTTGTATATACACGGGTACTATATGGACGCAGCTTCATTGACTTTAGTGCACCTGCCTTTGGGTTTATCA
The DNA here is from genome assembly GCA_963921465.1 of Triticum timopheevii. NCBI lineage: Eukaryota > Viridiplantae > Streptophyta > Magnoliopsida > Poales > Poaceae > Triticum > Triticum timopheevii. The sequence continues at coordinate 628,250,878 of OY997266.1, read as the reverse complement.
CAGGTGGGCCCAAAATGTGGCTGGCCCACCTGTCATAAAGCCAAAAATAGGTGCAGTTAAGGCACCGGAGCTCAGTCCGTACTACAGTATATATAAGCTGGAGCCTCAGTGCTTGTTCGCTAGGGTTCGCACTCTCCACACTCTCGCTGTACTATACACACACACACACACACACACACACACACACACACACACACACACACACACACACACACGCTGGAGGCTCAGCGTTCCTTTGCTAGGGTTTGCTATATTCACAGTGTCTCACCCTCTCTTCACTAGATCTAAACAAGATTGCATTGGCCTCTTGTCTCTCTCTCCCCCCTCACATCTGGTGAAGGAGGAGTTCGGATCCCGTCGCACCGGGAAGGGGAGAAGGTGCAACGTTCACTCTATCGCCTTCGGCGAGGGAAGCAATCCACTGCCGGCTGCGTTGTTCTCTTTCATCCAGCGCCTGTGCGGGAGGGCCACCGACCCCTTCTTCCTCGTTGCCGTACGTAGTGTGGGCAGATCCGGCCTCCCGCCGCACGCCTTGCCACATCCCGACGACCCTAAGGTATAAGTTTCTTTGAAACCGTCGTTGCTCTAGCTGCATGTGGATCTTTTTCGATCTGTAGTCGAATCTAGGTCTCGGTTCAAAGAGGAAAGAAGGGTGCGGTGGGGTGGAGCATGAATCTAGGACGTGGTTCAATGAGGAAAGGAGGGACGGAAAGTAGTATAGACAGGATATCCAGCCGCTTTGTTGGTCAAAAAGGGAAAAGGGGGGTAACCCAGTACGCGCATATGTAAGGAACCGATCTCTTTGTTGAAAAGGGAAATAAACTGGGGGTCGGGTAGTTTGAGCAGGACTAGATTTGCTACCCTTGCATAGGAAAAGTGTTCAAAGAGAAAAATATGGGACCAACGCAGATATGATGTCTGGCTACATACTCTGATCACCCATTTTTACGTGTGGACGCAGATGGTGCTGGCATGTCCCATACACCTATTTTGCTGTTGTTAATCTAAGAATGCCGCCCGAAAATTGAAGCAATGCCACTGTTAAAAGTAAATTACATTTTTTAACGAATGTTGTTTTAAGAGAATGTCTCTGTTAATATGAATCAATGCAACCATTTTAGAAATGCTACTATACTACTTTGTTTTCCATCAAGATAAGTTAGATGCTTCTTTCTGTCACCGTTTGTTTCATCCTCCTTTATCGGCAAGTAATTATTACCTTTTTTGCCTCTGTTAAAACAGGGGTATCTATTCAACTTGTTGCTATTGCGACATTTTGCTTCTCTACGTGAAACACTTTGCTTGATTTCAGTGCAACTGCACAAAACGAGATTGGATTTCCTATTCGTGTTGGTAGATTCATAATTTATGTTGGTCTTCTCATGAAAGGTCAATACAGGCCTTCATCCACATGATTGTGCAGTGTGCTTTGAGATGTTGTGCTACTTGTATTGGTACTGTTTTAAATAAATATTGAATTGAAGCTATTGTATTGTTGTCTTTTCCCATTAAGTAGTAAACAAAAATGGGACCAATCCAGACATGATGCTTGTTGCTTTGTTACAACAAACTCTGCATCACACCCTTTATAAGTAGATGGAAGCACATATTGTTGTTGCGCCCACTCTCCCCTGGAACTATTTATTCTTTTTGTTAATCTAATGCCCCTGGTAAAATAAAGCAAGGCCACTCTCAGAATTAACTATTGAATCTTATTTCAAAACTGCAACACTTGTTAGGGATTGGCGGGATTACCATTTTTGTGGCCGCATGTTTCATCCTCCTTTATTAGCAAGTAATTGATTCCTTTTTTGCCTCTGTTTAAATAGGGATATCTATTCAACTTGTTGCTATTGCAACATTTTGCTTCGCTACGCAAAACACTTTGCTTGATTTCAGTGCAACTGCACAAAACGAGATTGGATTTCCTATTCGTTTTAGTAGATTCATATTTTATCATGGTCGTCTCATGAAAGGTTAGTACATGCCTTCATCCACATGATTGTGCAGTGTGCTTTGAGATGTTGTGTTACTTGTATTGGTACTGTTTTAAATAAATGTTGAATTGAAGCTATTGTATTGCTGTCTTTTCCCATTAAGTAGTAAACAAAAATGGGACCAACCCAGACATGATGCTTTTTGCTTTCTTACAACAAACTCTGCATCACCCCATTTATAAGTAGATGAAACCACATATTGTTGTTGCGCCCACTCTCCCCTGGAACTGTTTATGCTTTTCGTTAATCTGATGCCACTGGTAAAATTAAGCAATGCCACCCTCAGAATTAACTACTGAATCTTATTTCAAAACTGCAACACTTGTTACGGATTGGCAGGATTACCATTTTTGTGGCCGCATGTTTCATCCTCCTTTATTGGCCAGTAACTGATTCCTTTTTTGCCTCTATTAAAATGAATCAGTTGCATTGTTTTAGGAATGGTACTATCCTGCTTTGTAGTTCTTTCTACATGTTTAACCAAGGTATTGTTAAGATAATGCCTTTGTTAAAATGAATCAGTCGCATTGTTTTAGGAATGGTACTTTTCTGCTTTGTCGTTCTTTATACATGTTGAAACAAGGCATTGTTAAGATAATGTCTCAGTCAATATGAATGAATCACACTGATGGAGAATTGCTGCTCTCCTGCTTTGTTTCCCATTAAGATAAGGTAGATTAGTAGATGCTTTTCTTCTGGGAGTACAAGTCATCAACCGTTATTTCTCAGTAATTGTTTCCCTTATACCTATTGTTGATTACATGGATATCAAAATGAAAGCTCGGTTTTGTTCCGACTTTGATTTTAGTTGAACTACAGAAAAGGAGCCAATGTGTCCAAGGCAAACTGCTGCATTACTGGGTCTAGTTGGTCATTCCACTTTGCAGAAAGAAGCAGTCATTGTTTGTGCTACATTATAGAAGGAATGACCGAGAAGCTTTACAGAGTATTAGTAGACGCTGGTGACATGACTAGTCTGCAGAGAGCATAGGCAACTCTACAACACGTGGAGTGCACTGGCCAAAAAGTGCCCAAACAAGTACAAGAAGCCATGACAGGACTCCACGATCATAGGCATTACATATTTTGAATGGGAAAAGCTTGTCAAAGTTTAATCATTGATGTTAGCAAGAAGACATTAGTTTAGTATATTGGAATTGGAAAACCTTTTCAAAATTTGCTCATTGATGTTAGCCAGAAGACATGCATTTGATATTTTTGAGTGGGACGCCCTTTGCTGTGAGCAGCGTCGATAGTTTTTTTCCTATTCCTGTGTTCAGTTTAGAAGTAAATAGTTACTCTACTGAGATATTCCTGTGTTAGGTGTTTGTTCTGAATATTGTCTATGTAATGCCAAGCCTTGTGTTTGATTGCAAAGTTGAGCTTCGAATGTTGTGGAATGCGGCATCACGAGCTGTTCACCGTGCCCCCTGAGAATAATGCTTCGTATTTTTTTGCATGTCGATCTAATGCCAGTGATTTGCTTGTTAAGAAGATGATCCTCTTCTATTGTTTCCATGCTTAAGAAGTTCATCGTCTTATGTTTCATTCATAGCCTATACGGCAAGTCAGGTAGGTTAGACATGAAATCATATGATCTTCCAACCAACTCATCATCTTAGGCCGTGATTGGATCGTTGTTTACCAACCAAAACCGCTTGTAAAACTGACGCTTGTAAATAAAAGCAGATGGTCTCGGGCGAAGCACTTGGTTGGTCGATTTCGACTAGTAAAATATACACTAGTCTCTCCAATTACACGCGTAACCCGCCGGTTTTACTTACAGACCTCGGGCCCTCGGTTTCATTACGCCTGTATTTTATGCGTTGTTTCCGATGACGAGTAAATTACACCTGTATCTTAATACAGGTGTGAAATAAACCATAGCTCCCAAGCGTGGCCTTACCGTTTCATGCCGTCTCAGTCTCTCAAAGGTGCTCATAGGTGTCCGATCATCCTGGCTTCCTGAATGAGCAGCGGGCGCCGTATCAGACCATCCGTAGGGCCCGTGAGACCCTCTCTGTCGCCTTCGAGTTATTGCGCTCGTCGTGGCGCCGAGCATTGTTGACATGGTCAACGAACATGAGGATTCAGGAGATGACTTTATTTTGACTGGATGACAGTAGGGACCCACTAGGGCCATAGACGTACGTACGCAAGTTCCTCCTTATTATGTACAACTATATTTTTTTGCTTCCTCCTGGTTTCCTGACATCACGGTCCCACACCATTGTCAACCTATGTAGTCAATATAAACAAGAGAATTGCACAAGGTGCGGCGGACAGCTGGGACCAAGCAACTCGAGCATTATTTGTGTTTTTGAGGCGTGAGCACTGCAGAGTTTTTCTTGGCGATGTTTTCGTTGTTATTCAGAGGAGAGCAGGGTATTAACTGGGCGGGCTGTGGCCCATCTAGCCCAATCCAGATATCTAGCCCAGATATTAATTTTCTTCAAGATGAAAATGGCTAGCCCAGCTATACGTTTTTTTGAGGAATACCCAGGCAAGGTCAACTTGTTATTCTCCGCCCTGCTGGGATGCAAATCTTTCCTAGGAGGGATGCATTAGGCTTAACAGGAAAATGGGATTTAAAAAATAATAAATGGGATGTAATTATAAAAACTGGGCAGTAACTATAAAAAATGCACCAAACACGAAATTAGTTTATAAAACACTAAGTTGACGCTTCCCCTAAAAAAAGAAGTTGACGCGTATGCAAGGCTTTGTCAACTTATTATAGTCAACACACGGTTCTAGCAGCACTGGCCGTTGGATGTCTATCCAACGAATGTCGTGCTTCTTCTTCAATCTCGGATATTCTAGCTTTGGCCGCCCAAAAAATTATTCCTCCCCTTGACATCTCGGGCGCACCGTTTCGGAGGCTGACCTGTGGGCCTACTAAGTTGGTGCGTACCAAGGGCTTTGTCAACTTAGTCAATATAAACGATTCTAGCTGAAGTGACCGTACGATGTCCATCCAACGGTCGTAGGGCTTCTCCAACCTCTAGTCTTCTTGCTCCAGCCGTCCAAAGTAGCACCGGTCGTGCCGCCTGCTCCTGCCTCCCGTGGCCGGCTGTGCTACCGCGGAGGCCTCACCACCCCCTACTAATCCCACCGCTGGCAAGGCCATCCCTCCAGTCACCCACACCCCCTGTCATTCTGCGGCGACGGCAGCCTCACACCGCAGCCGAACCAGTGAACCCTCGTACTCCGGCTCTGAGTCGTCCCCTTCCTAGGCCTCGCGTCGTCCTCCGCCGGGGTGCTCTCGGCGCGGCGTGGTCAATATGGTCAACGACCGACTTCTATCGGAAGAATACTATACGTGGAGAGGCTGAAGGCTGGGTCCACGGTAGCCGCAAGGAAGTGCCTCCTTATTACGCGCAAAATAATTATTCCTCCACCTGACAGCAGGGACTCACCGGACGGGCCACCATATTTCGCAAAAAAAATGTTTCCCCCCTGACTGCTGGGACCCACCGGACAGGCCACCGTATTTCACGAAAAAAACGTTCCCCCCTCCGTCAGCTCGGACCCAACGGAAGTGCCTCCTTATTACGCACAGAAAATGAATATTCCCCCTGCTAGCTGGGACCCTCCTTGGTGGGAGGCTGACTTGTGGGCCTACTAAGTTGACAGGGACGGAGGGCTTTGTCAACTTAGTCAATATGAACGATTCTAGCTCCAGTGACTGTACGATGTCCATCCAACGGCCGTAGTTCTTCTTCAACCTCTGGTCTTCTTGCTCCAGCCGCCCAAAGCAGCATCGGTCGTGCCGCATGCTCCTGCCTCCCATGGCTGGCTATGTTGCCGCGGAGGCGTAACCGCCCCCTACTATTCCCACCGCTAGCCAGGCCCTGCGGCGACGGTAGCCTCACGCCGCAGCCGAACCAGTGAACCCTCGTACTCCTCTCCGCGCGGGCTTCCGCTGCCGCATCTTCCCCGGCTCCGCGTCGTCCCCTTCCTAGGACTCGCTGTCGTTCACCGCCCTGGTGCTATCGGCACGGCGTGGTCAACATGGTCAAGGACCGACTTCCATCGAAAGAGTAATGTACGTGGAGCGGCTGACAGCTGGGTCCACGGCGGCCGCAAGGAAGTGCCTCCTTATTACACGCAAAAAATTATTCCTCCACCTTATAGTAGGGACCCATGGACGGGCCACCGTATTTCGCAAAAAATAGTTTCTCCCCTAACTGCTGGGACCCACCAGCTACATCTTACCACGCAAGGAAGTGCGTCTGGGCAAAAAAAAATGATTTGCCCCCCTGATTGTTGGGACCCACCAGCTACATCTTCGCACGCAAGGAAGTGCGTCCGGGCAAAAAAAAGATTCGCCCCCTGACTGCTGGGACCCACCAGCTACATCTTCGCACGCAAGGGAGTGCGTCCGGGCAAAAAAAGCGATTCGCCCCCCTGACTACCGGGACCTACCAGCTACATCTTCGCACGCAAGGAAGTGCCTGATAGTCGGGACCCACCTGGTCGAAGCGTACTAGCGTTTTCATTCTTGTCGTGAACGTGTACGTACATACTAGTCGATGTAGAGGCGCGCACGTGTCATAGTAGAGGTGCGCATGTGTCATAGTAGAGGCGCGCATGTAGCATGTACACGTACATACAACGCCCAGGGTAAAAGAAAGTAAATACGGCCACATACGTATATACGGGCGGGGCCTCGAATGCCTACTCGCGCATACGTACGGCCAAGGCTTGTGTACATGGCTGGATCGAAACGGAGAAACAGCATCGTCGTCGTGTTCATGCGGAGCCAACCGGCTGGGTCGAAACAGAATGCGTTGTCGTGTTCATCGGGAGGGCTTGGAAGGAACAGCCGATGGAAACGAGGCCTAGCGTAGCGCGGAACGAAGGAAACGGCCTTGTGTTCGATCGGCCACGTTCAAAACGGGATCCTGTTCATGGGGAGGCGTCTCGCGTACCGCAAAACGGAGGAAACGGACTTGTGTTGGACCTCCTACGGTCGAAACGGGGTCATGTTGATCGGGAAGGGTGTGGTGTACCGCAAAATGGAGGCAACAGACTTGTGTTGGAGCGCTACGGTCGAAACGGGGTCCTGTTCATGGGGAGGAGTGTGGCATACCGCAAAATGGGACTCCACGAGATACTGTTCATCTCCATCATCGACCTCCTCTAGCCTCCACAGGCTACTGTTCATCCACTGTCGACCACCTCCAGCCTCCACCTGCGACTGTTCATCCAGCCTCCACAGCGCGCTACTCCACCGGCTACTGTTCAACCAGCCCTCTCCACGGGCTCCTGTTCAACCACCCCTCCACGGGCTACTATTCATCCACCCCTCCACTGTCTACTGTTCATCCAGCCCTCCACAGGGTCATGCTGTTCATCTAGCCCTCCACTGGGTCCTGTTTATCCAGCCCCAACCGGCTCGATCGATCGGGGTCCTATTCATCTAGAGGCAACCATGGGGTCTTGTTCATGCACCCCCACTGGGAACTGTTCATCCAAGCCCACCCTCCCCCAGCAACGCTCACTGTTCATCCAAACCCCCCAGCAATGCTCACTGTTCATCCAGAGGCAGCATCGATCGACTTCAGTTAGCAGCAGTAGCGAAGGAATCGCTCGATTGCTCGGGTTCAGTAACGCGTAGCCTAAAGTGCAATCGCTCGGGTTTAGTTAGGAGACGCCTCACTCGGGTTCAGTTAGAGCACAACGCCTCGCACCCACGCGCGTACGGTACGAGAGAAACGCGCATCTCTCGGCCCTCGACCACCCACCATAACCGGGAACTCCCCGATATTTTCCTCGCCCTCGCTTCTACCATGGTTTTTTCCGTCATGGACAGCCCAAAGAATGTCATGCAGCTGCGTCCCCGGCCCGCCCAGGATAAAAAGCCCATTTTTTGTCAAAGAAGTAGGATCCCACCACATCTATGATGATACCGGGTTTTGTCACAATTATCGTCATAGAACTGTCATAAGTATGACAGAAAAAATTATCATTCGGCCCAAAATGTCACGGATGTGTCTTTTTTTGTAGTGATAGCTCAGCCAGTGAGCATGTGCTCGGAATGTCTGGGTACTACAATCTCTTGAATCAAGTGGGAGTTAATCTTCCAGATAAGATAGTGATTGACATGGTTCTATCACCAAGCTACTAGAGGTTCATGATGAACTATAATATGCAAGGAATGACTAAAGCGATTTCCGAGCTCTTTGTGATGCTGAAATTGGTGGAGGTAGAAATCAAGAGAGAGCATCAAGTGTTGATGGTTAATAAGACCACTAGTTTCAAGAAAAAGGGCAAGGCAAAGAAAGGGAACTTCAAGAAGAATGGCAAGCAAGTTGCCACTCCCATGAAGAAGCCCAAAGATGGACCCAAGCCCGAAACTGAGTGCTTCTACTGCAAAGGAAATGGTCACTGGAGGTGGAACTGCTCCAAATACATGGCAGATAAGAAGGATGGCAAAGTGAACAAAGGTATATTTGATATACATGTTATTGATGTGTACCTTACTAGTGTTCGTAGTAACCACTGAGTATTTGTTACCGATTCAGTTGCTAAGATTAGTAACTCAAAATAGGAGTTGCAGAATAAACAAAGACTAGTTAAGGGTGAGGTGACGATGTGTGTTGGAAATGATTCCAAGGTTGATACGATCACCATCGCACACTCCCTCTACCTTCGGGATTAGTGTTTAACCTAAATAAATGTTATTTGGTGTTTGTGTTGAGCATGAATATGATTAGATCATGTTTATTGCAATATGGTTTTTCATTTAAGTCAGAGAATAATTGTTGTTCTGTTTACATTAATAAAACCTTCTATGGTCATACACCCAATGTGAATGGTTTATTGAATCTCGATCGTAGTGCTACACATATTCATAATATTGATGCCAAAAGATGCAATGTTGATAATGATAATGCAACATACTTATGGCACTGCCGTTTAGGTCATATTGGTGTAAAGCGCATGAAGAAACTCCATGTGGATGGACTTTTGGAATCACTAGATTATGAATCATTTGATACTTGCGAACCATGCCTCATGGGCAAGATGACTAAAACACCATTCTCTGGAACAATGGAGCGAACTAATTACTTATTGGAAATAATACATACCGATGTATGCGGTACAATGAGTGTTGAAGCACGTGATGGGTATTATCATTTTCTGACCTTGACAGATGATTTGAGTAGGTATGGGTATATCTAGTTGATGAAACACAAGTCTGAAACATTTGAAAAGTTCAAATAATTTCAGAGTGAAGTGGAGAATCATCGTAACAAGAAAATAAAGTTTCTACGATCTGATCACGGAGTCGAATATTTGAGTTACGAGTTTGGCCTTCATTTAAAACAATGGTGTGTCCGAACGTAATGGTGTGTCCGAACGTCGTAACCGTACTTTATTAGATGTGGTGCTCTATGATGTCTCTTACCGATTTACCACTATCATTTTGGGGTTATGCATTAGAGACAGCCGCATGGGCATCCAGTTTCCTCTATTGGTTATTGACCGGAGAGGTGTCGCGGTCATGTCTACATAGTTCTTGAGCCCGTAGGGTCCGCACGCTTAACGTTCGATGATGATATAGTATTATATGAGTTATGTGATTTGGTGACCGAACATTGTTCGGAGTTCTAGATGAGATCATGGACATGACGAGGAGTCTCGAAATGGTCGAGAGGTAAAGATTGATATATAGTAAAATAGTATTCAGAAACTGGAAGTGTTTCGGGGGGTACTGGGTACTTATCGGGTCACCGAAAGTTGCTCCGGGCACCCCCGGCAAAAGATATGGGCCTTATGGGCCAAGAGGGGAAACACACCATCCACAAGGGAATGGTGTGCCCCCCATATGAGCCGACCTAGGAGGAGAAGGAAAGGAGAAGGGAAAGGAAGGGGTGGAATAGGATTCCCCCTTCCTTCCCTCTCCCCCCCCCCCCCTCTTTCCTTCCCCCTCCGACAAATATGGCAGGGGGCGTGGTCAAGGGCAGGAGCCCAAGTAGAATTCGGACCTACCTGGGGCCACCCTTGGCCTCTTCCCTCTCCCGCCCACCTATATATATATGAGGAGGGGGAGCCTAGCACACCCCAGACAATTGCCTAGCCGTGTGCGGTGCCTCCCTCCACCGTCTACACCCCCGGTCATATTTTTCGTAGTGCTTAGCCGAAGCCCTGCGGAGATCACTTCACCATCACTGACGCCATGCCATCGTGATGACGGAACTCATCTACTACCTTGACGTCTTGCTGGATCAAGGAGGCGAGGGACATCACCAAGTTGAACGTGTGCAGAACATGGAGGTTCCGTGCATTCGTACTTGATAGGTTGAAGCGCGAAGAAGTTTGACTACATCAACTGCGTTGTGAAACGCTTCCGCTTAAGGTCTACGAGGGTATGTAGACACACTCTCCCCCTCGTTTCTATGCATCTCCGTGGATAGATCATTGCGTGTGCATAGAATTTTTTTTGTGTTCCATGCAACGATTCCCAACAACGAGCTATAAGGCATACAAGATGTACGAACTTGTTTCGAAGCGTGTACATATCTCGCGTGACGTCATCTTCAACAAGGACGCACGCTGGAGCTTGGAGACAGCGGGGGAGGCACCAACAAATAGCTCCTTCTCTGTGGAGTACCCGATGTACTCTACTACCCTGGGAAGTAAGACCCCATGATGTGCCACCCCGGGAATCCTGTGAGGTTTGGATCCGGGAACTGCAGCCTCGAGAACACCATCCCCGAACACCCCGCCGTCAAGCGAGGTGGTTCCCGGGAGGCAGTACATTACCTTGACAATGGCAAGGTCAGAGCCGTTCGACATCGACGACAGCATTGGCGCTGCACATAGGTTCCGACGCATGGGGGATCTTCTCGGCGAGCCTACATCCACGTTGCAGTAGCTTGAGAATGAGGACATTGATCACGACGTCCTGCATTTGATGGCCGGCGAGGAGCCGACCATGTTCGCGGAGGCCAAGCAAGAGGATTGATGGCATTGTGCGATGCTGAATCGGCTGGCATCGATCAACGATAACACCACGTGGACACTCACCACACTGCCTGTAGGGCACCGAGCCATCGGGCTCAAGTGGGTGTTCAAGGTGAAGAAGCACGAGCACGGTGCCATTGTCAAGCACAAAGCACGCCTCGTCGCAAAGGTCTATGTGCATCATGACGGGGTGGACTTCCAGGAAGTCTTCGCTCCGGTGGCATGGATGGAGGCCGTGTAGCTTATCCTTCCTGTGGCTGCTAACCGCGGGTGGGAGGTACACAACATGGACATCAAGTTGGTGTTCCTCAACGGTGACCTTAACGAGGAGGTGTATGTCTCCAAGCCACCAAGGTTCATTTCCAAGAACCATGAGAAGGGCGTGTATCAGCTACACAAGGCCCTGTACGGCCTCCGGCAAGCCCCAAGGCCATGGAACGCCAAGCTTGATGCAAGCCTCGCATCCCTTAGGTTCTCACACATCGCTTCTGAGCACGGCGTGTACTGATACGTCCATTTTGCATCATGCTTTTATATCAATAACTATTGCATTATGGGCTCTTATTACACATTATGTCTCAATACTTATGGCTATTCTCTCTTAGTTTACAAGATTTATCATGAAGAGGGAGAATGCCGGCAGCCGAAATTCTGGGCTGGAAAAGGAGCAAATATTGGAAATCTATTCTGCACAGCTCCAAAAGCCCTGAAAGTCCACAAAAGTCATTTTTGGATTTAATAAGAATTATTGAGCAAAGAAACCACCAGAGGGGGCCCACACCCTGGCCAGGAGGGGGGGGGGGCGCCCCCCTACTGGGCGCGCCCCCCTGTCTCCTGGTCCCCCTGGTGGCCCTTTGGTGTCCATCTTCTGCTATATGAAGGCTTTTACCCTGGAAAAAATCATAAGCAAGCTCACGGGACAAAACTCCGCCGCCACAAGGCGGAACCTTGGTGGAACCAATCTAGGGCTCCGGCGAAGTTGTTCTGCCGGGGAAACTTCCCTCCGGGAGGGGGAAATCATCACCATCGTCATCACCAACGATCCTCTCATTGGGAGGGGGTCAATCTCCATCAACATCTTCACCAGCACCATCTCCTCTCAAAACCCTTGTTCATCTCTTGTATCCAACCTTGTATCAAAACAACAAATTGGTACCTGTGGGTTGCTAGTAGTGTTGATTACTCCTTGTAGTTGATGCTAGTTGGTTTACTTGGTGGAAGATCATATGTTCAGATCCTTAATGCATATTAATACTCCTCTAATGATCAACATGAATATGTTTTGTGAGTAGTTATGTTTATTCCTGAGGACATGGGTGAAGTCTTGCTATTAGTAGTCATGTGAATTTGGTATTCGTTCGATATTTTGATGAGATGCATGTTGTCTCTGCTCTAGTGGTGTTATGTGAACATCGACTACATGAAACTTCACCATTATTTGGGCCTAGAGGAAGGCATTGGAAAGTAATAAGTAGATGATGGGTTTCTAGAGTGACAGAAGCTTAAACCCTAGTTTATGCGTTGCTTCGTAAGGGGCTGATTTGGATCCACTAGTTTCATGCTATGGTTAGGTTTACCTTAATACTTCTTTTGTAGTTGCGGATGCTTGCAATAGGGGTTAATCATAAGTGGTATGCTTCTCTAAGAGAGGGTAGTACCCAAGCGCCGGTCCACCCACATATCAAATTATCAAAGTACCGAACGCGAATCATATGAGCGTGATGAAACTAGCTTGACGGTAATTCCCATGTGTCCTCGGGAGCGCTTTTCTCATTATAAGAAATTGTCCAGGCTTGTCCTTTGCTACAAAAAGGATTGGGACACCTTGCTACACTTTATTTACTTTCATTGCTTGTTACCCGTTACAAATTATTTTATCACAAAACTATCTGTTACCTACAATTTCAGTGCTTGCAGAGAATACCTTACTGAAAACCCCTTGTCATTTCCTTCTGCTCCTCGTTGGGTTCGACACTCTTACTTACTGAAAAGACTACGATAGATCCCCTATACTTGTGGGTCATCAAGACTCTTTTCTAGCGCCGCTTCTGGGGAGTGAGCCTTTGGTGAGTGGAACTTGGTAAGGAAACATTTATATAGTGTGCTGAAATTTTCTGTCACTTGTTACTATGGAAACTAATCCTTTGAGGGGCTTGTTCGGGGTATCTTCACCCCGAATAGTAGAGCAAAGAGTTTCTCCTCAACCTACTGAACCTACTGAAAATGTTTACTTTGAGATTCCTTCGGGTATGATAGAGAAACTACTAGCTAATCCCTTTGCAGGAGATGGAACATTGCATCCCGATTTACACCTTATCTTTGTGGATGAAGTTTGTGGATTATTTAAGCTTGCAGGTATTCCCAATGATGTTGTCATAGGAAGGTCTTCCCTTTATCTTTGAAGGGAGATGCATTGACATGGTATAGGCTATGTGATGATATGGGATCTTGGAACTATAAATGATTGAAGTTGGAATTTCACTAGAAGTTCTATCCTATGCATCTTGTTCATCGTGATCGTAATTACATATATAATTTTTGGCCTCACGAAGGAGAAAGCATCGCTCAAGCTTGGGGGAGTCTTAAGTCAATGTTATATTCATGCCCCAATCATGAGATGTCAAGAGAAATGATTATTCAAAAAATTTATTCTCGGCTTTCTCTCAATAATCGCACCATGGTCGATACTTCCTGTGCTGGTTCTTATATGCCGAAGACTATTGAATTCAAGTGGGATTTATTGGAAATAATTAAACACAAGTCTGAAGATTGGGGTTCCGACGATTGTAAGGAGTCAAGTATAACACCTAAGTTTGATTGTGTTAAATCTTTTATGGATACCGATGCTTTTCGTGGATTCAGCGCTAAATATGGACTTGACTCTGAGATAGTAGCTGCTTTTTGTGAATCTTTTGCTAATCACGTTGATCTCCCTAAGGAGAAGTGGTTTAAATATAATCCCCCCACTGAAGTAAAAGTAGTTGCACCTATTACAGTTGAAGAAAAGACTATCACTTAAAATGATCCTATTGTTCCTACTACTTATGTTGAGAAACCACCTTTTCCTGTTAGGATAAAGGATCATGATAAAGCTTCAACTGTTGTTTGTAAAAGTAATACTAGAACTTATACACCCCCTAAGCAAATTAAAGTTGAACCAGTATTGCTATGGTTAAAGATCTCTTGGATAATAATATAGATGGGCATGTTATTTACTTTTGTGGTGAAACTTCTAATATTGCTAGACCAGATGCTAAGATACATAGACCTGTTGTAGGCATGCCTGTTATTTCTGTTAAAATAGGAGATCATTGTTATCATGGCTTATGTGATATGAGTGCTAGTGCTAGTGCAATACACTTTTCCTTATATAAAGAAATTATGCATGATATTGCACCCGCTGAGTGAGAAGGTATTGATGTTACTATTAAGCTTGCCAATATGGATACCATTAAACCAGTTGGGATTGTTAGAGATGTAGAAGTCTTGTGTGGGAAAGTTATATATCATGCTGATTTTCTTGTTCTTGGTTCCCCACAAGATGACTTTTGTCCCATTATATTTGGTAGACCCTTCTTGAATACTGTTAATGCTAGGATTGATTGTGAAAAGGATATTGTTACAATTGGCTTAGGGGATATGTCTCATGAGTTTAATTTTGCTAAGCTTCATAGACAACCCCGTGATAAAGAATTTCCTAGTGAGGATGAGATTATTGGTCTTGCTTCTATTGTTGTGCCTCCTACTAATCCATTAGAACAATATTTGCTAGACCATGAAAATGATATGTTTATGGATGAAAGAAGGGAAATAGATAAAGTATTCCTTCAATAGGGTCCAATTCTGAAACACAACTTACCTGTTGAAATCCTAGGGGATCCCCCTCCACCCAAGGGTGATCCTGTGTATGAGCTCAAACCTTTACCTAATAATATTAAATATGCTTATCTTGATGAAAAGGAGATATATCCTGTTATTATTAGTGCTAACCTTTCAGAACAAGAAGAGGAAAGATTATTGTAAACTCTGAAGAAGCACCGTGCTACTATTGGATACACTACAGGAATCTGCTACTTTGCCGTCCGCCAAGGCGGACGGCAAAAGCACGGATGGCAGACGGCAAAGACCTTTGCCGTAAGCCGCGGACGGCAAAAGGTGACGGCAAAGTAGGGGATGGCTAAGAGCTGCGTTGCCGTCCGCTTCAGGCAGCTGACGGCAAAGGGTCCTTTGCCATCAGCAGCGGACGGCAAAGAAGGTGGACGGCAATAAATGCGCTGTTACTCCGTTAGGTGGTTAACGGCAGGCCTTTGCCGTCCGCTGCGGACAGCAAAGCCTTTGCCGTCAGCCACTGTAGGCAAACTGACCAAATTGGTCAGCCTCCAGGGAGCCATTTGCCGTCGGTGGCAGACGGCAAAGAGCCTGCATATTGTCTCTTTTTTTCTGTTTTTTTAATCCAACAATTTTCACAGCAAATATATATGACATATATAGATATATTTAACAGCAAACATATCACATATCAAAGTTTCATGAACATAGCAAAGTTTCATCAAGTTCCATCCATATTTTGTTCCATCCATACACATTGTTCCATCCATACACATTGTTCCATATACATATTACATAGCAAATTTTCATCAACATAGCAAGTTCTATCATAGCAAGCTAGATACAATGCAAAGTTTTAGCAAAGAAAAAGCAAGCACTCCATCATAGCAAGCTAGCCTCCATGAAGTGAGTGAAATCTGCAAAATGGTAAATAAGAAAGTTAGAAATAGGTGAATAGAACAAGAAGAAGACTAGAACAAGAAGTATATGTCATTTATGAGCTAACTTAGGTGAAATGGATCATATATCAGCTAACTAAGTTGAAATGGGTTGTTCATGAGCTAACTTTGGTGAAATGGATCATATATGAGCTAACTAAGTTGAAATGGGTTGTTCATGAGCTAACTTTGGTGAAATGGATCATATATGAGCTAACTAAGTTGAAATGGGTTGTTCATGAGCTAACTTTGGTGAAATGGATCATTTATGAGCTAACTTAGTTGAAATGGGTCATTTATGAACTAACTAAGGTGAAGGGCATAGTTTTTGAGCTAAGTAAGGTGAAATGGATCGTTTTTGAGCTAACTCAGTGTGGGCCATGGCATACAGGTCGTACACCTCTGGCACCTTATCTGCCTTATTGTAGCGTGCCTGAAAGAGAGAAACAAAGTAAATTAGTAATTAAAGGGCTAAACCTAGCATGCTAAATGAATTGCATGAATCATGAAGCAAACCACATACCCAGTTCCGCCCGTACTGAAATAAGTTGGAGCTACCTTGGTGGTGTGGCACACCTTCCATTTGGGCACGTTTGTCCTTGGCCTCGTTGTGGGTGGCCAGCCATTCTTTTGAGCACCACCCATCGACCAACACCTCCCAACAATCCATCCGATCTGCACACCATATCTGAGGGGCCTAAGTTAGCAAATAGAAACTTCAGCGCTACGGCTATGAATTACTAAATAAAGGAATTAAGTACAAGGCCTTAAGAATTACCTTCATGTACTACTCCTTACTCAAGAAAATATCACGGCAATCCTGCTTGGACTTCTTGATACCACGGTCGGCGTAGTAGTCTCGAACAGACTGCACCCGAGCCTCATGCTGTAAGTTCTGAAGTAGGCGCTTGCACTCCTTCTGGATAACATCTGCCGCCGCCTCCTCGTATCCCTCCTCACACCTGTAGAATGTCTACAGTCAAATGAGACAATGTTGATTAGTACAATTAATAACTAGCTAGTTGAAGATTTTTAATTTTGTAAAGGAGAAATTACCCAGAACTTTCTGATCAGTATGTCTGCCCTCGTCTTGCACAAGACACCGTCGATAATCTCACCCGGCGGGGCCGGGGCAGCCAAGTAGTGCTCCCAACTCAATCCAACCTCTGGAAGCCGACCTTCACCAGGCAACATGACAAACCCCAGAAAGTTTTGCCGAACCAGAACTCCAAGGACGGAGTTGGGCCGGTGGACACTTTCATGGTGGTCCCAACCCCTACAGCATGACAAGGCCAACGCATTAGTTATTTGAAGAAACATGAATGCAGAAGGTACAAAAAGATTAAATGCACTTACCTCTCCCCATCAGGGCAAATCAATCACCTCTGCTCGCGGGTCGCCGGCACGGACGAGAGCCGTGTAGCACCACGCTGGTAGACGTTGCCCCCCTCCTCCCCCTCCTCCTGAAGACGAGTCGGCTCCCCGCCATCATCAGCATGGCCACTCGGCTCCCCGCCATCATCAGCATGGCCACTCGGGTCCTCAGGCTGACCCGACCAAGTACCCCATCCAGACGTGTGCTCCTCCGGGGTCTCGTGGACCCAACTCTCGTGGGCCGAAGGCCCGTCGACCCGAGGCTCGTGGACCGAAGACCCGTGGACCGGAGGCTCGTGGACCGGAGTTCGTGTAGCCTCCTCCTCAAACGAGTCCACCCTAGCAGTCACGTGCTCGGGTGAAACAGCTGGGGGCGGCGGCGAGGAAGGCGCCGTAAGAGCCACCCTACCTCCTCTCCCGCGACCACGTGCTCCACCTCGGCCCTTCTTCTTACCTCGTCCCCTGCTGGGCACCGCGGTCGACGAAGAAGGGCCCGGCGGTGTCGCCATACTGTCCAGCAACGCTCGGCGGAGAGGTGCGTGTGGAATTGAAGACCTCACACTATGCGCCGACGAAGAAGGGCCCTCGGTGCGCTCCCGACCAGCGCCCACCATCTGTCAACACCTGCCATGACAAAGAATAAACGAAATTAGTACAACATGAAAAAAAGTACAACATAAACAACTGCACATTTAAAACTACCCGATCAACACAATTATATATGATGTTTTTCATAACCAAATCGAAAAATATATGACCTAACTAATAATTCACAAATATATGACCCCGTCGGCCTCTCGAAGGCCAAAGAACACCTTTTTGGGAGGTGTCGGGGGTCGGGGTGTCGTGTCGGTGTCGGGGTGCCGTTTCGGGGTCGGGGTCGGGGTCTCGAGGTCGGGGTGTCGGGTCGGGGTGCCGTGTCGGTGTCGGGGTCAGAGTGTCGGGTCAGGCTCGGGGTCGGGGTGTCGGTGTCGGGGTTGGGGTCGGGGTCGGGGTCTCGGGGTCGGGGTGTCGGATCGGGGCGCCGGGTCGGGGTCGGGGTGTCGTGTCGGTGTCGGGGGTCGGGGTGTCGGTGTCGGGGTCTGGGTGCCGTGTCGGTGTCGGGGTCTGGGTGTCGTGTCAGTGTCGGGGTCGGGGTGCCGGGTCAAGCTCGGGGTCGGGGTGTCGGTGTCGGGGTCGGGGTCGGGGTCTCGGGGTCGGGGTGTTGGGTCGGGGTGCTGGGTCGGGGTCTGGGTGTCGTGTCGGTGTCGGGGGTCGGGGTGTTGGTGTCGCGGTCGGGGTGCCGTGTCGGTGTCGGGGTCGGGGTGCCGTGTCGGTGTCGGGGTCGGGGTGCCGTGTCGGTGTCGGGGTCGGGGTCTCGGGGTCAGGATGTCGGGTCGGGGTGCCGGGTCGGGGTCGGGGTGCCGTGTCGGTGTCGGGGTCGGGGTGTCGGGTCAGGCTCGGGGTCGGGGTGTAGGTGTCGGGGTCGGGGTCGGGGTGTCGGGGTCGGGGTGTCGGGGTCGGGGTGCCGGGTCGGGGTCTTTTTTCCTTTTCTTCTTCTTCCTCTTCTTCCTTTTCTTCCTTTTTTCCTTCTTCTTCCTCTTCTTCTTCCTCCTTTCCTTTTTCCTCTTCTTCTTCTCCTCCTCTCTTGTTTTTTTCTTCTTCTTCTTCCTCTTCTTCTTTTTTCTTCTCCTCCTCCTCTTCTTCTTCTTCCTTTCCTTTTTCCTCTTCTTCTTCTCCTCCTAACCTATTTTTTCTTCTTCTTCTTCCTCTTCTTCTTTTTTCTTCTCCTCCTCCTCTTCTTCTTCTTCCTTTCCTTTTTCCTCTTCTTCTTCTCCTCCTCTCCTGTTTTTTTCTTCTTCTTCTTCCTGTTCTTCTTTTTTATTATCCTCCTCCTCTTCTTCTTCTTCCTTTCCTTTTTCCTCTTCTTCTTCTCCTCCTCTCCTGTTTTTTTCTTCTTCTTCTTCCTCTTCTTCTTTTTTCTTCTCCTCCTCCTCTTCTTCTTCTTCCTTTCCTTTTTCCTCTTCTTCTTCTCCTCCTCTCCTGTTTTTTCTTCTTCTTCTTCCTCTTCTTCTTTTTTCTTCTCCTCCTCCTCTTCTTCTTTGTCCTTTCCTTTTTCCTCTTCTTCTCCTCCTCTCCTGTTTTTTTCTTCTTCTTCTTTTTCTTTCCTAAAACTGAACTAAACCTAAAACTAAACCTAAATCTAATCTAAACATAAACCTAAAACTAAAAAACAGAAAAAAGGAAAAAACTAAATCTAAACCTAAAACTAAACTAAAACTAAACCTAAACCTAAAACTAAAACTAAATCTAAACTAAACATAAACTTAAAACTAAAAAAACAGAAGAAAAAAAGGAGAGGTAGAGCTCACCTGGGCCGGTCGAGGAGGTGGCCGGTGGAGGAGGGGGGCGGGGCGGCCTGGGGCGGCGGCGCCGGTCCCAGGGCGGTGTGGCGCCGGGGGGCCAGGGCGCGGCGGCGCCGACACGGCAGGGCGGCGGGGGCGACGGGGCGGGCGGCCGGTGGAGCGACGGCCCCCGGGGCGGTGGGGCCGGGTCGCCGGGGGGCCTGGGCCGCGCCGAGACGGGGCGGGGGGCTGGGGCGACGGGACGGGCGGCCGGGGCGGTGGGGCGCGGGGGGGGGGCGGGTCGCCGGGGGGCCTGGGGCGACGAGGCGGGGGGCCGGGGCGACGGGGCGGTGGGGCGACGGGGCAGCGGGCCGGTGGGGCGGCGGGGCGGTGGTGCGACCGGGCGGCGGCGACTAGTGGGGGCGGTGGCGCGCGTGTGTGGAGGGAAACAGAGAGAGAGTGGGGTGGGGCGCGCCTGCCGTTAGCTAGGTAAGTTTAATCTTTGCCGTCCGCCACCTTTGCCGTCCGCTAATGTGTGCTTTGCCGTCAGCTAGCGGACGGCAAAGAGGAGGGCCGTTAAGTATTTTTTAACCAGCTCCTCAGTGGGGCCCCCCTCCCTCTTTGCCGTCCGCTAGCAGACGGCAAAGAACAGGCTGATGGCAAAGGCTTTCTTTGCCATTAGCCAGTTCTTTGCCGTCCGCTTTCTGGTAGCTGATGGCAAAGAGCTTCTTTGTCGTCCGCTAGCTGACGGCAAAGAGCTGGCAGATGGCAAAGTAGCTGATTCCAATAGTGATATACTCTGGATGACCTTAAGGGCATTAGTCCCACTCTATGCCAACATAAAATAAAAGTGGGGAAAGATGCCAAACCAGTTAGAGATCCTCAACGACGGTTAAATCCTAAGATGAAAGAAGTGGTAAGAAAGGAGATACTAAAGCTCCTTGAGGCGGGTATAATTTATCCCGTTGCTGATAGTGATTGGGTAAGTCCTGTCCATTGCGTACCTAAAAAGGGAGGTATTACTATCGTTCCTAATGATAAAGATGAATTGATCCCGCAAAGAATTATTACAGGTTATAGGATGGTAATTGATTTCCGTAAATTAAATAAAGCTACTAAGAAATATCATTACCCTTTACCTTTTATTGAGCAAATGCTAGAAAGACTATCCAAACACACACATTTCTGATTTCTAGATGGTTATTCTCGTTTCTCTCAAATAACTGTGTCAGCGGAGGATCAATCAAAAACTACTTTTCCGTGCCCTTTCGGTACTTTTTCTTATAGACGTATGCCTTTTGGTTTATGTAATGCACCTGCTACTTTTCAAAGATGCATGATGGCTATATTCTCTGACTTTTGTGAAAAGATTTGTGAGGTATTCATGGATGATCTCTCTGTTTATGGATCCTTTTTTGATGATTGCTTGAGCAACCTTGATCGAGTTTTGCAGAGATGTGAAGACACTAGTCTCGTCTTGAATTGGGAAAAGTGTCACTTTATGGTTAATGAAGGCATTGCCTTGGGGCATAAAATTTCTGAAAGAGGTATTGAAGTTGATAAAGCTAAAGCTGATGCTATTGAACAGATGCCATGTCCCAAGGACACTAAAGGTATAAGAAGCTTCCTTGGTCATGCCGGTTTTTATAGGAGGTTCACTAAGGACTTATCTAAAATCTCTAGGCCTCTGACTAATTTATTGCAAAAAGATATTCCTTTTGTCTTTGATGATGATTGTGTAGAAGCATTTGAAATACTTAAGAAAGCTTTGATCACTGCACCTATAGTTCAGCCACCTAATTGGAATTTACCCTTTGAAATTATGTGTGATGCTAGTGATTATCTGTAGGTGCTGTTCTAGGGCAAAGAGTTGATAAGAAATTAAATGTTATCCAGTATGCTAGTAAGACTCTTGATACTGCCCAGAGAAATTATGCTACTACTGAAAAAGAATTCTTAGCAGTTGTATATGCTTGTGATAAGTTCAGACCTTATACTGTTGATTCTAAAGTTACTATTCACACTGATCATGCTGCTATTAAATATCTTATGGAAAAGAACGATGCTAAGCGTAGACTTATTAGATGGGTTCTCTTGCTCCAAGAATTTGATTTGCATGTCATTGATAGAAAGGGAGCTGAGAACCCCGTTGCAGACAAACTGTCTAGGTTAGAGAATGTTCTTGATGACCCACTACCTATTGATGATAGCTTTCCTGATGAACAATTAGCGGTCATTAATGCTTCTCATACTGCTCCATGGTATGCTGATTATGCTAATTACATTGTTGCTAAATTTATACCACCTAGTTTCACATACCAACAAAAGAAAAAGTTCTTTTATGATTTAAGACATTACTTCTGGGATTGCCCACACCTTTATAAAGAAGGAGTAGATGGTGTTATTAGACGTTGTGTACCTCAGCATGAACATGAACAGATCCTACGCAAGTGTCACTCTGAACCTTATGGAGGACACCACGCTGGAGATAGAACTGCACATAAGGTATTGCAATCCGGTTTTTATTGGCCTACTCTCTTCAAGGATGCTCGTAAGTTTGTCGTGTCTTGTGATGAATGTCAAACAATTGGTAATATTAGTAGACGTCAAGAAATGCCTATGAATTATTCTCTTGTTATTGAACCATTTGATGTTTGGGGCTTTGATTATATGGGACCTTTTCCTTCCTCTAATGGATATACACATATTTTAGTTGTTGTTGATTACGTTACTAAGTGGGTAGAAGCTGTTCCAACTAGTAGTGATGATCATAACACCTCTATTAAGATGCTTAAAGAAGTTATTCTTCTGAGGTTTGGAGTCCCTAGATATCTCATGACTGATGGTGGTTCACATTTTATTCATGGTGCTTTTTGTAAGATGCTTGCTAAGTATGATGTTAATCATAGAATTGCATCTCCTTATCACCCACGGTCTAGTGATCAAGTAGAGTTGAGTAATAGAGAGCTCAAATTAATTTTGCAAAAGACTGTTAATAGATCTAGAAAGAAATGGTCCAAAAAACTTGATGATACATTATGGGCCTATAGTACTGCATAAAAAAATCCTATGGGTATGTCTCCGTATAAGATGGTTTATGGAAAAGCATGTCACTTACCTCTCGAACTTGAACATAAGGCATATTGGGCGATTAAAGATCTCAGCTACGATTTTAAACTTGCCAGTGAGAAGAGGTTATTTGACATTAGGTCACTTGATGAATGGAGAACCCAAGCCTATGAGAATGCCAAGTTGTTCAAAGAAAAAGTTAAAAGATGGCATGACAAAAGGATACAAAAGTGAGAATTTAATGTAGGTGATTATGTGTTGCTATTCAACTCTCATTTAAGATTTTTTAGAGGGAAACTTCTCTCTAAGTGGGAAGGTCCTTACATTATCGAGGAGGTCTATCGTTCCAGTGCCATAAAAATCAACAACTTCGAAGGCACAAGTCCGAGGGTGGTGAACGGTCAAAGAATCAAACAATATATCTCAGGTAATCCTATCCATGTTGAAACAAATATTATTGAAACGTAACCCTAGAGGAATACATAAGGGAGACTTTCCAAAACGTTTCAGACTCCGAAAAGGAATAGGTATGTGGTACGGTAAGAAAACCGACTCCAAAACAATTCTAATGGCAATTTTTCTCCGTTTTGGAATATTTAATAATTTTGGGAAGCAAGAAGTAATCCGGGAAGGACACGAGGCCTCCACGAGGGTGGAGGGCGCGCCCATCCTTACCGGGTGCGCCCCCCTGTCTCATGGGCACCTCGTGTGCCTTCCGGACTCCGTTTTCTTGCACAATACTTCTCTTTGTCGGTAAAAATTCATTATATAATCTCCTGAAGGTTTTGACCACCGTATCAGGCAAATATCTTCTGTCTTTGTTTCGAGCTGTTTTTCTGATAGATCTAGAGCACCATGACGTCTCCAAGCGCTCCCAAGGACAAGTTTTTCGAGAGGGTCATCAACCCCTACCTTGCGGAGGTGCTGCATCACCCTCAAACCATTGAGATGCGTGAGGGGGTGTTGCACATCCGCGATGTGGAGGGACCAAGGCGTACTGGAAGCATGGAGACAAAGTTCGAAGCCATGGAACAACAAGTTTTCAAGTCCCAAGGGATGGTGGAGCGTGGACTTAACGCTAACCAGATGATGATCGCGGAATTCACCAACAACCACAAGCTGGACGCCAAGAACATTAGGGAGACCATCTTCAAGCTTCATGAGAAAATCGAGCATCTCCAAGATCAGATCTATGACCTGCAAAACCAAAACTATGAGTATGAATATAGATTCAAGAGGATGAGTTTGGCAGCAGATTTGAGGATCTCGGAGACTCGATCATCCTGCTATGATGGTGAGCCTATGCCTTGGAAGATGGACGACAAGCCTACACTATCAACAACTCCTTCTTCACCACCTCCGCGGACATAATCACTTGGGTATGGGCACTCCCCTTGGCAACTACCAAACTTGGGGGAGGTGCCCTGGTATCGTATCACCATCACACTCCTATCTTTATCGTTTTACTTAGTTCGATCCTTCTAGTAATATCTTGATCTAGTAGAATAAAGCTTTGGTATGAAGTTGTTTTGAATTTTGCTTTGTGATCTCTTTATGTAATCGAGTCCGTGAGCTATCTATAATAAAGATTTGTGTTGAGTCAAGTTCTTTGCTATCTTGCTATGATCTTGAGTAGAAAGAAAAGAATAAAAAGAATAAAAGAGTTCATATCTTATGGATAGTAATGACTTTGCGCATAGAGAGTATGAGGCTTAAAAGTTATTGAGAGTTGACAAACGTAGTTTTGTTCATCGTTGCAATTAATAGGAAGTAATAAAGAAAGAGAGGTTCTCACATATAAATATACTATCTTGGACATCTTTTATGATTGTGAGCACTCATTAAGTATGACATGCTAAAGAGTTGATGTTGGACAAGGAAGACAATGTAATTGTTTTCTCACATCTCAGTTAAAGTATATTGTCATGGATCTTTCAAACATGTTGAGCTTTCCTTACCCCCTCATGCTAGCCAAAATTCCTAGCACCAAGTAGAGATACTACTTGTGCTTCCAGATATCCTTAAACCCAGTTTTGCCATGAGAGTCCACCATACCTACCTATGGATTGAGTAAGATTCTTCAAGTAAGTTGTCCTGTTGCAAGCAATAAATATTGCTCTCTAAATATGTATGACTTATTAGTGCGGAGAAAATAAGCTTTATATGATCATGTGATATGGAAGTAATAAAAGTGACGGACTGCATAATAAAGGTTCATATCACAAGTGGCAATATAAAGTGACATTCTTTTGCATTAAGATTCTGTGCATCAACCCTAAAAGCACATGACAACCTCTACTTCCCTCTGCGAAGGGCCTATCTTTCACTTTATGTCTTTACTTTATGCAAGAGTCAAGGTGATCTTCACCTTTCCCTTTTTCATTTTATCCTTTGGCAAGCACCTCGTGTTGGGAAGATCCTGATATATATATCCAATTGGATGTAAGTTAGCATGAACTATTATTGTTGACATCACCTAAAGGTGAATACGTTGGGAGGCAACACTATAAGCCCCTATTTTTTTCTGTGTTCGATTAAAACTCCATAACCACAAGTATTGCGTGAGTGTTAGCAATTGTAGAAGACTATATGATAGTTGAGTATGTGGACTTGCTGAAAAGCTCTATTCTTGACTCTTTCTGATGTTATGATAAATTGCAATTGCTTCAATGACTGAGACTATAGTTTGATAGTTCTCAATGAAGTTTCTGAACCATACTTGACATTGTAAATAGATTGTTACTTGAGCATGAGAAATCATATGACAAAATCTATATATGTTGTTGTTATAAGAATGATCATGATGCCCTCATGTTCGTATTTTATTTTTATCGACACCTCTATCTCTAAACATGTGGACATATTTTTCGATTTCGGCTTCCGCTTGAGGACAAGCGAGGTCTAAGCTTGGGGGAGTTGATACGTCCATTTTGCATCATGCTTTTATATCAATATCTATTGCATTATGGGCTGTTATTACACATTATGTCTCACTTATGGCTATTCTCTCTTATTTTACAAGGTTTATCATGAAGAGGGAGAATGCCGGCAGCCGGGATTCTGGGCTGGAAAAGGAGCAAATATTGGAAACCTATTCTGCACAGCTCCAAAAGTCCTGAAACTCCACGAAAGTCATTTTTGGATTTAATAAGAATTATTGAGCAAAGAAAACACAAGATGGGGCCCACACCCTGGACAGGAGGGTTGGCCCCCTCCCCTACTGGGCGCGCCCCCTCACTACTAGGGAAAAGCCTATACACATAATCTTATTAGCAGCGCGCTTTAAAATAAGGCGCTGCTGCTAATTAGCAATAGCGTGCTCAAGAGTAACTCGCTGCTGAAACAAATATAGCAGTAGCGCGCCCGCTCAAAGATGCGCTGCTCCTATGATTCCCACGAGGCTGCCGCGAGGCTAGTTATAGCAGCAATGCATTATAACGATGGGCGCTACTGCTACGTAGCATAGTAGCAGCGCATTTCTCCAATAAGCGCTACTGCTAAGTTTACTACAAAAATTTAGTCCCACCTCGCTCCGTGAAGAGAGTTTCTACCACCTTAAATATGTTACTTCTCAAACTTTGACAAGCACTTGGTCTTCATTGAACTCTATGTGTAGAATTTGTGGCTGCAATATGAGTCTTCACCTGTTCCTAAACCAGTGAGGACTCATATTGACAAATCAGATTGTACACAAAAAGATCGTTGATGATCAATATATTTTTGATATATTGAACAAAGTCTATTTTTACATGCTGACACATAGCAGTAGCGCTTTATTGTGAAAGGCGCTGCTGCTAGATAGCTTAGCAGTAGCGTCTTTCCCTATAATGCGCTACTGCTAAGCCATTCATCTCCCACCCTCATCTCCTCTATCCGATCCACTCACACAGTCACACACTCACTGGATCCCCTCTCAATCCCCAGCGCCGGTCCACCCCCATCGCCCCTCCTCCGTCTGCGCAGCCGTCACATCCTCCTCCTTGCTGGACTCAGTACCGGCCTCCTCCTCCATCCTCCCTCTCCACTCGCCGCTGGCCGGCCCCTCCTCGCTCCGCCTTCCTCCTCCGTCCTCCCTCCATTGGCCGCGCCGGCCGGCCCCTCCTCGCTCCGCCTTCCTCCTCCATCCTACTCTCTTCTCCCTCCTCGAGTCGCCCCTCCTTCTCCCTCCTGCCCGCTACATTTTGATTTAGTAGGCTAGTTCATATGCAACATTTTGATTTAGTTGATATGATTTAGTTGATTTAGTAGGCTAGTTGATTTAGTTGACTTAGAACATTTTGATTTAGTTGATTTAGTAGGCTAGTTCATTTAGTTGATTTAGAACATTTTGATTTAGTTGATTTAGTAGGCTAGTTGATTTAGTTGATTTAGAACATTTTGATTTAGTTGATTTAGTAGGCTAGTTGATTTAGTTGACTTAGAACATTTTGGTTTAGTTGATTTAGTAGGCTAGTTCATTTAGTTGATTTAGAACATTTTGATTTATTTGATTTAGTAGGCTAGTTCATTTAGTTGATTTAGTATGCACCATTTTATTGTTATTTTTTCTGTACATGGATAAGTACGTAGTTGCTTTTGTTTTTTTTTAATAAGTTACTTTTTGGCAAAATGTAGGTGGTACCTTGTCATCTAATATGTTACTAGATCTTAGGATTATAATTGTCCATCAAATTGCTTCTCGCGGAAGAACCAAAAATATCACATGCTACTGTTTTTCTTTCCTGTGAAGTGGATCATTAATCCTTTGCTCATATTGCTTTAGGAAAAATGGCGCCACCACCACCACCACTATGTCGACTGTGCAAGTCAAGATGCGCCAGCAGCCTTGCAACTGGCAAGCTGTTCGGCATCTACTTCCAGCCGAGTTTTCGTCATGCGGCGGTAAGAAATTAGATGAAATGTAGTAACTATTTTATTTTTAGTGTTGGCATTACTGCATTGTGTCATTTTTCTTATTTTACACAGATCGTCTCATGCAACGTGAGGTTGAAATTCAACAAGCTAACAGGAGACACTGTGACATTTGAGGCTCCTGGGGGGTGTGCACTATGGAGGTCAAGAAAGGACGCAATATGTCGCAGATTGGAGGAGATGGATGGGCCCGTTTCGTCGCTCGCATGCGTCTTACTGGTGGTGAGTTGATCAGCTTCTCCTTCCAAGCAGAAAGACCCAAGCTGGCTGTCATTTATCTCAACCTGGTGGAAGATGATGAAGATGACGAAGATGATGAAGATGATGAAGATAATGAGGACCCACTCGATGAAGATGATGAGGACCCACTTCATGAAGCCATCATAGCTCAAAGAACAAGGTTGAGGGAGGAGGAGGTGTCCAACCTATGGGACATAATTCCGCCACGTGTTGACTTTGTCGGGGTGCCATTCGTGACCCGCTTGACAAATACCATGGTTGATCGACATGATATGGTATGTTATACTTACAAATGCAAATTATCCGATGAATTACTTAGTGTACAGTCCAATGATATGGTATGTTGTGTGGAATCTAGTCGATGATATGTTTTACTGGAGAGTTCGATCACATGCTTATTAGTGTAGAATCTAAGGAAACTATTAATAATGTAGATAATCCATATGTACTTATTTGCGAGGCTATTTATTAATTGATATGTTTTTCTTATTCAAAAATTGGTAAAGAGCATATCTGTGAGTTATGGTATCGAGCCTGATGAAGAAGGCTCAGCTGGACTACGCCTTACTGCAAGGGGCTCCGTCACAACCTGTACTTACCGCGTGGACACGGACGGTCGCACACACTTAAACTCGGTTGGGTGGAAGAAATTCCTCGATGGCAAGAATCTTCGTGTTGGACAGGCCATCCTAATTACTATTAGGAAAACCAACTGCCCACTACATATGTGTGTGTGGCTATATCATCTAGAACTACATATGTGTGTGTGGCCATATCATCTAGAACTACATATGATGATCGTCGTCGATATCATCTAGAACTACATATGATGATCGCCGTTGATATGACCTTGTACTGCTTGAGGATGCATGTTGACTATGCATGAAATTGTTATCTAGTACTCCCTTCATTCCAAATTACTCGTCGTGGTTTGAACTAAAACCACGACGAGTAATTTGGAACGAAGAGAGTACTACCTAGTAATGGTTTATGAATTTGATATCTACTAGCAGTACCTAGTATCTAGTATCTGAAAGGGAAACTGAAAGGGAAAGAGGTACGGGGAAAATGATAAATGATATAGCAGTAGCGAGGGACTGCGAAATCGCTACAGGTAGGTAATAGTAGCGCGTTCATAAAAAGCGCTGCTGATATCGTCAACAGTAGTAGCGCGGGTAAGGGCCGCGCTACTACTATGAGTTAGCTCTAGCGCCTTATTAGTAGCGCGGCCACCCGCGCTGCTGCTAGCCTCAAAACCCGTGCTACTACTAGGGTTTTCCCTAGTAGTGCCTATCTCTTGGGCCCCCTGGTGGCCCTCCGGTCCATCTTCTGCCATATGAAGGCTTTTACCCTGGAAAAAGTCATAAGCAAGCTCACGGGACGAAACTCTGCCGCCACGAGGCGGAACCTTGGCGGAACCAATCTAGGGCTCCGGCGGAGCTATTCTGTCGGGGAAACTTTCCTCCAGGAGGGGGAAATCATGACCATCGTCATCACCAACGATCCTCTCATGGGGAGGGGGTCAATCTCCATCAACATTTTCACCAGCACCATCTCCTCTCAAAACCCTAGTTCATCTCTTGTATCCAATCTTGTAACAAAACCACAAATTGGTACTTGTGGGTTGCTAGTAGTGTTGATTACTCCTTGTAGTTGATGCTAATTGGTTTACTTGGTGGAAGATCATATGTTCAGATCCTTAATGCATATTAATACTCCTCTAATCATCAACATGAATATGCTTTGTGAGTAGTGACGTTTGTTCCTGAGGACATGGATGAAATCTTGCTATTAGTAGTCCACTTCAGGAATCAGCTTTTTTGCCATCCACTATGGCGGACGGCAAAGGCACAGATCCCGGACGACAAAGGCTTGCCGTCAGCCAGCAGACGGCAAAACATTCGGCTGAACGAGCGACGGCAAAGGTTACTTTGCCGTCTACTGGCGGACGGCAAAGGTCATGGCTCTTTGCCGTCTGCTGGCAGACAGCGAAGACTGTAAGCTCTTTGCCATCTGCCAGCAGATGGCAAAGAGACCAAATAGGCATTAATTCTGTTTCTTGTTATATCCATTCATTTTCACAGAAAATCAAACACACATATATATACATAGTAGCAAGTTTCATCCATACATAGTACCAATATAGCATATCCAACACATGTTACCAATAGTAGCAAGTTTCATCCATACATATACATAGTTTCATCAATATTACACAGTTTCATCAATAGTTAGCAAGTTTCACAAAGTCAAAACAAAAACTAAAGACAAGCACTCCATATCTGCAATTAGAAGAAATAATGACCTAAAAGTAAATATCTATATTCCTAAAAACTATCTTGTTACTAAGATCTTTGTTACTAAGATCTTCTCTGGATCTTCTTCTTTTCTTCCAACCTGCATAACAAAAACACTAAGAAAGAGAGAATGGGTTACGAGTAGAAATGTAGCATTTCACTTGATGAAATGCAATGTTGTAGGAGCCTTCATTGGTGAAACCAAGTATAACCACATACCTACTATATTAAGGAAACTCTTACACTGAAGAAACCTTCATTGGCTTATCATGATTCACAAAAGGCATACTACCGAACCATATAAACACAACTTGAATAACAGGATGGGGATAACACAACATGCATGAAACAGAACCGCAAAACCTAATATCTGGACTCTAATGCCGAAATATTGAAAGATAGCGGAAATTCTGGAACACTATACCATGGAAGAATTACAAATGAATAATTGCCGAGTATTTTCTAAAGCACGTTTTCTGCTTCTTTTGGTTAATATGCACAGTTTTATATGACACTGGAGGCTAAGTAGAAATTATATGCATGACTATTAAGGAAGTCACGGATGCCGACTTATTGATGTGGAATAAATTAGCTATTTGTGTATTTCACTTGACATGTCAGAAAACCGAGGTAAATATGGCATGCCAGAAAACTGAGGTAAATAAAACAGGATAGCTAGAAATTTATCGATTTGTGTGCATGGTCTGGACTGATATCTTGAAACACAAGTTCAGGCTTTAATGGCATTCTTTCCTCCAGTGGCAAACAAATAAAGCACATCATGTTTAGCTGCAGCAAGCAAGACAAAAATAACTACATAGAAAATGCGGTCCCTGTGTACACAAATACTTTACCTCATGATAGCCTGTAAGCCAGACACATGGAGTTTGGTAGTACTTGTGATATCTGCAGTAGAAGAACTACTTATATACTTTTCCAATAAAAGCGTGAAACACACAATAATGATACGACAGGGCAAACAGAATTAAGTGGGCGATCTAGTTAAACAACTATGGTAATCCTTCAACACAACAGCATTTAGTTCTTAAAAAAATCTTGGAAAATATATGGAAAATTGGATGTGTATCACGTGAACCATAACTCGGTGTGCTCCAAGCAGGCCGGCTTTAGAAGAACACATTACCAACAGAAGAAACAAAAAAGAGTTCAGCCCACACAATCCGCAGTGTAAAACAAAGCAGCATTAACACTGAGAAATCAACCTTGCAGCCCATGTGTTGCGAGCCATCCTTCGCCATCCTCATCATCATCGAGAACACCTCAGCTCCCACTGCATCATACTCTTCCTCGACCGCCACAGCTCATCTTAGGCAGGGCACTGCCAAGAAAAGCAAATTTAGGAGTCCACTTGTAAATTGTAATAAGAACAATATAATGAGCAACCAACCCAGCTTTTCTGAAGCCACGACTGTTCTACTAGATATGTCACTACGCCCTTGTTTTATATCAATCGACTCAGACGTAGGTACGCCCTTGTTTTATATAAGAAACTGTTTTTAGACTAGCCTCCAATTTATACATACTTCATATACATTTTTTCGCATCAGTAGCAATGTCATTGTTCTGACATTTTTTGCAGCGATTTATTTGACTTTAATGTGGGTGCTCTAATTGGTCATAATTAATCCAACAAAATTAACAGCATACTTTGCCTAAGATTTGATTATATAGCATACTGGGCTGTGTTTTGACATTTCGCTTGCTTTCCCTAAAAAGTAGAGTAATCTTACATTGCAAGAACACCAAATTAACACTATTTTTATCAAATAATTTGATTTGGCCAAGATGGAGAACTCTAAAAGCAAACAAACCTTGTTTGTATCAAGAGTTTTGCGTAGTATCTACATACCTGAATGCGGCAGATGTGATACTTGTCTTTGTACAAAGCCATGAAGCTGTCCACGGCAAACGTTTAACCATGTCCTGCGGGAACAAGCACAGGTTCCCAGCTATCATCAGGGGAATTACGGAGACAGAGCCACACAGATGAGATCGGAGACAACGCCTCACAGATGTGTACTAGTCCTACATGACGTGGGGAAAGTTGGAGTCGCCATACATGGCCGTACCTGTTCAGGTCGAGCGCGACGACGGGGTACCGCGGCGGGGCAGCGAGCTTGTGGGGAGGTGGCGGCGCGCGACGCGGCGCAGGCGGCAGCGCGGGGCGGCGGGGCTCCTGGGGTCCGGTGAGGTGGCGGTGCGCACCGGCGGGCGGAGGCGAGGTGGCGCAGCGGCGCGGGGTCGAGGGAGGCGGGGTCGGGCGGCGCTCCGCTGTGGGGCAGGCGTCGCCGGCCTTCTTGCCGGGGCAGGCGGCGTCGACGGACACCCCGTACGCCTCGCGCGAGGGAGACGGAGAGACGAGCGGGAGAGAGAGAGAGGGGTGGAGGCGGAGAGGGAGGGGATAGAGAGAGAGGGGACAGAGATAGAGGAGGTGGGGGCAAATGTTTTTTTTTACCCAAAAAAAAGATAGCCCCACATCTTTGCCGTTTGTTAGCAGATGGCAAAGAATCTTTGCCGTCTGCTGGCAGACGGCAAAAGAGGGGGTTGGACCGTTGCATTGTACTGGTACCCAGTGGACCCCACCAGCACCTTTTTGCCGTCCGCTGGCAGAGGGCAAAGTTTATTTGCCATCTGCCAGCAGACGGCAAAGAAATGACAGACGGCAAAGACCTTCTTTGCCGTCTGCTAGTTCTTTGTCGTCTGCTTTTTGGTAGCTGATGGCAAAGACCTTCTTTTCCTTCTGCTAGCAGACGGCAAAGAACTGGTAGATGGCAAAATCCCTGATTTCAGTAGTGGTCATGTGAATTTGGTATTCGTTTGATATTTTGATGAGATGTATGTTGTCTCTCCTCTAATGGTGTTATGTGAACGTCGACTACATGACACTTCACCATTATTTGGGCCTAGAGGAAGGCATTGAGAAGTAATAAGTAGATGATGGGTTCTTAGAGTGACAGAAGATTAAACCCTAGTATATGCGTTGCTTCGTAAGGGGCTGATTTGGATCCACTAGTTTCATGCTATGGTTAGGTTTACCTTAATATTTCTTTTGTAGTTGCGGATGCTTGCAATAGGGGTTAATCATAAGTGGGATGCTTGTCCAAGAAAGGGCAGTACTCAAGCACCGGTCCACCCACATATCAAATTATCAAAATACCGAACGCGAATCATATGAGCGTGATGAAACTAGCTTGACGGTAATTCCCATGTGTCCTTGGGAGCGCTTTTCTCATTATAAGAAATTGTCCAGGCTTGTCCTTTGCTACAAAAAGGATTGGGCCACCTTGCTGCACTTTATTTACTTTCATTGCTTGTTACCCGTTACAAATTATATTATCACAAAACTATTTGTTACCTACAATTTCAGTGCTTGCAGAGAATACCTTACTGAAAACCGCTTGTCATTTCCTTCTGCTCCTCGTTGGGTTCGACACTCTTACTTATTGAAAGGACTACGATAGATCCCCTATACTTGTGGGTCATCATGTACTCGTGTGGCAACGCGGACACGCTGCTCTTCGTCGGCATCTATGTCGATGACCTGGCCATCGCCAGGGCAGAACCTTAAGAGGTTCAACCGTTCAACGGAGAGATGCACCATGTCTTCAGCATGAGCGACCTCGGGCTGCTTGGGTACTACCTCGGGCTTGAGGTGAACCAGGAGGATAGCCGCATCACGATCACATAGGCGGCCTACAACACGAAGATGCTCAAGCGAGAAGGCATGAAGGACTGTCATGTCGTGCACGCTCCAATGGAGGCATGTTGGAATCTCAGCAAGGATAGCTCCGAGAAGGCAGTGGATGCTACGCTCTACCGCAGCATCCTCGGGAGCCTGAGGTACCTCGTGTACACCCGACTAGACATCACGTTTGTTGTCGGGTACCCGGTAGGTTCATGGAAGCTTCAACAAGCGATAATCTCACTGCAGTAAAGCACCTACTCCGGTACATCGCGGGCACACTCACGCATGGAGGCGTGTGTCGTCGTGGCAACGATGAGAGCTTGGTCAGCTATAGCGATTCAGACCATGCTGGTGCCATGGACTCCCGAAAGAGCACCTCTGGCATACTATTCTTCCTCAGGAGCAGTCCCATGGCTGGCAATCGATATAGCAGAAGGTTGTCGCCGCATCTTCGTGCAAGGCTGAGTACATCGCGGTAGCTATAGCCTCCTGTCAAGGCATCTGGCTTGCTCGCCTCCTCGGCGAGATGCTGAACCATGACAGTGCCCTGGCACTCATCTTCGTCGACAACAAGCCAGGGATTTCCTTCTGTAAGAACACAGTGCTTCACGACTGCAACAAGCACATTGATCTCCACGATCACTACATAGGTGACTGCATCGAGAAAGGCACGATGATCGTGTAGTTCATCCGGACTAGTGAACAGAAGGCGGACATCCTGACGAAAGCACTTGGCCATTTCTAGTTCCAGGGGCTACACGACAAGGTGAAGGTCGTCGACAGCAAACTCCTTTGACAAGGTTAAGGGTAGATTGTGTTGGAAATATGCCTTAGAGGCAATAATAAAAGTATTATTATTATATTTCCTTGTTCATGATAATTGTCTTTTATTCATGCTATAACTGTATTATCCGGAAATCGTAATACACGTGTGAATACATAGACCACAATATGTCCCTAGTGAGCCTCTAGTTGACTAGCTCGTTGTGATCAACAGATAGTCATGGTTTCCTGGCTATGGACATTGGATGTCGTTGATAACGGGATCACATCATTAGGAGAATGATGTGATGGACAAGACCCAATCCTAAGCATAGCACAAAGATCGTGTAGTTCGTTTGCTAGAGCTTTTCTAATGTCAAGTATCTTTTCCTTAGACCATGAGATTGTGCAACTCCCGGATACCGTAGGAGTGCTTTGGGTGTACCAAACGTCACAACATAACTGGGTGGCTATAAAGGTGCATTACAGGTATCTCCGAAAGTGTCTGTTGGGTTGGCACGAATCGAGACTGGGATTTGTCACTCCGTGTAAGCGGAGAGGTATCTCTGGGCCCACTCGGTAGGACATCATCATATGCGCAATGTGACCAAGGAGTTGATCACGGGATGATGTGTTACGGAACGAGTAAAGAGACTTGCCGGTAACGAGATTGAACAAGGTATCGGTATACCGACGATCGAATCTCGGGCAAGTATAATACCGCTAGACAAAAGGAATTGTATACGGGATCGAATGAGTCCTTGACATCGTGGTTCATCCGATGAGATCATCGTGGAACATGTGGGAGCCAACATGGGTATCCAGATCCCGCTGTTGGTTATTGACCGGAGAACGTCTCGGTCATGTCTACATGTCTCCCGAACCCGTAGGGTCTACACACTTAAGGTTCGATGACGCTAGGGTTATAAAGGAAGTTTGTATGTGGTTACCGAATGTTGTTCGGAGTCCCGGATGAGATCCCGGACGTCACGAGGAGTTCCGGAATGGTCCGGAGGTAAAGATTTATATATGGGAAGTCCTATTTTGGCCACCGGAAAATGTTCGGGATTTTTCGGTATTGTACCGGGAAGGTTCTAGAAGGTTCCGGAGTGGGGCCCACCTGCATGGGGGGACCCACATGAACGTGGGTAGTGGGGGAAAGGCCCCACACCCGTGGTCAAGGCGCACCAAGATCCCCCTTAGAAGGAATAAGATCATATCCCGAAGGGATAAGATCAAGATCCCTAAAAAGGCGGGATAACAATCGGTGGGGAAGGAAATGATGGGATTTCTTTCCTCCCACCTTGGCCAACGCCCCAATGGACTTGGAGGGCAAGAAACCAGCCCCTCCACCCCTATATATAGTGGGGAGGCGCATGGGAGCTACACACGAAGTTCTGGCGCAGCCCTCCCCCTCTCCCAAGTCCTCCTCCATTCCCGCGGTGCTTGGCGAAGCCCTGCAGGATTGCCACGCTCCTCCACCACCACCACGCCGTTGTGCTGCTGCTGGATGAAGTCTTCCTCAACCTCTCCCTCTCTCCTTGCTGGATCAAGGCATGTGAGACGTCACCGGGCTGTACGTGTGTTGAACGCGGAGGTGCCGTCCGTTCGGCACTAGGATCTCCGGTGATTTGGATCACGACGAGTACGACTCCTTCAACCCCGTTCTCTTGAACGCTTCCGCTTAGTGATCGACAAGGGTATGTAGGTGCACTCTCCTTTCTACTTGTTGCTGGTCTCTCCATAGATAGATCTTGGTGATACGTAGGAAAATTTTGAATTTCTGCTACGTTCCCCAACAGTGGTATCAGAGCTAGGTCTATTGCGTAGATTCTTTGCACGAGTAGAACACAAAGTAGTTGTGGGCGTTGATGTTGTTCAATATGCTTACCGTTACTAGTCCAATCATGTTTCGATGGTATTGTAGGATGAAGCGGCCCGGACCGACCTTACACGTACTCTTACGTGAGACAGGTTCTACCGATTGACATGCACTTGGTGCATAAGGTGGCTAGCGGGTGCCAGTCTCTCCCACTTTAGTCGGAACGGATTCGATGAAAAGGGTCCTTATGAAGGGTAAATAGAAATTGGCATATCACGTTGTGGTTTTGCGTAGGTAAGAAACGTTCTTGCTAGAAACCCATAGCAGCCACGTAAAACATGCAACAACAATTAGAGGACGTCTAACTTGTTTTTGCAGGGTATGCTTTGTGATGTGATATGGCCAACAAGAATGTGATGAATGATATGTGTTGTATGAGATTGATCATGTTCTTGTAATAGGATTCACGACTTGCATGTCGATGAGTATGACAACCGGCAGGAGCCATAGGAGTTGTCTTAATTTATTGTATGACCTGAGTGTCATTGAACAACGCCATGCAATTACTTTACTTTATTGCTAACCGGTAGCCATAGTAGTAGAAGTAATAAGTTGGCGAGACGACTTCATGGAGACACGATGATGGAGATCATGATCATGGTGTCATGCCGGTGACGATGATGATCATGGAGCCCCGAAGATGGAGATCAAAAGGAGCAAAATGATATTGGCCATATCATGTCACTATTTGATTGCATGTGATGTTTATCATGTTTATGCATCTTGTTTACTTAGGACGACGGTAGTAAATAAGATGATCCCTTACAAAATTTCAAGAAGTGTTCTCCCCTAACTGTGCACCGTTGCTACAGTTCGTCGTTTCTAAGCACCACGTGATGATCGGGTGTGATGGATCCTTACGTTCACATACAACGGGTGTAAGACAGATTTACACAGCGAAAACACTTAGGGTTAACTTGACGAGCCTAGCATGTACAGACATGGCCTCGGAACACGGAGACCGAAAGGTCGAGCATGAGTCGTATAGTAGATACGATCAACATGAAGATGTTCACTGACGTTGGCTAGTCCGTCTCAGGTGATGATCGGACACGGCCTAGTTGACTCGGATCATGTGATCACTTAGATGACCAGAGGGATGTCTATCTGAGTGGGAGTTCATAAGATGAACTTGATTATCCTGAACATAGTCAAAAAAGACCTTTTGCAAATTATGTCGTAAGCTCACGCTTTAGTTCTACTGTTTAGACATGTTCCTAGAGAAAATATAGTTGAAAGTTGACAGTAGCGATTATGCGGACAGTAGAAAGCTTATGTGCTTAATGCACCGCTCAGTGTGCTGAACCCCAAACGTCGTTTGTGGATGTTGCGAACATCGAACATACACGTTTTGATAACTACATGATAGTTCAGATAAATGGTTTAGAGTTGAGGCACCAAAGATGTTTTCGAAACGTCACGGAACATATGAGATGTTTCGAGGGATGAAATTGGGGTTTCAGGCTCGTGCCCACGTCAAGAGGTATAAGACCTCCGACGATTTTCTTAACCTGCAAACTAACGGAGATTGTCTGAGTACAACAATCGCTTGAATCGAGTGGGAGTTGATCTTCCAGATGAAATAGTGATGGTTCTCCAAAGTCATTGCCACCAAGCTGCTAGAGCTTTGTGATGAACTATAACATATCAGGGATAGATATGATTGTTCGGGAACGTAGTAATTTCAAAAAAATTCCTACGCACACGCAAGATCATGGTTATGACATAGCAACGAGGGGAGAGTGTTGTCTACATACCCTCGTAGACCGAAGCGGAAGCGTTGACGCAGCGTAGAGGAAGTAGTCGTACGTCCTCCTGGTCCGACCGATCCAAGCACCATTACTCCGGCACCTCCGAGTTCTTGACACACGTACAGCTCGATGACACACCCTCGATCTCCAATCCAGTAGAGGCTTCGAGGGGGAGTTCCGTCAGCACGACGGCGTGGTGACTATCTTGATGTTCTCCTGTCGCAGGGCTTCGCCTAAGCACCGCTACAATATGACCGAGGTGTAATATCGTGGAGGGGGGCACCGCACACGGCTAAGGAACGATCAATGATCAACTTGTGTGTTCTAGGGTGCCCCCCTACCCCCGTATATAAAGGAGGGAGGGAGGAGGTGGCCGGCCCAATGGGGGGCGCGCCATAGGGAGGGGGAAACCTACTCCAAGTAGGTTTCCCTCTCTTTTCCTTATCTTATTTGGAGGGGGAA
Source organism: Triticum timopheevii (assembly GCA_963921465.1). Lineage (NCBI taxonomy): Eukaryota > Viridiplantae > Streptophyta > Magnoliopsida > Poales > Poaceae > Triticum > Triticum timopheevii. The sequence continues at coordinate 628,212,361 of OY997266.1, read as the reverse complement.
GGAAGGAGTACTAGTAGTAGGAAAGGAAGAGGGGGAAAGAGAAAGGAAAGGGGGGGCCGCCCCCCTCCCCAATTCGGATTGGGCTTGGGGGGCGCGCCCCCTTCCCTTTCTCCTTCTCCCTTCCTCCTACATGGGCCCAATAAGGCCCATATACCTCCCGGGGGGTTCCGGTAACCTCTCGGAGCTCCAAATTCTTCCGGAACCTTTCCGGTGTCCAAATATATCCGTCCAATATATCAATCTTTATGTCTCGACCATTTCGAGACTCCTCGTCATGTCCGTGATCATATCCGGGACTCCGAACAACCTTCGGTACATCAAAATACATAAACTCATAATATAACTGTCATCGAAACCTTAAGCGTGCGGACCCTACGGTTCGAGAACAATGTAGACATGACCGAGACATGTCTCCGGTCAATAACCAATAGCGGGACCTGTATGCCCATATTGGTTCCTACATATTCTACGAAGATCTTTATCGGTCAAAACCGCATAACAACATACGTTATTCCCTTTGTCATCGGTATGTTACTTGCCCGAGATTTGATCGTCGGTATCCAATACCTAGTTCAATCTCGTTACCGGCAAGTCTCTTTACTCGTTCCGTAATACATCATCTCATAACTAACTTATTAGTTACATGCTTGCAAGGCTTAGGTGATGAGTATTACCGAGAGGGCCCAGAGATACCTCTCCGACAATCGGAGTGACAAAACCTAATCTCGAATTATGCTAACTCAACATGTACCTTCGGAAACACCTGTAGTACTCCTTTATAATCACCCAGTTACGTTGTGACGTTTGGTAGTACCCAAAGTGTTCTTCCTGTAAATGGGAGTTACACAATTCTCATAGTTACAGGAACATGTATAAGTCATGAAGGAAGCAATAGCAGAATACTAAACGATCAAGTGCTAAGCTAACGGGATGGGTCATGCCAATCACATCATTCTCCTAATGATGTGATCTCATTAATCAAATGACAACACATGTCTATGGTTAGGAAACATAACCATCTTTGATTAATGAGCTAGTCAAGTAGAGGCATACTAGTGACTATATGTTTGTCTATGTATTCACACATGTATTATGTTTCCGGTTAATACAATTCTAGCATGAATAATAAACATTTATCATGATATGAGGAAATAAATAATAACTTTATTATTGCCTCTAGGGCATATTTCCTTCAGTCTCCCACTTGCACTAGAGTCAATAATCTAGATTACCGATTCTAACACCCATGGAGTCTTGGTGCTGATCATGTTTTGCTCGTGAGAGAGGCTTAGTCAACGGGTCTGCAACATTCAGATCCGTATGTATCTTGCAAATCTCTATGTCTCCCACTTGGACTTGGTCCCGAATGGAATTGAAGCGTCTCTTGATGTGCTTGGTCCTCTTGTGAAATCTGGATTCCTTTGCCAAGGCAATTGCACCAGTATTGTCACAGAAGATCTTCATTGGTCCCGATGCACTAGGTATGACACCTAGATCGGAAATGAACTCCTTCATCCAGACTCCTCCATTCGCCACTTCAGAAGCAGCTATGTACTCCGCTTCACATGTAGATCCCGCTACGACGCTTTGTTTTGAACTGCACCAACTTACAGCTCCACCGTTTAATATAAACACGTATCCGGTTTGCGATTTAGAATCGTCCGGATCAGTGTCAAAGCTTGCATCGACGTAACCATTTACGACTAGCTCTTTGTCACCTCCATATACGAGAAACATATCCTTAGTCCTTTTCAGGTATTTCAGGATGTTCTTGACCGCTGTCCAGTGATCCACTCCTGGATTACTTTGGTACCTGCCTGCCAAGCTTATTGCTAAGCATACGTCAGGTCTGGTACACAGCATTGCATACATGATAGAGCCTATGGCTGAAGCATAGGGAACATCTTTCATTTTCTCTCTATCTTCTGCTGTGGTCGGGCATTGAGTTCGACTCAACTTCACACCTTGTAGCACAGGCAAGAATCCTTTCTTTGCCTGATCCATTTTGAACTTTTTCAAAATTTTGTCAAGGTATGTGCTTTGTGAAAGTCCTATTAAGCGTCTTGATCTATCTCTATAGATCTTGATGCCCAATATGTAAGTAGCTTCACCGAGGTCTTTCATTGAAAAACTTTTATTCAAGTATCCCTTTATGCTATCCAGAAATTCTATATCATTTCCAATTAATAATATGTCATCAACATATACAACTAGAAATGCTACAGAGCTCCCACTCACTTTCTTGTAAATACAGGCTTCTCCAAAAGTCTGTATAAAACCATATGCTTTGATCACACTATCAAAGCGTTTATTCCAACTCCGACATGCTTGCACCAGTCCATAAATGGAACGCTGGAGTTTGCACACTTTGTCAGCACCTTTTGGATCAACAAAACCTTCAGGCTGCATCATATACAACTCTTCTTCTAGAAATCCATTCAAGAATGCGGTCTTGACATCCATTTGCCAAATTTCATAATCATGAAGTGCAGCAATAGCCAACATGATTCGGACAGACTTAAGCATCGCTACGGGTGAGAAAGTCTCATCGTAGTCAACCCCTTGAACTTGTCGAAAACCTTTTGCAACAAGTCGAGCTTTGTAGACAGTAACATTACCATCAGCGTCAGTCTTCTTCTTAAAGATCCATTTATTCTCAATGGCTTGTCGATCATCGGGCAAGTCAACCAAAGTCCATACTTTGTTTTCATACATGGATCCTATCTCAGATTTCATGGCCTCTAGCCTTTTTGCGGAATCTGGGCTCATCATCGCTTCCTCATAGTTCGTAGGTTCATCATGGTCAAGTAACATGACTTCCAGAATAGGATTTCCGTACCACTCTAGTGCGGATCTTACTCTGGTAGACCTACGAGCTTCAGTAGAAACTTGATCTGAAGTTTCATGATCAATATCATTAGCTTCCTCACTAATTGGTGTAGTCGTCACAGGAACCGGTTCTTGTGATGAACTACTTTCCAATAAGGGAGTAGATACAGTAATCTCATCAAGTTCTACTTTCCTCCCATTCACTTCTTTTGAGAGAAACTCCTTCTCTAGAAAGGATCCGAATTTAGCAACGAAAATCTTGCCCTCAGATCTGTGATAGAAGGTGTACCCAATAGTCTCCTTTGGGTATCCTATGAAGACACATTTCTCCGATTTGGGTTCGAGCTTATCTGGTTGAAGTTTCTTCACATAAGCATCGCAGCCCCAAACTTTGAGAAACGACAACTTTGGTTTCTTGCCAAACCACAGTTCATAAGGCGTCGTCTCAACGGATTTCGATGGTGCCCTATTTAACGTGAATGCAGCCGTCTCTAAAGCATAACCCCAAAACGATAGCGGTAAATCGGTAAGAGACATCATAGATCGCACCATATCAAGTAAAGTACGATTACAACATTCAGACACACCATTTCGTTGTGGTGTTCCAGGTGGAGTGAGTTGCGAAACTATTCCACGATCAGATCGTAGAAACTTTATTTTCTTGTTACGATGATTTTCTACTTCACTCTGAAATTCTTTGAACTTTTCAAATGTTTCAGACTTGTGTTTCATCAAGTAGATATACCCATATCTGCTCAAATCATCTGTGAAGGTGAGAAAATAACGATATCCGCCACGAGCCTCAACATTCATCGAGCCACATACATCTGTATGTATGATTTCCAACAAATCTGTTGCTCTCTCCATAGATCCGGAGAACGGTGTTTTAGTCATCTTGCCCATGAGGCACGGTTCGCAAGTACCAAGTGATTCATAATCAAGTGATTCCAGAAGTCCATTAGTATGGAGTTTCTTCATGCGCTTTACACCGATATGACCTAAACGGCAATGCCATAAATATGTTGCACTATCATTATCAACTCTGCATCTTTTGGCTTCAACATTATGAATGTGTGTATCACTACTATCAAGATTCAATAAAAATAGACCACTCTTCAAGGGTGCATGACCATAAAAGATATTACTCATATAAATAGAACAACCATTATTCTCTGATTTAAATGAATAACCGTCTCGCATCAAACAAGATCCAGATATAATGTTCATGCTCAACACAGGCACCAAATAACAATTATTCAGGTCTAAAACTAATCCCGATGGTAGATGTAGAGGTAGCGTGCCGACCGTGATCACATCAACTTTGGAACCATTTCCCACGCGCATCGTCACCTCGTCCTTAGCTAATCTTCGCTTAATCCGTAGTCCCTGTTTCGAGTTGCAAATGTTAGCAACAGAACCAGTATCAAATACCCAGGTGCTACTGCGAGCATTAGTAAGGTACACATCAATAACATGTATATCACATATACCTTTGTTCACTTTGCCATCCTTCTTATCCGCCAAATACTTGGGGCAGTTCCGCTTCCAGTGTCCAGTCTGCTTGCAGTAGAAGCACTCAGTTTCAGGCTTAGGTCCAGACTTGGGTTTCTTCTCTTGAGCAGCAACTTGTTTGCTGTTCTTTTTGAAGTTCCCCTTCTTCTTCCCTTTGGCCCTTTTCTTGAAATCAGTGGTCTTGTTGACCATCAACACTTGATGCTCCTTTTTGATTTCTACCTCCGCGGCTTTCAGCATCGCGAAGAGCTCGGGAATAGTCTTGTTCATCCCTTGCATATTATAGTTCATCACAAAGCTCTTGTAGCTTGGTGGCAGTGATTGGAGAATTCTGTCAATGACGCTATCATCCGGAAGATTAACTCCCAGTTGAATCAAGTGATTATTATACCCAGATATTTTGAGTATATGCTCACTGACAGAACTGTTCTCCTCCATCTTGCAGCTGTAGAACTTATTGGAGACTTCATATCTCTCAATCCAGTCATTTGCTTGAAATATTAACTTCAACTCCTGGAACATCTCATATGCTCCATGACGTTCAAAACGTCGTTGAAGACCCGGTTCTAAGCCGTAAAGCATGTCACACTGAACTTAGAGTAGTCATCAGCTTTGCTCTGCCAAACGTTCTTAACGTCGTCAGTTGCATTAGCAGCAGGCCTGGCACCCAGCGGTGCTTCCAGGACGTAACTCTTCTGTGCAGCAATGAGGATAATCCTCAGGTTACGGACCCAGTCCGTGTAATTGCTACCATCATCTTTCAAATTTGCTTTCTCAAGGAACGCATTAAAATTCAACGGAACAACAGCACGAGCCATCTATCTACAAACAAACATAGACAATCAAAATACTATCAGGTACTAAGTTCATGATAAATTTAAGTTCAATTAATCATATTACTAAAGAACTCCCACTTAGACAGACATCTCTCTAGTCATCTAAGTGATCACGTGATCCAAATCAACTAAACCATGTCCGATCATCACGTGAGATGGAGTAGTTTCAATGGTGAACATCTCTATGTTGATCATATCTACTATATGATTCATGCTCGACCTTTCGGTCTCCGTGTTCCGAGGCCATATCTGTATATGCTAGGCTCGTCAAGTATAACCTGAGTATTCCGCGTGTGCAATTGTTTTGCACCCGTTGTATTTGAACGTAGAGCCTATCACACCCGATCATCACGTGGTGTCTCAGCACGAAAAACTTTCGCAACGGTGCATACTCAGGGAGAACACTTCTTGATAATTAGTGAGAGATCATCTTAAAATGCTACCGTCAATCAAAGCAAGATAAGATGCATAAAGGATAAACATCACATGCAATCAATATAAGTGATATGATATGGCCATCATCATCTTGTGCTTGTGATCTCCATCTTCAAAGCACCGTCGTGATCACCATCGTCACCGGTGCGACACCTTGATCTCCATCGTAGCATCGTTGTCGTTGCGCCATCTATTGCTTCTACGACTATCGCTACCGCTTAGTGATAAAGTAAAGCAATTACAGGGCGTTTGCATTTCATACAATAAAGTGACAACCATATGGCTCCTGCCATTTGCCGATAACTTCGGTTACAAAACATGATCATCTCATACAATAAAATATAGCATCACGTCTTGGCCATATCACATCACAACATGCCCTGCAAAAACAAGTTAGACGTCCTCTACTTTGTTGTTGCAAATTTTACGTGGCTGCTACGGGCTTAAGCAAGAACCAATCTCACCTACGCATCAAAACCACAACGATAGTTTGTCAAATAGACTCCGTTTTAACCTTCACAAGGACCGGGCGTAGCCACACTCGGTTCAACTAAAGTTGGAGAAACAGACACCCGCTAGTCATCTGTGTGCTAAGCACGGTGGTAAAACCAGTCTCGCGTAAGCGTACGCGTAATGTCGGTCCGGGCCGCTTCATCCAACAATACCGCTGAACCAAAGTATAACATGCTGGTAGGCAGTATGACTTATATCGTCCACAACTCACTTGTGTTCTACTCGTGCATATAACATCAAACCATAAAAACCTAGGCTCGGATGCCACTGTTGGGGAACGTAGTAATTTCAAAAAATTTCCTACGCACACGCAAGATCATGGTTATGACATAGCAACGAGGGGAGAGTGTTGTCTACGTACCCTCGTAGACCGAAGCGGAAGCGTTGACGCAGCGTAGAGGAAGTAGTCGTACGTCCTCCCGGTCCGACCGATCCAAGCACCGTTACTCCGGCACCTCCGAGTTCTTGACACACGTACAGCTCGATGACACACCCTCGATCTCCAATCCAGTAGAGGCGTCGAGGGGGAGTTCCGTCATCACGACGGCGTGGTGACTATCTTGATGTTCTCCTGTCGCAGGGCTTCGCCTAAGCACCGCTACAATATGACCGAGGTGTAATATCGTGGAGGGGGGCACCGCACACGGCTAAGGAACGATCAATGATCAACTTGTGTGTTCTAGGGTGCCCCCCTACCCCCGTATATAAAGGAGGGAGGGAGGAGGTGGCCGGCCCAAGGGGGGGCGCTCCATAGGGAGGGGGAAACCTACTCCAAGTAGGTTTCCCTCTCTTTTCCTTATCTTATTTGGAGGGGGAAGGAAGGAGTACTAGTAGTAGGAAAGGAAGAGGGGGAAAGAGAAAGGAAAGGGGGGGGGGGCGGCCCCCCTCCCCAATTCGGATTGGGCTTGGGGGGCGCGCCCCCTTCCCTTGCTCCTTCTCCCTTCCTCCTACATGGGCCCAATAAGGCCCATATACCTCCCGGGGGGTTCCGGTAACCTCCCGGAGCTCCAAATTCTTCCGGAACCTTTCCGGTGTCCAAATATATCCGTCCAATATATCAATCTTTATGTCTCGACCATTTCGAGACTCCTCGTCATGTCCGTGATCATATCCGGGACTCCGAACAACCTTCGGTACATCAAAATACATAAACTCATAATATAACTGTCATCGAAACCTTAAGCGTGCGGACTCTACGGTTCGAGAACAATGTAGACATGACCGAGACATGTCTCCGGTCAATAACCAATAGCGGGACCTGGATGCCCATATTGGTTCCTACATATTCTACGAAGATCTTTATCGGTCAAAACTGCATAACAACATACGTTATTCCCTTTGTCATCGGTATGTTACTTGCCCGAGATTTGATCGTCGGTATCCAATACCTAGTTCAATCTCGTTACCGGCAAGTCTCTTTACTCGTTCCGTAATATGTCATCTCATAACTAACTTATTAGTTACATGCTTGCAAGGCTTAGGTGATGAGTATTACCGAGAGGGCCCAGAGATACCTCTCCGACAATCGGAGTGACAAAACCTAATCTCGAATTATGCTAACTCAACATGTACCTTCGGAAACACCTGTAGTACTCCTTTATAATCACCCAGTTACGTTGTGACATTTGGTAGTACCCAAAGTGTTCTTCCAGTAAACGGGAGTTACACAATTCTCATAGTTACAGGAACATGTATAAGTCATGAAGGAAGCAATAGCAGAATACTAAACGATCAAGTGCTAAGCTAACGGGATGGGTCATGTCAATCACATCATTCTCCTAATGATGTGATCTCATTAATCAAATGACAACACATGTCTATGGTTAGGAAACATAACCATCTTTGATTAATGAGCTAGTCAAGTAGAGGCATACTAGTGACTATATGTTTGTCTATGTATTCACACATGTATTATGTTTCCGGTTAATACAATTCTAGCATGAATAATAAACATTTATCATGATATGAGGAAATAAATAATAACTTTATTATTGCCTCTAGGGCATATTTCCTTCAATGATGATCCTTGAGGTATTCACGATGTTTGACACCGCGAAAGTAGAAATCAAGATGGAGCATCAATTGTTGATGAAACCACTAGTTTCAAGAAGGGCAAGGGCAAGAAAGGATACTTCATGAAACGGCAAATCAGTTGCTGCTCTAGTGAAGAAACCCAAGGTTGAACCCAAACCCGAGACTAAGTGCTTTTGTAATAAGGGGAACAACCATTGGAGCAGAATTACCCTAGATACTTGGTAGATGAGAAGGCTGGCAAAGTCGATAGAAGTATATTGGATATACATTATGTTAATGTGTACTTTACTAGTACTCCTAGTAGCACCAGGGTATAAGATACCGGTTCGGTTGCTAAGTGTTAGTAACTCGAAATAATAGCTACGGAATAAACGGAGACTAGCTAAAGGTGAGCTGACGATATATGTTGGAATTGTTTCCAAGTTTGATGTGATCAAACATCGCACGCTCCCTCTACCATCAAGATTAGTATTAAACCTGATTGGTTTATTGAATCTCGATCGTAGTGATACACATTTTCATGCCAAAAGATATAAGATAGTGATGATAGTACCACTTACTTGTGGCACTGCCATGTAAGTCATATTGGTGTAAAACGCATGAAGAAGCTCCATGTTGATGGATCTTTGGGCTCACTCATTTTTGAAAAGTTTGAGACATGCGAACCATGTCTATTGGTGTATATGCATGAAGAAACTCCATGCAAATGGACCGTTGGAACTCACTTGATTTTGAATCACTTGAGACATGCAAATCATACCACATGGGCAAGATGACTGAGAAGCCTCGGTTTCAGTAAAATGGAACAAGATAGCAACTTGTTGGAAGCAACACATTTTTGATGTGTGTAGTCCAGTGAGTGCTGAGGCATGCAGTGAATATCGTTATGTTCTTACTTCACTGATGATTTGAGTAGATACTGAGTATATTTACTTGATGAAACACAAGTCTGAATTATTGAATGGTTCAAGTAATTTCAGAGTGAAGATCATCGTGACAAGATGATAAAAAGTCTATGATATGATCATAGAGATGAGTATCTGAGTTACGAGATTTGGCACACAACAAAGACATTGTGGAAATTGTTTCACAATTAATACCGCCTGGAACACCATAGTGTGATGGTGTGTCCGAACATCATAGTTGCACCCTATTGGATACGGTGCGTACCATGATTTCTATTATCGAATTACCACTATCGTTCATGGGTCAGGCATTAGAGACAACCACATTCACTTTAAATAGGGCACCACATAATTCTGTTGAGATGACACCGTATGAATTATGGTTTAGAGAAACCTAAGTTGTCGTTTCTTAAAGGTTTGGGGCTGCGACACTTATGTGAAAAAGTTTCAGAATTGACAAGCTCGAACCCAAAGCGGATAAAATGCATCTTCATAGGACACCCAAAACAGTTGGGTATACCTCCTAATTCAGATCCGAAAGCAATATGGATCGTTTCTTGAATCAGGTCCTTTCTCGAGGAAAGGTTTCTCTCGAAAGAGTTGAGTGGGAGGATGGTGGAGACTTGATGAGGTTATTGAACCATCACTTCAACCAGTGTGTATCAGGGCACAGGAAGTTGTTCCTGTGGCACCTACACCAATTGAAGTGGAAGCTTATGATAGTGATCATGAAGTTTCAGATCAAGTCACTACCGTACCTCGTAGGATGACAAGGATGCGTACTACTTCAGAGTGGTACGTAATCCTGTCTTGAAGGTCATGTTGCTAGACAACAATGAACCTACGAGCTATGGAGAAGCAATGGTGGGCCCAAATTCCAACAAATGGTTAGAAGCCATGAAATCTGAGATAGGATCCATGTATCAGAACAAAGCATGGACTTTGGTGGACTTGCCCGATGATCGGCAAGCCACTGAGATAAATGGATCTTTAAGAAGAAGACGGACGTGGATGGTAATGTCACCATCTATGAAGCTCGACTTGTGGCGAAGAGTTTTTCACAAGTTCAAGGAGTTGACTACGATGAGATTTTCTCATCTGTAGCGATGCTTGAAGTCTGTCGGAATCATGTTAGCATTAGCTGCATTTATGAAATCTGGCAGATGGATGTCAAAACAAGTTTCCTTACCAGTTTTCGTAAGGAAAGGTTGTATGTAATACAATCCAAAAGTTTTTGTCGATCCTAAGGATGCTAAAAGGTATGCTGGCTCCAGCGATCCTTCTAAGGACTGGAGTAAGCATCTCGGAGTTGGAATGTGCGCTTTGATAAGATGATCAAAGATTTTGGGTTTATACAAAGTTTATGAGAAACTTGTATTTCCAAAGAAGTGAGTGGGAGCACTATAGAATTTCTGATGAGTATATGTTGTTGACATATTGATGATCAGAAATGATGTAGAATTCCTAGAAAGCATATAGGGTTATTTGAAAGGTGTTTTTCAAATAGCAAACCTGGATTAAGTTACTTGAGCATTGAGCATCAAGATCTATAAGGATAGATCAAGACGCTTAATGGTACTTTCAAATGAGCACATTCCTTGACATGATCTTGAAGGTGTTCAAGATGGATCAGTCAAAGAAGGAGTTCTTGCCTGAGTTGTAAGGTATGAAGTTAAGACATAAAAGCTCGACCACGGCAGAATAGAGAGAAAGGACGAAGGTCGTCCCCTATGCTTAAGACGTAGGCTCTATAGTATGCTATGCTGTGTACCGCACCTGAAGTGTGCCTTGCCATGAGTCAGTCAAGGGGTACAAGAGTGATCCAAGGATGGATCACAGGACAGCGGTCAAAGTTATCCTTAGTAACTAGTGGACTAAGGAATTTTCTCGATTATGGAGGTGGTAAAACAATTCGTCGTAAAGGATTACGTCGATGCAAGCTTAACACCTATCCGGATAGCTCTGAGTAGAGATACCGGATACGTATAATGGAGCAACAATTTAGAATAGCTCCAAGTAGAACAGTTATTTGGAATAGCTCCAAATAGAACGTGGTAGCTACATCTAGGAGATGACATAGAGATTTGTAAAGCACACACGGATATGAAAGGTTCAGACCCGTTGACTATAACCTCTCTTGCAAGCATAACATGATCAAACCCAGAACTCATCGAGTGTTAATCACATGGTAAATGTGAACTAGATTATTGACTCTAGTAAACTCTTTGGGTGTTAGTCACATGGGGATGTGACCTTGAGTGTTAATCACATATCGATGTGAACTAGATTATTGACTCTAGTGCAAGTGGGAGACTGTTGGAAATATGCCCTAGAGGCAATAATAAAAGTATTATTATTATATTTCCTTGTTCATGATAATTGTCTTTTATTCATGCTATAACTGTATTATCCGGAAATCGTAATACACGTGTGAATACATAGACCACAATATGTCCCTAGTGAGCCTCTAGTTGACTAGCTCGTTGTGATCAACAGATAGTCATGGTTTCCTGGCTATGGACATTGGATGTCGTTGATAACGGGATCACATCATTAGGAGAATGATGTGATGGACAAGACCCAATCCTAAGCATAGCACAAAGATCGTGTAGTTCGTTTGCTAGAGCTTTTCTAATGTCAAGTATCTTTTCCTTAGACCATGAGATTGTGCAACTCCCGGATACCGTAGGAGTGCTTTGGGTGTACCAAACGTCACAACATAACTGGGTGGCTATAAAGGTGCATTACAGGTATCTCCGAAAGTGTCTGTTGGGTTGGCACGAATCGAGACTGGGATTTGTCACTCCGTGTAAGCGGAGAGGTATCTCTGGGCCCACTCGGTAGGACATCATCATATGCGCAATGTGACCAAGGAGTTGATCACGGGATGATGTGTTACGGAACGAGTAAAGAGACTTGCCGGTAACGAGATTGAACAAGGTATCGGTATACCGACGATCGAATCTCGGGCAAGTATAATACCGCTAGACAAAAGGAATTGTATACGGGATTGACTGAGTCCTTGACATCGTGGTTCATCCGATGAGATCATCGTGGAACATGTGGGAGCCAACATGGGTATCCAGATCCCGCTGTTGGTTATTGACCGGAGAACGTCTCGGTCATGTCTACATGTCTCCCGAACCCGTAGGGTCTACACACTTAAGGTTCGATGACACTAGGGTTATAAAGGAAGTTTGTATGTGGTTACCGAATGTTGTTCGGAGTCCCGGATGAGATCCCGGACGTCACGAGGAGTTCCGGAATGGTCCGGAGGTAAAGATTTATATATGGGAAGTCCTATTTTGGCCACCGGAAAATGTTCGGGATTTTTCGGTATTGTACCGGGAAGGTTCTAGAAGGTTCTGGAGTGGGGCCCACCTGCATGGGGGGACCCACATGAATGTGGGTAGTGGGGGAAAGGCCCCACACCCCTGGTCAAGGCGCACCAAGATCCCCCCTTAGAAGGAATAAGATCATATCCCGAAGGGATAAGATCAAGATCCCTAAAAAGGGGGGATAACAATCGGTGGGGAAGGAAATGATGGGATTTCTTTCCTCCCACCTTGGCCAACGTCCCAATGGACTTGGAGGGCAAGAAACCAGCCCCTCCACCCCTATATATAGTGGGGAGGCGCATGGGAGCTACACACGAAGTTCTGGCACAACCCTCCCCCTCTCCCAAGTCCTCCTCCTCTCCCGCGGTGCTTGGCGAAGCCCTGCAGGATTGCCACGCTCCTCCTCCACCACCACGCCGTCGTGCTGCTGCTGGATGGAGTCTTCCTCAACCTCTCCCTCTCTCCTTGCTGGATCAAGGCATGGGAGACGTCACCGGGCTGTACGTGTGTTGAACGCGGAGGTGCCGTCCGTTCGGCACTAGGATCTCCGGTGATTTGGATCACGACGAGTACGACTCCTTCCACCCCGTTCTCTTGAACGGTTCCGCTTAGTGATCGACAAGGGTATGTAGATGCACTCTCCTTTCTACTCGTTGCTGGTCTCTCCATAGATAGATCTTGGTGATACGTAGGAAAATTTTGAATTTCTGCTACGTTCCCCAACAGATTGTTGAGTCAAACCTGGTCTTCGGAGGCTTGCACACAACAACAGCAACATTTACGTAGCTACTAGTCCTTTAAAACTCTAAGCTCCCTTGAGAGGGAGGCTCCTGGTTGATCGGTGGTGCGTTTTGCGCCATGGGCCCTCATGTAAGTGTCTGGGTCATTCGTAGGTTTCGGCCTGTTGGTGTGCTGGTGTGTATTCATGGTATATCGTGGCGCCAGTTACATGTCTTCTTCTTACTGTTGGGGTCGCGATCTCTCTTCGCTCCCTTCTGATTTGGGTGAGGATGGCGGCTGCTGGGGAGAAAACCCTAGCCACCCGACCCCTCCCCCACGCCGTGTCGATCCCCTCCTTGATAGATGGATAAAACTATTGCTTATATTATGTTTAGCACAGGGTACATGGCTATATATACTGGAACAGGGGCGACGGTATAGGAACGGCTTTAGCTGGTAGGATGGAAACGGTGGTGTCTGGTGTAGGAGAAGATGCAGACGGTGGGTAGGGTGGTGTTGGGTTGTGTGGTTGCGGGTTGGGTGTTGACAGATTGGGTGATGGCGGGTTGGGTGGTGGCGAGTTGTTTGGTTGTGGGTTGGGTGGTGACTGGGTGTAGGTAGGGATGATTGCGAGTGGAATGGACGGGGAGAATAGGTGGCGGTGGAGGTGGGGATGATCGATGGTGTGTCGGTGCGTTTAGCAAAAGGAGAAATATGTTCGGCGAATGTAACGTAGCGAGACACGTGTACCCGTCCAGTTTGTAAATCAAGACAGTTGTAACCTTTGTGTTCTGTGGAAAAACCAAGAAGGACACATGGGGTAGATCGTGGAGAAAGTTTGTTTTCAGAGGTGGCATAGGCATTTGGAAAGCAAAGACAGACAAAAACATGAACCTCAAAGTAATTGGGATGGCAAAGGAAAATAGTGTAATAGGGAGTGGTATTTGGATTGGTTTTGGACGGCCGAATATTGAGAAGAAAGGTGGCTGTTTGGAGTGCTTCTGCTGAGAATTTTGATAGCATGGAGGACTGAATGAGAAGTGTACGAACAATGTCATTGATGGTGCGAAGAGAACGCTCGGCTTTACCATTTTGAGGAGAAGTGTAGGGACAAGAGAAGAGAAGAAGGATGCCATGTGTTAAGAAGAAGGTACGATTTTGAATGTTGTCAGACTCACGACCGTTGTCACACTGAATGAAATGAATAGGGAGGCAGAAGTGGTCAGAAACATAGCGCTGAATATTTAGAAAAACAGAGTAAACATCGGATTTTGTTGCGGAGAGGAAATGTCCATACAAAGTGAGTGCAATCGTCTAGTATGACGAGATGGTATTTAAAACCAGAAACACTTGCAACTGGTGATCTCCATTAATCACAATGTATTAATTCAAAAGGATAAGTACTAGAAGAACTAGAGGAGCTAAAGGGAAGACACACATGTTTGCCTAACTAACAAGACTCGCAAAATGAAGAATTGTCGGAATCATGATTACATGGTATGGAAAATTTACTAAGCATAGATGCTAAAACAGCAGGGTTGGGATGACCCAAACGACGATGCCAAAGGTTGACGGAGGCCACCATGGACATAGGAGGAGCGGCGGCAGGAGCACCATGAAGAGAGTAGAGTTCACCCGAGCTATTAAAGCGGGCGGTCTCGGCCTTTGTGTGGTAATCCTTCACAGACAAGCTAAAAGGGTCAAATTCAACCGAAACTAGATTGTCGCGAGTAAATTGGCGACCATAAATTAAGTTTTTAATAAGAGCGGGTGCAACAAGAACATCGTGAAGAAGAGGTGGTTTAGTAGGAGAGGGAAGTTGGGCCTGACCTACACAGTATATGAGAATAGATGAACCATCACCAAGAGTAATGGAAGGAAACGGAGAAGGAGTGCAAGAAGAAAGGCAATTACTTGATGCAGACATATGACTAGAGGCACCGGAATCAAAAATCCAATCCATACCCGAGTTTCCTTGGGTAGCAAAGTTGTTCATGGCCTGGAGAAAGGTGGCTTGATCCCAGCTCGGCGGTGCAGGTGAGGTTGGTGTGGGTAGTAGCGACGGCTGATATGCCGGTGAAGGCAGGAGAGCTGACGAGGGCATGTAGTAGAGACTTCCGTCAGCAGGAGAGGGCGAGGGAGCACCTTAAGGAGCATACGATGGAGTGGCATGATATGCATTCGCCGGCTGTGGAGATGTGAGCAACCCAGGGCACCAGTATGCGAACGAAGGTCGGGTTGCCAAGCACCAGTGTATGCAGGTGGAGCGCCAAGGGGAGACGGGGCAGACCAGGGCATAGGCCATGCCTGGACAAGCCCGGTCCATGGATCATGCAGAGGACACCAGGATGGAGCCGCATGTGGAGCACTCTGAGCCGACGCATGGTTTGAAGGCGGCGGTTTCGAAGGAGGCGTCGAGCGCGTCGAGGGCAGCCTGTAGATGGGGTTTTTGCCGCGGTAGTTGGGGGGCGCCAGCCTAAAGGTGGCTGCACGGAATGCGTCGGGGGCGGCATGGCGGCAAGAGCTGGCGGGGAGGCGCTGATGGAGACGGCGTAGGAGGAAGAGCCGCAGCATGGAAGACCCATGGGCGAGAGTCCTTGCGAGCTTGAGTGTTCGTCGCGAGATGCAGCATGGTGTGGACTTCGGTGAAGGTTGGAGGAGGCCGCATCATGGGGATGAAGGAGGCCTTCTTGTCGAAATCCTCGCTCAGCCCGACGACAATGATGTTGATGAGTTGTGTGTCGCTGACGGGATCATCGAGTTCGCGAAGCTCGTCCCCAATAGCCTTGACACGCTGACAGAAAAGATTTACCGGGGCATTGCCTTGGGTCAGGTTACGAAGCTTGGTGCACAGAGCGTTTTTCCGAGCGTCGCTGTTACTCTGAAAAAGTTGGCGAAGAGAGCCCCATATGTTGGCGGCGGTGGCGCCGTCGTGATCAAGCATGTTGAAGATCTCGGTGGTGATGCGGGTGTAGAACCACTGAACAATCACGAGATCGTCTTTCACCCATTGAGGATCATGAGGGAGAGGAGGGCAGTTGGTGGCGGCATGAGAGCGGAGGCTGCAGTGTCCCAGGTGTAGATCCAAGAGGTGGCGCCATTGATAATAGTTATGGGCGGCGAGGTCGAGGACGATGGGGATGAAAGGGCTGACATCGGTGATGGTGTCGGCGAGCGACATAGGTGCAGCCAGAAGAGTAGTAGGAGGTGTTGGTGGTGCTAGGGAAAGAGTAGATGAAGAAGAGGCCGCCGCGGCGGAGGCTCTGGTGATCATAGCAGCCCAACGCTCGAAGTAGCCGGGCGGCGGCATTGGTGGGGTGGGTGGAGCCATATCCTAAACTCTAGGATCGAAAAACTGATACCATGATAGATGAATAAAACTATTGCTTGTCTTATGTTTAGCACATGACACATGGCTATATATATTGGTACAAACCGACTTAGACTAGATATTACAAACCGACTTGGACTAGGAAACTTGTGATCCAAGGAATAGTCTAACACTCCTCTCCCCTGAGTCTCTTTTTCCTCCCGTGCTAGATTTTCCGGCTGGGCCCGCTCCCGTCCAGTCCTGGCAGCAGCCTCCCGGTGCGTCTCCTACACCCCTAGTTGCCCCCATCCAGCCTCCCATGCTCACAGAGGAGAGTCCACAGTGTAAGTGAGGCCGAGGCCATGGCAGATGGGAAGTAGAGGCCACTGCGGAAGGGAGGTAGAGGTGGAGAAACCGCGGCGGCAGGAATCTCGCTGAGATTGATGAGAGCATACGTCGGCGTAGGGGACTGGGGAATCCGGGAACACATCGATGAAGGAGCAATGGAGGCCGGACGAGGGCGGCGTTGGCAGGAGGGCTGGAGCTACCCTGAAAAAAAGGAAATTCATCAAGAGTTCTCTTCCTGCAAAGTAGGTGGTCGCCTGCGTGTCTCTCGACAAAGCCGATCCTGCCTCATCACACATAGCTGTCACCTAGCCGGATGTTGTTGGCCGGCCATGACCACTTCGCTGCCACCTTGGTCTACTGCGTTGCCCTCATCTCTGACTGCTCCGGCGTGCACCAAACCATTGTCGATGCAGTGAGGCGATGGCGTCAAGGACGGTCATACGAAAAAATGGTGGCCTGGTCCGTCACTCGGATGGTCTGGGGACGCCGGAGCTGGCAATAATCTCCATGCCAATAATGCGGTGCGGGCCACACGGATCGCCGTCTACCTTTCTACCTTTTCCTCAACACACTGGTCGCCGTCCTCCTCCACCGATGTAATCAATTCAAATCAAGTTTAGGTTGTGTCTGGATCAAGTCCTGGAGCAATGCATCTGAGGCTAGATCCTGATGGGATTCATGTTGCAAACTAATGCCTGCAGCAACTATTATGGGAGCTCAAAGCAGTAAGTTTCTGCCGATGATCTGATTTAATTATGGTAATTTTGTACCTTCACACATTATATGCCTTCAAGTGGGTTGTATTAAAGAACCAACGTGCACACAGTGCAGTCATACTTAGAAACAATTGGACAATCAATTAAATCATGGAAAGCATTGAGTACCATCTACATTGCAAATCTTGCATGAAAAAATGGTGTCCCGTTGTAATTATTTTCAGTTCTACACTGAGGGAACACACTATGAACACCTCATTCTATCCTTGAAGAAAATAGAGTGACTACAAATAAATCGATGCATGACGCTTGTTGATCTCAAAACATAATTAGCGAGTAAGAAATATTCTGATCAAGTGCCATTTCATTTTGTTTTCAAAGTAACCACAATACGCTTCATCCCATATTCTGATAAAAGATGGTTTTCCAGCATGTTTGTTGCAGGAGGATCTAAATATACTTTGATTCCCAGGTGTAACTGAACTTTAATAACTTATTTGGTACCGAGTATGTACCAATAAATAAGAATCAGTAACTTAGTCTTCCATTTTTTTGAATCACCCTGCTGACTTATTGCTTGCAGTAGATTGGCACAATTTCCTAATCGGTACTCAGTTCATTTATGTTTTCTTAGGCCCTTTGCTATATTTATTCTATTTTTCTTGATATAGCTAAATATCCTTCTGGATTAACCAATAAAAGCATCTTGCACAGGTCATTAATTCTTTGTGATGCATATAACTTCTCATCATCCATTTTGTACCAACTTGTGAGTGCTTTATAATTGCCGCAGTTCCTTCCTGATACTGCCACATTGCTCCATCTTGAACTAGCAACACATCAACAAGGCTGTTTGAAAAATTGCATTGACATCCGAGCACAATGTCAACTTTTTGGGCAATATTACACCTAGTGCTCTTACTGTTGTAGGCAGCCACTTCAGGCGTAAAGTTCAGGTATACCCAGCCTTAATATTTTCTGATGTCATTGGTAGCTTGGCTCCGTGCTCTGTTGTAGGGCTAAAAAAATTCCAGATACAATACTGTGTATTTTCTGATCTTAACAAAATGCGTCCAGCTTCACTTAATACTTATAATCTGAATTGGTTTAGCCTATCTTCTTGTGAAAAGGAAGATCGTCACTTCCTTTATTTCGATGGGCATTTTTACTGAAGATCTGAATGAAAAATAGTGACTTTTATTAACAATCCATGTTATGCTTGGATTGGTCAAGTCAACTTGGGATTGTAGTTTTATTCTTCTGTGCGCTCTCAGGGAGAGACTAAATATGAGATGAAGTCAGATCAAACCCCGTTTTTTTATATCAAAGAATGCATAGATTAACTTTGGCATGCTCTACATTTTAGTTCAACACCACATCATTTAATGTGCAATCTGCTTAGCTGATCCCTTCAATTTGTATCCTTTTTTACATAAATGTAGGCTATATTGTCGGTCCAATATTTTCTGAACTTCTTCTATAGACTAGGTCGCTCTTAGCTGCGGATGGTTGCTTCCCACAGCAAGCACTAGGTAAAACATACCCATTTGATTATCTAATCTTGGTGCATTTTTTATTTCCTTTCCTGAAGCTCTAGAGTTTTTTTTCGATCATTGAATTTTTGCAGTTTGTCTTTTTAGCAAGCTCAAACTGATACTCAGGTGGACACTCGCTGTCGGCTTCTCCTGGACAGCAGTTTGTCAGGAAATTTTGTTTCAGCAACATTATAATGGCTACATATGAAGCCATAATTTTCCCTTTTATGCATGCATTAATACAGTACGTATTACCTGTCCGTGTTTAACAGTATATACTACACATGATCTTACCTCCGTTTTTTACATGTATTGGGAGACTTTAGTTTCTAAACGTTTTTATTTTAAATTTGCAAGAGGCAACATACTTGCCTAGCGCATGATTCAGCTACAAAGTCCAATCCTCGGCCCAGAAAGCTCGCGTATCATGCCCTTTCACACCCAGAACAACCCTACAACCATGATGGTATGGCAGGGGCATCACTTTCTCCGCCATAGGAAAGTACCCCGTGCTCAACCACTGTCTATATCAAGCGGCGAGAAACACGGACCAAAACACTTCTCCTACAGAGAAGAGAGCACACAAAAATCTCAACTCACCGACATAGCAAGAAATAATGCATACTCTGAGCAAATATTTCAATCGATAACAAGAAAAAAAAATAATGAGCAGACGTGCCATCTCAGGAGACAAGATGAGCCACCAAAGAGCCGGTGACCAATGGCAGCCCACAATCCCGCTGAGGAAGTACTCTGTAGGAGAAAGAGCATCCCAACACCACACCTCATGGCAGCACGCACGTGCGCGGCCAGCCAACCGCCCCACTAACAAACCTAAGACATGTAGCCTCACCAGCGGCACACGGATTTGGTACACGTCCTCACAAGCTCCGAACCGACACCGCAAAACCAAACTGAATGGAGCTACAACTGAACCGGTAAAAACTAAAACCAGATAGAACCGTACGAGTAAGAAAAATAAACCAGCTCACACATGACCGAAAACCCGCGCACCAAGGCGCGCGAATCCCTCTAGTATTACTAGATGCATGCATGTTGGCAGGATTATCTTCGGGTGTCAGGTGTCGCACGGCGGTAGCAGCAGTAGTTTTTCTTTTTTCTTTTACCAGTAGAGCTGCCGTGTCTTAGCAGTGAAGCAAATAGGCTAGAACGTAAGCCATGATGTCATTTAGATACTTGACGTCAGCACATGCGTACCATAGGTCGGTTTGTAAGTGCTATATAAACAGCACCACTCCTCCCGTTGTAATTCCACTCCATCAGCCAAAGAGCTTAATAGTACTACTACCAATCCTCCTCGTATGTGTGTGGCGTGTATATGCGACACCAGTGAGTGTATGTTTCACTAGTGTGTTTGAGCACAACAAACAAAGAAAGTGAGAAAGAGAGAGTAGCAGTTAGTAGTTGCGGGTTCACATCGGGCGGCATCGGACGCGGCGAACGCCGCCATCCCCGTCGCGGCCCCAGTTGTGCGTCGAATGCGGCCATCCTTGCCATCGAGCACTCCCTGCCCTGCCATCGAGGGCCACCCTCCTTGCCAGTGATGTCCAGACCCGCCTCCCTGGTCGGCAACTTCCAGATCCACCTCCCTGGTCGGCGACTTCCAGATCCGCCTCCCACACCGTGCTGAGGTGACTCCCTCCCCGTCCATGCCCTCTTTCTCCTCTTCCCTACCCGATCTAGTTGTTGTGTCAAATAATTACCATGTGTTGCAGAGTTGCAAATAAATCTATTTCATTCTTTGTTCTGAATTTGTTACTTTATGCATCTTAAAGTCCATGCGAAGAACTTCTATATCTCGAAGAAATTGCTATTTAAGGTTGAAATTTAGTTTTCTAATCTGTGTACAGTTGTACATTTTGCCTTTTTAGTTAACAATTTCATTTTGTACTTAAACGATGGTGATTGAGACATTGAGTAATCTTGTAGTACTTGGGATAAACTTGTTGTGTGGTCTATTCAAGTTGCTAGCACAATAATGCTGCGCTGGCTTAATTTGTTTTCTGATAGTGAGAAATATTACGAACATGGTACCAGATCCTGCACATCTGTGCAGAAGAACATATTCAAAATTATATTACCAACCCTTTCCGAACTCTACAATGCTCTAGTGCTTCCCGGCTTTGATCTATTGGCTGATTGCTATCATGTTAGAAACTCATTTCATAGTCGCAGTTAATAACACTTAATTCAGCACGATGTGTCCATTTGGTAATATTCTTGTTACATTCAAATTATGGACGCTACTAGAACAAGGTATATGCATCATATGTATATAATACTTTGTTTACTGATGACCCTATCAACATTTTTTTAAACGTTATTGACTCTATAGTGTTTCCGTTTGCCTGTGCGCAATCTCCCAATACTTTGAAGATTCCGAGGAGCAAGATCAGTGACTGCATAGAAGAAGATCTTGCACAAAGACTTTCCAAGGTAACATTCCTGGATGCATGCAGCTACACCAAGATTGGCGCACGTGCTGTGTAGCCATTTGGCAAGAACTGCAAAACCCTTGTCAGACTTCGGTGAGTCATGCACCCTCTAGATGTCGTTGCGAAGGTTTGCCAGAATGACGACGCCCATGCTACTGCCAGCAATATTCCAAAGCTTCACCACCTCTAGATTGGAAACATGCTCATTAAGACTAAGGTAGTTTAGAAGATCGCCTCTGAGTGCCATGACCTCAAGTTCTATGATTTGTGTGGTTATCGGGACGTCAAAGATAAGCTCTTGCAAGATAAGTTTCCTGGGCTGAAAACCATCGGCCCCCGTGTGGCGACTGCTATCAGAATCGCTTTAGGGAGGATTGCACTGATGACTCGGATTATGACTACATCTACTCATGCAAAAGTTCATGGACGTCATGAGTATTCATCATCCGAGTCATCGGTGCACTCCTCGCAGATGTGGTTCTCATAGCAGTCGCCCATGCGGGGGCCGATGCTTTTCAGCCAAGGACTCTTCTATTGCAAGAGCATATCGTTAACCTCCCAGCAACCACGCAGAGCTAAGAACTTGAGGCCAAGGCACTGGAAGGCGATCTTGACGACAACCATAGTCTTAATGAGCATGTGTCCTATCTCGAGGTGGCAGAGCTTTGGCATGTTGCTTACAATAGCATGGGCCTCATGATTCTGGCACACCTTCCCAGCGACATCTATGGTGTGCATGACTTGCCGATGTCTGACAAGGGATTTCTATATCTTGCCAAATGCATCCAGAGCACGGGCACCAATCTTGGTGCAGTTGCTTACATCCAGGAATGTAACCCTAGACGGTCTTTGTGCAACATCTTCCACTATGCAGTCGCTGATCTCACTCCTCGGAATCTCGAAAGTATTGAGTGATTGCGCACTTCCAAAAATAAACATGGTAGGGTCAGTATGGTTTACCAAAATATAGTGGATAGGGTCATCGGTAAACAAAGTATTATATAAATGATGCATGACCGTTATTCTAGTAGGGTCGATAATTGGAATGTAACAAAAATATCTCCAAATGGACTCACCATGATCAATTAAATGATATTAACCACATCTATGAACTAAGTTTCGAACAATACTGCAATGAGAAAATAGTTTAGAGCCAAAAAGCACTGGAGCATTATAGAGTTTGGAAATGGTTGGTAATATAATTTTGAACATGTTCTTCTGCATTGATGTGTAGCATCTAGTACCTTCTTCGCAACATTTCTCACTATCTGAAAACAGATGTTTGTTTACTTGAAAACATTCTCCTGTGAGTTTCTAAAGAATTAAATGAACAGCTGATTCACCTATGGACGATGAAGTGATGCGCACTATTTTCACATCGCAAAGTCGCAGCCCTAGATGGTTTGTATGCAATTTTCTACAAGAAATATTCGCATTTGAAGGGTCAAAAGATTACACAAGAAGTCCCCAACGTGACAAACTCAAGGCAAATAACAAAGGGGGTACAATGACACCATAGTAGACTTAATTCCGAAGATGCTTGCTAAAAATCTAAAGATGATTTTACCAGAGATTATTTGACCAACCCAAATTCACTACCCAAAACTAACTTTTTGGTGATGATTAGGCACGTTTGTTATGGCCCCGAAGTCTCCTTCAGGAATGTGTGCCTGTTCGCGCCGTGGATGTTCAGCCAAGGCGAAAGGTGGTTATGTTCCTGAGGTTCTTGATAATAACCTTCAGGAACGGAGTGGAACATTTGCGTTGGTACTATATCCAGGTCACAAATCACTTTACACAAATTCAGGACGTGTACATGGCTGCCAGGAAGATACCTACGAGGGACCCGAAGATATTTTTCCTTCCGGGGCACGTGATTTTTTCACTTCCATGGCACGTGATTTTTTTCATTTGGGAGTGAGAAGCACACTGATATTTGTTTCCCGAGGTGTTTTTCGCATGACTTGCGCTGTCATCAGGAGGATTGGGTCAAAATACCTAAAACATGATCAAGTAGTGCCCCCATTGTGCTACTAGTCCCACTCCCACGATCGGTCTACCTCCACTGTCCAACACTGCCACTTCCCCCATATCGGCCTTCTAGTTTTGGTCTGCCGCCTCCCTCCAAGTCTAGAGGTGCCCACCTCACCATCGAGCGCCCCCTGCCTCTGCCGTCGATGGCCGCCCTCCTTGCTGGAGACATCCAGATCCAGCTCCCTGGTCGGCGACTTCCATATCTGCCTCCCTCACCGTGCAGAGGTGACTCCCTCTCCATCCATGCCCTCTTTCTCCTCTTCCCTACCCAATCTAGTTGTTGTGTCAAATTATTACCATGTGTTGCCGGGTTACAAATAAATTTATTTCATTCTTAGTTCTGAATTTGTGACTTTATGCATCTTTATGCCAGTGCAAAGAACTTCTATATGTTGAAGAAATTCCTATTTAAGGTTGAAATTTAGCTTTCTAATATGTGTACAGTGGTATATTTTGCCTTTTTAGTTAACAATTTCAGTTCGTACTTAACCGATGTTGATTAATACATTGAGTAATCTTGTAGTACTTGTGAGAAATTCGCTATGTGGTCTATTCAAGTTGTTAGCACAATAATGCTCTGCTAGCTTAAACTGTTTTCTGATAGTGAGAAATATTACGAACATGGTACCAGATCTTGCACTTCCGTGCAGAAGAACATGTTCAAAATTATATTACCAACCATTTCCGAACACTACAATGCTCTAGTGCTTCCCGACTCTGACCTATTTTCAGATTGCGATGATGTTAGAAAATCATTTCACAGCCGCAGTTAATAACACTTAATTGAGAAGGATGTATCCATTTGCTAATCGTTTTGTTAGATTCAAATTATGGGCGCTACTAGAACAATGGTTATGCATCATATATATAATACTTTGTTTACCAATGACCGTATCAACATTTTTTTTGTTGAACCTTACTCACCCTACAGTGTTTGCTTTTGCAGGTGCACAATCTTACTTTGAGATTCCGAGGAGCGAGATCAGTGACTGCAGAGAAGATCTTACACAAAGACTTCCCAAGGTTACATTCGTGGACGTATGCAGTTGCACCAAGATTGGCGCCCATGCTTTGTAGCCATTTCCTAAGAACTGCAAAACCCTCGTCATACTTCGGCGGGTCGTGCACCCAATTGATGTTTTTGGGAAGGTTTGCCAGAATGATGAGGCCCATGCTTCTGCCAGCAAAATGCCAAAGCTCCGCCACCTCGAGATATGAAACATGCTCATTAAGACTAAATTGTTGTCAAGATCGCCTCCGAGTGCAATAACCTCAAGTGCTTAGATCGGCGTGGTTGTTGGGACGTCAATGATAAGCTCTTGCAAGATAAGTTTCCTACGCTTAAAACCCTCGGGCCCGTGTGGCGACTGCTATCAGAACTGCTTTAGGGAGGATTGCACTAGTGACTCGGATGATGAATAGATCTACTCATGCAAAATTTCATGGACGTCATGAGAACCGCATCTCCGAAGTTTGCCATCCATGAACTGGTCCCATGAAAAGATGTAATCATCCTCCAAGTCATCGGTGCACTCCTCACATATGTGGTTCTCATAGCAGTCGCCCATGCAGGGGGTGAGGTTTTTCAGCCAAGGATACTTCGCTTGCAAGAGCTTATCCTCGACATCCAGCAACAATGTGGAAATAATAACTTGAGGTCAAGGCACTGGGAGGCGATCTAGATGACAACCTTAGTCTTAATGAGCATGTATCCTATCTAGAGGTGGCGGAGCTTTGGCATGTTGCTTCCAATAGAATGGGCCTCGTATTTCTGGCACACCTTCGCAAGGCCATCTATGGGGTGCATGACTCGCCATGTCTGACGAGGGATTTCTATTTATTGCCAAATGCATCAAGAGCACTGGCACCAATCTTAGTGCAGCTGCTTACATCCAGGAATGTAACCTTGGACAGTCTTTGTGCAACATCTTCCACTACGCAGTCGCTAATCTCACTCCTCGAAATCTCCAAAGTATTGAGAGATCGCGCACTTGCAAAAATAAACATGGTTGGGTCAGTATGGTTTAACAAAACATTATGGATAGGGTCATCGGTAAACAAAGTATTATATAAATGATGCATGACCCTTGTTATTGTAGAGCCGATAATTGGAATGTTACAAAGATATTTTTGAATGGATGCACCGTGCTCAATTAAATGATATTAACCATGGCTATAAACTGAGTTTATAACACAATCGCAGTGAGAAAATAGTTTAGAGCCAAAAAGGACCGGAACATTGTAGAATTCCGAAATGGTTGGTAATATAATTTTAACATGTTCTATCGCGCTAATGTGAAGGATCTGGTATCATGTCACAACATTTCTCACTATCAGAAAACAGATCTTTGATTATTTGAAAATATTCTCCTGTGAGTTTCTAAAGAATTAAATGAACAACTGATTCACCTATGGAGGATGAATTGATGCGTACTATTTTCACATCTCAAAGCCGTAGGCCATGACGGTTTGTATGCAATCTTCTACAAGAAATATTGGCATTTCGTTGGTCCAAAGATTACACAGGAAGTCCCCAACGTGACAAACTAGAGGGAAATAACAGAGGTGGTATAATGACACCGTAGTACATATAATTCAAAAGATGTTTGCTAAAAACCTAAAGATGATTTTACCAGAGATAATTTTACCAACCCAAATTCACTACCCGAAACTTAAAGGTGACGCTTTAGACACCTTCGTTATGGCCCCGAAGCCTCTTCAAGAATGTGTGCCTGTTCCTGATGAGGATGTTCAGCCGAGGTGAAAGGTGGTTACGATTCCTGACGTTCTCGATAAAGACCTTCAAGGATGATAATAACGATCAGGAACGGAGTGGAACGTTTGCGTTGGTAGTATATTCAAATCACGAATTACTTTGCACAAATTCAGGAACGTGTACATGGCTGTCAGGAAGGTACCTACGCAGGACCCGAAGATACTTTCGCTTCTGAGGCGCATGATTTTTTTCATTTGGGGTTTGACAAGCACGCAAATATTTTGCTCTTGAGGTGTCTTTCGCATGATTTGTGCTCTCATCAGGAGGGTTGGGTCAAAGTACCAAAAACATGATCAAGTAGTCCCCCCATCAGGCTACTCGTCCCACCCCCACGATGGCTCAACCGCCCCCGTCCAGCGCCGCCACTTCCCCAGTACCGTCCATCCTATTCTGTCCGTTGCCTCCCTCCCAATCTAGTCCCACCTCGGCATCGAGCGCCCCCTGCCCCTGCCGTCAAGGGCCAACGTCCTTGCGGGCGACGTCTAGATCCGTGTCATTGCTCGGCAAATTCCAAATCCGCCCTCATGGTCGGCAACTTCCAGATCCACCTCTCCAGTCAGCAACTTCCAGATCCGCCTCCCTCGCCATGCAGAGGTGACTCCCTCCCCATACATACCCTCGTTCTTCTCTTCCCTACCCAATCTAGTTTTTGTGTCAAATAATTGACATGTGCTGCAGAGTTGCA
Source organism: Triticum timopheevii (assembly GCA_963921465.1). Classification (NCBI taxonomy): domain Eukaryota; kingdom Viridiplantae; phylum Streptophyta; class Magnoliopsida; order Poales; family Poaceae; genus Triticum; species Triticum timopheevii. Next base: position 628,185,379 of record OY997266.1, on the reverse strand, counting down.
AATAAATTTATTCATGTTTTGTACTTTGTACATCTTTATATCTCAAAGAAATTTCTATATAGGCTGAAATTTTGTTTTCAAATCTGTGTACAATGGTACATTTTTTTCCTTTTTGTTAAGAATTTCATTTTGTACTTAAATGATGCTGATTGAGACATTGATCAAGCTTGTAGTACTTGTGATAAATTCGCTATGTTGTCTATTTAAGTTCCCAGCACAATAATGCTCCACTGACTTTAATCTGCTTTCTGATAGTGAGAAATATTACGAACATGGTACTAGATCCTGCATATCCGTGAAGAAGAACATGTTCAAAATTATATTACAAACAATTTCTGAACTCTACAATGCTCTAGTGCTTCCCGACTCTGATCTATTTTTTGATTGGGATGACGTTAGACTCTCATTTCATAACCGCAGTTAATAGCACTTTATTGAGCACAGTGTGTCCAATTTGAAATATTTTTGTTACAATCCAATCATGGATGCAACTAGAACAAGTGTTATGCATCATATATATAATACTTTGTTTACCGATGACCCAATCTATTTTTTTATTAAACCTTACTGACCCTACAGTGTTTGCTTTTGCAGGTGCGCAATCTCTCAACACTTTGGAGATTATGAGACGCGAGATCAGCGACTTCATAGTGGAAGATCTTGAACACTTCCCAAGGTTACATTCCTGGATTTATGCAGCTGCACCAAGATTGGCGCCCATGCTCTAGAGGCATTTGGCAAGAACTACAAAACCCTCGTTAGACTTTGGTGAGTAGTGCACCCTATAGATGCTGCTGGGTAGGTGTGCAAGAATGACGAGGCCCATGCTACTCCCAGCAAAATGCCAAAGCTCTGCCACCTCGAGATAGGAAACATGCTCATTAAGACTAGAGTTGTTGTCAAGATCGCCTCTGAGTGCCATGACCTCAAGTTCTTAGCTGTGCATGGTTGTTGGGACGTTGATGATAAGCTCTTGCAAGAGAAATATCTTGGGATAAAAACCCTCGGCCCCCATGTGGAGACTGCTATGAGAATCGTGTCAGTGAGGAGTGCACTGATGACTAAGATGATGACTACATCTACTCATGAAAATTTTCTACAAGGCCGCATGCCCGACGGTTTGTTGCAATTTTCTACAAGAAATATTGGCATTTGGTGGGTCCAAAGATTACACACGAAGCCCCCAATGTGACAAACTCGAGGCAGATAACTGAGGGGGTGCAATGACACCATAGCAGACTTAATTCCAAAGATGATTGCTAAAACCCGAAAGATGATTGTACCAGAGATTATTTAACCAACCTTAATTCACTACTCTAAACTAACTATTTGGTGACGCTTAGATACATTCGTGATGGCCCCGAAGCCTCCTTCAGGAATTTGTGCATGTTTATGACGTGGATGTTAAAGCCAAGGCAAAAGGTGGTTACGTTCCTGACGTTCTCGATAATAATCTTCAGAAATGAGAATAACCTTCAGAATGAGAGTAGAATAATTGTGTCGTTAGTATATCCAGGTCACGAATCACTTTGCACAATTCAGGAATATGTACATGGCTATCAGCAATTATGTGGGACCCAAAGAAATTTTCGCTTCCGAGGCACATGATCTTTTCGTTTGGGGAGTGAAAAGCTCGCGGATATTTCACTGCCACGGTGTTTTTCGCACGACTTGCGCTCTCATCGAGAGGGTTCAGTCAAAATACCTAAAACACAATCAAGTCTTTCCCGCATCATGGTACTCGTCCCACTCCCATGATGGCGCTACCTCCCGAGTCCAGCGCCGCCACTTCCCCTGTACCGGCTGTCTAGTTCTGGTATGTCGTCTCCATCCCAATATAGAGGTGCCGACCTCGCCGTCGAGCGCCGTCCCAGCCCCTGTTGTCGAGGGCCACCCTTCTTGCCAGTGAAGTCAAGATCCGCCTCCCTGATCGGCGGCTCCAGGATCCGCCTCCCTGGTCGGCGACTTCCAGATCCACCCCCCTCACCATGCAGAGGTGACTCCCTCCCCGTCCATGCCCTCTTTATCCTCTTCCCTACCAATCTGGTTGTTGTGTCAAAATAATTAACATGTGCTGCAGAGTTGCAAATAAATTTATTCCATTCTAAGTTCTGTATTTGTGACTTTGTGCATCTTTATGTCCGTGCAAAGAACTTCTATATGTCGAAGAAATTGCTATTTTAGGTTGAAATTTAGTTTTGTAATCTCTGTATAGTGGTACATTTTTCCTTTTTAGTTAACAAATTCATTTTGTACTTGTAGTACTTGTGACAAATACGCTATGTGGTCTATTCAAGTTGCTAGCACAATAATGCTCCGCTGGCTTAACTGTTTTCCGATAGTGAGAAATATTACAAACATGGTACCAGATCCTGCACATCCGTGCAGAAGAACATGTTCAAAATTATATTATCAACCATTTCCAATCTCTACCATGCTGTAGTGTTTCCCGGCTCGGATCTATTTGCAGATTTTGATGATGTTAGAAACTCATTTCATAGTCGCCATTAATAGTACTTAATTGAGCATGATTTGTCCATTTGGAAATATTTTTGTTATATTTCAATTATGGCGCTACTAGAAGATGGGTTATGCATCATATTTATAATACTTTGTTTACCGATTACCCTATCAATAATTTCTTTGTTAAACCTTACTGGCCCTACAGTGTTTGCTTTCGCAGGTGCGCAATCTCTCAATACTTTGGAGATTTCGAGGAGCAATGTCATGCACAAAGAGTTCCCTAGGTTACATTCCTGGATGTAAAGCAGCTGTACCAAGATTGGCGCCTATGCTCTGGAGGCATTTAGCAAGAACGAAAAATCCCTCGACAGATTTCTGCGAGTCATACACTCCGTTAGAGATATGACACGCAATCGAACACGATGAAGAACGAAAACAAGCAAGGGACATTAGATTTTAACACGGAAAACCCCTCCAACACGAAGGGGAAAAACCACGGGTGCCAGCCAGCCAAACTTCACTATACCGGGGGATGTTTCAAACGCCAGGGATTTACAACTGATCAACTATCCCGTGCGGCGGCTTACAAGAGGTATATATAATTTTACCAAAGCTTATTTCACCAACCGAAAGTGCCTTCATCCCTAGAGACTTATAACAGACAATGTGGTTATTGCCTATGAGTACATCCACAAGATAATAAATAAGAGAAAGGGGAAGAAAGATTTATGTGTGGACAAGTTGGATATTGCGCAAGGCATACGACAAAGTTGAGTAGGTTTTCTTGAGGAATATTTTGTTAAGGTTGGGATTCTAAGAGAATTGGAGTTTTTGAAGTTTCTCGTTGGTACAATATACTATCAGGTATAATTATTAGGAAACTGATAACTTCCAACCTATTAGGGGTTCAAAACAAGGGGATCCATTGCCTCCTTATCTATCTATATCTATACCTATGCTAATTAGAGACTCCCAAGAAATTAGCACACTAATTGGAAATTAAGAGCCGTTCATCTAGTGGGATCAAATTATTAGTGTAGATCAATCTACAAATTCATGTGCAAAAGAAAACTTTCCAAGACCCATAATGTTTCTCGACCAAAAAATACAAGTAGAAAAACTCCTAGTTAAAGCGTGTACTATCGGGCTAGTCTTCAGGTCTGTTTCTAAATATAATCCATGATATATTCCTTCTATTATTAAAATAAATCCAATTATATCTCCTTCCATGGGAAAATTATCCATCATTTCTCTCTTCCCATGGATAAAAAATCTGTCATCACTTTCAAGCTGAATCAAGCAGGTTGGGACTACGGAGCCGAGTGCTTTTTGGCAATATGCACGTATGCGGCTAGCTAGATTACTTCCTAGCCGTTCGGTTTTGGGAGGAGATGAACCTATATGGCAGGATACCAGTGGAGCACGCAGGCGAGTGCCTTCCGCCAATACGCATGTCTGAGACTAGCCCGATTATTTTCTACGTGATCTGTGTTGGAAGGAGATGAAAATATATGGCAGAATCGTGCATGTACAGAAGCTACCAGTCTTTCAAAAAAAAAATACAGAAGCTACCAGGCTGCTGGATCAATTCCACCAAGAGACGCAGGTATGCATGGATAACCACTCTCTCTCTCTCTCTCTCTCTCACACACACACACACACACACATGCGCGCGCGCATGCGCGGGGACACAATTTCTTTTTCGTACGTGTGGCCATGTATGACAGGAAAATAACGTGGACTATTCGACGAACTGTGAGCGTCTTCTCAATGGAAAGTACTCATTTACCAAAGATGATTGGACCTGCACCATTGATTGAAAAATTATTGCTGAAGTGCATTGCATGGTTCAGCTTCTTTGGTGGCTATCTACATGATGGTTGTTATCTTTTCGAACTTCAGAAGTTTATTCTTATCAGCCTCCCAGTAATGGATACCGTTAATCTTGCTGCTCACCCAACCGGAGGTTTGTATTATAGCACCGGTCTTTTTATATTTGGAGTAAAACACATTCCGTTAGCATTACCTCTTCTGTTATTTTCGTTTTTAAACCAGAGTGCATGGACATATATCATGTGTAAATAGTTTGAGTTATTTGCTTCTAGCTTATGTACGTAAAGGCACAATTTCCTGCGAACTGTGTCACAGGCATGTGCAATTATCACTTCATTAGGAGATGGTTCTAAACTCAATTATCTGATGATATATTTTTATGTGCCACTATTAGTTTGTGAACTGGGACATGGTGAATTTTTTTTTGTTTTGACGGCAGTAAGTCACACCTAATTTCTTAACAAGCACTTGGTTCCCTCCTTCCTTTTGATCTTACATCACATGAATTATGTTAATCTCTTATGCCATTCTTAATTTCAGTAGGAATAACATGATTGATATTATTTATGGTGTGTTTGCCAATTTAGCGGATCTGAAACGCCTCTTTAGCGTAAGAAGCATGATATAGAACTCTGATGTTGTGACAATAGAGTTTCAACGTACTTCCACTCCTGTGTGCCTTAGTAAGCTCTCTGACATGATGGTGAGAAGTGACTCAGCTGGTATGTGTCAGTATTTTCCTTTGGGTAGCACACATTTTTCCTATTGGTATCCTGTTGCATGGCTACTGATTCTGAGATTTATAAATATCTCCCTTTTCTCTTGGCTCGAACGAACCTTTCACCTAACGAAAGCAGATTATTTTTGACAACTGACACAACATTATTTTGATGTTGAATTTAAATTGCAAATATGTAGTTCCCTACAAATGAAACTACCATATTGTTTCACTTTCATCGTCTAATGGTTTATTATGGTTTTCAGGGAATCCATCGGTTTATTATGTCTACAGTGTTCATCAATCATATAAATTATTTTTACCTACTTCTAGCAGCTCCAATTGTCTTATTTTTTATGTTGCCAAAGGCCACCACGTGTGTTTTATCAAGTTTCATAGTGTATTCATTTCGTAACCCTACAATTTTATCAAGGCCAACATCTTCTCCTCTTTTGCATGCTATGTAACTGTCAAATTCCTAGAACTAAGTTTTGTTGAAGAAACTATGAATATTAAATATTTTCAAAAGGGAATAAATGCATATATAAATTTATGAAATGTATACATTCTAAGGAGAAGTTTGACGAAAGGCTAATTATTTACTACAGATGGAAAAATATGATTTTTCAGCTAATATTTATGGACATTTTTTACATACATGGGCACGATCAATAATATGTTACTTTTATATCTGATGTTAGTAACATAATTGTTCACAAAAAATTATAAAGTTACGAGGTTATGAAACAGTTTTCCATGAAATTCTATGTTACTATAAATGTGAATGTATATTTTAACAGTGAAATTTAGAGAAGTTTACCGGCATGTTTTATATGTGTCACATTTAATACAAGATGTCACATCAAAATTATACTATTCTATTATTCGAGTATCAAAATTGCCATATAATATAGCATTCAAGATATATGAGCATTCATGAAAAATATTCAGGGAAAAGAACATCAAAGTGTTCCACTATCTGGAAAATTTGTTGTTTAAACATATTTTAAATAGATACTACATGTATAAAAGGTCACACCATATGCATATGAAAAATAAGCAGCATGTTTGGCCAATCTACATCCTTCCCAAATGAGACCAACAAACATACGATTAGGGCATTTGTTCACCCATGATTGTATCTTCATATATTGAATTTTGAGCAATATAATGTGATTAGATGTAACTGAAAAACATTTTAATTCCATGGCGTTAGACAATGATTTGATCCAATTTATATGCATAACTTCTTTTGTAAATCTCCATGTTTGTAAATGTATATGCTAAAAAAATATCTCAGTTATAGTGGTTCTTATTAGAAAATCATATTTGTTCATAATATAGATTGAAAGAAAATATTAGACAACCGGCCTGTGCGAATGCATGGGTTGACGACTAGTTTATTTTAATTTGTCGCAAAAGGGCTTTCTAGTTCACTTATGCATGAAGAAGAAATTGGTGACATAGGGGGGGGGGGGGGGGGTTATGGCAGTACAGACGCAGACACTCATACATATGCACATGCACTGGCCGCTATGAACGCACGCACTCTCACACCCATCCATATGAGCACCTCCGTGACTAGGCTTTACCTTAACACGTTCTGGTGCGGGCTACTAAGCGACTCATTTAATATATACTCGTATTTGGGACTGAGGTTTCTTTGAGGGTCGTGTACCTAGCCGCATGGAGGATCGTCAGGGTTCTCGCCGACACTATCCATGATGTTGTCGTTGCCGTTGGTGCCATCATCCGGTATTGTCGCTGTTGTTGGTTCCATCGTTTTCTTTGGAACGTGGCGTGTCCACTATGTAGACGCCATAGGTCTTGGTCACCGTCCAATTGTCCAATAGTGGTGGCTGTTGGCAGGCGGTCCGCAGACTCGCCAAGCTCCTCATCCATGTCCTTGGTCTCGTCCATGGTGCCTTCCAGGATGTCGGTTAGGTCTTCGACGTTGGAAACAAGATGGGCGGTGGGCGACCCCAGATCCAATCATACACCGAGATCAGGTTGACCAACGTCGCAAGCTTCTGGAACCGATCTAACAGTTAGTCTAGAACGAGATTTTCATGTTCCGCCTGATCCTAGTGTCACACCGGAAATAGGGAGAGTGGGCACGAGATCGGATTTAACATCGACCTCGGAACAGATTCTGTGCCAACCTCCTGCGTAGGATCCAAAATCAGGGCCACGGGAAGCGGCCCCAAGGTTAGATCCGACTTCAGTCTCAAGTTTTTCACCTGACATCCACTACTGGAAAAAGCCTATAGGTGAACTATAAATAGTGGCGGGCAGGACATGTCACCCACCACTGCTACTTTTCCAAAAGAGTTGTGGCAGGCATCTGGTCAAGCCCATCACAGTTACAGGCATGCCTGTGGCGGACACTGGCTAGCAACCTGCCACAGCTAGGCTCTTCCAAATATGCCCTCCGGATGGAAACTGTAGTGGCGGGCGCCGACCTAGTGCCCGCCAGTGGCTTGTCGTTAAGCAGTGGCGCGGACTGCCAAGCGCCCACCACAACTAAATTTTGGCAAGCGCGCCAAAAAAATCAAAATTTTGAAAATGTTTGTTGTGGTGGGTGTCTGTGCTTGCCCGCCATTGCTCTCGACGGACACTTCCCCTTCCGCGCCCACCCAGCAACCGTCCACAAACTTTTCATTTCCACCATTTCGTCTTCCACTCTGCCATTTCCTATCCCTTGCCCCCTTCTGTGCCGTCATGTGCCTCGACCGCCACTACCATCCCTCCGACCAGCAGTCGGCACCTTCCACGTGTCCAATGCCGCGAGCGCCGCCAGATTTGCTCACCATTGATTTGTCCGCCTTGACCGCCGCCGCACCATTCTCCGCGTCGACCGCACGCAGCCCCGTCCTCCGCCTTGATCGCCACCTCGACCACTGCCGCCGTCCTCCGCCTCGACCGCCGTCACGTCCGCGGCCGGAAAAGCGGCCAACGGTATACTATATCTCCGTGACTAAATTACGCTCTAGGGTTTAGAATTTGCATCTTATTAATTTCTAGATTAACTAGTTGTAAAACATATGAGAGCGAGCGGCACAGCGGTTGGATCAGTACTAGATAAATGAAATAGCTCTTTTTCGTACCGGTAGGTGTCCGAATATTTGGAACATCGCTAAATATGACAAGTGGCAATGATGTTTGAATTTTCTTACATACGAGAAGTTCATGGGCTTCATGTTACTCATAGGGATTTGAAAAAGAGTGACAAAGTTTTTGTGAAACATTGATTCATTTCTATTTCCCCAAATTTCTGTCAGTCCGTACGTCAACTTTGTAAGCAAAGTGCATGCCGAATTTCATTTGGTATGATAATATTGTCTAATTTTTTTACATGTGATAAGTGCATGGACTTTGAAAATGACTGCCAACATTTTGCTGAAACGTTGATTAACTTTCGTTTCATCAAATTTCTGGTACTCAAAATATGTTCAATATTTAGCAAAGGTCGTGCCAAATTTTCTCAAACCCTTTTTAGTCACTTCCTCCCCTAAAAATTACAATTAATAAGTGCTTCATAATGGTTACTAGTAGAATGCATGTGCATTGCTACGGACAACAATGCATATAAATGAATCAAAGAAATGATTAAGGTTGTCTCCAAAGATGATGTTCCGATGTCCATCCCTTCCCCACAGAAGCTCCTCAACCCATGCACACTACTAACAATAACTGCTCTATTACGTTCTAGCTCTCTTTATCAACAGTGCACCCATCGGCTAGCCCGCTTGAGATTAAAACGAGTATCAAACAGTAAAGTTTCAAACAATATGAGCATTGTCCTTGTTGAGTATAATGTTTATTAGGAAAGACGAGATAGACTAGGATTTATTCTGCCTTGTCTTGTACTCCAAGTAGATGATTGTACTCCTATATATATGCCCATGAGGCTCAAGCAATACAACGAAAAATTCCACCAAACCTCCCTCTCCCTTCTAACATGGTATCTATCGCAACTCGATCCTAAACCCTAGCCGCCGCCGCTTCCGCACCTGCGCGCCGCCCCCGGGGCGGTCGGCCTCCATGACCGCCGCCGGGGGCCGCGCCGCCCGTACCTAGGGTTCGTCCGCCGGCCGTGTTGACCGGCTGCCCTAGAGAGTTTTTTTCCGATCCTTTGATCCGGGTTTTCTCTCTCTCGCCGGTCGCTTTGATCGGCGTCTACTTTTGGTTTTCCGGTCTATGTGATCCGGTTTGCGTCGCCCACCGCCGCCGTCGACCCCGTGCGCCTCTACTCCAACACCGGCGCGATTGGCCGGCTTCTTCACCGACCCGGCGGCCTCGCGCGTCGTCCGCGCGTCAGCCCGCCGGTCGCCCCGACCCGACAGCCTCGCGTCATGCGGCGGCCCTTCACCGCCGCCGTTCGCGCGACGTCCCGCCCGTCGATCTACGCCGGCCGTCACCGCCCTGCTCCGACCGGGACTCCTGCATCACCCTGACCCGGCGGCCTCACGGCATGTGGCGGCCAATCATAGCCGCCCTGCCGCCCGCCGCCGCCGTCTTCATCTCGGACTCCGTCGCCACCACGCCTCCACCAAGCGGCGTCCCCGACCTCGCGCGCGATCGGCTTGATCACCCGCTCGCCGCCGCGATCCGCCCCATCTACGCCGCGCGACCGACATGGCCCGTCGGTTGCACGCGCCTCCGCAGGTCCCGTGAAGATCGTCCCCGAGTTCAGCGCGCCTCTCCACCGATCGAGCATCTGGCTGCCGCTGCGTCGTCCCGTTGGGCCGCAGCGCCGCCGCCCAGTGGCTCTTCTCCCAGCTGCACCGACCCGCGTCGCCCCTTCGGGCCGTAGTGCCGTGGCCCGCGGTCCCCGGCCGCCCCGAGGGCGTCCGCTCTAGGCCGTCCCGTGGCTGCATCGACCCTCGCACCGCCGCTGCGTCGCCCCGTCGGGCCGTAGAGAGCGTGGCACGCGGTCCACGCTGCTGTCCCGAGGCCGTCCCCGCGGTTGCACCGACTCGCGAACCGCCGTTGCGTCGCCCCTTCGGGTCGCAGCGTCGCGGCCCGCGGTCCCCGCCGCCACCCCGAGGTCTTCCCGTCGTCGCCCCGACCCGCCTGCCGCCGCTGCGTCGCCCTTTTGGGCCCTAGCGCCGCGGCCCGCGGTCCACTCCGCCGTCACCGCGCGTCGACCTCCCGTGGTATGTGCCGCGCCGTCTCCCTTGGCGCGGGAACGCCACCCTCCGCGCCGGTCTTCGTCATGCTGTCAGGGTTCTTCGCCTACTTCGAGCACCGCCGCCACACTCCTAACCTAGCCGCCGCCGCCGCCGTCAGGCCGCCGCCGCCGCTTTTCTTTGGCCGTCGCCGCCGCTACCTTCGTAGCCGCCACCGCCACCCGTCCACCCCCTTCGTCTTCATCCAAGCACCAGCCCGTCGCCAGCGTCGCCGTCATCTACCCCGACCACCGTTGGTGACATCGGCCCCGCGTCGATGGACGCCGCAATCGTCGTCGAGTTCTTCTATGCTGGACCCTCCGACTTCTCTGACATGGCGTACAGCTCGTGCAGGTCCCTCGTCTACGCATGCCCGGTGCTGGCAACACCGATGCGTGCCTTCATCCACGACGTGTCCCCGGGCCTGGCAAGCCTGGTCAGCGCTTAGTCAACTTCGTCTTCGTCCGTCTACGCATGTCCGGTTCTGGCAACACCGGTGCGTGCCTTTGTCCACGATGTGTCCCCGGGCTTGACAAACCCGCCGCGACGCGTTGTCAACAACATTTTCTTCCCGGCGCACCACTACCTCGTCACCACTGCGCCCATGACTAACTCGGCGCCCTCTTGCGCCCGCGGCTCCACGGCGACTTCCTCGACACCGGCCACCCCGACTCGACATCAACCACGGCATTCTTCGCACGGCTACCTCGACCACGGCTCCACCACCCACGCTCTTGGCTACATCGACAAACGGCACAAAGGGCTACCGCCTGCTTGAGCAAACTTGTTGGTTTCCACTCCAGCCACGACTCCGCGATGCGTCGACCGTTACGACTATGGGAGGGTGTCCGTCGGCTTGCCTTCGGATTCTTCTCCAGTCTCACCGTCTACGTCGCTACCGTTGTGACTGCGGGGGGATGTTGAGTATAATGTTTATTAGGAAAGACGAGATAGACTAGGATTTGTTCTGGCTTGTCTTGTACTCCAAGTAGATGATTGTACTCCTATATATATGCCCATGAGGCTCAAGCAATACAACGAAAAATTCCACCAAACCTCTCTCTCCCTTCTAACAGTCCTAACCAGCCCATAGATATGTCACTGGTTTTAGAATCTTTCTCTGACATACTATATTTTGAGAACTTCGACCACTATATCTCACTACACTTCCACAGTAACTAACCAGCCCAGAACTTCGACTACTATAACTCATAACACTTCACTTGTTTCAAACAATGAGTGTTTCTCTAACCAGCCCAGAACTTTGAGTGCTATATCTCACAACACTTTCACAGTAAATAACCATCCTCCATCACCGCAAAATAAAGGAAACTGGAGTAGATCAAACAAGGGAAAGGATAAATCTGTACCACGATCATGCGGCATCACCACTAAAAAAAGAGTGTTTTTTCTACTATCGAATGTACTACAGCTGAGTTTACAAACCGGAAAAAACTATATCAAATATGATCCAATTTTTTTGAAATTTTGTAACATAAAGCATGATCAAATGTTTGATGTTGTTGCAAAATCTCATCCACAGAGAACATTCGAGGACCTCTCGACCAAAAAAAAATCTTGTACTCAGAAATGCAGAAAACATTGACGAATGATTTTGTTGTTTTTGGTGAGAGCACCTCGAATGTTAGCTGTGGCTGAGATTTTGCAAGTGTCTAAAACATTTGATCATGTTTGATGTGCCCAAGGACAGATATCATTTTATAACTTTTGCAGTTTATTGCTGTATGAAACAACTATTAGGACATCTAGCATAGCACGTTAAGATGCCTTTCAGTCTTCACACACGAACCCAGTATGAGCTAAAAAAGCTTGTAATAATTCCTGAGACCAGAGTAAACGAATCAAAACAACAAAAAAGAAGCAAATTTTATCTGATTTCTATACCCAAGCGTTTGAGTTCTCTAACATTTTGGCTTCCTCCAATATAGAAGCACTTCCTGCAAAGTTTTTGCATACATCTTATTTTGATATAATGCATCCTATCTCGGCAAAACTGTAGTACATAACTATTGATGGAATTTAAGCCACATAGAACAGGATAAGCATCTCTAAACTCTATAAGATCATAAGTTGTAAGACTTGTCAATAGAAGGATCAAATACTAAAATTTGTCCGTCCATAGATGTTCCTAGTTTTACCTGAACTAGAAACAGATTGGTACTGCTCCTAAGGTAAACAAAATAACTATAGGTCTTGTACTTACACATGAACTCTTGGAGTGCCTCTCCTTCATATTCATTTGTGTCGGGACGTACAAAGTAACACAGGAAACAACATCAAATCGAGCAAGATAGGTATGATCAGCTCTCTGAAAGCGGAACCATCTATTGTTCTGTAAGATAATACTATATGCCACTGTTTCAAGCCTGTACGATAAAACTGAAACTGAACTTTAGGTTTCGCTTCCCAATTGCAAAAGTAAATGTACGACACTCCAAGAAAATAATCGACGCTCCAATGAAATAATAAGGCACTAAACCATTTGTATTGTGGTACATTTTGGTAAAGTTTACACCTGGGAATAAACTGCAAGCAATGTCGGAGATAGCCTTCAAGTATGCAAGTCATTGTTCTCTTGCTTGTCTGAATGATGAGGAGAAGCACCAAATGTCCAAATATGATGTCAAGGAAATTCTAGTAAAAACCAAGCTACCTACTGCTACTTAACTCGTAGAATAATAAAGCAATACATCAACATGATACACATTCAAACCAAGATAGCTAATGGTCTTCTGAAAAATCAAGGTAGCTACAGCCAAGGCTTAGTGCCTGATAAAACATGAAACCCGGAATTGAAAAAGCAAGAAAGTCACATGAGTTAGGTTACCTCATTAGTCATTACTCCAGTCATATACATAGCCACATACGTGTAGGTTAACTGCTGTTCAATAACCAAGGAAATTTCCTCATTCATTTTATTTCATAATTAGCCCCCCTGAAATACATTAATCTCTTCAAGGTTAGTACTGTGGTACACTTCTACCAGAATAAAATGAAACCTAAAGAAAGAAGTGCTACCACTATGTAAACTAATAAAACCAATATATAACAACTTCATAGCAGTACAAGTCTCTCGCTGTTATTTACAGTTAGAAGGTGGTAAAAAATAAAACACACAAGTTCGATTCTTACACCAAGAGGTGGATCTAAATCCTGCAGTTTCAGCAAAAGAAGTGGCATCGCCCCTCATCAGCGATGCTTGATTAAGGTCTGGGAGACCTGGAAATTGATGGCCTTTTGTATAGCAGTTCCTGCTTCTTGATATGCAAGAACATGACATAGAGATGGGGGACTGAGACTTGGGACATGCACTGCGGCGGCTGCCACTGTGAAGTTAATCGAAAGAGACCTCGCCAAAGAGACCGACGGCTATGTCGTTGTACAGCACGCAACCTCGGACTTGACCGCCTCAAGCATCAGGTCGCGGCGTCCGTGGATGCATCGACTCGCATCCTCTGACTCGACTGCATCATGTAGCACGGCCACCTCGTCACCGCCCCTCACCTGCGCCATCTCCTTCGCGGGCAGACTCCACTTGTGGAGCATCACGAGTGCGGGACAAGGCGTCACCGCAACCTGGTCCTGCCTGCTCCCGCATAGCGGGTACGCGTCTCTGTGGGAATCGCCGGCCATGGCGGAAGAAGGGCCAACCATAGGTAGGTGTGCATCCGTTGTGTAGGGAATGGGGGTGGAGGAGTCGAACGGTGGCGGCGCTACCTATCTCTCGTGGAACCCTACACGCGTGAGGAGGATCGAGGGTTGAAAAGAGGAGCGGGTCTCCGGATAACACATTTTTATGTGCCTCCGGATAAGTGCGGCTTATTCATCCACATCAATTACACCATTGACCATGACTACCTTGACCACAGCAGGCACATCATTATGATCGGTCACCTCGACATTGACAAAAGGCATATCCCTACATCTACACATCGGCAACAACTCCAATCAATAGTGTCTGCGTTGTCACTAGTGTCGACGCCACTCCTACTGTGCCCGCGTGAGGGAATAGACAAGAGACAAGGAAGACACCATAAGGGGACGCATTCACTGCTCTAGGTGTCGACCTATCAGCCATTGGATACACAATGATGATAACGCGACGAAGAAGATGACAAAAGCGCGAGACTTCGAATTCAGTTGCAATCGTCTGCTTCACTCCCATTACGACTAAGGAGGTGTTAAAACTTGTGTTTGTATTTTCCAACAAAAACGTACGTACATATAAACCCCTAAAGGAAACTTCACAAGAAAAAAAAAACGTAAGTACTGTACCAAAAAAAGGGCAGTCGGATTCGAACCTCGGATGCAGTTGTATTTATTTACTCCCGTAGAAGAGGGAAGGGCAGCACACAAACCGGAAACCGCGTCCGTTTTGGAATCTAATCGATCGATCGCTACGCTCTTGTATACCTATATAATCAATCTGACCTGCGTACCCAGCAGTGGATCAATCTCACGCCCTGAGATTAGAGAGAAGAAGAACCGCATACATATACGATCTCACGATCGATTGGGTGCGCGCAAGTCGATCTGCAGGGAATCATATCGGTCGACCATGGCGGATCGGCCGGGAGATTCGTGGTAAATTCCTTGCTCCTCCTCCAAGTGCATGCATTTTTTTACGCCTGTTATCATTTGTTTTTTCCTTTTCAATTCAAAAGGGCCCCCACATATTTGCTGTTCCAAGGTTGCTTCGGTTGTTACATACTCCCATCTCCATGCCGTGTCCATGTTATTTGACCTGGATACCATTGGGCCGCCTCCTTCATGTGCCCATGGGCTCCGGTTCCTCCTCCTCCCCCGCCGAATCTGAAAGAAGGCAGGCGGCAAAGCGAGCAGCCCGCCTTACCCGGATCTCCTCAAGCAGCTGCAGCCTTTGCTCCGAAGTGAGCATGATGTAGGTGGTGATCCGGCGATCCGGCGCCTTGGCATGGCAAGCGGCGGACGGAAGTGGAAGTGTCGGCGGCGGAGAAGAGGAAGGGGTAAAAGTGGGGCGGGCTAGGGTTGGGCCGCCGCCGTCCGGGTTGAATAGTCGGCTACCTTCCTCGGGCGGCATGCCGGAGCGGCGCCACGCGGTGCGGGGCGGATGAGGCGCATGTCGGACCAACGGTCTCTCCGTGTCCCCACATGGGCCCGAAACGTAAATCCAACGTTGCGGGCGTGTCCAGGGGGTCCAATATCCGTCTCAGATATGGCCCAGGTATGAGGAGTACCGGCCGAGCGTTTGTGCCGGCTTTGGGGAGCCCGGTTGGGTGGCCAAAAAATGTCCGTGCACTGACCAGGACCGTCCGGGCGTTTGTAACGAGTTTCGAGGTCCGGTTGTAAATGCTGATAACACTTTTTTAAGAGAAGATAGAAACACCCGCCCTCTACTTTCAAAGATGCACACATCCAACTTTATTATATTATTAGTCTACAAAGTCTGACCAAATAAATACATGGATTAATTCAAAGCCACTTTGGATGGCATTTGCTTCATGAAAAACATGATAGTGATTAACAGAAAAGATTTATACTGCTACAAAAGGGTACTTTATTTTGTAAGATTTACATAAACAAGTCTAGTTTATGCGAAAGTGCTCTTGTGAGCTTGAGCGCACAAGCACCTTTGCTACAATAAAATCGAAAAAATATTAAAAAAGTTCAAAAAATCTGAATTTTTTTACAACAAAAATTGATGCCTTTTTCACATGCCTGCAAAATTTCATGGCAAAATGACATTCACGCAGGTCTCGGTGAAAAAACAAAATTGATGCTCCAAAATGCTTCCAAAAACAGTTTTTTCGAGCATGATTTCGTCTTTTTTGCCGAGGCCTCCACAAATGTCATTTCATCACGAAAATTGGCACGCATGTGTAACACACATCCTGTTCGAACAATCAATCTCATACGTACGGTTCTGTGTGAAATTTTGCCAAAGTAGAATTAATCATTGGGTTTGATAGATTGTGCGGACGACTCTGCTTCTGTTGTTCACACTAGTAATTCTGAATCATTGGCATGTTCTGGTTCAGGCACAAGGAGAATTTGCCAGAGGAGCCAAAGCAGCACCATCCTGCTCAAGCCGCAGTCTCATCCGCTGCTTCCAGAGGGAGGTACGCAAGGTAAAAAAAAGACTCTCTCTCTGACTGTTCTCTATTCAATATCATTTTGGGTATGTTGAAATGTGATTGCAGCCTTGCGGAGTTGGTAACTTAAATCCCCTCAGGTTGCCAATATCAAGCCCATTGCAAACTACTGTTTTCATGGTTACTTGAATTTTTCTTCTTGCACTGCCAGCTGCATTGATCATGGGCTAAGGATTGTACTGAACCTATCCGTTCCAGAAAATAATAACATCACAACTGCTCAGAAGCTCTGATTGACAGTAGCAACTGTCATCCACGCCTTACAGCTGTTTAATTCGTGATGTCAAATTTGAATTTGAGATAAACCATGCAAGTTTTTGATTTCCTGTAACCAGTTTCTAACAAACTCTGCACGCATCTCTCAGAGAGACACAGCATCACTTAATAAGAGTAAAAATGGAAAAACAATACTGGTAACTTCAATTTTGAGTGGTAGAGCGTGCCAAATGGTCTTTGATCATTTCTATGACATGATCATAATTTGTTGATGCATCAGGAGTCGAGCTGGGTGGGCTTCCAAGGAGAGGAGTACCCCATGCATCAGGAGCCAAGCTGCTTGTGCTTCAAAGGAGAGGAGCACTCCTGAAGGTGTCAACATGGAGGAACATGGATTTAGGTTTCGGTTCACTTTCCCTCGACCCAAATATGAGTACGGCACCCTGGATTTCAGTGAGGACGATGAAGATGAGTGTTTACCGAGGCAGAGGAAACCTCCGGAGGTAAGGAATGCACTCCGTGAGAAGAGAGTCGCGTTTCGGCAAAAGGCCGCGCGCCTCCATGCCAAGGTAGCTCTGCGTAAATACAACAGAGCAAACAGCACCAAGGTCTCTCTCTCTCTCTCTCTCTCTCTCTCTCTCTCTCTCTCTCTCTCAGTGTGTGTGTGTTAACCCGGAGTTCTATGTTGTGACTGTACATTTTCATCTTTTTTTTTCAGTTTGAGCTGGTGGAGGTACGAGTGATCCGTCAGTTTTGGGAGTTTGGAGGGGGCTGCATCCATTACAACTTCACCGCTAAGCCAGAGGATCAGCATTCTGCTGATGACGACAGCACCAAGCTCTTCTTCTCTGAGGTTGACTCCCCTTTCCATGGCGAGAATGATGTGCTCCTGTGCTGCATTGTTGGGGAAAATGATAATGGTACGTAGTTGCTACAGAGATTCTAATTTATGTATGTATATATATATATATATATATATATATAAATATATATATATATATATGTATATATATATATATAATATATGTGCAATTCATTCTTTTTACTTGTCCTGATTACTTTAATTTCCCAGACCACATCCTGGATAGAAGATGTCCATGCAGTAAACTAGTTGAAACTAGTACAATCCTTGTGATTTTGCATGCCTTTCCTGCTACATGGAGTGAATAGTGTCACCTTCCGCAATTGTAACATCTTGCAAATAGAATGAACTTTAGTTGAAACTGTCAGTTATTTCTCTACATCATATGTCCCTGCTGCTTAATGGATGTAAATATGCATGCTATCTATATTTTCAGAAGTCCAGAGTAGCATGTAATCGTAACGTTTAGGTTAGCTGCAATCTATTTTGTTTATTCGTGTTAATATTTGTCTGACTCTTTTTTTGTGTGTGTCTGTTTTCTAGGGCATTGCTACGGCTGCGAAGGCTTCAAGCCAACCGTTGTTCACCCTAGTAGCCAAGCATATGGCGGCGGTAGTAGTACGTGCATTGATTTTGCTGGTTCAGACGGCAGCTTAGAGAGTGATTAAATACGCAAAAATCTTGCAGTGGCTGAACTCGGTGGTTGGATTTGGCTTGCATGACTAATCTTCCAGTGTATTGCCAAGAAAATTGCACTTCTGGTGGTTAAATGGTTAATGCCTTCCTTAAATATCTTTTAGGGGTATATTTGTAGTGAGTTGGTAAGTAAAATTAGAGCATCTCCAATAAATGGTCCAAAATTTAGCGGTCCAAAACCGGAGATATAAAATTTGAACCGTCAAAAAGTATGTTTTGAAGCTCCGAAAAAAGCTCAACTCCAACAGATGATCCAGATTGATGGTCCAAAAGAGCAACTCCAATAGACGGTCCCAATTCATGGTCCAAAACCGGCCAGCAGCCTTGGGGAATTCCGTCGAACACCTTGTGCGTGCGGTGGAGGAAGATGGCCGCCGGTTGGATTGGCTGCTGCTGACGGCTGCGATCGGCACCAGACGGCGGCGGTAATATAAAGTGAGCTTGGAGGCCGGCCAAGAGGAGCTCGGCGGGCGGCGAAGAATAGTTCGGCAGCCGGGTGGAGGGTTTGGTGCGGCGGTCGGGCGGCCAGCGCAACGGCCGTGGGCAGGCTCATGGCCGGCGGGGAGGAGGTCGGCGGCAGCCTAAGACCCGGCGGAGGCCTACCATGGCTATCGGACCGCCGGAGGCGCCGAATCCCGCGCCGGCTGCCTCTCGTTCGGCGGCGTCCAAGCGGCTGCGAGCCGGCTACCGGCGAGGGAAGCGACGGGGGTGACGACGGCGGAGGGCGGCGGTGGGGATGTGGGGTGGTGGCGGTGCCGACGGCGACGTTTCGGGCGGTCGCGGCGGCGGATTCGGGCCGGCTGGTTTTCGGGCGGCCGGACGGGCGCGGACAGGAAAGGAAATGAAGTGGCGGTTGGGCGTTCGCGGGCGGCGGATGGGTTTGGACATGCACCTCGTGATGTAAATTTGCACCGCGAGGTGTTGTATTTTACATCACGAGGAGGCCGCGGTCCAATTTTTATGCATATGGACCGTCTATTGGAGCAGCGTTTTTTGCCCCAAACGGTCCAAAAGTTAGGTACTTTTACATTTGGACCATTTATTGAAGATGCTCTTAATGTGGACACACAAAGTGAAACCAGAGTTTTCCTCATATGCTGTGTGCTATCGGACAATGTCATATTTTGGTCTCGTGACTTGCTTACCCTTGCAAATGTCCTTTTGGCTTCTTTTATCTATGTGAGTTTTTGTTTGTTTGTGTTTCTCAATGTAATTTCTTGAGATAATTGTTATCTCGTAGAATTGAGTTATTATTTCTGGATGCTCTGTTGTTTTTCGGTGAAGGAAGTTGAGCATTGCTCCGTCGTAAAAGAAGTGTAAAATGTGGGCTTGTGAGAGAGTTCACAACTCCAAAATGTTTCACATCGAGCACCTAGATGACTAGATGGATTCGAGTAATTAGAACAACAATTCATCTAGCGTGACGTAGCCTTGTGCCAGTCAGTGTAGTTTGAACGGCAAAATTCGTCCTCCACAATGCATTGTTTGAATTCTTCTTTGTCTAAATGGATTCTCCACAGATACAGTCCTAATGGCCGAAGGGTTGAACCAAGGGAACTACGGCGCAATAGGGGTGATCATCGGCCAGTTTGCATGTTGACTGTAATGGGCATCCTGTGTTCGTCCCCACTAAGCATCTGCAACGGGCGCGCTAGATATGACACGCTGGGTGATAACTCTGTAGTGTAGTTAATCGGTCGTGGTGTGTCAAGGATGATTCCTCCTTCACCACTCCTGATGAGACTCTGTCGTGCAACACCTCAAGTGTGAACCTCGAGGGTGATTCCTCCTAATTTCACCTTGACGATTACATTGATTGGAATCCTTTGAGGGTGATTCCTCGGGTTTTCCCCCTTGGTGTTCTGGACACACAGTTACCTTGACTTTTACCTCAAGCCCATGTTAAAGTCGGGTCGGCCCCGAGGGTTACCCGTGAGATATGTGAAGTCAGGTTGACCGTGGGGGTACCCGCGACAGTTACTATTATTGCGGGACTAAAGGGACAGGCGGTACCAGCCCGGTAGAGGTGGACCTGAGTTCCCGACAGTCTCTGGGTAGTCGGGTTAACCTGGAGGGTACCCGCGAGATAAAGATGAGGCATGGTCGGGCAGGTAGACCGCCCTAGTGAGAGGGTTGTGCCTGGCCCTTGTCGTATTTCGTCGAGACGGGGCGACGGGGTCACATGATCATGAGTCTCTGCACATCTCCGTGAGCTCCCAATACACTAAGGGTTTGGGTATTTGATATGAGTTGTCCACTGGCCTATACATAGTAACTTCCACGTGGGAACATTTATGGGCACTCGGCGTCGTACATTTCTTCTAAAAGCTCCGTCAGACGTCTAGTTCAGCATTGTGGCACGGTCGGATCATGCCATCCATGATAGAGGTGGCGTTGGTATTCACCCTACACACAACGACCCAGAGTGCAAAGGGCGATGGACCCAAGACCCCGGAGTGCTTAGGATGTAGAGCGGCGGGGACCTCTCTACGGAGCCGAGGTAGGACAATGACGTGTTGATCTTTCGAGGCCGGGCATGACCTAGGAAACTGTGTCCGGCCAGAGTAATCAAGTGTGTTGGGTAATGTGCTGCAGCCCTGCAGGGAAGCTATCTATTCGAATAGCCGTGTCCATGGTAATTGACGATCGAAGTTGTATCCCGACCTATTACAACTATAAATGAATACTTGAGATATGAGATGGATATGTTGATCCAGGATTGCTTTCTCGCAGGTAGTCGAGGAAGGATCTTTGGACGTTAATACTACAACATGCTTTTTAATTATAAAATGCTATTCTGTACTCTTCTACGTGCTGCAAGATGCTTGAAGATGCTAGTCTTCGATAGGCTAGCTAGGTTTTCCCTTCTCTACTGGCATTCTCCAGTTCAATCCACAGATACAACCTCATTCATTTGCTACCAATGCATACCTAGCTTAGATCTGATGTAAGTCTTGCGGGTACTTTGGATGAGTACTCACGGTTTCTTTGCTACCTCTTTTTCCCTTGTATCCGGTTGTTGCGATCAGATGGTGGATCCCAGGGGCCAGCTGCCCCCGTCTAGTACTACTACCACCTCGTTGGAGCCTACTACTACGTGAAGACCGCCGACGACCAGGAGTAGTTAGGAGGTCCCAGGCAAGAGGCCTTGCTTTTTCGATCGTTGTTGGTTTTGTGCTTGCCTTCTTAAGGCAGTTTTGTTTAACTTATGTCTGTACTCAGATATCGTTTCTTCCGCTGCCGCTTCTGTTTCGAGCTTATGTATTCGAGCCCTCAAGGCCCCTGGCTTGTTATATGAAGCATGTATTATTTTATTTTTGTCTAGAGTTGTGTTGTGATCTCTTCCCGTGGATCCCTGATCTTGACCGTACATATTTTGCGTGTATGATTAGTGTACGATTGAATCGGGGCGTCACAAGTTGCTATACATCAATATGCATATTTCCAATTATTTTGTTGCTCGTTCTTTATGGCATGTGAATGATATTTTAGTTTACTTCACTATTTGGACGAAAGTTGCAAGTGTCAGATGATTCATAATCATATGACTCCAAAATCCATCATTATGGAATTTCTTCATGCGGATTTCTCCAATGTGACTAAATGCAGTGTGATACATATGAGGTATTTTTTATGAGCCTTAGCAGTTGAACTGTCTATTCAACCACTTCTGGAAGATAATATTTCTGTAGCAAAGTATTTAGTAACACAGTAGTTTGGTAGTTTTGATAATAGAAGTAACAATAGTAACAATAAAGGTACAGTAACAATAACAGTTTTGTAGTGCATTCTAACAGCAGCAACAACAATAGTAACTTAGTAAAGATCAATATGAGCAAAGTGTAGGCATTGGATCAACGATGGATATTTGTGTTGGATGACATTCATCATATAAGCAGTCAGAACCTAGAGCGACACACAATAGTTTCAATTCATCAATTCAATGTCGGCATGTATTCCATATATAGTCATACATGCTTATAAAGAATTTGAATGACATCATTTGTCCTACCCTCCCGTGGCAGCGAGGTCCATAAGAAAATTTAAGGGATATGAATGCCTCCTTTTAATAGAGAACCGGAACAAAGCATTAACACAGGGTGAATACTTTAACTCCTCGAATTACAGTTTTCCCTAGAGAGTATCGCAATTATTGTCACATTTGGGTCTACGGATTAGAAGAATAACATGTGCATACAACTAGCATATAGGATCAAGAACTCAAATATATTGATGATAACATAGAGGGGCCACATATGAAATCATGACACTCGGACCCTAGTGACAAACATTAAACATAGAAAAGTGATGTCTACTACGCAGCCTTCTTCTTGTAGACTCGTGTTGGACCTCCAAGCGCAGAGTTCTGTAGGACAGTAGCAAATTTCCCTCAAGTAGATGACCTAAGGTTTATCAATCCACGGGAGGCGTAGGATAAAGATGGTCTCTCTCAAACAACCCTGCAACCAAATAACAAAGAGTCTCTTGTGTTCCAACAACCCAATACAATGGTAAATTTATAGGTGCACTAGTTCGGTGAAGAGATGGTGTACAAGTGCAATATGGATGGTAGACATAGGTCTTTGTAATATGAAAATATAAAAACAACAAGGTAACTAGTAACAAAAGTGAGCAAAAACGGTATTGCAATGCTTAGAAATAAGGCCTAGGGTTCATACTTTCACTAGTGCAAGTTCTCTCAACAAAGATAACATAATTAGATCATATAACAATCCCTCGGCATGCAACAAAGAGTCACTCCAAAGTCACTAATAGCGGAGAACAAACGAAGAGATTATTGTAGGGTATGAAACCACCTCAAAGTTATTCTTTCTGATCAATCTATCGGGCTATTCCTATAAGTATCACAAATAGCCCTTGAGTTTGTACTAAAATAACACCTTAAGACACATATCAACAGAAACCTAATGTCACCTACATACTCCAATGTCACCACAAGTATCCGCGGGTTTGATTATACGATATGCATCACACAATCTCACAAGCATCTATTCAAACCAACATAAAGAACTTCAAATTGTGGCTCAAAGTTTCTATAGGAGAGCCAAGACGAAAACGTGTGCCAACCCCTATGCATAAGTTCACAAGGTCACAAAACCCGCAAGTTGATCAGGAAAACATACATCAAGTGGATCACGTGAATATTCCATTGTCACCACAGATAAGCACATGCAAGACATACATCAAGTGTTCTCAAATCCTTAAAGAATCAATGCGATAAGATAGCTTTAAAGGGGAAACTCAATCCATTACAAGAAGGTAGAGGAGAGAAACATCATAAGATCCAACTATAATAGCAAAGCTCGTGGCACATCAAAATCGTGCCAAATCAAGAACACGAGAGAGAGAGAGAGAGAGAGAGAGAGAGAGAGAGAGAGAGAGAGAGAGATCAAACACATAGTTACTGGTACATACCCTTAGCCCCGTATGAGAACTACTCCCTCGTCATGGAGAGCGTTGGGATGATGAAGATGACCACCGGTGATGATTCCTCCCTCTGGCAGGGTGCCAGAACAGTGTCCGATTGGTTTTTGGTGGTTATAGAGGCTTGCAGTGGCGGAACTCTCAATCTAGGTTTATTTCTGGCGGTTTCTATATTTATAGGAATTTTTGGTGTCGAGAACAAGTCAGGGGGGTTCCACGAGGAGCCCACAAGACCGGAGGGCGTGCCCTGGGGGGGGGGGGCTCCACCCTTGTGGAGGCCTCGTGGCTCTTCTGGCCCAACTCTTTTGCTTCGGAGGCTTCTTCTGGTCCATCAAAAATCACCGTAAATTTTCAGGTCATTTGGACTCCATTTGGTATTCCTTTTCTGCAAAACTCAAAAACAAGGAAAAAATAGAAATTGACACTAGGCTATAGGTTAATAGGTTTGTCCCAAAAATCATATAAAATAACATATAAATGCGTATAAAACGTCCAAGATGGATAATATAATAGCATGTAATAATAAAAAATTATAGATACGTTGGAGACGTATCACAAAGTCATAGTAACATCGATCTCAGAACATAGTGGATACTAGGGATCAAGCCCTTGACTCGATTACATGATAAATCTCATCCAACTCCATCATCGCCCAGCAAGCCTACAGATGAATTATTCACTCCCGGGGGGTGAGCATCATGGAATTATTGATGAAGAAGGGTTGATGATGACGACAACGACGAATCCCCCTCTCCGGATCCTTGAATGGACTCCAGAATTGCCCTCCCGGTGAAGAACAGTAGGTGGTGGTGGCTCCATCGTAAAACGCGATGAAACTTGTTCTCTTATTTGTTTCTCGGGGAAAATGAATTTTATACAGTTGGAATTAGAGCAGATGGAGCCTTGTGAGCCCCACAAGGCACCAGGGCGCACCCTAGGGGGTAGGCGCGCCATGTTGCCTTGTGAGCAACTGGTGTCCCTCTTTTGGTGGATCTTTGTTCCAATATTTTTTATTTACTCAATAAAAAATCTCCGCCAAGTTTCGTCCGATTCTGAAAACTTTTATTTCTACACAAAAACAACACCATGGTAGTTCTGCTGAAAACAACGCCAGTCCGGGTTAGTTTCACTCAAATGATGCAAATTAGAGTACAAAACAAGAGCAAAAGTATATGGAAAAGTAGATACAATGGAGACGTATCAGCGCTGCCCGTGCCTGGCGTGCCAACTGACGGAACAAATTCCCATCAGATCACTCGGTAGGGGTCCAAGCGCAACTGGAAGTCATGGATCGGAGTACACACCAGGGTTTTCGCGAGGTTCGGGCCTCCGGAGAGTGATACCCTACGTCCTGGTAGCTTTGATGATTCATAGTGAAGGGATATCTCGTAATAGGGGTTACAATGGTTTATGAGATTGCTGACGAGAGTTCTCCTATCTGAGAATAGATGATTGATGAGTACGCTAGACCTCCTTTTATATAGAAACGAGATATCTAGGGTTTATATAATATAGATGCGATCTGGTGCGCTGCCATCCTTTAGCCTTGGGCGTCAAGAAGGTCGTCTTGCCTCGTAGGGTTTGCGACGTGTCCTGGACCTGGCGGACCTCATGTGATTGATGAGGCCGGGCTCCTGGTCCTGGGTGTAAGCCACCCCGATACATGACCCTGTCAAGGGGCGTGGGGTGCTTCGTGTTCGCAAGCGCAAGCAGGACTGCAGAAGGCCGAAGCAGAGGAAGACCACCCAAGGGTCATACGTGAACGGATTGGATGGCTGTGCAGACGGTGATTTCTCAGAAATCATCTGGTTGATCCATAGCAGCCGCTTTAACAAATCGTACGTGCCAAACAAGGGCTGGCTCATTGAAACTGGCCGCTGTCAGGGGTGAACTTGCATCCGTGTAGAAAAAAGAGTGAAGTGCACTGTAGGTCCCTAAACTATTCGAGGGGTGTCAACCAGGTCCTCGAACTATGAAAATCGACATGTGGGTCCTCGAACTATTGTAAGTGTCTCAGTCACGTCCAAAACCTGCCCGACCCAGTCTGACCTGCCGTTGACTGTTGCCACGTCGAACAGGGGTAACGGAGGTGGATGGATATTTACAAAAACACCCTGAATCGTTTCAGATCTCCATTCCCCAGTCCTTGCCTCTTCTTCTCCTTATCTCCCGATCTCTCTCACGGCGATTTGGGGGCGGCGGCGCCCTGGCGATTTGGTGTGGCCGCACGGAGACGGCGGCGCCTGCCTAGGCGTCGATGGCTCCGGTACGGCGGCTCCCTGGAGATCCTCCTCCACAGTACGGTATGTTCCTCTCTGTCCCCCCAATCGATTTGTAACTAGGGTTAGGATTTGATCCGAATTGGTTAGGGTTAGGTTTGTGTGCAATAGCAAGAAGCAACAATATGGCTACATGGAAAAAGAACATGGAGGAGATGAAGGAGATGAATCTAGAAGCATGGGCATATTTGGATGGCCTTGCCCCTAACATATGGTGTAGGGCATTTTTCGAAGAATTACCTAAATGTGACGTGTCCTGGACCTGGCGGACCTCATGTGATTGATGAGGCCGGGCTCCTGGTCCTGGGTGTAAGCCACCCCGATACATGACCCTGTCAAGGGGCGTGGGGTGCTTCGTGTTCGCAAGCGCAAGCAGGACTGCAGAAGGCCGAAGCAGAGGAAGACCACCCAAGGGTCATGCGTGAACGGATTGGACGGCTGTGCAGACGGTGATTTCTCAGAAATCATCTGGTTGATCCATAGCAGCCGCTTTAACAAATCGTACGTGCCAAACAAGGGCAGGCTCATTGAAACTGGCCGCTGTCAGGGGTGAACTTGCATCCGTGTAGAAAAAAAGGGGTTTGAACTTGCATATATATGCAGCGGAGTCCTGAATCTTTACGGCCGGATTCAAACGGAAACAACTGTATTTACTCCTGTAGATAGAAGAGGGAGCGCACGAATCGGAAACCGCATCCGTTTTGGAGCCTGTAGTAGGAGGCCGCTTTTATATATGCCTATTGATCTGACCTACCAATCTCACACCTTGAACTGCTGCGTACATACACAATCGTGGAATCAGTCGATCATGGCGGATCAGCCCGGAGATTCGTCGTAAGTTCTTTTGCTCCTCCACAAACTCTGCCCACTCTTATAATCCATCAGCCGGGAGTAGGCAGTTTTTATGTACGTGGATTGCGATGTTCGGGATACAAGTGCGGTTTCTCTTTTTTCTGACCCGCGCCCCATATTTTCAAAAACACAAAATTTATGTTTACTCCAATTCTAACATGATTCGATATGTGTTAGTAGAATTCATAGAAATAAGTCAAAGTTTATGGGTCTATAAAGGAAAAAAGTAGATCCATTTTCACCCACGTATTCATCTTTTTTCTGTAGACCACGGTTCGAGGTATATTCATATCCCTTCTGTTCGGAAATAGGTTTTAATTCAAATTTAAGTAACATGGTGAGTAACTTATTTCTGAACGGAGGAAGTAGAAATTTATACCATCCACATCCGCATTTACTGCAAAAAGAAAACTTCTGAAATTTCTAGGCTCTTAAAGGTGACATTTAAGAAATTAAACACATGGCTCGTTGTAGTCCGGGGTCTAAATTCATCTTTTGCGCGCCTAAGTCTAAGTGGCGTCACAAATTCAACAGCATGGTACAATTAACTTATTTAAGTCCACCATGGGTGTCTTTAGCCAATCCACCACTTTCTGAACCTCCTCTCATTTTTGTCGAAAAAAAGATGGCCTTAGGGCTTTGCATCAAGTGATACACATGATCATATATTATTGACGAGATAAAACCTAACACCAGTACCAAAAAAGCCGCTTATAGAAAAATAAAACCAAAGGCCATCTAAATGGTACTCCCTCTATAAAGAAATACAAGAACGTTTAAATCACTATTTTTTGAATTGTCACATGTATCATGTGGTAGCATTTAGATCACTATTTTAATGATCTGAACGCTACTATATTTCTTTATGGGGGGAGTAATTTGTAATTGTCCGGTTGTACCCCGAGGCGAGAAAACTGATTTGAAAAATAAAAGGTGTCTCGGCTCCTGGCTCCCCGTCGTTCCCCACAAATTTCCCAATTAAATTAAACAAACCCTCGTTCGTCCGCCAACCTCCTCCGTTGTCCCTGTCTTTGGCGGCGCCACCCCACCATGTCTGTGGACGATTGCTTCATCCCATTCCACTCTCCTCTCCAGGAGCCGACTGCCTACGACCGCTGGGGGAAGGGCCCGCAACCCTACTGGTCGCGGCTCGATCTGGACAAGTGTGCAGTGGGAGGCTCGCAAGGGCAAGGGGGCGTCAACAGGCGCATCCTGCGCTTCCTCAACCGCTCTGTCGCCGTCCCCCCAAGGTGCCGAGCAATTTGGTAAAATAGCACGCTTTTCCTCGTACGTTGATAAAATAGCACATCTTTCTTTTTGTTTGATTAAATGGCACACTTTTCCTTCATGGCTAGATAAAATGGCACAAACTGATTTATTTTTTCAATTTTCATGTATGAGCCTACATGTCATAACATTTTGGACGATTTTTGCCCTTCGGTCTTTTTTGCCTTCAACTGGTTCGATCCAACCTCTAGAGATCTGTTTCGATCAAAACAGAGGGAAACGAGCCGGAGCGAGGAAGACGGGCCGCCGCCTCGCCGGCTTCTGTTCAGTGTCCTGTCCACACGCGCCGCCAATTCCATCACCCCTGCCTTGCCGTCCCTCTGCCCCGACGTACTGCCCTCATCCCCCGACGCTTTGTCCCGCCTCTTCTCGTCTCCCGTCGCTCCACCCGTTCTGCCGCCGCCGCCGCCTCAACGCACGAGTGAGTCACACAGGTTTCCTCCCATCTTCTCTATTGATCTCTCTTTGATGCCTCACCGACGTGACAGCAGCTAAAGCTAAGCCATAAACACTAACCAAAGTTGTTAGTGCGCTATCTTCTTCAAGAGCACCACTTCCCAGCTAAAGCTAGCAACTACAGCAGCGAGCAGCCACGGTCAAGTACAGCAACGACCAGCTACAACTAACTACAACAGCGAGCAGCTACAGGCTCCAGCCAGCAAACGCACGCCACGGCCATGGAGCTAACTGGACCGCCACGCGCTGCAGGGGAACTTGAAGTGGCAGCGCCCTTCTTCTCCCACACGGCGAGGAGGCAGCCGGAACGCAGCGTACAGCGGCGCGGTGGCGCCCTTCTCCGGCACGTGTGGGAGCGGCCGGAGCGCGGCGGACGGTGGCGCCTTCGCCACAGCCCACATGAACGGGCGGCGCGCGGTGAGGTGGTGCCTTGGGGTAGGAGGCCCGGCGACGTCACGGCGCTCGGTGAGGAATCACAGCGAGATGGCAGAAAAGAACAAAGGGCAAAGTAGTCCAATGTATTATGACGTGCAGGCTCATACCTGAAAATTGAGAAAAAAGTCAGTTTGTGCCATTTTACCTAGCCATGGAGGAAAAGTGTGCCATTTATAATCAAACAAAAAGAAAGATGTGCTATTTTATCAAGGTACGAGGAAAAGCGTGTTATTTTATCAAATTACTCGAAGGCGCCTACCGCCGCCCCTTGGCCCGCTTCCCAAGCTCTCGAAGCCGTCACAGTACGTCTCGTCCTCCTGTCCGGTGTAGCCATTATCCTGCTTCGATTCGATTCGTTTCGAATTCCACTCACATGTGTCCTATCCGACAACAATCAATCTCCTACGGTTCCGACTGAAATTCCGCGAGAGTAGAATTAATCATTGGGTTCATAGATTGTGTGGACGCCTCTGCTGTAGGAATTC
This sequence comes from Triticum timopheevii, assembly GCA_963921465.1. NCBI lineage: Eukaryota > Viridiplantae > Streptophyta > Magnoliopsida > Poales > Poaceae > Triticum > Triticum timopheevii. Next base: position 628,156,029 of record OY997266.1, on the reverse strand, counting down.
TGAATTATTTGCATGTTCTGGTTCAGGCACAAGGAGAATTTGCCAGAGGAGCCAAAGCAACACCATCCTGCTCAAGCTGCAGTCTCATCCGCTGCTTCCAGGGGGAGGTACGCAAGGTAAAAAGAAAAGACTCTCTCTCTGTTATCATTTTGGTTATGTTGAAATGTGATTGCGGCCTTGCTGGGTCGGTAACTTAAATCCCCTCAGGTTGCCAGTCCATTCCATTGCAAATTACTCCCTCCGTCCCATAATATAAAACGTTTTTTGACACTACAAACATCTTATGGGACGGAGAGAGTACTTTTTTCATGGTTACTTGTATTTTTCTTCTTGCGCTGCTAGCTGAATGGATCATGGGCTAAGAATTGTACTGAACTTATTCGTTCCGGAAAATAGTAATATAACAGCTGTCATCCAAGCCTGGCACCTGTTTAATTCACAATGTCAAATCCGAATTTGAGATAAATTATTCAAGTTTTTGATTTCCTGTAACCGGTTTCTAACAAACTCTGCATGCATCTCTCAGAGACACACCACACTTCATCATAGTAAAATTGGAAAAACAATACTGGTAACTTTATTTTTGAGTGGTAGAGCGTGCTATATTGTCTTTGCTCATTTCTATGACATGATCATAATTTGTCGATGCATTAGGAGTAGGGCTGGGTGGGCTTCCAAGGACAGGAGTACCCCATGCATCAGGAGTCGAGCTGCCTGTGCTTTCAAGGAGAGGAGCACTCCTGAAGGTATCAACATGGAGGAACATGGATTTAGGTTTCAGTTTACTTTCCCTGAACCCGATTATGGGGAGTACGGCACCGATTTCGGTGAGGAAGAGGAGTGTATACCGAGGCAGAGGAAACCTCCGGAAGTAAGGAATGCACTCCGTGAGAAGAGAGTCGCGTTTAGGCAAAAGACTGGGCAGCACCATACAAAGGTAGCCCTGGGAAAGTACAACAGAGCAAACAACACCAAGGTCTCTCCTCTCTCCCTCTCTTGTAAGAGGGTGTGGCCGTGTGGGTGTATTGTGTGTTATCCCAGTGCTCTATCGTAACTGTACTTTTCCATCTAGTTTTTTCAGTTTGAGCTGGTGGAGGTTCCAATGATCCGTGAGTTTTGGGAGTTTGGAGGGGGCTGCATCCATTACAACTTCACGGCTAAGCAAGCAGAGGATCGTCATCATTCTGCTAATGCCGATAGCACCAAGCTCTTCTTCGCTGAGGTCAACTCCGCTTTCCATGGCGAGAAGGATGTGGTTCTATGCTGTATCGTTGGAGAACATGATAATGGTGCGTATTTGCCAGAGAAATTGCTGTTTTCTAATTTCTGTATATATATGCAATTACTTCTTTTTCTTTGTCCCGCCTTACGTATGTGCAATTCCTAAAGAGTACTTTTTGCAGACCAAATCCTGGATATAAGATATCCATGCCATAAACTCATAGAAACTATCAATTCTAGTGATTTTGCATGCCCTTCCTGCTACATAGATAGTGTCTCCTTTGTCAATTGAACAATCCTGCAAATAATATGAACCTTCGTTGGAACTGTCAGTTGTTCTTCTAGATCATATGCCCTGCTGCTTAATGGATGTAAGTATACATGAAGAAGCAATTAAGCAAAAGCGGCATTTTTGAGATGCTCAAACCTGCTTTGTTAGGCTTCCAGTTACTTATATACATGCTATCTATATCAACAGAGTAGCATGTACTCATAAGGTTTGCGTTAGCTGCAATCTATTTTGTTTATTCGTGTTAATATTTGTCTGACTCTTTTTGGGTGTTAGCTGCAATCTATTTTGTTTATTCGTGTTAATATTTGTCTGACTCTGTTTGTGTGTGTCTGTTTTCTAGGGCATTGCTACGGCTGCGAAGGCTTCAAGCCAACCGTTGTTCACCCTAGCAACCAAGCATATGGCGGTGGTAGTAGTACTTGCATTGATTTTGCTGGTTCAGATGGAAGCTCGGAGAGTGATTAAAACACAAAATCTTCCAGTGGTTGAACTCGGTGGTTGGATTTGGTTGCATGCATGGCTAATCTCCCAATGTGTTCTGTCTTGGCTCTTCATGCCAAGATAAATGTACTTTTGGTGGTTAATGCCGTTCTTAAATATCTTTTAGGAGGATATATTTTCAGTGAGTAATTAAGTAAAGTTAAATGTGGACATGGAAATTGAAACCTGAGTTTTTGCTGTATGTTATGTGTTACGGGATAATGTCATATTTTGGTCTCGCAACTTGCTTACCCTAGCAGACATCTTTTTAACTTCTTTTATGTTTGTTAGAAATTTCTTTGTGATTCTCTATGTAATTTCTTGATATACTCATAATCTCGTAGAATTTAATTCTGATTCTTGGTTGTCATGTTGTTCTTCATTTAAGAATGCCCATGTTACTCCACTGTAAAAGAAGTCTTAAATGTGGGTTTACATCATTACCCCTCCTATCATGGATGCTGTCCTACATCATGACTTGTCGAAAAAGGCTTTCACCTTGCTTCATTGTTTATAAAGCAATGACCGAACAATATGCAATGGTAGCCCACACACACATCAATCCTGCTCAAGGTTCCAACTACCATAGAACCACAAATGGCCAAACTAAGATAAGCACAAGAACTAAATGGGCTCTCTTGATCCAGATGATGAGCACATGTCTTCATAGAGGGCCTCGACACACCTCACGACACGGGGCACCGCTCTCAAGGTATGCAGCTAGTGCCGAGTTTGATGCTATAGGATAGCACTTGTTTGAAGGAGGGGCCGATAAAACGACATCTCAACAAATAAGCAAAGCATCCACGAACATCGTCATCGTCCATGAGCAAACTCATGCAAGACTTTTGCCAATGCCCCTACTAACCATAGAGACCAACAGAGCCACCCACCACACACACCCAATGGACCTTGGCAAGTGGATGAAACATCAAATGATCCTCGTGGCATGGCACCAATCTCAACAACCCCTGGTCATGGGATGGCCTTCCAATCAAGAAGCACGTCGTTTAAAAGAAGTTCAGAGCACATTGAGGTAGCAAAATGACGACATGAGGACACCATAGTGAACCTTGGCAACCCTGCACACACAAGGGCACCACATAGTGGGACGCCGAGGAAGGGCGGCCTTGGCAAAGGTGAGGTTATTTTCTGATCTAGAGAGAAGGGGCGCGGAATCAATACCTCCAAGGAGAAGAACACGACGTCAAGATATGTCGGCGTTGCCTCTAATGACCAAAGCCTTACGCAGCTTTCACTGATGCTCCTCCTCCATAGGAACCGACACACAAAACCATGAACGTTGAGGAAAAGCGTGGAGTACGCCACTCCAACAAAAACTCAAGCCCTGGAGGCCCATCAAACCAATCTCGCATGAGAGGAGCATGCCCTGAGATCCTAGCCATACAGACGCTTGTATCCTCTTGATGCTTCATTTTAAGAGAAAAACCCTTTTTTGAAAAAACTATACGGGCAGTTCAATCACGAGCTAACGTCTAGAATATTTATACCCCGTTGCAACGGCACTGTCGTAGTATAGCATAAAGAAACCCGCAAAAAAAATTATATAGTACACACTTTATTATACTATATAAAGCAACAACCGAACAACATACAACGATAGCCGACGCACACATCAACCCAATGCTTGTATCCCTACCCGGATTGATCGTGAAATATTCAATATGAGTTCCTAGTGGATTGTGGATCCATAAGGGTGAGTGAAATCAGAAGAGTTGATCCAAAATCCAATTCCACAAACCCAACACATTGCACCTTTTTCTATCACGAATTAATAAAGCTCGCCGGCGATTGATTACTCGCGACTACGATGATTCCCTCAGCACTTGGACTTGCACCACCTGATCGCCGGTGTCAGCGGGCCTGAAGAGGCAGACGTCGGAGATCCTGAGGCCGTTGTCCCACGCGAAGCCCTCCCAGCCCGCCATGATCATGCCGCCCTTGCTGCCGACCCTCACGGACACCTCCCATCGCCGGTCGCCGCGGCCTGCCACGCTCAGCCCTGCGGTGCACGACTCGGCCCATCCCACGCGGGCACAGAAGGTCTTGGTCAGCTCCATGTACTGCAGATGGAACGGCTGCTCAATGCCCAGCCGGAGCGCCCCATCGTCCGACGACGACGGTACGCAGGAACTCTGAGCGACAAGCTGAATTCTTGTTTCTCCAGGGGTGTTTGCGGATCTGCCACATAGCATATCATATGCTGCCCAATTCTACCGGACTGAGGAGAATAAGTCTGTCGAGAAGCATTTCTGGTCGCAGTATTTGGCGCCGAATTATCCTGTGCCCTTTATCGATCAGATGAATCAGCTGGTCAAACTGCACCAGGCGGCCGAACTAGCCATGAAGGACTTGGTTGTCCGGCTGTGACCCACGGAGCCAATTTCAAGCAGTTACTTTGGACTCGTGAAGCGGATTGTTGGTGCTTGCCCTCGGCTCGATGTCATTAAGCAATCGGTCTGCATAGAGGGTGCACGCATGGCATTTGCCCGTGCAAAGGTGCACTGGGGGAAGCTTGATGCTGAGAAGCTGATGACTGAGGGACCACCGGAGGGTAAGGAGCATCGCAAGCCCGAGTTGTAATATGAGGGTGTCCTGAAAGGAGCCCGCCTTGTGGCGGATTAGTGTACCAAGGACACTATATTTCCCTGAAGGCAGTCGTGCCATTCTTTGTAATGCGGGATAATGGCACTTTTATTATTTATTGCCTGTTTATGTGAACGTTTGTTCTTCCTGTGCAGCTGTTTAGTGTATATAAATCCTGAGAGTTGGCCAGTCGTCGGCTTCTGCCCCCACGTAAAAAGTACGGGGGTGTTCGGAACATACCTGAACACTCTTTATCCCATTGTTGGGTCCTTTTAAGGAAGTGTTCCTCACCACGAACCAGGCAATCAGACTATAGGGCTTTATCACTCTCACTTAGCCATAGGAATTCGAGTATTGTGGGCGCAGCCCCTGGTGTTCGGAAGACCGTACTAGGGGCTCTATCGGTGCCTGATCGGAAGACCGATCCATCGCAATTTGCATTTATAATGGCATTATGCATAATAAATCTTTAAAGATTTTACAGCCTCTCGAACAGCTGACCAGCTCTCGCTGTATTATGACAGTTAGTTTTCGGCTTTCTGTACTGAGGTGCTCATCCGGAAGAACCGGGACACAATCGCAGTAGTTCTCCCAGCGCAACCTTAGCCGATGGAGCGGAACGTAAGGTACCAAAACATGGGAGCCGGGCAAACCCAACTAATGACCCAAGACATGATTCGGAGCTGATGCATATAGTGCTATAAGTTCGGGGTGCCGAGCGACCGAAAAGGTGGTCGGACTTTGTTGCCATATCATAAATACTATGAAGCCCCTGGCATAGTGGGGCATAACACGAGGCGTGGGTGCCGTTTATGACAGAAAGGTGTCAATGAGGAACGATGGCCAGTAAGTGTTATTTAAGTCTACGCATTGTAGTAGAGTGACATGTCTATGCATATGAGTACGGTTTATGATTATAAAAAGAGGTGTTTTTGGCGGAACCTGTCGTGGCCGAACTGGAGGAGGCTATGTGTGGATCTGAAATGTATCCGGACTTCCTCCTTGGGGGGGGGGGGGGGGTTACTTATGTGCTCCTGCCTTGTGCGTCCGAGCTGATTCCACGTCGCTAGTCCTGTTCTGCGCCAAAGTTAGTCTGTAAATACAAATGCTTAAAGGCAGCTGCATGTCCTGTGGTTGAACCGCGGGTGCCTGATCGGAGCCTGGCTGAACCAGGATATCATGCCATAAAGTAGCTCGGACTCCTCAGTTGGTGTCTGGGTAGTTGGCTGCCGAATCAAAATTTGATAAAAAGGCACGACTCGCTATTCCAGCAGTGGTATGATTTCCACTCTAAGGTTGGGGTTCGGCCTTGCCCATAATTGTGACTATGTCACGCGGGACTGGCCTAATGTTGTACCAAGTTGAATCTATCCAACGTGGTTCGTCCCGGTAGTATGTGGTAATTATGGTATAAGGGGACAATGCCGAAGACTTATTCTTCGGCGTGGTATTAGTTTGGTGATCCGAAGACAACCATTAGTATGGTGGGCCAGTTAAACTTGGCCTTTGCACCTTGCATCTTTGAGGAGATGTTATTGATAGTTTTATGCCCGTGGGGGTTCGTGTGATACGGAGGCCCCAAACTATTGGGTTGATAATGGGTGCAATAAAATTGCTATGGTTGATGTTGTCCGAACGGTCGATGTGGTCACAGACGATCGGCCATATTTTTGTACTGTGGGGGGATCTTCCTTTGACCTCACCATGTTTGATCAGTCTTTCGTTGTTTGGAACCTCCCTTCATTGTTTCCGGCCCGCGACCCGCCGTTTTGTTTTGAGGATCCGGCATTCTTATTGGTATGCTTGGCCGCCCTTCTGGGGGGTACCATGAATTTCACATGGTTGATCGAGTATGCTGCTTGGGCCGGATGGGCTTGAGTTTTTCTTTTTCTACTGACCGGACTGGGGGTCGCTGAATTCGACACCAACTTCCCTGACTTGACGTTTATGACGATTGCGCCGAGGCTTGAGGATGCTGCCTCGTGTTTCCTGCGTATTGTCCTGGACCGTGGTGGTATATTGGCGTCGGGGTATGTGCCTTAGGTTCTCCTTCTTAGGTTGAGGTAGCGAATTGTGCCATGTGTGCTCTTTGTCGGGGCGGTCGAGTCCGTATTCCTCAGCGGCCAGGACCTTGGTCCATCTGTCAGTGAGCAAATCTTGGTCAGCTTTGAGCTGTTGTTGCTTCTTTTTCAGGCACCTCGCAGTCGCCATAAGCCGGCGCTTGAAGTGCTCCTTCTCCACGGGGTCCTCAGGCACGCCAAACTCGTCGTCGCCAAGGCTAATCTCATCTTCGGAGGGGGGCATGTAGTTGTCCTCCTCCGGATATCCGTCCGTCGCCTGTTCGTCTGGGCTAACCTGCCCGTCTTCCTGCTCGGCCTGCTCGAAGGCAGGCTGATCGGGGTTGTATGCATCTTCGGCATCATCCGGATTGTTTTTGTCTCCTGTGCTGGTATTGCTGTGGCGGGGCTTGGAGCGGCGCCGACGCCGCCCATGCTTTGCTTTCTTCCCTGAGGGGTTATCCTCCATTGCCTCATCGCCATCGGTTTCCTTCGGAGTGTCCACCATATATATATATATATATATATATATATATCATATGAGGAGGTGGCTGTCCACCGCCCCGTGGGTGGTGGTTCCTGTTCTTCTCCTACATCGTCGTCCATACTGTCGATGTCTTCAGAGTCGAAGTCAAGCACGTCGGTTAAATCATCGATCGTGGCAATGAAGTGGGTGGTGGGTGGGCAACGAATTCCTTCGCCGCCTGCTTCCCACTCGAGCCGGATATAGTTCGGCCAAGAGTCTCCTGACAAAGAGAGAGACTTTAACGAGTTCAGCACGTCGTCAAAGGTCGAGTGCTGGAAGATTCGGCGGGCTCCGTTACCGCAGCGGTGAACTCCATTACCGGAGCCCAACCAGATTCGGCGGGCTCGAGAGTGCGCGGACTGGAACCTACAGGCGGATACCAGTCCGGGGCTCCGGTGTCACAGGCTTCCTTGGGGGTGAAGCCTGTGTTCGGCTCTGCCGCCGATGAGTGTGCGGCCTCCGGGGTGGGTCCCATCCACCCGTCCTCGGGCGACGCAATCTGCTCCGGATTTAGGTCCGGGGCTCCTGCAGCGGCGATATCCGGAGCATTGTCTGACAGCATGTCTAAGCCGTGCTCATCGTGACTGTCCGGCGCTCCTGGCGCAGGCCCGAATCCATTGAAGATCATAACGGCCGTGTAGTTCAGGTTTCCGAACCTGACCTGGTGGCCAGGGGCGTAGCTGTCGATCTTCTCCAAATGGCAAGGCGAATTGGCCCGCAGTGCGAAGCCGCCGAACACGAAGATCTGTCCGGGGAGAAAAGTCTCACCCTGGACCGTGTTGTTGTTGATGATTGAAGGAGCCATCAAGCCTTGCGGCAACGACACAGAGGAACTCTCAATGAAAGCACCAATGTCGGTGTCAAAACCGGCGGATCTCGGGTAGGGGGTCCCGATCTGTGCGTCTAAGGCTGATGATAACAGGAGGCAAGGGACACAATGTTTTACCCAGGTTCAGGCCCTCACGATGGAGGTAAAACCCTACTTCCTGCTTGATTGATATTGATGATATGAGTGTTACAAGAGTTGATCTACCACGAGATCGTAGAGGCTAAACCCTAGGAGCTAGCCTATGATGATTATGATTGTTCCTCAGATCGTAGAGGCTAAACCCTAGGAGCTAGCCAATGATGATTATGATTGTTCCTCAGATCATAGAGGCTAAACCCTAGGAGCTAGCCTATGATGATTATGATTGTACCTCTAAGGACTAAATCCTCCAGTTTATATAGACACCGGAGAGGGCTAGGGTTTACATGGAGTCGGTTACAAACATGGAAATATAATATCTGGATCGCCAAGCTTGTCTTCGACGCAAAGGAGAGTCCCATCCAGACACGGGACAATGTCTTGAGTCTTGTATCTTCATGGTCCAACAGTCCGGCCAAAGTATATAGTCCGGCTGTCCGGATACCCCCTTATCCAGGACTCCCTCAGTGGTGCCCACCCGTGCCCGAGGTTTAGGTGTTAGGATGCTGAAGGCTTGTTAACACAGTGTGAAAAGCTGCAACACATGGAAAATGTAGATATGGTGATTGTGACATTGTCCCACTGAGGAAGAAAGTCAGCGACTTAGATCCATGGTTAGGAGTGGGTGAGTGATCATGAAATCAAGCAACAAGTCACATGAGATATGTGATAATGGTGCGGGAGCAGGCAAGCAGGAGCTAGAATGACCAAGTAGAGTGAACGACCACTTAAACAAAATACTTGCAGAAATATTTGAAATGAATTCTATTAATGTAAGATTCTTCTGAACAAAATAGGACCGGGGGAGGAGGATGCATCACAAGAGAACTAATAGGCCGGTCATTCGGGACGAGTGGAATTAATCGACCTTTAAATTAAATCAAGGTAGTTTTTCAGAAGTTAATCACTAAACCACTTGCGTCTCTGAAATCTTCTGGACATGGGAACACAATGTTGCATCTTATGAGACGTTTGCACTTCTAAGGTATCATTACTGCAAAAAAGGTACGAGATGGTTGATGGGTTGTGTGAGGAGTTTGATAGAGAATGCATGATGAGTAAGTTGATGTAGTACATCAGTTACAATGATTAACAAGGAGAAAGAGGGTCGCCTTATTGCAACCCATTTATACTAGGGATCCAAGGTCCTGCCAGACATTCAGAAGGACGGTCGGTCCCTACATTGTTAGGATATATCTAATCAATGCACACATGCCATCTTCAAAGACATTATGGTGTGGATTGTGGAGAAGGGCATCCAGGCATTTGGATCCGGAGGATCTATTTTTAAGTCAAGTTTTATTAAGGTGGTTGATACCTTGATTTACTAGTGGTGGTTTAACATATCTCGTACACCAAAAAAGAACTAGTTCGGACTCCATGGACATGTAGTGGTGTGATAGATTGTAATTAATGTGTTAGGACTTTTGCAATGGTTTTGGCACGGCAATTCTCGATGGACATATGTATGAAAACTTTTGGAGTGCTCATTGTTGACTTAGGTTCTATTACAACATATGCTTGGTTCAGACTAGAGGTGACGGGGTTTTTGGCTTTTTCGTGAGAGGACTGCCACTTTAATGTTTTGTTTGGTGAAGCTCTAGTATCTTTATTTTGTAAAACCTATGCTAGAAGCTGCTAAGCTAGGAGATAGACTTGAATTTCATGACTAACAAGTCAATAAAAGTTTCTTTTTCAGAGAAGGGTTGGTCCATGTTCCTTGGTTAGGACATGGGTTGTGGATACATATGTCATAGAGACAAAAAGTCCATGATATGGAGGTGGTGCCTATGAGAGAGAGTGGTAAGAAATTATAATTTCCATTTTTTCTCATGTCAGAAAAAATAAATCACATTTAGCTCATTCATTGTTATTTAATGCTATGTAATATGTAAGAAGCCAAAAGAAACATGAAAATATCTTTTGTTTTCACCCCCTTCAATAAAAGCCCTTAATTTGGTACAATATGGAAATAAACCATTGTGTAGTTATTTGCCCTCAGATTTGCGGGGGGAAAGAATTTGTGCCGTTTTTAAGTGTGAGGTGCTATCGCTTGAGGGAAGCAACCAGAGCAGGCACAATGTTTCAATGACGATCCATAGTATCTGTTAAACCTTCTCAAAAGAAAAGGCCAATCCTATTTCTTCTTTGGAGGGTTCGGCTGGGCATCATTGTTCTTTCCCAAATGATAAAAGTTTAGGAGGCAATGGTTGTACTTTGGAAGAAAAAATGATCCCAAAATTCCTTTACAAATTCCCAACCATAGTTATTTAATTTTACTGTAATTTGCGAGAAGAGTAGTCATGGAAATATGTTTTATTTTTATCTCCTTTTGTGCATATGTGACTTTTGCTTCGTTGCTTCCAATAGGAAATACTTCTTTAATTGTTCGTTGAAGGATTTGCATCACAATGCACCTAGGAGCTAATTCATGATTGGATAGTAACCTTATTTCCTCAATTTAACCTATTGCGTCCACGCCTGTGGGGGCAGGAGAGTTATTTGCCATGTTTCAGCACAAGACATGGCCGCTTGATGGCGGCAATTATAGAAGCATCATGTTTGAATGGTGATGGACTAAATTTTAGGCCGTTGGATTATTGAGGAGTGATGGTTCCAAGCGTTTCACAGCGGGAAGGAGGGTGCTACTAGAGTCAAGCATGCATAACTAGTGGGATATTATTGAAAACAAATCTAGTTGCGGAAGTAATGATTGAAGTTTTTAATTTGTATCCAAAAATCCTTCACAGTGTTTGAAACATATTTATTTATTTTGACGTAATTTGCAAGAAGCATAGGCAGGAAATATTTTCTGTTTTTGTCTCCATCAGTGTCACCATTGAGTTCTTCTTCTTTTTTCTTGTAGACTACATTTGTCTTGTTCGTTCAAGGGTTTGGATGACAGCACGCCATAATTGGATATTAGGTCTAGGATGGAGATCACCACTTTGCCATTATTCTTCATGGCATTTGTGCGCCGAGTGGGGGGGGGGGGGGGGGGGGGGGGAGGAGGGGTATGGCCATCTTTCGAGCAGAAGGCACGACCAATTGATGGCAACATTTGGAGTAGGTGGGATGCTTGAGAGATGACAGGCCAAATTCCAGTCTATTTGGATTGTGGCCCGTGAGTTGAGTGAAGGGTCCCAACCTTTTCAAATAGGAAAACCATGGGAAGAGGGGCGGTTGTAGGGCGTCGGTAAGAAGTTAAAGTCTCTAATATTTTTCATGTGGGAAGAATTCAATGCCATTTAGCTCAATCAAACTTATTTTATATTAGTTAATCTACGAGAACCATAGCAGGCATGGAAAATATCTTGTCTTTTTTTCCCTTCAGGTGGCAGCCTTGACTTTTCTTCATTGTTTCTGATAATAACATGCCTAAGAGCTAATTTATGAGTTGGTAGGAACCTAATTTTCACAAATTGGACATAACCACTTTGCAGTTATTCCCACTGCTGTTTGCCTGGGAGGTGGCTGGGTGAGGATATGCGCCATGTATTGGTTGCAAGTCATGTAGAGCAGACACGACATTTGAATGATGATGGGCCAAGTCAGAGGCCGTTGGATTATTCGGCTGCGGCACGAGTGAATGGCTCAAGTGTTTTCAAAGCAAAAAAAAGCGCGAAAGGGGAAACGGTGAAGTTAGAGCAGTAATAGTTAAAATATGGCGAAAAAATACCCCAAATGTCGTTTACAATATTAGTAAAGCCATAGTACATGAACTCAATTTTTTTTTTGCAGAAACATAGAACATAAACTTTACATTGATTACGTTAATGTAAGCCATATCTTTACATTGATTACATTGATATCTGCCATATACGATGAAATCTGTTTACCAAATCTAGCTAGCACACACACTGTAGCATCATATATATGTAAATCTTGTATCAACATCAACAACTTTCTGAAAAAAAACATGGCTTACTCCATCTGTAGTTTCTTCGTTCAAGCTTACCATCACGTTTTTATGTCAAGGAATTATTATGCTCGCACCACGTTTCAGGCTTTTCAGCTTAGGAATTAATTACTCCGATGCGGCGCTCACTCGGCCTGAATCCTGGCGGCGCACCCCGGAATCCCCCTGCAAACTGCAGAAAAAGGCACGTGCTTGCAACAAAAGGAGAAAGGTCCTCTCGCCGTTACACTCAACTGTATCCCTCTCGCAGTCTCGCTCCTCCTCCTCACCCCATCGCCGAGACGCCCCACGCTCCCACAGATTCGCCACCACCACCACCTCTCCTCCTCCTCCGCGACCTGGTAAGCTCACCCTCCGAAGCATCTCGCCGTCGTGAAGAACACCACGTCCGCGCAGTCCTCTCCTCGCTAACGATACTGTCCCGCCAGGACGGATTGTCCCGTTCCCTACCTTTGTCGAATTTTTTGTCTCTGCCGGAGGGGCTGTTTCAGATCTGCGGCGTCCTCCTTCCTCGTACTCGCTGGTTCGGCCCTGATGGCTTTTGGTTGGTTCTCGCATCTTGGTGCTCTCGTTTGGTTCTTGAGTAGGCTTCCTGATCTGGGTTTTCGCTCCCACTAACCAGCTTGCGTTGATCCAAGATCTAGGCAGTCCGCCATATCTCAGTTCATGTTCCCACCCCTTCTCCCAGCAATCTCGCTCAGATCTCATTTCTTCCTCTAGTTTTGTTTGAGCTGCAAGTTCTTTCCTCTCAGGTCAGGGAAAGCTTGCACATGTGTCTTCATCTCGGTGTATTTTTTTTCCGTCAAATTTTATCGTGATCGCTGGGTTTTATATTTCCATACCTTTGATACAGATGTACTCCTTTATGGTGATCTTGCCATATACATTGGCAATTTATTACCTCGTAATAAATGTTGATTACCTGGATTTTTTTTCATGGTATAGAAAAGCACTTTCATACTGTTAATATAAGTCGCCATGAAATTCTGAATATGCTATTTCAAGCCTTCCACTGTGTGGATTAAGCAAATAATTTTACCACACAGGGTAATTCATCATTGTTCCTGAAACAAGTGGACATACAACTTGTATGGTCGGTCCAGGATCGGAAGGATCAGGGATGGAAGGGTGCAGTGAGGACAGATGTTGGGAGGACCTAGCACGAGATGCCCTAGGCCTCATCTTCTGCAAACTGTCCCTTCAGGAGATCCTCACTGTGGTTCCGGGGGTTTGCAAACCCTGGAGCCGGGTAGTTTCAGGGGGCGACTGCTGGCAGGACATCGACATTCAGTAGTGGAGCCAGCAGAGCGAGCCTGACAAAATCACCAGGATGGTTCATATGCTCCTCTCTCGCAGCGCTGGCTCGTGCCACCGCCTTAGCGTGTCCAGGCTTCCAAACGACTCATTGTTCGCCTTCATCGCGGACCAGTAAGTAGTCTTCTTTAGTCAAAATCATTTTTATGTTGGTGATGTTGGGGAACGTTGCAGAAAATTAAAATTTTTCCTACGGCTTCACCAAGATCCATCTATGAGTTCATCTAAGCAACGAGTCATGGGAGAGAGTTTGCATCTACATACCACTTGTAGATCGCGTGCGGAAGCTTGCAAGGTGATGATGTAGTCGTACTCGAACGTGATTCAGATCACCGATGCCAAGTGCTGAACGGACAGCACCTCCGCGTTCAACACACGTACGGCACGGGTGACGTCCCCTCCGTCTTGATCCAGCAAGGAGGAAGGGGAGGTTGAGGAAGACAGCTCCACCGGCAGCACGACGGCGTGGTGATGGTGGAGAAGCAGTACTCCGACAGGGCTTCGCTGAGCACACAACGGAGGAGGAGAGGTGTTGGGGAGGGAGAAGGAGGCAACCAAAGGCCAAGGACTCAAGGTTATGAGGTCCCTCCTCTCCCCCACTATATATAGGAGGGCCAAGGGGGGGTGGCCGGCCCTAGGAGATCCAATCTCCTAGGGGGGCGGCGGCCAAGGGGGGTTTCCCTCCCCCCCAAGGCACCTAGGAGGTGCCTTCCCCTCCTAGGACTCTTCCCCCTTGAACCCTAGGCGCATGGGCCTATGTGGGGCTGGTGCCCTTGGCCCATGCAGGCCAAGGCGCACCCCCTACAGCCCATGTGGCCCCCCGGGGCAGGTGGCCCCACCCGGTGGGCCCCCGGGACCCCTCCGGTGGTCCCGGTACAATACCGATAACCCCGAAACTTGTCCCGATGCCCGAAACAGGACTTCCCATATATAAATCTTTACCTCCGGACCATTCCGGAACTCCTCGTGACGTCCGGGATCTCATCCGGGACTCCGAACAACATTCGGTAGTCACATACTTGACTTCCTACTAACCCTAGCGTCACCGAACCTTAAGTGTGTAGACCCTACGGGTTCGGGAGACACGCAGACATGACCGAGACGACTCTCGGGCAATAACCAACAGCGGGGTCTGGATATCCATGTTGGCTCCCACATGCTCCTCGATGATTTCATCGGTTGAACCACGATGTCGAGGATTCGATCAAACCCTGTATACAATTCCCTTTGTCAATCGGTACGTTACTTGCCCGAGATTCGATCGTCGGTATCCCAATACCTTGTTCAGTCTCGTTACCCGGCAAGTCACTTTACTCGTACCGTAATGCATGATCCCGTGGCCAACACCTTGGTCACATTGAGCTCATTATGATGATGCATTACCGAGTGGGCCCAGAGATACCTCTCCGTTATACGGAGTGACAAATCCCAGTCTCGATCCGTGTCAACCCAACAGATACTTTCGGAGATACCTGTAATGCACCTTTATAGTCACCCAGTTACGTTGTGACGTTTGATACACCCAAGGCACTCCTACGGTAACCGGGAGTTACACGATCTCATGGTCGAAGGAATAGATACTTGACATTGGCAAAGCTTCTAGCAAACGAACTATACGATCTTTTATGCTATGCTTATGATTGGGTCTTGTCCATCACATCATTCTCCTAATGATGTGATCCCGTTATCAACGACATCCTATGTCCATAGTCAGGAAACCATGACTATCTATTGATCATAACGAGCTAGTCAACTAGAGGCTCACTAGGGACTCATTGGGTCTAAGTGTTCACACGTGTATTACGATTTCCGGATAATACAGTTATAGCATGAACAAAAGACAATTATCATGAACATTGAAATATAATAATCCTTTTATTATTGCCTCTAGGGCATATTTCCAACAGTCTCCCACTTGCACTAGAGTCACCAATCTAGTTACATTGTGATGAATTGAACACCCATAGAGTTCTGGTGTTGATCATGTTTTGCACGCGAGAGAGGTTTAGTCAACGGATCTGCGACATTCAGATCCGTGTGCACTTTGCAAATCTCTATGTCTCCATCTTGAACATTTTCACGGATGGAGTTGAAACGACGCTTGATGTGCCTGGTCTTCTTGTGAAACCTGGGCTCCTTGGCAAGGGCAATAGCTCCAGTGTTGTCACAGAAGAGTTTGATCGGCCCCGACGCATTGGGTATGACTCCTAGGTCGGTGATGAACTCCTTCATCCAAATCGCTTCATGCGCTGCCTCCGAGGCTGCCATGTACTCCGCTTCACATGTAGATCCCGCCACGACGCTCTGCTTGCAGCTGCACCAGCTTACTGCTCCACCATTCAACATATACACGTATCCGGTTTGTGACTTAGAGTCATCCAGATCTGAGTCGAAGCTAGCGTCGACGTAACCCTTTACGATGAGCTCTTCATCTCCTCCATAAACGAGAAACATGTCCTTTGTCCTTTTCAGGTACTTCAGGATATTCTTGACCGCTGTCCAGTGTTCCTTGCCGGGGTTACTTTGGTATCTTGCAACCAAACTTACGGCAAAGTTTACATCGGGTCTGGTACACAGCATGGCATACATAATAGATCCTATGGCTGAAGCATAGGGGATGACACTCATCTCTTCTTTATCTTTTGCCGTGGTCGGTGACTGAGCCGAGCTCAATCTCACACCTTGTAACATAGGCAAGAACCCCTTCTTGGACTGATCCATTTTGAACCTCTTCAAAATCTTATCAAGGTATGTGCTTTGTGAAAGACCTATGAGGCGTCTCGATCTATCTCTATAGATCTTGATGCCTAATATATAAGCAGCTTCTCCAAGGTCCTTCATTGAAAAACACTTGTTCAAGTAGGCCTTAATGCTGTCCAGGAGTTTCGTATCATTTCCCATCAAGAGTATGTCATCTACATATAATAGGAGAAATGCTACAGAGCTCCCACTCACTTTCTTGTAAACGCAGGCTTCTCCATAAGTCTGCGTAAACCCAAACGCTTTGATCATCTCATCAAAGCGAATGTTCCAACTCCGAGATGCCTGCACCAGTCCATAAATGGATCGCTGGAGCTTGCATACTTTGTTAGCGTTATGAGGAACGACAAAACCTTCCGGCTGCATCATATACAGCTCTTCCTTAAGATGTCCATTAAGGAATGCCGTTTTGACGTCCATCTGCCATATCTCATAATCATAGTATGCGGCAATTGCTAACATGATTCGGACGGACTTAAGCTTCGCCACGGGAGAGAATGTCTCGTCGTAGTCAATCCCTTGAACTTGTCGATAACCCTTAGCGACAAGTCGAGCTTTATAGATGGTAACATTACCATCCGTGTCCGTCTTCTTCTTAAAAATCCATTTATTTTCTATCGCTCGCCGATCATCGGGCAAGTCTGTCAAAGTCCATACTTTGTTTTCATACATGGATTCTATCTCGGATTTCATGGCCTCAAGCCATTTGTTGGAATCCGGGCCCGCCATTGCCTCTTCATAGTTCGAAGGTTCATTGTTGTCTAGCAACATGATTTCCATGACAGGGTTGCCGTACCACTCTGGTGCGGAACGTGTCCTTGTGGACCTTCGAAGTTCAGTAGCAACTAGATCTGAAGTACCTTGATCATCATCAACATTTTCCTCTTCAGTTGGTGTGGGCATTACAGGAATGGTTTCCTGCGCTGCACCACTTTCCCGTTCGAGAGGTAGTACTTCATCGAGTTCTACTTTCCTCCCACTTACTTCTTTCGAGAGAAACTCTTTCTCCAGAAAGCATCCGTTCTTGGCAACAAAGATCTTGCCTTCGGATCTTAAGTAGAAGGTATACCCGACAGTTTCCTTAGGGTATCCTACGAATACGCATTTTTCCGACTTGGGTTCGAGCTTTTCAGGTTGAAGTTTCTTGACATAAGCATCGCATCCCCAAACTTTTAGAAACGACAGCTTAGGTTTCTTCCCAAACCATAATTCATACGGTGTCGTCTCAACGGATTTAGACGGTGCCCTATTTAAAGTGAATGTAGCTGTCTCTAGAGCGTATCCCCAAAATGATAGCGGTAAATCGGTAAGAGACATCATAGACCGCACCATATCCAATAGAGTGCGATTACGATGTTCGGACACACCGTTTCGCTGAGGTGTTCCAGGCGGCGTGAGTTGTGAAACGATTCCACATTTTCTTAAGTGTGTACCAAATTCGTGACTTAAGTATTCGCCCCCACGATCTGATCGTAGGAACTTTATCTTACGGTCACGTTGATTCTCTACCTTACTCTGAAATTCCTTGAACTTTTCAAAGGTCTCAGACTTGTGTTTCATTAAGTAGACATACCCATATCTACTCAAGTCGTCAGTGAGAGTGAGAACATAACGATATCCTCCGCGAGCCTCAACGCTCATTGGACCGCACACATCGGTATGTATGATTTCCAACAAGTTGGTTGCTCGCTCCATTGTTTCGGAGAACGGAGTCTTGGTCATTTTGCCTAAGAGGCAAGGTTCGCATGTGTCAAATGATTCATAATCAAGAGACTCTAAAAGTCCATCAGCATGGAGCTTCTTCATGCGCTTGACACCAATGTGACCAAGGCGGCAGTGCCACAAGTATGTGGGACTATCGTTATCAACTTTACATCTTTTGGCATCCACACTATGAACATGTGTAATATTACGCTCGAGATTCATCAAGAATAAACCATTGACCATCGGAGCATGACCATAAAACATATCTCTCATATAAATCGAACAACCATTATTCTCAGACTTAAATGAGTAGCCATCTCGTATTAAACGAGATCCAGATACAATGTTCATGCTCAAACTTGGCACTAAATAACAATTGTTGAGGTTTAAAACTAATCCCGTAGGTAAATGTAGAGGCAGCGTGCCGACGGCGATCACATCGACCCTGGAACCATTCCCGACGCGCATCGTCACCTCGTCCTTCGCCAGTCTCCGTTTATTCCGCAGCTCCTGCTGTGAGTTACATATGTGAGCAACGGCACCGGTATCAAATACCCAGGAGTTACTTCGAGTACTGGTAAGGTACACATCAATTACATGTATATCAAATATACCTTTGGTGTTGCCGGCCTTCTTATCCGCTAAGTATTTGGGGCAGTTCCGCTTCCAGTGCCCCTTCCCCTTGCAATAAAAGCACTCAGTCTCAGGCTTGGGTCCAATCTTTGACTTCTTCCCGGCAACAGGCTTACCGGGCGCGGCAACATCTTTGCCGTCCTTCTTGAAGTTCTTCTTACCCTTGCCCTTCTTGAACTTAGTGGTCTTATTGACCATCAACACTTGATGTTCTTTCTTGATTTCAGCCTCTGCTGACTTCAGCATCGAGAACACTTCAGGAATGGTCTTTACCATCCCCTGCATGTTGTAGTTCATCACAAAGCTCTTGTAGCTTGGTGGGAGCGACTGGAGGATTCTGTCAATGACCGCCTCATCTGGGAGGTTAATGTTCAACTGGGTCATACGAGCGTGCAACCCAGACATCTTCAGGATGTGTTCACTGACAGAATTGTTCTCCTCCATCTTACAACTGTAGAACTTGTCGGAGACATCATATCTCTCGACCCGGGCATGAGCTTGGAAAACTAGTTTCAGCTCTTCGAACATCTCATATGCTCCGTGATGCTCAAAACGCTTTTGGAGCCCCGGTTCTAAGCTGTAAAGCATGCCGCACTGAACGAGGGAGTAATCATCAGCACGAGTTTGCCAAGCGTTCATAACGTCTTGGTTCTCTGGGACGGGAGCGGCACCTAGCGGTCCTTCTAGGACATATTGCTTCCTGGCAGCTATGAGGATGATCCTCAGGTTTCGGACCCAGTCCGTATAGTTGCTGCCATCATCTTTCAGCTTGGTTTTCTCTAGGAACGCGTTGAAGTTCATGTTGACATTAGCGTTGGCCATTGATCTACAATACATATTTGCAAAGGTTTTAGACTAAGTTCATGATAATAAAGTTCTTAATCAAAATTATGAACTCCCACTTAGATTAGACATCCCTCTAGTCATCTAAGTGTTACACGATCCGAGTCGACTAGCCCGTGTCCGATCATCACGTGAGACGGACTAGTCATCGTCGGTGAACATCTTTATGTTGATCGTATCTTCCATACGACTCGTGTTCGACCTTTCGGTCTCCGTGTTCCGAGGCCATGTCTGCACATGCTAGGCTCGTCAAGTTAACCCTAAGTGTTTTCGCTGTGTAAAACTGTCTTACACCCGTTGTATGTGAACGTAAGGATCCATCACACCCGATCATCACGTGGTGCTTAGAAACGACGAACTGTAGCAACGGTGCACAGTTAGGGGAGAACACTTCTTGAAATTTTGTAAGGGATCATCTTATTTACTACCGTCGTCCTAAGTAAACAAGATGCATAAACATAATAAACATCACATGCAATTATATGGTTGTGACATGATATGGCCAATATCATCAAGCTCCATTGATCTCCATCTTCGGGGCTCCATGATCATCTTGTCACCGGCTTGACACCATGATCTCCATCATCATGATCTCCATCATCGTGTCTTCATGAAGTTGTCACGCCAACGACTACTTCTACTTCTATGACTAACGCGTTTAGTAATGAAGTAAAGTAGTTTACATGGCGTTCTTCAATGACACGCAGGTCATACAAAAAATAAAGACAACTCCTATGGCTCCTGCCGGTTGTCATACTCATCGACATGCAAGTCGTGAATCCTATTACAAGAACATGATCTCATACATCACAATTCAACATTCATCACAACTTCTGGCCATATCACATCACATGATCAATCGCTGCAAAAACAAGTTAGACGTCCTCTAGTTGTTGTTGCATTTTTTTACGTGGCTGCGATTGGGTTCTAGTAAGAACGTTTTCTTACCTACGAATCACCACAACGTGATTTTTGTCAACTTCTATTTACCCTTCATAAGGGCCCTGTTCATCGATTCCGCTCCAACTAAAGTGGGAGAGACAGACACCCGCCAGCCACCTTATGCAACTAGTGCATGTCAGTCGGTGGAACCGGTCTCACGTAAGCGTACGTGTAAGGTTGGTCCGGGCCGCTTCATCCCACAATACCGTTGAGCAAGAAAAGACTAGTAGAGGCAAGTAAGATGACAAGATCAACGCCCACAACAAATTGTGTTCTACTCGTGCATTAGAGAACTACGCATAGACCTAGCTCATGATGCCACTGCTGGGGAACGTTGCAGAAAATTAAAATTTTTCCTACGGCTTCACCAAGATCCATCTATGAGTTCATCTAAGCAACGAGTCATGGGAGAGAGTTTGCATCTACATACCACTTGTAGATCGCGTGCGGAAGCTTGCAAGGTGATGATGTAGTCGTACTCGAACGTGATTCAGATCACCGATGCCAAGTGCTGAACGGACAGCACCTCCGCGTTCAACACACGTACGGCACGGGTGACGTCCCCTCCGTCTTGATCCAGCAAGGAGGAAGGGGAGGTTGAGGAAGACAGCTCCACCGGCAGCACGACGGCGTGGTGATGGTGGAGAAGCAGTACTCCGACAGGGCTTCGCTGAGCACACAACGGAGGAGGAGAGGTGTTGGGGAGGGAGAAGGAGGCAACCAAAGGCCAAGGACTCAAGGTTATGAGGTCCCTCCTCTCCCCCACTATATATAGGAGGGCCAAGGGGGGGTGGCCGGCCCTAGGAGATCCAATCTCCTAGGGGGGCGGCGGCCAAGGGGGGTTTCCCTCCCCCCCAAGGCACCTAGGAGGTGCCTTCCCCTCCTAGGACTCTTCCCCCTTGAACCCTAGGCGCATGGGCCTATGTGGGGCTGGTGCCCTTGGCCCATGCAGGCCAAGGCGCACCCCCTACAGCCCATGTGGCCCCCCGGGGCAGGTGGCCCCACCCGGTGGGCCCCCGGGACCCCTCCGGTGGTCCCGGTACAATACCGATAACCCCGAAACTTGTCCCGATGCCCGAAACAGGACTTCCCATATATAAATCTTTACCTCCGGACCATTCCGGAACTCCTCGTGACGTCCGGGATCTCATCCGGGACTCCGAACAACATTCGGTAGTCACATACTTGACTTCCTACTAACCCTAGCGTCACCGAACCTTAAGTGTGTAGACCCTACGGGTTCGGGAGACACGCAGACATGACCGAGACGACTCTCGGGCAATAACCAACAGCGGGGTCTGGATATCCATGTTGGCTCCCACATGCTCCTCGATGATTTCATCGGTTGAACCACGATGTCGAGGATTCGATCAAACCCTGTATACAATTCCCTTTGTCAATCGGTACGTTACTTGCCCGAGATTCGATCGTCGGTATCCCAATACCTTGTTCAGTCTCGTTACCCGGCAAGTCACTTTACTCGTACCGTAATGCATGATCCCGTGGCCAACACCTTGGTCACATTGAGCTCATTATGATGATGCATTACCGAGTGGGCCCAGAGATACCTCTCCGTTATACGGAGTGACAAATCCCAGTCTCGATCCGTGTCAACCCAACAGATACTTTCGGAGATACCTGTAATGCACCTTTATAGTCACCCAGTTACGTTGTGACGTTTGATACACCCAAGGCACTCCTACGGTAACCGGGAGTTACACGATCTCATGGTCGAAGGAATAGATACTTGACATTGGCAAAGCTTCTAGCAAACGAACTATACGATCTTTTATGCTATGCTTATGATTGGGTCTTGTCCATCACATCATTCTCCTAATGATGTGATCCCGTTATCAACGACATCCTATGTCCATAGTCAGGAAACCATGACTATCTATTGATCATAACGAGCTAGTCAACTAGAGGCTCACTAGGGACTCATTGGGTCTAAGTGTTCACACGTGTATTACGATTTCCGGATAATACAGTTATAGCATGAACAAAAGACAATTATCATGAACATTGAAATATAATAATCCTTTTATTATTGCCTCTAGGGCATATTTCCAACAGGTGATGCTTTCCTCATGAGATTTGATAACCTAGATGGGAACAATGTGCATTATTATTATTATTATTGTTAGTGGTGAACCATTAGCCAGAGGAAATGTGCACGTCGCTGGAGTAATTCTTCCGATTGTGTATAAATGCATAGAAACTTTCATTGGAAAAAAATGGTTTAGATTGCCACAGGAGTAGTGGCTGTGGCAGGGGAAATATGATGGATGTGTAATTTCATTATATTGGAGCTGGATCAGTGAGGCGGTTAGGGATGAGGGGGGTGAGGGTGATGGCGAGGAGGGGCGAGAACTGAGAAGGTGGCGGCCACGGTAGACGAAACGGTGCAAGGGGGTAGTAGGGTTTTAGCGCCAAAAGTATGAAAATGGGCGGCAGAGATGGGCTAGGGAACACGATCTGACACTCGAGGGTCCAAATATGTGAGAAACACCGGACACGAATGTTAATGCGTCTATTGATTAGAGAGACATGTGCTAATGAACAAAAACAAGTACGTTATGTGTAACATAATTGATTCCAGAATTACTTGCCTTGCTGTTGTATTTGTCTTTACACAATAATGTCCTCTATTACCGCTGAATCTAATCATTTATAAACAATTGTGCATATATTTTGGCAATTATTTTTATAAATGCATGTAAATTATTCATTCAATTGCTTAAATACAAATGGGGTAGTATCATTCCAGTGTGTTAATCTATACATAGATGGTTTTAGATGGTCTATTGAAGTAGCATTTAATTGAGTACGTTGTGTCCATTTTGATTTTGTTTTTGTCACGACCCTACTAGAACAAGGGTTATGCATCACATATATGGTACTTTGTTTACCGATGACCCGATCCACAATATATTGTTAAACCTTACTTATCCTACCGTGTTTTATTTTGCAAGTGCGCAATCTCTCAAGACTTTGGAGATTCCAAGGAGCGAGATCGGTGATGGCATAGTGGAAGATGTCGCACAAAGACTAACCAAGGTTACATTCCTGGATGTAAGCAGCTGCACCAAGATTGGCGCTCGTGCTCTGGAGGCATTCGGTAAGAATTGCAAATCCCTCGTCAGACTTCGGCGAGTCATGCACCCCATGGATGCCGCAGGGAAGGTGTGCCACCATGATGAGGCCCGTGCTATTGCCTATAACATGCCAAAGCTCAGTCACCTCGATCTAGGATACTTGCTCATCGCGACTACGGATGTCGTCGAGATCGCCTCGCGGTGCCAAGACCTCAAATTCTTAGATCTGCGTGGCTGTTGGGACGTTGATGATAAGATTTTGCAAGAGAAGTATCCTGGGCTCAAAATCATCGACCCCCGCGTGGACGACTGCTTTGGGAACAACTTCTGGGATGAGTGCTCGGATGATGACTCCATTTATTCATGGGAAGAGTTCATGGACAATAACTACTTCGCCATCGGGAGTGACGATGAGGCCATATGGGACGACGATCACGTTCTCGAAGGACTAGAAGTTAGGTTCTATGGTGGTGTATTCGGCGAAGGCTTCGCAGGTCTTGACTGGCCAGAATCTCCATGAAGGGAGTCTGCATTAATAATTTGTTGAGAGAAATGAACTGCCTGCTTCCTCCTGCTCCTGTTTATATGTTTCAACTGTGAAGCATCTTCTTCCATCTTATGTGCTCCTAATTGTCAAGTTGTGTGGTCATTACCTTGCAGATATTGTCTGGTTGTTGAGTGAACTTGTCTGGGTGTAAAAACCTATATATGGTGCTTAAACATACAACAACAAATCAATATTATGATTGTTGAGAAAAGTGTTACATGTAGTTTTCTATTTTGTTTCAGAAGTTCTAGATTAATCATTGGTGTAAATCATCTTTGGAAAAGTCGGTACATCCCACTAGTGGTCAGGCATGGGATGAAGCGTCTTTGAATGTGCAGGGGAATGGCATACTGGGGAAGCTTCGTATGATGTATTAGAGCTTGCATAACTAGGATTAATGAGTAGTTAAAAACCCAAAGAAGAAGCTTAAACAGGTACAGAAAGAGCTTGCATATGTGATTTTTTTTATTTGAACAGGAGCTTGCATATGTGATGGAAGGGCCTATGACTAATAATGAAACTGGCATGAAAACGATGGAACTAGGAGACTTGATTGAACACCTACTAGGAAACTGACATGAAACGTAACGGCGACGGCAATTCAATAAAAATTCCAACAATTTCCCTTGGCCAGAAATAACTTGACCTGATGAAATGACTTAAAGATGACCAGAGGGAGTGGCTGGAAGGTACGGACATGTCAAACCCAATGATCGGAAATTATTTTGCTCACTCTTTCTCTTCCGAAGTTACCAATACAGATCTTGGATTTCTTGAAAATATTCTCCTGAGAGTTTATAAATAAATGAATGAACAACTGCTTCCTTTACGGACGATGAAGTGAAGCACACTATTTTCAGTATTGTCAATATCAAGGCCCAAGACCCCGACGGTTTGCATGCAATTTTCTAAAAAAAAATACTAGGAAGTCCCGGAGGCGATAAACTTGAGGCAGATAACGAAGGGGTGGAATGACACCACAGTAGTCTTAATTCGCAAGATGCTTGCTAAAAATCTAAAGATAATTTTACCAGAAATTATTTCACCAACCAAAAGCACCTTTATCCCTGGAGACTTATAACAGACAATGTGCTTATTGCCTAAGAGTGCATCCACAAGATAAAACATAAGAGAAAGGGAAGAAGATTTATGTGCAGACAAGCTAGATATGCGCAAGGCATACGACAAAGTGTAGTGGTTTTTCTTGAGGAATATTATGTTAAGGTTGGGATTCCGGGAGAACAGGGTATTTTTTATGATGACGTCAGTACAATATAGAATATAGTATCAAGTATAATTCTCTGGAAGCTGATAACTTCCAACCTACCAGGGGCTCGAGACAAGGGGATTTCTAGTTCATTTATGCATGAGGAAGAAATTGGTGACATAGGGAGGGGGGGGGGGGGGGGGGGTACAGACGCACTCACACCCTACCCATATGAGCACCCGCGTGACACTGAGCCAATTCATCATCTTGAAATTGACGAAGTCGTAACAGTCGCCTTCGTAGTCAACGGGAACGTCTCCTCCCACTAAACGCACATCGCCGGCAGGCTTGGAACAAATCTAGGAAAATGTGAGCACCAATAGCAAGTCCAGGACTTAACCCTGGTGGGCTGGGGATACCGCTGTCCTCCAAGACATCCAACCACCGGTTGGTTCGCACATAGTGGGGTTTAGGCGTGTAGAAATGAACCATCCTCACCTTTTTATTGGCGATTTATTATCTCGTAATAAATGTTGATTATCTAGATTTTCTTTTCATGGTATAGGAAAGCACTTTCATACTGTTAATATAAGTCGCCATGAAATTCTGAATATGCTATTTCAAGCCTTCAACTCTGTAGATTAAGCAGATAATTTTACCACACAGGGTAATTTATCATTGTTCCTGAAACAGGTGGACATACTACTTGCATGGTCGGTCCTGGATCGGAAGCATCAGGGATGGAAGAATGCAGTGAGGACAGATGTTGGGAGGACCTAGCACGAGATGCCCTAGTCCTCATCTTCTGTAAACTCTGGAGCCAGGTGGTTTCAGGGCCCGACTGCTGGCAGGACATCGACATTCAGGAGTGGAGCCAGCAGAGCGAGCCTGACCAGATCACCAGCATGGTTCATATGCTCCTCGCTCGCAGCGCTGGCTCGTGCGACCGCCTTAGAGTGTCCAGGCTTCCCAACGACTCATTGTCCGCCTTCATCGCAGACCAGTAAGTAATGTTCTTTAGTCAAAATCATTTTTATGTTGGTGATGCTTTCCTCATGAGATTTGATAACTTAGATGGGAACAATGTGTTTTTTAATTATTATTATTAGTGGTGAACGATTAGCCCCGTGGAAAGTTGCATACTTTCTGGTGTAGTTCTACAGATTGTGTACCATCCTTGCAAAATGCATACGGACTTTCACTGGACAAAAATGGTTTAGATTGCCACAGGTGTAGTGGCAGGGGAAATATGATGGATGTGTTATTGCATTATATAGGAGCTGGATCACTGAGGTGGTTAGGGAGGAGGGGAGGTGAGGGTGAAGAGGAGGAGAGGCGGGAACTAAGAAGGTGGCGGCCACTGTAAATATAAGGGCACGAGGGGGTAGTATGGTTTTAGCGCCAACGGTAAGAAAATGGATGGCGGAGATTGGCTAGAGAATACGATCCAACAGACGATGGTCAAAATATGTGAGAAACACCGGGCATGAATGTTAATACGTCTATTGATTAGAGAGACATGTGCTAATGAACAAAAACAAGTACGTTATGTGTAACATAATTGATTCCAGAATTACTTGCCTTGCTGTTGTATTTGTCGTTACACAATAAGGTCCTCTATTATCGCTGAATCCAATCATTTATAAACAATTGTGCATATATTGTGGCAATTATTTTTGTAAATGCTTGTTAATTATTCATTCAATTGCATAAATAAAAATGGGGTAGTATCATTGAAGTGTGTTAATCTATAAATACAAAGTTATAGGCGGTCTATCAAAGTTACTAGCACAATCATGCTCCCCTGGCTTAATCTATTTCCTGATAGTGAGAAATCTTGCGAACATGGTACCAGATCCCGCACCTCTGTGTAGAAGAACATGTTAAAATGGTATTACAAACCATTTCCTCAACCGACAATGCTCCAGTGCTTCCTGACTATCATTTATTTTCTTATTGTGTGGATGTTACAAACTCAGTTCATACGCATGGTTAATAGCATTTAATTGAGCAATGTGCATTTTGGTTTTGTTTTTGTCAAACCACACTAGTAGAAAACCACCCATCAGTCCCGGTTAGTAAGGGCGTTTAGTCCCGGTTCATGAACTGGGACTAATGGGTCGTTACTAATACCACCACCCATTAGTCCCGGTTCAAACACGAACCCGAACCAATGTGGCTCCACGTGGCCCTGTGCACCGAGCCCAGTCAGAGGGCCTTTGGTCCCGGTTGGTGGCTCCAACCGGGACCAAAAGTCAATGTTTTTTTTTTACAAAAGTGGCTGCTTTAGGGTTTTTGGGGGTTATTTTTAGGTTGTTATTATAGCTAGCTAATTAATAGAGAGAAGTGTCCTCTCTTATCTTCGTCCTTGGTTTATCAACGCTGCTGCTATGTTCATTGCACCCGCAGATATAACATGCTCATGCATGCTTTGCATCATACATCATCATATATATGTATATAATAACAAGTCCTACTAATCATGCATCATCATACAACTTCTACTCGTTATTAATAATAAGTCATACGATCATCATCCTCATATATAGTCATCGAACCCAACCCTACATAATTGTTCTTAGCACATGATCATCAGTATCAGGTATAGGACCTAAACACCCTTAAGGTAAAATAGTATAAAACAATATAGACCCTGACTCTCCATTATGAAGAATGGCGATCATCCTGTCTGCAATTCTTGCCTTTCGCTGCTTATTGCTTCCAAGAAGCTCCTTACGACTGTCCATACATTTTTTCCATTCTTTGATTGTTATGTCTCCACTTCTTTTAGAAACCCGGTATGGACAGTTGAGATTCGTAGGACGACCTGGTCGTATGTTCAAAACATGAAGGCTACCACGCATATACATCAGATGAGGCACACAATCATTCGGGATTATCTGTTGAAAAACATAGTAATAACTTCGTAGTTAGCAATGATGTACTAGTTTTAGAAGTGTGCAAAAAGATGCACGGATGTTGTAATAGTAAAAAATAATCTTACCAAGGTATCTCCATGGTAGTTACCGTAGTTCAACACGTGCACTAGTGGCACGTATTGACCATAATGTTGAGGAGTTTGATTGTAGATATTGTAATTCTCAAGATCAGTACAAAATCCAACCAGATGATTTTTCTCCTGATAAGTTAATTCGGAGCCTTCGGTGTAGTACGTTCTGTCTACCATCTTCCGCACATTCTTTGAAGAATGAAAATAAGCTGTCAATGGAGATAAGTTGTCAACTATATATTTTGAAATAAACAATATAAATTACTTAATAACTATGTTTAGCTCACATGAGGGAAGAACTGGAGGTGTATCCACAAAGACCCAAATCAAAGGTGTCTCTTGCTCGATTGTAGGATCACCAAGATCCATGGTGACAACCATACCCTCATCAAGACCATACATCTTGCAAAATGCATCCCAATTTTTGCAACCAAAATGGGTTACACCCTGAGTATTGTACAGCTTTACTTGAAAATCCACACCATGTTCGGTACTTAGGATAATTTTTTTGGTTTCGAATTTTTCATGGTCTTCAAAACCCATCCTCTCCAAGACATAGCGTCTTGCAAAGCATGGGATAAGCTAGTCGAATTGGAAAAGATGAAAAATACATGTTAAAATAGTTGAAGTCGTGCTTAATTACGAAAACAACTATTGTCGTCGTTGCGTACCGTATGAACATCGCAAGTCTCCTCGAGCTTAATGCTGAAGCGCCGATCTTCGTCCAGCTCAATGAACCTGTCGCACATACCTCGGTCGTCGTGGCACCAGTCGCACTCCCCCGGGCGATTTTTGTCGTCCGATGAGTACGACATTTCCGGCCTACGTTCATAATTCAAATATTAAACTAGATCATTATTATTAATCACGGGTTGACTATCGATGATCGATGTACGTACGTAGCTCCTCTTTCATTCCCGAATGCATTATTATACCAAATTGTCTAGCACACGGGAATGAAGGAGAACTTATCCAATATGAGCATTCAATAAGCAAAACCAAATCACAAAATAAAGTATAGTATTCAAATTAGCATGCATTCAATAATTATAAGCAAAAGTACCTCATCTCTTGGTGTCCGTACATCATCGAATATTATCACTAATACAACTAGAACCGTAGCGCCCGACGGGTATCGACGCGGGCGGTGGACACCCAAAGATAAGGAACCATCACAGGATCATAGCTCCAGTGAGATCCCTGAAGAACCTGCCAGGTATAGTCGAACCTCCCCTCCAATGCAACTATGTAGCGACGGACGTGCTCGTCCTCCTCGCTGACACGGTGACGTACCACCTCCGCGGTGTCCGGATGCCTCACCACCGTCACTGGCCCACGCGACCGCCACCAAACAAGGATCGGGTCAACAACGGGCTGCCTCCTCACCAACCTACGTCCCCCGGAAGGTAGCACCTCCCAATACCAACCCGGCGGAGCCCAGTCCCGAACATGGCCCTGATCAAGCAGGCCTCCACCGCCGAGTCGACGACGACGAGGATGCGGGATAGGCTTCGCCGACGTCGACGCGGGAACTACTTCTATATATAGTTAAATAAAAGTAGTCTTATTAATTAAATCAACTATCTAGTTCAACTACTAAACACTTACTATAAATAAATAAGTAGTACTTACTAAAAACAAACTACTTCATTATATAGTAAAATAAATTAGTTTATTAAATCAGCTAGCTAGTTCAACTATATATAAACTACTTCTTTTTTTTTTCCTTTTTCTAAATACTATGAACAAAAAAATCATTAAAATTCTATGAACAAAATTTATTACACAATCTAAATATCACCAAAAAAAATCTATTAACAATAATATCACCAAACATGCATATTCAATAATAATATCACCAAAAAAATCTATTAACAGAAAAAAAATCTAACATAATATAAAGAAATTAATTACTACACATATCTAATATAACAAAAAAAATCTAATTAATCTAACAAAAATATCTAACATAATATGAACAAATTAATTACTACACATGTAATCTAACAAAAAAAATCTAATCTAACAAAAAAATCTAATTAAATCAACTATCTAGTTCAACTACTAAAGCACTTACTATAAATAAATAAGTAGTACTTACTAAAAACAAACTACTTCATTATATAGTAAAATAAATTAGTTTATTAAATCAACTAGCTAGCTAGTTCAACTATATATAAACTAGTTTTTTTTCCTTTTTCTAAATACTATGAACAAAAAAATCAATAAAATTCTATGATCAAAATTAATTACACAATCTAAATATCACAAAAAAAAATCTATTAACAATAATATCACCAAACATGATATTCAATAATAATATCACCAAAAAATCTATTAACAGAAAAAAATCTAACATAATATAAAGAAATTAATTACTACACATATCTAATCTAACAAAAAAAATCTAATTAATCTAACAAAAATATCTAACATAATATGAACAAATTAATTACTACACATATCTAATCTAACAAAAAAATCTAATTAATCTAACAAAAATATCTAACATAATATGAAATACAAAAAGAATCTAAAAAAATATATGAACTACAAAAAGAATCTAAAAACAATCTAACAAAAAAAAGCTCACGTCCGGGTGGCGGCGCGGGACGAGGGCGGCGATGACGGGGCGGCGCAAGACGCGGGCGGCGATGGGGGCGGCGACGGGGACGGCGGGCTCGGGGGCGGCGACGGGGACGGCGGGCTCGGGGCAGGGGCGACGGCGGGCGACGCGCGACGTCGGGGCGGCGGCGCGGGACGAGGGCGGCGATGACGGGGCGGCGCGGGACGCGGGCGGCGATTGGGGCAGCGACGACGGCGGGCTCGGGGCGGCGACGGGGACTGCGGGCTCGGGGCGGCGCGGGACGGGCTCGGCGGCAACGGCGAACAGAGGCTCGGGGCGAGAAAGAGATGGGACTTGGCGAAAACTGCTAAGTCCAGTATATATAGCGAGAGCATTGGTCCCGGTTGGTCGCTGGAACCAGGACTAATACCCCCTTTAGTCCCGGTTGGAGCCACCAACCGGGACCAAAGGCCTCTTTTCAGCAGCCCAAAAGGGCGGGAAACGAAGACCTTTGGTCCCGGTTGAAGGCTCCAACCGGGACTAAAGGGTGGGCATTGGTCCCGGTTGGAGCGACCAACCGGGACCAAAGAACAACATTGGTACCGGTTGGTGCCATGAACCGGTACCAATGGACCGGTGTAACTACTTTTTTATTTTCTGCAGCTATTTTTTTGTTGATTCTTCCTGCAGCTGTTTTTTTAGTCCCACCTCGCCAAGCGAGAGGCACTCACAGCTGTTTATAAGCCCTGAGTGCAGATACAATGACGAAGAGGCTCAATGCTCCTGCACGTTGGTTAGCTTCAAGCCTTGCGGAATACGGTAGACTGCACAGAGCTATGTGCAGTGTAGTTGACACTATTCCAAAAGGCTTGAAGCAAATTAACGAGCATTGCGCCTCTTTTTTATTTCTAATGACTTATTACAACTTAGAAAAAAAAGAAAAAAATAAATGTAGCAGAAAAGGAAAAAATATATAAAAAACCACTCAGAAATAAATAGAGGAAAAAATATAACAGAAAAGAAAAAATATATAGAAAACTACTCAGAAATGAATAGAAGCAAAAAATAGTTGTGATTAACTGTACTAAAAAAGGAGCATATATGCTTATTTTTAATGGCTTATTACAACTCAAAAATAAAAAGAAAAAAATAATATAACAGAAAAAGAAAAAAACTATATAAAAAACTACTCAGAAATGAATAGAAGTAAAAAATAGTTGTCATTAACTATACTAAAAAAGGAGCATATATGCTTATTTTTAATGGCTTATTACAACTCAGAAATAAAAAGAAAAAAAATAAATATAGCAGAAAAAGAAAAAAAACTATATAAAAAACTACTCAGAAATGAATAGAAGCAAAAAATAGTTGTGATTAACTGTACTAAAAAAGGAGCATATATGCTTATTTTTAATGGCTTATTACAACTCAGAAATAAAAGGAAAAAAATAAATATAGCAGAAAAAGAAAAAAAACTACTCAGAAATGAGTAGAGATGCGCTTATAGAGGAAATTCAACTTAAATTCATAACGAATTTCAAGAGAAATCCGTATGAATTTATGCTAAATTACCTATATAAGCGCATTTATTTTCATTTTCGGAGGAGCTCAATAAGGTAGAGAGGGAGGGGCTTATAAACCGGTTCGGTTCCCCTTCGGTTGGCGAGGTGGGACTAAACTCTGGTCGCAACGGGTACCAACCATTTAGTCCCGGTAGAAGGTTCGAACCGGGACTAATGGGAAGCCCATTGGTCCCGGTTCATGCCACCAACTGGGACCAATGGTTTGGGGGCAGGAGCGAGGCCCATTGGTCCCGGTTCGTCCCACCAACCGGGACCAATAGTTTCAGACGAACCGGGACCAATGGGCCACGTGGCCCGGCCGGCTCCCGGGGCTCATGAACCGGGTCCGTTGCCCCCATTGGTCCCGTTTCTAGATTGAACCGGGACTAATGGGCTGGAGCGGCCTGGACCATTGGCCCCCTTTCTACTAGTGCCATACTAGTACAAGGGTTATAGTACTTTGTTTGCCGATAACCCTATACACTATATTTCATTAAACCTTACGTAGCCAACCTTGTTTTCATTTGCAAGTGCACAATCTCTCAAGACTGTGGAGATTCCAAGGAGCGAGATCAGCGACTGCATAGTGGAAGATGTCGCACAAAGAATGACCAAAGTAACATTCTTGGATGTAAGCAGCTGCACCAAGATTGGCGCTCGTGCTCTGGAGGCATTAGGTAAGAATTGCAAATCCCTTGTTAGACTTTGGCGAGTCATGCACTCCATGGATGTCGGAGGGAAGGTGTGCCACAATGACGAGGCCCGTGTTATTGCCTACAACATGCCAAAGCTTCGCCACCTCGAGATAGGGTACATGATCATCGCGACTATGGCTGTCGTTGAGATCACCTCCCGGTGCGAAGACCTCAAATTCTTAGATCTCCGTGGCTGCTGGGACGTTGATGATAAGGTTTTGCAAGAGAAGTATCCTGGGCTGAAAATAGTCGCCCCCCACGTTGACGACTGCTATGAGAACGGCCTCTGGGATGAGTGCTCGGATGATGACTCCATTGACTCATGGGAAGAGTTCGTGGACGATGACTACTTTGCCATCGGGAGTGACGACGAGGCCATATGGGACGACATTCACGCTCTCGAAGTACTAGAAGTTAGCTTCTATGGCGGTGTATTTGGCGAAGGCTTCGCTGGTTATGGCTCGCCAGAATCTCCATGAAGGAAGTCTGCACTAATAAGTTGTTGAGAGAAATGAAGTTTCTGCTTGCTCCTGCTCCTCTTTACATCTTTCAAGTTTGAAGCATCTTCTTCCATGTTATGTGGTTCTAATTGTCAAATTGTGTGGTCATTACCATGCAGATATTGTCTCGTTGTTGAGTAAACTTGTCTGGGTGTAAAAACCTATGTATGGTGCTTAAACATAAATCAACAATTCAATATAATGACTGTTGAAAGTAGTGTTACATGTAGTTTACTGTTTTGTTTCCGAAGTTCTAGATTAGCCATTGGTGAAAATTATCTTGGGAAAATTTGGTAGTCCCACTAGTGTTCATGCAAGCATGTGATGAATCATCTTTGAATGTGCACGGGAATGGCATACTACAGAGGCTTCATATGATCCATTAGAGCTTACATAAGTAGGATTGTCAGGTAGTTAAAACCCAGAAAAAGAAGCTTAAATGGGTACAGAAAGAGATTGAACATGTGATGAAAGGGCCAATGACTAATGATGAAAGTGACATGAAAAGAAAGGAACTAGCGGACTTGATTGAACACCTACCACTAGTAGAAAACAGGGCTTTCGTTTAGGCCAGATAAGTCCATTAGTCCTGGTTCAGTCACGAACCGGGACCCATGGGGGCATTGGTCCCGGTTCGTGAGGCCAGGGGGCCTGCGGGGCCTCGTGGGGGCATTGGTCCCGGTTCGTCTGGCCCCTTTTGTCCCGGTTGGTGGGATGAACCGGGAACAATGGGCCGCGCTTCTGGCCCACCACTATTGGGCCCGGTTGGTGTTTTGAACTGGGACCAAAGGGTGTCCTTTAGTCCTGGTTCAAGCCATGTACTGGGACCAATGATGTGCCTATATATACCCCCTCGCCGGCGACCAGAGCACTCCACACTGCTCAGTTTTTTCTGGCCGATGAGGGGAGGGTTTGTGGTGCTCTAGCTCACCTCCTATGCACATGACGTGTTCGATGGAATACCCGAGCCACACAACTTGAGCTTTCTCCTCTCCAAGCTCGATCTCCAAGCTCCATTTTCCTCAATATTTGTCTATGTTTAGCGGTCCGTCACGTCCCGTCCCCGTCTTCACCGCCGTCGATCGCCCGCGCCGATCTCGTCGCCGGCACCACCGTGGTGAGCCTCTTGTTCTTATCTTATTTCTGAAAGGAAAAAATTCTTACTTGTATATTTAGATAGATACATGTATAATTTTCTTACTTTTATTATTGCTTCGTATTATATAGTGTGATGGTTTTGGTATCCGCCCGGTCGGCTTGTCCTGTCTATGATTCGGATGTGGTGTATATTATCTTTTATAACTATTTGGTTCATTTATTGTTTATGACAATTATGCCGACCAACGTGACATATATTTTATTTTTCTACGAGGTATGTTAACCGGAAATTCCAACCAACCCTATTGTCGAGAGGTTAAATTTAGTTTAAGAAGAAAACAATTTCTTGAAGGAAAAAATAAAAAAATTGAGGAGGAGAAGATGATATTGGAGTTGCATGTTGCGGATGTCGTTGATGATCACAAGATCAAGATGGATGCAATGCGCTTGAAGATTAGAAATATTAGAAAATATACCATTCATACCAAGTCTTGGTATCATTATGCCATTGGAACAATTAAGGGCGTGCATAATTTTCTCGAAGTGGCTGAGGCAAACAAGCAGAATGGTTTTATGTGTTGTCCATGCCCTATATGTGGGAATATGAAGTCTTACTCTGACTCAAAAACCATTCACACCCACCTTCTTTATAAGGGTTTCATGCCACACTCTAATGTTTGGACCACGTACTGAGAAATAGGGGTTATGATGGAAGACAGCGAAGAAGAAGAGGACGATGACAACTATGTGCCCCCTGAATACGGTGATGCCTGAATGGGGGGAGTTGTTGAAGATCAAGAGGAACCTGACGATGTGCCCGATGATTATCTCCACTGGGTCATTGTTGATGCAAGGAGACAGTGGAAAAGTCAAAAGGAGAAGCTAAAGTTCGATCGCATGTTAGAGGATCACAAAGCTCGGTACCGTACAGGAATTGATGCAGTGGAAGGCAGAGAATGGTGTGCCTGACAAAGGATTTGAGAAGCTACTGAAAATATTGAAGAAGAAGCTTCCAAAGGATAACGAATTGCCCGACAGTACGTATGCGGCAAACAAGGTTGTATGCCCTCTAGGATTGGAGGTGCGGAACATACATGCATGCCCTAATGACTGCATCCTGTACCGTGGTGCGTACGAGAATTTGAACGCATGCCCGGTATACGGTACATTGCAGTATAAGATCAGACGAGGTGACCCTAGTGATGTTGATGGCGAGCGCCCCCGGAAGAGGGTTCCTTCCATGGTGATGTGGTATGCTCCTATAATACCATGGTTGAAACGCCTATTCAGAAACAAAGAGCATGATAAGTTGATGAGATGGCATAGAGAGGACAGTAAGAAAGACGGGAAGTTGACAGCACCCGCTGACGGGTCGAAGTGGAGAAAAATCAAGATAAAGTACTAGGAGGAGTTTGCAGGTGATGCAAGGAACGTATGGTTTCGTTTAAGCGCGGATGGCATTAATCCTTTTGGGGAGCAGAGCAGCAATCACAACACCTGGCTCGTGACTTTATGTATCTATAACCTTCCTCCTTTGCAATGCATGAAGCGGAACTTCATTATGATGCCAGTTCTCATCCAAGGCCCTTAGCAACCCGGCAACTACATTTTGATCTATACCTAAGGCCATTAGTTGAAGAACTTTTACAACTGTGGATTGGAAATGGTCTACGTGCGTGGGATGAGCACAAACAGGAGGAATTTGACCTGCATGCGTTGTTGTTTGTCACCATCAATGATTGGCTTGCTCTTAGTAACCTTTCAGGACAGACAAACAAGGGATACCACGCATGCACGCACTGTTTAGATGACACCAAAAGTATATACCTGGACAAATGCAGCAAGAACGTGTACCTGGGACATCGTTGATTCCTTCAGACCAACCATCAATGTCGAAAGAAAGGCAGGCATTTCAAAGGCGAGGCAGATCACCGGAAGAAGCCCGCCATGCGTACCGGTGATCACGTACTTGCTATGGTCTATGATTTAAAAGTAATATTCGGAAAGGGTCCCGGCGGTCTATCTATTCCGAATAACGCCGAGGGACGCGCACCCATCTGGAAGAAGAAACCTATATTTTAGGACCAACACTATTGAAAAGACCTACATGTATGCTCTTCAATCGATACATCGGAGGCACGAGAGGACCTACAACGTTTGCGTGAAAAAGACGGCATGCCTCCAAAGCAGTATGAAGGTCCTGCCAGCTACGCTCTTACCAAAGAAGAGAAGGAAATTTTTTTGAATGCCTGCTCGGTATGAAGGTCCCGTCTGGCTACTCGTCGAATATAAAGGGAATAATAAATACTGCAGAGAAAAAGTTCCAGAACCTAAAGTCTCATGACTGCCACGTGATTATGACGCAACTGCTTTCGGTTGCATTGAGGGGGCTTCTACCGGAAAACGTTTGATTAGCCATTGTGAAGCTATGTTCATTCCTCAATGCAATCTCTCAGAAGGTGTTCGATCCAGAAATACTACCAAGGTTAAGGAGTGATGTGGCGCTATGTCTTGTCAGTTTCGAGCTGGTGTTCCCACCATCCTTCTTCAATATCATGATGCACATCCTAGTTCATCTAGTCGACGAGATTGTTGTTCTGGCCCCTGTATTACTACACAATATGTTCCCCTTTGAGAGGTTCATGGGATTCCTAAAGAAGTATGTCCGTAACCGTCCTAGGCCAAAAGGAAGCATCTCCATGGGCCATCAAATAGAGGATGTCATTGGGTTTTGTGTTGACTTCATTCCTGACCTTAAGAAGATAGGTCTTCCTCAATCGCGGTATGAGGGGAGACTGGTTGGAAAAGACACGATAGGAGGGGACTCGGTAATATGTAGGGACGAGCATTCTTGGTCTCAAGCACACTACACGGTTCTACAGAATTCTACCTTGGTGACCCATATGTCGATGAACACAAGAACATTCTGCGCTCCAAACACCCGGACCAGTGTGACGACTGGATTATATGTGAAAACATCAAGAGTTTCGGCAGTTGGTTCAAAACACGTCTCAGGTGTGACAACACTATTTCGGATGACCTGTACTCGTTGGCTAGGGAACCATCTTCGATTGTAATGACTTACAAAGGGTACGAGATAAATGGGAATACATTTTACACGATCTCCCAAGATCAAAAGAGCACCAACCAAAATTATGGTGTCCACTTTGATGCAGCAACCAAGAGGGGAAAGGACACATATTATGGTTACATAGTGGACATATGGGAACTTGACTATGGATATGATATTAAGGTCCCTTTGTTTAAGTGCAAATGGGTCAATCTGTCAGGAGGTGGGTTACAGGTAGACCCACAATACGGAATGACAACAGTGGATCTGAACAACCTAGGGTACACAGACGACCCATTCGTCCTAGCCAATGATGTGGCGCAGGTTTTCTATGTGAAGGACATGTCTACCAAACCGAGAAAAAGAAAAGATAAGGAAGCAGATACATCATATGATGAGCCAAAGCGCCACATAGTTCTTTCTGGTAAAAGTGACATCGTGGGATTGGAGGGCAAGACAGACATGTCTGAAGTTCATGAAATTCCTCCCTTCAAAGTCAAGGCTGACCCAAGCACCCCATTAAACGATGAAGATTATCCAGGGTTACGGCGCAATAAGCAAAGGACACAAGCGTAGAAAAAGTGTAGACTTTCTATCAAAAACTATTATGATGATTCCTTTGATCTAGAATATCACTGCAGTTACATGTGAACAAATGAAATCCGTTTGTAACAGATGAGTTTTCGTCCGGAACCATGATACTTCCAAAGAGATTGTCTGTTTTGTACACGAAGTGCATCCAGTTTTTGTCGTAACCCTCTCAACTTTTTAGCACATGCTATGTGGGTGAAATGATGATACCATGTAAACTTTCAACCTTTTCAGAGTTCATTTGTAGTGCTTTTATATTTAAGGGTCATATAGCTCAAAAAATCAATACAGGCATGAAAAATACCAAATGAAGTCAGAGAGGGTTGAAAATAGATGATGTCGCTTTGAATGGTGCATTTTGATCACACAAAAAGTCTGGAGTTCAAATAAGTTCAAAAAAATGGGATCCCTTTGTAACAGATGAGTTTCCGTCCGAAACCCTGATACTTCGAAAGAGATTGTCCATTTTGCACACGAAGTGCATCCAGTTTTTGTCGTAACCCTCTCAACTTTTTTGCACATGCTATGTGGGTGAAATGATGATACCATGCCAACTTTCAACCTTTTCAGAGTTCATTTGTAGTGCTTTTCAATTTTAGGGTCATTTAGCTCAAATAATGAACTAATAGCAAAAAGAATGAACTAATAGCAAAAAGAATGAACTAAAAATAATCAAATAAAATATTCTGTTATGATCAACTAAAAGAGACTATTATATCCTTCAATAGCAAAAAGAATCAACTAAAAAGCTTTTATAAAACTCCAATAGCAAAAGGAATCAATTCAAAAAACTTTTATAAACCTCTAGTATTATTGAAACTAAAATTATATAAAATTTATGCTACCAAAATTATCAAAGTATTTTCTGTTCAAAACATTAAAAGCAAAAAAGAATTTTCATAAAGAATTTATTTGTTAGAAACTTTAATAGCAAGAAGAATTATCATAAAGAATTTTTGTGTTAGAAACTAAAATAACAAAACCTATTTTTGAATATAATGATAAAACACAATAATATTGAATAGCAAGAAAAAATAATCACTCAAAAATCTATTTTTATAGTATAGTTATTCAAAAATTAGTGATTCACACAAATTTTAAAAAATTCAAATTTAAACTATTCAAATTGGAAAACAAATGGCACCAACACAAAGTTTATAATTTTTATTACCTAAAAGCAAACAAAAAGCAAAAAACAAAAGAAAATAAATAATGCAAAAAACAAAAAAAATGGAAAAATAAAAAAGCCACCTACTGGGCCACCACGGCGTGAATACGACTAGAAACCCAACCATGGGCTCGGATTCAGGCCCGCAGAAGGCCCATTAGGCCCATCAGGCATAGCAGTGTATGATAAGGCCCGTAAGCCTGCAATGCAAAGGAGCTCGAGAGGGGTGCGGCAATGGGGCTTATAAACCACTACGTGCCCCTCTCAACTAACGAGGTGGGACTAAAGTTTTGGCCACGGGCAGCACGAGGCCTTTGGTCCGGATTGGTGGTACCAACCGGCACCAAAGGGGGGCATTGGTATCGGTTCGTGCCACGAACCAGGGCGGAAAACAGAGGCCTTTGGTCCCGGTTGGTGGCACCAATCGGCACCAAAGGGGGCATTAGTACCGGTTGGTGCCACGAACCGGTAGCAATGCCCTGTGTATATAAGAAATACTTAGCAGTTTCGACGAAATCCACCACTTCTTCTCCCCGACGCCCCTTGCTCCTCCTCGTCACCGACGCCGCTCGACGCCCCTGCTCTACCTTGCCATCGCCGCAGCCACCGACGCCGTCAGGCTGCTCGCCGCCGCCACCGACGCCCTTGCCCCCTGCTCCACCTCGTCGCCGTTGCCGCCCGACGCCCCTGCTCCACATTGCCGCTGCCGCCACAGACGCCCCTGCCCGCCCCGACGCGCCGCCCACCGTGCGCCGCCGCATCATGTGACCACCAGCCTGCTCCCGCGCCCCTCCCCTATCTCGCGCCCCTGCCCTGCCCCGCCGGCGCCGCCGCCGTGCCCCTCTGCTGTGCCCCTGCTTAATTTTTAGATGTTTTTAGATGCTAGTTTTGGATGTTGTTAGATGCTATTTTTAGATGTTTTTAGATGCTATTTTTAGATTTATATATATATATATATATATATTATGAAAACTTGGTCAATTTTTTTCTGTAGTAGATGGTGATGATAATGATGATGATTTATATGATGATATATGAAAACTTTTTTAGATGTATATATATGATGATGATGTAATTTTGTTCGATTATATATGATGATGTAATTTTGTCGATATATATACCCCCTCCCCGGTAAGATCGACATGAGGGGGGGTCGATATGCCCCGTCCCCGATAACTTCGACATGAGATGGGGTCGATATACCCCCTCCCCGATAACATTTTTTTCTATGTATATGTCGTCGTTGTCGGTATACCCCCTCCCTCATAAATTCGACATGAGGGGGGATCGATTTACCCCCTCCCCGATAAGATTTTTTTTCTATGTATATGTCGTTGTTGTCAATATAGCCCCTCCCCGATAACTTCGACATGAGGGGGGGTCGATATACCCCCTCCCCGATAACATTTTTTCTATGTATATGTCGTCGTTGTCAATATACCCCCTCCTCGATAACTTCAACATGAGGAGAAGAAGAAGGAGAAGAAGAGGAGAGGAAGAAGAGGAGAAAAAAATACGAAGAGGAAGAAGAAGAAAAAAAAGAGGACAAGAAGAAGGAATAGAGGAAAATAAGAAAAAATAAAAAACAATTTGTATTTTTTCTTCTTCTCCTCTATTCCTTCTTCTTCTCCTCTCTTTTTTCTTCTTTTTTTCTTCTATTTTTGCTTCTTCTTCTCCTCTTTTTCTTCTTCTTCTTCCTCTTCTTATTTTTTATCGGGGACGAGGGTGTCGGGACCTAGGGTAGAGGGTCGAGGGTCACCGATGGGTCGAGGGTTCGAGGGTCGTCGAGGGTTCGAGGGTCGTCGAGGGTCGAGGGTCGATGGTCGTCGATAGTCGAGGGTCGAGGGTCGAGGGTCTAGGGTCGTCGAGGGGTCGAGGGTCTAGGGTCATCGAGGGGTTGAGGGACCATTTTCTGCACATCCAGAATGGCGCCATCTTGTTAAATCCCTTAAATGTTAAGAGAATCTGAGCAGTCGAGGATCGGAACTAGCTAGGGTAGGGGGTCAAGGGTCGTCGAGGGGATGAGGGTC
This sequence comes from Triticum timopheevii, assembly GCA_963921465.1. Taxonomy (NCBI): domain Eukaryota; kingdom Viridiplantae; phylum Streptophyta; class Magnoliopsida; order Poales; family Poaceae; genus Triticum; species Triticum timopheevii. The sequence goes on along the minus strand of OY997266.1, from coordinate 628,114,625 downwards.
GAGGGTCGAGGATCGCCGAGGGGTCTATGTTTGCCACTATTAATATATCCATCTCTCATGTTTGTATATTAATTGCCATGTTGTAATATTTGCAGAAGCTATGGATCAACAAAGAGACTTCGAACAAGAAGAGATATTGGGGGGACATAATCCCCAATGGAGGTGATGTCTTGTTGTTTCTCGATGACTTCGAAAAAGGTCTGGAAGAAGAGGAAGCAGGCTACGGTGATCAAACAATGGAGGAGGAAAGTCATGATCATGATGGTGGCTCCGGCAACCGAGATGACGGCTCCGGTAACGAACGGAGTTGGGATCAGCTGTTGCAAACTCCGGCGAGATATATATTAATTAAGCCTGTGATGCATTAATTGTTTTGGTATGTACATATATTAACTCTTCTTTCTTCTTTTATAGCCCTTCGGTAACGAGACGAGGCCCGAAGAAAAATTTGCGCCCGGATGAAAGGTTCACGATCACAGAAATCGCGGGCGATGGCCAACCGATTAAAACTCTCCGGACCAAGGAAGCATTTTCTGCTCAGTGCGGGGTTCTTGTTAGGGACATGATCCCGATCAGCATCGAGCAATGGAATCAGCCTAAGAAGGAAGAGGTTCAAGTTTCTTTTGTCGAAGATAGACAGAAAGCTGATCTTTGGACTGCGCTGAAGGTAAATTTCACCCTACCGGAAGAGGAGGATCCGGAGAAGCCAGTTATAGAGCCATTGATCGAGTTTCATGCTCTCAAGCAGATGGCAGGTCTATTAAGGAGGTGGAAGAATGAGTTGAAATCAATTTATGTCGACCATGACAAGACTCCAAAATTCACCGGCCGATTTGAGAATATAAGAGATCACTGGCCCGCATTTGTGGCCAACAAGACATCGGAGAGGAGTAAGAATATGTCAGCGATAAATAAGATAAATGCTGCAAAGAAGGAGAATCACCATCGCACGGGGTCAGGTGGCTACCTCAAAGCCCGGCCGTTGTGGGACAATGCTGAGCAAGACCTGATTGCTAAAGGGGTCGAACTAGAGACATTACACTAGCCTAACCGTTCAAGGACTTGGTTCTTCGGGGTTGGGGGAACTTTGGACCCTGAAACGGGGAAGTGCTCCTGGATGGACGAGCAACTTGCAACACCCATCACGAATCTTCAGAAAGCAATCGAGGAAGTGCAGAAGGGACGTTCGTTCCCGATAGAAAGAACGACGAGCTCACAAGGGCCCTCGGGAATCCTGAGCACCCTGGACGAACATGAGGCACGCCAGGCTCTGTTGCGTGGTAGGTTGGGTTTATCGACACAGGGATTTACAAAACCCAAGAGAGGAGGAGGAAAGTGGAGCAGAGGAAACTGCAGTAGCTTAAGGCAAGGGTACGAAAGCTAGAGGAACGACAAGATGTTGAGAACCAGCTGCAACATCCTGCCCAAGAAGCTACCCCGCCATCTCAGCGGAGAAGCAGCGTGGCTTCCACCGAGCTCGTTTAGCAACCTGACTTGACGGGTCCTAGCTACCCCGTGGATTTTATCACGGATTCACACTAGTGCCACCTTATGACGCAAGGGCTTCATCTCAAAGTCAAGGCAGCTGTCAGCTTTGTGTTTCCTCCTTCACCCGGAGCATCTTTTCACTGTCGTCTAATTCCACAAGGCTATGCTGTTGTGATGGTGGATGAAATAACGGACGGACTTGAGGAGCTCCAGCTTGAGCACTGTCGGTGTCAAAACCGGCGGATCTCGGGTAGGGGGTCCCGAACTGTGCGTCTAGGCGGATGGTAACAGGAGACAAGGGACACGATGTTTTTACCCATGTTCGGGCCCTCTCGATGGAGGTAAAACCCTACTCCTGCTTGATTGATATTGATGATATGGGTAGTACAAGAGTGGATCTACCACGAGATCAAGGAGGCTAAACCCTAGAAGCTAGCCTATGGTATGATTGTTGTTCGTCCTATGGACTAAAACCCTCCGGTTTATATAGACACCGGAGAGGGCTAGGGTTACGCAGAGTCGGTTACAATGGTAGGAGATCTACACATCTGTATTGCCAAGCTTGCCTTCCATGCCAAGGAAAGTCCCATCCAGACACGGGACGAAGTCTTCAATCTTGTATCTTCATAGTCTTGGAGTCCGGCCAATGATGATAGTTCGGCTATCTGGACACCCCCTAGTCCAGGACTCCCTCAGTAGCCCCTGAACCAGGCTTCAATGACGACGAGTCTGGCGCGCATATTGTCTTCGGCATTGCAAGGCGGGTTCCTTCTCCGAATAATTCATAGAAGATTGTGAACGCCAGGATAGTGTCCGGCTCTGCAAAATAAATTCCACATATCGCCGTAGAGAGAATAATATTTACACAAGTTCAATCTGCTGACGTATTTTGTGGCGTGACGTCACACCACAACCAAGCCTTTACTCGAATCGTTTCTGTCGTACCACCTCAGCGTGTTTAGCGAAGCGGTTTCCTTGGCACGTCTTGTCGAAGCAGAGATCGTGTTCCCCTTATTCCGGGATTCTCATCAATACGGACGTGGGTAACCCAACCGCGCCATTGATTGCGGCGCTTGGGAGATAAGCGAGTTTTACCAGGCTGGTGGGGACGCATAGTTTTGTCCGCCCATATATAAGGGGATAAGGATCCACCTTTTTTACCTACGCCTTCTTCCTCCTTTGCTTATCCATCTCCGCGCACTCGAGCTCCAGCGCCCAAGTCCGCACATCTCACCTCGACCTTCTCCAACAATGTCCGGAGCGGGAGGCAAGTGGATGGCCTCCTCCGTTACAGAGGGGCACATCAAGAAGCTGCAAAGCGCTGGATATTTGTCCAGCGATATAGCGCACCGGCTCCCCGACGAGGGGCAGGTCATCCCCACCCTCGGGCCCCATGAGAGGGTGGTATTCCTTCCCCATTTCCTCCGTGGACTGGGCTTCCCACTCCACCCCTTTGTCCGGGGGCTCATGTTCTACTATGGCCTGGATTTCCATGATCTGGCCCCGAATTTCATCCTCAACATCTCGGCGTTTATCGTCGTGTGCGAGGCCTTCCTCTGCATCCAGCCCCACTTCGGCTTGTGGCTCAAGACCTTCAATGTCAAGCCGAAGGTTGTGAAGGGCAGTCAAACGGAGTGCGGAGGCGCCATGGTGGGCAAGATGCCCAACGTCACTTGGCTCGAGGGCACCTTTGTGGAAACCATCAAAGGGTGACAATCGGGGTGGTTCTACATCACCGAGCCGCGTGACCCTGAATGGGCAGCGGTCCCCGAACTCAGATCTGGCATCCCCATGCGGCTCACTTCCTGAAAAGAGAAGGGCCTGCTGTGGGGTAGTTCAGAAGAGCTGACCGGACTCCAATCCTGTCTCCAAACCATGGTGAACAAGAAGCTCAAGCTTGTCAACGTAATCCAGGTCATGCTCATCCGCCGGATTCTCCCCTTCCAACAACGGGACTTCAACTTGTGGAGTTTGATCCGGCACAACACCGGACCTTGAGCGGGCTCTTCGACACTACGTACGAAGATGCCTGGAAGGTGCTGTTCAGGGGCGCCGAATCTCCCGCATCCGCTACCGAAGATCGCGGATTCAGCTCGCAGCGTCCGGCTGGCGAGGTAAGCCATGTTATCCTTTATGGGACACTTGCTTTTCATAGTTTGACTCTATGTGGGATCTAAACTCCCAATACCTTTAACAGGCTTGGCAGGAGACGTTCGGATAGGTTAACTGTCCGGCTCCCCTTCCAGAAGACCAGCGGATACCCGTTTGACAGGGCTACTGGTCCTAGCGCCTTACATGGTGCCAGAGAAGAAGGCCAAGAAGAAGGCCACGGGAACCCTGAGGAGTTCCCGGCGTCAGGTGTTAACGGATTCATCATCCGATGACTCCGAGGCGGATTACTCCCACGAGGACGAGGAGGAGAAGAAAGAAGCCTCCCCAATGAGGGAGGCTGGAGGGTCCAAGAAGGGAAGGATCCTTCCCCCGAACTGTTCTGCCAATGCCGGTGACGGCGATGAGGAGTGTCCCTCAAGGGCCAAGCCCGTGGCGAGATCGTAAGTATCCGGACTCCTGAATAACTCATAATTTTTCTTTTTGTCGCATGGTGTCTCTCTAATGCCGCATACAACCCTGTAGTCCGCCCAAGGACGATCTTCCCGCTTCGTCGAGCGGGTCCTTGGGCACGTCGGATGTGGATAGCACTTCACTTCCGACCGCCTCCTCCCCCATGACGCCGACGAAGCCGAGGTGGGATCCCAGAAAGGGACCCACCAGGAGGAGAAGGCCCCGGAGGTGCTGCAAGGCAACCTCCCGGAACCTGTAGTGGTTCCGGAGTCCGGCGGGCAGCCCCTTCGTAAGAAGGGCAAGACAGTGACGCCGGCGGCCTCCGTTCAACCGGAGGCGCCGGATAACTTGCTGGAGGCGCTCAACGGCGCTTCCATCAAAGAGGAACACCGAACTGTCATGAGTGCGGTGATTCAGAAGGTTCAGCTCGCCAAAAGCGGGCTGACCGAAGCTTGCAGCAGCCTTCTAACAGGCTTTGAGGTAAGAATTTTAATATATGTAAAATAGTACCGCATAGACAGTTGCCCCTGATGCTCGGTTCGGTGTTCGGAAAGAAAAGCCGGACTGAGGATCTAAAAAGATATACGCAGGAGTCTTAACAAAAATATGTCAATATGGGAATGCAGGCTGCGCTGCTGACCTCTGCCGCACTGACTGCGGAGGTCAATGTCTTCAAGCAGGGCCTCGAGCGGTCCGAGAGCGAGCTCGGCCGTGCCAAGAAGCAGCTCGAGGACAATGAAGGTGAGTAACACCTTATGAAAGTTGTACCTTACAGAAAAGGATTTGGTTGCAAGAGGAATAACAAGGATAACATGGGTACTCCAGGGGCTACGAACGAGGTGGCAACCCTGAAGGAGGCGGTGTCCACGGCCGAACGCAATGCGGCTGCGGAACGAGCCGAGCGAGAGAAGCAGGAGGCACGGGTGGCGGAGGTACGGCAAGAGCTCCAGGCTCTCGTGGGAAAACACGAGAGTTTGGAGCGTGACTCGAAGACTCGAGAGTCCGAGCTTGCGTCGGCTCTTGAGAGTGCCAAAGCCACTAAGGCCGAAGCCCACAAGGCCCTCCAGGAAATCGAGGCGTTGAAGAAAATAGCGGCGGGTAAGGCATTCTTCATGCAAAGCAAGCATGTAAAAGTGAATTACCTGTTACTTACCCGAATTCGGAGCTCTCCAGGAGCGTTCGCAGATCTGCCCCGTAGCGTGTTCGATGCTGCCGCTTTCTACAGAGCCGAGGAGTGGAGCTTGACGGAGAATGTGTTTTGGTCTCAGTATGCTGAGGCCGGACATCCGGTGCCCTGAATAGGCCATGAAGGGCCTCATAGTTCGGCTGTGTCCCAAAGAGGCCGTGCCTGGGAGCTACTTCAGCCTGGTGTGGCGGCTGGTGGATGCTTGTCCATGGGTTGAAGTCATCAAGCACTCCGCCTCCACTGAAGGTGCCCGTCGGGCCCTTGCCTGTGCTAAGGTGCACTGGGGCAGGATGGATGCTGAGAAGCTTGTGACGGACGCGCCACCGCCGGGCAAGGATTATCGCACGCCCGAGATGTATTATAAGGGTGTCCTGAAGGGTGCCCGCATTATTGCGGGTGAGTGCTCCAAAGATGTAATATTTGAGTAGACTCGCATTTTGTTATCCTGTGCGGTGAAAACTTTGTTCATATGCGCTAAGCAACGCTTGTTAATTTAAAATATTACCTTCTGTGCGGCCGTTTATCAAATCTGAGAGCAAGTCGTCAGCTTCAACCCCCATGCCACGAGTGTTGTGGTGTTCGGGATAAACTTGAGCGCTCTTGTTCCCATTTTTGGGTCCATCTAGGAAGGCGCTCAACACAACGAACATGGCAACCGGACTTATAATGCTTGAGCACTCTCACTTAGCCATAGAATTCTATAATTTTAAATTTCGGCGAAGCCCCTAGTGTCCGGAAGGCCGAATTCGGGGCGCTATCCATGCCTGGGCCGGACAAAGCTGGTTCCTCGCTCTAAGCGGCATAAGTCTTTAGGGACTCGAAAAAACCTCTCGAACAGCGACCGGCTCTCGCCTTATCAAGATGGTCGGTTTTAGCTTTCTCCACTGAGGTGCTCGCCTAGCTCAACTGGGGCACAATCGCAGTGGTTCTCCCAGCGCTATGTTAGCCGATATAACGGAACGTAAGGTACCAAAACATGGGAGCCGGGCAAACCCAACCATTGACCCAAGACATGATTCGGAGCCGATGCATATAATGCTATAAGTTCGGGGAGCCGCACTTGTGAAAGTGTTCGGACTTATCACACCATAATGTGGGGAACTTAAGCCCCTGGTGTATTGAGCCGTACCAAAGTGTACGGATGCAATATGTCATAGATGAACATATGTATAAGAAAGGAATGCAATTATAAGCAAAAAGCGATGCATTGTTTATTCAAAAAATACTGCCATGAATGCAGAACGATACAAATAGTGCGATAAGCAAGGGGTGGAACTATTTAGCATGTCCCCCTCCAGGGGTAGGCTGCGGAATGGTGTATAAAACAGGTATAATGCTCGTAATGGAGACCACCTGGATATTCGGCGTGGCCTTTCTTCTTCCCTGGCTGTTGCATCGTGAGTTCGGCAGGTCTACTGCCAGACAGGGCCTCTGGTAAACGGAGTCCTGAGGATAAGAAAAAAGAAAGAAAAGAAAAAAAAGAGAGAAAAAGGATGACACACTTGGGAGCCCCTGGTGTGGTTGAGCCGCACTCTGGGCCTGCGTGGTCATGCCCCTCCCCCTATGCCCATGGTATCTCCAGAGCGTAGTGATGTACGCGGAGTACTGGTTTTGCAATTTTGCAAGGGCTGGGGTTGGGGCCGCATTGCTACGCGTGCTCGGAACGTGCCAGGTGGTCTTGTTGTAGGTTGCTCCGGGCGCGCTTGACGATGTCCGGTCGCTTAGCAGCCGGACTCGAGAATTGCCTTAAGAGGCTACTCTGAACTTCCGCCGCGAGGGCCGCTTTATGCTCCTCCATTCGGAGAGAGCGTTCGGTGTTTCCGTTGACCGTGATGACGCCTGGAGGGCCTGGCATCTTGAGCTTGAGGGATGCGTAGTGCGGTACCGCGTTGAATTTTGCAAACGCGGTTCGTCCGAGCAGTGCATGATAGCCGCTGCGGAACGGAACTATGTCGAAGATTAACTCCTCGCTTCGGAAGTTATCCGGGGATCCGAAGACCACTTCCAGTGTCACTGAGCCTGTACAATTGGCCTCTACACCTAGTATGACGCCTTTGAAGGTCGTCTTTATGGGTTTAATCCTTGAGGGGTCTATGCCCATCTTGCGCACTGTATCCTGGTAAAGTAGGTTCAGGCTGCCGCCGCCGTCCATCAGGACTCTAGTGAGGTGAAACCCGTCGACGATTGGGTCTGGAACCAATGCAGTGAACCCGCCATCGCGGATGCTGGTGGGGTGGTCCCTTCGATCAAAAGTGATCCGGCAGGAGGACCATGGATTGAACTTTGGGGCGACTGGCTCCATCGCATATACGTCCCTGAGTGCACGCTTCCCGGTTGTTTTATAGCTCGAGATCGGTGTACGGTGGGCGAGGTCCACTAGCGCCGCTCGTCGCTCGACCGCCGGTGTTCGGAGGCGAATCCGCGAGCAGTGCCGACAGCGCACTGGCCCGCGAGGTGAGTGCACGCTGCACCGGCAGCTAGCACGCCGCGCACTACCGTAGTACGGCCTAGATGCCCTACGCGCTAGACGTCGCCGGTGGAGAAAGCGAGGGAAAGCGCGTGGGAGGAAGGAAGAAGAGAGAGCCGGAGGAAGAAGAAGAGACCGACAGCGGGCCCCGGGTCCACTTGTCAGCCACAGAGAGCATTGTGCTCTCGGGTACGACCAACGTATTTTAGAAATTAGAATTTATTCTAAATTTACTGCGTCCGACGAGGAAATCACTCGTTTTCCCCAAAACTGTGGATTTTTTCACGCAGCGCCAGTGTCCCACCCTGTAATTTTGCACCACTTTTTGCCCTCTCACTGTAGCCGCTTTTTACCGCTTAAGTAAGGTAATTCTTTCGATTTGGTAAAATATTTTTTTTTTCAAAAACAATCCTTAGCAAATCTCAAGGACGAGATTTTTTTAACTGGGGTAGTGTTATGACACCCCAAAATTTTAACCTTGTTTTGTTAATTAAAATTTTGCCATGAAGCTTAAACTTTTAATTTCTGGAATTTCTTTTGATTTCAGAACCATTCTCCTCTTGGTTATTATGGAGTTTTTACCCCAAGTGAAAACTTTCCAAATGTTTTGTTGGACTTGTGTACCCTCTCAAGAAAAACTTTTCTTTTCATCAGAGGAATTAATTATATAATATATTTCCTGATCTTTATTTCTTTAAAAATGGTCTCCCATGGTTTTAGGGTACCATTTGAACTACAACCCTTTGATAAATTTATTTAAAATTCCAACCAAAATTTGGAGATGTCATGCGATTTTTTTAAATCACTTTTATGCAAAAATATATTCTGTTCCTTGGAGATTTTGAGCTCTACACCATATTTTCAAATCATGTCCAGTGGGCAAATTTGCACTACAGCCTATTTAAATATTTCTTTAAAGCCTCCACCAAAATTATGGGATGTCAGTGGTAGCATGCATTTCAACTTTATGCAAAAAACCTAGTGATGTTCTTTGGAAAAATTGAGTGAATCAACCTCCTTTTCATTTTGGTCCAGCCTTGTGATTTCTACTGCAACCCTAATTATTTTTGCCCTAGTGACCTTGTGCTTTCTCCTGCTTGTAGTCAACCCTACAAAACCCTAAGTCCAGGAGCATGCACCCATTGGGACATTTTTGGTTCATGTAATTATGCCATTTACCCCCTGTCCAGAATTGAAGTTTTGCAAAACTTGCACTAACAAGTTTCTACATTTGGCAAACTAACCTCACTACCCTCTCATTCATCTAAAGAGACCCCACTCTGTAAGATTTGACCACCCCAAGTACTGCCTAGATGCCTCTGGCATTTTGTCAAACACCCTGTGTGCATAGACAGATTTGGCACGCTTGAAGGTTTTGTGTTGTGAACTTTCCCCTTGTCCAAACCAAGTTGTCTAGTAGCCTTCTAACTGTCTCTAACCTAGGCCTGTGGATTTGCATTGGTTCTCTAGCAAATTTTGGTCGCCCCGGCATTTCGTCGAACGACTGCCGTGCATGCCCGGTGCGCGAGCAGAGCGCACGTTTTGCACGTGCTCGCGTCCGAGCCAGCACGCCCCCTGGATAAGTTTCCTCGAGCTCATCCTGATCCTCTCCCTGTCGCCGCATCACGCCAGAAGCCCCGACTGCCCCCTCGCCCCTGCAGCGTCGCCACAGCAAGATCTTGTCGGCAAGCCTGCGGCCGCGTCCGCCGCTGCCATGGGCGGCACCGCCCAAACCAACGCAGCGCGCCAGCTCGCCTCCTTAGACAGTGGAGCGTTCATCGTTAGCCCCTGAAGCCAGCCAGCCACCGCCACATCGTCCTGCAGCACAGTAGGGCGGTCCGCCGATGAGCTTATCCACGGCCGTCGCGAACCGACATGGATGTGCTATAAAAGGAGTCCCCCGAGCTCCTCCGAGCAGACAAACAGCCTCACACCGTCCTCCTAGTGCCCCCGTTGCCATCAATTGAAGAGGAAAAGGCCGTCTTCACCCTCTCCGGTCAGCTCGGCCGCCGCCTCGTCCCGGTTCACCCCGGCGCCACCAGGGCCTCCCCTACCTTTCCATCACCACCACTCGACTCCTCTTCGTCTTGCGGAGCTGCCCAGACCCCCAGCTACGACGGAGCATCACCCTAGCCCGAGCCCCCAAATCCACCGAAACCTTCCCTCCGTCGCAGAGCTCGCCGCCGGTGATTCCCTCCACCCCCGACGACCCTACAACCACCGGAAGGACCGCCCTAGATCCGCGGATCCATCCCCGCCCTCAGCTCCCTGCAAAGAACCGCCGTTCGCTGGCGACGATCGCCGGAGTCCCGCCTCTGCTCGGTCAGAGGAAGAGGAGGGAGTGGAGACTAGTCAAACCTGACTACTGGGCCCCTTGGACCCACTGTCAGTGACTCCCCGCATGGTCCACGCTGGATAAGTGGAGGCGTAAAACCTCAAGTATGTCTCCTTAGCCCGAAAGCGTAATCCCGTTTGAAACGTTTTCTTTTTCTGTTTTTATTAAAAACAGATTTTTACCAAAACTTTGACTGCTATAACTTTTTAAATATAGGTTCAAATGAATTAATTCTTTTTCCTACCTCTCTCAAATTTAGTCTAGTTTATTTTAAGATTTATTTGAAAAAATTTCAGACAACCTTTTGGTACTGTTTTTGAAACTATATATTGATTCAAAAATATTTTAAATAGGATTTTTGGAGAAAGAAGATAACTTTCAAAAGTTTTAGGATGCACCCTGCCTCTACACAACTTGAAGGCAAGTTCTGAACCCTGGCATAATATTGTCGTGTGTTGTTTGATATGGTTACAACACCTCTCGTCTCGAAATTTTTCGTTATTTTTCTGTGATGATATGATCAAACTCTCGAGTGCATATTGATGATTCATGCAGTTGGAGTTTGATATGTTGAGATGGTAGTCACCATCACATGCCTCTCGTGCATACCGGAAGGAACTCGGGAAAGCCTCTGTCTTGGGTAGACACGAGCTTGTCTCCGGTCGTTGAGACGACTGTGTCCGGTACGGCACAGTGAGACATGATGAGTGGTGGTTATATTTGTTGCTTGAAAACACATTTGTTATGCTAATCATGCAGGTAACACATAAACCTCCTGAGTCGACCGTAGAGCGAGTCTTGTTCCAATAACCCCCACACTTGTTTCGTACTACCACTAGTCCCTGCCACAGGTAGGGTGCGGTTTAGTAATTTGTCAACCCCTTACTAGCACACACCGTACAGAGGGGCCGGGATGAGGGTACCATGGCCATGGATTAAAGCCAGTCATCCGGTCAGGGGGCATGGGTGTTTTCCGGTTGGGACCGAGAGGGGAGGCCACCCCTTAGAGCGCACGATATAGATTTGATCCCGTGCTATGCGAGGTTGTAGCCTCCCCACTTAGAGTTTTGCTTGACAGGTGTTGTGGGTGATTCCAGACACCGATAAGTTAAGCTGGTGTGTGCAAGTCAGGTGTGTTTTTAATTAAAAGACCGTAGACGAAATTAGTCCCGATGGACTAAAGGAATCCGTTACTCGTGGGTAAAGAGTACATCCTCTGCAGAGATTAAATCTATTCGAATAGCCGTGTCCATGGTTAAGGACTACAGTCTGTGATGGGTCAAGTGTCGGTCTTAGTGTCGGTCTTCGGAGGAGAAACTACTAAACCAGAACGTGGATCATGACTGATGACTTGTGATAACTATGTTTATTTTTATTATGGACTAACCCATTATATTATTTGAATTATTGAATATCCCTGGGACGATTCTATCTCCTGGATATTCATTGTGATTATTTACTTTATAAGCTCTTTATGTGGTGTCGCTGAGACGCCCAACTGTGGCATTGCTTGTTATTTATTTACTTTATAAACCCTTTATGTGGTGTCGCTGAGACGGCCGACTGTGGCATTGCTTGTTATTTATTTACTTTATAAGCCCTTTATGTGGTGTCACTGAGACGCCCGACTGTGGCATTGCTTGTTATTTATTTACTATATAAGCCCTTTATGTGGTGTCGCCGAGACGCCCGACTGTGGCATTGCTTGTTATTTATTTACTTTATAAGCCCTTTATGTGGTGTCGCACAGACGCCCCACTGTGGCATTTTATTCCCACTCCATTATTGCATAATTATGTTGCATATAAATAACCTGCTTGCATGCATAAAAGATTTTTTTTATTTATGACTGGCGATGTGATCATAGAGTATTTCAGTGCATGATTATTGTTTATATTATCCCAGTGTTCATGATGTTTGCGAGTACATTCAAAGTACTCACTGGCTTGTCCCTGGCTATTGTCTTGGCCAGATTTCTTGCTTGGAGAGGAGCAATGCGACGACAGCCCCTGAACCTACGCAAGGATGATAGCAGCCGCGCGAAGATATGAGTTAACCTGGTCAGCTGTTCCTGTGGGAAATGGAGTCCCATAGACACTGATGATTCACAAACCTCTTCCGCCATCTACCACTAGAAACCATTTGTTGTACTCACAGGCCAGAATGGTCTTGTACTACATATTTTGTATTTTCCTTGGAATTTCTATATCAAGTTGGTGCCTCATCAGCTAACAGTAATCCTGAGGCTGGTGAGCACGACGGCCATTTTCTGGAAATTAATACCCGGAAAACCGGTCGTGACAGCCCAATCAAGCTTATTTTATATTGGGTTAATCTGCAAGAACCATAGTAGGCATGGAAAATATCTTGTCTTTTTTTCCCTTGATGTGGCAGCCTTGACTTTTCTTTGTTGTTTCTGATAATAACATGCCTAAGAGATAATTTATGAGTTGGTAGTAACCTAATTTTCTCAAATTGGACATAACCACTTTGCAGTTCTTCCCACTGTTGCTTGCCCCGGAGGTGGGTGGGTGAGGATATGCACCATTTATTGGGTGCAATTCATGTAGAGCAGACAAGACATTTAGAGTTGGTGCGATGTTTGAAAGATGATGGACCAAATTCGAGCCCATTTGGATTGTGGCCCGTGAGTTGAGTGAAGGGTCCCAAACTTTTCAAATCCGAAAACCACGAGAAAGGGCTGTCGTAGGGTGTCGGTAAGAAATTAATATTCCTAATTTTTTTCACGTGGGAAGAATTCAATCCCATTTAGCTCAATCAAACTTATTATATATTAGCTTAATCTGCGAGAACAATAGTAGGCATGGAAAAATATCTTGCCCTTTGGTCCCTTCCGGTGGCAGCGTTGACTTTTCTTCATTGTTTCCGATAATAACAAGGCTAAGAGCTAATTCATGATTTGGTAGGAACCTAATTTCCTCAAATTGGACATAACCACTTTGTGGTTATTCTCACTGCTGTTTGCCCGGGAGGTGGGTGGGTGAGGACGCGCACCATCTATTGGGTGCAATTCATGTAGAGCGGACACGACTTTTGAATGATGATGGGCGAAGTCAGAGGCCGTTGGATTATTCGGCCGCCGCACGAGTGAATGGCTCGAGTGTTTTCAAAGCAAAAAAGCGCGCGAAAGGGAAACGGTGAAGTTAGAGAAGCAATAGTTGAAATATGGGGAAAAATATCCCAAATGTCGTTTACATGATCACTAAAGCCATAGTACATAAACTCTTTTTTTTTGCAAAAACATAGAACATAAAAAATTTACATTGAGTACATTAATGTAAGCCATATCTTTTCGCAAAAAAAAAAGAGAGTAAGTGATATCTGCCATATACGATGAAATCTGTTTACCAAATCTAGCTAGCACACACACTGTAGCATCATATATATGTAAATCTTGTATCAACATCAACAACTTTCTGAAAAAAAAACATGGCTTACTCCATCTGTAGTTTCTTCGTTCAAGCTTACCATCACGTTTTTATGTCAAGGAATTATTATGCTCGCACCACGTTTCAGGCTTTTCAGCTTAGGAATTAATTACTCCGATGCGGCGCTTACTCGGCCTGAATCCTGGCGGCGCACCCCGGAATCCCCCTGCAAAGCAGAAAAAAAGGCACGCGCGAGCAACAAAAGGAGAAAGGTCCTCTCGCCGTTACACTCAACTGTATCCCTCTCGCAGTCTCGCTCCTCCTCCTCACCCCATCGCCGAGACGCCCCACGCTCCCACAGATTCGCCACCACCACCACCTCTCCTCCTCCTCCGCGACCTGGTAAGCTCACCCTCCGAAGCATCTCGCCGTCGTGAAGAACACCACGTCCGCGCAGTCCTCTCCTCGCTAACGATACTGTCCGGTTCCCTACCTTTGTCGAATTTTTTGTCTCTGGCGGAGGGGCTGTTTCAGATCTGCGGCGCCCTCCTTCCTCGTACTCGCTGGTTCGGCCCTGATGGCTTTTGGTTGGTTCTCGCATCTTGGTGCTCTCGTTTGGTTCTTGAGTAGGCTTCCTGATCTGGGTTTTCGCTCCCACTAACCAGCTTGCGTTGATCCAAGATCTAGGCAGTCCGCCATATCTCAGTTCATGTTCCCACCCCTTCTCCCAGCAATATCGCTCAGATCTCATTTCTTCCTCTAGTTTTGTTTGAGCTGCAAGTTCTTTCTTCTCAGGTCAGGGAAAGCTTGCACATGTGTCTTCATCTCGGTGTATTTTTTTTCCGTCAAATTTTATCGTGATCGCTGGGTTTTATATTTCCATACCTTTGATACAGATGTACTCCTTTATGGTGATCTTGCCATATACATTGGCAATTTATTACCTCGTAATAAATGTTGATTACCTGGATTTTTTTTCATGGTATAGGAAAGCACTTTCATACTTTTAATATAAGTCGCCATGAAATTCTGAATATGCTATTTCAAGCCTTCAACTGTGTGGATTAAGCAAATAATTTTACCACACGGGGTAATTTATCATTGTTCCTGAAACAGGTGGACATACAACTTACATGGTCGGTCCAGGATCGGAAGGATCAGGGATGGAAGAGTGCAGTGAGGACAGATGTTGGGAGGACCTAGCACGAGATGCCCTAGGCCTCATCTTCTGCAAACTGTCCCTTCAGGAGATCCTCACTGTGGTTCCGGGGGTTTGCAAACCCTGGAGCCGGGTAGTTTCAGGGGCCGACTGCTGGCAGGACATCGACATTCAGGAGTGGAGCCAGCAGAGCGAGCCTGACAAGATCACCAGGATGGTTCATATGCTCCTCTCTCGCAGCGCTGGCTCGTGCCACCGCCTTAGCGTGTCCAGGCTTCCAAACGACTCATTGTTCGCCTTCATTGCGGACCAGTAAGTAGTCTTCTTCAGTCAAAATCATTTTTATGTTGGTGATGGTTTCCTCATGAGATTTGATAACCTATATGGGAACAATGTGTATTTTTATTATTATTATTTTTAGTGGTGAACCATTAGCTAGAGGAAATGTGCACGTCGCTGGATTAATTCTTCCGATTGTGTATCATCCTTGCAAAATGCATAGAAACTTTCATTGGAAAAAAATGGTTTAGATTGCCACAGGAGTAGTGGCTGTGGCAGGGGAAATATGATGGATGTGTAATTTCATTATATTGGAGCTGGATCAGTGAGGCGGTTAGGGATGAGGGGGGTGAGGGTGATGGCGAGGAGGTGCGAGAACTGAGAAGGTGGCGGCCACGGTAGACGAAACGGTGCGAGGGGGTAGTAGGGTTTTAGCGCCAAAAGTAAGAAAATGGGCGGCGGAGATGGGCTAGGGAACACGATCTGACACTCGAGGGTCCAAATATGTGACAAACACCGGACACGAATGTTAATGCGTCTATTGATTAGAGAGACATTTGCTAATGAACAAAAACAAGTACGTTATGTGTAACATAATTGATTCCAGAATTACTTGCCTTGCTGTTGTATTTGCCTTTACACAATAATGTCCTCTATTACCGCTGAATCCAATCATTTATAAACAATTTGTGCATATATTTTGGCAATTATTTTTATAAATGCATGTAAATTATTCATTCAATTGCTTAAATACAAATGGGGTAGTATCATTCCAGTGTGTTAATCTATAATTAGATGGTTATAGATGGTCTATTGAAGTAGCATTTAATTGAGTATGCTGTGTCCATTTTGATTTTGTTTTTGTCACGACCCTACTAGAACAAGGGTTATGCATCACATATATGGTACTTTGTTTACCGATGACCCGATCCACAATATATTGTTTCACCTTACTTATCCTACCGTGTTTTATTTTGCAAGTGCGCAATCTCTCAAGACTTTGGAGATTCCAAGGAGCGAGATCGGTGATGGCATAGTGGAAGATGTCGCACAAAGACTAACCAAAGTTACATTCCTGGATGTAAGCATCTGCACCAAGATTGGCGCTCGTGCTCTGGAGGCATTCGGTAAGAATTGCAAATCCCTCGTCAGACTTCGGCGAGTCATGCACCCCATGGATGCTGCAGGGAAGGTGTGCCACCATGATGAGGCCCGTGCTATTGCCTATAACATGCCAAAGCTCAGTCACCTCGATCTAGGATACTTGCTCATCGCGACTACGGATGTCGTTGAGATCGCCTCGCGGTGCCAAGACCTCAAATTCTTAGATCTACATGGCTGTTGGGACGTTGATGATAAGATTTTGCAAGAGAAGTATCCTGGGCTGAAAATCATCGGCCCCCGCGTGGACGACTGCTTTGGGAACAACTTCTGGGATGAGTGCTCGGATGATGACTCCATTTATTCATGGGAAGAGTTCATGGACAATGACTACTTCGCCATCGGGAGTGACGATGAGGCCATATGGGACGACGATCACGTTCTCGAAGGACTAGAAGTTAGGTTCTATGGTGGTGTATTCGGCGAAGGCTTCGCAGGTCTTGACTGGCCAGAATCTCCATGAAGGGAGTCTGCATTAATAATTTGTTGAGAGAAGTGAAGTGCCTGCTTGCTCCTGCTCCTGTTTATATGTTTCAACTCTGAAGCATCTTCTTCCATCTTATGTGCTCCTAATTGTCAAATTGTGTGGTCATTACCTTGCAGATATTGTCTGGTTGTTGAGTGAACTTGTCTGGGTGTAAAAACCTATATATGGTGCTTAAACATACAACAACAAATCAATATTATGATTGTTGAGAAAAGTGTTACATGCAGTTTTCTATTTTGTTTCAGAAGTTCTAGATTAATCATTGGTGCAAATCATCTTTGGAAAAGTCGGTACATCCCACTAGTGGTCGGGCATGGGATGAACCGTCTTTGAATGTGCAGGGGAATGGCATACTGGGGAAGCTTCGTATGATGTATTAGAGCTTGCATAACTAGGATTAATGAGTAGTTAAAAACCCAAAGAAGAAGCTTAAACAGGTACAGAAAGAGCTTGCATATGTGATTTTTTTTATTTGAACAGGAGCTTGCATATGTGATGGTAGGGCCTATGACTAATAATGAAACTGACATGAAAACGATGGAACTAGGAGACTTGATTGAACACCTACTGGAATGGTATATGCTCCAACGAGCTATGGTGGACTAGTTACGTAACGGCGACGGCAATTCAATAAAAATTCCAACAATTTCCCTTGGCCAGAAATAACTTGACCTGATGAAATGACTTAAAGATGACCAGAGGGAGTGGCTGGAAGGTACGGACATGTCAAACCCAATGATCGGAAATTATTTTGCTCACTCTTTCTCTTCCGAAGTTACCAATACAGATCTTCGATTTCTTGAAAAAATTCTCCTGAGAGTTTATAAATAAATGAATGAACAACTGCTTCCTTTACGGACGATGAAGTGAAGCACACTATTTTCAGTATTGTCAATATCAAGGCCCAAGACAACGACGGTTTACATGCAATTTTCTAAAAAAAAAATACTAGGAAGTCCCGGAGGCGATAAACTTGAGGCAGATAACGGAGGGGTGGAATGACACCACAGTAGTCTTAATTCGCAAGTTGCTTGCTAAAAATCTAAAAATAATTTTACCAGAGATTATTTCACCAACCAAAAGTGCCTTTATCCCTGGAGACTTAGAACAGACAATGTGCTTATTGCTTAAGAGTGCATCCACAAGATAAAACATAAGAGAAAGGGAAGAAGATTTATGTGCAGACAAGCTAGATATGCGCAAGGCATACGACAAAGTGTAGTGGTTTTTCTTGAGGAATATTATGTTAAGGTTGGGATTCCGGGAGAACAGGGTATTTTTTATGATGACGTCAGTACAATATAGAATATAGTATCAAGTATAATTCTCTGGAAGCTGATAACTTCCAACCTACCAGGGGCTCGAGACGAGGGGATCAATTGTCTCCTTATTTAATTTAATTGGGCGCACAAGGGCTTTCTAGTTCATTTATGCATGAGGAAGAAATTGGTGACATAGGAGGGGGGGGGGGGTGTTAACGCAGTACAGACGCATACAGTCATACATATGCGCAATTGCGCATACGCTCATCCTATGAACGCACGCACTAACACCCTACCCATATGAGCACCTGCGTGACACTGAGCCAATTCATCATCTTGAAATTGACGAAGTCGTAACAGTCGCCTTCGTAGTCAACGGGAACGTCTCCTCCCACTAAACGCACATCGCCGGCAGGCTTGGAACAAATCTAGGAAAATGTGAGCACCAACAGCAAGTCTAGGACTTAACCCTGGTGGGCTGGGGATACCGCTGTCCTCCAAGACATCCAACCACCGGTTGGTTCGCACATAGTGGGGTTTAGGCGTGTAGAAATGAACCATCCTCACCTTTTTATTGGCGATTTATTATCTCGTAAGAAATGTTGATTATCTGGATTTTTTTTCATGGTATAGGAAAGCACTTTCATACTGTTAATATAAGTCGCCATGAAATTCTGAATATGCTATTTCAAGCCTTCAACTTTGTAGATTAAGCAGATAATTTTACCACACAGGGTAATTTATCATTATTCCTGAAACAGGTGGACATACTACTTGCATGGTCGGTCCTGGATCGGAAGCATCAGGGATGGAAGAATGCAGTGAGGACAGATGTTGGGAGGACCTAGCACGAGATGCCCTAGGCCTCATCTTCTGTAAACTCTGGAGCCAGGTGGTTTCAGGGCCCGACTGCTGGCAGGACATCGACATTCAGGAGTGGAGCTAGCAGAGCGAGCCTGACCAGATCACCAGCATGGTTCATATGCTCCTCGCTCGCAGCGCTGGCTCGTGCGACCGCCTTAGAGTGTCCAGGCTTCCCAACAACTCATTGTCCGCCTTCATCGCAGACCAGTAAGTAGTCTTCTTTAGTCAAAATCATTTT
Organism: Triticum timopheevii; assembly: GCA_963921465.1. Classification (NCBI taxonomy): domain Eukaryota; kingdom Viridiplantae; phylum Streptophyta; class Magnoliopsida; order Poales; family Poaceae; genus Triticum; species Triticum timopheevii. The sequence continues at coordinate 628,095,748 of OY997266.1, read as the reverse complement.
TATGTTGGTGATGCTTTCCTCATGAGATTTGATAACTTAGATGGGAACAATGTGTTTTTTAATTATTATTATTAGTGGTGAACCATTAGCCCCGTGGAAAGGTGCATACTTTCTGGTGTAGTTCTACAGATTGTGTACCATCCTTGCAAAATGCATACGGACTTTCATTGGACAAAAATGGTTTAGATTGCCACAGGTGTAGTGGCAGGGGAAATATGATGGATGTGTTATTGCATTATATAGGAGCTTGATCACTGAGGTGGTGAGGGAGGAGGGGAGGTGAGGGTGAAGAGGAGGAGGGGCGGGAACTAAGAAGGTGGCGGCCACTGTAAACAAAAGGGCGCGAGGGGGTAGTATGGTTTTAGCGCCAACGGTAAGAAAATGGATGGCGGAGATTGGCTAGAGAACACGATCCAACAGTCGATGATCAAAATATGTGAGAAACACCAGGCATGAATGTTAATCTTTCTATTGATTAGAGAGACATGTGCTAATGAACAAAAACAAGTACGTTATGTGTAACATAATTGATTCCAGAATTACTTGCCTTGCTGTTGTATTTGTCTTTACACAATAAGGTCCTCTATTATCGCTGAATCCAATCATTTATAAACAATTGTGCATATATTGTGGCAATTATTTTTGTAAATGCTTGTTAATTATTCATTCAATTGCATAAATAAAAATGGGGTAGTATCATTCAAGTGTGTTAATCTATAAATACAAAGTTATAGGTGGTCTATCAAAGTTACTAGCACAACCATGCTCCCCTGGCTTAATCTATTTCCTGATAGTGAGAAATCTTGCGAACATGGTACCAGATCCCGCACATCTGTGTAGATGAACATTTTCAAAATGGTATTACCAACCATTTCCTCAACCGACAATGCTCCAGTGCTTCCTGACTATCATTTATTTTCTTATTGTGAGGATATTACAAACTCAGTTCATACGCATGGTTAATAGCATTTAATTGAGCAATGTGCATTTTGTTTTTGTTTTTGTCACAACCATACTAGTACAAGGGTTATAGTACTTTGTTTGCCGATAACCCTATACACTATATTTCATTAAACCTTACTTAGCCAACCTTGTCTTCATTTGCAAGTGCACAATCTCTCAAGACAGTGGAGATTCCAAGGAGCGAGATCAGCGACTACATAGTTGAAGATGTTGCACAAAGGCTGACTAAAGTTACATTCCTTGATGTAAGCAGCTGCACCAAGATTGGCGCTCGTGCTCTGGAGGCATTTGGTAAGAATTGCAAATCCCTTGTCAGACTTCGGCGAGTCATGCACCCCATGGATGTCGGAGGGAAGGTGTGCCACAATGACGAGGCCTGTGCTATTGCCTAGAACATGCCAAAGCTTCGCCACCTCGAGATAGGGTACATGATCATCACGACTACGGCTGTCGTCGAGATCACCTCCCGGTGCGAAGACCTCAAATTCTTAGATCTCCGTGGCTGCTGGGACGTTGATGATAAGGTTTTGCAAGAGAAGTATCCTGGGCTGAAAATAGTCGCCCCCCACGTTGACGACTGCTATGAGAACGGCCTCTAGGATGAGTGCTCGGATGATGACTCCATCGACTCATGGGAAGAGTTCGTGGATGATGACTACTTTGCCATCGGGAGTGACGACGAGGCCATATGGGACGACACTCACGCTCTCGAAGTACTAGCAGTTAGCTTCTATGGCGGTGTATTTGGCGAAGGCTTCGCTGGTTATGGCTCGCCAGAATCTCCATGAAGGAAGTCTGCACTGATAAGTTGTTGAGAGAAATGAAGTGCCTGCTTGCTCCTGCTCCTCTTTACATCTTTCAACTTTGAAGCATCTTCTTCCATGTTATGTGGTTCTAATTTTCAAATTGTGTGGTCATTACCATGCATATATTGTCTCGTTGTTGAGTAAACTTGTCTGGGTGTAAAAACCTATGTATGGTGCTTAAACATAAAGCAACAAATCAATATTATGACTGTTGAAAGTAGTGTTACATGTAGTTTACTGTTTTGTTTCCGAAGTTCTAGATTAGCCATTGGTGAAAATTATCTTGGGAAAATTTGGTAGTCCCACTAGTGTTCATGCAAGCATGTGATGAATCATCTTTGAATGTGCAGGGGAATGGCATACTACAGAGGCTTCGTATGATCCATTAGAGCTTACATAAGTAGGATTGTCAGGTAGTTAAAACCCAGAAAAAGAAGCTTAAACGGGTACAGAAAGGGATTGCACATGTGATGAAAGGGCTTATGACTAATGATGAAAGTGACATGAAAAGAAAGGAACTAGCGGACTTGATTGAACACCTACCACTAGTAGAAAACAGGGCTTTTGTTTAGGCCAGATAAGTCCATTAGTCCTGGTTCAGTCACGAACCGGGACCCATGGGGGCCTTTGTCCCGGTTCGTGAGGCCAAGGGGCCTGCCGGGCCTCGTGGGGGCATTGGTCCCGGTTCGTCTGGCACCTTTGGTCCCGGTTGGTGGGATGAACCGGGAACAATGGGCCTCGCTTCTGGCCCACCACTATTGGGCCCGGTTGGTGGCTTGAACTGGGACCAAAGGGTGTCCTTTAGTCCCGGTTCAAGCCATGAACCGGGACCAATGATGTGCCTATATATACCCCCTCGCCAGCGACCAGAGCACTCCACACTGCTCTGTTTTTTTTGGCCGACGAGCGGAGGGCTTTCTGGTGCTCTATCTCACCTCCTATGCACATGAGGTGTTCGATGGAATACCTGAGCCACACAACTTGAGCTTTCTCCTCTCCAAGCTCGATCTCCCAAGCTCCATTTTCCTCAATATTTGTCTAGGTTTTGCGGTCCGTCACGTCCCGTCCCCATCTTCACCGCCGTCGATCGCCCGCGCTGATCTCGTCGCTGGCACCACCATGGTGAGGCTCTTGTTCTTATCTTATTTCTGAAAGGAAAAAATTCTTACTTGTATGTTTAGATAGATACATGTATAATTTTCTTACTTTTATTATTGCTTCGTATTATATAGTGCGATGGTTTTTGTATCCGCCCGGTCGGCTCTCGTCTTGTCTATGATTCAGATGTGGTGTATATTATCTTTCATAACTATTTGGTTCATTTATTGTTTATGACAATTATGCCGACCAACGTGACATAGATTTTATTTTTTCTAGGAGGTATGTTAAACGGAAATTCTAACCGACCCTATTGTCGAGAGGTTAAATTTAGTTTCAGAAGAATACAATTTCTTGAAGGAAAAAATTAAAAAATTGAGGAGGAGAAGATGATATTGGAGTTGCATGTTGCGGATGTCGTCGATGATCACAAGATCAAGATGGATGCAATGCGCTTAAAGATTAGAAAGATTAGAAAATATACCATTTTATACCGAGGCTTGGTATCATTATGCTGTTGGATCAATTTAGGGCGTGCATATTTTCTTGAAGTGGCTGAGGCAAACAAGCAGAATGGTTTTATGTGTTGTCCATGCCCTATATGTGGGAATACGAAGTCTTACTCTGACTCGAAAACCATTCACACCCACCTTCTTTATAAGGGTTTCATGCCACACTCTAATGTTTGGACCAATTACTGAGAAATAGGGGTTATGATGGAAGACAGCGAAGAAGAAGAGGACGATGACAACTATGTGCACCCTGAATACGGTGATGCCTCAACGGGGGATGCTGTTGAAGATCAAGAGGACCCAGACGATGTGCCCGATGATTATCTCCACCGGGTCATTGTTGATGCAAGGAGACAGTGGGAAAGTCAAAAGGAGAAGCTGAAGTTTGATCGCATGTTAGAGGATCACAAAAAAGGTTTGTACCCCAAATGCGAAGATGGCAACACAAAGCTCGGTACCGTACAGGAATTACTGCAGTGGAAGGCAGAGAATGGTGTGCCTGACAAAGGATTTGAGAAGCTACTGAAAATATTGAAGAAGAAGCTTCCAAAGGATAACGAATTGCCCGACAGTACGTATGCAGCAAAGAAGGTTGTATGCCCTCTAGGATTGGAGGTGCAGAATATACATGCATGCCCTAATGACTACATCCTGTACCTTGGTGCGTAAGAGGATTTGAACGCATGCCCGTTATGCGGTACATTGCGGTATAAGATAAGACGAGATGACCCTAGTGATGCTGATGGCGAGCGCCCCCGGAAGAGGGTTCCTTCCATGGTGATGTGGTATGCTCCTATAATACCACGGTTGAAACGCCTATTCAGAAACAAAGAGCATGCCAAGTTGATGAGATGGCACACAGAGGACAGTAAGAAAGACGGGAAGTTGATAGCACCCGCTGACGGGTTGCAGTGGAGAAAAATCAAGAGAAAGTACTAGGAGGAGTTTGCAGGTGATGCAAGGAACGTATGGTTTTGTTTAAGCGCGAATGGCATTAATCCTTTTGGGGAGCAGAGCAGCAATCATAGCACCTGGCTCGTGACTTTATGTATCTATAACCTTCCTCCTTTGCAATGCATGAAGCGGAACTTCATTATGATGCCAGTTCTCATCCAAGGCCCTAAGCAACCCGGCAACGATATTTTGATGTGTACCTAAGGCCATTAGTTGAAGAACTTTTACAACTATGGATTGGAAACGGTCTACGTGTGTGGGATGAGCACAAACAGGAGGAATTTGACCTGCATGCGTTGTTGTTTGTCACCATCAATGATTGGCCTGCTCTTAGTAACCTTTCAAGACAGACAAACAAGGTATACCATGCATGCATGCACTGTTTAGATGACACCGAAAGTATATACCTGGACATATGGAGGAAGAATGTGTACCTGGGACATCGTCGATTCCTTCCGACCAACCATCAATGTCGAAAGAAAGGCAAGCATTTCAAAGGCGAGGCAGATCACTGGAAGAAGCCCGCCATGCGTAACGGTGATCACGTACTTGCTATGGTAAATGATTTAAAAGTAATATTCGGAAAGGGTCCTGGCGGACTATCTATTCTGAATGACGCCGAGGGATGCGCACCCATGTGGAAGAACAAATCTATATTTTGGGACCAACACTACTGGAAAGACCTTGAGGTACGCTCTTCAATCAATACATCGAAGGCACGGGAGGACCTACAACGTTTGCGTGAAAAAGACGGCATGCCTCCAAAGCAGTATGAAGGTCCTGCCAGCTACGCTCTTACAAAAGAAGAGAAGGAAATCTTCTTTGAATGCCTGCTCAGTATGAAGGTCCCATCTGGCTACTCGTCGAATATAAAGGAAATAATAAATATTGCAGAGAAAAAGTTCCAGAACCTAAAGTCTCATGACTGCCACGTGATTATGACGCAACTGCTTCCGGTTGAATTGAGGGGGCTTCTACCGGAAAACGTTCGATTAGCCATTGTGAAGCTATGTTCGTTCCTCAATGCAATCTCTCAGAAGGCGATCGGTCCAGAAATCCTACCAAGGTTAAGGAGTGATGTGGCGCAATGTCTTGTCAGTTTCGAGCTGGTGTTCCCACCATCCTTCTTCAATATCATGACGCACGTCCTAGTTCATCTAGTCAACGAGATTGTTGTTCTGGCCCCTATATTACTACACAATATGTCCCCTTTGAGAGGTTCATGGGATTCCTAAAGAAATATGTCCGTAACCATACTAGGCTAGAAGGAAGAATCTCCATGGGCCATCAAATAGAGGATGTCATTGGGTTTTGTGTTGACTTCATTCCTGACCTTAAGAAGATAGGTCTTCCTCAATCGCGGTATGTGGGGAGACTGGTTGGAAAAGGCACGCTAGGAGGGGACTCAATAATATGTAGGGACGGGCATTCTTGGTCTCAAGCACACTACACGGTTCTACAGAATTCTACCTTGGTGACCCCATATGTCGATGAACACAAGAACATTCTGCGCTCCAAACACCCGGACCAGTGTGACGACTGGATTACATGTGAAGACATCAAGAGTTTCGGCAGTTGGTTCAAAACACGTCTCAGGTGTGACAACACCATTTCTAATGACCTGTACTCGTTGGCTAGGGAACCAACTTCGACTATAATGACTTACAAAGGGTACGAGATAAATGGGAATACATTTTACATGATCGCCCAAGATCAAAAGAGCACCAACCAAAATTGTGGTGTCCACTTTGATGCAGCAACCAAGAGAGGAAAGGACACATATTATGGTTACATAGTGGACATGGGAACTTGACTATGGATATGATATTAAGGTCCCTTTGTTTAAGTGCAAATGGGTCAATCTGTCAGGAGGTGGGTTACAGGTAGACCCACAATACGGAATGACAACAGTGGATCTGAACAACCTAGGGTACACAGACGAACCATTCGTCCTAGCCAATGATGTGGCACAGGTTTTCTATGTGAAGGACATGTCTACCAAACCGAGAAAAAGAAAAGATAAGGAAGTGGATACATCATACGATGAGCCAAAGCGCCACATAGTTCTTTCAGGTAAAAGAGACATCGTGGGATTGGAGGGCAAGACAGACATGTCTGAAGTTCATGAAATTCCTCCCTTCAAAGTCAAGGCTGAACCAAGCACCCCATTAAACGATGAAGATTATCCAGAGTTACGGCGCAATAAGCAAAGGACACAAGCGAAGAAAAATTGAAGACCTTCTATCAAGAACTATTATGATGATGCCTTTGATCTAGAATATCACTGCAGTTACGTGTGAACAAATGAAATCCGTTTGTAACAGATGAGTTTTCGTCCGGAACCATGATACTTCCAAAGAGATTGTCTGTTTTGTACACGAAGTGCATCCAGTTTTTGTCGTAACCCTCTCAACTTTTTAGTACATTGTATGTGGGTGAAATGATGATACCATGTAAACTTTCAACCTTTTCAGAGTTCATTTGTAGTGCTTTTATATTTAAGGGTCATATAGCTCAAAAAAATCAGTACAAGCATGAAAAATACCAAATGAAGTCAGAGAGGGTTAAAAATTGATGATGTGGCTTTGAATGGTGCATTTTGAACACACAAAAAGTCTAGAGTTCAAATAAGTTCAAAAAAATGGAATCCCTTTGTAACAGATGAGTTTCCGTCTGAAACTCTGATACTTCGAAAGAGATTGTCTATTTTGCACACGAAGTGCATCCAATTTTTGTCATAACCCTCTCAACTTCTTAGCACATGCTATGTGGGTGAAATGATGATACCATGCCAACTTTCAACCTTTTCAGAGTTCATTTGTAGTGCTTTTCAATTTCAGGGTCATTTAGCTCAAATAATGAACTAATAGCAAAAAGAATGAACTAATAGCAAAAAGAATGAACTAAAAATAATCAAATAAAATATTCTGTTATGATCAACTAAAAGAAAACTATTATATCCTTCAATAGCAAAAAGAATCAACTAAAAAGCTTTTATAAAACTCCAATAGCAAAAGGAATCAATTCAAAAAACTTTTATAAACCTCTAGTATTATTGAAACTAAAATTATATAAAATTTATGCTACCAAAATTATCAAAGTATTTTCTGTTCAAAACATTAAAAGCAAAAAGAATTTTCATAAAGAATTTTTTTGTTAGAAACTTTGATAGCAAAAAGAATTATCATAAAGAATTTTTGTTTTAGAAACTAAAATAAAAAAATCTATTATTGAATATAATGATAAAACACAGTAATATTAAATAGCAGGAACAAATAATCACTCAAAAATCTATTTTTATAGTAAAGTTATTCAAAAACTAGTGATTCACACAAATTTCAAAAAATTCAAATTTAAACTATTCAAATTGGAAAAAAAATGGCGCCAACGGAAAGTTTATAATTTTTATTACCTAAAAGCAAAAAAAGCAAAAAACAAAAGAAAATAAATAACGCAAAAAAGAAAAAAAACTGGAAAAATAAAAAAATGCGACCTACTGGGCCACCACGGCCTGAATAGGACTAGAAACCCAACCATGGGCCAGGATTCAGGCCCGCAGAAGGCCCATTAGGCCCATGAGGCATAGCGGTGTATGATTAGGCCCGTAAGCCTGCAATGGAAAGGAGCTCGAGAGGGGTGCGGCAGTGGGCCTTATGAACCACTACACGCCCCTCTCAACTAGCGAGGTGGGACTAAGGTTTTGGCCACGGGCAGCACGAGGCCTTTTGTCCCGGTTGGTGGTACCAACTGGCACCAAAGGGGGGCATTGGTACCGGTTCGTGGCACGAACCAGGGCGAAAAAAAGAGGCCTTTGGTCCCGGTTGGTGGCACCAACTGGCACCAAAGGGGGTCATTGGTACCGGTTGGTGCCACGAACCGGTAGCAATGCCCTGGGTATATAAGCAACACTTAGCAGTTTCGACGAAATCCACCACTTCTTCTCCCCGACGACCCTTGCTCCTCCTCGTCACCGTCGCTGCTCGACGCCCCTGCTCTACCTTGCCATCACCGCCGCCACCGATGCCGTCAGACTGCTCGCCGCCGCCACCGACGCCCCTGCCCCCTGCTCCACCTCGTCGCCATCGCCACCCGACGCCCCTGCTCCACATTGCCGCTGCCTCCACAGACGCCCCTGACCGCCCCGACGCGCCGCCCACCGTGAGCTGACGCATCATGTGAGCACCAGCCTGCTCCCGCGCCCCTCCCCTGTCTCGCGCCCCTGCCCTGCCCTGCCGGCGCCGCCGCCGTGTCCCTCCGCCGTGCCCCTGCTTAATTTTTAGATGTTTTTAGATGCTAGTTTTAGATGTTGTTAGATGCTATTTTTAGATGTTTTTACATGTTTTTAGATGCTATTTTTACATGTTTTTGTATATATATATATATATATATATATATATATATATATATATATATATATAGACACACACACACATAAACACTATTCTGATCACGGGATCAGAATAATATTCTGATCACAACCTGACCTTCCCCAGTAACGCGCCTGAACTTCCCTCTGTAACAACCTGACCTTCGGGCTATCTTCGCAACCGTGGCTTCTACCGTGATTTTTTCTGATCATTCGTGTTGTTTGTGATGCAAGTGTAATGCGGACACGGTTTTTAGAGTCTAAATGCTTGCTTTGATTCGGATTCTAGCACTTTGGCGGATTTGCTCTCGGGGTCGTGATGAACTTGTTTCTGTTACAAGTTTAATGCATGTTTTGGATGTTGTCGATGTTCTGGAACGATGCGGTTTAGGTTTTGGTACGAGTTTGGAGCACAAATTCTTAGTTATTTCAAACAAATTTGAAATCACCCGTGTTCTTCATCCGCCCGAGATGGAACCCGCGTCTCTTTTGATTTCTAGTTTTTCTTTATTGTTTGCTGCCTGATTTGCGTACTTTAGTGAAATTCGAGGCTTACTAATCCTTAATTTTTAATCGGGGAGGGTCCTTACGATTTGATTTCTAGCAATTCGATGTTTGGACTTCCGCGGGTTCACTGATGTTATTTTGGCGGGTTTGAATTTTTCCCTCTGGTCGTTCCAGTTGTCGAAAGGTAGTTGCCAGATCATTCCCAAGGGGTGTGCGGACGTGTTGCAATCTTGGGCAGATGATTTTATGCTTCAGACGAATTTGTTTGTTCATTATTTCTAGATCTTATAATGGTAGTTGTACAAGCTGGACTTCTGCGTTTTCATACCTGAACTTCGTCTCTTCCTTCGTTTGATTCTTTTGGGGCTAGGCCGGCTCGGATCGGTATCGAGGGAGGATCAGGTGGATCGTGTTGGTTTTTGCCCGGGGTTTCTGTGGTGGACTTCTGCGTTTTCATACCTGAACTTCTTCGTTTCTTCTTTCGCTGCAATATAATGCAGCAAGTCATTTATATCAGAATCCGTTACTGGATCTCTTCTGCAATTTTTTTGTTGTAGCTAGTGTGTAGGCGTGAAGCTGTACTTCTTTCTAATCGATGGTTGAACTTCCGGTTTTCCACATTGCATTCCGTATTTTGCAAGGCGAAGGTGCATCGTGCTATATTTTTTTTATTTTTTTACAATTTTAGTTCCTGAGATGTTATTTTTAGAGTTTGTCTCGCGGGCATTCATGAGATTAGTCCAAGTATGCATGCACATTTTTTTGCAGATCATCTAATCGTCGTTGTACAAGCCGGACTTCTGTACTGTTCATGCCCAAACTTCTGTTTTTCCTTCTTTTGCAATGTAATGGAGCAAGCCCTTTTTATTTCTTTCTGTTTTTATGTTTTTCTCGTACTTTTGTGTTTGCTTTTTAATTTTTTTTGTTAGTCCCATGAGCAACCGTGTAATTTTCGTACGGATATGCGTATATTTTCTTATTTTACCTAGTATGTTTTTGTACTAATAGTAGGTGGTGGCCTTCAGTAAATAACTACCCTGAACTTATGTATGCTAATCGTTTTTTATAATGTTAATTTTGAGGTTTTTAGGAAAACCTAAACTTCTCTATCTTTTATATTTGAACTTCTTTTAAAATATAATTATGTTTTGTTATTTTAAGATTTAAATAATTGTAGACATTGAAATAGGCATTGGGCCTATTGACCAATGCGGTAGCGCGAGGCCGAGCAGGGGGGGAGGGGGGGTCAGGACCCCCCCTCCCCACCCCCAGCGAGGCCGAGACAGGAACGAGCCGGAGCAGGCGACGACGCAGCGTGCCGCGTCGTCGCATGCGGAGGCGAGTCCGTCACATCCGTGACCCCACTATCTATCTTAGGGTTTTTAGGGTTTAGGGTGCGTGCGGTGGGGGGTGGAAACGGAATAACCACATTGCGTCCTGTCAAATCATAGCGCGCAGCAATGCGGTAGCGCGAGGCCGAGCAGGGGGGGAGGGGGGGTCGGGACCCCCCTCCTCTTCCCCTGCGAGGCCGAGACAGGAACGAGCCGCAACAGGCGACGACGCGGCGTGCCGCGTCGTCGCATGCGGAGGCGAGTCCGTCACATCCATGACCCCCACTATCTATCTTAGGGTTTAGGGTTTAGGGTGCGTGCGGTGGGGGGTGGAAACAGAATAACCACATTCCGTCCTGTCAAATCATAGCGCGCAGCAATGCGGTAGCGCGAGGCCGAGCAGGGGGGGAGGGGGGGAGGGACCCCCCCTCCCCTCCCCCTGCAAGGCCGAGACAGGAACGAGCCGGAGCAGGCGACGACGCGGCGTGCCGCGTCGTCGCATGCGGAGGCAAGTCCGTCACATCCTTGACCCCACTATCTATCTTAGGGTTTAGGGTTTAGGGTGCGTGCAGTGGGGGTGGAAACAGAATAACCACATTGCGTCCTGTCAAATCATAGCGCGCAGCAATGCGGTAGCGCGAGGCCGAGCAGGGGGGGGAGGGAGGGTCGGGAGCCCCCCTCCCCTCCCCCTGCGAGGCCAAGACAGGAACGAGCCGGAGCATGCGACGACGTGGCGTGCCGCGTCGTCGCATGAGGAGGCGAGTCCGTCACATCCGTGACCCCACTATCTATCTTAGGGTTTTTAGGGTTACATATGAACTTCATCTGTTTTTGTACTTGAACTTCTTCTTTTTGTTTCTCTGTGGTTTATTTATTTTTATTGGTTTACTTCTTTTATTAGAGTACTTGAACTTCTGTTCTTTATCTTTTGAACTTCTTTTCTCTTGTTTTTTATGGGCATATTTATGTATGTATGTTTCTTCCTTTAGTAGTGTATTTTGCCATCTAATTTTTGGTTCTAAGGATATCATCATAATAGATGCATTCAAATGGTGCATTTATTTTATCTACACATGTATTTACTATTTTAGCTATTGGGGGGTAAAACTGTAAATTTGGTGTGGCTGCAAGTCCCACGACAGATATGCATTAACTGGCCATCTCCCTCGCCACCACCTGTCAGAAATTTTCCCTTCCTCTATCGCTCACTCTCTCTTCCCTCTCCGACGCTCCGCTGCCTCCTTCAACTGCTACTCCCCACGATCCCTCCGCCCATGTCCCGTGCGCTCGCGAGTGGAGTAACCGGCGCACTCCCCCGCTCCTATTACTCCCCCGCCACACGCTCTCCCTCGCCCAGCCCGCTCTCCTCTGCTCTGAAGCGAGGGCGGCAACTGCTTGCGCGTGGCGTTGTGGGGAGTGAAGAACCGCCTCGGATTCGTGCTTGGAGAGGTACAAACACTGCGCCCCGCCCCCTTCCCCCTAATGCTTGTATTCTCTTTCGCCAGATCTGTGGAGGCCTGCCCTGTTTGCTCTGTTTGCTCTCGCATCCGCCTCCTAGCCCCTTTTTTCTGATGGTTTGGTGGTACATTAGGTAGGGTTCTTGGGCATGTGTTGGTTGGAATTCATTCCCCCGCGGCCAGATTTGTTTGTGACATGCTTGTGTTTGGATTTTCATTTCCCATTTGTTGATTTTAGCAGTCAGGTGCATGTCAGAGAGGTTGTGGTGTCATTGTTAATGCTAGATCTGTTGTATCTAATGGCATTAGTGCTGTGGATTTGGAGGTCTAGATTATGTTTGGGACATTGTAGTTAGTTTCTATATAAGTTTTTTTGTTGTGCTTGCCTATATGTGCTGCTGTCATCTATTTCATACTTGTTGGTTCTAGTTGTTTGTAGTTGGTTCTAGTTGTTTGTAGTTTGTTCTAGTGTTTGATTCAGTTTTCATTTTTGCATTTTGTTGTATGTTTTTGTAATTGCTAACTATATGGAATTCATCTTCTGTGTTTTACAGGTTGTTCTAGTGTTTGGGCATTCATCGAGGCGGTTGTGTTGCCATGGCTTCAAAATCATCTCCGGGTATCTTAATGTAGTTGTATAGTTTTTTAAATAGTAGTTTTGCTATATGTGTCTGCCCATATCTTCATTTGGTATTTTTGTTGGAATGCCAGTCTTAGTAGTGTGAACTTCTAACAAGTTTTATGTTCATTTGGTATTTTTGTTGGACTGCCAGTCTTAGATGTGCTATTTGCTTGGGTCACGTAGTTTAATTTTGGTTGATCTGCTGCTATGGAAATTTTGTTTTACTGCTTTGTTATGTATCATTGAACTTCTGGACATTCATGATGTATGTAGTGGCACCTCTGGTGTAGAGTGTTTTTAGGGTTTAGTTTGTAGATTTTTTTGTTAGTTTTTTTGTGTTTACTGCTTTGTTAGGTATTGTTGAACTTCTGGGTATTGGACATTGTTGTAAAAGTAGAAGTCCTTTTGGTGTAGGATTGCGGATTAGAACTCAGCTGCATTTTTACTTGCATTTTTTGTAGTTGGTGATGAGTTGAATAGTTCTGAAAAAAATGCCTGCGATCAAGATGGAGCTTCAGAGGTTAATACTGATGCTCCAATATCTGATGCGGCTAAATCACCCATTATCCCTTTGACTATGATTGCCGAGGTTGCTTCGAGCCTTGAGAATATTTCAAGCCTTGAGGATCTTGCTTCTGCGGCTCTTGCTTCACCTAGTATGTGAAACGCCTTTTCTTTTCAGTGTGTTAGCAGGGGCTTCTTGTTTTTGTTCCTGACTCTTTTTATTATTATTTTTTGCTTCGATTTTTTGTGTTCTTTTGCAGATGTGTCGACAGAGGAGGAAGCTTTAAACACCATCAATGATGTTTTGTCTGATTTGGGTTTATCAGAAACCCTTGCTGCTGCTGAGGAAGAGGCTCCATCAGTCAAAGGTTGTGATCCTCTTCAGGATCCTTTGTGCTCTCTTCAGATGTCAGAGACGCAGTCGCAGTCTGTTGATGGCACTGAACCTGTCACGCAAGCCGAGGATGTGCCTCTTTAGCTTCTCGTGGAGGACCAACGTAAGAGGAAGAAGCAAGAAGATTTTCACAAGAAGAGGTCGGCCCGCCTTGACAAAGGTTCTGATGTTCCTGGATCTGTTCATGCGGCTGAGCTCACTGTTGAGGAAGATGTGCCATGTGGTAGTGCTGGCACTGTTGTCCCTGTTAAGAAGAAAATCAAGAAGACTGCTTTTAGGAAGCTAGTAGTTGGTGCAGTTACTCCTCGGAAGAGCCCATGTGTTTCAAGGCCTGCAGAAGTTGTTGAAGATGAAGGGTTAGGCCTTGGTGGTACGCTACGCTGTAGTCCTCGCGTGCTTGCCACTGCCGCGCCTACACCTTCTCCGCTTGGTGCTGGTGCATCTGTTAAGGGGAAGAAATGCGGCGTGAAGCGCAAGGTTCCACCTGCAAAGGTCAACAAGGGTGCGAAGAAGCGTTCTCGTGTTAATCCAGAAGACAAGGATGATGCTGACTTCAATGCTGATGATGAGGACAACGTCAATGATGACGCTGCCGCTACTCAGGTATGAATGTCTCATGTTTACTGTTTTTTAGAGCATTTGTTGCTATTGCTGTAGTTTTATTGTTGTTAGCACTGCCTTGGCGTACATAGCTGACCTTCTGCTCCATCTCTGTATAGACGAATAAATTAGCTGATGTGTTTTTGCTTTTACGGTATTACTGCCTTTGTGTACATAGCTGAACTTCTGGGTATAATACATGAATAAATTAGTTTAACTTGTTGGTATAGATGTTTGATTACTACCTTAGTGTATACGGTTTAACTTCTGCTTTTTAAATTTCCAACATTCTTGAAAGAATGTTAACTAGTGTTCGTACATGGTTGTACTGCCTATGTAGACATAGTTGGACTTCTGAGATACATGTTTCATTACTGCCTTGTTGTACATGGTTGAACTTCTGCTATGTAAATTTGCAAACAATTTGAAAGAATGTTAACTTCTGGTCATACATGGATGTACTGCCTATGTAGACATAGTTGGACTTCTGGTATTCATTTTTTATTACTTCCTTGTTGTACATGGTTGAACTTCTGCTATGTAAATTTCCAACATTTTGTTAGCATGTTAACTTCTGGTCATACATGGCTGTACTGCCTATTTAGACATAGGTGGACTTCTGAAATGTACTTAGCGTGTAATTTAGTAGGCACTAGTGGAATTATGGTGTAGCTTGTGTGTCACATTGTGTATCTCATTTTTTCCAGTATCAGCTTGTGGAGCGGCCTAAGAGGAGGAAGAGAGGATGCAAAGCGCCCGAAGAAGGTGGCCAAGGTGGAGGTGAGGCGAAACGTTTTAACAAGATGGTTCGCTGCTCACTAGGAGAGGTGAAGACGTGTGCGAAAATGCTACAGCCTAGGCACAAGACGAGGGTTATCAAGGCTGGTTTTGGTTGTGTGTTTGACCTGAAGGTTGATTCCAACATTTCTCGTCCTTTGATGGGCAACATCTACATGAGGATTGACCCTGCAACCATGGTTCTTGACATGGGTGAGGCGAACAAGGTTCTGCGTATTACAAGTGATGCTATTCACCATCTGTTTGCATTCCCTCAAGGTAATCGTACCCCTCCTAGGCCTTCGAGTGATGGGTTTGATGACGCTATTATGAGGTTGAAGGGCAAGCTTGGGTACG
The DNA here is from genome assembly GCA_963921465.1 of Triticum timopheevii. NCBI lineage: Eukaryota > Viridiplantae > Streptophyta > Magnoliopsida > Poales > Poaceae > Triticum > Triticum timopheevii. Next base: position 628,080,500 of record OY997266.1, on the reverse strand, counting down.
CTAGGAGTGACGACATCAAGACAAAGGATCTCCGGAATATCCTCGCGGATCTTGTGAAGGATGAGACGAAGGATGATCTTGCTCTGCAGGTGTTTTACCTGATTGTTTTCATGAAGGTGGTTATCCCTGGAACGTCTACACGAGTGTCCAGGGAGGCAGCAATGGCTGGGAATCTTGTGTTTGAGGATATGGCAGATATGGACTACTGCCAGTTGGTTGTTGATGACCTTCGTAGTGCTGTTATTAGGTATCAGCAAGGTACTAGCAGAGGAAAAGTTGTCACAGGCTGTGCCATCGCGTCGCTTCTTATGTACCTGGACTGCCTTATCATTGGCAAGACGCCTAATGTTGACTTGAGGACGCCTCACATCAATTACATGGACTCGGGCCAAGCTTCTTGAGCTCGCTGCGGCTGACTTGGTCAAGAAAGGTGATGACGACCCAGCCAACTGGGTGTTTGGGAGACTACCTGTGAGTGTTTCTTCTTTTCTGTGTAGTTAGTACTGCCTTTTGTGTGCATGGTTGAACTTCTGCTATGTACATAGATGACCTTCTGTTTCATATAGACGGGGGTAAATTTGCTGAACTGCTTGGCTTATATGGTATTACTGCCTTTGTGTACATATGTGAACTTCTGGTTATATTCATATGAAATAAGCTAAAGTTTGTTGTTGCACATGCATGTTTGAACTTCTGCTATGTAAATTTTCTAACATTTTTGAAAGCATGTTAACTTCTGGGCATACGTTGTTGTACTGCCCATGTAGACATAGTTGGACTTCTGAAATGTACTGCGTGTGTAGGCATTATTGGAATTATTGGTGTAGTTTGTGTATCTGATTGTTCTTCCTTTTTTTTCCTTGTCATTTTTTTTAGTATCAGCTTTGTGGTACTAACTTGAACTTCTGCTACTGTCTTCTGTATTTCTGTTACCATGTTTTTCCATTTGTTGTGCGACATCTTGATTTTTGTTTTCATATATGCAGTGGAAGACACAGGCTGAAGTTGTGTTCTTTAGGGTCATTGAATGCCCTGTTCTTACTATGCCTCGTGCCGCTGGCCTATGTAGTGGAAGTCCTCCGAGATTTGAATTCTCGCGGGATGTTAACACCAGTGCCCCCCTGTAGATTCAGGAGGTTCTTCTGCCCGTGTGAGTGCTGGAGGTGGCGTTTCTTCCGAGATTTGTTCGATGCTGCGAATATTTCCCTTTCTAGGATTGATGGTCTTCTGGAAACTGTTTGTGGAGAGATGGCTCGTGTTCCGACAACGGTTCAGCGCCTTAGTCGTGTGGATGGTATTCTTCCTCCCGGCCACGGTTTTGATGCTGAGTCTTTGAAGGAGCTTTTGTTGATTGAAGCTAAATATCTTACCGAGCTTCGTCAGAGCACTTCCCACCTCCGGGCTAGTTTTTTGCTGTTCAAGGAAATGCAGGACGCCCGATGCAAGCCTTTTGAAGATGAGGCGAGTGTTGTTGTGAGAGAGATTCAGAGGCAGGATCCCGCTCATTTGGGTCGTGAAGGAGGCCATGTGGAGCGTACCTAAGAGGTTTGTTTTATGTTGGCTTTTGACATTTCTTTTTGCAATAGTGTTCATTGTTAGCTTTGAGTTACTACTGTTATGCAGTTATAGGGTGACCTTCTCTGTTTATAGGACCTGAACTTCAAGTGCTTATGCACCTGAACTTCTATGGCTTTGATGACTGGCCCTTTTGTTCCTTTTTGTATCTTATGGTAGTGTAGTATGTTATATGCTATGTTTACTGTATTTGTACTTCCATGATGTGTCAGTTGTGATAGCTGACCTTCTCTGATTATGTAACGTGAACTTCTGATGATTAGGTACTTGTTTTCTACATGATTATTTTCTAGTCTTTTTTCTTTTTGGTACTAGTATTTTTCCTGGGTGACCTTCTCTGTTTATATGACATGAACTTCAAGTGCTTCTACACTTGAACTTCTATGACTTTCCCTTTTTTGCCTTCTTTTGCATCTTAATGGTAGTTTGATATCTGGTCTACTATGTTTACTGTATTTGGACTTCCGTTATGTGCCAGTTGTGATACCTGACCTTCTCTGATTATGCAACATGAACTTTTTGCTGATTATGTATCTGTTTTGTACATGATTGTTTTTCTAGGCTATTGATGATGGTGCTGGGGTTAGGGAGGATGTTTTACCTGTGCACGAAGATGATCCTGTGCATGATCCTTGCCCCTCTAGTGATGTATTAGTTGATGTGGTTCATGGCAGTGAAAATAAGGTACCATTTTTTCTTGTCCATTTGTCTTGTTGCCCCTAAGACGCACTTGCTGCCCCTGTGCATGAGTTTCAGTCAGCCCATTTTTAATGACTTTTTGTTTCTTTTTGGAGCAGCAGAATGATGATGTTAGTGTTGCTCCAGAGAAGGCTGCAGACATGTCCGTCTCAGGCACCGGCTGCTCCGATGGGGTGGTCCTGACTGAACCTCAGTCGTCCATTGGCGCTGAGGTTTCTGGTGCTGAGCAGGGCAAGACAACTGGAGACATTATTTTGGAGAAAGATCATGTTGAGTCTGCTGTACAAACTGGTGGTAGTACTGCTGCAAGCCCGGAGAAGTCTGCTGCAGCAGAGCCATCAGTTGATGTTGATGCTGCACAGGCACAATCAAATGTTTTTCTTGTTTCAGATTCTTCGGTTGCTACAGCTGCTGCTGGTGTCCTTCCCGACGACGCTGCAAAGTCTACTGAAGACGACGATGAAGACACCGAAAGCGATAGCTATGGAGAGGAGGTTGATCATTCCAGTGCTGCCGCTGGTCTAGGCAAGGATCCATGAAGAGAGGAGCATGCTTATCTCTTCTTTCCCCATCCCCTCCCCTCTTTGTTGTTTGTTTTTTAGTCCATGATATCCCCTGTGAACTGCCTGTGTGGTCTAGGTTGAACTTCTGGTTTTGTTGTTTGCCGTGTGGGTTGTAAAGAATGTTAAGTGAACCTGTTTTTCTATGTGGGTGGATGTTTGTAATGCATGTGCTGTGATGTGTATGATGCTGTGGTTTTATCCTTTTTCTGATGTAGCAGCTGAGATGTGCTTATGTGCTTTTGAGTGTTTATGTTAATTGCTATTTTCTTTTTGGTGAGCAGATAGCGACCTTGCCGTCGTCCGAAAGAAGGTTGATGACTTTTATTACAGTGTAACTAGGCTTAGGAATAATCGTTCCAAGAGGTGAGTGCAGCTGCTCAATATTTATATCATCCATGTACCCCCTGTGAATTGCCTGTGGTTTCTTACCTGAACTTCCCAACTCTATGTACCTGAACTTCTTGTTTTTTTATTTCACTAGTGCTGAACTTCTGGCCTCTTTTGTAGTGTACTGCCTGTTGTGATATAGATGAACCTCTGTGCTAACATGTGTTATGAACTTCCTAAGTTTCCTGATGCTGACCTTCATTTACTTTCTGTTCGCTTTGTTTTAGATCAATGATTATGTTCCAAAACAAGGAGTGTGAAGCCACTGTTGAAGATGTTGCAGTATCTTTTGGTCCTCACGGAATGCTTCGGTCTAATGTGGCTGAGTGTGCACTCCACTGCCTACGTGCGAAGTACCAGGGATCAGACAAACTCATCCTGCCGTATTGGGTTTGTGTAAGTCAACCATACAGTGATTTCTTTTCCGTTTTTTCCCCTGCTATTTTTTTAGTTTAAACTTGTTTGTCTCGTTTTTGTATTTTTTTCATATGTTGGTGTTGCCTGCATTATTTTAGGACAAGATTTTCAGAGGTCAATTTGATTCGCGTGTGAGGAAGTACTTCATGGCGAGTGGTCCAGATAGCATGGATGCACATGATTCGGTATGCAATATCTTGTTCTTTGCCTCTATATTAGTTTTGCAGTGCGTGTTGATATTTTGTTTTATTTTTCTTTTGTACCATTCTGATATTAATTCTCATTTTTTAATGATTCGCGTGTTTATGGTCCTTCAGGTTGTTTTCCCTACTTTTGACCCGCCTGAGGTTCCTGCTTCCATGGGTGGTGTCAGTCATTGGGTGTCTGTATTCCTTGACCTGAAGAATTCAAGGTTCCAGCTTCTCGATTCCTACTATGGACCAAAAGATGATTGTGCGGTACGCCTGTTTCGGCAGATGACCGACAACATCAAGAGGCTTTGGAAGGATGCCAGCAACGATAGGGAGACACCCTTCAGTCCAGTTAGCATCGACGATTTCCCTCTGGATTGGGTTGATGTCCCCCAGCAGCAAAACAAGTATGAGTTCCACTTTTTCTCTTTTATCTCATGTGTTTAGCTGTAGTTGTACTTAAGCTGCGACGTGTTTAATTCGTTGGCTTTCTTTTTTCTGTTCTAACACTATTCTTTTTACTTCGTTTGATGGCAGTATCGACTGCAGTTTCTTCATGCTTACGAATGTTAATTCGTATCATGACGGGGTTCTTGCAAATTATTCCCACGAGAATATCGGGGATATCAGGAAGACATGGCTTTACTCAGTGGCTTCTTCTAACCTGTTTGAGACAGACTTCCTATCTCTGTTTGGCTACTACACATGTAAGTATTTTGGAAGTTGGACTGCTTACCTGCACTTCATCTTTTATTCTACCTGAACTTCATATCTTTTATTTTCTAATTGAACTTGAGAGATGATGGCTTTCTATGGTTTTTTGTTAGCCGTAGTTGAATGATTTCGAGTTCATCGGTTTATCTCGAACTGTGCCTCTGGTTATGCCTGGACGTAATTTAGTTTTTTACTGCAACTAATTTTTTTTAGGTCAGCTTGAGTAGTAACCATGTCATCTTCATTAGTTGGACTGCACATTGTGATCTTCCTGAACTTCAGTTTGTATTTTAATGGTGATGTTTTCTCTTCTTTTTTTTTATTTGGCAGTGGATCCGTTGGAGTTGACCGATTACCACTACTCATTCCTCGGGTCACAGGAATACCAGCCTAGGGAGGAACCGATGAGTACAGCTCCGATAGAAGATGATAGACCTCGGACCCTCATTCCTGCCAAGTTGGGGGAGCAGGCTGGCCGTATTCGTGGTACTCCAAAAACCCCATGCTACAGGAAGACTGATGCAGTCGAAGCAGCCGAAGCAGAAGTTATTTCGTCCAATGATGATTTTGAGAAGATTGCTTACCCGAAGAATGCTAAACGTGCTGCTGGAACTGTTGCTGGTAGAGGTGGGAAGAATGCAGTGATGACCAGGAGGAGACCGGCAGTTGAGTCTGGGAACATAACTACTTCCAAGCGAGCAGCAAGATTGCCTTTGAAGTGGCGTTCTCCTGTCCCTCCCCTGAAAAAATACAGTTACCCTCATCTATCCGAGGCCCGGGAGTTGAAACAGTATGTGCTGAGTAAAGACGCACTGGAGAAGTATTCTGGGTGAGTTACCCTCATCTGTCGTTCCCATGCCTATGATTTGTAGTGTCTGAACTTGTGTTGTTGTATTGTCTGAACTGCCATTGTTTTAGTATATGAACTTTTGTTTTATGTCTCCTCTTGCCTTTTTTGAGTTATAGTGAATGGACTTCTGTTTTTGTTGTTGTATCTGAACTTCTAATATATAGTTTTACCATCCTTTTGTATTCTGCAGGACAAGCTACTACATGTTTACCATCCCTGGGAATGTGATGGACCTCACAGGAGATTTCCTTTATAGGCTTTTTGGTGATGGGCAGCAGATGGAAGGAGACATAATGGATTATCTCATAAATTTGTGGAAGGAAAACCCGGAGACCTCTGAGATATTCTCTAATCCTGATAGGGTTGTACTTAGTCCCTACTTCATACAGGTTTTAGTTCTTTGCACCCCTATCTCCTTTTTTTGCCTTTAGTTTTGTTGTAGTGGCATCTGTGAGGTGTTTTAATTGTGTTTTGGTGAATGCACAGTACTGCCTGGAGTATGATTTCTTCTCTACAACAGTTCCAAAGTTTGATGCTAAAAAATCTGCTGGTCTCCTCCCAATGTTTGTTCGCAAGGAAGAAGACCTTCTTAATGCAAAGCTGGTTAGTTTTTCATAAATCTTGCTTTTTTTCTTTGTTTCATGTGCATCCTTTTGCTGAGTTTGTCAATAAGTTTTTGTTCATGCCGTTTCTTCAGTGCATATGCTTTATAGTTTGTGTTCACCGGTCCTTTCATTCTTGCAGGTTTTAATGATTCTATTCAAGCCAATTGGCACAATGGCGCACTACAGTGTGTACGTGGTGAATCGGTATCGTGGGAGCATTGACATCCTCGATTCACTTTCTTATAAAAATATGGAAACGTCGCGTTCGAGTTTCCACGGGGACTGCCAAAATATCGTGAGTGTTTCTTAGCCTGGACATCCTTTCACATTCTCCTGTTTGACACGAAGTTTATTATGCCTTGTGTTTTAAAAAATATGTTGCTGTCTCTGTTTTGGTAATACTGCTTGAACTGACTGTCATTTAGAAGTTGAACTTCTGCTATTTTTGTTTTAGTGGATCTTACGCAGGTGTCGCTTTTTTATGTACCTGAACTTAACTATTTTTGACTTCATCTAATTTTGATATTTCTGGCAGATGAAGAGATTTGTTGGATTGCTCGAGGAAGTGTACAGCAAGGCTGCATACAAGGCGAGCAAGCAGCCTAACTGGGTGACTATTGCAAAGAGGCCGACTTTCATCGATGTTCCGAAGCAGAAGAGTAACGATTGTGGTTTCTTTGCCGTGAAGTTCAGCTCTTCGTATGACGACGATGAGATTGTTGACGATTTTGGTGATGTTGAAGTATGTTCTGTCTTTGTTCTTGTCTCATCTTTTTTGATTTTTCTTGTGTTTTTTTGTGTGACGCTCCTGCTGTGGTTTTAGATATGCGTTACTAAACCATAGTTTTCACCTTTCTCTTGTTTGCAGGCTGCTGCAGATGAATGGAAGGCCGAGTTCATGCACACTCTGGTTTTTAGCGAGAAGAATGAAGTCATGCGTTCAGAGCTCCCTAAAGAGATCCAGTCCTTTGGCCCGTGAATTCGAAGCATTAGTTCCATTGTAGATTTGATTTAGTACAGATTTTTAGGTTTGATAATGATTGGAACAATTCCGTAAAGATTTGGGTGTAAGAATGTTTTTAGTGATTTGCGTATCTATAGTTGCAGCACTATTACCTATGATATTGTAGACAAATGTATTTTGGTGTGAGGAATGATTTGGCTTTGTGACTTTCAATGTTTTACATTGTTTTCAGTATCCATGTGTTGAATGTTTTTGCCACAACAGATGTACCTGAACTTCTCCCTCGGTTATGGTTGAACTGCTTGATTTTTTATGTTGTTTATTTTTGGGCCCCAACATATGGAGCTAGGCTGCTGGTTTCAGATGGAGAGGATATTTCTGTGTTGTGTAATGTATTGGTAATTTTCAACCCAATCAATATGTATGGTTTTGCATAAAATCTATTTTTTTTTGTGTTTTTTCAAGTGCGAATGTATTTCAGCTGTAACTTTGTGCAGAAATATTGTTGACGTTTCTTTATCTTTTGAACTTCTGCCCGTATCCAATCAGAACTTCACAGTTGAACGCGTTGTCTTAGGCTTGCTAACCTTAGTTTATGCGGTGAAACTTTCTTTTCTAAGCATATTTTTTTCCTACATCGATTTTATATACCAGAACTTCTTGTGTAAGCTGAGTTAAACTCCAAAACTGTATGATTATTTGCTGGTTGCTCTTTTATGGAATACAACACGAGCACCTCCTGCCAGCCATAATATACCAGAACTTCCACTGTAATCTTACTTGAACTTCACATTGTATGTTTTTCATTTTTTTTTCTTGCTTGCAGTCTGCATGGAATACATGACCAGCACATCACTTCCTCTCATAACATACTAGGACTTCTGCAGTAATATTACTTGAACTTCAGAGTGTATGTTTTTCAATTTATTAATGCTTTCTCTTTCATGAAATACATGACCAGCACATCACTTCCTCTCATAACATACCAGGACTTCTACAGTAATATTACTTGAACTTCAGAGTGTATGTTTTTCAATTTATTAATGCTTTCTCTTTCATGAAATACATGACCAGCACATCACTTCCTCTATTAACATACCAGGACTTCTGCAGTAATATTACTTGAACTTCAGAGTGTATGTTACCAGCGGATGATGGCATAATATTCTGCACTTTGACATTACATAAGTTTGCATTCTGTTAATTGATCTATTTTAATTGTTCATCAGCCTTGCGCTCCTCCTAGGCTTTGGTGGTAGAGGTTTTTTCTTGACATGTACCTCTTCCTCTTCTTCGTCCTCTTCCTCTTCATCGTCGTCTTCCTCTTCCTCTTCGTCGTCGCATTCCACTTCCTCTTCATCTTCGTCTTCCTCTTCTTCGTCGTTGTCTTCGTCTTCGTCTTCCTCTTCATCTTCCACCACCTTCTTGTTGTTGGCTATAGGTCTTGTTTTCTGTTTCTTCTCTGGTATTTTGCTTGTCTTTTGAGCATCTGCACGCTGCGGGCATGTTCTTGCATTATGTGGTTCATACTGCTTACATATGCTACAAAGCCTGTTGCTTGCTTTTTGTGGGTGTGGTCCCTTCTTTTGTTCCATAGCCTTGGTCTGTTGCTTCTGAACTTTGGGTTGCTGGACCTCCTCAGCATTGTTTCTTTCCAAGAGTGTTGGACAGGTCAGCTTATTGTGTCTCGCAACCTGGTTGCACACACTGCATTTCCTGTGTCCAAGTGGCACTCCGTTCTCGTCGCGCACGACGACTCTTCCTACAGGTGGTGCCTTTATTTGAGCTCTCTTGTCACTCTTCTTTGCTGCAGTAGTTTTCTTCCTACCCTTTGTTTCAGAATACAACGGCAATTTCATCGTCTCTTGCTGTCGCGGCTCCATTGACTGGCCATCACCCTGCTTGTATTGGCTGGCTTCAGCGGCGGCGTTGAGCATTTCAGCTGCATAATAATGAAGGTCATCTTCAATTGCAGCGTCCTCTTCAGCCATCCTTTCGTCAGCATCCGCTTGATTTGCTGAATGTATTGCATCAAGCTCTTCCACAAGCCTCTTGAGAACATAGTATGCTCTGTCATATTGCTGGTCACATCTCATCGCTTTCTTGTTAACCATCAAATTCAGCTGCAGCAATATGTCTTGCTTCGATAGCCTTGAGCTGCCATCCGATGCCGTTGTGTTGTAGTCCCTTGTATCAAAAGTTGGTTGTGATCTTGCAGTCTTTGTGTACCGTTTGAGGATATACTTGTTTGGAAAATTGTCAGGCTTGAGGTAGTCAAATATGTTCATGATGTGAAGGCAGAACAGGCCTGCATTTTTGTGATGAATGCAGAATGCATAGTTTGAGAGCCAGCAATGAGTTTCATAAATTTTGATATGATACTACCAGTCTATCTATTTAATGAGGTTGTTTTTTCGCTCACCTGTGTGTGTCCAGAGCTTGCATTCACACTCGTATATTTCATTCTCTGGGTCAGCTACAACCTGGAATTCATGCTTTGACCAAGAAAATCTTTCTTCATCATCATGGCCAGGCTTGTTGTGGTAGTACACAAGGTACTTAGTTGGCTCTGCTGTACGCTTTGCGCGGAATAGCGTTGCCTTTCTCATCCTATTCCTCATCTCGGTGTACACTGCTCTCGTGTACTTGATGGACATGTCTTCCTCGTAGCCGTAGGTTGTTTTTGTCACAGGATTGGTCTGCACATGTCAAAAAGTGAGGTATTAGTCGAGGCAGGGTCATGGGTTTCATTTTTTAAAAATTCAAAGTGCACATGTTCAAGGCAAAATAGAACATGATGGGGGTGTTTTGTACTTTGTCATCTTACCATGCTTGTCATTGTTTGCTCGTTCTCCTTCTGCATCCGAGTTTGTATGCAAGCATTGACCCGCCTAGCAAACTTGTGTAGGTTCTGGGTCCCCTTGACAAACCCTTTCTTTAGCACGTGGTTCATGCTCTCGCTTCGTTGTGTGGAAGTCATTCTAGCACAGAAAATGTTCTTGTAATATGCTGAAATCCACATCTTCCTATCACTCCAGAGCTGAATCATCATCTGGTCGTTCTCCAGTTTGTACTTGTGCACGAGTTTAGCCCATGCATCTTCAAACTCCGTTGGCATCAGCGGCCAGTTTAATATAGCTGTGAACTCCTCTTTGAATGTTTTGTACTTGTTGTACAGCAACGTGAGGTATTCCCTGTACTTCTTCAAGATGTGCCAACGGCATAGCTTGTGGACGGTGTTTGGAAATGATTGTGGTATAGCTTTCGCCATCGATGGGCATTGGTCTGCATGAATTAAAAAAATGAAACTTGATTCTTTTTTTGTACTGATGGTGAACTTATGTTGTACAAGTACTTGAACTTCAGATGAAGCAACATGACCATCTAAAAATGGCACATGTATTTTTCCTTACAGCAGGGTTCTTGAACTTCTGTGGTACCAGTGCTTGAACTTCACATAAATAACTATATTTTTCGTAACATGCTACATGTTTTTTTCTGAACATATTTTTATCCTTGAACTTCTATGATTCCTGTACTTGAACTTCACATTCATGACTAGTTTTTTTGTAAACAAGTGACCGAAAAAAATTGCTTTCTTCTACTATTTTTTGGTTGGACTTCTGTGCTAACAGTGGTTGAACTGCTTGCTCTATATTATTTTGTAAACAAGTGACAGAAAAAATTTGCTTTCTTCTACTGTTTTTTGGTTGGACTTCTGTGCTAACAGTGGTTGAACTGCTTGCTGTATATTATTTTCAAAGAAAACCAAATATACCCAATACAGACCCACAGACTGGAAAGATGATGAAACTTGAGGAGTTTTTTATTTGAACTCACCTGTTAGAATGCAAGTTGGGTGCTTGTTGTTCATGCACCGTAGAAATGTATCAAAGAGCCACTTGAATGACTTTGCATCTTCGTCTCTTATCAGGGCAACAGCAAATATCGTTGACTGCAAGTGATGGTTTGTTCCAACAAACACTCCCAGGGGCATATGAAATCTGTTGGTCTTGTAAGTCGTGTCGAATGTTACGCAATCGCCGAAGTCTTGATAGGCTCCTCGGCAACTTGCATTGGACCAGAAAATGTTTTTAATTGACTTGTCCCTGTCCACTTGGATGTCGTAGAAAAACTCATCATTTATCGCCTTCATATCTTTGAAGAATGAAACAAGTTTCAATACATCATCCAAATCATCTTTCCTTGCATTCATGGCTTTCCTGCAAATCACATGCAAAGATGCATTTGTTTATTTTTTGCTAGCAAAGGATTGTGAGCTAGGATGCTATTTTTACATTGCAGTATGTTGGTGTTTGAGCACTTACTTGTTTAGCAGGTCTCGTCCGGTCATGCTTAGGAAGTAGCTTCCATCTTCATTTTCAGATAGCATGGACATGATTGTCGTGTGCTTGACATCATGGTACTGCAAGAGCTTTACGTACTCCAAAATAGTGGGGTCATAATTCTTGTGTGAGTGCAAAAACACCAGCATGTCATCAGTTTGCATGAGCTGGTGATTATGATTGTACTCAATGTCCACTGCCATGCATGTGCCATCCTCCTGCACCTTCACCCTCATTCTTGCATTGCAGCCCGTCCTCTGTGATGTTTTGTTTCGCTTCCTGTTGGCCTCTGAAACTGAAGATGTGTGTATCCCTTGGAAGGCGCAAACAAAATACTTGTGGTTGTCATTTCCACCCGTCTTCCTGATTCCAAAACCAGCGTGTCTGGCGTATCTGTTATAAAATTCCCTTGCTTTCTCTACATCCTTGAATCGCATCTTTAGTCTTGGTATTAGATAATCCGGTAGATCTGGCGTCTGCAGAAAAAGAAAAAAAATCCAAACAGCACCTTAAAATGCAGTTTATGAACTTGTTATTCTGGACGGAGCAGAAATTTGCAGATAATACAAGATGCGTATATAAATATTTTTTGTTTCACTTACGTGCGTGTATGATCGCAACTCCGCCGGTGTCGGCTGTTGTCCCTCTGGGATGGGGCATGGAGGAGTAATCATAGCAGGATGCAGCAGTGGATCACGAGGAGGTAGTAGGGCTGAAGATGGCCTGTCTCTTGTTTGCGTCCTTTTTGCTTGAGGTGGTTGTGGAGGTATTGCGATCCTGGTCTTGGTTTGCTCTTTTGTTCTGTGAAGCAAACCATCTACCCTTTGCCCCGTACAATCCTGACTTGTAGCAGCAGTAGCAGCATCAAATGGTGGTAGTGTGCAGATCACTCTCCTCCGTGTGTGTGTTGCTATTGGATTTGTCCTGGGATCCGGTTTAGTTGCTTCGCTTTGGCATTGATGAGGCACACCAGGATAACCTCCAGAGTTACACGCAGGACTTGAGCTAACCCCCTCCTCCATCGGCGTGCTTGGGAGTCTGCTGGTGGATACAAAGAATCCGCGGGGGATTTCCGGCGTCACCCAATTAGGTGGAGGCGCAAACTTGTGCAGATAGGGCTGTGACCCAGCTTCTCGGGAGTATCCGTGTGTTTCTGGTGACGTCCATTTTTTGTCTGGAGCAGGTTGGTAATGTTATTGGTGCGTTTGAGGTGTGACCCATTGAGAGGGTGGTGCAACGCGTACAGGCTTTGCATTGTGTACTTGCTGCTGGGAACTTCTAAGCTTCTTCATGCGTCTCTCGTCTTGCTGACATTAAAGGAAAAAATGTCTGTTAGCACACAAGTTATATCTGCATATACCTTCATAACTGAACTTAGCATTATCCACAGACTGAACTTCTCATATAAAAGTGGTGAGAGACATCACACTATGCAATGAAGTGAGCATCTGCCAATGCCTTTGTACCTGAACTGAGCACCCTTCACAGAATGAACTTCACATCCTGTTTTTTAATTCTGCAATATTTAGATTACTTATATGTACCTGAACTGAGCACTCTCCACAACCTAAACTTCTTGTTTTGCAAAGGGGAAATACTGTCTACAGTTAGGAAACCTGAGCCTTCATGAGTTTTTTGAATGGTTGGACTGCTAGTGCATACCAACCTGACCTTCAAGTCACATCACATGCATGTTCTATTTTCATTTTTTTTGAATGCGAATGTGAATGTGAATGAAGGCAGATTTTATAGTGTTTGTAGCCTGGACTGATGCTCATGCACTACCAGAACTTCTCATGGTTGTAAGCAGGAGATTTCAAAAAAAGCTTTTGTAGCCTGGACTGATGCTCATGCACTACCAGAACTTCTCATGGTTGTAAGCAAATAACAAACCAAAGGAAGGAAGAAGTTCAACCATACCCTGGCTATAAGTTCGGCCAACCTTTTTCCAGCAGCTGATAGGCCACCCTGGGAACAATTCGTCGTGGAGGTATGAGAGGAATCCCATGGCAATCCTTGTCTTGCTGAGGGAGCGAAGTTCATCTGCACGAAGCAAGAAGGTCAGAGAATGCAAGATTGAAGAAGAAGGCAAAATTGGGGAGGAAGTTCATGTACTGTTGCGGCTGAATTTGAGGGCGCAACAGATGCCGCCTCCGTGGAGGAGTTACTCCGTTGGTCGCGCCACTCGCCGCCGGTCCCGTCATCTGGTCTGCCAAGTCTTCGGGCGGTGGTGATTGGACAAGGATGCGGCTTCCTGAAGTCCATGGCGGCTTCGCCGCGTCCAGTCGACGCGGGCTCCCTCACACCGGCATCCGCCGTCGCTCGCTCGCCCGCGCCGGTGGCCGGCCAGGAGCTGGAGACGGAGGGGAGGCGGCGGACCCGGCCGGCCAGGAGCTTGTGAAGAAGGGGAGGCGGCGGATCCGGCAGGCCAGGTGCTGTAGACGGGGGGGGGGGGGGATCCGGCGAAGATCACGGTGACCACGGGGGGAGGTCGGGGGATTGAGGGAAGGAGGTGGGCTGGGGCGGCTTGGGATCGGGATCAGGTGGATCCTGTCGGGGGAGGCCTCGGGATCGGCTAGGACGCTGTCGGGCCGGAACGGCAGTTTCGGGAAGTTCGGGAGGGCCCTGTCGGGCCCTTATAGAGGCTACTGTGATCCAAATAGTTATTTTGATCCCATGATCATAATAGTGCCACCCTATATATATATATGAAAACTTGGTCACACTACAAGAATCCTGTTAATACATGACAGTTTCAATCCGTCACAGACCTATGCTAATCTGTCATGCAAGACTATGTGTGACGGAAATAAATTCCGTCATGTATATCGCGTCATAATTTGACCACTGTACACTCCTTGACGGATCATCGAAAACCGTCACCGGTCATGACGGATCTTGACCGTCATGGATGACACCTAACTACAGTGCTCATAACGGCGTTAACTTCTGTGCCACATCATCATATGACATGGATCTGACATGGCAGCCCATGTAGTAACCAGCCCATCTAAGTTTTGGCCCACTAAATTTCAGCCTTGTCCAAAAGTGGTATCCCATATAATATCCAACCCAACTATAATTGAAACCCATTAATTTCAAAGCCCACTAATTTCAGACCAGGAGATTCACGCATCACTCATTTTTCATGAAAATTTTAAGCCAATAATAATTTGAGAAAACGTATATGCTCATGTCATTACAAAAACAAAATTACAACATATCCAAAAATACACCTATATACACGAGCGAAAAGAAAAGACCCAAAAACATTAATTTTACAAGCATGTCTCAGAGAACATGCTACTCTACAGCCAACACTGCCACCATCAAGCAAGGCACCTCTTATCAGAAGGCTACACACCAACCAGGGGTCGTCCAACATTTATAGCAGCAAATCCAGCTGTCCACGCCAATGTTGTCAAAACGCGTGTCTTTGTTGTTGAAAATGCTCCCGTAACCAACATCTGCCACATGATGAAAAATATGTCGCATTATTTTCAGTCAGTACATTACACTACAAGTAGCTTACTACACATTATATAGTTCTATATTGTTTCACTCCCAGGATGCAAAGTAGTGCAACAAATTAACAAAAGTGTGAAAAGAAACAACTGGTGGCACATAAAGGACTGATGAGCATACATAGATCAATAGAGTTGGTAGTAAACTCCGCTGTGCTTATTTTACACCGTCACTACACTAAACTCGATAAGAAATGTAGTCTGTCTATATATTGCACATTAATGAAAATTTCTAGGCATTGTTTCTCAATAGGTAAAAAAGAAATATACCAATTCCATGATGATTATGTCTTAATGGAATATGTGTCCCGTCTGATATGATATGCCACGGGAAAAAGATTTGGCATATGTGGCTTACAATTAACCTAGCTGAAAAGACATTTGTACGATACTACTTCTAATAAAGGATTGGATAAAGTAGAAGTCAGTTTTTGTATGTATTATTACACACACGAAAATAGTCCGACTATAGATTCAACAAATATTGTGTAGTATAATACTTCAATACGTTATGAGCCTTACTTGCCTTTACATAGTTAGCTTAAAAAATAACCTAAAAAGTTAGTATAACACATTCTGACTGTATATAGCATTCAATATTCATACTTCGCTCCCAAACAATCAAATGCTTGGTACACTCGTTAGTCATTATAAATTTATTGTCCACCATATCTAAGATTAACTCTAGTATGTTAGTCTAAGGAGATCATCTAGAGATTCAATACAGTGACACATGATTTCTAGGAACTACACAATTAGGATGTCCTAATATATTAGCATTGATATGTCATATCTC
Source organism: Triticum timopheevii (assembly GCA_963921465.1). Lineage (NCBI taxonomy): Eukaryota > Viridiplantae > Streptophyta > Magnoliopsida > Poales > Poaceae > Triticum > Triticum timopheevii. The sequence continues at coordinate 628,064,869 of OY997266.1, read as the reverse complement.
AACTACATAACACACAGATTTTCAGAATGCTAGCTAATTATTTGCACAATATTTCAAGTGTCTTCTATTGAGTGAATCTGCGAGGCAACATAGAAATAGTTGCTGATGACGTTAAAAGACAACTCTAAGTGAAGACAATGTAATTATAGTAAATCATTGTTTCCCCTTCCATACGATCTGTCATTGTTAGTACTCTCATTCAAAATGGCTTGAACATAAAAAAGGCAAGTTAATCGAGCCACAAAGAAGATAATTTTGGCATCCAAACAAAAAGATATATGCAATACACAATGACTGGCAATGTTTTAGTTCTGGCCTACTTATCACGTAATACTTTTTCTCCCTTTTCAATAAGAAAATACTATTAAAGTGGTCTACATATATTTGTAAGACAACCTAACCTACAATATTTCAAGTGTCTTCTATTGAGTGAATATGCAAGGTAACATAGAAACTGTTGCTGGTAACATGAAAAGATAACTCTAAGTGAAGACAATGCAATTATAGTAAATCGTTGTTTTCCCATTCCATGCTACTATCTATCATTGGTAGTAATCAAGTTGAAAATCACTTGAACAGAAAAAAGGGAAGTTAATTCAGCCACAAAGAAGATAAGTTTTGGCATCCAAACGAAAAGATATATGCAATACACAATAACTGGCAATTTTTTAGTTATGGCCTACTTATCACATAGTACTTTTTCTCCCTTTCCAATAAGAAAATACTATTACAGTGACCTACATATATTTGTAAGACAATCTGACCTACATATATGAATTTTTAGCATCTATCCATTCTTTTTAATTCACACACCAGCATGAACATCCGGTTAGCCATACTTCTACCTTCATCAACTCTGGAGCTATTCCTGTAGCATTAAAAGGAGGTTTTTGGGCATCATGTCAGAGAAGGTTAATTCAAATTTCATAACTGTAGACACGGTTAACTACAATTTTTAAATCCATGCAAGTTAAACATGTCAAAACTAAGTTGAAATCCAGATATATTATTTTCCTTTCCATATGTGTATATCTATGAAATAAAACAGACTAATACATGGAAATTGTGGTACGTATATACAATTACTTAGAATAATACATAATCCAGATAAACGGCTTGCACATTCTGATAATGTGTGAGGTTTCTTGAAATTTACTCATTTTTTATGACGTTCAAATTTATAGTTATTCCTAGTTAATAATCAGAAAGTGTTTCAAGGCGCGTTTGGATGCAAAGTATTTTTGCAGTTTTTTACAAAATACCGTGGTTTCTGAAATAACCTTAGTATCAAATACTTTGGGGTGTTTGGATGAAAGAAATACTTCACTTTAAGATAACATGGTATCTCTTATACTATGGTACTTTTGTAGTATCTAAAGAAGAGGTCCCGACCACTTTTTTCTTAGCTGAGTCGAGAGAAATCGAAGGCCTCCCACTCCTATGTTTATTATCTATTAAACGAGGTGCAAACTCTCTCCTGATTATTAATCTGATTACTAGGCATTTAAGGTTGGGTGATTAGCTTGCATTTCGCTGGTTTGTGAGTCTATGTTCTTCTAGCCGTTGTCATAGTAGTCTAACTGATTACTAGGCATTTCAGGTTACATGACCGTATGGTATGGCATGGTTTCTTGTCAATACAGGAGGTAGTTGTACTCTGTAGACTGCTACAGCACCTAGCATCCTGGAGAGGCCGAGAGGACATGTGTGCAAGGCATGGCTGCATGCCTTGAGCGGCCGTTTTTGCATGCAAATTAGTTCCTTGAGTGTAGCTCAGTTAAGGTGTTGTCAGGTCAAAACTACAGTAAAACTACATTTACCAAACAAACGGCTGGTTTTGGCAAAACCAAGAAAAACTGCAGTTTTGAGAAACCATAGTACTGATTGGCCACGCCTTAAAAAACTGAGGTTTTGAATTACCACAGTTTTAGAAAAACTGTGCTGCCAAACTAGTCCTCAGTTAATAATTATGTTTTTTCTCAAGTACTACATACACACATCAAAACAAGTGCATTCTGGCGAGATAGAGTCACGGCTGAATTTATATCTAACAGGCTCAAGTTTCCAAATTAAGTCCCAAAAGATATGTACCAAAGCAATAAGAAGTTAGAAAAAAATTAGCTATATCATACTATATGGATTAGCAATAGTTTGCCATTAAATTATGTGTAAAAGTGTGACAGATCCACAAAACAATCAGCAACTAATCAAGATCACAAGTTCATCTCAGCAATTGAATCCACCTCTAAACTAAACAAAAACATGATCTGTATTCACATTGCAAGTATCATTAAGATTTGGGCGTAAAGGGGGAGATGGGAGAATCTCACCATGCTAGGAGGCCGGAACGCAGCCGGTGAGCTCGTCCAAGCGCTGCAGGACAGGAGGCCAAGGGTCGCTGGACTTGCTGCTCCACCTCTTCCGGCGAAGAGAGCTTTTTGGGGACGGCCGCATCGAGGAGGAGCACGTCATGTACGCCGCTGGATGGGTGAAGAAGGGGGATTCAGGGGCTGCGCGTGCTTGTGCTATACCGGTGCTCCTCCTTGGAGGTCGAGGAGGGGAGAGAGCACCGGCGTTCGCCGCCACCGCCGACGAGCAGGACAAGGGCGCCACGCCCGCCCCAGCCCGGGACCGGCGTCTACAGGATGCGCCGCGTTCGTGGACCCTACAGGAGTAGCTCCTCCGCGCCGCCCTGCTGGACGTGCACCATCAGAAAGATAGGGCGCCCGTGGGGGCGCTATACACGACCGAGAAGAGTCGCCGGAGATGCACCGACGATGAAGGCGATGCCGGAGGCCGAAACCCTAGCACGGGTGTGGATATTGGGAGAGCGGTAGAGGTCGGGAAAGGAAAATCTTGCTGGAGGGGAGAATGGAGCCGACCAAGGAGAGCTCGGCGGTGTGCACCGCGCCAGCGATAGCCGCCGGAATCGCAGGAATCAGGAGCGGGGGCAGTTGTGGCGGCTGAGGGAACGGAGGAGAGAATGGGGATTAGGGTTAGAAGGGCATGGATTGTGACTTAAATAGGCTGGCTCCAAAATTTTGCCACGGGCCGCGTCGGCCTCTTAAAATTTCGATGCCCACGCGTGCTCTCGAAATTTCTGGCGCGTCCTCCTTTTATTTTGAGCTTCTTCTATTTTTGGATACACATTGAACTGACATATGGGCCAACCAAGCCAAATATACACCACACATCAGCGGGAGCCATCGATGACGGTCCGGATGGTGCATAAAAAAAGAAATAGACTAGACCAGCATGTTGATGTGTGACGATTTCCATGACGGCCCATTGATGTCCATCATAAATGGGCTACCTTTTTCGAAGGGCAGTCACATCTTGCTGATCCATGACGCTCTCCGTGACGGATAAGAGGAAACCGTCATTGTCGGTGACGATTTCTGAGAACGTCACCAGAAATCCGTCATGTATTAACAAGTTTCTTGTAGTGTCAATTTTTTCTGTAGTAGATGGTGATGATAATGATGGTGATTTATATGATGATATATGAATACAAGCTTGGTCAATTTTTGTACTAGATGACGATGATATATGGTGATACATGAAAACTTTTTTAGATGTATATATATATATATGATGATGATGTAATTTTGTTCGATGATATATGATGATGTAATTTTGTTGATATATATACCCCCTCCCCGGTAACTTCGACATGAGGGGGGGGGGGTCGATATACCCCGTCCCCGATAACTTCGACATGAGAGGAGGTCGATATACCCCCTCCCCGATAAGATTTTTTTCTATGTATATGTTGTCGTTGTCGCTATACCCCCTCCCTCATAAATTCGACATGAGGGGGGATCGATATACCCCCTCCCCGATAAGATTTTTTTCTATGTATATGTCGTTGTTGTCGATATACACCCTCCCCGATAACTTCGACATGAGGAGGGGGGTCGATATACCCCCTCCCCGATAACATTTATTTATGTATATGTCGTCGTTGTCAATATACCCCCTCCTCGATAACTTCGACATGAGGAGAAGAAGAAGGAGAAGAAGAGGAGAGGAAGAAGAGGAGAAAAAAATATGAAGAGGAAGAAGAAGAAAAAAAGAGGAGAAGACGAAGGAATAGAGGAAAAGAAGAAAAAATAAAAAACAATTTCTATTTTTTCTTCTTCTCCTCTATTCCTTCTTCTTCTCCTCTCTTTTTTCTTCTTTTTTTCTTCTATTTTTGCTTCTTCTTCTCCTCTTATTTTTCTTCTTCTCCCTCTTCTTATTTTTTATCGGGAACGAGGGTGTCGGGACCTAGGGCAGAGGGTTGAGGGTCGCCGACGGGTCGAGGGGTCAAGGGTCGTCGAGGGTCGAGGGTCGATGGTCGTCGATAGTCGAGGGTCGAGGGTTGAGGGTCTAGGGTCATCGAGGGGTCGAGGGTCTAGGGTCGTCGAGGGGTTGAGGGACCATTTTCTGCACATCCAGAATGGCGCCATCTTGTTAAATCCCTTAAAGGTTAAGAGAATCGAGCGGTCGAGGATCGGAACTAGCTAGGGTAGGGGGTCAAGGGTCGCCGAGGGGATGAGGGTCGAGGGTCGAGGATCGTTGAGGGTTCTATGTTTGCCACTATTAATATATCCATCTCTCATGTTTGTATATTAATTGCCATGTTGTAATATTTGCAGAAACTATGGATCAACAAAGAGACTTCGAACAAGAAGAGATATTGGGGGGACATAATCCGCAATGAAGGTGATGTCTTGTTGTTTCTTAATGACTTTGAAAAAGGTATGGATGGAGAGGAAGCAGGCTACGGTGATCAAACAATGGAGGAGGAAAGTCATGATCATGATGGTGGCTCCGGCGACCGTGATGACGGCTCCGGTGACCGAACGGAGTCGGGATCAGCTGTTGCAAAGTCTGGCGAGATATATATTAATTAATCCTGTCATGCATTAATTGTTTTGGTACGTACATATATTAACTCTTCTTTCTTCTTTTATAGCCCTTCGGTAACGAGACGAGGCCTGAAGAAAAAGTTGCGCCCGGATGAAAGGTTCACGATCACAGAAATCGCGCGCGATGGCCAATCGATTAAACCTCTCCGGACCAAGGAAGCATTTTCTGCTCGGTGCGGGGTTCTTGTTAGGGACATGATCCCGATCAGCATCGAGCAATGGAATCAGCCTAAGAAGGAAGAGCTTCATTTTTATTTTGTCGAAGATAGACAAAAAGCTGATCTTTGGACCGCGCTGAAGGTAAATTTCACCCTACCGGAAGAGGAGGATCCGGAGAAGCCAGTTATAGAGCCATTGATCAAGTTTCATGCTCTCAAGAAGATGGCAGGTCTATTAAGGAGGTGGAAGAATGAGTTGAAATCAATTTATGTCGACCATGACAAGACTCCAAAATTCACCGGCCGATTTGAGAAGATAAGAGATCACTGGCCCGCATTTGTGGCCAACAAGACATCGGAGAGGAGTAAGAATATGTCAGTGATAAACAAGATAAACGCTGCAAAGAAGGAGCATCACCATTGCACGGGGTCAAGTGGCTACCTCAAAGCCTGGCCGTTGTGGGACAAGGCTGAGCAAGACCTGATTGCTAAAGGGGTCGAACTAGAGACATTGCACTAGCCAAACTGTTCAAGGACTTGGTTCTTCGGGGTTGGGGGAATTTTGGACCCTGAAACAGGGAAGTGCTGCTGGATGGACGAGCAACTTGCAACACCCATCACGAAGCTTTAGAAAGCAATCAAGGAAGTGCAGAAGGGACGTTTGTTCCTGACAGAGAGAATGACGAGCTCACAAGGGCCCTCGGGAATCCTGAGCACCCTGGACGAACACGAGGCACGCCAGGCTCCGTTGCGTGGTAGGTTGGGTTTCTCGACACAGGGGGTTACAAAACCCAAGAGAGGAGGAGGAAAGTGGAGCAGAGCGAACTGCAGCAGCTTAAGGCAAGGGTACGAAAGCTAGAGGAATGACAAGATGTTGAGAACCAGCTGCGAGATCCTGCCCAAGAAGCTACCCCACCATCTCAGCAGAGAAGCAGCGTGGCTTCCACCGAGCTCGTTTAGTAACCTGACTTGACGGGTCCTAGCTACCCCATGGATTTTATCACGGATTCACACCAGTGCCACCTTATGACGCAATGGCTTCAGCTCAAAGTCAAGGCAGCTGTCAGCTTTGTATTCCCTCCTTCACCCGGAGCAACTTTTCACTGCCCTCTGATTCCACAAGGCTATGATGTTGTGATGGTGGACAAAATAATGGACGGACTTGAGGAGCTCCAGCTTGAGCACCCTACAGGTGATGGGGAGACTCAGCTGGGCCTTGCTATGAAGACTCCGTGTCTATGGCGGAAGGAGCACATCAACCTTCTGAACTTCACGGCTCCCGCGAGTCAGCTGGGCACTCTGCCTCTTCCTCCTCCTCCTCCGGCGAGTGATCAGGCACTCCGCCTCCTGCTCCGATGCGTGAGAGCGGCAGTACTCTGGCTCCTTCTCTGCCTGCTCCGGCGCGTCCGAGCAGCCCGCCTCCTCCTTTGCCGCCTCGTAAGCGATGGCGGAACACATAAGCCGCCACTCTGGCTGCTCCGGCGCATCGTAGCAGTCCGCCTCCGGCCGCTCGGCCTCTTAAGCAACAAAAGAAGATAGCGGCAGCCGCTCCGACTGCTCCGGTGTCTAGCAGTACAGCCAGAGGCGGGAGGCAATACAGAATCGGACCGTCGTCTCTCAAGCCTCTAGACAAGTTACCATACGGGATGACTGTGGAGGAAAACGAGAAGATCATTCAAGACCAAGTGAAGAACTTCTTTGAAACGAAAAGAGCTGAGAAACATCCACCTCCGGAGGAGAAGAAAGATCCGGTGAAAGCGAAGCACACTCTCAATGCGCTCAAGCAAGCATCACCGCGTTCGCCGGATAACAACCATCTCTGTTCTCCTAAAAAGAAAGTGCAACAAGCGCGCCAGTCAGGAACTACTTCAACTGATAAAAGGTTAAAAGAACGAAGAAGTGGGAAGAAAATTCCCCAGCTCGGAGAATAGTAGAACCAATCATCCCCCCTGCTCAAGGTGTCTAGCGATATTGTCGCAAATCAGTCGCTGCTGCACGATTTCACTATTGGTGATTACCTACCCGACGATTTTTAATTTGAAACAATGGAGGTGGAGGAATTCAAATACCATTACGGGAAGCCTCTCGTCAAAGATACTCTTGCTCTAACAACGATGAAGATTCCATGACTGGTACATGTAAACTTGCAGAGAGTCTGGGAAGGATGCTTTGTCGATGATGATTAAAGAGGACCATGACTTCATTGGCCAAGAACTGTTAACTGTTGATTTTGACGAGTTTTTCCAGTTCTACAATCAAAAGGCCCTCGACAAATCACTTGTGGACTGCTACTGTCTGTAAGTACTACTTTATGTAATTAAGTCTCTATATATAGCTCAGCTCTTTCATTGCATGTTTATATAATTACCCTCGCTATATTATACAGATTGAAGATCGTCGAATGCAGAAAAGCACAAATCTATGACATTGGGTTCATTAACCCAAATGTCATACATGAATACACGGTCAAAAAAAGTCGAAAAGACCGAGGACAACTTTCTCAGATCGTTGCTCAAAAATCAAACGAAAGATAAAATACTCTTTCCTTACAACTTCATGTGAGTGTTAGTGTCTTGTGCATATTCGGTTTCATTTCTTACTCGAGGTTATAGTCATGTAACTGATGAGTTGTGCATGCGTGCGCAACTTCAACTTTATGCTCCTAGTGATTAAGCTTGGGAAGGGATAAGTAACCATCTTAGACTCGAGACGAAAAGATCCCGAGGACTATGCGGACATGACTGGAATGCTCCGGAAGTAAGTTCAATCCATCATTATCGCACCATATCGGCAACTTTCTTCATTTCCTGATATCAAGTAATTACTTTCTTTGTTTGGCAGAGTTCGAAAAAATTTCACCGCAATTTCTCCGGTACTGCCGACCGAGCTGACATTTAAACAACCGAAAGTAAGTATTACTACCTAGTTCCGCGCATCTCCCATTGATTGTAACTAGTTTCATCAATAGCATTTCGCATGTTTGCTTGTCAGTCTGATTGACCTCTATTTCTCGTAAAGTGCTTGTGGCAGGAACAAGGAAATAATTTCTGTGGATACTACGTTTGCGAGTTCATCTACAACGAGACGGCCAAGAATAAGAGGGGCTACACTGAAAAACAATATCAAGTGCGCAAGCAAAAATATTCACAATTGTATTTTATTACCATCATTTGTGTTGTGTTTCATTCATACACATGTATTGACCCTTTTCTTCGATTTAGATCTGGCAGCTGCGGGACGAGCTCCTACCACATGATCGCATAAAAGCAATTCAAGAGGAATTGACGAGATTCTTTCTTGACCACGTCATCAAGAAAGCCGGATAATACCATGTGGCACTTGACTTCAGACTTTAAGGATTGTGATAGATCTTATATTGTATATATGTAGCTAGTAGCATCGGATAGATATACAAAAACTTGTTGTTCGACTAATCTCTCGGAGAAGGAGAGGTCGATCACTTCTCTCTGTATATGTTCATGACGATCTTCTGTACTTAATTGTTTCCTTCATTTGCTTACTAGCTAGCTAGCTAGCATGTCGAGTCCTCTCTATACGTATAGTACGTAGCGTCGAGCAAGCACGGAGATAAGAGAGAACACTTCTCTTTATTATCTAGCTAACACAATATAGGAAACCCCTAAATTGACCCTACAAAACCCCCAAACCCCCTCCCCTCCCCCCCCCCCCCCCCTTTCAGAAAAAAACAAAAACCCCAGCCCCTGAACTGCTGACACTTGGAAGCCTTTTGGTCCCGATTGGTGGCACCAACCGGGACAAAAAGCCCTCCTACCTGGGCAAGCCGCAGCGGCCACGTGGAGCCCCATCTATCCCGGTTTTTGAGCGAACCGGGACTAAAGGTATTGGTCTTTAGTACCGACCCTTTAGTCCCGGTTCGGCAACCGGGACAAACGGGCCTCATGAACCGGGATAAATGGGGATTTTTCTACTAGTGTACAGGAACTGCATAAGCTCCAACGAGCTAGGGTGGACTGGTTACATAACGGCGACGACAATTAAATATTTTTTTCTAACAATTTGCCTTGGCCGGCAAGAACGTAACCTGATGAAATGACTTAAGGATGGCCAGGGGCCTTGTCTGGAAGGTACGGACATGTTAAACCCGATGATCACAAATTATTTTGCTGACCCTTTCTCTTCCGAAGTTAACAATACAGATATTTGATCTCTAGAAAAATTATGTCTTGAGTTTCTAAATAAATGAATGAACAACTGCTTCCTTTACGGAGAATGAAATGAAGCACTCTATTTTCAGTATCAGCGATATTAAGGCCCAAGGCCCCAACGGTTTGCATGCACTTTTGTAGAAAAAAATACTAGAAAGTCCTAGAGGCGATAAACTCGAGGCAGATAACGGAGGGGTGGAATGACAGCACATTAATCTTAATTCCAAAGAAGCTTGCTAGAAACCTAAAGATAATTTTACCAGAGATTATTTCACCAACCGAAAGCGCCTTTATCCCTAGAGACTTATAACAGACAATGTGCTTGTTGCCTAAGAGTGCACCCACAAGATAAAAAATAAGAGAAAGAGGAACAAAGATTTATGTGCGGACAAGCTGGATATGCACAAGGCATACGACAGATTTGAGTGAGTTTCTTCAGGAATATTATGTTAGGTTTGGGATTCCAAGAGAATTGGTTTTTTTTATGATGACTTGTATCTCATAGGTACAATGTACTATCATGTATAATTCTCAGGAGATTGATAACTTCCAACCTACTAGAGGTTCGAGACAAGGGGATCCATTGCCTCCTTATATTTTAACTGTGCGCAGAAGCGCTTTCTAGTTCACTTATGCATGAAGAGGAAATTTGTGACAAGGAGGGGGGGGGGGGGGGGGGGGGTTTAATGCAGTACAGATGCAGACACTCATACATATACACATACACTCACCGCCATGAATGCACGCACTCACACCCTATACATATGAGCACCTCCATGACTAGCTTTCACCTTAACACGTCGTGGCGCGGCTACTAAGCGACACATCAATATATCCTTGTCTTTGGGACCGAGGTTGCTTTGACGGTCATCTACCTCGCCGCATGGAGGACTGTCAGGTTTGTTGCCGCCACTATTCATGGTGATGTCGTTTCCATTGGCGCCATCATCCGGTATTGTCGCTGTTGTTGGTTCCAGCCTTGTCGGTTGCACATGCAGTGTCGACCATTTAGACGCCATAGGACGAGGTCGATGTCCAATTATTTAAGGGAATGGTGGCTATTGGCGGGTTGTCCCGAGACTCGCCGACCTCATCATACATGTCCATGGTCTCGTTCATGGTGCCTTCCAGGAGTTCGGTTAGGTCTTCGATGTTGGGAACAAGATGGACGGTGGGTGGGTTAAAAAATCAACTTTTCCTGGGGATTCCAAGATCCAATCCTACACCACGATCGGGTTGTCCAATGCCGCAAACTTCAGCGCGTTAGCTACAGCACTGCACGGGTCGAGTCGCACAGCACCTAGTATCCATCGTTTACGGCTAGGACTACTGGGGTCTCTAATCCCATTTGATCCCCTAGCTTTCGTCTCTCAGTGTCAGTGTCGGCCCAGCAGAGTGCTTTCGCCGTTGGTGTTCTTTCCGATCTCAATGCGTTTCACCGCTCCACTGGGAATTCCCTCTGCCCCTACCGTACTCCAGCTTGGTAGTTTCCACCGCCTGTCCAGCCGATGTAATAGTTAGTCTAGAACGAGCTTTTCATGTTCCGCCTGATCCTAGTGTGACACTGGAAATAGGGAGAGTGGGCTCGGAACAGATTATTTGCCAACCTCCTACATAGGATCAAAGTCAGGGCCAAGGGAAGCGACCCCAAGGTTAGAGCCCACTTCAGTCTCAAGTTTTCACCTGACATCATGGCCATGGGGGCGATTCCAAGGTGTTATCCGAGGTCGGCCACGGGAGGGGATGCTCAAGTTGATCCATGACCTGTTCCAAAACTGGGGCTAGGACCACCGGCTCATGCTGCTCCATGACTAGGTGTGACATTGTGTTTAGTTTTGGTTCACATTCGTTTGTCCTGCAACTCAATTCGATCCATGTTCCTTTTCCAGTTCTCATGGAACGCTTGCAAGCTCGGTCGGATTAATTGCACCATGAGTCCTGCTCATGGATGCATCCGTGCATGGTTGACGCGCTTCAGAGCAGTCAACCATGCATGGTTTATTCATCGGTGTTTTGTTCCGCTTGAGAGACCGCCTCGATGAGCACCAAATCAAGCAAGCCATGACTTAGCCTCAACTAGCCTATCATTTCTCCATCCCTTCCTACAGTTGCCTGCAAAACTACATTATAACCAAAGGTTTGCCATGTTGGTACCCCTACGGAAGGCTTAGCTGCTTACAGTTGATGGATATAATCATTTATTTTGGTATAGAGGCAGTGACAAGACAACATGTGTCGAATTACCAGCCTCACACACAAGATCGCAAGGCATGATGATGGTGTTGCGTCAACTAAAGAACTTATTATTCGGCATTCTAGAAACTAGTGTGTGTTTATCATGTGCCAGTGTGCATCCACATTTACATAAACGCACCCTTATGCCCATTGGCATAAAGACCAACGACAACCACGAAGCGGAGTAATGGTACGGTCAGGTCTGCTCTGAACACATCGTTAACCTATACGATAGTATGCCGAACTAAAATCATATACCGCGCCATACCATTGGAGGGTGTCCGGTTACATATAGGTCTATGAATAATCAACAAAGAAGGCAGGCAAACTATATGAAATAGACTCTAATGAACGCTGCTTGAGAGGAACATGTTTTATCTATTGCACTCTTCACATAGTTTTCCTAGTTCTAAACCAACATTATATTGTGTGACAAACAGAGTGAGCTCGGCCTAATTTAATTATCCCTCTCCATGAAAATTCCATACACCATGTTTGTAAAACAATTAACTAATGGAGACAACAGGTTTCATCTCTGTCTCATCAATGCTGATTACTTCACAAAGTTAGTTTTGAAATCGGAGAAGGCATCCCAGAACACCCCATACGGCCAGACCGCGGAACTCAAAGACCGTGATCACATCCCAAAATACTTTGGCACATGTCGTGAACGTCGTGTCTTGTGCGTGGGTGACATCTTGACGAGATGTTTTCTTCATGTCAGGTGGCTATCGGGTTTTGCCATGGCTTCCTGCCATCGTGTCCCCTTGGCCGGATGTCGTGTTTTCGGAAGGCTACCCCATATTTGGGGTCTGTAGTATGCCCGAATGGTCTTGAGTCTCCCTAGTTGTTGCTAGTACGAGTCCTCAAATCCAGAAGTTCACCTCAGGTACCGTAGGGAGGTGTGGTCGGCATTTGTATTGACCCATTTGTAGGGTTGCCGTGGCGGGCTAATGTAGGATAGGTGCAACAATTATCGTTGTTTGTCGTTAGTAAATATACAAGGTAGGGACAATGCAGTTCAAACATAATCACTAGAGTCCATTCATGATAAACATCCATCAAATAATTGACCTATTTTTTTTGTTGTATTAGTTGCTTCTTTTCTTGGCTACAGTATCTCTTTACGCCCATTGTTGTAGTTGGACTTTTCAAATAGTTCACTTAACTTCTATTTTATGTCTCCAATAGTTTACTTAACTTCTGGGATGCAGTTGGTCTCTACACCAATGGAACAATGGGTCATCTAGTTATTTTAGTAGTTATAGTCACTCCCACCTCCAGGCGATAACCTCGATTATGCAGTGTTGTCCGTCACGAGAAGCCAAGACGGTACTAGGAGGGACCGTGCTGTCCTACTTTTGGAGCTTATCCACAAGAGTTGATGGAGAATTTGATTGGAAGGAGAACAATAATATATAATAAATGTCAAAAATTACCCTTTTATTTCCATATTTATCATGATTCATTAATTACATATTAATGCCTTCCTTATTTGTATCGGGTGCCTATTATATAAAAAATACTAGTATTCATTGTCATTCTTATTTCCTTCTTTGTCCTCATACATTAATTTCGTACTATTTATTTCCTTATTTTTATGATGTGACTGTTATATAAGAAATATAATTGGTTAAATTTTCTATTTCCTTACTTATTGTTTCTTTCATTATTTGTCTGAGGTGACAGATGGCCAGCAACCCCAACAGTAAAGATCGATCTAGAGTGAAATATCACCGTCACAACAAAAAATGAACACATCCAATGTTTTCTTCTAGAAAGTAAAGTACCCAATATAATTTACAAATCTTTATGTTATTTTCTTTCTTCCAATTTTTGGCTGGCAACAAATTTACCACTGAAAGCAAAACAAATTTTCTACCAAGATATGTACTTTAGTTTTTCTTTGTTATGCCCGCAACCTATTGGTAAGGGATTCGACGAAGTTAGGACGCGTTGCCCACCCGTGCCCAAGGTTTAGGTGTTAGGATGCTGAAGGATTGTTAACACAATGTGAAAAGCTGCAACACATGGAAAATGTAGATATGGTGATTGTGACATTGTCCCATTGAGGAAGAAAGCCAGCGAGTTAGATCCATGGTTATGAGTGGGTGAGTGATCTTGAAATCAAGCAACAATTCACATGAGAAATGTGATAATGGTGTAGGAGCAGGCAAGCAGGAGCTAGAATGACCAGGTAGACTGAACGGCCACTTAAACAAAATAATTGCAAAAATATTTGAAATGAATTCTATTAATGTAAGATTCTTCTGAACATAATAAGACCGGGGGAGGAGGATGCAAGACAAGAGAACTAATAGGCCAGTCATTCGGGACGAGTGGAAATAATCGACCTTTAAATCAAGGTAGTTTTTCAGAAGTTAATCACTAAACCACTTGCGTCTCTGAAATCTTCCAGATATGGGAACACAATGTTGCATCTTATGAGACGTTTGCACTTCAAGGATTAGGGTATCATTACTGTAAAAAAAAGGTACAAGATGGTTGATGGGTTGTGTGAGGAGTTCGATAGAGAATGCATGATGAGTAAGTTGATGTAGTACATCAGTTACAATGATTAACCAGGAGAAAGAGGGTCGCCTTATTGCAACCCGTTTATACTAGGAATCCAGGGTCCTGCCAGACATTCAGAAGGACGGTCGGTCCACACATTGTTAGGATATATCTAATCGATGCACACATACCATCTTCAAAGACATCACGGTGTGGGTTGTGGAGAAGGTCATCTAGATATTTGGATCCAGAGGATCTATTTTTAAGTCAAGTTTTATTACGGTGGTTGATGCCTTGATTTACTAGTGGTGGTTTAATATATCTCATACACCAAAGAAGAACTAGTTCGGACTCCATCGACATGTAGTGGTGTGATAGATTGTAATTAATGTGTTAGGACTTTTGCAATGGTTTTGGTAGGGCAATTCTCGATGGAAATATGTATGAAAACTTTTGGAGTGCGCATTGTTGACTTAGGTTCTATTACAACATATGCTTGGTTCACACTAGATGTGATGGCTTTTTTTGGCTTTTCGTGATATGAATTCCACTTTAATGTTTTGTTTGGTGAAGCTCTAGTGTTTTTATTTTGTAAAACCTATGCTAGAAGCTGTTATGCTAGGAGATAGACTTGGATTTCATGACTAGCAAGTCAATAAAAATTTCTTTTTCATAGAAGGGTTTGTGCATGTTCGTTGGTTAGGGATTGGGTTGTGGATACATATGTCGTAGAGAGAAAAAGTCCATGATGAGGAGGTGTTGCCTATGAGAGAGAATAGTAAGAAATTATAATTTCCAATTTTTCTCATGTCAAAAAAATAAATCCCATTTAGCTCATTCACTGTTATTTAATGTTATGTAATATATAAGAAGCCAAAAAAACATGAAATATCTTTTGATTTCACCCCCTTCAATAACAGCCCTTAATTTGTTACAATATGGAAATAACCATTGTGTAGTTATTTGCCCTCAGATTTGCGGGGGAAAGAATTCGTGCCATTTTTAAGTATTAGGTGCTATTTCTTGAGGGAAGCAACCAGAGCGGACACAATGTTTCAATGACGATCCATAGTATATGTTAAACCTTCTCAAAAGAAAAGGTCAATCTTATTTCTACTTTGGAGGGTTCGGCTGGGCATCGTTGTTCTTTCCCAAATGATAGAAGTTTAGGAGGCAATGGTTGTACTTTGGAAGAAAAAATGATCCCAAAATTCCTTCACTGTGTCCGAAACATATTTATTTATTTTGACGTAATTTGCAAGAAGCATAGGCAGGAACTATTTTCTGTTTTTGTCTCCATCAGTGTCACCATTGAGTTCTACTTAGTTTTTTCTTTTAGACTACATTTCTCTTGTTCGTTCAAGGGTGTGGATGACAACACGCGATAATTGGATATTAGGTCTAGGATGGAGATCACCACTTTGCCATTATTCTTCATGGCATTTGTGCGCCAAGTGGGGGGGGGGGGGGGGGTTCAGAGGGGCGGTTGTAGGGCGTCGGTAAGAAGTTAAAGTTTCTAATATTTTTCATGTGGGAAGAATTCAATCCCATTTAGCTCAATCAAACTTATTTTATATTAGGTTAATCTGCGAGAACCATAGTAGGCATGGAAGATATCTTGTCTTTTTTTCCCTTGAGGTGGCAGCCTTGACTTTTCTTCGTTGTTTCTGATAATAACATGCCTAAGAGCTAATTTATGAGTTGGTAGGAACCTAATTTTCTCAAATTGGACATAACCACTTTGCAGTTATTCCCACTGCTGCTTGCCCCGGAGGTGGGTGGGTGAGGATATGCACCATTTATTGGGTTCAAGTCATGTAGAGCAGACACGACATTTAGAGTTGGTGCGATGTTTGAAAGATGATGGACCAAATTCGAGCCCATTTGGATTGTGGCCCGTGAGTTGAGTGAAGGGTCCCAAACTTTTCAAATCCGAAAACCACGAGAAAGGGCTGTCGTAGGGTGTCGGTAAGAAATTAATATTCCTATTTTTTCATGTGGGAAGAATTCAATCCCATTTAGCTCAATCAAACTTATTATATATTAGCTTAATCTGCGAGAACAATAGTAGGCATGGAAAAATATCTTGCCCTTTCGTCCCTTCCGGTGGCAGCGTTGACTTTTCTTTGTTGTTTCCGATAATAACAAGGCTAAGAGCTATTCATGATTTGGTAGGAACCTAATTTCCTCAAATTGGACATAACCACTTTGTGGTTATTCTCACTGCTATTTGCCCGGGAGGTGGGTGGGTGAGGACGCGCACCATCTATTGGGTGCAAGTCATGTAAAGCAGACACGACATTTGAATGATGATGGGCGAAGTCAGAGGCCGTTGGATTATTCGGCCGCCGCACGAGTGAATTGCTCGAGTGTTTTCAAAGCAAAAAAGCGCGCGAAACGGTGAAGTTAGAGAAGCAATAGTTGAAATATGGGGAAAAATATCCCAAATGTCGTTTACATGATCACTAAAGCCATAGTACATAATCTCTTTTTTTTTTGCAAAAACATAGAATATAAAATTTACATTGAGTACATTAATGCAAGCCATATCTTTTCGCAAAAAAAAAGAGAGTAAGCGATATCTGCCATATACGATGAAATCTGTTTACCAAATCTAGCTAGCACACACACTGTAGCATCATATATATGTAAATCTTGTATCAACATAAAACATGGCCTACTCCATCTGTAGTTTCTTCGTTCAAGCTTACCATCACGTTTTTATGTCAAGGAATTATTATGATCGCACCACGTTTCAGGCTTTTCAGCTTAGGAATTAATTACTCCGATGCGGCGCTCACTCGGCCTGAATCCTGGCGGCGCACCCCGGAATCCCCCTGCAAAGCAGAAAAAAAGGCACGCGCGAGCAACAAAAGGAGAAAGGTCCTCTGGTCCTAATTTTTTTCACGTGGGAAGAATTCAATCCCATTTAGCTCAATCAAACTTATTATATATTAGCTTAATCTGCGAGAACAATAGTAGGCATGGAAAAATATCTTGCCCTTTGGTCCCTTCCGGTGGCAGCGTTGACTTTTCTTCGTTGTTTCCGATAATAACAAGGCTAAGAGCTAATTCATGATTTGGTAGGAACCTAATTTCCTCAAATTGGACATAACCACTTTGTGGTTATTCTCACTGCTGTTTGCCCGGGAGGTGGGTGGGTGAGGACGCGCACCATCTATTGGGTGCAAGTCATGTAGAGCGGACACGACTTTTGAATGATGATGGGCGAAGTCAGAGGCCGTTGGATTATTCGGCCACCGCACGAGTGAATGGCTCGAGTGTTTTCAAAGCAAAAAAGCGCGCGAAAGGGAAACGGTGAAGTTAGAGAAGCAATAGTTGAAATATGGGGAAAAATATCCCAAATGTCGTTTACATGATCACTAAAGCCATAGTACATAAACTCTTTTTTTTGCAAAAACATAGAACATAAAAAATTTACATTGAGTACATTAATGTAAGCCATATCTTTTCGCAAAAAAAAAGAGAGTAAGTGATATCTGCCATATACGATGAAATCTGTTTACCAAATCTAGCTAGCACACACACTGTAGCATCATATATATGTAAATCTTGTATCAACATCAACAACTTTCTGAAGAAAAAAACATGGCTTACTCCATCTGTAGTTTCTTCGTTCAAGCTTACCATCACGTTTTTATGTCAAGGAATTATTATGCTCGCACCACGTTTCAGGCTTTTCAGCTTAGGAATTAATTACTCCGATGCGGCGCTTACTCGGCCTGAATCCTGGCGGCGCACCCCGGAATCCCCCTGCAAAGCAGAAAAAAAGGCACGCGCGAGCAACAAAAGGAGAAAGGTCCTCTCGCCGTTACACTCAACTGTATCCCTCTCGCAGTCTCGCTCCTCCTCCTCACCCCATCGCCGAGACGCCCCACGCTCCCACAGATTCGCCACCACCACCACCTCTCCTCCTCCTCCGCGACTTGGTAAGCTCACCCTCCGAAGCATCTCGCCGTCGTGAAGAACACCACGTCCGCGCAGTCCTCTCCTCGCTAACGATACTGTCCGGTTCCCTACCTTTGTCGAATTTTTTGTCAGTGGCGGAGGGGCTGTTTCAGATCTGCGGCGTCCTCCTTCCTCGTACTCGCTGGTTCGGCCCTGATGGCTTTTGGTTGGTTCTCGCATCTTGGTGCTCTCGTTTGGTTCTTGAGTAGGCTTCCTGATTTGGGTTTTCGCTCCCCGTAACCAGCTTGCTTTGATCCAAGATCGTGCTATTTTTAATATCTGGGTTCGGTGATCTAGGCAGTCCGCCATATCTCAGTTCATGTTCCCACCTCTTCTCCCAGCAATCTCGCTCAGATCTCATTTCTTCCTCTAGTTTTGTTTGAGCTGCAAGTTCTTTCTTGTCAGGTCAGGGAAATCTTGCACATGTGTTCATCTCGGTGTAATTTCTTTCCTTCAAATTTTATCGTGGTCGCTGGGTTTATATTTCCATACCTTTGATACAGATACTCCTTTATGGTGATCTTGCCATATATATTGGCAATTTATTATCTCGAAATAAATGTTGATTAACTGGATTTTTTTCATAGTGTAGGAAAGCACTTTCATACTATTAATATAAGTCGCCATGAAATTTTGAATATGCTATTTCAAGCCTTCAACTGTGTGGATTAAGCAAATAATTTTACCACACAGGGTAATTTATCATGGTTCCTGAAACAGGTGGACATACAACTTGCATGGTCGGTCCTGGATCGGAAGGATCAGGGATGGAAGAGTGCAGTGAGGACAGATGTTGGGAGGACCAAGCACGAGATGCCCTAGGCATCATCTTTTGCAAACTGTCCCTTCAGGAGATCCTCTCTGTAGTTCCGGGTGTTTGCAAACCCTGGAGCCGGGTGGTTTCAGGGGCCGACTGCTGGCAGGACATCGACATTCAGGAGTGGAGCCAGCAGAAAGAGCCTGACAAGATCACTAGGATGGTTCATATGCTCCTCTCTCGCAGCGCTGGCTCGTGCCAACGCCTTAGTGTTTCCAGGCTTCCCAACGACTCATTGTTCGCCTTCATCGCGGACCAGTAAGTAGTCTTCTTTAGTCAAAATCTTTTTTATTTTGGTGATCCTTTCCTCATGAGATTTGATAACTTAGATGGGAACAATGTGTGTTTTTATTATTATTATTGTTAGTGGTGAACCATTAGTTGTGCACGTTGCTGGAGTAGTTCTTCCGATTGTGTACCATCCTTGCAAAATGCATACAGACTTTCATTGGGAAAAAAATGGTTTAGATTGCCACAGGTGTAGTGGCTGTGGCAGGGGAAATATGATGGATGTGTAATTTCATTATATAGGAGCTGGATCACTGAGGCGGTTAGGGATGAGGGGTGTGAGGGTGACGACGAGGAGGGGCAAGAACTAAGAAGGTGGCGGCCACGGTAGATGAAACGGCGCGAGGGGGTAGTAGGGTTTTAGCGCCAAAAGTAAGAAAATTGACGGCGGAGATGGGCTAGTGAACACGATCTGACACTCCAGGATTCAAATATGTGAGAAACACTGGACACGAATGTTAATACATCTATTGATTAGAAAGACATGTGCTGATGAACAAAAACAAGTACGTTATGTGTAACATAATTGATTCCAGAATTACTTGCCTTGCTGTTATATTTGTCTTTACACTGAATCCTCTATTATCACTGAATCCAATCATTTATAAACAATTGTGCATATGTTGTGGCAATTATTTCTGTTAATGTTTGTAAATTATTCGTTCAATTGCATAAATAAAAATGGGGTAGTATCATTCCAGTGTGTTAATCTATAAATACAAAGTTATAGATGGTCTGTTAAAGTTACTACCACAATCATGCTTCTCTGGCTTAATCCGTTTCCTGATAGTGAGAAATGTTGCGAACATGGTACCAAATCCCGCACATCTGTGTAGAAGAACATGTTCAAAATGGTATTACCAACCATTTCCTCAACCGACAATGTTCCAGTGATTTTGTTTTTGTCATAACCATATATATAACCCTAGTACTTTGTTTACTGATAACCCTATCCATAATATTTTATTAAACCTTACTTATCCAACCTTGTTTTCTTTTGCAAGTGCGCAATCTCTCAAGACATTGGAGATTCCAAGGAGCGAGATTAGCGACTCTATAGTGGAAGCTGCTGCACAAAGACTGACTAAAGTTACATTCCTGGATGTAAGCAGCTGCACTAAGATTGGCGCTCGTGCTCTGGAGGCATTTGGTAAGAATTGCAAATCCCTCGTCAGACTTCGGCGAGTCATGCACCCAATGGATGTCGCAGGGAAGGGGTGCCATAATGACGAGGCCCGTGCTATTGCCTACAACATGCCAAAGCTCTGCCACCTCGAGATAGGGTACATGGTTATCGAGACTACGTCTGTCCTCGAGATCACCTCCCGGTGCGAAGACCTCAAATTCTTAGATCTGCGTGGCTGTTGGGATGTTGATGGTAAGATTTTGCAAGAGAAGTATCCTGGGCTGAAAATCCTCGGCCCCCATGTGGACGACTTCTATGAGAACAGCTTCTGGGATGAGTGCTCGGATGATGACTCCATCGACTCATGGGAAGAGTTCATGGACGATGAGTACTTTGCCCTCGGGGGTGATGACGAGGCCATATGGGACGACGATCACGCTCTTGAGTGACTAGAAGTTAGGTTCTATGGTGTAGTATTCGGTGAAGGCTTCGCTGGTTTTGACTGGCCAGAATGTCCATGAAGGTAGTCTGCATTAATAAGTTGTTGAGAGAAATGAAGTGCCTGCTTGCTCCTGCTCCTCTTTATATCTTTCAACTTTGAAGCATCTTCTTCCATGTTATGTGGTTCTAATTGTCAAATTGTGTGGCCATTACCATGCAGATATTGTCTCGTTGTTGAGTAAACTTGTCTGGGTGTAAAAACCTATGTATGGTGCTTAAACATAAAGCAACAAATCAATATATGACTGTTGAGAGTAGTGTTACATGTAGTTTTCTGTTTTGTTTCCGAAGTTCTAGATTAGCTATTGGTGAAAATTATCTTGGGAAAAGTCGGTAGTGCAACTAGTGGTCATGCAAGCATGAGATGAATCGTCTTTGAATGTGCAGGGGAATGCCATACTGGGGAAGCTTCGTATGATGCATTAGAGCTTACATAACTAGGATTGATGGGTAGTTAAAACCCAGAAAAAGAAGCTTAAACAGGTAGAGAAAGAGATTGCACATGTGACGAAAGGGCCTATGACTAATGATGAAAGTGACATGAAAAGAAAGGAACTAGCAGACTTGACTGAACACCTACTGGAACTGCATAGGCTCCAACGAGCTAGGGTCGACTGGTTATGTAACGACGACGGCAATTCAAACAAATCCAACACTTTGCCATGGACAGAAAGAACGTAACCTGATGAAATGACTTAAGGATGACCAAGGGGAGTGGTAGGAAGGTACGAACATGTTAAACCCAATGATCGAAAATTATTTTTCTCACCCTTTCTCTTCCGAAGTTAACAATACAGGGATTGGCTTTCTTGAAACATTATGCCGAGAGTTTCTAAATAAATGAATGAACAACTGCTTCCTTTATGGAGGATGAAGTGAAGCACTCTATTTTCAGTATCGGTGATATCAAGGCCCATGGCCCCAGCGGTTTGCAATTTTCTACAAAAAAAGACTAGGAAGTCCCGGAGGCAGATAACGGAAGAGTGGAATGACACCATGTTAGTGTTAATTCCGAAGAAGCTTGCCAAAAGCCTAAATATAATTTTATTTGAGATTATTTCACCAACCGAATGTCCCTTTATCCCTAGAGACTTATAACAGACAATGTGCTTATTGCCTACGAGTGCATCCACAGGATAAAAAATAAGAGAAAGGGGAAGAAAGACTTATGTGTGGACAAGCTGGCTATGTGCAAGGAATATGACAGAGTTGAGTATGTTTTCTTGAGGAATATTATGTGAAGGTTGGGATTCCAGGAGACTTGGTTTTTTTTATGATGACTTGTATCTCATCGGTACAATATACTACTTCCTCCGTTCCTAAATATAAGTCTTTTTAGAAATTTCAATAAGTACTACATATGGACATATATAGACATCTTTTAGAGTGTAGATTCACTCATTTTGCTCTGTATATAGTCTGCATTGGAATCTCTACAAAGACTTATATTTAGGAACAGAGGGAGTATCATGTATAATTCTCAGGAGACTGATAACTTCCAACCTACTAGGGGTTCGAAACAAGGGGATCCATTGTCTCCTAATTTATTTTTAATTATGCGCAGAAGGGTTTTCTAGTTCACTTATGCATGAAGAACAAATTTGTGACTTAGAGGGGGGGAGGGTTAATGCAGTACAGACACAGACACTCATACACACTATTGCTCATACATATGCACATCCACCCACCGCTATGAATGCACGCACTCACACCCTATACCCATTTGAGCACCTCCATGACTAGCCTTCACCTTAGCACGTCATGGCGCGGGCTACTAAGTGATTCATTAAATATATGCTCGTCTTTGGGACACAGGCTGCTTTCACAGTCGTCTACCTCGCCGCTTGGAGGACCGTCAGGGTTGTCGCCGCCACTGTTCATGGTGCTGTCGTTGCCGTTGGCGCCATCATCGGTATTGTCACTGTTGTTGGTTCCACCGTTGTCGTTGGCACGTGGTGTGTCGACCATGTAGACGCCATAGGTCGAGGTCGTCGTCCTCCAAGGGAGCGGTGGCTGTTGGCGGATGTCCGTAGACTTGCCGACCTCCTCATCCATGTCCTTGGTCTAATCCATGGTGCCTTCCAAAATGTCAGTTAGGTCTTCTATGTTAGCAACAAGATGGGCGGTGGGCGGGTAAAAAAGCAACTTTTCATGGGGACTCCTAGATCCAATCATACACCGAGATCGGGTTGTCCAATGTCACAAACTTCTGGAACCGATCTAACAGTTAGTCCAGAACGAGCTTTTCATGTTCTGCCTAATCCTAGTGTGACATCAGAAATAGGGAGAGTGGGTTAGAGATCGGATCTAACATCTACCTTGGAACAGATTTTGTGCCAACCTCCTGCATAGGATCCAAAGCCAGGGCCAGGCGAAGCGACCCCAAGGTTAGATCCGACTTCAGTCTCAAGTTCTCACCTGACATCATGGCCATGGCCGTCATCGGGAGAGGGTTCTCATATTGATCCTTGACCTGATCCAAAACTAGGGCCAGGACCACCGGCTCGTGCTGCTCCATGACTTGGTGTGACACTGCCTTTAGTTTTGGTTCGTATTCGTTTGTCCTGCAACTTAATTCAATTCATGTTCCTTTTCCAGTTCTCGTGGAACGCTTGCAAGATCGGTCGGATTAACTACATTGTGAGTCCGACTCATTGATGCATCCGTGCATGGCTGTCGTGCTTCAGAGCAGTCAACCATGCATGGTTTATTCATCGTTGTTTTGTTCCATGGGAGAGAATGCCTCGATAAGCACCGAATCAAGCGAGCCTTGACTTAGCCTAAACTGGCCTCTCATTTCTCCATCCCTTCCTACAGTTGCCTACCAAACGACATTATAACCAAAGGTTTGCCATTTTGGTAACCCCACGGAAGGCTTAGCTGCTTACGGTTGATGGATCTAATCCGGTATTTTGGTATAGAGGCAGTGACAAGATCGCAAGGCATGATTATGGTGTCACGTCAACTGAAAAACTTGTTATTCTGCATTCTAGAAATCAGTGCGTGTTTATCATGTGCCAGTGTGCATCCACATTTAAATAATGCATCCTTATTCCCATTGGCGTAAAGACCAACTACAACCACGAAGCAGAGTAATGGTACGGTCGGGTCTGCTCTGAACACAACGTTAACCTATATGATAGTATGCCGAACTAAGGCCGTACCGCGTGATACCACTGGAGGGTGTTTGGTTGCATACATGTCTTTGAATAAACAACAAAGAAGGCAAGCAAACTATATGAAATAGACTCTAACGAATGCTGCTTGAGAGGAACATATGTTTTGCATCATCTATTGCGCCCTTGGCATAGTTTTCCCGGGGCTAAAGCAAAAAACAATAGTACCTTATCGAGTGTCAGGTCGCAACATATGTTTTGCATCAGCTACAATTATATTGTGTAGCAAACAGAGTGATGTCGGCCTAATTTAATTATCCCTCTCCACGGAGGTTCCATACACCATGTAAGGAAAATAATTAACAAATGGAGACAGCAGATTTCATCTCCGTCTCATCAATGTTGATTACTTCACAAAGTTAGTTTTGAAATCAGAGAAGGCATCCCAGAACACCGCGTCCAGCCAAACCACGACACTGAAAGACCGGAATCACATCCAAACATAAGTCTGCACATGCGCGGGAGTGGCTTGGCTTGTGCGTGGGTCACATCTTGACAAGATGTTTTGTTCATCTAAGGTGGCTATCGGGTTCTGCCATGGCTTCCTGCCATGGTCTCTCCTTGGCCGGATGTCGTGCTTTCGGATGGCTTCCCTGTATTTGGGCTCTGTAGTATGCCTAAATGGTCTTGAGTCTCCCTAGTTGTTCCTAGTAGGAGTCCTAGTTCCAAAAGTTCAGTACATGTACCGTAGGGGGTGTGGTCGGCATTGGTATTGACTCATTTGTAGGGTTGCCCAGTCGGGCTAAAGAAGGATAGGTGCAACAATTATTGTTGTTTGTCTTTAGTAAATATACAAGGAAGGTACAAATCCAGTTCAAACATAATCACTTGCAGTCCATTCATGATAAACATCCTTCAAATAATTCACCTAAATTTTTGATTGTATTAGTTGCTTCTTTTCTTAGCTACAGTTTCTCCCATGGCTGCAGTTGGTCTTTTCAAATAGTTCACTTAACTTCCATTTTATGTCTCAAATAGTTTCTGAACTTCTGGAATGCAGTTGGTCTCTACACCAATGGCACAATGGGTCATCTAGTTA
The DNA here is from genome assembly GCA_963921465.1 of Triticum timopheevii. Taxonomy (NCBI): domain Eukaryota; kingdom Viridiplantae; phylum Streptophyta; class Magnoliopsida; order Poales; family Poaceae; genus Triticum; species Triticum timopheevii. The sequence goes on along the minus strand of OY997266.1, from coordinate 628,039,946 downwards.
TTTAAGTAGTTATAGTCACTCCGACCTCTAGGCAATAACTTCGATCATGCAGTGTTGTCGGTTGCGAGAAGCCAGGACAGTACTACGAGGGATTGTGCCGTCAGACCTTGATAGGTCATCCATGCGAGGTGATGGCGAGTTTGATTGGAAGGAGAACAATATTATATAATAGAATTCATAAATTACCCTTTTGTTTCCAAATTTACCACGATTCATTAATTACATATTAATGCCTTCTTTATTTGTATGAGGTGCCTATATTATATAATAAATACTAGCATTCATTATCTTCCTTATTTCCTTCTTTATCATCATACATTAATACTGTAGTATTCATTTCCTTAATTTTATGATGTGTCTATTACATAATAAATATCATTTATTAAATTTTATATTTCCTTACTTACTGTTTCTTTCATTATACCCAACAGTAAAGATCGATCTAGAGTGAATATCATTGTCACAACACAAAATGAACGCATCCAATGTTTCGTCTAGAAAGAAAAGTACCTAATATAATTTATAAACCTCTGTGTCATTTTCTTTCTTCCAATTTGTGGTCGACAACAAATTTACCATTGAAAGCCAAATAATTTTTCTACCAAGTTCTCTACTTTACTTTTTGCTTTGTTACGCCCACAACATATTGGTAAGGGGTTCGACGAAGTTAGGACGCGGTGCCCACCCGTGCCCGAGGCTTAGGTATTAGGATGCCAAAGGTTTGTTAGCACAGTGTGAAAAGCTGCAACACATGGAAAATGTAGATATGGTGATTGTGACATTGTCCCATTGAGGAAGAACGAGTTAGATTCGTGGTTAGGAGTGGGTGAGTGATCATGAAATCAAGCAACAAGTCACATGAGATATGTGATAATGGTACGGGAGTAGGCAAGCAGGAGCTAGAATGACCATGTGGAGTGAACAACCACGTATACAAAATACTTACAGAAATATTTGAAAGGAATTATATTAATGTAAGATTCTTCTGAACATTAAGACGGGAAGAGGATGATGCATGACAAGAGAACTAATAGGCCGGTGGGCTATATAGGATAATCAAACAATGAGATAAACTATTTAACTTTTTAGAAGAGAGTCCCACGCCACCCTCCTAGGTATTTATCACATCAGTCACTGGGCTAGAAAGGCATATGAGGTTAGATCATTTGGATAGAGAAGTAGACATAGTTAGGTCTAATTCCAAGGAACATGGTCATTCCGGATGCATGGTAATAACCGACCTTTAAATGAAAACAAGGTAGTTTTTCAGAAGTTAATCACGAAACCACTTGCGTCTCTGAAATCTTCCAAATATGGGAACACAATGTTGCATCTGATGAGACGTTTGCACCTGTGAGAATTAGGGTATCGTTACTGTAGAAAAAAGGTAGGATATGGTTCATGGGGTGTGTGAGGAGTTCGATAGAGAATACATGATGGATAAGTTGATGTAGTACATCCGTTACAATGATTAACAAGGAGAAAGAGGGCCACCTTATTGAACCCCATTTATACTAGGGATCCGGGGTCCTGACAGACATTCAGAAGGTCGTTTCGTCCGCACATTGTTAGGACGTATCTAATCAATGCACACATGCCATCTTCAAAGACATCATGGTGTAGGTTGTGGAGAAGGGAATCCAGGCATTTGGATCCGAAGGCTCTATTTTTAGGTCAAGTTTTATTACGGTGGTTGATGCCTTGATTTACTTGCAGTGGTTTAACATATCTCGTGCACCAAAGAAGTGACCCAAAAGAGAACTAGTTCGGTCTCCATGGACAAGTAGTGGTATGATAGGTTGTAATTAATATGTTAGAACTTTTGCAATGGCTTTTGCAGGGCAATTCTTGAGGGAAATATGTATGAAAATTTTTGGTCTGCGCTTTGTTGACTTAGGTACTATTATAACACATGCTCATTTGAGACTAGAGGTGACGGATTTTCTTTTTTATTTTTTTGGCTTTTTCGTCAGATGAATGCCACTTTAATCTTTTGTTTGGAGATGCTCTAGTGTTTTCCTTTTGTACAACCTATCCTAGAAGCTGCTAAGCATGGGAACTGACTTGGATTTGTATGACTAGCAAGTCAATTTCTTTTCCAGAGAAGGGTTGGTCCCTGTTCCTTGGTTAGGGCTTGGGTTGTGGATAGATACGTCGTAGAGAAAAAAAGTCCAGGGATAGGGAGGTGGTGCCTAGGAAGGAGTAGTATAGAATGAACTAGATGACACCCCGCGCGTTGCTGCAAGAATTTTGAACACACAAAGTTTATATAAAATATAATACAACCATGGTTCTCAAGTCTCAACCGTTTAATAATAATCCAAAATAAATAGTGGAAACAAATTAATAAAAAGAAAATAGAATTATACCAATTGAACATGGGGCAGTAAAGACTAAAGTAAATTTGAACATATCTTGTTTGGAAATAGCAAGGATTTAGTGCAAGTGAAAAAGGATGTGACTGATTGTACGAACCAAATTGTGTCCATTGATCTTTTTATGAAAATGCATACTCTACATGACCTTATAAATGAGGAAAGTGGTGTCAAACATAACAAAAAAAATTAATGGCACCTAACAGTACGGACGAAAATATTTAAATAAATGATACTAAGAATTTGGTCCTTACCTAATGTAATTTGTGGCTGAATAGCTTCTCTGTTTTTCAGATAGCCAAGATCTATATATCTGTTGGCAAAAGAAATACCCATGGACAACAATTTAGTAATCACTATGGATTTATCAACCAGTAAACATTGGCACCATACACAGGGAAATTTTCTTTCAAGATGATAGTACATTCTTGGCCTCTAAGGATGAAAGCTAGAGAGAATACATTGATTTATGACTCAGTGGTTTGGTCCACAGATGAAGTTATAACCTTGATAAGCCAAATATGTGTCTTTGTATATTCCAATTCCTGCTTCAACACTCAACAGCAAATATAATATATTTTGTCTAGTGTTGAAGGTGAACTGAAGGTTGCTTATAGTGACCAAATAGAAGTTGTCGCTCAATCTGGCATCTCCTGAAATTTAACGATTTCAAGTTTTAGAACTAGAACACACCCTGATCAGATTACCCCATAGAATATATCTGTCTAGTGCTGAAGGCAAACTGAAGTTTTATGAATGATGACCATAATAAATAGAGTACACGTTACCTCAAATAGATTTTATTTGCCCAGATCAAATCTCATCTGTTGGCAATTTGGCTGGCGACAACATAGGTGGTCTTTTGAGAGCGATACGATCCAGGAGATAAGAGGGAGGGATGGCCGTGCTCCGCATGAAGGGAGAACATCACAAAGATTACCGCATGAGAGCTTTGGTTCGGTTGAGCAAGATGAGGAGGACCCGCCATTATGAACCATCCTGTTCAAAGAGACAGAGATCCCGAGATCCATACTTCGGTGACCTGCCAACACAGTCTGGAGGCAGAATCCCATGCGAATCCAATGACCGGAGAAAGTGGTCACCAACACTATCCCGAGGCAGAATCCCATGCGAATCCAACGACCGGAGAAAGAAAGAAGCCAAATATTATGGGTTCATGTCAACGTAGAAACTTCTGATCCACAATCCACAGAGCCATCAACGATTTATTTGGTGCCAGTAAAACATCGTCGATCTTGAGTGGCGATGTACAATCAGATCACTGTACCTGCAGAACCACAAATAACGAAATTAGATAAGAAAAAAGGAGGAGATCAGATTGATTTGGACCAACACGCATCAAACTGAGATGGTTCTGGAATGAGGAGAGATAAGACACTAGTGCAGAACCGGGCATTAGCACCGGTTCATAAGGCCCTATAGTGCCGGTTACATAACCGGCACTAATTTGTGGTCACTAAAGGCCCCCCCCCCCCCCCCCTTTAGTACCGGTTCAGCACGAACCGGTGCTAAAGGAAAACCACGTGGCACGAGCCAGCTCCGGGGGCCTGGAGCCCTTTAGTACCGGTTGGTAAGACCAACCGGTACTATAAGGTTTGGGGGGTTCTTAGTTTTATGATTTTTTTATTTAATTTTGTGTTTCCATTTTAATTCTTTTTCGTTTGCTGGTATTTTATGATACTACACATTGTACACGTTATATATATATATATATATATATATATATAGAATTTCTAGTAGAACCAATCATGCATATATATATCACATCAATGTCTCACAAATTAAACCATCATATTAATTAATTCACACATACCCACATGTATAGCTACATACAATTTCTCCTACATATGAATGTTGCCTTCGGAGCCAGTGGCATTAGCCTAATTGGTGCCTTCGGAGCACGATGACAATTGAAAGTGGTTTTCATGAGGGCAGTAGCGGGTAATAGAATTCTCCATTCGGATTTATGACCTGGTCGAGCAAAAATCCCGCTATTTCCTCTTGAAGTGCTTCTACGCGCTCCCTTTCTATGAGCTTCTCCCGCACCTCTTTGAACTGTTAAGAAGGAGATCAATATGCATGTGTATTAGTTGTGTGACTAGATATCGATAATGGTGTAAAAATTGTGAATAGTGTTCTGATAAGCGTACCCATTGCTGTCTTTGAGATCTGCTTCTTTCGGACGCCATCATGCGAATGTTCTCGCAAACGCAGAATGCACACAGATCAGTCCCTGCGCCTGCTTCAGGGCCTTTACGAGAATGGAATTTGATCAGATAAAAATTAATCAAGCATGATAATTAAAGAGATGGCAGCTAGCTAGCTAGCTAGTACTACTTAATTACTTACCTTGGGTCGAAACCATTGAAGCTTTTGTTTCCATTCACCTTCCGTGACGCTGATGAATCTTGCCCAAGCCCTGCCCGCCGACAAAGAAAATGAATAAAGGGGTTATTAAATAGTTCATATCATGAAATGACGAACTAAATAGGCCGAGATATATAGTTAATAATGATTGAAATTACCTATTGACTATCCCATACAAGATGTTAAAGTCAGTTTTTTTTAGATTAGTGAGTCCAGTACTTCAACTGTTCCGGCGTCAACTTTAATGATACACAAGACCCAGTGAAATCTGCATGCACACACGTTTACATGTCTTAATTAAGCGGGCATATGTAAGTAAAAACATGTAGCTAGCTAGTAGGCAAAAACAGAGAATTTGTAGTATAAGACAGTGTGACTCACTGGAAGTTGTAAGGAAGTAGTATATCTTCATTGTATTTGAGGCGCTTCAAGAACTCTAGCATGCTGTCCTCTACTTCCTTTGCAAGACGTTCATTTATCTTCCATGTGTATTCATTAACGGTGTTTGGGTCAATGAACCCAATGCCAAAGCGTCCACCTTTTCTCATTTCATATATCTTCATCCTGCATAATACCACAGAAAAGAATATAGAGTGAGGATAATTACAGGTAATGATTGATCTCAAAAGGATCACTACAGCTAGCTTGAGACTTAAATTATAGAAAGAAATCACTTATAGACAATAGCAACTGACGATAGATTTGTCGAGTGCGTCTTGATTGTATAACTGAAACAGTTCTGAATACTCAACGGACCCAGCTTTCTCATGGTAGTAATGGTCCTGCTTGACATTCACCATGAGGGACAATCGATCTGAAATCTTGGTAATGTTCATGTACCATTGATGCAATTCATACATTCTCGTTGGGAGGTTCTTGACCTTGTCTAGCGCGACCAAAGGTTGGCCCCGGACATATTTCCGTTTTACTTCATCCTCTCTAAGAAAAGGCATGGGCTCGATCTCGAGGAGTTGTCCAACAGTGATGTTGAGAACTTCAGCCTGCATTATATGCTCCTCCGTTATTACCACATTGCCCACCTCGGGAACATGCACTGTTTGCCCACAATAATATTGGGCGCGCGTACTGTCACCTGTTGTTGGCACAACAAGCGAGGGGATCGATTGCGCCGCCTGTTCTCCCAGCTGGGGAATGGTTTTCCCGCATTTTTTGGCAGCTGCTTCTTGTTTGCTCAATCCCGATGTAGACGTGCTCGCCTCCCTTTGTAGACGTGCTCGATTTAACTTCCTGATGTGGCGCTCATAGTCTATGTCAATAGGGTTGGGAGCTGGTGGTTGAGCCATACGAATGAAGTGGTCAATCGTTTCCTCAGGCACTTTCTCCCTTGGCGGTGGTGGCGGTTTCGGTGCAAAATGGGCTTCCACCTCGGCCTTCGATATGGCTGTGATTTCCTCCTCGGACCTGTCTTAAGACCTCTACGGAAGAGGCTTGAGGCTTGGACCATATTTATATCGCTTGCCTCCGCCTGTACTTCCTGTACTACCTCGACTCGTACCGCTACGCACCATAGCTGCGGGGTGTCTTTTCTGCGATTGCTGAGGCGGCGGAGACAGCTGACGGGACAGAGTTGGACGAGGAGGAGTGGCCTGAGGTTGTGCCGGACTTGGAGGAGGAGTGGACGTCTGACGCTGTGGCGGACTTGGAGGAGGAGGATTGTCCTGACACTTTGCCGGACTTGGAGGAGGACGAGTGGCCTGACAATTTGCCGGACTTGGTGGACTTGCAGGAGCGGGAGTCTGCTGACTCGGTGGCGGACTTCGACGAGGACTCGGCTGACGCGGTGTCGGTGGCCTTGGAAAGATGATGCAATCCTTTTTCCATAGGATGATACGATGTTTGGCCTCTCCGAGAAAGCGCTCGCCGTCACCTCCAGCAATGTCAAGCTGTAGCCCCGAATATGGTGGGTCCACCACCTCATCAACCAAGACACGAGCATAGCCCGCTGAAATCGGGTTGCAATGGAAGGTTGCCTCGGGGGGATTTGTGAAAGCACAGCCGTCCGCCACCTTCATGGATATGTTCTTCATTTTGACGTGTAGCTCGCAGTTAGTGTTCTCCGTGATGTCATCCACGGGGTATCTACCCAGCATTGCGTCATCCGGGACGGAACCCACGCTGCTTCTCGGCATGGATGGGTTGGTGCTATCCAATGCTAGATCATCCGCTAGCTGCTGCAGCTGCTGAGACCCCCTTTGATGGGTAAGTGAGTCGATCTGCTCCTGCTGCCGCTGGAATTTGACCGCCAATTCCGCTTGACTTGCTTCTAGGCCTTGAAGGTGTTCATAGTCCCGCTTCCTCTGCTCCTCCTCCATCTTTCTCTTCTTCTCCTCCGCAATCTTCTTTCTCGCACGGGTTCTGTAGTCATTGTTCCAGTCTGAAAACCCCTCATACCACGGCATAGCGCCCTTTCCTCGTGTTCTTCCCGGGTGTTCAGGATTTCCCAGGGCACGCGTAAGCTCGTCGTTCTCTTTGTTTGGCTGGAACACCCCCGCTCGTGCCTCTTCTATTGCAACAAGTATCGCATCATCGGCTCCCTTCAGACTTGCCCTCGTCGAAACATTGCCTGTCTCCCGGTCCAACTCCCCCCCATGCGCATAGAACCAAGTCCTAACCCTGGGGGGCCAGATCTTAGTAGCCGGAGTGACACCTGCATTCTCCATCTCTTTCTCAGACTTATCCCACTTAGGCATTGCCACCGCATAGCCACCTGGCCCCAGCTTATGGAACTTATCCTTTTTTTCGGCATTCTTCTTGTTTATTCTCGACCGTTCCTTAGCTAATTCCGAATCCTTGAATTTCACGAAATCGTCCCAATGATCACGTTGGTTCTCAAGTGTTCCCTTGAATACTGGAGTCTTCCTTCCTCCCTTGACGTACTTCTTCCATTCACGATTCTTGTAGTTCTTGAATGCAGTCGCCATCATCCTAAGAGCAGCCTCTTTGACTTTCTGCACATCTGCTTCTGTGAAATGATCTGGTAGGGTGAAATGTTCCATGAGAGTATCCCAAAGCAGATCTTTTTTATTCTTCTCAACAAAAGTAACATCTGGACGTGGCTTTGCTGGCGCTCTCCATTCTTGAAGTTTGATCGGGAGTTGGTCCTTCACAAGAACTACGCACTGACGAACGAACTTATCCGCAATCTGCTTAGGCGCTAATGGTTTGCAAGTAGGGCCACATGCCTCGATATTGTACTTTACGCCCAGCTTCAACTTTTTGTTCGGGCCTCGTTTCGTCATTTTTCCAGAAGATTTGCTCGATCCGGATGGCTGAAAGAACAAAGATCGATTCATTAATATATCTTCAAGTCATTTAAAACATGTGATGATCACCAGATGCCTGCTTATATAAATATATATACCTCGCCAGTGTTTGTTGTTTCAGGATCAACATGTTCTTCGTCATCGTCATAGTTCATGACTTCATCAATTTCGTCGTCGCGATCGAATATCATATCACCCTCTTCGGTGTTGTTTAGAAATTCGGAGCCGTCATAATCTTCTTCATTCTGATTATCATCTGGCTCGCGTATCATATCGAACATGGTCTGTTCTCCCTCTCTGTCGGTATTGTCTGTCATAGCTTTTGTTTAACTAATCCAAAAGAAATATAAAACAATTTAGTATTCAAATAACATCGTCTCGAATAATAGATATAATCTCGAATACATCGTCCAGAATAATAGATATAATCTCGAATACATCGTCTCTAATAATATATAATATTGAATAGTACATCACTGGCTATTAGCTAATAAAGATCGAATACTATAGAAGCATCTAGGACACTCGCGGTTCCTCTGGCGCGGGCGGTGGACACCCAAAGAGAAGGAACCCTCACAGGATCATAGCTGAAGTGAGATCCCCAAAGATACTGCCACGTATTGGAGAACCTTCCGCCCTCTAACGCAACCATGTAGCGATGGACGTGCTCGTCCTCCTCCCTGACACGGCGACGTACCACCTCCGGCGGGGCCGGGTCCCTCCGCACCGAAACTGGCCCACGCGAACGCCACCAAACGAGATCAGGGTCGACGACGGGACCCGCGGCCGGGTTCCTCATCAAGCGGCGCGCCCCTCCAAGCAGCACCTCCCAGTGCCAGCCCGGCGGAGCCCAGTCCCGGACATGGGTCGGCTGGACGTCGTCGCGGACGGGTCGACGGCGAGGATGCGGGTCGGGCATCGTCGAGAACAAATACTAGTTATATGCCCGCAAAAAGTAACATTTTTTTAATGATTGGATTTTGATAACTAAAATTTCTAACATTTCTATATAACACTAATTATGCTAATCTAAATAATCTAAATAACACTAAAATTTCTAACATTTCTAACATTTCTATATAACACTAATTTCTAACATTTCTATATAACACTAATTTCTAACTGATTAAGCACTAATTATATCCATCTAACATGCATTCATACATATATAATAGTGAAAAAATAATAATCTAAATAATCTAAACTAATTAAACACTAATTATCTAAACTAATTAAACATATAAAATAATAATCTAAATAATCTAAACTAATTAAAGACTAATTATCTAAACTAATTAAAGACTAATTATCTAATGCTTGTGTGTGTGTGTACGGGCTCGGGGCTGGAGGACTCACAGCGGGCGACGGCGACGGCGAGGCGACGGCGAGGCGACAGCGAGGAGAGGCGACGGCGAGGAGAGGCGACGGCGAGGCGACGGCGAGGCGACGGCCGGGGCGGCGACGGCGGGGACGGCGCGACGGAGACGAGGGCGGCGACGGGGACGGGGGCGGCGACGGGGACGAGGGCGGCGACGGGGACGGGGGCGGCGACGGGGACGGGGGCGGCGACGGGGACAGGGGCGGCGACGGGGACGGGGGCGGCGACGGAGACGAGCGGCGACGTCGGAGACGCTCAAAGGGCGGCGGCGACGGCGACGAAGACGACGGAACAGAGGCGAAAACAGAGGGAAACTGAAATTTTCATAGCAGTTGCATATATAGAAGGCACCTTTAGTACCGGTTGGAGCCACCAACCGGTACCAAAGGTCTGTTTTGGCCAGGCCAAGCGGCGGGAAGCGACCCCCTTTAGTACCGGGTGGTGGCACAAACCGGTACTAAAGGCCCCCCTTTAGTACCGGTTTGTGCTACGACCCGATACTAAAGGGGGTGCCCTGGCGCAGGTGCGGTGCGGAAGTTTAGTCCCACCTCGCTAGTCGAGGGGCTACCGCACTGGTTTATAAGCCCCAGTGCGGTAGCTCTCTCGAGCCTACCTGTCCTCCTTGCCTTGTGGGCCTACTGGGCCTTCGCGGGCCTGCATCCTGGCCCAACGAAAGGTTTTGTCGCTAGTCGTATGCAGGCCGCTTTGGCCCAGTTGGCGGGCTTTTTTTTCTTAATTTTTTTTTGCTTTATTTTTTTGTTTTATTTATTTTTGAGTTGTTTTTTGCTGTATTTAGAGTTTCTTTGTGAATATTTTTGCTTTAGGTACAAAAAATTACAAACTTTCTGTTAGTGCCGGTAGATTTCAAATTTGAATAGTTTAAATTTTGAATTATTTGAAATTTGTGTGAATCACTAGTTTGTGAATAACTTAACTTTGAAAAAAGTTTTTTCAGTGATTCTTTTTTCTTATGTTCAATATTAGTGTGTTTTATCATTATATTCAATTTAGTAATGCTTAGGTTATTTAAAAAATGAAATGCCTTTGTAACAGTTCAGTTTTCGTCGGAAACCCTGATACTTCGAAAGTGATTGTCCATTTTGTACACGAAGTGCATCCAGTTTTTGCCGTAACCCTCTCTACTTTCTTGCACATGCTATTTGTATGAAATTATGATACCATGCCAACTTTCAACCTTTTCTGAGTTCATTTGAATTGCTTTTCAATTTCAGGGTCATTTAGCTGGAAAAAAATCAGTAAATGCATGAAAAGATTTTGTTTGCACATAAAATTTCTTCGCGTTTCAAATGCCAAAACACATAACTACCCTAACTATTACAGACATTCCCTCCTGGGTGTGAAACACAGAAGAAAGTGATGATAGTGAAGCCGATCACATCCCAGATCTTTGGGTGTGAAACTTTTTCTTCGCGTGTGTCCCTTTGCGCCGTAACCATGGAAAATCTTCATCATTTAACGGGATGCTCGGGTCAATATTCACTGTGAATGGAGCAATTTCATCAAACTTTTCATAATCTTCTGACTTGTCTGTCTTGTCATCCACTCCCACGATGTTTCTCTTCCCAGAAAGAACTATGTGCCACTTTGGCTCATCGTACGATGCATTCGCTTCCTTATCTTTTCTTTTTCTTGGCTTGGTAGACATGTCCTTCACATAGAAAACATGTGCCACATCATTGGCTAGGACGAATGGTTCGTCTGCATACGCAAGATTGTTGAGATCCACTGTTGTCATTCCGTACTGCGGGTCTTCCGTTACCTCGCCTCGTGTCATATTGACCCATTTGCACCGAAACAAAGGGACCTTTAAACCACGTCGATAGTCAAGTTCCCATATGTCCTGTATATAACTCCTTTCCCGTCTTGGTTTCTGCATCAAAGCGGACACCACTGTTTTGGTTGGTGCTCTTCTTATCTTGGGCGATCGTGTAAAATGTATTACCATTTATCTCGTACCCTTTGAAAGTCATTATATTCGAAGATGGTAACTGGGATAGCAAGTACAGGTCATCTTCAATAGAGGTGTCATGCATGGTACGTGTCTGCAACCAGTTGGCGAAACTCCTGGTTTATTCACGTGTAATCCAGTCATCAGACCGCTCCGGGTGTTTGGAGCGTAGCAAATTCTTGTGTTCATCCATATACAGAGCCACCAAGATGGAATTCTGTAGAACTGTGTAGTGTGCTTCAGTGAGAGAATGTCCGTCCATACATATTATTTGTTCCCCTCCTAGCGTGCCTTTTCCATCCAGTCTGCCCTTATGCCGCGATTCAGGAACACCAATCGGCTTAAGGTCAGGAATAAAGTCAATACAAAACTCAATGACCTCCTCATTTTGATGGCCCTTGGAGATGCTTCCTTCTGGCCTAGCACGGTTATGAACATATTTCTTTAAGACTCCCATGAACCTCTCAAAGGGTAACATATTGTGTAGAAATACAGGACCCAAAACATTAATCTCTTCGCATAGGTGAACTAGGACGTGTGTCATGATGTTGAAGAAGGATGGTGGGAACACCAACTCGAAACTGACAAGACATTGCACCAAATCATTCTGTAACCTTGGTATGATTTCTGGATCGATTACCTTCTGAGAGATTGCATTGAGAAATGCACATAGCTTCACAATGACTAATCGAACGTTTTCCGGTAGAAGCCCCCTCAATGCAACCGGAAGCAGTTGCGTCATAATCACGTGGCAGTCATGAGACTTTAGGTTCTGGAACTTTTTCTCTGCCATGTTTGTTATTCCCTTTATATTTGACGAGAAGCTAGACGGTACCTTAATACTGAGCATGCATTCAAAGAAGATTTCCTTCTCTTCTTTGGTAAGAGCGTAGCTTGCATGACCCTGATGTATGTCGTCTTCTTCGTGCATACGTTGCTGGTCCTCCCATGCCTCAGGTGTATCTTTTGTCTTCCCATACACGCCTAAGAAGCCAAGCAGGGTCACGCAAAGATTCTTCATCACGTGCATCACGTCGATTGCGGACCGGACCTCTAGGTCTTTCCAACATGGCAGGTCCCAAAATATAGATTTCTTCTTCCACATGGGTGCGCGTCCGTCCGCGTCCTTCGGAACAGGTTGTCCGCCAGGACCCTTTCCAAATATCACCTTCAAATCCTTGACCATATCATGTACATCAGCACCAGTACGGTGGCGAGGCTTCGTCCGGTGTACCGCCTCACCTTTGAAATGCTTGCCTTTCTTTCTTACGGGATGCCTGCTCGAAAGAAATCGACGATGTCCCAGGTACACATTCTTCTTACAACTATTCAAATATATACTGTCGGTATCATCCAAACAGTGCATGCATCCGCGGTATCCCTTGTTTGTCTGTCCTGAAAGGTTACTGAGAGCAGGCCAATCATTGATGGTCACGAACAGCAACGCTTTTAGGTCAAATTCTTCCCCCATGTGCTCATCCCACGCACGTACACCTGTTCCATTCCACAGTTGTAAGAGTTCTTCAACTAATGGCCTTAGGTACACATCAATGTCGTTGCCGGGTTGCTTAGGGCCTTGGATGAGCACTGGCATCATAATGAACTTCCGCTTCATGCACAACCAAGGAGGAAGGTTATACAAACATAGAGTCACAGGCCAGGTGCTATGGTTGTTGCTCTGCTCCCCAAAAGGATTAATGCCATCTGCACTTAGACCAAACCATACGCTCCTTGCGTCATCTGCAAACTCCTTCCCGTACTTTCTTTCGATTTTTCTCCACTGCGACCCGTCAGCGGGTACTCTCAAATTTCCACCTTTCTTACGGTCTTCTCTGTGCCATCGCATCGCCTTGGCATGCTCTTTGTTTTGGAACAAACGTTTCAACCGTGGTATTATAGGAGAATACCACATCACCTTGGCAGGAATTTTCTTCCTGGCGCGCTCACCCTCGACATCACCAGGCTCATCGCGGCAGATCTTATAGCGCAATGCACCACATACCGGGCAAGCGTTCAAATCCTCGTACTCACCGCGGTAGAGGATGCAATCATTAGGGCATGCATGTATCTTCTGCACCTCTAACCCTAGAGGGCAGACAGCCTTCTTTGCTTCGTACGTACTCTCGGGCAATACGTTGTCCTTTGGAAGCATATCCTTTATCATTACCAGCAACTTTCCAAATCCCTTGTCAGATACACCATTCTCTGCGTTCCATTGCAGCAATTCTAGTGTGGTGCCCAGCTTTTTCTTGTCACCTACGCAATTCGGGTACAACAATTTTTTGTGATCCTCTATCATGCGCTGCAACTTCTTCTTCTCCAAATCACTTGCGCAGTTTCTCTTTGCATCGGCAATGGCCCGACCTAGATCATCAACGGGCTCATCTGATGCCTCTTCTTCAGCTTCTTCCCACAATGCCGGCTCAGCTTCTTCCCGCATTACCGGCTCAGCTTCTTCCCCCATTGTTGTATCATCGTATTCAGGGAACCCATGGCCAGGATAGCTGTCGTCGTCCTCTTCTTCTTCATTGTCTTCCATCATAACCCCTCTTTCTCCGTGCTTGGTCCAAACATTATAGTGGGGCATGAAATCGGACTCAAACAGGTGGACGTGAATGGTTCTTGACGTAGAGTAATTGCGACCATTCTTACAGTCAGCACATGGACAAGGCATAAAACCATCCGCCCGCTTGTTTGCCTCAACCGCAAGCAGAAAAGTATGCACGCCCTCAATGAACTGGGGAGAGCATTGGTCATCGTACATCCATTGCCGGCTCATCTTCATTACACAACACCGAATAGACCAAATTAATACAAGTTCATACATAAAGTTCATACAACACTTAAATGCAACAAACAAATAACTCTCTAGCTAAAGCATTTAAATGCAACAACAAATGCGATCAAGATCGCAACTAAGGTAACAATTGATCCAACAGCATAATGATACCAAGCCTCACTATCGATGGCATATTTTCTAATCTTTCTATTCTTCAAGCGCATTTTCTCCATCTTGATCTTGTGATCATCGACGACATCGGCAACATGCAACTCCAATTCCATCTTCTCCCCCTCAATTCTTTTCAATTTTTCTTTCAAGTACTCATTTTCTCTTTCAACTAAATTTAACCTCTCGACAATAGGGTCGGTTGGAATTTCCGGTTCACATACCTCCTAGATAAAAATATCTATGTCAACTTGATGGGCATAATTTGTCATAAACACGAAATGCAACAAATAGTTTTAAAAAAGAATATACCACATCCGAATCATAACAAGGACGAGGGCCGACGGGGACGGATATCAAAATCATGGCACTATGTATAACAAACAACGTACGGGTAACATAATTATTACATGATTAACTATATATCCAAATCACACAAACATCAATTTTTTATATAAAATTTCATGAACAAGAGGCTCACCACAAGGTGGTGCCGGTGACGGGACGGTGCGGGCGATCGACGGTGGTTACGACGGAGATTTAGAAGGCACTAAGTAAACCACACCTACATATGCAAACTAAGTGTTATTTTTGACCTCAAATTGCATATAAATCAAATACTAGCACATATATATATTTCCTCCCAAATTACTAAACTCACAAATTAGTAACTATAAAAGCATGGGAAGAGCTAATCTAGCAATGAGAGATGAAAGGACAAAGTTGCTAACCTTTGTGATCACTTGAATGGATGGGGGCCTTCAAATCTTGACAAATTTTGGGCAAAATGTGTGATGAGCTCGAGGGGAGAAGAGGAAGAACAGAGAGGAGAGGAGAGGGGAAAGGGGGAAGAACAGAGCGAGCTGGACGAAGGGTTTATATGCAGGAGGACCTATAGTACCGGTTCGTGGCACGAACCGGTACTAAAGGTGCTGGAGGGGGCCCAGACTGACAACATCCTGCCACCACCCTCATTAGTACCGGTTCCTGGCACGAACCGGTGCTAAAGGTTAGCCACGAACCGGTACTAATGAGAGCGGCCCGGCTAGCCATTGGAACCGGCACTATTATATACATTAGTGCCGGCTCTAATACAAACCGGCACTAATGTGCTGCACGTTTGACCTTTTTTCTACTAGTGAGACGAAGAAGATTCGAGGTCAGCAAGAAGAGAATACGAGAGGAAGGGTCAACGGGGACAAAATCATCTCGTTGATTCGCTACAATGAAGAGGCAACGTTTTTTAGGGAATAAAAGAGGCGAGGTCAGATGAAACGCTTGGGTAAATTTTTGGTGGGCCACAAGTAGCCTCTTTAAAGCCCACGTACACAAACTTGGCTGGAAGGAGAATTAAACGATGCGTAGCATGGGCAATAACCGATGGGGAAAAAGGGGTGACGTGGCTGCACTTAACACTGATGTGGCACCATGATGATGTGGATAGTTTGTATGGTGAGAAAATAGGGAGTAGTGGGGAGCAACTTTTTAAGAATGGTAGATTTAGAATTTCCAATTTTTCTCATGTTAGAAAAAATAAATCCCATTTAGCTCATTCATTTTTACTTTATGGTTACGTAAGTATGTCAGAAGCAAAAGAAAAACATGAAACAATCTTTTGTTTTCATCCCCTTCAATCACAACCTTGACATTGCTCGTTGTTTCCTATAGAAAACATTTTCTCTCCTTGCACGTTCAAAGATCTAAATGATTATATGCCTAAGTGCTAACTCTTGGTAGGATAGGAACCAAATGTCCTTAATTTGGTACAATATCGAAATAACCATTTTGTAGTTATTTGCCCTCAGATTTGCGCCGGGGGGGGGGGGGGGGGGGGGCATTTTTAAGTATAAGCTGCTATCGCTCGAGGGAAGCTACCAGAGCAGACATAGTATCCGTTAAGCCTTCCAAAAGAAGGCTTATCTTATTTGTTCATTGGAGGGTTTGGATGGGCATCGTTCTTCTTTCCCAAATGATAAAAGCTTAGGGGGTAATGTTGTACTTCGGAAGAAAAAATGATCCCAAAATTCCTTTACAAATTCCAAACCATATTAATTTTATTTTAGTGAATTTGCAAGAAGCGTAGCCGTGGAAATATGTTGTATTTTTTACCTCCTTTAGTGGCAGGTGTGACTTTTGCTCCGTTGTTTCCAATAGGAAATACTTCTTTAATTGTTAGTTGAAACATTTGCATCAGAATGCACCTAACACTATTGGAATCTGGCATTTTGCCGTCTGCCTCCTCTTTGCCGTCCGCCAGCTGACGGCAAAGAGCCTCTTTACCGTCCGCTTCCACAAAGCGGACGGCAAAGAAAGGGTTGATGGCAAAAAGTGTATTTGCCGTCAATTGCTTCTTTGCCGTCAGCCAGCTGACGACAATGAGCTAGAAGGCAGACGGCAAAGAGCCAGGTGGGCCCCACAGCGCACGGCTTGGCTAGGTCAGCCTATTTGCTGTCAAAGAAATATTTGCCGTCCGCCTGCCGGTCATTTACCGTCCGCTGGCGGACAGCAAAGAAAGGGCCCAGCTAACGGCCGTCTCCCCTTCTGCTATGCGTGCCCTTTGTCGTCCGCTAGCGGACGGCAAAGAATGTTCCCCCACTAATTAGTAACGACTGCCCCATCTCAACTGCTCTCTCCCCTCACTCTCACCCCCTCTCCACCCCGCGCCCCCACTCACCCGCGCCTGCACCGCCGCCGTCGCCCGGACGCTGCTGCCGCCCGACCCCGCAGCAGCACCACCCCGCCGCCCCGGAGCCCTGCGGCCTCGTCGCCACCACCGCCCGGCGCCCCCTCCGCCTGGCCATCGTCGCCCCGCCGCCGCTCGGACGCTGCCGCCGCCCCACCCCGCCGCGGCACCACCCCAACACCCCGGAGCCGTGCGGCCCCGTCACCACCACCGCCCGGCGCCTCCTCCGCCCAGCCAGCGCCACCCCGCCGTCCCGGAGCTGCGCCCCGTCGCCACCACCGCCCGGCCAGCGCCCCTCCGTCGGCGAGCAACCCCACCGCCCGGTGCCCCTGGGAACTGCCGGCATGCCGCAGGCCTCCCGCCCCTACCGCAGGTGAGCTCCGGTCGCACCCCTCTTCTCCTATTTTTTTCTGCTTTTTCTGTTTTTTAGTTTAGATTACTTTTAGTTTAGTTTTAGATTTAGTTTAGTTTAGATTACTTTTAGTTTGGTTTTATATTTAGTTTAGTTTAGATTACTTTTAGTTTGGTCTTAGCTTAATTTTGTTTTAGGTTTATGTTTAGTAATGAAAAAAACTAAGAATAATTAGAAGAAGAGGAGGAGAAGAAGAATAGCTAGGTTTAGGTGTAGTTTTTTCCTGTTTTGTTTTAGGTTAATTAGTGCTAGGTTTAAGAAGAGGAAAAAGGAGAAGAGGAGGAGGAGGAGGAGGAGGAGGAGGAGGAGGAGGAGAAGAAGAAGAAGAAGAAGAAGAAGAAGAAGAAGAAGAAGAAGAAGAAGAAGAAGAAGAAGAAGAAGAAGAAAGAGGAGAGGAAGAGGAGGAGAAGAAGAAAGCTAGAGGAGAGGAGGAGAAGAGGAAGACCACCGACACCCCGACCCCGACCACCGACACCCCGACACCTGACACCCCGACCACCGACACCCCGACCCCAACCCCGACGACCGACACTCCGACCCCGACACCCTGAGACCCTGACAATCGACACCCGGACCCCTCCCACCCCAACCCCCGACACCCTGACACCACACCCCGACCCACACCCCGACCCCGACTCCGACACCCTGACACCCCGACCCCGACACGACACCCCGGCACGACACCCCTACCCCGACACCCTGACACCACACCCACCCTTACTCCGACCCCCGACACCCTGACACCACACCCCGACCCACACCCCGACCCCGACCCCGACACCCTGACACCCCGACCCCGACACGACACCCCGGTACGACACCCCGACCCCGACACCCCGACACCCGGACACCACACCCCGACCCCGACCCCGACCATCGACACCCCGACCACCGACACCCCGACCCCGACACCCGACACCCGGACACCACACCCCGACCCCGACCCCGACCATCGACACCCCGACCACCGACACCCCGACCCCGACCACCGACACCCGGACCCCGACCCCGACACCCTGACACCCTGAGACCCTGACAATCGACACCCCGACCCCGACCCCCGACACCCTGACACCACACCCCGACACCCTGACAGCACACCCCGACCCCGACACCCCGACACCCTGACATGATGATGATACAAAAACATCATATATATTTGTGTTGATCGGGTGTATTTTTACTATGTTCATGATGATGATACACTTAAATTATATACATATTATTATGTTCATGTCAGGTATCAATTTTTTTATGTTGTACTAATTTCGTTTACTTTTTGTCATTGCAGGTGTTGACAGGATGGTGGGCAAGGGTCCAGAGCGCCCCAAGCCTCCTGCGAGCGCTACTGGGAGGGGTGGTTCCATTATTGCACCCCAGCCCCTCCGGAGAGCGCTGCTAGATAGTATGCAGACAACTGCGGCGGGCGCTTCTACTTCGGCTGGGAAAGGTTGGGGGAGGGCGAAGAATGCTAGTAGAGGTGGACGTGGCACCGGGAGAGGTAGGAAGGCTGCTACGCCTTTCTCGCCGCCACCCACAGCTGATTCACCCGACCACAGGACGGCTTTGTCTGACGTGGACCCGTCTCGGACTCCGGTCCATGAGCCTTCGGCCCACCAGACTCAGGTCGCCGATCCTTCGGCCCACGTGAGTCCGGTCCTAAAGTCTACGTCCCAGAAGACTCCGGTCACGGGGTCTTCGTCCTAGAAGACTTTGGTCACGGGGTCTTCATCCCAGAAGACTCCAGTCCCGCCGTCTTCTTCCCACGAGACTCTGGTCCCGCCGTCTTCTTCCCACGAGACTCCGGTACCGTCGTCTTCTTCCCACGAGACTCCGGAGGCTAGTGGCCCAGATGATGGTAGCGAGGACACCTTTTCAGATGATAGCTACAGCGAGGACGAGATTGTTGAGAAGGGCAAGAAGGTCTACAGGCGTGGCGGGACAAAGCTCCCGCCCATGCCGACGACCCCCGACCAGAGGTGGTTGATTGCGCCTAAAGGGTTGAAGTAAGTGCATTTACTTTTTTTAACCTTTTGCCTTCATGTTCCTTCAAATTAATGTCTAATGTGTTTGCCTAGTCATACTGCAGGGGCTGGCATTACCCCTGTGACCGTAGTGTCCACAGGAACAACCAGGTCCTTGGCACGCTTTGCCGGCAGCACTTCCCTGGGTGGGTCACGATGCCCGGTGAGGGTCAGGTTCCACAGCTAGCACTGAGCTGGGAGTTGTACTCTGTTGCCCCGGCCCCTCCAGGGGAGATGGTCACCGGTGTCACGTGCAAGACGGTGGCCGACATTGTGTTTCGTCGGTTTTGGGTAATTTCTCCTTTAGAGAATTAAAAATGAACACTACCTACATAGTGATTGTACTAATCATTGTTGTCTTCTTTGATTGCAGACCTTCTACAGGGTTTTAGAGGGAGAACAGGAGGCCACGGCTATGGTTGTCGAAGCCGAGTGCAAGCGCCTACTTCAGAACTTACAGCACGAGGCTCGGGTGCAGGCCGTTCGAGACTACTACGCCTCGCAGGGTATTAGGAGGGCCAAGAAGAAGTGTCGCAGAAAGTTTCTAAGTAGGGACAAGTACTTGTCGGTAATTATAACTATTCTTAAGGCCTTGAACTTAGTTTTCTTGATTTGATTCGTAGCGCTGAAATTTCTCTTGACTCACTTAGGTGCCCCCAAGATGGTGTGTCGATAAGATGGACTGTTGGGAGGCGTTGGTGGATGCGTGGTGCTCTCCTGAATGGCGGCTCGAACACCAAATGGAAGGTGTGCCACACCATCAAGGGAGCTCCAACCTGTTTGAGTACGGGGATAACTGGGTATGTGGTTTGCCACATGATTCATGCAATTTCATTCTTCATGGTAGCATTTATCCTTTCCAAAATGACTTAATATGCTTAGTTAGTTAAAATGACATAATAACTACATTGGATACTTCAATAATGACATAATTAGCTCAATAATGACTTAATATGCTTTAGTTAGTTAAAAAATGGCATAACTACCTTCGATAGCTCAATAATGACTTAATATTCTTTAGTTAGCTAAAAAATAGCATAACTACCTTGGATAGCTCAGTAATGACATATTTAGCTCTAAAATGACATAATAACCTTTAGATAGCTCTATAAAATGACTTAATATGCTTTAGTTAGTTAAAAAATGGCATAACAACCTTCGATAGCTCAATAATGACATAAATAGTATATTTTGGTCGAATATGGCATAATAATCTTTCTTAGCTCCAAAATGACCTAAACTTAGCTTATTTTCCTCGAAAATGACATAATAACCTTTCTTACCTCCAGAATGACCTAAACTTAGCTTATTTTCCTCGAAAATGACTTAATAACCTTTCTTAGCTCCAAAATGACCTATTTACATAGTAATATCATTCTTAATGCTAGCTTGAGCCCTAATTAACTAATATTTTGTTCCTCTCTCTCAGGCGCACTACCACAAGAAGCCTGTGCCTTCTGTGTTCGACCTCTATGGCATGGCCCATATGGCCCCGTACAAGAAGGCCAAGGCATTCACGAAGTCTGACCTAGATCATCCAGAGAACTTCACCAACATCTCCTCCCACCACCAAGCTTGTGAAGTACAGAGATGAGGGGAAGACGAGGAAAGGGGAGGACTTTAACCCGAGCCAGGATCCTTTTGATACAGAGCTGGTGATGATATCTGGTGGCCAGAGGTCCCATGGCTCTCAAGCCATTGCTGATGGACTGTTACGTTGTCCTAAGACTCTCTCGCAGATCAAGAAGCGCCAGAGTAGCTCTGATCCTGAGATAACGCCTCGTGCACGGCCCGCGGAGCTCGCCGTGGCGGTTAGTTATACGGACTCTCTGACATTTCCTCCATTACATTGTGTGTGCGTCCGTCGATGATTACAATGCTAACGAGGAGTGTTGTGTTGCAGGCAGCGGTTTAGAAAGAGAGATTGAAGACCCGGGAGCTTTTGGAGGAGGCAAAATGGGAGGCGGCGGAGAGGGAGAGGGAGAGGGGGGAGAGGACGGCTAAGCTGTTGGAGGAGGAGAGGAACCGGAACGATGCGTCTCACCGGGCCCTATACGAGCTCATCGTGGTATGTTTCTTGTGCATATTAGCCCAATCATGCATGTAATGTTCGCATTACTAAGTAATATGACTGACTCATGAGAACCAAATGTGCAGACCATGTGCGAGAAAAGCGGTCAGGCCGCTCCGTCGATGCCCAGATTGCTCCGGCGGACACAGTGAGTTTGATTTGAATGGTCATTAGTTACTACTGTTCACATTTTAGTTTGCATCATGCTAACGAGACATTATTGGAATTGATCTTTGGTTCGGCATGGCTCCCGACAAGCATCGACCAATCCTTCCGCATCTGCCAATGCCGGAACCCCGACCGGTCCTTCACCTTCGTCTGCCAAAGGCACAACCTTGACCATTCCTACACCTCCGTGATAACGGTATTTTTCTTCTTATTTAGCCTGTTTAGTCCATTTATGACATAATTTAGCCTATTTAGTCCACAAATGACATAATAAGATGAAGAAAATCAAGGAAGAGGAAGGAAAGAAGGAATATGAAGAAAAGAAGAAGAAGAAGAAGAAGAAGAAGAAGAACTTCTTCTTCTTCTTCTTCTTCTTCTTTTCCTCGTCTTACTTGTTTTTATTCGTAAATGGCATCATAACCTTGCTAACCTCATAAATGTCATATACTTAGCTTGTTGTCCTCTAAAATGAAACAATAAGCTTAGTTAGGTCAAAAATGGCATAATTTGCTACGTTAGCTCAAAAATGGCACTTTTCTTCTTATTTAGCCTGTTTAGTCCATTTATGACAAAATTTAGCCTATTTAGTCCACAAATGACATAATAAGATGAAGAAAATCAAGGAAGAGGAAGGAAAGAAGGAATATGAAGAAAAGAAGAAGATCTTCTTCTTCTTCTTCTTCTAGTCTTCTTCTCCTTCTTCTTTTCCTCCTCTTACTTGTTTTTATTCGTAAATGGCATCATAACCTTGCTAACCTCATAAATGTCATATACTTAGCTTGTTGTCCTTTAAAATGACACAATAAGCTTAGTTAGGTCAAAAATGGCATAATTTGCTACGTTTGCTAGAAAATGGCGCTTTTCTTCTTATTTAGCCTATTTAGTCCATTTATGACATAATTTAGCCTATTTAGTCCACTAATGACATAATAAGATGAACAACATCAAGGAAGAGGAAGAAAAGAAGGAATAGGAAGAAAAGAAGAAGAAGAAGAAGAAGAAGTTCTACTTCTTCTTCTTCTTCTTCTTCTAGTCTTCTTCTCCTTCTTCTAGTCTTCTTCTACTTCTTCTTCTTCTTCTTCTAGTTTTCTTCCTCTTCTTCTTCGAACTTTCTTGTTTACTATTTTGCAGATTGAATTCACTATGTGGAAGCTTGCATGGATGGAGTGCTTGTTTCTCTGTTCTTGTTTTTGTTTTTATCGAAGAATAATGTGGAACTTGTTATATGGATGCATGGAACAATGTGTTGGATGAATATTGTCATAGTAGTGTAAGATGTATGGATGATACTATGTTTCTTATGTATGTATATATGTTGTCATGGATGGAGCTATATATGTGTTGCATAGATCATATGTCTGCTGTGCCTGTGAAAAAATATACATATGTATATCTGTGTGTGAATTACAGTGAAATTAAATGGATATAAATGAAAACAGGGGATATATAGCATTTGCCGTCTGCTAGCAGACGGCAAAGAGGACACTTGGCAGTCGCCTGTGCAAATTGGAAGCACTGGCTGCCTATTTGGTCAGCTAGGCCGTCTGCTGGCGGACGGCAAAGACCTTTGAATCTTTGTCTTCCGCTGGCGGACGGCATAGATGGCCACGTGGCAGTTTCCCAGTACTAATCTTACTGAGCTCTTTGCCGTCCGCCAGCGGACGGCAAAGACATTTGAATAGTTGTCATCTGCTGGCGGACGGCAAAGAGCGCCGTTAACGCCCTAACGGCTCTGACGTCACCCCACTGCCGTCTGTAGTCTTTGCCGTCTGCTGGCCTCAGACGGCGGACGGCACAATCGTTTGCCGTCAGTTTCTCAAAAGCGGACGGCAAAGAAGGCCTTTGCTGGCACCTGTTCAGACGGATAGTTTGCCGTCTGCTGGCGGACGGCAAAGATGTTTGCCGTCCGGGATCTATGCCTTTGCCGTCCGCCATGGCGGATGGCAAAGAAGTGGATTCCAGTAGTGTAAGAGCTAATTCAGGATTGGATAGTAACCTTATTTCCTCAATTTAGTCTATTTCGTGCATGCCTATGGGGGCCGGGAGGGAGTTATTTGCCCTCTTTTTAGCAAAAAGACGTTGCCGCTTGATGGCACATATAGCAGGCATGATGTTTGAAAGGTGATGGGCCAAATTTTAGGCGGTTGGATTGTTGAGGCGTGATGGTTCCAAGCGTTTTCAAAATCAGAACACAACAGGAAAGAGGGCGGTACTAGAGGCAAGCATGACTAGTGGGATATGATCAAAAACAAATCTACTTACAGAAGTAATGATTGAAAATTCGAATTTTTGTCCAAAAATCTTTTACAATGTTTGAAACATATTTATTTATTTTGGCGTAATTTGCAGGAAGCATAGGTAGTAAATATTTTGTGTTTTTGTCTCCATTAGTGTCACCATTGAGTTCTTTTTTTTTTCTTGTAGACTACATTTCTCTTGTTTGTTCAAGGGTTTGGATGATAGCACACCATGATTGGATATTAGGTCTAGGATGGAGATCACAACTTTGCCGTTATTCTTCATGGCATTTGTGCGCTGAGTGGGGGGCGGGGGTGGGTATGGCATCTTTCGAGCGCAAGTCACGACCGATTGATTGCAAAGTTTAGAGTAGGCGTGATGTTTGAAAGACGATGGACCAAATTCCAGTCCATTTGGATTGTGGCCCGTGAGTTGAGTGAAGGGTCCCAACCTTTTCAAATCAGAAAACCATGGGAAGGGGGCAGTCGTAGGGCGTCAGTAAGAAGTTAAAATTTCTAATATTTTTCATGTGAGAAGAATTCAATCTCATTTAGCTCAATCAAACTTCTTTTATATTAGCTTAATGTGCGAGAACCATAATAGGCGTGGAAAATATCTTGTCTTTTTGTCCCTTCCGATGGCAGCCTTGACTTTTCTTTGTTGTTTCTAATAATAACATGCCTAAGAGCTAATTCATGACTTTTTACGAACCTAATTTTCTCAAATTGGACATAACCACTTTGCAGTTATTCTCACTGCTGTTTGCCCGGGGGATGGGTGGGTGAGGATATGCACCATCTATTGGGTGCAAAACATGTAGAGCGGACATGACATTTGAATGATGATGGGCCAAGTCAGAGGCCGTTGGATTATTTGGCCGCCGCAGGAGTGAATGGCTTAAGTGTTTTCAAAGCAAAAAGGCGCGCGAAAGGAGAAGTAATAGTTGAAATATGGGGGAAAATATCCCAAATATCGTTTACAAGATAACTAAAGCCATAGTACATAAATTCTTTTTTTTGGTGAAAAGATAAACATAAACTGTGCATTGATTACGTTAATGTAAGCCATATCTTTTTGCAAAAGAAAAATGTAAGCGATATCTGCCATATACCATGAAATCTGTTTACCAAATCTAGCTAGCCCACACACCGTAGCATCATATATATGTAAATCTTGTATCAACATCAACAACTTTCTGAATCAAATCATGGCTTACTCCATCTGTAGTTTCTTCATTCAAGCTTACCATCACGTTTTTATGTTAAGGAATTATTATGATCGCATCACGTTTCAGGCTTTTCAGCTTAGGAATTAATTACTCCGATGCGGTGCTCACTTGGCCCGAATCCTGGCGGCGCACCCTAGAATATGGCTTAATAGTGAGAATGTTGCGAACACGGTACCAGATCCCACACATCTGTGTAGAAGAACATGTTCAAAATGGTATCACCAACCATTTCCTCAACCGACAATGCTCCAGTGCTTTCCTGGCTATCATTTATTTTCTTATTGTGAGGATGCATGTTACAAACTGAGTTTACAGGCGTGCTCCTGTTGCTTTTCTTCTGAACTTTGTAGTGGGATTATTCCTGGTGATGTCATTTGCTTGTGAACCTATGGGTGACAATTTCCCTCCGGGATTTGCGCCTGTTTTTATTGTTGTTGCGATCGAGTCATGTCGTAATTGTTTAGTAGTAGTAGCTGGGCATGTTTTTTAGATGTCGCAAGAACTACTGCCTGTAGCTCGCTTATTGGTTTCCCTTAATGGAAATCAGAGGGGGAAACCCTTCTTTGCTAAAAAAAGGTGTGGTTAATAGCATTTAATTGAGTACATTGTGTCCATTTTGATTTTGTTTTTGTCACGGCCCTACTAGATGTCGCAAGAACGAGGGTTATCCATCATATATATAGTACTTTGTTAACCGATGACCCTATCCACAATATTTTGTTAAACCTTACTTATCTTACCGTGTTTTCTTTTGCATGTGCACAATCTCTCAAGACTTTGGAGATTCCAAGGAGCAAGATCAGTGACTGCATTGGAAGATGTCGCACAAAGACTGACCAAAGTTGCATTCTTGGATGTAAGCAGCTGCACCAAGATTGGCGCTCGTGCTCTGGAGGCATTTGGTAAGAATTGCATATCCCTCGTCAGACTTCGGTGAGTCATGCACCCCATGGATGTCGCAGGGAAGGTGTGCCACAATGACGAGGCCCGTGCGCTATCGCCTACAACATGCCAAAGCTCAGCCACCTCGATATAGGATACATGCTTATCGTGACTACGGATGTCGTCGAGATCGCGTTGCAGTGCGAAGACCACAAATTCTTAGATCTGCGTGGTTGCTGGGACATTGATGATAAGATTTTGCAAGAGACGTATCCTGGGCTAAAAATCCTCGGCCCCTGCGTGGAGGACTGCTACGAGAACAGCTTCTGGGATGAGTGCTCGGATGATGACTCCATCTATTCATGGGAAGAGTTCACAGACGATGACTACTTCGCCATCGGGAGTGACAACGAGGCCATATGGGATGAAGATCACGCTCTCGAAGGACTAGAAGTTAGGTTCTATGGTGGTGCATTCGGCGAAGGCTTCGCTGGTTTGGACTGGCCAGAATCTCCATGAAGGAAGTCTACATTAATAAGTTGTTGAGAGAAATGAAGTGACTGCTTGCTCCTACTCCTCTTTATATGTTTCAACGGTGAAGCATCTTCTTCCATGTTATTGCTTCTAATTGTCAAATTGTGTGGTCATTACCTTGCAGATATTATCTGGTTGTTGAGTGAACTTGTCTGGGTGTAAAAACCTATATATGGTGCTTAAACATAAATCAACAATCAATATTATGACTGTTGAGAAAAGTGTTACGTGTATTTTTCTATTTTTTCGGAAGTTCTAGATTAACCATTGGTGAAAATTATCTTTGGGAAATTTGGTACGTCCTACTAGTGGTCATGCAGGCATGGGATGAAGCTTCTTTGAATGTGCAGGGGAATGGCATAATGGGGAAGCTTAGTATGATGCATTAGAGCTTACATAACTAGGATTGATGAGTAGTTAAAAACCGAAAAATGAAGCTTAAACAGGTACAGAAAGAATTTGCACATGTGATGGAAGGGCCTATGAGGAAAGTGACATGAAAAGAAAGGAACTAGCAGATTTGATTTAACACCTACTGGAACTGCATAGGCTACAGCGAGCTACGGTGGACTGGTTATGTAACGGCGATGACAACTAAAAAAATCCAACAATTTTCCTTGGCCAGAAAGAACGTGCCCTGGTGAAATGACTTAACGATGACCAGGGGGGTTGCTGGAAGGTACGGACATGTCAAACCCAATGATCAAAAATTATTTTGCCCACTCTTTCTCTTCCAAAGTTAAC
The DNA here is from genome assembly GCA_963921465.1 of Triticum timopheevii. Lineage (NCBI taxonomy): Eukaryota > Viridiplantae > Streptophyta > Magnoliopsida > Poales > Poaceae > Triticum > Triticum timopheevii. The sequence goes on along the minus strand of OY997266.1, from coordinate 628,012,621 downwards.
AATACAGATCTTGGATTCTTGAAAAAATTCTCCTGAGAGTTTATAAATAAATGAATGAACAACTGCTTCCTTTACGGATGATGAAGTGAAGCACACTATTTTCAGTATCGTCGATATCAAGGCCCAAGGCCCCAACAGTTTGCATGCAATTTTCTACAAAAAAAGACTCGGAAGTCCCGCAGGCGATAAACTCGGGGCAGATAACGTAGGGGTGGAATGACACCACAGTAGTCTTAATTCTAAAGATAATTTTACCAGAGATTATTTCACCAACCAAAAGTGCCTTTATCCCTGGAGACTTATAGCAGACAATGTGCTTATTGCCTAAGAGTGCATCCACAAGATAAAAAAATAAGAGAAAGAGGAAGAAAGATTTATGTGCAGACAAGCTGGATATGTGCAAGGCATACGATAGAGTGTAGTGGGTTTTCTTGAGGAATATTATGTTAAGGTTGGGATTCCGAGAAAATTGGGTATTTTGATGATGACGTCAGTACAGTACAAAATATAGTATCAGGTATAGTTCTCAGGAAGCTGATAACTTCCAACCTACCAGGGGCTCAGGACAAGGGGATCCATTATCTCCTTATTTATTTTAATTGTGCCTATAGGGGCTTTCTAGTTCACTTATTCATGAAGAAGAAATTGGTGACATAGAGGGGAGGGGGGTTAGCGCGGTACAGACACAGAGACTCATACAAATGCACATACACTCACCCTATGAACGCACGCGCTCACGCCCTACCCATATGAGCACTCCATGACATAGAGCCGACTCATCATCTTCAAATTGACGAAGTTGCCACAATGACCCTTGTAGTCGACAGGAACGTCACTAAATGCACACCGCCAGAAGGCTTGGAACAAATCTAGGAAAATGTCAGCACTAGCGTCAGGTCTAGGACTTGAACCCTGGTGGGCTGGGATACCACTGTCCTCCTAGCCATCCTACCACCGGTTGGTTCGCACATAGAGACGTTTATGTATGTAGAAATGCACCATCCTCACCTTTTTATTTGTTGATGATTCTCTAATTCACATGGTGGCAAATGCAACAAATGCTACTTTCTTGCAAAGTTCTCTGGGCGATTATTGTGCAAATTCTAGATAGTTGGTTAGTGTGGACAAAACAAGTTTATTCTTTAGCCCCAATACAATTGTTCATACAAGAGCAGAAGTGTGTAATATTTTAAATATCAATATAGAGGTGATCTCTGACAAATACCTTGGCCTACCAACGCTTGTGGGGGAAGACTGCAGTGCGCCAAAGAGTCTTGGGTTGGAACAAGAAGTTTTTATCAATTGGAAGGAAGGAAATTCTGATGAAAGCGGGAGCCCAGTCTATTTAAATGCTTTCCATGTCTGTATTCAGATTACTAAAGATGGTTTGCAGGCCAAACGCCTATACTATGACGTAGTTTTGGTGGGGTGAGGAACAAAAGGGACGAAAAATGCATTCGTGTTTTGGTGGCGGAAGTTGTGCTTTCCCAAGGAGAGGTTTTGCTGCTGAAGTCTAGTTTAGCAAGTTACAAGCCAGCTTTCGACATTCTGGCATACTATGTTTTTAGTGGAACTGATCAAGCAGCATGCTTGTACGTGGGTGTCTGTTTGTAAGTGCGAGTGTCTCGCCGATTCGTCGTCTTTTTTGCCAGAAGTGCTAGATGTTATGCTCACAAACAGCTCTACATGCATTGCTTCAAGTGAAGTCTATTGGAGCAAATCCCCATGTGGGAACTGATGGTCAATGCCTTGTGTGCGAAGAAGATGCGGGGAAGTGCTTCACCTCTATTTCCAATGCAACCTAGCAGGAGATATGTGGCAACATGTGGGTATTTTAGGTGAGCTTTTTACGTTACATCGTACTACTTCTAAGACCGAGTAGTATGGTCTCTAGCAAAAATGACTACATCCTCCGCATAAGGATTGACCTTCATCTTGACACACTAGCCCGAAAGATGGGTGCAAGGATGGCAGGCTTGACCATCGCAACAAGAAGATAGTGGAGGGGGTCTATAACCAGTATGAGAAGGAGCGCCAATAGGGGATCACCCTGGCGCAGCCCACGCATATGCGCAGTCGGGTCACCTTGTGATCCATTGAGCAAGTATGCAGAGGAGGCAAAAGAGAGAAGCAGTCCAATCCAGTCATGCCATGTAGCAGTAAATCCCATGCATTGAAGAAGCTCAAAAATATATTCCCATGAACATTATGGATGTCTAATTTGAAGAGCAGCGCCGGCTTTCTATCCCTATGCAGAGATCTGACGAAATTCAGGACGCATGATAGTCATGTATATAGTTGGATTGTTTGAAAGGGCTTTGAGCCAGCGAGATGAGATTCTCAACGACTGTGGCCTAATGGATTGAGAGGACCTTGGAAATCAATTTAGTGATGGATCATGTAAGGCTAATGGGGCGGAAGTGACCAAGTGTTGTTGCGTCATCTTTCTTTGGTAGAAGGGCCATAAACATGGTGTTAATGGACTAAAAGTTGCTGCCAGTGAGGCGGTAGAAGCCGTTGAAAGTAGCCATCATGTCGGTCTTGATGATGTGCTAGCATGCTCGGAAGAGACACCCAGGGAATTCGCAGGATCCTAGTCGGCTACGTATGGGAAGGCAGAGTCCTCCACGGTTCCAGTGTCCTGGAGTATACATCAAGCCTTCTGGTTTCTCCTTACACTTTTCATGGGCTGCCCCAAAGTGGTCCAGAATGGATTTGACATGGGGGTCCCCGGCCTGGCCCACTAGGATGGGAGTCGACATGATGAGAGACACCCTAGTCGGGACACCGTCAGTTGGTGGCACCCCCACGGATTGAAGCCAAAGATTCGCCCCCTTCCGTACAAGCACCACTCGACTGAAGGGAATCAGGTAAGGGGAAGAAACAAAGGGGTCGTGCCTGGGAATGTGGACAAGGGACTCAAATACAGAAAAAAATTGGAGCAAAACCGCCTGCCACGGTGAGAAACTAGAGGCAGTTACAAATTATCAATTGCATTGGTCCCATGTAACCCTATCCCTTATCCACGTATATAAGGGAAGGTAGGGGCAAAAAATGTTGGCACACTACAGATAAAATATCTCCTACACAATCAATACAATCAGACATGCATGATGTAGGGTATTATGTCACCACGAGGGCATGAACTAGGGAAAATATGTGTCCTGTGTGTACCCTATTCTGATCCTCCATGCGCGCTGTGCCCCATGAGCAACCATATGCAGTGATCTATCAATTTTCTGCATCATTACCCGTGTCCTCCAGGGGAGAAGTTGGTGGAGGTGGGATTCCACTCCAGGTGAGTCGTGCCAGTTGATGACAAAGAGTTGCCACCGGATCTACAGCTGTTGGTCTATGGTGGAGATTTTGGTTGATGGCGTGGAAGGGCTCAATGTGCCACCGTACCGTCGGGGTAGGTGCCCCCCTCCCCCCCTAGCATATCGACGCCAAATAGACGTCCCCTTTCGTAGGAGCACCACTCGACTATCATGGAATGGATAACGTGAAGAAAGGAAGCGGGGCATGCCTAAGAATGTGTACAATGGAAAGAAAAGGCGGGGACATGAGGTACTCAAATAACACAGGATGTTTCTGGTGTGAAACTGCCTGCCAGAATGAGAAACTAGGGGCAGTTAGAAATTATGAACCGCCTCTAGTATATCCTACAAATTACCAACCGCCTCGAGTACATCATGTAGGCGGTTTTGTCTAGCCGCCTCTAGTGCTTTGTAGATAAGACAAATAATTGTCTCTAGCGGGCTTATTATAGGCGGCTTAGGTATGCTTGGTCAAAACCACTTCCGAAGGCCGCTCATAATGCTTTTTCTTACTAATTAGGCCTAACACAAGGTGTAATTATCATGGTGCATACGACAGTTTCTCCTTTGACGAAGCCACGTCCAAAGCAAATGCTACAATGGCCAGTTCAAACTTCTCTTCTTCTTGTTCTTCATTTGAACTATCCATCTACGACAAAAACAAGATAGCACAGAAGTTGGTACCAAGAAGATAGTACAAGTTCCTAGCACACAAGATGTTAAGAACATCATGGTATTAGTACATTAACTAGCATTGTGGCCCGCGCATTTGCGCGGCTAGATGTGATATATACAAAAAAAATTTGAAGATACATAATAAATTTTCTATGGTAAAGACCATCAACAAAAGACCGATAACATTATGATCCTCGGCTGACTGTATAGCCCATGGACTTTTGGGCTTATCTTAGTCATTTCCTCTTTCTTCCTTGCCATTTAGTGTCTATCTTGCCATTAACAAATTTTGAGGTACATCACTCAGTCTTAAACTAAACATCAAAAGCTAATACTTGAGGTTAGTTGATCTCTTCGTCCAACAGTCTTCTTATTGGCCATGTATCGATGGTATTTTGGGCTGATGCAATGAGTTATCCTCCAAATGGTTCCAAGCATGCTCATATTACTATAATTGGCTTTGCCAAATTATTATTTATATATATTATAAGAAATTTCCAACAAAATTACCCCCCCCCCCCCCACCTCCTTCATTCCTTGCATCTCTATCATGTTAGTATATTATGTTTGTCTGGTACAATGTGTTGACTTATAGGCTCTCCAAGCTGTTTGAAGCCACTCAACTCTAATCTCTATGTAAATTATTATTTGTATATAATTATCTTTCACGAATATTATCTCTCTGTCATTCCCTCCCTTCACCTATCTGTTTTACCAATATTTTTAATCTTATCTCTCGCATGTTGCACAAACAAATTACTTATTTTATACTTGACATAACTTGTTGCTTACAACTTTTTCCTATATAACCTCTTAATAACTCTCATCATAGCCTCGCTTCATGATAGTGTGCCAGTTATTCTGCCTACTTCAGGTGCTCATATACAACAGTTCATTCTCAGCAAGGAAGTGATTCCACCTTATCTTGGTGGACGAGTGATGTATAATCTAATTGCATGACTTTACAAAAAAAATCTATTCTGTAATTTAGCTATTTACGTATGTTGCTTCTAAAGTACATGCAAATTATATTATAGTTTTTTCTTTCTTTTTTTTATTTGTAACTCACATGCAAATAGAGTTCATAATTTACTATCCGCCTTATAGTGATCCCGGTATTAGGGAAGTCTGTGATTTTGTGCGTGTGGTGGTGTTCGTAATATTCAGAATTTTGAAATAGAGATGTTTCTTTATCTATACTAGTTAACGTGCACGTGCAAATGCATGTCATGACTAATATTACATACATATGTGAGAATTAACATACATACAGATATTTTGATTGCACTAAAAAGTATTACAAATAAAGAAAACACTTTGATGTAGCACCCTACGCATAGAGCCATAAAAACATTATTATATCAGTATTTCTTAATACTTGTGATCATTGTCAGATACTCAGATAACATTATTATCGCAGTATTTCTTAATACGCCTAATCAGTTCTCATACAATATCCAAAATGTTGTTGTGCATCTTCATTGTCGATCGTAGCTGAGTAGGTGCACTGAAAACTACATCCTTAGGTGGCCACCATCCTGACTGAGAATAACAAGTCATCATTTTGGAGTTTACATGTTGGTGGCTTCAGTAGGCATCACCGTGTGACTTGAGTAATGCCTTGCTATAATTTATATGAGACAGGGTTGAGTAGCTTCAAGAACCTATAATAACTCTGCGCATGAAGTAGCAGAAAATAGCACAAGTGTGGAGAGGCACTACCATTGGAGGCCTAAGTGTTGATGCACTACTTTAAACTTGGTGGAGTTTTTTTTTTTGGAAAAGGAGTGAAACCCCGGCCTCTGCATCCGAACGATGCTTAAACTGGGTGGAGTAGAATGAAAATTGAGGTATTAGGCTGCGCTAGCTTGTCATTACAGAGCGCAATGCATGTTTGTGTAGTTATCAATTATATTTGTAGGATCAAGAAATTTCATAATTGAAGAATATTTTATTCCAATTTAGGAACCTATATAATAACTTCCAGAAGAAAGGCTGCCAAACAAACACTGCAGACTACTCTACTTCTTCAGGTTGCAACAGATTCCCATGCCCATTATACACTACAAAACCATCTCCACCACACGCAGCAAGCCACAACCTCACCAACTTGCGGCGGGGCCTTTTCTCCAGAAACCATTCGCTCTTATCTATTTACCTTGCTGCTGATCAATCAATATTAATAAAATGCTTGGACCTTTCAAAGAAAAGAGAGTCACCACCAATAAAAAAATGTATATAATATATTTCTCATACATATATATGCTAAGCTATGGAAATCCACGAAACTAATGCACAACCTGTGCATGCTGCTTGTCACACTACTGGAAATTTCGTATACGCCGGGTGTCAGGGTCTTCGCCGAGAGCCAAAACACGGGCACTCGGCAAAGTAAGAAACGCCGAGAACAGCACTCGGCAAATCTGGCTTCACGACAACTACCTGACGTTGCCATCACGGGCTCACGGTGAACCAGCACCGCACAGCAAACGGGGCAGACGCCGAGAGCCACACACGGCAATAGTTAGCCACATGGCCTGCCCGTTCACCACAAGTACCAGCCAACAAAATTCAGTATTTGTACAGGCAATCTGACAACAAGGTGCAGTCTGATAAATGCAGCCTGAATGCATTATGCACCAGTATTATCTGAGAACATGAAGCTGGACGCAAATCTTAACCTAAATTAGAAAAGAAGCATCCCTTGTTAAATAACTTCAATGGTACAGCAAGATTGGTCCCACTTGAGATAAACATATTAACATTTCAAATAATGTTTATTTGTGACTCCAGAAATAAAAAGCTGAAATTAGCATTGACACTGATCGTTTTAATGTATACTGTCTATATACAATGTTAATGCTTAAGTAGGTATTTCTTGGCTGTCAACTCTAATATGTTTGATGGTAAACATATTCGTGCTCATAAATGAGAATAACAAAAGAATACGTACATTACAGAGACTGTTCATGTTCCTTGCAAGTTAGGAAGTGAACACAACAGGAGCAACCAATTTCCTAAATTTGAGCACCTCACCTACGACTAAATGGAACACATGAATCAGTATAGCAAATCGATGAAGGCCCGCAGCAAACCAAACTGAGATATCTCCTGCGTGAATATCAAATCAGGTGAATAAGGAATTCTTATATATCTCATTTCAGCTGACATAGTTATACCACTTCTTCCAAGACTCGTAGGACATAATTACTTTAATAGTCATAAAAATAACATAGGAAACCAGTAAGCACATTCTGGCCAGTAAGCACACTTTGATCAGCTTAATTAAATTGTAAACCTTGACTTATTATGTTTCCAACTTAGATATAGAATCCCAATTAAATGAATGCTCCAAGAATAGGTCTCAGTAGATGCAACATGGAAAATGACGCAAAACATACGTAGTGTGCATCATAGCATTGAAATAGATTACATGGTATAAAATAAGGTAAAAAGAAGGAGCGGAAGCGTGAAAAAAAAATGATCGGCTGTGGAGCTTACCGAGAGTAAATCCTCTATTCTGCCTATAGGTGGGACCAGACAAAAAATGCAATCATAAACATATATAATGTTAGTCCAAAAAATATTGTACATACAGGAGCCATAGCAAAAATCCAATGTTCAGATAACAAACCTATGTTATCCCTACAAGACATCTCTGTACAAAATATTCTTGGTGCTTTTACCAGTGGGATCTATTTCTTTATTTGGCTTTACCAGAATCCTTGTTGTCTGCAATGACACACCTCTTGACAGTGTAAGACAAAGTTGGGCATGCAAAGTACATGCTCAGGAAGGTAAATACAAACAGTTGGGATCGTTTGCCCTGGGCTTTGTTTATGGTCTTTGCAGATCTCTGACAAACAAGGAATTGTTTCCTCTTCATCAACTTGAAAGGAGCGAAATGTCCTCTGAGGGCGCCAAATGCATAATGGGGATGAACACTCTCTTTCCAATATGTTGTCCACTAATGCAACCTTGAAGTATGTTAGAATATAAGGCCGAAATATGCTACAATCAACAACACTTGCATTGAACTGGACATATGTTACTTTATGAAATCAAGTAATTGAAGAAAACAAAATGCTTTAGAACACAAGTTATTAAAACTGGAAAATTCATGATCGTAAGTTTAACTGCATGTTCCTACTCCATTTTGTAGAAGTATACATATTTATCAAATCACACTGGTCGACTATGTTGGTTTGTAGATTACATACCAGCTTTTGATTGGTGGCAACACAAACACTTGACAAGTATATTTCTGATGTCAATTTTAGTTCCATGCTCTCAACAACATCTTATAGGAAAATCACAACAACTTAAAACCTAGGTGTATGTGCACCACACTAATAGCGACCAACAAGATTATCAGCTAGAACAATGAAAGATAATTTTTAACACTAACAACATGACCAGAGATCATCCAGAGCAAAAGGGAAGAACTGAGAGGGGGCGAAATGAGGCTCACCACCAAGTTTCGTCACTATCGGTGGCACAGAGGATATCGGCAACAACTTCTCAGTGAAGTACGCTTCTCCTCCGCACACACAAGCTACAGGCCAGACTCTACCTCTGAAATTGTTAACAGGAACTTAATTCGTGAAATGTTTGTCAAAACCCCGAGAATCAAAACACTAACGTACAAGAAAAAAATACTTCGGAGGCAGAATATTTTTAATGATGGCCACAACCAATGTATTCATAGGACAATCAGTATTGTGTAAATATCAACAACTTGTGCATGAAACTTAAGAAATGCACCCATGATAATACATAAAACAATATCTTATCTAGAAACAATATTTTAGTTAAAATTGAATGGCAAACATCAAATTATATGGCCATGTCAACCAGATCCACACATGGACAATTACCAGTGTAGTTACTTGTGAGTGAAGAGGAATTTGAGTCACTTTTGCTGCTCGTATTTTGGTATTGTACTCCTTGACTCTACAGGTTGTTTGCACCTAGAATAGTAAGAAGAAAAGGAGATAATTTGGCACTTGAGCCACATACAATGGGAGGCTTGTGTTACAAAATTTAACATCATTATTACATTACATAGTATGTACGTACAACAACATTAGACACATCAACTACAGAAATCAGTACAAAGGTCGTTGGATGTCTTTAGAAAACTTAGAATATAAGATAGAAGAAAGCAGTATGACCATATGAGTATTATACAGCTGAATACATTTAACTTGGCCATGGGCCCATGACCGACTGGGTGATCATTTTATCCTATAGCTAAGCAAAACCAAAAGAGCACTCCTGCCACCATGCCAGCTCTTCTGGAAAAAGAGAAATGCTACCAACTTATGATCGCCTAGCATTTTATTTGATAATGGAGCTGGATTTGATGGAAGAAAACAGCCATGCCTTATTTATCAGTTACAACTAATGAAAATCATGGGGATTCAGGAAATCTTTGACCAAGGAATAAAAGGAAAAGGAACACAGTGGTCATGGTCGCTTACACCATCGAAAATAAACACCATGGGAAAATACTATAGAGGTTGGAAGGGAGAGAGAAGACATGGTCGCTACTTACCGATGCATGGAGCAGAATCGTTGCCATGGAGATAAGGTGGAGAAGGGCGGAGCTGGCAGCAGGAGGGACGGCGGCGGCAGGGAGGAAACTGGTGGGGATCTCGAACCAGCAGGGAAATGGAGGCAGAGGGCTCAGGCGTGGCCAGGCGCGCGGCCTCGTGTGCCAGCGGTTGGCCCGCATGAGTCCACGTGACCATGTCCCCTGGAGACAGCGGTAGCTCTCGTGTGCCTCTCGCCGCGAGGATGAAGAGTGGCGCGTAGAAACGGCTTGCGTGTGGAGGCGGGGCAGGCGCTGGAGAGGTGAGGGCCCGGTGCGTGCGGCGGCGTGGACGGCAGCAGGGCAAGGGAGAATATCACATGATACCAACACCTATATGCTCCCATGATACCAATTCGAAAAATTAAAATTTAAATGTGTCAAAAAATTCCGAAAAAAATCATGGATGTTCTCACTGTATGTGTCTACAAGCCCTAAAAAAATCAGATCCAAATTCAAATTTTACAATGAGAAAGAAAAAAGAGAAATTCAGCATGAATAGTGTCAATAAAGACAAAACATGAATAGTGTAAACAAACTACACTATTCACAACAGATTTTTATTTTTTTGTTTCTCAATGTGTATATTGAATTTGGATCTGATTTTTTGGGCTTGTGGACACATATGTTGAGAACATCCATGATTTTTTTCGGAATTTTTCGACACATTTAAATTTGAATTTTTCGAATTGGTATCATGGGAGCATATAAGTGTTGGTATCATGTGATATTTTCCTGGCAGGGCAAGGGGGTGCGGTGGTTGGGGCGAACAGATCGTGAGGGCTTTTTTTTGCCACGGTGGGCAGAGGGATTTGCGGGCACTAAACCATGCTGGCTTGGTGTTAAACACACAAGAATCATGGGTCGTTAGATTTTGTTAACTAACGGTGGAGATGGTTTGGATCTGCTTCTTTTGTGCTTTTATATGGTTATAAGTAATAAATAATAAATTTTTATTTTTCCTGTGAATTTCATATTAATGGTCAAATTCTTGGAATGCAAATTTTAAATAGCGTCTCTAAGTTAGAGGTGAACGACCACATTGCATAATTTAGGTCAAGGAATTATTTAATACAAAACAACTTATATTTGTTGCTTTCTGACATAAGCAATTGCATCAGAACATATCTATATATACCTACTAATAAAGCAAGGTGATATTTTTGGTTTCGTCCCGCGGTTAAATGATTTTTTAGTTTTTTAGATCCGGCGAGGTGGTACTATTCATAGGAAAATATTCATCGTCGTTTCGTGCATTGAGAAAGCATAGTCCAAAGGCCGCTACGCCTCAACCGAGTGGGCCTCGGCCTTTCTTTGATGGGCCCGCTCCTGCCACCTTGACCAAAAAAGTGAAAAATATATGTTCCATATATGAATTGAACTCTCAACTCCCGTAGGTGGTAGCTAGCCGGTCTAATCCCACCTCGCTTCCTTGCACTCAAATAAACTAATTTAAATACTGCTGCGAGTTGAAATCAATAAATTGGGTGGGATCAATAGGCAAGGGTGGACAAAGAAATTAAAACTCAGGAAGAAGATGATGCTGATCTGAAATCTCAGAAGGAAGAAGATGGATGACTGGAAGCGACAAGGCCACTGCTGGGGACGGCGCAGGGATGGATGACTGGAAGCGACAAGGCCACTGCTGGGGACGGCGCAGGCCGTGGATCCGGTGGCGCAAACACTTCGTTGGGGCGGCCATGGCCATGGCTGGTTCCCGTGGGTGGGGTTAGGGGTCTCAGAGATCGTGAGAAGAAAGAGAGAGATGAAACGGGAGGAAGAAAAGGGGAAAGGAGGTGCTCCGGCGGAGCTCCGGCGAGGTTGCTTGCCGGCGGCGGGGCATGGATGCAGAAGGGGCGCCGCGGTGGTACAGCCGACAGAGGCAGCACGTCCCTAGGGGAGAACTCGTGGTTGGGTTGGGTGGGGCATGTACAGTTGTTTCTTTTATTTTATTATCTGGACGGAACTGTGAATAGGACGCTGGAGCGCCAGCGAGGCGGCTGATTTCTTCTAGCTACCAACAAACGTGTTAGCGCTAGCGTGCACGCACATATAGATTTTTATTTTGAGCTGAAAAAGGTACAGTAGATTTTATTTCTTGGATACAGAATCCATATATGTACGTGGATTCAAGTTCTATACGTGCATGCTACAGAATTAGTGGTTTGTATTTTTCCCCAAAATCTGCTTATATAATTTTAGAAGTGTCTACATGCTTTAAACATGGCTGTGTAATTTAAAATGTGTTCGTGCTTTTTGAAAAAATAAGTGAATTTTCAAAAAGTGCCCTTGCATTTTAAAATGTATGTATTGTTTTTCAAAAAGAGTTTATGTATTGAAATATTGCTCACATTTTTTTATAAAAACGCCCTTTTTAAAATGTGTTCATGTAATTCTAAAAGTGTTTGCATGTTAAAAAATGTTTGTAATTTAAAAAAGTTTATGTGATTCAAAAACATTCGCGTGTGTGTTTTAAAAAAGAATGGTCATGCATTCTAAAGAAAATACAATTAAAAGCGTGTTGGATTATAGGTACGGTGTATGGAATAGGTGCAGGGGGTAGCTCGTGTAGGGCGGCCCTTAGGTCCAGCTTGACTAGATTAGTTTTAGAAGTTATAAATATTCCATTGTGTTGGCGCGGTTCAGTGATAAGTCTGTTGTGTGGTGACGATGATCAATGGGGATTTTTTTTCCTTTACCCACATGTGAGCCCCAAATTCCTGATTAATTGTTCTTTTACGAACCGCTAATTGAAGCTGTCCAACAACCTGGGTTCATTTGTTTGTTGATCCATCCTGTGTGAGATTATGCTTAGTGCTTTTTCACGTGTTTTCTCTTGACATAGAATGTGATATGCATATGTTGGTCTATGGTATTTGCTCACAAATATTGACAAGTACTACATTATTTCTTTCTCGCAAAAAAATGTACTACATTATTTCTGTTATTAATCTACAAGTTTTTGGCATTAAATGAAACCGTTTAGTTAGCCAAGGAAGCCTACAACTATGTGGAGTAACCTAGGCCTCTTGCCAACGTCATGATTCAGCTCCAGAATTCATTGCATGTTTGTGTCTGATGTAATCGTCAATTCATCAGAGCACCATCTGTGTCCCGTAACATCTTTTTTGAGACGGTGTCAAGTAAGACTAGGAGTATCGTTTATGTCTCGAGAGAGGGACACGACCGCATCCGGACGGCATCCAGGCAGTGTTGCCTGATATCGACGAGACGGTCTTTATCAAAACACAAAAGATACATGTTTTGCTTGCTGCTACCAGGTTGGTATACTTGCTACTCCGGGTACTCTAGATTGTCGAAAATGTTATATTACTTATTGACATTGTTCTAATTTAAATTTCAGTGCAATGTAATTATCTGAAACTAACATTGTTCACCTATATCATTTGATTTGGGATAATGGCCTATATCCCGAACTAAGTCAAAAAAAAATCCTTAGGTCAATTCATTGTTCTTCACCTAGATCAATTGATTTGGGATCATGTCCCATGTCTCGAACTAAGTCTATAAATCTGCCCTCAAAATATACCATTTTTGTTGTCAGTGTCCTGTATCCCGCAACTCAGTTTCTCGATCTGGTAAACCACTATTCATGGCAACTGACATTTGCTCCATACCGAAGCACCAGTAATGATTAGAATCCATTCAATAAAAGAAGATTTCAAATCATGCATCATGAATGATGAATCTCGTCATTCAATATGTACCGACCGCCGCAAGACTATGTCGTGCTCGGTGAATTTTTTTTTCCAACACATACCAATATACGACACCGTCAACAATCTAGATAATGTCCCTCATCCGATTGTTTCATTGGCCACACACCAAGATCTTTGCCATATTTGGCGTGAACCAGAGGTTACTAACTCTGGCATCACCTTGATGAGGTCATTGGAATGCTGTTCCTAAGTAAAAGTTATGTGTCATTCTTTTATCATTTTGTTAGCATCATTAGTACAAGTTTAGAGCAGTGAGTCTCCAGAGCTTCGTCTTTCACCTTTTTCCCATCGTTTCATACAAATCATATTGCAGTGTTATATGTTTTCTCTACAGTCCCATTGCAACGCACGGGCATTTGTCCTAGTAAACAACTTATATATATTTGTTGCTTTTCGTGCTGCCAGGCGTCCATGGCGTGCAAACTCTGTCTCCGGGCAACAGCAACAGCAACCCCAACAAAAGGAGCAACGACAACGGCAGTGTTGCATATGAGCTTGCGCTGGCAAGGAGCAGCAGCTGCTGTGCGCTATAGCAACGGCGTGATGTACGTGCGCGCGGGGCCTCTTGAGGTCGTTGGCTCCGTGCAGCCTCGTTGGCGCGTCGTCATGCGGCCTGTGTTTGCCGCCTGTCGTCCTCGTGAGCGGACGGGATGTGTCCGCTCGAGGTCCTCCGGCCTCCTCACCGCCCCTGGCAGCCGGCAACAGGGAGCACACCCTTGAGCTTCGCCGACAGAGCATAGCAGGGCAGCAAGGATGGAGCCGCTACTGCTCCAGCACAGCGCTAGCTGAGCTCGTCGGCGGCCAAGCAGGGAACGATTGCTTTTTTTCCTTTTTGCAGGGATCCAATTGCTTTTTTTCAAAAGTTACAAGGACCTGATTGCTTTTCAAAAAAGGTTACAGGGACCTGATTGCTTTTCAAAAAAAGTTATAGGGATCTGATTGCTTTTAAATTTTTTATTAAGGGACCAACATGTGGGCTCCATCTGTCATAACGGTCAACCTAACGGTCAAAGCTAACGGTGTTGACTTTTATGCCACATCAGACCTGACGGGTGGGTCAGACATGTCATAATCATGGTTAAAATTTAACGCTTCAACAATTAGTGTTTTTTGGAATAGCCAACCAAAATTGTGGTAGCATTTTAAGAGATTAAAAAAAGTGATAGTTTTTTGTAACCATAGCCCGTATTGTGGTATTTTTTGCTATTTACTCTCTTTACAGGAGGAGACAGAGTCCATGGCGTGGCGGACATCCACGGCCACCACGGCCGGATTGCCAACGTCTGGCGCTACAAAGCGCCTGGGAGAGGATAATTAAGAAGGCCACCCGATGTCCCAGGCGAACCCTAGATGCTTTTCCCCTTTCCCCTCGCTCGGTCTCCTCTCCACAACACGTGCCCGAGACGATGTTGCCATCGCCTTCGCCGTAGGCGTCACCACCAACCTGTAACGCCCCGGATTCGATGCGCCAGGTGTCCGCCAGTTATTCGCCGTCGTTGCCATGTCATTTGCTTGCGTGTTGCACTTTGCCATGTCATCATATGCATTTCATATCATGTCGTCATGTGCATCTCATTTCGCATTCGTGTTCGTCTCATGCATCCGAGCATTTTCCCCGTTGTCCGTTTTGCAATCCGGCACTCCTATGTCACCCGGCGTCCCCCTCTTGTATCCTGTTGTGAGCGGGTGTTAAACTTTCTCGGAATGGCCCGAGGTTTGCCAAGCGGCCTTGGTATAGCACCGGTAGACCGCCTGTCAAGTTTCGTGCCATTTGGAGGTCGTTTGGTACTCCAACGGTTAACCGGGTAACCGTAAAAGCCTCTTTTGTGTGCAGCCCAACACCCCTTCCAAACTGGCCCAAAACCCAGCAAACTCCCCTCCATGCTCTCGGTCGTTTGATCACGATAGCGTGGCCGAAAACCGCTCCCCATTTGGACTCTCCTAGCTCCCCCTACCTATAAATATGTGGCCTCACCCAAAAATCCGCGCAGATCAAACCCTACCCTAACTTCCCGCCGCGCCACCGGACATGTCCATCTCGTCGCCGGACGCGTCCGCCGCCGCTTGCAGCCAATTAGGAGGCGCCACGTCTCCGCCGCCGCCCTCTCTCTCCTCCAGCCCCGCCGCCGGCCCGCGCGGCCCGGATCGGGCCCGCGGGGCTCATCCCGTTGCCGACCGGCTCCCGCCTGAGCCCGCTCTGCCGCCTCCGCCGCCTCGCCGGCGCCCGCGCGCCGACCGGCCGCCGAGCGCCTCGCCCCTGCACCGCCACCGGACCTCCGCCGGATCTCCCCGCCGCCCGCGCCGCTCGGCCGGCCGCGCCTCGCCCGCGCCGACGACCTCGCCCTCAGCCGCCTCCGCCGCCCCGGCGACGCGCCGCGCCTCCAGCGTCGCCCCGGCCTCCGCCGGTGCCGGATCCGGCGAGGGGCCGGCTGGATCCGTCCGCCCCGACCTCCCCGGCCCTCCTCCGGCATCCCCGTCCTCCTCTCCGGCGAGCCCATCCGGCGAACCTCGTCTTCCGCGCCATCCCGATTCGGATCCAGATTTGATTTGAGGTTGCCCCGAAATTCCTAAGTCCTCGAGATTTTGCATTATCATGTCATGTTCATCGCATCATAACTCCATGCATACTGCTCCGTTTCATGCGTGTAATATGTCAAATTATTCGTCTCAACGTGTACTTCATTTCATTCCATTGCATCATGTTCATTTGAGTGCATCTTGGTGCCCGAATCATCATTGTAAGAGTGCTATATGATGTTAATCTGCTGAAACTGTTATAACATGCTCATTTGTCATTTTTTCATGTTTTATGTGTGCATCCTATGAGGTTGATGTCTACATGTGTTTTGAACTATGCCATGCCATCTTTTCAGTGATGACATCCATGTATTTTTGTGAGTTGTGTAGTGAGTGCATCGAGCTCGTGAAGTAGTCTACTTGCTGTTGTTGTTTTCCTGACTGATTCTGTTATAATATGATGCTATGTTAACCTGCTGCTACTAGTCATTCTATGCATAATCTGGAGATGTTCACTAAGGATGATTTGTTATATATGTCAGGCCCTATCTATTCATGCCCCTGGTTGCATTTATAGCCTGCTGTAGATTGTTGTAATCTTGCTCCAAAGTTGCTAAATAATGTTGCTGTCAGCCTGTTAACATTAAGTTCAATGTTGCCATGATTGTTGCTAGTGATCCATGCACCCTATGAACTTGCTCTTGCCATGCTTAGATTCAAAAACATGTATTCTTACTGTTGGTTGCCTTGCCATGCCATGTATTGCTCTGTGGTGAGTGGTTCAAGCTCACCAACATGTCTACTTATTATTGTTCCTGCCATGTATGAATCTGTCATATCTTTTGCCATGTTTACATGGGTACCATCATATCTTATGATCCTTTTTGGCTCATGGTCAGTAAAGGACTTTTGTTCTATGCATTTAGTAGATTCATGTCATGCCTTTTTTTGCCATGTTAAGTTCCTGTAGCTTGCTGTTTGATAGCTCTAAACATTGCAACCTGATGTTATTTCTGATAAGTCTGAAACTGCTATTTTTTGCAATCTTTCCATGTCCTTTTGAGCGTGTTCTAGTGATTTCTGGAGATAGCTCAGTGTTCATGTTTTATCATGCTTTACCTGTACTTCATGCCCATGCCTTTTGTTATTACGTTGAGGTGCTGTAGCATGTTGTTTTGGTGCTTGCAATATGCCTAGTTGCTGTTTTGGACAGATTGTTGTTATGTCTTGTATAGAGTGTATGTGTTGAACCGTTGCTCCGTTTTGAGTGTGCTCTATATGAAACTTGCTTCTTTTTGCATGTAGTTTCATATTATCATGTTGCATCCTTGTTTTGAGGTGTTTACTTGATGTTTGGATGCATTTTGCATCAATGCCATACTTAACTTGTTTTGCTCATATCTTCTAGGCCGTAACTCCGAATTAAATGAACCTTATATGTAACTTGACTAGAACTTCGTGTAGATCCTCTTGGTGCTCCTTAACTTGCTGTTTAACAACTTCAACTTAATGTTTGTTCAGTTCTGGACCAACTTCTAAATTTGCATATGAGGACTTACCGGATTTGTCATATGTTGTTTCCGGCCTCATTTAAACTTGCTTTGATGTGTTCGTCTTGTATGCATCATCTCTTGCCATGAGTAGCTTCATGTAGCCTTGTCATGCATCATGCTTGGTTGTGCATCATGCCTTGTCATGTGTGGTGTGTTTACCATGTTGTGTGCTTCTTCTCGATAGTTCCCGTTTCATTGCGATCGTGAGGATGTGTTCGTCTACGTGTGGTTCGTCTTCGTGGCTTCATCTTCTTCATGGACTCGTTCTTCTTCCTAGCGGGATTTCAGGCAAGATGAACGCTACCCTGGATCTCACTACTATCATTGCTATGCTAGTTGCTTCGTTCTATCGCTTTGCTGCGCTATCTATCATTTGCTCTTCAAGACTCCCAATTTGCCATGTCAGCCTCTAACCTTTTGCACCCTTCCTAGCAAACCGTTATTTGGCTATGTTACCGCTTTGCTCAGCCCCTCTTATAGCGTTGCTAGTTGCAGGTGAAGATGAAGATTTCTCCATGGTGGACAGGGTTATGTTGGGATATCACAATATCTGTTATTTAATTAATGCATCTATATATTTGGTAAAGGGTGGAAGGCTCGGCCTTATGCCTGGTGTTTTGTTCCACTCTTACTGCCCTAGTTTCCGTCATACCGGTGTTATGTTCCCAGATTTTGCGTTCCTTACGCGGTCGGGTGATTTATGGGACCCCCTTGACAGTTCGCTTTGAATAAAACTCCTCCAGCAAGGCCCAACCTTGGTTTTACCATTTGCCTCACCAGCACCTACCTTTCCCTTGGGAGTAATTAACCCAAGGGTCATCTTTATTATAGCCCCCCCCCCTCGGGCCAGTGCTTCTCTAAGTGTTGGTCCGAAACGAGCAACCTGCGGGGCCACCTCAGGGCAACTCGAGGTCTGGTTTTACTCGTAGCTTGACTTATCCGGTGTTGCCCTGAGAACGAGATATGTGCAGCTCCTATCGGGATTGTCGGCGCATCGGGCGGCTTTGCTGGTCTTGTTTTACCATTGTCGAAATGTCTTGTAAACCGGGATTCCGAGACTAATCGGGTCTTCCTGGGAGAAGGTATATCCTTCGTTGATCGCGAGAGCTTATCATGGGCTAAGTTGAGACACCCCTGCAGGGTATAAACTTTCGAGAGCCGTGCCCGCGGTTATGTGGAAGATGGGAATTTGTTAATGTCCGGTTGTAGATAACTTGACACCAGATCCGAATTAAAATGCATCAACCGCGTGTGTAGCCGTGATGGTCTCTTTTTGGCGGAGTCCGGGAAGTGAACACGGTTTCTGGGTTATGTTTGACGTAAGTAGGTGTTCAGGATCACCTCTTGATCATTGC
The DNA here is from genome assembly GCA_963921465.1 of Triticum timopheevii. NCBI lineage: Eukaryota > Viridiplantae > Streptophyta > Magnoliopsida > Poales > Poaceae > Triticum > Triticum timopheevii. The sequence continues at coordinate 627,993,871 of OY997266.1, read as the reverse complement.
TAGCTTCACGACCGTTCCATTTGCTCTCTTCTCGCTCTCATTTGCGTATGTTAGCCACCATATCATGCTTAGTCGCTACTGCAACCTCACCACTTTATCCCTTCCTTTCCCATTAAGGTTTGCTAGTCTTGATACCCATGGTAATGGGATTGCTGAGTCCTCGTGGCTCACAGTTTACTACAACAACAGTTGCAGGTACAGGTCTATGCGATGATCATGACGCGAGAGCGATGTTTGCTTGTTTGGAGTTCTTCTTCTGCTTCTTCTTCGATCAGGGGATAGGTTCCAGGTCGGCAGCCTGGGCTAGCAGGGTGGTTGTCGTTTGAGTTTCTGTTTGTGTTTCATCCATAGTCGGATGTTGGTCTTATGTATGATGTATTGTTGTATTCGTGTGGCATTGTATGCCTTTGTATGTATCCTCATCTATTATATAATGTTGATGTAATGATATCCACCTTGCAAAAGCGTTTCAATATGCGGGTCTATCCTGGGTGGGACCTTCGAGTTCCTTTTGGATAGGGTCGCATATTGGGCGTGACACAACCTTCCCACGCCAAGCCGGCATACCCACGAGCTCCGTCGCATTCTTATCCTTCGACTACGCCACCGGATCGGAACCGGGGAGCAACACCAGCGATGCCCGCGTCTTCTTCCTCGGCTGCGTCCGTCGCGTGCCATCGCCGATCCACGTCGACCCCGACCACCTCCAGCCTTTACTGAGCCCTCCACAAGCTTCCCAGTGAGCTCCTGCTTGATTCCCCTCCACTCTCACTCTCGATTCATAGCACTAGGGCCCTCGTTGTCCTCATTCTGCTTCAGCCGAAGCTCACCGCCGCTGCCTAAACCCCAAACCTTCGTCCTTGTCGTTACCCTAGTGCTCCCCCGCGGTCGCTAGCCGCCACAAATCGACGCAGCGCATCGCTCTGGGTCGATGGGTGCAAACGCCATCCGTTTCGATCGCTAGAGGTGGCCGCTCGAGGACCTCCGCCGCGCCGGCAGCTCGCCGACGTGCGCAGCGCAGACGTGCGCAGCGCAGACGTGCGCAGCGCACGCGTGCGCGCCTAGCCCTGCTTGCCACCCGCTCGCCGCTGTCGCCGCCCTCACCCTCCCGCGACCGCATTGGAGCTCTACCCCCGCCCCCTCGCACCTACACGCCGCCTCGCCCGTCGCGCCCGTGTCCATGCCCGCGTGTGGCCTCGTCGCTGCCCGCAGCTGCTCGCTCGCTGCATCCGCCACTGCTCCCGGCCGCCCTGGTGAGACACCCCGTCGACCAACACTGTTCCCATGTCCACTTAATCCATGCAAGCCTCATACTAGGAGCAAAACCCTTGAATGAAGAGAAAACATCATGATATTTCCGCTCCAACAAAAGTTGTGAAGCATATAAATGCTCTTCAGTACCAGGTATGACTCCATCTGCAATGACCATGGCCATCATGTCATGTATCTCATGTCTCGTTGATCCGACGGTCTGTTTTTCTTCAGTTGCAAGGGGGGGATGGGAACTCACCATTCCGGAGTCCTCCCCAGGAGGAGTTGTGGAGGTGGGCAGTGGTGGCATTCCACTCCAGGCGAGCCACATGGGTCGGTTGCATAAAACTACTCGCTGGATCTGCGACCTATGGTCCATGGTGGAGATCTTGGTCGATAACGTGGTCGGACTCGAAATGCCACTTCGCCTCGTCGGTTAGGCGGGTGTGCCACCGCACCACCATGGTTGGGTGAGGGTGACACCGTGCCATCGCAAATCGACTCCGGAGCCACCCCTTTCATAGGAACACCACTCGACAGCCATGGATCGGATAAGGGGGGATAAATGAGGGGGTCGTACTTGAGAATGTTGACAAGGGGAAGAAAAGGCAACGCTGCGAGCTACTCAAACAATGTATACATTTTCTAGAGCAAAACCGCCGGCCACGATGAGAAATTATAGGTGGTTACAAATTACCAACCGCCTCAAGTATATCATGCATGTGGTTTCATAGTGTTTTTTTTTTAGAGAAATGTGGTTTCATAGTTGTGACGACCTTTGATGCCTCGTATAGGACAAGTAACCGCCTCGAGTGGGCTTATTACATTGGAGTTTGCTATGCTTGCTCACAACCGATTCCAAGGGCGCTGCTCATGCTTATTTTTAATTTTCTTGGTGCATACGACAGTCTCTCCTACGACGCCACATCCAAAGCAAATTTTACCTTGGCAAATTCAAATTCCTCTTTGTACTGTCTTGCGACATCCATCTACTACAAAAACAAGATAGCAAACACGATGTTACAAGAAAATAGTACAAGTTCATAGCACAGAAGATGCTAACAACATGATAGTACAAGTACATAAATGGTTCATACAACACATACCAAATAAACTTAGTTCACAATGGTACAAGATCATAGCACATATGAGGTTAACACGATACATAGCAAATAGTTTGGTTTAAAGGATTTAAAACATCTTAGATTCTAAAAATTGTTGAGCTCCCATGTCCTCTTAATCCATCCAAGCCTCACACTAGGAGAAAAACCCTTGGATGAAGAGAAAACATCACGATATTTCTGCTCCAACAAAAGTTGTGAAGCATAGAAATGCTCATCAGTACCAGGTATGGCTCCATCTGCAATGAGCATGGCCATCATGTCATGTATCTCATGTCTGTTTGAGCTGACGATCTGTTTTTCTTGGAGGCCTGACACAAGGTGTAATTTTGTCAAATCAGCGGTCTCTTTTTCTTCGGGACCTGGCGAAAGGTGTAATTTTCTTTGTGCATACGTCGGTCTCTCCTCTGACAACATCACATCCAAAGCTAATGCTACCATGACCGATTCAAATTCCTCGTCTTCTTGTTCTTTATTTCAAATATCCATCTGACACAAAAACAAGATAGCAGACAAGATGTTAACAACAAGATAGCACAAGTTCATAGCACACAAGATGTTAACAAAATGATAGTACAAGTACATAAATAGTTGACACGATACATAGCACATAAACTTAGTTCACAATGGTACAAGTTCATAACACATATGAGGTTCACTCACACGACACATAGCAAATAGTTTGGTTCAAAGGATTTTAAACATCATAGATTCTACTTATTGTTGATTTTCTCATGTCCTCTTAAGCCATCCAAGCCTCACACTAGGAGCAAGACCCTTGAACAAAGTGAAAACATCACCATATTTCTGCTGCAACAAAAGTTTTTACCCACCAGGTACGGTCCCATCTGCAATGACCATGGCTCAATGGATCACCGGTCTATTTTGCACTCGCATTTGACACTCTCCCATCTTGGTACGGACTTGCCATTCCCCTTCCACATCTATTAGATGCACATATCAACACAACGAGGTCTGGCAGGAAAATGAGGGCTTTATCAGGCACTTGAATCATAGCAATAGCAATAAAATGCCCACTGCCCATTTGAATCAGTAGCAGCATATACACAAGACTAGCCAGATCAAGCAGTACCAATATCAATCAGGGGCAGCATACACAGAGGACTATCAATCAGTGGCAACAAAATGTTGGTCCGTGAGGAGGTCGGCGAGAAAGAGAGGAGGCGAGGCGCTCACCGAGCTCGGTTGAGGTGCTGGCTGGTGAGGAGGTCGAGGTGGACGGAGCGGAAGCAGAGCGTCGTCCGGCGGCCGGCGAGAGCAGGAGCGGCGTACGGAGGCCGGAGAGAGCAGGAGCGGGGCCGGAGGCGGAGGACTAGAGCTCGGTCGAGGAGGGGAAGAGGGAGCGGGGCCGGCGGCGGCGGACTGGATCGGCGGCGGACTGGATCGGTCGCGGGGGAGACGGCGGCGCGATTTCTTCACTGATGGAACCTAGCAACGAGAGGAAACAGAGGAGAGCCGTATTGGTGGGCTCCGGAGAGAACTGGGCCGAATCGGTATGGATCGCGGGAGGACAAGTTGCATGATCCAATAGGCCAGCAGATTGTGGTTGTACGAACCACGAGAAAGAACTGCGAGTTAACCTTCGCAGGATCTCGGCGATCTCGGCGATCTCGATCTCGGCGAGTCGATGGATTAGTTACGAGACGAGACATACCGTTTTCTCTCGGCAAGTCGTTTTCTCTCCCCGACGGCGATAGCCTAGGGTTTCGACATACTCCGGCGCCACGGCCGGATCTTACCTTCTTTTCCCCGATCGAACCTGCTGGTGATTGGACTCGGGCTGATCAAGGGAGGCCCCTCGTGACCTTACCCGGCCTTGGTTCTAGTGGTTTTTCCGGCAGATCGATCTAGGGTTTTTGTTGGCGGTGACTAGACTGCTCGGTTCATGGCGTCGGGATCAAGCTCGCAGGGGCGGCATGGCAAGGAGACGACGGAGGAGCTGCTAGCCAGGTTGAATTTGCAGGAGGAGGAAGATGATGAGTTCGTGTGGGAGGAGGAGTTGCCGGATCTGGGGGCGCCGGCGAAGCGGCTAGCCATAGCCAGGGTACACACTACAAGGACTTTTAGCCCTAATGCTCTTTATGGGGACATGCGTGCAGCCTGGAATCCAGCGAAAACAGTGGTCTGGAGGAAGGTGAAGGACAACTTGTTCACAGCGCAGTTTGGTTGTCTAGGGGATTGGAATAAGGCCATGCTAGAGGGGCCATGGCTTTTCAGAGACCAAGCAGTGATTTTGGTGGAGTATGATGGGTTCAAAAACCCTGATAGCATCAAGTTGGATAAGTTGGCAGTTTGGGCGCAAATCCATCGTTTACCTGACAACTTTTTGATCGAGCCTGCAGTCAGGGGGATGGCATCGCGAATTGGCGAGGTGGAAGAAGTGCAACTCAAGCTACCGGCAGGTTTCTTTGGTGAATTTGTCCGGGTGAGGGTGAAAATCGATATCAACGCAAAAATTAAGAGGTTTGTCACTGGAAAGAAGGGGGGTGAACGAGTTAGATATCAAGTAAAATACGAGAAATTACCTGTCTTTTGCTTTAACTATGGTGAATGCGGGCATTGGCACGAGGAGTGTGGTGATGGTGTTCATGATGAGACAAAGTTTGAGTGGGGTGACTTTGTTCTGGCTGACAATATTCGCTTCAGGCAACCTAGCAGAGGTGGTTTTGGTAACCAGAGGGGACGAGGCGGCCCAAGGAATGCACGAGGAAGAGGTAGGGGGCGAGAGCAGTATAACCCCAATCAAAGTTGGCGCTTCAATGCATATCAGAATGAACCTCGCAGGGAGGCGGGGAGGCAGGATGAAAAAGAGGACAATGCAATGACCACAGAAGTGTCGGGGCCAAGCGAGCCCAAGGGTATGATCGAGGAACCGACTGCTGCAACGCTGGGGGTAGTGGTGGCAAGTAACAAGAGGCAATCTTCGGACAAGAACCATCCAGAGACAGTTCAGTCGAGCGATGATGGAGAAGGGGACGTGGTCCCAGTGAGCTCTACAGCTCTTGTAATCTCTGGAAAGCCGGCCGGGGTTCCACCGATGCCGCCTGTATATGTGTCTCCAAGGAAAGAGGTGAAGCGACGGAAGAAAGATGTTGGCAATAAAGGAACCCTGTTTAAAGAGCTGTCTGATGCAGGGACACCGAGTATGGTGACAGATGGAGTGGAACGTGGCAAGGACCAGTATGATGGATCGGCGGGCTCCTCCGAGGAGTGCCGCCGGACGCAATGAGTTCATTCTGTTGGAACTGTCGCGGCGCGGGTAAAGCCGCGACAGTTCGTGAGCTTCGCGACTTTGCGAAGAAATTTACCCCTACCGTGCTGTGTATTGTTGAAACTCAAATAAAGGGTGCATGTGTAGAAGCTTTAGCTAACTCTTTGGGCTATGATAATGCCTATGCGATAGATAGTCAAGGAAGAAGTGGAGGAATAGGGATTTTTTGGAATAATACAATAAAGGTTGAGATCTTGGGTGATTCTGTTTATCATATTGATGCAAAGGTGGTAGAGGAAGGGAAAAACCCATGGAGGTTGACATGCGTGTATGGCGAGGCCCAGACACAACTGAGACACCAAACATGGGATCTCCTAAAGGGGTTGGCATCTTTCAGCAACCTCCCTTGGCTGTGTTTGGGCGATTTTAACAAAGTTTTACGTCCGGATGAACATGAGGGAGCTGCTAATCGGAGTAATGCACAAATACAAGGTTTCCGGGATGCGGTTGACGTTTGCATGTTGATGGACTTGGGCTATCATGGCAGATTTTGGACCTTTGAGAAAAAAGTGACCGGGGGATCCTACACCCGCGTGAGGCTTGACAGAGCGATGGCCACAGCTGATTGGGCGGCTCTTTTCCCTATGGCCAAGGTTACAAACTTAACTTCGGCGTCCTCGGATCATGGACCAATACTCGTGCAGTTTGAAGAGGTTTTACCACGCCCTAAACCGAGCTTCCGGTACGAAGTGATGTGGGAGTCACATGAATCATGGCGTGACACTATCAGCTCAGGATGGAGCGAACTGCAAGCGGATCAAGGAGTTGAGGGGATTCGCAGAAAATTGGAGCTTTTGTCAAAGAACCTCTCGACATGGGAGGATGCAACTTTTGGAAGTGTTAGGAAGGAGATCAAGAAGGCAAAAGCGGAGCTAGAGAGGCTTCGAAGTGTTCCGTCTAGGACTGCTCCAAATCACCTTGAGCAAAAGTTGAATGAACGACTGGTTGAGCTCTATCATAGGGAGGAGTTAATGTGGAGACAAAGATCGCGCATATAGTGGCTGACTGCGGGTGATCGCAACACAAATTTTTTTCACATGAGAGCAAATATGCGGCGTAGGAAGAATATGATTCGAGCTCTACACAATGCGCTGGGTATAAGAGTAGAGGACAAGGCTGAGATGAAACAACTTGTGACAGATTTCTATAAAACCTTGTACACGACGGAAGGTGTACAGGGGGTAGATGATGTATTACAACATGTGCCTCGAAAAGTGACACCAGAGATGAATGCTTCGCTTTGCGCTCCTTACACAAATGAGGAAGTAAAGCAGGCCCTGTTTCAGATGTTTCCTACGAAGGCACCGGGGCCAGATGGTTTTCCTCCACACTTCTATCAGGGCCACTGGGACATTTGTGGGGATGAAGTAACTAAAGTGGTGCTTCGGATCATCCGTGGAGAGGAGATTGCAGCAAGCATTAATGATACGGTACTCGTGTTGATACCCAAGGTACAAAATCCCACTCTCCTTACCCAGTTTAGGCCTATCAGCCTTTGCAATGTGATTTATAAAATAGCTTCTAAAGTGGTGTCGAATAGATTGAAGTTGATATTGCCAGATATTATCTCAAAGGAGCAATTAGCCTTTGTTCCCGGGAGGTTGATCACGGATAATATTATTTGTGCGTATGAATGTTTGCACTTCATGAAGAGAAACTGATCCAAGACAAACAATTTTTGTGCACTTAAGCTTGATATGATGAAGGCATATGACAGACTAGAGTGGCCTTATCTAAAGGCAATTATGGTTAAGCTTGGCTTTGCACCAGATTGGATCCATACAGTTATGAGCATGATCACTTCTGTTTCATTCTCGGTCTTGTTTAATGGAGAAAGATTAGAGAGCTTCTCACCTTCCAGGGGTATCAGGCAGGGAGATCCTATTTCCCCTTACTTATTCTTGATTGCAGCGGAGGGCCTTTCGTGCCTTTTAAAACACAGTTCTCAGTCATTAGTGCTCGGTGGCATAAAGGTGGCGCCCACGGCTCCGGTAGTGAACCACCTTTTGTTTGCAGATGACAGCCTGCTTCTTTTCAAGTCTAGTGTCCAGGGGGCAAATGAGGTTTCAAACCTACTTGATGCATATTGCTTGGCTTCGGGCCAAAGGGTAAACTATGATAAATCGTCCATATTTTTCAGTAAGGGATGCCCGGAACCCTTAGGGTGGACATAAAGAATATACTTAATGTGCAGAATGAGTCTTTGAGTGAAAAGTATTTGGGTCTGTCGACCAATGTTGGACAGTCCAAAAATGGCACCTTCAAATATTTACGAGACAGAGTTTGGGAAAGGATAAAGGGATGGATGGAGAAACTTTTATCAGTGGCGGGAAAGGAGGTTCTCATAAAATCTGTGGCTCAAGCTTTACCAGTGTTTTCGATGTCTTGCTTCAGATTACCTCGAGGCCTTTGTGGAAGCATTACGTCACTCATTCGTCAATTTTGGTGGGGGAGTGAGGGAGTCCTGGACTGGGGGGTGTCCGGACAACCGGACTATCATCGTCCGCCGGACTCCAAGACTACGAAGATACAAGATTGAAGACTCCGTCCCGTGTCTGGATGGGACTTTCCTTGGCGTGGAAGGCAAGCTTGGCGATACGGATATGTAGATCTCCTACCATTGTAACCGACTCTGTGTAACCCTAGCCTTCTCCGGTGTCTATATAAACCGGAGGGCTTTAGTCCGTAGGACAACATACATTACAACAATCATACCATAGGCTAGCTTCTAGGGTTTAGCCTCCTTGATCTCGTGGTAGATCCACTCTTGTACTACCCATATCATCAATATTAATCAAGCAGGACGTAGGGTTTTACCACCATCGAGAGGGCCCGAACCTGGGTAAAAACATCGTGTCCCTCGTCTCCTGTTACCATCCGCCTAGACGCACAGTTCGGGACCCCCTACCCGAGATCCGCCGGTTTTGACACCGACATTGGTGCTTTCATTGAGAGTTCCTCTGTGTCGTCACCGATAGGCTTGATGGCATCTTCAACCAACAACGCTGTCCAGGGTGAGACTTTTCTCCCCGGACAGATCTTCGTATTCGGCGGCTTCGCACTGCAAGCTAATTCACTTGGCCATCTGGAGCAGATCGAAAGCTACGCCCCTGGCCGTCAGGTCAGATTCGGAAGCCTAAACTTCACGGCCGATGTCCGCGGAGACTTGATCTTCGACGGACTCGAGCCACAGCCAAGCGCGCCGCACTGTGACGACGGGCATGATCTAGCTCTGCCACCGAACAGTGCCCTGGTGGCCGCACACGGATCCGCTTCGGCCATTAGTCCGGAGCCGATCGCCCAGATCGAGGGCCGGTGGATAGACGCCGCCCTGGGGGCTTCAACATCCACGGCAATGGAGCCGAACACTAATCTTGTCCCCTGCGAAACTCGTGATTCCGAGGCGCCGGACTCCTTGCCGGACTCCGAACCTCCCGCGCCCCTACCAATCGATTCGGATTGGGCGCCGGTTATGGAATTCACCGCCGCGGACATCTTCCAATACTCGCCTTTTGGCGATATCCTGAATTCACTAAAGCATCTCTCGTTATCAGGAGAGTCCTGGCCGGACTATGGCCAGGATGGTTGGGGTACGGACGACGAAGAAATTCAGAGCCCACCTACCACCCACTTTGTAGCCACTATCGACGATCTAACCGACATGCTAGACTACGACTCCGACGACATCGACGCTATGGACGACGATGCCGGAGACGAACAGGAACCGGCGCCTACAAGGCACTGGAAGACCACCTCGTCATACGACATATATATGGTGGATACCCCAAAAGACGGGGACGGCGAAGAAGCAGCGGAGGCAGACTCTTTAAAGAAGCAGCCCAAACACCGGCGTCAGCGGCGCCGCTCTAAATCCCGCCACAGCAAGAATGGAGATTCTGGCACAGGAGATAATAATACTCCAGAGAGTGCCGAAGACAATCCCCTCCAGCAAGACTCGGCGCAGGAGGATGCAGAAGCAAGCCCTCACGAGAGGGCGGCAGACGAAGAGGTTGAGGATCATAACTATATGCCTCCCTCCGAAGACGAAGTAAGCCTCAACGATGATGAATTCGTCGTACCTGAGGATCCCGTCGAACAAGAGCGCTTCAAGCGCAGGCTTATCGCCACAGCAAACAGCCTAAAGAAAAAGCAGCAACAGCTTCAAGCTGATCAGGACCTGCTGGCCGATCGATGGACCGAGGTCCTCGCGGCCGAAGAGTATAAACTCGAACGCCCCTCCAAAAGTTACCCAAGACGCAAGCTGCTCCCCCGATTAGAGGAGGAAGCATACATACCTCCATCACCAGCGCACGATATGGCTGACCGACCACCCCGTGGTCGTGACAGAGAGGCATCCAGGCCTCCAGCCAAGACCGTACCCTGGAATCGCTCCAAAAGTACGAAGCCAAGAGGGAACGCGCCGGACTTGCGAGACATATTGGAGGACAAAGCAAGGCAATCCAGATCCATCTACGGATCACGTGGGCGCCCTACGACCCACGACGAATACCGTCGCGCCGGATACAATAACCCCGGCCGGGCCGAACACAGCAGACAGCGCTCTCTCGAGCTGCGTCGCGATATTGCTCAATACAGAGGCGCCGCACACCCGCTATGCTTCACTGACGAAGTAATGGATCATCAAATCCCCGAAGGGTTTAAACCCGTAAACATCGAATCTTACGATGGCACAACAGACCCCGCGGTTTGGATCGAAGATTATCTTCTCCACATCCATATGGCCCGCGGCGACGATCTCCATGCAATCAAGTATCTCCCACTCAAGCTTAAAGGACCAGCTCGGCATTGGCTAAATAGCCTACCCGCAGAGTCAATTGGGTGCTGGGAAGACCTGGAAGCCGCATTCCTAGACAACTTCCAGGGCACGTATGTGCGACCACCAGACGCCGATGACCTAAGCCACATTATTCAGCAGCCAGACGAATCGGCCAGACAATTCTGGACACGGTTCTTGACAAAGAAAAACCAAATCATCGACTGTCCGGACGCAGAGGCCCTTGCAGCCTTCAAACATAACATCCGGGACGAATGGCTAGCCCGGCACCTGGGGCAGGAAAAGCCGAAATCTATGGCAGCCCTCACATCATTAATGACCCGCTTCTGCGCGGGAGAGGACAGCTGGCTAGCTCGCAGCAACAATCTCCGCAAAAATTCTGGCAGTCTGGATACCAAGGACAACAACGGCAGGTCACGTCGAAACAAAAAACAAACGCCGCATTAACGGCGACGATAAGGAGGATACGGCAGTCAACGCCGGATTCCGAGGCTCTAAACCCGGTCAGCGGAAGAAGCCGTTCAAAAGAACCACTCCGGGTCCGTCCAATTTGGACCGAATACTCGACCGCTTATGCCAGATACATGGCATCCCTGAAAAACCAGCTAATCACACTAATAGAGATTGCTGGGTGTTCAAGCAGGCAGGCAAGTTAATTGCCGAAAACAACGACAAGGGGTTGAACAGCGACGACGAGGAAGAGACCCGACCGCCGAACAATAGAGGACAGAAGGGTTTTCCCCCACAAGTGCGGATGGTGAACATGATTTACGCAACCCATATACCCAAGAGGGAGAGGAAACGCGCACTAAGGGACGTCTATGCGATGGAGCCAGTCGCCCCGAAGTTCAATCCATGGTCCTCTTGTCCGATCACTTTGGATCGAAGCGACCATCCGACCAGCATACGCCATGGCGGATTCGCCGCATTGGTTTTAGACCCAATCGTCGATGGATTTCACCTCACGAGAGTCCTGATGGACGGCGGCAGTAGCCTGAACCTGCTTTATCAGGATACAGTGCGCAAAATGGGCATAGACCCCTCAAGGATTAAACCTACAAAGACAACCTTTAAAGGTGTCATACCAGGAGTGGAAGCCAACTGTACAGGCTCAGTCACACTGGAAGTGGTCTTCGGATCCCCGGATAATTTCCAGAGCGAAGAGTTAATCTTCGACATAGTCCCGTTTCGCAGCGGCTATCGCGCTCTGCTCAGACGAACCGCGTTTGCAAAATTCAACGCGGTGCCGCATTATGCATACCTAAAGCTCAAGATGCCAGGCCCTCGCGGAGTCATCACGGTCAATGGGAATACGGAACGCTCCCTCCGAACGGAGGAACATACAGCGCCCGGAGCAATGTCAACCAAGACCACCTGGCGCGATCAGAGCACGCGTAGCAATGCGGCCCCAACCCTCGCCCGTGCATGATCGCAATAATAACACTCCGCGTACATCATTACGCTTTGAAGATACCATGGGCACAGGGGAAGGGGCACGATCGCAACGGACCCAGAGTGCGGTTCGACCACACCGGGGGCTCGCAAGTGTGCCCCCCTTTTTTTATTTTTTATTTCCCTTCTTTGTATACACAGGACTCCGTTAACCAGAGGCCCTGTCCGGCGATGAACCTGCCGAACTCATGATGCAACAGTCAGGGACGAAAGAAGGCTGCGACGAACACTCAGGTGGTCTCACTTACGAGCATTAAATTCGATTATATACACCAAGTCCGCAGCTCACCCCTGAAGGGGGACATGTTTACCTAGTCCAAATCCCTTGCTTACCGCACTATTTGTATCAATCCGCACTCATAGCAGATTTCCTTTAATAAATAATGCAGCACTTTTCGACTGCAATTACATCACCTTTTTATTTATATGTTCATTACATGACATCTTGCACCCGTATATTTTGGTACGGCCGAATACGCCAGGGGCTTCTGTTCCCCAAATTATGGTGTGATAAAGTCCGAACACTTTCATAAGTGCGGCACCCCGAACTTATAGCATTATATGAATCGGCTCCGAATCATGTCTTGGGTCAATAGTTGGGTTTGCCCGGCTCCCACGTTTTGGTGCCTTACGTTCCGTTCTGTCGGCTAAGGTGGCACTGGGAGAACCACTGCGATTGCGCCCCGGTTGAGCCGGGCGAGCGCCTTAGTGGAGAAAGCTAAAACTGACTGGCATGATAAGGCGAGAGACTGGTCGCTGTTCGAGAGGTTTTTTCAGGTCCTTAAAGACTCATGCCGCCTCGAGCGAAGTTCCGGACAATGTCCGACGAAGGCGTGGATAGCGCCCCGGATTCGGTCTTCCGAATACCAGGGGCTTCGCCGAAATTTAAAATTATAGAATTCTATGGCGAAGTGAGAGTGTTCAAGCATTATAAGTCCGGTTCCTTGTTCATTGTGTTGAGCGCCTCCCTAGATGGACCCAAAAATGGGAACAAGAGTGCTCAAGTTTATCCCGAACACCCCAGCACTCGTGGCTTGGGGGCTGAAGCCAACGACTTGCCATCTCTCCGATTTTATAAATGGCCGCACAGAAGGTAATATTTTAAATTAAACAAGTGTTGCTTAAACGCGCACATGAACAAAGTTTCAGCGCGCAGGATAATGCATAACGAGTTTACTCAAAGATTACATTTCGGGGGCACTCATCCGCAATATCGCGGGCTCCCTTCAGGACAGTTTTATAATACATCTCGGGCGTGCGATACTCCTTGCCCGGTGGCGGTGGGTCCGTGAGAAGCTTCTCCGCATCCAACTTGCCCCAATGCACCTTTGTGCGGGCAAGGGCCCGACGAGCACCTTCAATACAGGCGGAGAGCTTGATAACCTCCACCCAGGGGCACGCATCCACCAGCCGCCGCACAAGGCCGAAGTAGCTTCCAGGCATGGCCTGTCCAGGCCACAGCCGGACTATAAGGCCCTTCATGGCCTCCTCAGCTACCTTGTGGAGTTCGACCAGCTGCTTCAGCTAGTCGCTTGGGGGCACCGGATGGCCGGCCTCAGCGTACTGAGACCAGAAGACCTTCTCCATCGAGCTCCCCTCCTCGCCACGATAGAATGCGGCGGCATCGGACACACTACGCGGCAGATCTGCAAACGCCCCTGGAGAGCTCCGAACGCGGGTAAGTGTAAGGTAGTTTACATTAACATGCCTGCTTTGCATGAAAAATGCCTTACCCGCCGCTATCTTCTTTATATCCTCAACCTCCTGAAGGGCCTTATGGGCCTCGGCCTTGGCGGACTTGGCACTTTCGAGAGCCGAGGCAAGCTCGGACTCTCGAGTCTTGGAGTCACGCTCCAAACTCTCATGCCTCTCCATGAGAGCCTGGAGCTCTTGCCGTACTTCCGCCACCCGTGCCTCCTGCTTTTCTCGCTCTGCCCGTTCCGCGGCCTCACTGCGTTCGGCCGCGGACACGGCCTCCTTCAGGGCTGCCACCTCGTTCGTGGCCCCTGCAATACCCATATTATCCTTGTTAATTTTATTGCAACCAAAATCCTTTTCTGTAAGGTAACCATTCAAAGTGGTGTGACTCACCTTCTTTGTCCTCGAGCAGCTTCTTGGCATGGCCGAGCTCTTGCTCGGACCGCTCGAGATCCTTTTTCAGCACATCGACCTCCGCCGTTAGTGCGGCAGAGGTCAGCAGCGCAGCCTGCAAACCCATATTGACATATTTTAAGCAACCCTGCGTATATCTTGTTAGATCCTCAGTCCGGCTTTTTCTTTCCGAACACCGAACTGAGCATCAGGGGCTACTGTCTATGCGGTATTACATTACATTATTTTAATTTCTTACCTCAAAGCCTGTTAGAAGGCTGCTGCAGGCTTCGGTCAGCCCGCTTTTGGCGAGCTGAACCTTTTGAATCACCGCACTCATGATAGTGCGGTGTTCTTCCTCGATGGAAGCGCCTTTAAGCGCCTCCAACAAGTTATCCGGAGCCTCCGGTTGGACGGAGGCCGCCGGCGTCACGGTCTTGCCCTTCTTTCGAAGGGGCCGCTTGCCGGACTCTGGAACCACTACGGGTTCCGATGTAGAGTCCGGCGCAAAGTCCGGGAGGCTGCCTGACGGCGCCTCCGGAGCCTCCTCCTGATGGGTTCCTCTCTGGGATCCCACCTCGGCGTCCTCGTCGGCACGTGGGGTAGAGGCGGTCGGAAGTGAATCCACATCCGACGGGGCCAACGACCCGCTCGATGAGTCGGGGAGATCGTCATCGGCCGGACTACGGACAGAACGCGGCGTTAGAAGGACACTACGCGACATAAAATATATTGCATATCAAGGATCCGGATACTTACGATCTCGCCGGACGCCTGGCCCTTGGAGGCCACTCATCCTCGCCAACGCTGGTGTTGGCGAAACTGTCCGGGGGGATAGTTCTCCCCCTCTTGGACCCTTCGGCCTCCCCTATTGGGGAAGCCTTCCTCTTCTTCTCTCCCCCCTCCGGGAGAGAGTACTCCTCCTCCTCCTCGTCTTCAGGGAAGGAGTCCGCGTCGTCGTCAGACGCCTGATTGCGGGAACTCTTTCGAGTCCCCGCGGCCACCTTCTTGGCCTTCTTCTCCGGCACCACATGCGGTGCCGGAACCAGCAGCCCTGCTAAACGGGCGTCCACTGGGTCTTCTGGCATGGGAGCCGGGCTGATAAGCTTCCTGGCCTTCTCCATCCATTACTGTCAAAGGAAAGGAAGGGATGAAACCCTCTTATAATCAATTCGATTACTACAAAGTGTCCCGTAATGGGGTTGAATCACTTACCTCGTCAGTTGGATGCTGCGAGCTGAATCCGCGATCTTCCGTCGCGGATACGGGGGCTTCGGCGCCCTTAAACAGCACCCTCCAGGCGCCTTCGTATGTCGTATCGAAGAGCCCGCTCAGCGCCTGGTGCTGTTCCGGATTGAACTCCCACAGATTGAATGCCCGTTCTTGGCATGGGAATCCGGCGGATGAGCATGACTTGGACCACGTCGACGAGCCTGAGCTTATTGCTCACCAGCTTCTGGATGCAGGCTCGGAGTCCAGTCACCTCCTTCGGATCGCCCCACAGCAAGCCCTTCTCTTTCCAGGAGGTGAGCTGGGTGGGGACGCCAGATCTAAACTCGGGGGCCGCCGCCCATGTAGGCTTGCGCGGCTCGGTGATGTAGAACCACCCCGATTGCCACCCCTTGATGGAGTCCACGAAGGCCCCTTCGAGCCAAAGGACGTTGGGTAATTTACCCAACATGGCGCCTCCGCATTCCACTTGCATGCCCTTCACAACCTTTGGCTTGACGTTGAAGGTCTTGAGCCACAGGCCGAAGTGGGGCCGGATGCAGAGGAAGGCCTCGCACACGACGATGAACGCCGAGATGTTGAGGATGAAGTTCGGCGCTAGATCGTGGAAATCCAGGCCGTAATAGAACATGAGCCCCCGGACGAATGGATGGAGCGGAAAGCCCAGTCCGCGGAGGAAGTGGGGAAGGAAGACGACCCTCTCGTGAGGCCCAGGGGTGGGGATGAGCTGCCCCTCGTCGGGCAGCCGATGCGCGATATCGCCGGAGAGGTATCCGGCGCTGCGCAGCTTGGTGATGTGCTCCTCCTTAACGGTGGAGGCCAACCACTTGCCTCCCCCTCCGGACATATTCGGAGAAGGTCGAGGCGAGATGCGCGAGCTTGGGCTTTGGAGCTTGAGTGCGCGGAGATGTATAAGCAAATGAGGAAGAAGGCGTAGGTGAGAAGGTAAATCCTTATCCCTTATATATAGGCGGACGAAACTGTGCGTCCCCCACCGGCCTGGTAAAACTCACTTATCTCCCAAGCGCCACCATCAATGGCGCGGTTGGGTTACCCACGTCCGTATTGATGAAAATCCCGAAATAAGGGGAACACGATCTCTGCTTCGACAAGACGTGCCAAGGAAACCGCTTCGCTAAACGTGCTGAGGTGGTATAGTAAAAAATGATTCAAACAGTGGCTTGGTAGCGGTGTGATGTCACGCCGCATAATACGTCAGCAGATTGAACTAAGTGTACATTTTATTCTCTCTATGGTGGAATGTGGAATTTATTTTGCAGAGCCGGACACTATCCTGGTGTTCATGATCTTCTCTGGATTATTCAAGGGAGGAACCCGCCTTGCAATGCCGAACGTTAGGCGCGCCGGACTTATCGTCATTGAAGCCTGGTTCAGGGGCTACTGAGGGAGTCCTGGACTGGGGGGTGTCCGGACAGCCGGACTATCGTCGTCCGCCGGACTCCAAGACTACGAAGATACAAGATTGAAGACTCCGTCCCGTGTCCGGATGGGACTTTCCTTGGCCTGGAAGGCAAGCTTGGCGATACGGATATGTAGATCTCCTACCATTGTAACCGACTCTGTGTAACCCTAGCCCTCTCCGGTGTCTATATAAACCAGAGGGCTTTAGTCCGTAGGACAACATACATTACAACAATCATACCATAGGCTAGCTTCTAGGGTTTAGCCTCCTTGATCTCGTGGTAGATCCACTCTTGTACTACCCATATCATCAATATTAATCAAGCAGGACGTAGGGTTTTACCTCCATCGAGAGGGCCCGAACCTGGGTAAAAACATCGTGTCCCTCGTCTCCTGTTACCATCCGCCTAGACGCATAGTTCGGGACCCCCTACCCGAGATCCGCCGGTTTTGACACCGACAGGGAGCAAGAGAGGCAAGAGGAAACCATGTTGGGTAGCTTGGGATTTGATGACCGACCGAAAAGTTTGGGAGGACTTGGCTTTCGGGATATAGAAATCTTCAACTTGGCACTTTTGTCTCGGCAAATTTGGAGATTATTGAATGATCCCTCCTCTCTTAGTGCACAAATCCTTAAAGCATCATATTTTCCACAATGTACAGTCCTTGAAGCTCAACTAGGTCCACATCCTTCTCAGGTGTGGTGATCTATACTTGATGGGAGAGATATTATCACCCAAGGAGCTATCCGGCGTATTGGTGATGGAACTACCACGAACATATGGCAACATAGTTGGATCCCAAGGGACGGAATGATGAAGCCGGTAGCCTCCTTAGTTGCTGACCCACCGCAACTGGTTTCTGATCTGATCGACCACACTAGAGCTGCGTGGCGAGAGGACTTGCTTAGACAGGTGTTCATACCCATTGATGTGGAGGCAATCTTGCAAATACCGCTCTGTACACGGCTTGTGGACGATTTTTGGGCGTGGAATGATGATCCAAGGGGGCGTTTTTCTGTACGGTCAGCTTATAAGATGATTGTCAAGATCAAGATTGGGCGCGAGGCATGGCTGGAGGAAAGGGAGGATCCTTCCAACTCTGAACATGAGATGAGGGGGTGGAACTCGCTATGGAACATGTCAGTGCCACCGAAACTGCGCTTTTTTACTTGGCGATTGGCGCAACACTCACTCCCTACGGGAGATGTCCTAAACCATCGTCATATGGCCACTACGAGTGCTTGCTCCCTATGCGGAGGGCAGGATAGCTGGCGGCATTCTTTGCTGGAGTGTAATGTGTCTAGGTGTGTGTGGGCACTTTCAGAAGCCGAGATGGTCGAGCACATGTGGGCAACCTCAGAACCTGACGCACGGCTGTGGCTCTTTGCCATGAATGACTCTCTTCCACCGGAGCAATTTCAGTTGATGATTGTTACTTTATGGGCGACTTGGAGTGCAAGACGGAAAGCTATACATGAGGATATATACCAGACTCCGTTTGCCACTGACAACTTCATCAAAGCTTACTTATCAGACATAGAGTTTTTGAAGAAGAAGGAGGAAGCACATGGGATAGCAGTACCACGACCCCGTACGTGGATTCCACCACCAACAGATTACTACAAACTCAATGTGGACGCGGCCGTGTCACGCCCAGGTACGTTTGGCGCAGTTGGTGTGGTTTGCAGGGATGAGAGAGGTTTGTTCATGGGAGCGTCAGCTCTCGTTTTCAGAGGACTGCACAACCCCCAGGTGCTAGAAGCACTAGCTGTTCGGGAGGCATTAGCACTTTCAGAAGATCTCTATATCAACTATTTACTTGTTGCCTCCGATTGCAAGGTGGTGGTAGATGCAATCAGACAGGGAAGCTCAGCGGAATTTGGAGCCATTGTCGAGGAAATCAAGGCTAGAGCAACTACCTTTATTTCATGTTCGTTTACTCATGAGTATAGGACCTCCAATACGGAGGCCCATAATCTCGCAAAGCATGCGTTATCTTTATGGTTTGGCCGACACACTTGGCTAGGACAACCCGGCAATCTTCTTTTTGTACCTATGAACATTATGATTCAGTAATAAAGCTTTGTGAGATTCTCAAAAAAAAGCAGATTGTGGTTGTGGATCGGCGAACAGTTCTCTGCATCAAACGGTCCGCCGCACTCACTAGCCGCCTCGCGCACGGCGCACTATCCCCTGAGCACCACGAGAGTTCTCGGAGAAGAGAGGAGGAGCGGCGGCGTCAGGGCCGGAGATGTCGCTCTACAACTTCACGTACGTCCTCATCGGCGACTCAGGTCCGTTCCCGATCGGTCAATCCCCTCCTCTCGCTGCTAGTCCCGTCCGTGTAGTGGAGATCTAATTGGATGGTCCGACTGTTAGGATAAATCCGAGGACACCGTCGATCATCCGAGGATCAAGCAATCACACAAGCACGACACCGAGATTTGTTAACGAGGTTCACCGATATGGCTACATCCCCGGGGCCTGACTACGGGTGCTCCTCCCCGTGACACCGTCACAATACCGCACCCGGTCGCCCTGGACGCTGGCACATGCCGCCGGCTTCCCCTGCGTTTCGGTGCTATTATGTTGGCACAGGTTACATCGTGTGTCTACCCCCGCTATATATGAGAGGCCTAGGATACAAGTGTCCTACTAGGACACGACTCCACATCCTATGTAAACACAATACAACTACAAGTCCAACTGTAACCTACCTTGTACACTATATTCGACACAACTCTAACAAACTCCACCTTGGCGAATATTCTCCACCACCTTGAATTCGTCAATGCGTCAAACTTCCATGTACATTGGACTTGAGCTCATCCCATGAGAACCGCTGCTACTCCAAAGACTCCATATGACTCCACCTGCAACTTGTAGTCCCTTCTTTTCTTGACCACGGTCAACACTCGAGCAAAATTAAGTTCCTTGTTACTCTAGTTTGTGCTCCCAACTTCCAGAGTATCAGTCCAACGCCATCACACACCGATCACTGACCTGCGTGAAAGTGAACAACTCACATACTGGGTGCTACACATAAGAGTTACCTGAACTCAACATCACCGCTCCTTTTTTGACCGCCTGTCTGAAACTTGAAGAAATTTCACCATTGCTTGTTATCATCCCGAGTCAAATTCGCAGTTGTCTCACAACATGTATGACCACCAGAGCCCTGGTCCGTCTCCATGCTCCGTGCGCACCGCACGCCTCGCCGCTATTACCGCGTCGAGCCTCCGCTGTCCCGGTCGAGTCTCAAGGGTCGCGAAACCACATCACTCAACCCACATTGCAGAGTACCACCGATCATCACCGACCGATGCCGAGTTTCACGCTTCCATCAGACCACTGGGCTCCAGTCCAAATTGCATGTCGCTCGCTTTTCCTCCTTGCTGAATAGGCTTTGATTCCCTGTATCCTTACACCATAGCCTCTCAATCCAGCTCCACCTTCAACATGACTCCATGGTAGATGATCAGTCCACCCTCGCGCCCCGTCGACTTCAAACTCTGTGTGTACATCACCTTGAATCAACCCCGCGCCATAGTCTTGTCGAAGCCACACAAGCCCTCGGGGCCTGCGCCACGTGTTTCCACGCACAAAAGTCGGTCACCATCAGCATCACGCTCATATGTCGTCGTCGCCGATCCCACACCGTCTTCTGTACCAACCGACTCACGTCGATCCGTCAGACCATCTAGTCCAACCCAGCCGATCTCGTTCGACTGTACGACACGCTCGAGGCTCCCAAATCATTTTCCGCGAATTCTCATCCATCACATGATACTTCCATCTTAGCTGACATGACTTTCCGCAACGCCTTCAAACATCTCTGTTGTGCCAACAAATTTTTCATCTGTGTCTGTCGTAACCCAAGGTTTCCAGTTCCGTGAACTTCTCCACCTCAATCCTAGTACCCGTTGGCGCCATGGTTCTTTGTACGACTGACCCATGAAAAATTAACCAAGCTCTCCTCACGTAATGCCTAGGTACGCCAAGACGTACTCATAGCAAATTCCAATCAAGAATTAATCTTGGCCTTCACGTGGTAGTAGCTCCCTTAGCACCAATTCCAGTGCTGCTGTTGCTTTGCCCTGCCTCCTGCTATTCCAATGGATTGTATCGCTGGCTGAATTTTCCTTTTCGTTCAAAACGATCTGCTGCCTTGCCTCGCACACAAGAGGCCACTGCGGCCAGGGACTCGGTCCCTTTTTTTTTCCAAAACAGAATCTCGATCCTGCTCTTCCTTCAGCTCTGCACGTTCCAGCGCCACGCAATCTTACACCACAGACCAAGTTTAGTGCCCCACCTGACGTCCACCACGCGCCCACCCAGCTGTGACTGACCTGAACAGCCATCACGAGAGCCTGGCGCTACGTGTTACGCCGCAGCCGCCGCACTGCCGTGTAATCTGATCCGATCTCGCCGAGTTGCGTACTTGCGCCTATGCAGCCAGAAGGTGTTTTCGATTGCTATTACGCCCATTCCGAATAGATCTCATTGCCACCGTTCCGATCCGCCGAGAGCTACGCCGGTACGCGTGCTACTCGCTGCTTCGATTTAATCCCACAGCTTGCTTCCGATCAGTTTCAACTCCACAATTACGATCTCATTATTGCGCTTCCTCCAGATCAACCATCCACGACCTCCGAACAATCTAGATCATGATACCACTTGTTAGGATAAATTCGAGGACACCATCGATCATCCGAGGATCAAGCAATCACACAAGCACGACACCGAGATTTGTTAACGAGGTTCACCGATATGGCTACATCCCCGGGGCCTGACTACGGATGCTCCTCCCCGTGACACCGTCACAATACCGCACCCGGTCGCCCTGGACGTCGGCACATGCCGCCGGCTTCCCCTGCGTTTCGGTGCTATTATGTTGGCACAGGTTACATCGTGTGTCTACCCCGCTATATATGAGAGGCCTAGGATACAAGTGTCCTACTAGGACACGACTCCACATCCTATGTAAACACAATATAACTACAAGTCCAACTGTAACCTACCTTGTACACTATATTCGACACAACTCTAACACCGACGACCTACTGCAGGTGTCGGCAAGACATGTCTGTCTGTTGGTGCAGTTCCTCCACAAGGAGTTCCACCCCGTCCTTGATTTCAACATTGACACCGAGTGCGGGGACAAGATGATCACCATCGACAACAAGCCCGCCAAGCTCCTGATTTGGGACACGGTAGTCTCTTCTCCACCCAGATCCACCATAGAAATTACTGCCAGCTGCGTATGAAACTATTAGTGTTGCCCAACCCTGCTTCGAAATTGGACGTGACATCTCTTCTATTCCCTCCGTTTCAAATTATTTGTCGCTGAAATGGATGTATCTAAAACTAAAATACATCTAAATACATCCATACGTGCGACAAGTAATTCGGAACGGAGGGAGTAGATAGCACAGTGTTAATTTTGAGTTCAACAAGTTTGTCATGCCGTAAGTCCTAGTGTCACGCTCAGTTATCGGGGAAAATAACACATCTTGTGCTGTCTGTGTTAACATTATAGCCAGGCCGAAGTGCATTCAGATCGTTAACTACACCACTATAGGACGAGGCTGTCGGTGCTCTCTTGGTTTATGACATCACCAGGTACCTCCCACTCCCAGAGACAATGGAAGCTGCCCTGTTCACTCAAGTGCATGGCTGCCTGAACTTTAATTATCCTGCTGTTTGTGTCATAATCAATGATGACATTCACGAGGGAGACTTTTAACCATCTCACCAACTGGCTACAAGATGCAAGGAAATATGCACACTCTGGCATGACAATAATGCTGATAGGGAACAAATGTGATCTATCGCACAGCCGTGCTGTGAGCTATGGTCTGCAAAGGACCATGGTCTGCTCTTCATGGAGGCATCTGCAAAAACTGCACAGAATGTTGTCGAGGTAATGCTTGTTTAATTCTTGGTGCATCTCTGCGCAACTAAGGCCTCTCTGTTGTTGATCATTTTCTTTTTTTCGAGTCGTTTATTGATCATTTTCTCATGTTGTTTAATGCAGGGTTTCCTTCAGACTGCTGTAGCAATATACAAGAAAATTCAGGATCCTTCATCCGCTCTATATAATTAGGTAATGTTTTACAGTTCAGTCATAATACTTATGTAGCTGTCCATTTTTAATAAAAAGTTCTACCACCTAAGTTTCTCTGGGATGAAGCAGAAACGCCTTTCGACTGATTCAAGACTCTTATATGATCCTTAGGTTACGTTATTTAATATTGCACGATCTCAGTCCAGTTTCTGATGTATGTTTTACTACGGTACAAAATGTGGATGGGAGTGTTACGTGATCCTTAGGTTACGATTCCAGTCCAGTTTCTGATGTATGTTTTGCTACAGTATAAAATGTGGATGGGTGCCTTCCAACTTACAGTGTATAGCATATGCCTTCCAGCCCTTCCCGTTGCCTCCCCATGTTACAGAAAGCCGGACAGCTACTCTGACAGCCTTTGCATAGACACCAAGAATTGTCAAGCATGAAAATGGCGATGTTGCATACATTTGTCTATATTTTTATGGAACGAAGAGACTTATTTCTTGATTGATGCTGGAAAAAGGAAATTTGCTACTTCCATTATTAATAGAGCCACAAAGGAAGTTGGGCATCTAGTTCGCAGAATTCTGAAAACATAGGAATTGGGAAAACACATAATAAGATATAAATGCATGTGCTAGACTGCTGGTCAAAGAACTTGAAAACTAAAGAATAGCTTTCTCCTGTCTCCGTTCTCCATTCATCAACAACTTCATCTCCGGTCTCCGTTCCTCGGCCTCGGCTTTTGCTCCACCACCACCTCCGCCGCCGCCTCCCCCTGAGCCGGATTTGCTTTCTCCTTTTTAGCTTTATTTGGGGCTTGTCTCGCTGTGCCCCCAGCATGACTTTATGACTTGTTGACACTATGTATTGACTGGTTGGATGCTTGGTCCATTGCTTTATAATATAAGGCGGGCGAAACCCTTTTTCGTAATAAAACTAAAGAATAGTTTATACAAGTTTAAATGCTTGGTTCACATGTATAGAGAAGCAGCACAATCAAACGATATGATTTTTTTTGGGATTATATTACGGAACTAAGTACTTGGTCTCATACTATTCTGTCTAAGAAATCTAAAAAAGGTCTAAGTGAATTATAAATTTATGTGTTCTTTAACTGAGATTGGCATAAATTTTCTCCTCCATTTCTTAAAGCAAAATGGAACAGTTTAATGAAAGGAAATTTTCTGATGTTTATGATTTCCCCCACTTATGACTAGGAGGTCCAAGCGGAAGCGCAGCAATGCTATAATAACAGCGAACACGGTTCCCCTACTCAGACCCTATTCATTCAACATGTGTTTGCGTGATGAACTGTTACATAAAAACAGTTCTTTTTATTTTCTTTGATAAAAACAGTTCTCTTGGTGATCTCATTGGAGTGTTATCAACCCTAAGATGAAATGTTCTGTTTTTCTTATTTTTGCAGGTTAGCTGATTCAAAGTTGGAATGTGTGATTAAGTAAGAATGTGTGATTTGATGTTCCTCGTGTCCTTTTCATTTAAAGTTTTTAACCACCTAATCAGCTAATAATATGATTGCTAAGTCTTTAGGATATTTCTCAAGGCTCGTCTTAACTCCTTCAGCAAAGCAATCATATTAACCTTGCATTTTGATTAAGCTGATTGCTGATTTGAGTATGTGTGATTTTCTTTAGTATGTGTGATTAAGTAAGAATGTGTGATTTGATGTTCCTCGTGTCCTTTTCATTTAAAGTTTTTAACCACCTAATCAGCTAATAATATGATTGCTAAGTCTTTAGGATATTTCTCAAGGCTCGTCTTAACTCCTTCAGCAAAGCAATCATATTAACCTTGCATTTTGATTAAGCTGATTGCTGATTTGAGTATGTGTGATTTTCTTTAGTATGTGTGATTAAGTAAGAATGTGTGATTTGATGTTCCTCGTGTCCTTTTCATTTAAAGTTTTTAACCACCTAATCAGCTAATAATATGATTGCTAAGTCTTTAGGATATTTCTCAAGGCTCGTCTTAACTCCTTCAGCAAAGCAATCATATTAACCTTGCATTTTGATTAAGCTGATTGCTGAGTTAAATTCCTATAAAACCTACACCGGATGAACGAGTACTTTGTTTGCAATTTGCATTGTCTTAGAGGAACCTAGGTGTCTTCTACGATGATATGGGTATGTATGCCATGGGGTCAAATTTGTGCACTTTGTTCTTTTGTATCCAGAAGGAATGTGCACTTATCGCGGTAGCGCTCCTTGCGACCCCGCGAATTCCTCCCTGGCACCTTCTCTTCTTTCACACCAGCTGGAGCAAAACTTCATTGTAGGTGTGAGTATGTCAAACTCCTATGTTGACTTCACCACTAGTAAGTAGTAACCGCTTCCACGGTGAAGTGGGGCAATGATTCAGCAATTGGGGATTGTGAGCGCCCATGCTATACATAGCTTACTACGAGATGAAACTCGCGCTCACCTAGAAAGATTTTTGAAAATATGTCGGCCCAATAACTGGTACTGAGCAGTTTTGGGAAGCTTCTGAGGACTGGTCCGCGGAACCTTCTGTCTGTTTTTGAACAGTTTTGGGAAGTTTCTACAAGGTTTTTTTTTCATTTTTTTACTGTGTTTTCCTCTATCGGCTTTTCTTATGCCTTTTTATGTTTGGTTTTTCCCTTTTCTTTCTTTTTTTTCAAAATTTGTGTTCAATTCACATTTTGAATAATTTTTACATGCACGTTGAACATCTTCTAATAAATGTTGAACATTTTATCCAAATACATGTTGAGCATTTGCAAAATGCACATTGAACATTTTTTTAATATAATGTTATTTTCCAAAAATTTATGAACAGATTTTCAAATGCAAATATTTGTGAAGTGTTAGAATTTATTTATTTTCTGAATCGCAAGAGCATTTTTTATGTAGTACGAACATTTTTTAATATACTGTTATTTTCCAAAATTTCATGAACAGTTTTCCAAATTATGCAAATATTTGTGAAGTGTTAGAATTTAATTTTTTCTGAATCGAAAGAGCATTTTTTATGTATTATGAACATTTGGTAAGATTGAGCGGATGTTTTTTTTACTTTTCATGAACATCTGTTAAAATATCATGAAACAAAATTTTAAATGCATAATGATTTTTCAGTGTCACGAAAAAATTCTTGTATGTTATGGACATTTTAACACTTTTTAAATATCATAAACATCTTTTTTGAATGGTAAGAATATTTTCTAAAATTTTCGTTAGCAATTGTTTTCAATACACCAACATTTTTCAAAGTGAAAGTTTTTTTAAAAAATAGTGCATTACGTTTTATAATATATGTATTTAAAATATTCCGAAATATGGACAAAAGTAAAAACCGAATGAATGGTCTAAGAAACGTGATACTGTCCCAGGCCACTAGTTTGTCGCTTCAGGCGAAGCTAAGCTGGGTCTCCCACGAAACCCCTATTTGGCGCCCCTGGCGTCAAAATGGCACACAGTGCACAGGCTTGTTCCCTTCGCTAAGTTTCATGGGGTGGCCCATCGACGCATGTTTTCTGAAAACTCCTAACCGGTTTTGGGAACTTTCTAGAAGCTTTTTGTTTCTGGGTTTTTCACTTGTTTTTGTCCGATTTCCTTTTTTTCACTTGTTTTTTTCATATGACTGAACTTTTTTCAAATTCGTTTTTCTTGTAAAATATGTGCACCTTTCACAAAGTCATGAAAAAATTTCAAATTCATGATTTTTTCACATTTTGTGAACTTTTTCCTAATTTTGTGAACTTTTTTCAAGTTTATTTTAAATTTTTTTGACTTTTCATAGTTTCATGAAGTTTTTCAAATTCGCAAACTTTTTGAAATTTCGAGAACTTCTCCAAATTCCGGAAAGTTTCTCTTGGTCTATTACATCACTGGGTACTTGCCAGGGACAATGAAAGTTGCCCTATTCGAACAAGTGCATTGCTGCCTAAACTTTAATTACCCCCACGAGAGGGACACGGTACTCTTGCCTCTTCTCTGATCCACTGTAGCAACTACTGGAACCTGCATATGTTACTGAATTATTGTGTCCCAATTGGAAGCGAAATATGACGTACTAGATTATGGGTCCACCGTTGGTAATTGAGGCCTATACGAGTTTCTCTTTCTGAATTATTAGTAGCTCTCGTGAGATATCAGAGTCTGAATTTTGAGTTCCACAAGGTTCAGTTGTCATGCCATAAACCCTAGTGTCATGTTCAGTTGCCGGGACAAATAATCCATATTGTGCGGTATGTGTTAACATTACAGCCAGGACGAAATGAATTCAGATCGTTGACTACACCATTCTACAACCAGGCTGTCGGTGCTCTCTTGGTTTATGACATCACCAGGTACTTGCCCGGCGCAACAAATGCTGGCCTGTTCGATGAAGTGCATGGTTTCCTGAACTTTAATTATCGTGGTGTTTGTGCCGTGAGCTACGAGCGAGGAAGGCGAGCGGTTCGCAAAGGACCATGGTCTGCTCTTCATGGAGACATCTGCAAAAACTGCACAGAATTATTCTTCGTGCATCTCTGCACAACTAAGGCCTCTCTGTTGTCGATCAATTTCTCACGCTGTTTGAAAATGCAGGGCTTCCTTCAGACCGTTCGAGCAATATACAAGAAAATTCAGGATCCTTCCTCCGATCTATATAATTAGGTAATGTTTTACATTTCGGTCATAATACTTATGTAGCTGTACATTTTTAATGACGTGGTCTAACACATGAGTTTCTTTTGATGCTGGAAAACAACATTTACTAATTAGAGCCATCGAGGAAGTTGGACCTCTGGTTCGCAGAATTCTGAAAAACATAGGATCAAGGAAACACATAATAAGATGATAGAAATGCATTTCCTTGACCGGTGGTCATAAAATTGGAAACCGCACAAGAATTTTATAAAAATTGACTGGTGTTTGCTTCACAAGTACTCCCTCCGTTCGGAATTACTTGTCGTAGAAATGGATGTATCTAGATGTATTTTAGTTCTAAATACGTCCATTTTCGAGACAAGTAATTCCGAACGGAGGGAGTATAGAAAAACAGCGCAGTGAAAACCACATTTTAATAATAGTGAATGTCATTTTCCAACCTAGACGTATTTGCTATTTGTAAGTTCCCTGGAATCAGAATTTGTGTATGTTGATTCAGTGGGGAAGAAGAGGAAGCGCTAGCGGGGCTCGGAGGCCGACAGGGGGCGACGCGGTTTGCCGCGACATCCCGGTGAGGCCTAGCTAGAACTTCCCTGAAGGCAGGGACGTTGTGGTATAGTGAGACGTTACCGGCGGAGGCGGGGTAGCAGACTGATATGTGTAAAACATATGTTTTGGGAAACTGATCTACACCCTAAACGGGGTGTGGCTATCTTATTATATAGAGGTACCAAAGGGTACAATACAAGGTGTATACAAAGTCTAAATATATACAGTCTAACACCCTTACTCAATCTTAACTATGGCCTAAAGTACAGAGCAAGTTAAGATTGCGCCTACAGCCTACAAACTGTGGTTGTGGAAGAGGCTTCGTGAAGATGTCAACAAGTTGGTCTTTTGATGAGATGAACTTGATGTAGAGTAGCTTCTGTGCAATGCATTCCCGAACAAAGTGATAGTCAACCTCGATGTGTTTCATCCGAGCATGGAACACCGGATTAGATGAAAGATATGTAGCACCGATGTTGTCACACCAAAGAACTGGAGGATGAGCTGGAGAGACTCTTAACTCTCTCAATAGGGATTATACCCATATGATCTCAGTAGTCGCATCAGCAACTGCCTTGTACTCAGCTTCAGTACTGTTATGAGACATTGTAGCTTGCTTGCGAGCATTCCAGGCGATCAAGTTAGGACCAAGGAATACTGCATAACCCCCCGTGGATCGCCTGTCGTCAGGACTACCAGCCCAATCTGCATTTGAAAAAGCTGAGAGCTCACAAGAAGGTGCAGGCTGAAGAAGCAAACCATAGGAGGCAGTGATAAAGATATAACGCAGAATATGCTTCACAGCTGACCAATGAGATGTCCTGGGTGCATGGAGATATTGACGCACACGGTTGACTGCATAAGAGACATCTGGTCTGGTGATAGTAAGATATTGCAGACCACCAACGAGACTGCGGTACTCAGTAGCATCATCAGGTGAAAGAGGGTCTCCATCAAGAGCAGACAACCGATCAGTTGCAGACATCGGAGTGATAGCATGTTTGCATTTCAGCATTCCAGCACGACGCAACAAATCCAAAGAATACTTCTTCTGAGTAAGAGTCAACCCAGCAGAACACAGTGAGACCTGCAGACCAAGGAAGAAGTGCAAAGCACCTAAATCCTTGACAGCAAAAACACCACTCCAGTCACAAGACGATCAGCAGCAGCGTATGAGGAACTGATGAGGATGATATGATCAACATAAACCAGTAGATACACCGTAACCTCAGGACGCTGAAGAAGAAACAGGGACGTGTCAGCAGTGGAAGGAATAAACCCAAGATCCCGGAGAACAGAGCCGAGGCGTGCATGCCATGCACGAGGAGCCTGTTTAAGTCCATATAGTGCCTTAACAAGACGACAGAGATGATGAGGACGTGCAGGATCAACAAAACCCGGTGGCTGATGCATATAAACCTCCTCCTCCAGGATACCATGTAGGAAAGTGTTCTGCACATCGAGCTGACAAAGGAACCACCCTCGAGTAACAGCAAGAGATAGCAGCAAACGAATGGTAGTAGGCTTGATAACTGGACTAAACATGTCTTCATAATCAAGACTGTACCTCTGTTTGAAGCCCTTGGCAACTATCCGTGCCTTGTAGCGTTCAATAGAACCGTCAGCATGTCTCTTGACTTTAAAGACCCACTTGGAATCAATGACGTTGACGCCAGATACTGGATGAACAAGTTGCCAAGTGTCATTCTTCAGTAAAGCCTGAAACTCCTGTTCCATCGTAGCACGCCAGTGAGGAATGCCCAGTGCAGCCTGAAAATGACGAGGCTCGGCAGTGGGATTGGCAGCAGTATGAGCCATGCAAGCAGCGAGCCATGCAACAGTCCCATCTTTGCGTTCCTTTGGACGAAAAATACCAGATTGGCTGCGTGTTCAAGGACGAAGGGCAACTGTGGCAGGCTGTGCTGGCAACACTGAGCTTGGCGCAGGCGACGGCGGCGACAGAGGCGAAGCCAAGTCACCTGGAGAGCTTGCACCAGAGTTCCCTGGCGTCGGGGAGGCAGGCGGCGTAAGGCCCGATGAGGCCGGCCCACTGGGAGCCGAGGCTGGGCCTGTCGATGCAGGCGAACCAGCCTCTGGGCCGGGCAAGGTGGCAACCGGCCCAGGCGAAGCGACCACCAGGTCGGGCGAGGCCAGCGTCGGGCTGGGCGATCGAGGCCGGCGCCTGCAGGGCAGCTGCGGGTGCAGCCTCCACGGGCATATCAACAGTGGGCTGACGAGCGCCACCCGTCATGTATGGCCCATGCACGGGATCGACGTCCCGATCCTGAGCTTCGTCAATCCCCTGTTCATCGAGGAGCTCAAGGCGAGCACCGCGTCCAATACCTGCAGCATGATTAGGAAGCAACACAGGAGCATTTACAACATCCACAAATTGATCAGGCGAAGGTATGGCTGAGTGAACAGGTGGCGTTGGAGTGGTAGAGTCGTTCGGAAGTGCGTGAAAGGGGAACACATTCTCATCAAACACAACGTCACGAGATATGTAGACGCGATTTGTGGGAATATGTAGGCACTTGTACCCTTTGTGAAGGGAACTATACCCAAGGAAAACACACTTTTTAGACCGAAACTCCAGCTTACGCTTGTTATACGGACGCAGGTGAGGCCAACATGCACACCCAAACACTTTGAGGAAAGTGTAATCTGGGATGTCATTGAGCAAGAGTTCAAGCGGGGTTTTCATTTTCAAAAGTCGTGAGGGAAGCCTATTTATCAAAAAATAGGCGGTGGAAAAAGCATCACTCCAAAACCGAAACGGAATGGAGGCATGAGCTAGCAAGGTAAGGCCATTTTTCTACAAGATGACGATGCTTACGTTCAGCGGTTCCATTCTGCTGATGTGTATGAGGACAAGACACACGGTGCGAAATCCCAAGTTTGTTAAAAAAACGAATTGAGGTTGTGATATTCACCCCCCCCCCCCCAGTCGGATTGAACATGAATAATTTTCTACTTAAGGAGACACTCAACGTGTACATGAAACTGAATGAAAACATCGAATACATCAGACTTTCCCTTAATAAGATACAGCCAAGTAAAGCGACTATAAGCATCAATAAAGCTGACATAATAATTGTGGCCACTAACAGACGTTTGGGCATGACCCATACATCAGAAAGCACAAGCTCGAGAGGATGTTTCACAACACGACTAGACTCTGAAAACGGAAGTTGGTGACTCTTGCCCTACTGACAGGCATCACAGATAGTTTCAGCAGTTTTATTGGACACAACTGGTAGTTCATGACGATGCAACACATGACAAACTATAGGAGCAGCATGGTGACCAAGGCGCGCATGCCAGTGCATAGGCGACACATGAACACCGTTGAACGCCTGAGGAGAAAACTGCGTAGGAGGTGTGGGCAGCGCGTCAAGTGCATACAGGCCATGGCGAAGACGACCGCTAAGCAGAATAGCCCTCGTGTCCTGATCCTTGGTAAAGAAACGAAAAGGATGAAACTCAGCAATGACATTATTATCATGAGTAAGTTGAGGAATAGACAACAAACTACGCGTAGCAGAGGGAACTCGAAGAACATTGGAAAGATGCAGTTTTCGAAAGTTGTGTGCAAGAAGTGAGGCCTGACCAACATGGGAGATGCGCATACCTGCTCCATTGGCGGTGTGCACCTGATCATGACCACGGTATGGTTCCTGAGTGGAGAGCTTGCCCATCTCGCTGGTGAGGTGGTTTGTAGCTCCCGTGTCCATATACCACGTAGGATCAATGGAGTAGGACGGAATGCGCCCGTGCTCATGACTCATCACCGCATGGGCAGCCTGCTTATCATTCCCTTTGCCATTGTTGCCCAGGCCAAGGATATCTTGCTTGAAGCATCGATGACAGTGGGAGGCAATGTGGCGCTCAATACCACACAGCTGGCAGGCCTGCTGAGCGCCGCAGCAGGGATGGCAAGCAAGCGGCCGACTGCCGCCGGTGATGGATGGCGCGGCACCCCGCGGAGCCTGCTGAGATGAGGCCGCCATTTTTCCACCAAGCGGCGACGGCTTCTGGGGTTTGCCGCGGGTCGCGGCGTTGGCGGAGACAAAATTCAGGGCCTCGGGACCATGGACATTCTCGATGATATTATCATAGTCGTCATGAAGGCCGTTGAGCACGTGAGTGGTGAAGTCTTCATCACCAAGCGGCTGACGGATTGAGGCCAAAGTGTCGGTGAAACCATGCATTTTGTTGAAGTAGTCCGTGATGTTGAGGCAGTCAAGCTTGGTCTCCCCCAACTCGATGCGTATAGAGTGAGCACGCGCCTGAGATTGAGAGGCGAAGCTGCTGTGAAGCGCCTACCAAGCATCCCGAGACGTCGCGGCGAAGATGACCAGTGGCGACACGCTCGGAGTGAGCGACTACTGGATGGTGGAGAGGATTGCCTGATCCTGGGCCACCCACATGTGATAAGCCGGATGATACGGCGACGGGCATGGGATGGAGCCATCAACATAACCCTCCAAGTAGCGGCTTCGGAGAAGAGGCAGCAACTGAGCCCGCCACGACAAGTAATTGTCCGGCGTGAGCTTCATCGGAAGGAGGTGCGAGAAGTATAATGGCGATGGTGCCGCAGCATGATCCGCATGAGCCTATGTCGGTGGCGCGTAGAGACCCATCGATGGATCCATCTCCGGGCGTGGGGTGATCGCCAAAGGTGCACCATAGCCAGGCACAACACCAACGTACGACGACGACGGGTAGGCGCCAGGAGCAGCTAGGGCATCACCGGTAGTCGCGGCCGGGTTCCCAGGTGACGTAGGAGGCGCAGCCCCGTAGGGCAGTGAAGGCGGCGGCGCCGCATAGGTTTGAGGGTAGAACGGCACCGCGTAGGGCTGCGAGGGCGGCGCGTCGTAGAGAGGTGCCAGCCGGGCAGACGGCGGCGGTGGCATGGCGCCATAGGCCGATTCAGGGGCGCCATACCACAGAGCACCGTAGGCCGACGCTGAGACGCCGTACGGGTGCGAAGCGCCATAGATCGATGCAGGAACGACACCATATGCGAGCGCAGGACCACGTTAGGGCGGTGGCGCAACGTCATTGGTCAAGGAAGACGGGCCGCCGGAGGAGACCGGTGGAGGCATATTGCCCTGCCCACCCGATCCGATCTGGGAACCCGGAAGGGCACCGGGGGGCTGAGTGTGCCACTAGCTGGCCGCAACTAGGGGTCGAGAGGCAAGGAAGGGTGATGAGGGGGCGACGGCAGAGGCCGGCCCAGCGACAGCGGCGGCTGCGGGAGCTGGCACAATGGCGGCGACAGGGGCAGCGGAAGACATCAAAACCTTAATCTGGTGCCATGTAAAACGTATGTTTTGAGAAACTGCTCGACACCCTAAATAGGGTGTGGCTATCTCATTATATAAAGGTACCAAAGGGTACAATACAAGGTGTATACAAAGTCTACATATATACATTCTAACAATATGTGCAGGTGGGGATGTTGCCTCTAGGGGGGGCTTTTCACTGTGATCGCCGCTCAGATTAGATAGAGACCTCGTTGGAGGCGTGGAGGGGGAGCGGCAGTGAGCCAGAGTGTCGCAGCGCCAGAGGCAAGGTCGTGACAGGCGAAGTGTGCTCTGGAGGCAGTCCGGAGTGTTGGAAGATCCGATGGACGAAGAAGTTAGGCTAGAGGAGGAAGAAGGGTCCCAACCGTGGTGTTTCAATCGAACGGACGGGGAAAATTGACTTACAGTGCAAAAAGGTAGGTGTCTTACATACGGCCAACCCTGTGTTCTTTCAACATGTGTTTCCTGATAATAAACTGTTACATAAAAATTGTTCTTCTTCATATACAAAGCAACAACCAAGCAAAATACACAGTTAAACGAAACAAGATGGTGAGGTAACCCTCATACAACATCGATCCCATGATAATCGGACCACACAGAACAAACACGACTGCGCCACTGAAAAATAGCAAACAAAGAATTGAGTACAGCACCATGCTACACCATATAACACCTAAGCTCCACGGCAACGCCCCCGCGAGGAAGAACGGCACTAAGCGTTGTCCTTGCCGAGTCCACATTGGAGAAAGATTTTCATTCGGAACCCGGACACTGAGAGGAACACCACGACGACGTCTTCAAGAAGAGAGCGGTGCCCGAGAGCGTCGTCATCGTCGGCGACAAAGTGTAGAGTTTTCAATCGGTAGCTCCCCGTGCCACCACGAGGTCTTCAGGACAAGCGCAGCGAGCCAAGATCTCCAGTTTTGAATTAGGGCGACGCTACTATCAGAGAGAGAGAACGCGCCCGAGCCACCTGTCGCTCTACCTCTTGCCGTCCACACGACCAAGACGAAAAGCCACCACCACCTCCCTGGTGACCGTCAGAGAGCCCACCATGCGGACCGCCATCCGGAGTCGCCACCCCGGCATCCATGTCCGAGACACCACCAACCGCCCACATCACGGTGCACCCACCATGGTAGGAGTACAAGGCATCTCCTTTCACTCCTAGCCCGGCATCAGACACGGAGTCGGGTCGCGGCTCCTTCATGGGAGGAGGTGCCCACGCCTGCGTCTCTAGCCAGTCCCGGTGAATTGAAGAGACACGACCCTGCTGTGACTACCGACAACCGTCGCCAAGCACTCTCACACGATGCCATGTCCGTTGCCAACGACGCCAATCTGCCCGACAGAACAGCGGAGTCCCGACCACCACCATCAAATACTGCACCCACAAGGAGTGAGACTCATCGCCCGTGGGCACCATCCGGACGAAGCCCACCATTGCCTACCTGGGGCGAAAGCTCCGACCCGTCTCAGGCCTCGGTCTGGTCCACCTGAGCACGAGCCCCTAGTCTCGGCCATCTCTGTCACGGGAGCTCGCGCCGCCGGCCCGAACCCAGGAGAAGGGATGAGCCACCACCACCCGCACCCCGTTGCTGCATGCCAACCACCACCTCGGCCACATCAACGACCCGTGCGACAACCTACAAACACCCTGTCCTCCATGCCGCCGCAAGATCACTTGGCCACCACCTACCCGAGGAGAAAAGCTTCTCCAACCTTCCGCCAGAGCCCACTTCAACATGGATGGAGGAAGCTCACCACCGAGCCTTCCAGCCATTCTGCAATACCCACGGCGGGTTGCCGACGACATCAAGCGACCGAGTGTCAACACTTGCGCAGGGGGCAGCCAAGCACAACGCGAGGACCCACCCCCTGTTGCCGAGCAGCCACCGCAACCGCCAGATCTGGCGCATCCAGGTTCAGGCGGAGCTCCAGCTGCAATGATGCCACAACAACAGCAGCAACAGCCGCCTTCCGCCGGACGCACACCATCGCCACCAGCCCCGTCAACGCCCATCCATCGAAGCCACCACACCATCCACAACCGAGCTATGGACCCGACGCAGCAAAGATGACAACGTGGGTGCCGCCAGGCACCCATAACCCCCACGCAGTCGTGGGAGCGACGGGGGGCGAGGGGGTTCTCATGACGCTGCCCCTTGCTTCATTAGAGGCCTTGGCGCCCCGTTTTTCCTTGGTAGTTATCGTGGTTAACGTAATGTTGTGCAAAAGAAACAAACATGTTGTGCCACACTTTTTTTAAGACAAACATGTTGTGCCACATACCATGCGTGTAATGCTGGGCATACGAACGGCCTTTTGGCCCGCTCATGGACCGGCCCTGCCCAGATCGAATTGCATAGGACCGACAAAAAAACAGTCAATCCGGTCTAAAAAATAGGCCCGAAAACAAAGAAATCCCTATTCGTCGCATTGTGAGACAAACTGTCGAGCTTTCGCACAGGAGGGGAGCCGAGCGAACCGGGGATGGGCCAGCCCATTTTTGCATGGAGCAGGATCCGGTTTTGGGAACCTTCTGGAAGGTTCCTTGTCGGTTTATACCAGTGTTGCGAACCTTCCAGAAGGTTGGACTGATTTTTTTTCTTCTCGTTTTTTATTTCGTTTTTTCTTTATTTTTCTTTTTCTTTTCATTTTTATAAAATGTCCATGAATTCAATTTCTATTGTTCAAAATTGCAAAAATTGTAAACATTTTCATATAACTGTCTCAGAATTTCAAAAAATGTTCTATTTTTTTCATAGAATTAAAAATTGTTCGCGTTTTCTGAAAATGTTCAGTTATTTCATTTAAGGTTCCCGTTTTTCAAATATGTTCATAAATTCAAAAGGTATTTGCATTTTTAAAAATGTTCAATACTTTCCAAAATGTTCTAATTTTTTAAAATAATTCTATCTTTTAAAAAATAATCCTGTTTTCAAATTTCATCCTAGATGCAAAATTTGGTCACGTTTTATAAAGATGTTAGTGTTTTTCAAACATTTTTCAAAATTATAAATTGTTCCCATTTTTGAAAAAAATTGTAAATTTGAAAAAGTAATTGCGTTTTCCAAAAATGTTCGTATTTAAAAAAAACAGAACTATAAAAATCCAAATTAAAAGAAATTCATAGATTCAAAGACTGTTAGCGTTTTCCTTAAATGTCTGTGTTTTGCAAATAATTTGCAAAATTCCAGAAATGTTCCCATTTTTAAAATTTGTTCATAAATGAAAAGGTGTTTATGTTTTTGAAATATGTTCATGTTTTTAAAAAAATTCAGGAACTTAAAATATGTTCTTGTTTTCTAATTTTATTCACAATTAAAAAAAATGGTTTTTACATTTTAAAAAAATTTAACATTCTGCTCATGTTCTTTAGAAAAAATTTGGATTTTCAAAAATACTAGCCTTTGAAAAAATTATTCAGATTTTTCCAAGAAATGTCGAAAATTCGGATCATCCAAGAAATTTAGTTCTTAAAGTTCACGTTGTATATTTGTCTTATACAGTTGTCATGTCAACTGGTTATCTCTACCCGCACATACTCATCTGGTCTGGAGTTGGATTCCTGTTGGAGGAACTCTTTTTTTTTGGAAGATATATAATATATAGGAGCTCGCCGAAAACCAGACTGGACTGATCTTGTTTTGGGCCAATCCGCTCGGTCGGACGGACACATTTTTTTCTTGCATTTTTTAAATAATATGGACGAGGCCTAGCCCATCCCAGACTCATGTTTATGACCTAGCCCATCTTATGTTGCATTTGCACGCACTCACTAGGTCACGATTTGTCTCAAAAAAAAAACTAGGTCAAGATTCACTTCCCAAAAAAAGCACTTTGTCTCCTCATTGTCGGCGCCGCCATCGGCTTCTCCCGCATCCATGCCAGCCACCCGAGCACGCACGCACGACACAACCCCTTGCCAACGCAGTCATCAGCCTCGTCGCGACAAACCACCGTGTCCACGAGCTCCACCACCTTGAGATCTCCTTCCCCGTGCAAGGAATCTGTCGGATTCGCCCCGAAGTCGTCGCCATGTTCCTCCATCCCTGATTCCGGCCGCAGCTGTTCATTGTCGATTACATCGCCGTTGCTGCTTCCCCGACCTCGCCAACCTCTCCATCGAGTTCGCCGTGAGCCACCACCCATTTCCCCTATGCCCCTCCTTCTAATTAGCACCTGAAGCCGTCTCTCAGGCTAGCAATAGTGGGAGTAACTTAGTTAGTAACATAACACATCCCAAGAAAAAAATTGCTTATGTGGCATGGAGTTCACGAGGAAAGAGATGCTTGTTGTAACATAATATGTTACTGTAACATAACACACCCCGAGGTAAAATGATTCTATATTTCAATTAATGAAGGCTTGCATGTTACCATCCATATGTTACTACCCACTATGAAGGTAGTAACATAAACTAGTAACATATGCATGTTACTAGTCTAAGTTACTCCCCACTATGACCAGCCTCACCGACGCCATGGTCACCACCTTGTTGTCAGTGGTGGCTGGCCGATCCATCGGTTGACCGTGCTTTTGTGTGTACTGCTGGGCTCTTCGGACTGGTTTGGTTCGGTGCACCCGTTGGCCAGTCCAAACGCGGCTCGATCAGGGTTTGGACCGCCCCAAACAGTGGCCACCACCACATAAGGCGGATTATGGTCTAGTATTAAACTTCTAAACCACTTTAAAGGTATGGGATTTTTCACGTCGTTTAACATCCACAAATGTGGGGTTAAATAAGAATGTGTGGTTTGGTTTTCATTGAGTTGTTTTCATGTAAAATTGTTAACCACTAAATTAGTTAATCGTGTGATTGCCAAGTCTTTAGGATATTTTTCAAGCCTCATCTTAGCTAGCTCTGCAATCTTACTAACTCTGCATTTTGGTTATGATATTCTTGAATTTAATTTCGTTAGATAGTGTACAACGGGTGAGTAAGGATGTTGTTTTAATTTGTATTTTCTGAGGATCTGCTGTAGAAATATTACTAATAAGAATGTGTGAACTAATATTATGGACAGAAGGGAAACTGAAGCTGATATCTTTCAACAAATCTCATATTCGTAGAATTAGCAAACCAACTGATAATTAAGATGATCCACCAAGAGAATCATAGCTTTGTACTAAAATCATCTAAAAATCGGTGATATTTTATGAAAAGAACATATTTCTTACTGTACTAATCATTCTTTCAGCTTGAGAGTCACTATTCCGCTATGTTCTGGAGGCATCTTGCTTAACTTAATCTGCATCGCCATTTTTTTCTGGTTCCTCATATCAGTCGAAGCTAGCTACTACCAGGTTGATGGATTCCTCCAGGGTAAATCGATTATCTAGCATGCGTTGCTTGTGTACGTATGCATCTCTCTTCATGTAGCGTGTACTGCGGTACCTAGCTCGGAAAGAAATCGAGCTAGCCTCGCACCTTGCCGGAAAGGACGCGTCCCGGCTAGAAGTACACAAGTAACAGATGCATTCACGATTGGAGCCCGCGCGGACCGGGGCGGCCGCCGTCGTCCTACCGGCCGGTTTGAGATACTGTCCCTGTCCGGCGCCGGCGTCTCCTGGAACAACGGGGCTCGCCGCGTACCTCGCCTGTGGGCGCTACCGTGATGGGAGAGCTGTCCGCGTCCGGGCTCTGGCCCCGTCATGGTGATTGCAGCCACGTCCGGCAACACCACGTACGAGAGGCTGCCGCTGGATCAAGACGCCAAGAATGCGCCATGGACCCGTGCCTGGCATTGGTGTGGAGGAGGAAACGAGCCGGTGTCGGGCCCCCTCCTGCTCAAGGTTCAAGCTACGACGAGGGCCGTGCAACCACCGGCCACCGCGAGCTCCTCCCACCTCTCCATGTCTCTCCAATATCCCGATCTAAGTTGGCCTCAGCAGCAAGTAGCCGACCGACGCAGGTGGCAGGAGCCCACGAGCCAGAGTGTGCACATCAACTATCTTATATCTTATATCTTATATATCTTATATATCTTATATATATATATATTTACTAATTGGAGGCACCATATGAGTCTTCAGGTTGATCCACATCATTTAAATTAATTACACCATTGATCTGTAAAATTGATCAATCTTAACCCCACAATTTACGTTACTCTCGCACAGAAAAAAAGAAGACTCAACATAGACGTGACAAAGTCCAGACGATTTATGTTACTATCGCGGACAAAAAAGAAGAGCCAACATGCACGTGAAAAAGTCCAAACCTGAACTAGCTACACGTATTGATCCATCCCTGCAACCAAACCTAAACTAATCTACATGTACATGTATTGCTCACAATTAAAAAAATACATGTATTGCTCCATCTGTACAGTCGTTTGATGGAGTAACCGATTGGGATACTGAACGCAGAAAAAAAAAATTTGGGTACTCTCCTAATCTCCCACGACTTCTCCTTCAACTCTAAACAAAATAATCTAGGACCGGAAACAAATTTCCTATGTTTCCTCTCGATCACCTGCTGGATATCTCAGCGTGGCCGAACGACCAGAGTATTCGGCCCAGTTCTTCCATGGCTAGAAGTGGAGATTCGACTCGGAAAATAATTAGCCCCTCGACGGTTGTCGTGTCCCCTCCTATTCTTCCATGGCCCCAAGAGGAGATTTGGTAGTGCCCTTCCGTCCTTCTAGGCGCAGACTTCTCGAGCAATTTGGTACCCTGTGTTTTTCAGGTCTACTAGATCGTTCTAAATTTGTATGTTATTAGGACGTTCATGCATCAGCCGGCGAGTAACTCATCTTAAGTTGCTACTATGTTGTTGGTT
The DNA here is from genome assembly GCA_963921465.1 of Triticum timopheevii. Lineage (NCBI taxonomy): Eukaryota > Viridiplantae > Streptophyta > Magnoliopsida > Poales > Poaceae > Triticum > Triticum timopheevii. The sequence goes on along the minus strand of OY997266.1, from coordinate 627,953,860 downwards.
GGCCGGACGAGGTACCAGCCTGATGCAGAGGAGGCTCATGTGCAGGACCTTCTCTACAGGAAGAGAACCAGTGGCCGGAAGAAACAAAACTACTAAGTGGGCTGGCATGGACCGATTATGGTGGAAGGAAGGACAAAGATAAGGCAAGAGGGAAGAAGTAGGCTACGTGTGTATTTATGTTGAGACTGAGCGGCTCCTTCATGGATAGGTGGCCTCCTCATCTACACATTAGTTTTTCCCATGTTCTTTACATGCATGTTCCCTGTACACATATATGACCATCGTTCATGCATCTGAATTGATTTCTGCCTCCAATGTCTATCTGCATAATACATTATTAAGCAAGTATGTACTTTAATTTTTTGGTCTCCTTATTTTTAACTGAAAGGAGCTACAAGTTTCAACGTGAAAAATAAGAAAAATTGTGAAGAAAACCCCTAAACGTTGGACAGAATATACAAGCCATTTATCTAGATTATTTATTCATCTAACTAATCACATGTATATACAATACTTATACATATTTTAGATATAATATACATCTACATATTACAAGTGAAATAATATATTGGATTCAAATTTGTGAAGTCCACAAATAGTGACTCACATGTTTTATTTCCAACAAAGAATGTTATTTTCATACTTGGATGTTCATAATTCCCATATGTCGTGCACTAAATATATTTGTGCTGAATTTTGACATTGCTGATATAGGTGTTGTAGGACACATTATGTGACTAAATATTTGTTTTTGTAATAATCTTAATTGTGAAAATCTTATATTTGAACTAAATATGCTCAAGCAGCCATGCACGCTAAGAAAACAATCTCTGAACATAGTCGAGTCAAGCCATTGCAAGTCAAATGCGCGTAGTCAAAATGTCACTAGGATGTAATGGTCACATTGAAATATAATAGATCCATATTATTATTTTTGTCATTCTCAGGTAACTACATACATAGAACAGTACGTGTGCTTTAAGTAGCAATGGTACACAACTAAATCATGTGGTTTCACAGATTTAATTATGCATAAAGGTGTGGAATTTTTCTATGTGTAAACTTTGTGCTATCCATGTGAAATATATCCGGTGAAAAGTACTTGGTAACATGATAAGAGCTAACCAGACTAAAGCCTATAGGTCCTAAAGGTATGTTCTACATGTGTATTTGATCTTGCTATTGAAGTATACTTCTGCCCTTTTCACACCTTTATGCATAAAAATAGATATCTCGACTACTGTATGTACATATATGTATGTCAGAATGTTTATATTGCAATCTTATTAGTTTTTTATGATGTTTATCATTTGCCTTTAAGTTGACGAGAGATAAAGGTACCATTCTTTGATATCATACATGTACAACTAATCTAACTAGGTTCACACTTCCATGACCATGAATATGTATTACTATTTTGTTCTCCATCAGTTGAGCATGTGGTTCTTTCTAAATTTTTCTTTAAAACCCATATTTTATTTGTCAGTTTCCAGTTTTATTATCTCATATTGCTAAAATAATTTTGAATTCACAACATATAGTGATTAGTTGGGAGAAGTTAAAGTTGCTTTACAAGTTCTTATACTTTTCACACGTCAAAAGTTCTTCAAAATTACTAGCCCGTGCAGGTGCACGGGTTGTCGACTAGTTCGATGAAATGCCCATTGCGTGGGAAAATAGAACGAAGAAGAGGTGATAGTCAACTCTGAATACTAGGGTCAAAACCATGCCACGTCATCAACAAAACCACCCGAGGGACTAAAGTTATCCGGTTCGAGAAGTTGAGGGACTAACCTTTACTGGTTTCGAAGTTGAGGGACGATTCCTATATTTTCGAGAGAGTTGAGGGACGAAAAATATACTTACCCCTTATGACTATATGGGTGTGTATGCTTGTTGGCGGTGTCCCGGCCCAGGGGTCTCTCACAATGTCGGTTCCTGGCCTAGTGGGCCGGGCTGAGAACCCCTAGGTCAATTCCATCCTGGGCCACGTAGGGCAGTCCATGGTGGTTATGTGGAAGACTCGAAGGACTTGCATTATAAGCCGAAAACACTGGAGCCATGGAGGACTCTACCTTCATTGATATAGCCAATTAGGATTTATAATCCTTGGGCCCCAGTGTGTTATATAAGTTGGGGCCCGGGCTCCCTAATTACTTTACTTGTACGTTGTACACACCCCTATCACAATATAGGAGAGCAGGAGTAGGGTATTACCTTGATCGACAAAGCCCGGACTTGGGTAAAAGCTCGCCTCCTATTACCATCCAGCCTAATCACCTAGACGTGATACCCTACCTTGGGACATGTTGGGATCGTCTCCAACAGTGATGGCCCACGCAGGTCCAGCTAGGTGAATGTAGAGGCTTCATGGGAGCTCAGATCGAATCTAGCGTGATTTACGCTACAGGACAGATGTTCATCTTCGGCTCCGACACCTTCATCGCTAACTCACCTAGCCACATCGTCCAGGTCGAGAACTTCGCTCCAAGCCGAATCATCAGATTCAGCAATCTGGAATACGTCGCAGATTCACGCGGATAACTGTTCTTCTATGGTCTGGCGTCATGTCTGGCTTGGGAACATCTATGGGAGGTTGAATCACAAACATTGAGGATCTCACCGAGGTGCATGAGGGTGCGACCGAGGAGATGGTGACTTGGAGAAGGTGACCAGTGAGTCTATGGACAAACGGCCGCCAGCGGTGCATTTGCGCCCCTGACAGGGACATAATGTCCCTGGATGTCGGTCGATCAAGGAGTGCTACGTGGTAGAGACCTCGAACTCCAGTCAAGTCAACAACCTCCGTGATCCTGGTTATGACCCACACATCAGCGCAAACACTGATGAGCCGGTGATCGAGGAGCCGGCGGCTGGGGTGGAAAGGGAGGTCAACGATAGGGCCACTGAGGCCCGGGGCACAGCTCTAGGTATCCAAAGGCATGATGACTCTCCCTTGTGCATCCTCAATATGGCGGGTTACATTTTGAGCAAGAAACGTCGCTTGGAGCGCATGGTTGGATCGTTAACATGAGGACGTGCCTCCTTCAGCTTGACGCTGATGGGTCGTTAACACGTCTCCTTCCCCTTGATGTTGATGGGTCGCGTCTCCGCAGCCGCAATGCTGGCAAAGATGCCAAGAAGTGGTAGATGATGATTATTTATATGCATATGCCTAGCTTGTTTTTATGCTAGGTTGTAAATATTACCTATGAACCTCTGTTAGTTTATCATATCGAGTTGTATGCATGTTTTAAATATTTCATGTGGCAGCTACGCGAGGAGACCAGTGTGATGCGGGCCAAACTTTGGTTATTTAATCTCTGCGATGTTAAATATATCTCACGATTTATCAAAACGAATAGTCTATTATATGTCGCAAATGGTGTACCAAAAAATTATGCAGAACACACGGTTCTTTTCGCCAAAACATGCAATGGTTCAGTTCATCACACACGCTTCTTTGAGAAGAATTGTGTCCAAGGAATCGCACACAGTTCTCCTTACCCAATTGTGTGCTATGTATTGTCCATCACACACATTTTAATTTTTAGAGACACGATATATTTTTATAACACGTATGATGCCTTCATCATGCATAGTACTCCTATAAGGCTATCAAGCCATCCCTCGTATGTAGAGAGAACCGGCTACTTGATGATAAACAAGTGCACCAACAACCACTCCTCGATGGCAAAAGGCGGCCGATGCGTCGCTGACCCATGGAAGAATTGCGGTGCAATGGTTTTACAAGAAGTACCCGGAAAAGAGCATACGTAGTGGGTTTGGTTGATGCACAATGTGCACTCTCGGTTCAACTTATTAGTATATGATTTCAATTTATTACACTTAAGATAGAAGACATTCTACAACCTATGTCGAGATATTTGTTAGACAAGTATGTTCTGGAAATTTTTATTAGTATACTAACAAAAAACAAACACATATAAATGCACGATAACACATCTAATGAAGCACATTAATTTACAAAGGGAACGAAACTAAAAAGATATACAAAGGGACACAATTTGTTGTTTTTTTCTTAAATCTGAAGTAAAGCCAATTCAATATAAGATTTGTTACTAGCATCTATAATGAACTGTTATGAAAAATAAGCTGATATAACTTCTAGAATGTAATACGAATTCAATTTGGTGAAAGTGTATTTTCTAATAAATAAATGCATGAATCGCAATAATGAATATTGTATCTTAAATTTAGCAGCACAATATATGTGGCTAATTTTGCTAAATGTGACAGTAAAGTTAGTAACTAACATATTGTGTTATTAAGTAAGTCATAAATAAGTAAAAAAGATTAGCATAAATAATTCAAATATATTATTATTAATATAATTTAAAACCAAGAAAAATACAACCCTCTTTCAAATCTTAGCGGTAAAAAAATATTTTTATGACTGTAATCGGCATCCTAATCTTATAAATATTTGTCACAACTATTAAAATATTTATCAGTATGTAACTAAAAAAAATTTATATTTGTATATTTATATTTTTTAGTATAATATTCACATCTAATTACTGAATGATGTGAAACCAATAAATAAATATAATTTTATTTTTACAAAATTATCCTACATAACATGTTCGTTTGTCACTAATTATTTGAATATTGACAGAAAAAAAGTGTGCGCTTGAAACCATTAACATTTTGTAATTTACGAATTTAAATTCGGCAAATCAACAATTTTTTATTTCAATTTGGATAAATTTGAATCTAACAATTGGGTATATTTCCGATTTACCAATGTTACGCAATAATTGATATAGTCCAATGGTACGTCTAATTTACCTCATTGGGCTTAAGTTGAAATAGAAATAAAACAAAGCAGTCGTGGGTTTCAAACCCTACTAGGCCTGCACAAGATGAGAGCGGAGCAACCTCCCACTCGGTAATGCTAGGAAGTTATGCGAAATAATGGAATATTTTAAACGAAACCATCGAAATTTCATTAAAATAAAATCATGAATTGTCATAATTAAACACTTTTGTATGTCCACGAGACTATTTAAAATAAACTGAATTTTGGTAGAAATATCTTCCTCTTAGGTCAATTCACTCAGATAATAAAAAAGTAAACATACAACAAATAAACTGCATGAAGTTCACCGTCATCCACAAATTTTGGCAGGTGCCTACGGTAATCCATAGCTCATCACGACCACATATGCTCCCAGGTGAACAGTAAAAGCCAAAAAATATCAAAAACACCTAAAAATATGGGAAATGATTATAATCAGCCGGCTGATCTGGCGCGAGGCATCTGCCACCTCGCGTGGCCTGCTTGACCACGTACGTCTCTCCCCCTCATCCTTTTTTGCAACAACAATGTTATTTCAGAATGATGGCAGCGAACGATGACTGCACAAGTGCGCGACGCGGCCGAAGATGTGTTGTAATTTTTGCAACATGTGTCTTGTTGCAGAAAATTAGATGCGGCAAAGATGTTGCTGTAATTTTGGTAATAAGGGTCTTGTTGCAGTAAATTAGAGAAGAAGAGATTACACAACATGGGTCTTGTTATAGGAAATTAGATCAAAGAAAGTTTTGCAACAAGACCATTGTTGCGAAAAATTATACAAGAGAAGATTTTTGCAACAAAGGACTTGTTAGAGGAATGGACACGTGTCCCACATGGCATGTGCACCTGACTCCTCGTGACTCCCATCAAATTTTTCTGGAACAACATCAATGTTGCAGAACTTTCTCCCATAACATAAGCTATGTTGCAAAAAAGTGAAGACAATTTTTTTCAACAAACCTCAAGTGCAAGAAAAATCTGCAACAAGACCTCAGTTGCAAAAGAAATCTTTGACACAGACCGTGATTCGGGAAGTTAAATAGCGGTCCCGATGTTTTGCAACAAGCATCCTATTGCGGGACGTGTTCTGCAACACTGCTCTTGTTGCGAAAGGGAGGTAGCGCTCGTGGGTGGTAGATCGGATGGACATCCTCGCGTCCATCTAACGGCCAGCAAGGCGGCGGACGTTTTCTATTCATCCGCCGGCGGACGCCTAGCATGGCCCTAAAAATATACACATCAAAGAAGAACAAGTTTTCAAAGGGCTTAAAATTTTATGATGATTTGACATTGGAGCAGAGCACGGGATAGGAAAAAGGGAAATCATTGCTCCAAAGTCAATTTTTTTGAACCTTTCCCAAAACACCGATTTTGCTTTTGTCCAGAGCTCGTCCGACACCGAATCGCCATGAAATTTTGCACGTCCCTAGAAAACTTGTTTATCTTTGATGCAAAAGAAAAAACAGATTTGTTTGTTGTTTTGCTATTAGTTTTGATTTTAATGGGAGGAGAAAAAACAAAGCCATGCACCACTGACCGATGTGAACTGTCCCCTTTCCACTGTGAAACTTGGACAGTTGACACGACCTCATGACAATGCTTACTGCTGAATTTCCCCAGAAATGTTGCTGTCAAGTCATCCCTCATCAATGTAGACAGACCCAGCTATACTTTTCTTTTTCTTAGCCATCATGCGTCTGCATTTCCCTGGTGAGCGATAAACGAGTGCGGCAACAACTACTACAGGATGGCGCCATGGCGAGGCCGATGCGTGGCTGACCCGTCGAGGCCAAGAATTGCGGTGCAAGTGTGTGGACAAGAAGCAACGGGAAAAGAGCACACATAATGGACATGGATGATGCCCCGTCCCCCGTGTGCACTCGGCTCCATTTTTCCTCCCTCCCCGGCCACCACCTATTCTCTCCCTAAAGTCCTATCAAACAAACAATTCCAAGGGTCAGTGAGAAACCAAGAGTCCGCGGCAAATAATTCCAAGGGTCCATGATCGTAGTGCTCGATCGGTTCCCTCCCGGCGAGCCGGTAAATGTAGCCAGCGTGTCGCGCCTACTGATGCATCAGTAGCGGACTGATCGAGTGCAGTCAGTTATTCAGATAACTGAACTGCAACGCTAGGTGTGTGTGGGCTTTGGGGGCCCGTGTGTGCGTGTTGGCCGGAGGCCATGTAAGGGTAGCCCAGAGAGGGCAGCTACTTATGTACGAAGCATCAAGGGAAACAGGCAGCGAGTTGTTGATCGAGTCCTTTCTCCCCTTTCCCCACGCCTCTCACCTACTCTGTTCTCTCCTCCCTCATCCCCATTCTAGATCGGGATCCGCCAGGGTGTTACATTTGGTAATCAGAGCCTCTCCAAAAAATTTCCCCACCACCGCTACCGCCCCGCCGCCGCCGCCGCCGCATCCCCGATCAGGCGGTAACACCCACCGAGCTAGGTGCGAGCCGCTCCGGTGAGCTCGCTTGAAATCCTACTTGGGGTTCGCCTCGATCCGGATCGCGACCACGGCACCATCCAAGCCCTCCGCGCAGACCCACCGCGTGCTGGATGCGATGACGGAAACTACAGACAAGATGCAAGGCCTCCTCGAGACCATCCTGCGCCGCCTCGACGACAACCAGAGGACTGCCGACGAGCGCCATCAAGCGCAGGTCGCCTACAACGATCAAGTCTCCTCCGAGCTCAAGCACCTGGCGAAACAAATCGATCTGACACAGGCGGATGTGGATGAGGCCCGCAAATCCCCTCCACCCCTCGATCCCGCCGCGACGAACAACCACGGGGCATCTACGTCCGGTACGTCGACGACCGCGGGCTCCTTCCACCCCGCGCCACCACCTCCGCCTCTGACGACCCGTCCACCTCCGCCACCACCGCTCTATACAGAGGGCACATCTCAGTTGTCGTTTGCCTGGCTCGTTAACCATGGGCCGCCTCTGTTGCTGCAACACTCGCCTACGGCATACGAGCGGGGCACCGAGCAGTACACCAAGCCGCCCAAGCACGATTTCCCCCGTTTCGACGGCGACGCGCCGCGCATCTGGCTGGAGCGGTGCCTCTCTTACTTCGAGCTCTACCGAGTGCCGTAGCACAGTTGGGTTGCCACCGCCGGCCTGTACATGGATGGGCTTGCAGCCATGTGGCTTCAGGCGTACAGGCAGACACACCCTGCTCTGTTGTGGCCCGCCTTCAGAACAGCAGTGGAAGTAGAGTTTGGACCAGAAGAATTTGAAACTCAGATGCATCAGCTAGTGCAATTGCGGCAGACTGGGGGAGTGCAAGAGTATCGCCAGCAGTTTGAGATCTCCATGTACCACCTATTGTCTCTGGATCCAACCTTGAGCACACAATTCTTCATCTCCCAGTTCCTCCTCGGTCTGAAAGATGAATTGCGACTGGGCGTCCGTTTACAGGCCCCAACAAGCATCACACGCGCAGCTGTTTTCGCCAGGATCCAGGAGGAAGAACTGGAGAAGCAACGGCTGCAGCGGCCGCGCATTGTTCCAGGGGGCAGGCCACCTCCAACAACACCCAGCCCCAACCAAGAGCGTGACGCGCCTGCCGCATGACCGGGCGGCGACGAGTATGCACGCGAGCGACAGCTGCGCGAATTCAGGCGAGCCAACGGGCTCTGTTTTCGCTGCGGCGACAAGTACTCCCGCGAACATCAGTGCAAGCGCACAGGACAAATACCGATGATCGAAGTGGGTGATTTCGGTGAGATCCTCTCGGATGACACCGTGCATGCGTTGCAATTGCTCGATGAGCCGACCCTCCTGAGCTGGAATGCTATGCCTGATGAACAACATATTCGGCCGCTACGTCCGTAAGTTCATCATCATTTTTCTTGATGACATATTGGTCTTCAGCTTTGATCTACAGGAACATGAACAACACTTGCGCCTCACACTTGAACTGCTGCGTGGGCACCAACTGTTCGCCAAGGCTTCCAAGTGTTCTTTCGCCCAGGAAAGCATCGAGTCACTACTAAGGAAAACCTTATACACAGAATGTTACCAGTAGCGCTTGTCAAAATGAGGCGCTACTGCTACTTAGCAGTAGCGCGTCCGGCAGAACCGCGCTACTGTTAGCCGCTTAGCAGTAGCGCGACAGTTACAGAAAGCGCTACTACTATAATTGCCACACCGTTTCCGACGTGCTAGGTATAGTAGTAGCGCCCTTCTGCGAACATCGCTACTACTATGGATTTTAGCAGCAACGCGTTTTTCGTCCCCACGCTACAGTTAAAGCTATTTTCACCTAACCCCGCGCGCGGCCTGATTCCCTCTCCTCTGCTTCCTCCCCCAATTCTCCTCTACTATTCCTCGTCGCCTCCGCCTCGCCGCCGTCTCCCCCGACCCCGCCTCGCTGCCGTCTCCCCCGACCCCGCCTCGCCGTCGTCTCCCCTGACCCCGCCTTGCCGCCGTCTCCCCCGACCCCACCTCGCCGCCGTCTCCCCCGACCCACCTCACCGCTGTCTCCCCCGACCCCGCCTCGCCGCGCCTCAGTGCCGCCGTCTCCCCCGACCCCATCTCTCTCCCCACCCTCTGTAAGCACTCTCCCCTTCCGATCCCTCTTCTCTGCTTAGTATGAACCCTAGCTATTTAGTGCTAGTTAGTATGAACCCTAGGCTATTTTTAGTGCTAGTTAGTTAATTACTTAGATGGTAATTAGGGCAGTAGTTCCTAGGTACTTATTTTTAGTAAGAACTAGTTGAATTAATAGAACTAGTTAGTAAGAACTTGTTTCTATTTTTTAGTTAAAGCAATTTTTCCCGCCTCGACGTGGACGATGCCTATCCCGCATCCTTGTCGCCGAGTCGGCGGAGGACGACACCTGCTTGACCAGATCGGTCATCTCCGGGACTGGGCTCCGCCGGGGTGGTACTGGGAGGCGCTACCTACCGGGGGGCGCAGGTTGGTGAGGAGCCAGCCTGTCGTTGACCCGAACCTTCTTTGGTGGCGGTCGCGTGGGACAGTGATGATCCAGAGGCTCGAGGACTCCGCGAAGGTGGTGCGTCACCGTGTCAGTGAGGAGGACGCGCACGTCCGTCGCTACTTGTTTGCGTTGGAGCACAGGCCGTTCTCCAATACTTGGCAGGTTCTCCGGGGATCTCACTGGAGCTATGATCCCGTGATGGTGCCTTCTCTGTGGGTGTCCACCGCCCGCGCCGATACCCGTCGTGTGCTAGAGTTTTAGTTGTATTAGTGATGCTATATGTATGACACTATTCGTGATGTATTAGTGATAATATTCGACGATGTACTGAAGCATGAGATGATCTACTTTTGCTTATTGAATGCATGAGATGATCTACTTTTGAAATGTATATCTTGTGTTGCTCAATATCCAAGTGGCCGGTCATGTTTGCAGGTTACACCTTCGAGTGGCCTATGTTTTGCCGGAGTGTTGATTCATTTCCATTCCGGCAAATTTCAGGCGCTCGATATGTCCTATTTTAGCAAAGGTCATGCCGGATTTTTCTGTGAATTTTGGCATGACTTGTGCTAGAATATGTAGGAAATATTGAGTGCCCCGGATTTGTGTGTTGAGTATCTTGGTAGTTGTCTTCGATCAATTTTCAATTAATGTTTTAACTATGAATATAGGAAATGTCTAACGACGAGAAGGATTTCAGTATTTGCAAATACTGCGAAGACGAGCGCGGCCTGTGCGACGGAATCTTCCTAGATGATGATAGGCGCTTCAGCATCAAGCTGGACGAGAACTTCGAAGTGGATACAGTAAGTCACAACGACAAGTCTTTTTTCGTAATTAAGCATGTCATCTGCTTCATTTGCTTCAACTTATATTTTTTTTACTATTCTACTAGCGTATCCCCTGCCATGCAAGAGTTTTTGTATTGGATAAGATAGGTTTCAGTCATAGTATGGAGGAAAAGAAAGTTTACTTGAAGACCGAGCATGGTTATATTTTCCATGCGAAGTTATACAATTCAGACGACTACACCTATTTTGGATGCAAAACATGGCGAGCACTATGCAAGACTTATGCATTTGAGCCTGATATGGTTATCACCTTTGATATTCGTCCAGAAGATGATATTGAAGGTAATACCGACATCTGGGTCAATGTGCAAATGCCTGTAGTTATACCATTATGTAAGTTTCTCAACCATATTTATGTCTTTGATATTGTTTATTCAAAAATAGTTGACAACTAATTTGTATTGTCAGCTTATTTCCGTGCAAGCAAACATGTCCAGCGCTTGGTAGACAGGACCGTATACTGTCCTGGGGCTGAACTCAACTGCGAGGAGCTCAGTCATTATGTTTCATGGCTTAAGGATCTTGATACTGTCAAGACAAATTTTCTTCCTGCATTTAGAAATGTTAGTACTGAAAATGTGCGACCAATAGTGTTCGTAATGAACTACGGTCACATCCATTTGGGAAGGATGGTAAGATTTTTACTTTTTGTCCTCATTGCATCTTTTCCATACATTATTTTTGAAGCTAAACTTCATTGCTAAGTATGTTACCATACGATGTTCTTCAACAGGGACTCCCGATGAATATTGTGCCTTATGGGATCGAGACTAAAGGTATCATGAGTATTATCAACTTACGGCCAAGATATCCTACAGCTTATTTTAGTGCATTCAAGATTAGCGACGGATGCTTAATAGTGCAAGACTGGACCAAATATGTGTTGGGGGAGCGCAGAGAAGTACTAGGGAGCAGCAAACAGAGGCGCCTTCCACGATTAGGAGACAGGTTCATCTGCATGCTCCAATTTGATCAAGGAGGAGAGCTACATATGTTTTATGTTCTTTTACCTAAGAGAGAGCAGCAGGAGTGAGTAGCTGGCTAGAAATGAGTTTCAGGATGATGATGTGCTACACTATTACTAGCTAGTGTTGGTGATAAAATAGCTAGTGTTGGTGGTAATGACTATGATGATTATTATTAGCTAGTGTTAGTGGTGATTAAATAAATACTGTTGGTGGTAATGACCATGATGATGATTAAATATCTTGTGCTGGCGGATTAGATTCAAGTGGAGGCAACATGTGGTGCACATCGAAAGTACTACTAGTCCAAACTAGATCAAGTTTGGATTAGTAGTATACTTTTGACATGCACCACATATTGCCTCCACTTGAACCTAATCCACCTTCATTTAATACACTGTTATGGATATAATGATGTAAACCTCATAACAGCTGGTATTGTACCAATATTTGTATGATGGCGCATAAATACACTAAAAATAAATAAAAAATAAAAAAAATACTAGTAGCGATGGAAAGAAAACACGCTGCAAGTAGATACCTTAGCAGTAGCGCGGTAGTGAACAAGCGCTGCAGCTATTTGTCCTAGCAGTAGCGCGTGATGGCACGCGTTACTGCTAAGCAATAGCTGTAGCACCTTATTAGTAGCGCGGCCACCCGCGCTACTAGTGGGCACAAAACACGCGCTACTGCTAGGGTTTTCCCTAGTAGTGAGTACCTGGGCCACATCATCTCACAGGCCGGTGTCGCCACGGACACAAGCAAGACGAGCGCGATGCAAGCGTGGCCGGTGCCCTCTACACCAACCGAATTGCGTGGTTTTCTTGGCCTCACCGGCTACTACCGCAAGTTCGTCCAACATTATGGCATCATCGCGAAGCCGCTCACCCAGCTCCTGACCAAGAAAGGATTCGAGTGGAGCGACAAGGCCCAGCAGGCGTTCGACATGCTGAAACAAGCGATGGTGAGCACACCAGTGCTAGCGCTCCCGGATTTCTCTCGCCCTTTTGCAATTGAGACTGATGCGTGCGACACGGGAGTGGGGGCGGTGCTCACCCAAGACGGCCACCCCGTCGCCTATCTGAGTAAGGCTTTGGGGATCAAGAACCAGAAGTTGTCCACATATGAAAAGGAGTTCTTGGCAGTTATGATGGCCATCGACAAGTAGAGACCTTACCTGCAACGGGCTCCGTTTGAAATCCTCACCGATCACAAGAGCCTCTGCACGCTCGGGGATCAACAGTTGGTGACTGAGCTGCAGCGCAAGGCTATGTCCAAAATAGTGGGCCTGCAGTTCACCTTCCGGTACAAGAAAGGCGTCGACAATGGTGCTGCTGACGCTCTATCTAGGGTGGGCCATCTGTTGACACTGGATGCACTATCAGTCTGTCAGCCACAGTGGTTACAAGAAGTCGCGAACTCCTACGAGACAGACCCTGATTCACAAGAACTCCTGGCCAAGCTAGCAGTCACCACCACGGATGATCAAGGGCGCACGCTTCAGAATGGCGTGATCAGGCAGCGCGGGTGTCTGTGGATTGGAGCCAATTCGGCGCTGCAGACCAAGCTGATCGCCGCGCTGCATCACAGCGCTATTGGAGGCCACTCCGGTGCAACGGCGATGTACCATCGCGTTCGGAAACTGTTCGCGTGGCCTGGACTGAAGCGCGCCGTGGAGGATTTTGTCCGTCAGTGTGCCGTCTGTCAGCATGCCAAGCACGAGCACACGCACCCCGCAGGCAAGCTGCAACCCCTACCAATCCCAACGGAACCTTGGCACGATCTGACCATGGATTTTGTCGAGGGGCTACCCAAATTAGAGGGGTCTGATGCCATCATGGTCGTCGTCAATCGTCTGACCAAGTACGCGCACTTCATCCCACTACACCACCCCTTCACCGCTGCGCAAGTCGCCCGCTCGTTCTGGGAGCACGTCATCAAGCTGCACGGCGTCCCTCACTCCATCGTCTCGGATCGCGACAAGATTTTCACGAGCGCCATGTGGCGTGAACTACTCGCCGCCGCGGGAACCAAGCTACTCTACTCCACGGCGTACCACCCACAGATAGACGGCCAGACCGAATGCGTCAATCAATGTCTCAAGATGTACTTGCGGTGCGCGGTGCATGACACGCCGCGGCAATGGCGCAAGTGGCTTCCTGCAGCAGAATTCTGGTACAATTCCGCTCATCACTCCTCGCTCAATTGTTCGCCATTCAAGGCTCTGTACGGCAAGGAACCGAACTTGGGCGGTCTGCCACATCTGAGCTCAGCCCTACAAGACCAAGCAGCATCGCCGGAGCTGGACTGGACAGCACACACAGAGATGCTGTGCGCCCAGCTCGCGTGCGCCCAAACTCGCTTCAAGAAGCAAGCCGACCGTCATCGCGCGGAGCGCGCCTTCGACGTGGGCGAGAAAGTGCTCCTCAAACTGCAGCCGTACGCGTAGTCGACCGTCGCGAACCACCCGTGCCGCAAGCTCTCCTACAAGTTGTTCGGGCCGTTTGAAGTAACAGAGCGGATTGGAACTCTGGCCTATCGCCTGCAGTTGCCTCCGGACAGCCGCATCCACCCGGTATTTCACGCCTCCCAGCTCAAACCCTTCACCCCAGACTACACTCCAGTCTTCGCCGAGCTGCCGCGGGTGCCCGATCTAGCTGGAGGTGAAACAGAACCAGTGGCGATCGTGGAACGGAGGATGATGAAGAAGGGCGATACACCAGTTGTGCAACTCCGTGTCCAGTGGGCAAACATGCCACCATCAGCCACCACTTGGGAAGATTACGCCGTTCTTCACCAACGCTACCCATCAGCCTGCATTTGGGAAGGAGCTTCGTCTCAAGGAGAGGACAATGTCACGCCTATTGATGCATCAGTAGCGGACTGATCGAGTGCAGTCAGTTATTCAGATAACTGAACTGCAACGCTAGGTGTGTGTGGGCTTTGGGGTCCCGTGTGTGCGCGTGGGCCGGAGGCCATGTAAGGGTAGCCCAGGGAGGGCAGCTACTTATGTGCGAAGCATCAAGGGAAACAGGCAGCGAGTTGTTGATCGAGTCCTTTCTCCCCTTTCCCCACGCCTCTCACCTACTGTGTTCTCTCCTCCCTCATCCCCATTCTAGATCGGGATCCGCCAGGGTGTTACACAGCGACGTTCTTCCGGTGCGTGCCGGACCATGGCGGCAGTGGAGGAGGGCTGGAGGAGGACGGCGACAAGGAGGAGAGTGACAACGTGTGCGTCCTGGACATGTACGCGCAGGGTGCGCGCCGCATCCACAACATCTGCATATACGCGGACCAGGACGTGTACGCGCGCTTTTCCCTCACATCCAGATCGGGCCACGCGCCGGAGCTCTCCACGCACGTAGCCGCCGGGGGTGGCGCCAGCCCGCGCAGACGTGCTTTGACGAGCGCCTCCCACCGCTGCGCGTCCGTCGGGGCAGGCTCGGCACCGACGCGCTCAAGTGCGAGGTGTTGATGCGCAGCTGCGCCGACAGCGTCCTCGAGGACCAGCACCTCGGGTTCGCGCTCGTGCCGGTCGCCGCCGTCGCGGCCACCGACGGTGCGAGACTGGAGCGGCAGGATTTCTCTCTGTTGTCCACGGATCTAACACACTCGCCCGCCGACACCGTGTGCCTCTCCCTCGCCCTGTTAGCAGCAAACCATGTCGTGGTCTGACCTGTGTCCGACCGGTGTATGGGCCAGGTCTAGGTCGTGTGTGTGTGCGTGAGTTGCACGGGGGTGCGCGTGTGTGCAAGACCCAGTGCGTAGGACCAGGGCCAAGCTGTTGGCGTAGTGTGTGGGGTGCTCGCGTGTGTTCCGTTGGAGACCCACCGTGAAGTCGTGGTTACGCGCGAGGATAGCGGATCGCGGGCGCGAGGGAGAGGGAGCGTGGGTACGTGCCCGGGCGCTGGCTCTGGGTATAAGACCCCGCACGGTGCTCGTTGTAATGGCGTGGTGTGGTGCTCAAGTTTGCGCTTGAGGGAAATGGCTGTCGTTGCGGCCGCGGCATTCGTGCGCCGGCAAAGTCCACTGTCCACCTGTGTATTCTTCTTCCTTTCTTCGTCTGCCTCGGTCCGCTTCAGAACAAGAGAGCTGCGAGAGGTAGGCGAGTGCTAGGGCTAGATGGCAACAACAATTGGTATACAAAGCCACAAGGTTCGAGGGGCGGCCGTGGCGCGCGGCGGCGTCCGCGGCGCGCACGGCGACCACGGCAGACATGGAGGCCATGGCGCGGGGAGCGTGTGGCGACCTTGACGCACAGCGAATCCGCGGCCGTGTGGTGTGATGTCGTGCTCGAGACTAGCACGGCGGTCACGGAGAAGAGGAGGTCGCGGAGGACCTGCGTGGTGGCGCAGAGGCCGCGGCGGCTCGGCGCGACGACCGTGGAGCTGCTGTGCTGCGGTTGAGGGCGCAGCGGTGCAGGGCAATAAGCTGCGGCAGCAGGCCGGGCGCGATCGGTGCGTGTTATGGGTGCGCACTGGATGCGTCGGGCGCGTCGGGACCGCGGGCGCACGTACGGGCGTGCGGATCACTGGAGGAGAACACGTCCAGCGGAGCACAGGGCCGCCGCATCGATAATGTCACTGCGTGATCGTGTGCGCGAGCCGGAGCGTGCAGGGCGTGGCACGACGAGGAGAAGACCGAGCTCCTGGGCACGCTGGATTGGTCGCGTTGAACGCTTTGGTGCGTGATCAAGGCCGCGAGATGGGGGCGTGTGGAGCACGGGGTCGATCGCCGAGGAGGTGACCGCGTCGCAGCACTGGAGACGGCTGCGTCGTTCGCGTTCGAGCGCGACGGGTGCGCCGACCGAGGAGCTGAGGGCATGCTGATCATGGCGGAGTGCAATGTCAAGCATCGAGGAGGCCGTAGGAGCGGAGGACCTGCGTGGTGGCGCAGAGGCCGCGGCGGCTCGGCACGACGATCGTGGAGCTGCTGTGCTGCGGTTGAGGGCGCAGCGGTGCAGGGCAATAAGCTGCGGCAGCAGGCCGGGCGCGATCGGTGCGTGTTATGGGTGCGCACTGGATGCGTCGGGCGCGTCGGGACCGCGGGCGCACGTACGGGCGTGCGGATCACTGGAGGAGAACACGTCCAGCGGAGCACAGGGCCGCCGCATCGATCATGTCACTGCGTGATCGTGTGCGCGAGCCGGAGCGTGCAGGGCGTGGCACGATGAGGAGAAGACCGAGCTCCTGGGCACGCTGGATTGGTCGCGTTGAACGCTTTGGTGCGTGATCAAGGCCGCGAGATGGGGGCGTGTGGAGCACGGGGTCGATCGCCGAGGAGGTGACCGCGTCGCAGCACTGGAGACGGCTGCGTCGTTCGCGTTCGAGCGCGACGGGTGCGCCGACCGGGGAGCTGAGGGCATGCTGATCATGGCGGAGTGCAATGTCAAGCGTCGAGGAGGCCGTAGGAGCGGCCATGGCGCGACGTCGACGACGAGCCTGACATGTGCAAGGTCATGGCTTGGGACGTGAATGTTAGCAGCAAGCCATGCCGTGGCCGTGCGTGTGGGTCTGACCTGTGTACAACCGGTGTATGGGGCAGGTCTGGGTCGTGTGTGTGTGCGTGAGTTGCACGGGGGTGTGCGTGTGTGCGTGACCCAGTGCGTAGGACCAGGACCAAGCCGTTGGCGTAGTGTGCGGGGTGCTCGCGTGCGTTCCGTTGGAGACCCGCGATGAACTGCGTGCGTTGGAGCGCGTCGTGGTTACGCGTGAGGCTAGCGGATCGCGGGCGCGAGGGAGAGGGAGCGTGGGTGTCGGTGTCAAAACCGGCGGATCTCGGGTAGGGGGTCCCGAACTGTGCGTCTAAGTCTAATGGTAATAGGAGGCAGGGGACACGATGTTTTACCCAGGTTCGGGCCCTCTCGATGGAGGTAATACCCTACTTCCTGCTTGATTGATCTTGATGATATGAGTATTACAAGAGTTGATCTACCACGAGATCGTAGAGGATAAACCCTAGAAGCTAGCCTATGATTTTGATTGTTGTTGTCCTACGGACTAAACCCTCCGGTTTATATAGACACCGGAGGGGGCTTAGGGTTACACAGATTCGGTTACAGAGAAGGAAATCTACATATCCGAATATCCAAGCTTGCCTTCCACACAAAGGAGAGTCCCATCCGGACAGGGACGAAGTCTTCAATCTCGTATCTTCATAGTCCAACAATCCGGCCAAAGTATATAGTCCGGCTAACCGAGGACCCCTTAATCGAGGACTCCCCCAGTAGCCCCTGAACCAGGCTTCAATGACGATGAGTCCGGCGCGCAGATTGTCTTCGGCATTGCAAGGTGGGTTCCTTCTCCGAATACTCCGTAGAAGATTTAGAACACAAGGATCGTGTCCGGCTCTGCAGAACAAATTCCACATTCCACCGTAGAGAGTATAATATTCCACAAGTCTAATCCGCTGACAGCTTTTCATAGCATGACGTCCCACCATGGCCCAGTCTTTATTCGAACCGTTTTTCCTAACCAGCCATGACACGTGCTGCGAGGCGGTTTTATTGGCACGTCTTGTCGAAGCAGAGATCGTGTCCCACTTATCACGGGATTCTCATCAATACGGGTGTGGGTAACCCAACCATGTTTGTTTAATATGACCCCTCGATTTTAGGCAAGTCCCAAACGGTCACACGGGGGATGCTTGATATTCGTCCTCTTTATAAAGGGGCCAAGGCCTATCTTTTCTTCCCACGCTTGATCCTTCCCCTCCCGCACCTCGAGTTCCAACACCCAAGGCTCAAGCTAAAGCACTTCGGTGCTTTGACCATGTCTGGATCCAATCTTCAAGGCTGGTGGATGGCCTCCTCCATCATAGAGGAGGACATCCGGAAGCTTAGGGAGGCCAGGTATCTCACTGCAGAAATCCCGTACAGGCTGCCTGCTCAAGGGCAGGTCATCCCCACTCCCTAACCCAACGAGAGTGTCGTATTTATTTCCCACTTCCTCCGAGGGCTAGGTTTTAGTCTCGATCCCTTCGTGAGGGGGCTTATGTTCTATTACGGGCTAGATTTCCATGACCTAGCTCCGGATTCCATCCTTTACATCTCGTCGTTTATCGTCGTGTGTGAAGCCTTTCTCCGCATTACCCCCCACTTTGGCCTGTGGCTCAAGACCTTCAATGTGAGGCCGAGGGTGATTGACGGGCATCACGCGGAGTGCGGAGGTGCTATAATAAGCAAAGGCGCCGACGCCCCATGGCCAAAGGGTTGAAACATCTGTTTTATGGCAGCAAGAGTTGTTTTATATCACCGCTCCTCGAGGTACAAAGCGGGTGGCTGCTCCAGCGTTCCGCCTGGGCCCTCCACCACAACTGGCATCATGGGTTAACAAGGGGCTGGACTGGGGGCCGATTAACGACGTGTTGACATTGCAAAGCCGCATCCAAGACCTACTCAAGAGGGATGTCAGTCTATAGGTGGGCCTCACATTCTACACATCCAAATCGGAGGAGTAAGTGCCTCCGCGAAGGAGGATAATCGGGGAGGGGAATCTAAAATCCCCTCTCCTCAAGGTAAGAAAAGGGCCACCTCCGAAGATTTGGAAACGGAGGCTTCTAAACGAGGGAAAAAAACCTCGCAAGGGGGCCGGCCCTTCACCGAGCCGTAAGTAAAAGAGTACTTCGGTAAATATACCCCGTTTTGTCTCTGAGGATAATGACCGAAACATATTTGTTGCAGTCCGGCTCGTAGCCCTTCTCCACAGAGTTCGTCCTCAGGGGATCTTCCTCCGGAGATGATGGAGAGCGAGACGCCTCCCCCTGCCTCCCCGTCACATGGGGTGGACGACCCTGAGGTGTCGTCATGGAGGGTTTCTCCTAATCCACCAAGGCCAGAAGTTGACACTTCGGCTGCCCAGAGTCTGGAATATCCGGCTCCCAAAGAGAGCTTCAGGAGGAATCCAAGATTGACCGGCACACAGCCGAACACACTAATGGGCCTTCTAGACTGAGCGGCCATCTCAGAGACACATCCTGCCTTAATGGGTACGGTGGTTGAGAGGATTTCATCCACGAAAAGTGGTTTGAATGAAGCTTTTACGAGTCTGCTGAGAGGCTTTGAGGTACGCAAAAAATGTATTTTTGATGGTACCGCACATGCTAAGCATGC
Source organism: Triticum timopheevii (assembly GCA_963921465.1). Classification (NCBI taxonomy): domain Eukaryota; kingdom Viridiplantae; phylum Streptophyta; class Magnoliopsida; order Poales; family Poaceae; genus Triticum; species Triticum timopheevii. The sequence continues at coordinate 627,934,163 of OY997266.1, read as the reverse complement.
TCTGCATAGATAGTAGCCCCTGAGACTCTGGTTTCCATCAACGTGGCGAACAGAGGATCATAATCTATGGTAATAAGTGTGCTGCTTTATGTGCAGGTGGCTGAGGGTCCGGCGGCCGACCGATCTGCTGATTTTGCCGAACTAAAGCGGCAGCTGGACGTGGCCGATGCTGACATCGTGCTGGTTAACAAGCGGCTTGACGAGGCCCAGGGTATGTATATTCGGCTTGTCAGCAAATGTTTAAGAGGAGCATGATGCTAGTATCTATAATATGTTGTGGCTGCAGATGGAGCTGCTGCCGTGGAGACCCTTCGGGCGGAGCTTGCCCGAGCCAAGGAGCAAGCCCGAATAAGTGATGCGGCCTCTCTGAAGGCGGTCGAAGAGTTAAGAACCGAGCAGGCTGCTCATCACCGGAGCGAGGAAAAGATATCCCAGATGGCTACCGAGCTGGAAGATGCCGCCAACCGCCGTGAGCTACTTGAAAAGGAAAATCAAGAAAAAGTGGCTGACCTGAAGAAGGCCCTGGAGGCAGCCAAGGAAACCCGCTCTGAAATGAGGAGGATGAGGGAGGAGCTTCGTGAAGCCGGGGATATCGTGGCTGGGAAGCCCTATTTGTTGCGGATGAAATTCGGATATCAGAAGTATACCCCTCTAGATCAGTTGTGGAGTGCTGCGGACGCGTATGCGGACCTGGCAAAGAGTGTTGCTGATGCGACTGAGTTATTCAAAGATCAGAAAGACCATAAGGCTGAGAGGTTATTCTGATCGCAGATCAGTGCCCTGATGCGTCCGCTGCCATTGAATGAAAAGATGGCCGCATGTGCCGAACTCCACAGGTTGTCCGGGCTTGCTATGAGGTCTGTCGTGGATCATCTTTGGCCACAAGGACCAAGGCCGGACAGCTATTTTGGATTGGTGCAACAATTCCTTGGTGCTGTGTCGCATATCGATGCTGTGAAGAGGTCGGCGTGCATAGGGGATGCGCGGATGGCTCTTGCCCGTGTTAAAACATACTGGGCTAGGATGGAAACCACCGCTATTGCAACCCGGAGTGCGGCGGGAGGCCAGGACCCGGCCGAGCACTATTTTGAAGAAGTCTTAGAAGGCGCCCGTTTAATAGAGGCTCAGTGCTCGAAGAGTGCCATGTTTGAGTGACATGTATCTCGATTGTAAAGACAATGCTATTTTGATTATAAAGGCTGTGTTTATACTTTTGCCCGAAAGTATTATAATGCCTCTTGTGCGGCCGTTTATGTATGTATATAACCTGAAAGTTTGCAGTCGTCAGCTTCAGCCCCCACGCATATAAGGCCGGGGTGTTCGAGAAAACGCGCAGTCACACTTGATCCAATGTCTTGGTCCGTTAAGGAGGTGATAGCGCGGCGAACCAGGCAATCGGACTATATAGCTTTAACACTTTCACTTAGCCATAGGAGTTTGATGGTGGGGCTACTATATAGCCCCTGGTACTTTCGCGTTCATCCGGATATGATGCGCGTATGTACGTGACCGGGAAACTGGTCCTTCGTTAATGCGGAGGAATCGTGAAGATTCTGCTGGGTCATCGAGTGGCTGACTGATGTGTACTACACAACCTTCTTCTTGTAGACGTTGTTGGGCCTCCAAGTGCAGAGGTTTGTAGGACAGTAGCAAATTTCCCTCAAGTGGATGACCTAAGGTTTATCAATCCGTAGGAGGCGTAGGATGAAGATGGTCTCTCTCAAACAACCCTGCAACCAAATAGCAAAGAGTCTCTTGTGTCCCCAACACACCCAATACAATGGTAAATTGTATAGGTGCACTAGTTCGGCGAAGAGAGGGTGATACAAGTGCAATATGGATAGTAAATATAGGTTTTTGTAATCTGAAATTATAAAAACAGCAAGGTAACTAATGATAAAAGTGAGCGTAAATGGTATTGCAATGGTAGGAAACAAGGCATAGGGTTCATACTTTCACTAGTGCAAGTTCTCTCAACAATAATAACATAGATAGATCATATAACAATCCCTCAACATGCAACAAAGAGTCACTCCAAAGCCACTAAGAGCCGAGAACAAACGAAGAGATTATGGTAGGGTACGAAACCACCTCAAAGTTATTCTTTCGGATCAATCTATTCAAGAGTTCATACTAGAATAACACCTTAAGACACAAATCAACCAAAACCCTAATGTCACCTAGATACTCCATTGTCACCTCAAGTATCCGTGGGCATGATTATACGATATGCATCACACAATCTCAGATTCATCCAACCAACACAAAGTACTTCAAAGAGTGCCCCAAAGTTTCTACCGGAGAGTCAAGACGAAAACGTGTGCCAACCCCTATGCATAGGTTCATGGGCGGAACCCGCAAGTTGGTCACCAAAACATACATCAAGTGGCACGTGAAATCCCATTGTCACACAGATAAGCACGGCAAGACATACATCAAGTGTTCTCAAATCATTAAGGACTCAATCCGATAAGATAACTTCAAGAGGAAAACTCAATTCATCACAAGAGAGTAGAGGGGAGAAACATCATAAGATCCAACTATAATAGCAAAGCTCGCGATACATCAAGATCGTGCCATAGAGAGAACACGAGAGAGAGAGAGAGATCAAACACATAGCTACTGGTACATACCCTCAGCCCTGAGGGTGAACTACTCCCTCCTCGTCATGGAGAGCATCGGGATGATGAATATGGCCACTGGTGATGGGTTCCCCCTCCGGTAGGGTGCCGGAACGGGCTCCCAAGAGGTTTTTGGTGGCTACAGAGGCTTGCGGCGGCGGATCTCCCGATCTATCTTGATATTCGATGTTTTTAGGGTACGTAGGCTTATATAGGCGAAAGAAGTCGATCGGGGGAGTCTCGAGGGGCCCACAAGAGGGTAGGGCGCGCCTAGGGGTGTGGGCGCGCCCCCCTATCTCGTGGCTTCCTCGATGCTCCCTTTACTTCAACTCCAAGTTTCCTGGGTCATAATCTTCCCAAAAATCACAGTGCCGAAGGTTTCATTCCATTTGGACTCCGTTTGATATTCCTTTTCTTTGAAATACTGAAACAGGCAATAAAACAACAATATGGGCTGGGCCTCCGGTTAATAGGTGAAATAACATGCGGTGCCCCCATGTTTGGTTTTGGTAATTGATGACAATCTATATGGAGTAATGGTTGCCTTGAGTTTTATTTGAAGGATTTGTCCATAGGTTTTTCTTGGAGTCCATTTGTTAGTTTCAAGGAGAGTTTGTGATGACCAAGGTGCCATTCAGGGAATTACCTAAAGATTGGTCATGCGAGAGGTTGATCAAGACTAAGTCAAAGAGTGAATCAAGTTGATTAACACACAAAGCGTAGAAGATGTACTGAGAGGGATCAAGCGATCCCATGGTATGGTAAGCATTGTCAATTATGCTTTGTGTACTAACCCATGATCTTCGTGAGAGTTCTTTGTGGGGTTAGGTTGTGGTGTGCAAGCTCAAGTGAAGCATCACGAAGATATCAAATGCTTGAAGCTTGCCATCCATTGTGGTGACAATGGACTTGTGAAGATGTGCGGAAGAGTGGCTCACCCATAGTGGAGTATGGGGGAGCAATCAACTAGTCTTCATCGAGCCAACGCAATCAAGAAAGGTGGTCCAACTTGAGGGAGTCAAGATCGTCATCATCTAGCTCAAGTGGACCATGTGCAAGGCAAAGGTTTTCCCATGATAGGTTTTCCATTTTACCGGTCTCATGGTGGTAGTTGGGAGACTAGGTTTTAGGATCGATTGCTGTACTATCAAGGGGGGGGGGGCGCTCGATGAGTAACTTGATCGTATCATTCATAGAGAGCTCAAACCATTGCATCCTTGCATCATCTTTCTTGGTTCTTGTTTGGTTCTCTTTGTGAGTTTTGGAGCTTATGGTCATCTTGATGACAAGCTCGAGTTCATCGAAAACAGAGTTCTCATGCATCTTCTATGATGTTTTCGATGTTGGAGGTTCTGCCGGTTCTTCTCTGTTGGAGGTTTCTCTCCTCTTTTTGTTAGGCATACCTCCCCTGCCTCTTCTTACTATATCCAACAAGCTTGAGTTTGCTCAATTCGGAGCTGATATGAAGAAGTTATGGTAGTTCTGTTTTTCTCCCTGCGGTAATACCGCGGTGGAAGCGGTAGTACCGCTTGTAGCGTCAAGCGGTAGTACCGCTCCAGTACCGCTCTACTACCATCTCGATTTTGGGTCTTGCACTTTTCATGTCGGCTTTAGCAGTGGTTGCACGACAGTAAGGCACGGCAGTTCCGCCTATAAGCGGTAGTACCGCCCCGATCGGGCGGTAGTACCGCTCCGGTCGGGCGGTAGTACCGCTACTGCATTACTACCGTCTTACTCTGCTCTGCCCTGCCTCATTTGGTCCTGTGTTCTGCTCCTCCAGCGGTAGTACCGCTGGGGTGAGCGGTAGTACCGCTTATAAGCGGTACTACCGCCCCAAGGTTCATGTTTTGTTGCTCCTTTTCCCTGCTTCTTCCGCCCAAGCGGTAGTACCGCTCGTGGAGCGGTAGTACCGCTCGTGTGCGGGCTGAGCACATAACAGTTGGATTTTTTTCCCTCCTATAAAAGGGGGTCTTCTTACACAATGAACCTTATCCTTTGAGCTCGTGTTCTTCCCCCATTGTTTACCTTCTTCGAGCTTGCTAACTCTCAATCCCTCCATGGATTCTTGCTAGTTTTTGAGGGAAAAGAGAGAGGAGATCTAGATCCACATTTCCACCAATCACTTTCTCCTCTATGTGAGGGGAACCCGTTGGATCTAGACCGTGGAGTTCTTGGTGTTCTCCTTCTTGTTCTTCCTCTCATCTTCCTCCCTTGCATTAGTTGCTTCGGTGGGATTTGAGAGAGAAGGACTTGGGCACTCCGTGTTCCCTTGCCATTGCATTTGGTGCATCGGTTTGAGTTCTCCACGTGATACGTGGAAGTTACAAGTTGAGAAGCTTATTACTCTTGGGTGCTTGGTACCCTTGAGCTTGTTACTCTTGGGTGTTTGGACACCCTAGAGCTTGTTCCTCTTGGGTGCCTTGGCGCCCTAGACGGTTGGTGTTGTTCGGAGCTCAATCATTGTGGTGTAAAGCTCTGGGCAAGCGTCGGGGTCTCCAATTAGGTTGTGGAGATCGCCCCGAGCAATTTGACGGGTACCGGTGACCGCCCCCAAGGGTTGCCAAAGTGTACGGGTTCGGTGACCGCCCCCAAGGGTCGCCATTTGTACGGGTTCGGTGACCGCCCTCAAGGGTCTCTTAGTGGAATCACGGCATCTTGCATTGTGCGAGGGCGTGATGAGATTACGGTGGCCCTAGTGGCTTCTTGGGGAGCATTGTGCCTCCACACCGCTCCAAACGGAGATTAGCATCCGCAAGGGGGTGAACTTCGGGATACATCGTCGTCTCCGCGTGCCTCGGTTATCTCTTACCCAAGCCCTTTACTTATGCACTTTACTTTGTGATAGCCATATTGTTCTTTGTCATATATCTTGCTATCACATAGTTGCTTATCTTGCTTAGCATAAGTTGTTGGTGCACATAGGTGAGCCTAGTTCTTGTAGGTTTTGTGCTTGACAAATTAACCGCTAGGTTTATTCCGCATTTGTTCAAGCTGAAGGAAATATGCCCTAGAGGCAATAATAAAGTTATTATTTATTTCCTTATATCATGATGAATGTTTATTATTCATGCTAGAATTGTATTAACCGGAAACATAATACATGTGTGAATACATAGACAAACATAGTGTCACTAGTATGCCTCTACTTGACTAACTCGTTTATCAAAGATGGTTATGTTTCCTAGCCATGGACAAAAGAGTTGTCATTTGATTAACGGGATCACATCATTAGGAGAATGATGTGATTGACTTGACCCATTCCGTTAGCTTAGCACTTGATCGTTTAGTATGTTGCTATTGCTTTCTTCATGACTTATACATGTTCCTATGACTATGAGATTATGCAACTCCCGTTTATCGGAGGAACACTTTGTGTGCTACCAAACGTCACAACGTAACTGGGTGATTATAAAGGAGCTCTACAGGTGTCTCCGAAGGTACATGTTGGGTTGGCGTATTTCGAGATTAGGATTTTTCACTCCGATTGTCGGAGAGGTATCTCTGGGCCCTCTCGGTAATGCACATCACTATAAGCCTTGCAAGCAATGTAGCTAATGAGTTAGTTACGGAATGATGCATTATGTTACGAGTAAAGAGACTTGCCGGTAACGAGATTGAACTAGGTATTGAGATACCGACGATCGGATCTCGGGCAAGTAACATACCGATGACAAAGGCAACAACGTATGTTGTTATGCGGTTTGACCGATAAAGATCTTCGTAGAATATGTTGGAGCCAATATGAGCATCCAGGTTCCGCTATTGGTTATTGACCGGAAATGTGTCTCGGTCATGTCTACATAGTTCTCGAACCCGTAGGGTCCACACGCTTAAGATTTCGATGACACTTATATTATGAGTTTATGAGTTTTGATGTACCTAAGGAGTTCGGAGTCCCGGATGAGATCGGGGACATGACGAGGAGTATCGAAATGGTCGAGACATAAAGATCGATATATTGGACGACTATATTCGGACTTCAGAAAGGTTCCGAGTGATTCGGGTATTTTTCGGAGTACCGGAGAGTTACGGGAATTCGCCGGGGAGTATATGGGCCTTATTGGGCCATACGGGAATAGAGGAGAGAGGACAAAAGGAAGGAGGCCTGCGCCCCCCCTCTGGTCCAAATTGGGCAAGGGGTGCAGCCCCCTTTTCCTTCTCCCTCTCCTCCTCTTTCCTTCTCTCCTACTCCAACAAGGAAGGAGGGAGTCCTACTCCCGGTGGGAGTAGGACTCCCCATGGCGCGCCACCTCCTAGGCCGTCCGCCTCCTCCCCCCTTGCTCCTTTATATACGGGGGCAGGGGGGCACCTCTAGAAACACAAGTTGATCTTCGTGATCGTTCCTTAGCCGTGTGCGGTGCCCCCCTCCACCATATTCCACCTCGGTCATATCATAGCGGTGCTTAGGCGAAGCCCTACGTTGGTAGATCATCATCATCGTCACCACGCCGTCGTGCTGACGGAACTCATCCCTGACACCCTGCTCGATCGGAGTCCGGGGATCGTCATCGAGCTGAACTTATGCTGAACTCGGAGGTGCCGTACGTTCGGTACTTGGATCGGTCGGATCGTGAAGACGTACGACTACATCAACCGCGTTGTCATAACGCTTCCGCTTACGGTCTACGAGGGTACGTGGACAACACTCTCCCCTCTCGTTGCTATGCATCACCATGATCTTGCGTGTGCGTAGGAAATTTTTGAAATTACTACGTTCCCCAACACAAGCCTCTACCGTAATTATTTTAAAATGCCTATTCAGCCCCCCCCCTCTAGGCAACATCCATGATCTTTCAATAGGTTAGTCCCAAAAGTAATATAAAAGTGTATAATAAAGCCCGTAATCATTCAAAACAGATAATAAAATAGCATGAATGCTTCATAAATTATAGATACGTTGGAGACGTATCATTGACCAGTCTCGCGCTGTATCATGACAGTCAGTTTTCGGCTTTCTCTACTGAGGTGCTCGTCCAGATTAAGAGGGGCACAATCGCAGTAGTTCTCCCGGTGCCGCCTTAGCCGATAGGGCGGAACGTAAGGTAGCAAAACACGGGAGCCGGACAAACCCAACATTTTACCAAAGACATGATTCGGAGCTGATGCATATAAGGCCAAACTCGCGACGCCGAACACTCCCTAAGGTATTCGGACTTTATAATGTGTACTGGGCCGAATAACGCCCTTGACAATAAGCCCTGAGTTTCCAGGTATGAGCAATAGTCTGGTAAAAAAATGCCGAAAACGCCAGTATCCCTCCTGGTTGTATAAAGTTTCCGGAGGGGAAGAAGCAACAAGAGACATTAAAAAGGTTTACGCAAGGTCTTAATCTAAAAAGAAACCTTTGAGCGGGGCCATGCTGCACGTCTGTGCCTTTATCTCCGTTGTGCCATATCCTGGAAGGGTGTAGCACGATGGTCATCTGTAAAAGAAAAAAAAATCCAGGTGAAACACTACGTGCGAGGAGTTCGTTAATCTGAATGAACCATGAAAGTGCGATATGTTATTGTATAGATAGGTCGAGCCAAACTGTCGGCTCTTTTTGCGGACAGCCCCTAGCATCTTTTATGGGGAAATCCCAACTGTGCTATTACATTGGGTGGAGCGCCGGACTCGTCTAACCGTGTCCGTGATCTTAATGACCGACCATTTATACTGGTTGGAGGTACCGCTCAGTGTTCGGCTGCTAGAGCCGCCACGTATTCTTCCGCGCGTAAGGAACACTCTGTATTTCCGCTAACTGTGATGACGCTGCGTAGACCGGGCATCTTAAGTTTGAGGTAGGCGTAATGCGGTACTGCATTAAAACGAGCGAAGGCCGTTCTTCCGAGTAGTGCGTGATAGCCACTTCGGAATGGAGCGATGTCGAAGGTTAATTCCTCGCTCTTGAAGTTGTCGGGAGAACCGAATACAACCTCTAGTACTAGAGAGCCCGTACACTGGGCCTCGACGCCTGGTATTACTCCTTCAAAGGTAGTGTTGCTTAGGCTGATTCCTGAGGGGTCTATCCCCATTTTGCGGATAGTGTCCTGATATATCAGGTTTAGACTACTGCCACCGTCCATGAGGACTCGTGTGAGATGGTATCCGTCAATTATTGGGTCGAGCACCAAGGCAGCCGATCCTCCGTGCCGGATACTAGTCAGATGGTCCCTGCGATCGAAGGTGATAGGGCAGGCCGACCAGGGATTAAATTTGGGGGCGACGGGATCAACATCGTATACGTCTTGGAGTGCGCGCTTGCGCGTTCTCTTTGGAATGTGGGTTACATAAATCATATTCACTGTTTTGACTTCTGGTGGGAATTTTTTTTCTGTCCTCCAGTGTTCGGCTGATGAGGCTCATCCTCGTCTTCACTTGGCGTCTCCCTCCCCTTTTGTTCGGCATTCAGCTTGCCGGCCTGTTTGAAAACCCAACACTCTTTGTGGGTGTGGTTTGCAGGTTTTTCGGGGCTGCCGTGAATCCGACATAATTTGTCTAGAATCTTGTTTAGGCTAGACAGTCCATCTCTGCTGCCTTTAAATGGCTTCTTCTGTTGACTGGGTCGAGAGCCCCTGAACCCGGCATTGACCGTCGTGTTCTCTGGGCTGTCACTATTGTTTAGACGCTTGTTTTTGTTGCGTCGCGGCTTCCCGTTGCCATCTCTGACTTCGGATGTGCTTGGGTCGCTGGTGCCGCTACGGGCCAGCTAGCTATCCTCGCCCGTGCAAAAGCGGGTCATAAGGCTTGTTAAGGCTGCCATTGTCCTCGGCTTTTCTTGGATGAGGTGTCTGGCAAGCCATTCGTCTCAGATACTGTGTTTGAAGGCCGCTGAGGCTTCGACGTCCGGACAATCGACTATTTGATTCTTCTTAGTAAGAAATATGTTCCAGAGCTTTCGGACTAACTCTCCGGGCTGTTGAATTATGTGACTTAGGTCGTCTGCGTCCGGAGGTCGGACATAGGTCCCTTGAAAATTGGCCCTGAAAGCATCCTCAAGTTCTTCCCAACTTCCTATTGAGTTTTCGGGAAGGCTTTTCAACCAGTGCCGGGCTGGTCCCTTTAATTTGAGGGGTAGGTATTTAATGGCATGGAGATCATCTCCGCGAGCCATGTGGATATGAAGGATAAAGTCCTCGATCCAGACCCCAGGGTCTGTAGTTCCGTCGTATGCCTCTATATTTACGGGTTTAAATCCTTCCGAAAATTCATAATCCAACACCTCATCGGTGAAGCACAGGGGGTGTGCGGCACCCCTATATTTGGTCGTGTCATGGCATGCTGTCAACGGTTGTTGTGTTCGGTTCAGATTCCTAGCTCATGTTCGATCAATGTGATCGTTTCGGTAGCTCTGATCCTGTGCCGGAGCGCGCTTCCTAGATCCGTAGATGGATCTGGCCATACCGGACTATTTGTCGAGGAGCTCACGTAAATCGTGTGCTGACTTGTGTGAGGCATCATTAGCCGTCTTGTCATGGCCACGGGGCGGTCGGTCCGGTTGATCGGTCGTTTTTGGCTGAATGGGCTCTATGGCCTCGTTGTCGAATTCGGGCAACAGCTTGTGCTTTGGATAGCTCTTTGTGTGACGATCGTCGCCGTATTTTTCTTCTGTGTCGAGCACTTTGCTCCACTTGCGGTTGAGCGTATCCTGCGCGGCCTTAAGCCTTTGCTTCTGCTTCTTTAGGCTCCTCGCGGTGGCGATAAGCCTTCTGTGGAGGTTCTCTTGTTCCAAGAGTTTTTCTAGGATGATGAGTGCATCATCGTCCGGGCTATTCTCTTCTCCGGAGACAGGTTGGTGAATTTTACCCTCGGGATCGGCGTCATCTGACATCGGCTCTGGACTATGCCCATCGTCCCCTGGCTCATCCTGCTCCATCGCTAGGTCCATGGGGTCGTCGTTTCCTTTGGAGTCAACCGGGGTATTATTATTTCTTGCGCTGTTGTCGCAGTTTTTACTATGGCAGGATTTAGAGCGGCGTCTACGGCGCCGCTTTGGTGGCTTATCGAGGGGATTATCCTTCGTTGCATCATCACCATCGCCTTCGTTGCATCATCATATGATGAGGTGGCTGTCCAGCGCCCTATAGGCGGTGGTTCATGTTCTTCTCTTGCATCGTCGTTCATACCGTTGATGTCTTCAGAGTTGAAGTCAAGCACGTTGGTTAAGTCATCGACAGTGGCTATTAAGTGGGTGGTGGGTGGGGAACGAATTTCTTCGTCGTCCGCTTCCCACTCGAGCCGGACATAGTTCGGCCAGGAATCTCTCGACAAGGAAAGAGATCTTAATGAGTTTAGCAAATCTCCTAAGGGAGAGTGCTGAAAAATGTCCGCGGCGGTGAACTCCATAACGGGTGCCCAATCCGATTCGATAGGCACGGAAGCACATGGTTCGGATCCTGTAGACGGAGACAAGTCCGAGGGTCCGATGACACCACCCTCACAGAAGGTGGGATTAGTGTTCGGCTCCAACGTCGATGAGTGTGCGGCCTCCGTGACGGGGTCCATCCACCCGCCCTCGGAAGGCACGATCTGCTCCGGATTGATTCCCGGTGCCACCGCAGGCGCGATCTCCCGAATATTGTCCGACGGAAGATCAAAGTCATGCCCATCGTGACCGTTCGACGCACCCGGCATGGGCTCGTATCCGTCGAAGATCAAGTCTCCGCGGACATCGGCAGTATAGTTTAATCTTCCAAACCTGACCTGATGGCCAGGGGCGTAGCTATCGATCTCCTCCAGATGGCCAAGCGAATTGGCCCACAGTGTGAAGCCGCCGAATACGAAGATCTGTCCGAGAAGGAAAACCTCCCCCTGGACTGCGTCGTTGAAGATGATTGAAGGAGCCATCAAGCCTTATCACGACGACACGGTGGAACTCTCAATGAAAGCACCAATGTCGATATCAAAACCGGCGGATCTCGGATAGGGGGTCCCGAACTGTGCGTCTAAGGCTAATGGTAACAGGAGGCAGGGGACACGATGTTTTACCCAGGTTCAGGCCCTCTCGATGGAGGTAATACCCTACTTCCTGCTTGATTGATCTTGATGATATGAGTATTACAAGAGTTGATCTACCACGAGATCGTAGAGGATAAACCCTAGAAGCTAGCCTATGATTATGATTGTTGTTGTCCTACGGACTAAACCCTCCGGTTTATATAGACACCGGAGGGGGCTTAGGGTTACACAGAGTCAGTTACAGAGAAGGAAATCTACATATCCGAATATCCAAGCTTGCCTTCCACGCAAAGGAGAGTCCCATCCGGACACGGGACGAAGTCTTCAATCTTGTATCTTCATAGTCCAACAGTCCGGCCAAAGTATATAGTCCGGCTGTCCGAGGACCCCTTAATCCAGGACTCCCTCAGTGGGTACGTGCCCGGGTGCTGGCTGTGGGTATAAGACCCCTCACAGTGCTCGTTGTAATGGCGTGGTGTGGTGCTCAAGTTCGAGCTTGAGGGAAACGGCTGTCGTTGCGGCCGCGGCATTCGTGCGCCGGCAAAGTCCACTGTCCACCTGTGTCTTCTTCTTCCTTTCTTCTTCTACCTCGGTCCGCTGCAGAACAAGAGAGCTGCGAGAGGTAGGCGAGAGCTAGGGCTAGACGACAACAACACGAACTCTGCTCCGGCGACGACGACGTGTGCAGCACGGGTTCATCGGAGCGCGCCACAGCGGAGCCGTCGATCACGTCGGAGGTAGTTATCCTCGAGGAGCTGGCGTCGCCTGTGGACTACCTGGGCATCGAGTTCGCTGACCTCAACACGGACAAGGAGAACGACTACATGGCCGTGCAGTACCTGCCATTGTTGCACCTTTGGGTGGCGCCGCCGGAGGCCATGAAGATGGTCACGAGCCCATGCGGTGAGAATTCGATGTCGGGATCCTCGGACGGAAGCAAGAATGCCTCGACAACCACCATGACCAGCGACGACAGGACGATCGATGTCTCCTCCTTGGCGGCGCCACAGAAGCCGCATCGGCATAGCAGCGCGCATGAGGCCACTGTGTCAGCGCCGATGTGCGGCGGCGACGTACAACGGAGGGGCGGCGTCTGGCAAGGAGGTCGGTGTTTTGAAGTCTCCCATGGTTGGGCACCGCTTAAGTGCACAAATTATGCCTGGTTGGCAATGCAGCACAGGTTATGGATGTCCGATCGTCGTGCGAGGCATGGCTTGCAGGATGAGCCCTCAGCATATGCTACACGTGTCTCCAGCACGAAGATAACGTCGAGCACATACTCACCCGGTGTACTTATGCTAGGGAGGTTTGGTGCTACATCTCGGACCAGCTTCGCATCAATGCATGGGGCCCAACATTTGGACTCGACCTTGGATTGATGGCTACGGGAAAGGAGGGACTTTCGAAAGAATGACATAAGAGTGTTCGGCACGATGTTCATTGCGTTTGCATGGTCTCTTTGGAAGCAACGAAACGCGTGAGTGTTTAACCAGTTAGAGCAACCAAAACAGCCTAGGGAGTGTCCAAGTTTTGAACAACATCGACACCTCCTACAAAGGCATGAAGGATGGCATAAAAAAGTGTTGCATGGACACGATGTGGGAGAAACGTCTGGATTCAGAGCATATCAAGTACGCGACCAAGGACACCTAAACAAGCTATGGCATGCACAGCGGATCGTTGACATGAGGCCGTGTCTCCTTCCCCTTTACACTGATGGATGGCACAACAGCAGCTGTAGGGCTGGCAAACATGCCAAGATTAGTAGATGGATTATATATCTGTAGGCCTAGCTAGTTTCCGTATTATGTTGTCACTTTTTGTGTGATTCAAGACCTATGAACCTGTCACTTTTTGTGTGATTCAAGACCTATGAACCTCTGGTACTTTATCAGTTTGAGGTATGCATGTTTTTTAATACCTCGTGCCGCAGTTAAGTAGGGAGGCTAGTGTGACGCGGGAAACTTTCGATTATTTGAAACCATCTGAACATTATCACACATGACTTCTTAGGCGTAATTGTCTATGATAGTAAACATATGTCACACGATTTGTCGAAAAATATGCATGTGGCGGTTCTTTTCGCCAAGACGTGTGCGATGGTACAGTTCATCGCACATGCTTCTTTGTTAAGAATTGTGTGCAAGGAATCGCACACAGTTTTCCTTTCCCAATTGTGTGCGATGTATTGGTCATCACACACATTCTATTTTCAAACACATATTAACGTGTGTGATGCCTTCGTGGCGCATAGTATGAGGCTAGGGCATGTGATAGATGTGTCTTAATAGCGCACTGATATGCGCTAATGTGAATTCTTGACAATGTTGTTGTCAAGTCATCCCTCGACAATGTAGAGAGACCCAACTACTTTTCTTTGGCTAATAATCATGTGTTCTCGTCTTGGTGATAAACAAGTGGAACTACTACATGATGGCTATCAAGGAGGCTGATGTGTCGCTGACCCGTCAAAGAATTAGATTGGGAGGGTCTGACAAGAAGCACGTGGAAAAGAGCACACATGGTGGATTTGGGTGATTCACCGTGTCCACTCGGTTCAATTTATTAATATATATTTCAATTTATTACACGTAAGATATACAATCATACATTCTACAGCATAGATTTTTTTTTGTGGGTAAACAAAACTTGTATTACTCAATTATCAAGTTACAACATAGATATTTGTTAGACAAGTATGTTCCGGAACTTTTTATTAAGATACTAAGAAAATTCAAACGCATATATGCATGATAGCACATTTAATGAAACATTAAGTTACAAACGGAGCGCAACTAAAAAAATACAAATAGACACGATTTAGTGTTTGTTGTTTTCTGAAATCTAAAGTAAGCTAATGAAATGAAAGGTTCGGAAAAATAAACCGATATAACTTCTACTGCGGAATATGATTTTAATTTGGCGAAAGTGTATTTTGCAATAAATAGATGGGAGAATCACAACTACGAATATTGTGTCTTAAATTTATCATCACAATATATGTGGCTAATTGTGTTAAATATGGTAGAAAAGTTAGTAACTACCAGGCTATGTTAGTAGAGTAAGTCATAAATAAGTAAAAAAGTTAAGTATAAATAAAATATAAATTTCTTATTATTAGAATAATTTAACAGCAAACAAAGTAGAACACTGTTTAAATCTCGTTAATAAAAGAAAAAATATTATGATTTCTGAAAGTCATTGCAATATTATAAATGTGTATCAAAATTGTCTAAATATATATATCCGTTTACAACGTGTAATTGTGTTATATATTATATATCTAAATTTTCACGAAAATTATAATCTCATCTAAATAATAAATAAAGTCAAAACTAATAATTAAATATAATTTTATTATATTTTAAAACTATCATACATAAAATGTTCAATTTCAATTATTTTTTAATTTTAATAGAAAAAATTAACTGACCATCAAAATTTCGTAATTTAATGAAATAAATTCAAAAAATCAATATATTTTTTATTTCAATTTGGATAAATTTGAATTTGAACAATAGGATATATTTATGTTGTATAACACTATTACACAAAAAATGATATAACCCAATGGTACGACATTAGAAATTTAGGATTAAGTTGAGTTAAAAATAAAACAAATTAGTTGTATCTTTCAAACTCTAGACCTACACAAGATGAGAGCAGAGCAACCTACTACTAACTAATGCTAGTAGGTTCTATCTAAATAAGAATTCCACCCTTCTATAAAAATAATTTAAAAGTACTAAAATATTTTAAACGAAAACCCAAATATTTGGCTCACACTCGAAACCATCAAAATTTCGTGAAGACAAATCCTAGATGGTCATAATTATATATTTTTATGTTCATGAGAATATTTAAAATACATTGAATCTCACCACCACAAATGCTACCGGCTGAGCAGTAAAAATTGAAATACATCAAAGACAAACAAGTTTTTTATCGGCGTGCAAAATTTCATGGCGATTTGACACGGGAGGAACTTGGGACAGGAAAAAGGAAATCATTTTGCTCTAAAGACAGAATTTTTTTAACCTTTCTCAAAACGCCGATTTTTTTTCTTTTGTCCAGCGCTCCTTGGACACCCAATTTTGCACGTCACTATAGAAAACTTATTCCTCCTTGATGGCAATTTTGTTTCCACATTTGATTGAATTTTTTTCTATTCCTTTTGATTTTACTGCTCATTTTTTTTAGAACATAGACGTCAGAGACGTCCGGCTTTAAATTAATAAAGCTCACAGCATTAGGCAGCGTGCATACATGTATCCAGACCAAACTAAACGGAACCGAAGCTAGACAGCCAAGTTTCGAAGCAGAGCCAAAAGGCGAGAACGGTGATAAGTGCGTTACATGGCGTAGCTAGCCAGAATAGCGAGCACGCAGGCTCAAAGGAAGCAGGACCAAAAGGGCCGCCTATCCCTATAAGGCAGCAGACGGAGGAGGCGACGAGGCTCGGGACACCGAGTAGACTGTGCGGAGCCGAGCGATAGCATGTCGATGGAGATCAGCATCCTGTTGCCTTCCCAGCGGAGCCCACTGCTGCAAGAATAAGATGCATTTGAAGATAACATCAGCGGGGTGAGAGGGAAACGCTCCCTCAATAGTAAACTTGTTACGAATATGCCATAAGGCCCATAGCAAGGCCGAAGCACACGTCCACATTATCCGGCGCAAAGAGCCCGGTATCGAAGATAAGTAAGACACAAGCTCAGAGCGTGAGCGTGGATCCCAATCCACCCCAGCGGCCTCCCTGACCGCACTCCAAGCAAACCGCGCCAAAGGGCAGCTAAAAAACGCGTGGTCAGCATCTTCCGCGTTATGACAAAAACCGCACGGTCCGGAAGCAGGGCCATTACGCTTGGCTATATTAATAGAGGTAGGGAGGCGATCCTGACATAGTTTCCAAAGAAAGATCTTAATTTTTAGCGGGATTCGCGCCTTCCAAAGCCTCGAGGCTGCCATAGGGGCATGCCCGCGGCACAGCTCCCTGTACATTGACTTGACAGTGAACTTGCCAGAGCCCGAGAGTCTCCAAGAGACCTCGTCTGCGGAGTCCGATAAGCGGACGGTCGCAGTCAAAGCCCGCACGTGATCCCACTCGGCCCGCTCCGGTCCCACAAGCTCCCTTCTGAAGTATATGGGGGGCGGGGTGGCACTGAGGGCCGACGCCACTAGTTGATTGGGCTCAACCGCGATGGCGTAGAGGTAGGGGAACTCCGACCATAGGGGTTGCTGGCCAATCCACACGTCGTGCCAAAACCGGATGGAGCGACCGTTGTTAACCGTAAACCTCGCTCCCCTGGCGAAGTATGGTTTGAGGGATTGGATGGAGGTCCAGAAAGGTGACCCGTGAGGAGACGCCTCAAAGAAATTCCCATGTGGGCAGTACTTGGCACGAAGGAGGTCAATCCAGAGGCCGGTCCCTCCCTGGGACAGCTTCCAGATCCACTTGCACATAAGTGCAATGTTCATCAGCTTAGAGTTGATGACCCCGAGGCCCCCCTGGGTTTTAGGTCTACAGACGGCTTGCCACTTAACCATGTGGTACTTCCGTTTAGGGCCCGCACCTTCCCAAAAGAAACGTGCCCGGGGAGTGTCCATTTTCTTATGGACCCCATCCGCCAACAAGGACATACCCATGGCGAACATGGGTAGGGACGAGAGGCTAGAGTTAGTAAGGATTAGTCGTGCCCCTGATGACATAAATCGACCTCTCCATGGACATACCCGGTCTGCCATCTTAGTGTTGAGAGGTTCCCAATCGGCAATCGAGCATTTCTTCTCTGCGATCGGGAGGCCAAGGTAGGTGAACGGGAACTTTCCAAGCTTGCAATTTAGCAAGTTGGCCACCCGTTCACTTTCGGTCGCGCCCATCCCTATGGACACCACTTCACACTTGTGGAAGTTAATTTTTAGTCCGGACATTAGTTCAAAACATAGCAAGATGGCCTTAACCGTTGCTATGCTGTGAGTGTCCGGCTCAAAAAGGAGTAGGGTGTCATCGGCATATTGAAGGTGCGACACCCCTCCCGGGATCAGATTGCCGACCACTCCCCTACTGTGGCCAGCAACGCGAGCTTTGTCTAGCATGACGCCCAATGCATCTGCCACAAAGTTGAAAAGCAACGGTGAGGCTGGGTCCCCTTGACGCAGCCCACGCTTGTTGCGGAAGAAGTTCCCTACTTCTCCGTTCACCGCAATCGCCGTTTGGCCTCCCGAGACCAATTGCATCATACGGTGAACCCAAACTGCCGAAAACCCTCGATCCAGAAGGATTTGTCGGAGAAACTCCCAGTTCACTCGGTCGTACGCCTTCTCGAAATCTAATTTCAGAAGTATTGCCGGTTGGCGGCTACGCTTGAGTGAGTGAATGATCTCTTGGAGGGCCAACGGGCCCTCCAAAATGTTGCGACCACGAATAAAAGCCGTTTGATTCCTACTAATAATACGATGGGCCACCGGAGACAAGCGTGTAGAACAAGCCTTAGAGCAGATTTTGAACGGGACGTTGATAAGCGCTATGGGGCGAAAAAGTCTAATAGTGTCCACGCCCTGAACTTTGGGGATAAGCGATAGAACCCCAAAGTTAAGGCGCGAGATGTCTACAGTACCACGCATAAACCCGTTACACACCTCGAAAATTGGCCCCTTGAGGACTTGCCAAATTTTTTTGAACATCGCCACCGGACACCCATCCGGGCTGGGTGCCGTGTCAGATTTCATCCCCAGGATCGCCTGGTCGATCTCCTGAGGAAGGAAGGCGAGGCCCAAGCCTTCGTTCTCTTCATCCGAGACCTGCAGAGCGGGATCCCAGATATCCGCCCGTAGGCGAGCCCTGGACTCCTCCCTGGAGCCCAGCAGCTCGATGTATAAATCGTAAATGTGCCGGACTATGTCCTGTTGGCGCAATAGGAGCCCCTGCTCCGATTGCAACCTCAGAATGGCACACTTACATTGGCGGCCGTTGGCATAAGCATGGAAGTATTTTGTGTTTGCGTCCCCTTTGAGCGTCCACTTTATTCCACCCCTCCTTCGCCAGTACTCCTCCTCTGCACGGAGGAGGGCCTCAACCTGGGCCTCAACAGCGTACCGCTCGGCCCATTCTTGCTCCGAGAAAATCCGTACGTCCGCAGCCGCGTCCATACGGGCGAGGTCCGTCACCAAACGGGCTCGGAGCAACTTATCCTCCCGGCCCTGGTTTCCCCCCCAACCTTTGAGGGCCGCGCGCAACCCCGCCCCTGCGGAAATCCAGAAATCCATGGGCCCTCTCGCGTGCCGGATCCGGGCCACACAGGACTCCCATTTGGAGAGGAAGATTTGTTCAAATTCCGGGTTTTCAAACCAAGCAGTTTCAAAGAAAAACCGTGGGCTTCGTTTTAACCGGTCCTCCCCCGAGGAGAGGATTAGAGGGACGTGATCCGACCCGATCCTCATTTCAGCGTGAAGTGAGCACATGGGAAAGAGCATCTCCCACTCCACGGACATAAAAACACGGTCCAGCACAGACCGGACCGGTGTGAGTTGCTTGTTTGTCCAGGTATAGCGTGCGCCCACGCGAGCCACTTCCCTAAGGGCCATAGAAGCAATCGCATTATTGAACATGGACACCCTTGTCCAGTTAATAATCCCGTTGTTCTTATCCGCTCCCGAACGGATAAGGTTAAAATCCCCTCCCACGATGAGGGGTAGGTTGCGAACACCCAAGGCCGCAACCTTTTCCTGAAGTTCCCCCAAGAACTCGTGCGAGTGTGAATGATCTGCCGGGCCGTAGACCACTATAATATCCCACTCGCGGAGGGACGCACGGTGGCGGCGTGAGCCGACACGAAAAACCGGCCGGCGTCCCAAGCCACCACCTCGCAGCACGCATGGCTGATGCCAAGTAGCATACCCCCAGAGTGGCCAATCGCTGGCACCCTGTGCCACACGAAGCGTTTGAGCGGGTCGATGGCGAGCAGGTCTCGGCGAGAGAAATTAGCCTTGATGGTTTCCTGCAGACCAACTACATCGATGTTTTCGCCGCGAATGAACTCGTTTAGCTGGGTCCGCCTCCCAACGTGGCCGTAGCCTCGGATGTTCCAGAAGAGGAAACACATTTAGATTATGCGATTGCGGAGGCGGATACCACGAGCGGTAACCGCCTTGGCCACTCGCCGTGTCCTCACAGGACCACGGGCTGGGGGGGACAGTGCAGCCCCTGCTGCTGTGTCCGCCCGATCGGGCCGAGCGACCGGGACCAGAGAAGCCCCTGCCTCTTCTGGTGCCGTCGCAGCGCGTGCCGCCACCGCCTGGGCAAGCGCGGCCTGCGCGATCTCCTTAGAGCGTATGAGAGACAGGAGCTCTCGGGCCTCTCCCTCATCAGACAGATCAACCCCACTATCCCCTAAAATACTACCAAGGCACTCATCCGAGTAATCGTCGAAAATCGTAAAACGGGGTAGGGGGTTACCTTCGGTCTCCATGTTCTTCTGGGCCAGCAAGAGTTGTGTGCGTTGGAGAGCAGGGAGGTTGCCCTTGGCGCCCTTTGGCCGGGAGCTAACCCGTTCCTGCGCCACCGGGGTTGTCACCACCGCCTTGGAGCGCTTGGCCGTGGAGATGGGAGCCGCCTTGGTCACCTCCGCCCGGAGAGTGTCGGAGGGAGGCGGAGGTTCCGTCGACCCATGCCCCCCGACCGCCCCGCCAGGGGAAGCCAACGCCATCACCACCGTCCAGTGCGAAACGGGCGTGCCTGCCCGCACCGAGGGGGGACTCGTTGGCGCCACCGGGAGGGTCTTGCGGCTCGCCGTCTTCTTATGGAGCCGCACCCCGCCAATCGCCAGACCGCGCGCGGGCGTGGGGAGCCCGCCTTTCTCCGCAGCCGGGGAGATGAGCATGGAACAGCCCTCCGAGTCGCACGAAGCCGAGATGCCCTTGTCGAGGTCGAGGCCGAGGGACATGTTGGAGCCATATTGATTGAAGCCCGTTTCGTTGCTGCCCACACCAACTTGGCGCTCCTCCAGGTCCTTCGCAGCCCCCGCAGACGGGGCCACGGCCTCCGAAGTCTTGTCCTTGAGGCCCAGCTTATCCCATGTCGCAGTGTCAATGGAGTCATCCCCCATGCTCGCGTCCTTATCCTTGTCCATGTCCTTGTCCATGTCATCAGGGCCCTTGTCCTTGCTAGCCGGGGGAGGGGGAGGGGGGCACCTCCCATCCTGCCACCCGCCTCGGCCTCCATCCGGATGGTAAAGCCCTTGCTGTTGAACCAGATTTGAACATATCCTTTGATCTTGGCCAGGGAGCGACACGCAAAACGCATCCGCATGGGACCCAGCCCCGCCAACGACGCCTTGTCCACTTCCATCGGGCGCCCGATCATCACAGTCCCCGCCATGAGACGGTCCACGCGGCGGTGCTTGGGTGGCACTCCCCAAAGTTTGACCCACACATCCGGCATGATTTCGGCCTTGGGAGTCTCCAGAACAGCTTCCTTGATTTCTGCCATGATGTCGTTGAGGGAGAGGTACAGCTTGCCACTGCGCGTCGCCATTCGCAGCATGGCCTTGTCGGGGAAGACGACGGAGAACAAGTCGTCCCCGACGGCCACCACCTGCCAATCCCAATCCCCTTCGAAGAGGTGGGGGAGTTCCGCCTCCAAGATCGAGATTGACAGCTTGCCAGGTGCCGCCGAGATGAGCGCCGCGTCCGCCACCACCGGGGCACTGACCTCCTCGCCCGCCGACTCCACGAAGGGCAGGCAGAAGAAGCCCTCGCCGGGGATGGCGTTGCCCATGATCTGCATCTGCAGAGGCCGACCGCGCGTGGGGCAGTGCGCCGATGCGTGCCCGTCCTCGTGGCAGACGATGCGCAGAGGCTTGAAATGGCACATATTCTGGTAATGGCCCACCCTCCCGCATTTGAAGCACTCTGGCCCATCGATTTCCTCCACTGGGATCGGGGCGTCAGCCGAGCCCTTCGACGCCGACGGCCCGGCAGCCAGCAGCGGAAGCGCCGAGCCTGCCCCCTTCTGCTTCTGCTTCTTGGCGAGAGGATCCCCAACCCGCTCGCTGCTCAGAGGAAGGAGGGATTCCTTCCTCCTGAGCTCCTTCTTCTGTTCCAGCCCACGGCGCCGGTACTCCTCTTTCTTCTTCTTTTTGCGCTCACGCTCCTCCTCCTTCTTCCGCTCTTGCTCCGCGAGCCACCAGGGAGGCGGCGGCCCCCAGCCCGCCTTGCCCGCCGGCGGCGATGAGACCTTGGCGAGCGCCTTCGCCCGCAGATCTTGCTCGCGTTGCCGCTCCGCCGCCGGGATCGGAGGCGACATGGGTGGCTTCTCCACGCGGTGGGAGCCCATCCTCACCGCGGTAGCGTACGAGCGAGTGAGTGGAGGTGGAGAGGCGGAGCGGCGCAGGCGACGCGCGCGATGCCCGAGCCGCCGCACCTGCGAGGGGGATGCAGGAAACCCTAGCGACAGATCTAGGGCACCCTTCGGCAGCCACAACCACCTATAAATAGGCTGGGGCGGCCGCTCATCCCCCGTCGCGGTGGGCCTAGGCCTCTTCCCTTGCGGGCCTGAGGCGACCGGGCCAGGCCGACCAGGCCCAAGCACTGGGAGGCGCCCCTACGTCCCTGCTGGCACTGGCACACTAGGTTCGGCCACTGGGCCTCCCGGCCCACAAACAGGCAGACTGGGCCATTCCGACAGGCCCAGCAAGGCGTCCGGCCCGGGCGCTGCCAACGCCGAAACCCTAGCCGAGGGCTGCGTCTCCCTTGCAGGGGCCGCCCCGCCGCCGTCGCCGACCCCTGTCGACTCCGGCGAGCACGCCGCACCCGCTGGCGGCGCGGCCAGCGCCAGATCGAGGCGCGCCTTCTCCGGCCGGGCACACGAGCGCCCCTCCGGGCCCGCGTCCACACCCCTTGGCGGGAGCCAGATCCGCGGGGCAAGTCCACGGCCGCCGCGTCCACCAGGGGCGAACGCGCGCCGGCGACCTGCCATGAGAGAGCCCCCCAGCTCCTCCGCTCGGGCGACAAAGTCACCCACCGAGCAGCCCGCACGGGGCCTCGGCGAACCACCACCGCCACCTGCACTTACCTCACTCCTTACCTCGTCGTCGTCGTCGTCAGAATCGCACCCCACCAGAGCCCAGAACCTGCTGCCGGAGAGGGACGGGGCAGGGGGCCCCGCCCTAGGCGGCGAGCGCCGCCCCAGGCACCCCGGAGCAGGCCGCACCTCCGTCCAGCCGTCCGCCTCCGCCGCGGGGCCGCGGGCGGCGTCGCCCCCCGAGTCGCCCCCCGAGTCGCCAGACCGAAGCGCCATCTTGTGTGAATCCGCCCTTTTTACGCGCGCCCGCTTTCCCCTGTGTTGTCCGTCCGCGCGCTGGCCGGGCCTTGGCTGCGCCCGCGTGCTTGATTTTACTGCTCATCATAGAGAGGAGATGCTCCCTAGCACCGAAACGCCGTCCTCATGCGCCTACGTCTACTCTATTGGAATTTCTGGAGGAGTAAGTCCCAATCGTGGCTTACCATGTGAACAGAGCTTTGTAACGGCTAAACAAAACTACGAACACACAGACACACACTATAAGTTAAGCAGAAGCAGAGCTATGCACCACCGGCCGATGTGAACTGTCCCCTTTCCACTGTCAAACTGGGACACTTGACACGACCCATGACACTGCTTACTGCTGAATTTCTCTTGAAATGTTGCTGTCAAGTCATCCCTTAACAATGTAGACAGACCCAGCTATACTTTTCTTTTTCTCCAGCCATCATGCGTCTGCATTTCCCTGGTAATAAACAAGTGCAACAACTACTACTACACGATGGCGCCATGGCGAGGCCGATGCGTGGCTGACCCGTCGAGGCCAAGAATTGCGGTGCAAGGGTGTGGACAAGAAGCAATGGGAAAAGAGCACACATAGTGGACATGGATGGTGCATCTTGTGCACCCGACATCATTTTTCCTCCTTCGCTGGCCACCACCTACTCTCTCCTCCTAACAAACAAACAATTCAAAGAGTGAGTGAGAAATCGTCTGCAACTGCAAGGACTCCACGGCAAGCAAGGAGCACGCTACCAGAGATTTAAGGTCCATGATCGTCTAGTGCTCGATCGGTTCCCTCCCGGCGGAGCAGACCAATGGAGCCGGCGAGGTTCTTCCGGTGCGTGCCGGACCATGGTGGGGGTGGCGGAGGAGGGCTGGAGGAGGAGGAAGACGACGAGCAGAGCAGCGGCGGATGCTTCTTGGACGTGTATGTGCACGGCGCGCGGCATCCACAACATCTGCATGCACGCGGACCAGGACGTGTACGCGCGCTTCTCCCTCACGTCTAGCCCGGGCCACGCGCGTGGCCGCCGGGGGCGGCGCCAGCCCGCGCTTCGACGAGCGCCTCCGGCCGCTGCGCGTCCGCCAGGCCGGCCTGGCACCGACGCGCTCAAGTGCGAGGTGTGGATTCGCAGCTGCGCCGAGAGGGTCCTCAAAGACCATCTGCATGGGTTCTCCTTGTCGTCCACGGATCTCACCCACTCGCCCGCCGGCACAGTGTGCCTCTCCCTCGCCCTCCGCTCCCGCCGCGGCGAAACGTACAGCACGGGGCCGGGCCGT
Organism: Triticum timopheevii; assembly: GCA_963921465.1. Classification (NCBI taxonomy): domain Eukaryota; kingdom Viridiplantae; phylum Streptophyta; class Magnoliopsida; order Poales; family Poaceae; genus Triticum; species Triticum timopheevii. The sequence goes on along the minus strand of OY997266.1, from coordinate 627,910,022 downwards.
TGGAGCGCGCCGTGGCGGAGCCGTCGATCACGTCGGAGGTAGTTATCCTCGAGCCGCCGGCGTCGCATGTGGGCAACCTGTTAAGGCCTTGTACAATGCTAGATGCTCTAACAAGCCTTGTACAATGCTAGATGCTTAGAGCATCTTCAACGGCCGCCCAATGCGCTGCGCGTTAAAAATCAGTTTGTAGCGCGCCACCGTCTGGTTTGGCACGGTGGGCAGCGCTGACTCCTGCGACGCGGTAAAATGCAGCGCGCGTGCTCTCCACAAACAACATATGCGCTCCAAACCCAAGCAAGAAGATTAAACACAAACAAAATAAGTCAACAATAAATAGTTCAATTTCGTTATTACAACTTAAACAAATAGTTTATCTTTCAATATAACAAATAATTCAACCATACAATATCAAACCAACAAATTATGATGCTCTTTGTCGGCCATTCTAAGCCCACCACTCCTCAATGAGATCTTTCTGAAGATCATCATGCACTGCGGGACGTCGAATGGCATGATAGAAGGCAACAAAATGGGCCACCCTTACAGCCCTCCGCCGCACTCGCACGGGATGTCCCAAGAGCTCATAGTGAGAGTAGTCTACATTTTGGCCACGCTCATTCTCGATGATCATGTTGTGCATGGTCACACAAGCGTGCATGATGTACCAAAGCATCTTTTGTTCCCAAAATCTAGTCGGTCCTCTCACAATAGCAAATTAGGCTTGCAAAATTCCAAAGCTCTCTCTGCATCTTTTCTAGCCGCCGCCTGAGCATTGTGGAAATCAAGATTTTTCTTACCTTCCGATTTTTTCAACGGATTCACAAATGTTTGCCACTTTGGGTAGATGCCATCCGCAAGATAGTAGCCATAGTTGTATTTATGGCCATTTGCTACAAACTGCACCGGTGGAAGTTCACCATTTGCAATCTTATTCATCAATGATGACTGGTTGACAACGTTGATCTCATTCAAAGATCCAGACATTCAAAAAAAAGAAGCATGTCAAATCCAAGTCTCTTGATCGGCCACCGCTTCAAGGATTATAGTGAAACCTTGTTTTTTGGCTGTGGAATGCCCATGACATGCCTTTGGACAATTCTTCCAACACCAATGCATGCAATCTATTGAGCCAAGCATACCTGGGAAGCCGCGAGCTTTGTTCATCTCCAATAGCCTTGCGGCGTCTTCGGCATTGGGAGATCTCAGATACTCCTGGCCAAACACTTGCACAATTCCGACCGCGAAGCGCTTGACACATATGATGGCTTGGCTCTCACCCATGGCCAAGTGATCATCAACTACATCAGCCGGGATACCGTATGCCAATATACGCAAAGCGGTTGTCACCTTCTGAAAGACACTATGCCCGAGCTCTCCGGCGACATTCCTCCTTTGCTGAAAAAACCGGTCATGACTCATTAGTTTCTCTGCAATGCCCCTGAACAACTCGGTGCTCATCCTAAACCGGTGACGAAAGTACGACTCAGAGTATGTGGGATTCTCCATAAAATAGTGCCTCATCAATCTGTTGTGGGCATCGATCCTATCCCTCCAAATTTTCTGCCGACCAATAACCGAACCACCGTGCTTCGGTTTTTTTATTGATATGCATAGCTAGGATCATTGCAAGATCCTCCTCCTCTTCCATATCAAATTCTTCTTCGGACGAATAATATGATGAACTCACCTACAATGGTCAAACTAGGCTATAAAAACTACAAACAACATGCACCAAATTCATGTAAAAAATGTGAAAGTTGAAGCAATGCATATCTTGCAGGCGTTTTGTCGAACACCTTGCGGCGCCGAGCGGCAGTGGGTGGTCGGGCGTTGTTCGTTGGGGGACTGCCATGCGCGACGGGCGGCGTTGACAGGAGGGAGACGGGGGAAGCCACGGCGGTGCGGGGATAGGCCGGGAAAGTGCCGGAACGGTTGCCGGAAGAAACGGGGTGGCGCGGGCGGCGGCGGCGCCAGCGGATGAATGGGGAAGGTGGAGAGCGAGCACTCGAGAGTCCAGCACACGGGAGCGGGCGCAGCAAATAAGCGGAGCGCGATGGCGTTTCGGCCGGCGCGCTGCACTGGATATGCCGCACGCGCGCGGTTTTTGCGCCTCCGCTGGAGCGCCCGGAGCGGTAGCGCGCACAAAAAGCACTAATTTTCAGTCCGGCGCTTATATAGCGCGACTGTTGGAGATGCTCTTAGGGTGATGCTTAGAAAAAAAACAGGGTTTTTCTGAAGCACCAGTGCATATTTCTACAGGAGAGACGCTTAGTTAAGCGTCTACCATGTATAAATAAGCGCCGATGCTTAAGGAAAGCTTGGTTTATTTCTCCAAGCACCTCTTCTAAGCACCTTACATTGTACAAGGCCTAATCGAGTTCCCTGACCTTAACACGGCGAAAGAAAACAAGGACATGGCCGTGCAGTACCTGTCGTTCTTACACCTCGGGGTGGCGGCGTGGCTAGGGTTGCGGCGCTACTAGGATCGGGAAAAGGTTGATACCACGTGGAGAGATTATTTGGTGCAAAGATAATTGTATTCACCTCATGGGTGCCCATATATAACACATAAAGGTGTAGTTTTGTCCATGGCTAGTCATGGGTTTAAATAGCGCGTTATAGCAGCTCTGCGTTTAGAATGGTCATGCACTAAGGGAAGCGGATTGGTGAACATGGGTGCGCGCGCATCCTTTATGAATAGTAATTAGAAAATGCTAGAAAATGTAAAAATTAGAAAATGCTAGAAAAAGAATCTGAATTTATTTTTTAATACACATAGTCAACTGGTATACTCGTATATGTGAAGTTTCACCAAGAAATCACATCCGTGGTAATCTGTGAAAAAAATGTAAAACTCAAACCTAATCAAAGCTATATTAAAAAAACACTGTTTTAATGAATAGTATGGTCGCATTTGTACTTTTCTTCACTAAGAATACCCTAGGTGTCAATACATCATGAAACTTCACACGTGGGTAGAATGATCGGCTAAGGTTCATACCGCGAAAATTTTAATTTTTTTTTGTATTTTTTATAATTTACTCTTCACGTGGGTGCACGCGCACCCGTGTTCACCTTTGTATTTTCGATGCACTAAGAGCCTTTTGTCCAAACATATGAGCAACTGTTTTAAATAGCGCGCTATAATATTTAGAAGAGTATCACCGTCAAGAGGCTTAGCGTGCTATTTAAAACTTTGTGGCTAGTACCCTAATTACATAATACGGACTTGGGAGACAAGCGAGACAACTACAACTAATACATGTACATGTATACTCGGAACAAACACAATCATCCATCAACAGGCGCGCGCGTGGTGAGAAGGTCGGTCGCCCCCGGGATGTCAAACCGATGTGAGGCGGGGGAGACGGCAGCGACCATGGCCGGTGGAGACGCGGGCAGCGGGAGGAGCGTGACGGGGTTGGGGAGGCATCCTCCTATCCTGGTGCTGGCGGATGAAAGGCACCGTGGTGGAGAGAAAGATACGATTTTTTTATTGAATATATGAGGAAGAGAAATCTGGCATGTGGGTCACACGTGTAAATTAACTGGCAAAAAACGGTTTGTTGAGGTGTGGGCCGACCTATCATAAAACGGTTTAACAATTAATCACTGGCTCATTTGAATTTTTTTAAACAGTCAACCACACACGTGGTAGGTGTCTGCGACAAACGAAAATTTAATAGCTTTTTTGAACCCTAACCCGAAATGTGATAATTTTATGGTAGTTACTCCCATGGGTGATGCCTCGTGTGCACTTGGGTCAATTTATTATATAATTTTAATTTATTTACACTTAAGACAGACAATTAAACATTGTACAAATCTGTGTCAAGATATTTGTTAGACAACTATATGTTCTAGAGCTTTTCATTAAGATACGAAAAAAATCAAACACATATATGGACGATAACACATCTAATGATGCATCTTAATTTAGAACGGGACATAACTAAAAATAATACTTTCAAAGGGAGAAGATTTGGTGTTCAATATATTTCTTACATCTGAAGGAAAGCCAATTCAACTTAAGGTTTCTTAGTAAAATCTTGAATAAAATATTAATTAAAATAAGATAATATAACTTGTAGTACATAATACAATTTTAATTTGGCAAAAGTGTATTTTGCGATAAATATATGTTGAACCACAACAATGAATATTGTATCTTAAATTTAGCAATATATGTGGCAAATTGTGCTAAGTGTAATAGAATACTTTGTAACTAACATGTTATGTTAGCAGAAAGTCATAAATAAGTAAAAATATTTCTTATAAATTAGTTAAATTTATTATTATTATCTTAATTTAAGGTTAAGAATTGAATATTATATTTAACTTGAAAATAAAAAAGTCAGCAATATAAATATAATCAGCATTGTAACACTGGAAATGTGTATTCACGATTGTTAAAACTTAATATTTCTGTGTATTTTTTTGACATATAATCCCCTCAATTTATTAAATGATATGAAACATAGGAATAAATTTTAATTTTATGTATTAAACCGAAGTTTCCTGTTAAAATGTTTTTTATATTAAATTTTTTAATTTTGACAAAAAGAAAAATTTAACTGACTGTGAAACTAATAAAATTTCATAAATTTCAAAGCTTGTTTTGGATAAATTAAAAATTGAAAAATTAGAGAAATTTCTATTGTAACAACTGTATTACACAATAATTAGTATATAACCGAATGGTGTGTTCATTTTTACTAAAACATACATAACTAAAAACAAAAAAAACAGTCTCGGTTCCAAACCCTAGACCTGCACAAGATGAGAGCATAGCAGGCTACTACTAGGTTATGCAAGGAGTTTTTGTCTAAAGAAGGATTCCACCATTCTTAATAAGAATAATTTTAATATTCCAAAATATTATAAATAAAACCCAAATATTTGACTCATCCAACCATCAAAATTCCAAATTTTCGAAAAAATTTCCTCGTTTGTCATAATTAAATATATTTCTACGACCATTGGACTATTTTTAATATAATGGAATCTCATTAGAAATATCCTTCTTTTAGGTCAATTCAATATGACGGTAAACTATAAACACACAACATATAATAGAAGTACAAATGGAATCGAAATAATTAAAATTGTTATTTTAAATGATAGAGTGGTGAAGATCTCACAAAAAGGAAAAGAAATCTTAATTATGGCATAGAGTTTGCCGTCATCTGCAAACTTTTTTTTTTGCAGGGTCCATCCACAAACTTTAGCAGGTGCCTACGATAATCCATCCATAGCGGACCCCAAGCATAGATGCTCCCGGGTGAACATAAAAGCGAAAAAATAGTAAAAAAAAATCAAAAACATCTCAAAATTTACACGTCAAAGATGAACAAGTTTTCTAAGGGTTAGCAAAACTTCATGGCGATTTGACATCGGAGGAGCTCGGGGCAGTAAAAGAAATTGTTGCTCCAATATCGAAATTATTGAGCCTTTCTCAAAATGTTGGCTTTTTACTTTTATCCAAGCTCCTCCGACACCAAATCGCCATGAATTTTTGCACGTCCTTAGATAACTTGTTCATTTTTTATGCCAAACTTTATGTAGATTTTGCTTTTTGCTAATTTTTTAGATTTTATTACTGTTCATCCTAGGGAGCAGATGGTCTCTAGCTCCAAAACGCCGTCTTCTTTCAAAATAGAGCTTTGTATAATCACTAAACAAAACAACGAACACGCACGCACGAAGTGCCAGTTAGCAGGAACAGAGTTATGCACCACCGACCGATGTGAAGTGCCCCCTTTCCATTGTGAAACTTTGACCCTTGACACGACCCCAAGACACTGCTTACTGCCGAATTTCTCCAGAAATGTTGTTGTCAAGTCATCCCTCATCAATGTAGAGAAGTTATAGAATCAATTTTGTGTATTTCGCAACTTTGGGCATCCAAGTAACCGCGCTAGACAAGTTAAATCACCTCCGGTGTGTTGAACTCTTTTCTTTTCTTCAGCCATCATGGGTTTGCATTTCTTTTTCTTTTTCCTCTGGTGATAAACAAGTGCAACAACAACTACTACACGATGGCGCCATGGCGAGGCCAATGCGTGGCTGTCCCGGCGAAGAATTGCGGTGCAAGGGTGTGGAAAGAAGCAACGGGAAAAGAACGCACGTAGTGGACATGGATGATGCGTCGTGTGCACCCGGCTCCATTTTTCCTCCCTCGCCGGCCACCACCTACCCTCTCCCTCTCCCCAAAGTCCTAACAAACAAACAATTCCAGGAGTCACCGAGAAACTGTCTTCAACTGCAAAGACTCCACGGCAAGCAAGGAGCACGCTACTAGACATTTAAGGTACATGATCGTCTAGTGCTCGATCGGTTCCCTCCTGACGAACCGATCAATGGAGCCGGCGGGGTTCTTCCGGTGCGTGCCGGACCATGGCGGCGGTGGAGGAGGGCTGGATGAGGAGGAGGGGGACGAGGAGAGTGGTGGCGGATGCTTTTTTGACGTGTACGCTGCACGGCGCGCGTGGCATCCACAACATCTGCATCTACGCGGACCAGGACGTGTACGCGCGCTTCTCCCTCAGGTCCAGCCCGGGCCACGCGCCGGCGCTCTCCACGCGCGTGGCCGCCGGGGGCGGCGCCAGCCCGCGCTTCAACGAGCGCCTCCTGCCGCTGCGCGTCCGCCGGGGCAGGCTCGCCACCGACGCGCTCAAGTGCGAGGTGTGGATGCGCAGCTGCGTCGAGAGCGTGCTCGACGACCAGCTCCTTGGGTTCGCGCTCGTGCCGCTTGCCCAAGTCGCGGCTGCCGACGGCGCGCGGATGGAGCGGCGGGAGTTCTCCCTGTCGTCCACGGATCTCACACACTCGCCCGCCGGCACCGTGCGCCTCTCCCTCGACCTCCGCTCCGGCGGGGGCAACGCGGGCAGCGCGGGGCCGTCACAGCGCGCCGCGGCGGACCTGTCGATCACGTCGGAGGTAGTTATCCTCGAGGAGCCGGCGTCGCCTGTGGACTACCTGGGCATCGAGTTCGCTGACCTCAACACGGCCAAGGAGAACGATGACATGGCCGTGCAGTACCTGCCGTTGTTGTACCTTGGGGTGGCGCCGCCGGAGGCCATGAAGATGGTCATGAGCCCACGCGGTGAGAATTCGATGCCGGTGTCCTCGGACGGAAGCAAGAACGCCTCCACGACCACCACGACCAGCGATGACAGGACGATCGATGTCTCCTCCTTGGCGGCGCCACAGAAGCCGCATCGGCATGGCAGCGCCCACGAGGCCACCGTGTCGGCGCCCATGCGCGGCGGCCACATACAACGGAGGGGTGGCGTCTGGCAAGGAGGTCGGCATTTTGAAGTCCCCCATGGTTGGGCACCGCTTAAGTGCGCAAATTATGCATGGTTGGCAATGCAGCACAAGTTATGGATGTCCGATCGTCGTGCGAGGCATGGCTTGCAGGATGAGCCCTCGGCATGCTACACGTGTCTCCGGCATGAAGATAACGTCGAGCACATACTCACCCGGTGTACTTATGCTAGGGACCATCTCGGACCAGCTTTGCATCAATGCACGGGGCCCTACTTTTGGGCTCGACCTTGGATTGGTGGCTACAGGAAAGGAGGGGCTTTCGAAAGAATGACAGAAGAGTGTTTGACACGATGTTCATTGCAGTTGCATGGTCTATTTAGAATCAACGAAATGCACGAGTGTTTAACCAGTTAGAGCAACCAAAACAGCCTAGGGAGTGTCCATGTTTTGAACGAAATGGCCGAATGGCGGCAAGCGGGAGTTGAAGTTGGTGTTTGCATAGATTTGTGAGGAGTTGGCCTTGGACTTTCTTGGTGTGGGTCTTGGAGTGGGTCTCTTGTCTACCCGAATGTGCAAATTTGGGATAGATTCTTGTAAATACTTTTGATATTCTATAGGAATATGGTATGCCTTTGGCTTACTCTAAAAAAAAGATAGATTCTTGTAAATACTTACGAACTCTCTAAAGTAGACACCACCAACGATACAAATGTGCTTCATAATTCAGCCATCTCGTGCCCGAATCTCATCGACATCGAGAAACAATAGAAGATCATCGATAACGGGAAGCAGAAGGACTCCCTGGCTAACATCATTGCGGCCATCATCGACCCCTCTTACAAAGGCATGAAGGATGTCATAAAAAAGCATTGCATGGACACGATGTGGGAGAAACGTCTAGATTCAGAGCATATCAGGTATGCAACCAAGGACACCTAAACAAGCTCTGGTATGCACAGGCGGATCATTGACATGAGGACGTGTCTCCTTCCCCTTTACACTAATGGATGGCACTGTTGGGAACGTAGTAATTTCAAAAAATTTACTACGCACACGCAAGATCATGGTGATGCATAGCAACGAGAGGGGAGAGTGTTTTCCACGTACCCTCGTAGACTGAAAGCGGAAGCGTTAGAACAACGCGGTTGATGTAGTCGTACGTCTTCACGGCCCGACAGATCAAGCACCGAAACTAAGGCACCTCCGAGTTCTAGCACACGTTCTGCTCGATGACGTCCCTCGAACTCCGATCCAGCCGAGTGTTGAGGGAGAGTTCCGTCAGCATGACGGCATGGTGACGATCTTGATGTTCTACCATCGCAGGCCTTCGCCTAAGCACCGCTACAATATTATCGAGGAGGACTATGGTGGAGGGGGGCACCGCACACGGCTAAGAGATCAAGAGATCAATTGTTGTGTCTTAGAGGTGCCCCCTGCCCCCGTATATAAAGGAGCAAGGGGGGAGGGGGCGGCCGGCCTAGGAGGGGGCGCGCCATGGGGAGTCCTACTCCCACCAGGAGTAGGACTACCTCCTTCCTTGTTGGACTAGGAGAGGGGAAGGAAAGGGAGAGGAGGAGAAGGAAAGAGGCGGGGCCGGCCCCCTTTGCCCTAAACCAATTCGGTTTGGGCCTTGGGGGGGGGGGGCGCCCCACACTCCCCTTGCTGCCCTCTGTTTCCACTAAGGCCCATGTAGGCCCATTAAGCTCCTGGGGGGTTTCGGTAACCTCCCGGTACTCCGGTAAAATTCCGATTTCACCCGGAACACTTCCGACATCCAAATATAGGCTTCCAATATATCAATCTTCATGTCTCGACCATTTCGAGACTCCTCGTCATGTCCGTAATCACAACAGGGACTCCGAACAAACTTCGGTACATCAAAACTCATAAACTCATAATATAACTATCATCGAAACCTTAAGCGTGCGGACCCTACGGGTTCGAGAACTATGTAGACATGACCGAGAACCATATCTGGTCAATAACCAATAGAAGAACCTGGATGCTCATATTGTCTCCTACATATTCTACGAAGATCTTTATCGGTCAAATCGCATAACAACATACATTGTTCCCTTTGTCATCGGTATGTTACTTGCCCAAGATTCGATCGTCGGTATCCTAATACCTAGCTCAATCTCGTTACCGGCAAGTCTCTTTACTCATTACATAATGCGTCATTCCATAACTAACTCATTATCTACATTGCTTGCAAGGCTTATAGTGATGTGCATTACCGAGAGGGCCCAGAGATACCTCTTCGACAATCGGAGTGACAAAACCTAATCTCGAAATATGCCAACTCAACATGTACCTTTGGAGACACCTGTAGAGCTCCTTTATAATCACCCAGTTACGTTGTGATGTTTGGTAGCACACAAAGTGTTCCTCCGGTAAACGGGAGTTGCATAATCTCATAGTCATAGGAACATGTATAAGTCATGAAGAAAGCAATAGAAACACACTAAACGATCAAGTGCTAAGCTAACGGAATGGGTCAAGTCAATCACATCATTCTTCTAATGATGTGATCCCGTTAATCAAATGACAACTCATGTCTATGGCTAGGAAACACAACCATCTTTGATCAACAAGCTAGTCAAGTAGAGGCATACTAGTGACACTATGTTTTCCTATGTATTCACACATGTATTATGTTTCCGGTTAATACAATTCTAGCATGAATAATAAATATTTATCATGAAATAAGGAAATAAATAATAACTTTATTATTGCCTCGAGGGCATATTTCCTTTAGTCTCCCACTTGCACTAGAGTCAATAATCTAGTTCACATTGCCATGTGATTTAACACCAATATTCATATCTGTATATGATTAACACCCATAGTTCACATCGTCATGTGACCAACACCCAAAGGGTTTACTAGAGTCAATAATCTAGTTCACATCGCTATGTGATTAGCACCCAAAGAGTACTAAGGTGTGATCATGTTTTGCTCGGGAGAGAAGCTTAGTCAACGGGTCTGTCACATTCAGAGCCGTATGTATTTTGCAAATATTCTATGTCTACAATGCTCTGCACGGAGCTACTCTAGCTAATTGCTCCCACTTTAAATATTTATCCAGATTGAGACTTAGAGTCATCTGGATCAGTGTCAAAACTTGGATCGACGTAACCCTTTACGACGAATCTCTTGTCACCTCCATAATCGAGAAACATATCATTATTTCACTAAGGATAATTTTGACCAATGTCAAGTGATCTACTCTTAGATCACTATTGTACTCCCTTGCCAAACCAGGGCAGAGTATACAATAGGTCTGGTCCATAGCATGGCATACTTTTATAGAACCTATGACTGAGGCATATGGAATGGCTTTCATTCTCTTTCTATTTTCTGCCGTGGTCGGGATTTGAGTCTTACTCAATTTCACACCTTTGCAACATAGGCAAGAACTCTTTCTTTGACTGTTCTATTTTGAACTACTTCAAAATCTTATCAAGGTATGTACTCATTGAAAATCTTATCAAGCGTCTTGATCTATCTCAATAGATCTTGATGCTCAATATGTAAGTAGCTTTACTGAGGTCTTTCTTTTAAAGAACTCCTTTCAAATATTTCTTTATGCTTTCCAGAAAAATTCTACATCATTTCTGATCAATAATATGTCACTCACATAGACTTATCAGAAAGGCTATAGTGCTCCCACTCACTTTATTGTAAATACAGGCTTCACTGCAAGTCCGTATAAAACTATATGCTTTGATCACCTTATAAAAGCGTATATTCCAACTCTGAGATGCTTGCACCAGTCCATAGATGGATCGCTGGAGCTTGCACATTTTGTTAGCACCTTTAGGATTGACAAAACCTTCTGGTTGCATCATATACAACTCTTCTTTAAGAAAGCCATTAAGGAATGCAGTTTTGACATCCATTTGCCAGATTTCATAAAATGTGGCAATTGCTAACATGATTCAGACAGACTTAAGCATCGCTACAGTTGATAAAATCTCATTGTAGTCAATACCTTGAACTTGTCGAAAACCTTTTTGCGACAAGTCGAGCTTTGTAGATAGTAACACTACTATCAACGCCCGTCTTCCTCTTGAAGATCCATTTATACAATATGGCTTGCCGATCATCGGGCAACTCCACCAAAGTCCACACTTTGTTCTCATACATGGATCCCATCTCAGATTTCATGGCCTCAAGCCATTTCATGGAATCTGGGCTCATCATCGCTTCCTCATAGTTCGTAGGTTCATCTTGGTCTAGTAACATGACTTCCAGAACAGGATTACCGTACCACTCTGGTGCGAACCATACTCTGGAAGACCTACAAGTTTCTGTAGTAACTTGATTTGAAGTTTCATGATCATCATCATTAGCTTCCTCACTAATTGGTGTAGAAATCAATGGAACTAATTTCTGTGATGAACTACTTTCCAATTCGGGAGAAGGTACAATTACCTTATCAAGCTCTACTTTCCTCCCAATCACTTCTTTCGAGAGAAACTCTTTCTCTAGAAAGGATCCATCTTAGCAACGAATATCTTGCCTTCAGATCTGTGATAGAAGGTGTACCCAACAGTTTCCTTTGGTTATTCTATGAAGACGCACTTATCCGATTTGGGTTTGAGCTTATCAGGTTGAAACTTTTCCACATAAGCATTGCAACTCCAAACTTTAAGAAACGACAGCTTAGGTTTATTGCTAAACCATAGTTCATACGGTGTCGTCTCAACAGATTTTGATGGTGCACTATTTAAAGTGAATGCAGCTGTCTCTAATCCATAATCCCAAAACGATAGTGGTAAATCGGTAAGATACATCATAGATCGCACCATATCCAATAAAGTGCGGTTATGACGTTCGGACACACCGTTACGCTGTGGTGTTCCATGTGGCATGAGTTTGTGAAACTATTCCACATTATTTTAACTGAAGGCCAAACTCGTAACTCAAATATTCATTTCCACAATCAGATCGCAGAAACTTTATTTTCTTGTTATGATGATTTTCCACTTCACTCTGAAATTCTTTGAACCTTTCAACTATTTCAGACTTATGTTTCATCAAGTAGATATACCCATATCTGCTCAAATCATCTGTGAAGGTCAGAAAATAATGATACCCACCACGAGCCTTAATACTCATTGGTCTGCATACATCAGTATGTATTATTTCCAACAAGTCAGTAGCTCATTCCATTGTTCTGGAGAACGGAGTTTTAGTCATCTTGCCCAAAAGGCACGGTTCGCAAGCATCAAATGATTCATAACCAAGTGATTCCGAAAATCCATCTTTTATGGAGTTTCTTCATGCGCTTTACACCAATATGACCCAAACGGCAGTGCCACAAATAAGTTGCACTATCATTATTAACTTTGCATCCTTTGGCATCAATATTATGAATATGTGTATCACTACAATCGAGATCCAACAAACTATTTTCATTTGGTGTATGTCCATTGAAGGTTTTATTCATGTAAACAGAACAACAATTATTCTCTGACTTTAAATGAATAACCGTATTGCAATAAACATGATCAAATCATATTCATGCTCAATGCAAACGTCAAATAACATTTATTTAGGTTTAACACTAATCCCGAAAGTATAGGGAGTGTGTGATGATGATCATATCAATCTTGGAACTATTTCCAACACTCATCATCACTTCCCCTCAACTAGTCTCTGTTTATTATGTAACTCCTGTTTCGAGTTACTTAATCTTAGCAACCGAACAAGTATCAAATACTCAGGGGCTACTATAAACACTAGTAAGGTACACATCAATAACCTGTATACCAAATATACCCTTGTTCACTTTGCCATCCTTCTTATCCACCAAACATTCAGGGCATTTCCGCTTCCAGTGACCATTTCCTTTGCAGTGTAAGCACTCAGTTTCAGGCTTTGGTCCAGCTTTGGGATTCTTCACAGGAGTGACAACTTGCTTGTCATTCTACTTGAAGTTCCCTTTCTTTCCCTTTGCCCATTTCTTGAAACTAGTGGTCTTGTCAATCATCAACACTTGATGCTCTTTCTTGATTTCTAACTTCGTTGATTTCAGCATCACGAAGAGCTCGAGAATCGTTTTCGTCATCCTTTGCATACTATAGTTCATCACGAAGTTCTACTAACTTGGTGATGGTGACTAGAGAACTCTGTCAATCACTATCTTATCTGGAAGATTAACTCCCACTTGATTCAAGCGATTGTAGTACCCAGACAATCTGAGCACATGCTCACTAGTTGAGCGATTCTACTCCATCTTTTAGCTATAGAACTTGTTGGAGACTTCATTTCTCTCAACTCGGGTATTTGCTTGAAATATTAACTTCAATTCCTGGAACATCTCATATGGTCCATGACGTTCAAAACGTCTTTGAAGTCCCGATTCTAAGCCGTTAAGCATGGTGCACTAAACTATCAAGTAGTCATCATATTGAGCTAGCCAAACGTTCATAACGTCTGCATCTGCTCCTGCAATAGGTCTGTCACCTAGCGGTGCACTAAGGACATAATTCTTATGTGCAACAATGAGGATAAACCTCAGATCACGGATCCAATCCGCATTATTGCTACTAACATCTTTCAACACAATTTTCTCTAGGAGCACATCAAAATAAACATATGAAAGCAACGACGCGAGCTATTGATCTACAACGTAATTTGCAAAATACTACCAGGACTAAGATCATGATAAATTTAAGTTCAATTAATCATATTACTTAAGAACTCCCACTTAGACAGACATCTCTTCAGTCATCTAAGTGATTACGTGATCCAAATCAACTCAACCATGTCCGATCATCACGTGAGATGGAGTAGTTTTCAATGGTGAACATCACTATGTTGATCATATCTACTATATGATTCATGCTCGACCTTTCGGTCTCCGTGTTCCGAGGCCATATCTGTATATGCTAGGCTCGTCAAGTTTAACCTGAGTATTCCGCGTGTGCAACTCTTTTGCACCCGTTGTATTTGAATGTAGAGCCTATCACACCCGATCATCACGTGGTGTCTCAGCACGAAGAACTTTCGTAACGGTGCATACTCATGGAGAACACTTCTCGATAATTATTGAGAGATCATCTTATAATGCTACCGTCAATCAAAGCAAGATAAGATGCATAAAGGATAAACATCACAGGCAATCAATATAAGTGATATGATATGGCCATCATCATCTTGTGCTTGTGATCTCCAACTCCGAAGCACCGTCGTGATCACCATCATCACCGGCGCGACACCTTGATCTCCATCGTAGCATCGTTGTCGTTTCGCCATCTATTGCTTCTACGACTATCGCTACCGCTTAGTGATAAATTAAAGCAATTACAGGGCGCTTGCATTTCATACAATAAAGCGACAACCATATGGCTCCTGCCAGTTGCCGATAACTCGGTTACAAAACATGATCATCTCATACAATAAAATATAGCATCACGTCTTGACCATATCACATCACAACATGCCCTGCAAAAACAAGTTAGACGTCCTCTACTTTGTTGTTGCAAATTTTACGTGGCTGCTACGGGATGAGCAAGAACCGTTCTTACCTACGTATCAAGACCACAACGATAGTTCGCCAAGTTAGTGATGTTTTAACCTTCGCAAGGACCGGGCGTAGCCGTACTCGTTTCAAGTAAAGTTGGAGAAACTGACACCCGCCAGCCACCTGTGTGCAAAGCACGTCGGTAGAACCAGTCTCGCGTAAGTGTACGCGTAATGTCGGTCCGGGCCGCTTCATCCAACAATACCGCGGAACCAAAGTATGACATGATGGTAAGCAGTATGACTTGTATCGCCCACAACTCACTTGTGTTCTACTCGTGCATATAACATCTACGCAGAAAACCTGGCTCGGATACCACTGTTGGGGAACATATTAATTTCAAAAAAATTCCTACACACACGCAAGATCATGGTGATGCATAGCAACGAGAGGGGAGAGTGTTGTCCATGTACCCTCGTAGACCGAAAGCGGAAGCGTTAGAACAACGCGGTTGATGTAGTCGTACGTCTTCACGGCCCGACCGATCAAGCACCGAAACTACGGCACCTCCGAGTTCTAGCACACGTTCAGCTCGATGACGTCCCTCAAACTCCGATCCAGCCGAGTGTTGAGGGAGAGTTCCATCAGCACGACGGCGTGGTGACGATATTGATGTTCTACCGTCGCAGGGCTTCGCCTAAGCACCGCTACAATATTATCGAGGAGGACTATGGTGGAGGGGGGCACCGCACACGGCTACGAGATCAAGAGATCAACTGTTATGTCTTAGAGGTTCCCCCCTGCCCCCGTATATAAAGGAGCAAGGGGGGAGGGGTGGCTGGCCTAGGAGGGGGCGCGCCATGGGGAGTCCTACACCCACCGGGAGTAGGACTCCCTCCTTCCTTGTTGGACTAGGAGAGGGGAAGGAAAGGGAGAGGAGGAGAAGGAAAGAGGGGGGGGGGGGGGCGGCCCCCTTTGCCCTAAACCAATTCGGTTTGGGCCTTGGGGGGGGGGGGGCACACTCCCCTTGCTGCCCTCTGTTTCCACTAAGGCCCATGTAGGCCCATTAAGCTCCTGGGGGGTTTCGGTAACCTCCCGGTACTCCGGTAAAATCCCGATTTCACCCAGAACACTTCCGACGTCCAAATATAGGCTTCCAATATATCAATCTTTATGTCTCGACCATTTCGAGACTCCTCGTCATGTCCGTAATCACATCCGGGACTCCGAACAAACTTCGGTACATCAAAACTCATAAACTCATAATATAACTGTCATCGAAACATTAAGCGTGCGGACCCTACGGGTTCGAGAACTATGTAGACATGATCGAGAACCGTTTCCGGTCAATAACCAATAGAGGAACTTGGATGCTCATATTGTCTCCTACATATTCTACGAAGATCTTTATCGGTCAAACCGCATAACAACATACATTGTTCCCTTTGTCATCGGTATGTTACTTGCCCGAGATTCGATCGTCGGTATCCTAATACCTAGTTCAATCTCATTACCGGCAAGTCTCTTTACTCATTATGTAAAGCATCATTCCATAACTAACTCATTAGCTACATTGCTTGTAAGGCTTATAGTGATGTGCATTACTGAGAGGGCCCAGAGATACCTCTCCGACAATCGGAGTGACAAAACCTAATCTCGAAATACGCCAACTCAACATGTACCTTTGGAGACACCTGTAGAGCTCCTTTATAATCACCCAGTTACGTTGTGACGTTTGGTAGCACACAAAGTGTTCCTCCGATAAACGGGAGTTACATAATCTCATAGTCACAAGAACATGTATAAGTCATGAAGAAAGCAATAGCAACACATTAAAGGATCAAGTGCTAAGCTAACGGAATGGGTCAAGTCAATCACATCATTTTTCTAATGATGTGATCCCGTTAAACAAATGACAACTCATGTCTATGGCGAGAAAACACAACCATCTTTGATCAACAAGCTAGTCAAGTAGAGGCATACTTGTGACACTATGTTTGTCTATGTATTCACACATGTATTATGTTTCCGGTTAATACAATTCTAGCATGAATAATAAACATATCATGAAATAAGGAAATAAATAATAACTTTATTATTGCCTCTAGGGCATATTTCCTTCAGGCACAGCAGCAGCTGTAGCGCTGGCAAACATGCCAAGATTAGTAGATGGATTTTACATCTGTAGGCCTAGCTAGTTTCCGTATTATGTTGTAACTTTTTGTGTAATTCAGGACCTATGAACCTCTGGTACTTTATCATTTTGAGGTATGCGTGTTTTTTAATACCTCGTGCCGCAGTTAAGTAGGGAGACTAGTGTGACGCGTGGAAACTTTCGGTTATTTGAAACCATCTGAACATTATCACACATGACTTCTTAGGCGTAATTGTCTACGATAGTAAACATATCTCACACAATTTGTCAAAAAATATGCGCATGGCGGTTCTTTTCGCCAAAACGTGTGCGATGGTACAGTTCATCGCACATAGTTTTCCTTTCCCAATTGTGTGCGATGTATTGATCATCACACACATTCTATTTTCAAACACATAATTTTTTTCATAACATGTGCCATGCCTTCGTCGCACATAGTATGAGGCTAGGGCATGTGATAGATGTGTCTTAATAAAGCACTGATATGCGCTAATGTGAATTCTTGACAATGTTGTTGTCCAGTCATCCCTCGACAATGTAGAGAGACCCAACTACTTTTCTTTGGCTAATAATCATGTGTTCTCGTCTTGGTGAGAAACAACTGGAACTACTACATGATGGCTATCAAGGAGATTGATGCGTCGCTGACCCATCAAAGAATTAGGTTGGAAGGGTCTGACAAGAAGCACGTGGAAAAGAGCACACATGGTGGATTTGGGTGATTCACCGTGTCCACTCGGTTCAATTTATTAATATATATTTCAATTTATTACACGTAAGATAGACAATCATACATTCTACAACATAGATATTTGTTAGACAAGTATGTTCTGGAACTTTTTATTAAGATACTAAGAAAATTCAAACGCATATATGCATGATAACACATTTAATGAAACATATTAATTTACAAACGGAGCGCAACTAAAAAAATACAAAGAGACACGATTTAGTGTTTATTGTTTTCTAAAATCTAAAGTAAAGCTAATTAAATGAAAGGTTCGGAAAAGTAAACCAATATAACTTCTACTGCAGAATATGATTTTAATTCGGCGTAATTGTATTTTGCAATAAATAGATGGGCAAATCACAACAAGGAATATGTATCTTAAATTTATCATCACAATATATGTGGCTAATTGTGTTAAATATGGTAGAAAGTTAGTAACTATCAGGTTATGTTAGTAGAGTAAGTCATAAATAAGTAAAAAAGATTAGCATACATAATTTAAATATCTTATTATTAGATTAATTTAACAGAAACCGAAGTAGAACACTGTTTAAATCTCGCTAATAAGAAAATAAGATTTCTGAATGTCATTATAATATTATAAATGTTTGTCAGAATTGTTTAAATATATATGTCCGTATGCAACATGTAATTGTGTTATATATTATATATCTACATTTTCGAGAAAATTATAATCTCATCTAAATAATAAATAAATTCAAAACTAATAACTAAATATAATTTTATAATTTAAAACTATCATACATAAAATGTTCAATTTTAGTTAGTTTTTAAATTTTGAAAGAAAAAAACTAACCATCAAAATTTCGTTATTTAATGAAATAAATTATCAATACATTTTTTACTTCAATTTGGATAAATTTGAATTTGAACAATAGGATATATTTATGTTATAGAAACACTATTATACAAAAATTGATATAACCCAATGGTACGTTCTACATTAGGAATTTAGGATTAAGTTGAATTAAAAATAAAACAAATTAGTTGTAGCTTTCAAACTCTATACCTACACAAGATGAGAGCAGAGCAACCTACTACTAACTAATGTTAGTAGGAGTTAGTAGGTTCTATATAAATAAGGATTCCACCCTTCTATAAAAATAATTTAAAAGTACTAAAATATTTTAAACGAAACCCAAATATTTGGCTCACACTCGAAACCATCAAAATTTCGTTAAGGCAAATCCTAGATGGTCATAATTAAATATTTTTATGGTCATGAGACTATTTAAAATACATTGAATCTCGGTAGAAATATCTTCCTCTTAGGTCAATTCACTCTTATCATAAAACAATAAACACACATTATATAATGGAAGTACAAATGGAACTGAAGTGACTAAACTCGTTATTTAAAATTATAGAGTGATGAAGATCTCACGAGAGGAAATAAATCATTTTTTAGCAACACTGTAGGGAAAACCCCTACAGTAACTCTGATTTCATTTAATATGGAAACATTTAAATGTGACTGATATAGCACTTATTACATCAAAATATTCACAAAGTATCTAACCATGATTGCATACCATCCTTCAAACTAGGCTTGGCTCTTTTAATGATAGTGCTATAGTACTCTCAGAAGCATGTTATGCAGTATTGAAGACCTCTCACTTTGTTATAAAAAATGGCATTGTTTATGTGCTTCCATATACTCCAGCATCCTGCAATAAAGCTTACTCCAGATCCTGCAATGATAGTGCTATAGTACTCTTTGAAACTAGGGCACGTGCCTACGGCAATCCATAGTTGATCACCACCACAAATGCTACGGGGTGAGCAGTAAAAAATGCCTAAATACATCAAAGACAAACAAGTTTTCTTTCGGCGTGCAAAATTTCATAGCGATTTGACAGAGGAGGGACTTGGGACAGAAAAAAGGAAATCATTTTGCTCTAAAGATAGAATTTTTTTAACCTTTCTCAAAACGCCGATTTTTTTTTCTTTTGTTCAGAGCTCCTTGGACACCCAATTTTGCCTCCTTGATGCCAATTTTGTTTCCAGATTTGATTGAATATTTTTTCTGTTCCTTTGGATTTTACTGCTCATCATAGAGAGGAGATGCTCCCTAGCACCAAAACGCCGTCCTCATGCGCCTACGTTTACTCTATTGGAAGTTGTGGAGGAGTAAGTCAGCAATCATGGCTTAGAGCAACTCCAACGGGGCGACCCATTTCGGATGCCTGTTTGGGTCGGCCCGGACACAAAAGTCGGCCCAACGCGCCGACCCAAACGGACGCGCGTCCGCTTTTCGTCTGCGAGCGACCCATTCCCGGCCCATTTGTTAGCCGGATTTGCGTCAGCGCGGATACGAGACGGACGCACGCGCGCTCGCCTTCTCCTCTTTTCTAGGGCCCGCTGGTCGGTGGCACATTGGCCTCCCCCCATCCAACAGCAACCATGTCTGCCTCCTTCGTTGTCACCGCCACCGCCCATTTTCCAGTGACTCTGCCAGCTGCGGGCGCCCGCAACATCCTCTGAGCAACGCACCACCTCCAACGTCGCCACCGCCGTCTTGCCGCCGGGAACCGACTGCTCCCCACCCCGACACCCCCGCTCCCCCGACACAGCTGCGACCGCGACCAAGCAGCCGCCTCGCCGTCCTCGGCCAGTTCCTCACTGGCATGCTCGTCGAACGCTGGCAGGGCAGCTAGCTGGTCCGTGTGCGCCGCGACTCCCTTCGCCGGCCGTCTTCTTCGTCGACGCCCGCAAGCTGTTCGATAGTTTGCCAAGGTACAAAATGGACTCCGCCGACGAGTTCTTTTTTCACAATTTCCTTTGTGACTCCGACAATTCGTCGTCTCATGACGAGGAGGAGATATTGACGGCCGTGTTGGTCCATCACCACCTCAATAGCCAGCGACCGTTGTTGTTGGAAATATGCCCTAGAGGCAATAATAAAATGGTTATTATTATATTTCCTTGTTCATGCTAGTTGTCTATTGTTCATGCTATAATTGTATTAACTGGAAACCGTAATACATGTGTGAATACATAGACCACAACATGCCCCTAGTGAGCCTCTAGTTGACTAGCTCATTGATCAATAGATGGTCATGGTTTCCTGACCATGGACGTTAGATGTCATTGATAATGGGATCACATCATTAGGAGAATGATGTGATGGACAAGACCCAAACATAAGCATAGCACAAGATCGTGTAGTTCGTTTGCTAAAAGCTTTTCTAATGTCAAGTATCATTTCCTTAGACCATGAGATTGTGCAACTCCCGGATACCATAGGAATGCTTTGGGTGTACCAAACGTCACAACGTAACTGGGTGGCTATAAAGGTGCACTACAGGTATCTCTGAAAGTGTCTGTTGTGTTGGCACGAATCGAGACTGGGATTTGTCACTCCGTATGACGAAGAGGTATCTCTGGCCCCACTCGGTAATGCATCATCATAATGAGCTCAATGTGACTAAGTAGTTAGTCACGGGATCATGCATTACGGAACGAGTAAAGTGACTTGCCAGTAACGAGATTGAACGAGGTATTGGGATACCGACGATCGAATCTCGGGCAAGTAACGTACCGATTGACAAAGGGAATTGTATACAGGATTGATTGAATCCCCGACATCGTGGTTCATCCGATGAGATCATCGTGGAACATGTGGGAGCCAACATGGGTATCCAGATCCCGCTGTTGGTTATTGGCCAGAGAGCTATCTCGGTCATGTCTGCATGATTCCCGAACCCGTAGGGTCTACACACTTAAGGTTCGGTGACGCTAGAGTTGTTATGGGAATTAGTGTGCGGTTACCGAATGTTCTTTGGAGTCCCGGATGAGATCCCAGACATCACGAGGAGTTTCGGAATGGTCCGGAGGTAAAGAATTATATATGGGAAGTCCTATTTTGGGCACCGGAAAATGTTTGGGATTTTTGGGTATTGTACCGGGAAGGTTCTAGAAGGTTCCGGAGTGGGGCCCACCTGCATGGGGGGACCCACATGAACGTGGGTAGTGGGGGAAAGGCCCCACACCCCTGGTCAAGGCGCACCAAGATCCCCCGTTAGAAGGAATAAGATCATATCCCGAAGGGATAAGATCAAGATCCCTAAAAAAGGGGGATAACAATCAGTGGGGAAGGGAAATGATGTGATTTCTTTCTCCCACCTTTGCCAACGCCCCAATGGACTTGGAGGGAAAGAAACCAGCCCCCTCCACCCCTATATATAGCGGGGAGGCGCATTGGAGCCGCACTCCTTCCCCTGGCGCAGCCCTCTCCCTCCCCAACACCTCCTCCTCCTCTGTAGTAGTGCTTGGCGAAGCCCTGCCGGAGAACTGCAAGCTCCACCACCACGCCGTCGTGCTGTCGGAGCTATCCCTCAACTTCTCCTCTCCCCTTGCTGGATCAATAAGGAGGAGATGTCCCCGGGTTGTACGTGTGTTGAACGCGGAGGCGTCGTTGATCGGCGCTTAGATCGGAATCAACCGCGATGTGAATCGCTCAAGTACGACTCCTTCATCCGCGTTCTTGTAACGCTTCCACATCGCGATCTTCAAGGGTATGAAGATGCACTCTCCTCTCTCTCATTGCTAGTCTCTCCATAGATTGATCTTGGTGATGCGTAAATTTTTTTTAATTTCTGCAAAGATCCCCAACAGTGGTATCAGAGCCAGGTTTATGCGTAGTTTCTATGCACGAGTAGAACACAAGTTGTTGTGGGCGTCGATTTTGTCAATTTACTTGCCGTTACTAGTCTTATCTTGATTCGGCGGCATCGTGGGATGAAGCATCCCAAACCGATCTTACACGTACGCTTACGTGAGACAGGTTCCACCGACTGACATGCACTAGTTGCATAAGGTGGCTAGCGGGTGTCTGTCTCTCCCACTTTAGTCGGATCGGATTCGATGAAAAGGGTCCTTATGAAGGGTAAATAGAAATTGGCATATCACGTTGTGGTTTTGGCGTAGGTAAGAAACGTTCTTGCTAGAAACCTATAGCAGCCACGTAAAAACTTGCAACAACAATTAGATGACGTCTAACTTGTTCTTGCAGCATATGTCGTGTGATGTGATATGGCCAAAAGGATGTGATGAATGATATATGTGATGTATGAGATTGATCATATTCTTGTAATAGGAATCACGACTTGCATGTCGATGAGTATGACAACCGGCAGGAGCCATAGGAGTTGTCTTAATTTGCTATATGACCTGCGTGTCAATGAAAACGCCATATAATTACTTTGCTTTATTGCTAACCGTTAGCCATAGTAGTAGAAGTAATCGTTGGCGAGACAACCTCATGAAGACACGATGATGGAGATCATGGTGTCATGCCGGTGAAGATGATGATCATGGCGCCCCGAAGATGGAGATCAAAAGGAGCAAAATGATATTGGCCATATCATGTCACTATTTGATTGCATGTGATGTTTATCATGTTTTTACATCTTATTTGCTTAGAACGACGGTAGCATAAATAAGATGATCCCTCATAAAATTTCAAGAAAGTGCTCCCCCTAACTGTGCACCGTTGCGAAAGTTCGTTGTTTCGAAGCACCACGTGATGATCAGGTGTGATAGATTCTAATGTTCGCATACAACGGGTGTAAGCCAGATTTACACATGCAAAACACTTAGGTTGACTTGACGAGCCTAGCATGTACAGACATGGCCTCGGAACACAAGAGACCGAAAGGTCGAACATGAGTCGTATAGTGGATACGGTCAACATGAAGATGTTCACCGATGATGACTAGTCCGTCTCACGTGATGATCGGACACGACCTAGTTGACTCGGATCATGTATCACTTAGATGACTAGAGGGATGTCTATCTGAGTGGGAGTTCATTGAATAATTTGATTAGATGAATTTAATTATCATGAACATAGTCAAAAGGTCTTTGCAAATTATGTCGTAGCTCACGCTTTGGATCTATTGTTTTAGATTTGTTCCTAGAGAAATTTAGTTGGAGTTGACAGTAGCAATTATGCGGACTGGGTCCATAAACTGAGGATTGTCCTCATTGCTGCGCAGAAGGATTATGTCCTTAATGCACCGCTCAGTGTGCTGAACCTCAAGCGTCGGTTGTAGATGTTGCGAACATCTGACATACACGTTTTGATGACTACATGATAGTTCAGTGCGTAATGCTAAATGGTTTAGAATTGAGGCACCAAAGATGTTTTTGAAACATCACAGAACATATGAGATGTTCCAAGGACTGAAATTGGGATTTCAGGCTAGTGCCCACGTCAAGAGGTATGAGACCTCTGACAAGTTTCTTAAGCCTGCAAACTAAGGTAGAAAAGCTCAATCGTTGAGCATGTGCTCAGATTGTCTGAGTATTACAATCGCTTGAATCGAGTAGGAGTTAATCTTCCAGATGAGATAGTGATGGTTCTCCATAGTCACTGCCACCAAGCTATTAGAGCTTCGTGATGAACTATAACATATCAGGGATAGATATGATGATCCTTGAGCTATTCGCAATGTTCAACACCGCGAAAGTAGAAATCAAGTAGGAGCATCAATTGTTGATGGTTAGTAAAACCACTAGTTTCAAGAAGGGCAAGGGAAAGAAGGGATACTTCATGAAACAGCAAATCAGTTGCTGCTCTAGTGAAGAAACCCAAGGTTGAACCCAAACCCGAGACCAAGTGCTTCTGAAATGAGGGGAATGGTCACTGAAGTAGAACTACCCTAGATACTTGGTAGATGAGAAGGCTGGCAAGGTCGACAAAAGTACATTGGATATACATTATAATGTGTACTTTACTAGTACTCCTAGTAGCACCAGGGTAATAGATACCGGTTCGGTTGCTAAGTGTTAGTAACTCGAAATAAAAGGCTACGGATAAACGGAGACTAGCTAAAGATGAGATGACGATATCTGTTGGAAGTGTTTCCAAGGTTGATGTGATCAAGCATCACATGCTCCCTCTACCATCGAGATTGGTGTTAAACCTAAATAATTGTTATTTGGTGTTTGCGTTGAGCATAGACATGATTGGACTATGTTTATTGCAATACGGTTATTCATTTAAGAAGAATAATGGTTACTCTATATATTTGAATAATACCTTCAATGGTCTTGCACCTATAAAATGAATGGTCTATTGAATCTTGATCGTAGTGATACACATGTTTGTGCCAAAAGATATAAGATAGTAATGATAGTACCATCTATTTGTAGCACTTCCATTTGAGTCATATTGGTATAAAACGCATGAAGAAGCTCCACGTTGATGGATCTTTGGACTCACTTGTTCTTTTGAAAAGATTGTGACATCTGAACCATGTCTATTGGTATATATGCACGAAGAAACTCCATATGGATGGATCGTTTGGACTCACTTGATTTTGAATCACTTGAGACATGCAAATCATACCACATGGGCAAGATGACTGAAAGGCCTCGTTTTCAGTAAGATGGAACAAGAGAGCAACTTGTTGGAAGTAGTACATTTGATGTGTGCAGTCCAATGAGTGCTGAGGCACGCAGTGAATATCGTTATGCTCTTACTTCACGGATGATTTGAGTAGATTCTAAGTATATTTACTTGGTGAAACACAAGTCTGAATTATTGAAAGGTTCAAGTAATTTCAGAGAGAAGTTGAAGATCGTCGTGACAAGAGGATAAAATGTCTGTGATATGATCATAGAGATAAATATCTGAGTTATGAGTTTGGTACACAATTAAGACATTGTGGAAATTGTTTCACAACTAATACCGCTTGGAACACCATAGTGTGATAGTGTGTCCGAACATCATAACTGCACCCTATTGGATATGGTGCATACCATGATGTCTCTTGTCGAATTACCACTATCGTTTATGGGTTAGGCATTAGAGACAGCCGCATTCACTTTAAATAGGGCACCACATAATTCCATTGAGATGACACCGTATGAAATATGGTTTAGAGAAACCTAAATTGTCGTTTCTTAAAAGTTTGGGGCTGCAATGCTTATGTGGAAAAGCTTCAGGCTGATAAGCTCGAACCCAAGGCGGATAAATGCATCTTCATAGGATACCCAAAACATTTGGGTATACCTCCTATCTCAGATCCAGAAGCAAAAGTGATTGTTTCTAGAAACGGGGCCTTTCTCGAGAAAAAGTTTCTCTCGAAAGAATTGAGTGGGAGGATGGTGGAGACTTGATGAGGTTACTGAACCGTCACTTCAACTAGTGTGTAGCAGGGCACAGGAAGTTGTTCCTATGGCGCCTACACCAATTGAAGTGGAAGCTTATGATGGTGATCATGAAACTTTGGATCAAGTCACTACCAAACCTCGTAGGTCGAAAAGGATGTGTATTACTTCAGAGTGGTACATAATCCTGTCTTGGAGGTCATGTTGCTAGACAACAATGAACCTACGAGCTATGGAGAAGCGATGGTGGGCCCGAATTCTGATGAATGGCTCGAGGCCATAAAATCCGAGAGGATCCATGTATGAAAACAAAGTATAGACTTTGGAAGAACTACTTGATGGTCGTAAGGCTATTGGGTACTGATGGATTTTAAAAGGGAAGACGGACAATGATGGTAAGTATCACCATTAAGAAAGCTCGACTTGTCGTTAAGATGTTTTTCGACAAGTTCAAGGAGTTGACTACGATGAGACTTTCTCACTCGTAGCGATGCTAACAGTCTATTGGAATTATATTAGCAGTTACTGCATTATTTATGAAATCTTGCAGATAGGATGTCAAAACATTGTTTGCTCGACAATTTTCTTGAGGAAAGGTTGTATGTGATACAACCAGAAGGTTTTGTCAATCCTGAAAGATGCTAATAAGTATGCAAAGCTCCAACAATCCTTATAAGGACTGGAGTAAGCATCTCGGAGTTGGAATATACGCTTTGATGAGATAATCAAAGATTTTGGGTGTATACAAAGTTTATGAGAAACTTGTATTTCCAAAGAAGTGAGTGGGAGCACTATAGAATTTCTGATGAGTATATGTTGTTAACATGTTGTTGATCAGAAATGATGTAGAATTTCTGGAAAGCATATAGGGTTATTTGAAAAGTGTTTTTCAATGGAAAACCTAGATTAAGCTACTTGAACATTGAGCATCAAAATCTATAAGGATAGATCAAAAACGCTTAATAGTACTTTCAAATGAACACACACCGTGACAAGATTTTGAAGGAGTTCAAAATAGATCGGCAAACAAAGAGTACTTGACTGTGTTATAAGGTGTGAGTATTGAGTAAGACTCAAGACCTGACCATGGCAGAAGAGAGAGAAAGGACGAAGGTCGTCCCCTCTGCTTTAGACGTAGGCTCTACAATATGCTATGATGTGTACCGCACCTGAAGTGTGCCTTGCCATGAGTCAGTCAAGGGGTACAAGAGTGATCCAGGAATGGATCACAGGACAGCGGTCAGATTTATCCTTAGGAACTAGTGGACTGAGGAATTTTCTCGATTATGGAGGTAGTAAAAGAGTTCGTTGTAAAGAGTTATGTTGATGCAAACTTTGACACTAATCCGGATGACTCTGAGTAGTAAACCAGATTCGTATATGATACGTCTCCAACGTATCTACTTTTCCAAACACTTTTGCCCTTGTTTTTGACTCTAATTTGCATGATTTGAATGAAACTAACCCGGACTGACGCTGTTTTCAGCAGAACTACCATGATGTTGTTTCATGTGTAGAAACCAAAAGTTCTCGGAATGTCCTGAAAATCCAGGGAGGCACTTTTTGGAAAATATAAAAAATACTGGCGAAAGAATCAAGACCAGGGGGCCCATACCCTGTCCATGAGGGTGGGGGGCGCGCCCTCCCCCCTGGGCGCGCCCCCCTATCTCGTGGGCCTCCCGAGGCTCCGCCGACCTCAACTCCAACTCCGTATATTCCGTCTCATGGAGAAAAAAATCAGAGAGAAAGTTTCATCGCGTTTTACGATACGGAGCCGCCGCCAAGCCCTAATCTCTCTCGGGAGGGCTGATCTAGAGTCCGTTCGGGGCTCCGGAGAGGGGGATTCATCGCCGTCGTCATCATCAACCATCCTCCATCACCAATTTCATGATTCTCACCGCCGTGCGTGAGTAATTCCATTGTAGGCTTGCTGGACGGTGATGGGTTGGAAGAGATTTACCATGTAATCAAGTTAGTTTTGTTAGGGTTTGATCCCTAGTATCCACTATGTTCTGAGATTGATGTTGCTATGACTTTGCTATGCTTAATGCTTGTCACTAGGGCCCGAGTGCCATGATTTCAGATCTGAACCTATTATGTTTTCATGAATATATGTGTGTTCTTGATCCTATCTTGCAAGTCTATAGTCACCTATTATGTGTTATGATCCGACAACCCCGAAGTGACAATAATCGGGATACTTCTCGGTGATGACCGTAGTTTGAGGAGTTCATGTATTCACTATGTGCTAATGCTTTGTTCCGGTTCTCTATCAAAAGAAGGCCTTAATATCCCTTAGTTTCCGCTAGGTTCCCGCTGCCATGGGAGGGTAGGACAAAAGATGTCATGCAAGTTCGTTTCCATAAGCACGTATGACTATTTACGGAATACATGACTACATTACATTGATGAACTGGAGCTAGTTCTGTGTCACCCTATGTTATAGCTATTAAATGAGGAATCGCATCCGACATAATTATGCATCACTGATCCATTGCCTACGAGCTTTTCACATCTTGTGCTTCGCTTATTTACATTTCCGTTGCTATTGTTACAATCGCTACAAAACCCAAAAATATTACTTTTGCTACCATTACCTTTATTATCATACTACTTTGCTACTAAATACTTTGCTGCAGATACTAAGTTATCCAGGTGTGGTTGAATTGACAACTCAACTGCTAATACTCAAGAATATTCTTTGGCTCCCCTTGTGTCGAATCAATAAATTTGGGTTGAATACTTTACCCTCGAAAGTTGTTGTGATCCCCTACACTTGTGGGTTATCAAGACTAATTTCTGGCGCCGTTGCTGGGGAGCATAGCTCTGTTCTCTGAGTCACTTGGGATTTATATCTGTTGATCACTATGAAGAACTTGAAAGACGATAGAATCAAGATTTTGCCCTTAACTACGAGGGGAGGTAAGGAACTGCCATCTAGCTGTGCACTAGATTCTCCTTCTGTTATTAGTAATCTTGCGATACCTAAACCTGCTGCTGCTATGAATTCTGATATGTTGCATGTTATTGATGATGCCACTTCTGCTTTGCATGATACTTATGATGAAACTACTTCTGTGTGTGATACTACTTTGCCATTAGGTGAATTTCTTCATGAACAACTTGCTAGGGCTAGAGAGAATGAAATTATTGAAGATGCTATTATTGATGATAGTGATGATGAAAATTCTCCCAATGATTATGAATTGCCTGTTGTTCCTGAGGGTTATGTTATGAATGAAGAAGCTGCTAGAGCTATCTTTGCTTGCAATTATAGATATGATCTTAAAAAGTTATTAGCTAAATGGAAGCAGCAGTCTCTTAATGCTAGAATGAAACCTGACCCTGCTTTTGCTACTTCACCTATCTGTGTTACTGATAAGGATTATGAATTCTCTGTTGATCCTGAAATTATTACTCTAGTTGAATCTGATCCTTTTTATGGCCTTGAATCTGAAACTGTTGTGGCACATCTTACCAAGTTGAATGATATAGCCACCCTGTTTACTCATGATGATAAATCTCACTATTATTATATCCTTAAGATATTTCCGTTCTCGTTAAAGGGTGATGCTAAAACTTGGTATAATTCTCTTGCTCCTGGTTGTGTGCGTACTCCCCAGGATATGATTTATTACTTCTCTGCTAAATATTTCCCTGCTCATAAGAAACAAGCTGCCTTGCGGGAAATATATAATTTTGTGCAAATTAAAGAAGAGAGTCTCCCACAAGCTTGGGGGAGGCTTCTTCGGTTACTTAATGCTTTGCCTGATCATCCTCTTAAGAAAAATGAAATACTTGATATCTTTTATAATGGACTAACCGATGCTTCCAAGGACTACTTGGATAGTTGTGTTGGTTATGTTTTCAGGAAAAGAACAGTCAACAAAGCTGAATTACTATTGAATAATATGTTGACTAATGAAAATAATTGGACTCTTCCTGAGCCAATTCCTGAGGCAATTGCTGAACCAATTAGGCCAACTCCTGAGCCTATTCCTAAACCCACTCCGAAGAAGAGAGGTGTTCTATTTCTCATCCTAAAGATATGCAAGATGCAAAGAAATCAATGAAATAAAAAGGTATTAAAGCTGAAGATGTTAAGAATTTACCACCTATTGAAGAAATACATGGTCTTAATGTATCGTCTGTTGAAGAACCACATTGTCTTGATAACCCGACACAAGTAGTAAAGGTAAACTCTCTCTATAGATATGATAAAGTTGAAATCCCCTCTACTAAATTTCATAGCCCATGCTTAGATGAATTTGATGACTTTATGGCTAGACAATAAAGTTTTAATGCTTATGTTGGTAGAGAGTTAAAGAATAATGCTTTCGAGATAGGACGCGTGAGCGATAATATGGCTAGAGTTAAAGGTGAACTTAAACTCATTAGCAAATATGCTTCTATGGTTGCTACTCAAGCTGAGCAAGTACTCAAAGCTCAAAATGATTTGCTTGATGAATTAAATAATAAAAATGACTTTGCTGTTAGAGTGGCTACTAGAACTGGTAGAATGACTCAGGAACCTTTGTATCCTGAAGGCCACCCTAAGAGAATCGAGCAAGATTCTTAGAGAAATAATTTAGAGGCCCCTAGTTCTTCCAAAAAGAAGAAAAAGAAAAACGATAGGACTTTGCATGCTTCTAGTGAACCTACTGTAGACACACCTGAGAATCCCAATGATATTTCTATCTCTGATGCTGAAACACAATCAGGTGATGAACATGAACCTAGTGATAATGTTAATGATAATGTTCATGTTGATGCTCAACCGAGAAAAAACAATGATGTAGAGATTGAACCTGCTGTTGATCTTGATAACCCACAATCAAAGAATCAATGTTATGATAAGAGAGATTTTGTTGCTAGGAAGCACGGTAAAGAAAGAGAACCATGGGTTCAGAAACCCATGCCCTTTCCTCCTAAACCATCCAAGACAAAGGATGATGAGGATTTTGAGCGCTTTGCTAAAATGATTAGACCTATTTTCTTACGTATGCGCTTAACTGATATGCTCAAAGTAAATCCTTATGCTAAATATATGAAGGATATCATTACAAATAAAAGAAAGATACCGGAAGCTGAAATTTCCACCATGCTTGCTAATTGCACTTTTAAGAGTGGAATACCAAAGAAACTTGGAGATCCGGGGGTACCAACTATACCATGCTCCATTAAAAGAAATTATGTTAGAACTGCTTTATGCGATCTTGGAGCCGGTGTTAGTGTTATGCCCCTCTCTTTATATCGTAGACTTGAATTGAATAAGTTGACACCTACTGAAATATCTTTGCAAATGGCTGATAAATCAACTGCTATACCTGTCGGTATTTGTGAGGATGTGCCTGTTGTGGTTGCAAATGTCACTATCTTAACGGACTTTGTTATTCTTGATATTCCCGAGGACGATAGTATGTCGATTATCCTCGGTAGACCCTTTTTGAATACTACAGGGGCTGTTATTGATTGCAACAAAGGCAATGCCACTTTTCATGTTAATGGTAACGAGCATACGGTACACTTTTCGAGGAAACACTATCAAGTTCATAGCATCAATTCTATTGGAAAAGTTCCAACTATTATTATTGGAGGTTTTGAATTTCCTCTCCCTACTGTCAAGAAAAAGTATGATATTCTTATTGTTGGGGATGTCCATATCCCCGTTGAGGTAACTTAGTGTTATTCGAAATTTCTCCGGTTCCGTGTTATTCGGAATGAGTTTGTTAACAAGACTTGATCAACCTTGTTAGTGGATTCATTTTGATGATGACGAGATGGATGAAACTAGAACGCACAACCTTCTGTACCCTCTTTTTACTTTCTGTTATTTAGAATAAATAAAGCAAAAATAGTATTATATGTCTGTTTTCTGAATTATCTGTGCATTAAAAAATATCCCAAAAATAAAAGTGCTCCAAATTCCCTGCAAATTTAGTATGATTTTTTATGGAATATTTGAGGATTTTAGGCACTGAAATCGCTGCAGGAGAGGCAAGCACCAGGTCACGAGAGTGGAGGGCGCGCCCACCCCCTGGGCGCGCCCCCCTATCTCGTGGGCCCCTGGTGGGCCCCCTCCACTTATGCCAGCACCCACACACTCCATCTTCTTCCCAAAAAATCCCCATCCAGCTCAAGCACGAGTTCTAGCTTATTTTACTGCGATTTTCGATCTCCTTGCTCAAAGCTCCATTCACAAAACTGCTTTGGGAGATTGTTGCTTGGTATGTGACTCCTCCGTTGGTCCAATTAGGTTTTGTTCTAGTGCTTTATACATTGCAAATTTTTGCTGCATAGGTGACCATGTTCTTGAGCTTGCATGTTAAATTTATGAGGTCCCAAGCAATTCTAATGCATGATATAGGCTCTAGGCCCTTGTAGGAGTAGTTGCTATCAATCTTGTTTAGTTTTATTCACTTTTATTTTGAAGTTACTAAAATTTCAGAAATTTTCAGAAAATGTTAAGGAGACTTTTGAGGGGCTCTTCTAGCCAAGGCTCTCAGGAAAAACAAGCTAAAGAGAAGGAAAAAGCCAAGTATAATCTTCCTCGTGTAGCGGAAGTACGGCCGTGTGAATGACCATGTGATGATTTCTTGAAAGAAGCTGGAATTCATGAAGATTTTTATTCTTTGATCGAGAATGCAGGCCTCACCGGTTTCCTCCACGATCGGATCGATCAGTATCTCTTACTCACCAATATTTTCGTGCAAAACTTTTATTATTATCCTAAGAAGTCACCGCCTTCAGTATCATTTCATTTATATGATGAATTCAGAGAAATGTCTTTACGTAACTTTTGCGCGGTATGTAGGATACCCTTTGAGGGAGATTTAGAGGAACCCCATCATGAAGATGTAGATGGCTTTGTTAACACTATCACTGTAGAGGATCCAAAGAAGGGTTCCGATGCGAAAATTTCTAGCATACACTTTCCTGTTTTACGCTACTTTGCCATATTTGCTAGTAGATGCTTGATTGGTCGTGGAAATAGTGGAAACTTCAATGTTCCTGATATTATCATTCTTCAACATGCCTTGCTTGGAGATAACAGTTTTAGTATGGGTGACATCATTGCTAAACGACTAAGCCTGAATCGTACAAAAGGCCCCATATGTGGAGGTATCTATGCTTCACGTCTTGCTAGACATTTTGAGATACCCATTAGGCACCATGAGAAAGAGGAGACAAAATTGCCTCCCTACATTTTAGATTACAAGATCATGGTAGCACACGCGTTTATTGTTGACAACAAACAGAAGATGCTTTTGTATAACCTTAGATTTAGTAAGAAACACAATGAGACTATTATTTTGCCTGCGCCTCTGTTGTTTGATTTGACTGCAGATAATTTTCTTGTTACAACGGAAGTGGTGTACACTCATCGAGGCCAAGCATCCACTCCAAAACCTGAGCCTGAGCCAGAACCTGAACTGGACCCTTACCGTGCATCAACCTACCAGTGGGATCCGGAGATGACCAGCCAGTGGTATCCTGATTACACCTCCCAGTACACCGGGGAGAGTAGCAGTGGTCCTTGGTATTAGACCAACTTAGGCCAAAAGCCTAAGCTTGGGGCAGTACGTATTTCTCACCGACTTTACATTCATGTTCACACACTAGTCGTTGGTGCTCATACTCTTTCATTGTATTATCCATGCTAGTTTAAATTTATTTTTCTAGCTTTCTTCTTGTGTGTTTGATAAACTTTAAGAAAAATAATAAAAAAAATAGTTAGTTTAATCTCCATGCTTGTAGTAGTAATTAAAATGAAAACCCAAAAATATTTCTCGTTCTTCTTCTTACTTGTTGGGAGCTTTCCCGTGTAAATAATTTTCTTTTCTTTTCTTTTCTTTGGGGGCCGAGAGTAGAAGACCATACTGGAAATGTTTAGTGGCTCTCATATGCATGAATGTTTATTTAACCTAGAGCCCATATTACTTTGTCTTCTCTCTTGAGTTGAATGCTTGCAGATTCCAGCTTAGTCCAATGCACGTGCACTATTATTATTATACACATCGTTCGTTCGTGCAAGTGAAAGGCAATAATGACGATATATGATGGACTAGTTGAGATAAGAAAAGCTGGTATGAGCTCGACCTTTCTTGTTTTTGTAAATATGATGAGTTCATCGTTCCTGATTCAGCTTATTATGAATTAAACATATTTGCAATGACATTAAGAGATTATAGTTGCTTGTGACATGCTTGATTAGCTATGAGTTATAATGGTTTACCTTGCGTGCCAACATGCTATTAGAATGATTATGATGTGGTATGATGGGATGGTATCCTCCTTTGAATGAATTGAGTGACTTGACTTGGCACATGTTCGCGCATGTAGTTGAAACAAATCAACATAGCCTTCATAATATTTATGTTCATGGTAGATTATATCCTACTCATGCTTGTACTCGGTGTGAATTAATTTTAATGCATGTTTATGAATGTTGTCGCTCTCTCGGTTGGTCGCTTCCCAGTCTGTTGCTAGCCTTCACCTGTACTAAGCGGGAATATTGCTTATGCATCCAAACTCCTTAAACCCCAAAGTTGTTCCATATGAGTCCACCATACCTTCCTATATGCGGTATTTACCTACCGTTCGAAGTAAATTTGTATGTGCCAAACTCCAAACCTTCAAATGAAATTCTGTTTTGTATGCTTGAGCAGCTCATGTTTCAACTAGGGCTGCCTATATCTTCCATTCTAGGTGGGTTATTCTCAAGAGGAGTGGACTCCGCTCCTCATTCGCGAGAAAGGGCTGGTAACCGGGATGCCCAGTCCCATGATCCAAAAAGATCAAAGCAAATCAAAATAATTAAACAAAACTCCCCCAGGGCTGTTATTAGTTGGAGGCACTCGTTGTTTCGAGCAAGCCATGGATTGATGCTTGTTGGTGGTTGCGGGAGTATAAACCTTTACCATTCTGTTTGGGAACTGCCTATAATGCATGTAGTGTGGAAGATACAGCCATCGCATAGTTGTTGCGTTGATAGCAAAAGTATGCCGCTCAAAATGTTATTCAATCTCTATTTTAAAATTGAGCTCTGTCACCTCTACAAATCCCTGCTTCCCTCTGCGAAGGGCCTATCTATTTACTTTTATGTTGAGTCATCATCTTCTTATTAAAAAGCACCCGCTGGAGAGCACACTGTCATTTGCATTCATTACTATTGGTTTATATTGGGTATGACTTGGCTGGATCTCTTTTACCATGAATTACAATGTTTAGTCAGTCCTTGATCTTTAAAGGTGCCCTGCATTTATGTTTTGCGGTCTCAGAAAGGGCTAGCGAGATACCATTTTGTTATATCATGTTATGATTATTTTGAGAAAGTGTTGTCATCCGAGTTTTATTATTATGGCTCGCTAGCTGATTATGCTATTGATATGAGTAATTGTGAGACCTAAGTGTTATTGTGAGTATGGTTAGTTCATACTATTTGCTGAAACCTAAATGATGGCTTTGCATGTTTACAACAACAAGAGCAAACAGAGTTTGTAAAAGTTTTAATTTATCACTTTCAGTTTATCAACTGAATTGCTTGAGGATAAGCAAATGTTTAAGCTTGGGGGAGTTGATACGTCTCCAACGTATCTACTTTTCCAAACACTTTTGCCATTGTTTTGGACTCTAATTTGCATGATTTGAATGAAACTAACCCGGACTGACGTTGTTTTCAGCAAAACTGCCACGATGTTATTTTATGTGTAGAAAACAAAAGTTCTCGGAATTTCCTGAAAATCCACGGAGGGACTTTTTGGAAAATATAAAAAATACTGGCGAAAGTATCAAGACCAGGGGCCCACACCCTGTCCACGAGGGTGGGGGCGCGCCCTCCCTCCTGGGCGCGCCCCCTGTCTCGTGGGCCCCCTGAGTCTCCGCCGACCTCAACTCCAACTCCATATAATCCGTCTCGTGGAGAAAAAATCAGAGAGAAAGTTTCATCGCGTTTTACGAGTACGGAGCCGCCGCCAAGCCCTAATCTCTCTCGGGAGGGCTGATCTGGAGTCCGTTCGGGGCTCCGGAGAGGGGGATTCGTCGCCGTCGTCATCATCAACCATCCTCCATCACCAATTTCATGATGCTCACCGCCGTGCGTGAGTAATTCCATCGTAGGCGTGCTGGACGGTGATTGGTTGGATGAGATTTACCATGTAATCAAGTTAGTTTTGTTAGGGTTTGATCCCTAGTATCCACTATGTTCTGAGATTGATGTTGTTATGACTTTGCTATGCTTAATGCTTATCACTAGGGCCCGAGTGCCATGATTTCAGATCTGAACCTATTATGTTTTCATGAATATACGTGTGTTCTTGATCCTATCTTGCAAGTCTATAGTCACCTATTATGTGTTATGATCCGACAACCCCGAAGTGACAATAATCGGGATACTTCTCGGTGATGACCGTAGTTTGAGGAGTTCATGTATTCACTATGTGCTAATGCTTTGTTCCGGTTCTCTATTAAAAGAAGGCCTTAATATCCCTTAGTTTCCGCTAGGACCCCGCTGCCACGGGAGGGTAGGACAAAAGATGTCATGCAAGTTCTTTTCCATAAGCACGTATGACTATTTACGGAATACATGCCTACATTACATTGATGAACTGGAGCTAGCTCTGTGTCACCCTATGTTATAGCTATTACATGAGGAATCGCATCCGACATAATTATCCATCACTGATCCATTGCCTACGAGCTTTTCACATCTTGTGCTTCGCTTATTTACTTTTCCGTTGCTATTGTTACAATCACTACAAAACCCAAAAATATTACTTTTGCTACCGTTACCTTTATTATCATACTACTTTGCTACTAAACACTTTGCTGCAGATACTAAGTTATCCAGGTGTGGTTGAATTGACAACTCAACTGCTAATACTCAAGAATATTCTTTGGCTCCCCTTGTGTCGATTCAATAAATTTGGGTTGAATACTTTACCCTCGAAAGCTGTTGCAATCTCCTACACTTGTGGGTTATCAGTATAGAGCAGTTATTTGGAATAGTTCCAAGTAACGCGTGGTAGCTGCATCTACAAGATGACATAGATATTTGTAAGGCACACACTGATCTTAAAGGTTCATACCCATTGACTAATAACCTCTCTCTTAAGCGAGATATGAGCAAACCCCATGGGTGTTGGATTCATTACAATCACATAGTGATGTGAACTAGATTATTGACTCTAGTGCAAGTGGGAGACTGTTGGAAATATGCCCTAGAGGCAATAATAAAATGGTTATTATTATATTTCCTTGTTCATGATAATTGTCTATTGTTCATGCTATAATTGTATTAACTGGATACCGTAATACATGTGTGAATACATAGACCACAACATGCCCCTAGTGAGCCTCTAGTTGACTAGCTCTTTGATCAATAGATGGTCATGGCTTCCTGACCATGGACATTAGATGTCATTGATAACGGGATCACATCATTAGGAGAATGATGTGATGGACAAGACCCAATCATAAGCATAGCACAAGTCGTGTAGTTCGTTTGCTAAAAGATTTTCTAATGTCAAGTATCGTTTCCTTAGACCATGAGATTGTGCAACTCCCGGATACCGTAGGAATGCTTTGGGTGTACCAAACGTCACAACGTAACTGGGTGTCTATAAAGGTGCACTACAGGTATCTCTGAAAGTGTCTATTGGGTTGGCACGAATCGAGACTGGGATTTGTCACTCCGTATGACGGAGAGGTATCTCTGGGCCCACTCGGTAATGCATCATCATAATGAGCTCAATGTGACAAAGTAGTTAGTCACGGGATCATGCATTACGGAACGAGTAAAGTGACTTGCCAGTAACGAGATTGAACGAGGTATTGGGATACCGACGATCGAATCTCGGGCAAGTAACGTACCGATTGACAAAGGGAATTGTATACAGGATTGATTGAATCCCCGACATCATGGTTCATCCGATGAGATCATCGTGGAACATGTGGGAGCCAACATGGGTATCCAGATCCCGTTGTTGGTTATTGTCCAGAGAGCTGTCTCGGTCATGTCTGCATGATTCCCGAACCCGTAGGGTCTACACACTTAAGGTTCGGTGACGCTAGAGTTGTTATGGGAATTAGTGTGCAGTTACCGAATGTTCTTCGGAGTCCCGGATGAGATCCCAGACATCACGAGGAGTTCCGGAATGGTCCGGAGGTAAAGATTTATATATGGGAAGTCCTATTTTGGGCACCGGAAAATGTTCGGGATTTTTCGGTATTGTACCGGGAAGGTTCTAGAAGGTTCCGGAGTGGGGCCCACCTGCATGGGGGGACCCACATGAACGTGGGTAGTGGGGGCAAGGCCCCACACCCCTGGTCAAGGCGCACCAAGATCCCCCCTTAGAAGGAATAAGATCATATCCCGAAGGGATAAGATCAAGATCCCTAAAAAAGGGGGATAACAATCAGTGGGGTAGGGAAATGATGGGATTTCTTTCTCCCACCTTTGCCAACACCCCAATGGACTTGGAGGGCAAGAAACCATCCCCCTCCGCCCCTATATATAGCGGGGAGGTGCATGGGAGCCGCACCCCTTCCCCTGGCGCAGCCCACTCCTTCCCCAACACCTCCTCCGTAGTAGTAGTGCTTGGCGAAGCCCTGCCGGAGAACTGCCAGCTCCACCACCACGTCGTCGTGCTGCCGGAGCTCTCCCTCAACTTCTCCTCTCCCCTTGCTGGATCAAGAAGGAGGAGACATCCCCGGGTTGTACGTGTGTTGAACGCGGAGGCGCCGTTGTTCGGCGCTTAGATCGGAATCAACTGCGATCTGAATCGCTACGAGTACGACTCCTTCATCCGCATTCTTGTAATGCTTCCGCATCGCGATCTTCAAGGGAATGAAGATGCACTCCCCTCCCTCTTGTTGCTAGTCTCTCCATAGATTGATCTTGGTGATGCGTAGAAATTTTTTAATTTCTGCAATGATTCCCAACAGCTGTTCCCTGGCTCCATTCCGGGCCACCTTCCGACGTTGAATCGCAACCGGGAGAGCGGGCATTTCCTTCTTTGGAAGAACTACTTTGATACAACAAATCCGTTCTTGAAACATCAGAAATTCCGCCGCCGTTTCCGTATGAGTAGGCATCTTTTCAACCGTATTAGAGAGGGGGTGGTCGGCTATGATGACTACTTCGAGTGCAAAGAGGATGCCGTTGGAAAGATTGGTTTCTCCTCTTATCAGAAATGCACTGCCGCCATCCGAATGCTTGCATACGGACTGCCCGGTGATCTCATTGATGACTACATCCGTATGAGCGAGTCTACATGCCTAGAGTCCCTGTATAAGTTCTGCAAGGCTGTTATTGTTGTGTTTGACCCTGAGTACTTGAGAGAGCAGACTCCTGAAGATACAACCCGTTTGTTGGCGATGAATGCCAGCAGGGGCTTCCTAGGGATGCTTGGCAGCATAGACTGTATGCATTGGGAGTGGAAGAACTGCCCTTCTGCTTGGCAAGGCCAGTATAAGGGCCATGTTAGGGCTTGCACTGTCATACTTGAGGCCGTGGCGTCTCAAGATCTCTGTATCTGGCACTCTTTCTTTGGCATGGCCGGATCACACAATGATATCAACGTGTTTCAGCGCTCGCCGGTGTTTGCTAGGCTTGCCGAAGGCAACATCCCACTGGTGAACTTTACTGTCAACGGGCACAACTACGACAAAGGATACTACCTGGGTGATGGTATCTATCCTCAGTGGACCACTGTTGTCAAAACAATCCCCAATCCTGTCAGAGAGAAGAGGAAAAGATTTGCCCAAGAGCAAGCGATTGCTAGGAAGGATGTTGAGTGTGCCTTTGCTGTTTCGCAATCTCGATGGGGCATCATTCGGTATGCTGCTAATACCTGAAGCACGCAGAAACTGTGGGAGGTAATGACTGCTTGTGTGATCATGCAAAATATGATCGTAGAAGATGAGCACCCGGAACGTCTGTATGATCAAGGGTTTCGGTTTCAGTGTGAGAATGTTGTGCCTGAGCATGGAGGAGCGGCAAGGTTTGAACACTTCACCTAATTCCATCATGACATGCGTGATTGGGAAACTCACGTGCAACTGCAAAATGATTTGGTTGGGCATATGTGGGATCATGTTGCCAACCAATAGATGTATCTTCTTTATTCGGCTTGCAAAATTATGTGAGACATGTTTACTTGTATTCGGCTTGTAAAACTATGCTACTTTATTCGGTTGAAACTATGTAGACTATATGTTTGAATGCAAAAGCAATGCAAAAATGAGCTATTTGTTGAAATAGGGGCCTGCCATGCCGGCAGATATGGGTCGACGCGTTGGGCGCACTGCCGACCCAAACCTTAAACACGGCGGACGCCGGGCGCGTGGCCGACCTAAACGAAAAAAAGCGAACAAAATCGCCGTCCTTTTGAATCGGCTCATTGAAGCTATGCACCACCGGCCGATGTGAACTGTCCCCTTTCCACTGTGAAACTTGGACACTTGACACGACCCATGACACTGCTTACTGCTGAATTTCTCTTGAAATGTTGCTGTCAAATCATCCCTCAGCAATGTAGACAGACCCTGCTATACTTTTCTTTTTCTCCAGCCATCATGCGTTTGCGTTTACCTGGTGATAAACAAATGCACCAACAACTACTACACGATGGCGCCATGGCGAGGCCGATGCGTGGCTGACCCGTCGAGGCCAAGAATTGCGGTGCAAGGGTGTGGACAAGAAGCAATGGGAAAAGAGCACACATAGTGGACATGAATGATGCCCCGTGTGCACTCGGCTCCATTTTTCCTCTCTCGCCGGCCACCACCTACTCTCCCCAAAGTCCTTACAAACAAACAATTCCAAGGGTCAGTGAGAAACCGTCTGCAACTGCAACAAGGACTCCACGGCAAGCAAGGAGCACGCTACCAGAGGGTCCATGATCGTCTAGTGCTCGATCGGTCGAGCCGATCAATGGAGCCGGCGAGGTTCTTCCGGTGCGTGCCGGACCATGGGGAGGACGACGACGACGAGCAGAGCAGCGGCGGGTGCTTCTTGGACGTGTACGTGCACGGGGCGCGCGGCATCCACAACATCTGCATATACGCGGACCAGGACGTGTACGCGCGCTTCTCCCTCACGTCCAGCCCGGGCCACGCGCCGGCGCTCTCCACGCGCGTGGCTGCCAGGGGCGGCGCCAGCCCGCGCTTCGACGAGCGCCTCCCGCCGATACGCGTC
Source organism: Triticum timopheevii (assembly GCA_963921465.1). Classification (NCBI taxonomy): domain Eukaryota; kingdom Viridiplantae; phylum Streptophyta; class Magnoliopsida; order Poales; family Poaceae; genus Triticum; species Triticum timopheevii. The sequence goes on along the minus strand of OY997266.1, from coordinate 627,869,053 downwards.
CGCCGGGGCAGGCTCGGCACCGACGCGCTCAAGTGCGAGGTGTGGATGCGCAGCTGCTCCGAGAGCGTCCTCGAGGACCAGCTCCTCGGGTTCGCGCTCGTGCCGCTCGCCGCCGTCGCGGCCGCTGACGGCGCGCGGGTGGAGCGGCGGGAGTTCTCCCTCTCTTCGACGGATCTCACCCACTCGCCCGCCGGCACGGTGAGCCTGTCCCTCGCCCTCCGCTCCGGCGGAGGCGGCCCGTGCATCGCGGGGCCATCGGACCGCGCCGTGGCGGAGCCGTCGATCACGTCCGAGGTGGTCATCCTCGAGCCGCCGGCGCCGCCGGTGGACTACTTGGGTATCGAATTTCCTGATCTCAACACAGCCAAAGAGAACGACGACATGGCCGTGCAGTACCTGCCGTTCTTGCACCTCGGGGTGGCGCCGCCGGAGGCCATGGAGATGGGCACGAGCCCACGCGGTGAGATTTCGATGCCGGTGTCCTCGGACGGAAGCAAGAACGCCTCGACGACCACCACGACCAGCGACGACAGGGCGATCGATGTCTCCTCGGCGGCGACACAGAAGTCGCCGCGGCACGACGGCGCCGACGAGGCTGCCGCGCCGATGTCCCGCGTCTTGCCGGACACGCCGACGTGCAACGGAGGGACGACAGCTGGCAAGGAGAAGGACGACGTTTTCAAGCCTCCCATGGCCACGGGCGACATCATCGACATGGAGGCGGAGCAGAGCGCGATGCAGCGGCAGATCATGGAGATGTACGTGAAGAGCATGCAGCAGTTCACCGAGTCGCTGGGCGCGATGAAGCTGCCAATGGAGCTGGACGGCGACGGCGGCGCCGGGGTGGTCGTCCAGCGGGACGAGAAGAAGCCGGAGGCAGAGGCGAGGAAGGACGGGGCGAGGGTGTTCTACGGAAGCAGAGCTTTCTTCTGAAGAAGACTATAATTATTCAGAGTGTTGTTAAGAGATCTACTCCGATTGTTCAGTGTGTGGAAAATCTAATCTCTTCTTGCAAAGGTATTGATCGATCAGAGTGCGGTTAGATGGTCACTAGGTTTTGATTCTTCATCATCGTTGTTGACTTGATTCGTTAGTGCAATTGGAAATTAGTACAGTATACCTCTAGCTAAGATTAACATGTGTGCGCCAGAGTTTTGTGTGTGTTCGGCGGAAGCAGATCTTTTCTTCTGACGAAGACTACAATTATTCAGAGTGTTCTGTATAAAAACTGCGGTTATTCAGCCTGCCATGTCCTGCAGAATATCTGATCTCTGACTTTTTTCTAAAAGGAGGATAACCCCGGGCCTCCGCATCTGGAAGATGCATGCAGCCACTTTATTAATTTAATCTCTGCCGAAGGTTTTGATTGTTAATCATCTTTGCTGGTGTTGCGCGCAATTACAAACTCCTACAGTATACTCCTTCCGTCCGAAAATACTTGTCAGAGAAATTGATAAAAATGGTATCTGAAACTAAAATGCGTCTAGATACATTCATTTTTCCGACGAGTATTTTCAGACGGAGGTAGTATGTGATATGTCTTGCTAATAAGAGTAACATGTGGAATGGAATGGAGTTTCATGTGGGCATCAGCCTGCCAGGCAAGATTGCTTGGTCAGATCTCCTCTGAACCTTCTTGAGGAGAGTGTGTGAACACTTGCAGAAAAGCTGCAGATCATTGATCATTGAGGAACACTGAGAATCTGAGATAGATCATTGTGAAACTAGTTATACCACTGCACAAATAGTTGGCTTGGGTACTCAAGTATGCTGCATTTCTTGCCAAATTCTTTCTCCTATCATATGGATGGTCCCACCCCCACCCATAGCATTGTTTCAGAAGCAAAGGAACACCTTGGTTTAGCTTCTTTCTTGAGCGACGGTTTATTGCGTTGGATTAGGTCTGAGCACTTCGGGACTCCACGCATGGAATGGAAGAGACGCTTCCACGTACGCACGCGTGGAGCCAACCGCGAACCGTTGATGTCGACGTACGTACGTCCGTGCATGAACGCGACCGACACCTGCTGTGTTCTACCACTTCTCCTCACAAGAAATGGCAACGTAGCAGCTCTTGTGCCTGACTTTTTTCCCTGTTTTTCTTTACAACTTCCATGGGTTTTCTACGCACGTGTTGTTGAGATTGAGAAACACCGATATGATAATAGTGATTTATCAAAACTGTTCCGCCGTTCCCGCGAAATGAAATGGTGGATGCCCAGACAGGAACCGGCAGACTGAAGCTAGCTGACTCTACCCGCAAAAAAAAAAAAAAAAAGACTGGGCAGGCAGAAGAGAGCTGCCTAATTCATTGGATCGAGGCTGAGATTGGTGCAAGGCAGCAATACGAAAACGGGTTCCCACTTTGTATTACAAAGCAACCAAGTGCAAGGCAGCAATGTAGTGGCTGGCTCTAGCTCTTCCACACATAAGAGTACAATACCGCACTCAAACTGTCTTGAGTGGTTGTCAAGTACAGACAGCAGCACGGCGTGTCAACTGTCAAGTCAGTGACGCGGGTGGTCTGACTTGTGGGCCCTGGAGTTCTGAAATCCCGTCAAATGACTTTAACCGAGCCACTTGGGTTCCCTAGGGATGATTACATAAATAAAATCCGTGGTGTTTGTTATGAAACAATTGACAATTACCTCTACCCCTAAAAGAAATGAAACTTTATGTCACTTTTGAGTTGATGAATTTTTTTAGGGAATTGAGGCGATGAACTTGTCGCAATCTGATGCGATGTCCCCAACAACCGGCGACGCTACACGCACGGACATATTTTTTACTTACTTCACGGGGAGGTTTAGCTGGAATCATGTGATTGGAGGAAATAAGGGTGAGGGGCCCCACACCCCCTAAAAATCAGGAGGGGAAGGATATTAGTTAAGGCACAGGGTCCGTAAAGGCCCGTATTACTCCGTGTGTATAGAATTACACAAGAATCCGATTTAAACACACACACACACGCACGCGCACGCACCCACACACACGCACGCATGCGCACGCACCCACACACACGCACGCGCGCGCGCGCACCCCCCCCCCCCCCCCCCCACACACACCCACGCACGCACGCACATGCACCCGCACGCACACACGCATGCACGCATGCTCTCTACAATTTTTATTTTCCTTTTTGAGGATTTGCTCTGTGGACAACTTAACCAGGCCTTGTCACCCAGCCCGCCTCCTTTGCAAGGCACTCCACTCCACGGGCCTTTCATTCCAACAGACCACTGGGCCGCGCGGGAATTTCAAACTGCACCTGTTCCTCTCCTCCAGGTTCTGTGTCTTTTTCCCCCTCAAAAAAGAAGTGTTCAATGTCTTTTTCTTTTCTCTTGACAGCTCCAGAAGTACAGGTGAGTAGTACAACAGTACTGCAGGACAAGAGACAGAACGTACTACCACTCTACAAGCAAGTACGGTCAGCTCGTTATCGAGCTGTTGGAGACGGCTCGTGAAAGGGGTTCACCTCGCCACCATGTGCTCAGCTCGCAGATGCATGCATGCTACTCCCTCCGTTCCTAAATATTTGTCTTTCTAGACATTTCAAATGACTAGTACATACGGATGTATGTAGACATATTTTAAAGTATAAATTCACTCACTTTGCTCCGTATGTAGTCACTTGTTGAAATGCCTAGAAAGACAAGTATTTAGGAACGAAGGGAGTACAAGATGAGCACACAGTGACACAAAACGCATGATACTACCATATTAAAAATCACGATTGCCCTCACTGACACCAGGTGATAGATTAGTTCCGTCGTACACCAAATGTCGACATTTGCGTGCCTGGAGCGGACCCTGTTGGGTAGTTTATGTAAAGGCACAGTGTGTGTGTGGACCGTGGAGCAGTGGAGGTAAATCATCCTTATTTCATACGTATATTTCAAATATGTATACATGAATCATACTCCCTCTGTTCCTAAATATAAGTCTTTGGAGAGATTTCACTATCAACCACATACGGAGCAAAATGAGTGAATCTATACTCTAAAATGCATCTATATACATTCGTATGTGGTCCATAATAGAATCTCTATAAAGACTTATATTTAGGAACGGAGGGAGTACATGGACATGGTCCGTACTCTTTCATCACAACGCCACTGCTTCGTGCCAAGCTCTATATTTATTTTCTACTACCTCTGTTCCTAAGTAAAATTGTATTTATCTTTAGGAACAGAGGTAGTGCTATATATTTGTTTTACTAGTTATATTATCCTCAGCGCGCAGCTGCATACATACAGGGTTACACAGAAATGTATATACATTCATAATTACTATATATGGAACACGCTGCACTATACGTACTACCATGCATGCATATCAGCAGTACTATTATCTTGGGCATTTGTCCTATATCTATGGCATGCATGTATTTTGATTCATGGTGATTAAACACGAATGTACACCATTATTATGCTACGTATAATCTACTGGTGGTGATGTAGACGTAGTCCTGCCTTTTGCGTCAGGGCGTTCTCCAGTTCTTCACAAAATGCCGGACACTCCTTGCTCATCGTCCGTTGGGTTCTCTGTTTCAATACAAAAAATAAGATGGCATTGTAAGTTCTTTGATATAAAATTGCCGTTCTGGCGCATGCAGCCTGGATTTTAATGCAAAAGTGCACACACTTTTAGTCATTCATATATAATTTTGACACGTTTATAGTGTTACTGCACACTTTGTCAAAATAAAGTGGATAGTGCATACATATTTGCATGAAGATTTTTTCTTTTGGCGGGGAAATTTGCATCAGGATTCGGATAAATAGTTATCTGGATAAGCGTTTTCCATCTGTACTATTGATACTCTTTGTGGGGTTGGGGAAATAGGATGGGATAAGTGTCCATGCATTCGATTGTGTGAGAGTACACGTCATTGTCTTAAAAAAGAGGATGTTACTTGGAGAGCGGCGATGTAGCTCACGAGCTCGCCTGCTCCCGCTAGGTGTACGAATCGAACAAGGACGTGTGGTGCCGTGCATTGAATGCGAGCGTAGAGGCTAGCAGTGGGCTACGTACAGTGTAACAGTGGTAAACGCTCAGGCGCCGTTTGATATGACGATGCCGTCACGGCACAGCGTGCACATGTACCCACTGTACAGGACGCCGACTGTTTAAACCGATCTCTGCACCACTCTGATTAAAACGTGTGGCTCAGTCACCATGACTTTAGCTCTTTGGTCAGCGTCTTGACTTTTAACTCCTTGGATCATTACAGTCAGCTAACACATGTGATAGTACAGAGTCCAAGCATGCATGGTGCAACCAGCGAAATATGATTCGGCCACACTGCAAAAAAGGATGCCATGTAAAAATAGTACTAATATTTATGGCCCGTGGAAAGCCAGGCATTTTATTGCATGTAGTATCACGTCTTGAATGTCGACAGGTTGTGGAAAATGGAATATCTAAAAACAAGCTTGGTGAGAAGCTATTAGCTGAAAATGTGACTAATGGTAGGTTAAAAAATAGAACAAGCTTGGCAAGCATTGTGAAGATATTGTTTAGATGTTTCGAAACATTTTCTTGAATTGTCAACAATTTTGAAATCCGAATATTCATAAAGCAAAAAAACACATTTTAAAATTCCAAACATTTTTTTTGCGAAAATGTGAATAATTTTAGGAATTATGAACATTTTATGAAAAATAAAAACAAAATTTTAAAACGTGAATCATTTTTAAATACCTGAACATTTTTTAAAGTGCTAACGCTTCTAAAAAACAAGAAATTTCAGACGAAAAAGTTTGAAACCTGAACAAAATTTTAAAGTGCTAAAAAAATTCAAAATTTGTTCCCATTTTTTCAGAAAAAGTTTATGTTTAAAAAAATCGAGTTCTGAAAATTCATTCCCACTTTAAAATTTTGTTCAGGTTTCAAAATTTGTGCCCATTTTTTCACAAAAATGTTTATGTTTCACATATGTTCGTGTTTGGAAAAATTGTTCGCACATTAAAACTTGTTCTGGTTTCAAAATATGTTCGTGTTCTGAAAAAAATGTACTTTTTTTTAAAGTGTTCACACTTCAAAAACTGTTTGCAGATTTCCAAAATGGTCCAGGTTTTCAAAACTTCTTTGTGTTTCTTCAAAACATGTTCTGAAAAATGTCAAAATGTTTGATTTTTTTTTGCTTTTAAGAACATTAGTATTTTAAAATTTTCAAAAATATTCTAAAAAATGTCAAAAATGTTTTCAAATCTCGAGGCTGCAGTATATGATTAAATATTGTCGCGCTTCTCATTTGTCAGCAACAATCGTTAGTAAGAGAGGCTCACAGCAGTGGGTCAGCGGCGCTAGGTTGCAAGTTCGATTCTGTGTGAGTATCACATTTGTTATTTTTAAATGTCCTGTTACGAAAAATAAAAGATGTTTTGCGTCCGGGCGTAGATCGACCTGTTGTATCAACAATCCTTTGAGAACGTGTTCAAGGTTTAAAATAGATCGGGATCAAAGAGTTTGATGTGTTGACTTAAGTGATTGAAAGTTCAGTATTCGGTTTACGTTTACTAGTTCAACGTTTGTTTTGGACTTTTTTTCCGTGGACAAGATTTCCTAGCAACAACAAACAATCAACACACATATTCCCTGCTCCTTTTCTCTTATGTGACGTGGACGCACAATCAACCGATGAACACACTTCCCCTCTCAATGATGTCCAAAAAAAACCTTGTCTCTCAAACACAGTAGTATGAGTAGTACTTATGATTTTATCGGTCACTCGTACTAAGTTTCAAGAGTTAAAAATTAACATTTTTTTTCAAAATTCGTCAAAACATACTCAAAATGGATCTTACTTGAAAGCCCTCATCACGAAAAGCAGGAATATGAAAACAAAACTTAATTTGAACTTTTTATTCAAAACATATAAAAGTTTAAAATTGAAAAACAAAAGAAAAAACATGCGCGAGGGACTCGGCCCTTGCACCTAGGTGTCCCAAATCCTCTCACATTTTCTTTTCAGCAAGCTAACATATGCAAAAATAAATAAATGCAATTGTATAGAAGTTCCCTTTTCTTGCAAATAACTATATAGAAGTTGCACCGGAATCACGTTCCTTCTGTTATAAGTTAGCAATTTTGATTATTCACAACCAAGGTGAACACTACAATGCAAGCAATAATATAACATATTTACGGCTCAGCCACTTCTCGAAATAGGCCCGCACCCCACTTTATATATGAAGAATAAATCGCAATACACTTTGCATCATGTCCTCAAGAACTTTGTCGACACTCATGTTTGCAACTACCATCAACTTTCATGTACCCTCAAATTCCAGACATATGGTTTAACAACAAAGGTGATTAGTTTGATAATACAACATCACTATAACTATATATGTCATTATTAATATTTTTGGAAATCTATGGAACATTGGAACTTGCCGATCAGCAATCACAACAGTGCTAGGTAAGTTGGCGGATTAGCGCAAATGAATATCTCTCTGTTATGTTCATCTTTGAACACCCCAAATGCCCCTGCCTCATTATTTTGGCTTTCAAATTTAAAACTCTTATATTTTTTAACCAAAATTTTAATTAAGTTTCATTTTCAGATTCATATTGCTTGTGACAAGGGCTTTCAAATAAGATCCATTTTATATATGTTTTGACAATTTTCTGTAAAAAAAGGTTAATTTTCAATCGTTGAAACTTAGTGCGAGCGAACAATAAAATTGCAAGTTTCAAAAACGCGAACATTGAAATCTTAATGTTAGTGTGAGCGAACAATAAAATCGTAACATTTCAGAAACTATGAATGTCATAACTGTAAGTTTTAGATACTTATAACTTTTTTGAGTTGAGACACTTAAAAATTCATGTGCCAAAATTTGGGGTCCATAAAATCGCCAGCGTGGTGATCCTAAAAAAAATCGGCAGTGTGGCTGTCTTGTGGTGTTAAAAAAAAGCATGGCCATCTTGCTAAAAAAATCAATGTTTGTGGTGGACGTCCGACCGACCACCATACTGCCGGCGAGGGGGTGCCGCCGTGCATGCGTCCAACATTATGCACATGTGAGTACAGGTCGTAGACGCCGTCTCTGCTGCGTAGACGTCTATCGTCTCTTCCGTCCATTACTCGCATTAAACAAGCCGCCGTACACCTGACATACACCATGCGGCCAGCATCCCGAAGCGAAGGAACGACTCACGATTCCGTGAGTAGGCGAGCCCGTCCACGCCCATGAGTTTTCGATGTTACTTGTGTAAAACTCCAGCCCAAATTCATTCAATGTTCTACCCACCTATTAGATGGACCATACATACATATCGCGCCGCTACTACAATTTCATCATCGCTTCATGTAAGAGGGTTAACCCATAAATTCTCTATGTGGTTGGTAGACAAGAGTATATATGCTAGTCGAACTTTCTCTACACTTGCCATGTGGAACTGATTTCACCACACAGCTAAACTTGGGCCACATGGTCCTTCACAAATGAAGGTCAGCTGAACTTGGACCATGTCTGTTTGTTGGGAGTAAATCGCACAAAACCACCTTTTTGAAGGATATGTTTGCGAAAAACACTACAATACTTCTTTTTTTTATAGAAAACACCACGTCTACGGTAATCTTTTTGCAAAAACCACTGATCGGCGAATGATTCTCGTTTGAGCACGTTTATGACAAATGGGACCCGCTCTTCGCCGATGTGGAATAACGTTTTGCTGTTAGTTGGTGTTTAAAGCAAAACACCCCCAACATTCTTCCCCATGCTGCCAGGCCCTCTCACCGCGCCACCACAGGCTCATCGGCTCCACCGCCACGCCCCACACCGGACCCCTACGACATCTGCTTCCACCTCTGCACCCCACGCCGGATCCGGCGACATCCGGCTCGACCTGTAGCCGGAGCGCAAGGCGCAGCCTTGCAACCGGTGTCCAAGGCCCTTCGGCGGCGGCAGCACCATCCGTACCTGGTTCCCCGGCCGCCAGCGTGGCTGATGGCAGGTGCCCCGACCTACAGCGGGCCCACGGGCAGACCAACTTTGGCAGCGGCAGCAAGAAGTGCCTGGTTCCCCGGTCGCCGGTGCGGCCCTTCGGCGGGCGCCCCGGCTACAACGACAGGGGGACGACGTGCGCATGCTGGAGCTCATCCTGGTCACCACCAAGATCCAAATCGGGCTCGCCCCTATCCATCCAAATCGAGCTCGCCCCAACACCAATTAGAGAGAAGAGGAGGTGCTAGACCTCAACGCCGACGGGGTCCCTCAGCCGCCCCAAGCCTCCAGGGCGCCGCCCCAGCCAGCGACAAGAGCCCACGGCCCCCGTGCTTTTGGTTTCATGCACGTGGGGGGCTAATTGAGATATTGCATTTTGATTCAAGGGTGTATACATAAAATTCTACAGACTAGTTTGTAAATTTAGATCAAAACACATTGGCATGAAACATTATGCCACATAAGCAGAAAACAGGTCCCATTTGTCATAAACGCGCTCAAACGAGACTAATCCGCTGATCAGTGTTTTTTTGCAAAAAGATTACCGTAGACGTGGTGTTTTCTGCAAAAAAAAAATGTATTGTAGTGTTTTTCGCAAACCTAACCTTCAAAATGGTGGTTTTGTGCAATTTAATCGTTTGTTGGCGAACAGGTCTCATGCTTAATGGACCCTCTTGGCCACGCAATCATGGCGCCATCTCATGAGTTTTTGTGTCTCCTCATGGCATATCTTTCTCTTGTGCCTTGACATAAGTCCAGATGTAACAGATCCATCCCACCCCTTTAAGATGGGGTTGGAAAGGATGTGAGACGAAAGCTAAGGCCAACCAAGATCTATGTGGGTGTAGCCACAATCTAGTATACGTAGATAACGGTTTCCGTTCGGTTTTCTGCCAATTAATTGGGCAATTGTTTTCTGCGCAATTAATCGACAAGGAAAATCTTTTGGCCCCGTTTCGAAAAAAAATAGTATACCTAGATCTAGTCTAGTATCAACTGACCTGGCTGAATTGGGAGGAAGAAACAACAACTTCGTCCACCCAAGTGCCTTGTTCTCCATGTCATAAAAGCCAAACAAATGACTAAAATAGAGGGATCTCGGTCGTCCTCTTTGCCAAGGGCGTAAGAATTGATCACCAATGAATTTCGACACTTTCGTAGTAGTATAAACCCTACGGAGCCCGAAAGATGGAACCGGTCAACCTGGAATGACTAGGGTTTTGTGGAATCCACACAATATATAGCTAGAGGGACCATATTAGCACTAGGAGCAACCCTTTGTGGTCCAATTGAAACTAATGGTGCGTTGTACGTATTCATTTCATTTGCTTCATCTTTGCATGTGCCGGTCAAGGTAAACAAAATGCACCATTTGCCATTCGTTGTACTATGCTACCATTTTTAACTCAATGGGCCGGTGGCCTCTAATCTCCACCACTGATCTGAGTTAACAATCATAACCTTTTATCAGGGGGAGCATGCACCCAAGCAAGTCATGCTGTAGTAAGTTAACTAGCGTACAAATGACCATAATGTTTTTACCTTTATGGATTAAATCCAAATAGTTCTAATTCTATGCTAGATAATCCAGTGTACGGCATGGCAAGATCCTATATATTGCATATATAGCCAAAATAAATGTCCTCAAATTCATGTACTCTTTAGATATTGATAAATCCTTATCCTTTTATGTGGACCCAACGCAGTCGACATCGCAGGAAAAGAAGTGCTTTGCTGAGTTTTAGCTCGTCAAGTACTACTACTAGACTTGTTAAGATCAAATCATAAGCAACCACATGGCATACGCGGTAAGCAAGGGATCTAAAAAAGAATCCAAAAAAGATCAAATCACAAGCATCGATGACATGAAAACGGGATCTAAAGGCAGATGCGGCTGTTGATGTGTACCTGAAGATGGAGGCTATAGAACGTCCTGTTCTGGAACGCGGAAGTGGAGGAGCTGATGAGGCGGAGGCCTTCGTTCTCCAGCACCTTGATGCACTTGGACATGGGCAGAACTCCGGCCATGGTGCTCACCAGGCTGACCTGGACCATGATCTCCCTGTCATCGAGGCAGGTGGCGGACACGATCGGAGCCGTGTTCTCCTTCATGGTCAGCACGCCGGGCTTGCAGCTGGCGCGCGTCAGCTCCTCCTTCTTCTTCTCCAGTCCGTCCACTTGCTTCTGCAGCTCCGGGATATACTTGAGCACCCGAGAAACCGTGATCGGAATGCTCAGCTTCTTCTGCAACACCAGATAAATCCAAGATATGTTCAGAACGGAATCTCTCACGTACGTGTATCTCGGAGGAAGGCTGATGAGTAAGTTTGGGTGAGAAATTTAATTACCGTGTGATCGGTGTCGGGGAGGAGGGAACGGAGGTCGGAGTAGAGCTCGTTGAGCTGCTTGCGGCGGTCGCGCTCGTAGGCGTTGTGGCTGATCTTGCGATGGGAGCCCGAGCCGTCGCCGCCCCCGGGGGAGCCGTAGCCGCCGGAGGAGGTGCCGTTATTGGCAACCGGGGCCAGCGGGATGTCGTGGTCGAGGCCCGGCCACTGCGGATGGTGGTGGCCGCCGGCGACGGAGAATATCTCGGCCTCCAGCGACGATATGCTGCTCGCGAACGGGTCTTCGAACATCTGGTGCTGGTGCCCCATTGCCGGCCGGCAGCTTGCAGCAGCTAGATTCTGCTCGGTCGAGTTCGTGTGGGGAGGTTAGGGATGATGGTGGAACAACCTAGCTTAATTAGCTACCTAACCACCGAGCTACGTAGCTCCTAATTAATGGCGTTATTCTTTGTGAGACGCTAGAGGAAGCGGCAGTAGTAGCCTGGTAGTAGGGGAAGACCCTCTAAGCTAATGGAATTTTATTGAGAGATGATTAGCATTAACTACTCATGGCAGGTTTGATGTAGGGAGTCAGCTGCTTGAGCCAGTTCTGGAGTGGTGACCTCCCATTTATATAGGGCCAGAGATGAGGGGACGTCAGTGTCAAATGCGACGTTCTAGATAACGAATATTAGCTTAGCTAACTAATATGGATGCTTCAGTCTGCAGTCTAAAAATTGAGAACAAAGTGAAGGGTTTTACCTTATGGTGCTCCAGTATCCATGTGAAAAATAATCTTGTTGACATGAAGAAAACCAAAATCAACAAATCATTTCATGGTCTTGCATATATGTATTTGCCATGTGTAGATGAATTTTGTGTATGGCTAGATCCGTTATACATTAATTTTGATGGTCTTTAAATTAAACTGATCAACTTGCATCCTTTTTATATAATAGAATAGAAAACCTCCATGGCTACAGCATCACACACCCACTAATTAATTACATGGTACATCAAGTTCCTATTTGGTTCACAGTAATTTCATAGAAACTTTTGCCAGATTCTTAGTGATTCTTTTAATAGAGGTTGTTTGGTTTGTAGGATAATAATTCATAGGAAAAGAAAGTTGTATGGCAAACTTTGAATGTGATCCAAAGGAAAATTTTAGTTGGGTCCAACCTCATGTTTTTTTTTCCTTTCTTTCAATTACAATCATGGCATACAACCAACCCTATATATAAAATAAAAGTATGTACTCCCGTGGTGCAACCAACTAAAATCTTATTCCTATGTTCTTCATAGTCCTATATTTTGAGAATTACACGCAACAAAGAGGCCTGAAATGATACTATATATGACCGAATCCAACCCTTTTTTTGTACACCAGGGCTATGGTTCACAATTATACAACTTATTTCAACTTCAAGATCCACATTCTCCTCACCTTTGGTTGAAGGCCGGCCTCAAATGATAATATATATGACCAAATCCAACCCTTTTTTAGTACACCGGGGCTATGGTTCACGATTACACAACTTATTTCCATTTCAAGATCCACATTCTCCTCACCTTTGGTTGAAGGCCATCTAGATTGTTCAGGGCTTGCTTCCAAAAAAAAAGACAAGATTGTTAAGGGCTTATTTGAGTTCATGCTATGTGTTTTGTTACCATTTTATCTTGGCTTGCAGTTCTTTTCCTTGTTTCCATTTAGCTGTTTTCCTTAATATACCATGTATCGCACTAGCTTCATTAATTTACAACAGAGCGTAAAGCCATCTTCAGAGTTTCGAAAGCTAGAAATCCAAAAGAATTTCTGAAATATGCGAAAGTATATGTAAAGTTTGCAATTTTTCGCTGAGGTCCAAATTTGTTTTGTTTCCTAAATTAAAAACCTTGGTCATCGTTATGGGAAAGAAAACCACAGGCTACATATACGCTGATAATCTTTCTTTTTTTTTTCCGTCTAAAAGCTTGTATTACTCAATCAATATTAGGATTACAATCAACTCTGCTAAGACCAAGCGCTCCTGGTGGTGTCGAAGGAAAAGGACAGACGCTGGTATTCTGCATAGGATTTTCTTATCTTTTCAGTCATGTATGGTCGGTGCTTACGTGCCATGTAACTTGATCTTTATTCTATATAAATGAGACACGTATTACCATGAAAAAAAAGTGCTTCTGATGGACCAGAGCCCAACCACACTACAGTTCTCTTCTCGGTTCTAGCAAAGTTTGCGAAATAATGTGCAGCATTTGGCTACGCTTAATACGTTGATAATCTTCTAGTACTAGCTAGCTGCTTAATTGTACAATTGATTTGCTGATGGATTCACTTGCAAAAGAAAAAAATTGACGATGGATTATCTTTTCTACATGTCTGTTTCGATTAATGACGAGTACTAGCTAGTAGATATGGACCGGTGGACCTAACATTTCCCCTTTGCTGAAGCAAAAAAGAAACGCTGGTGTAGATCTAGCATCAATCCAGCCAATATATTCGGGTTCGCTCTCGCTGGGACCGGATTGGATGCCATTTTTGGTCGGTCTAATATATACTTCAATCAACCCAGAAAGATGATTTTCCTGCCAAAAAATAAATAAATCCAGAGAGCTGATTCGTGGAAGCATAATATAATGATGATGATCGTCACCAAACGAAAAATCAAAACGTTTATAAAACGAACCGATGCATAATTAAGTGCAGCTAGTGGGCAGCTACTACTAATAGCTAGCTGCTGACCCAAGCGGATTAGTTAATCTATCTGCTCATGCCGGATGAGGAAGGGACTGCATCTGCAGGGGGGTCTAGGGAGGCAAGCTAAGCGACGGGATTATGTTAATCCGGCTGTGGGATTATGTTAATCGCCCGCGGCCACGTAGCGGCGGGGAGCTGGAGACACGCGCCGTGGGCGTGCCGGAGCGCGCCGGGCGCGTGCCGGCCCGTGCCGCGGAGGGGGCTCCCTCCCGTGCAGCACGCACAGGGCGCCCGCGTGCCTGCTTCCTCGGAGCATCTGTATGGCTCCATCCTTGGGCATCTCCTCTTAAGCTTTCTCTCTCCGTCTAGCCTTTAAAAACCCTTTCTCGCAGGTCCTCTGGCGTTTCAAATTTTGTCATTTGGAGGGCAGACAGGCCTGCACGTGTCGAGCTACGGTTCAGGTTTGCTGCCTTTATTATTATTATCTTTTTTTTTTGCGAATTGCTGCCTTTAATTCAGGTGACTTAGTATCACTTAGGCCATCGCCGACCCTCAAATCCCGCATGCGTCGGATCGCACTGTCGGACCGTGGAAACCATCCAACGCGGTTCTGTATCGGTAGACAATATCGTTCAGACGCCTTTCCCGCAAATCGAAGATAAATGTGGGTAGGTTTGCGGAAGTCTGAACCGCTGTCACGCCCGCTTTTGACCGCCCTGGGTCACCCCAAACCCCTCCCCAACCGCGCGCACTTCCCGCCTATCGTTCACCTGCCCGCATGCATGCCACTATAGAGCGCGCCGCTCCACATTGAAGGCGGCCCAGTGCGGACGCGACCTCACACTACCTTTGCCATTGAAGAGGCGCGCCGGCCGAGGGCACCGCACGTTGCATGCCCGACTGAACATGCATGCTCGCCGCATTCAAACGCCTTTATTAAACCTGTGTGGAAGCCGAGAAACCTACTCCAGCCACACGTCCGTTCACGAGCGGGACGGATTAAACACAAAGCCAGGCATGTTCCTCCTATCCGCTGTCTATTTACACAAAAGGCCACATGCCGGGCAAGAATCGACCACTCCGTCGCTCCCATGACCTCCTTCATCATTTTTTTTCACTCTTTCGATGGCGTCTGACATGCTGGAAGAGAGCAGTTCTCTGACATAAAAGCCGGCTGGGAGGCCCGCCGGATAAAAGCAAGGCAGCTCGCTGCTCCACCGTCCTCGCGTAGCCTAATGGAGCCAGTTGCCCCCCCCCCCCCCCAGCTGACACGTGGTTCAGCAACTCGCGCTCAAAGCCAGCTCGCGGAGGAGTGGCGAGTTGCTCCATCCCGGCACGGCGGGCAGCATAGCGCCACGGGCATCAGCGCTTGCAGTGCCGGTGACCGCGCCATGTGCCGTCGACGCACGCGTAGCCGCGCCATGCACGCGGAGAAAGAAGCTGACTGCGCGGATGTCAGCGAGGTGGCGGCCAGCAGGTGCGCGCCCGCCGGATATGGGGAAGACAAAGGGATCCGTCGCGGCAGGCCGTAGAGTAGAGTAGTGCATCCGTGTCGTGGGAGTAGAGTAGTGTACGTGCACATAATTTTACCTTTTTAGTTAAAATATGTTCAAAATGTAACTGCTCTTGTCCGATTTGTATGAAATCCGGCCGTCTTTGCATGAATTTCATCCAGTTTGTTGAAAAGAGTTTCAAATGTATGCGGCTAGCGTTGGATGACGTCCTCCAACATACGTGTCTGTGAACTGCCCCCTCCCCCCTCGTCCGCGGAAGGATGTGGGAGAAAATTTGCGGGTGGCGTTGGAGATGCGCTTACATGTATCAGGTCAGTTGACTTAGTGTCATTGACATGTGGGTCCATTGGTTTGCGGTCCCACATGTCAGTGACCTAAGGCCCTGTTTGTTTGAGCTCGAGGGACCAGATTTTGCTTTGCAAATGAAGCTAAATTTAGAATATGAAACAAAAAATTATTTTGTTTGAGACCCAGGACCAGAATCAGATTCAGCTTTGTTAGTAAAGCTGAATATGAAAGCTGAAACAAACATCTATTTTGAATCAGTTTTGCCAGTGATGCTATATCAGGATTCAAGCTGTTTTCAATGCAATAGCCTTAGGCACCTCAAAGTGTATTTCAGTGGTAAAGTTGATTCCAGTGAAGTGAATTCATGGGTGATTCGAATTCAACCAAAACGGAAACAAATAGCATCGCAAAATCAGTTTTACCAGTGAAGCAAATCCTAAATGATTCGAATCCAATCAAGCCCTATGTCACCTAACTTACATTAAGCGGAACCCAGCCCGTCTAGCTAGCAAGGCACGCTCATATCATGACCAAGGTTTTCTTTTACCGCCAACTTAAAGAAAGTGTTTTCTTGCCTTTTTACCTAACGTTGGCAGGCATCTCGGTAATTTGTCGTCCACAAAAATTTAAACCCTAATGCATGCATGCAAAGTAGGCGATCCAAGCAGTTGCTTATTTTCCTTTTTTTTTACTCCCTCCGTTTCTTTTTAGTCCGCATATAAGGTTTGGTCAAAGTCAAGCTTCGTAGAGTTTGACTAACTTTATATTAAAATATAAACATTCACAATGTGAAATCAATAATATCAGATGCACCATGAAACGTATTTTTATACTATATAGTTTTAGTATTGTAGATGTTCATATTTTTCTATATAAATTTGGTCAAACTTTGTGTAGTTTGACTTTGACCAAATCTTATATGCGGAGTAAAAAGAAACGGAGGGAGTACCTCCAAAGGCCCACTTAACAGAGATAGTAGAACCTACCTTCATATATACATCCCATCGAGAAGCCATACCACCGTGTTGCCGCTACCTTTCTGTGAGCGCAACCAAACTTGTTCTACATGATCTACTTACGAACTTCGAAATATAAATTTATTTTAATTTTGTAGCTGTTAAGAACGTTACACGACAGCAAATGTAGTTACTGTCACCGACTGGTTACTGAATTTTTCTTGCTAGGGAAAAGAAACATCTCATGAAACATCTCAAGCAAGTTGATGTGCTCGTTAGCCCTCCACCCGCATTTGGGGCTCTACCTCCATAGGGAGGCTATTTACATCTCGTCTCCTTTTAAGAAATATCACCAAGGGCTAATCCTTGCTCGATTTTTTTCTATTAAAGACCAAATTCATGGAGCATTAGGATTTGGCAAAGCATGAATGCATGATTGGAAAAATAATCGGCATAACATGTCAAATGTAAGTCATGTTCCCTGATGGACTAAGAGTACAACCACTCTCCACCCAATAGTGTTTGGTTCTCTATTTTAGAGAAAAAAAATTGTATGTGTGATCTTATAAGTAGTGTAGTTCATTATTCATCTTAGCACTGGGTGAGCTTGGCTATGATGCTAACTTTTTTTTTATCTTGACACCTATATTTACATGGCTTCGGTCTATGCTTTTGTTTTCATGCGAAAACAATTGATCCTTTGTGGACATGTAATAAGTTGTTGTATCTTGGATCTCATATCAATTTACGTTTGATTGTTTTCGTTTTCATATCCTTTTGAGTTTGGCACTTGTCGTTGCATGTCAACCAGGCATACGGCAGATTGACTTCTAGGTGTAACTTCTTGTTTCGCATGGATATTTTTTACGAAACTTACTTGTCCCCTTGTTTGTGTTAGTATTGATCTCTCCACCAATGGGCCCAAAGGCCCATTGGACCCTTGACTCGCTCCCTGATCGGGGGAGCCCAACCCAACTGGGTTGTGGGCCCCTGTCACGCCGGCTATAAGAGGGAGGTGGGGGCCACTAGGGCACGTGCGCCAAAACAGAACCGTCACCCACCTCCGTAATCGCACCGATCGAGGAAAGCCGGTCAGCGATGGGAAGCTCCACAACGACCACTATCGCGTCCACTCTCTGCCATCACCGCCGTCACCATCCCACCATAGCCACTTCGGCGGGTTCATCCACCTATGGTAAAGGTAAACCACTGCAAACCACCGATCTAATCTAGCCTAGTGATCCACGGCATCTATCAATGGTATCAGACAAGGCTGGATCTAGATTATTTTCGGTACAAAGAAATCACAGAAAAAAAGATCCCCCAAAGAACCCTAACTCCAACAGAGAAAGAGAGAAAATAACTTCTCTAAAAAAAAGTTGCGCCGCCGCAAGGACGCGCCGTTCCTCTCGATCTGGACGGGCATCGGCAAGCCGAGCCGTTCGGACGAAGAACACACCCCCACTGGGGCAAAGGGCACCACCAACGAGCCGTTTGATGGCGGCGCGTTCACCCTAGAGGTGCTCGCGCACACCGGCAAAAGGGTCAGCGGGGGCGCCGCATCTGGAAACCGCCGTCGCTCGCGCGAAGGAGAGTAGAGGAGGCTCTGCTCGCACTGCCCGCGTCTCTCTTGCGCTGGGGCGGTGGTGGATGGAAAGAATAGAGGGGAGGGGAACGGCTCGTGCAGCGCAGTGGCCCTCGCCGCCGTCCACGGCGGCCGGAGCGGCCCACCAGGGCGCTGCCCTTTTTTCCTCGATAGAGACGGAGCCGACGGGACAGAAGAAGAGAAAGAAGAAGGAGAAAGGAAGGAGGAAAGGGAAGGCAACTCGAGCGGATAGCGACTTTGTCGCTGTCGCCGGCGCGCTCGCGTGGCGCGGTGGTTCGGCGACCTGGACAGAGGCCGCCGTCAAGGAGCTGCATCTCCCTCTCTCTGCCTCAAATGGAAAAAGAATAAAGTGGAAAGAGAAGGGGGAAGGGAGAGGAGGCGGGCGGTGGCTCTCGCCACGGTCGCCGCCGGCCGGCCGGAGAGTCCCTTGCTTCCGCCGTTTTTGGGAGACAGAGGAGGGGGCGAAGGAAACAGAATGGGCTAGGGTTGCGGTTGGGGTCTCCTCTCCCCACGGTTTTGTTCAACCGAATCATGGCGCTGGACCGTTGGATGGAGATCGACAGCCGTGGAGAAACCCTAGCTCAGACTCTGGGCCAGTGGGCCAAAAGCTAAAGTGGGCTAAAAGGAGGCCACAGCCGCTCGAGAGTGACGGGCAGGCTGTCTGGCCAGGCCGCCACCGCTCTCACATGCTGGGGTGGGCTGCACTTCATTTTCTGTAGCATGATTTGTTTGTTTTTTTTGTCCAGTTTCTGGGCAAATTTCATACAACTTTTCTATGCAAAATTATCACAAGAAAATTCTGTCTAGAAAAGTAAAAGTAATGTTTCAGAAAAGAAAAAGTTCATGAATTTTTTATTCATGTTTTTCCGCTGCAAATAAAAATAAAAGTGCTCTTTTAAAAGTGAATAGAACAAAAGTAAAATATTAAATTGTTGCTTCTCTAATGCAATTTTGAACCAACCGGTTAAAATTGACTAGAGAGTAAAAGAGCATAGAATTGTTTCTGAATAGAATATTATAAAATTTTCGATGCAAAATAAAGTTTTATCCCACAGTTAAATTGGAACCAATGGAAACATTTAATTGGAAGAACTGTTCTTAGCAGTGTTTTCTCCTGTGGGTGAAATAAGATGCAGATAGTTTACACTATGACAAAAGAAAGATTTTTGTTTTAAAGTTAAAATATGGTATTGTTATTTTCTGACCAACGTTGATGATAACAGTACTATATAATTCTGTGAGTCTTATGTTTGAAGCTTAAATCTTTGATAAATTTTGTATCAAAGTGATCAATTTTCAGAGAACAGATAAAGATCAAGAAATGCTCTTGAACCGGAGAAATGTATATTTCTTGTTCCCGCTGCAATAAAGTTGATGATGATGGTTATTTCTTAGCAAAGTTGTTTAATAGACACACTATGAAAGAATGTTTATACTATCATCACATTGTTTATGAGTTATATGCATTATTTCCATTTCCGCCCAACGGTGATATGGAATTAATGTAGAAGGATGATGTTTTATTCTAATTCTGTCCAACGGTGATTTAGAATATAAAAGAAATTTTTAAAAGTTAAATTTTCATATTTTTTAACCAGACTAACATGGGGTTATTTTTATGCTCATTATTGTTGATTATTGGCTATTTTTCTCAGACTAAAAGTTTTCCATGCTTTCATTCATGAAAGCGAATGGTTGGGTACTTGTGACCCGAAAGATGACCAAGAAAGGTCATAACGTGAGGGAGTATGTTCTCTCTAAAGAATGGCTTAAAAAAGATAGATCATTGAGAGTCTTGGTTGATGAATGTCTTTCATGTACTCTCTATGAAGAAGATTTTTTTAGTCAACATGATTTGAGATGAAACAAGCAACATGCGTGTTTAATTTGACCAACGTCGGATCAAGCATGTGTGTCAAAGAGCATTCAGATTTATTTATGAATTTAATGATTGAATATGCAGTCAAAAGAGCCAATTCTGGCATTTATGTCTCTTACAGGGAATTACCCGCATAGCGGGAAAAGATGATTATGATAAAACCGGCATGGCGAGAAAAGTCCGGGAAAATACATGCGTAACGGGGTAGAGTTGACATAGTATCATGTCAAAAATCCTATATGGCAGGAGAAATTTTGGCAAAGGACTTATCTTGTATGATGGGAGAAAGATATGATGACTCATGTGCTTTTAATGTGTCCCACTCTGGGAGAGAAGTATGGAGTAGCTATTATGCTTTCCTAGTATCGATCGTACACCTTATGTGCAACGGTCATTAAGCACTCAATAAATTCAAAGAGAATAAAAGTTACAGACGAACCTAAAGATAAGAATGATATGCAAGTGTGACTAGCAAAAGTACTAATGATAAAGAACTTTGTTGAGTTTCTGAAATGGAATGAGGAAAAAGTACTCCCATACCAGTTAACAGATAACTTCATTTCGTATGAAGTAATCAGATAAATGAAGTAGATAGTCGAAGTTTCCTCAATTCACAAGAGTTATGAATGGTTTTTCGAAATTGTGGCAGAAAATTTATTGCCTCATTTCGAGGGGGAGAAAGAAATATGAGATAAATTAAGAATGACGAAGCTCCCCTATACTTTAGATAATGTGATGCACATTATGCATCTAAAGTGATCCATTAATGAAGAATGTGATCGTCTGGGGAGTACGACGATCATAATAATACCCCTAAAGAAAAGAAATAGCTATATTCTTGGATCTTTTACACTTCCAAAAGCAGACTAAGGAATACTAAGACGGTGCTTAAAGTTCCAAAAGCAATAACAGAGCAACAATAGCCCCATATGAAAGAAGTACCAGTACCTGAATGAGAAAATCAGATATGTCTGATGACTATAAAGTCTATGTTAGAAAAATTAAAATTAGAGGTTGATCCCACCTCATTTAAAGCTCAATCAAGATTTGAGAAGTGTTTGCTTATCTAAATGATAAGAGACTATGTGAGATGAAATAAAATTGGTCACTAGTAGAAAATGGGCCAATTATCCCGGTTCATGAGGCCCATTTGTCCTGGTTGCCGAACCGGGACAAAAGGGTCGGTACTAAAGCCAATACCTTTAGTCCTGGTTTGCCCAGGAACCGGGACAGATGGGGCTCCACGTGGCCGCTGCGGCTTGCCCAGGCAGGAGGGCCTTTTGTCCCGTTTGGTGCCACCAACCGGGACCAAAAGGCTTCCACGCATCAGCAGTTCATGGGCTGGGGTTTTTGTTTTTTTCTAGGGGGGGGGGGGGGTTGGGGGTTTTGTAGGGTTAATTATTGTGTTAGCTAGCTAATAGAGAGAAGTGTCCTCTCTTAACTCCGTGCTTGGTCGACGCTATGTACTTTACGTATAGAGAGGACTCGACACGCTAGATAGCTAGTAAGCAAATGAAGGAAACCATTAAGTACAGAAGATCGTCATGAACATATACACAGAGAGAAGTGATCGACCTCTCCTTCTCTGATAGATTGGTCGAACAACAAGTTTTCGTATATCTATCCGACGCTACTGGCTACACATATATATACAATATAAGATCTCTTACAAAATTCCCTAATATCTGAACTCAACTTCCACATGGTATTCTCCGTGTTTGTCGATGACGTGGTCAAGAAAGAATCTCGCCAATTCCTCTTGAATTGCTCGTATGTGATCTTGTGGTAGGAGTTCATCCCGCATCTGAAACATCTTATTTAAAGAAGGGGTCAATACATATATAGGAATGAAACTCAACACAAATGATGGTAATAAAATAAAATTGTGAATATTATTGCTTACACACTTCATATTGTTGTTTAGAGTAGCCCCGCTCACAGGTGGTGTGGCGGATGAACTCTTAAATGTAGTATCCACAGAATCATTCCCGGGTTCCTGCCACAATCACTTTACAAGAAATAGAGGTCAATCAAACTGATAAGCAAACATGCTAAATGGTATTGATGAAACTAGCTAGAATCAATGGGAGATGCGCGGAACTAGCTAGTAGCTAGTACTTACTTTCAGGTGGTTAAATCGTAGCTGCGCCGGCAGTCCCGGAGCTTGTGCGGTGAACTTTTTCCAAACCCTGACAGACAAAGAAAACAATTACTTGATATCAGGAAATGAACAAAGTTGCCGATATGGTGCGATAATGATCGATTGAACTTAATTCTCGAGCATTTTAGTCATGGTCGCATACTCCTCCAGATTTTTTCGTTTAGAGTCTATGACGGTTACTAGTCCCTGCTCAAGCTTAATCTCTAGCAGAATAAAGTGGAAGCTGCGCACGCATGCATAACTCATCAATTACATTACTATAACCTCGAGTAATATGGGAAACCGAATATGCACAAGACAGTAACACTCACTTGTATTCGTTAGGAAAGAGTATTGTAGGTTTGTTTTGATTTCGAAGTAAAGATCATAGCAAGTTGGCCTCGGTATCTTTGGTATCATGTTTAACATTCCATTCATCCATGAGATTTGTGTTAATGAGCCCAATGTCACCTACTTGTCTTTTCTTCAATTCGGCGATCTTCTATCTGCATAATATAGTGAGGATAATTATATATACATGTAATGAAACAGCTGAGCTATATATAGAGACTTAATTAATTACAAAGAAGTAGCACTTATAGACAGTAGCAAGTGATGATTGTTTTATCGAGGGCCTTTTGATTGAAAAACTGGAAGAACTCCTCATATGGAACAGCCAACAGATCAATTCCAACGAGGTCGTGCTCCTCTTTAACTCTCAGCGTCAAAGTATCTGTCCCAGACTTCCTGCAGATGTCCATGTACCAATCAGGGAATCTTCGCATCATCGTTGTTAGAGGAGTACTAGGTTTGACGAGAGGCTTCCCGTGCCGGAATCTTAATGTGTCCATCTCGATTGTTTCAAGAAGTGCATCGTCGTCGGGCATGTAATCTCCAGGATTGGTACCGGGCAGCGTCCCCGGAAGATTAGTGACGATATCGCTAGACACATTGAGCGGGGGGCACAATTGCTTCGCTTGTTTGCCGAGCTGGGGAATTTTTTCCCTTTTCTTCGTTCTGCTAGCCTTTGATTAGCGCAAGTACTTCCCGACCGCTCCGCTTCCTTATATGTCATTTCAATGATGCGGTCATAGTTGGATTGCGGTGGAGGCGGTGGTGGTCGCTGTAGGGCATCCAAAGTGCGCTTCGCTTTCACCGGATATATCTTCTCCACCGGAGGTGGATGTATCTTAGCGTTTACCGATTGAAAGAAGTCATTCACTTGGCCTTCAGAGATCTTCTGGTTTTCCTCATCGCTCCTCTCGTATGGTAACTTCTCTAGAGGCTTGAGAAACGATGGACCGAATTTGTATTGCCTCCCACCTCTGGCTGTACTGCTAGACGCCGGAGCAGCCGGAGCGGCTGCGGCTGTCTTCTTTTGTTGCTTAAGAGGTGGAGCAGCCGGAGACGGACTGCTACGACGCACTGGAGCAGCCGGAGCGGCGGCGTCTATGTTCCGCCATCGCTTACGAGGCGACGAAGGAGGAGGCGGGCTGCTCGGACGCGCCGGAGCAGGCGGAGAAGGAGGCGGAGTACTGCCTTCCTCACGCGCCGGAGCGGGAGGCAGAGTGCCCTGTGTTGCGGAACGTAGTAATTTCAAAAATTTCCTACGCGCACGCAAGATCATGGTGATGATATAGCAACGAGAGGGGAGAGTGTTCGTCCACGTACCCTCGTAGACCGTAAGCGGAAGCGTTATGACAACGCGGTTGATGTAGTCGTACGTCTTCACGATCCGACCGATCCAAGTACCGAACGTACGGCACCTCCGAGTTCAGCACACGTTCAACTCGATGACGATCCCCGGGCTCCGATCCAGCAAAGTTTCGGGGATGAGTTCCATCAGCACGACGGCGTGGTGACAATGATGATGTTCTACCGGCTCAGGGCTTCGCCTAAACTCCGCGACGATATGACCGAGGTGGAATATGGTGGAAGGGGGCACCGCACACGGCCAAGGAACGATCCGTAGATCAACTTGTGTGTCTATGGGGTGCCCCCTGCCCCCGTATATAAAGGAGGGAGGGAGGAGGAGGCCGGCCCTAGGAGGGGCGCGCCATGGGGAGTCCTACTCCCACCGGGAGTAGGATTCCCCCTTTCCTAGTCCAACTAGGAGTCCTTCCATGTAGTAGGAGTAGGAGACAAGGAAGGGGAAGAGAGAAGGGAAGGAAGGAGGGGGTGCGGCCCCTCCCCCTAGTCCAATTCGGACTAGGCCATGGGGGGGCGCGCGGCCTGCCCTAGGCAGCCCCTCTCTCTTTCCCGCAGGGCCCAATAAAGCCCAATAGTTCTCCCCGGCGAATTCCCGTAACTCTCGAGTACTCCGAAAAATACCCGAATCACTCGGAACCTTTCCGAACTCCGAATATAGCCGTCCAATATATCGATCTTTACGTCTCGACCATTTCGAGACTCCTCGTCATGTCCCCGATCTCATCCGGGACTCCGAACTCCTTCGGTACATCAAAACTCATAAACTCATAATATAACTGTCATCGAAACC
The DNA here is from genome assembly GCA_963921465.1 of Triticum timopheevii. Lineage (NCBI taxonomy): Eukaryota > Viridiplantae > Streptophyta > Magnoliopsida > Poales > Poaceae > Triticum > Triticum timopheevii. The sequence goes on along the minus strand of OY997266.1, from coordinate 627,844,191 downwards.
TTAAGCGTGCGGACCCTATGGGTTCGAGAACTATGTAGACATGACCTAGAACTATTCTCGGTCAATAACCAATAGCGGGACCTGGATGCCCATATTGGCTCCTACATATTCTACGAAGATCTTTATCGGTCAAACCGCATAACAACATACGTTGTTTCCTTTGTCATCGGTATGTTACTTGCCCGAGATTCGATCGTCGGTATCAAATACCTAGTTCAATCTCGTCACCGGCAAGTTTCTTTACTCGTTCTGTAATGCATCATCCCGTAACCAACTCATTGGTCACATTGCTTGCAAGGCTTATAATGATGTGCATTACCGAGAGGGCCCAGAGATACCTCTCCGACAATCGGAGTGACAAAACCTAATCTCGAAATATGCCAACTCAACATGTACATTCGGAGACACCTGTAGTACTCCTTTATAATCACCCAGTTACGTTGTGACGTTTGGTAGTACCCAAAGTGTTCCTCCGGTAAACGGGAGTTGCATAATCTCATAGTTACAGGAACATGTATAAGTCATGAAGAAAGCAATAGCAACATACTAAACGATCAAGTGCTAAGCTAACAGAATGGGTCAAGTCAATCACATCATTCTCCTAATGATGTGATCCCGTTAATCAAATGACAACTCTTTTGTCCATGGCTAGGAAACATAACCATCTCTGATAAACGAGCTAGTCAAGTAGAGGCATACTAGTGATACTATGTTTGTCTATGTATTCACACATGTATTATGTTTCCTGTTAATACAATTCTAGCATGAATAATAAACATTTATCATGAAATAAGGAAATAAATAATAACTTTATTATTGCCTCTAGGGCATATTTCCTTCAGTCTCCCACTTGCACTAGAGTCAATAATCTAGTTCACATCGCCATGTGATTTAACACCAATATTCATATCTGTATATGATTAACACCCATAGTTTACATCATCATGTGACCAACACCCAAAGGGTTTACTAGAGTCAATAATCTACTTCACATCGCTATGTGATTAACACCCAAAGAGTACTAAGGTGTGATCATGTTTTTCTCGTGAGAGAATCTTAGTCAACGGGTCTGTCACATTCAGAGCCGTATGTATTTTGCAAATATTCTATGTCTACAATGCTCTGCACGGAGCTACTCTAGCTAATTGCTCCCACTTTCAATATGTATCCAGATTGAGACTTAGAGTCATCTGGATCAGTGTGAAAACTTGCACCGAGGTAACTTTTACGACGGGCTCTTTTATCACCTCCATAATCGAGAAATATTTCCTTAGTCCTCACTAAGGATATTCTTGACCAATGTCCAGTGATCTACTCCTAGATCACTATTGTACTCCCTTGTTAAATACAGAGCAAGGTATACAATAGGTCTGGTACATAGCATAGCATACTTTATAGAACCTATGACTGAGGCATAGGGAGTGACTTTTCATTCTGTTTCTATTTTCTGCTTTGGTCGGGATTTGAGTCTTACTCAATTTCATACCTTTGCAACACAGGCAAGAACTCTTTCTTTGACTGTTCCATTTTGAACTACTTCAAAATCATGTCAAGGTATGTACTCATTGATAATCTTATCAAGCGTCTTGATCTATCTCAATAGATCTTGATGCTCAATATCTAAGTAGCTTTACTGAGGTCGAAAAACTCCTTTCAAATACTCCTTTATGATTTGCAGAATAATTCTACATTACTTCCGATCAACAATATGTCATTCACATATACTTATCAGAAATGTTGTAGTGCTACCACTCACTTTCTTGTAAATACAGGCTTCACCGCAAGTCTGTATAAAACTACATGCTTTGATCAACTTATAAAAGCGTATATTCCAACTCCGAGATGCTTGCACTAGTCCATAGATGCACATTTTGTTAACACCTTTAGGATCGACAAAACCTCTTGGTTGCATCACATACAACTCTTCTTTAATAACTCCATTAAGGAATGCAGTTTTGTTTATCCATTTGCCAGATTTCATAAAATCCGGCAATTGCTAACATGATTTGGACAGACTTAGCATCGATACGAGTGAGAAAATCTCATCGTATTCAACCCCTTGAACTTGTTGAAAACTTTTTGCAACAAGTCGAGCTTAGTGGATAGTAACACTACTATCAGTGTCCGTCTTCCTCTTGAAGATCCATTTATTTAACATGGCTTGCTGATCATCGAGCAAGTCAATCAAAGTCCATACTTTGTTCTCATACATGGATCATATCTCAGATTTTATGGCCTCAAGCCATTTCGCGGAATCTGGGCTCATCATCGCTTCCTCATAATTCGTAGGTTCATCATGGTCTAGTAACATGACTTCCAGAACAGTATTGTACTACTCTGGTGCGAACTGTACTTTGGAAGACCTACGAGGTTTTGTAGTAACTTGATCTAAAGTTTCATGATCATCATCATTAGCTTCTTCACTAATTGGTGTAGGAATCACCGGAACTGATTTCCGTGATGAACTACTTTCCAATTCAGGAGAAGGTACAAATTACCTTATCAAGCTCTACTTTCCTCCCACTCACTTCTTTCGAGAGAAACTCCTTCTCTAGAAAGGATCCATTTTGAGCAACGAATATCTTGCCTTCGGATCTGTGATAGAAGGTGTACCCAACAATTTCCTTTGGGTATTCTATGAAGACGCACTTCTCTGATTTGGGTTCGAGCTTATCAGGATGAAACTTTTTCACATAAGCATCGCAGCCCCAAACTTTAAGAAACGACAACTTGGGTTTCTTGCTAAACCACAGTTTATATAGTGTCGTCTCAACGGATTTAGATGGTGCCTTTTTAATTGTGAATGCAGCTGTCTCTAATGCATAACCCCAAAATGATAGTGGTAAATCAGTAAGATACATCATAGATCACACCATATCCAATAAAGTGCGGTTACGACATTCGGACACACCATAAAGTTGTGGTGTTCCAGGTGGCGTGAGCTGTGAAACTATTTCAAATTGTTTTAATTGAAGACCAAACTCGTATCTCAAATATTCGTCTCCGCGATTAGATCGCAGAAACTTTATTTTCTTGTTACGATGATTTTTCCACTTCACTCTGAAATTCTTTGAACCTTTCAACTATTTTAGACTTATGTTTCATCAAGTAGATATACCCATATCTGCTCAGATCATCTTGTGAAGGTCGGAAAATAACGATATCCGCCACGAGCCTCAACATTCATCGGACCACATACATCTGTATGTATGATTTCCAACAAATCTGTTGCTCTCTCCATAGTACCGGAGAACGGCGTTTTAGTCATCTTGCCCATGAGGCATGGTTCGCAAGTACCAAGTGATTCATAATCAAGTGGTTCCAAAAGTCCATCAGTATGGAGCTTCTTCATGCGCTTTACACCGATATGACCTAAACGGCAGTGCCACAAATAAGTTGCACTATCATTATTAACTTTGCATCTTTTGGCATCAATATTATGAATATGTGCATCACTAGGATCGAGATCCAACAAACTATTTTCATTGGGTGTATGACCATTGAAGGTTTTATTCATGTAAACAGAATAACAATTATTCTCTAATTTTAAATGAATAACCATATTGCAATAAATATGATCAAATCATATTCATGCTCAACGCAAACGCCAAATAACATTTATTTAGGTTTAACACTAATCCCAAAAGTATAGGGAGTGTGCGATGATGATCATATCAATCTTGGAACTACTTCCAACACTCATCGTCACTTCCCCTTCAACTAGTCTATGTTTATTCTGTAACTCCTGTTTCGAGTTACTAATCTTAGCAACCGAACAAGTATCAAATACTCAGGATCTACTATAAACACTAGTAAGGCACACATCAATAACCTGTATATCAAATATACCCTTGTTCACTTTGCCATCCTTCTTATCCACCAAACATTCAGGGCATTTCCGCTTCCAGTGACCATTCCCTTTGCAGTAGAAACACTTAGTCTCAGGCTTAGGTCCAGACTTGGGCTTCTTCACTTGAGCAGCAACTTGCTTGCCTTTCTTTTGAAGTTCCCTTCTATCCCTTTGCTCTTTTCTTGAAACTAGTGGTCTTGTTAACCATCAACACTTGATGTTCTTTCTTGATTTCTACCTTCATCGATTTCATCATCATGAAAAAACTCGGGAATCATTTTCATCATCCCTTGCATACTATAGTTCATCACGAAGTTCTACTAACTTGGTGATGGTGACTAGAGAATTCTGTCAATCACTATCTTATCTGGAAGATTAACTCCCACTTGATTCAAGCGATTGTAGTACCCAGACAATCTGAGCACATGCTCACTAGTTGAGCGATTCTCCTCCATCTTTTAGCTATAGAACTTGTTGGAGACTTCATATCTCTCAACTCGGGTATTTGCTTGAAATGTTAACTTCAATTCCTGGAACATCTCATATGGTCCATGATGTTCAAAACATCTTTGAAGTCCCGATTCTAAGCCATAAAGCATGGTGCACAAAACTATCAAGTAGTCATCATATTGAGCTAGCCAAACGTTCATAACGTCTGCATCTGCTCCTGCAATAGGTCTGTTACCTAGCGGTGCATTAAGGACATAATTCTTCTGTGCAGCAATGAGGATAAACCTCATGTCACGGATCTAATCCGCATCATTGCTACTAACATCTTTCAACACAGTTTTCTCTAGGAACATATCAAAATAAACATATGAAAGCAACAACGCGAGCTATTGATCTACAACATAATTTGCAAAATACTACTAGGACTAAGTTCATGATAAATTAAAGTTCAATTAATCATATTAATTAAGAACTCCCACTTAGATAGACATCCCTCTAATCCTCTAAGTGATCACGTGATCCAAATCAACTAAACCATGTCCGATCATCACGTGAGATGGAGTAGTTTCAATGGTGAACATCACTATGTTGATCATATCTACTATATGATTCACGCTCGATCTTTCGGTCTCCGTGTTCCGAGGCCATATCTGTATATGCTAGGATCGTCAAGTTTAACCTGAGTATTCCGCGTGTGCAACTGTTTTGCACCCGTTGTATTTGAACGTAGAGCCTATCACACCCGATCATCACGTGGTGTCTCAGCACGAAGAACTTTCGCAATGGTGCATACTCAGGGAGAACACTTCTTGATAATTAGTGAGAGATCATCTTAAAATGCTACCGTCAAACAAAACATAATAAGATGTATAACAGATAAACATCATATGCAATCAAAATATGTTACATGATATGGCCATGATCATCTTGCGCCTTTGATCTCCATCTCCGAAGTACTGTCATGATCTCTATCGTCACCGGCACGACACCATGATCTTCATCATCTTGATCTATATCAATGTGTCATCACATGGTCGTCTCACCAACTATTGCTCTTGCAACTATTGCTATCGCATAGCGATAAAGTAAAGCAATTATTTGGCACTTGCATCTTATGCAACAAAGAGACAACCATAGAGCTTATGCCAGTCGCCGATAACTTCAACAAAACATGATCTTCTCATACAACAACTTATATCTCATCACGTTTTGACCATATCACATCACAACATGCCCTGCAAAAACAAGTTAGATGTCCTCTACTTTGTTGTTGCAAGTTTTACGTGGCTGCTACGGGCTTTAGCAAGAACTAATCTCACCTACGCATCAAAACCACAATGATAGTTTGTCAAATAGACTCCGTTTTAACCTTCGCAAGGACCGGGCGTAGCCACACTCGGTTCAACTAAAGTTGGAGAAACTGACACCCGCCAGCCACCTGTGTGCAAAGCACGTCGGTAGAACCAGTCTCGCGTAAGCTTACGCGTAATGTCGGTCCGGGCCGCGTCATCCAACAATACCGCCGAACCAAAGTATGACATGCTGGTAGGCAGTATGACTTATATCGTCCACAACTCACTTGTGTTCTACTCATGCATATAACATCAAACCATAAAAACCTAGGCTCTGATACCACTATTGGGGAACGTAGTAATTTCAAAAATTTCCTACGCACACGCAAGATCATGGTGATGATATAGCAACGAGAGGGGAGAGTGTTCGTCCACGTACCCTCGTAGACCGTAAGCAGAAGCGTTATGACAATGCAGTTGATGTAGTCGTACGTCTTCACGATCCGACCGATCCAAGTACCGAACGTACGGCACCTCCAAGTTCAGCACACGTTCATCTCGATGACGATGCCCGGGCTCCGATCCAGCAAAGCTTCGGGGATGAGTTCCGTCAGCACGACGGCGTGCTGACAATGATGATGTTCTACCAGCGCAGGGCTTCGCCTAAAGTCCGCGACGATATGACCGAGGTGGAATATGGTGGAAGGGGGCACCGCACACGGCCAAGGAACGATCCGTAGATCAACTTGTGTGTCTATGGGGTGCCCCTGCCCCCATATATAAAGGAGGGAGGGAGGAGGAGGCCGGCCCTAGGAGGGGCGCGCCATGGGGAGTCCTACTCCCACCGGGAGTAGGATTCCCCCTTTCCTAGTCCAACTAGGAGTCCTTCCATGTAGTAGGAGTAGGAGACAAGGAAGGGGAAGAGAGAAGGGAAGGAAGGAGGGGGTGCGGCCCCTCCCCCTAGTCCAATTCGGACTAGGCCATGGGGGAGCACGCCGCCTGCCCTAGGCAGCCCCTCTCTCTTTCCCGCAGGCCCCAATAAGGCCCAATACTTCTCCCCGGCGAATTCCCGTAACTCTCCGGTACTCCAAAAAATACCCGAATCACTCGGAACCTTTCCGAACTCCGAATATAGTCGTCCAGTATATCGATCTTTACGTCTCGACCATTTCGAGACTCCTCATCATGTCCCCGATCTCATCCGGGACTCCGAACTCCTTCGGTACATCAAAACTCATAAACTCATAATATAACTGTCATCAAAACCTTAAGCGTGCGGACCCTACGGGTTCGAGAACTATGTAGACATGACCTAGAACTATTCTCGGTCAATAACCAATAGCGGGACCTGGATGCCCATATTGGCTCCTACATATTCTACGAAGATCTTTATCGGTCAAACCGCATAACAACATACGTTGTTCCCTTTGTCATCGGTATGTTACTTGCCCGAGATTCGATCGTCGGTATCAAATACCTAGTTCAATCTCATCACCGACAAGTTTCTTTACTCGTTCTGTAATGCATCATCCCGTAACCAACTCATTGGTCACATTGCTTGCAAGGCTTATAATGATGTGCATTACCGAGAGGGCCCAGAGATACCTCTCCGACAATCGGAGTGACAAAACCTAATCTCGAAATACGCCAACTCAACATGTACCTTCGGAGACACCTGTAGTACACCTTTATAATCACCCAGTTACGTTGTGACGTTTGGTAGTAACCAAAGTGTTCCTCCGGTAAACGGGAGTTGCATAATCTCATAGTTACAGGAACATGTATAAGTCATGAAGAAAGCAATAGCAACATACTAAACGATCAAGTGCTAAGCTAACGGAATGGGTCAAGTCAATCACATCATTCTCCTAATGATGTGATCCCGTTAATCAAATGACAACTCTTTTGTCCATGGCTAGGAAACATAACCATCTCTGATAAATGAGCTAGTCAAGTAGAGGCATACTAGTGACACTATGTTTGTCTATGTATTCACACATGTATTATGTTTCCTGTTAATACAATTCTAGCATGAATAATAAACATTTATCATGAAATAAGGAAATAAATAATAACTTTATTATTGCCTCTAGGGCATATTTCCTTCACCCTGATCACTCGCCGGAGGAGGAGGAGGAGGCAAAGGAGGCGGAGTGCCCACCTGACTCGCCGGAGCCCTGAAGTTCAGTAGGTTGATGTGCTCCTTCCGCCATAGACACGGAGTCTTCATAGCAAGACCCATCTGAGTCTCTCCATCACCTGTAGGGTGGTCAAGCTGGAGCTCCTCAAATCTCTCCGTTATTTCATCCACCATCACAACAACATAGCCTTGTGGAATCGGACATGATCATCTCATACAATAAAATATAGCATCATGTCTTGACCATATCACATCACAACATGCCCTGCAAAAACAAGTTAGACGTCCTCTACTTTGTTGTTGCAAGTTTTACGTGGCTGCTACGGGTTGAGCAAGAACCGTTCTTACCTACGCATCAAAACCACAATGATAGTTCGTCAAGTTAGTGATGTTTTAACCTTCTCGAGGACCGGGCGTAGCCACACTCGGTTCAACTAAAGTTGGAGAAACTGACACTCGCCAGCCACCTATGTGCAAAGCACGTCGGTAGAACCAGTCTCTCGTAAGCGTACGCGTAATGTCGGTCCGGGCCGCTTCATCCAACAATACCGACGAACCAAAGTATGACATTCTGGTAAGCAGTATGACTTGTATCGCCCACAACTCACTTGTGTTCTACTCGTGCATATAACATCTACGCATAAAACCAGGCTGGGATGCCACTGTTGGGAAACATAGTAATTTCAAAAAAATTCCTACGCACACGCAAGATCATTGTGATGCATAGCAACGAGAGGGGAGAGTGTATCTTCATACCCTTGAAGATCGCTAAGCGGAAGCGTTTATCAACGTGGTTGATGTAGTCGTACACCTTCACGATCTGCCCCGATCAAGTACCGAACATATGGCACCTCCGTGTTCAGCACACGTTCAGCTGGATGATGTCCTCGCCTTCTCGATCCAGCAAGACGGGCGAAGTAGTAGATGAGTTCTGGCAACACGACGGCGTGGTGACGGTGTTGGTGAAGAACAATCTCCGCAGGGCTTCACCTAAGCACTACGGAAATTATGACGGAGGATAAACTAGAGGGGACGGGGTTGCCGGCACACGGCTTGGTGATTCTTGATGTGTCTTTGGTGCTAGCCCTGCCCCTCTATTTATATGTTGAGCCTTGGGGTCGAAACTTGGAGTAAAAGCCTCCACAAAGTCGGTTTCACCCGAAAGGCAAGAGTCCTTCTCGGACTCCCGGGCTAGACGCCAGGGACCCTGGCGTCTGGCCCTTGGACTCCGCAAAACTTCCTTTCACGCTTTCCAAAAACCTTGTGGGCTTTCCCCTTTGGCCCAAATAACGTGTTCTCGTACCCAAACATTTCGGGAAACATCCGGAACCCCTTCCGGTGAATTCCGGAACCCTTCCGGAGACCGAACAACATTATCCCATATATTAAACTTCATCTCCGGACCATTCCGGAGTTCCTCGTCATGTCCATGATCTCATCCGGGACTCCGAACAACATTCGGTCACCAACATACATAACTCATATAATACTATATCATCAACGAACGTTAAGCATGCGGACCCTGCGGGTTCGAGAACTATGTAGACATGACCGAGACATTTCTCTGGTCAATAACCAATACTGGAACCTGGATGCCCATATTGGCTCCTACATATTCTTCGAATATCTTTATCGATCGGACCGCATAAAAACATACGTTTGTTCCCTTTGTCATCGGTATGTTACTTGCCCGAGATTTGATTGTCGGTATCTCAATACCTAGTTCAATCTCGTTACCGGCAAGTACCTTTACTCGTTATGTAATGCATCATCCCGCAACTATCTCATTAGCTACATTTGCTTGCAAGGCTTATAGTGATGTGCATTACCGAGAGGGCCCAGAGATACCTCTCTGACAATCGGAGTGACAAATCCTAATCTTGAAATACGCCAACTCAACATGTACCTTTGGAGACACCTGTAGAGATCCTTTATAATCACCCAGTTACGTTGTGACGTTTGGTAGCACACAAAGTGTTCCTTCGGTAAGCGGGAGTTGCATAATCTCATTGTCATAGGAACATATATAAGTCATGAAGAAAGCAATAGCAACATACTAAACGATCAAGTGCTAAGCTAACGGAATGGGTCAAGTCAATCACATCATTCTCCTAATGATGTGATCCCGTTAATCAAATGACAACTCATGTCTATGGTTAGGAAACACAACCATCTTTGATTAACGAGCTAGTCATGTAGAGGCTTACTAGTGACACTATGTTTGTCTATGTATTCACACATGTATTATGTTTCCGGCTAATACAATTCTATCATGAATAATAAACATTTATCATGATATAAAGAAATAAATAATAACTTTCTTATTTCCTCTAGGGCATATTTCCTTCACTAGTACCCGTCAAGTCAGTCTGCTGAACGAGCTCGGTGGAAGCCACGCTGCTTCTCCGCTGAGATGGCGGGGTAGGTTCTGGGGTAGCTTCTTGGGAAGGATCTCACAGCTGCTGGTTCTCAACATCTTGTCGTTCCTCTAGCTTTCGCACCCTTGCCTTAAGCTGCTAGAGTTCGCTCTGCTCCACTTTCCTCATCCTCTCTTGGGTTTTTAACCGCCTGCGTCAGGAAACCCAACCTTCCACGCAATGAAGCCTGGCGTGCCTCGTGTTCGTCCAGGGTGCTCAGGATTCCCGAGGGCCCTTGTGAGCTTGTCGTTCTCCCTGTCGGGAATGAACGTCCCTTCCTGCACTTCCTTGATTACTTTCCGAAGGTTCATGACGGGCGTTGCAAGTTGCTCGTCCGTCCAGCAGCACTTCCCTATTTCAGGGTCCAAAGTTTCACCAACCCCGAAGAACCAAGTCTTTGAACGGTCTGGCCAGTGCAATGTCTCTGCTTCGACCCCTTCAGCAATCAGGTCCTGCTCAACCTTGTCCCACAACGGTCGGGCTTTGAGGTAGCCACCTGACCCCGTGGGATGGTGATGCTCCTTCTTTGCAGCACTTATCTTGTTAATTGCTGACATCTTCTTACTCCTCTCCGATGTCTTGTTGGCCACAAATGCTGGCCAATGATCTCTTATCTTCTCAAATCGGCTGGTGAATTCTGGAGTCTTCCCTTTGTCGACATACATTGCTTTCAACTCATTCTTCCACCTCCTGAGTAGCTCTGCCATCTTCTTGAGAGCACGAGACTTGATCAATGGCTCTATAACTGGCTTCTACGGATCCTCCTCTTCCGGTAGGGTGAAATTTACCTTTAGCGCGGTCCAAAGATCAGCTTTTTGTCTATCTTCGACAAAAGAAACTTGAAGCTCTTCCTTCTTAGGCTGATTCCATAGCTTGATGCTGATCGGGATCATGTCCCTAACAAGAACCCCGCACTGAGCAGAAAATGCTTCCTTGGTCCAGAGGGGTTTAATCGGTTGGCCATCTCGCGCGATTTCTGTGATCGTGAACCTTTCATCCATGCACAACTTTTTCTTCGGGCCTCGTTTCGTTACCGACGTTTTGCTTGATCCGAAGGGCTATCAAAGAAGAAAGAAGAGTTAATATATGTACATACCAAAACAATGCATGCATACCAAAACCTCGCAGGACTTTGCAACAACTGACCCCGACTCCATTCGGTCACCGGAGCCGTCATCACGGTCGCCGGAGCCACCATCATGATCATGACTTCCCTCCGCCATTGTTTGATCACCGCCTCCTTCCTCTCCTTCTAGACCTTCTTCGAGGTCGTTGAGAAACAACAAGACATCACCTCCGCCATGGATTATGTCCCCCAATATCTCTTCTTGTTCGAAGTGTCTTTTATGATCCATAGTTTCTATAAATATTACAACATGTCAATTGATATACAAACATGAGAGATGGATATATTAATAGTGGCAAACATAGACCCCTCGGCGACCCTCGACCCCTCGACAACCCTCAACCCCTCGGCGACCCGACACCCTCTACCCTAGTTTTTGACACCCTAGTTCCCGACACCCTCGTTCCTGATAAAAAATAAGAAGAGGCAGAAGAAGAAAAAATAGAAGAAAAAAGAAGAAAAAAAGAGGAGAAGAAGAAAAAATAGAAATTGTTTTGTATTTTTTCTTCTTTTCCTCTATTCCTTCTTCTTCTCCTCTTTTTTTTTTTTCTTCTTCATCTTTTTTTCTCCTCTTCTTCCTCTCCTCTTCTTCTCCTTCTTCTTATCCTCGTGTCGAAGTTATATAGGAGGGGGTATATCGACAACAACGACATATACATAGAAAAAAAAGTTATCGGGGAGGGGGTATATCGACCCCCCCCCCCCTCATGTCGAAGTTATCGGGGAGGGGATATATCAACAACAACGACATATACATAGAAAAAATGTTATCTGGGAGGGGGTATATCGACCCCCCCTCATGTAGAAGTTATCGGGGAGGGGGTATGCTACGTCTTGAGCTTGTGTTGGTTTTTCTTGAAGAGGAAAGGGTGATGCAGCAATAGTAGCGTAAGTATTTCCCCCAGTTTTTGAGAACCAAGGTATCAATCCAGTAGGAGGCTCCTACACAAACAAACAAAGAACTCGCAACCAACGCAATAAAGGGGTTGTCAATCCCTTCACGGCCACTTGCGAAAGTGAGATCTGATAGAGATAGTATGATAAGGTAAATATATTTTTGGTATTTTATAATATAGATGCAAAAAGTAAAGATGCAAATAAAAGTAGATTGAAAGCTTATATGATAAAAGATAGACACGGGGGCCATAGGTTTCACTAGAGGCTTCTCTCAAGATAGCATAGGTATTACGGTGGGTGAACAAATTACTGTCGAGCAATTGATAGAAAAGCGAATAATTATGAGATTATCTAGGCATGATCATGTATATAGGCATCACGTCCGCAACAAGTAGACTGACTCCTGCCTGCATCTACTACTATTTCTACACACATCGACCGACTCCTGCCTGCATCTAGAGTATTAAGTTCATAAAGAACAGAGTAACGCATTAAGCAAGATGACATGATGTAGAGGGATAAACTCAAGCAATATGATATAAACCCCATCTTTTTATCCTCGATGGCAACAATACAATACGTGCCTTGCTGCCCCTGCTGTCACTAGGAAAGGACACCGCAAGATTGAACCCAAAGCTAAGCACTTCTCCCATGGCAAGAAAGATCAATCTAGTAGGCCAAACCAAACTGATAATTCGAAGAGACTTGCAAAGATAACTCAATCATACATAAAATAATTCAGAGGATATTCAAATATTTCTCATAGATAAACTTGATCATAAACCCACAATTCATCGGATCTCGACAAACAAACCGCAAAAAGAGTTTACATCGAATAGATCTCCACAAGAGAGGGGAAGAACATTGTATTGAGATCCAAAAAGAGAGAAGAAGTCATCTAGCTAATAACTATGGACCCAAAGGTCTGTGGTAAACTACTCACAACTCATCAGAGGGGCTATGGTGTTGATGTAGAAGCCCTCCATGGTGGATTCCCGCTCCGGCGGAGCGCCGGTGAAGTCTCCAAGATGGGATCTCGCGGATACAGAAGGTTACAGTGGTGGAAATTGTGTTTCGTTGGCTCCCTGGATGTTTTCGGGGTACGTAGGCATATATAGGACGAAGAAGTACGTCGGTGGCCGCCCGAGGGGCCCACAAGGCAGGGGGGCGCGCCCAGAGGGGGTGGGCGCGCTCTCCTATCTCGTGGCCACCTCGGCTTCTTCTTGACTTGCACTCCAAGTCCTCTGGATCACATTCGTTCAAAAAATCACGCTCCCAAAGGTTTCATTCCGTTTGGACTCCGTTTGATATTCCTTTTCTTTGAAATACTAAAATAGGCAAAAAAATAGCAATACGGGCTGGGCCTCCAGTTAGTAGGTTAGTCCCAAAAATGATATAAATGTGTAAAATAAAGCCCATAAACATCCAAAAGGGTAATATAATAGCATGGAACAATCATAAATTGTAGATACGTTGGAGACGTATCGGGGTATATCGACAATGACGAAATATACATAGAAAAAATGTTATCGGGGAGAGGGTATATCGGCCCCTGCTACGTCTTGAGCTTGCGTTGGTTTTCCTTGAAGAGGAAAGGGTGATGCAGCAATAGTAGCGTAAGTATTTCCCTCAGTTTTTGAGAACCAAGGTATCAATCCAGTAGGAGGCTCCTCAAAAGTCCCACGCACCTACACAAACAAACAAAGAACTCGCAACCAACGCAATAAAGGGGTTGTCAATCCCTTCATGGCCACTTGCAAAAAGTGAGATCTGATAGAGATAGTATGATAAGATAAATATATTTTTGGTATTTTATAATATAGATGCAAAAAGTAAAGATGCAAATAAAAGTAGATTGGAAGTTTATATGATAAAAGATAGACCCGGGGGCCATAGGTTTCACTAGTGGCTTCTCTCAAGATAGCATAAGTATTACGGTGGGTGAACAGATTACTGTCGAGCAATTGATAGAAAAGCAAGTAATTATGAGATTATCTAGGCATGATCATGTATATAGGCATCACGTCCGTGACAAGTAGACCGACTCCTGCCTGCATCTACTACTATTACTCCACACATCTACCGACTCCTGCCTGCATCTAGAGTATTAAGTTCATAAAGAACAGAGTAACGCATTAAGAAAGATGACATGATGTAGAGCGATAAACTCAAGCAATATGATATAAACCCCATCTTTTTATCCTCGATGGCAACAATACAATACGTGCCTTGCTGCCCCTGCTGTCACTGGGAAAGGACACCGCAAGATTGAACCCAATGCTAAGCACTTCTCCCATGGCAAGAAAGATCAATCTAGTAGGCCAAACCAAACTGATAATTCGAAGAGACTTGCAAAGATAACTCAATTATACATAAAAGAATTCAAAGGAGATTCAAATATTTCTCATAGATAAACTTGATCATAAACCCACAATTCATCGGATCTCGACAAACTGTAAGTGCATCTAGTGCCACCCCTAGTTGGTTTTGGAGTATTGACGACAAAGTTGGTTGAGGGACTAATGCGTTTGTAAGAATTGCAGGATAACGCATGTAGTGTCCCTCATTGATTCGATTTACCTACCAGAGATGACCCCTAAAAATGTATGAAGACATTGAGGACAATGGTGGTATGAGAAGATATTCATATTGAAGTCTATGACATGAGAAGACATTGCGTGAAGACTATGGAGCGTGAAGACTGTGTGGTTTCGTTGTTTCCTTTTCTTCTTTGTTGAGTCATAGGAACCACCGTACTGTTAAGTGGGGTCCAAGTGAACTAAGTCAGAGTGACTGAAGTGATGCTCAACCCAAATCCTATGTCTTCGAGCGAAGACAATGAGAGCAAATCTTATCCAGAGCTGGATGAGTCAGCTTTGCTTGTAGCCCAAGTAAAGTTGCCGTGTGTGTTTGAAATCTGACCGTTGGAACACGTGTCAGTTCCTTAGTGACCCAAGGTCATTTCGGACATATCAGGTCGGGTTGCCCAGTGGCTATAAATAGCCCAACCCCTACACCATAAATTGGTGGCTGCTCAGAGTTAGTGCACGGCTTTTGTCGTTTGAGAGGAACCCACCTCGAAGTCTTTGAGAGAGAGAAATCCTTGCGAGGACAAAGCCCAAACACCCAGAGCCAAAGAGTGTTAGGCATCACGGAAGTCTTTCTGTCGTGTGACTTGAAGACTTATTATACTTGAGGACTGTGAATCCTCCAGCCAGTTAGGCGTCGCGTTCTGAGCATCCAAGAGTCATTGTGGATTGCTGGTGAACGAAGTCTGTGAAGGTTTGGAAGTCTACCTTGAAGACTTACCAGAGTGATTGGGCGAGGACTGGGTGTCCTTAGCTCAAGGGGAATAAGGTGAAGACGCCTCCCTAACCAGACGTACAGTTGTCACACCAACTGGAACTGGTCCACCAAATCTTGTGTCTTCAACAAGTGACTGGTTCTATCCTATCCCCTCCTTTACTTAAGTTTGTCTTCGTGAAGTCATTGCCTATCTGTCGCATCCATTTAACTTCATTGCTTGACTACTACTATTGATTGGCTTCATACTATCTTCCATCCTGATCCTTACTACTTAGCTGCTATTAGTCCTGTACTTTCACATCATTGCATACTTGACTATGGCTTGCTTATGGTAGTTTATCTTCCGCTGCATATCAACTAGGTCATTTCTATTGTTTGTCTTTGAAACTTCCAAGTTTTGAAGACTTTCATAAAAATCGCCTATTCACCCCCCCTCTAGTCGATACTAGCACTTTCAATTGGTATCGGAGCAAGGTACTCCCTTGTTCTGTGTGATTCGGTTTAACCACCTGGAGTTTTAGCTATGTGGACTGCAGGGATAATCAAGGTCTCCGCTGCTTGCCCCGTGTTCGATGGAACTGAATATCCCTACTGGAAGAATAAGATGCGTATGCATCTTGAAGCCATTGATGTCGACCTCTGGTATGTCGTCAAGAACGGAATTCCCAAAACTGGTGAAGGTGTCACCCCTACTGATGTCAAGAAGTTCATTCAACTGGACTCTACTGCAAAGAACATGATCTGTGGTCATCTGACCAAAGGACAGTATGGCCGTGTGAGTGCTCTGGAAACGTCGAAGCTAGTCTGGGACTGGCTATCCAAGGTCAACGAAGGCGTCTCAACCCAGAGAGATCAAAGGATCAGTGTTCTTCGCAACCTCTTCAACCGCTTCAAGAGAAACGACAATGAGAATGTCCAGCTCACATTCGATCGCCTCACTGACATCACAAATGAGCTTCAAGCTCTTGGCGCAACTGAGATTACCAAGCATGATAAAAGACACTGCTGAGATCACTTGACAGCTCCTTTGACACCCTTGCACTCATGATACAAGAACGTCCTGACTTCAAGACACTCGATCCGTCTGATATACTTGAGAGGCTCAACACACATGAGTTCCAGATTTCTGAGAAAAGAGATATCTATGGCCCAAACTATGGCCGGACTCGCGCTTTGAAGGCAAAAGTTGTTTCCTCATCTGAAGAAGAATCTGACTGCAGTTCTGAAGATCCTGAAGACATTGGAAAGGAGCTTGCTATGCTAGTGAAGATGTTTCAGAAATTCACCAAGAAGAAAGGCTTCAGAAAGTCTTCACGATCTAGCTCAAGGAATGATGAAGCTTCCACCCATGACCACAAGAAGAGAACCTGCCACAAGTGCAAGAAACCTGGTCACTACATATCTGAGTGTCCACAGTGGGACAATGAGAAGAAGAAGAAGAAGAGCAAGGAATATGATTCTGATGAAAAGAAGAAGAAGAAATCCTCAAAGTCTTCTTCTAAGTCTTCTTCCAAGTCTTCATCATACAGGAAGAGCTCATCTGGCAAGGCTCGTGCTTTTGTTGGCAAGGAAATGGATTCAGAGGAGGAGTCTGCTTCTGAGGAGGCAGAGGTGGAGTCTGGAGAGGAGTCTGACCCTGGCGTTGCAAGTCTGGCTCTAGCCACAGCCTATGTTGCCAAGTCTATCTTCAACACTGAAGACAATGACTTCCACACCAACGCTGAAGCTGATAACGAAGACGATCCTACTCCCACCTATTGCTTCATGGCACGTGGTGCCAAGGTAAAATCACGTGATGCTTACTTTCAAACATCAAGTGAAGATGACTCTGATTGTGAATCCAAACCTAGCTACAAAACACTTGCTAAAATTGCAACTGAACAACAAAAGGCTATGGAACATACTCAAAAACTATTAGACAAAAGCGATGACCTATTGGACACGGAAATGACATGTTCACAGTCCTTAGTTGAAGACATAAAAAATCTTCATGCTAAGTACCAAGAACTTGAAGGTCATCATGAATCGCTCTCAACTACTTATGAAAGGCTCTCCTATGATTATCTTCAAAGGAAACAAGAGCTTGAGAAATTGAGAGCGGCTCATGAAGATATTCAAAAAGAGAATGAGTCACTTCACGCTCAACAGATCAGTTCCGCTCAGGATGGATTTGAACCACCATGTCTAAAATGCATTGAGCGTGATAACGCTACATCTGTTGCTGAATGTTCCACTGCTGCTACTGTTTCATTGTCTTCATCCACTGATGTGGTTACTAACCCCTCTGCGGAGGATACCACTGCTATTGCTGATGAAAATGCTATATTGAAGACATTACTTGAAACAGGGATGTACAAAAGTTTGAAGGGACATCAGACACTGCGATGTCCTCAAAAAGCAGATTCTGAACCGAAACCCTAGGAAAGAGGGTGTTGGGTTCGAGAGGAAAATGAATGTTGATGGCTCGTACTGGAAGCCTGAGCAGTACCCCAAAACCACATGGGTTGCTGAAAAGGAACCTTTAGTAGATCCATCCACTTTATCTG
Source organism: Triticum timopheevii (assembly GCA_963921465.1). NCBI lineage: Eukaryota > Viridiplantae > Streptophyta > Magnoliopsida > Poales > Poaceae > Triticum > Triticum timopheevii. The sequence goes on along the minus strand of OY997266.1, from coordinate 627,826,167 downwards.
GTTTTATCTGTGCTAATCCTATTATCATTGATGAATCCTTTGATGCAAACTATTAACTGTTCAAGAATCAGAATGGTGAAGTGTTTGCCAGGTACATTGGTACTAACTGCAGGAATGGACCACCTATGAAGAAGATCTGGGTACCTACGTAGTACATTGAGAATCTTCTTGTGAATGTCTTCATGACACCACCAAGGAAGAAGACAAACCCCAGACCTATAGCTTCATATGGCCCAAAGGCTTCATACAGATACAGGACTCATATGAGTCACCCTAACGCCAATGTTTTGCAGGGAAATCATGCTCAGACTTATGAATATGAGCGCGTGTCTTCGAACCGCTATGTTCATAGGACTAAGAACTTTTCTGCTTATTCATATGAGTATCATTCATCTCCTGCAAGGCTATTTGCTAGGGCCCCGAAGCCAAAATTCTCAGATGCTGCACTTAGACTCATTGCTTCTAAGCCACCCCTGAAGATGTGGGTGGCGAAGAAGAATTAACTTTCTTTTGCAGAGAAGGGTCTCCAGCCTGAAATCTATGGCGTCCGATACTATTGCTGGGGACCTAAAACGCATTAAGGACGCATGATAAAATGGCATTCAATATACTTCACATCTGAATCGCTTACCTGTCATACTATGTATCCTAATCTTGATATAAGCTGTGACAATCCCTATATGTGCAAAATTCTTATGCTTCACAACACTCTTGTGAAGCCTATCCTCCTAACTGCACTGTAGGGTACATCACTGTCGGTGTCAAAACCGGCGGATCTCGGGTAGGGGGTCCCGAACTATGCGTCTAGGCAGATGGTAGCAAGAGACAAGGGACACGATGTTTTACCCAGGTTCGGGCCCTCTTGATGGAGGTAAAACCCTACGTCCTACTTGATTAATATTGATGATATGGGTAGTACAAGAGTGGATCTACCACGAGATCAAGGAGGCTAAACCCTAGAAGCTAGCCTATGGTATGATTGTTGTAATGTATGTTGTCTCCTACGGACTAAAGCCCTCCGGTTTATATAGACACCGGAGAGGGCTAGGGTTACACAGAGTCAGCTACAATGGTAGGAGATCTACATATCCGTATCGCGAAGCTTGCCTTCCACGCCAAGGAAAGTCCCATCCGGACACGGGACGGAGTCTTCAATCTTGTATCTTCGTAGTCTTGGTTTCTGGCGGACGATGATAGTCCGGCTGTCCGGACACCCCCTAGTCCAGGACTCCCTCAGTAGCCCCTGAACCAGGCTTCAATGACGATAAGTCCGGCGCGCATAATGTTCGGCATTGCAAGGCGGGTTCCTCCTTTGAATAATACAGAGAAGATCATGAACACCGGGATAGTGTCCGGCTCTGAAAAATAAATTCCACATTCCACCGTAGAGAGAATAAAATGTACACAAGTTCAATATGCTGACGTATTTTGTGGCATGACGTCACGCCACTACCAAGCCTTTACTTGAATCATTTTTTATTATACCACCTCAGCACGTTTAGCGAAGCGGTTTCCTTGGCACGTCTTATCGAAGCAGAGATCGTGTTCCCCTCATTCCGGGATTCTCATCAATACGGACGTGGGTAACCCAACCGCGCCATTGATGGTGGCGCTTGGGAGATAAGCGAGTTTTACTAGGCTGGTCAGGGACGCATAGTCTTCGCCCGCCTATATATAAGGGATAAGGATTCACCTTTTCACCCACGCCTTCTTCCTCCTTTGCTTATCCTCCTCCGCGCACTCAAGCTCCAATGCCCAAGCTTGCACATCTCGTCTCAACCTTCCCCGACCATGTTCGGAGGGGGAGGCAAATGGTTGGCTTCCACCGTTAAGGAGGAGCATATCACAAAGCTGCGCAGCGCCGGATACCTTTCCGGCGACATCGCGCACCGGCTGCCCGACGAGGGGCAGCTCATCCCTACCCCCGGGCCCCATGAGAGGGTCGTTTTCCTTCCCCACTTCCTCCGCGGACTGGGCTTTCCACTTAACGCCTTTGTCCGGGGGCTCATGTTCTACTACGGCCTGGATTTCCACGATCTGGCGCCGAACTTCATCCTCAACATCTCGGCGTTTATCGTCGTGTGCGAGGCCCTCCTCTGCATCCGGCCCCACTTCGGCTTGTGCCTCAAGACCTTCAACGTCAAGCCGAAGGTAGTGAAGGGCACGCAGGCGGAGTGCAGAGGCGCCATGTTGGGCAAGATGCCCAACGTCCTCTGGTTCGAAGGGGCCTTCGTGGACTCCGTCAAGGGGTGGCAATCGGGGTGGTTCTACATCACCGAGCCGCACGACCCTACGTGGGCGGCGGCCCCCGAGTTTAGATCTGGTATCCCTACGCAGCTCACCTCTTGGAAAGAGAAGGGCTTGCTGTGGGGTAATCTGAAGGAGCTGACGGGACTCCGAGCCTGTATCCAGAAGCTGGTGAAAAGAAGCTCAGGCTCGTCGACGTGGTCCAAGTCATGCTCATCTGCCGGATTCTCCCATGCCAAGAACGGGCATTCAATCTGTGGGAGTTCGATCCGGAACAGCACCAGGCGCTGAGCGGGCTCTTCGACACGATGTACGATGGCGCCTGGAGGGTGCTGTTTAAGGGCGCCGAAGCCCCCGCATCCGCGACGGAAGATCGCGGATTTCACTCGCAGCATCCGGCTGACGAGGTAAGTGATTCTACCCCTTTACGGGATACTTATTGTAAATAGATTGATCCTAAGAGGGTTTCAATCTCCCTTTTCCTTCGACAGGAATGGATGAAGAAGGCCGAGCAGCTCATCTGCCCGGCTCCCATGCCAGAAGACCCAGTGGATGCCCGTCTAGCGGGGCTACTGGTTCTGGCACCGCACGTGGTGCCGGAGAAGAAGGCCAAGAAGGTGGCCACGGGCACTCGAAAGAGTTCCCGTTATCAGGCATCCGACGACGAGGCGGACTCCTCCCCCGAAGAGGAGGAGGAGGAAGAAGACTCTGTCCTGGAGGGGGGAGGGAGGAAGAGGAAGGCCTCCCCAACAGTGGAGGCCGAAGGGTCCAAGAGGGGGAGAACTATTCCCCCGGACAGCTCTGCCAACACCGACGTTGGCGACGAGGAGTGGCCATCAAGGGCCAGGCCTCCGGCGAGATCGTAAGTATCCGGATCCCTGAATGATATGCAATTTCTTTTGTGTCACATAGTGTCCTACTAATGCCGCATATTGCCCGCAGTCCGGCCGATGATGATCTCCCCGCTTCATCGAGCGGGTCGTTGGCCCTGTCGGATGTGGATTCCCTTCCGACTGCCTCCACCCCCCGCGCTGATGAGGACGCCGAGGTGGGATCCCAGAAAGGGACCCATCAGGAGGAGGCTCCGGAGGCGTTGTAAGGCAGCCTCCGGACTTTGCACCGGGCTCTACGCCGGAACCTGCAGTGGTTCCAGAGTCCGGTAGGCGGCCCCTTCGAAAGAAGGGCAAGACCGTGACACCGGCGGCCTCCGTCCAACCGGGGGCACCGGACAACTTGCTGGAGGCGCCCAAAGGCGTTTCCATCAAGGAAGAACACCACACTGTTATGCGTGCGGTGATTCAGAAGGTTCAGCTCGCCAAGAGCGGGCTGACCGAAGCCTGCAGTAGCCTTCTAACAGGCTTTGAGGTAAGAAGTTAAAATTATGTAATGTAATACCGCATAGACAGTAGCCCCTGATGCTCGGTTCGGTGTTCGGAAAGAAAAGCCGGACTGAGGATCTAAAAAGATATTCGCAGGTTGCTAATAAATTATGTCAATATGGGTTTGCTGGCTGTGCTGCTGACCTCTGCCGCACTGACTGTGGAGGTTGGTGCATTGAAGCAAGATCTCGAGCGGTCCGAGCGAGAGCTCGGCCATGCCAAGAGGCAGCTCGAGGACAAAGAAGGTGAGTAGCACCACTTTGAATTTTTACCTTACCGAAAAGGATTTTGGTCACAATAAAATTAACAAGGATAATATGGGTACTGCAGGGGCCACAAACAAGGTGGCAGCCCTGAAGGAGGCTGTGTCCATGGCCGAACGCAGTGCGGCCGCGGAACGGGCAGAGCGAGAATAGCCGGAGGCACAGGTGGCGGAAGTGCGGCAAGAGCTCCAGTCTCTCATGGAGAAGCATGAGAGCTTGGAGCGCGACTCCAAGACTCGAGAGTCCGAGCTCGCCTCGGCTCTCGAAAGTGCCAAGTCCGCCAAGGCCGAGGCCCGTAAGGCCCTTCAGGAGGTTGAAGATGTGAAGAAGATAGCGGCGGGTAAGGCATTTTTCATGCAAAGCAAGCATGTTAATGTAAACTACCTGACACTTACCCGCATTCGGAGCTCTCCAGGGGCGTTTGCAGATCTGCCGCGCAGTGTATCCGATGCCGCCGCATTCTACTGTGGCGAGGAGGGGACCTCAACGGAGAATGTCCTCTGGTCTCAGTACGCTGAGGCCGGCCATCCGGTGCCCCCAAGCGACCAGCTGAAGCAGCTGGTCGAACTCCATAAGGTAGCTGAGGAGGCCATGAAGGGCCTTATAGTCCGGCTGTGGCCTGGACAGGCCATGCCTGGGAGATACTTCGGCCTCGTGCGGTGGCTGGTGGATGCGTGCCCCTGGGTGGATGTCATCAAGCGCTCCGCTTGTATTGAAGGTGCTTGTCGGGCCCTTGCCCGCGCAAAGGTGCACTGGGGCAGGCTGGATGCGGAGAAGCTTCTTACTGACCCGCCGCCAGTGGGCAAGGAGTATCGTACGCCCGAAATGTACTATAAGACTGTCCTGAAGGGTGCCTGCAATATTGCGGATGAATGCCCCAGAGATGTAATTATTGAGTAAAAAACTCACTATGTATTATCCTGTGCGCTGAAAACTTTGTTCATATGCGCTTTAAGAAACGCTTGTTTAATTTAAAATATTACCTTCTGTGCGGCCATTTATAAAATCTGAGAGATAGCAAGTCGTTGGCTTCAGCCCCCAAGCCGCAAGTGCTGGGGTGTTCGGGATAACTTGAGCACTCTTGTTCCCATTTTTGGGTCCATCTAGGGAGGCGCTCAACACAACGAACAAGGCAACCGGACTTATAATGCTTGAACACTCTCACTTAGCCATAGAATTCTATAATTTTAAATTTCGGCGAACCCCCTAGTATTCGGAAGACCGAATTCGGGGCGCTATCCATGCCTTCGTCGGACATTATCCGGAATTTCGCTCGAAGCGGCATGAGTCTTTAGGGACCCGAAAAGACCTCTCGAACAGCGACCAGTCTCTCGCCTTATCATGCCGGTCAGTTTTAGCTTTCTCCACTGAGGCGCTCGCCCAGCTCAACCGGGGCGCAATCGCAGTGGTTCTCCCAGTGCCACCTTAGCCGACAGAACGGAACGTAAGGCGCCAAAACGTGGGAGCCGGGCAAACCCAACTATTGACCCAAGACATGACTCGGAGCTGATTCATATAATGCTATAAGTTCGGGGTGCCGCACTTGTGAAAGTGTTCGGACTTATCACACCATAATGCGGGGAACATAAGCCCCTGGTGTAATCGGCCGTGCCAATAATATACGAGTGCGAGATGTCATTAATGAACATATGTGTAAAGTAATGCAATAACAGGCAAAAAATGCTGCATTATTTATTTAAAGAATTTTGCTATGAGTGCGGAATGATACAAATAGTGCGGTAAGCAAGGGATTGGACTAATCAAACACGTCCCCCTCCAGGGATGGGCTGCGGACTGGTGGATATAATCAAATTTAATGCTCGTAATGGAGACCACCTGAGTGTTTATCGCAGTCTTCTTTCTTCCCTGGCTGTTGCATCGGGAATTCGGCGGGTTCACCGCCGGACAGGGCCTCTGGTGAACGGAGTCCTGTGTACATAAAGAAAGAAAATAATGATAAAAAGGAGTGACATACTTGTGAGCCCCTGGTGTGGTCGAGCCGCACTCTGGGTCTGTTGTGGTCGTGCCCCTTCCCCTAGGCCCATGGTATCTCCAGAGCGTAATGATGTATGCGGAGGGTTGGTCTTGCAATTATGCAAGGGCTGGGGTTGGGGCCGCATTGCTATGCGTGCTCGGAACGTGCCAGGTGGTCTTGGTTGATGTTGCTCCGGGCGCGTTTGGCCGTGTCCGGCCTTTTAATGGCCGGACTCGAATATTGCCTTAAAAGGCTGCTCTGTACTTCTGCCGCGAGAGCCGCTGTGTGTTCCTCCGTTCAGAGGGAGCGTTCCGTATTTCCATTGACCGTGATGACTCCACGAGGGCCTGGCATCTTGAGCTTGAGGTATGCGTAATGCGGTACCGCGTTGAACTTTGCAAATGCGGTTCGTCCGAGCAGGGCATGATAGCCACTGCAGAATGGGACTATGTCGAAGATTAACTCCTCGCTCCGGAAATTATCCGGGGATCCGAAGACCACTTCCAGTGTGACTAAGCCTGTACAATTGGCCTCGACACCTCGTATGACGCCTTTGAAAGTCATCTTTGTAGGTTTAATCCTTGAGGGGTCTATGCCCATCTTGCGCACTGTATCCTGATAAAGCAGGTTCAGGCTACTGCCGCCGTCCATCAGGACTCTCGTGAGGTGAGATCCATCGACGATTGGGTCTAAAACCAATGCGGCGAATCCGCCATGGCGGATACTGGTCGGATGATCTCTTCGATCGAAAGTGATCGTGCAAGAGGACCATGGATTGAACTTAGGGGCGACTGGCTCCATCGCATATACGTCCCTTAGTGCACGCTTTCGCTCCCTCTTGGGTATATGGGTTGCGTAAATCATGTTCACCGTCCGCACTTGTGGGGGAAAACCCTTCTGTCCTCTATTGTTCGGCGGTCGGGTCTCTTCCTCATCGTCGCTGTTTAGCCCCTTGTCATTGTTTTCGGCAATTAGCTTGCCTGCCTGCTTGAACACCCAGCAATCTCTGTTGGTATGATTAGCTGGCTTTTCAGGGGTGCCATGTATCTGGCATAAGCGGTCGAGTATTCGGTCCAAATTGGACGGACCCGGAGTGGTTCTTTTGAATGGCTTCTTCCGCTGACCGGGTCTAGAGCCTCGGAATCCGGCGTTGACTGCCGTATCCTCCTTATCGTCGCCGTTGATGCGGCGTTTATTTTTACTTTGATGTGACCTGCCATTGTGGTCCTTGGTATCCGGACTGCCAGAATTTTTGCTGAGGTTGTTGCTGCGAGCTAGCCAGCTATCCTCTCCCGCACAGAAGCGGGTCATTAATGATGTGAGGGCTGCCATGGATTTCGGCTTTTCCTGTCCTAGGTGCCGGGCTAGCCATTCGTCGCGGATGTTATGCTTGAAGGCTGCGAGGGCCTCTGCATCCGGACAGTCGACGATTTGATTTTTCTTTGTGAGGAACCGTGTCCAGAATTGTCTGGCCGATTCATCTGGCTGTTGAATTATGTGGCTTAGGTCATCGGCGTCTGGTGGTCGCACATATGTGCCCTGGAAGTTGTCAAGGAATGCGGCTTCCAAGTCTTCCCAACACCCAATTGACTCTGCGGGCAAGCTGTTAAGCCAATGCCAAGCTGGTCCTTTAAGCTTGAGTGGGAGATACTTGATGGCGTGGAGATCATCGCCGCGGGGATGTGAAGGAGATAATCTTCGATCCAAACCGCGGGGTCTGTTGTGCCATCGTAGGATTCAATGTTTACGGGTTTAAACCCTTCAGGGATTTGATGATCCATTACTTCGTCAGTGAAGCATAGCGGGTGTGCGGCACCTCTATATTGAGCAATATCACGACGTAGCTCGATAGAGCGTTGTCTGCTATGTTCGGCCCGGCCGGAATTATTGTATCTGGCGCGACGGTATTCGTCGTGGGTCGTGGGGTGCCCACGTGATCCATAGATGGATCTGGATTGCCTTGCTTTGTCCTCCAATATATCTCGCAAGTCTGGCGTGTTCCCTTTTGGCTTTGTACTTTTGGAGCGATGCTGGGGTACGGTCTTGGTGGAGGGCCTAGATGCCTCTCTGTCTCGGCCACGAGGTGGTCGGTCGGCCGTATTATGCGCTGGTGATGAAGGTATGTATGTTTCCTCCTCTAATCGGGGGAGCAACTTGCGTCTTGGGTAGCTTTTGGAGGGGCGTTCGAGTTCATACTCTTCGGCCGCGAGGACGTCGGTCCATCGATCGGCCAGCAGGTCCTGATCAGCTTGAAGCTGCTGCTGCTTTTTCTTTAGGCTATGTGCCGTGGCGATAAGCCTGCGTTTAAAACGCTCTTGTTCGACGGGATCCTTGGGCACGACGAATTCGTCGTCATTGAGGCTTGCCTCGTCTTCGGAGGGAGGTATATAGTTATAGTCCTCGACCTATTCGTCTGCCGCCCTCTCGTGAGGGCTTGCTTCTACATCCTCCTGCGCTGAATCTTGCTGGAGGGGATTATCTTCGGCACTTTCTGGGGTATTATTATCTCTGGTGCCTGAATCTCCATTCTTGCTGTGGCGGGATTTAGAGCGGCGCCGCTGACGTCGGCTCTTGGGCTGTTTCTTTGAGGAATCTGCCTCCGCTGCTTCTTCGCCGTCCCCCTCTTTTGGGGTGTCCACCATGTATATGTCATATGACGAGGTGGTCTTCCAGTGCCCTGTAGGCGCTGGTTCTTGTTCGTCTCCGGCATCGTCGTCCATACCGTCGATGTCCTCGGAGTCGTAGTCTAGCATGTCTGTTAGATCATCGACAATGGCTACAAAGTGGGTGGTGGGTGGGCTTTGAATTTCTTCGTTGTTCGTATCCCAACCGTCCTGGCCATAGTCCGGCCAGGTCTCTCCGGATAACGAGAGATGTTTTAACGAATTTAGGATGTCGCCAAAGGGCGAGTGTTGGAAGATGTCCGTGGCGGTGAATTCCATAACCGGCGCCCAATCAGATTCGATTGGCAGGGGCATGGGAGGTCTGGAGTCCGGCAGGGAGTCCGGCACCTCGGAGTCACGAGGTTTGCAAGGGACAAGGTTAGTGTTCGGCTCCATCGCTGTGGAAGTTGCAGCCCCCAAGGCGGTGTCCAACCATCGGTCCTCGATCTGGGCGATCGGCTCCGGACTAAGGGCCGGAGCGGATTCTTGTGCGGCCACCAAGGCACTGTTCGGCGGCAGAGCTAGATCATGCCCATCGTGATAGTGCGGCATGGTTGGCTGTGGCTCGAGCCCGTCGAAGGTCAAGTCCCCGCGGATGTCGGCCGTGAAGTTTAGGCTTCCGAACCTGACCTGACGGCCAGGGGCGTAGCTTTCGATCTGCTCCAGATGGCCAAGCGAATTAGCCCGCAGTGCGAAGCCGCCGAACACGAAGATCTGTCCGGGGAGAAAAGTCTCACCCTGGACAGCGTTGTTGATTGAAGAAGCCATCGAGCCTATCGGTGACGACACAGAGGAACTCTCAATGAAAGCACCAATGTCGGTGTCAAAACTGGCAGATCTCGGGTAGGGGGTCCCGAACTGTGCGTCTAGGCGGATGGTAACAGGAGACAAGGGACACGATGTTTTACCCAGGTTCGGGCCCTCTTGATGGAGGTAAAACCCTACGTCCTGCTTGATTAATATTGATGATATGGGTAGTACAAGAGTGGATCTACCACGAGATCAAGGAGGCTAAACCCTAGAAGCTAGCCTATGGTATGATTGTTGTAATGTATGTTGTCTCCTACGGACTAAAGCCCTCCGGTTTATATAGACACCGGAGAGGGCTAGGGTTACACAGAGTCGGTTACAATGGTAGGAGATCTACATATCCGTATCATCAAGCTTGCCTTCCACGCCAAGGAAAGTCCCATCCGGACACGGGACGGAGTCTTCAATCTTGTATCTTCGTAGTCTTGGAGTCCGGCGGACGATGATAGTCCGGCTGTCCGGACACCCCCTAGTCCAGGACTCCCTCAATCACCAAAAGCTTCAAAATGGATTATGGACAGTGGATGCACAAATCATATGACTGGTGATCGAAGTCTTCTCATGGACTCAACCTTACGTCCATCCGACAAGAGTCACATCACGTTTGCTGACACTGGTAAAAGCAAGGTATTGGGTCTAGGTAGAGTTGCAATCTCAAAGGATTAACACATGGATAAAGTGATGCTTGTTGAATCCCTTGGTTTCAACTAAATGTCTGTCTCAATGCTTTGTGACTTGAACATGATTGTGCTATTCGGAAAGTATCGTTGCCTTGTACTAATGGAATCTGACAAGTCTCTAGTCTTTGAAGGGTATCGAAAAGATGATCTATACATGGTAGATTTCTCAGCAGGTCCACAGCTTGCCGTATGTCTTCTCACAAAAGCTTCAGAATGCTGGCTCTGGCATCGAAGGCTAGGGCATGTTTTCATGAGGAACTTGCACTCACTCGTCAAGAAGAAGCATGTCATAGGCATCGAAGATGTGAAGTTCAAGAAGGATCATCTGTGTGGTGCCTGTGAAGCTAGAAAGATGACAAGGGCAAAGCACCCCTCGAAGACAATCATGACAACATCTCATCCCTTCGAGCTGTTGCACATGGACTTATTTGGACCTACTCACTACTCCACCCTCACAGCAACTGCTTGTCTCTATGGCTTCGTCATTGTTGATGACTTCTCAAGATACACATGGGTTCATATAATTCTCTACAAGACTGAAGTTCAAGATGTCTTCAGACGCTTCGCCAATCGAGCAACGAACAATTATGGTGTGAAGATCAAGCATATCAGAAGTGATAATGGCAATGAATTCAAGAACACCGGTCTTGATCATTATCTGCATACAATGGGAATCACTCATGAGTTCTCTGCTCCATACACACCTCAGCAAAATGGCATCGTTGAACGCAAGAACAGAACCCTCATTGAGATGGCTCGAACAATGCTCGATGAATACAAGACACCAAGAAAGTTCTGGCCTGAAGCTATTGATACGACATGTCACATCATCAATCGTGTCTACATCCATAAGCTTCTGAACAAAACATCCTATGAGCTCCTTACTGGCAAGAAGCCAAATGTCAGTTCCTTCAGAGTATTTGGAGCAAGGTGCTGGATCAAGGACCCCCCATCACAAGTCAAAATTTGCGCCTAAAGCTCACGAAGGCTTCATGCTTGGCTATGGAAAGGACTCACACTCCTACAGAGTCTTCAACCTCTATCTCTACAAAATCGTCGAAACTGTGGATGTGAGATTTGATGAAACCAATGGTTCACAAAGAGAACTCCTGCCAAGTACACTAGATGAAGCTCCGCCCAACGAATCTATCAAGCTGATGGGAACTGGTGAAATCATGCCTTCTGAAGCACAGCCTGAAGAGGAACTTATCATCTCAGCTCCAAATCAACCTGAAGACAATGCTCAGACCGAAGACAATCCTCCCAAATGATGACAATGATCAGCAAGAGCAAAGTCTTCGTCTGGTTCATCCCCGTGTTGCAAATGAAGTACAAATCGAGAAGATAATTGACAGCATCAATGCGCCTGGTCCACTCACTCGCTCAAGAGCGTCCGGCATAAATAAGCTAGGGGCTCCCGTCCGGCATAAATACGCATCTCTTTTTACAGATGAACTACGTGCACACCCGTCCAGGATAACGGCACAACGGAGACACAGGCGCAGACGTGCAGTAGGGACCCGTCGCAAGGATTCTTTTCAGATTAAGACCCTGTGTAAACCTTTTTTACTGTCTCTTGTTGCTATAATCCCCTGGTTCCTCATTATAACCAGAGTGGAGCCTGACGTTTTGGCATCGGCCGCGTCAGAGGACCTTGCCCGTACCTGGACACTAGGGGCTTAGGGCATTGTTCTGCCCATTATTATAAAGACCGAACACCTTAGGGAGTGTTCGGCGTCTCGAGTTAGGCCTTATATGCATCAGCTCCGAATCATGTCTTTGGTCAAATGTTGGGTTTGCCTGGCTCCTACGTTTTGCTGCCTTGCGTTCCGTATCATCGGCTAACGCGGCACCAGGAGAACTACTGCGATTGTGCCCCAGTTCGGCTGGGCGAGCACCTCAGTAGAGAAAGCCGAAAACTGACTGTCATGATACAGCGAGAGACTGGTCAACCACTCGATCGACCACCGGAATGTTTAGAATTCCTCCGCTTTGACGAAGGACCGTTTCCCGGTCAGGCACACACGCGCCCCGAATTCGGAGAGCGCGGTGCCCCCAGGGGCTATATCGTAGCCCCACCCTCGAACTCCAATGGCTAAGTGAAAGTGATAAAGCATCATAGTCCGGTTGCCTCGTTTGCTATGCTACCACCTCCTCAACAGGACCGAGACGTCGGATTAAGTGTGAAAATGCGCTATTTTTGCGAACACCCCCGCACCTTGTGCGTGGGGGCTGAAGCCGAAGACTGCCATCTTTCAGGTTATACACACGTATACATAAACGGCCGCATAGGAGATATTTCAATACTTGGAACGCACAAGTATAAAAAGCGATTACATCATAACCATTGTTTTACAAAATAAAACGTTCATTTGAACGTGACATTTTTCCAGCACTGCGACTCTATTACACGAGCACCATGCATAACTTCTCCAAAATAGTGCTCGGCGGGTAACCGGCTTTCGTCCGAACCCTGGGTTGCAACAGCGGTGGCATCCATCTCTGTCCAATGTGTCTTCACACAGGCAAGGACCATCCGCGCACCCTCTATGCAGGCCGACCGCTTCATCTCCTTGATATGCGGCACCGCCCCAAGAAACTGCTGCAATAAGCCAAAATAGATCGTCGGCTCGGGCCTCTCCGGCCAGACATGAGTCACGATATCTTTCATGGCAAGTCCGGACAACCTATTCATCTCAGCCCATTCGGCCAACCGATCGGTCAGCGGAAGTGAACGATCCGGACTATGGAATTGAGACCAAAATAGCTCTTCCGTCTTGTGATCCTTCTGACTTCGGAAGTGCACAACGGCATCCGCCGCACTCGCCGCTAAGTCCATATATGGATCCTCCGGACCCCACAGCTGGCCAAGCTGGGCATACTTTGGATCTGTAAACCTGCGGCGTAGCAGAAAAGGCTTGCCAGCCACAATGTCTCCGGCCTGACGCAACTCCTCCTTCATAGCCTGCATTGCAGAACGGGCATCCTTGGCTTCGGCGGTGGCCTACCCTAGGTCTTCTCTCTCCGATAGGCCCTCCTTTTCAAGAGCCTCATTGCGGTCGGTAGCATCCTTCAATTTAACGGCCAATTTAGCCATCTCTTCCCTGCTTCGGCAGTGTGCAGCCCTTTCGGCTTCTAACTCCTCGGCCGTCCTCGAGGCAGCCGCATCACTCCTTCTGGCTTGCTCCTTGGCTTGAGCAAGTTTTGCCCGAAGGCTCTCCACAGCAGCAGCACCATCTGCGTCAAGCATAAATATTGTAAGAGGTGGGCTTTTGCTCCCTTAATAGGTGACTACAGAGAATCAATTTACCTTGCGACTCGTCAAGTCGCTTGTTGACTAGCGCGATGTCTGCATCCGCAACATCGAGTTGCCGCATGAATTCAGCAACTCCATCAGTCCGGCTGGCCCCCGGACGATCCGCCACCTGCATAGGAACGGCGAAGATTGAAACCTGCGATTTTGATCCTCGGCACGCTGTCGCTTTTGACAACCTACCGAGTCTCAGGGGCTACTATCTATACAGGGCGCACTTCCATGTGCAAAACTGTCGAAAGGTGTGTCATCTTTGCGTACCTCAAATCCCGTCAGCAAACTCCTGACGGCATTATGCAATCCGCTTTCGGCGGACGAAATCCTTCCAATCACCATATTCATCAATGCATGGTGACCTTCTAAGATGGACGCCTTCTCAAGCAGATCCTTCAGCCGAACACTATTCGGCGCCGAACTCTTCGGCTCTGCCGGGCTCGGGGATACCCTCCGTGATGACACTTCAGGCTCGTCCGCCCCATCCGACGGCGCAGCAGACGGAGGCGTCTCGCTCTCCATCATCTCCGGACGAAGGTCCCGCGAAGACGAGCTCATCTGAGAAGGTCCGAGATCCGAACTACAAGGTAAAAATTTCGGTTATCCTCAGAAGCACAAATAGGGATGTTTCTTATCAATGAACTCCCCCTTTTTTCTACTCACGACTCGCTGGAGGGCTGATTCTTTAGAGAAGACTGTGCGGCCGGGGCCTCCCCGGACGCAGGACCCTCTGGTGAAGATTTCTTCCCCCGCTTAGGGGCTTTGGCCTCCGGATCTTCGGAGGCAGTCCTCTTCTCCCCCTGGAGGGAGGGATTCTTGATCCCCCCTTCTTCAAGAGCCTCCTTGGATGAGGCGGTAGCTCCCCTATTTTCCCCTTCGCCTCCTTCTGAGGGCGCGACCTCCAACATTCTGACTAGCACGGGCTCCGGCGCGGTCTCTGGGAGGGCGGCCGGACACCGTATCAGCTTTGCTTGCGCTATCCACTCCTGTTGAAGGATAACGGGTTAAAAGGAGAATTGTAGAAAGGCAAACAAATGGTATGTCCGAACACTGAGCTACTTACTTGAGTATCCGGGCGATTGCAGCTTAGGCCGGCGTCCTCGGTCAATTCCGGACACGCCACTTGTGGTCCGAAGAATAATTTGTACATCTCCATGGGTGTCTTACCCATGAAGTGTTGGAGAATCCGTGGTCCCTCCGGATTAAATTCCCATAGTCGGAGAGGACGGCGTTTGCAGGGCAGGAGATGCCTAATCAGCATAACCTGCATCACCACGACCAGATCGATCTCCCTCGCCTGGAGGTCTCGAATCCACCCCTGCAATAGGGGCACGTCTTTTGACGGCCCCCAATTGAGCCCTTGGTTGACCCACGACATCAACCGTCGCGGAGGTCCCGAGCGGAATGGAGGCAGCGGCTTCTGCATGCTGCCCTTTGGAGCGGTGATATAGAACCACTCCTGCTGCCACAAGCCGAGCTCCACTTGGAAGGAGCCCTCAGGCCACGGGGCATCGGCCCTCCTGCTTACGGCCGCCCCGCCGCACTCTGCTTGACGCCCCCCGATCATCTTCGGCTCCACATTGAAGGTCTTCAGCCACAGGCCGAAGTGGGGGGTGACGCGGAGGAAGGCTTCGCAGACGACAATAAATGCGGAAATATGGAGGATGGACTCTGGAGCCAAGTCGTGGAATTCCAACCCATAGTAAAACATGAGCCCTCTCACAAAAGGATCCGTCGGGAAGCCTAAACCCCAACGGAGGTGGGATACAAAGACGACATACTCACCGGGCTCGGGGGTGGGGATGGCTTGCCCTTCAGCGGGCAACCTATGCGAAATCTCGTAGGACAGGTACTTGGCTTCTCGCAGCTTTAGCACGTCCTCCTCCATAACGGAGGAGGGCATCCACCGGCCCTGAAGGTCGGTGCCGGACATTGTTGAAGGTCCGAAGCGCTCGAATCTGGGGCTCCGGGTGTTGGAACTTGGAGCAAGGAGAAGATTCGGTGGAAGATTGAAGAAAAGGAACGAGCCTTGGTCCTGTTATAAAGAGGGAGAATACCAAGAGCCGTCTCCATGACCGTTCGGGACTCGCCTTCGATAGAGGAGGCGTGGCGACGGGCGCGGTTGGGTTACCCACGTCCGTATTGATGAGAATCCCGGAATAAGGGGAACACGATCTCTGCTTCGACAAGACGTGCCAAGGAAACCGCTTCGCTAAACGCGCTGAGGCAGTATAATAAAAAACGATTCAAGTAAAGGCTTGGTAGTTGAGGGAGTCCTGGACTAGGGGGTGTCCGGACAGCCGGACTATCATCGTCCGCCGGACTCCAAGACTACGAAGATACAAGATTGAAGACTCCGTCCCGTGTCCGGATGGGACTTTCCTTGGCGTGGAAGGCAAGCTTGGCAATACGGATATGTAGATCTCCTACCATTGTAACCGACTCTGTGTAACCCTAGCCTTTTCCGGTGTCTATATAAACCGGGGGGCTTTAGTCTGTAGGACATAACATACATTACAGCAATCGTACAATAGGCTAGCTTTAGGGTTTAGCCTCCTTGATCTCGTGGTAGATCCACTCTTGTACTACCCATATCATCAATATTAATCAAGCAGGACGTAGGGTTTTACCTCCATCAAGAGGGCCCGAACCTGGGTAAAACATCGTGTCCCTTGTCTCCTGTTACCATCCGCCTAGACGCACAGTTCGGGACCCCCTACCTGAGATCTGCCGGTTTTGGCACCGACATTGGTGCTTTCATTGAGAGTTCCTCTGTGTCGTCACCAATAGGCTCGATGGCTTCTTCAATCAACAATGCTGTCCAGGGTGAGACTTTTCTCCCCGGACAGATCTTCGTATTCGGCGGCTTCGCACTGCGGGCTAATTCACTTGGCCATCTGGAGCAGATCGAAAGCTATGCCCCTGGCCGTCAGGTCAGATTCGGAAGCCTAAACTTCAAGGCCGACATCCGCGGGGACTTGATCTTCGACGGGTTCGAGCCACAGCCAAGCATGCCGCACTGTTACGATGGGCGTGATCCAGCTCTGCCGCCGAACAGTGCCTTGGTGGCCGCACTAGAATCCGCTCCGGCCCTTAGACTGGAGCCGATCGCCCAGATCGAGGACCGGTGGTTGGACACCGCCTCGGGGGCTTCAACTTCCATGGCGATGGAGCCGAACACTAACCTTGTCCCTCGCGAAGCTTGTGACTCCGAGGTACCAGACTCCTTGCCGGACTCCGGACCTCCCACGCCCCTGCCAATTGAATCTGATTGGGCGCCGGTTATGAAATTCACCGCCGCGGACATCTTCCAACACTCACCCTTTGGCGACATCCTAAATTCGCTAAAGCATCTCTCGCTATCCGGAGAGTCCTGGTCGGATTATGGCCAGGATGGTTGGGATACGGACGACGAAGAAATTCAGAGCGCACCCACCACCCACTTTGTAGCCACTGTCGACGATCTAACCGACATGCTAGACTACGACTCCGAAGACATCGACGCTATGGACGACGATGCCGGAGACGAACAAGAACCAGCGCCTACAAGGCACTGGAAGACCACCTCGTCATACGACATATACATGGTGGACACCCCAAAAGATGGGGACGGCGAAGAAGCAGCTGAGGCAGATTCCTTAAAGAAGCAGGCCAAGCACCGGCGTCAGCGGCGCCGCTCTAAATCCCGCCACAGCAAGAATGGAGATTCCGGCACAGGAGATAATAATACCCCAGAGAGTGCCGAAGATAATCCCCTGCAGCAAGACTCAGCGTAGGAGGATGCAGAAGCAAGCCCTCACGAGAGGGGGGCAGACGAAGAGGTCGAGGAATATAACTATATACCTCCCTCCGAAGACGAGGCAAGCCTCAACAAGGACGAATTCATCGTGCCCGAGGATCCCGTCGAACAAGAGCGTTTCAAACGCAGGCTTATTGCCACGGCAAATAGCCTATAGAAAAAGCAGCAGCAGCTTCAAGCTGATCAGGATCTGCTGGCCGATTGATGGACCGAGGTCCTCGTGGTCGAAGAGTATAAACTCGAACGCCCCTCCAAAAGCTACCCAAGACGCAAGTTGCTCCCCCGATTAGAGGAGGAAGCATACATACCTTCATCACCAGCGCACGATACGGCAGACCGACCACCCCGTGGTCGCGACAGAGAGGCATCCAGGCCCTCCACCAAGACCGTACCCCGGCATCGCTCCAAAAGTGCGAAGCCAAGAGGGAACGCGCCGGACTTGCGAGATATATTGGAGGACAAAGCAAGGCAATCCAGATCCATCTACGGATCACGAGGGCGCCCCACGACGCACGATGAATACCGTCGCGCCAGATATAATCACTCCGGTCGGGCCGACCACAGCAGACAACGCTCCCTCGAGCTACGTCGTGATATTGCTCAATATAGAGGCGCCGCACACCGGCTATGCTTCACTGGCGAAGTAATGGATCATCATATCCCCGAAGGGTTTAAACCCGTAAACATCGAATCCTACGATGGCACAACAGACCCCGCGGTTTGGATCGAAGATTATCTCCTTCACATCCATATGACCCGTGGCGACGATCTCCATGCCATCAAGTATCTCCCACTGAAGCTTAAAGGACCAGCTCGGCATTGGCTTAACAGCTTGCCCGCAGAATCAATTGGGTGTTGGGAAGACCTGGAAGCCACATTCCTCGACAACTTCCAAGGCACGTATGTGCGGCCACCAGACGCCGATGACCTAAGCCACATAATTCAGCAGCCAGACGAATCGGCCAGACAATGCTGGACACGGTTCTTGACAAAGAAAAACCAAATCGTCGACTGTCCGGATGCAGAGGCCCTCGCAGCCTTCAAACATAACATCCGCGACGAGTGGCTAGCCCGGCACGTGGGACAGGAGATGCCGAAATCCATGGCAGCCCTCACATCATTAATGACCCGCTTTTGCGCGGGAGAGGATAGCTGGCTAGCTCGCAGCAACAACCTCAGTAAAAACTCTGGCGGTCCGGATACTAAGGACCACAATGGCAGGTCGCGTCGAAGCAAAAATAAACGCCGCATTAACGGCGACGACAAGGAGGATACGACAGTCAACGCCGGATTCCGAGGCTCTAAACCCGGTCAGCGGAAGAAGCCATTCAAAAGAACCACTCCGGGTCCGTCCAATCTGGACCGAATACTCGATCGCTTATGCCAGATACATGGCACCCCTGAAAAGCCAGCTAATCACACTAACAGTGATTGCTGGGTGTTCAAGCAGGCAGGCAAGTTAATTGCCGAAAACAATGACAAGGCGCTAAACAGCGACGACGAGGAAGAGACCCAACCGCCGAACAATAGAGGACAGAAGGGTTTCCCCCCACAAGTGCGGACGGTGAACATGATTTACGCAACCCATATACCCAAGAAGGAGCGGAAGCGTGCACTAAGGGACGTATACGCGATGGAGCCAGTCGCCCCGAAGTTCAATCCATGGTCCTCTTGTCCGATCACTTTCGATCGAAGGGACCATCCGACCAGCATACGCCATGGCAGATTTGCCGCATTGGTTTTAGACCCAATCGTCGATGGATTTCACCTCACAAGAGTCCTAATGGACGGCGGTAGTAGCCTGAACCTGCTTTATCAGGATACAGTGCGCAAGATGGGCATAGACCCCTCAAGGATTAAACCTACAAAGACAACCTTTAAAGGCGTCATACCAGGTGTGGATGCCAATTGTACAGGCTCAGTCACACTGGAAGTGGTCTTCGGATCCCGGAATAATTTCTGGAGCGAGGAGTTAATCTTCGACATAGTCCCATTTTGCAGCGGCTATCACGCTCTGCTCGGACGAACCGCGTTTGCAAAGTTCAACGCGGTGCCGCATTATGCATACCTCAAGCTCAAGATGCCAGGCCCTCGTGGAGTCATCACGGTCAACGGAAATACGGAACGCTCCCTCCGAACGGAGGAACATACAGCGGCTCTCACGGCAGAAGTACAGAGCAGCCTTTTAAGGCAATTTTCGAGTCCGGCCGTTAAGCGACCGGATACAGCCAAACGCACCTGAAGCAACACCAACCAAGACCACCTGGCACGATCCGAGCACGCGTAGCAATGCGGCCCTAACCCCCGCCCTCGCACGATCGCAAGATCAACCCTCCGCGTACATAATTACGCTTTGGAGATACCATGGGCATAGGGGAAGGGGCACGACCACAATAGACCCAAAGTGCGGCTCGACCACACAAGGGTCTCGCAAGTGTGCTACTTTTTCTTATTATTATTTTCTTTCTTTGTATACACAGGACTCCGTTAGCCAGAGGCCCTGTCCGGCGGTGAACCTGCCGAACTCATGATACAACAGCCGGGGAAGAAACAATGCGGCGACTAACACTCAGGTGGTCTCAATTACGAGCATTAAATTTGATTATATACACCAAGTCCGCAGCCCATCCCTGGAGGGGGACATGCTTAAGTAGTCCAAAACCCTTGCTTACCACACTATTTGTATCAGTCCACACTCATAGCAGACTTCTTTTAATAAATGATGCAGCACCTTTTTGCCGGTTATTACATATATATGTTCATTACATGACATCTTGCACCCGTATATTTTGGTACGGCCTAATACACTAGGGACTTATGTTCCCCACATTATGGTGTGATAAGTCCGAACACTTTCACAAGTGCGGCACCCCGAACTTTTAGCATTATATGAATCGGCTCCGAATCATGCCTTGGGTCAATAGTTGGGTTTGCCCGGCTCCCACATTTTGGCGCCTTACGTTCTATTCCGTCGGCTAAGATGGCACTGGGAGAACCACTGCGATTGCGCCCCCGTTGAGCCGGGCGAGCGCCTCAGTGGAGAAAGGTAAAACTGACCGGCATGATAAGGCGAGAGACTGGTCTTTATTCGAGAGGTCATTTCAGGTCCTTAAAGACTCACGCCGCTTCGAGCGAAGTTCCGGATAATGTCCGACGAAGGCGTGGATAGCGCCCCAAATTCGGTCTTCCGAATACTAGGGGCTTCGCCGAAATTTAAAATTATAGAATTCTATGGCTAAGTGAGAGTGTTCACGCATTATAAGTCCGGTTTCCTTGTTCGTTGTGTTGAGCGCCTCCCTAGATGGACCCAAAAATGGGAACAAGAGTGCTCAAGTTATCCCGAACACCCCAGCACTTGCGGCTTGGGGGCTGAAGCCAACGACTTGCCATCTCTCAGATTTCATAAACGGCCGCACAGAAGGTAATATTTTAAATTAAACAAGCGTTTTTAAAGTGCAGATGAACAAAGTTTTCAGCGCACAGGATAATACATAGCGAGTTTACTCAAAAATTACATCTCTAGGGCATTCATCCGCAATATCGCGGGCTCCCTTCAGGACAGTTTTATAATACATTTCGGGCGTACGATACTCCTTGCCCGGTGGCGGCGGGTCAGTGAGAAGCTTCTCCGCATCCAGCCTGCCCCAGTGCACCTTTGTGCGGGCAAGGGCCCGACGAGCACCTTCAATACAGGAGGAGCGCTTGATGACCTCCACCCAGGGGCACGCGTCCACCAGCCGCCGCACGAGGCCGAAGTAGCTCCCAGGCACGGCCTGTCCAGGCCACAGTCGGACTCTAAGGCCCTTCATGGCCTCCTCAGCTACATTGTGGAGTTCGACCAGCTGCTTCAGCTGGTCGCTTGGGGGCACCGGATGGCCGGCCTCAGCATACTGAGACCAGAAGACCTTCTCCGATGAGCTCCCCTCCTCGCCACGGTAGAATGCGGCGGCATCAGACACACTACGCGGCAGATCTGCAAACACCCATGGAGAGCTCCGAATGCAGGTAAGTGTCAGGTAGTTTACATTAACATGCTTGCTTTGCATGAAAAATGTCTTACCCGTCGCTATCTTCTTCACATCCTAAAGCTCCTGAAGGGCCTTACAGGCCTCGGCCTTCGCGGACTTGGCACTTTCGAGAGCCGAGGCAAGCTCGGACTCTCGAGTCTTGGAGTCGCGCTCCAAGCTCTCATACTTCTCCATGAGAGCCTGGAGCTCTTGCCACACTGCTGCCACCTGCGCCTCTTGCTTTTCTCGCTTTGACCGTTTCGCGGCCGCACTGCGTTCGGCCGCAGACACAGCCTCCTTCAGGGCTGCCACCTCGTTTGCGGCCCCTGCAATACCCATATTATCCTTGTTAATTTTATTGCGACCAAAATCCTTTTCTGTAAGGTAAACATTCAAAGTGGTGCTACTCACCTTCTTTGTCCTCGAGCTGCCTCTTGGCATGGCCGAGCTCTCGCTCGGACTGCTCGAGATCTTGCTTTAATGTGCCAACCTCCGCAGTCAATGTGGCAGAGGTCAGTAGCACAGCCTGCAAACCCATATTGACATAATTTATTAGCAACCTGCGAATATATTTTTAGATCCTCAGTCCGGTTTTTCTTTCCGAACACCAAACCGAGCATCAGGGGCTACTGTCTATGCGGTATTACATTACATAATTTTAAACTTCTTATCTCAAAGCCTGTTAGAAGGCTACTGTAGGCTTCGGTCAGCCCGCTCTTGGCAAGCTGAACCTTCTGAATCACCGCACTCATAACAGTGCGGTGTTCTTCTTCAATGGAAGCGCCTTTGAGCGCCTCCAGCAAGTTGTCCGGCGCCTCCGGTTGGACGGAGGCCGCCGGTGTCACGATCTTGCCCTTCTTTCGAAGGGGCCGCCTGCCGGACTCTGGAACCACTGCAGGTTCCAACGTAGAGTCCGGCGCAAAGTCCGGGAGGCTGCCTTGCGGCGCCTCCGGAGCCTCCTCCTGATGGGTCCCTCTCTGGGATCCCACCTCGGCGTCCTCATCGGCGCGGGGGGTAGAGGCAGTCGGAAGTGAATCCACATCCGACGGGGCCAACAACCCGCTCGATGAAGCGGGGAGATCATCATCGGCCGGACTGCGGGCAGTATGCGGCATTAATAGGACACTATGTGACACGAAAGAAATTGCATATCAGGGATCCGGATACTTACGATCTCGCAGGAGGCCTGGCCCTTGAAGGCTACTCCTCATCGCCAACGTCGGTGTTGGTGGAGTTGTCCGGGGGAATGGTTCTCCCCCTTGGACCCTTCGGCCTCCCCTGTTGGGGAAGCCTTCCTCTTCCTCTCTCCCCCCTCCGGGAGAGAGTCTTCTTCCTCCTCCTCTTCTTCGGGGGAGGAGTCCGCCTCGTCGTCGGACGCCTGATTACGGGAAATCTTTCGAGTGCCCGTGGCCACCTTCTTGGCCTTCTTCTCCGGCACCACGTGTGGTGCCGGAACTAGCAGCCCCGCTAGGCGGGCATCCACTGGGTCTTCTGGCATGGGAGCCGGGCAGGTGAGCTGCTCGGCCTTCTTCATCCATTCCTGTCAAAGGAAAAGGGAGATTGAAACCCTCTTAAAATCAATCTATTCACCACAAGTGTCCCGTAAAGGGGTAGAATCACTTACCTCGTCAGCCGGATGCTACGAGTCAAATCCGCGATCTTCTGTCGCGGATGCGGGGGCTTCGGCGCCCTTAAACAGCACCCTCCAGGCACCTTCGTACGTCGTGTCGAAGAGCCCGCTTAGCGCCTGGTGCTATTCTGGATCGAACTCCCACAGATTGAATGCCCGTTCTTGGCATGGGAGGATCCGGCGGACGAGCATGACTTGGACCACGTCGATGAGCCTGAGCTTCTTGTTCACCAGCTTCTGGATACAGGCTCGGAGTCCCGTCAGCTCCTTCGGATTACCCCACAACAAGCCCTTCTCTTTTCAGGAGGTGAGCTGCGTAGGGATACCAGATCTAAACTCAGGGGCCGCCGCCCACGTAGGGTCGCGCGGCTCGGTGATATAGAACCACCCCGATTGCCACCCCTTGACGGAGTCCACGAAGGCCCCTTCGAACCAGAGGACGTTGGGCATCTTGCCCAACATGGCGCCTCCGCACTCCGCCTGCGTGTCCTTCACTACCTTTGGCTTGACGTTGAAGGTCTTGAGCCACAAGCCGAAGTAGGGCCGGATGCAGAGGAGAGCCTCGCACACGACGATAAACGCCGAGATGTTGAGGATGAAGTTCGGCGCCAGATCGTGGAAATCCAGGCCATAGTAGAACATGAGCCCTCGGACAAAGGGGTGAAGTGGAAAGCCCAGTCCGCGGAGGAAGTGGGGAAGGAAAACGACCCTCTCATGGGGCCCGGGGGTAGGGATGAGCTGCCCCTCGTCGGGCAGCCGGTGCGCGATATCGCCGGAAAAGTATCAGGCGATGCGCAGCTTGGTGATGTGCTCCTCCTTAACGGTGGAAGCCAACCATTTGCCTCCCCCTCCGGACATGGTCGGGGAAGGTTTAGATGAGATGCGCAAGCTTGGGAGTTGGAGCTTGAGTGCGCGGAGGTGGATAAGCAAAGGAAGAAGAAGGCGTGGGTGAAAAGGTGAATCCTTATCCCTTATATATAGGCGGGCGAAGACTATGCGTCCCCCACCAGCCTGGTAAAACTCGCTTATCTCCCAAGCGCCACCATCAATGGCGCGGTTGGATTACCCACGTCCGTATTGATGAGAATCCCGGAATAAGGGGAACACGATCTCTGCTTCGACAAGACGTGCCAAGGAAACCGCTTCGCTAAACGTGATGAGGTGGTATAATAAAAAATGATTCAAGTAAAAGCTTGGTAGTGGCGTGACGACATGTTGCAAAATACGTCAGCATATTGGACTTGTGTACATTTTATTCTCTCTATGGTGGAATGTGGAATTTATTTTGCAGAGCCGGACACTATCCTGGTGTTCATGATCTTCTCTGGATTATTCCAAGGAGGAACCCACCTTGCAATGCTGAACATTATGTGCGCCGGACTTATCGTCATTGAAGCCTGGTTCAGGGGCTACTGAGGGAGTCCTGGACTAGGGGGTGTCCGGACAACCGGACTATCATCGTCCGCCGGACTCCAAGACTACGAAGATACAAGATTGAAGACTCCGTCCCGTGTCCGGATGGGACTTTCCTTGGCGTGGAAGGCAAGCTTGGCGATACGGATATGTAGATCTCCTACCATTGTAAACGAATCTGTGTAACCCTAGCCTTCTCCGGTGTCTATATAAACCGGGGGGCTTTAGTCCGCAGGACATAACATACATTACAACAATCATACCATAGGCTAGCTTTAGGGTTTAGCCTCCTTGATCTCGTGGTATATCCACTCTTGTACTACCCATATCATCAATATTAATCAAGCAGGACGTAGAGTTTTACCTCCATCAAGAGGGCCCGAACCTGGGTAAAACATCGTGTCCCTTGTCTCCTGTTACCATCCGCCTAGACGCACAGTTCGGGACCCCCTACCCGAGATCCGCCGGTTTTGACACCGACAGTAGTGGTGTGACGTCATGCCACAAAATACGTCAGCAGATTGAACTTGTGTATATATTATTCTCTCTACGGTGGAACGTGGAATTTATTTTGCAGAGTCGGACACTATCCTGGTGTTCACAATCTTCTCTGGATTATTCAAAGGAGGAACCCGCCTTGCAATGCCGAACATTATGCGCGCCGGACTCATCGTCATTGAAGCCAGGTTCAGGGGCAACTGAGGGAGTCCTGGACTAGGGGGTGTCCGGACAGCCGGACAATCATCGTCCGCCGGACTCCAAGACTACGAAGATACAAGATTGAAGACTCCGTCCCGTGTCCGGATGGGACTTTCCTTGGCGTGGAAGGCAAGCTTGGCAATACGGATATGTAGATCTCCTACCATTGTAATCGACTCTGTGTAACCCTAGCCCTCTCTGGTGTCTATATAAACCGGAGGGCTTTAGTCCGTAGGACATAACCTCCATTACAACAATCATACCATAGGCTAGCTTCTAGGGTTTAGCCTCCTTGATCTCGTGGTAGATACACTCTTGTAATACAGATCATCAATATTAATCGAGCAGGACGTAGGGTTTTACCTCCATCAAGAGGGCCCGAACCTGGGTAAAACATCATGTCCCTTGTCTCCTGTTACCATCTGCCTAGATGCACAGTTCGGGACCCCCTACCCGAGATCCACCGGTTTTGACACCGACACCAGCCAAACACCATCTTGGTCCCGACGACAATGGTAAAGAGTTCGATCAAAAGGTATACCGCTCCATGATTGGTTCTTTACTTTATCTATGTGCATCTAGGCCAGATATTATGCTTAGTGTTTGCATGTGTGCTCGATTCCGAGCGGCACCAAAGGAATCGCATCACTTAGCTGTGAAGCGAATTCTTCGATATTTGGCTTACACCCCAACACTCGGATTATGGTATCCCAAGGGCTCAAAATTTGATTTGGTTGGATTCTCGGATGCTGATTATGCTGGTGACAAGGTGGATCGCAAGTCTACATCAGGCACATGTCACTTTCTCGGTCGATCACTTGTCTGTTGGTCTTTAAAGAAGCAGAACTGTGTATCATTCTCAACTGCTGAATCTGAATACATTGCTGCTGGATCCTGTTGTGCTCAGCTTCTATGGATGAAGCAAACTCTCAAGGACTATGGCATCAACCTGAAACAAGTACCTCTCTTCTGCGACAACGAAAGTGCCATCAAGATAGCCAACAATCCAGTCCAGCACTCGAAGACAAAGCACATTGAAATTCGTCATCACTTTCTTAGAGATTATGTCATGAAGAAAGATATCAACATCATTCAGGTCAACAGTGAAGAGCAACTGGCGGATATCTTCACAAAGCCCTTGGATGAGAAAAGGTTTTGCAAGTTACGGTGTGAGCTAAATATCTTGGAATCCTCTAATGTCCTGTGAACAAGCACACATCCTAACACTTATGCATGTTGATGACTTAGATGTGCAACACACAAAGTAATGTATATCTTCAATCAATGAAGACTTACACTCTGAGTGTGAATACATTAACATGGAATTTGACTTCGGAGCGCCACGATAATTGTGCGTCGTGTCTGGGTCTAATACTTCCTATACGGTGGGTAATGCCACCACCAAATTTCTCCGTCTGAAGTGTTTCACTCATGGCGTTATTTTTGCAATGACGTCGCATTTGGTTTGTCTTCAGTTTCAATTTATCTTTATGATTTTCTGCACTATGATTATTTGATTGCTTTCTGATATATAAATATACTAGTGTTCTATCCTCTACAGCATTCACTTATAGCTATGTCTTCAATTTGAATCTTTTGAACTAAGTGAATGTGATCGGACCCTAACCTCTCTATGCTTTCAATCTCAAACTCTATCTGTCCAAATCATATGCATTCTGTTGAAACTGTCGAATGTCTTCTCTACATCCTAGTCAGCAGAAGGCACAGAGACAAACATTAAGTCTGTTTTAAATATCTCATCTTTATTGTTGAAATCCGAAGAAGCCGGAACAACCATCCGACATGCCTGGCGGGCGTGGGCACGTGGGACAACTCTGAGTATGTTGCATGCTTTCCATGTGCCCCTCAGATGTGAACCGCCAGGGGCACCAGCGTAATTGTGCTGTGCCGCACACCTACTTATAAATACTTGTCCCCTGCGGTAAAGAAATCCTTCATCCACCTCTCCACCTCGACAAAACCCTAGCGCCACCGCTAGCTCTCGACGACGCCGGCGACGAAGCGCTTAGCTGCCGCGACTTCTCCGACACCGTCCTCACGCCGGCCGCGGACATCGTCCTCTCCGCCGTCGCCGTAGGTGTCCTCCGTCGCCAAGTTAGGGCACGGTGGGCTGAACTGCTCGGTCTCCTATTCATCCCATCTAGCAGTTCTTCGTGCGGTAATTATAACTCTATTTTTACCACCTTTTTGATCTTCAAGATTTCATCCTATTTACCAAAAGTGATTTCTACCTACTCAATGTTAGATCTATTCTGTCTGCATCTCATACTGCCTAGTCTATTCACTTAGATTTCCTATCTAGTTTGATTCCTCACTTGTACTTATTCACGGATTGGTACAAATCTGGAACCAACTCACCTCATATAAGTGAATGTCTTCACATCATGAGGTCAATGTCTTCAAACTAATTTATCTTCAAAATCTTTTGAGAATGCATATGACCTCTTCCCCTTCCCTCGCATCTCTAATGCTGTCACAGGTACATGTCCGTGGGAGAATCCCTTGGTTCTCATAGTCTGCATTCGTTTGCAGAATACTTACAGCATCACATTAATTCTCTTGAAGCCAGTTCCTGCTTGACCAGCAAGCGTAAGTGTCTGAAGCCATTGAACATATTGAAGCCATTCAGTTTGAAGTTCATGGCTGCAGAAAAATCAGCAAGGAAAGGTGGTAGACAGCGCCGAGAGGGAACATCCAAAGATCTGCCCGATGACCTAGCAGAGCTCTACAAGACTGATCCTGAAGAGACTTATCATCAGCGCAAGACTCGAATCCAATGGATTCGATGCTATTGGGCTAAAGAATGGTTCAAGTACAAGTTTGTGACAAAGGAATATGCAGAGAAGAATGCTATCAAGAGACCTTGGGGTGATATTCTCTATCGAGGCCTTCAACCCAAGAATAGAGTTGAAGCTATTATGCAAGGCTTCTATCCTTGCATGGTCCGTGGACCTCAGCCTAAGAACGCCGATCCCATATCATTACTATCATGTCGTGACGATGCTCTCTTCAAGCGCAACCTTCAGTATGCCCAGGCTTCGGCCAAGAAAAACAAGAAATCAATGGGATTAGACTTCAACCCTGGTCCCTCTGCTCCCCGTGCTGACGGCTCCCTGATGCAGAACCTAATGTCATTGGCCCCTTCTCCAACCTTGACGGCCTCATCACCTACATCTTGGTCCAGGGTGCCAGAGTAGATCGTTCTGAAAATGATGCTTACACTGATGAAGCTCCAGCTCCTCCTCCGAAACCACAGAAGCAAAAGAAGCCAAAGGTGTCTTCAAGATCAGTTGCACCTCCAAAAGCTTCTCGTGTGAAGCCTCTGGCCACTGCACCTCCTGAAGACAGTGTGCAGTCTGAATATCAATCACGTATCTCCAAGAGAATGGAAAAGAAAAGGCAAATTGTCAGGCATACTGATCAAACCTTGACTCCTGCTGCCATTCTGCGTGAAGAACCCATTGATCTGTCCAGTGATGAAGATCTTGCTGATGATGCCCTTGAGCAACTGATAAAGAGCAAGGAAGAAGCAGAAATCTTCAACAACCTGCCTCTCTTCGATGTGGCAATCATCCATAACTTCATTGATGAGTGGTTTGACACACCAAATCTCAGCTTTGAAGATCTGCAGCTTCCCATTGGCCTCAGCGTCTCTTTCAATGGCGACATTGCTTCCGAGCTAGCTCTCGCTCAGCGCATCGTTGAGCTGAGAACAAGATTGACTATGAAAAGGCTCAGTTCAAGAAGCATGTGGCGAAGCTCAGTGTGCAAGATGTCAGAAATTTCAAGGTCATGTTGCATGAGCTTAAAGAAGCCTTTCTCAAGAAGCGCCAAGAAGCTCAAGGCTCTCGTGAGCGCATGAAGAGTTTGGCTGACAAGTGTGTGCTTTCCTACAATGAGGCAGAGAAGCACAAATCTCTTGGCCGTCCTGGCATTGACCCCAGGATGGCTGCAAAGAAGAAGAAGCCATCTACCGCTCCACCTGTGCCTTCAAGTCAAGAAGCCCCTCGCATTATCTTCCCAAGCAGCATGACTAGCTCGAAGCCAAAGGTCACCACAACCGCTTCAGAACAGAAGAAGACGAGGGCTGCCGAGGCTGAAGCCAGAAAGAGGAAGAATACTGAAGCCTCTGATGCTGCTCCCTCCAAGAAGAAGCGCAAGACCAAAAAGACTAGGGCTGCTCCCACGGAGCCCTTAGTTGTTGAACCCATTTCAGTGGTTCGCCCTGCGTCAGAACATCAAGAAAAAAGGATGATAGTTCATGAGCCTGCTTCCACAAAGGCTCATGAAGCTGAAGACATTCCAGCAGCTGAACCCACCGCTGTTGAAGACATTGGTCATGATGTGTTGAAGATGATGAAGTTCTTCCTCAGATCGAACACAACGTGGTATCATCGCCTGTTCTTACGAACAACGAACTCATAAGCATTGGTCGTCCTCTGACGCCAACTGCTCAGGATGCATCGTGGGCTGATCACCCACAGAAACAAGACTCCCCAAGTACTCCCCAACAACAACAACAAGCTACACCACCCGTGCAAGAAGAAGATGAAGACTTTGAGGCCCAGCCAACTCCATCTCCAAAGGCGTTGCCAGCATTTCGCAGGCTTCGCAAAGGACAAAGGCCTCAAGTCCCTCCGTCGAGCGTTCCAGAAGGAGAAGTGCAATGCCAGCCTGTTGCACGTCAAGTATTTTCTGAACCCACTCCTACTGTGAATGTCTCCGTGTCTGAAGCCCAAGCTGCTGAAGACATTCCGGCTGCATTAGCCGATTAGAATCAAGAAGACGTACGTGTCCCTACTCCCCCAGTTATTGAAGAAGCTGTTCCTGATGTGAACATGCCAGTGCCCGACCCTCCTGTTCATCAAGTGGAGGTTGAAAATGTTGAAGCTGCCATCACCAACGCCAATGAAGCCCATGACGTAGTCATGGCTGAAGCTAATGTGGAGCTTGAACCAACCAGTGTGCCTGATGCTAATGAGGCCACTGCACCTGAAGCTAATGAGGCAACTGCTCCCGAAGCACCTGTTGTGCAGCCTGAAGCCTCAGCTGTTGCCACTGCTCCTGTTTCGCCACCCAGGCCCCATACAATTGAGAAAGCATACAGTCATGGTCAGCTAACCACTGTCCGATGGCCCATTCTGGTACCTCCGCCTACTGCCTATGGAACTCAATTTGATTATCATGTTGAGGGCACCAACGGAATTTGGTGGTCACAAGCACGACGAGGGGGTAATTCCTTTGGCTCCCGGAACAAAGCATCAAACTCATGTAGCAGTTCTTGAATAGCTGGAGGTGTCTGCTCTGCAGGATCAGCATCCAGAGTAGTTGCTTGCAGATCATGCTCCTGGGGAATCTGACGCACTTGCACACACTGGCTAACAGCACCCTGTTTCAGCAATCCTTGCAGCTTATGGACAGAGATTGGACAGCAGTAAGGATTATCTTGAATGCCATTGAGAGTGATGCGGCGCCCTTTGTGCGTGAATTTCATACGACGATGACGCCAATGTACCCACATCGGGCTATGGTCTTCGAACCTCTCTTGCCCTCCCCTTTCACTTCCATAGTGGTCAACTTTGCTTCTTGTAAGCTTCGGTATAAATAGCTCACTTACGGGATCTAATCTCATTCTATGGGAACAACATTCATTTCTATATTTTGGCTTAAAGTGGTGAACAAATCCTTTCTCTTAACTTTTTGTGCTCCTCATGGCTCCGGTCAAGATGTGACTCATCCTGTATATACATAATTAGGAGACCTCTCACGAACTTGTTAAAGAAAGGAGTACCATTTGTGTGGACAAGCCAAAGCAATCCTTTGATGTTCTCAAGAAAGCTTTAATTGAGGCCCCTGTGTTGGTTCTCCCTGATTTCAGTAAAAGATTTGTGCTAGAGACAGATGCCTAGGCCTCAGGTCCAGAAGCCAAAGCCAAGACTGCCAAGGTTTCCAGGTACTGCAAACTCACCAGGGTCCTTCAATGCTAATGGCTTCAAAAGCCACAATACCTTCTTTGACAACACCAAGAACCCCTACTCAAAGCCAAGGATATCATCAGATCGTTTCTGGAGCTATCAACAGCGAAGCTATTACTCCTGCGTTCTGTATGATCAAGGCCGCATTTTCCCTCATATGCGCCTCAACACTGAAGCCATTGCTGGACTGCCGTGCTTAGAAGAAGCACTTGACTGCTTTCGTGATGCTGGCCTGCTCAGCTTTGTGACTGACAAAGAACACTGGAATGAAGAATTGTTGCTTCAATTCTATGCTACCCTCCACATTCGCGGCTACAACAGAGACATCAAGACCTGGATTCTCGAGTGGATGACTGGAAATGTTCATCATGAAGCCAAAGCTCTCGATATCATTGAGCTTACTGGCCTATCCACCCCCGAGATCTCTATGAACCTGACTGTCAACTACACCGCAATGCACAGGAGAGCATCTTCCATAAGCCTGAACCCAATATGAGCCAGATGTTGACATTGATGAAGCCTTTGCCATCTGACGCTGACTATCCAACAGAGTTCTTTGTTGATAACCTTGAGTATCTGCCTCACACCATATATCATATCATCAGGCGAACTCTATGGCCTATCAAAGGACATTCATCAGCTGCAAAGCTTGAAGGAGCCATGAAGACATTGGTCTTCTACATCCTCAATGACATCAGCTTCAATTCTCAAGAATTCTTCATCAGGCAACTTGCTGCTTCTGGATCTGACCTTTTTGGTCTGAAGTTTTATGCTCCATGGGTCATGCGCCTCATCAAGCGACACTCATTTGTCAACTATCAGCCCTCTGCTCGCAATCATCTGATCTTTTTGCCAGAGGTTGATATGTCAGTTGAAGCCATATACTCTGACCCTGCCAAGAAGCCTCTTTGTCTTCAGAATGTCGAGCACCAAAGCTTCACTCAACCCATTGAAGGCGTCCAAGATGCAACACGAATCTATCCAATGGCTGGAAATACTCGTCTGCCTCATCGTGCACCTACTGAAGCCACTGAAAGCACCATTGCCCAAAGGCCTCGGAAGCACTCTCGCATTCTCAATGACTGAGAACTTCTTGTGGCCCTTCATCAGAAACAAGATAAGCATCACTATTGGCTCAAGAGACAGATGCAAAGCCTCTTTGTCGGTGTCAAAACCGGCGGATCTCGGGTAGGGGGTCCCGAACTGTGCGTCTAGGCGGATGGTTACAGGAGACAAGGGACACAATGTTTTACCCAGGTTCGGGCCCTCTCGATGGAGGTAAAACCCTATGTCCTACTTGATTAATATTGATGATATGGGTAGTACAAGAGTAGATCTACCACGAGATCAAGGAGGCTAAACCCTAGAAGCTAGCCTATGGTATGATTGTTGTAATGTATGTTGTCCTACGGACTAAAGCCTTCCGGTTTATATAGACACCGGAGAGGGCTAGGGTTACACAGAGTCGGTTACAATGGTAGGAGATCTACATATCTGTATTGCCAAGCTTGCCTTCCACGCCAAGGAAAGTACCATCCGGACACGAGCCGGAGTCTTCAATCTTGTATCTTCGTAGTCTTGGAGTCCGGCGGATAATGATAGTCCGGCTATCCGGACACCCCCTAGTCCAGGACTCCCTCAGTAGCCCCTGAACCAGTCTTCAATGACGGTAAGTCCGGCGTGCATAATGTTCGGCATTGCAAGGCGGGTTCCTCTCTTGAATAATCCAGAGAAGATCATGAACACCAGGATAGTGTCCGGCTCTGCAAAATAAATTCCACATTCCACCGTAGAGAGAATAAAATGTACACTTAGTTCAATCTGCCGACGTATTATGCGGCGTGACATCACACCGCCACAAGGCCTTTGTTTGAATTACTATACCACCTCAGCACGTTTAGCGAAGCGGTTTCCTTGGCATGTCTTGTCGAAGCAGAGATCGTGTTCCCCTTATCCCGGGATTCTCATCAATACGTGCGTGGGTAACCCAACTGCGCCATTGATGGTGGCGCTTGGGAGATAAGAGAGTTTTACCAGGCTGGTGGGGGACGCATAGTTTTGTCCGCCTATATATAAGGGATAAGGATTCACCTTCTCACCTACGCCTTCTTCCTCCTTTGCTTATCCATCCTTGCGGACTCAAGCTCCAACGCCCGAGCTCGCGCATCTCGCCTCGACCTTCTCCGAATATGTCCGGAGCGGGAGGTAAATGGTTAGCCTCCACCGTCAAGGAGGAGGACATCACCAAGCTGCGCAGCG
Organism: Triticum timopheevii; assembly: GCA_963921465.1. NCBI lineage: Eukaryota > Viridiplantae > Streptophyta > Magnoliopsida > Poales > Poaceae > Triticum > Triticum timopheevii. Next base: position 627,793,040 of record OY997266.1, on the reverse strand, counting down.
CCGGATACCTTTCCGGCGACATCGCTCATCGGCTGCCCGACGAGGGGCAGCTCATCCCTTCCCCTGAGCCTCATGAGAGGGTCGTCTTCCTCCCCCACTTCCTCCGCGGACTGGGCTTTCCGCTCCATTCATTTGTCCGGGGGCTCATGTTTTACTACGGCCTGGATTTCCACGATCTGGCGCCGAACTTTATCCTCAACATCTCGGCGTTTATCGTCGTGTGCGAGGCCTTCCTCTGCATCCGGCCCCACTTCGGCCTGTGGCTCAAGACCTTCAACGTCAAGCCAAAGGTTGTGAAGGGTACGCAAGCGGAATGCGGAGGCGCCATGTTGGGAAAATTGCCCAACGTCCCTTGGCTGGAAGGGACCTTCGTGGACTCCGTCAAGGGGTGGCAATCGGGGTGGTTTTACATCACCGAGCCGCGCAAACCCACATGGGCGGCGACCCCCGAGTTTAGATCTGGCATCCCCACGCAGCTCACCTCCTGGAAAGAGAAGGGCTTGCAGTGGGGGAATCTGGTGGAGGTGACGGGACTCCGAGCATGTATCAAGAAGATGGTGAGCAATAGGCTCAGGCTCGTCGACGTGGTCCAAGTCATTCTCATCCGGCGGATCCTCCCATGCCAAGAACGGGCATTTAATTTGTGGGAGTTCAATCCGGAACAGCACCAGGCGCTAAGCGGGCTCTCCGATACAACATACGAAGGCGCCCGGAGGGTGCTGTTCAAGGGCGCCGAAGCCCCCGCGTCTGCGACCGAAGACCGCGGATTCAGCTCGCAGTATCCAACTGACGAGGTAAGTGATTCAACCCCATTACGGGACACTTGTGATAATTAGATTGACTCTAGTGAGGTTTCATTCTGCCTCTTCCTTTGGCAGGAATGGATGGAGAAGGCCGAGCTGCTCATCAGCCCGACTCCCATGCCAGGAGACCCAGTGGACGCCCGCTTAACAGGGCTGCTGGTTCCGGCACCGCACGTGGTGCCGGAGAAGAAGGCCAAGAAGGTGGCTGCGGGGACTCGAAAGAGTTCCCGCAATCAGGCGTCTGATGACGACGAGGACTCCTCCCCCGAGGAGGAGGAGTACTCTCTCCCGGAGGAGGGAGAGAAGAAAAGGAAGGCTTCCCCCACCAGGGAGGCCGAAGGGTCCAAGAGGGGGAGAACTATCCCCCCGGATAGTTTTGCCAACATCAGCGTTGGTGAGGATGAGTGGCCTCCAAGGGCCAGGCGTCCGGCAAGATCGTAAGTATCCGGATCCTTGATGTGTAATTTCTTTTATGTCGCGTAGTATCCTTCTAACGCCGCATTCTGCCCGCAGTCCGGCCAATGATGATCTCCCCGACTCATCGAGCGGGTCATTGGCCTCGTCGGATGTGAATTCCATCCCGACTGCCTCCACCCCACGCGCCGACGAGGACGTCGAGGTGGGATCCCAGAGAGGGACCCATCAGGAGGAGGCTCCGGAGGCGCCGTCAGGCAGCCTCCCGGACTTCATGCCGGACTCTACATCGGAACCCACAGTGGTTCCAGAGTCCGGCAAGCGGCCCCTTCGAAAGAAGGGCAGTACCGTGACGCCAGCGGCCTCCATCCAACCGGAGGCGCCGGATAACCTGCTGGAGGCGCTTAAAGGCGCTTCCATCGAGGAAGAACACCGCACTATCATGAGTGCGGTGATGAGCAGGTTCAGCTCGCTAAGAGCGGGCTGACCGAAGCCTGCAACAGCCTTTTAACAGGCTTTGAGGTAAGAAGTTAAAATTATGTAATGTAATACCGCATAGACAGTTGCCCCCGATGCTTAGTTCGGTGTTCGGAAAGAAAAGCCGGACTAAGGATCTTTAACAAGATATACACAGGGTTGCCTAAAATATGTCAATATGGGTTTGCAGGCTGCGCTGCTGACCTCTGCCGCACTAACGGCGGAGGTTAACGCGCTGAGGAAGGATCTCGAGCGGTCCGAGCAAGAGCTCGGCCATGCAAAGAAGCAGCCCGAGGAAAAAGAAGGTGAGTAACACCTCTTTGAATAAGTACCTTACAGAAAAGGATTTTGGTTGCAAATAAAATTAACAAGGATAATATGTGTATTGCAGGGGCCACTAATGAGGTGGCAGCCCTGAAGGATGCTGTGTCCGCGGCCGAATGCAGTGCGGCCACGGAACGGGCTGAGCGAGAATAGCAAGAGGCACGGGTGGCGGAAGTTCGGCAAGAGCTCCAGGCTCTCATGGAAAAACATGAGAGTTTGGAGCGTGACTCCAAGACTCGAGGGTCCGAGCTTGCCTCGGCTCTCGAAAGTGCCAAGTCCGCCAAGGCCGAGGCCCGTAAGGCCCTTCAGGAGGTTGAGGACATAAAGAAGATAGCGGCGGGTAAGGCGTTTTTCATGCAAAGCAGGCATGTTAATGTGAACTACCTGACACTTACCCGCATTCGGAGCTCTCCAGGGGCGTTTGCAGATCTGCCGCGTAGTGCGTCTAATGCCGCCACATTCTATCGTGGCGAGGAGGGGAGCTCGACGGAGAAGGTCTTCTGGTCTCAGTATACTGAGGCCGGCCATCCGGTGCCCCCAAGCGACCAGCTGAAGCAGCTGGTCGAACTCCACAAGGTAGCTGAGGAGGCCATGAAGGGCCTCATAGTCCGGCTGTGGCCTAGACAGGCCATGCCTGGTAGCTACTTTGGCCTCGTGCAGCGGCTGGTGGATGCATGCCCCAGGCTGGATGTAGTCAAGCGCTCCGCCTGTATCGAAGGCGCTCGTCGGGCCCTTGCCCGCATAAAGGTGCAATGGGGCAAATTGGATGCGGAGAAGCTTCTCACGGACCCACCGCCGCCGGGCAAGGAGTATCGCACGCCGGAGAAGTATTATAAAATTGTCCTGAAGGGAGCCTGCAATATTGCAGATGAGTGCTCCCGAAATGTAATCTTTGAGTGAACTCGCTGTTTATTTATCCTGTGCGCTGAAAACTTCGTTCATATGCGCCATGAGCAACGCTTGTTTAATTTAAAATATTACCTTCTGTGCGGCCATTTGTAAAATCTGAGAGATGGCAAGTCGTTGGCTTCAGCCCCCAAGCCACAAGTGCTGGGGTGTTCGGGATAAACTTGAGCACTCTTGTTCCCATTTTTGGGTCCATCTAGGGAGGCGCTCAACACGACGAACAAGGCAACCGGACTTATAATGCTTGAACACTCTCACTTAGCCATAGAATTCTATAATTTTAAATTTCGGCGAAGCCCCTGGTATTCGGAAGACCGAATCCGGGGCGCTATCCCCGCCTTCATCGGAAATTATCCGGAACTTCGCTCGAAGCGGCGTGAGTCTTTAAGGACCCGAAAAAACCTCTCGAACAGCGACCAGTCTCTCGCCTTATCATGCCAGTCAGTTTTAGCTTTCTCCACTGAGGCGTTAACCCGGCTCAACCGGGGCGCAATCGCAGTGGTTCTTCCAGTGCCACCTTAGCTGACAGGACGGAATGTAAGGCACCAAAATGTGGGAGCCGGGAAAACCCAACTATTGACCCAAGACATGATTCGGAGCCGATTCATATAATGCTATAAGTTCGGGGTGCCGCACTTGTGAAAGTGTTCGGACTTTATCACACCATAGAGTGGGGAACATAAGCCCCCGGTGTATTATTCCGTACCAAAATATACGGGTGCCAGATGTCATATAATGAGCATATATATATAAAATGTGATGCAATTGCGATCATAAAGGTGCTGCATTATTAATGAAAGAAAAGTCTGCTAGTAGAGCGGACTGATACAAATAGTGCGGTAAGCAAGGGATTTGGACTAAATAAACATGTCCCCCTCTAGGGATGAGCTGCGGATTTGGTGTATATAATCGAATTTAATGCTCGTAATTGAGACCACCTGAGTGTTCGGCGTGGCCTTCTTTAGTCCCTGACTGTTGCATCATGAGTTTGGCAGGTTCACCGCCGGACAGGGCTTCTGGTTAACAGAGTTCTGTGTACAAAAAAGAAGAAAAATAATAAAAAAAGAGGGGCACATTTGCGAGCCCCCAGTGTGGTCGAACCGCACTCTGGGTCCGTTGTGATCGTGCCCCCTCCCCTGTGCCCATGGTATCTCCAAAGCGTAATGATGTACGCGGAGTGTTATTCTTGCGATCATACGCGGGCGAGGGTTGGGGCCGCACTGCTACGCGTGCTCTGATCGCGCCAGGTGGTCTTGGTTGGCATTGCTCCGGGCGCGCTTTGCTGTATCCGGCCGTTTAACGGCCAGACTCGAGAATTGCCTTAGAAGGCTGCTCTGTACTTCTGCTGCGAGAGCCGCTGTATGTTCCTCCGTTCGGAGGGAGCGTTCCGTATTCCCATTGACCGTGATGACTCCACGAGGGCCTGGCATCTTGAGCTTTAGGTATGCATAGTGCGGCACCACGTTGAATTTGGCAAACGCGGTTCGCCCGAGCAGAGCGTGATAGCCGCTGCGAAACGGGACTATGTCGAAGATTAACTCTTCGCTCCGGAAATTATCCGGGGATCCGAAGACCACTTCCCGTGTGACTGAGCCTGTGCGGTTGGCTTCCACTCTTGGTATGACACCTTTAAAGGTTGTCTGTGTAGGTTTAATCCTTGATGGGTCTATGCCCATTTTGCGCACTGTATCCTGATAAAGCAGGTTTAGGCTACTGCCGCCGTCCATCAGGACTCTCGTGAGGTGGAACCCATCGACGATTGGGTCTAAGACCAATGCGGCGAATCCGCCATGGCGTATGCTGGTCGGATGGTCTCTTCGATCGAAAGTGATCGGACAAGAGGACCATGGGTTGAACTTTGGGGCGACTGGATCCATCGCATAGACGTCCCTTAGTGCGTGTTTCCTCTCCCTCTTGGGTATGTGGGTCGCCTATATCATATTCTCCGTCCGTACTTGTGGGGGAAAACCCTTCTGTCCTTTGTTGTTCGGCGGCTGGGTCTCTTCCTCGTCGTCGTTATTTAGCCCCTTGTCATTGTTTTCGGCAATTAACTTGTCGGCCTGCTTCAACACCCAGCAATCTCTATTGGTGTGGTTAGCTGGCTTTTCAGAGGTGCCATATATCTGGCATAAGAGGTCGAGTATTCGGTCCAGATTGGACGAACCCGCAGTGGTTCTTTTAAATGGCTTCTTCCGCTGACCGGGTTTAGAGCCTCGGAATCCGGCATTGACTGCCGCATCCTCCTTATCGTCGCCGTTAATTTGGCGCTTGTTTTTGTTTCGACGTGACCTGCCGTTGTTGTCCTTAGTATCCGGACTGCCAGAATTTTTACGGAGATTGTTGCTGCGGGCTAGCCAGCTGTCCTCTCCCGCACAAAAGCGGGTCATTAACGATGTGAGGGCTGCCATGGATTTCGGCTTTTCCTGCCCCAGGTGCCGGGCTAGCCATTCGTCCCGGATGTTATGTTTGAAGGCTGCAAGGGCCTCTGCGTCCGGACAATCGACGATTTGATTTTTCTTTGTCAAGAACCATGTCCAGAATTGTCTGGCCGATTCGTCTGGCTGCTGAATGATGTGGCTTAGGTCATCGGCGTCTGGTGGTCGCACATATGTGCCTTGGAAGTTATCAAGGAATGCGGCCTCCAGGTCTTGCCAACACCCAACTGACTCTGCGGGCAAGCTGTTAAGCCAATGCCGAGCTGGTCCTTTAAGCTTGAGTGGGAGGTACTTTATGGCGTGGAGATCGTCGCCGCGGGCCATATGGATGTGGAGAAGATAGTCTTCGATCCACACCGCGGGGTCTGTTGTGCCATCGTAAGATTCGATGTTTACGGGTTTAAACCCTTCGGGGATCTGATGATCCATTACTTCGTCAGTGAAGCATAACGGGTGTGCGGCGCCCCTGTATTGAACGATATCGCGACGCAGCTTGAGAGCGCTGTCTGCTGTGTTCGGCCCGGCCGGGGTTATTGTATCCGGCACGATGGTATTCGTCGTGGGTCGTAGGGCGCCCACGTGATCCATAGATGGATCTGGATTGCCTTGCTTTGTCCTCCAATATGTCTCGCAAGTCCGGCATGTTCCCTCTTGGCTTCGTACTTTTGGAGCGATGCCGGGGTACGGTCTTGGCTGGGGGCCTGGATGCCTCTCTGTCACGACCACGGGGTGGTCGGTCAGCCATATCGTGCGCTGGTGATGGAGGTACGAATGCTTCCTCCTCTAGTCGGGGGAGCAGCTTGCGTTTTGGGTAACTTTTGGAGGGACGTTCGAGTTTATACTCTTCGGCCGCGAGGACCTCAGTCCATCGATTGGCCAGCAGGTCCTGATCAGCTTGAAGCTGCTGCTGCTTTTTCTTTAGGCTGTTTGCTGTGGCGATAAGCCTGCGCTTGAAGCGCTCTTGTTCGACGGGATCCTCGGGTATGACGAATTCGTCATCGTTGAGGCTTGCTTCGTCTTCAGAGGGAGGCATATAATTATGATCCTCAACCTCTTCGTCTGCCGCCCCCTCATGAGGGCTTGCTTCTGCATACTCCTGCGCTGAGTCTTGCTGGAGGGGATTTTCTTCGGCACTCTCTGGAGTATTATTATCTCCTGTCCCGGAATCTCCATTCTTGCTGTGGCGAGATTTAGAGCGGCGCCGCTGACGCCGGCGCTTGGGTTGTTTCTTTAAGGGATCTGCCTCCGCTGTTTCTTCGCCGTCCCCATCTTTTGGGGTATCCACCATGTATACGTCATATGACGAGGTGGCCTTCCAGTGCCCTGTGGGCGCTGGTTCCTGTTCGTCTCTGGCATCGTCGTCCATAGCGTCGATGTCTTCGGAGTCGTAGTCTAGCATGTCAGTTAGATCGTCGACAGTGGCTACAAAGTGGGTGGTGGGTGGGCTCTGAATTTCTTCGTCGTCCGTATCCCAACCATCCTGGCCATAATCCGGCCAGGACTCTCCTGATAACGAGAGATGCTTTAGCGAATTCAAGATATCGCCGAAAGGCGAGCATTGGAAGATGTCCGCGGCGGTGAATTCCATAACCGGCGCCCAATCCGGATCGATTGGTAGGGGCGCGGGAGGTTCGGAGTCCGGCGAGGAGTCCGGCGCCTCGGAATCATGAGTTTCGCAGGGGACAAGATTAGTGTTCGGCTCCATCGCCATGGACGTTGGAGCCCCCAGGGCAGCGTCTATCCACCGGCCCTCGATCTGGGCGATCGGCTCCTGGCCAATGGCCGGAGCGGACCCGTGTGCGGCCACCAAGGCACTGTTTGGTGGCAGAGCTAAATCATGCCCGTCGTCACAGTGCGGCGCGCTTGGCTGTGGCTCGAGTCCGTCGAAGATCAAGTCTCCGCGGACGTCGGCCGTGAAGTTTAAGCTTCCAAATCTAACCTGACGGCCAGGGGCGTAGCTTTCGATCTGCTCCAGATGGCCAAGTGAATTGGCCCGCAGTGCGACGCCGCCGAATACGAAGTTCTGTCCGGGGAGAAAAGTCTCACCCTGGACAGCGTCGTTGGTTGAAGATGCCATCAAGCCTATCGGTGACGACACAGAGGAACTCTCAATGAAAGCACCAATGTCAGTGTCAAAACCGGCGGATCTCGGGTAGGGGGTCCCGAACTGTGCGTCTAGGCGGATGGTAACAGGAGACAAGGGACACAATGTTTTACCCAGGTTCAGGCCCTCTCGATGGAGGTAAACCCTACGTCCTGCTTGATTAATATTGATGATATGGGTAGTACAAGAGTAGATCTACCACGAGATCAAGGAGGCTAAACCCTAGAATCTAGCCTATGGTATGATTGTTGTAATGTATGTTGTCCTACGGACTAAAGCCTTCTGGTTTATATAGACACCGGAGAGGGCTAGGGTTACACAGAGTCGGTTACAATGGTAGGAGATCTACATATCCGTATTGCCAAGCTTGCCTTCCACGCCAAGGAAAGTACCATCCGGACATGAGCCGGAGTCTTCAATCTTGTATCTTCGTAGTCTTGGAGTCCGGCGGATAATGATAGTCCGGCTGTCCGGACACCCCCTAGTCCAGGACTCCCTCACTCTTGGTGGATGTCAATCGCATTCGAAACCTTGCCACCAAGAATGCATTTGTTGCTCATGAGACTTGCCGGCGATCATGGAAGAGTTTCACGCTGCTAAGTGCTGAAGCAGATCTTCAAGACGATGGCTTCAATGAAAGATTCCAGTTTGACTCCACTCCTCCACGGACTGTTGTCCTACGTCAAACTCTATCCCTTGAAGACTCTGACTATTCTTCCTCCGCGACAACTGTAAATGCCAGAGTGATCGATGATGAAGATGATGCTACTTCACCACCTCCTACCTCTGCACGCATCGACACTGCACCAAGTACGTCTGCACCGCCAATCGACAGCGACAACCCTGCTACTTCACCTACTCACGAGGACGAGTAGATGCTATATGTCTTCAAACCTTTTTGGTCCTTACTGACAAAAGGGGGGGAAGCGTATGAGCTGATAGTCTTCAAGCGGGTTCATATGGGCGGTTGCATTGTATTTTGCCTCGTGCTTACAACTCTTGCATTTGAAACATTTGGTTCTTTGAGTTGTAACACCTCGTCTGCCACTTATTTGCTTTACTGTGATGCGATGATAAATTCCGCATGTGCGATGATAACTTCCGCACTTAGATCATTCTGCAGACGTCCATTTTTCATTATGCATGTCATTCTACTTGCTATATCATTGCATGCATGATGAATTATCTTCATAAGTTGAAGAGGATCTCCATGAGTACAACCTGCCATGTGCATTTGCATTCCAAAAGCAAATTACTTATATGCACATCTTCAAGGGGATCCCTTGCTACTTATGAAGACAATTCCCTATCCTTACAATTTCACATACTTTATCCCTGTTGAAAACTTCAACCAGTTTGTCATCATTCACCAAAAAGGGGGAGATTGTAAGTGCATCTAGTGCCACCCCTAGTTGGTTTTGGAGTATTGACGACAAAGTTGGTTGAGGGACTAATGCGTTTTAAGAATTGCAGGATAATGCAGGTAGTATCCCTCATTGATTTAGTTTACCTACCAGAGATGACCCCTAAAAATGTATGAAGACATTGAAGACAATGGTGGTATGAGAAGATATTCATATTAAAGTCTATGACATGAGAAGACATTGCGTGAAGACTATGGAGCGCGAAGACTGTGTGGTTTCGTTGTTTCCTTTTCTTCTTTGTTGAGTCATAGGAACCACCGTACTGTTAAGTGGGGTCCAAGTGAACTAAGTCAGAGTGACTAAAGTCATGCTCAACCCAAATCCTATGTCTTCGAGCAAAGACAATGAGAGCAAATCTTATCCAGAGCTGGATGAGTCAGTTTTGCTTATAGCCCAAGTAAAGTTGTCGTGTGTGCTTGAAATCTGACTGTTGGAACACGTGTCAGTTCCTTAGTGACCCAGGGTCGTTCCGGACATATCAGGTCGGGTTGCCCAGTGGATATAAATAGCCCAACCCCTACACCATAAATTGGTGGCTGCTCAGAGTTAGTGCACGGCTTTTGTCGTTTGAGAGCAACCCTCCTCGAAGTCTTTGAGAGAAAGAAATCCTTGCGAGGACAAAGCCCAAACACCCAGAGCCAAAGAGTGTTAGGCATCACTGAAGTCTTTCTGTCTGTGTGACCTAAAGACTTATTACACTTGAGGACTGTGAATCCTCCAGTCGGTTAGGCGTCGCGTTCTGAGCATCCAAGAGTCATTGTGGATTGCCGGTGAACGAAGTCTGTGAAGGTTTGGAAGTCTACCATGAAGACTTACCAGAGTGATTGGGAGAGGACTGGGTGTCCTTAGCTCAAGGGGAATAAGGTGAAGACGCGGTCTTCTGAGTTGAATCTCAGCCTCCCTAACCAGACGTACAGTTGTCATAGCAACTGGAACTGGTCCAACAAATCATGTGTCTTCAACAAGTGAATGGTTCTATCCTATCCCCTCCTTTACTTAAGTTTGTCTTCGTGAAGTCATTGCCTATCTGTCGCATCTGTTTGACTTCATTGCTTGACTACTACTTTTGATTGGCTTCATACTATCTTCCATCCTGATCCTTACTACTTAGCTGCTATTAGTCCTGTACTTTCACATCATTGCATACTTGACTATGGCTTGCTTATGGTAGTTTATCTTGCGCTGCATATTAACTAGGTCATTTCTATTGTTTGTCTTCGAAACTTCCAAGTTTTGAAGACTTTCATAAAAATCGCCTATTCACCCCCCCTCTAGTCGATACTAGCACTTTCACAAACACACCGCAAAAAGAGTTTACATCGAATAGATCTCCACAAGAGAGGGGGAGAACATTGTATTGAGATCCAAAAAGAGAGAAGAAGCCATCGAGCTAATAACTATGGACCCAAAGGTTTGTGGTAAACTACTCACAACTCATCGGAGGGGCTATGGTGTTGATGTAAAAGCCCTCCGTGGTTGATTCCTCCTCTAGCGGAGCGCCGACGAAGGCTCCAAGATGGGATCTCGCAGATACAGAAGGTTATGGTGGTGGAAATTGTGTTTCGTTGGCTCCCTGGATGTTTTCAAGGTACGTAGGCATATATAGGAGGAAGAACTACGTCGGTGGCCGCCCGAGGGGCCCACAAGACAGGGGCGCGCCTAGAGGGTGTGGGCGTGCCCTCCTATCTCGTGGCCGCCTCGGCTGCTTCTTGACTTGCACTCCAAGTCCTCTGGATCACGTTCGTTCCAAAAATCACGCTCCCGAAGGTTTCATTCCATTTGGACTCCGTTTGATATTCCTTTTCTTCAAAATACTGAAATAGGCAAAAAAACAACAATACGGGTTGGGCCTCCTGTTAGTAGGTTAGTCCCAAAAATGATATAATTGTGTAAAATAAAGCCCATAAACATCCAAAAGGGGTAATATAATAGCATGGAACAATCAAAAATTACAGATACGTTGGAGACGTATCAAGCATCCCCAAGCTTAATTCCTGCTCGTCCTCGAGTAGGTAAATGATAAAAAACAGAATTTCTGATTTGGAATGCTACCTAGCATATTTCTCAATGTAATTTTCTTTATTGTGGCATGAATGGTCAGATCGAAATGATTCAAGATAAAAGCTTATAAAACATAAAAATAATAATGCTTCGAAGCATACTAACAAATAATCATGTCCTATCAAAATAGCATAGCCAAAGAAAGCTTATCCCTACAAAATCATATAGTTAGGCCATGCTTCATTTTCATTACACAACATACTCCTATCATGAACAACCCCGATGACGAGCCGAGCAATTGGTTCATACTTTTTAACGCGCTTCAGCTTTTTCAACTCTTACGCAATACATGAGTGCAAGCCATGGACATAGCACTATGGTGGTATAAGGTGGTGGTTGTGAGGACAAAAAGAGGGAGAAGATAGTCTCACATCAACTAGGCGTATCAACGGGCTATGGAGATGCCCATCAATAGATATCAATGTGAGTGAGTAGGGATTGCCATGCAATGGATGCGCTAGAGCTATAAATATATGAAAGCTCAAAAAGAAACTAAGTGGGTGTGCATCCAACTTGCTTGCTCACGAAGACCTAGGGCATTTTGAGGAAGCCCATCATTGGAATATACAACAAGTTCTATAATGAAAAACTCCCACTTAGTATATGAAAGTGACAACATAGGAGACTCTCTATCATGAAGATCATGGTGCTACTTTGAAGCACAAGTGTGGAAAAAGAGATAGTAGAATTGTTCCTTCTCTCTTTTTCTCTCATTTTCTTTTTTTCTTTTTTTCTTTCTCTGTTTTTTCTTCTCCTTTTTCCTTTTTTTTTCTTTGGCCTTCTTTTTTTTTCTTTTTGGCCTTTCTCTTTTTTTTTGTAAAGTCCGAAGTCTCATCCCGACTTGTGGGGGAATCATAGTCTTCATCGTCCTTTCCTCACTGAGACAATGCTCTAATAATGAAGATCATCACACTTTTATTGATTTACAACTCAAGAATTACAACTCAAAGCTAGAACAAGATATGACTCTATATGAATGCCTCCGGCGGTGTACCGGGATATGCAATGAATCAAGAGCGACATGTATGAAAATTATGAAGGTGGCCTTGCCACAAATACGATATCAACTACATGATCATGCAAAGAGCAATGTGACAATGATGGAACGTGTCATAATAAACGGAATGGTGGAAAGTTGCGTGGCAATATATCTCGGAATAGCTATGGAAATGCCATAATAGGTAGGTATGGTGGCTGTTTTGAGGAAGGTAAATATTGGGTGCGTGATACCGACGAAAGTTGCGCAGTGTAATAGAGGCTAGCAAAGTGGAAGGGTGAGTGTGCGTATATCCATGGACTCACATTAGTCATAAATAACTCATATACTTATTGCAAAAGTCTACTTAGCCCTCGAAGCAAAGTGCTACTACGCATGCCCCTAGAGGGATATATTGGTAGGAAAATACCATCGCTCGTCCCCGACTGCCACTCATAAGGAAGACAATCAAAAGAGCACCTCATGCAACAAATTTGTCACATAACTTTTACCATACGTGCATGCTAGGGACTTGCCAACTTCAAAACAAGTATTCCTCAATTTCAGTATTACCCACTAGCATGACCCTAACATTACTACCTTTATATCTCAAAACAATTATCAAGCATCAAATTGATCATAGCATCCAATTCACTTCCTATGATAGTTTTTATTATACCCAACTTGGATGCTCATCATTCTAGGACCAAATTGTAACCAAAGCAAATACCATGCTGTTCTAAAAGACTCTCATAATAATATAAGTGAAGCATGAGAGACTGGCAATTTCTCCAAAATTAAGCCACCGCCCTGCTCTAAAAGATATAAGTGAAGCACTAGAGGAAAAACTATCAAGCTCAAAAGATATAAGTGAAGCACATTGAGTATTCTAGCAAATTCTAATCAAGTGGGATTCTCCCAAAATGTGTGTACAGCAAGGATGATTGTGGTAAACTAAAAATAGAAGACTAATATAATACACGACGCTCCAAGCAAAACACATATCATGTGGCGAATAAAAATATAGCTCCAAGTAAAGTTACCAATGAACGAAGACGAAAGAGGGGATGCCTTCCCGGGGCATCCCCAAGCTTAGGATTTTGGATATCCTTGACTATCTTGGGGTGCCATGGGAATCCCCAAGCTTAGGCTCTTGCCACTCCTTATTCCATAGTCCATCAAAGCTTTACCCAAAACTTGAAAACTTCACAACACAAAACTCAACAGGAAATCTTATAAGCTCCGTTAGTGAAAGAAAACAAAACCACCACATCAGATACTGTAATGAACTCATTCTTTATTTATTTTGGTGTTAAACCTACTGTATTACAACTTCTCTATGGTTTATAAACTATTTTACTAGCCATAGATGCATCAAAATAAGCAAACAACACACGAAAAACAGAATCTGTCAAAAACAGAACAGTCTGTAGCAATCTGTAACTAACGCAAACTCCTGGAACTCTATAAATCCTACCAAAATAGGAAGTACTGGATAATTTTTCTATTGATCAGAAGCAAAAAGAATCAACGCAAAATCACATTTCTGTGATTTAACAAAACTAATTTCGTTCGTGTAAAGTTTCTGTTTTTCAGCAGAATCAAATCAACTATCATCATAGGTTATCCTATAGGTTCTACTTGGCACAAACACTAATTAAAAGATAAAAACACATCTAAACAGAAGGTATATGCAAAGTTTATTACTAAACAAAAACAAAAAAACAAATAAAATTGGGTTGCCTCCCAACTAGCGTTATCGTTTAACGCCCCTAGCTAGGCATAAAAGCGAAGATAGATCTAAGTAGTGCCATCTTTGGCACTAGATTCATAAGTAGCTCGCATGATAGATTCATAATGTAATTTGACATTCTTTCTTGGAAAGTGCTCCATGCCTTTCTTTAATGGAATTTGGAATCTAATATTCCCTTCGTTCATATCAATAATCGCGCCAATCGTTCTAAGGAAAGGTCTACCAAGAATAATAGGGCAAGAAAGATTGCAATCTATATCAAGAACGATAAAATCTACGGGCACCAAATTTCTATTTGCAACAATGAGAACATCATTGATCCTTCCCATTGGCTTTTTAATGGTGGAATCCGCAAGGTGCAAATTTAAAGAGCAATCATCAAGATCAACCTAGAATATCACATAAAGTTTTCGGAATCGTGGAAACACTAGCACCCAAATCACACAAAGCAAAACACTCATGATCTTTAATTCTAATCTTTATAGTAGGTTCCCACTCATCATTAAGTTTTCTAGGTATAGAAACCTCCAAATTAAGTTTTTCATCATAAGATTGCATCAAGGCAGCAACGATATGTTTGCTAAAAGCTTTATTTTGACTATAAGCATGAGGAGAATTAACAACGGATTGCAACAAGGAAATAGAACCTTCTAAAGAACAATTATCATAATCAAATTCCTTGAAATCCAAGATAGTGGGTTCAATACTATTTAAAGTCATGACCTCTCCAATCCCACTTTTACCAAATTTAGCATCAAGATCTAAAAACTCCGAATTCTTGGGATGCCTTCTAGGTAAAGTTGACTCATCTCCAGTCCCATTATTGTCAAGATTCATATTGCAAAACAAAGATCTAATAGGAGACACATCAATAACTTTAAGATCTTCATCATTATTTTCATGGAAACTAGAAGAACACGCCTTTACAAAGCAATCTTTCTTAGCACGCAATCTAGCGGTTCTTTCCTTGCACTCATCAATGGAAATTCTCATTGCTTTGAGAGACTCATCGCTATCATGCATAGGAGGAGTAGATCTAAGTTTAAGAGAATCAACATCAAGCGAAAGTCTATCAACGTTCCTAGCCAAATCATCAACTTTGAGCAATTTTTCTTCAAGCAAAGCATTAAAATTATTTTGAGAAATCATAAATTCTTTCACACTATTCTCAAAATCAGAGGGCATCTTATTAAAATTACCATAAGAATTATTGTAGGAATTTCCATAATTATTAGAGGAATTACTAGGGAACGGTATAGAATTAAAGTTTCCTCTATTAGCATTGTTACCGAAACTATTCCTACCAACAAAATTCACATCCATAGATTCATTATTATTCTCAATCAAAGTAGACAAAGGCATATCATTGGGATCAAGAGGAGTATTTTTAGTAGCAAACAACTTCATAAGTTCATCCATCTTTCCACTCAAAACATTGATTTCTTCTATAGCATGCACTTTTTTACTAGAAGATCTTTCGGTGCGCCATTGAGAACAATTAGCCATAATATTATCGAGAAGTTTTGTAGCATCTCCTAACGTGATGTCCATAAACGTGGCTCCCGCGGCCGGATCTAAAAGATTTCTAGAAGCAAAGTTCAAACCGGCATAAATTTTTTGTATGATCATCCATAAATTCAAACCATGAGTAGGGCAATTGCGAATCATCAATTTCATTCTTTCCCAAGATTGGGCAACATGCTCTTGATCAAGTTGTTTAAAATTCATAATATTGTTCCTAAGAGTGATGATCTTAGCGGGAGGAAAATACTTGTTCGAAGAATCAATACTTATTTTTAGGCAAAGACAAAAACCAAACTTTATCACAATCTCTAAGTGAAAACGGAAATAAATTCAATTTAAAAATATATTATCCGTATCTTTCTTCTTTTGCATATCACACAAATCAACAAAGTTGTTTAGATGAGTAGCGGCATCTTCACTAGGAAGGCCGGCGAATTGATCTTTCATAACAAGATTCAGCAAAGCAGTATTGATTTCACAAGACTCAACATCATTAAGAGGAGCAATCGGAGTACTAAGGAAATCATTATTATTGGTATTAGAGAAATCACACAATTTGGTATTATCTTGCGCAATGGCAACAAGTAATCCAACACACAAGAGAACAGAAAAAGGCAAGCGAAAAAGAGGAGAAGATTGGGCAAGAGAGGGCAAATAAAACGGCAAGGGTGAAGTGGGGGAGAGGAAAACGAGAGGCAAATGGCAAATAATGTAAATGCGAGGGAGATGGGTTTATGATGGGTACTTGGTATGTCTTGACTTGAGCTAAGACCTCCCCGGCAATGGCGCCAGAAATCCTTCTTGCTACGTCTTGAGCTTGCGTTGGTTTTCCTTGAAGAGGAAAGGGTGATGCAGCAATAGTAGCGTAAGTATTACCCTTAGTTTTTGAGAACCAAGGTATCAATCCAGTAGGAGGCTCCTCAAAAGTCACATGCACCTACACAAACAAACAAAGAACTCGCAACCAACGCAATAAAGGGGTTGTCAATCCCTTCATGGCCACTTGCGAAAGTGAGATCTGATACAGATAGTATGATAAGATAAATATATTTTTGGTATTTTATAATATAGATACAAAAAGTAAAGATGCAAATAAAAGTAGATTGGAAGTTTATATGATAAAAGATAGACCCAGGGGCCATAGGTTTCACTAGTGGCTTCTCTGAAGATATCATAAGTATTACGGTGGGTGAACAAATTACTATCGAGCAATTGATAGAAAAGCGAATATTTATGAGATTATCTAGGCATGATCATGTATATAGGCATCACGTCCGTGACAAGTAGACCGACTCCTGCCTGCATCTACTACTATTACTCCACACATCGACCGACTCCTGCCTGCATCTAGAGTATTAAGTTCATAAAGAACAGAGTAATGCATTAAGAAAGATGACATGATGTAGAGGGATAAACTCAATCAATATGATATAAACCCCATCTTTTTATCCTCGATGGCAACAATACAATACGTGCCTTGCTACCCCTGCTATCACTGGGAAAGGACACCGCAAGATTGAACCCAAAGCTAAGCACTTCTCCCATGGCAAGAACGATCAATCTGGTAGGCCAAACCAAACTGATAATTCGAAGAGACTTGCAAAGATAACTCAATCATACATAAAAGAATTCAGTGGAGATTCAAATATTTCTCATAGATAAACTTGATCATAAACCCACAATTCATCGGATCTCGACAAACACACCGCCAAAAGAGTTTACATCGAATAAATCTCCACAAGAGAGGGGAAGAACATTGTATTGAGATCCAAAAACAGAGAAGAAGCCATCTAGCTAATAACTATTGACCCGAAGGTCTGTGGTAAACTACTCACAACTCATCGGAGGGGCTATGGTGTTGATGTAGAAGCCCTCCATGGTCGGTACCCCTCCGGCGGAGCGCCGACGAAGGCTCCATGATGGGATCTCGCGGATACAGAAGGTTACGGTGGTGGAAATTGTGTTTCCTTGGCTCCCTGGATGTTTTCGGGGTACGTAGGCATATATAGGAGGAAGAAGTACGTCGGTGGCCGCCCGAGGGGCCCACAAGATAGGGGGCGCGCCCAGAGGGGGTGGGTGCGCCCTCCTGTCTCGTGGCCGCCTCGGCTACTTCTTGACTTGCACTCCAAGTCCTCTAGATCATGTTCGTTCCAAAAATCACGCTCCGGAAGGTTTCATTCCGTTTGGACTCCGTTTGATATTCCTTTTCTTCAAAATACCTAAATAGTCAAAAAAACAGCAATACAGGTTGGGCCTCCGGTTAGTAGGTTAGTCCCAAAAATGATATAATTGTGTAAAATAAAGCCCATAAACATCCAAAAGGGGTAATATAATAGCATGGAACAATCAAAAATTATAGATACGTTGGAGACGTATAAACCCCCCTCATGTCGAAGTTATCAGAGAGGGGGTATATCGACAACGACGACATATGCATAGAAAAAATGTTACCGGGGAGGTATATCAACCCCCCCTCATGTCGAAGTTATCGGGGAGGGGGTATATCGCCCCCCCCCTCATGTCGAAGTTATCGGGGAGGGGGTATATCGCCCCCCCTCATGTCGAAGTTATCGGGGAGGGAGTATATATATCGACAAAATTACATCATCATATATCATCGAACAAAATTACATCATCTTCATCATATATATACATCTAAAAAAGTTTTCATATATCATCATATATATATCATCATCATCATCATCTAGTACAAAAAATTGACCAAGCTAGTTTTCATATATCATCATATATATCATCATCATCTACTACAGAAAAAAATTGACCAAGTTTTCATATATATACAAAAACATCTAACAACTTCTATATATGTATATATACTACAGAAAATTGACCAAGTAATAATAAAAAACATGTAAAAACATCTATAGAAAGTTGACCAAGCACGGCGGAGGGGCACGACGGCGGCGGCGGTGCCGACGAGGCAGGGCAGGGGCGCTGGGGCACGGCGGCAGCACCGGCGCTGGTGGGGCAGGGCAGGGGCGCAGGGGCGCACGGGACAGGGGAGGGGCGCGGTAGCAGGGCTGGTGCTCACAGGGGGTGGCGCGTCGGGGCGGGCAGGGGCAGCGGCGGCGGTGACGGCGAGCACCCTGACAGCGTCGGAGGCGGCGGCGATGCCAAGTTGCAGCAGGGGCGTCGTGCAGTGATGGTGACGAGGAGGATCAGGGGGCAGGGGTGTCAATGGCGGCGGCAACGACGAGCAGCCTGACGGCGTCGGTGGCAGCGGCGACGACATGGTCGAGCAGGGGCGTTGGGCGGCGACGGCGACAAGGAGGAGCAGGCGGCGTCGGGGAGAAGAAGATGGATTTGGTCGAAACTGCTAAGTGGTTTCTTATATACATAGGGCAATGGTACCGGTTCGTGGCACCAACCGGTACCAATGCCCCCCTTTTGTACTGCCACCAACCGGTACCAAAGGTCTCTTTTCAGCAGCCCAAAGGGCGGGAAACTATGGACCCGAAGGTCTGTGGTAAACTACTCACAACTCATCGGAGGGGCTATGGTGTTGATGTAGAAGCCCTCCGTGGTCGATTCCCCCTCCGGCGGAGCGCCGACGAAGGCTCCAAGATGGGATCTCGCGGATACAGAAGGTTACGGTGGTGGAAATTGTTTCGTTGGCTCCCTGGATGTTTTTGGGGTACGTAGGCATATATAGGAGAAAGAAGTACGTCGGTGGCCGCCCGAGGGGCCCACAAGACAGGGGGCGCCCAGCGGGGGTGGGCACGCCCTCCTATCTCGTGGCCGCCTCGGCTGCTTCTTGACTTGCACTCCAAGTCCTCTAGATCACGTTCGTTCCAAAAATCATGCTCCCAAAGGTTGCATTCCGTTTGGACTCCGTTTGATATTCCTTTTCTTCAAAATACTGAAATAGGCAAAAAAACAGCAATACGGGCTGGGCCTCCGGTTAGTAGGTTAGTCCCAAAAATGATATAATTGTGTAAAATAAAGCCCATAAACATCCAAAAGGGGTAATATAATAGCATGGAACAATCAAAAATTATAGATACATTGGAGACGTATCAACCCCCCTCATGTCGAAGTTATCAGAGAGGGGGTATATCGACAACGACGACATATGCATAGAAAAAAATGTTTCTAGGGAGGGGGTATATCGACCCCCCTCATGTCAAAGTTATCGGGGAGGGGGTATGTCGACCCCCCCCTCATGTCGAAGTTATCGGGGAGGGGGTATATATATCGACAAAATTACATCATCATATATCATCAAAAAAAATTACATCATCTTCATCATATATATACATCTAAAAAAGTTTTCATATATCATCATATATATATCATCATCATCATCATCATCATCATCTAGTACAAAAAATTGACCAAGCTAGTTTTCATATATCATCATATATATCATCATCATCTACTACAGAAAAAAAATTGACCAAGTTTTCATATATATATATAAACATCTAACAACTTCTATATATGTGTATATACTATAGAAAATTAACCAAGTAACAACTAAAAAACATGTAAAAACGTCTATAGAAAGTTGACCAAGCACGGCGGAGGGGCACGGCGGCGGCGGCGGTGCCGGTGAGGCAGGGCAGGGGCGCAGGGGCACGGAGGCGGCGCCGGCGCCGGTGGGGCAGGGGCGCACGGGACAGGGGAGGGGTGCGGGAGCAGGGCTGGTGCTCACAGGGGGCGGCGCGTCGGGGCGGGCAGGGTCGGCGTTGGTGGCGGCGGCGGCAAGCAGCCTGACAGCGTCGGAGGCGGCGGCGACGCCAAGGTGCAGCAGGGGTGTCGGGCGGCGACAGTGACGAGGAGGATCAGGGGGCAGGGGCGTCAATGGCGGCGGCGACGACGAGCAGCCTGACGGCGTCGGTGGTGGCGGCGATGGCATGGTCGAGCAGGGGCGTCGGGCGGCGACGGCGACGAGGAGGAGCAGGCGGCGTTGGGGAGAAGAAGATGGATTTGGTCAAAATTGCTAAGTGGTTTCTTATATACATAGGGCATTGGTACCGGTTGGTGGCACCAACCGGTACCAATGCCGCCCTTTTGTACCGGTTGGTGCCACGAACCGGTACCAAAGGTCTCTTTTCAGCAGCCCAAAGGGCGGGAAACAGAGGCCTTTGGTACCGGTTGGTGGCACCAACCAGAACAAAAGGGGGGCATTGGTCCCGGTTGTTGCCATGAACCGGTACAAATGCCACCCTTTGGTACCGGGTGGTGCCACCAACCGGGACCAAAGGCCTCGTGCTGCCCGTGGCCAAAACTTTAGTCCCACCTCGCTAGTTGAGAGGGGCGCATAGTGGTTTATAAGCCCCACTGCCGCACCCCTCTCGAGCTCCTCTCCATTGCATGCTTACGGGCCTAATTGTCACTGCTATGCCTGATGGGCCTACTGGGCCTTCTGCGGGCCTGAATCCTAGCCCATGGTAGGGTTTCTAGTCGTATTTAGACCGTAGTGGCCTAGTAGGTCGCATTTTTTATTTTTCCCAGTTTTCTTCTGGTTTTTGCATTATTTTTTTTGTTTTTTGCTTTATTTTTTAGTTCTTTTTGCTTTTAGGTAATCAAAATTATAAACTTTCTGTTAGTGCCATTTGTTTTCATATTTGAATAGCTTAAATTTGAATTTTTTGAAATTTGTGTGAATCACTAGTTTTTGAATAACTTTACTATAAAAATAGATTTTTGAGTGATTCTTTTTCCTGCTATTTAATATTACTATGTTTTATCATTATATTCAAAAACAGATTTTGTTATTTTAGTTTGTAACACAAAAATTCTTTATGATCATTCTTTTTGCTATTAAAGTTTCTAACAAAAAAATTCTTTATTAAAATTATTTTTGCTTTTAAAGTTTGAACAAAAATTTTGGTTGCATAAATTTTATATAATTTTAGTTTCAACAATAGTAGGGGTTTTTAAAAGCTTTTTTTGGGTTGATTCCTTTTACTATTGGAGTTTTATAAAAGCTTTTTAGTTGATTCTTTTTGCTATTGAAGGATATTATAGTTTTGTTTTAGTTGATCATAACAGAATATTTTAATTGATTATTTTTAGGTCATTCTTTTTCTATTAGTTCATTCTTTTTGCTATTAGTTCATTATTTGAGCTAAAGTACCCTGAAATTGAAAAGCACTACAAATGAACTCTGAAATGGTTGAAAGTTGGCATGGTATCATCATTTCATCCACATAGCATGTGCTAAACATTTGAGAGGGTTACGTCAAAAACTGGATGCACTTCGTGTGCAAAATGGACAATCTCTTTCGAAGTATCAGGGTTTCGGACGGAAACTCATCTGTTACAAAGGGATTCCTTTTTTTGAACTTATTTGAACTCCAGACTTTTTGTGTGTTCAAAATGCACCATTCAAAGCCACATCATCAATTTTCAACCCTCTCTTACTTCATTTGGTATTTTTCATGCCTGTACAAATTTTTTTTGAGCTAAATGACCCTTAAATTGAAGAGCACTACAAATGAACTCTGAAAAGATTGAAAGTTTGCATGGTATCATCATTTCACCCACATAGCATGTGCTAAAAAGTTGAGAGGGTTACGACCAAAAGTGGATGCACTTTGTGTATTAAACAGACAATTTCTTTGGAAGTATCAGGTTTCGGACGAAAACTCATCTGTTACAAAGGGTTTTCATTTGTTCAAATGTAACTGCAGTGATATTCTAGATTAAAGGCATCATCATAATAGTTGTTGATTGAAAGTCTTCACTTTTTCTTCGTCTGTGTCCTTTGCTTGCAACCATGGACAATCTTCATCGTTTAACAGGGTACTTGGGTCAGCCTTGACTTTGACGGGAGGAATTTCATGAAACTTTTCATAATCTTCAGACACGTCTGTCTTGCCCTCCAATCCCACAATGTCTCTTTTTCCTGAAAGAACTATGTGGTGCTTTGGCTCATCGTATGATGTACCGCTTCCTTATCTTATCTTTTTCTTGGTTTGGTAGACATGTCCTTCACATAGATAACCTGCGCCACATCATTGGCTAGGACAAATGGCTCGCCTGTGTACCCCAGATTGTTTAGATCCACTGTTGTCATTCCGTACTGTGGGCCTACATGTACCCTGCCTCCTGACAGATTGACCCATTTGTACTTAAACAAAGGGACCTTAATTAATATCATATCCATAGTCAAATTCCCATATGTCAACTATGTAACCATAATATGTGTCCTTTCCCCTCTTGGTTACCGCATCAAAGCGAACACCACTATTTTGGTTGGTGCTCTTTTGATCTTCGACGATCGTGCAAAATGTATTCCCATTTATCTCATACCCTTTGTAAGTCAATACAGTCGAAGATAGTTCCCTCGCCAATGAGTACAGGTCATCAGAAACAGTGTTGTCACACCTGAGACGTGTTTGGAACCAACTGCCAAAACTCCTAATGTGTTCACATATAATCCAATCGACACACTAGTCCAGGTGTTTGGAGCGCAGAATGTTCTTGTGTTCATAGATATACGGGGTTACCAATGTAGAATTTTGTAGAACCGTGTAGTGTGCTTGAGACCAAGAATTCCCCAAGCATTTTCTAATCTTTCTAATCTTCAAGCGCATTGCATCCATTTTGATCTTGTGATCATCGACGACATCCGCAACATGCAACTCCAATATCATCTTCTCCTCCTCATTTTTTTTATTTTTTCCTTCAAGAAATTGTTTTCTTCTTCAACTAAATTTAACCTCTTGACAATAGGGTCAGTTGGAATTTCCGGTTCACATACCTCCTAGATAAATAAAATCTATGTCACGTTGGTCGGCATAATTGTCATAAACAATAAATGAACCAGATAGTATTAAGATAATATATACCACATTCGACTCATAGACATGACGAGGGCCGACGGGGGCGGATACCAAAACCATCGCACTATATAATAAGAAGCAATAATAAAAGTAAGAAAAATATACAAGTATCTATCTAAACATAGAAGTAAGATTTTTTTCCTTTCAGAAAGAAGATAAGAACAAGAGTCTCACCACGGTGGTGCCGGCGATGAGATCGACGACAGCGGTGAAGACGGGGACGGGACATGACGGACCGCTAAACC
Source organism: Triticum timopheevii (assembly GCA_963921465.1). NCBI lineage: Eukaryota > Viridiplantae > Streptophyta > Magnoliopsida > Poales > Poaceae > Triticum > Triticum timopheevii. The sequence goes on along the minus strand of OY997266.1, from coordinate 627,769,780 downwards.
TAGACAAATATTGAGGAAAATGGAGCTTGGAGGTCGAGCTTGGTGAGGAGAAAGCTTAAGTAGTGTGGCTCAGGCATTCCATCGAATACCTCATGTGCATAGGAGGTGAGCTAGAGCACCACAAAGCCCTCCCCTCACCGGCCAGAAAAAACAGAGCAATGTGCTCTGCTCGCCGGCGAGGGAGTATATATAGGCACATCATTGGTCCCGGTTCATGGCCTGAACTGGGACTAAAGGACACCCTTTGGTCCTGGTTCAAGCCACCAACCAGGACCAATGGTGGTGGGCCAGGAGCGAGCCCCATTGGTCCAAGTTCATACCACCTACCGGGACCAAAGGGGCCAGACGAACCGGGACCAATGCCCCCACGAGGCCCGGCAGCCCCCTGGCCTCACGAACCGAGACCAATGCCCCTGTCGGTGTCAAAACCGGCGGATCTCGGGTAGGGGGTCCCGAACTGTGCGTCTAGGCGGATGGTAACAGGAGACAAGGGACACAATGTTTTACCCAGGTTCGGGCCCTCTCGATGGAGGTAAAACCCTACGTCCTGCTTGATTAATATTGATGATATGGGTAGTACAAGAGTAGATCTACCACGAGATCAAGGAGGCTAAACCCTAGAAGCTAGCCTATGGTATGATTGTTGTAATGTATGTTGTCCTACGGACTAAAGCCCTCCGGTTTATATAGACACCGCAGAGGGCTAGGGTTACACAGAGTCGGTTACAATGGTAGGAAATCTACATATCCGTATTGCCAAGCTTGCCTTCCACGCCAAGGAAAGTAAAATCCGGACACGAGCCGGAGTCTTCAATCTTGTATCTTCGTAGTCTTGGAGTCCGGCGGATAATGATAGTCCGGCTGTCCGGACACCCCCTAGTCCAGGACTCCCTCAGTAGCCCCTGAACCAGTCTTCAATGACGATAAGTCCGGCGTGTACAATGTTCGGCATTGCAAGGCGAGCTCCTCCCTTGAATAATCCAGAGAAGATCATGAATACCAGGATAGTGTCCGGCTCTGCAAAATAAATTCCACATTCCACCGTAGAGAGAATAAAATGTACACTTAGTTCAATCTGCTGACGTATTATGCGGCGTGACATCACACCGCCACCAGGCCTTTGTTTGAACTACTATACCACCTCAGCACGTTTAGCGAAGCGGTTTCCTTGGCACGTCTTGTCGAAGCAGAGATTGTGTTCCCCTTATTCCGGGATTCTCATCAATACGTGCGTGGGTAACCCAACCGCTCCCGTCGCCATGCCTCCTCTATCGAAGGGGAATCCGAAACGGTCACGGAGACAGCCCTTGGTATTTCTTCCCCTTTATAAGAGGACCAAGGCTCGCCATTGTTCTTCAATCTCGCATCGAATCTCTTCCCCGCTCCCAGTTCCAACACCCAGAGCCTCAGATTCGAGCGCTTCGGATCCTCAATCATGTCCGGCTCCGACCTCCAGGGCCGGTGGATGCCCTCCTCCGTCACGGAGGAGGACATATTGAAGTTGCGTGAGGCCAAGTACCTGGCCTACGAGGTTTCGCACAGGTTGCCTACCCAAGGGCAGGCTGTGCCAGCCCCCGATCCCGGTGAATACGTCGTTTTCGTATCCCACCTCCGTCGGGGTTTAGGCTTCCCGACGGATCCCTTCGTGAGGGGGCTCCTGTTCTACTATGGCTGGACTTTCACGACTTGGCTCCGGAGTCCATCCTCCATATCTCCGCATTCATTATCGTCCGCGAAGCCTTCCTCCGCGTCATTCCCCACTTCGGCCTATGGCTGAAGACCTTCAAGGTGGAGCCGAAGATGATCGGGGGGCGTCAAGCGGAGTGCGGCGGGGCGACCATAAGCAAAAAGGTCGATGCCCCGTGGCCCAAGGGTTCCTTCCAAGAGGAACTTGGACTGTGGCAGCAGGAGTGGTTCTATATCACCGCTCCAAGGGGCAGCAGGCAAAAGCCGCCGCCCTTATTCCGCCCGGGACATCCACGCCAACTGGTGTCGTGGGTCAACCAAGGGCTCAATTGGGGGCCGTCCGAAGATGTGCCTTCACTGTAGGGCCGGATTCGAGATCTCCAAGCGAGGGAGATCGACCTGATCAAGGTGATGCAGGTTATGCTAATCAGGCATCTTCTGCCCTGCAAATGCCGTCCTCTCCGTCTATGGGAGTTCAACCCGGAGGGACCTCGGATTCTCCAACACTTCATGGGTGCGACACCCGTGGAGACGTACAAGTTGTTCTTCGGACCGCAGGTGGCGTGTCCGGATTTAGCCGAGGATGCAGGCCTAAGCCGCGATCGCCCGGATACTCAGGTAAGTAGCTCAGAGTCCGGACATTCTGTTTATGTGCCTTTCTAGAGTTCGCCTCCTGACCCTTTGTTCTTTACAGGAATGGGCGGCGCGATCAAGGCTGATAAGGTGTCCGGCCCCCCTCCCAGAGACCGCACTGGAGCCCGTGCTGGTCAGAATGTTGGAGGTTGCGCCCACAGAAGGGGGCGACGGGGAAAATAGAGGAGCTAATATTTCGCCCAAAGGGGCGACTGAAGAGGGGGGAACCAAGAACCCCTCCCTTCAGGGGGAGAAGAGGACCGCCTCCGAAGATCCGGAGGCCAAAGCCCCTAAGCGTGGGAAGAGATCTTCCCCGGGGGGTCCGGCGCCCGGAAAGAATCCGGACGCACAATCATCATCAAAGGATCGGCCCTCCAGCGAGCCGTGAGTATGAAAGAGGGAGTTAATTAGTAAGGAAATACCTTCATTTGTGCTTCTGTAGATAACCGAAATATTTATATTGCAGTTCGGATCTGCAGCCTTCTTAGATGAGTTCATCTTCGGGGGACCTTCTTCCGGAGATGATGGAGAGCGATACGCCTCCGTCCGCAGCGCCGCCAGATGAGGCAGGCGAACCCGAAGTGTCATCACGGAGGGTATCCCCGAGTCCGGAGGGGCCAGAGAGTTCGGCACCTACTAGTGTCCGGCCGGGAGAACTGAAGAATCTGCTTGAGAGGGCGTCCATTTCAGAAGATCACCGTGCGTTAATGCGTATGGTGATTGGAAGGATTTCGTGCGCTGAGAGCGAATTGCGTAATGCCGCCATGAGTTTGCTGGCGGGATTTGAGGTATGCGAGAATGACGCACCCCTTTGTCTTTTAACAGTTTTGCATATAAAAAATGCGCCCTGTATAGATAGTAGCCCCTGAGACTCAGTAGGTTATTGGAAACGACAGCGTACCGAGGATTGAAATCTAAAGGAATGAATTCCGTCGTTCCTATGCAGGTGGCGGATAGTCCGGGGGCTAGCCGGACTAGTGAGTTTGCCGAGTTAAGTCGGCAATTTGACTTGGCAGATGCGGACATCGCACTTGTCAACAGGCGACTTGACGAGTCGAAGGTAAAAGAGTTCTCCGCAGTCGCTTTATTAAGGGGGTCGAAGCCCTCCTCTGATAAATTATATGCTGTTTGTACAGACGGTGCTGCTGCTGTGGAGGGCCTTTGGGCCGAACTTGCTCGAGCTAAGGAGCAAGCCCGAAGGAGTGAAGCGGCTGCCTCGAGGGCGGCCGAGGAGTTGAAAGCCGAAAAGGCTGCGCACTGCCTAAGCAGGGCCGAGGTGGCCGAATTGGCCATGAAAGTAAAGGATGCTGCCGACCGCAATGAGGCTCTTGAAAAGGAGCGCTTATCGGAGCGGGAAGACCAGAAGAAGGCCACCGCCGAAGCCAAGGATGCCCGCTCTGCAATGCGGGCTATGAAGGAGGAACTGCGCCAGGCCGGAGAGATCGTGGCTGGCAAGCCTTTTCTGCTGCGTCGCTGGTTTATGGATGGAAAGTATGCTCAATTTGAGCGGCTGTGGAGTCCGGAGGATCCGTATATCGACTTAGCTGCAAGTGCGGCCGATGCCATTAAGCACTTCCGGAGCCAGAAGGATCACGAGACGGAAGAGCTGTATTGGTCTCAATTCCATAGTCCGGATCGCCCACTTCCATTGACAGACCGGTTGGCCGAATGGGCCGAGCTAAATAGATTGTCCGGACTTGCCATGACTGACATCGTGGCCCATGTCTGGCCAGAGAGGTCCAACGCGACGAGCTACTTTGGCTTACTACAGCAATTCCTTGGAGCGGTGCCGCATATAAAGGAGATGAAGCGGTCGGCCTGCATAGAGGGCGCGCGGATGGCTCTTGCCCGTGTGAAGGCGCATTGTTGAGGGATGGACGCCACCGCTGTTGCTGCCCAGGGTTCGGATGAAGACCGGCTCCCTGCCGAGCACTATTTCGGGGAAGTTATGCGTGGCGCTCGTGTAATAGAGTCGCAGTGCTCGAAGAATGTAGCATTCAGATGAACGCATTAGCTTGTAAATCGATGATTATGTTATAACTGCTTTTTATACTTGTGCGTCCAAGTAGTAAAACTTCTCCTGTGCGGCCGTTTACGTATACTTGTGTATAACTTGAAAGATGGCAGTCTTCGGCTTCAGCCCCCATGCACAAGGTGCTGGGGTGTTCGCAAAAATAGCGCGGTTTCACACTTAATCCGACGTCTCGGTCCTGTTATAAGGAGGTGGTAGCGTAGCGAACGAGGCAATCCGGACTATAATGCTTTATCACTTTCACTTAGCCCATGGAGCTCGAGGGTGGGGCTACGATATAGCCCCTGGTGGCATCGCCCTTCTCCGAAGTCGGAGCGCGTGTGCCTGACCGGGAAACGGCCCTTCGTCAAAGCGGGGAATTCTAAACATTCTGATACGGAACGTAAGGCAGCAAAACATAGGAGCCGGGCAAACCCAACATTTTACCAAAGACATGATTCGGAACTGATGCATATAATGCCTAACTCGAGACGCCGAACACTCCCTAAGGTGTTCGGTCTTTATAATAATGGGCATAACGATGCTCTAAGCCCCTAGTGTCCAGGTACGGGCATGGTCTTCTGACGCGGCCGATGCCAAAGCGTCAGGCTCCGCTTTGGCTATAGGAAGAAACCAAGGGAGAATAACAACAAGAGACAGTAAAAAAGGTTTACGCAGGGTCTTAATCTGAAAAGAATCCTCACAACGGGTCCCTACTGCACGTCTGCGCCTGTTTCTCCGTTGTGCCGTTATCCTGGACGGGTATGCACGTTGTTCATCTGTAAAAAGAGAGGAACGTTTAGTTTTAAAAACAATTCGTGCGAAAAATATTAGAAATATAAATAATTAAAGCGGGGTTTGTATGAACCCGCGGTTATTTGTGCGCGCAGCCCCCTGTGAAGGGGTATGCGGCTAGGGAGCCCCTAGCCTACTGACGCCGGATTCGTCTATCCAAGTCCGGGGTCTTTAAGTGACCCTCGCACTAAAATTACGCCACGCGGTCCGGGCATCTTGAGTGTAAGAGACGCGTAATGTGGTATGGCGTTGAAGCGGACAAAAGCCTTTCGTCCCAAGGGCGCTTGATATTCACGTTCAAATGGGACGATGTGAAAAATTAATTTTTCGCGTCGAGAATTGTTCGGCGATCCGAACACGACTTCTAGTAATATGGAGCCTGTGCACTTGGCGTAATGGCCTGGCGTCACTCCTTTGAAGGAAGTGCGGCTGTGTCGAATTTTGGTAGGGTCTATCCCCATCCTACGCATTGTGTTTGAATATAGCAGGTTTAAGTCACTTCCTCCGTCCATTAGGACGTTAGTAAATTGCAATCCGTCTATTATGGGATTCAATATCAGGGGAGTCCGTCCCGCATTTCGAACGCTTCTGGAATAGTCCAGGTGGTCGAAAGTGATTGGTTTTGATATCCAATCTCTACGGTCTGCTGGGTTGGACCACGCGAAGCTCTTTTTAGGAAGTGCCGCACTATTTTTCCGTATTATCACATGAAGTGAGTTTACTGCTTTGACCCCTTGTGGGAAAGTCTTTTGTTTTCCGGTGCTCTGCTGGTGGGGTTTATCTTCTTTGCTTGACGCGTCGAGCCCCTTGTGTTCGGCATTTAGTCGGCCGGACTGTTTAAAAACCCAACAATCCCTGTGGGTGTGATTTGCAGGCCTTCCGGGGGTACTGTGGATTTGACATATCCGACCCAAAATTTTGTTTAAGTTGGACAATTCGTCACTGTCATCCTTAAGAGGCTGTGTTCTATTATTGGGCTGCGAGCTTTTGAATCCGGCGTTGACTGCCGTGCTCTTTGGGCTTTTCTCTTTATTCCGGCGCTGCTCCTTTCTGCGCCGTGATTTTCCATTTCCATCTCTTATCTCTGATGTACTTGGGTCGCCGGTGCTGCATCGTGCTAACCAGCTATCCTCGCCCGCACAGAAGCGGGTCATGAGGCTTGTTAGTGCGGACATTGTCCTCGGTTTCTCTTGACCAAGGTGCCTGGCGAGCCATTCGTCTCGGACATTGTGCTTGAAAGCTGCTAAGGCTTCGGCGTCCGGACAGTCGACTATTTGGTTCTTTTTTGTAGGGAACCTGTTCCAGAATTTCCGCGCTGACTCTCCGGGCTGTTGAGTTATATGACTTAGATCATCTGCATCCGGAGGACGGACATAAGTCCCTTGAAAATTTGCTCTAAACGCGTCCTCGAGCTCCTCCCAACTTCCAACAGTATTTTCTGGGAGGCTTTTAAGCCAATGACGGGCTGGCCCTTTGAGCTTGAGGGGTAGGTATTTTATGGCGTGGAGATCATCTCCTCTGGCCATATGTATATGTAGTATATAATCTTCTATCCAGACTCCAGGGTCTGTTGTTCCATCGTAGGCCTCTATGTTTATGGGTTTAAATCCTGCTGGGAATTCATGGTCCAGCACCTTGTCAGTGAAACATAGTGGGTGTGCGGCGCCCCGGTATTTGTGTGTGCCGCTATCATCGGACACTTGACGTGTTACCTTGCTTCCTGGGGCCTTCTCCTTTGGCCCGTAGATGGATCTGGCTGGGCCATCTATCCTTCCAAGTTCGTTGGTTGGTTTGTGTGTGCGCCGCTGTTAGTATTTGTCCTATCATCTGGCCGTCTATCCAGCCAGGCAGCCCCTTTATTTTTGGACGGTGAGGGCTCTATGGCCTCTCCGTCGAATTCTGGTAGCAGCTTGCGCTTCGGGTAGCTCTTTGATTGGTGGCCATTGCCGTACTTATCTGCGGTTTTGAGCACTTTGCTCCATCTCATTCTGAGTGTGTCTTCTGCTGTTCTGAGCCTCCGTTTTTCCTTCTTCAGGCTTTTTGCAGTACTGACGAGTCTTTTCCGAAGGTTCTTGCTCTCCGGCGGTGTGTCCGGCGTGAGGTCGTCCGGACTGTTGTTTTCACCTGGCCTGGACTGATTATCTGACTCGTCATGGTCGGACGGTTGCTTATCTGCATGTTCATCGTCCGTTTGTGAGCCCTGCCGTATTGCGGGCTCTTTGAGAGCGTTGTTGTCGAGGCGGGACTTAGGACGGCGCCTGCGCCGCCGTTTTGGTCGTTTATTGGCGTGGTCATCTTCTGCCGCGGCCCGTTGATCCTCGTTATCGCTCTCCTTTGGGGTGTCTACCATATATATGTCATGTGACGAGGTAGTCCTTCTGTGCCTTATAGGCTCTGTTTCTTGTTCGTCTCCAGCATTGTCGTCTATTCCGTCAATGTCTTTGGAGTCAAGGTCTAGCATGTCGGTTAGATCGTCGACAGTGGCTACAAAGTGGGTGGTGGGTGGGCTCTGAATTTCTTCGTCGTTCGTTCCCCAACCGTCCTGGCCATAGTCCGGCCAAGACTCTCCTGATAACGAGAGATGCTTTAGTGAATTCAAGATATCGCCGAAAGGCGAGCATTGGAAGATGTCCGCGGCGGTGAATTCCATAACCGGCGCCCAATCCGGATCGATTGGCAGGGGCGTGGGAGGTTCGGAGTCCGGCAAGGAGTCCGGCGCCTCGGAGTCACGAGTTTCGCGGGGGACAAGATGTCACACCCTAGCTAGTTATGCACTAGAGTGTTGCATCATGTCTATTTTTTTCATCAGAAACTTGAAATGGGGATGACAGAACCCCCAGCCCCCTCTGAAACCAACTAGGGTTTACTAAAAACTTTTTCAATGAACCTAAAATGCCCTTCTAAAATGTCCATCATTTCTGTCTTGGTTCAGAACCTCTGCCAAAAGTGATGCACAATTTCCTAGGTCATCTTAGGGTCTTTGAATTAAATCATAAATATTTGAATTGGGCACTTAAAATTATTTAAAATATTTCAAGTGCTCAAATATTTCCAAACTAAAATGTTTCATGTTGGAAATAATCCAACTATGGACCAGGAGCAGTTTGGTGATTTTAGGAGTTACCTAAGTATTTTTAATAATTCAACAAAGTTGCAGAAAAATAGAAAAAGAAAATAACAGGAAAACTTACCTGGCGCCCAGCACCCGGCCCACCTGCCGGCCCAGCCCAGCGCCGCGCCAGCGAGCTGCTTGCCGGCCAGGCAGGCAGGCAGGTGCTCGACGGCAGCACCGCAGCACGCCACGCAGCTGCACGCCGCCCTGCTTCCTCCTCTCGCCGCCTAGCCGGCCTGGATGAGCTCCACGTCGAGCCATGAACCCCCAGGACACCTCCATTCCTCCCCAACTCCTCTCTCTCGCTCTCCCTAGCCATGGTCGACGCCATTGCCGCCAACCCCTCGCCGTAGGCGTGCTCTCCGTCATTGCCACGCCGTGCCACCGTGTCCAGAGGCTCCGCCACCCTCCTCTCCTTCGAGCTAGCCGAGCCCCGAGCGCTCGCGTGCCCCGAAGCCGCCGCATCGACCTCGACCGAACCGCCGTCGCCAGAGATCCCCTTCGCCGTCGCCGCCGCACCAGCCCGTCCCCGACGGCGCCGTCCGTTCCATCAAGACCGCAGTGAGCTGGGCTAACTTCCCCTCCTTCTCTTTCTTGCTCTCGTGCACCACAGCGAGCACACGGAGCTCACCCGCACTCGCCGCCGCGGACCACGTCGCCGACGTGCCTCCGGCTAACCACCGGCCACCTCACCTTGTCCATCGCACTAACCACGCCGCGCTAAGGCTAACCGTGCACTCCCCGCACCTCACCGCACATCCTAGCCCGAGTTCGCTTCCACCCGAACTCCGGCGGCTGCCAAAGTCGTCGCCGGCACCAACTCCGGCCACCCCGACCCCAACTGACTCCGCCAAGAGCCGCGGCTCGTCCTCAGCTCCATCCCGAAGCCCTCCGCGACCCTTTTGGTGGCCGAAACGGCCAAAACCACTTTCCGCCGCCGCGTCGGGCTCGCCGGCGGCTAAACGCCGGCGCAGCTGACCTGTTTTGACCACGGGTGGGCCCTGGTTGACTCCGTTGAGTCGCTGACAGGTGGGGCCCAGCCCTGTTAACTAACCTAGTTTAGTTTTAATTCAATTTTAACTAAACTAATGACCCTGACACCCTGGACCCACTGTCACGTTTGACCTGGACGTCTCCGTTGACCCTGACGTCATTCTGACGCATGGCTGACGCAATAAATTAATTTCTGGATTTATTCTAATATAGGAAATTCCAGAATATAGTTTAAAACTTCAAAAATTCATAACTTTTAATCTGTAACTCCAAATCAGACAAGTTATATATGAAAAATGATCAGAAAAATCCAATCTATCCATCTGTACTGTTTCCATGCATGATTAAACAAGTTAACTTGATGTTTAATGCAGAACAAGATAAAACACTTTAAAGGGCCATGTATGAGTTTGAAATTTGAATCTTTGGTTCAAATTGGTTCAAACCCTTCTGGTCTTAGTTGCATTAGCTCAACACACTCATATTGCCATGTTTCATGCATGCATCATATTGTCGCACATTGTTTGATGATGGTTGTGTATCGGTGTTCTTTGCGGCAGGTTCTGCCTCCGAGGAGTACCGTGATTACCCTAGCGAAGAACCGTATCAGTGCATCGACCCATCAGGCAAGCAACCAACCGTTTGATCATATCGATACAATCCCATGTTCTCGCTCTTGCTCTCTTTTACTGCATTAAGACAACGCGTTTCAAACTGCTGTGTGCTTCGGTAGTTGAACCCATTTCCTCTGCATGACCTGTCATTGCCACAGTAACTAGATGAAACCCACTAGCATGTGTAGGAGTTGTTTGAGCCATATGTATGTGTTGTTCCTACCTTGCTATGCCTGCTATGCTTAGAGTCGTGTCAGGTCTGGTTCATCTGGGCGATGGGCTAGAGCGAAATGATCATATCAGTTGAGAGTGGTGTGTTGAACACGATTTGGTAAAGGTATCGATGAGAGGCCATGTAGGAGTACATGGTGGGTTGTTTCATTGAGGCCGTCCTTAAGCACTGAGATCTGTATGTGTGATTTAAGTTTCAGCTACTACCATGCATTGGGCCCGAAACCAATGGACCCTCCCGGCTTCTTATTCACCCTAGTCTTCTGTCCAGGAGTTGCAAGTAGTTTCTGGTGTTTGTAGCCTACTGGAGGCCGTGAACAGCGCTGACCGTAGGGGTGGGCTGTGATGCGGTAGGTACGTGGCCGGGTGTACCGGATGCCCGTTTGGTATCTCGGGAACCCTGTTCACATCGTTTGGGGCCGTGAGCGAAACTTCGGCCGGATCTCCTCATGGATGGAACCCAAATAGGCGATAAACCTGGACTAGAGACTTAGGTGTCTAGGTAGGTCGTGGCCGACACCCACGTTGGGCTTCCGCTTGAAGGTTGCCGAGTACATGTCGTGTAAACGGCGGTAAGTGGTGAGAGCGTGTATGAAGAAGTACACCCCTGCAGGGTTAACCTAATCTATTCGAATAGCCGCGTCCGCGGTAAAGGACTACTTGGTTGCTTATACAGTTCATAGACAAGTAAATGGAAACTACTAAAAGCCTCAAGATAAGCGTGAGTGCCGAGGATGGCTCTTCCGTAGGAAGACGGAGGTGGATCCTCGGTAGTGTATTGAGTGGTGAGTAGTGGACTCGTGTGCGCAAAACCATTTCAAGTTGGAGTCTCGTAGGATAGCTTAGCCAAGAGTCAAAGCTGGCTTGCTGCAATAACTCCACCAACCCTTCTTGATAACGTGCATGTATGTAGGATCTGATGTAAGTCTTGCTGAGTACCTTTGTACTCATGTTGCTATAATTTACATTTTTACAGAAGACGCTGCAACCCCTTCTGATGGGTTCTTCGTAGACGCTGACATCAATGAATAGGCTAAGGCCCAGGTGGTGATCCTGAGCTTGTGAAGGACCACGTAGTATAGCTAGGCTTTCCAAGCCTCTTTTATTTTACTAGTTGTCTGTACTCAGACAAGTTACTTCCGCTGCTGGTTTGTATGACAGTATGACTTGAATGCTGGGTCGTGTGACCCGTACTTGTGTGTATGCTATGTATGGCTCTCTGAGCCTTTAAATAAAGTACTTGTGTCATAGAGTCATGTTGTGATGCCTTGTTGTATTTGCACATATCGAGCATATTGTGTGTATGATTGAAATGCTTGGTATGTGTGGGATCTGACTATCTAGTTGTTTATCTTTAGTAGCCTCTCTTACCGGGAAATGTCTCCTAGTGATTCCACTAAGCCATGGTAGCTTGCTACTGCTCCGGAACACTTGGCTGGCCGGCATGTGTCCTTCTTCGTTCCTGTGTCTATCCCTTCGGGGAAATGTCACGCACTGAGTACCGGAGTCCTGTTAGCCCGCTACAGCCCGGTTTACCGGAGTCCTGCTAGCCCAGTGCTACAGCCCGGAACTTACTTGCTGATGACCGACACGTTCGATGCTGGGTCATGGATGCCTGTCCCTGTAAGTCTGTGCCACTTTGGGTTTACAACTAGCCATGTCAGCCCGGGCTCCTTTCCATATGGATGCTAGCGACACTATCATATACGTGTGCCAAAAGGCGCAAACGGTCCTGGGCAAAGGTAAGGCGACACCTGTGGGGATACCGTGCGTGAGGCCGCAAAGTGATATGAGGTGTTACAGGCTAGATCGATGTGACATTGAGTCGGGGTCCTGACAGCGTTGGCATCAGAGCCGGACTGCCTGTAGGTTCTCCAAGCCAAACTGGTCGATGTTGGGTCTAGAAATTCTTTAGTTATATATAAGGGAATTGATTGTGGGATGGTACGTAAGGCTCTTTTTACTTCTTTACCTCATGGCATTCTGATCTGAGTCAGTCCATTCTTCCATCGGGGGTTAAGGAATTAGGATCTCTTCTCTCTATCAGGTTCACGTGTTACTAATCAGTAGTACCTTATAGGTTTGATGGATACAAGCCTAGTTCAGTTTTACTACCACATTATGTTGCTAAGATGGACCTGGAATTTTGATACGATGTTGTTGAGTGTGTATAAAATCCTTGTCAAATGTCTCAAAATCCCTTTTGAGCATTTACAGCTATTATGCTGTCGAAATTTTGCTAGAAACTCTAATGCCTTTGCATTATGGTTGTGCTTTCAGATGGCCACTCGCGACCAAAATCAAGTGGTTCGCCTGACTCGATGCCTAGATGTACCCGGCCATACTGCTATGTTGGTCAGGGTAATGACTGAGGCTGGATACCGTTGGTATCCTGAGTACACGGTCGAAGAGCAATTTCGAGACTTTAATCAAAGCCAGTATCTTTGCACTGTCAGGATATTTCCATCTTATCCTGGTTCTACCGAGGCTCTTCACTGTTCCTATGGACTCGGGGTTACTGTTGAGATGGCTGTGCAGGATGCCGCCTACTCTATGATGACCATCATGCGAGTCAGGACTGGCCAATTTCGGGACTCTGATTTCCGGTATATGCCATCATCACTTCCGGGAGCACAAGGGTATCTCCAGGCTATCTATGCTGACCCCACTCAGGAGGATTCATGGACTCGCACCACTGCTGAGTTGCTCGAGGATAAGGACCGTGAAAACCGGGCCTTGAGGCTAGAGCTTTTCAATACCCGTGCTGACCATTGGGCCACGTTGACTCGGTTTGCACCGGCTGTGCAAGCTGGATATTCGGATATGCGTGATCTCTATCCTGTGAGATCTGCTCTGCCAGACGTGATGGGTTGGCGTGATGTAGGAGGCATCACCCCGCCTCATGGTCCCCGCAGGCCACCGTTTGTTGGTCCAAGACCTCACCCTAGCCCTTTTGGTCCACAAGCTCCGCGAGATCGTCTGTTTCCGGATGCTCACGTTGAACTTCCAGGCTATGGAGGTGACTTCTATGAGGACTACTACGGAGACGTCTGAGTTAGTAGTAGTTCCACTAGTACGGTAACAGTTGTATTTCCGCTGTCCTGCGTGATTTGTGGAATATGACTTAGTGTGTATCAATTCCGGAGGTGTATGAAAAATAATGTATAGGAGCTTGGAATGCCTCCGATGAGATGTAATCTCCCTTTCACCGTAGTAGTACTTTGTTTGGTCTTGTACTAAACCTTGTATGGTGTGTATGACGATGGAATAAAGAAGTAGTTTCTGTATCTACCATGTCATACAGATGATCATCTTGCATTCTGAGTTGTCCATTACATTCTACATTCTATGTGGGAATCTTAGCATTTTGGACTTAACCATTGTCTTGTTTTCCTAGGATGGTTAACACGCGCAAAAACCCTGCTCCCCAAGAGCAGGCCGAAGGCAGTGAAGTCAGGAATGCAAACCTACCTCACCCTCCTTCCCTAGCCGAAGTTATGCTGGAAGCCGAGAGAAACAAGCGGGAGACCAACCATTTGTTGGAGCGCATCGAACAGAACACAGCACACCATCAGAGGAATAACTTGGTGTCACTCAGTGATTTCATCAAGTTACACCCGCCTACCTTCCACCACTCCGTCGAGCCTCTCGACGCCGATGACTGGCTTTGCAGCATTACTCACAAACTGCGTTCTGCACTTGTAGCTGAGGCTGATAAGGTCACCTTTGCTGCATATCATCTTGAAGGCCCCGCCAGTCTCTGGTGGGAGAATTATGAAGCTATGCGCCCAGCGGGCCACGTCACTACTTGGGCTGAATTCAGCGAGGCTTTCCGTGAACATCACATTCCGGAGGGTCTCATGGATCGTAAACGTGAGGAGTTCTGTAGCTTCACTCAAGGTCGACTCTCTGTTGACGCTTACAGCAGGGAGTTCGGTAACCTTGCACGTTATGCAACTGAGGAAGTTTCTACCGATGCCAAGAAGCAGGCAAGGTTCCGTAAGGGACTTAGTCCTGATCTCCGTCGTGACCTCCGTCTGCATGAGTGCACCTCTTTTCAGAAGCTTGTGAATAAAGCCATCAGTGCTGAGACGGGACAGACTGATTTCGATGCATCACGCAAGCATGGCCGTGATTTGGGTTCTTCATCCGGTGCTGGACCCCAGAAGCGCCGTGTATGGGTGCCTAACACTGCCCTGCCACCCAGATATACACCGAGGCCATCCTTCCAGGCGCCTCGCCCAGCTCAGCAATATGCACCAGCCAAGCCCTATGGTGGTCCAACCAACAATGCTCCTCCACGCACCAGTTCCGTGACTTGTTTCAAGTGTGGGGAATCATGCCACTATATGCGCGAGTGACCCCAAACCAACCCCAACCAGACAGCAAAAACTGTTGGCCATGGCAAGCCGACAGGGAAAGTGTTCTACGCCAAGACGGCCACCACTGCACGTGGCCATGTTAATTGTGTCTCTGCGGAAGAAGCTCAAGAGGATCCCAACGTCGTTCTCGGTACGCTCCTTGTTAATTGCCATCCGGCATCTGTTCTTTTCGATACTGGAGCATCTCATTCATTCATATCCGAAAACTATGCTCGCTTACATAACACCGCCTTCTGTGACATGCCTTCTACCATGGAAATTTCCACTCCTGGTTCTAGATGGCAAACTTCTAGAGTAAGCCATGGAAATGAAATCCAAGTCGACAGACTTGTTTTCCTTGCATCTTTGATAGCTCTCAAATCTTCAGATATTAATATCATCTTGGGTATGGACTGGATGTCAGCCCATCATGCCAAAATTGATTGCTTCTCTAGGACTGTTCAACTCACCCATCCTTCGGGGAAGATAGTCAATGTCTTGACCCGAATAGCCAAGCAACAGTTATATTCTCTTAACGCCAGCCCTTTGCCAGACCTTGAGGACGTTCCGGTAGTCCGTGACTTTCCGGATGTCTTCCCAGAGGAATTGACAGGTGTTCCATCCGACAGGGATGTTGAGTTCGTAATAGACCTCATTCCAGGAACCGTCCCGATTGCTAGAAGACCCTATAAGATGGCACCACTAGAACTAGCCGAGCTTAAGAAACAACTCGATGAGTCCTTGAAAAAGGGTTTCATCCGACCTAGTTCATCTCCTTGGGCTTGCCCCGTCCTCTTCGTCAAGAAGAAGGATGGTACGGACCGGATGGTTGTAGATTATCGACCGGTTAACTTGGTCACAATTAAGAACAAGTATCCGCTCCCCAGGATCAACGACCTGTATGATCAGCTCGCTGGATCCTCAGTCTTCTCTAAAATGGATTTGAGGTTGGGCTACCATCAAATCAAAATCAGGAACGGGGACATTCCGAAAACGGCCTTTGTCACTCGTTATGGCCAATACGAGTACACCGTCATGTCCTTCGGTTTAACCAACGCTCCAGCCACCTTTTCTCGGTTAATGAACTCAATCTTCATGGAGTATTTGGATAAATTCGTCGTGGTTTACCTCGATGATATACTCATCTACTCCAAGAACGAGGAAGAACATGCCGAACATCTAAGGCTAGTGTTGAAGAAACTTCGAGAGCATCGCCTTTATGCCAAATTTTCTAAATGTGAATTTTGGTTGTCAGAAGTGACCTATCTGGGTCATGTAATATCTGGTAAAGGTATTGCTGTTAATCCTGAGCGAGTTCAAGCCGTCCTTAATTGGACTCCACCTGAATCGGTCAAGCAAGTTCGGAGTTTCCTTGGCCTAGCGAGCTATTGTCGTCGCTTTGTCGAGAACTTCTCCAAGGTTGCCAAACCTCTAACCGAACTCCTCAAGAAAGATAAAAAGTTCGAGTGGACTCCACAATGTGAGCACAGCTTTCAGGAACTGAAAAGACGCCTGACATCTGCTCCCGTACTGGTACCGCCAGATTTCTCTAAAGACTTTGTTATCTACTGCGACGCCTCGCGACAAGGACTAGGCTGGATTCTCATGCAAGATCGATACGTAATTGCTTACGCTTCACGGCAATTGCACCCACATGAGGAGAATTATCCTACTCACGATCTAGAGCTTGCAGCTGTAGTCTATGCACTTAAAACCTGGCGACATTACCTCCTCGGTAATCGTTGCGAGATTTACACTGATCACCAAAGTCTGAAGTACATATTCACCCAACCGGATTTGAATCTCAGGCAAAGACGTTGGGTTGAGTTGATCACAGATTTCGACTTAGGAATAACTTACACCCCAGGGAAAGCCAATGTCATGGCTGATGCGCTAAGTCGTAAATCTTATTGCAATAATTTGATGTTGCAACAAAGTCAACCACTTCTCCATGAGGAATTTCGGAAACTTAACCTTCACATCGTTCCTCAAGGATTCCTTTCCACCTTGGTGGCGAAACCTACCCTTACGGATCAGATCATCAAAGCACAGAAAGTAGATCCGGGAATTTCCCGCATCAAGAGAAACATCCAGAAAGGAGTTGCGAATTGTTTCTCCATTGATGATCAAGGGGTCGTATACTTCGGGAATCGGCTAGTGGTTCCCAAGGTGCGAAACCTGAGGCGATTGATCCTTAAGGTAGCTCATGAATCTCCTCTCACTATTCATCCCGGTAGCACTAAGATGTATCAGGATCTACGCCAGAGGTTCTGGTGGACTAGGATGAAGAGAGAAATTGCTCAGTATATTGCTAATTGCGACGTCTGCCGTCGTGTAAAAGCAGAGCATCAACGGCCTGCTGGTACCCTTCAACCCCTAGCTATTCCTGAATGGAAATGGGATAAAATTGGTATGGACTTCATCACCGGTTTTCCCAGGACCAAGAGAGGGAATAATGCTATCTTCGTCGTTGTCGATCGTCTTTCCAAAGTAGCCCATTTCCTACCTGTTCGTGAGAGTATAACTGCTAGTCAGTTAGCAGACTTGTACATCTCCCGAATAGTGTCCCTCCATGGTGTTCCGTTGGAAATTAACTCGGATCGAGGAAGTCTTTTCACCTCTCGCTTTTGGGAAAGTTTCCAAAACGCTATGGGAACCCGCCTTTCCTTTAGCACCGCCTTTCACCCTCAATCAAGTGGTCAAGTAGAACGCGTCAACCAGATTCTAGAAGACATGCTTCGAGCTTCTGTTATCTCATTCGGAATGGATTGGGAGAAATGCCTTCCATTTGCCGAATTCGCTTATAACAACAGCTATCAGTCTAGCTTGGGTAAAGCCCCTTTTGAAGTTCTCTATGGACGACGGTGTCGAACACCCCTTAATTGGTCAGAAACCGGGGAAAGACAATTCTTTGGCCCGGATATGATCCAGGAAGCAGAAGAGCAAGTTCGCATCGTTCGTGAAAAGCTGAAAACAGCCCAATCTCGTCAAAAGAGTCAATATGACCGAAAACATAAGGCTATGACTTTCGAGGTTGACGAGAAGGCTTACCTTCGGGTTACTCCTCTGAAGAGAACCCATCGTTTCGGTATCAAAGGCAAATTGGCTCCTCGTTACATTGGACCTTTTCGCATTCTCGCTAAACGAGGAGAAGTTGCCTACCAATTGGAACTACCTCCGCATCTCTCTAGAGTCCACAATGTCTTCCACGTTTCTCAACTCAGGCGTTGCTTCTCGGATCCTATCCGTGGAGTGGACCACGAAACGCTTGATCTCCAAGATAATCTCACGTATCGAGAGTACCCCGTTCGTATTCTCGATCAGGCCGAGCGTATCACTCGACGTCATAATATCAAGTTTATCAAGGTTCAATGGTCGCACCATTCTGAGAAGGAAGCAACCTGGGAAAGGGAGGATCGTCTTCGACTTGAATATCCCGCCTTCTTCCCGGAGGAACCCAAATCTCGGGACGAGATTCTTTTGAGTGGGGGTGAGTTGTCACACCCTAGCTAGTTATGCATTAGAGTGTTGCATCATGTCTATTTTTTTTCATCAGAAACTTGAAATGGGGATGACAGAACCCCCAGCCCCCTCTGAAACCAACTAGGGTTTACTAAAAACTTTTTCAATGAACCTGAAATGCCCTTCT
This sequence comes from Triticum timopheevii, assembly GCA_963921465.1. Taxonomy (NCBI): domain Eukaryota; kingdom Viridiplantae; phylum Streptophyta; class Magnoliopsida; order Poales; family Poaceae; genus Triticum; species Triticum timopheevii. The sequence continues at coordinate 627,751,695 of OY997266.1, read as the reverse complement.
AAAATGTCCATCATTTCTGTCTTGGTTCAGAACCTCTGCCAAAAGTGATGCACAATTTCCTAGGTCATCCTAGGGTCTTTGAATTAAATCATAAATATTTGAATTGGGCACTTAAAATTATATAAAATATTTCAAGTGCTCAAATATTTCCAAACTAAAATGTTTCATGTTGGAAATAATCCAACTATGGACCAGGAGCAGTCTGGTGATTTTAGGAGTTACCTAAGTATTTTTAATAATTCAACAAAGTTGCAGAAAAATAGAAAAAAGAAAATAACAGGAAAACTTACCTGGCGCCCCGCACCCGGCCCACCTGCCGGCCCAGCCCAGCGCCGCGCCAGCGAGCTGCTTGCCGGCCAGGCAGGCAGGCAGGTGCTCGACGGCAGCACCGCAGCACGCCACGCAGCTGCACGCCGCCCTGCTTCCTCCTCTCGCCGCCTAGCCGGCCTGGATGAGCTCCACGTCGAGCCGTGAACCCCCAGGACACCTCCATTCCTCCCCAACTCCTCTCTCTCGCTCTCCCTAGCCATGGCCGACGCCATCGCCACCACCCCCTCGCCGTAGGCGTGCTCTCCGTCATCGCCACGCCGTGCCACCGTGTCCAGAGGCTCCGCCACCCTCCTCTCCTTCGAGCTAGCCGAGCCCCGAGCACTCGCGTGCCGCGAAGCCGCCGCATCGACCTCGACCGAACCGCCGTCGCCGGAGATCCAGTTCGCCGTCGCCGCCGCACCAGCCCGTCCCCGACCGCGCCGTCCGTTCCATCAAGACAGCAGTGAGCTGGGATAACTTCCCCTCCTTCTCTTTCTTGCTCTCGTGCACCACAGCGAGCACACGGAGCTCACCCGCACTCGCCGCCGCGGACCACGTCGCCGACGTGCCTCCGGCTAACCACCGGCCACCTCACCTTGTCCATCGCACTAACCACGCCGCGCTAAGGCTAACCGTGCACTCCCCGCACCTCACCGCACATCCTAGCCCGAGTTCGCTTCCACCCGAACTCCAGCGGCCGCCAAAGTCGTCGCCGGCGCCAACTCCGGCCACCCCGACCCCAACTGACTCCGCCAAGAGCCACGGCTCGTCCTCAGCTCCATCCCGAAGCCCTCCGCGACCCTTTTGGTGGCCGGAACGGCCAAAACCACTTTCCGCCGCTGCGTCGGGCTCGCCGGCGGCTAAACGCCGGCGCAGCTGACCTGTTTTGACCACGGGTAGGCCCTGGTTGACTCCGTTGAGTCGCTGATAGGTGGGGCCCGGCCCTGTTAACTAACCTAGTTTAGTTTTAATTAAATTTTAACTAAACTAATGACCCTGACACCCTGGACCCACTGTCAGGTTTGACCTGGACGTCTCCGTTGACCCTGACGTCATTCTAACGCATGGCTGACGCAATAAATTAATTTCTGGATTTATTCTACTATAGGAAATTCCAGAATATAGTTTAAAACTTCAAAAATTCATAACTTTTAATCTGTAACTCCAAATCAGACAAGCTATATATGAAAAATGATAAGAAAAATCCAATCTATCCATCTGTATTGTTTCCATGCATGATTAAACAAGTTAACTTGATGTTTAATGCAGAACAAGATAAAACACTTTAAAGGGCCATGTATGAGTTTGAAATTTGAATCTTTGGTTCAAATTGGTTCAAACCCTTCTGGTCTTAGTTGCATTAGCCCAACACACTCATATTGCCATGTTTCATGCATGCATCATATTGTCGCACATTGTTTGATGATGACTATGTATCGGTGTTCTTTGCGGCAGGTTCTGCCTCCGAGGAGTACCGTGATTACCCTAGCGAAGAACCGTATCAGTGCATCGACCCATCAGGCAAGCAACCAACCGTTTGATCATATCGATACAATCCCATGTTCTCGCTCTTGCTCTCTTTTACTGCATTAAGACAACGCGTTTCAAACTGATGTGTGCTTCGGTAGTTGAACCCATTTCCTCTGCATGACCTGTCATTGCCACAGTAACTAGATGAAACCGACTAGCATGTGTAGGAGTTGTTTGAGCCATATGTATGTGTTGTTCCTACCTTGCTATGCCTTCTATGCTTAGAGTCGTGTCTGGTCTGGTTCATCTGGGCGATGGGCTAGAGTGAAATGATCATATCAGTTGAGAGTGGTGTGTTGAATACGATTTGGTCAAGGTATCGATGAGAGGCCATGTAGGAGTACATGGTGGGTTGTTTCATTGAGGCCGTCCTTAAGCACTGAGATCTGTATGTGTGATTTAAGTTTCAGCTACTACCATGCATTGGGCCCGAAATCAATGGACCCTCCCGGCTTCTTATTCACCCTAGTCTTTTGTCCAGGAGTTGCAAGTAGTTTCTGGTGTTTGTAGCCTACTGGAGGCCGTGGACAGCGCTGACCGTAGGGGTGGGCTGTGATGCGGTAGGTACGTGGCCGGGTGTACCGGATGCCCGTTTGGTATCTCGGGAACCCTGTTCACATCGTTTGGGGCCGTGAGCGAAACTTCGGCCGGATCTCCTCATGGATGGAACCCAAATAGGCGATAAACCTGGACTAGAGACTTAGGTGTCTAGGTAGGTTGTGGCCGACACCCACGTTGGGCTTCCGCTTGAAGGTTGCCGAGTACATGTCGTGTAAACGGCGGTAAGTGGTGAGAACGTGTATGAAGAAGTACACCCCTGCAGGGTTAACCTAATCTATTCGAATAGCCGCGTCCGCGGTAAAGGACTACTTGGTTGCTTATACAGTTCATAGACAAGTAAATGGAAACTACTAAAAGCCTCAAGATAAGTGTGAGTGCCGAGGATGGCTCTTCCGTAGGAAGACGGAGGTGGATCCTCGGTAGTGTATTGAGTGGTGAGTAGTGGACTCGTGTGCGCAAAACCATTTCAAGTTGGACTCTCGTAGGATAGCTTAGCCAAGAGTCAAAGCTGGCTTGCTGCAATAACTCCACCAACCCTTCTTGATAACGTGCATGTATGTAGGATCTGATGTAAGTCTTGCTGAGTACCTTTGTACTCATGTTGCTATAATTTACATTTTTACAGAAGACGCTGCAACCCCTTCTGATGGGTTCTTCGTAGACGTTGACATCAATGAATAGGCTAAGGCCCAGGTGCTAATCCTGAGCTTGTGAAGGACCACGTAGTATAGCTAGGCTTTCCAAGCCTCTTTTATTTTACTAGTTGTCTGTACTCAGACAAGTTACTTCCGCTGCTGGTTTGTATGACAATATGACTTGAATGCTGGGTCGTGTGACCCGTACTTGTGTGTATGCTATGTATGGCTCTCTGAGCCTTTAAATAAAGTACTTGTGTCATAGAGTCATGTTGTGATGCCTTGTTGTATTTGCACATATCGAGCATATTGTGTGTATGATTGAAATGCTTGGTATGTGTGGGATCTGACTATCTAGTTGTTTATCTTTAGTAGCCTCTCTTACCGGGAAATGTCTCCTAGTGATTCCACTGAGCCATGGTAGCTTGCTACTGCTCTGGAACACTTGGCTGGCCGGCATGTGTCCTTCTTCGTTCCTATGTCTGTCCCTTCGGGGAAATGTCACGCACTGAGTACCGGAGTACTGTTAGCCCGCTACAGCCCGGTTTACTGGAGTCCTGCTAGCCCAGTGCTAAAGCCCGGAACTTACTTGCTGATGACCGACACGTTCGATGCTGGGTCATGGATGCCTGTCCCTGTAAGTCTGTGCCACTTTGGGTTTACAAATAGCCATGTCAGCCTGGGCTCCTTTCCATATGGATGCTAGCGACACTATCATATACGTGTGCCAAAAGGCGCAAACGGTCCCGGGCAAAGGTAAGTGGACACCCGTGGGGATACCGTGCGTGAGGCCGCAAAGTGATATGAGGTGTTACAGGCTAGATCGATGTGACATTGAGTCGGGGTCCTGACACAAGATTAGTGTTCGGCTCCATCGCCGTGGATGTTGAAGCCCCCAGGGCGGCGCCTATCCACCGACCCTCGATCTGGGCGATCGGCTCCGGGCTAATGGCCGAAGCGGATCCGTGTGCGGCCACCAAGGCACTGTTCGGCGGCAGAGCTAGATCATAGTGCGGCGCGCTCGGCTGTGGCTCGAGTCCGTCGAGGATCAAGTCTTCGCGGACATCGGCCGTGAAGTTTAAGCTTCCAAATCTGACCTGACGGCCAGGGGCGTAGCTTTCGATCTGCTCCAGATGGCCAAGTGAATTGGCCCGCAGTGCGAGGCCGCCGAATACGAAGATCTGTCCGGGGAGAAAAGTCTCACCCTGGACAGCGTCGTTGGTTGAAGATGCCATCAAGCCTATCGGTGACGACACAGAGGAACTCTCAATGAAAGCACCAATGTCGGTGTCAAAATCGGCGGATCTCGGGTAGGGGGTCCCGAACTGTGCGTCTAGGCGGATGGTAATAGGAGACAAGGGACACAATGTTTTACCCAGGTTCGGGCCCTCTCGATGGAGGTAAAATCCTACGTCCTTCTTGATTAATATTGATGATATGGGTAGTACAAGAGTAGATCTACCACGAGATCAAGGAGGCTAAACCCTAGAAGCTAGCCTATGGTATGATTGTTGTAATGTATGTTGTCCTACGGACTAAAGCCCTCCGGTTTATATAGACACCGGAGAGGGCTAGGGTTACACAGAGTCGGTTACAATGGTAGGAGATCTACATATCCGTATTGCCAAGCTTGCCTTCCACGCCAAGGAAAGTACCATCCGGACACGAGCCGGAGTCTTCAATCTTGTATCTTCGTAGTCTTGGAGTCCGGCGGATAATGATAGTCCGGCTGTCTGGACACCCCCTAGTCCAGGACTCCCTCATCCCCCTTGGGTCCCGGTTCGTGACTGAACCGGAACTAATGGGCTTATCTGGCCCGAACAAAAGCCATGTTTTCTACTAGTGGGTGAATCCCGACGATGTTTGGGACTCATGAGTAATTTCCAATGGAGCCAAAATAGTAGGCTGTAAAGAGTCTACAAGGACAATGTGACTCCAAAGGAAATACGTAAAGGTGTAAAACACGACTTAAATCGAAAGGTTTTTGCGCGTTTTACACTGAATAGATTACAATGAGTGTTGGTAGCACATCATGATCTGAGTTACATCAGATGAAAGATATTATGATCTGAGTTACATCAGATGAAAGTAAAGAACACAGGGGATACTGCCTGAAGAAGTCTTTTATGGACTAAAGTAATCAAATGTTGTTTCGGGTTAAAGAAAATGAGAGGACAATTGTGTTTGTATAAAGTTACAGAATGGGAATTTCATTTCCTAATCCTGTACATGCGGATAACATTCTACTTGTTAGTAGTGATGTTAATCTACTGTAGGAGAAAAAGAAGTTCTTGTCCTCAAAATTCAAAAGAATGTTCTTCGTAGAATGTCTCTCGTTATGAGGATCGAGATTCACCGAGAAAAGAATAAAAGGGGTATTAGGAGTGTCGCATGGGCATGCTAAGAAAAGTTTCCAAAGTATGCATGCGAGAAACCATATGCCTGTTCTCATAGTAAAGTGTAATGATATTGGGAACTTTAGTGTTCCAAAAGTCAATACAAAATAGACCAAATGAATATGGTACCATATGCTTCAGCTGTTGGAAGCTTAATGAATGCAAAAGTATAACATTACCCTGACACAGTTCATGTAACCGGGTTGTTTTGGCAATGTCCAGTCTAGATATAGATCACTGAAATGGAGTCAAAAATATCGGCCTCATGCTAAAAGGAACAAGCGCTCTAAAAAGGTTGTGATTACAGAGATAGAACTTGTGAAATATACAGCGAAATCCACAATTGTCGCTGACTTTCACACTTGGAGTTTTTGTGTAGAAAAACTCTAAAGAATGAATTAATTATCATTGACATGATGTAAAGATAATGTACATCATGATATGAAGCTAAGGGACAGGCAAAAAGGTTAAATAAACATGTACCCGGAGTTGATAATGGTTGACAACAACAATAACCATTAAGTAATTCGCTCCTATGACAACGAGTCAAGTGTGGTGCCAAACACACTGACACAAAGTTATACGTTGTTAAGGAGAAAGTCCAAAATTATGTTGAAATGCTTGGGGAATGAAAGCAACAGACAAGTATTTGCAGATCTGCTTAATGAAGGCTTACCGCCCAGTACGTTCAAAGAACACACAGTCGACATGGGTTTATGGTATAGTCTATGTTTTCTGGACAATAACGGGCCCAAAAGTTAATGTATATATTCCAAAACAGAGAGGTGTGTTGTAGGTGTCAAGTCCATCGGCGATTGACCCTTGACGATAGGGCAGCTCATACACATTAATCTGTGATGAAATGAGTACTTTGAAAAGAGTTATTTCAAAGTATAAAGTTGTAAATTTGAAAGATGAGATTAAGGAGGAGAATGTTAGTATTGATCTCTCCACCAATGGGCCCAAAGGCCCATTGGACCCTTGACTCGCTCCCTGATCGGGGGAGCCCAACCCAACTGGGTTGTGGGCCCCTGTCACGCCGGCTATAAGAGGGAGGTGGGGGCCACTAGGGCACGTGCGCCAAAACAGAACCGTCGCCCACCTCCCTAACCTCACCGACCGAGGAAAGCCGGCCAGCGATGGGAAGCTGCACAACGACCACCACCGCGTCCACTCTCTGCCATCACCGCAGTCACCATCCCACCATAGCCACTTCGGCGGGTTCATCCACCTATGATAAAGGTAAACCACTGCAAACCACCGATCTAATCTAGCTTAGTGATCCACGGCATCTATCAGTTTGATGATAGTGGAACCTGCTCCCTCGGCTAGAGGATGCATCTGAAAAAAAAAATGTATTTACATCACTTCCCTATGTTAGAGGAGGCGTTACAAATTTGTTATATACATTTCTTATCTACTAGGCATTTGTTATTCCTTTCGGTTTTGTGGGTTTAACTGTGCAAACTTTTGCACCATCATGATGTTCTTTTTCTAATGCAAAGCGACACATGTTTTGACGCGTGTTCAAGAAATAATTGTTTCACTTTTGGCGGCTGTTTAGCATATGTAGAAGCGCATACGCTATCAAACCCCTAAAACCTACTAACACACCAAACTATAAGACGTTTTTTGCATTCCAATTTGAACTATAAAAATGTCTTATATTTCGATACGGAGGGTGTAATCAGCTGGCGTGACTGGAAAAAAAAAATACTACTAGTACACATGCCCGTTAATCCATTACGCACTGTAGACTGTAGAAGTATATGCAACACTGGGTTACGATACAACACTGGATTAGTCCTTGATCAGTCCAGCGAGACGTCACGTCATACGGAAAGCGCTTACGGCGGCACAGCCGATTTATAAATTTGACGCGCTGACATGAGCTGAATCGTACTGAATGATATACTATACCCTTGCGTGACGCACGGATGGATTAGGGCGATATTATCGCATTTAGGTGGATGGCAACGGGCGGATGGAGATCACCAACTTTTGCAAGTACGGCAGTACAGTACTGGCGAAAAAGTACAGAACGTTCGTGTTTCTGGTGCTTGTCGTTGGCTGGAATGTTGACGGCCCTGATTTTTTTTTTTTTTGAGATTTACGACCCTGTAAAATAGAGCTCTCCCCGAGGGAAAATCCTATTCGCCGCATTATGCGGCAAGTTGTCCACCTTTCGCACAGGGACATCGAGCGTGAGATCGACTTGGCCCGGCCCGTTTAATCCCTTCACCGATTCTGGTTTTGCGGACCTTTCGTGGTTTCTGGCCGGGGTTTTCCTGGTTTTAGGAGCCTTCTAGAAGGTTCCCTGAACCAGTTTTTTAGTTTTTAACTGGCTTTTCTGTTTCTATTTTTTCGTTTTACTGTTTATGTTTCTTTTTCTTTTCTTTTTCGGTTTGTTTTCCTTTTCCTTTTGATATTTTTAAAGTCTATGTTTCCTTTTTTAAGTTCATGTTTCGAAAATTGTTCCAACATTTTTTTAAATGTTCGTACTATTTAAAAAGCTAAAAATTTCAAAAGAAGGAACTATTTAAAAATAGATCATAAATTCAAAAAAATTTGTATTTTTGAAAAAATGTTCGCAAATTTCACAAAATGTTCATCGTTTTCTAAAAAATTTCAAAATGTTTCTTCTCAAAATTTTCACATCTTTTGAAAAAATATTCAGGACTTAAAATTATATTTCCATTTTGAAAAATTGTTCACAAATTTAAAAAATGTTCACGTTTCTGTTTTCCCAGGAGTTTCAAAAAGTATTCCAATTTCATAATTTTGTTCTCCAATTCCATAAACTGTTCATGTCTTTGAATTTTTTTCACTAATTCAGAAAATGTGCAGTGAATTTTAAAAATGTTCGCTTTTTCAAATTTTGTTCAAAAATTTAAATAATGATTTGGAATTTTTTATAAAAACCTAGCATTTCGAAATTTGTTTACATTTTTTAAAAATGTTAGTTTTCTCAAATTTTGTTCGCAGATTCAAAGAATGTTCGAAAAAATGTTCGTAGTTTCACAAAATGTTTGCATTTTGAAAATATTTGTTCATAATTCTGAAAAATGTTATTCTTTTCAAGAAAAACTCACAAATTCGTGAAATGTTTGGGAACACCAAAAAATATTCTTGCTTTTCCAAATTTGTTCACATATTGAATAATTGTTCAGGTCTTCAAAATTTGATCGCAAATTCAAACAAATTTAGGAAATTCAAACAAATTTTATGGAATTTTCGAATAATGATTGCATATTCAATAATTTATTCATAATTTCTACAAATGTTTGTGTTTTGAAATATTGGTCCTGTTTTTCAGAAAATGTTTCTATTTTTTAAACGATTGTTTGTAATTTCAAAAACAGTTTCATTTTCCATTTTGTTTCTTTTTCTCAAGAAATGTTTGAGAAACCCGAAACATGTTCACGTTTTTAATGAAATGTTTGTGTTATGAAAAGTTTTGTTCCTGAATTTGAAAACGTTTGTGTTTCAAAAAATATTTAGATTTTTCAAATTCTAAATAACATTCAAATTTTCATTAAATCTATTCGATTTTATATTTCATATGCACCAGGTTGCTATTTTACGTACACATTTCTAGGAGTTACAGTGGCTAGCGTTTTTTGATTCACGGGCAGTACGTCCTTGGTTCGATTTAGATTTTGTCGATGTTGTTTGCTTTTTTTAAACTCTCCGTTGCTTATCCAACATAGAAGTTTGTCTGTTGGAGCGGCTAGTACAACACGCACATTTCTGCAAAGTCTAGAGTTCGATTCCCGTGTGTAGCGCTCGAGTTTTTTGTTGTTTTATCCACCTCTCGATTTGCCACTCCAATATGGGCCGGCCCTGGTGAGCCTCACTCTGTGCGAAGCGTCGGCTCTTTGACGCAGATAGCGTCGCATAGGAGATCCCCTGCCCGAGTAAGAGGGTCTCGTGCTTAGGTCACACCTGGGTTACGACAGGGGCAACATAGGCCTCGTCGGCCCGTTCAATCCTGAGATCGAAACGCACCTTGATTACAGATCCAATGATTCACCTTTAAAAATTAGATTTTTTTAAAAAATATCTATATATTTTTTAAATTCATGAACACTTTTTAAAAATTATGATTATCATAAAATCTGGGCAAATCTTATGAAAATGGATAAAATTTACAAAATTCTAGATCTTTTTAGAAAAACCATGATTATTGTTAAAACAACATTGAACATTTTTTGGTTTTTGTGTCTTTTAAATCTGATACAAAATCTAGCTGGGAGTTTTTTCTAGAGAAAATTATCTAAATCTGCTCTAGCTATAAACTTAAACTTAAGAAAAGGAAAAACTAAAAGATTTCATTGATATTGTTTGTCAGAGCCAACATGGGTTGCCCCAGTCGTTTGTTCATTTGTGTTTCCTCGACAGAACGTCACAAAGAGCATTGAGTAGTAGCACTCGAATTCTGCATTGAGGAACACCATTAAGGAGTCCTCCTATTCGACGAATAGAGCATATTATAGAGTATAGGGTTGTTTGGATGGAGAGTTTGTAGAGAATCAGCTCTCTAAAAACGTGATTTCGGTTACAACCACCTAAAAACTTGTTTGGGGTATCTAACTAATCCATGGATAAGTAATACTAAGTTTTATAAAATCTCAAAAATCTAGTTTATAAAAAAACGACTATTAGTCGTTTTTATTGTTAAGCGAAAGTAAAGGAGACAAAGAAGAGACACAAATAATTCTCTTATTTCATTGCAATGTGGGAGATCCACTTATATACATGTTGAAGGGGTGTGTTGGGGAGACACCTCTTCCCCCAACAGACACCTTTTGGGAGGCATCCCTCCCACAATTGATCACATGTTTTATTTCTCAACGCTCCCCCTTGATCAATTTGTCAGCTGTATATTGCAAACTGAAAACTCCTCGAAACACCCTGTGGGAAAAATTAAGGAGAAACCTTATAATAATATGCCATCGGAAACTCTTTTAAAACCTAGTGGGAAAAATATAAGGAGAAACTAATATGGCATATATCCGCACTTGTATTTATATTGTCTCGTTAAAAACCTTATATGAGAAATCATCATGGAAAACTCATAAAGGGAAAAAGAGTACAATATGAGTGATTTGAGGATCACCAACGGGTTATAACTTGGGATTTTAGTCCCCCTGAACTTTGCAAACCTCAAGAATATCTCATACCAATTCCACGAACCTAGTTCTGGAATATAAACATTGATAGAGATATTGTGAATATCACAATAATCTGTTTGCATATTATCCTCTTACATTTCTGTAATTCACAAGGATAAATATAACCCATAGGCAATACAAGTGACATTATCTTGGTAGATAATGATAATCTCCACATGATTTCACATGTGGCCAATCATTCTATGAAGTCATCCACATTTTGTGATGCTTCAAATAAAATAGAATGATTACTGGAAGGACTCATTTAGAGTCTATTCTGAAGACTTCCTTCAAAATACTCTTCCAGCAAACCCAGTCTTTGATATGGCATTGTGGGATCAGATAATTAGCCACTATCAATATATCAAACCATGGTCCCATCCTGATTTTCTGGATGAAATTGATCAAGACCCTATATGCCCTGGATATATCCGAGGATATTCCTTACACAAACCTTATACCTATCGAGGAATTGCACTTTCAGTAAATTGCCAAAAACTATAGTGTCAAGCCAGACATATTTGGCAAGATATATGAGTGCTTCGATGGTATTTAGATATGGCAATTCATGACCCACTATCACTTCACTATCGCCCTATGTCTCAAGGATTTGTACCCCATATTAGGTATAATATGACCATGTGTGTCTTTGATATAATATATCCATATTGAACTTCTCTAATACTTTCGGATATATGAAGACTGATATGTTAGGGGGATATGCTCAAGTCATAAACTTAGCATAATTTGGTTTAACCCAAATATCTGTCTTAACATGATTGTGTGTATTTCATGTCTTATATAGCCTTTGATGATAATATCATCGACACCACAAATTAAGGTGATGTAAAATCCAATCCAGGATTTCTTCATGAATACACGTCAACAATCATTAGTGTGAGAGTAATCCTTGTCAAGGCAAAAAAGCTGATTCTATGATCCAGCCGCCTCAGCAGCCTCGGCTTCGGGACCGTGTAGATATCCCCGATGCGGATAAATGGCATATCTCCGGTAAACCAATCCTACCTGAAACAGCTCTACGGGCCAGATTCGGCGATCTAAGGAGACTTCATGACGATGTGCTGCGGGTAGAGAAAGGCCTCATCGCCTCGAAAGATCCAGGATACCCACTCTACGTGGTTAACGTTCCGCAGCAAATGTCGTACGTCAAGGGCTTCCCCGCGGATAAGTTCTTCCTCCGATTCGATTACATATTCAACATGTTTCATGTGAAGAAGCCGGATTTTACTTTTGTCCGCCTTTATGCCTTGCACATGAGCTACATCATTGGGGTTGAGCAGATAGCTCATATCTGTGTCGCTGACCCGTACTACATGCACGAGGCCTTCTTGGGAGTCTGTGCACAGCATCGTGAATACGCGAGGGATTACATCGTCAGTTTCATGCTCGCCAATAAGGACAAGGAGGCGATTCTCGTGCCTTATCATCCCGTGTAAGTCATCCGCGCTGCTATCCTTCCTTCGATTTTAATAATTCATTTGCACGGTGGAGGCTAATTAATTTGAGGTGTACTTATTTTGCGCAGCGGCGGGCGCGCCGTCCTCATCATCCTCTACCCCCAATTCTCCCACGCTCTTTACTTGGACTCGTCGAAGAACATTCACAAAAAGGATTACACCCACATCAAAGATGTTCTCGACAGTGCTATGTTTTACTACCAAACAAGGGGTGGAGAGGTTAGGGACAAGAAGAGAAGGGGCGGCAGGGCCGCCTTCAGCCATAAGACCGACTTCTGCTGCATCCAGCAACCGAACGATTCTCTTAATGATGGATTCTATGTCCTACACCACATGTTGGAGTACCGACGGGATCACCAGAACCTTCACATGGCACCTAGATCTAGCGATGCCCATATTCTGCAATGGGCAAATGACATAGGAGATATCGAGGATCATCGACTTCGAGCTGAGTTCTATAACATCCAGCGCGAACTTGCCCAAATCATCATAAATGAGGTCGTCGGAAAAACAGGGATGTTCCATGCAGAAGGACAAATGTCGCGGGAAGACATCCGGACATGGATAGCCTCTCAGTGTCTCAACATGAAGCCTTTCACAAAGCTCGATGACTATCTCCCTGACTTGGATGGATGGCACGACATGATGGAGTGATTGTCGATATATGACAATGTGTTCGTTTAGTCCATACTTTCTTTTATGACAAAACTTTGAGTTATGCATGGTGAAACTTTATTTGTGATGTAATTAAACCGTCCTCCTCGACTAGCGAAAATCACTCTAGTTAGGTCATTTGGGTACGATGAACTTTGTTATTTATGCTTATGATATGTTGTTTCTATTTTTGCCAAGTCTGTCTCTTTGTGTTGCTCAACTATATATGTTGCATATCATCGACTCATGTGACGATGCAGGTGCATAGATCATAAATGGCGAAGAATTGCTACGCCAGGAGTATATATACGACAAGTGGCCGGAGTGTCAGGCCCAGGTGTACCAGTTTTTGGTTTCCGAGCGACACGCAGTACTTAGTTTAGGTTCACGCTAATGCGAGAGAGGGATACGAACTCATGTACTCAAAGTGATAGCTATTCTCGTGTATATCATTGTTTAGATGGATGACGATGTATTTGCAAGTAATCGAGACTTGTATCGCTATTTTCGAGATTGATGACGAGAGACCACTTTGTGTTGGATGATGATTATGATGATGACATGATTTGATGAGACTAATTGTATGTATATGCTATGATTACATTTGTATGTGGATGATATGCTAAAGATTATTGTATAAAGCCTATTCAAATGCAAAACAAATAAAAAAAAAATCTGCAGGGAAAAAAACTAATAAAACTAGCAGTAGCGAGGGGGGGATTTAGCAGTAGCGCCGACTTACCAGTAGCGCTTACCTGTAAACGGCGCTGCAGATAATACCAGTAGCGTCCTTTTCTAAAGAGCGCTGCAGCTATTCATGTGTAGCAGTAACGTGTGTCGACACGCGCTACTGCTATACGTTAGATGTAGCGCCTTATTAGTAGCGCCGGTACCCGCGCTACTGAGAGGGCCAAAACCCGCGCTGCTGCTAGGCTTTTCCCTAGTAGTGGGAGTGGAGGCTGCTCGACTCCACGCTACAGCTCAGGCGGCAATAGCCGCTGTGTCGCAGTACGACCCCAGCTTCACCTACGGATATCCGCCAGGCCATCCCTGGCAATAGACCAACTTAGGCCAAAAGCCTAAGCTTGGGGGAGTACGTATTCCCACCGACATTACATATATGTTCACACACACTCATTGCTAGATGTCGGTGCTCATACTTTTTCACTGTAATACCCATGCTAGGTTATTTTTCTTTTTCCTGCTTTCTTCTTGTGTGTTTAATAAACTTTAAGAAAAAACCAAAAAAAACAGTTAGTTTACTTTCCATGCTTGTAGTAGAATTAAAAAGAAAAACCCAAAAATATTTCCATTCTTCTTTTTACTTGTTGGGAGCTTTCCCGTGTAAATAGTTTTATTCCCTTTCGTTTCTTTGGGGGTCGAGAAGACCATATTGAAAATGCTTAGTGGCTCTTTTATGCATGATTGATTATTTAAACCTAGAGCCCATATTACTTGTCTTCTCTCTTGAGTTGAATGCTTGCAGATTCCAGCTTAGTCCAATGCACGTGCACTCTTATTATTATACACATCCTTTGGTCGTGCAAGTGAAAGGCAATAATGATGATATATGATGGACTTATTAGGAAGAGAAAAGCTGGTATGAACTCGACCTCTCTTGTTTTTGTAAATATGATGATTCATCGTTCTTGATTCAGCTATTATGAAGTAAACATATTTGCAATGACATTTAGAGATTATAGTTGCTTGTGCCATGCTTGATTAGCTATGAGTTATAATGGTTTACCTTACGTGCCAACATACTATTATAGTGATTATAATATGGTATGATGGAGTGGTATCCTCCTTTAAATGCATTGAGTGACTCGACTTGGCACATGTTCACACATGTAGTTGAATCAAATCAACATAGCCTTCATGATATTTATGTTCATGGTAGATTATATCCTACTCATGCTTGTACTCGGTGTGAATTAATTTTAATGCATGTTTACGACTGTTGTCGCTCTCTCAGTTGGTCGCTTCCCACTCTTTTGCTAGCCTTCACTTGTACTAAGCGGGAATACTGCTTGTGCATCCAAACTCCTTAAACCCCAAAGTTGTTCCATATGAGTCCACCATACCTTCCTATATGCGGTATTTACCTGCCGTTCCAAGTAAATTTGTATGTGCCAAACTCTAAACCTTCAAATAAACATTCTGTTTTGCATACTCGAATAGCTCATATGTCAACTAGAGCTGCCCTTATCTTCCATGTTAGGCGGGTTATTCTCAAGAGGAGTGGACTCCGCACCTCATTCACGAGAAAATGGCTGGTATCCGGGATGCCCAGTCCCATGCTTTATGGAAACTAAATCAAAATAACTGCAAACAAAACTCCCCTTGGGACCCGTTGAATGTTGGAGGCACTCGTTGTTTCGAGCAAGCCATGGATTGATGCTTCTGGAGGAGGGGGAGTATAAACTTTACCATTCCGTTTGGGAACCGCCTATAATCTGTTTAGCATGGAAGATATCGTCGTATTTTAGTTGTTATGTTGACAATGAAAGTATGACGCTCAAAATATTATTTATCTCTATTTCAAAATCGAGCTCTGGCACCTCTACAAATCCCTGCTTCCCTCTGCGAAGGGCCTATTTATTTACTTTTATGTTGAGTCATCACCCTTCTTATTAAAAAGCACCCGCTGGAGAGCACACTGTCGTTTGCATTCATTATGATTGATTTATATTGGGTATGACTTGACTGGATCTCTTTTACCATGATTACAATGTTTAGTCAGTCCTTGATCTTTAAAGGTGCTCTGCATTTATGTTTTGCGGTCTCAGAAAGGGCTAGCGAGATACCATTTTGTTATATCATGTTATGATTATTTTGAGAAAGTGTTGTCATCCGAGTTTTATTATTATGGCTCGCTAGCTGATTATGCTATTGATATGAGTAATTGTGAGACCTACGTGTTATTGTGAGTATGGTTAGTTCATAATAATTGCTGAAACTTGAATGCTGGCTTTTCATGTTTACAATAACAAGACCAAACAGAGTTTGTAAAAGTTTTTCTTTTTTCTTTCAGTTTGTCAACTGAATTGCTTGAGGATAAGCAAGGGTTTAAACTTGGGGGAGTTGATACGTCTCCGTCGTATCTACTTTTCCAAACACTCACTACTAGGGAAAAGCCTAGCAGCAGCGTGGGTTTTGGCCCTCTCAGTAGCGCGGGTACCGGCGCTACTAATAAGGCGCTACAGCTAATGTATAGCAGTAGCGCCTGTTGACCCACGCTACTGCTACTGATGAATAGCTGTAGCACTCTTTGGAAAAGGGCGCTACTGATATTATCTGCAGCGCTTTTCAGCAGGAAGCGCTACTGGTAAGTAGGCGCTACTGCTAAATTTCCCCCCTCGCTACTACTAGTTTTATTAGTTTTTTTCCTGCATATTTGTTTTTTATTTGTTTTGTATTTGAATAGGCTTTATACAATAATCTTTAGCATATCATCCACATACAAATGTAATCATAGCATATACATACAATTAGTCTCATCAAATCATGTCATCATCATAATCATCATCCAATACAAAGTGGTCTCTCGTCATCAATCTCAAAAATAGCGATACAAGTCTCGATTACTTGCAAATACATCGTCATCCATCTAAACAATGATATACGCGAGAATAGATATCACTTTGAGTACATGAGTTCGTATCCCTCTCTCGCATTAGCGTGAACCTAACCTAAGTACTGCGTGTCACTCGGAAACCGAAAACTGGTACACCTGGGCCTGACACTCCGGCCACTTGTCGTATATATACTCCTGGCGTAGCACTTCTTCGCCATCTATGATCTATGCACCTGCATCATCACATGAGTCGATGATATGCAACATATATAGTTGAGCAACAGAAAGAGACAGACTTGGCAAAAATAGGAACAACATATCATAAGCATAAATAACAAAGTTCATCGTACCCAAGATGACCTAACTAGAGTGATTTTTGCTAGTCGAGGAGGAGGACGGTTTAATTACATCACAAATAAAGTTTCACCGTGCATAACTCAAAGTTTTGTCATAAAAGAAAGTATGGACTAAACGGACACATTGTCATATATCGACAATCACTCCATCATGTCGTGCCATCCATCCATGTCAGGGAGATAGTCATCGAGCTTAGTGAAAGGCTTCATGTCGAGACGCTGAGAGGCTATCCATGTTCGGACGTCTTCCCACGACATTTGTCCTTTTGCATGGAACATCCCTATTTTTCCGACGACCTCATTCATGATGATTTGGGCAAGTTTGCGCTGGATGTTATAGGACTCAGCTCGAAGTCGATGATCCTCGATATCTCCTATGTCCTTTGCCCATTGCAGAATATGGGCATCGCCAGATCTAGGTGCCATGTGAAGGTTCTGGTGATCCCGTCTGTACTCCAGCATGTGGTGTAGGACATAGAATCCATCATTAAGAGAATCGTTCGGTTGCTGGATGCAGCAGAAGTCGGTCTTATGGCTGAAGGCGGCCCTGCCGCCCCTTCTCTTCTTGTCCCTAACCTCTCCACCCCTTGCTTGGTAGTAAAACATAGCACTGTCGAGAACATCTTTGATGTGGGTGTAATCCTTTTTGTGAATGTTCTTCGACGAGTCCAAGTAAAGAGTGTGGGAGAATCGGGGGTAGAGGATGATGAGGACGGCGCGCCCGCCGCTGCGCAAAATAAGTACACCTCAAATTAATTAGACTCCACCGTGCAAATGAATTATTGAAATCGAAGGAAGGATAGCAGCGCAGATGACTTACACGGGATGATAAGGCACGATAATCGCCTCCTTGTCCTTATTGGCGAGCATGAAACTGACGATGTAATCCCTCGCGTATTCACGATGCTGTGCACGGACTCCCAAGAAGCCCTCGTGCATGTAGTACGGGTCAGTGACACAGATAAATCGTATCTGCTCAACCCCCATGATGTAGTTCATGTGCAAGGCATAAAGGCGGACAAACGTAAAATCCAGCTTCTTCACGTGAAACATGTCGAATATGTAATCGAATCGGAGGAAGAACTTATCCGCGGGGAAGCCGTCGACGTACGACATTTGCCGCGGAACGTTAACCACGTAGAGTGGGTATCCTGGATCTTTCGAGGCGATGAGGCCTTTCTCTACCCGCAGCACATCGTCATGAAGTCTCCTTAGATCGCCGAATCTGGCCCGTAGCGCTGTTTCAGGTAGGATTGGTCGACCGGGGATAAGCCATTTATCCGCATCGGGTATATCTACACGGTCCTGAAGCCGAGGCTGCTGAGGCGGCTGGATCATAGAATCAGCTTTTTTGCCTTTCCTCGCTCTCTTCCTAGGCTTCTTTACCACCAGATGGTCGTCAATAACACGTTGAGACGGTAATTCAGGCACCGACTCATGATGCTCAAACCCTGATGAGGCGCCAGTATAGATATACTGTTCAACGCCATCGTCATCCTCATCCTCATCCATGGCGACGTCATCAGCGACTAATGGAGCCACCTGCTTACCCCGTCCGCTATCACCCAACTCGACACCCGACGCTAATTGGGTAGGTGGGGTGTTGATGTTCATACCTTGCTGAGGCTGCGTGCTCGTTGGTGTGCTCCCGGCCGCCTCCAGACGAAGCAGACTCTTTGGCCACAACAGGACCCACCCATTGCAACAATCACCAAGCCGCCGCGAGGTCTCGTCGTCATCACCCCCTAGTATTAGAGGAGGCAAATTCTCGTGGCCCGGTTTGACACTGGCCACGGAAACCTTGAAGACGTTCGGGGGGATCGACCGGCTGTGGAACAGTGGTTCCTTCGGCTCCATTATCGTCCCCTTCCCCACGTCCACCTTCTGTTCGCCGATGGTGTACAATATGGTGCACGGGGTTTCGTTGGCCTGCAAAGAAAAGTCTGCGACGTGAGACATCCAAAAGGCAACGAAAACGGGAGATTATACATTTATATTGAAGGGGGCCGGTGTGGCAGATACCGTGAGGGCGTCGAGCTCAGCCAAAGAGGAGGCACCACTGAGCACGTCCGGTGCAGCAGCCGGTGCGGGAGCCGGTGCGGGAGCATGTGCGGGAGCCGGTGCGGGAGCAGGTGCGGGAGCCGGTGCGGGAGCCGGTGCGGGAGCATGTGCTCCCAAGAAGTCAGCAAGGGGAAAGTCCTCTGCATTTTTTTCTGGATTTTGCCTTGTCCAAGTGTGAACGCCCGTCACCAAGGAAGTAGATATATCTGCAATCGCCTGTTTTGCGGCAGCTACCGCTGTTGCGACTGTCTGAGATGATTTCTGCTCAACCGCAATCTCAACCTTCTTGTCGATGCTTTCTTCAGTTAACCTCCGTCTTTCCTTTTTCTCCTCCGTGGTCTCACGGTAGTACTTCTTCCACCTGGCGCCGTCTCCGACACCGTGCACATGTCCATACGATGGTCGAGTATCCACCAGTTGTTGTTTCAATATGTTCAACGCCCGGTTGAATGGAGTGTCCCACCTGGGCCTCGCCAATGCCTCAGACGGCGAGTCGCTTTCGGCCGCAATCCGGTGCTGCTCTCTCTGCAAAAGGCACAAGGATCGTTTACAAATATGACTAACATGTGCAGTCGAATTAATCAGAAACTAAAATTACCAGCAGTCTCATGAACTCCGTAATGACCGGTGTTGTCTCATAAACCTTCTTCACTGGGTCCCAACGGTGCCGGGCCCTCAGGACGTCACGCTCCTGCGGGACGGTGAAATCCGCCAAGGGGTCTGGGATGCCCAGACTCGCGGCTTCCACGTCCTCCTTGGCCCATTTGGACCTCTTTCCGCCGTAACCACGGCTTCCGAGGTGGTGGGTCCCAATGTTCCTCTTTTGAAGCCCCTTCATGTACTTAGACTTTTCTTTGGCAGCTTCGGCCTCGCAAGCCTCCTTGAATATTTGAAACTGCTCTTCCGTGATTGTCGGACTTTCCTTTACAATCTCGAAGTAGGGTTCCCCGTCGTTGATCTTTGCTTTCACTCGATTTTTCCAGTCGGCCAACGCGTTGCTAAACTTGGTCATGGCGTGTTTGTTTATCTTCTTCATTGCCGGGTCCTTGTCTGGATCTTCATAATCCTTCTCATTCCGGCCCGGGAACAAGAATATCTGTTGAAACTTCTTTAGGAGGGAGCTCCTCATATTTTCTATCTTCTTTAGATTCTCATCGTCGATGGTGGCGGTTGTCCGTATGATGCAGCCTATTTGATTGTCGTAACACGCGCGCGCTTCCTCGGGCGCCTTTGGCTCAAAATTGCCGTCGTCCACCTCCGTGACCACCAGTCTAGTAGTCCTGAGTTTGTTAGGAACCCGTTGCCTCTTTGCTTTCGGTTCTACACTGGCTCCGCTCCCCGAGGCAGCACCGGTCTCACCGCCGGTCTCGATGCCGGTCTGAATCTCAGCGCCGGTCTCAGTCTCAGCACCGGTCTGCGTGTCGGTCTCAGCACCGGTCTGCGTGTCAGTCTCAGTCCCCGATGCCACCGGTGGGCCCAGCAACAACATCTGTTGATCGTCGGTAAGGCTAAAAAATTCGTCTACCGCCCGGTAGACGTCGTCGCAATCACCAGAACCCTGTCCTTCATCATTGCTAGCCATGTTTCCTATGATTAAATCTAGTCAATTAATTCTAGACCTAATAAAATGAATACTGACATAAAAAAGGATAATTGTTTTGCAGGAATGTTGACTCCTTCCTGGTGCGGCAAATCCCGGGCACTCGATATGTCCTAGTTTGCAGCACACGTCATGCCAAAATTCACGGGAAATTTTGGCATGACCTTTGCTAAAAAGTGGACAAATCGATAACCTGAAATTTGCTGGAACAGAAATGAATCAACATTCCGGCAAAACATAGGCCACTCAGCATCATTCCCTGGAAACAACAAAGCCACTTGGGCACAATTGAACAACTTCAATGAAAAGATATAACATGACCACTTCAATGAAAAATAAAATTTGCCTAATTTCTTTTCCTTGAAAAATAGTGGTCTTTTCAAACATCAAAAACCTTTGCCAATCTACTTAACCTAGCTTGTTAATCCAATGAACCTAATTAACCTACCTATTTAACCTAGTTAGTTAATCTAGTTTACCTAGATAATTAACCCTAATTAAACTAGTTAACGCAGCTAGTTCTCTGTCAAAGCCTAAAATAAATTTTTGCACTAATTAACCTGGATAATTAACCTAATTAAACTAGTTAACCTGACTAGTTCTCTATCAAAGCCCTAACTAAGTTTTTGCACTAACCTAGATAATTAACCTAATTAAACTAGTTAACCTAACTACTTCTCTATCAATGCCCTAACTAAAATTTTGCCCTAACCTAGATAATTAACCTAATTAAACTGGCTAACCTATGCATGAAAGAGAGAGGAGGGGTGGGGGCTTACATATGATGGCTCCGGTGGTGGCGACAGAGGCAGTGGTGGCGAGGGAGGCAGGGGCGTCTCCGGTGACGGCGAGGGAGGCAGGGGCGTCTCCGGTGACGGCGAGGGAGGTAGGGGCGTCTCCGGTGACGGCGAGGAAGGTGGCGTCGACGGCGGCTCCGGTGGTGTTGACGAGGCCGCGCGGCTCCGTGGCGTTGGGGGCGGCTCCAGTGTCGTCGACAGCGCACGGCTCTGGTGGCGTCGTCGGCGGCGGCGAAGTGGGGCGACTATGAATCGGAGAGATGGCAGCGCGCACGGGGTGGGTTGAGGGATTTGGGGGAGAAGTGGTGGCCGGGGGAAAACGGTTTTTTTGGCTAAGTCAAACTTAGCGGTAGCGCGTTTCGTAAAACGCGCTATAGCTAAGATAGCTATAGCGGTTTCTGCAAAACGCGCTGCTGCTATAGCTATGTAAATTTCTTCCTTTTTTAATTTCCTATTCTGTTTCTATAGCGGGGGCCTAGGACACGCGCTGCAGCTACGTTAGCTATAGCGCCTCTTACAAACAAACGCTGCTGCTATGCCTTCCTCCGATTTTTCGCTTTTTCTTTTATTTTGCTTTACATTTTATTTTTCCCTTTCTCCTTTTTCTATTTCTTTCATTTTCATTTACTTTTCTATTTGTTTTTCATCTTATTTTATTTCCGTTAGTAGTAGCGCTCTTCCCAAGAAACGTGCAGCTAATTATGCTCTTGTAGTAGCGCGTTTCTTCGAAGCCCGCTACTGCTATGCGTAGCCTAGCATTCTGCCGATGGGAATATTAGTAGTAGCGCTTTCTTTACCACAAGCGGTACTGCTAAGTTTGTATCTGTAGCGCGGTTTTTCTTTGATCGCTACTGCTATATAGCACTAGCGCACTTTTTTGACCCGCGCTGTTGCTAAATTTCTGTGTATAAGGTTTTCCCTAGTAGTGACTTTTGCCCTTGTTTTGGACTATAATTTATATGATTTGAATGGAACTAACCCGGACTGACGCTGTTTTCAGCAGAATTGCCATGGTGTTGTTTTATGTGCAGAAAACAAAAGTTCTCGGAATGACCTAAAACTCCACGGAATATCTTAGATTAAATAATAAAAAATCCTCGCCAAAGATGAAGACCAGGGGGACCACACCCTGTCCATGAGGGTGGGGGGCGCGCCCCTCCCCCCTGGGCGCGCCCCCCTACCTCGTGGGCCCCCTGGAGACCCTCCGACTCCAACTCCAACTCCATATATTGGCTTTCTGGGAGAAAAAAATCAGAGAGAAAGTTTCATCGCGTTTTATGATACGGGGCCGCCGCCAAGCCCTAATCTCTCTCGGGAGGACTGATCTGGAGTTCGTTCGGGGCTCCGGAGAGGGGGATTCGTCGCCGTCGTCATCATCAACCATCCTCCATCACCAATTTCATGATGCTCACCGCCGTGCGTGAGTAATTGCATCGTAGGCTTGCTGGACAGTGATGGGTTGGATGAGATTTATCATGTAATCGAGTTAGTTTTGTTAGGGTTTGATCCCTAGTATCCATTATGTTCTGAGATTGATGTTGCTATGACTTTGCTATGCTTAATGCTTGTCACTAGGGCCCGAGTGCCATGATTTCAGATCTGAACCTATTATGTTTTCATGAATATATGTGAGTTCTAGATCCTATCTTGCAAGTCTATAGTCACCTACTATGTGTTATGATCCGGCAACCCCGAAGTGACAATAATCGGGACCACTCCCGGTGATGATCGTAGATTGAGGAGTTCATGTATTCACTATGTGCTAATGCTTTGTTCCGGTTCTCTATTAAAAGAAGGCCTTAATATCCCTTAATTTCCATTAGGACCCCGCTGCCACGGGAGGGTAGGACAAAAGATGTCATGCAAGTTCTTTTCCATAAGCACGTATGACTATATACGGAATACATGCCTACATTACATTGATGAACTGGAGCTAGTTCTGTGTCACCCTATGTTATGACTGTTACATGATGAACCACATCCGGCATAATTATCCATCGCTAATCCGGTGCCTACGAGTTTTCCATATACTGGTTTACGCTTATTTACTTTTCCGTTGCTACTGTTACAATCACTACAAAAATACCAAAAACATTACTTTTGCTGCCTTTACTTTTGTTACCGTTACCACCACTATCATATTACTTTGCTACTAAACACTTTGCTGCAGATACTAAGTTTCCACGTGTGGTTGAATTGACAACTCAGCTGCTAATACTTGAGAATATTCTTTGGGTCCCCTTGTGTCGAATCAATAAATTTGGGTTGAATACTCTACCCTTGAAAACTGTTGCGATCCCCTATACTTGTGGGTTATCAATGTGAGACTTTCTCCTTTTTTGTCTTCTTCAAACAACCACCACCATCATATTTTATTCCACATATAGTGCTATCCATGGCTCACGCTCATGTATTGCGTGAGAGTTGAAAAATCTTAAGAACATTAAAAAGTATGAACCAATTTCTTGGCTTGTCATCGGGATTGTGCATGATAAATACTTTGTGTGATGAAGATGGGATACCTTCCGGGGCATCCCCAAGCTTCTCCTTGAATATTTACTTGGGGTTCCTTGGGCATCCCCAAGCTTGAACTCTTGCCTCTCCTCCTTCTCCTCATATAGAGACCTCCTCGTTTTTGAACACTTCATCCACACAAAACTTAACAGAAAACACGTGAGATCCGTTAGTATAATAATGCAAATCACCACTTTAAGTACTGTTGCAAACCCATTCATATTGTTTTTGCATTATAGCTAATGTATTCTAACTTCTCCATGCCTTATACCACCGATACAATCCATAGTTCCATCAAAACAGGCAAAACAATGCATTAAAAACAGAATTTGTCAAAAATAGGACAGTCTGTAGCAACCTGGACATTGACCATACTTCTATAACTCCAAAAATTCTGAAAAAATAGGACAAAAAAACATAGCAGTACCGTGTAAAAATTTCAGTATTTTGGCATGTTCGAGTAAAAAAAATGTAAATTCACACACTACATCAAAAGTCTCTGTTTTTGCACCGCACATACCAAACAAGCAATCTAATCATCCTAAAGGCAAATCTTGGCACATTAATTTTATAATATGATGGATTTGGACAAAGGGGATAATTACTTTTGTTGAAAAGTTTTTGTGATCAAGGTTCACAAAGTTTTCATTGGCATGAACAAAGTTTGAGGAGCTCCCCCACTTCAAGTGCTCGTCTTTCTTACTTTCACCTTTCTTTTTGAAAAGTTTTAAGTTTCACTCTACTTTTTTTACTTTATAAAAGCACACAACGGAACAAAATGACTCTCTAAAACTTCCGGGTTGTCTCTCCACGCTGCTTTTTTTAAAGCCATTAAGATAGGCATAAGTGCACAAGTAATTGACCCACCCGGATCCCAAGGTATATCAAAGCCAATTTTAATTAACAATGATTTATAATTTAGTAGTGAGGACAAAGTAACATATATCATGCAATAATGAATTCTTACTATCTTCCTATGCATCAACATATCATAAAAGAATAATTTATGCACGTCAAGTAAAGGCCAATACATAGCATAAGCAGTTTCTTGCAATTTTATCGTGTTGGAAACATAGAGAGGCGGAGATATAGTTCCTCTCTCATAATAATTACAAGTAGAAGCATCAATCACATGCATATTATATGCATCAAAATCATCATGTGCCATAGTAAAACACAACCCATGAATTCAATCCTTAATAAGAGCAAACTTCTCCGTTATAGTATAGTTGGGAGAACTGAAAAAGATAACAGGACTATCATGTGTGGGTGCAATGTCAACAATTTCATTCTTAACATACGGAACTATAGCAAGTTCATCCCCATAAGCATAATTCATACTGACATTATGGCCACAAGCATAGCAAGCATCAATTTCATTAAAAAGGGATATTTCAAATGAATCCAAGGGATCATAGCAATCATCATAGAATTCTTCCTTCGATAAGCACGAAGGGAGATTAAATAATATATGGGATAGAAAGTTACTCTCATTAGAAGGTGGGCACGGGTGATCAATCCGCTCTTCCTCCTTTTGTTCTTCGCTCTCACTAGTAGAAAACGGGGCATACGTTCAGACCAAATAAGCCCATTAGTACCGGTTCAGTCATGAACCGGTACCCATGTGCCCATTGGTCCCGGTTTGTGAGGCCAGGGGGCCTACCGGGCCTCATGGAGCCATTGGTCCTGGTTCGTCTAGCCCCTTTGGTCCCGGTTGGTGGCACGAACCGGGACCAATGGGCCTAGCTCCTGGCCCACCACCATTGGTCCCGGGTGGTGGCCTGAACCGGGACCAAAGGGAGGTCTCCAGGACCGGGTCAAGCCACGAACCGGGACCAATGAACCAGCCAGGGAGAGGGCTTTTCTGTGTAAAACATTAAAAGCAAAAAGAAATTTCATAAAATAAATAAAAAAAGAAAAAAAAGAAAAGAAAATAAATAAGTAGAAACAAAATAAAATAAATAAGTACAAACAAAAAAACTTTAATAAATAAGTAGGAACAAAATAAACTTTAATAAAGTAAAATCAATGACCTATAATAAAATAAATAAAAATAGCAACAGTAAGTAGAAACAAAATAAAATAAATAAAGCAAAAAAAAGATTTTTCATAAAATACATAAAAGAAGCAAAAAAGAAAAGAAAATAAATAAGTATAAACAAAATAAACTTTAATAAATAAGTAAAAACAAAATAAACTTTTATAAAACCTCTAGTATTATTGAAACTAAAATTATATAAAATTTATGCAACTAAAATTATCAAAGTATTTTCTGTTCAAAACATTAAAAGAAAAAAGAATTTTCATAAAGAATTTTTTTGTTAGAAACTTTAATAGCAAAAAGAATTATCATAAAGAATTTTTTTAGAAACTAAAATGACAAAATATGTTTTTGAATATAATGATAAAACACAGTAATATTAAATAGCAAGAAAAAGAATCACTCAAAAATCTATTTTTGTAGTAAAGCTATTCAAAAACTAGTGATTCACACAAATTTCTAAAAATTCAAATTTAAACTATCCAAATTAGAAAACAAATGGAACTGACAGAAAGTTTATAATTTTTATTACCTAAAAGCAAAAAGAATCACTGAAAAACTAGTAAGTACTTTGTTGTAAGTAGAAACAAAATAAAATAAACAAAGCAAAAAATAAAACAAAAAGAATAAAAAAGTGCCACCTAAAGGGCCACCACGGCTTGAATACGACTAGAAACACAACAATGGGCCAGGATTCAGGTCCGTAGTAGGCCCATAGGCACATAGAGACAGATTAGGCCCAAAAGCCTGCTTTATAGAGGAGCTCGAGAGGGTTGGCGCACCGCACCTTATAAACAGGTGCGGCTCTCTCTCAGCTAGCGAGGTGGGACTAAACTCCCACCATCACGCCGTTGTGCAAGGCCCATTTGTCCCGGTTGGTGGCACCAACCGGGACTAAAGGTGGGCTTTGGTCCCGGTTGGTGCTACGAACCGGTACCAATGCCCCCCCCTTTAGTCCGGTTGGTGCCACGAACCGGGACCAAAGCCAAAGCCCTCTGCTTCCCGCCCTTTGGGCTGCTGAAAAGAGACCTTTGGTCCTGGTTGGTGGCACCAACCGGGACTAAAGGGGGGCATTGGTCCCGGTTGGTGCCACGAACCGGTACAAATGCTCGTGTATATAAGCAAGACTTGTGAAAATTTTCACTTTTCATCTCGCAGTTGCCGCCCCGACGACATCGACGCCGCCACGCTGCTGCCCCCATCCGCCGTCTCCGTCGTCGCCGTCGCCCTGCCCCGGCCTCGACGCGCCCTGCCCCGACCTTGCCGTCACCGAGCCCTGCCCCGACCACGCCGCGCGCTGCCCCGACCTCACCGTCGCGCACGCCGAGCACCCTGGTCGACCTCGCTATCGCGCACGCCGAGCGCCCTGCCCCGACCTCGCCGCCGCTCACCTGCACTGTGAGCCGCACCGCGCCGTTTCCCCCCTCTTCCCCTCTCCCCCCCGCCCCAACGCCGCCGCCCGCCCCAACGCCGACGACATGAAGGCCATGTTCACATATATATTTGTTCATATTGTAGTAGATGCTGATGATGACGATGATGTATGTATGTTCATATGCAAAAGTTAGGATTTTTTTTCTGTTCATAGATTTTTTGGTGATATTATTGTAGAATATGAAAAAATTTGTATGTTCATATGCAAAGAATATGTCATTTTTTATAGAATTTTTATTTTTTTCACAGAATTTTTATTTTTTTTCTATTGTAGTTTTGTTCATAAAGTTTTAGGATGAAAAAAAATAAGAAGAAGAAAAAGGGAGGAGGAGAAGTTTGGTTTAGTTTTAGGATTAATTTAGTTTATGTTTAGTTTAGGAAAAAGGAAAAGAAAAAGGAGAAGAGTAAAAAATAAATAAGAAGAGAAAAAAAGAAAAAAAAGAGGAGAAGAAGAAAGGAATAGAAGATAAGAAGAAGAAAAATAGAGTAATTTCTATTTTTTTTTCTTCACCTCTATTCTTTTCTTCTTCTCCTTTTTTTCTTTTTTTTCTTCGATCTTCTCCTCTCTCTCTCTATTCCTTTCTTCTTCTCCTCTTTTTGTTCTTCTTCTTCCTCTTCTTATTTTTTATCGGGTATGTCGTTGTCAATATACGACCTCCCCGATAACTTCGACATGAGGGGGGGGGGTCGATATACCCCCTCCCTGATAAATTCAACATGAGGAGGAATAGGGGGTCGAGGGTTCGAGGGTTCGAGGGTCGAGGGGTCGAGGGTCCGAGGGTCGAGGGTTCGAGGGTTATAGGGTTCTAGGGTCGAGGGTTGAGGGTTCTATGGTCGAGGGTTCGAGGGTTCGAGGGTTCTAGGAATATGCAAAAGTTAGAATTTTAATGTTGATAGATTTTTTTGGTGATATTATTGTCGAATATGCAAATGTTTGTATGTTCATATGTAAAGAATATGTCAATTTTTTTGTAGTAGATGATGATGATGATATATGAAAACTTGGTCATTTTTTTTTGTTTGATGAATATTTTCTGTTAAAACTTGTATTAAGTTTGTTCGATGAATGTTTCATGGGAGAGAGGGAGTAAAAACTTCTCAGACATGAGGGGGGAGGAGTCCCCCTTCGGTTCCTAACTCTCCCAGGAATTCAACATGGGGGGGGGGGGTCGATATACCCCCTCCTCGATAACTTCGACATGAGGGGGGGTCAATATACCCCCTCCCCGATAACATTTTTTCCATGTATATATTTCGTCGTTGTTGATATACCCCATCCTTTACCAAGTTAAAAGAGTGCTGTCGTCGAGGGCACCCCGAACCCTTTAAGCGTTGCCGAGGCCACCCCAAACCCTAGAGAAGCGTCGGGGCCATTAATTAATATAATTCCTTGTTGTGAATAGCTATAGCTAGGTCTACGTTTGCTACTAATATATCCATCTGTCATGTTTGTATAATAATTGCCATGTTGTAATATTTGCAGAAACTATGGAGCACGGCTGAGACGAGGAAGCAGAACGGGTGTTGAGGGACATAATCGCAGCCGGAGCTGATGTCATGTCGTATTTCAACGAAACCAATGGTCTGGAAGGATAGGGTGAATGAAGAAGCAGGCTACGGTCCTCGAACAACGGAGGAGACCGTAACCGGTGACCGAATGCCGGTGCAAGAAGGAGGCCGTGATGACGGCTCCGGTGACCGAACAGAGTCTGGTCAGGTATATATATTAATTAAGCCTGCGCTGACTATAGCTAATTGATGCATTCATTGTTTTGGTATCTACACATATTAACTCTCGTATTTCTTCTTATTTCTAGCCCTCTGGATCGAGCACAACTTCGGTAAAGAGACGAGGCCTGAAGAAAAAGTTGCGATCAGATGAAAGGTTCACAATCATAACAATCGCGCGCGATGCCCAACCGATTGAACCCCTCTGGTCCAAGGAGGCATTTATTGCTCAGTGCGGGGTTCTTGTTAGGGACATGATCCCAATCAGCATAGAGCTATGAAATTAGCCTAAGGATGAAGAGCTTCAAGTTCTTTTGTTGAAGATAGACAGAAAGCTGATCTTTGGAAAGCGCTGAAGGTAAATTTCACCCTACTGGAAGAGGACGATCCAGAGAATCCAGTTATAGAGCCATTGATCAAGTCCTTTGCTCTCAAGAAGATGGAAGATCTATTCAGGAAGTGCAAGAATGACCTGAAAGCAAAGTTTGTCGACAAAGAAAAGACACCAGAATTCATCGGCCGGTACGAGAAGGTCAGAGATCAATGGGACGCATTTGTGGCCAACAAGACATCGGAGAGGAGTAAGAAGATGTCAGCCATAAACAAGATAAATGTTGTGAAGAAGGAGCATCACCATCGCACGGGGTCTGGTGGCTACCTCAAAGCTCGATCGTTGTGGGCCAAGGCTGAGAACGACCTGCTTGATAAAGGGGTCGAACCAGGGACATTGAACTGGCCAGACCGTTGCCGGACTTGGTTCTTCGGGGTTGCCTGAACCTTGGACCATGTAACAGGGAAGTGCGTTTGGATGAGGGAGCAACTGCGAATACACCTCACGAAGCTTCAACACTATATTAACGCAGTGCAGGAAGGGACGTCCGTTCCAGACAGAGAGAAGGACGAGCTCACAATGGCCCTCGGGAATCCTGAGCACCCTGGACGGACACGAGGCACGCCAGGCTCCGTTCCGTGGAAGGCTGGGTTTCCAGACGCAGGCGGTTACAAATGCCAAGAGAGGAGGAGGAAGGTGGAGCAGAGCGAACTGCAGGAGCTGCACTCAAGGGTACATAAGCTAGAGGAACGAGATGCAATTCGAAGCAAGCAACCTGCCGAAGCTACCCCCGAAGCTACCCCGCCATCTCAGTGGAGAAGCAGCGTGGCTTCCACCGAGCAGCTTCAGCTGGAGCTGTCTTCACGGCTCATCCCATGGATGCTATCACGGAGTCTCAACATTGCCACCTTATGACGCAATGGCAGAAGTACAAAGTCAAGGCGGCTGTCGGCTCTGTTCGACCCCCTGAACCCGGTGAAACTTTTCACTGCCGTCCAATTCCAGAAGGATATGCTAGGGTGACGGTGGAAGAAATAACGGAGGGATTTGAGGAGCTCGTGCTTGACCACTGGTGAAGGGGATACTCGGCTGGGTTCTGCTTTGAAGACTCCATGCCTATGGAGGAAGGAGCTCATCAACCTTCCGAACTGGACGCCTCCGCCTCCTCCTCCTCCTCCGGCGAGTCAAGGCACTCCGCCTGCTCCTCCGGTGAGTGATCAGGGCACTCCGCCTCCTTCTCCGGCACGTGGCGGCACTCCGCCTCCTCCTCTGCCTGCTCCTCCGACGAGTGATCAGGGCACTCTGCCTCATTCTCCAGCGCGTGGCGGCACTCCGCCTCCTTCTTCGCCTGCGCTGGCACGCCCGACCAGCCAACCTCCTCCTTCTCTGCCTCGTCAGCAAGGGCGATCCACCACCACTCCGGCTGCTCCAGCGTGTCGCAGTCCTTCTCCTCCGCCTCGTAAGCAACTAAAGAAGGAAGCCGCAGCCGCTCGGCCTGCTCCGGCGTCTAGCAGTACATGCGGGAGGCAATACAGATTCGGTCCATCTCTCAAGACTCCAGAGAAGTTACCATACGAGATGACCAAGAAGGAAAACGAGGAGATCTGTCAAGCCCAAGTGAGGGACTACTTTGCAACGCAAAGAGCTAACAGACATCCACCTCCGGAGGAGAAGATAGACCCGGTGAAAGCAAAGCGCACTTTGGATGCCCTGCAGTGACCACCACCGTTGCCGCCGTAAACCAACTATGAGCGCATTACTAAAAAGACATATAAGGAAGCGAAGCGGTCGGGAAGTACTTGCAGTGACAAAAGGTTACAAGAATGAAGAACTAGGAAAAAAATTCCCCAGCTCGGCGAACATGCGAACCAATCGTGCCCCCCGCTCAAGGTGTCTAGCGATATCGTCGCTAATCATCCGGGGGTCTTGCCCGGTACCAATCCTGGAGATTACGACGATGCACATTTTGATATAATGGAGCCGGACGAATTCAAATACAAGTACAGGAAGCCTCTCGTCAAAGATGGAACTACTCTAACAATGATGATGCGAAGATTCCATCATTGGTACATGAAAACCTGCAGAAAGGCGCAGTCAGCTGGGAATAAAATCGATACTTTGACGCTGAAAGTTAAAGAGGATCAACACGACCTCATTGTAATTGAGGAGTTGTCTGTTCCATTTGAGGAGTTCTTCAAGTTTTTCAATCTAAAGGCCCTCGATAAATTAACGGTCACTTGCTACTGTCTGTAAGTACTACTTCTGTCATTAAGTCTCTATATATAGGTCAGCTCTTTCATTGCATGTATATATAATTATCCTCACTATATTATGCAGATTGAAGATCGTCGAATACAGAAGAGCTGAAATGTATGATATTCGGTTCATTAACACAAATCTCATAGATGAATTTACGGTTAAATTTCATGCCGAAGAAACCGATCAAAACTTGCTACGATCGTTGGTAATAAATCAAAATAAAGATACAATACTCTTTCCTTACAACTTCAAGTGAGTGTTACTGTCTTGTGCATATTCAGTTTCCCTTAATTATTACTCGATGTTATAGTAATTAATGTAACTGATGAGTTATATGCATGCGTGCGCAGTTTCCACTATATTCTCCTAGAGATTAAGCTTGAGCAGGGACTAGTAAGCGTCTTAGACTCGAGACGGAAAGATCGCAAGGAATATGTGGACATGTCTAAAATGCTTGAGAAGTAAGTTGAATTGATCATTATCACACCATATCGGCAACTTTGTTCATTTCATGATATCAAGTAATTGTTTTGTTTGTCTCGCAGTGCTTGGAAAGTATTCACCGCACAAGTTTCGGGACTACCGCGGGATCTGCGATGGAAATTCCCGAAAGTAAGTACTACTAGCTATCTAGTTCCGCGCATCTCCTGTTGATTCTAGCTACTTTCATCAATGCCATTTATAATGTTTCATTATCAGTTTGATTGACCTCTATTTCTCGTAAAGTGCTTGTGGCAGGAACCCAGGAATAATTACTGTGGATACTACGTCTGCGAGTTCATCTACAACGTGACGGCCAAGAATAGGCGGGGCTACTCTAAAAGACAATATGAAGTGCGTAAGCAAAAATATTCACAAGTTTATTTTATTACCATCATTTCTGTTGAGTTTCATTCATATATATGTATTGACCCCCTTATTCAAATTAGATGTCGGAGATGCAGAATGAACTCCTACCACAAGATCGCATTCGAGTAATTCCAGAGGAATTGTTTGGATTCTTTCTTGACCACGTCATCAATAAAGCCGGAGAATACCACCATGCATGTGGAAGTTGAGTTCATATGTTAGGGTATTGTAAGAGATCTTACACATTGTATATATATATATGTAGCCGGTACCATCGGTAAGATATATGAAAACTTGTTGTTCGACCAATCTCTCGGAGAGAAGGAGAGGTCGATCACTTCTCTCTGTATATGTTCATGACGAACTTCTATACTTAATAGTTTCCTTCATTTGCTTACTAGCTAGCTAGCGTGTCAAGCCCTCTCTATACGTAGCGTCGACCAAGCACGGAGATAAGAGAGGACATGTTAGAATAAATTCGAGGCATTCCGTCGATCATCCGAGGACCAAGCAATTATACGAGCATGACACCGAGATTTGTTAACGAGGTTCACCGATATGGCTACATCCCCGGGGCCTGACTATGGGCGCTCCTCCCCATGACACCGCTACAATACCCCACTCGGTCGCCCTGGACACCGACACATGCCGCCGGCTTACCCTGCGTTCCGGTGCTATTATTTTCGCATATGTTACATCGTGTGTTTACCCTCGCTATATAAGAGAGGCCTAGGATATAAGTGTCCTACTAGGACACGACTCCATATCCTATCTAAACACAATACAACTACAAATCCAACTGTAACCTAGCTCATACACTATATTCGACACAACTCCAACAAACTCCACCTTGGCGAATATACTCCACCACCCTGGATTTGTCCATGCGTCAAACTTCCGTGCACATTGGACTTGAGCTTATCCCATGAGTACCGCTGCTACTCCAAAGACTCCATATGACTCCACCTGCAACTTGTAGTTCCTTCTTTTCTTGACTACAGTCAACACTCAAGCAAAATTAAGTTCCTTGTTACTCTAGTTTGTGCTCCCAACTTCCAGAGTATCAGTCCAATGCCATCACACACCGATCACTGACCTGCGTGAAAGTGCACAACTCACATATTGGGAGTCACACATAAGAGTTACATTGAACTCAGCATCACCGCTACCGCGTGTCTGAAACTTGAAGGAATTTAACCATTGTTGGTAGTCATCCCGAGTCAAATTCGCAGTTGTCTCACCACATGTATGACCACCAGAGCCCTGGCCCGTCTCCATGTCCGTGCGTACCGCACGCCTCGCCGCTATTACCGCATCGAGCCTCCGCTGTCCCGGTCGAGCCTCAAGGGTCGCGAAACCAGACCACTCAACCCCCACTGCAGAGTACCATCGATCATCACCGACCGATAACGAGTTTCACGCTTCCATTAGACCATTGGGCTCCAGTCCAAACTACGTGTCACTCGCTTTGCCCGCTGAAATAGGCTTCGACTCTCTGACGTCTTACGCCGTAGCCCCTCAATCAGCACCGAGTGAAGTCTTCCAGACTCCAGCTCCACCTTCAACATGACTCCATGGTAGATGATCAGTCCACCCCTGCACCTCATCGACTTCAAGCTCCGTGTATACACCACCTTGAATCAATCCCGCGCCATAGTCTTGTCGAAGCCACACAAGCCCTCGGGGCCTGCGCCACGTGTTTCCACGCCCCAGAAGTCGGTCCCTGGGGATGTAGCCATGCCGGTGAACCTCGTTAACAAATCTCGGTGTCGTGCTCGTGTGATTGCTTGATCCTCGGATGATCGACGGCATGCCTCGGATTTATTCTAACATGACACTTCTCTCTATTAGCTAGCTAACACAATATATGAAACCCCTAAATTAACCCTACAAAACTCCCCCAACCCCCCCCCCCCCTTTCAGAAAAAAAACAAAAACCCAGCCCCTGAAATGCTGACACGTGGAAGCCTTTTGGTCCTGGTTGGTGGCACCAACCGGGACAAAAGGCCCCCCTGCCCGGGCAAGCGGCAGCGGCCACGTCGAGCCCCATCTGTCCCGGTTCTGGGGCGAACCGGGACTAAAGGGACAGGGCTTTAGTGGCGACCCTTTAGTCCCGGTTCGTGAACCGGGACAAATGGCCCTCACGAACCGGGACGAATGGGGTTTTTTCTACTAGTGATCTCCTCCTCATCTTTTTTATCTAATGGACTCACAATTTCATCAATTTATTCTTCCATAGTTTCCTACAAAATATTAGTCTCCTCTTGGACAGCGGAGACTTTCTCAATAAATACATTAATATTGGAATTGTGTTTATAATTCTCATAGCAATATTTTAGTATAGCAATATTTTCATGTCTATAAACAACATCATCAAAATATTCATACTTTCCAAACAAAGATTTAATTTCATAAGCAAAGCAACAAATTCTTCTATTCATTCCACATCATAGTAATTATATATACCATTAGCATAAGAAGGCAATTTCATTATCATTAAATTCACATGAAAAGAGAAGGTTTGGAGCCTTCATCCTAGAGCAACAAGTATTATCATATCTCAAGCATATATTCCAAGCATACCAATACAACATTTCATTTTGATTCCATAAGAGTTTCTCTTTTTGAGTCAAGCGATAATCCTTAAAGTATTCACGTTGATCCCAATGTGTGTCTCCCATTATCAAGTTGAATGGGGTTTTCTCAGGATTATCAAAGTAGTGTTTAATATTTTTCACATAATGAGCATCGAGGGTTTTAGGAGGTTCCCCATCTCCATGAGTAACAACTACAACTAAATGTTTTTTGGATTTCGTGTTCCA
The DNA here is from genome assembly GCA_963921465.1 of Triticum timopheevii. Taxonomy (NCBI): domain Eukaryota; kingdom Viridiplantae; phylum Streptophyta; class Magnoliopsida; order Poales; family Poaceae; genus Triticum; species Triticum timopheevii. The sequence goes on along the minus strand of OY997266.1, from coordinate 627,716,589 downwards.
TATCTATAGCTAAAGATAGAGAACAGCTTAGAACAGAAAATAAAAACTACTTAGTGATAAAGCAAACAAGCACACACGAGAATATTCACCCCACACTATTGCTTCCCGGAAATGGCGCCAAAAAAGGTCTTGATAACCCACAAGTATAGGGGGTCGTTTGTAGCCTTTTTCGATAAATAAGAGTGTCAAACCCAACGAGGAGCTAAAGATAGAACAGATATTCCCTCAAGTTCTATCGACCACCCATACAACTCTACGCACACTTAACGTTTGCTTTATCTAGAATAAGAATAAAACTAAAAGTACTTTGCGAGAATAAAACTACGAATAATTTGCAAGATAATAAAAATTAGTTGTTTAGTAGAAAGCTTTTGTCACAAAAGAAAATTATTTGCCCCCAGGCAATCGATAACTAGACCGGTAATCATTATTGCAATTTCATATGAGGGAGATGCATGAGCTAACATATTTTCCATACTTGAATCATACGCCATCATGTTTCTTAGGAATACAGTCAATCAACTTGTCTATGCAATGGCACTCGTCAAACAATCAGCCCATCTGGCAATAACTGTTGACAGAGCCAAGGACATACATCAATGTGACGCAGGTCACAAATAAATTGGCGACAGAAAACGGTACCCCGAAATCCCACATTGGAGACGCTCCGGCGATCTTTCGTAGTAGTAATTATATGTTAGTCGTAAATTTTACCTTGGCCACCAACCCAGGACAATACACCATGATGGAAGGAATCGATGGTTGAAGCACGTCGTGATCTCATGATGAGGGTGTATAGCTCGACAGGAAAAAAAAAGGTGTAGACTCATCCTCGCTTAGCTTAAAGAAACAATATGTAAAACACTTGGCACTTCAACTAAGTGATGCTTTCAAGGGGACGTTCTTCACACTAAAAGGAGAGAAGAGATTCTAAGGATAGAGCCATGTACGTGCTGCCCCGGAGGGAACCCCGTCGGCGGCACGGGCTGGCACGCGCCTGGCGCACTCCATCACGGCCCCGCCACACGCCATTAACATAAGCCCGCACCCAGCCTGAGTACGCCAGTGCGGCTATAAGTTAAGATAAACCCCATCGTAGATCCCCCTGAAGGGCGAATCTAGATGGCTTAACTAATCTAAGCCCCCCCCCCCCCCCCCCCCCCCCCCTAGCTATGCTGTCAGTACATGCATTGGCTCCTTTCCTTAAACTTGGTCAATGTACAGGCATTGGCACGGTTAATTAAGTTGTCTGGTGATGACCGTTATGTACTAGGATTAAACCAACCAAAAAGGGCATCCAATCCGGTGCCAACCAGAGGAAACAAGAATATATGGCTGGATGCTACGTGCCTTTTTTCTTTGTTTCAGGGAAGGGGAAATGTTAGGTCCACCAGTCCAGTAACCACCCGTGCTGGATCCTCTAGTTTAATTTATCATCCATCAACATAAACAATAGTTTGCCAGATTAATTGTGTAAATAAGTACTAGGTTGTAGAGAATCATAAGACAGCTGACGTGCACAACTTAGTGCTGAGGAAAGCAACTTACAAATCCCGAAAATAAAAACTAAATAAGGGAACAAGGGCATGGGAACCGAAGATGTGATGAGAACACACGGCTTGAACTCGGACAAACCCTTGATAGTTGAAATGGTGAGGTCACGAGTCGAATGCTATATCTTTTGATGCAGATATAGGCCAGCCAACCATGAATTATTACACAGAATGTTGGACTATGTTGTAGTACCGGTGCCCATGAAAATTGTTGTATACATATGACAAAGGCATTATCATAGAGCATTACCTATTGTTTTTTGATAAATGAAAGGTTTAATTTATTTATTTAGTAACATCATAGTCACAACCCCCACAAAAAGAAACATCATCATCACAGCAAGCCGATTTTACCGCACATGAGTGACATGAGTTTATTCTTGGTCCTTTGCATACTAGAGGCATGCAATGACGCTGTGGGTACAAATAGAAAAGGCACAACGATAAACAAGGACGAACAAAAACTAATATGTAGGGGCCTCTATTTAAGCCTAGACCGCCATATCTGTGCTGCCTGGTAAACATCACTTGCGTCGCCAGCTCCACCTTATTTTTTTCCGGAACAACAGGCCTCCCCATCAATTTTCATTAAATAAACTGCCACAAGTTTACAAGGTTGAAACTAAAAGAACCTCAAAATAGAAGAAAATATAGAAAGGGACTAGAACCCCGAACAAGGAGCAACAACAAAAGCAGGATGATCACAAATCGGACACGCATCCTGGTGAGAAACCATCGGCCACATCCTACTTAGGTGCGTTCTTGAGAGATCAGTGTGGACGGTGGTGTGCACCGCTTGGGGACGGCAAGATGGATACCTATGATCGACGATAAACTAGGGCATCGTAGATCCCCCTGAACGGCGAATTTAGATGGCTTAACTAATCAAATTTTTGGGGAGCCAGCAGCAGCTACCCCCACTAGCTATATACTGGCAGTACATGCATTGGCTCCTCTCCTTAAACTTGGTCAATGTGCAATGCATTGGTGCGGTTAATTAAGTTGTTTGGTGATGATCGTTATATTGTACTAGGATTAGACCAACGAATATAGGGCTGGATGCTACGTGCATTTCTTCTTTGTTTCAGGAAAGGGGAAATGTTAGGTCACCAGTCCAGTAATCTCCAGATCGTCTAGATTAACTTATCGTGCATCAACATAAACAATAGGTTGCCGGATTAATTGTGTAAATAAGTACTAGGTTGTATAGAATCATTAGAAGGCTGACGTGTGCAGTACGTAGTGCTGAGGAAAACAACTTACAAAGCCAGAAAAAAAACTTAATAAGGAAAGAAGGTCATGGGAACCGAAGATGTGACGAGAACACACGGCTTGAACATGGACAAACCATTTATAGTTTAAACGGTGAGGTGATGAGTCGAATGTTGTATCTTTTCATGCGGATATTGGTGAGCCGACCATGAATTATTACACAGATAGTTGGACTCCGTCGTAGTACCCGGTGCCCATGAAAATTGTTGTATATATATGACAAATGCATATATCATAGAGCATTACTTATTATTTTTTTGATAAATGGAAGTTTCAATTAATTTATTTAGTAACATCATAGTCACAACCCCCCCCCCCCCCCCTCCCCCAAAAAAAATATCATCATCACAGCAAGCCGATACTACCGTGGGAAAAATAGAAATGGCACAATGATAAACAAGGACGAACAAAAACTAATATGTAGGGGCCTCTAGCCAAGCCTAGACCGCCATATCTGTGCTGCCCCGTAAAAATCACTTGCGTCGCCAGCTCCACCTTATTTTTTCGAAGCAGCAGGCCTCCCCATCGATTTCCATTAAATAAACTGCCGCAAGTTTACAAGGTTGAAACATCACTTGCGTTGCCAGCTCCACCTTATTTTTTCGAAGCACCGGCCCTCTCGCCAGCTCCACCTTAATTATTCATGGCATTCCCACAGTGGGACGCAGTCCATACATGCAGAGCACGCGAGCAGAGCAAGCCAATCCGTTGCATCGTTTAGCGGAGCAAGCCAATCCGCTGTATCGCTTATTTACAGCACGCCGTTCCCAGTACGTGCAATTAACATCAAAACAGGGGCAAATCAGTTCAAAAAATTCCCACCGGAGCCCTCCTTGTTATCCGGGATTGCACTTAGGCGCAGACAAAAGAAAAACAGAGGGAGTATATAACATGCACTTTCAATTTTTTCCCTAAAATTAGTTATCTAAAAATTATAATGGCATGTGAGATGTGACACACTGACATCCCCTCATCTCCTATATAAGTGGGAGCTCAAGCAAACTCCATAGATGAGACCAGCCATGAGGAGTAGTTAATGCAAATCATCTCAATAAAATTACATTAGCTTAGAGCATGGTTAATAGTATAGCCAGCTCATGGCTACAAGAAACTGCCATGTCATGTATAGTCATCATCTATAGTCACTCATATAGTAGTAGGGTGGGCTACAAAGTTGGCTACAAGAAACTGTCATGTCATGTATAGTCATCATCTATAGTCACTCATAATATTACTAGTACTTTCTTTTCAATCTCCTCTCTTTCTCTTTCTTCACATTTATTATACTCCCTCCGTCCGGAAATACTTGTCATCAAAATGAATAAAAGGGGATGTATCTAGATGTATTTTAGTTCTAGATACATCCCTTTTTGTCCATTTTGATGACAAGTATTTTCGGACGGAGGGAGTATTTGTCTAGGAATCTGCATATAAGAGTACATAGGCAAAAATGCCCATCTATAGTCACTCATAATATTACTACTTTCTTTTCAATCTCCTCTCTTTCTCTTTCTTCACATTTATTATATTTGTCTAGGAATCCGCATATAAGAGTACATAGGCAAAAAGGCCCCCCCCCCCCCCCCCCCCTCCCACCAACACTATATGGCAGGCTACTACGGCCGTAGCAGCTAGACTGCTCGGTGGTTAGGAAGCTAGTTAAGCTACCTAGATTCCGTCTCTCATCCATCGTCTCTGATCTCTCCACACGAATTCGTCGACGCAAGCTGCTGCGAGCTGCCGGCGGAAATGGGGCACCACTACCAGCTGTTTGAGGACCCGTTCGCTAGCAGCATGTCGTCGCTGGAGCCGGACATCTTCTCCGGCACCGGCGTCAACCACCACCTCGCGCCGTCCACGCAGTGGCTGGGCCTCGGAAACCACGGCATCCCACTGGCGCCGACCGCCAACAACGGCACCTCCTCGGGCGGCGATGGCGACGGCTCGGGCTCCCATCGCAAGATCAGCCACAACGCCTACGAGCGAGACCGACGCAAGGAGCTGAACGAGCTCTACTCCGACCTCCGCTCCCTCCTCCCCGAAGATGATCGCACCGTAAATTACATCGTTTAATTAAATCCAACTCATTCATCTTCCTTTGAGGCTCTCATATAGTACATGGGAGAGGTTCTGTCATCACCATCGAATCAATTTTCTTTGCATTCAATTGACTGTGTTTCAGAAGAAGCTGAGCATTCCAATCACGGTTTCACGGGTGCTCAAGTACATCCCAGAGCTGCAGAAGCAGGTGGAAGGCCTGGAGAAGAAGAAGGAGGAGCTGACGCGGGCCAGCTGCAAGCCGGGAGTGCTGACCATGACGGAGAACACGGCTCCGATTGTGTCCGCCACCTGCATCGACGACAGGGATATCATGGTCCAGGTCAGCCTGGCGAGCACTATGGCTGGAGATCTGCCCATGTCCAAGTGCATCAACGTGCTGGAGAATGAAGGTCTTCGCCTCATCAGCTCGTCCACTTCCGCATTCCAGAACAGGACGTTCTACAGCCTTCATCTTCAGGTACACATCTGCCTTTAATTCCTGTTGGTAATCTCTGTCATCGATGCTTGCGATTTGATATTTTGTGGCTTCCTTTTGGTAATATGTCATGTGGATGCTTATGATTTTATCTTAACAAACAATATATGTACGATGAGCTAAAACTCAGCAAAAGGCACGTCTATTTCTATTTCTAAAGTGTTTAATTTGAGGACATTTTTGGGGGCTATTTTTTTGCTGTATATGAAATCGTATCTGGTCAGGCACTGCCACGCGTTATCTACTACTAGGACTAAATGTAAGTTAGTTACTTCAAATGCAAGTTAGTTTATTGTAATATTGGATGGAATGACGTTTGCTTCGAACTCCATAGATCTCCCCCAACCCCATCCCCAATAAAAGATCATGATTGTTAACTCAAATCAGTGGTGGGGACTGTAGCCTACACTTTGAATTTAAAAGGGTGGCATAGTACAACAAATGGTGAATGGTACATTTCGTTTACCTTGACCAGAATTTGCAAGGACGAAGCTGATGCTAGGAATATGTATTTTAAATGTCAAAACGGATTACAACGAGTCTATCCGACTGCTCAAATGGTTCTTGGTTATAGTAGCAAGAACTATTTTAACAGTATATAGTAGGGATTACATGAAACCTCGTCATTCTAGGTTGACCAAGTTCCATCTTTTGGGCTTTGAGTTGCATTCTGTCCCTCCTCCCTCCTCACAACTGCTCCCTCCTCCCTTACCCAAAAACGATGCCTCCTACCTCCCCGTCGTCCTTTCCCCTTGTCGTCGTTAGAGATATTGATCAATGGTTTCGGGATGGGTCAATGAAGGTAGCGGTGGGGAGGTATTTGCTCTAGTAGCCTTCGACAATGAGACATGATCTACCAGCAACCACTTGAAGCAAAGGATATGGCTCTGCAGCATTGATGGTGGTGTTTTTCGGCGGATCAATGGTTTCTAATGGTGAGGCGTCGGTGGTCGCGATCCCATCTACTGGTACGCCGGCGATGGCGACATCCTTCTTTGTCCCAACGAGGTAGCCCTTCACTTTGGTGCACGCATGGCGCCATGGTCCTGCGATGCTAGGTGGTTCATGCAATGGGTCGAGGGTCTTAGACCTTCAGATCCGGTGGCAATGAGGAGTATGTATTGCCGATCAATTTTACGCCACATGGGAGGACGGTGGAGCACGAGGACGGTACGAGACTGACAGACTGTCCTGTATTGGGATGTTGGCGGTGCATGTGACCGTCCTCCCTAGCCAATCTTCACCTCATGTTATACGATGACCTTCGTCATTTTGAGTGTTTAGTGGCAACTGGCACATGTTGCGGTTTGAATGTATGCTTGTGCGGGCATGGACTTCACTTCTGTGGTGTCTCATGTCAAGACCATGGTGTACATGTAGCTATTGGGATCACGTGAAGTGGTGGTGACAATATGTTGATGACTACGATTTGGTGATGCTCCTCGAATACTCAGTCTCAAGCTCCAAGAAAAAAACCCATTGCATGACCTTAATTGCCTATACCTGGCAACGAAGGTGTTTTTCATCATTACCTTATTGAAAGCATTTCTTTAAGAGTTTCTTGGACTTTATCTTCATGGTGAAAACTCAAGACCTCCCTATTGGTGGTTGTATTAGGCGACGTCAGCGCTTGAGCACTATTCCTTTCCTTGAGACTTTACTACTGGAGAACCTTTCTCATTGTCCTTATGATGTGAAGACATGGTTGGTGCGGATATGGTCGTTGTAGTAGTTTGTCGTCAATGTTTTAATCGCTTTGGGGTTTCTTTTTTTTCCTCCACCTAGGAATAGCTTCGGTCTTGTATTAGTTTTTGTGCATTTGTGTGGTTTTGGTTATGGTCGTGTGCATCCTAATTATGCAGAGGCCGAATGTGTGCTCATTGCATTTGTATCCACTTGATGCTTCATGTTGAGTTCATAAAATCCACCCTTTTGTTGAAAATGTATTATGGGCTCCAAGGATTCAAACTACGAACATATCAACATTCCTTAGTGATCAATCATCACACACTTGTCAAAGAGGACATGTTCCCAATGTTTTGGTCCTTTCTTTCGACATGGGAGAGATGAGCACTTGGTTGGATAAGGACTTTGCTTCTTACCGTAGCTGCGTAGGCTGGGTCGGTTCATACTACACTAAATATAAGTGTGCCAGGGTCTTAATAAAATGTAGCTAGACCGACATGCACCTTGATTGGTCTTGTTTTTTTTTTTCTCACATCCTTTCCATCCTGAAATAAAGGGTGGGAGGGGGCATCATGATCATGCTGATACAACTAATGGAATAGATCAAGCTTGTTGTATTTGGATCTATGTCAAGGGAAAAGGATATATTATGACATGATTAAACACCAAAACTCTTGAAATGATGTTTTGCTTGTGTGGCCAACTGACTCCATTAAGCATGGGATGTGTAACAAGTAAACAAAGGAACATCCCCTTAATTCGTTAGGAAATGACATATATGGATGGGATAGAATGCATGGATCTTCTTCCCACTCTCTAGGCCTCTACTCCTTCGAGAGTCGATTAGTTGTACCAGCAAAAAATGGATATTTGGATGATATTTTTATGAATCTTTATGTGGATTCCTACGTGGTATCCATTTTTTTTTCTAATACACTAAGTAGTAACACTACAAATGTGTCATAAACTTTTAAATTGTATCTTAATATGTCATTATGATCAACCATGGAGTGGCAACTTTATTCCCAATAACTTACAACTCCATCATATTTCCCATTGAAACAGAGAACCCAACAAACGATGAGCAAGGAGTGTCCAGCATTTTGTGAAGAACTGGAGAATGTCATGAAGCAAAAGGCAGGACTGCGTCTACATCACTAGCAGATTGTAGCACAATAATGGCGTATATTATCATACATGTTTAACCATGAACCAAAACGTATGTTGTATATATAAGAAAATGATCTAAGATAAATAGTATTGATGCATGCTTGATATATAATATAATGTAGGGTGTTCCACATAAATAATTGTACATAAATTTTTGGTGTATCCATCTGTGTTTTGAGTATAGTAAGTATGCATGATAAAAACAGGCCAAAAAAAATAAATGTAGAGTTTGCCGCGAAGAAGTGGCGTGCACTCTCGTGAAAGACATCCATCTAAGGGCATCTCTAGCCCTTTCCATCTCCTTTAATCTCCTAAACTATTCCTCAACCTTAATCCTTCAAATTTTCATAGATTAGGCTATTTTCCACCCATCCCTTCCCCTAAACTTAACTTCTCAAATGAGGTTGACCCAACATAAGAGTCTGTCTCCTCCTTATTCTTCCTTCTGTGCGCTCAAAGACAACTTATGACCTGTAGATGATGTCCATGAGCTATCTAGGACGCACCAAGGGTAGATTATTTTTAAAAGTAATTTGGTAGAGAGTCACCAAGCATGAGGTACACGTGCAAGGGAGGAGTCAAGAAAGTCGGCGAAATCTGAGCCTATGGGCTACAATTTGGACACTTATTTGTCTCAATGGGTTCTTCTACTATTCGTACCCCTAGTGGCATGATGGTGTCATCAAAGACGCAATGGTTCCTCGGAATCGGCGATGACGGCCGGCATCCATGTTTCTTTCTAGGTACTTCTCAAAAATGCATTTTCTCAAAAAAAAAAAATCTTTGGCAGCCAATTTTTTTGGGTTATTTTATTTTGCCTAAAGCTCCGTTAAATCATTTGCCCATGAAATTTTACACACTCCTAATAAACTCGACAATCTTTGATGCTAAAAAATACATTGTTTTTTAGGGAAAAAGGTATATTTTCAATTTACTGTTAAAGCCGATGCTGGGGCACCCAAATGCCACCCTCCACGGAACGTCTCCAAGATCTCGAGCACAATGTACTTGCTTGTAGAGTGTAGTATGATTCCGTCTTCCCTTTACTAAAAGTATACTTGGATCAACTTTAGTAGAGTCATCATATTTACAATCGCCATCCGCCATATTGAGTGCACTTCATATGAATATAGAGGTTGTCGTGTACACAAACACAAAGATGTCAAACGGCTGCCTTCATATATATTTTTTTTTGTTGCATCAACCTACACTAGTAGAGAAAGGGCCATTCGATCAGGTTCATGAGGGCCATTTGTCCCGGTTCCCAAACCGGGACTGAAGAGTCGTAACTAAAGCCCTCTACCTTTAGTCCCGGTTCGATCGGGAACTGGGACAGACGGGGCTCCACGTGGCCGGAGCGGCTTGCCTAGGCAGGGGGACCTTTTGTCCCGATTGGTGCCACCAATCGGGACCAAAAGGCTTTCACGCGTCAACAGTTAAGGGGCTGGGTTTTTTTTTCGGGGGGGGGGGGGGGGGGGGGGGTTGGGGGGTTTTGGAGGTTTTGTAGGGTTAATTTAGTGGTTTCATATATTGTGTTAGCTAGCTAATAGAGAGGAGTGTCCTCTCTTATCTCCGTGCTTGGTCGACGCTGCGTATAGAGAGGACTCGACACGCTAGATAGCTAGTAAGCAAATGAAGGAAACCATTAAGTACAGAAGATCGTCATGAACATGTGTACACAGAGAGAAGTGATCGATATATATATATATATATATATATATATATATATATATATATATATATATATATATATATATATATATATATATATGTATATATATATATATATAGACACACACACACACACAATATAAGATCTCTTACGTCCCCTAACATCTGAACTCAACTTCCACATGGTATTCTCCGTGTTTGTCGATGACGTGGTCAAGAAAGAATCCCGCCAATTCCTCTTGAATTGCTCGTATGCGATCTTGTGGTAGGAGTTCATCCCGCATCTGCCACATCTAATTTCAAGAAGGGGGTCAATACATATATATGAATGAAACTGAACACAAATGATGGTAATAAAATAAAATTTTGAATATTATTGCTTGCCCACTCCATATTGTTGTTTAGAGTAGCCCCGTTCACAGGTGGTGTGGTGGATGAACTAGCAAATGTAGTATCCACACAAATCATTCCCGGGTTCCTGCCACAACCACTTTACAAGAAATAAAGGTCAATCAAACTGATAAGAAAGCATGCTAAATGGTATTGATAAAACTAGCTAGAATCAACAGGAGATGCGCGGAACTAGCTAGTAGCTAGTACTTACTTTCGGGTGGTCAAATCGCAGTTGCGCCGGCAGTCCCGGAGCTTGTGCGGTGAACTTTTTTCAAACCCTATCAGACAAAGAAAACAATTACTTGATATCAGGAAATGAACAAAGTTGCCGATATGGTGCGATAATGATCGATTGAACTTACTTCTCGAGCATTTTAGTCATGGTCGCATACTCCTTCGGATTTTTTCGTTTGGAGTCTATGAGGGCTGCTAGTCCCTGCTCAAGCTTAATCTCTAGCAGAATAAAGTGGAACCTGCGCATGCATGCATAACTCATCAGTTACATTACTATAACCTTGAGTAATAAGGGAAACCAAATATGCACAAGACAGTAACACTCACTTGTATTCGTAAGGAAAGAGTATTGTAGCTTTGTTTTGATTTCGAAGTAACCATGCGAGAAACTTGGCCTCGGTTTGTCTGGCATCATGTTTAACACTCCATTCATCCATGGGATTTATGTTAATGAACCCAATATCACCTACTTGTCTTTTCTTCAATTCGACGATCTTCAATCTGCATAATATAGTGAGGATAATTATATATACATGCAATGAATGAGCTGAGCTATATATAGAGACTTAACTAGTTACAGAGAAGTAGTACTTATAGACAGTAGCAAGTGATGATTGTTTTATCGAGGGCCTTTTGATTGAAAAACTGGAAGAACTCCTCATATGGAACTAACAACAGATCAATTCCATCGAGGTTGTGCTCCTCTTTAACCAATAGCGACAAAGTATTTTTCCCAGACTTCCTGCAGATGTCCATGTACCAATCATGGAATCTTCGCATCATCATTGTTAGGGAAGTACCAGGTCTGACGAGAGGCTTCCCGTGCTCGAATCTTAATGTGTCCACCTCCATTGTTCCAAAAATTATTGCATCGTCGTCGGTCATGTAATCTTCAGGATTGGTATCGGGCAGCACCCCCGGAAGATTAGCGACGATATCGCTAGACACATTGAGAGGGGGGCACGATTGCTTCGCTTGTTCGCCGAGCTGGGGAATTTGTTTCCCTTTTCTTTGTTCTGCTAGCCTTTGATCAGTGCAAGTACTTCCCGACCGCTCCGCTTTCTTATATGTCCTTTCAATGATGCGGTCATAGTTGGATTGCGGCGGAGGTGGTGATGGTCGCTGCAGGGCATCCAAAGTGCACTTCGCTTTCACCGGATCTATCTTCTCCGCCGGAGGTGGATGTTTCTTAGCTTTTACCGATCCAAAGAAGTCATTCACTTGGCCTTCACAGATCTTTTGGTTTTCCTCCTCGCTCCTCTCGTACGGTAACTTCTCTAGAGGCTTGAGAGATGATGGACCGTATCTGTATTGCCTCCCGCCTCTGGCTGTACTGCTAGACGCCGGAGCAGCCGGAGCGGCTGCAGCTGTCTTCTTTCATTGCTTAAGAGGCGGAGAAGCTGGAGGCGGACTGCTACGACGCGCCGGAGCAGCCGGAGCGGCAACATCTGTGTTCAGCCGTCGCTTATGAGGCGGCGAAGGAGGAGGCGGGCTACTCGGACGTGCCAGAGCAGGCAGAGAAGGAGGCGGAGTACTACCGCCCTCACGCGTCGGAGCAGGAGGCGGAGCCCTAATCACTCGCCGGAGGAGGAGGAGGGGGCGGAGGAGGCGGAGTGCCTAGCTGACTAGCAGGAGCCGTGAAGTTGAGAAGCTTGATGTGCTCCTTCCGCCATAGACACGGAGTATGCATAGCAAGACCCAGCTGAGTCTCCCCATCACCTGTAGGGTGGTCAAGCTGGAGCTCCTCAAATCCCTCTGTTATTTCATCCACCATCACAACAACATAGCCTTGTGGAATCGAACGGCAGTGAAAAGTTGCTCCGGGTGAAGGAGGGAACACAGAGCCGATAGCCGCCTTGACTTTGAGCTGATCCCATTGCGTCATAAGGTGGTACTGGTGTGAATCCGTGATAAAATCCACGGGGTAGGTAGGACCCGTCAAGTTAGGCTGCTGAACGAGCTCGGTGGAAGCCACGCTGCTTCTCCACTGAGATGGTGATACGTCTCCAACGTATCTATAATATATGAAGCATTCATACTATTTTATTATTTGTTTTGAATGATTACGGGCTTTATTATACACTTTTATATTACTTTTGGGACTAACCTATTAACTGGAGGCCCAGCCCATATTGATGTTTTATTGCCTGTCTCAGTATTTCGAAGAAAAGGAATATCAAACGGAGTCCAAACGGAATGAAACCTACGGCAGCGTTATTTTTGGGAAGAATATCATCCTGGAGACTTGGAGTTCACGTCAGAAGATCCTCGAGGAGGCCAGGAGATAGGGGGCGCCTCCCCCCTACTAGGCGCGCCCCCTGTCTTGTGGGCCCCTCGAGCACCTCCCGACCGGCTTCTTTCACCTATATAGTCCCATGTACCATAAAAACATCCACGGACAAGATAGATCGGGAGTTTCGCCGCTGCAAGCCTCTGTAGCCACCAAAAAACCTCTCGGGAGCCTGTTCCGGCACCCTGCCGGAGGGGGAACCCATCACCGGTGGCCATTTTCATCATCCCGGCGCTCTCCATGACGAGGAGGGAGTAGTTCACCCTCGGGGCTGAGGGTATGTACTAGTAGCTATGTGTTTGATCTCTCTCTCTCGTGTTCTCTCTATGGCATGATCTTGATGTATCGCGAGCTTTGTTATTATAGTTGGATCTTATGATGTTTCTCCCCCTCTACTCTCTTATGATGAATTGAGTTTCCCTCTTGAAGTTATCTTATCGGATTGAGTCTTTACTTTGAGAACACTTTATGTATGTCTTGTCGTGTTTATCTGTGGTGACAATGGGATATCACGTGCCACTTGATGTATGTTTTGGTGACCAACTTGCGGGTTCCGCCCATGAACCTATGCATAGGGGCTGGCACACGTTTTCTTGACTCTTCGGTAGAAACTTTGGGGCACTCTTTGAAGTACTTTTGTGTTGGTTGGATGAATCTGAGATTGTGTGATGCATATCGTATAATCATGCGCATGGATACTTGAGGTGACAATGGAGTATCTAGGTGACATTAGGGTTTTGGTTGATTTGTGTCTTAAGGTGTTATTCTAGTACAAAATCTTGAATAGATTGATCCGAAAGAATAACTTTGAGGTGGTTTCGTACCCTACCATAATCTCTATGTTTGTTCTCCGCTATTAGTGGCTTTGGAGTGACTCTTTGTTGCATGTTGAGGGCTTGTTATATGATCTATCTATGTTATTATTGTTGAGAGAACTTGCACTAGTGAAAGTATGAACCTTAGGCCTTGTTTCCTATCATTGCAATACCGTTTACGCTCACTTTTATCATTAGTTACCTTGCTGTTTTTATATTTTCAGATTACAAAAACCTTTATCTACCATCCATATTGCACTTGTATCACCATCTCTTCGCCGAACTAGTGCACCTATACAATTTGCCATTGTATTGGGTGTGTTGGAGACACAATAGACTCTTTGTTATTTGGTTGCAGGGTTGTTTGAGAGAGACCATCTTCATCCTACGCCTCCCACGGATTTATAAACCTTAGGTCATCCACTTGAGGGAAATTTGCTACTGTCCTACAAACCTGTGCACTTGCAGGCCCAACAACGTCTACAAGAAGAAGGTTGCGTAGTAGACATCAGATGGCGGGCTAGCTTCTGGGGTAGCATCTTGGGCAGGATCTCGCAGCTGCTGGTTCTCAACATCTCGTTCCTCTAGATTTCTTACCCTTGCCTTAAGCTCCTGCAGTTCGCTCTACTCCACTTTCCTCCTCCTCTCTTGGGTTTTGTAACTGCCTGCATTGGGAAACCCAACCTTCCACGCAACGGAGCTTGGCATGCCTCGTGTTCGTCCAGGGTGCTCAGGATTCCCGAGGGCCCTTGTGATCTCGTCGTTCTCTCTGTCGGGAATGAACTTCCCTTCCCGCACTTCGTTGATTGCTTTCCGAAGCTTCATGACGGGTGTTGCACGTTGCTCGTCCGTCCAGCAGCACTTCCCTGTTTCAGGGTCCAATGTCCCACTTGCCCCAAAGAACCAAGTCCTACAACGGTCTGGCCAGTGCAATGTCTCTGGTTCGACCCCTTTAGCAATCAGGTCCTGCTCAGCATTGTCCCACAATGGCCGGGCTTTGAGGTAGCCACCTGACCCCATGCCATGGTAATGCTCCTTCTTTGCAGCATTTATCTTGTTAGTGGCTGACGTCTTCTTACTCCTCTCCGATGTCTTGTTAGCCACAAATGCGGGCCAGTGATCTCTTATCTTCTCAAATCGGCCGGTGAATTCTGGAGTCTTGTCTTGGTCGACATACGTTGTTTTCCACTCATTCTTCCACCTCCTGAATAGAACTGCCATCTTCTTGAGAGCATAGGACTTGATCAATGGCTCTATAACTGGATTCTCCGGATCCTCTTCCGGTAGGGTGAAATTTACCTTCGGCGCTTTCCAAAGATCTTCTTACTGTCTATCTTTGACAAAAGAAACTTGAAGAAGCTCTTCCTTCTTAGGCTCATTCCATAGCTCGATGCTGATCGGGATCATCTCCCTAACAAGAACCCTACACTGAGCAGAAAATGCTTCCTTGGTCCGGAGGGGTTTAATCGGTTGGCCATCGCGCGCCATTTCTGTGATCGTGAACCTTTCATCCGGGCGCAAATTTTTCTTCAGGCCTCGTTTCTTTACTCAAGTATTGCTTGATTAAGAGGGCTATATAGAAGAAGAAAGAAGAGTTAATATATGTACATACCAAAACAATTAATGCATCAATTAGCTAGTCAGCACAGGCTTTATATATATATATATATATATATATATATATATATATATATATATATATATATATATATATATATACACACACACACACAAACGGTCTATTCTGCTAATATTAGCAGAATAACTATTCTGCACACCACTTCCGCACTGCACACTGACCGCAAGTGCACTGCATCTTCTTGACGACGAGCACTGCAATATAGACTAGTGAACTTCGCGTCGGAAAAAACTGCACACAGTGTTTTTTCGGTACTGTTTTCGCTCTAACTTTTTGATTATTTATCGGAACGGGGCGTATAATATACCGTTGAAAAGCTATGGATTAGGCGCAACTTCGACATGTTGAACAGTTTTCGAGATTCCACACGGTTTAAGAGCAGTTTTGAAAATGGTGCGGCGGATGACGAGTGACAGCGAGCGTTTTTTCGCATTTATTTCTAAACAGCTTGTCGGAATGAAGCAAATGATATGCCGTTGGATAGATATCGTCGAGGCGCATCTTTTTCATATATAAATGTTTCTCTAATTCGTTACGGTTTATGAGCAGTTTCAAATTTACTAAATCACGGAACTCTGTTTTTCAATTTTTTTGAAATTTTTGGTACTGTTTTTGCTCCAGTTTTCTAACCGTTTGTTGGAACGAGACATATGATAAGCCGTTGGAAAGCTACGGACAAGGCACAACTTTGATATGTTGAAATGGTTTTGAAATTCCTTACGGTTTTTATTTAATTTTGAAAATCGTGCGGCTGACTTCGAGAGGCAGCGGCTGTTTTTTCGTGAAATTTTTACAAACCGCTGGTCGGTATAATTCAAATCATACGCCGTTGGAAAGATATCAACGAGACGCAACTTTTTCATGTAGAACACTCTCTCTAATTCCTTACGGTTTAAGAGCAGTTTCGATTTTACCGAAAAGCGGACACTCTGTTTTTCGCGACACCCAAATGGACGTGGGTACTTCATCCGACTGAAAACCGCACTGCAACAGACGAAAAACTGCACTGCATCGCACGGGTAAGAGAACTGCATGGTTTCTTTTTTCAAACGTGATTTTTTTTCAAGAACGAGAAAGTAGAGTGCACTTCACATCGGGTATAAATGAACCACAACACTGTCAAGAAGTGAACCTCATTACTTTTTTTCGCTTTCATAACAATTTTTTTTTGCACTTACGTGATGAACAACATCATACGGCCGACCGCACTGTTTCAGAATGAAAACCGCACTACATCGGACGGGCAAGCAAGCTGCATAATTTCTTTTGTCGGGCGTAATTTTTCTCATACGAGTTTTTGTTGTCTTTTTTCTAAACTTTTTTTTACGAACAAGAGTGGACCGTAGAGAGGAGGCAAGTAAACCGCGACATATATCGAAGTGAACCGCATTACTTTTTTGTTGTTTCCCTAATATTTCCGCACTTTTCACGTCGGGGCGCAAGTGAGCAACATCACTCTTCCAAGTGAACCGTATTATTTTTTGCTAGTGAACTTCATTAACATTTTATTTCAATCATCCCACAAACGAAACAATTTGCATTAGAAAAAGAAGTGAACCTCTTGTGGGAATTTCTTTGCTTTTTTTTTATGAAGCGAACCTAGCACTTGGCATAACACAGAGAGATCACGCCGCACAGCAAAAGAAATACAAAAAACAAAGGCCTTATTCTGCTAACATGCAGTAGCAAAACAATACCGAAAAGCTTTTTGAATTGCTTCTGGAGAGGCTCGTTGATGGCCTTATCCCAGTAGCAAACTGCACCGCTATGGCCACGAACCGAGCAACTAAACTACATCACACACAAACTATAGCCATGGGGCTGCACACACCCACGAGATGAACCTCCCGAGTACATGTTGTGCACTACGATGATTGGGCAGATCCCAGCGGCGGGGAGGTGATTGTGAGCACAAAAAACGGTGAGCCACACACCCAGATGCGAGGAGCAACTGGTGTTGGAGTCGAGCAGCTGTCTGGATCCAGTGGTGGGGAGATGCGGGATCCATGACGGCGAGGAGCGGTGATGCAGTACGGTTGGCGTGGCGATGTAGTACGGCTCACCTTCTCTGGCAGCGCCCCGCCCACCTCCGACCGCGTCACTTGGGCACCACCTCCCAGCCACTGAATGCCGACTTGCCCGGCTGTTGTTGGGGAACGTAGCAGAAATTCAAAATTTTCCTACGTGTCACCAAGATCTATCTATGGAGAAACCAGCAACGAGGGGAAGGAGAGTGCATCTACATACCCTTGTAGATTGCTAATCGGAAGCGTTCAAGAGAACGGGGTTGAAGGAGTCGTACTCGTCGTGATCCAAATCACCGGAGATCCTAGTGCCGAACGGACGGCACCTCCGCGTTCAACACACGTACAGCCCGGTGACGTCTCCCATGCCTTGATCCAGCAAGGCGAGAGGGAGAGGTTGAGGAAGACTCCATCCAGCAGCAGCACGACGGCGTGGTGGTGGTGGAGGAGCGTGGCAATCCTGCAGGGCTTCGCCAAGCACCGCGGGAGAGGAGGAGGACTTGGGAGAGGGGGAGGGCTGCGCCAGAACTTCGTGTGAAGCTCCCATGCACCTCCCCACTATATATAGGGGTGGAGGGGCTGGTTTCTTGCCCTTCAAGTCCATTGGGGCGTTGGCCAAGGTGGGAGGAAAGAAATCCCATCATTTCCTTCCCCACCGATTGTTATCCCCCCTTTTTAGGGATCTTGATCTTATCCCTTCGGGATATGATCTTATTCCTTCTAAGGGGGGATCTTGGTGCGCCTTGACCAGGGGTGTGGGGCCTTGCCCCCACTACCCACGTTCATGTGGGTCCCCCCATGAAGGTGGGCCCCACTCCGGAACCTTCTAGAACCTTCCCGGTACAATACCGAAAAATCCCGAACATTTTCCGGTGGCCAAAATAGGACTTCCCATATATAAATCTTTACCTCCGGACCATTCCGGAACTCCTCGTGACGTCCGGGATCTCATCCGGGACTCCGAACAACATTCGGTAACCACATACAAACTTCCTTTATAACCCTAGCGTCATCGAACCTTAAGTGTGTAGACCCTACGGGTTCGGGAACCATGCAGACATGACCTAGACGTTCTCCGGCCAATAACCAACAGCGGGATCTGGATACCCATGTTGGCTCCCACATGTTCCACGATGATCTCATCGGATGAACCACGATGTCAAGGACTCAATCGATCCCGTATACAATTCCCTTTGTCTAGCGGTATTGTACTTGCCCGAGATTCGATCGTCGGTATACTGATACCTTGTTCAATCTCGTTACCGGCAAGTCTCTTTACTCGTTCTGTAACACATCATCCCGTGATCAACCCCTTGGTCACATTGTGCACATTATGATGATGTCCTACCGAGTGGGCCCAGAGATACCTCTCCGTTTACACGGAGTGACAAATCCCAGTCTCGATCCGTGTCAACCCAACAGACACTTTCGGAGATACCTGTAGTGCACCTTTATAGTCACCCAGTTACGTTGTGACGTTTGATACACCCAAAGCACTCCTACGGTATCCGGGAGTTACACGATCTCATGGTCTAAGGAAGAGATACTTGACATTGGAAAAGCTCTAGCAAACGAACTACACGATCTTTGTTCTATGCTTAGGATTGGGTCTTGTCCATCACATCATTCTCCTAATGATGTGATCCCGTTATCAACGACATCCAATGTCCATAGCCAGGAAACCATGACTATCTGTTGATCACAACGAGCCAGTCAACTAGAGGCTTACTAGGGACATATTGTGGTCTATGTATTCACACGTGTATTACGATTTCCGGATAATACAGTTATAGCATGAATAAAAGACAATTATCATGAACAAGGAAATATAATAATACTTTTATTATTGCCTCTAGGGCATATTTCCAACAGTCTCCCACTTGCACTAGAGTCAATAATCTAGTTCAGATCTCCATGTGATTAACACTCACAGGTCACATCACCATGTGACCAACATCCAAAGAGTTTACTAGTGTCATTAAACTAGTTCACATCATCATGTGATTAAGACTCAATGAGTTCTGGGGTTTGATCATGTTTTGCTTGTGAGAGAGGTTTTAGCCAATGGGTCTGAACCTTTCAGATCCGTGTGAGCTTTGCAAATTTTTAGGTCATATTGTAAATGCTGCTTCCACGCTCCACTTGGATCTATTCCAAATGGTTGCTCCACTATACGTATCCGGTTTGCTACTTCGAGTCACTCGGATAGGTGTTAAAGCTTGCATCGACGTAACCCTTTACGCCGAACTCTTTATCACCTCCATAATCGAGAAACATGTCCTTATTTACTCCAAGGACAATTTTGACCGCTGTCCAATGATCCATTCCTGGATCATTCTTGTACCCCTTGAGTGACTCATGGCAAGGCACACTTCCGGTGTGGTACATAGCATAGCATACTGTAGAGCCTACGTCTAAGGCATAGGGGACGACCTTCGTCCTTTCTCTCTTTTCTGCCGTGGTCGAGCTTTAAGTCTTAACTTCATACCTTAGAACTCAGGCAAGAACTCCTTCTTTGACTGATCCATCTTGAACACCTTCAAGATCATGTCAAGGTATGTGCTCATTTTGAAAGTACCATTAAGCGTTTTTGATCTATCATTATAGATCTTGATGCTCAATGTTCAAGTAGCTTAATCCAGGTTTTCCATTGAAAAATACTTTCCAAATAACCCTATATACTTTCTAGAAATTCTACATCATTTCTGATCAACAATATGTCAACAACATATACTCATCAGAAATTCTATAGTGCTCCCACTCACTTCTTTGGAAATACAAGTTTCTCATAAATTTGTATAAACCCAAAATCTTTGATCATCTTATCAAAGTACATATTCCAACTCCGAGATGCTTACTCCAGTCCTTAGAAGGATTGCTGGAGCTAGCATACCTTTTAGCATCCTTAGGATCGACAAAACCTTTCTGATTGTATCACATACAACCTTTCCTTACAAAAACTGGTAAGGAAACTCATTTTTACATCCATCTGCCAGATTTCATAAATGCAGCTAATGCTAACATGATTCCGACGGACTTAAGCATCGCTACGGATGAGAAAATCTCATCGTAGTCAACTCCTTGAACTTGTGAAAAAACTCTTCGCCACAAGTCGAGCTTCATAGACGGTGACATTACCGTCCACGTCCATCTTCTTCTTAAAGATCCATTTATCTCAATGGCTTGCCGATCATCGGGCAAGTCCACCAAAGTCCATGCTTTGTTCTGATACATGGATCCTATCTCGGATTTCATGGCTTCTAACCATTTGTCGGAATATGGGCCCACCATCGCTTCTACATAGCTCGTAGGTTCATTGTTGTCTAGCAACATGACCTTCAAGACAGGATCACCGTACCACTCTGAAGCAGTACGCGTCCTTGTCATCCTACGAGGTTCGGTAGTGACTTGATCTGAAGCTTCATGATCACTATCATAAGCTTCCACTTCAATTGGTGTAGGTGCTATAGGAACAACTTCCTGTGCCCTACTACACACTGGTTGAAGTGATGGTTCAATAACCTCATCAAGTCTCCACCATCCTCCCACTCAACTTTTCGAGACAAACTTTTCCTCGAGAAAGGACCCGATTCAAGAAACAATCCCTATTGCTTTCGGATCTAAATTAGGAGGTATACCCAACTGTTTTGGGTGTCCTATGAAGATGCATTTTATCCGCTTTGGGTTCGAGCTTATCAACCTAAAACTTTTTCACATAAGCATCGCAGCCCCAAACTTTTAAGAAATGATAGCTTAGGTTTCTCTAAACCATAGTTCATATGGTGTCATCTCAACAAAATTACGTGGTGCCCTATTAAAGTGAATGTGGTTGTCTCTAATGCCTAACCCATAAACGATAGTGGTAATTTGATAAGAGACATCATGGTACGCACCATATCCAATAGGGTGCAACTATGATGTTCGGACACACCATCAAACTATGGTGTTCCAGGCGGTATTAATTGTGAAACAATTTCCACAATGTCTTAATTGCGTGCCAAAGCTCGTAACTCAGATACTCATCTCTATGATCATATCATAGACATTTCATCCTCTTGTCACAATGATGTTCAACTTCACTTTGAAATTACTTGAACCATTCAATAATTCAGACTTGTGTTTC
Source organism: Triticum timopheevii (assembly GCA_963921465.1). Taxonomy (NCBI): domain Eukaryota; kingdom Viridiplantae; phylum Streptophyta; class Magnoliopsida; order Poales; family Poaceae; genus Triticum; species Triticum timopheevii. The sequence goes on along the minus strand of OY997266.1, from coordinate 627,695,183 downwards.
ATCAAGTAAATATACTCTACATCTACTCGAATCATCTGTGAGGTAAGAACATAACGATATTCACTGCATGCCTCAGCACTCATTGGACTGCACACATCAAAATGTGTTACTTCCAAAAAGTTGCTATCTTGTTCCATTTTACTGAAAAACGAGGCTTTTTAGTCATCTTGCCCATGTGGTATGATTTGCATATCTCAAGTGATTCAAAATCAAGTGAGTCCAAACGATCCATCTGCATGGAGTTTCTTCATGCGTATACACCAATAGACGTGGTTCGCATGTCTCAAACTTTTCAAAAACGAGTGAGTCCAAAGATCCATCAACATGGAGCTTCTTCATGCGTTTTATACCAATATGACTTACATGGCAGTGCCACAAGTAAGTGGTACTATCATTACTATCTTATATCTCTTGGCATGAAAATGTGTATCACTACGATCGAGATTCAATAAACCATTCCTTTAGGTGCAAGACCATTGAAGGTATTATTCAATAAATAGAGTAACCATTATTCTCCTTAAATGAATAACCGTATTGCGATAGACATAATCCAATCATGTCTATGCTCAACGCGAACACCAAATCTTGATGGTAGAGGGAGCGTGCGATGCTTGATCACATCAACCTTCGAAACACTTCCAACACATATCGTCAGCTCACCTTTAGCTAGTCTCCGTTTATTCCGTAGCTTTTATTTCGAGTTACTAACACTTAGCACCTGAACCGGTATCTAATACCCCTGGTGCTACTAGGAGTACTAGTAAAGTACACATTAACATAATGTATATCCAATATACTTCTATCGACCTTGCCAGCCTTCTCATCTACCAAGTATCTAGGGTAATTCCGCTCCAGTGGTTGTTCCCCTTATTACAGAAGCACTTAGTCTTGGGTTTGGGTTCAACCTTGGGTTTCTTCACTAGAGCAGCAGCTGATTTGCTGTTTCATGAAGTATCCCTTCTTGCCCTTGCCCTTCTTGAAACTAGTGGTTTCACCAACTGAGGGAGTACTGGACTAGGGGGTGTCCGGACAGCCGGACTATCATCGTCCGCCGGAATCCAAGACTACGAAGATACAAGATTGAAGACTCCGTCCCGTGTCCGGATGGGACTTTCCTTGGCATGGAAGGCAAGCTTGGCGATACAGATATGTAGATCTCCTACCATTGTAACTGACTCTGTGTAACCCTAGCCTCCTCCGGTGTCTATATAAACCAGAGGGCATTAGTCCGTAGGACACAACATACATTACAACAATCATACCATAGGCTAGCTTTAGGGTTTAGCCTCCTTGATCTCGTGGTAGATCCACTCTTGTACTACCCATTGTCATCAATATTAATCAAGCAGGACGTAGGGTTTTACCTCCATCGAGAGGGCCCGAACCTGGGTAAAACATCATGTCCCTCGTCTCTTGTTACCATCCGCCTAGACGCACAGTTAGGGACCCCTACCCGAGATCCACCGGTTTTGACACCGACATTGGTGCTTTCATTGAGAGTTCCTCTGTGTCGTCACCGATAGGAAGGATGCCTCCACCCGTCTTCAAAGATGGTATTTTCAACGAAGGGGCCTTGGCCGTCGGCCAAACTATCCGGCTAGGTGGTTTTCTTATGACCGCCTGTCCGGCCACTGCCTCGACAATGACCTCTCAAGTCGTCAAAAGCAATCTTCGCGTCAGCTCAGAATCCGCTGAGTAGTTGGATCCAATAGAGCTCTCGTCTGTTAACGAGCTCTTGGATCGCATCGCCGCCCTGGGAGTCGCCACAGACTACGATCAGATTGGGCTTAAAACCGATCTGAGAGAGATTAACTCTCCCCAGGCCACCCACCACGTCGCAGTGGTAGAGGAACAATGCGGCGACTCTTTGCCTATATTAAAAACTAGTCACGTCCGGATTCCCGAACCCTCCATGCCGGACTTCCGTGGAGGGACGGGCTTCGATCGAGCATTGAACTTAAAATCATGCATCACTCCGGACTCGCTGGATTGTGTCCAGCAACCTAAGCTCCCGAATTCGGAAGCTCTTCGGCCTTTAAGCCCCAAGATGGGCAGGGATCCGGATTTTAGTCCACCCACCCGCCCAGACATATGCGATCTATCTCTAATACGGCAAGAGCCCGCTGAAACAGTACATCACTACTGGGCCAGATTCCTCCTGGTTATGGACAGGATAAAGGACTGCCGAGAGGAAAACGCAATCTCAATCTTCTGCAATAATTGCACGGACAAGGGAATACTAAACGCCATTGATCGTCGCAAACTTACGCGCTTCACCGATCTGGCATCCATAGTACGAAAGTACTGTGCGATGGAGAGTTTCCGGAAAACCGAAAATCAATTTTGGGATAATCCAGCCCCAAACCCAGTCCGCAGCAAAAGGGTGCCTTACACTTAGGCCCCAGATGCAAAAATGAAAAAACAAAAACCCAATAAGGGAAACGGAACCGTACTGGAGGGATGGCTCAATGGACCCTGTAAGCTTCATAGTTCAGAGGGAGCCGTCCCAACTCATAGCCTTCGAGCATGTTGGATATTACGGCAGGTGGCCAAAAGTGGCGAGAAGCTTCTAGCCCCGCAAAACAACTCCAACAATACCGGTACGGTATCAACAGTCTTCGAGACTTTCGCGTCAAACAATATGCGAAAGCGAACAATCCGCGGACTCGCCGAAGTCTACCAAATAGCAACAGCAAATCCATGGAGTGACACAGCTATCACCTTCAGTGCCAGCGACGAGCCTAAATTCCGAACAGCCAGAGCACCAGCCGCACTGGTGCTTAGTCCCATAGTGGATGGCTTTCGACTGACAAAAGTCCTCATGGATGGAGGCAGCGGATTAAACCTCATCTACGAGGAAACTCTGCAGAAAATGGAAATCGATTGGAGCCATATTGAGCAAAGCAGCACAACCTTCAGAGGAATAATCCCTAGCCGGGAGGCACGCTGCACCGGACAAATCACACTCGATGTGGTGTTCGGCTCGCCGGACAATTACAGATCCGAAGAAGTCACGTTCCAAGTGGCCCCGTTCAACAGCGGATATCACGCTATATTAGGACGAGAGGCATTCACAAATTTTCAAGCAGTACCTCATTACGGGTACATGAAGCTCAAAATGCCTGGGCCTGGCGGAATAATCACCCTCGCTAGTGATCCGGACATAGCACTCCGCGCCGAAAATAAGACAGCTGCACTAGCCCTGGAGGCACTATCCGAAGCCTTAGCAGCAGAAGAACTCACCACGCTGCGCTCTACGGTGAATAGGGACGATGTGATACTCGATAAAAGATCCAAGTCCACCTCCTTCAAACCAGCAGATGAAATAATAAAATTCCAGGTCCATCCAACGGACCCAACAAAGACGGCCTCCATTGGGGCACAATTGAACCCCGAAGTAGACGCCGCACTGCGTGAATTCCTTCGGGAAAATTGGGACATCTTCGCCTGGCATCCTTCGGATATGCCCGGAATCCCACGCAGGTTGGCAGAACACAGCCTAAACATCCTAAAAGGATTTAAGCCAGTCAAACAGGCTCTTCGACGATTTTCCGAACCCAAAAGACAGGCAATGGGAGAAGAGCTAGCCAAACTATTGGATGCTGGATTCATTAGAGATATCAAACATCTGGACTGGCTAGCAAATCTGGTAATGGTACCAAAGAAGGATAAATCCTGGCGCCTGTGTGTCGATTTTAAAGACCTCAATAAGGCTTGCCCAAAGGATCCCTTCCCTCTCCCCCGCATCGACCAAATTATCGATGCTACCGCCGGGCACGATTCGTTGTGCTTCCTGGACGCATACTCTGGCTATCATCAAATCAAGATGGCGGAAGCAGACCAAGCCGCAACGGCATTCATCACTCCATACGGACCATTCTGCTTCAACACGATGCCCTTCGAACTTAAAAATGCCGGCGCAACATATCAGCGCATGATTCAAACATGTCTGGCCACCCAGATCGGCAAAACAGTCGAGGCATACGTAGACGACGTAGTCGTCAAAACAAAACACGTCGAAGCTCTAGTAGACGATTTGAGGCTCACATTCGACAACCTCAGAGCATATGACATCAAGCTGAATCCGGAAAAATGTGTTTTCGGCGTACCAGCCGGAAAGCTGCTGGGCTTCATTGTATCCGGTAGAGGAATTGAAGCAAACCCGGCTAAAATCCGAGCTCTGTCACAGTTGGATATTCCAAAAGACCTCAAACAAATACAAAAATTAACAGGATGCGTGGCAGCCTTAAGCCGCTTTATCTCCCATCTAGGAGAAAAGGCGTTGCCCCTCTATCGCCTCCTCAGGCGCACCGAACACTTTGAGTGGACGGATGCTGCCACTGCCGGACTCGAAGAAATACAGGCCATATTGGCAACAAATCCGGTCCTGGCTGCGCCCACTCTGGGCAAACCAATGTTGTTATACATCGTAGCAACGCATCAAGTTGTCAGCGCGGTCCTCGTCGTCGAACGAGCGACAGAAGGGCAGAAATTCCCTCTTCAAAAACCAGTGTATTATGTATCAACTGTGTTAACCCCCTGCAAATCCCGTTACCCGCACTATCAGAAGATAGCATATGTGGTGTTCATGGCATCCCGGAAGCTCCGACACTACTTTCAAGAGTGTTCGATAACAGTGGCCTCTGAAGTACCACTCAATGACATTATAAATAACCGCGACACAACGGGCAGGATTGCAAAATGGGCCATTGAGCTCTTACCATTCGATATAACTTTCAAACCTCGGTGAGCTATAAAGTCACAAGTTTTGGCTGACTTCGTCGCTGAATGGACCGAAGCCGAACTCCCTAAAGAGTATGGCGCATACTCCAATTGGGTTATGCATTTCGACGGCTCTAAAATGTTGGCCGGACTGGGGGCTGGCATCGTATTGACGTCCCCAACCAGGGACACAGTCCAGTACGTACTTCAAATAATGTACACGGACTCCAACAACGCAGCCGAATACGAGGCCCTATTACATGGTCTCCGGATGGCAGTCTCCATGGGTATACAACGCCTAGAGGTGCGCGGGGATTCAAACCTTGCAATATCCCAAATAAATGGAGACTTTGACGCCAAGGATCTGAAAATGGCAGCATATCACAACGCCGTCCTAAAAATGTCAGCTCGGTTTGAAGGACTCGAATTCCATCACATAGCCCGAGATAATAACCAAGCGGCCGACGTACTGGCACGCATCGGTGCGAAACGTGATGCTGTCCCTCCAAATATCTTCCTGGAACGGCTCTTCAAGCCATCCGTACTATGGGAAGAGGAGCCCGGAAGTGACAAACCGGAAAAAACCGAGCCAATCGGCGATTCAGCCGATGACATAACACCGTCAACCCACGACATAATGGCAGTAATCGCCCCGTGGACAGAACCATTCCTAGCCTACTTGCTTAGGCAGGAACTTCCCGAAGACCAAAATGAGGCCCGCTGCATAGTTCGGCGATTGAAAGCCTACAAGGTCCATGAGGGAGAACTTTATAAGAAAAGCACAACCGGAGTCCTTCAAAGATGTATCTCCGAAGAGGAAGGGTGCAACCTCCTGGCTGAAATTCATGCCGGACTAGGCGGACACCACGCAGCAGCCCGGGCCCTTGTAGGAAAGGCATTCCGTACAGGATTTTATTGGCCGACGGCCTGGGCAGATGCCCAGGACTTAGTCCAAAGATGCGTTGGTTGTCAGCTCTTTGCTAATCAGAGCCATATGCCGCCTACCGCCCTCAAAACTATACCCATTACCTGGCCGTTCGCGGTCTGGGGGCTTGATATGGTTGGACCCCTTAAAGGGGGAACCCACAAGCAACGGTACCTATTGGTCATGGTGGATAAATTCACCAAATGGATAGAGGCCAAGCCGGTCAAAATGGCAGAGTCTGGACCAGTGATAGACTTTATATCCGGGGTAGTACACCGTTACGGAGTCCCCCACAGCATCATCACCGACAACGGCACGAACTTCACAGCCTACGAGGTTAAGTCATGGTGCAAGAATATGTGCATCAAGCTCGACTACGCTTCAGTCTATCACCCTCAAACCAACGGTCAAGTGGAACGAGCAAATGGTCTAATAATGAGTGGCATTAAACCCAGACTAGTGCGGTCACTTACTAAATCTGACACGCACTGGGTCGAGGAGCTCGACTCCGTACTCTGGGGGCTGCGGACAACGCCTAACCATACTACCGGATTCACACCATTTTTTATGGTATACGGCACAGAGGCAGTCTTACCCTGCGACATTATTCATGACTCACCTCGAGTGCGCATGTACGAGGAAAGAGAGGCCGAGCTGGATCGGCAGGACAGCTTGGACACATTGGAGGAAGAACGCGACGTCGCCAAAGCTCGTTCCGCATTCTATCAGCAGCAGGCGCGAAGATATCAAAGCAGAGAAGTACGGGCCAAGACTTACAACGTTGGTGAACTAGTTCTACGCCTGCCGGACAAGAAAAGGGACAAGCTCAAGCCCAAGTTGGAGGGCCCTTTCATTATCGATCAAGTCCTGACCGGCGGAGCATACCGTCTATGAAATGCGTCGGATAACCGACTCGAGCCGAACCCATGGAACGCAGGCCGCCTCTAAAGATTCTATGCCTAGCGCCGGAGTAAGAGTTCGTCCCCTCCCTCCATCCAAATTTTTATACCTTGGTTGTCTTTCATTTCTCTTTTCATAACCTTTTTATTAAAAAGCCCCTAAGGGCTTACTTTTGCATTTTTTCGCATACACTTGATGTGCCATCCGCACTCATTATACCTGGGGGCTTCTTTTACAGAAGCTCAATTATAAGGGTTTCATGCCCAGAACATGTGTCAAGCTTCCACATGTACCTTTTACTCACCATTATATGCACCGATATGACTTAAGTTTTGGCCAAGCTGGGTTGCCTGGCTCCTGTGCTTACCCCTACGTTCCCGATTGTTCGGCTAGGAGGTAAAGGGAGCACCTCTGCGATTGCTACTGCCGGGTCAGCCGGATGTGTACCTTAGACTGGGTGAAGCCGAAAGCTAGCGTTCTTAAGGGAATATTCGGTCGGTGACTTAAAGGATGATTTTCTTTACCTACTCATTTATCTGCCCCCAGATGTTTTTCTGCTTTTTTCGCAGTCTAGACATGCACTTTAGGGCATGCCTCCCAGGGAAAGGAACCCTTAACGGAACTATTCTCCCTGGAAGATGTTTCTTACTAACCATGTAATATAACATAACTAGTTGGCACTTGTTTGATAAAGCAATAATGACCCCTACGCCTGGTCTCCATGCATACCGCGGTTGTTTCTCATCCACAAAGGTATTCGGACACACTCCGGACTCTAGGGTCCCGAGGTCGAAGCGAAAAGGTCGGAAAAGACAAACGATCTACAATCCGGCTAGAAGGCATTTCACATGTCACTTCAAAGGAAAACATACATTGTCAAATTTATTGATTGTATTCCTCCTCAATCCCGTCTAACAGGCTGTCTAACTTACAGTCCCGTTGGGAAAACTTAGCAGCCAACTCTACTTGGCTGTATACTAAACTCACAGGGATCTCCTTCCCATCGGGCCCCACCAGTCCAACTTCGGCCATATGGTTGGGATCCGCCTTCTTATACCGCGTCTTCACCATGGCCCAAGCCTCCCTGGCACCTTGACGGCAAGCCGAAATCTTCCACAAACGGAAGCGCTGCCGCACTCCCTGAAGCTTCTCCGCAAGCTCCCCAAGGCCCTCAGGTAGGGAGAGGGCTGACCATAAAGCCCGGACGACGCCGCTCATTGCCTGCCGAACTCGTTCGAGCAGTTGCAACAGTTCGGGAAGTTGATCACCCGTTGATATGGGCATCTCCTCTGCAGGACGACCTGTGAGTATACCTACAAGACATATCATGTCAATATACTTCCTCGCCGAACTCTTCTTTTCAAAGGAGTCCGCTTAAGCACTTACTATAAATGCCGCGACGAAGCCGCTCATTCTCCTTAACGGAGCCGGACAGCCCGGCGCGAGCGCCTTTCAGCTCTTCTCCGAGGTTGGCGTTGGCATCCTGGAGTTTATTCCATTCTTGCTGCACCCTATTCAGCACACTCTCGCCGGCCTTCAGCTGGCGCAATAATCCTTGCCTATCCGGTTCTTGTCCGGCGGTACCTACACAGTCATTATTAGACTTACGCGCACGCCGCACAGCGCTTATATTTATTAATACAAATGTGTTACCAGGAGGGGTCTTTGAGTCTCCTCCTGCGGCAGCAAGTGCGGCCTCAAGTTGGGCCTTACATTCTTGCAGCTCCTGAGACAGCTGGACATTCTTCTCGGTAAGAGCCTGCGTTTCACATGATCCTTAAATCAGTTAACATAACTATTTTAAGTCTCGGGGGCTACTGGTATATACAACCATTAAAATTCCCTTACCCGTATGTCTTTCACATGCTGCTCCGTGGCTCTGGTAAAACCATCTTGAGCGGCACGGAGATGCGCGTCCCCTGCGTTAAAGGCATCCAATGCCTCAAGGGAGAAGCACGCTTCACGAAATACTATCCAGCGGCGCCTATGGTTCATGGCACTCTCCACCTCAGACTTGGTGGCGGACAGTCTGTCGGTGTCCTCCGTTGGAGAAGGATCCGGCCCGCGTCTTGCGCGTGCCTCCCCCTCCAGGCCGGGCGCTGGAGCCTGGCCGGTGTAGGTTGGATCAGCAACTTCTGCGCCCGCAGTCCGGCGAGCGCTTTTTCTCCTACAAAGATCATGAGCACTCAGGCGTTTCCTAGGAACGTTGCTCTGAAAATTCAAATACGAGCTATACCTTTGCGGCGACGTTTCCGTCCGCACCGCGCTCCTTTTCCGCCTGCTGGTCCGGACTGGCCTCTGTTGGTCAGCCGCCGCGGGCTCGGCTTCCTGCCATAAAGGCACTTCCTGTAACATACCATCGTTCGCGAAGGTTAGAAAGGGGAAAGGAAGAGATAATGGTGTTCGGACCTCGGTCACGGTCACCTGAGAAGCCGGATACAGTCCGGGGTAGTCTGCCGTAATGGCAACCAAAGCACTATCCATGCTGAGCTGGTGAAATACCCCGTCGATCAGCTCCACCTCGATGTCCGGATCCTCTTCGGAGGCCGGATCCAAGGATCTTTCTGGATCCTCGGGTTGCGGAGCAGGACTTACCATGTCCTCCACGGTCTGGCGTAGACCCTGCGCCGAAGACATAATGTAAAGAAGCTTAAACTTCGAGAGCATGGGTTGAGCCTTTAAAGGTGTTCGCTTACCCATCCTCTAGGGTTGATCATGGAAAACCCATTCAAAGGGTTCGTTCGAAGGAAGTCCTCCTTTTCCCCCTTATACAGGCTGGAAAGGATCTCTACCAGATCCTCGATCGAATCCGGCCCTTTGCGGCCATGACGGGTGGCATCGTCCTCCCCGTTGAAATCCCACATAGGGTGGCCTCTGTATTGCAATGGCTGTACCCCCCGCATGATGCATGTCGTCATGACTCCAATCATGGTCAACCCGGAATGGGCCAGTAATCTTATTCGGCCCATCAAGTAATGGACGCTCTTGTCTTCCTCCAATCGGGGGCTCCGTGGGCGCCAGCTGAGGCATTTCTTCAGGGGAGCAGCACTAAACTCCGGGAGGCCAATCCGGACTGGGTCCGACAGCGGAGCATCTCCTATGTAAAACCACTCTGAGGGCCAGTCTTCGGACGCCTTCTTGGGAGTACCGAATGGGTATCCGGTCCCGGCAATGCGCCATATTTCGGCGCCGCCTACTTGATATATGGACCCCTCGTGAGAACGGGGTACGAGGCAGAACAGCCTCTTCCACAATGCAAAATGGGGCTCAATGCCCAGGAATAGCTCACAAAGAGCTACGTAGCCCGTGATATGCAGGACAGAGGCGGGCATGAGGTGGTGGAGCTGGAGTCCGTAGAACTCCAGGAGCCCGCGGAGGAACGGATGTATCGGGAATCCGAGTCCCCTTACCCAATAAGGGACGAAGCATACTCGCTCCCCTTTATTGGGTCTTGGGGTAGCCTCCGCTTGCCTCCCACCTTGATAGGTGACCAGCCCGGCTCGGACCAGGACCATGAAGGCCGGAGGGAGAAATCCCCCCGCTTGGAGCTTCACTAGCTCGTTGTGCGAAACAGAGCACCTCCTCCAATTCCCCGGCGGTGGGATGGGAGTGCGTGAAGAAGAGCCGCGTCAACGGTCCATGATGGAATGGATTTTTAGGTCGAAGGCGCTCCGATGAAGTATTCGTGGGAGGAGGATGGTGTGGTTTGGATCTGGATTTTTGCCTCTTTTATAGGCGGATGACTCGCACGACTAGGGAGTGAAACGTAAAAGACGCCCTGGCTTTTCGCATTCGTGCGACGCATGGAAAAATACCATTATTAGGCGTAGAAGCTGAGAAACACAGTATTTATGGTGAAGCCAGACACTGTTCGGCAGGTACATGGAACTTGAAGGGAGAACCCACCTTGCAACGCTGAAGACTATATACGCGCTGGACTTATCGTCATTGAAGCCTGGTTCGGAGGCTACTGAGGGAGTCATGGACTAGGGGGTGTCCGGACAGCCGGACTATCATCGTCCGCCGGACTCCAAGACTACGAAGATACAAGATTGAAGATTCTGTCCCGTGTCCGGATGGGACTTTCCTTGGCGTGGAAGGCAAGCTTGGCGATACGGATATGTAGATCTCCTACCATTGTAACCGACTCTGTGTAACCCTAGCCTCCTCCGGTGTCTATATAAACCGGAGGGCATTAGTCCATAGGACACAACATACATTACAACAATCATACCATAGGCTAGCTTTAGGGTTTAGCCTCCTTGATCTCGTGGTAGATCCACTCTTGTACTACCCATATCATCAATATTAATCAAGCATGACGTAGAGTTTTACCTCCATCGAGAGGGCCCGAACCTGGGTAAAACATCGTGTCCCTCGTCTCTTGTTACCATCCGCCTAGACGCACAGTTCGGGACCCCCTACCCGAGATCCGCCGGTTTTGACACCGACACCAACCATCAACAATTGATGTTCCTTCTTGATTTCTACTTTCGCGGTGTCAAACATCGCGAATACCTCAAGGATCATCATATCTATCCCTGATATGTTATATCTCATCACGAAGCTCTAGCAGCTTGGTGTAAATGACTTTGGAGAAACATCACTATCTCATCTGGAAGATCAACTCCCACTTGATTCAAGTGATTGTTGCACTCAGACAATCTGAGCGCAAGCTCAACGATTGAGCTTTTCCCCCTTAGTTTGCAGGCTAAGAAAATCGTCGGAGGTCTCATACCTCTTGACATGGGCACGAGCCTGAAATCCCAATTTCAGCCCTTGAAACATCTCATATGTTCCGCGGCGTTTCGAAAAACGTCTTTGGTGCATCAACTGTAAACCGTTTAATTGAACTATCACATAGTTATCAAAACGTGTATGTCCGATGTTCGCAACATCCACAGACGACGTTTGGGGTTCAGCACACTGAGCGGTGCATTAAGGACATAAGCTTTCTATTGTCCGCAAAATCTCTACTGTCAACTTTCAACTATATTTTCTCTAGGAACATATCTAAACAGTGGAACTAAAGCGCAAGCTTGCGACATAATTTGCAAAGATCTTTTGACTATGTTCAGGATAATTAAGTTCATCTTAGGAACTCCCACTCAGATAGACATCCCTCTGGTCATCTAAGTGATTACATGATCCGAGTCAACTAGGCCGTGTCCGATCATCACGTGAGACGGACTAGTCATCATCGGTGAACATCTTCATGTTGATCGTATCTACTGTACGACTCATACTCGACCTTTCGGTCTCTGTGTTCCGAGGCCATGTCTGTACATGCTAGGCTCGTCAAGTTAACCCTAAGTGTTTCGCGTGTGTAAATCTGTCTTACACCCGTTGTATGTGCACGTAAGAATCCATCACACCCGATCATCACGTGGTGCTTAGAAGCGACGAACTTTAGCAATGGTGCACATTTAGGGGAGAACACTTCTTGAAATTGTTGTAATGGATCATCTTATTTACTACCGTCGTTCTAAGTAAACAAGATGCATAAACATGATAAACATCACATGCAATCAAATAGTGACATGATATGGCCAATATCATTTTGCTCCTTTTGATCTCCATCTTCGGGGCTCCATGATCATCATCGTCACCGGCATGACACCATGATCTCCATCATCATGATCTCCATCATCGTGTCTCCATGAAGTTGTCTCGCCAACTAATTACTTCTACTACTATCGCTACCGATTAGCAATAAAGTAAATTAATTACATGGCGTTGTTCAATGACTTGTAGGTCATACAATAAATAAAGACAACACCTATGGCTCCTGCCGGTTGTCATACTCATCGACATGCAAGTCGTGATTCCTATTACAAGAACATGATCAATCTCATACATCACATATCATTCATCACATTCTTCTTGGCCATATCACATCACATAGCATACCCTGCAAAAACAAGTTAGACGTCCTCTAATTGTTGTTTGCATGTTTTACGTGGCTGCTATGGGTTTCTATTAAGAACGTTTCTTACCTACGCAAAACCACAACGTGATATGTCAATTGCTATTTACCCTTCATAAGGACCCTTTTCATCGAATCCATTCTGACTAAAGTGGGAGAGACTGGCACCCGCTAGCCACCTTATGCACCAAGTGCATGTCAATCGGTGGAACCTGTCTCACGTAAGAGTACGTGTAAGGTTGGTCCGGGCCGCTTCATCCCACAATACCGTCGAAACAAGATTGGACTAGTAACGGTAAGCATATTGAACAAAATCAACGCCCACAACTACTTTGTGTTCTACTCGTGCAAAGAATCTACGCAATAGACCTAGCTCATGATGGCACTGTTGGGGAACGTAGCAGAAATTCAAAATTTTCCTACGTGTCACCAAGATCTATCTATGGAGAAACCAGCAACGAGGGGAAGGAGAGTGCATCTACATACCCTTGTAGATCGCTAAGCGGAAGCGTTCAAGAGAACGGGGTTGAAGGAGTCGTACTCGTCGTGATCCAAATCACCGGAGATCCTAGTGCCGAACGGACGGCACCTCCGCGTTCAACACACGTACAGCCCGGTGACGTCTCCCATGCCTTGATCCAGCAAGGAGAGAGGGAGAGGTTGAGGAAGACTCCATTCAGCAGCAGCACGACGGCGTGGTGGTGGTGGAGGAGCATGGCAAGTCTCTTTACTCGTTCCGTAACACATCATCCCGTGATCAACCCCTTGGTCACATTGTGCACATTATGATGATGTCCTACCGAGTGGGCCCAGAGATACCTCTCCATTTACACGGAGTGACAAATCCCAGTCTCGATCCGTGTCAACCCAACAGACACTTTCGGAGATACCTGTAGTGCACCTTTATAGTCACCCAGTTACGTTGTGACGTTTGATACACCAAAGCACTCCTACGGTATCCGGGAGTTACACGATCTCATGGTCTAAGGAAGAGATATTTGACATTGGAAAAGCTCTAGCAAACGAACTACACAATCTTTGTGCTATGCTTAGGATTGGGTCTTGTCCATCACATCATTCTCCTAATGATGTGATCCCGTTATCAACGACATCCAATGTCCATAGCCAGGAAACCATGACTATCTGTTGATCACAACGAGCCAGTCAACTAGAGGCTTACTAGGGACATATTGTGGTCTATGTATTCACACGTGTATTACGATTTCCGGATAATACAGTTATAGCATGAATAAAAGACAATTATCATGAACAAGGAAATATAATAATACTTTTATTATTGCCTCTAGGGCATATTTCCAACAGCTGTCGCACCGGACGGCCAAAGCAGCAGCTTATTCCAGGAGAGCTCGCGTCGGATCTGCCAAGCTGCTCTGCTCTGGCTCTTTCATCCCCGCGAAGCCCTCGCACTACCTCCGCTCGTGCCGGGGCGGAGCTGGGGCCGCGGTCGGGGCGGCGCGGGGCAGGGCCGTGGAGGCTGGCCGGGGCGGAGTTGGGGCCGCGGTCGGGGCGGCGCGGGGCAGGGCCGTGTAGGCCGGCCGGGGCGGAGCTGGGGCCGCGGTCGGGGCGGCGCGGGGCAGGGCCTTGCGGTCGGGGAGGCGCGTGGCAGGGCCGTGGAGGCCGGCCGGGGTGGAGCTGGGGCCGCGGTCGGGGCGGCGCAGGGTGGGGCCGTGGAGGCCGGCCGGGGCGGCGCGGGGAAGGGGCTGTGGAGGCCGGCCGGGGCGGCGCGGGGCGGGGCCGTGGAGGCCGGCCGGGGTGAGGGGAGGTGGTGCGGCGGCGGTAGGAGGTCGTGGGGAGCGTCGGGAGAGAGAGGAGTGCGCTGGTTCTGACGACTGGATAAGGTGGGTGTGGGGTTTTCTTTTTTTGTCCGGGCAGTTTGGTGCGTGGTTAGTTTGTAGCTTCGGGGGTGGGCGTCGGGTGTTAGCATAATAAGAAAATGATGTGCAGAATAAGACTCTAAGGGGTGTTATCATAATAGACCCACCCTATATATATATATATATATATATATATATATATATATACACAGACGGTCTATTCTGCTAATATTAGCAGAATAACTAATATACCGTTTAAAAGCTATGGATTAGGCGCAACTTCGACATGTTGAACACTTTTCGAGATTCCACACGGTTTAAGAGCAGTTTTGAAAATGGTGCAGCGGATGACGAGTGGCAGCGAACGTTTTTTCGCGTTTGTTTCTAAACCGCTTGTCGGAATGAAGCAAATGATACGCCGTTGGGTAGATATCGTTGAGGCGCATCTGTTTCATATATAAATCTTTCTCTAATTCGTTACGGTTGAAGAGCAGTTTCAAATTTACTAAATCGCGGAACTCTCTTTTTTCAAATTTTTTGAAATTTTCGGTACTGTTTTCGCTCCAGTTTTCTAATTGTTTGTCGAAATGAGACGTATGATACGCCGTTGGAAAGCTATGGAGAAGGCGCAATTGTCGTATGTTGAAATGTTTTTGAGATTCCTTACAGTTTTTAGTTAATTTTGAAAATCGTGCGGCTGACGTCGAGAGGCATAGGCTGTTTTTTCGCGAAATTTTTCCGAACGGCTGGTCAGAATGATTCAAATCATACGCCGTTAGAAAAATATTGACGAGACGCAACTTTTTCATGTAGAACACTCTCTCTAATTCGTTACGGTTTAAGAGCAATTTTAAATTTACCGAAATGCGGACACTCTGTTTTTCGTGACACCCAAATCGACGTGGGTACTTCATCCGACTAAAAACCGTACTTCATCGGACAAAAAACCGCATTGCATTAGACGTGTTAGAGAACTGCATGGTTTATTTTATTCAAACGTATTATTTTCAAGAACGAGAAAGTAGAGTGCACTTCACATCGGGTGTAAATAAACCACAACACTATCAAGAAGTGAACCGCATTACTTTTTTTTTTGCTTTCGTAACAATATTTTTGCACTTAGGGGATGAACAAAATCATACGGCCGACCGCACTGCTTCAGAATTAAAATCCCACTGCATCGGATGGGCAAGCGAGCTGCATAATTTCTTTTGTCGGACGTTATTTTTCTCATATGAGCTTTTGTTATTTTTTTTACTTTTTTTTTGAACGAAAGTGGACCGCAGAGACTAGGGCAAGTGAACCACATCATATATCGAAGTGAACCGCTTTACTTTTTTGTTGATTCGCTAAATTTTTCACATTTTTTCATGCTAGGCGCAAGTGAACAGCATCACTCTCAAAAGTGAACGACATCCGAGGAGACTAAACGCACTGCAAGCATTAATGTAGTGGACTGAATTTTAAGACACACAAAACAAATTGCACTTCATACAGAGGGGTAATGAGCTGCTACACAAACAGAGTGGACTACTTTTTTTGTCTCTCTTCAAACAAATTTATTCAAGACCGTGAGCATCACGCCACAGTACTGCAAGCACCCTCACGGGTGGACTGCACACCAAATCGCACCCAGCTGCACCGCAGTGAAAATGAAGAGTCAAATGCACTATGCAGAGCATGCCCGCCGAACTGCATTGGGAACATACAGAGTTCAGTTTTTCAGATGTTCTATGTCATTAAAAAAACAACACAGCATGAGGGTGCAGCTGGGTGCATTTTTTCACATACACAAATAATTAGTCTCTGCATGCATTTTTCACATACATAAACAAATAGAGTCTTGGCAGTCTTGGCGGTCTGCAAGCATGCGCCTGCTGCACTGCACCGGCCTAGCAGATGCCGATCCCAAACACGCCGTATTCCGCCTCTCGCTGTTTGCAGTTTTGCCCATTTTTTTCTGGGTTGCACGCGTAGGTGGACAGAACTGCATCATACTGCCCGTTGGGCTCTCATCGCCGGCTTTCTTTGACGCTTTTTTCTTCTCCTGCAAAAGGATAGCAAGCTGAACGTGAGACAGGGAATAGCAAACTGCAGTGCGCTGTAACTTTTTCCTCCCAAAATCAAATGAGTGTACTTCAGACAGCAAACCTCATCTCTCTTCTGTTTGCGTTGATTGTAAAAACCATGAACATCAATAGGAGCACCCAGTCCAGTGCGGTGCCTCCACCATCCTCCACCGTCCCGGTGATGTGCTGCCGACGCCGGGGCCAAGCCACAGGAAAACGAAGGCGAATTGGGGAGGCGAAGAAGGTGCCCACAACGGATGGAGGCACGCCCAGACGATGGAGTTAGTATGGGAGGATGAGGCTGCCGCCGCACAAGATGTCGTCAGTCAGCGGACAAAATGTTGGGGAGGTGGATTGGGGGCTCATGGCCGTGTTGGTTGGCATCCTCCGCCATGGATTCCAACGAACCCGAACGGACTGCTGCAACCACCTACAGGGGCGTCATGGAATGCTTCGACCACCATGAAATGGATCGGCATCTAGGGGAAACTGGTGGTGGCCTATGGCGAGCGCTGGAGAAGAGATGATGGTGGATCCCACCATATCCGTGGAGGGGGCGGCGCAGAGTGGCCAGGTCCTCACGGATCTGACGCGGGGTGCAGGCGGGGGGGGGGGGGGCACCTCAAACTGGAAGGCAGCGATGATGGAAGGCGGTTACGGGCGGAGCTGGGGGAAGGGGAGGGGAAGCTCGATGGAGCAGGGGAGGAGGCCAGTAGGGTGGCGCTTGGCGTGGCTGAGGGTCGGCAGGGTGGCTGTCGTGCCTGAGGAAGAAGGTGGGGAGGGAAGGGGTGCATGATTGGGTGGAGACGAGCGCCCATGTGTGTTGGGCCCGTGCGAAAGGAACTGCATCCAGTCTCTCCGGCGTGGATTGTAGCGGCCCGATGGGGGTGGGATGAGAGGATGGGGTGCGATGGCATCGGGCAGGAAGTGACTGCCAGTGCAGGGTGGGTCCTGGGCGGCGAAGGGAGGAGGAAGTTGGAGTGGGGGTGGTCCTGCGGCGCGATGAAGGTGGAGCGGGGAGAGGCACCAGAGGGAAGAGAAAGATGGGCACCAGGGGCACCTTGCCACCCATGGCGAGGTCGGGGTGGCCTACCTCGTCGTGAGGTGCAGGCGCGCGGGGGGATGCGGGTGCCCGGGATCCGGCGCCTGCGGGGGGCATGGCGGCACGATTTGACCAGGGCTGCCTGGATCCTTCGCCGGAGTGCCGTCGGAGGAGAAGGTGGCGTGGGTTGGAGCTGCGTCGCCTGGGAGGATGGGGTGGTCGGGGCGCCGTGGTAGGAGGCGGCGACAGGGGAGTGAGTTGTGGGTGAGGAAGAAGGAAGTCGGGATGGGGTGGGGGAGGTGCAAACGGATAAGGTCTTGACGTGGGGGCGGGCTGGATTTTGTTTTTGTTGGGGCGGTTCAGTTCGTAGGTGGACGCAGCCTGGGGTGTTAGCAGAATAAGCAAAACTGTTATCAGAATAAGACTCTTAAGGGTGTTATCATAATATATATACATATATATATATATATATATATATATATATATATATATATATATATATATATATATATATATATATATATATACCTCGCTGGACTTTGCAATAGTTGTTCCCGACTCCGTTCGGTCACCGGAGCCGTCATCACGGTCGCCGGAGCCACCATCACGACCATGACCCTCCTCCATTGTTTGATCACCGCAGCCTGCTTCCTCTCCTTGTAGACCTTCTTCGATGTCATTGAGAAACTACAAGACTACATCACCTCCGTCGCAGATTATGTCCCCTAATATCTCTTCTTGATCGAAGTCTCTTTGATGGTTCATAGTTTCTGCAAATATTACAACATGGAAATTAATATACAAACATGAGAGATGGATATATCGAAGTTATCAGGGAGGAGGTATATCGACAACGACAACATATACATAGAAATTACCATGTCATCATCATTAGGTGAAAGTAACAGGCGCATGATGCTACGAAGCTCTCCAAAGTTGTTTTGGAATGGAGTCCCAAATAGGATAAATTCGTTTTTTGGTACAAAGTTCAGCAAGAGCCTTCCGAATATCGCTATTTGGAAGGCCTTTGCTAAAATTCGTAACAAAAGGCAGATTATCCTATCCGGGACTCCGTTCCATAACAACTTTGGAGAACTTCGTACCATCATGCCCCGGTTACTTCCGGCTAATGATGAAGCCATGGATTTCTTCAATCCGTTGACACTAGGCAACCTCTCGATCCTTCGGCGATCCTCGACCCTCGACCCTTGCTAGTTCACGACCCTCGATCGCTCGGCGATTCACAACCCTCTACCCTAGTTCCCGACCCTCGACCCCCTCATGTCACGTTTGTCTAGTGTCAAAGGATTCAACAAAACCATGTCTTCATCATTAGGCGAAAGTAACAGGCGCATGATGCTACGAAGCTCTCCAAAGTTGTTTTGGAACGGAGTCCCAGATAGGATCACTACAAAAAAATACACTTCCGTGATGATACGTGTTTATCACAGTAGGTCACGTTTTTTTTCATGCACGTACATCCATGACGATTTTATGACAGAATCAAGATAGTCAAACCTGTGCTGTCATAGAAGTGTTCCATGACATTACCAAAATTATCATCATGGAAGTGTCCACTTCCATGACGATAAATCGCGCGTCACAGTAGTGCTTTTGTTAAGGGTGACCAACACGTGGCATCCACCGTAACGGAACGTCGTTAAGCTATCGGGTCGGATTTTGGATCCGATAACCTGTTAACAGCCCTGACGAATGGGAAATTTCCACGTGTAAAATTCTGATTGGCCGAAGGGAACACCTGTCAGCTTGGCAGTGGGCCAGATGTCGCCCGTCCATTGGAGGAGACATGCCAATGGTACGTCGACATGTGGCTGGGCCCAACAGAGGCCCATATAGGTTAAAAAGGCCGGTCCAGTCAAAGGCTCGTAGTACTTAATCAGGTACTAGTGGGCTAGCCCAATAACGGCCTGCTTAATAAAGGCCCATTTATGGCCCGAAGCCAGATCTAGCCCGTTAATTGTTCGCCCAATATTTGGGCCCATTTACGGCCCGAAGCCAGATCTGGCCCGTTAATTCTTCACCCAATATTTGGGCCCATTTGGCCCCGAAGCCAGATCTGGCCCATTAATTCTTCACCGAATATTTGGGCCCAACTACAGCCCAGTGACTTTCGGCCTGTTAGAGGCCTGATGTAGACATAGCCCCATTCAGCCCGGCGTGACTTTCAGCCTGGGAATGGCCCGTGCTACCCATGGGCCATATATGGTCCGACGGGACGACGGGCCCACTAACGGCCCGTGCTAAACGTGGCAACAGTTAAGCCCAACATGACTTTGGGCCTGTTAAAGGCCTGTCGTGTAATTCGCCCGTTGTTGCCTGTACTAAGCTTTCGGCCTCTTAAAGGCCCATGATATCAGTGGGCCAACTAAGGCCCGAGATATGTTTCGGCCTGGTAACGGACCGTGAGATAACTGGGCCCAAAAAGGCCCGGTCTACATTTCGGCCTACTGAAGGCCCGTCGAGGACTACTGAAAATTGAGGCCCAACATGCATTTTGTCCTGCTAAAGGCCCGTGGTTTCATCTCGGCCGTAACAGGCCAGTACAACATTCAGCCTATTAATGGCCCAATGCTACCTGGGCCAAACTAAGCTCTGGGTTAACAAAAGGCCGGTGTAATTTTGGGCCTGGCGCAATGTGTGAAGCCCCCAATCATTCGGGCCCAAGAAAGACGCAGGCCGGCCCAATTGTGGCCCACTAAAAACCAGGCCCGTTAGAGTCAAATGTTTCGGCCCGGTAGACTACATATGATTTTTTTTCAGATAGCGAATGATGGCAGTAACTAGTAGGAATTAAGAACAAACCTACTCTATACAATAAAGAAATTACGCCATAGTAACTAAGAATAAACCTACACTATACAATAAAGGATTTAAGGTATATTACATCCACTGGGCATCGAAGTTCGCCACCAGTGATCATAAAGCGCAACGAAGAAGCAGATTACAAAAACTGGGCACCATTGCAGCGTAACAAAATAATACTGAACGGAGACCACTTCCAAGACAGTTCAAGAAAGGTTAGCCTTGCGGAGGAACTGCTGCGCAAGCTGCTGAGCAAGGCTGTGAGACCGGCCTAGCATGTCAGTCATAGCTTCTAGGTGTAGCTATTTAGCGATGAGGTTCTCATTGGTGTTCTCCACAATCTTTCTTAGAGATAGGACTTCAAGTCAAAGTTGAGTCGAAGAATGCCTTTCTACTAGAACTTGGGACTGAAGAAGTTGAACTGATTCAGACAACGAATGTGACACGCAGCATAATGTGTACTCCCATTTAGATATGTACACAAGCGATGTATCAAGATTCAAATACCGAGTCAATCAACCAAGAATGTACAGAACTAACAGACATATAAAAACTTATAGAGTATATGGATCAATAATATCAACTAACATACATAAGCCAGGCCGCTGTACTTTTTTTTGGCTACAACAGCATCCTTTTTTTAGCGAGCATCTTGGCCCTTTCCGATGCGTGCCACTTATGGTCCATCTATACTACTACTATTGCTGAATGCACATTCAGCCCGATTGGCATATTTGTATGTCTAGCACAGCAATCCAAAAGAAATGTCTCCGAGTCTTATCAATTAATACAGACTTGTGCTCAAATAAAATTACAAACCAAAAACAAAAAAAACAATTATTACATGATCTCTAAAACAAATGGTTTGATTGATTACATGAACAGACAACACAAAGGTTATTCAACTATGGAAAGAACATTTCACCTATGATTTACCAAGTAGGAATTTAATTTCCTTTTTTCCTGCAGGACCTTAACAATCTAGTCAGTCTCAGTTTGCTTCGTTTTGAAATCCACCAAATATTTAATGGTTGTCTTGAGTACTGCTTGTGATTGCGTTGTTTGCTTCCTCAACATGTCAACTTCATCTCTAAGTGCAGAAGCAGAATCTCTTTCTACCACTAGTTTAGCCTCTAGAGCATCAGCAGTGGGCAATTCATAATGCACGATTAGGCCGGTGCCACTGTTGTGGGATGATGCAACGTCCATGGGGACCTCGCTCTTTGATCTTGGGCTAACCTGTTTTGCCATTAAAGTTCCGATTGGATTCAGAAAAGTTGAAGTTAGCAAAACATCTCAACTGGGAGTTATAACAGCAAACCAGTTAAACAAACAAGGAATTAAAGAGTTTCAATTGGATGCTGAAAAGTAGTTATTAACATCATTGTAACCCACTGTACCAGCAGCAAAGCAGTTAAACAAACAAGTAGATATTTAAGTTAAGGCAAATAGGTAATTCTTAACAGTAAGTATCAAACACATAGATAGGCGCAGTCTACAATATGATTAACAGGCTGTGGCATTATGTAATCAGTAGCAAACAAAATTAAGCCAAGCAACGTAATTGAACAATTTTGCAATAAGTGGCTAACTAAAATTCCGAGAAGCAGGTAACTAAACTTACGCTAGTTCTTTGTACAGGCACACTGCAACTTCTTTTTCGCTTACAAGGTTGTACGAAGGAGTCCATGGCATCAATTGCTTGGATACGCAGACCCAATACTTCTTTCTTCCCACACTGCATTGGTAAGTCGAATGGTTAATCTGGTAAGATGGTGCGTCCTTGATATGTTATATGAGGACGTGTAGTCAGACTAGTTGTAGCCACACACATCACACTGGCTTTTACTGTATATTTCATGCAATTACTTTTGGCATATCGAGATCTAAGAAATCTACAATAGGATGAAAAGACTGGCATCCTTCACATTATTGGCGAACTCAGTTCATAGAAACAAGAAATTCAACCATTCTGTGGGTAAATCAAAAGCGCCACTGGAATATTTTTCACTATCCAATCATACATGCAAAAAGGGGCGACGCCACCATAGGGGCTAGTATGGGCGGCCGCCTCAGGTGGCTAGAAAGTGTGCACCTAGTTTGAGTCATCCAGGTTGGCCCACGCTAGTTTTGTTCGTCCCAACGCACGAGCAGGCAATGTAAAAAATGAAAAAAAAAATGTTTCAATTTGGATGGGCCAATAACATAAGTGCAAGGTAGGCCCTATAGCAGGCTCGTGGCCCAAACGAGTGCCTCCCATATCGATCGACAGCAGGAAAATTCCCAATTCATTCGCTCTAGCCTCCAGTCTGGTTTGTTCCTAACCTAGCCGCCGCTGGACAGACCGACACAGCACTTCCTCGCGCCCTCGTTGGAGGGCAGTCGCCGGGCTTCAAGCGAACGGAAGGACAAGAAGATGAAGATCCAACCCCGGGTGTAGCCTGCGTGGGAGGCAGCGTCGGCAGCACGGGCATGGCATCGAGCTTGTGCAAACGGACAGTCGCAGCTGGCAAGAGTAGCATGCGCAACGAGCAGGTACATCACATCCCTGATTATATCTAATTCAACTCTTCAATTTTTGGCCAATAGTTAAACCTGACGGTGTTGTAAAACTGCTTGTATGTAGGGATGAGAAAATGAAACCAATTTCTACATCTTTTATAACTCCCCCAATCAATACTGAACTGACTGAATCTGATGCATCTAATCAAGTTTCCGGTGCAAACATACAAGCTCATGTTGTTCTTGAGCCTAAAGTTTCTAATTAACAGACTGCTAATGAAGGATTTGATGCAAACATTTTACATGCTCCTGGTGATGAACATATAGTGTCTAATGAGGGATTTAGTGCAAGCATTTTGCAAGCCCATTGAAGGATTTAGTGTCTAATGATGATATACTATGTTGAGAGAGACAGAGATTTGCAGGCATTGATGACAAGCAAATTATAGTGCATTTTCATAGCTTGAGGAAACGTCGAGGCTATCTACTAGAAAGTCCCCGTATCATGACAACATAGCATAAATACTTTTCTAATCTGTTGTTTGAAACTATTGGCATACTTATGCAGGATAGATATATTGATATGCAGTTTGCGCACTGGTTATAGGTGCAATTACACTTCGATATTTTCAGCCAAAGAACGAATAATTCAAGCAGGTACAGGTAGTCCTTGTACACCATGATGCATTTTGCGTTTTTTGGTGCTTGCATCATTTAGTGTTTATAATCTGAACTACTTTGGATCATTAGCTGGTTTTCAAAGTGCATGTAGCTTCACATTTTTCAAGTTATGTTGATTTTCGGAGTGCAAGTGCCTTTGTATTTTTTAAGTTAAATGTTCGCCCCTGGTAACTTGAATTCGTGGATCCGCCACTGCACACAAATCATACACGAATGCCAGTACGAACTAAATGAAATGCAGGGACTTACGCTAGCTCGTTGTACAGGCTCACTGCAGCTCTGCTTGCGCTTGGGATGTTCCATGTACAAGTCCATGTTACCACTTGCTTGGATGTGCAGGCCTTGTGCTCCTTGCATCCCCCTCTGCATTTTGACACGGCGAATGGTTGATCAAATAAGTGGAATCGACCTTGATGTTGTACCAGAGGACAGATACTTACAAGGTTATACGGGTGTGCAGGATGTGTACCAGATCCCGTAGCGCCGTCATGCTTCGCTAAAAAATGGATTTGCTTCTTTCAGATGATATCTCCAGAAGAAATAAGAGTTAAAGTCAGAGTTGCATAGGCGTGTAAGCTAAGAGAGCAGTGAAAGGATATCCAAACATCGTCGGAACAGTGCACAAGGGAATGATGTGTGGATACCTAGTTCGGGCCGGCGTTTGGGCATGCTCGCCTAGCTAGAGTGCGGGTCACTTCAGAGCTGTTGAGGGTGATACGCTGGCGTTGGCTGGCCACGCATGGATGCAGATCTTGTGTGGCAGTGGAGCGCTACAATGCGGTGGACGAGACCGTTGGTGAAGCCCCAGCAGCCCCGAGGGGCGGAGGTGCGACGATGTGCTCGGTGAAGTAGCCCGGTGAGCTGGGAGACGGCATCGGTGAAGCGCACCTGATGCGGCAAAACTCGGTGTTTGTGAGGTACGTCGGTTGCAGCGGCCGACGTGGTCGGTGGACCATCCGGTGCGGTGGACGAGGGCATAGATGAGGTAGCTCCGGTGGGTGGTGAAGCGCGACCGTCGTCTTTGTTGTCGTCGTCCGGCACAGAGGTGGGGAAAGAGACGAGACAAGGGGCGATTCGAACTTTGGGTTGGCGGCGAATTAGGGATTTGAGCAATCTGGGCGCGGAAGGGGACGGTGGAGAAGAGAGATTTTGCAGGGCTGGAATTGGGGCCGCCAGATATTTCAATCCGAAACGTGGAAGCGCGAACTTATTTTGTCGTCGTCCTTTTTTTGGGGGGTGGGGGGTGGGGGTGGGAGGGAGTTGGGGAGGGAGGGAGGGGGTGGGTGGCTGGGTGCTACGTGTCCGTCCGACACACGCGAACACCCCGACAGGACTATGCTTCGGTGCCTTAAGGCACCTACCTTTGTGTCCATGACATGTGGGCCCAACTGGTGGCTGGCCCACATGTCAGTGACCCAAAGGCAGGTGCCTTTAAGGCACCGAAGCAGCGTCCACCCCGACACGACCCTGGTCTGCCTGGTGCGCCTACATTTGAGAATGCAAATGAATCTTCTTTCATTTGCAAACGAATCTGTATGTATTACCATGTTCGTGTTTTCCTTGCAATAATTAGTCATTCGAAACGAGATACTCCCTCCGTTCACTTTTGTAAGTCGTTTCAGATAACTTAAAATAAACGGTTTTGCACATTGTCTGAAATGTCTTCAAGGTCTTATAAAAGTGAACAGAGGGAGTACCATAAATTAATTAATGAGGAGTTATTTGAAAAAAATTCGAAACGGTATCCACGCTAACGTGGATTAGAGTGTGTGTCACATAATTAGTTATTTGAATTAGAGTGTGTGTCATGTAGCGATCTCCAATTCTAACGTGGATTTTGCATTTCATTATATCCACGCTACTTTTTTAATACAAATTCATATGTATATGATGAACACCATGGTAGTGAGAATACTTTTGGATGGATTCAAACATATGACCTACAAAAAAGCACAACAAATTGAGTCAATGTCAACTTTTTGAAACTTAGTATGGCACGAATTCGAAATAATTACCCGTATGCATGGTCCTAGGTTCAAATCTTACTATGTACATTCAAATTTTGTTTTTAGCCCCCCCCCCCCCCCCCGCGCGCACAAACGCTACATACTTCCTGTATCGGTCAATCTTCCTCTCCTAGCCACCTTATGAAGCTATCGGTTTCCAACACACGTTCATTCTTTCTCTCCATGTTTTGATCTCTAAGTCCCTCAACTACACAACCCCTTTTTCCACTCTGCTACCAAATGTATTTACCTCACACACCCGCCATTGCACCCCATGCTGAGCTCTGTCTCTCTCTCTCTCCCCTCTCCCTCTCACCCTCTCGCGCTAAATACATACATTGCCTATCTAGCACCCCCCCTCAACCTCTCGTGTGCACGCACGCACGTTGTATATCTAGGTCACTCCCTCGAGACTGTCTCACTCTTTCTTCCGCACGGTGGGCCACACTCGCTCAATCTCGCTCTCTTTATCTGAGTCTCGTTTAACCTCGTTTTCTTTCACACACAAATGATATATCTCCCTGTTCGGGCCTTGATCGACACACTCTATACTCTCTCACGCAGATTGTCTATCTAGGTCAGTCCATCCAAGCCGCCACCACTCTTTCGACCTCATGGTGGGCCACGCTCACTCAATCTCTCTCTCTCTCTCTCTCTCTCTCTCTCTCTCTCTCTCTCTCTCTCTCTGTATGTCTCGATTAACCTCGCTCTTTCTCAGACAAAAATGATATATCACCATGTTTGAGCCCAATTCGACCTATTCACATTTTATACTCTTTCACGCACATTGTCTATCTAGGTCACTCTCTCCAACCTGTCTCACTCTCTCGATCACACGGCGACCCTATGTGATCGGTTGACCTTGCTTCCTCCCACGCACAAAATATATCTACACGTCTATGACTGGATCATCTCTCAAGCTCTATCTTATAGCCCTCACCCTTGCCAAAAGCTCAATCGGACAATATCTCTCCAGAGCATATATATTTGTTCAATGAATGTCGGACCACACTCACTTTGTCTCTCTATCTATATGTGTCTCGATTGACCTCGCTTTCTCACACCGTATCTTCCACGCATTGAAGCTACTACCTCTCCATCCCTCGCAAAGCCGGAGCTATTTAAATTGCGAGGGGCACTCCAACCTTGGATTAATTTGTGTAGGAATTTATTCCGGTCGGTCTAGATTATATTTTCGTAGCATTCGGCCCACAACTACTCCAAACACCGTTGCAACCCACGCAACTCCCCTAGTTGATTTCCCTCTGGCTCGGTCATCGCACTCTCGCACGTCCTTTCTCGCCTTCAACGTCGCACCATGGTATTATTGAAAAAACAATGTTGTTCTCTTTAACTATTATAAATAATCTACAAAACTACACACCGATAGTCCACTTGGAATGGAACAAATTTCGACCCACAAATTAAAGTGCTACAAACTACACACCGAGGGCCCACATGTCATGAAACAAATTTGGACACATATACAAATTAAAAAATAAAGGACGAGGATCGAACATGCGACCGGGCCTTCAAGCCGCACGTCAATAGGCAACATACGTAGAACAACAATGTTTGTTGTACCCCCCTTTGTTCACATAATGTTTTTATATTACCACAGCCTAATTAATGGATAACATGTAATATTATTTTTAGTACTATTCGCCTTCACCTAATGGTGGGTTCCATGTGCGCTCTCTCTCTCTCTCTCTCTCTCTCTCTCCTCCCCTTCTGCGTTTAGACGCACGGGCAAACACGAAGAACTCGCGGGCGATGTTGCCGTTGACCATATCTGGACGAGTTCACAAGTCACGGCACCAGTTTCACGTACTAGCAGCACTAGTCAGTGCATGTTAATTTGGAAGTATATTAAGTGCATGCGGATATAAAGTACTAGGATATTATTTGTGTGTTGTTATGTGATTAGCACTATTTTGGCATGAAATTAACTGCACCCTAAACGTGTTGAGCGCTCAACATTGAAGCAGTCTAGGTCGTTGGATGACAAGGAATACATGTGGCTTGATGATGTTTTATATTTAATTTGGTATGGCTCTAGTAGAACATTCAATCGATTAAACCATAGATTTCGTTCAGTCTGACTCCGACTTTAAATTATACGACGATCGATATAAAATAAACGGAAATTATAAACATTCGGATTTTAAGCATGGAAATCCGAACGTTTTTCATGGAAAATTTAGATTACGCGGCGGCGTCGGGGGCGTCTTGCGGTGGGAAGCGGCTCCTCTGCCGTGCTCTGTGTGTCATCGGGCCACTGACCGACGGCGACGGCGGCGTCTTGCGCCGTTGTTGCCGTACTCCTGGACGTTGGCCTAGCTTCAAGTAAGGCCAAAATATTCTGGACTTCGGAGCGAGTCAACTGGCGGGAGGAGGCGACTGGCGTTGGTGCAAGGAAGCGGTCGACGGCTGCCATCCATGCCACTGAGGGGGGAACTGGCACCCGCGCGGGGACAAGCGCTGTCAACGGCGCGGCGGAGACATTCATGTGCACGGGCACCGACACGGGCGCGCACGTCAATGCACGCGCAGGCGCATGCGCTGGCAGGTGCACGGGCACCGGCACGGGCGTACACGTCAGTGCACATGGAGGAGCATGCGCTGGCAGGTGCACGGGCGCATGAAAGTCAGCGGGGACCTCGTGGAACCCCGTGGCATCAAGCTCGGCGACAATATACGGCTCCCAGCCCATCAATGCCACGGGGATGGGCGCTAGCGCAGTCCGGGCGACGGGAGCCGGAACGGGAGCGGGGATAGGCGTGACGTCATCCCGCAAGGCCAGTTCAAGCTCGTCCCAAAGTGCCTTATGTTCTTGAGACTCCGGCTGGGTGTCTTCCTCAGGAACTGGAACACTAAGGGCAGACCATCGTGATGCGGCATGGCATACGTTTAGGTCAGGCTGATTGGAGGTAGACGACAGGAGAATCGGAGAGGAAGAGAGAAGATTGTAGCGATACTGGGTAGTGCGGGGTTGATTTTAAAATGCGGCGCCGGCGACATTAAAAGTGGGAGCAGTTGGGACGACGGTGTGCGGCGGAGCCTGGTCAAAGGGCTCGCCTCCCGGTGAGTCTGCACAACGGTCCGCTCGCACGCCTCCCTGACAGCCGGCGCAGCGGTCTGCTCGCACGTCTCCCATCGACTCACACGCTTGCTGGGACGGCACCTGCCGATGAGACGCGGGGACTCGTGGCGGCACGTAAATGCCCACGGTTTCAATAGTGAAAGTGTTCGCCTTAACGTGATAGGTCTTTTTTCCAAAATACCTTGGCTCTTCATTTGTGCAACTTGTCATAAGCAGCTTGTCTCGAATTGAAGAAAAAACTTACGAAGTAATATTTGTGCCATATCACGTGACCATGCTCAGTTTCAAGAATTTATGCTCACTTTTGGATTTTCTGAAATTTAAGATCCAGGATTCGAAACAATATCATAACCTGCATCATGCAATAAATTTTCAAGCCGTACATCTGTCCTGCTGTATTTCTTAAGAAAGGATTTGGTCAAACATTTTGCTTAGTTAGACTTCAGACAAGTTATATATGCAGAGTAAAAGGATAATCCCTCCATACCAGTGCATTGCCTGATATATTAACTCAAGTACTAGGCATGAACAAACGGGCTCAATTCTGTGCTCATCCTGGTGTAGTAGTAGTAGTAGTACTAGGCAATGCAGTTGATGGGTGACCTTGACGAGCGGTGACCGAGGGAATTGAACCGTGCTCGGCACGGTAGGTAACGTTGTCTAGTTACTAAAGCATCCCTCCGTTGTTCATCGGTAGTCATTATGGACCGGGGACATGAGGGGAATTTCCTAGGGCTGGAATTCTGGCCGCCAGATATTTCGACTTGAAACACTGAGGCTCGACTGGTTGGGGTTGCCTAATGTGCGTACCACGCACGCCACCGAAGGACACGATCCCGGTTTTTTATTTTATTTTTATTTTTGTAGGATCAACACGAGCCAAGGTCTGGCTGGTACGCCGTTGGGTCCTACCATTCGAGAATACGAAAGGAACCTTTTAAATTGCCGAACGAATCTATGTGTATTACAATACCAGTATTTTCCTTGCAAATACTAATCTCAACGTGGTAATTGATCTCAACATGGATTTCACATTTCATGGTATCCCTAGTAAGTTTTCCAATGCAAATTCAAATCTAAAAGATGAACAATATGGAGGTGAGAAAACTTTGTATGTATCAAGCATATGACCACACACACACAGAGAGAGAGAGACACACACGCACGAACACAACAACAATCCAATAAGTATAGTGCATCTATTTTTCCAAACCATGCATGTATGACACGAATTCAAAAATACTCCTTCTATTCCTAAATATTAGTCTTTTAGAGAGTTCAACAAGTGACTACATACGGAGAAAAATGAGTGAATCTAGACTCTAAAATATGTCTATATACATCTGTATGTGCCAGTCCATTTGAAACCTCTAAAAAGACTAATATTTAGGAACAAAGGGAGTAAAATGTAAGACATCATTGGTCCTCACTTCAATATTTAAAATGAACATGAAACTGAAACATGAATATTAAGTCTAGTACTACAGTACATGCAAATGTTGTGTTTAGGCGGAGCTATGATTGTCGGGGGTCAACCCCTCGACCTTAGATAAAATTGTGGAGTTTTGTTTCGGGTTGTTTAGATTATATTTGTCCCCACCCTCCCAACCACCGATTGGTTGTGCACCCCCCACCCCTCCTCCCCGGGAGAATATCGTGTGCCCCCATACCTTAGATGCTATATGCCGATACGAGTTGCTTGGAGCTTGTAGATCTGAGATATAGCAGTTCACATGATGTGTCTAAATTTTTTTGCAGGAAACCTTGATGAGTTTGAGAATTGCACACAATATGTACAAAAACTACTCAGATGCCCTTGGATCCCATGTCCAACGACCTCGAAGCTCGTATCACCGTAGCATATCTAAGATGAAGGAGGACATCATATTCTCCTGTATGTAAGAATATCATGTGCTACCACACCTTAGATGCTTTGGTGATACAAGCTCTCTGGAGCCATTGGATTTGTGACCCAACACCTCCTCGGTGGTTCGAATAGTTTTTTGCAGAAAAGCCCCAAAAGAGTTCGGCCACTGCTTACAAGCACAAAGACTGCTCAGATGCCATTGGATCTCAGATCAAACGACCTCCAATCTCGTATCACCTTAGCATACAAGTTGCGATATCACCTTATGTTTTCACACACGGGAGAATATGAGGTGCTCCCGCACCGTAGATTCTATGGTGATACGATTTCACTGAGATCTAACGGCCCACAGTAGGAGGTTTGAATGTTTCTGCAATATACGGCTGATAGAGTTTGGGAAATGCGCAGAAAACACAAGTACTACGCATGTGCCATCTGATCACTTATCATACGACCTAGATGCTCATAGCACCGTAGCGGGTAATTAAGCTACGAGGAGCACCTAATATGAGCACCGGGGAGCCGTTGGATCGAAGATGCAGTGGCACACACAAGGCCTGAATGTCTTATTTGCAAAAAAACCTTTGGAGAGTTTGGAAATTGCGCATAATTACAAAGACTACTCCCAAGCCATTGGATCTCACTTCCAACGGTGTAAAAACTCGTATCACCATAGTATCTAAGCTGCGGGGTGGATGTGATATTCTATGCCGTTGTCATTTTTGTTCGCAAACTTGCACAATACGTGTAACTCGTGCCGTTACTTGTCTAACTGCGCAAAGTGTTTGTTCAAAAAAAACCATCCTACACTGAAATATCGGAACAACACACGGGGTCCCACTTGTCATTAATCAAATTTGGACCTAAAACTAACAAATTTGAAAGACGAGATTCGAACTGGCAACCTGGATTACAAAGCGTAAGTCGATAGCCTGAAAAAACAAACGGTTGTTGGCTTTGTCCCATAACTTGATTTTATAGAGGGAGTGCCTCGTCAACACGTGCATGACCGTTGTCTCACTTACTGATGGGTCCCAGGTCTGCGATCTCAATCTCTCTTCTCTCCATCGTCTAACTTTTGCACGGGCACACACGAAGAGCGGCGCTAGCTTGCCGTGGTGTTATTACAACTAAAAAAAGCTTGGAAAATAGAAGAATCGCCTAGAACAAGAGACGTTGTGGCTGTTCGAGATGGAGCTAACCACATCTATCCTCCGTGCCACGTTTGCATGATGAAGCTGTGTGGCTAGTGGGGTGTTTTCGACCGACTGGCTGGATCCCGAGGTCGAACCATAGGTACTACGTCTGATACAGTATATTTTTACACGCACATTTTTCCTCTGTGCCGAGACGTGGCACACCCTACCGCGCGGTTTTGGGGTCCTCCCGGGTGGTGCACGCATATATTCTTCCTGATGTGGGACGCCCTACCGCGTGTTTTCTGGGTCCTCCTCGGTCGTAGCGCCGAAGCAAGTAAATGAGTCATCAAATCACGAAAGACCACCTTTTCCGCTGATGGCCCACAAGTATACGGGATAGTTGTAGCCTCTTTCGATAAGTAAGAGTGTCGAACCCAACGAGGAGCTAAAGGTAGAACGAATACTCTCTCAAGTCCTATCGGCCACTGATACGACTCTACGCACGCTTGACGTTCGATTTACCTAGAACAAGTATGAAACTAGAAGTACTTTGTAGGTGTGATAGGATAGGTTTGCAAGATAATAAAGGACACGTAAATAAAAAGTAGGGGCTGTTTAGATAAAGAAGCAATAAAGTAAATATTAGTAGAGAGCTTTTTGTCACGAGAAAGTTATTTGTCCAAGGCAATCGATAACTAGACTTGTAATCATTGTTGAAATTCTATTTGAGGGAGAGGCATAAGCTAACACACTTTCTCTACTTGGATCATATGCACTTATGATTGGAACTCTAGCAAGCATCCGCAACTACTAAAGATTCATTAAGGTAAAACCCAACCATAGCATAAAAGCATCAAGTCCCCTTTTATCCCATACGCAAACAACCTACTTACTCGGGTATGTGCTTCTGTTCACTCACACCACCCACCATAAGCAAATCATAAACATATTGCAAACCCTGCAGCGGGGATCCCTCACGCTTGCGCGACACGGAGAGCACCATAGGACAGCACCACTAATAAAACATGCAACTCAAACCAATCACGATCATCAATTAACCCATAGGACAAAACAGATCTACTCAAACATCATAAGATAGCCATACATCATTGGGAAATAATATATAGTGTTGAGCACCATGTTTAAGTAGAGATTACAGCGGGTAAGAGAGAGGTTACAATGCTGCATAGAGGGGGGAAGAGTTGGTGATGAAGGCGGTGAAGTTGTTGATGAAGATCGCGGTGATGATGATGGCCCCCGGCAGCGTTCCAACGCCACCGGAAGCAAGGGGGAGAGGGCCCCCCTTCTTCTTCTTCTTCCTTGACCTCCTCCCTAGATGGGAGAAGGGTTTCCCCTCTGGTCCTTGGCTCCCATGGCTTGGGAGGGGTGAGAGCCCCTCCGAGATTGGATCTATCTCTCTGTTTCTGCCTTCTCAGATTCTACCCCTTCACCGTTTCCTTTATATCTGGAGATCGGTAACTCCGATTGGGGTGAATCTTTCGCCCAGATCTTTCATTATCTTTATTGCGCCAAAAGAAGAGCGTCAACCGCCTTACGGTGGGCTCACGAGGGTAGGGGCGCGCCCAGGGGGGTCAGGCGCGCCCCCCTACCTCGTGACCACCTCGGGCACCGTCTCGCATGAATTTTTCTTCTGGAATTTTCCATATTTTCTAAAAATAAGTTCCGTCCGTTTTTATCCCGTTTGGACTCTGTTTGATATGGATATTCTCCGAAACATAAAACATGCAACAGACAGGAACTAGCACTGGGCACTGGATCAATAAGTTAGTCCCAAAAATAATATAAAAAGTTGCCAAAAAGTATATGGAAGTGAATAATATTGGAATGGAACAATCAAAAATTATAGATACGACGGGGACGTATCAGCATCCCCAAGCTTAATTCCTGCTCGTCCTCGAGCAGGTAAATGATAAAAAGGAATAATTTTTTATGTGGAATGCTACCTAGAATAATCTTGATCATATGTCTAATCATGGCATGAATATTAAGACACGAGTGATTCAAAGCAATAGTCTACCATTTGACATAAAAACAATAATACTTCGAGCGTACCAACAAAGCAATCATGTCTTTTCAAAACAACATGGCCAAAGAAAGTTATCCCTACAAAATCATATAGTCTGGCTGTTGCTCTATCTTCATCACACAAAGTATTTAATCATGCACAACCCTGATGACAAGCCAAGCAATTGTTTCATACTTTAATAATCTCAAACTTTTTCAACTTTCATGCAATACATGAGCGTGAGCCATGGACATAGCACTATAGGTGGAATAGAATATGATGGTGGGGTTATGTGGAGAAGACAAAAAGAGAGAAAGTCTCACATCAACTAGGCGTATCAACGGGCTATGGAGATGCCCATCAATAGATATCAATGTGAGTGAGTAGGGATTGCCATGCAATGGATGCACTAGAGCTATAAGTGTATGAAAGCTCAAACTGAAACTAAGTGGGTGTGCATCCAACTTGCTTGATCATGAAGACCTCGGGCATTTGAGGAAGCCCATCATCGGAATATACAAGCCAAGTTCTATAATGAAAATTCCCACTAGTATATGAAAGTGAAAGCATAGGAAGCTCTCTCTATGAAGAACATGGTGCTACTCTGAAGCACAAGTGTGGTAAAAGGATAGTAACATTGCCCCTTCTCTCTTTTTCTCTCATATTTTTATTTTCTTTTTTTTTCTGGTGGGCTTCTTTGGCCTCTTTTTTTTTATTTGGGCTTCTTTGGCCTCTTTTTTCTGTGAAGTCCGGAGTCTCATCCCGACTTGTGGGGGAATAATTGTCTCCATCATCCTTTCCTCGCTGGGGCAATGCTCTAATAATGATGATCATCACACTTCTATTTACTTACAACTCAATATTACAACTCGATATCTAGAACAAAGATATGACTCTATATGGATGCCTCCGGCGGTGTACCGAGATGTCCAATGATCTAGCATAGCAATAACATCAAAAAATGGACAAGCCATGAAAACATCATGCTAGCTATCTTACGATCATGCAAAGCAATATGACAATGAATGCTCAAGTCATGTATATGATGATGATGTAAGTTGCATGGCAATATATCTCAGAATGGCTATGGAAATGCCATGATAGGTAGGTATGGTGGCTGTTTTGAGGAAGATATAAGGAGGCTTATGTGTGACAGGGCGTATCATATCACGGGGTTTGGATGCACCGGCGAAGTTTGCACCGACTCTCGAGGTGAGAAAGGGCAATGCACGGTACCAAAGAGGCTAGCAATGATGGAAGGGTGAGAGTGCGTATAATCCATGGACTCAACATTAGTCATAAAGAACTCATATACTTATTGCAAAAATCTACAAGCCATTGAAAACAAAGTACTACGCGCATGCTCCTAGGGGGATAGATTTGTAGGAAAATACCATCGCTCGTCCCCGACCGCCACTCATAAGGAAGACAATCAATAAATAAAATTGTGCTCCAACTTCATTACAAAGCGGTTCACCATACGTGCATGCTACGGGAATCACAAACCTCAACACAAGTGTCTCTACAATCCACAACCACCCACTAGCACGACTCTAATATCACCATCTTTATATCTCAAAACTATTGCAAGGAATCAAACATATCATATTCAGCAATCTACAAGTTTATGTAGGATTTTATGACAAACCATGTGAATGACCAATTCATGTCATCTCTCTAAATAGATATAAGTGAAGCAGGAGAGTTTAATTCTTTCTACAAAAGATATGCCCACGCTCTGACAAATATAAGTGAAGAAAAAGAGCATTCTACAAATGGCGGTTTTCTATGTAAAGAGAAACAGGCAATCCAACTTCAAATGATATAAGTGAAGTGCATGAAGCATTCTATAAAGCCATACTCAAAAGATTTAAGTGAAGTGCAATGAGCATTCTATAAATCAACCAAGGACTATCTAATACCAGCATGGTGCATAAAAGAAAAATGAAAACTAAATGCAAAAGACGCTCCAAGACTTGCACATAATGCATGAACGAAACGAATCCGAAACATACCGATACTTGTTGAAGAAAGAGGGGATGCCTCCCCAGCATCCCCAAGCTTAGACGCTTGAGTCTCCTTGAATATTTACTTGGGGTGCCTCGGGCATCCCCAAGCTTGAGCTCTTGCCTCTCTTCCTTCTTCTCACATCGAAATATCCTCGATTAGACACTACATCCACACAAAACTTCAACAGAAAACTCGGTAAGATCCGTTAGTATAATAAAGCAAATCACCACTCTAAGTATTGTTGCAAACCAATTCATATTTTGTTTTTGCATTGTGTCTACTGTAATATAACTTTTTCATGGATTAATCCACAGATATAAATTGATAGTACATCAAAACAAGCAAACTATGCATTAAAAACAGAATCTGTCTAAAACAAAACAGTCTGTAGCAATCTGAACATTCACCATACTTCTGATACTTGAAAGCTTCTGCCAAAATTAGTAAAAATAAACAAGTTGTATAGCAAGATAGTGCAAAAGGAATCAGAACCAATTGACATACCTGTTAAAAAGGTAAAATCGCGTACTACAGCCAAAGTTTCTGTCCTGCACCATACAAACCAACAAGCATTGTAAACATCCTAAAGGCAAACCTTGGCACATTATTTTTATAATACAATGGAATTGTACAAGGGGATAATTATTTTTGATGAAAAGTTTCTGTAATTAAGATTCAAAAAGTTCACATGGGCATGAACAAAGTTCAAGGACGTCCCCCACTTTCACAATGCTCGTCTCTCTCACTTTCACTTCTCTTTTTGAAAATTTTTGGGTTCCCCTCTTTATTTTTGTTGTTTTTAAACTATATGAAAGCACTCAACAGAAATAAATGACTCTCTAAAACTTCCGGTTGTCTCCCTGGCAGCGCTTTCTTTAAAGCCATTAAGCTAGGCATTTAGTGCTCAAGTAATGGATCCACCCAGATCCCAAGGTATATCAAAGCCAATTTTAATTAACAATGATTTGTAATTTAGTAGTGATCACAAAGTAACATATATCATGCAACAACGAAGTCTAACTCTCTTCCTATGCATCAGCATGTCATAAAAGAACGAAGTCTAGCTCTCTTCCTATGCATCAGCATGTCATAAAAGAACAATTCATGCACACATAGAGAGGTGGAGATATAGTTCCTCTCTCATAATAATTGCAAGTAGGAGCAGCAAGTACATGCATATTATATTCATCAAAATCATCATGTGTAGTAGTAAAAGGCAACCCATCAATATAATCCTTAATAAGCACAAACTTCTCCGATATAGTGTAGTTTGGAGAATTCAAAAAGATAATAGGACTATCATGCGTGGGTGCAATAGCAACAATTTCATTCATAACATAAGGAACTATAGCAAGTTCATCTCCATAAGCATAATTCATATTGGCATCTTGGCCACAAGCATAGCAAGCATCATCAAAAAGGGATATTTCAAGAGAATTAATGGGATCATAATAGTCATCATAGCAATCATCCTTCAGTAAGCACGAAGGGGAATTAAAAAGTGTATGAGTTGAAGAGTTACTCTCATTGGAAGGTGGGCACGGGTGATCAATCCGCTCTTCCTCCTTTTGTTCTTCGCTCTTCTCATCATCTTTTTCATCCAATGAGCTCACATTTTCATCAATTTCTTCTTCCATAGGCTCCTGCAAAATATTAGTCTCTTCTTGGACAGCGGAGAATTTGTCAATATATGGTTTAACATAGGCATTAGAAGCATAATTATCATAACAATATTCAAGTATGGCAAAACTTTCAGATTTGTAAAGAGTAGCATCATACTTTTCAATCAAAGAAGCAATTTCAAAAGCACCCTTAAAAGCAACAAATTCTTCAATTTGTTGAAAATCATAGTAATTATAAACACCCTTAGCATACGAAGATACGATTCCATTATCAATAAACTCACATTGGTAGGGAAGGTGTTTCTTAGGGTTTTCAGAACAACAAGTAAAATCATATTCCCAACATAAATTCCAAGCATAGCATTGTAAACGTTGAATTTGATCCCATAATAGTTTCCCTTTTTCAGATATACGGTGTCGCACATAACAAGCATGCTCATCTAAATATTTGCCCTCAACTAAGCTAGTTGGGGTTTCATCATGAGCACATAGGGATTGAAGATGATCCAAGTAAAAAGCTTTAGTAGTGTGATAGATTTTGAGTGGTTCTTCAACCATTAGAGCAGTAGGTACAACTAATTTTTTTGGTATTTTACGTTTCCTACCCATAGCTAAATATAGAAAACAACTAAGAACAGCAAATAAAAATTACTTAGTGATAAAGCAAACAAGCACACACGAGAATATTCACCCCACGCTATGACTCCCTGGCAACGGCGCCAGAAAAAGGTCTTGATGACCCGCAAGTATACGGGATAATTGTAGCCTCTTTCCATAAGTAAGAGTGTCGAACCCAACGAGGAGCTAAAGGTAGAAAAAATACTCTCTCAAGTCCTATCAGCCACTGATACGACTCTACGCATACTAGTAGAAAAGGGGGTAATAGTCCAGGCCAGGTTAGCCCATTAGTCCCGGTTCAATCCAGAACCGGGACCCATGGGGGCATTGGACCCGGTTCGTGAGCCCCGGAGGCCGGCCGGGCCACGTGGGCCATTGGTCCCGGTTCGTCTGGACCTTTTGGTCCCGGTTGGAGGGACGAACCGGGACCAATTTGCCTCGCTCCTGGCCCACCACCATTGGTCCCGGTTCGTGGCCTGAACTGGGACCAAAGGCTTCCCTTCAGTCCTGGTTCTTGCCACGAACCGGGACCAATTAATTGCCTATATATACCCCTCGCCTGCGAGCAGGGCACTCCCACTGCTCTGTTTTTCGTGGCCGGCGAGGAGAGTGCTTTGTGGTGCTCTAGCTCACCTCCTATGCACACGAGGTGTTCGATGGAATGCCCGAGCCACACTACTTAAGCTTTCTCTTCTCTAAGCTCAACCTCCAAGCTCCATTTTCCTCAATATCTGTCTAGGTTTAGCGGTCCGTCACGTCCCATCCCCGTCTTCACCGCCGTCGATCGCCCGGGCCGATCTCGTCGCCGGCACCACCGTGGTGAGCCTCTTGTTCTTATATTCTTTCTGAAAGGGAAAAAATTCTTACTTGTATGTTTATATAGATACTTGTATTATTTTCTTATTTTTATTATTGCATCTTATATAGTGCGATGGTTTTGGTATCCGCCCCCGTCGGCCCTCATCCTGTCTATGATTCGGATGTGGTATATATTATCTTTTCATAACTATTGGTTCATTTATTGTTTATGACAATTATGCCGACCAACGTGACATATATTTTATTTATCTAGGAGGTTGTTGAACCAGAAATTCCAACCGACCCTATTGTCGAGAGGTTAAATTTAGTTGCAGAAGAAAACAATTTCTTGAAGGAAAAAAATCAGAAAAATTGAGGAGGAGAAGATGATATTGGAGTTGCATGTTGCGGATGTCGTCGATGATCACAAGATCAAGATGGATGCAATGCGCTTGAAGATTAGAAAGATTAGAAAATATGCAATTCATACCGAGGCTTGGTATCATTATGCCGTTGGATCAGTTGTTACATTGGTTGCGATTATGATCGCATTTGTTTTCGCATTGAAATGTTTTACATAGTTTCAATGTATGGTTTAATTAATTTAGATGCTCTGTAGAGCTTTATGTTGTTAGATGAGAACTATGTATGTACTTTGGTTTTAATGTGATGATGAACTTCTATTAATTTGGTCACTTAATTATCTATTCATGATGTTCTGTAATGATTTTTGACACACTTAATTATATATAATGCACGCAGATGAACCGACAATGGATGTACGGTTCAAGACACACCTCCGAGTACATTAAGGGTGTGCATGATTTTCTCGAAGTGGCTGAGGCAAACAAGCAGAATGGTTTTATGTGTTGTCCATGCCCTATATGTGGGAATACGAAGTCTTACTCTGACCGGAAAATCCTTCACACCCACCTGCTTTACAAGGGTTTCATGCCACACTATAATGTTTGGACGAGGCACGGAGAAATAGGGGTTATGATGGAAGACGACGAAGAAGAAGAGTACGATGACAACTATGTGCCCCCTGAATACGGTGATGCTACTGAACATCAAGAGGAACCAGACGATGTGCACGATGATGCTGCAACGGGCGAAGCTGCTGAAGATCAAGAGGAACCAAACGATGTGCCCGATGATGATGATCCCCGTCGGGTCATTGTCGATGCAAGGATGCAATGCGAAAGTCAAAAGGAGAAGCTGAAGTTCGATCGCATGTTAGAGGGCCACAAAAAAGGGTTGTACCCCAATTGCGAAGATGGCAACACAAAGCTCGATACCGTACTGGAATTGCTGCAGTGGAAGGCAGAGAATGCTATGCCTGACAAAGGATTTGAGAAGCTACTGAAAATATTGAAGAAGAAGCTTCCAAAGGATAACGAATTGCCCGACAGTTCATATGCAGCAAAGAAGGTCGTATGCCCTCTAGGATTGGAGGTGCAGAAGATACATGCATGCGCTAATGACTGCATCCTCTACCGTAGTGTGTACAAGGATCTGAATGCATGCCCGGTATGCGGTGCATTACTGTATAAGATCAGACGAGATGACCCTGGTGATGTTGACGGCGAGCCCCCAGGAAGAGGGTTCCTGCGAAGGTGATGTGGTATGTTCCTATAATACCATGGTTGAAACGTCTGTTCAGAAACGTAGAGCATGCCAAGTTGATGTGATGGCACAGTGAGGACCGTAAGAAAGACAGGAAGTTGAGAGCACCCGCTGATGGGTCGTAGTCGAGAAAAATCGAGAGAAATTACTGGGATGAGTTTGCAAGTGACCACATGAATGTATGGTTTGCTTTAAGCGCAGATGGCATTAATCCTTTCGGGGAGCAGAGCAGCAATCACAGCACCTGGACCGTGACTCTATGTATGTATAACCTTCCTCCTTGGATGTGCATGAAGCGGAAGTTCATTATGATGCCAGTTCTCATCCAAGGCCCTAAGCAACCCGGCAACGACATTGATGTGTACCTAAGGCCATTAGTTGAAGAACTTTTACAGCTGTGGAATGGAAACGGTGTACGTACGTGGGATGAGCACAAACAGGAGGAATTTGACCTAAAGGCGTTGCTGTTCGTGACCATCAATGATTGGTCCGCTCTTAGTAACCTTTCAGGATAGACAAACAAGGGATACCACGCATGCACACACTGTTTACTTGACACCGATAGTATATACCTGGGAAGCTGCAGGAAGAATGTGTACCTGGGCCATTGTCGATTTCTTCCGACCAACCATCAATGTCGAAAGAAAGGCAAGAATTTCAAAGGCGAGGCAGATCACCGGAAGAAGCCCGCCATGCGTACCGGTGATCACGTACTTGCTATGGTCAATGATTTACACGTAATCTTTGGAAAGGGTCCCGGCGGACTAGCTGTTCTGAGTGACGCTGGGGGACACGCACCCATGTGGAAGAAGAAATCTATATTTTGGGACCTACCCTACTGGAAAGACCTAGAGGTCTGCTCTTCGATCGACGTGATGCACGTGACGAAGAACCTTTGCGTGAACCTGCTAGGCTTCTTGGGCGTGTATGGGAAGACAAAAGATACAGCTAAGGCACGGGAGGACCTGAAACGTTTGCACGAAAAAGACGGCATGCCTCCAAAGCAGCATGAAGGTCCTGCCAGCTATGCTCTTACCAAAGAAGGGAAGGAAATCTTCTTTGAATGCCTGCTTAGTATGAAGGTCCCGACTGGCTTCTCGTCGAATATAAAAGGAATAATAAATATGGCAGAGAAAAAGTTTCAGAACCTAAAGTCTCATGACTGCCACGTGATTATGACGCAACTGCTTCCCGTTGCATTGAGGGGGCTTCTACCGGAAAACGTCTGATTAGCCATTGTGAAGCTATGTGCATTCCTCAATGCAATCTCTCAGAAGGTGATCGATCTAGAAATCATACCAAGGCTAAGGAGTGATGTGGTGCAATGTCTTGTCAGTTTCGAGCTGGTGTTCCCACCATCTTCTTCAATATCATGACGCACGTCCTAGTTCATCTAGTTGACGAGATTTTCATTCTGGTCCCCGTATTTCTACACAATATGTACCCCTTTGAGAGGTTCATGGGAGTCCTAAAGAAATATGTCCGTAACCACGCTAGGCCAGAAGGAAGCATCTCCATGGGCCATCAAACAGAGGATGTCATCGGGTTTTGTGTTGACTTCATTCCTGGCCTTAAGAAGATAGGTCTCCCTAAATCGCGGTATGAGGGGAGACTGACTGGAAAAGGCACGCTTGGAAGGGACTCAATAATATGCAGGGACGGATATTCTTGGTCTCAAGCACACTACACAGTTCTACAGAACTCTACCTTGGTGACCCCGTATGTCGATGAACACAAGAACATTCTGCGCTCCAAACACCCGGAGCGGTGCGACGACTAGATTACATGCGAACACATCAGGACTTTCAGTAGTTGGTTGGAAACACGTCTCAGAGGTGACAACACTGTTTGTGATGAGCTGTACTTGTTGTCCAGGGGACCATCTTTGACTGTATTGAATTGGAAAGGATACGAGATAAATGGGAGTACATTTTACACGATTGACCAAGATCAAAAGAGCACCAACCAAAACAGCGGTGTCCGCTTTGATGCAACAACCGAGAGGGGAAAGGAGACATATTATGGTTACATAGTGGACATATGGGAACTTGACTACGGACATGATTTTAAGGTCCCTTTGTTTAAGTGCAAATGGGTCAATCTGTTAGGAGGCGGGGTACAGGTAGACCCACAGTACGGAATGACAACAGCGGATCTGAAAAATCTTGGGTACACTGACGAACCGTTCGTCCTAGCCAATGATGTGGCACATGTTATCTATGTGAAGGACATGTCTACCAGACCGAGAAAAAGAAAAGATAAGAAAGTAAATACATCATACGATGAGCCAAAGCGCCACATAGTTCTTTCAGGAAAAAGGGACATCGTGGGAGTGGAGGGCAAGACAGACATGTCTGAAGATTATGAAAAGTTTCATGAAATTCCTCCCTTCAAAGTCAAGGCTGACCCCAGCATCCTGATAAACGATGAAGATTATCCATGGTTACGGCGCAATAAGCAAATGACACAAGCGAAGAAAAAGTGAAGACTTTCTCTCGCAACTATTATGATGATACCATGCCAACTTTGTAACAGACGAGTATGATACCATTGTCCGTTTTGTACATGCACATGCTATGTGGGTGAATTTATGATACCATGCCAACTTTCAACTTTTTCAGAGTTCATTTGAAATGCTTTAATGTTTTATGGTTCGGCCCTCGTAATACCATTAATCTCGTTCACCAAGAACACTCTATAGGCGCATCTATGTTCATTTTTCTAGTAAACTTAATCACAAACTTGTGATTCACACAAATTTCAAAGAATTCAAATTTTAACTATTCAAATTTGAAAACTAATGGCATTAACAGAAAGTTTATAATTTTGCTGACCTAAAAGAAAAAAGAATTAAAAATAAAGCAAAAACAAAAAAAAATGCAGAAAACAAAATAAAAATAGCAACAATAATTATTTTGTTGAAAGTAGAAACAAAATAAAATAAATAAAGCAACAAAGAAAACAAAAAACAAAAAAAGTGTTTTCAAATTTGAAAACTAATGGCACTAACAGAAAGTTTATAATTTTTCTAAAACTAAAAGCAAAAAAGAATTAAAAAATAAAGTAAAAAACAAAAGAAAATAAATAATGCAGAAAACAAAATAAAAAAACTAGAAAATAATTAAAAATAGCAACAATAAGTATTTTGTTGTAAGTAGAAACAAAATAAAATAAATAAAGCAAGAAAGAAAACAAAAAACAAAAAAGTGTTTTCAAATTTGAAAACTAATGGCACTAACAGAAAGTTTATAATTTTCCTAAAACTAAAAGCAAAAGGAATTAAAAAATAAAGAAAAAAAGAAAAGAAAATAAATAATGCAGAAAAAAAACAAAAAAATTGGAAAAAAATATAAAAATAGCAGCAATAAGTAAAGAAAACAGAAAAACAAAAAAAATGCCTCCTACTGGG
Source organism: Triticum timopheevii (assembly GCA_963921465.1). Taxonomy (NCBI): domain Eukaryota; kingdom Viridiplantae; phylum Streptophyta; class Magnoliopsida; order Poales; family Poaceae; genus Triticum; species Triticum timopheevii. The sequence continues at coordinate 627,651,534 of OY997266.1, read as the reverse complement.
CCCCCACGGCCTGAATACGACTAGAAACCCTACCATGGGCCAGGATTCAGGCCCGCAGAAGGCCCAGCAGGCAAAGCAGTGTCAGATTAAGCCCATTGGCCTGTAGTTCAGAGGAGTTCGAGTGGGAAGAGGCAGCGGTGCTTATAAACAGATGCGGGCGCTCTCAACTAGCGAGGTGGGACTAAACTCCCACCACCACGCGGTTGTGCAAGGCCATTGGTCCCGGTTGGTGCCACGAACCGGGACCAATGCAACCCTTTGGTCCCGGTTCGTGGCACCAACCGGGACCAATGCCCCGCCTTTAGTCCCGGTTGGTGCCACCAACCGGGACCAAAGGCCGCCGCTTCCCGCCCTTTGGGCTGCTGAAAAGAGGCCTTTGGTCCCGGTTGGTGGAACCAACCGGAACTAAAGGGGGCATTAGTCCCGATTGGTTTCACGAACCGGGACCAATGCTCTTGCTATATATACAGCACTTAGGAAAATTTGACGAACACCTCGCCAGTTGCCCCCCGGCCTGCCCGACGACGCTGAGCTCATCGACGCCGCCAGGCTGCCCAGATCGACGATGTCCGCTGCCCCGACGCCGCCCGCCGCCCAGATGCCGTCCGCGCGCCGCCCCGACGCTGTCCGCGCGCCCCCGTCGTCGCCCCTGCCCCGTCGCCACCAGGCGCTGCCCCAACGCCGCCCGCCGGCCGCCCCCGCCAACACCGTCATCGTCGCCCACGCCCGTCGTCGCCGTCGCCGTCGCCCCCGAGCGCGCCCGGTCGCGCCCCTGCCCCACGACCCGCCCCCCACCGTCGTCGTCATTGCCGGCCACGCCCCTGCCCCGGCCCGCCGTGGTGGTCGCCGTCGCCCTCGCCGGCCGCCCCCGTTGTGAGCCGCCGCCGTCGAGGCTCTGTGTTCAGTGCTTTTTTTCATACATACATGTGTATTTTTTTGTTCATTGCATTTTTTCATATATATAACTAGATGGGCGGCCCGCGCAATTGCGTGGCGGCTAGGTTTACCATACAATTCACTAATATATTAGTACTCCATCCTTTCCTAAATATAAGTCTTTGTGGAGATTTTAATATGGACTATATACAGATTTCTATAGACATATTTTAGAGTGTATATTCATTCATTTTGCTCCATATGTAGTCCAAATAAAAAATAAAAATAAGACGTCTTTTTAGGAATGGAGGGAGTACTAATATACAATTAAAAATTAAAAAAATTACATAAAATTATATATATTACCAAAAATCATTATTTGCTTGGAAGAAGGTATTTCCATTTTAGTGCATTGGAATGTATGAATAACCTTTCTAAATCAAAACAAAAGGATAAATAGTACCGATATATGTATATGTTGGTCAAAACAATAGAGTGGTGTTTTTTTTTCATATGAGCAAGATAGAGTGGTGTATGACTTCCTCTCTTCCAGTCCATATCCATGGGGAGTATCTATCTATCCATAAATTATAAGGCACTTGGTTCGTACTTAAGCATCTGTCATCTTCTTTACTCCTCGTGATTGCATTTTTAATATTTACTCTTACAATATTATTTCTTTTATATGCTTTCACGCATGTCCATCTTAATCTAATTTTATATGTTGCCTGCCCTTCTAAAGAAATGTAATTTAACTATATGTTTACTGTAAACTGTAAAAAACTATCTATACTTGATCTCGCCACAACTTGTCTATTCTTAGCATATCCACCTTCATCATCTTATATTCTTTTTGCATAAATTATATTATTTTTGCATAAATTATATTATTTTTGCGTAACTGACATGGATTAGTGTGTGCATGACATTATGCCTTCCATAGTGTTGTAGCCACAACAGGGTCATGCAATCATGGATGAACATTAACTCATGTATGTAATCTTCATGGATATTTTGTTGTGCTTACGTACATACGTTTTTATGCTATGGACCTCATACATGTTAATATAACCAAGAAACTGATACATTTGGTCATGTTCTATTCACACTGGTCCTCCACACAACATAACAATATTATATAGAATGGAAATCAATTTTCTATTTTTAAATTATTCTACATTAGTGTCTTTTATAAAAAATAAATTATTAATACATATATTAAATTTAACTAATATTTGGCCGGCTATGGATTCCTCATACTATTTCTTATGTATAAAATGTAGATGCATTGTTTATCCACCAAGTAAGAGTCTTATCCAATACTAATATTAAAACTTCAGGAAATTCTCCATGGTACAAATTTCAACTAAATTCTAGCCCATAACGACTTTTGATCCATGTGGTGAGGTCTTCAGGCAAAAGCGTGGGTTACACTCCCCATAATTTGAGTTCTCTTCTGTGGATTCAAAAACAATTTTTACATCTTGTCATTTTATTCCATCAAGACAATATTATTTGTCGACGTGAGCCTATAATATGTGAGAACTTATACAATAATACACCGGAGGAATCTGGTTTCACATCGATAATAAGGTAGAACATCTCCCAGAAAGCTAGCCATTTATTTGGTGGACCATATACAAAAATTACAATGCAGGTTGACCAGAGGAAAGAAAAATATGCTAGAAAATATCATAGAAAAGCAAAACATGAAGAAATTCATTTAGTAGGTCTTTATTATAGCAGATCATAGTCATTACATGTTCAAAATCGTATCAAACATTAGACAACCATAAAATAGATCCTATAAAAAGGCGCAACACATTGACCATCTATGAATGAAATATGTAGTTACTTCATAGCCAAGTGATCTCACGTACATGCATGATGCAGACCCCATGTAGAACTTTGAACAACTACTTATAACCCCTACAAAACGTATATAACTAACGAACATTCACAGATATTATGTAGCCTGGATGGTAGGATCATAGGCATGCCATGTACTCCCTCCGATCTTAAATATTTGTCTTTCTAGACATTTCCAATGGACTACGACATACGGATGTATGTAGACATAATTTAGAGTGTAGATTCACTAATTTTGCTCCGTATGTAGTCACTTGTTGAAATATCTACAAAGACAAATATTTAGGAACGGAGGAAGTAGTAGCTTACCCATGAAGAATCAATTAGTGTACGCGTGTAGGTAAGAGAAAGATTAATCAGTGCGCCTGTTCACATCTTGACGCATGCGTACGTGCGTGTTATGCTTGCTGAAGCCCATCCAATTCGCCCCTTGACTCGGTTTGATGGTGACGCCACCACGGCGAGTCCGACCACGCTGCCACACTGCCGCGTTCCAATCCCGTGACACGTGCCTCTGTCGTTGCCGCTGCCATTGCCACCTGCCCGTGTTGGCTAGTTGATGACACGTTCAGTTCATCGTCATATCCCTTCTCATGCCATGCACTGTGTCGTTTCAAATCCTAGACTACGGCTTGCGTGGCAGCAACCTCAGCATCGTTATATGCCGGTGACATGGAGGTGGTCCTGGTCGGATGAGGCTTGCCAGCTCCGCTCAGGCTCCAATCCGCAGACTCCCCTCGGCGGCTCAGCCATTGCTCGCGCTGGAGAGTTGTGCCCGTGCGCTGATGCCACAGGGTGGATTTATGCATGGACAACGGCAAGCTTCCGCTCAGCTCGTGCATGCTTTGTACCGAGTACTTCCCATCATTGTCGCTATAAGTCGACACTGGCCATGTCGACGGATTGGGATCAACCCACTGCTCGTGAGTTGTGGTGAGTTGTGCCAGAGCTGCTGTTCTACGGGCACACTGATCTAGACGGGTTCTCTCATCGTCATTGCCACCTGCCGGCCGTTCCTCGAAGTCCTGCTCCCTTCTTCCCTCTAGAGTCTAGACGGGGCTGGCGTTGGCTAGCCGGAAGCCCTACGTGGTCGGTCTTCCTTAAATACGCTGCCTTATGCGAACACGTAAAAGGTTTTTTCTTTAAAGGAACATGTAAAAGGTTTTGACTCGCCTATATCTCCGACCTAGTCCTTCCAAAGTATATTAGCTTCCACATAAAAGGAGTACTTCTTTTCCACGTCAAATATGAACCGCTCAGATTTCCTTATTCTGTCCATTGCATGCCTTCAGCGTGAGGAATCTATTTGTATACGTGACGCATTGAACTTTTTGTACATAACAATATTTATTTCTATGTTACATTTTTATCTTTGAATCTCAGCCCTTAATATCTAAATCCAATGATCTGAATAATCTAATCTGTGTGGACGAACGTGATGGCTTGTTTGACTCTTGTCTTAATTATATAATAGATTAATGTATATATGTATGTGGTAGCTATATGATGAATAGATGTGGCTATGTATGTATGAATATAATGTTCATAGCATTTTTTTTTATATATGTTTTTTCATATATGTATTAATTTTTTATTTAGGTTGTTAGTAGATATCGATTTTAGGTTAGTGCATTTTAATTAGGTTAGTGTAGAGGAAAAAGTAAAATAAGGAAAAGGAAGAAAAGAGGAAGAAGGAAGAAGGAAGAAGAAGAAGAAAAAGAATGAGAGGAAAAAGGAAAATAAGAAGAGGAAGAAAGGAGAAGAAGAGGAAGAAAGGAGAAGAAGAGGAGAGAAAGAAGAGGAGAAATAAATAAGAAGAGGAAAAAAGAAGAAAAAGAAGAGGAGAAGAAGAAAGGAATAGAGGAGAAGAAGAAAAAGTAGAATTTTTTCTATTTTTTCTTCTTCTCCTCTATTCCTTTCTTCTTCTCCTCTTTTTTTTCTTCTTTTTTTTCTTCTTCTTCTTCCTTCTTCCTTCTTCCTCTTTTCTTCCTTTTCGTTATTTTCCTTTCTCGAGGGAGAAGAAAAAGAAGAGGAGAAGAAGAAGAAAGGAATAGAGGAGAAAGAAGAAACTTCAACACGAGGGGGGTACTGATACCCCCTCCAAGATAACATTTTTTCCCATGTATATGTATTTCGTGTCGTTGTCGATATAACCCCCTCGAGATAACTTTGACATGAGGGGCAGTCGATATATATACCCCCTCTCGACCGTGATAAGTTATACAATGGCAGCACCCCCCTCGGCACTCTCGCTCGACCAAAACTCTCGAGGACACCCAAACCCTAGAGAGAAAACGATGTTGGTCTCCTACCCCCTCCCGCCGCGCCCCTACCCGACAAATTAACTCTCTTGAGGCCACCCAAATTTACCAAGTTAAAAGAGCGTTGTCGTCGTGGCCACCCCAAACCCTTGAAGCGTTGTGTCGAGGCGACCCCAAACCCTAGAGAAGCAGCGTCGAGGCCACTAACATGATTCCTTATTGTGATTAGCTAGCTAGTTCTACGTTTGCCACTAATATATATATATATATATATATATATATATATATATATATATATATATATATATATATATATATATATATATATATATATATATATATATATATCCATCTGTACCATGTTTGAATAATAATTGACATGTTGTAAATATTTGCAAAAACTATGGAGCACTCCCGAGACGAATAAACAGAGCGATGTTGGGGGACATAATCGCACAAGGAAGTGATGTCGTTGCGCCATTTCTCAACGACACCGACGGTCAGGAAGGACTGGGTGAAGAAGAGGGCTATGTTCATGATGGCTCCGACCCATTAATGCCGGTACAAGAAGAGGGCTATGTTCATGATGGCTCCGGTGACCCAATGGAGGTACAAGAAGGAGACCGTGCTGACTGCTCCGATGACCAAACCGAGTCCGGCCAGGTATATATATATTAGTTAAGCCCATGCTGACTAGTTAATTGATGCATTCATTGTTTTGGTATATGTACACATATTAAATAACTCTCGTCTTTCTTCCTTTTTCTAGCCCTCCAGATCGAGCACAACTTCGGTAAGGAGACGAGGCCCGAAGAAAAAGTTGAGCTCAGATGAAAGGTTTGAGATCATAGAAATCGCGCCCGACGGCGAATCGATTGAACCCATCCGGACAAAGAACGCATTTTCTGCTCAGTGCGGGGTTCTTGTTAGGGACAAGATCCCGATCATCATCCAGCAATGGTATAAGCCTAAGGACGAAGACCCTGAGGTGTCTTATGTCAATGATATGCAGAAAAAAGATCTTTGGACTCAGCTGAAGGCAAATTTCACCCTACCACCAGAGGAGGATCCGGAGAAGCCAGTTAAAGAGCAATTAATCAAGTCTTGTGCTCTTAAGAAGATGGAAACCCTATTCAGGAGGTGGAGGAAAGAGCTGAACAAGTTTGTCGACAAAAAAGAGACACCAGAATTCATGGGCAAATATGAGAAGATCAAAGATCACTGGCCCACATTTGTGGCCCACAAGACATCGGAAAAGAGTAAGAAGATGTCGGCGACAAACAAGCAAAATGCTGCGAAGAAGAAGCTTCACCATCGCACGGGGTCAGGTGGCTACCTCAAAGCCCGGCCTAAGTGGTCCAAGGCTGAGAATGATCTTCTTGAAAAAGGGATCGAACCAGAGACAATGTACTGGCCAGACCGTTGCCAGACTTGGTTCTTCGGGGCTGGCGGAACCTTTGACCCTGTATCAGGGAAGTGCCATTGAACGGATGAGCAACTGCAAATACCAGTCAAGAACCTTCGACTCTATATCAATGCAGCGCAGCGAGGGACGTTCATTCCAGACAGGGAGAAGGACGAGCTCACAATGGCCCTCGGGAATCCTGAGCACCCTGGACGGACACGAGGCACGCCAGGCTCCATTCCATGGAAGGTTGGTTTTCCGGACGCAGGGGGTTACAAAACCCACGAGAGGAGGAAGAAACTGGAGCAGGGCCAACTGCAGGCGCTGCACGAAAGGGTAATGGGGCTAGAGGAACGAGAAGAGGAACAAGAAGCAGCAGATCGCAGCAAATGACCTGCCGAAGCTTCCCCCGAAGCTACCCGGCCATCTCAGCGGAGAAGCAGCGTGGCTTCCACCGAGCTGCTTCAGCCGGAGCATGTCTTGACGGCTCCTGCCAGCTATCCCGTGGATGCTATCACAGAGTCTCAAAATTGCCACATTATGACGCGATGGATGAATTTGAAGGTTAAGGCGGCTGTTGGCTCTGTTTATCCTACTGGACCCGGCGCAACTTATCACTACCGACTGATTCCAGAAGGATATGCTACGGTGATGGTGGATGAAATAACGGAGGGATTTGAGGACCTCCAGCTTGACCACCCTACCGGTGAAGGGGAGACTAGGCTGCGTTCTGCTCTGAAGACTCCATGCCTATGGCGGAAGGAGCTCATCAACCTTCCGAACTGGACGCCTCCGCCTCCTCCTCCTCCTCCGGTGAGTCAGGGCAATCCGCCTCCTCCACCGCCTCCTCCTCCGGCGAGTGATGATCAAGGCACTGGGCCTCCTTCTCCGGCGTGTGGCGGCACTCCGCCTCCTTCTTCGCCTGCGCCGGCGCGCCTGAGCAGCCAGCAGCCTCCTCCTTCTCCGCCTTGCTAGCAAGGGTGGAAGAGACCCGCCGCCGCCCCGTCTACTCTGGCGCATCGTAGTCCTTCTCCTCCGCCTCATAAGCAAGCACGAAAGAAGACAGACGCCGCAGTCGCTCCATCTGCTCCGGCGTCTAGCAGCACAACCAGAGGAGGGAGGCAATACACGGTCCACCTCTCAAGCCTCTAGAGAAGTTACCGTACGAGAGGACCGAGGAGGAAAACGATACGATCGTGTGAACCCACGTGAAGGAGTTCTTTGAAGGGGTGAAAGCAAAGAGACATTCACCTCCGGAGGAGAAGGTAGATCCGGTGAAAGCAAAGCGCACTCTCGATGCCCTGAGGAAACCGGCAAAGTCTCCGCCGAGGAGAAACTATGACCGCATTACTGAATAGACATATCTCCAAGCGGAGCGGTCGGGAAGTACTGTCAGACATCAAAGGTCAAGAGAACAAGCAGCTGCGAAAAAAGTTGCCCATCTCGGCGAACAAGCAAATCAATCATGCCCCCTGCTCAATGTGTCTAGCGGCAACATCATCGCTAATGCTCCGGGGATGGTGCCCGGTTATGGCAATCTACAAGATTACCTGCCTGACGATCAACTTCCTGATTTCATGGAGGTGGACGAACACAGATACGAGTACGGGAAGCCTCTCATCAAAGATGAAAAATCTCTAACAACGATGATGCGAAGATTCCATCATTGGTACATGAAAACCTGCAGAGAGTCTGGGGGGACGAATAGTTTGTATCTGCACATTAAAGAGGAGCATGACCTCGTTGGAACTGATATGTTGTGTGTTCCATTTGAGGAGTTCTTCGCGTTCTTCAATCAAAAGGCCCTCGATAAATTAACGGTCTTTTGCTACTGTCTGTAAGTACTATTTCTGTCATTAAGTCTCTATATATAGCTCGGCTCTTTCATTGCATGTATTTATAATCTATTATCCTAACTATATTATGCAGATTGAACATCGTCGAGTGCAGAAAACAAGAAATCTATGATATTGGGTTCATTAACACAAATATCATAGATGATAATTAGGTTACAAAGCACGCCGAAGAGGCCGAGGCCAACTTGCTACAATCGTTGATCAAAAATCAAAACAAAGATACCATACTCTTTCCTTACAATGGCGAGTGAGTGTTACTGTCGTGTGCATATTCGGTTTCCCTTATTACTCGAGTGAGGTTAATTATAGTAATGTAATTGATGAGTTATGCATGCATGCGCAGCTTCCATTATGTTCTTCTGGAGATAAAGCTTGAGCGGGGACTAGTAACCGTCTTAGACTCGAGACGGAAAGATCCCGAAACCTATGCGGCCATGACTGAACTGCTCAACAAGTAAGTTCAATCGATCATTATCGCACCATATCGGCAACTTTTTGTTCATTTCCTGATATCTCAAGTAATAATAATTATTTTCTTTGTCTTGCAGGGTTTGGAAACAGTTCACCGCAGAAGCTCCGGGACTGCCGAAGGAGCTGCGATATACATACCCGAAAGTAAGTACTACTGGCTAGCTAGTTGTGCGCATCTCCCGTTGATTCTATAGCTATACTTTCATCAATGCCATTTATAATGCTTCATTATCAGTTTGATTGACCTCTATTTCTCGTAAAGTGCTTGTGGCAGGAATAAGGGAATGATTTCTGTGGATACTACGTGTGCGAGTTCATCCACAACACGACTTTGAAAAATAAGTGGGGCTACTCTAAAAGACAATTTGAAGTGCGTAAGAAATAATATTCACAATTTCATTTTATTACACCATCATTTCTGTTGAGTTTCATTCATATATATGTATTAATTAACCCCCTTCTTCAAATTAGATGTGGCAGACGCGGAATGAACTCCTAGAACCAGATCGCATGAAAGCAATTCAAGAGGAATTGGCGGGATTCTTTCTTGACCACGTCATCAATAAAGCCGAAGAATACCATGTGGAAGTTGATTTAAATTGCTAGGGGATTGTAATTAAGAGATCCTACATATTGTACATGTATGTAGCCAGTAGCGACGGATACATGATACGAAAACTTGTTGTTCGACCAATCTCTCGGAGAAGGAGAGGTCGATCGATCACTTCTCTCGGTATGCATGACGAACTTCTGTACTCAATGGTTCCCTTCATTTTCTTACTAGCTAGCGTGTCGACAGCCTCTCTATGTATATAGTACGTAGCGTCGACCAAGCACGGACATAAGAGAGGACACTTCTCTCTATTAATTAGCTAGATAACACAATATATGAAGCACCTAAATTAACCCGCCAAAACCCCCAACCCCCCCCCCCCTTTCAAAACAGAAAACAAAAACCCCAGCCACTGGAATGCTGACGCTTGGATGCCTTTTGGTCCCGGTTGGTGCCACCAACCAGGACCAAAGGCCCCCCTGCCTGGGCTTGGCGCACCGGCCACGTGGAGGACCATCTGTCGCGGTTCGTGTTTGAAACGGGACTAAAGGGGGCGGTATTAGTAACGACCCATTAGTCCCGGTTCATGAACCGGGACTAAAGGCCCTTACGAACCGGGACAAATGCCCCCTTTTCTACTAGTGGCACGCTTGACGTTCGCTTTACCTAGAACAAGTATGAAACTAGAAGTACTTTGTAGGTGCGATAGGATAGGTTTGCAAGATAATAAAGGACACGTAAATAAAAACTAGGGGCTGTTTAGATAAAGAAGCAATAAAGTAAATATTAGTAGAGAGCTTTTTGTTATGAGAAAGTTATTTGTCCAAGGCAATCGATAACTAGACCGGTAATCATTGTTCTAATTCTATTTGAGGGAGAGGCATAAGCTAACATACTTTCTCTACTTGGATCATATGCACTTATGATTGGAACTCTAGCAAGCATCCGCAACTACTAAAGATTCATTAAGGTAAAACCCAACCATAGCATTAAAGCATCAAGTCCCCTTTTATCCCATACGCAAACAACCTACTTACTCGGGTCTGTACTTCTGTTCACTCACGCCACCCACCATAAGCAAATCATAAACATATTGCAAACCCTACAGTGGGGATCCCTCACGCTTGCGCGACACGGAGAGCACCATAGGACAGCAGCAATAATAAAACATGCAACTCAAACCAATCACGATCATCAATTAACCCATAGGACAAAACGGATATACTCAAACATCATAAGATAGCCATACATCATTGGGAAATAATATATAGTGTTGAGCACCATGTTTAAGTAGATATTACAGCGGGTAAGAGAGAGGTTACACCGCTGCATAGAGGGGGGAAGAGTTGGTGATGAAGGCGGTGAAGTTGTTGATGAAGATCACGGTGATGATGATGGCCCCCGGCAGTGTTCCGACGCCACCGGAAGCAAGGGGGAGAGGGCCCCCCTTCTTCTTCTTCTTCCTTGACCTCCTCCCTAGATGGGAGAAGGGTTTCCCCTCTGGTCCTTGGCTCCCATGGCTTGGGAGGGGCGAGAGCCCCTCCGAGATTGGATCTATCTCTCTGTTTCTGCCTTCTCAGATTCTACCCCTTCACCGTTTCCTTTATATCTGGAGATCCGTAACTCCGATTGGGGTGAATCTTTCGCCCAGATCTTTCTCATAAAATTATCTTTCTTGCGCAAAAATAAGAGCGTCAACAGCCTTACGGTGGGCTCACGAGGGTAGGGGGCGTGCCCGGGGGGTCAGGCGCGCTCCCCTACCTCCTGACCACCTCGGGCACCGTCTCGTGTGGATTTTTCTTCCGAATTTTTCCATATTTTCCAAAAATAAGCTCCGTCCGTTTTTATCCCGTTTGGACTCCGTTTGATATGGATATTCTGCGAAACGTAAAACATGCAACAGACAGGAAGTGGCACTGGGCACTGGATCAATAAGTTAGTCCCAAAAATCTATACCTACTAATAAAGCAAGGTGCGTTTCTCCGATTTTTTCATCCGTTCACCATCGAAAATATTTTTTTCTAATCGAGGTGGTACTAAAGTTTTTTCCGTTCATCTATTACAAAAGAAAAACGCCAAATTACGTACATGGGCCGCTCGAAGTGTGGCATAGGAAAGCCAGCCCCGTTATTTTCGCGTCCATGTAGGTGGGAAAACCCTATTTTTGGCGTGAGCGTTAGATAGTCGCAAATTCGCACAGGGGGCCAAGCTGGGCTGGCCCGTTTTTTTGTTTTGTGTGATGTTTCTATTTTTCTTTTTCGTTTCTTTCTCTTCCTCTTTCGTCTTTTTTCCTTTCAAGTTTTTTCCCTTTTTTGTAAATTCAAAATTATCAAAAAAATCATAATATGATAAAATTTGACTTTTTTAAAAAATGTTCAAAATTATAAAATTTATTCCATTTTGAAAAAATTTAAGCACATTAAATATTTGTTCCCATTCCAAAATAGTCGCAAATTCGCACAGGGCGTCCGAGTGAACCGTTTTGTTTTTTTGTTCTATGTTATGTTTCTATTCTTCTTTTTCCATTTCTGTCTATTTTTCTTTCCTATTCTTTTGTATTTTGTTCAAGTTTATTTTTCTTTCTCCCTTTTTTTCGTAAATTCAAAATTTTCATAAAAGTACATGATATCAAAAAGTTCTATTTTTTAAAAATGTTTGGGATTTTAAAGTATATACCATTTTTAAAAATGTTCAGAACATTAAAGCTTTGTTCTCATTCAAAAATTGGTTTAGATTTTTAAAACAATGTTCCATTTTTTTTCTTTGTGTTTTCCAAAGTTTATCGAGATTTTTTTTAAAATGAATTTAAAAAATGTTCCAAATACGAAAACTATTTTTATTTTAGTGAAATGTTCGCAAATTCGGAATAATATCAAGAAACACATTTTCGAAAATTGGTCTGAATGTTCAAAATATGTTTCGTTTTTCAAAAAGTAACAAATTCAAAACATGTTCAAGTTATTATAAAAGGTTTATGTTTTCAAATAAAATTGTGAATTTTGAGTGTTTCATATTTTGTTGCGTATTTATGAAAATGTAAAGAATTCCAAAAAAATGTTTCGGATTTTCAAAATTATTCATGTTTTCAGGAATGTTCAACAATTTATATTTTTTAAACAGTTCAAAAAAAATGTTTCCAATCTGACCTTAGAGTATGATCTTAAAGATTTGAGCTGGCCATTGTTTGATAGGACTCGTTTCTTTGAGTGGCTAGCAGCACATAGTCGGGTCTTTGAGGGCAGCACATAGTCAGGTCTTTGAGGGCATGATTTTGATCCATCAACTCATCATTTTTTTAATTTTTTTCGTGCCTTACTAACACAGGTCGTCTTGGCGCCTACCTTTACGCAACTAGCGTCATACCCCCACGCAGTTGGCCCAAGAAACAAATTGCTCCGTCGCATAGGTTGTATTATGCCTCAGCCGCGCTCCCCTACCGGGTAGTTCGAGGGAGCAATTTTTTTCCTTTGGCCAATAAAAGAGAATATAGTGGTTTGGCGCGAATAAAAAAACTGTGGGCACACGAGCGCTAAAATAATCAAAGAGAATAAACCCTAATAGAGAAGGGACATTGGTGTATGGTTATGCGCTAAATATGCTAGTGAAATGGGATTTATGCGCTACAATTAGTAATCCATCCGGTTATGGCATCGTAAGAAAGACTGGTCGAAGCAACTGTGCCCCGAAGGTCACCGCATAGTTACCAAATGAGGAGGCAGACACAACCCCTAGACAGAGGCGGACCCCAAGGAAAAAAGGCACGAGTTGGATGGTTGCTGCCATGCCAACTAACGCCACCACTATCAAGATCTCGCGGAACAAACATGACCCACGAGAAGACCACAACTCCTCTCTCTATTGCACCGCTATGGAGATCATTTTTGATGGACACATCAATTATCTCTCCCATTGCTTCTCCAAAGAAACATCTCTCACGTTGCAATGCACGGGCATATGTGCTAGTAATATAAAAAGTTGCCAAAAAGTATATGAAAGTGAATAATATTGGCATGGAACAATCAAAAATTATAGATTCAACGGAGACGTATCACCCGCCGAGTACATCAGTGAAGCACGGTGGCTAGCTAGTTGGGCTAGTTCGACCGATTAGCTAGGCCACCGCCACATTTGTATTTTTACCCCTTTTTTATCTACTTGCCGGCAGGTTAATTTAAATATCCACCGCGGCGTTGCTCTGGTGTTTGGGTGCGGCAAGATTTTTAATTTTTTGATTGACGGGAGTAGGCGCGGCAGGATTTTTAATTTTTTGATTGACGGGAGCAAGCGCGACAGCAATTAGTCAAGATGACTCCGCCTGTAAAAACCCACTGCTCCCTGATGTGAGAAGTGGTCAACTGGTGTTTTACCGTGGTGAAAACCAAAAGATTCCCCGCTCCACGGCTGGCTCCCTCCGCCTTCTTGTAGATTGCATTGCCTTTCAGCCATTTCGCCCCCTTTCCTCCTCTCCCCATTACTTCTACCTGGTGCCATGGCGGCGCAGCAGATCACGGAGTCCGAGGTGAGGCGCCTGACACAGGACCTCCATGCCAAGGATGCGGAGCTCAAGGCCAAGGACGTGGAGCTCCGTGAGCTCAAGGAGGAGAGGAGTGACATGCTCCTCCATTATGTGCGGGAGTTCACGGAGCTTCAAAAGCGGCAGGCGTCCACCACAAAGATGCTCGTGGCATCGGCGGTGTTGCTGCAGAAAGCGGGAGATGCGATAGGCCGTCAGGGGAGCTGGCTGGAGCGCGAGCGGGCCGATCGTGACGAGGTCCAGGATCGCCTCAGCCACTTGGTGAACCAAGTTGCCACACATGTGTTGTGGCTGCGCGATGCCTACCGTCGTGCCAGCGCGACGATGCCGGCCGTCGGGCTAAACCCGTTCGACCACCCGGTCGACTTCAACGAGCTGCGGCTTCCTGACCTGGTCTCCTTCTTCACCTATATATCCGAGGAGCTGAGCCGTCTCTGCGCGATGGTGGGGGCTGAGATGGACAAGGAGGGGTTGCAGGCTGTCATCGTCGTTGTCGGGCGAATCCTTTCAGGGCTCCGTCACCGGAATCCATTCGTGCCATTGGACGCCGTCTTTGACGAGCTGGCTCCTGTCGACCGGGAGTGGGCTCTTCGGGCGGTTGCACCCTGCATCACCAATGTCATGCGCCTCGAGAAGCAGAGGGACTTCGGTGGTGTTTAGGCACCCTCTGCATGGACATGTCCATGTCTCGACGCAACATGACCGTTGGATCAAACTCAGACGGTACAGATCATTCACTATAGCACAAAGCGTGTGGGTGTGTTTGGTTGCATTCTCATCTCAATATAGTTGTTTCCTCTTCGTGTATTTTTGTCAACCTACTAGTGTGGACTCATGCACCCTTCATGCACTCTGCCAAACACCCAAAAGTGGGTAGAGAAGGGAACTTTTGCTCCCATCTTGTGCACCCTTCATACACCCTGCCAAACACTATTCGTGCTTCATATGGTTCATGTTTCGTGGAGTACTGTAGCACCATACTCTCCGTGCATTGTGGACCTAGTTCTATTAACATTGATCTCACCATTCATTCTCGACCTACAGTCGAAAAAGCGGTACTATGTTACATATAGGAGTAGTTGACATGCGCACAACATCATTTGTTATCATCATATCTTACTACACTAGCAACAAGATTGTGTAGTACTGGCATATGAACCACTGCACATGCCTAGTAGTAGGAGCACTGTGTATGTTCAAGTGGCTGCCGTGTTTCGCACTCCTCCGTCGTAAGAGTGGAAATGCTTGCTGTAATCATTTTTTTTCTTCAAAAAAATAGTGGACACGCTCTACCGTGCGGATCCTCCTCCAGCCATGCACTAAATTACTCACTTTAGCCGACGTGTGGGACAGCCAGCACCTGGATCCACCAGCCATGCACTAAATTACTCGTAGTAGAGTGACGGTATACTACCCCGATTGAACCGCCGCAATAATGCCCAATGAGTCGTCAAATCACAAAACCCCCTCCTTTCTAGCAGTAAGTTGGACGGACAAAGCAACCATCATTTCACTCTTCTCTCTCAGCTTCCTCTCTTGAAGAAAACCCCCACTCGCTTCGCTTCTCCCTCATCTCGTTCCTCCTTTCACTCTTCTCTCTCAGCTTCCTCTCTTGGATGGACGCCGGAGCACCGGCCGACGTGATGTCTATGGCTCTGGCCAAAACTGTCGAGGCTCATGGTACGAAGAAGCGCAAGCACCCCGCCGAGACTACCGCAAACAAGCTCAAAGCCATCGCCCTATCCAAGCCCCCCTCTCCGGGACCCCTCATTAAGCAAGTCCAGGTAATGTCTCTTGTTGACGATCTTTTTCTCGATCTTGATCGTGTTTTTTCATCTAACACGCGGTACTAGTACTGGTAGTACAAGTTTCTAGGTGATCTTGCATGTGATTTTAGTGTGCCAAATGATGGTTCTAAATTCCTCTTTTGACCAAAACATGCGAGAGGTTGACACTAATTTCTTATATATTACTTTCAACTACTCCCTCTGTCCCAAATTTCTTGTCTTAGATTTGTCTAGATACGGATGTATCTAATACTAACATGTGACTTGATACATCCGTATCTAGACAAATCTAAGACAAGAATTTTGGGACGGAGGGAATACTTTATGAACATCAATGCTACCTTTTAAGAGGGTATATTTGCCTCAGTAGCTTGTGTTATGGATATTGCATGTAATCCCTCTGCTCTCATGCCTTTGAAGACATGTTCTAGTGTCTTTGTTCACTCATTTCTGTGATATATGTAGTCATATATGGAGTATAATATCGAAAATCATCTTATATTTCTGAACGGAGGTACTAATAAAATATGGTTTCTGTTTGAATTAGAACCAGGTCCGTAGTGGAGATGAAGTTCTCAATGTCATGCCGTGTGAACTGGAAGACCTGATGATGAGTTCTACTGCTGAACTATCCAGCTGTTGTGTCCTTGTCGCTATGTGTCCTGAACTAGTGTTTTCCTGTAGCATTGTTGTCAGGCGTGTTCTCGAGGCTGTACTTGACCACAACAATTTCCTGGCTGTGCCTTTGATTACGAAGGGTGTGGTTCTTGTAAAGCTTCCCAACAAATCTGATGCAGCCTGTCTTCATCATCATGTTTATGAGTGGAAAGACCACTCTGTTAGGTCCTCCAAGGTTGATAAGATGGTGATGATGCATGTAGACATCTCGCACGAAGTCCATGGCCTAGTCAGTTATGCGGGGTTCATCCCGTAGGTCGGTGGCAAGAAATAGTCTGCAGAGTTTAGTTAGTGCAACTTTGCTTATCTGTAGTAAGTACTATTGTTCAGTACTTGATTTGTGTTTGTGAACGCTCTATTGTTTATTAGTACTGCCGCTTTTGGTGTGTGGTCAGTCCTGAGAATGGTCTATATTAATGTCTGTCCACTCAATTTAGTCTGTATATTTTGAAGTATCCAGATCATATTTTTTGTGAGGACGGTTTATCAATTATGGTTACACTCCAATATCTGTATGCATTGCAGGGTTTATCGCACCCACCAGGATTTCCAGTCCAATGGATGTTCGGTCCATATGATTTGTCATGACCTTTTGGACTGTCCTGCTTGTGGGAGTAGGCGGGGCCCCTGCATGCCACGCGTAGTTGGACGATCAATCTTCTGTTTAGTACTTCAACATAGTGATTTCCTGGTAAGGATTCACTCGTGTCACATCAAGTAAATCTTATTGATTTACTGTCTAAATCTTATTGATTTAATGTCATGTTTTCTTTCTTTTCCTGCAATTTTATGATGCAAGTTTTTCCATGTGACATTCATCACAGAATAAACCGTTTGGTTTGCTCTACGATGGCTATTTTTGCAGGTTTCACTTCTTATGTCGTGTCAGTAACGAAGGCACTGTCCATCACTTATATTACTGGAGAAAATTGGATCAGTCTATTGTCTGAGTACAAGCTGAATCCCTATGATGAACTGCAGTTTGGTTTAACAAAAATGCCACAATTAGTCCTTCTCGCGTTTAAAAGAAATGAAGAAAAAAACTGGATCACGGTCACGGATCCTAGTCAAGTTAGAAAGGTGATCATAGCAGACCACACACGATCGCCGTTGTCTCGCACATCGGTACCACCTTCAACAACGGATCGAGCACCAGCAGTTGCTCTAGCACTGACAGCGGCAGCAGCTCAGTCTGATCCAGCTGAGAATTGGGCAACAACCGCGTCAGCAGATCAGTCTGATCTACCAGAGGATCGGGCATTGAGACTGGCACCTGCTCCAACACCGGCACCAGCTCTACAAGGAGCACCATCTCCGGCAACAGCAGCGGCTTCGGCACCTGCACCAACACTTGCACTTGCATCTGCTCCGGCCCGTGCAGTTGCACCGGCAACAGGCTGGGCTGCAGTTCGCAATTCATATACCAAAGTCCTTACAAAAACCGACATTTCCACCTTCTTGGTAAGCATTGGCCGCCCAAGTGCTTCATTCTTTTTTCTTTCCATATTGTTTCACATCATTCACTGTGTTGATCTAACTGTTTGGGTATGTCTTCTTGTTTGCAAACAGAGAATTCCTAGAGCAACGAGGGAGTCGGTTAACAATCCGGGCGACCGCGGCCAAGTTTCTCTTACCATGCGCAGCCTTGGTGTGAATGAACCTGCTCAATATACCATAAGTACAAAGGATGGTCGCATGATGATTGATGCTAAAGGATGGTCAAGGTTCAAATCTAAATCATATCTTGCAGTAGGGGATAATGTCAAAATCGAACTTTCCCGGCAAGGAGAGCTGGTCAAAATCAACTTTGAAATTCTTCAGTAGCAGCACGCAACTGCCAAACTGATCTATCCTCTGAGAGATTTTGATGTAATAATCTGGCATGGTGAAACAAGTGTCCTGTGTGTATATGTAGTACGACAGTATTATTTATCACATGGTATATCGTTGATAGAATTGCAACTCTGATTGCTGGTTAGGAACTGTCGTTCGATTTCATTCCAACAGCTGCCGTGCTTTATTCAATTTTGTGTATTTGCCTTGCGAAAGCATCTAAAACCAGCGCCTTACCGATTGCTTGCAATATGTAAAGAGCTGAGGTAGAACACATGGGCCCCCAAACATGCAGGGTCGGCCTGCGGCCCAAAGTCCAGAACCGTGAGCCTATCTGAGTATTATATTCTCAGCTGAACCCCCATAATGCCCGTGCGTTGCAGAGGGAGTATATTTCTCGGCAAGGTGAGCCTTTGATATAAAAGATTTGTATATTTCTTTACAGAGGGAGTATCTCGCTGTCAAAAAATATATTTATGTGTAACTAGTTACTCATGTCTTTCTACTTCCTTTCGCTGATATGTGGGGCAACCGGCAACGGGGTCCACGTGCCATATGCAGAAATTAGAGTGCACAACTTCACGGTAGACACACCCCGGTCGTAGCGCCGCAGTAATGCCCAATGAGCCGTCAAATCACAACCCCCCTTTCCAGCTTTAGCAGTAAGCTGGACGGACGAAGCGGCAATATTTCACTGGGCCTGAATCCCCTTCTCCCTCGTCTGCTTGTTCAGAGAAAACCCCCTCTCGGTGATTGCATAGGGTTTTCTCATGGAGAACCAGGTACGAATTCTTCATCCATCCCCGATAAATCCAAGTCACTTGGTCACAGGTAATCCTAGGATGGCAGCCGCCGCCGTTGATGCATTTTTCTTCCTACTGAATCTAGTGTGTTTCATTTGCAGTGCCCAAAGTGCGAGTACCCTACAAGTTTCTGCGCCCTCGGCGAGACGCCACACTTGTTCCTTCTCATCCTAACACAGCATTTTGAAATGCGCACAGTATGTTCCTAGAATCCTCTTTTCTATCTGGGAGGGTGGGGGTTTTTTGAACATGCTATGTTCTCATATTATTTTTCCTGCAGTGTATTATTTGCTCTGCCAGAACACATGTACTCAAGATGCTCGGCCTTGCCATAACTGAATACACTAGTTTAATGGTCATAGTGAAGACAAGCCATGGATATAAGTTCCGAGTTGGGTTCATGAACCAAGAAGATCGCTACTTTTTTTATGGCCGAACTTGGATAAACTTTCTCAAGTGTTACAGACTGAAAGTTGGCGGACGAATGTTGATGGAAATAGCATAACCTGGTCTCATCTTCACTGTGATCTTCCACCCCGACGTTGTTCCAATTGTTCATCCATGTTAGTTTTGTATCTGGTTCTTGCTTGTTGCCTTGATTACTTCTTAATCCACCTATTCTGTCTAACTAATCACAATTTAACTTTAGAAGTAGCAATGAATCTCTCACGAAGATGCTACTTCTAACTAATATTTTCTTATAATTGGTGGCACGTGTAGGTTTTTTCAGAGTTAAGCAGTCTGCTCGTTTGTTACTCTGTAATAACTCGGCTATTACTAATGGCACTGAAGGTGATTGGATCGACATCCACCATTTCCTACACTTTATTGATCGTCTTGAGGTCCTTGTGGGGCGTTTCAATGGTGGAAGGCCAAGTGGGATATGTGTGCCACTGCTGCATTCATTGAACAGGTCAAACTGTGTCAAGAAACTTATGGTACGAGCTGTTTTCTGTTATATATGTTGTTCATAAACTATTGCTTATACACAGTTTTACAGCTGTGATCTTCTTGAAACAGGAACTGCCTAGTTCTATTGTTCCTATACAGATGCCTGACCATGGTCGGGTCAGACTTGCGCTTGGTCACAACATGATGTTTATGTCAACCTACTCAATTCCCCTTGGAGGTGAAAAGATAGTTATTCACGGGTGGTCTCAAATAATGAAGGCCCGTCCATCTTGGAGAATAGGATAGAAGATTATGTTCATGCTTTTCCATGGCTCTAAAGCGAATATCCTGTTTATTGACCATGTTGCGAGATGAAGCCGCTATTAGAAGGTTGTGGATGCGCGGGGTGGCGCCTGGGCCTTGTCCTGAGGCTTGGCGGCCTCACCCTTGGTTAACTGTAGGCAAAGTAGCACTGTTCGAGGCGTGCTTTGTACGGTTGAACCTGTATAAGTACTCATACTGCTTTCAGCTTTGGTTGTTAAGTGCCCCTGCTGGTTTCAGTTAAGGTTGTTAAGTACTCCTGCTGCTTTTACAGTATGTCGTGTTTCTTCAGTCCTGTCTTCCTCCATCCGCCAAAACCAAACCAGCGCCAGCGGGGCCGCCTGCTTCCGCCTCCCACGGCTGGTTGCGCCTCAGCGCACGCATCGCCGCCCCACCGTCTCCTAAATCGTTAACGCCGACGTCCTCCACGTGCTTTTTGGTGCGCTCACCGCGGTGCCGCCCTCTCGCGTTGTCAACATGCTCAACAAACAATAGGACTCGGCAGAAGTACGTGGAGAGGATGATAGTAGGGGCCCACCACGTCAGCATATGGAAAAATAAAATGCTTCCTCCTAGTGTTTTCCTGACATCTGGGACCCACGACATTGTGAGTGTATATAGTCAATAGACAAGAGAACAGCACAAGATCGGCTGACACCTGGGACGTAGCTACTCGAGCAGTATTTTTTTTGTTTGGTATTGTTGAGATGGAGCAGGGTTTGAACTGGGCTGTGGCCCGTCTAGCCCAGGCTTATATTTTATGTTCACCATGTGACCAGCCCAGCTATTTTTTCTTTGTGAAAATGAGCCCAGTTTATTTTCTCTGAAGAATACTCAATCCAGGCCTACTTATTTTTCTACGCCCTGATGGGCTGCAACTCTTTCAAGACGCCTGCAAATCTTGAAAGTAATATGAAATGGGTTGTAAATATAAAAATAGATGACAAATTGGCAATTACTTTATAATTTATGAATTTTTTCACATTTTCAGATTCCTATTTCATTGGGCATTAACGTAATTTAAATATATCTTCAAAGTACTTTAAATCTAGCTCGACATTTCGGTATTAAAAATAGTTTGGAGCCCACAGAAATATGCGAAATTGGCCCTGGCCAACCAAAAAAAGACTGCAATAAATTGCATAAGAAGTTGCCATGAGCTATATATAAATTATTAAAAAAAGAGGGAGTGGTCTGACTTGTGGGCCTGTTTAGTTGACGCGTATGCAAGATTTTTTTAGTTATTATATACGTCAACAAATGATTCTAGCAGACGTAACCATTGGATGTCAATCCAACGGTCGTCGTGTTTCTTCAATCTCTGATCTTCTTGCTCCAGACGCCAAAGCAGCGCCGGCGGGACCGCCTGCTCCCGCCTCCCGTGGCCGGCTGTGCTGCCGCGCAGGTCTCTGCACCTCCTACTACTCCCGCCGCTGGCCAGGGCATCCCTCTACTCACCCACACCCCCTGTTATTCTGCGACGATGGCAGCCTCACACCGCAGCCGAACCGGTGAACCCTCGTACTCCTCTCTGCGCGGTCTTCCACTGCCGCGTCTTCCCTGGCTCCGCGTCGTCCCCTTCCTAGGCCTTGTCATCATCCACCGCCCTGGTGCTCTCGGCGCGGCATGGTCAATGTGGTCAATGACCGACTTCCATCGAAAGAGTACTGTACGTGGAGAGGCTAACAGCTGGGTCGACGGCAGCCGCAAGGAAGTGCCTCCTTATTACGCGGAAAATAATTATTCCTCCACCTGACAGTAGGGACCCACCGGACGGGCCACCAGTATTTCACGAAAAAAATATTTCCCCCTGACTGCTGGGACCCACAGGACGGGCCACCGTATTTCGTGAAAAAACGTTCACCCCGCTGTCAGCTCGGACCCACCGGAAGTGCCTCCTTATTACGCACAAAAAAATGAATACCCCCTGCTAGCTGGGACCCACCTTGGTGGGAGGCTTACTTGTGGGCCTACTAATTTGACTGGGACGGAGGCCTTTGTCAACTTTAGTCAATATATGAACGATTCTAGCTCCAGTGACCATACGATGTCCATCCAACGGCCATTGTGTTTCTTCAACCTCTGGTCTTCTTGCTCCAGCCGCCCAAAGCAGCGTCGGTCGTGCCGCCTGCTCCTGCCGCCAGTGGCCGACTATGATGCCGTGGAGGCCTCACCGCCCCCTACTACTCCCACCGTTGGCCAGGCCATCCCTCTACGCACCCACACCCCCTGTTATTCTGCGGCGACGGAAGCCTCACACCAGAGCCGAATGAGTGAACCCTCATACTCCTCTATGTGTGGGCACCCACTACCGCGTCTTCCCCGGCTCCGCGCCGTCCCCTTCCTAGGCCTCGGCGTCGTCCACCGTCCTGGTGCTCTCGACGCGGCGTGGTCAAGTGGTCAAGGAACGGCTTTCATCGGACGTGGACTGTACGTGGAGAGGCTGACAGCTGGGTCTACGGCCACAGCAAGGAAGTGCCTCCTTATTATGCGCAAAATAATTATTCCTCCACCTGACAACGGGGACCCACCGGATGGGCCACCGTATTTCGCGAAAAAAACATTTCCCCCTGACTGCTGAGACCCACCAGCTACATCTTCGCACGCAAGGAAGTGCATCCGGGCAAAAAAAACAATTTGCCCCCTGACTGCTGGGACCCACCAGCTACATCTTCGCAGGCAAGGAAATGCCTGATAGTGGGGACCCACCTGGTCGAAGCGTATGTAGCGTTGTCATTCTGGTCGCGAACGTGTACGTACATACTGGTTGATGTAGAGGCGCGCACGTGTCGTAGTAGAGGCGCGCACATGTTGTAGTAGGGGCGCGCACGTAGCATGTACATGTACGTACAGCGGTCAGGGTGCAAGAAAGAAAATACGGCCACGT
Source organism: Triticum timopheevii (assembly GCA_963921465.1). NCBI lineage: Eukaryota > Viridiplantae > Streptophyta > Magnoliopsida > Poales > Poaceae > Triticum > Triticum timopheevii. The sequence goes on along the minus strand of OY997266.1, from coordinate 627,628,509 downwards.
ATGGGTACATACGGGCGGGGTCTCGAACGCCTACTCGCGCATACGTACGCCCTGGGCTTGTGAACATGGCTGGGTCGGAACGGAGAAACAGCATCGTCGTCATGTTCATGGGGAGGCAACGGAATGCGTCGTCTTCATGGGGAGGCAACGAAATGCGTCGTGTTCATCGGGAGGCAACGGAATGCGTGGGAGCCAACTGGCTGGGTCGGAACAGAATGCGTCGTCGTGTTCATCGGGTGGGCTTGGATAGAATAGGCGATGGAAACGAGTCCTGGCGTACCGCACAACGGAGGAAACGGCCTTGTGTTCGACCGGCCATGTTCGAAACGGGATCCTGTTGATCGGGAGGGGTCTGGCATACCGCAAAACAGAGGAAACGGACCTCCTACGGTCGGAACGGGGGTCCTGTTGATCAGGAGGGGTGTGGCGTACCGCAAAACGGACGAAACGGACCTCCTACAGTCGAAACGGGGGTCCTGTTGATCGGGAGGGGTGTGGCGTACCGCAAAACGGACAAAACGGACTTGTGTTGGAGTGCTATGGTCGAAACGGGGATCCTGTTCATCGGGAGGGGTGTGGCATACCGCAAAATGGGACTCCACAGGATACTGTTCATCTCCACCGTCGACCTCCTCCAGCCTCCACGGGCTACTATTCATCCAGCCTCCACCGCGCGCTACTCCACCGGCTACTGTTCAACCACCCCTCCACGGGCACCCCTCCACTGTCTACTGTTCATCCAGCCCTCCACACCACGGGGTCCTGTTCAACCACCCCTCCACGGGCACCCCTCCACTGTCTTCTGTTCATCCAACCCTCCACACCACGGGGTCCTGTTCATCCAGAGGCAATGACAACGCTCCCTCTTCATCCAAAACCCCCTGCAACGCTCACTATTCATCCTAGAGGTAGCATCGATCGGCTTCAGTTAGTAGCAGTAGCGAAGGAATCGCTCGATTGGGTTTAGTTAACAGCCATCAATCGATCGCTCGGGTTTAGTAATGTGTAGCCTCTAGTGCAATCACTCGGGTTCAGTTAGAGCCCAACGCCTCGCTCGGGTTCAGTTAGATCAAATGCCTCGCACACACGCGTGTACGTGTACGAGAGAAACGCGCATCGCTCGGCCCCCGACCTCCCACCATAACCGGGAACTCCCCGAAATTTTCCTCCCCCTCGCTTCTACAACGGTTTTTTCCGTCATGGACGGCCCAAAGAATGTCATGCAGTTGCGTCTCCGGCCCGCCCAGGAAGAAAAGCCCATTTTCTGTCATGATTTTTTGTCATAGAAGTAGGAGCCCACCACATCTATGATGATACCGGGTTTTGTCATAATTATCGTCATAGAAGTGTCATATGTATGACAGAAAAAAATTCGTTTGGCCCAAAATGTCACGGATGTGTTTTTTTTGTAGTGGATAATTCGCTTTTTGGTACAAAGTACAACAAGAGCCTTCCGAATATCGCTATTTGGAAGGCCTTTGCTGAAATTCGTACCAGAAGGCGTATTATCCTATCCGGGACTCCGTTCCAAAACAACTTTGGAGAAATTCTTACCATCATGCCCCGGTTACTTCTGGCTAATGATGAAGCCATGGGCTTCTTCAATACTTTGACATTAGGCAAAACCTCTCAACCCTAGCTAGCTCATGGCCATCGACTGCTCGGCGATCCACAACCCTCTACCCTAGTTCCCGACCCTCGACCCCCTCATGTCATGTTTGTCTAGTGTCAAAGGATTCAACAAAACCATGTCTTCATCATTAGACGAAAGTAACAGGCGCATGATGCTACGAAGCTCTCCAAAGTTGTTTTGGAACGGAGTCCCAAAGATGATAATTCACTTTTTGGTACAAAGTACAGCAAGAGCCTTCCGAATATCGCTATTTGGAAGGCCTTTGCTGAAATTCATACCAAAAGACGGATTATCCTATCCGGGACTCCGTTCCAAAACAACTTTGGAGAAATTTGTACCATCATGCCTCGGTTACTTCTGGCTAATGATGAAGCCATGGATGTCTTCAATAGTTTTACACTAGGCAAAACCTCTCGACCCCTCGGCGATCCTCGACCCTCAACCCTAGCTAGTTCACAACCCTCGACCGCTCGGTGATCCACAACCCTCAACCCTTGTTCTCGACCCTCGACCCCCTCATGTCACGTTTGTCTAGTGTCAAAGGATTCAACAAAACCATGTCTTCATCATTAGGCGAAAGTAACAGGTGCATGATGTTACGAAGCTCTCCAAAGTTATTTTGGAACGGAGTCCCAGATAGGATAATTCGCTTTTTGGTACAAAGTACAGCTAGAGCCTTCCGAATATCGCTATTTGGAAGGCCTTTACTGAAATTCGTACCAAAGGCGGATTATCCTATCTGGGACTCCGTTCCAAAACAACTTTGGAGAAATTCGTACCATCATGCCCCGGTTACTTCCAGCTAATGATGAAGCCATGGATTTCTTCAATACTTTGACACTAGGCCACCTCTCAACCCCTCAGCGATCCTCGACCCCTCGACTCCTCGACGACCCTCGGCTCTCGACACTCGACCCTCGACCCTCTACCCTAGTTCACGACCCTCGACCGCTCGGCGATCCACGACCCTCTACCCTAGTTCCCGACCCTCGACCCCCTCATGTCACTTTTTTCTTCTACTTCCTTTTCTTATTTTTTCTCCTCTTCTTCTTCTTCTTCTTCTTCTCCTTCTTCCTTCTTCCTCTTTTATTCTTTTTCCTTATTTTCCTTCTTCCTCGATGACCCTAACCCTAAACAGTACAACTTCCTCGACATCCCCGGCCGCCTCTCTCATGAACAAAAAAAATTCTATGAATAAAAAAACATCATATTCTATGAACAAAAAAAATATCATATTCCATCCACATCCATGCATACATCATATATATGATCATCTATGAACAAGAAAAATTCATATGATCATCTATGAAAAAAACATCATATATATATATGCAGAAAAGAAAACATTACATCAACATATATGCAAAAAAACATCATACATATATCCATACATCAACATATATACATGAACATATATGAAAAAAAGCATCACATCCATAAAAAAAACATCATACGGCGGCGGCGGCAGGGGGCAGGGCAAGGGCGCGGGGGCTCACTATGGGCGGTGTCGGTGACGGCGATGAGGTCGGGGCCGGCCTGAGGCAGAGGCGGTGGCACGCGGGGTAGGGGACGATGTCGGGGTGACGCAGGGCAGCGGGTGGCATCGAGGCGGCGAGGTCGGGGCAGCGGTGGCGTGGGGCAGCAATGGCGTCGGGGTGGTGCGGTGAGGTGACGGCGACGACGCGGGGTGGCTCGCGACGACAGCGTCGGGGCGGCGCGGGGCACAGGCGGCGATGGCATTGGGGCGGCGCGGGGCGCGGGCGATGGCGACGGTGGTGACAGGCGCGGGAGACGGGGTAGAGGGCGGGGTCGGCGGCGGGAGAATGATGAACTGAATGAAAAATTTACAAGTCCTGGTTATATAGCCAGAGCTTTGGTCCCGGTTGGTGGCCCTTCCCGGTTCGTGCCACCAACCGGGACCAAAGGTCTCTTTTCTGCAACCCAAAGGGCGGGAAGTAGAGGCCTTTGATCCTGGTTGGTGGCACCAATCAGGACCAAAGGGGGGCTTTGGTCCCGGTTGGTGCCACCAACCGGTACGAATGCCCCCCTTTGGTCCCGGTTGGTGCCACCAACCGGGACCAAAGGCCTTGTGCTTCCCGTGACCAAAACTTGAGTCCCACCTCGCTAGTTGAGAGGGGCACGCAGTGGTTTATAAGCCCCACTGCCGCACCCCTCTCGAGCTCCTCTCGATTGCAGGCTTACGGGCCTAATTGTCACTGCTATGCCTGATGGGCCTACTAGGCCATCTGCGGGCCTGAATCCTGGCCCATGGTAGGGTTTCTAATCGTATTCAGGCCATTAGTGGCCCAGTAGGTGGCATTTTTTCCCAATTTTTTTTCTTCTGTTTTTTGCATTATTTATTTTCTTTTGTTTTTTGCTTTACTTTTTAGTTCCTTTTGCTTTTAGGTAATAAAAATATAAACTTTCTGTTAGTACCATTTTTTTTCCAATTTTAACAGTTTAAATTTGAATTTTTGGAAATTTGTGTGAACCAATAGTTTTTGAATAACTTTACTATAAACATAGATTTTGGAGTTATTCTTTTTCCTGCTATTTAATATTACTGTGTTATATCACTATATTCAAAAACAAATTTTCTTATTTCAGTTTCTAACACAAAAATTCTTTATGATAATTCTATCTGCTAAAGTTTCTAACAAAAAAAATCTTTATGAAAATTCTTTTTGCTTTTAATGTTTTGAACAGAAAATACTTTGATAATTTTGGTTGCATAAATTTTATATAATTTTAGTTTCAATAATACTAGAGGTTTATAAAAGTTTTTTGAGTTGATTCCTTTTGCTATTGAAGTTTTATAAAAGCTATTTAGTTGATTCTTTTTGCTATTGAAGGATATTATAGTTTTGTTTTAGTTGATCATAACAGAATATTTAATTGATTATTTTTAGTTCATTCTTTTTGCTTTTAGTTCATTCTTTTTGCTATTAGTTCATTATTTTAGATAAATGACCCTTAAATTGAAAAGCACTACAAATGAACTCTGAAAAGGTTGAAAGTTGGCATGGTATCGTCATTTCACACACATAGCATGTGCTAAAAAGTTGAGAGGGTTACGGCAAAAACTAGATGCACTTCGTGTGCAAAATGGACAATCTCTTTCGAAGGATCAAGGTTTCGGACGGAAACTCATCTGTTACAAAGGGATTCCATTTTTTGAACTGATTTGAACTCCAGACTTTTTGTGTGTTCAAAAAGCACCATTCAAAGCCACATCATCAATTTTCAACCCTCTCTGACTTCATTTGGTATTTTTCATGCCTATACTAATTTTTTTGATCTAAATGACCGTCAAATTGAAAAGCACTACAAATGAACTTTGAAAAGGTTGAAAGTTGGCATGGTATCATCATTTCACCCACATAGCATGTGCTAGAAAGTTCAGACGGTTATGGCAAAAACTGGATGCACTTCGTGTACAAAACAGACAATCTCTTTAGAAGTATCAGGGTTTCGGACGAAAACTCATCTGTTACAAAGGGATTTCATTTGTTCAAATGTAACTGCAGTGATATTCTACATCAAAGGCATCATCATAATAGCTGTTGATAGAAATTCTTCACTTTTTCTTCGCTTGTGTTCTTTGCTTATTGCGCCGTAACCATGGATAATCTTCATCGTTTAACAGGATGCTTGGGTCAGCCTTGACTTTGAAGGGAGGGATTTTGATGAAACTTTTCATAACCTTCAGACACGTCTGTCTTTCCCTTCAATCCCACGATGTCTCTTTTTCCTGAAAGAACTATGTGGCGCTTTGGCTCATCGTATGATGTATCCGCTTCCTTATCTTTTCTTTTTCTCGGTTGGTAGACATGTCCTTCACATAGAAAACATGCGCCACATCATTGGCTAGGACGAATGGTTCGTCTATGTACCCCGGATTGTTCAGATCCACTGATGGCATTCCGTACTGTGGGTCTACCTGTACCCCGCCTCCTGATGGATTGACCCATTTGCACTTAAACAAAGGGACCTTAATATCATTTCCATAGTCAAGTTCCCATATGTCCACTATGTAACCATAATATGTCCTTTCCCCTCTTGGTTGCTGCATCAAAGCGGACACCACTGTTTTGGTTGGTGCTCTTTTGATCTTGGGCGATCGTGTAAAATGTATTCCCATTTATCTCGTACCCTTTGTAGGTCATTACAGTAGAAGATGGTTCCCTCGCCAACGAGTACAGGTCATCAGAAATAGTGTTGTCACACCTGAGACGTGTTTGAACCAACTGCCGAAATTCCTGATGTGTTCACATGTAATCCAGTCCTCACACTTGTCCGGGTGTTTGGAGTGCAGAATGTTCTTGTGTTCATCGACATACGGGGTCACCAAGGTAGAATTCTGTAGAACCGTGTAGTGTGCTTGAGACCAAGAATGCCCGTCCCTACATACTATTGAGTCCCCTCCTATCGTGCCTTTTCCACCCAGTCTCCCCTCATACCGCGATTGCGGGAGACCTATCTTCTTAAGATCAGGAATGAAGTCAACACAAAACCCAATGACATCTTCTATTTGATGGCCCATGGAGATGCTTCCTTCTGGCCTGGCGTGGTTACGGACATATTTCTTTAGGACTCCCATGAACCTCTCAAAGGGGAACATATTGTGTAGAAATATAGGGCCTAGAACGACAATCTCGTCGACTAGATGAACTAGGACGTGCGTCATGATATTGAAGAAGGATGGTGGGAACACCAGCTTGAAACTGACAAGACATTGCGCCACATCACTCCTTAACCTTGGTAGGATTTTTGGATTGATCACATTTTGAGAGATTGCATTGAGGAATGAACATAGCTTCATAATGGCTAATCGAACGTTTTCCGATAGAAGCCCCCGCAATGTAACCGGAAGCAGTTGCGTCATAATCACGTGGCAGTCATGAGACTTTAGGTGGAACTTTTTCTCTGCCATATTTATTATTCCCTTTATATTCGACGAGTATCCAGACGGGACCTTCATACCAAGCAAGCATTCAAAGAAGATTTCCTTCTCTTCTTTGGTAAGAGCGTAGCTGGCAGGACCTTCATACTGCTTTGGAGGCATGCCGTCTTTTTCGTGCAAATATTGCAGGTCCTCCCGTGCCTCCGCTGTATCTTTTGTCTTCCCATACACACCCAAGAAGCCTAGCAGGTTCACGCAAAGGTTCTTCGTCACATGCATCACATCGATTGAAGAGCGGACCTCTAGGTCTTTCCAGTAGGGTAGGTCCCAAAACATAGATTTCTCCTTCCACATGGGTGTGTGTCCCTCAGCGTCATTCGGAACAGATAGTCCGCTGGGACCCTTTCCGAAGATTACTTTTAAATCATTGACCATAGCAAGTACGTGATCACCGGTACGCATGGCGGGCTTCTTCCAGTGATCTGCCTCACCTTTGAAGTGCTTGCCTTTCTTTCGACATTGATGGTTGGTAGGAAGGAATCGACGATGCCCCAGGTAAACATTCCTCCTGCATTTTTCCAGGTATATACTTTGGGTGTCATCTAAACAGTGCGTGCATGCGTGGTACCCCTTGTTTGTCTGTCCTGCAAGGTTACTGAGAGCAGGCCAATCATTGATGGTGACAAACAGCAACGCATGCAGGGTCAAATTCCTCCTGGTTGTGCTCATCCCACACACGTACACCTTTTCCAATCCACAGCTATAAAAGTTTTTCAACTAATGGCCTTAGGTACACATCAATGTCGTTGTGGGTTGCTTAGGGCCTTGGATGAGAACTGGCATCATAATGAACTTCCGCTTCATGCATAGCCAAGGAGGAAGGTTACAGATACATAGAGTCACGGGCCAGGTGCTGTGATTGCTACTCAGTTCCCCGAAAGGATTAATGCCATCCGCGCTTAAACCAAACCATACGTTCCTTGCATCACCTGCAACCTCCTCCCAGTACTTTCTCTCAATTTTTCTCCACTGCGACCCGTCAGTGGGTGCTCTCAACTTCCTGTCTTTCTTACGGTCATCTCTGTGCCATCGCATCAACTTGGATGCTCTTTGTTTCTGAACAGGCATTTCAACCGTGGTATTATAGGAGCATACCACATCACCTTGGCAGGAACCCTCTTCCGGGAACGCTCGCTGTAAACATCACCAGGGTCATCTCGTCTGATCTTATACCGCAATGAACCGCATACCTGGCATGCCTCGTACGCGCCACTGTACAGGATGCAGTCATTGGGGCATGCATGTATCTTCTGCACCTCCAATCCTAGAGGGAAAACAACCTTCTTTGCTACATACGTACTGTCGGGCAATTCGTTATCCTTTGGAAGCTTCTTCTTCAATATTTTCAGTAGCTTCTCAAATCCTTTGTCAGGCACAACATTCTCTGCCTTCCACTGCAACAATTCCAGTATAGCACCAAGCTTTGTGTTGCCATCTTCGCAATTGGTGTACAAACCTTTTTTGTGATCCTCTAGCATGCGATCGAACTTAACCTTCTCCTTTTGACTTTCGCACTGACTCCTTGCATCAACTATGACCCGACGAAGATCATCATCGGGCACATCGTCTGGTTCCTCTTGATCTTCAACAGCTTCCCCCGTTGCAGCATCACCGTATTCGGGGGGCACATAGTTCTCATTGTCCTCTTCTTTTTCACTGCCTTCCATCATAACCCCTATTTCTCCGTGCTTGGTCCAAACATTATAGTGTGGCATGAAACCCTTATAAACCAGGTGGGTGTGAATGATTTTTGAGTCAGAGTAAGACTTCGTATTCCCACATATAGGGCATGGACAACACATAAAACCATTATGCTTGTTTGCCTCAGCCACTTCGAGAAAATCATGCACGCCCTTAATGTACTCGGAGGTGTGTTTGTCACCATACATCCATTGTCGGTTCATCTGCGTGCATTATATATAATTAAGTGTCAAAAACCATTACAGAACATAATGAATACATAATTAATTTACCAAATTAATAGAAGTTCATCATCACATTAAAACCAAAGTACATACATAGTTCTCATCTAACAACATATAGCTCTCCAGAGCATCTAATTAATTAAACCATGCATTGAAACTATGTAAAACATTTCAATGCGAAAACAAATGCGATCATAATCGCAACCAAGGTAACAATTGATCCAACGGCATAATGATACCAAGCCTCGATAGATATGGCATATTTTCTAATCTTTCTAATCTTCAAGCGCATTGCATCCATCTTGATCTTGTGATCATCGACGACATCCGCAACATGCAACTCCAATATCATCTTCACCTCCTTAATTTTTTATATTTTTTCCTTCAAGAAATTGTTTTCTTCTTCAACTATATTTAACCTCTAGACAATAGGGTTGGTTGGAATTTCCGGTTCACATACCTCCTAGATAAATAAAATATATGTCACATTGGTCAGCATAGTTGTCATAAACAATAAATAACCAAATAGTTATAAAGATAATATATACCACATCCGGATCATAGACGGAACGAGGGCCGACGGGAGCAGATACCAAAACCATCTCACTAAATAATAAGAAGCAATAATAAAAGTTAGAAAATTATTCAAGTATCTATATAAACATACAAGTAAGAATTTATTTCCTTTCAGAAAGAAGATAAGAATAAGAGGCTCACCATGGTGGTGCCGGCGACGAGATCGGCGCGGTCGATCGACGGCGGTGTAGACGGGGATGGGACGTGACGGACCACTAAACCTAGACAAATATTGAGGAAAATGGAGCTTGGAGGTCGAGCTTGGAGAGGAGAAAGCTTAAGTAGTCTGGCTCGGCATTCCATCGAACACCTCGTGTGCATAGGAGCTGAGCTAGAGCACCACAAAGCTCTCCCCTCGCCGGCCAGGAAAAAAAAAGAGCAGTGGAGTGCTCTGCTCACAGGCGAGGGGTATATATAGGCAACTCATTGGTCCCGGTTCATGGCATGAACCGGGACTAAAGGGCAGCCTTTGGTTGCGGGTCAAGCCACAAACCGGGACCAATGGTGGTGGGCCAGGAGCGAGGCCCATTGGTCCCGGTTCGTCCCACCAACCGGGACCAAAGGGGCGAGATGAACCGAGACCAATGCCCCATGAGGCCCGGCAGGCCCCTTGGCCTCACGAACCGGGACCAATGGTCCCATGGGTCCCGGTTCATGACTGAACCGGGACTAATGAGCTTATCTGGCCCGAACGTATGCTCTGTTTTCTACTAGTGCTAGTAACCGCATACTCAGTTGAAAGGATCACAACACTAATTTAAGCTAACATTGCATTACAAATTCATCGATAGAAGGGGGAAAGTCACGACTTCACATTAATAAAACTATAATTAAACTAAACTACTTGTTGACAGACAGATTGTGCAGTGGCAGCGAAATTTGGCGTTTGTGGCATTGTTGGGGGCGTTGACGAATGCTTCAACCAGGGCCGGTATGGCCTGGCATTCTTCCTCGATGATCGGGTCCATCATCGGCAATTCTAGGATGGGTACGAGTGCAATGACAGGTGCTGGGATAATCATGGGGACGAGGAATGGGGTGCGGCCATGGCGTCCTCATCCATCGCCGTGGGGAGGTCCAGGATCATGTGATATTGGTCTCATACCACGCCAAGGTATCCGACTCCTTCGACTTGTTCTCATCATCCCAAAGTTGAAGATGAAGGACAACTCATCTTACTGCACCATGGCATCGAGATGGATTCGGTTGAGAGAGAGAGAGAGAGAGAGAGAGAGAGTGAGAGAGAGAGAGAGAGATGACGACGACTAGATTCAAATGGGGAAGAGAGGGGAGGTTGTTGACCATTTATAAGCCACCATGGGTGCCATTAAGTTTACAGTTGAGGATGCACATTGCGACGGGCAACCATAAAGGGGCACGCTTCCCAATGAGAAATGGGGCCACACTCATTGCCTCCTGGCTGCTCACATGGCACCTTCTGGCCTTATCACACGCAAGCCAGGAGATGATGTTGTGTGGCTTCCCTCCGACGGGCCGCCACAAGAATCTGATTTAGTGAGACATGGATTAAGAGTCGGGTCATTGGTCGTCGGTGGTGGGTTAGAGGACTTGCAACTTCAATCCCAGTCGTGGTGCGAGGAAGCAGAAGCTGAATTTTCTCTTCCGCGATGGTTGTTCGGTATGGAGCAATCCCGCAACCTCTAAATATGAAGTCGTGTGTTGGAGGCCGCATGACTTCAAATCCCGGTCGTGGCGTGAGGACTTAGAAGCTGAAGTTATTCTCCCACACTGACGGTTGGGTTTGAAGCAACCTCCATAGGTGACCTCCACAGCCAACAAATATGGAGGCTACAAGGTTTTTTGTGAAGCGATCTCCATAAATTATGGCGATCGGGAACCATATACCACTCCACTAGAATATCATTTTGCCCAAAACTATATTCTTCGTCATTATGACAATTAAGCTCATATATGGCAACTCTACTATAGTTGCTCTTAGGCTTTATACTATGCAAGTGCTTAGAGCATCTACAACCATAAGGGCTAATATGCATTCCTAAACATTCACGGACGCGTCCGGTTAGTATCGGGCGTGTCCGCGTCAAACACCTATTTGTTAGAGCACACAAACACAGTGCACATATGATACTCCCTACTTTCAAGCATTTCAACAAACATGTTGTGTGCCGCACTGCCGGAGCGCGCGCCACAGGGGCGTCTCGGCATAGCTGGCAGCAACACACCTCGCAACACAGCCAGCCGGTCTCGTCCGGGTGTGGACACATGCGAACAACAGCAAGCACAACAGCGCAGCAACACAGGAGCCCCATAGCCAGCATGTCAAGCATAGGAGCCGGCGACGACCTCGCGTGGACGCGGCACATCAAGCACGACGTCGGTCCACGGGTCCGGCCATGCATCGGCGCAATGGTGCCAGTCTTTGAGCGTACAGCCGGTGCTTCACACGGCTGTGGGGTGCACACCGCTCTGCCAGTGACCTGCATGACCGCCGCGACGCGGACAACGGGACAGGAGCGTGGCCATCCATGGCTCCACTGTCGCACGCCATCTGCAAGGCAAGCGGTCGGTTCAAGAAAGGTGACGGTTGGATGGGAGGCGGCGGCCAGTGGCAGGGTGGCGTCCATCGGTGAGTCGATGTTGGGCGGGCTAGGTCGGGGCGAAGTGGTCCATGGTATGTGGCCGGCATGCGAGATGGATCGGAGTCGGGGCGTCGGGTAGTTGAGAGAGAGATACGGGGGAGTGGATCGCATGTGAGATGTGGGTGACGTGGAGGAGGTGTCCGTGTGTGTCCGGACATCTTCATATCCAACCCATATATGGGCTGGGTTCGGGAATGCCGATCAATCCAGATATAAGAGGGAAAGTGGGCGGCTGGTAGGGTGCGCGAGGGCTATGTCTCACATTAAATGAGGGGGAGTGAGACTTTAGCAACTCTCGCGGAAGGTCTTTCCTCCCATGCATTGAATGGGCAGTGTGAAGCAGGGATCGATCCCTGGTCTCCTGGAAGATCGCCGGCGCTGCTAGCGATTCCGCCCAAGTCCTACTTGTGGTAAGTAGTAGGGACGCGCCCTACTTGAGGCGATTCGAGTCGACTTTTTCGTTTTTTCTTTTCTATTTTCTTCTCTGTTTTCCTTCTCTTTCTCATTTGGTTTCTTTGTTTTATGCATTTCTTTTTTTATTTTGTTTATTTTAGTTTTGTTTTTCTTTTGGTTATTATTCTACATTTTTTATATGTCAACAAAATTTTTCTAAGACACGTCTAACATTTTTTCAATACAAATTAAGAGTTTTTTTAATACATGATCAATTTTTTTCTATACACATTTTTACAATTTCAAAGGCTTGATCAACATTTTTTAGATATGATACTAACATTTTTTGAATACATGGTCAAAAAATTTCTATACATATTTAAAAATTTTAAATGCTTCATTAACAATTTTTAATTAAAAGTATTAACATTTTTTAATACATGGCCGACATTTTTCCATATGCAGTTAAAATTTTCCAAACACTTGATTAACATTTGTTTTACACTTGTTCAACATTTTTTCAAATGCTTGACTAACATTTTTATATACGTGATCAAACAAATTCATCATTTTCTAATACATGGTCAAGATCTTTTTTTACACATTTAATATTTTCCAAATCCATGATTAACATTTTTCAAATAATTACTCCACATTTTTTCAATTGTTTGATTAACATTTTTAAATACATGATCAATTTTTTTCATCATTTCTAATGCACTTTCAATATTTTTTCTATACACATTTGGGATTTCACAAATGCTTGATTAATATTTCTGAAATTCATGAACTTTTCTGAAAATCAAGCTTATTTACACAAAATTCACAAATGATTTTAAAAATGTAAGATTCAATTTGTGACATTTCAAATTCACAATAAGCAACATTTTGAAAAAACATTTTCAAACATAAGATTTCTCAAATGCTTGATTAACATTTGTGGTGTGTGTATGTGTGTGCGCGCGCGTGTGTAATATGTTAAAGTCTAAACAAAAGTACAAATATAAAGCAAAAGAACGGCAACACAAAACAAAAAAAATCAGAAAAAGAGACTGTGGCTGGCCGCACGGCCGGCCCATCTGCTCCCCTTAAGCAATTCGGAAGCTATACTCGCTGAAGGCACGATATAGGGGTGTCCGGTTGGGTGGGTTTTTTGTTTCTTTTCCATGTATGTGCTATATCCGGGCTGTTTGAGGGCACGTATGGAGACTACAGTTGTAGATGCTCTTAGAGGGGTATTTAGAATAATGAAAAAAAATCTAATAATCAATGCTTATTTATATTATAGAGGACAAACACTTAATTAGACACCCTGCAATAAACTAAGCACCTAATACTATTATAGAAAAAATATTGGTAATTATAATTAGCGAATGTTTGTTGGGAGGGATGGAAAGATTGCGTATGTTTTCATTGCAACTTTAATTCGCGAGCATTGCAATTTTAGTATGCAAGCGCAACATTTTTTTGGCGAAAAACAGAACTGCAGTAGAGGTTCCATGCTAGTTAACTAAAATCGTCATGCAAGACCTAGCATGTACTATTTCTAGCCAGTTCTGGTTCAAGTTTCTTTTGCATGGCTGCTTTCTATTTCACGAGTAAATCGTTGATCAGCGACCTACCACGGACCCTCTCGCACATTTTGTCCTTTATTTGGGCCGACGCATTTCGGCTTTTATCTCTCCACTGGTTTTGGGGTTCTAGCATGTACTAGTTCTCTTAAGTTTTGGTTCTAGTTCCTATTGCACGGCCACTTACCATGTCGTTTCTAGGTAACGACCTACCACATACCCTCCAATGCACCTCATCCTCTGTATGGGTTTTGGGAAAGTTCTAGCATGTAGTACTTCTGGCCAATTCAGATTGTGGCTCCTTTTGCATGTGCACTTCCTATTTCGCACGTAGATCATTGGATAGAGGTCTACCACGTACCCACCAGTGTGCCTCGCCGTCCATATTGGCCAACCCATTTCGGTTTTTCATCACCCCATCGGTTTTGGGAAGGTTATAGAACCTTACTTGAACAAGTTTTTTCCTTTCTTTGCCTTTTCTTTTTATTTTAGTTTTTAGTTTTTAATTCTTAAAATTCTGATCCTTTTTTAAAACTCATGAAATTTTTTGAATTTGTGAAGTTTTTCAAATTCATGAACTTTTCTGAAAATCAGGCTTATTTTCACATACACAAATGATTTGAAAACACTGGAAATTTTTTGAAATACAGAAAGCTTTAAATGCGGGAACAAGTTAAAAGCTCCTGAACATGTTCTGAAACTCCGAAAATTCTTTACAATTTGTGACATTTTTTGAATTCACGTAAAATTTTGAAATTGCAACATGTTTCAAATTCATGAATGTTAATTTTATTTCATGGCCATATTTAGAATTTGTGAATATTTTTTTATAATCATTAACAACTTTCGAAATCATTTGTAAAATTCACGAACATTTTTTGATTGTTTTTTATAATTTTATTGAATTCACAAACGCTTTTTCCATCCAGGAACTTTTTTTTTCATAGATATGAACTTTTTGAATCCATGAACATATTTTTAATTTCGAACATATTTCTAATTCTTTATTTTTTATATTATTTTTCCAGTTTCCGGATTTTTAGAGGTTTTTGGGGAATAGCACTCAACTCAGGCGAAACCTATTTGGGGCTGCAGGCGCCTGTTATAGCTGTTTTCTGCAAAGTGGCGCCTGCAGCTATGTTATTTTGTGTCGGCCCATACACAATCTTTTTAATCGGCAAAAAACAACGATTATTTCATGTATCGAAGCCACGACCTCTGTCACAAAGTAGGCTCATCTAACCGGCATTTCCTATTTGGCGCTGCAGGCGCCGGTGTTAGCTGTTTCCGCAAACCGACGCCTGCAGCGGTGCTAGCTGGGCCGGCCCAAGAAAAAGTGCAAAAAGGGGACACTGCGCAAATCGAACCTGAGACCTACACCTTCACAGTGCACGGCGCTTAACCACTATGGCCAGCCCTAGCTTACGCACGATATCTTCTTGCGTGCTTCTTATTCTTTCTCCAGTTCGAGTTTTCTTTTTCTGTTTCTATTTTTCTTTTTCTTTTTCTTTTTCTTAAATTCGTGATTATAAATTAATGAAAATTTCCTTCTAAATCAACGAACTTTTTCAAAAATCCATGAACTGTTTTCAAATTTTGTGAACTTTTTTAAACTTTGATGAAATTTTCAAAAATCCATGAACTTATTTTCAAAATTGGATGAACTTTTTCAAATTCAATGAACTTCCAAATTTGATAAACTTTTTTCTGAAAACCCATGAACTTTTTCAATTTTGATGAACTTTTTTCAAAATTGATGAAATTTTTTTCAAGTTTGTGAACTTTTCTTGAAATTCCTGATGTGTTCACATGTAATCCAGTCCTCACACTTGTCCGGGTGTTTGGAGTGCAGAATATTCTTGTGTTCATCGACATACGGGGTCACCAAGGTAGAATTCTGTGGAACCGTGTAGTGTGCTTGAGACCAAGAATGCCCGTCCCTACATACTATTGAGTCCCCTCCTATCGTGCCTTTTCCACCCAGTCTCCCCTCATACCGCGATTGCGGGAGACCTATCTTCTTAAGGTCAGGAATGAAGTCAACACAAAACCCAATGACATCTTCTATTTGATGGCCCATGGAGATGCTTCCTTCTGGCCGAGCGCGGTTACGGACATATTTCTTTAGGACTCCCATGAACCTCTCAAAGGGGAACATATTGTGTAGAAATATAGGGCCTAGAACGACAATCTCATCGACTAGATGAACTAGGACGTGCGTCATGATATTGAACAAGGATGGTGGGAACACCAGCTCGAAATTGACAAGACATTGCGCCACATCACTCCTTAACCTTGGTAGGATTTCTGGATCGATCACCTTTTGAGAGATTGCATTGAGGAATGAACATAGCTTCACAATGGCTAATCGAACGTTTTCCGGTAGAAGCCCCCGCAATGTAACCGGAAGCAGTTGCGTCATAATCACGTGGCAGTCATGAGACTTTAGGTGGAACTTTTTCTCTGCCATATTTATTAGTCCCTTTATATTCGACGAGTAGCTAGACGGGACCTTCATACCGAGCAAGCATTCAAAGAAGATTTCCTTCTCTTCTTTGGTAAGAGCGTAGCTAGCAGGACCTTCATACTGCTTTGGAGGCATGCCGTCTTTTTCGTGCAAATGTTGCAGGTCCTCCCGTGCCTCCGCTGTATCTTTTGTCTTCCCATACACACCCAAGAAGCCTAGCAGGTTCACGCAAAGGTTCTTCGTCACATGCATCACATCGATTGAAGAGCGGACCTCTAGGTCTTTCCAGTAGGGTAGCTCCCAAAATATAGATTTCTTCTTCCAAATGGGTGTGTGTCCCTCAGCGTCATTCGGAACAGGTAGTCCGCTAGGACCCTTTCCGAAGATTACTTTTAAATCATTGACCATAGCAAGTACGTGATCACCGGTACGCATGGAGGGCTTCTTCCAGTGATCTGCCTCACCTTTGAAGTGCTTGCCTTTCTTTCGACATTGATGGTTGGTAGGAAGGAATCAACGATGCCCCAGGTAAACATTCTTCCTACATTTGTCCAGGTATATACTTTGGGTGTCATCTAAACAGTGCGTGCATGCGTGGTACCCCTTGTTTGTCTGTCCTGCAAGGTTACTGAGAGCAGGCCAATCATTGATGGTGACAAACAACAATGCATGCAGGGTCAAATTCCTCCTGGTTGTAATCATCCCACGCACGTACACCTTTTCCAATCCACAGCTGTAAAAGTTTTTCAACTAATGGCCTTAGGTACACATCAATGTCGTTGTGGGTTGCTTAGGGCCTTGGATGAGAACTGGCATCATAATGAACTTCCGCTTCATGCACAGCCAAGGAGGAAGGTTACAGATACATAGAGTCACGGGCCAGGTGTTGTGATTGCTAGTCAGTTCCCCGAAAGGATTAATGTCATCCGCGCTTAAACCAAACCATATGTTCCTTGTGTCACCTGCAAACTCCTCCCAGTACTTTCTCTCGATTTTTCTCCACTGCGACCCGTCAGTGGGTGCTCTCAACTTCCCGTCTTTCTTACGGTCATCTCTGTGCAATCGCATCAACTTGGATGCTCTTTGTTTCTGAACAGGCATTTCAACCGTGGTATTATAGGAGCATACCACATCACCTTGGCAGGAACCCTCTTCCGGGGGCGCTCGCTGTAAACATCACCAGGGTCATCTCGTCTGATCTTATACCGCAATGCACCGCATACCGGGCATGCGTTCAAATCCTCGTACACGCCACGATACAGGATGCAGTCATTGGGGTATGCATGTATCTTCTGCACCTCCAATCCTAGAGGGAAAACAACCTTCTTTGCTACATACGTACTGTCGGGCAATTCGTTATCCTTTGGAAGCTTCTTCTTCAATATTTTCAGTAGCTTCTCAAATCCTTTGTCAGGCACAACATTCTCTGCCTTCCACTGCAACAATTCCAGTATAGCACCAAGCTTTGTGTTGCCATCTTCGCAATTGGTGTACAAACCTTTTTTGTGATCCTCTAGCATGCGATCGAACTTAACCTTCTCCTTTTGACTTTCGCACTGACTCCTTGCATCAACTATGACCCGACGAAGATCATCATCGGGCACATCGTCTGGTTCCTCTTGATCTTCAACAGCTTCCCCCGTTGCAGCATCACCGTATTCGGGGGGCACATAGTTCTCATTGTCCTCTTCTTTTTCACTGCCTTCCATCATAACCCCTATTTCTCCGTGCTTGGTCCAAACATTATAGTGTGGCATGAAACCCTTATAAACCAGGTGGGTGTGAATGATTTTTGAGTCAGAGTAAGACTTCGTATTCCCACATATAGGGCATGGACAACACATAAAACCATTATGCTTGTTTGCCTCAGCCACTTCGAGAAAATCATGCACGCCCTTAATGTACTCGGAGGTGTGTTTGTCACCATACATCCATTGTCGGTTCATCTGCGTGCATTATATATAATTAAGTGTCAAAAACCATTACAGAACATAATGAATAGATAATTAATTTACCAAATTAATAGAAGTTCATCATCACATTAAAACCAAAGTACATACATAGTTCTCATCTAACAACATATAGCTCTCCAGAGCATCTAATTAATTAAACCATGCATTGAAACTATGTAAAACATTTCAATGCGAAAACAAATGCGATCATAATCGCAACCAAGGTAACAATTGATCCAACGGCATAATGATACCAAGCCTCGATATGTATGGCATATTTTCTAATCTTTCTAATCTTCAAGCGCATTGCATCCATCTTGATCTTGTGATCATCGATGACATCAGCAACATGCAACTCCAATATCATCTTCTCCTCCTTAATTTTTTTTATTTTTTCCTTCAAGAAATTGTTTTCTTCTTCAACTATATTTAACCTCTAGACAATAGGGTTGGTTGGAATTTCCGGTTCACATACCTCCTAGATAAATGAAATATATGTCATGTTGGTCGGTATAGTTGTCATAAACAATAAATAACCAAATAGTTATAAAGATAATATATACCACATCCGGATCATAGACGGAACGAGGGCCGACGGGGGCAGATACCAAAACCATCTCACTAAATAATAAGAAGCAATAATAAAAGTTAGAAAATTATTCAAGTATCTATATAAACATACAAGTAAGAATTTCTTTCCTTTCAGAAAGAAGATAAGAATAAGAGGCTCACCAGGAAAAATAGAGCAGTGGAGTGCTCTGCTCACAGGCGAGGGGTATATATAGGCAACTCATTGGTCCCGGTTCGTGGCATGAACCGGGACTAAAGGGCAGCCTTTGGTTGCGGGTCAAGCCACAAACCGGGACCAATGGTGGTGGGCCAGGAGCGAGGCCCATTGGTCTCGGTTCGTCCCACCAACCGGGACCAAAGGGGCCAGATGAACCAGGACCAATGCCCCATGAGGCCCTGCAGGCCCCTTGGCCTCACGAACCGGGACCAATGGGCCCCTGGGTCCCGGTTCGTGACTGAACCGGGACTAATGAGCTTATCTGGCCCGAACGTATGCTCTGTTTTCTACTAGTGCTAGTAACCGCATACTCAGTTGAAAGGATCACAACACTAATTTAAGCTAACATTGCATTACGAATTCATCGATAGAAGGGGGAAAGTCACGACTTCACATTCATAAAACTATAATTAAACTAAACTACTTGTTGACAGACAGATTGTGCAGTGGCAGCGAAATTTGGCGTTTGTGGCATTGTTGGGGGCGTTGACGAATGCTTCAACCAGGGCCGGTATGGCCTGGCATTCTGCCTCGATGATCGGGTCCATCGTCGGCAATTCTAGGATGGGTACGAGTGCAATGACAGGTGCTGGGATAATCATGGGGACGAGGAATGGGGTGCGGCCATGGCATCCTCATCCATCGCCGTGGGGAGGTCCAGGATCATATGATATTGGTCTCATACCACGCCAAGGTATCCGACTCCTTCGACTTGTTCTCATCATCCCAAAGTTGAAGATGAAGGACAACTCATCTTACTGCACCATGGCATCGAGATGGATTCGATTGAGAGAGAGAGAGAGAGAGAGAGAGAGAGATGACGACGACTAGATTCAAATGGGGAAGAGAGGGGAGGTTGTTGACCATTTATAAGCCACCATGGGTGCCATTAAGTTTACAGTTGAGGATGCACATTGCAACGGGCAACCATAAAGGGGCATGCTTCCCAATGAGAAATGGGGCCACACTCATTGCCTCCTGGCTGCTCACATGGCACCTTCTGGCCTTATCACACACAAGCCAGGAGATGATGTTGTGTGGCTTCCCTCCGACGGGCCGCCACAAGAATCTGATTTAGTGAGACATTCATTAAGAGTCGGGTCATTGGTCGTCGGTGGTGGGTTAGAGGACTTGCAACTTCAATCCCAGTCGTGGTGCGAGGAAGCAGAAGCTGAATTTTCTCTTCCGCGATGGTTGTTCGGTATGGAGCAATCCCGCAACCTCTAAATATGAAGTCGTGTGTTGGAGGCCGCATGACTTCAAATCCTGGTCGTGGCGTGAGGACGTAGAAGCTGAAGTTATTCTCCCACACTGACGGTTGGGTATGAAGCAACCTCCATAGGTGACCTCCACAGCCAACAAATATGGAGGCTACAAGGTTTTTTGTGAAGCGAGCTCCATAAATTATGGCGATCGGGAACCATATACCACTCCACTAGAATATCATTTTGCCCAAAACTATATTCTTCGTCATTATGACAATTAAGCTCATATATGGCAACTCTACTATAGTTGCTCTTAGGCTTTATACTATGCAAGTGCTTAGAGCATCTACAACCATAATGGGCTAATATGCATTCCTAAACATTCACGGACGCGTCCGGTCAGTATCGGGCGTGTCCGCCTCAAACACCTACTTGTTAGAGCACACAAACACAGTGCACATATGATACTCCCTACATTCAAGCATTTCAACAAACATGTTGTGTGCCGCACTGCCGGAGCGCGCGCCACAGGGGCGTCTCGGCATAGCTGGCAGCAACACACCTCACAACACAGCCAGCCGGTCTCGTTCGGGTGTGGACACATGCGAACAACAGCAAGCACAACAGCGCAGCAACACAGGAGCCCCACAGCCAGCATGTCAAGCACAGGAGCCAGCGACGACCACGCGTGGACGCAGCACATCAAGCGCAACGTCGGTCCACGGGTCCAGCCATGCATCGGTGCAATGGTGCCAGTCTTCGAGCGTACAGCCGGTGCTTCACACGGCTGTGGGGTGCACACCGCTCTGCCAGTGACCTGCATGACTGCCGCGACGCGGACAGCGGGACAGGAGCGTGGCCATCCATGGCTCCACTGTCGCACGCCATCTGCGAGGCAAGTGGTCGGTTCAAGAAAGGTGACGGTTGGATGGGAGGCGGTGGCCAGCGGCAGAGCGGCGTCCATCGGTGAGTCGATGTTGGGCGGGCTAGGTCGGGGCGAAGTGGTCCATGGTATGTGGCCGGCATGCGAGATGGATCGGAGTCGGGGCGTCGGGTAGTTGAGAGAGAGATACGGGGGAGTGGATCGCATGTGAGATGTGGGTGACGTGGAGGAGGTGTCCGGGTGTGTCCGGACATCTTCATATCCAACCCATATATGGGCTGGGTTCGGGAATGCCGATCAATCCAGATATAAGAGGGAAAGTGGGCGGCTGGTAGTGTGCGCGAGGGCTATGTCTCACATTAAATGAGGGGGAGTGAGACTTTAGCAACTCTCGCGGAAGGTCTTTCCTCCCATGCATTGAATGGGCAGTGTGAAGCACGGATCGATCCCTGGTCTCCTGGAAGATCGCTGGCGCTGCTAGCGATTCCGCCCAAGTCCTACTTGTGGTAAGTAGTAGGGACGCGCCCAACTTGAGGCGATTCGAGTTGTCTTTTTTGTTTTTTCTTTTCTATTTTCTTCTCTGTTTTTCCTTCTCTTTCTCATTTGGTTTCTTTGTTTTATGCATTTCTTTTTTTATTTTGTTTATTTTAGTTTTGTTTTTCTTTTGGTTATTATTCTACATTTTTTATATGTCAACAAAATTTTTCTAATACACGTCTAACATTTTTTCAATACAAATTAAGAGTTTTTTAATACATGATCAATTTTTTTCTATACACATTTTTACAATTTCAAAGGCTTGATCAACATTTTTTAGATATGATACTAACATTTTTTTAATACATGGTCAAAAAATTTCTATACATATTTAAAAATTTTAAATGCTTCATTAACAATTTTTAATTAAAAGTATTAACATTTTTTAATACATGGTCGACATTTTTCCATACGCAGTTAAAATTTTCCAAACACTTGATTAACATTTTTTTTACACTTGTTCAACATTTTTTCAAATGCTTGACTAACATTTTTATATACGTGATCAAATAAATTCATTATTTTCTAATACATGGTCAAGATCTTTTTTTACACATTTAATATTTTCCAAATCCATGATTAACATTTTTCAAATAATTACTCCACATTTTTTCAATTGTTTGATTAACATTTTTAAATACATGATCAATTTTTTTCATCATTTCTAATGCACTTTCAATATTTTTTCTATACACATTTGGGATTTCACAAATGCTTGATTAATATTTCTGAAATTCATGAACTTTTCTGAAAATGAAGCTTATTTATAAAAAATTCACAAATGATTTTAAAAATGTAAGATTCAATTTGTGACATTTCAAATTCACAATAAGCAACATTTTGAAAAAACATTTTCAAACGTAAGATTTCTCAAATGCTTGATTAACATTTGTGGTGTGTGTACGTGCGCGCGCGCGCGCGTGTGTAATGTGTTAAAGTCTAAACAAAAGTACAAATACAAAGCAAAAGAACGGTAACACAAAACAAAAAAAATCAGAAAAAGAGACTGTGGCTGGCTGCACGCGTGGGCCGGCCCATCTGCTCCCCTTAAGCAATTCGGAAGCTATACTCGCTGAAGGCACGATATAGGGGTGTCCGGTTGGGTGGGTTTTTTGTTTCTTTTCCATGTATGTGCTATGTCCGGGCTGTTTGAGGGCACGTATGGAGACTACAGTTGTAGATGCTCTTAGAGGGGTATTTAGAATAATGAAAAAAAAATCTAATAATCAATGCTTATTTATATTATAGAGGACAAACACTTAATTAGACACCCTGCAATAAACTAAGCACCTAATACTATTATAGAAAAAATATTGGTAATTATAATTAGCGAATGTTTGTTGGGAGGGATGGAAAGATTGCGTATGTTTTCATTGCAACTTTAATTCGCGAGCATTGCAATTTTAGTATGCAAGCGCAACATTTTTTTGGCGAAAAACAGAACTGCAGTAGAGGTTCCATGCTAGTTAACTAAAATCGTCATGCAAGACCTAGCATGTACTATTTCTAGCCAGTTCTGGTTCAAGTTTCTTTTGCATGGCTGCTTTCTATTTCACGAGTAAATCGTTGATCAGCGACCTACCACGTACCCTCTCGCACATTTTGTCCTTTATTTGGGCCGACCCATTTCGGCTTTTATCTCTCCACTGTTTTTGGGGTTCTAGCAAGTACTAGTTCTCTTAAGTTTTGGTTCTAGTTCCTATTGCATGGCCACTTACCCTGTCGTTTCTAGGTTACGACCTACCACATACCCTCCAATGCACCTCATCCTCTGTATGGGCTGGCCCAGTTCAAATTTTGTCTCTCCACCAGTTTTGGGAAAGTTCTAGCATGTAGTACTTCTGGCCAATTCAGGTTGTGGCTCCTTTTGCATGTGCACTTCCTATTTCGCACATAGATCATTGGATAGAGGTCTACCGCGTACCCACCAGTGTGCCTCGCCGTCCATATTGGCCAACCCATTTCGGTTTTTCATCACCCCATCGGTTTGGGGAAGGTTATAGAACCTTACTTGAACAAGTTTTTTCCTTTCTTTGCCTTTTCTTTTTATTTTAGTTTTTAGTTTTTAATTCTTAAAATTGAGATCCTTTTTTAAAACTCATGAACTTTTTTGAATTTGTGAAGTTTTTCAAATTCATGAACTTTTCTGAAAATCAGGCTTATTTTCACATACACAAATGATTTGAAAACACTGGAAATTTTTTGAAATACAGAAAGCTTTAAATGCGGGAACAAGTTAAAAGCTCCTGAACATGTTCTGAAACTCCGAAAATTCTTTACAATTTGTGACATTTTTTGAATTCACGTAAAATTTTCAAATTGCAATGTGTTTCAAATTCATGAATGTTAATTTTATTTCATGGCCATATTTAGAATTTGTGAATATTTTTTATAATCATTAACAACTTTCGAAATCATTTGTAAAATTCACGAACATTTTTTGATTGTTTTTTATAATTTTATTGAATTCACAAACGCTTTTTCCATCCAGGAACTTTTTTTTCATAGATATGAACTTTTTGAATCCATGAACATCTTTTTAATTTCGAACATATTTCTATTTCTTTATTTTTTATATTATTTTTCCAGTTTCCGGATTTTTAGAGGTTTTTGGGGAATAGCACACAACTCAGGCGAAACCTATTTGGGGCTGCAGGCGCCTGTTATAGCTGTTTTCTGCAAAGTGGCGCCTGCAGCTGTGTTATTTTATCTCGGCCCATACACCATCTTTTTAGTCGGCAAAAAACAACGATTGTTTCATGTATCGAAGCCACGACCTCTGTCACAAAGTAGGCTCATCTAACCGGCATTTCCTATTTGGCGCTGCAGGCGCCGGTTTTAGCTGTTTCCGCAAACCGGCGCCTGCAGCGGTGCTAGCTGGGCCGGCCCAAGAAAAAGTGCAAAAAGGGGACATTGCGCAAATCGTACCTGAGACCTACACCTTCACAGCGCACGGCGCTTAACCACTATGGCCAGCCCTAGCTTACGCACGATATCTTCTTGCGTGCTTCTTATTCTTTCTCCAGTTCGAGTTTTCTTTTTCTGTTTCTTTTTTTTTCTTTTTCTTTTTCTTAAATTCGTGATTGTAAATTAATGAACATTTCCTTCCAAATCAACGAACTTTTTCAAAAATCCATGAACTGTTTTCAAATTTTGTGAACTTTTTTAAACTTTGATGAAATTTTCAAAAATCCATGAACTTATTTTCAAAATTGGATGAACTTTTTCAAATTCAATGAACTTTAAAATTTGATAAACTTTTTTCTGAAAACCCATGAACTTTTTCAATTTTGATGAACTTTTTTCAAAATTGATGAAATTTTTTTCAAGTTTGTGAACTTTTCTTGAAAATTTATGAACTCTTTTCGAAATCTATGAACCTTTTCAAAATCAATGAACTTTTTTAAAAATTGAATATATGTTTTAAAAAAAGATGAACTTTTTTCAGAAGTCGATGAACTTGGTTTCAAAATTGATGAACCTTTTTTCCAAGTTTGTGAACTGTTTTGAAATCGTTGATTTTTTTTCTAATTCATGGAAATTCTTTGAATTCGCAGTTTGTGTCGAAATGTGTGAACTTTCAAATTTTCTTCAAATTTTTTATGTTCAAAAAACATGTTTTTCTAATTTCTATATGCAGTAAATAGCGTGGCTATACTTACTTCTTAAATAGTTTGCGCCCTAAGTATTCATTAAAGCATGTTTGTTCTAGTAGTTGGGCAACACGCACTGGAGGTGAAGGTCGTGGGATCAAATCCTCATGAGAGCTGGTTTTTGCGCTATTAATGAATTTTCGCTGTGCTGCCTGTACTGGAGAATGGGCCAGCTTCGAAACCGGCCCAACGAAGGAATGTGTAGGCGCCAGGTTACCTAATCGGCGCTGAAGGCGCCGACTAGGGGCTCCCCATCTAACCGGGAGCTCCTAATCGGCGCAGCCCGCAGTAGCTTGGTTTTGGGCCGGCCCATTTACAAGAGCTGGGTGCTCGCCTGCTCCAAGCCCTCGACTTGCGCTGCCTGGTCGCCCGCTCGCTCTAGCACTGGTTGAATGGTCGCAGTTGACTAGTTGACTGGTCAACCGTTGACTTCAAAAAAAAGTTCACAAAAAATCAAAAAATTTGAGAATTCAAAAAGGTTAACGGAGTTTGAAAAAGTTCATCCAAATTGAAAAGAGTTCATCTAATTTATTTTAAAAAATTCATCAACTTCAAAAAAGTTCATCAAATTCAAAAAAGTTCATCGACATTGCAAAAAGTTCATGGATTTTAAAAAATCATTCAAATTTGAAAAATGTTCATCAAATTTTAAAAGAAGTCATCGAATATAGAAAATTTTCATCGAATTTGAAAAAAAGTTCATCGTTTTTGTAAAAACGTTCATAGTATTCGAAAAAAGTTCATGGAATTTGAGAAAAAGTTCATAGTTTTTTAAATAAATATTTTATAAAAGGAAAGAAAAGAAATCTCCAATAAAACCGTCCTCGAAAATGACGGCAAATTTGACAATTTTGACCTCGGGACGAGATCAATTCACAGAGCGAACTGCCCGTGAAACTATTTCACGTCCCTGACCCTTTTGTGTAGTGCCCGCCACGTAGGCGCCACACCCTACGGTGCAACGCCTAGCACGGGGGCGTTGCACGCTAGTGCACCGTGGCAGCCCTGGGCCCCGTACCTAGCAGTGCAGCGCCTCGGAGCTAGGCGCCGGACATGTAATGTGCAGCGCCTAGCCGTCGGGTGCTGCACTGTGACTTATCCAGCCGCGGCGGCCCTCTCCTCCCCCACCCACCCCATTGCAGCAGTTACAGAAGAACATAAGAAGCCGCGACGGCGGCCCTCTCCACTCCCCCTCTCAATCCCCTCTCCCAAATCCATCAGATCTGACGATTTGGTCCGTGAATTCCTTCACCAATCCATCCTAGAAGGTACCCTCCTCTGATCCCCTTCTTTCTATCCATGTGATGTATGTTATCTTGAAGATTTTGAGGAACCTTTGTTTGATTTGGTTAGATTTGAATGTTGCATGTATTATAATCTTGCATGTACCTAATTTAGCAACCCTAGCTTAGTATATTTTATTGAAAAGATATGGTTTGGATACATAAGTTGACATGTTATTTTATATGGAAAAGAGATTTATATTAAATACTGCATGAAGTAGGCCTAGTTTAGTTTATTTGTGTTGAAATTACATTTGTATTGACAAGAATGTTTTCGATACATATGCTTAGAATTTTGCATCTAGTAGGCGTATTTTAGTTTATTTGTATTCAAAAGATAATTGTGTTGACAAGAAAGTTTATTTTTCAAATTGTTAGGATGGTTTGGCTTCCCGATGATCACTGGGACAAACAACACCGGTCGTACGCTATGTCGGTGGAGCAGCGGGTAATAATGAAAGTTGCCGGTGTTATGAATTTCATGTTTATTTCAAACACAAATGCCCCATATGTAATGATTTGTTTGCTTTTTTGTAGGACCTTGCACCTCTGAAGCTTCGGTCTCACGGGGTCACCCTTGGGTGGATGCGCTATGATGAGCGGTACACTCCGTATGTAAGGGAGACAGGACTTCTCCCTTTCATTCAGTTGGTCAGCCGGTCGACGCCACCCAACAATGCTGCAGCACTCACCACGCTTATTGATCGTTGGAGGCCGGAGACACACTCTTCCCATCTTCGGACCTGGGAGATGACCGTGACACTCCAGGGTATGGCTATGATCACCGGTCTTCCTATCGATGGGAACCTTTTATGTATGAACACCGATTCTGATGGGTGGCGCGCAGATGCATGCCCTTATTGGTATGGTTCCTCCGGAGCCTCGGGAACCAGAAGCAGAAGACAAGAAGAAGGAAAGAGTCGCAGCCGGCGCTCCTTTCAC
Source organism: Triticum timopheevii (assembly GCA_963921465.1). Classification (NCBI taxonomy): domain Eukaryota; kingdom Viridiplantae; phylum Streptophyta; class Magnoliopsida; order Poales; family Poaceae; genus Triticum; species Triticum timopheevii. Next base: position 627,601,118 of record OY997266.1, on the reverse strand, counting down.
GAGGATTACATCGAACTTTGGTACTTGCCTTGAGGATGCTAATGAGGACACGGTGAAGACATATGCTCGTGTCTACATGTGGTACGTGATATCCAGGACTATGTTTGCTGATGGCACATGCAAGAATGCTCCATGGATGTGGCTGAAGGCGTTGACCGTCTTCGATAGCTAATGGAGTATGGGTTCGGCGACACTGGCTTACTTGTATCGACAGGTATGAAGTTGTTTCCTTTTCACTTCATTGCTACATTATCAATGCGATCTTGCTGTTAATTCAACCATGTTCTCTTTTATGTGCGGCTGGACGAAGCCTATTGTAGGCCATCTGGAGGTATTGGTGGTTGTATGCTCACACTTTCCATATGGAGCTGGGAGCGTTTGTCGGTTGGACGACCGAAGACCGTGAAGTACGAGGATTGGGACGACAAAAACGCCCCACTACGGCGCCCCACTTGGGCTTACAAGTGGGATGTGATAAATGAGACGACGGGTGATCCGTCGGTCATGTACAAGTTGTACAAGAGCGAGCTGGACGCAATCACGCCTGAGTAGGTGAATCGACATTGCATAAGTGATTATCATGCTTCTATCGTAACTCGATATCAATTTTGCATTCTATCCTATTTTGCAGGTGGAATGGGAGCCGCATGGAAAAGGAGAGAGTTTTGGTAACCCTATAGAGTTCAGGCTGAATCTGATGTGCACTAGGGATAGGGATCTCTGGCATATGCGGTCCCCACTCATGCAACTGGACGGTTGAGATTCACCTGCCACATCGGGTGTTCCGCCAGTTTGGTTTGTTCCAATCATTTCCGCCGGAGTGGGAGGACACGGACGAGGTGCTGTATGGGTAAGATATAATTAACCTTGAGCACTTAGCGGCTTCTCGGCGGTTTCAATGGTGGTAATATTCTGTTTCTAACTTGCAGGTTGGATAGGAAAAAGTAGCGGAAGATCAAGGATTGGGCCAAACATCATAGGAAGTATATATGCCGTACAGTTCACGCTTATTTTGGAGAAAGCTAGGGCTGGAAAACGAGCCCAGCTTTGTGAGCACTGCCCGATCGCATTCAACAACTATCTCACATGGTTTCCTGGAAGTACCCGTGTGGAGCTATGCAAACCGGCTTATGCTGATGAGATCATGGAAGATCCGACCGTTTTTGATGCGCTAGCCCAGCACCAGTACAACGCATTAGTCAGGAAAGGTAACTCAGTGATCCCTTCTGCTCCAATGATGAACTTTGTGGTATTTGTCCTTTTTGCTTTTCCATTCGCACTATTCTCATCTTCGCTTGCCTAACATGTTAATACCGTTTCTGTTCATAGCGTGCTCAGATCAAGAAAGCAGTTGATGAGACCGAGACTATTCTGGAAACAACCCCGGCTGGCAAAAGCGATGGGGAAGGTGCACTTCGAGCATTCATTAAGGTTCACATCTCCTTCAAACTAGCACTTAACATGTTTTGCTACGTTCGCTTGTACATGTCTCATTCACTTGTACATGTTGCAGTGCCAGGGCCAAAAGTTAAGGCGGCTATCAAACCTTTTCGGTTGTCGTGACCCGGAGTATGTATCACCAGAACGGTCTAGGTCGGCAACACCATCAGATCCCACTTCGGGCCAGGGCCATGGTGATCCTTTGGAGGATGAGGATGTGGGTGTGATCACCCAAGAGGTATGGCATGAGCATATATCTTATTGTTGATGCATTGCTAACTATATCCTCACACACGGTCTTTCCATATCTTATGTTGATGCATAGGTTGCTGATGATATGACCTTGGGGACGTACCAGGTCCGGTCTGCATACCAGTTAAATCCTAGGAAGGGAATCAAGAAATACACACCTGAAGACTTCACCCAAAGAGGCAAAAGGACGGTCGGCAGCTCGCGGATGGCGGCTTTGGATGACGATGTGGATGACGTGGAGGAACCGAAGCCGGAGCCGGCGCGGGTTACTCTTCCTAGAAAGGTGAAGAATATGGGAGTCAAGAGGGGGGGGGGGGAGGAGCCAACAAGCGCTCAAGGAACTAGTCATCGTCCTCTATTTGTAATGGTAGCTCTATGTTGGTGCTAGCGCTATGTTGAACTCTATGTTGGTGGTAATGTTGAACTTGCCGTGATGGTCACTCTATGTTGAACTTGTCGTGATGATCACTCTAGGTAATGTTGAACTTGAAGCTGTTAGTAATGTTGAACTTGTCGTGATGGTCACTCTAGGAAATGTCTTAGCTCATAGTAATGTTGAAATTACTGTTTATTCTGTGATGCAACTATCTGTGACTTAAAATGACCCAGTTTGAGCAACAGAAGGCAGGGCAACAAAAGGCAGGGCAAGTTACAGACCTGTGTGGCGCCTAGCGTGCAGGCACCACACTGGACAGTGCAGCGCCTAGCATGTGGGCGTTGCACTGTCCAGTGTGGCGCCTGCAAGCTAGGCGCCACACAGATCTGTAACTTGCCTTGCCTTTTGTTGCTCTCTGGATAGTTACAGACATGTGTGGTGCCTAGCTTGCAGGCGCCCCACTGGACAGTGCAGCGCCTAGCATTTGGGCGTTGCACTGTCCAGTGTGGCTCCTGCAAGCTAGGCGCCCCACAGGTGTGTAACTTGCCATGCCTTCTGTTGCTCTCTGGATAGTTACAGACCTGTGTGGCGTCTAGCGTGCACGCGCCACACTGGACAGTGCAGCTCCTAGCATGTGGGCGTTGCATTGTCCAGTGTGGCACCTGCAAGCTAGGCGCCACATAGGTCTGTAACTTGCCATACCTTCTGTTTCTCTCTGGATAGTTAAAGACCTGTGTGGCGCCTAGCATGCAGGCGCCCCACTGGACAGTGCAACGCCTAGCATGTGGGCGTTGCACTATCTAGTGTGGCGCCTGCAAGCTAGACGCCACACAGGTCTGTAACTTGCCATACCTTCTATTGCTCTCTGGATAGTTACAAACTTATTAAACGCCTAGCCTGCAGGCGCCACACTGTACAGTGCAACGCCCACTGGCTAGGCGTTGCACTAGGACTTAGTGATTTTTTTAGCATATGCAGACGTAGTACGATGATGTGAAGTAGGATACATAGCAAGCAAACAGTTGCGAAGACAACATATGCAGAAAGTACTTCACGACACATAGTAGTTCATAACACATAGTACTCCCTCCGTCCCAAAATTCTTGTCTTAGATTTGTCTAGATACGAATGTATCAAGTCATGTTTTAGTATTAGATACATCCATATCTAGACAAATCTAAGACAAGAATTTTGGGACGGAGGGAGTACTTTAACTTGAGGAGTAGTTCATACAACCAAATTTAGGAGGAAATACATAGTACTGCACGACACATACTAGTTCACAACCAAATCGAGGAGGAGGCATAGTAGTTCATGACACATAGTAGTTCACAATCAAATTGAAGAGCATATTTTAGAGGATAACACGATCATCGTCCACAAGCAAGTTGAAGATGAAGATGACATAGCTCTATTGCGTAGAGCAAGGCCCCTTTCCCTTCTTCTTCTTCCTCTCTTCTTCCTCTTCCTCCAACCTTTTCCTTATGAGGTGAGCCTCCTTAACCACCCTCTCCATGAATATCTTGTTGTTCCTCTCCTCTTTTTCAGCTGCGAATGCCCAAAGTTTCATGGTTCTTTCTTCAAAATCCTTTTGACGCTTCTTCTATGCCTCCTCACATTTCCTCACCAACGCTTGCTCCCTAGCCCACATATCATGTGTCGCTCTCTCTCTTTCCTTCCTCTTCTTCTCAAACTCCTCTTCCTTCTTCTTCTTTAGTGCGGCTGCATCCTCATCTCTAAGATTCTTCGCAGCCTTCTTCCACCATCCCGCCATCTCATCTTCTGCCATCCTCCTTCATTGTTGGTTTGTTGGGTTGGGAAGCCGCCATACCTACAATGAGTGAAACATAATAGTCAGTAAAGACAATAAAAAAATGGAAGAACATGTACAACATGAACATATGAAAAAGAAGAACATATGAAAAACAAGAACATATGAAACATTATAGTTAGTGAGCAACATACGGAAATGGTCCATCGAGGTATTCAAACATTCCTATATAACGACCTTGTCCCTGTCCATCACCACGGCCAAGTCCACCACCAAGGCCAAGACCATCCAAGGCCAAGACCATCACCACGGCCAACACCTCCACCACGGCCTACACCACCACCACGAGCTCTACCACCACTACAGCCTCTTGTAAGTCCTAGTTGCCGACCTCTTTGTTGCCTAGATCCTCTTTGGCTACCACTTGGTTGGCTTGGCACTTGTTGGCTATCACTTGGTTGCCTTGGCACTTGTTGGCTACCACTTGGTTAGCTTGGCACTTGTTGGCTACCACTTGGTTGGCTTCCTTCTGTAGCTCCTTGTTGGCTTGTGCTTGCATCATTTTTCTTGGACCTTTTCCTTGGTTTCATACATTTTCTTTTGTTGTGGCCATGACCTTTGCACTCCCCACAATGGGAGCTCTCACGAGGCTCTTGGAATTGGTCGTTACCCGCTTCGCGGCGGCCACCATGGCCCCATCCGTCCATGTCGCCTCCAAGACGCTTTGTCTTACGTCTACCCCGTTTAACAACCTTCAACTCCGGATCTGGCCATAGTTGAATACCATGGTACTCCGACCATTGTGATTGGTCAAAATATGGGTGAAAGCGGGGCGCCCATGTTTTCTTGACCGTCATGATTGAGAACTCCGACTCCCTCACGGTGCATGGTGATTGATGTCCACATTCCTAACGCTGCCGGCGGTATACAAGTGTGAGCATGGGAGATGAAGCAACAATGGCCTCCCGCAAGAGCAATCACATTGTGTTAACGACACCTTGAAAGCTCGACCTCCATGTTGGCGGCCATCGTTTGTGGTTCCTCCTGGCTCTTTCACTTCTTACTTCCACTCTTCGTTGTCATATAATATAGCTTCTTCTGAGTCCGCCTTCTGTGATTGAAATTGTAACCATTCATCAACCTTGGGTGGGAACTTGTACTTGTACTTGCGCGGGTTCTCACCACTATCTGTGCATCTGTTTCCATCGAGTACTTTAGAAAGTACACATTCATCTTGTAAAATGTGTATTGAACTATTGCCGTCACGGGTAATCCACGTGCACCTTTGAGCACCCTATTGAAGCATTCGGCCATATTGCTTGTCATTTGACAGTATCTCCGGCCATCTTCATCAAAAGCACGTGCCCACTTGTTCCGGTATTGAATGTGCCTATTGAGAAAGTCCAGACCCCCGGGATCTAGTTTTTTGTGTGTGAGCAATTTGTGGTACAAAGTGGCGAACCGCTTGTTGGAGAAAGCGAGACAACAATCTTGAAGATCATCGGCCAACGCCCTTAAGGACACATGCCCTATAGAAGTTCGAACAAAAGTGCCTCATGCACCATCGATGGTGCAATGGAGCATGCCTGGGAATGTCAATCGCCACCGTGTTAAGAATTCCTGGATGCTGATCCGATATGACACAAATTTCCCTTTCAGCGGGTAACACCTTTGTCCTCACAAGACGCAAAAACTACTCCCAGTTGTCATTGTTCTCCACCTCAACCAAAGCAAATGCCAATGGCAACACCCGGTTATTGGCATCACTTGCTATTGCAACCAACAAGGTGCCCTTGTATTGTCCGGTCAAGAACGTGCCATCAATGGCGATGACCAGCCTACAGTGTTCGAAAGCCCTCACGCATTGCTCGAACGCCCAAAATGCACGGCCAAATACTCGGACTTTCCTTCCTTCATGAACCGTTGTTTGGTGCCCATGAGGCTCGACCACATGAACCATGCCCGGGTTTGTCGCGGCCATGGCTAACAACAACCTAGGGATTCGGTTGTATGCTTCCTCCCAAGTACCATACAACATCTTAAATGTGGCTTGCTTCGCCTTCCATGCCTTGCCGTACTTCACCTTGTAATGAAATATGGCTTTCACAAGGTCAATGACATGTTGGACGCTCATTGTTGGAAGTGTGGATATGGAGTTGGAGAGCCTGTAAGCGATGAACTCGGACGTGAGTTGTCTGTGGTCTTGTGACACAATCTTGCCATCCACCCTTTTGCCTCGGCACATGTGAGTTGGCACACAACTCACTACATGCGAAGTGGGACCTCCTTTCCATGGTCTTGCACGCACAATCCATGGACATATTTCATCTTCACATGCACATGCAACCGTGTAGCGCACATTGATGTCCGAGTGCACCACCTTGTGTGGACGATAATGCGTAACCGAGTAGTTATCGAGCCACATCTTCAATTCCAAGAAGGTTTCAAACTTAGACCCTTTTGCAATCCAGTTCTTTTCATCTCCCAAATCACGGTGAGAGCTTGGCCTAACCCCAACAGAAATACATTGGCCACCATCTACCACGGCTTCATCCGTGAGACTAACATCCTTGAACAATGTAGTCCGATGATCCCGACCGAATACCTTCTCGAAAGCTTCGGCCTCCTTCACCGTGAACCCCTCCGCGTCAACTTGTTCGTCGGGACCATCGTGATCCGAGTCCGATGCATATGGACGGGAAAAAGGGATGGAATGGGCCATTGTCTCTTGCAAATGATATTTGTCGAGATCACCCACATTGTTGTCATGGAGATCAACTTCATTGTCATCGTTCGCATATTCATCATTCTCCTCTTGCAAAGCTTCATCTTGGTTGCTTGTAAATGGGCTCAATGTTGGCCTCACTTCTTGGGTCAAAAGAGGTTTAACAATTTCATCTCGCTTCAAGGGTGGGGGGCTACTAGCAATCAAAGGGTAGGGGTTCCGGTTCAAGTCCAAATGCAACCTTGAATCAACCTTCTTCATTGCAAATAACTCAAGAGCCTTGTCTAGTGATTCGGCCACCGTTTCCTTGTATGCAACCCAATGTTGCTCCGAGTTGACACGCATTGTCTTCCAATGGATGTGCATTCCAAAACTTACATTATGCCTTCCCTCCAACTCAACAATATCACTAGGGTCCATCCAATTCAAATCTTTCCTCACTTGTTGCAATAGCTCCGCATAGTTAGGACTACTATCAAACACCATGTCAAGCTCATCCGGGTCCAGTTCAATATTGCCTTTCAAGAAGGCGTCTTTGTCCCCATGATGAAAAAACACACATGTTCTTCCCATCCCTATAAGCATTCAAACAACACAATGTAACATTGCTTCCATGAGTACTAATCCAAGGATTAACAAGGAATACAAACCCTATAATATATATCAAACAACAACCCTAACCCTAACCCTAACCATAACCCTAGCCCTAAACCTAACCCTAGCATCAACATAAGAACACCCATAAGAATAACCCTAACATACTAACAAAGCCTAATCATAGGAAATTGGCAAACAAACATCTCACATCTCCATGCAAATCTCTAGATCCAAACAAAACTAGCATTTCCCCAAACTAGCAACAAATGAGCAAAATGATAACATTACTTGGATCAAAACAAGGAGATCGGACAAGATTACCTTGAGGGAGGGTTTGACTTCGAAATCCACGGACAAATTCGCCAAATTTGCAAGATTTGAGAAAGGATTTGAGAGGGGGAGAGAGTGAGGGAGGGGGCAAAGCTCGGGTGTGTGGGGTGGGGGAGTGGGGGAGGGGGGAGGGGGCCAGCCGAGTGGCTGGATAAGTCATAGTGCAGCGCCCGAGCGCCAGGAGCTGCACTTTAAATGTGTGGCGCCTAGCTCTGAGGCGCTGCACTACTGGGCGCGGGCCCAGGGGCTGCCACGGTGGACAGGTGTGCAACGCCCTAGAGTTAGGCGTTGCATAGTAGGGTGTGGCCCTTGTGTGGCGGGCGCTATACAAAAAGGTCAGGGACGTGAAATAGTTTCACGGGCAGTTCACTCTGTGAATTGATTTCGTGCCGATGTCAAAATTGTCAAATTTGCCGAAAATGACTAGCGAATCAGTGAAAACCCGGTCTTCCCAAAACCATGGGATCCCCGATTGAAGAGTGAAATAAAAGAGAATGCTTACAAGGCGCAAGTCCTTTGTTGGCCTAGTTTTTATGCTTGATTGCCTCGAAGGAGCAGGGTACGGGTTCGACGTTCGGCGACTGCATCAGATTGTTTACAATACGATGAGTTTTTTTTCCAAAATTGATGAATTGTTTGAATTCGATGAACTTATTTCAAAATCGACAATATCTTTTAAGAAAAACCATGAACTTTCTTCAATTTCAATGAATTTTTTAAGAAAATCAATAAACTTTGTTTACAATCTGATGAGCTTTTTCCAAAATCGATGACATTTTTTACAATACAATGAACTTTTTTTTTTTCCAAAATTGATGAATTTTTGGAATTCGATGTGCTTGTAATCAAATTCGACGACCTTTTCTGAAATTTGATGAACATTTCTATAAATTAGATGAACTTTTAAAAGATTGAAGATCTTTGTTCTTGAAATCGATGAAGTTTTTCATTTCGATGAACTTTTTTTCAAATTTGATGCACTTTTTAAAAATTCAGTGAACTTTTCTCAAAATTGATGAACATTTTTCCAGTTTAATGAACTTTTTTAAGTTTTTGTGAACTTTTTTTCCAAATTTGATGATTTTTTTAAAAAGGATGAAGGTTTCCAAATCTATGAACTTTTTTGAAATCTTGCTTTTTTTAATTTTTTTGTTTTGATTTTTCATCTTTTTTCTAAAGTGAACGGCTTTTTAGACGGTTTTTTCCTGGTTTTTTTTGACGTTTTGATTACTCTTCGAATGCCCGATTCTAGGTAAATTGTGTGTGCGTGCTCCATCCCGGTTCTTGCAACCCCAGTAGGAACCTGCCGAGGCATCTGACAGGATTTTGTACTGTCAGTTAGCGCGCCAGGCACGACCGGCGATGGTTGGAGGTCTAACCCAGGGCGCGGATCCAGAAGACGCAAATTCATGTTGGGCCAGAATTTCACATTCAGCTCTTTCGAGCCGGTCGTCGACGGTTCATGACGACTTCTCGACGTTTCTCCACCACCTGACGTGGACTACATGCGGTTCGGAACGATCGAGTTCGTTTTTAAATATTGTAATGACATTACTTATTATCTAGAATATGTTTTATGTAGTTCTCATGGAATCCACTTAATTGTCGCGCTATCATTCTATCCAGTTTAGGTAGTGACAATGTCATTTTGCATGCAATTCACGTGATCACCACAACACTAACATCCAGTTCGTGCAATGACCACCCCATTTTTACATGCAATTCAGGTGGTCACCACGACACTGAGATCTGATTTCAGGTTGTGTCATGTCACTGGCATCCAATTTGAGGCGATGACCACGCCATTGGCATCTAACTCAAGTGGTCACCATGACAATGTCATCCAATGTCTTTGGCTCGACTCCAGGACGTCAATTTCTTGGTGCTAATGATTTGTTTTTCTGTCGCTGTCAAGTGGCCCCACGCAAGGGAGATGCTAACGTATAGTCACATCAACATCGGTGCCGCTCTTCTTCCACACTAAGCCATCTCCACTCCCCATTCCAAACCACAAATCCCTACTCTTGCCGCCAACTCCCGTGTGGGACTGACACCCCCTTCATGCCTCTCATCTCCGTAGAAGATCGCCAACGCCTACAGCCGCTGCCGCTGCCGTCAACCACCTCGACGACCTCAAGAAACCCTAGGCAGGCTTATTCATTGAGACAAAATGCTAGTAAATTCTTCTTCAATATCTTCGATTCCGGTTTAAATCAAGTGTGAAGGCTATCTCTGTACTAAATCTATGGTTTGGATTCGCAGTGCCCAAATTTTGGATACCAGGGGTATGTGCGACAATGGCCACATAATGTATGCCAAAACCTTTGTCATAATACTTACAGTTGGCTTTGAAGACATGGCGATAGGTTTTTTTTACATTGGTTGTTCTATCATTCATGGCGTGCCTGAATTGATGTTGGTTACTTTATGAAATTGTACTAGTGGTCTATGAGTTAGGGCTTTGTTGAGGTCATGACCATGGCCGGCCTGCATGTAACTAACTAACAGTCAAAATTATCTGTAAACATACATGCTGCTAGTTTACATGATTGCCTCATAATTACGAAGGAGCAACGATCAAAATTTAGATCATTTACATTGCTTTCAGAAAAATACTAACAATAGCGATCCATGTATAAATTAGGACAGATGCTAAAAATGGAACTTTATAGTTTTGGGAAATTTATGCCACATAGTGCACATTTTTGTTAATGCTTGAATAGGCATATTGATCTCTTGCACATTCATCTAGTTGTTTTGTGCAACTATGTAGAAAGAACAAGCCATTGTTAAATTTGTGAACATGCCGACATAAGACACTGTGAATTAATGGGCTCGGCATCCAGAGGATCAGGCGGCAGACACTGACAGCTACCAACCACATTTCCCCTCCTCGTTTCTCCTTTTGTAGCTCTGAAGAACACTCCCCCCAAAGTTAGGTAAATCTGATGTATTAAGCTACTACTTCGCATAGCTATATCGAGAGATATTACTAGCATCTTATCAAGTGGAGGTTCCATCAGTGAGAACTGCACATCCATGGGTAGGGAAAAGTTGCAAATGACTATCAGGTAGTTGCATATCAGCTGCTAGATAGTTGCACCAAATAGGGACTAAATTGCACAAACAAAAGTTCATCGAAACAAATCCATGCGGGATTTAATTTCAAAGAGCACGTTGCGAGGATTCATATGGTGAATATTGATTTTAATTCGGGCGTGCGGATTGAAAATTATGCCTTTTTCAACTTTTTAAAAATCACGAATTAAATGCGCAAGAGAACAAAACAAAACGCATGCATTGAAGGAGATGGTTGTGCAGACATTTAGAACATGGGAAACACTTCTAGCAATACGTCTGTTAGGAGGAAAACATCGGACCAATTGCTCGTCGTTTATTCCAACACCATCCCACGGTCGAGATCACACTGGAAAAAAAGTTGAAACCATCCGATTACCATGCACTAACCCTCCCATAATTTTCACTGAAAAAATCCCCACCTTTCTCATTCCTCTCTCCTCGGTCCTCACCTCGCCGACGAGCTCTCCATCCGCCTGCCGCCCTTCTTCTCTTCTCCAGCGTGACCTGATCTTGTTCACCATCGAACTTAACCTCCCAGCACTGCTTCTGACGCCTGCACCACCGGCCAGCCACCAGTTTCCTCCTTTTCCTGATCTAGGACGATCAGGTAAGTATATGTCTGTGGGCGATCTACTACTTTCGCGTACAATTCAAAGGCTGTTCTAGCCGTCCGGAGTAAATTATTTCCTTGAGATCTATAGCATATGTAGGATGTTAGATTGGTAGCAAAGATCATATCTTCTGGCAATCTATAAAATTAGTGATTCATGTCATATACGTTGGCATGGCATATACTCCCTTGCTTCATTGGACTGTTATATGTGCTTCATATGTACAGATACATTACCCTCACATCTATGCTTCTTGAATTATCTACTGAAAGGATTCAATTCGTTTGCCATTTTATAGTAAATTTTTATGCTTCGGAGTGCATCTCATATATGTCATGACAGCGCCAAATTATTTCTTCTTGTTGACCATGCTTCCTACTTTTATTTATTTATATTGCATATATTTGTGTGGTATGAATTATTACTTCAACCGCTACTAATGTGGCTTTCAATCACTGTCAACTTAATTTGCTTACTTTAGAAGAAAATTTTAAGCATGTTTTGTTTATTTTATTATTTGTTTGAAGAAGCATCGAATGGAAACTTATGAAGCATCACAAAATTATGTACGAAGCAAGTAATGAATTGCACATGCATACAGAACAGGCATGCACAAATTTTTGGACCATAATCTTTCCTATATGTTGGATAATACATTGTTTGTATGAATCAATATATGTTGCACCACAAATTTCACGTGGAGCAATGAAATTGCTAGTAAATGAAAAACTGAAGCACATCTCAAATAAAAAACTCAAGCATATGCGTGATTCTAGGGTGCAGTTACCAACAGGAAGCAAGAAGCGCTGTGCATTTATATGGATGCAAAATAGAAGAGACCCACCTTCTGAGCACTAACTAACTTGCTAGATTCCATCAAATCCAACGATCGCACGATGGTCCATCCAATGGTGGCATGATACGTCTCCGTCGTATCTACTTTTGCAAACACTTTTGCCCTTGTTTTGGACTCTAACTTGTATGATTTGAATGAAACTAACCCGGACTGACGCTGTTTTCAGCAGAATTGCCATGGTGTTGTTTTATGTGCAGAAAATAAAAGTTCTCGGAATGACCTGAAACTCCACGGAACACCTTAGAAAAAACAATAAAAAATCCTCACCAAAGATGAAGACCAGGGGGCCCACACCCTGTCCACGAGGGTGGGTGTGCCCCCCTGGGCGCCCCCCTACCTCGTGGGCCCCCTGGTGGCCCTCCGAAGCCAACTCCAACTCCATATATTGGCTTCCGACGAGAAAAAAATCAGAGAGAAGAAATCATCGCGTTTTACGATACGGAGCCGCCGCCAAGCCCTAATCTCTCTCGGGAGGGCTGATCTGGAGTCCGTTCGGGGCTCCGGAGAGGGGGATTCGTCGCCGTCGTCATCATCAACCATCCTCCATCACCAATTTCATGATGCTCACCGCCGTGCGTGAGTAATTGCATCGTAGGCTTGCTGGACAGTGATGGGTTGGATGAGATTTATCATGTAATCGAGTTAGTTTTGTCAGGATTTGATCCCTAGTATCCATTATGTTCTGAGATTGATGTTGCTATGACTTTGCTATGCTTAATGCTTGACATTAGGGCCCGAGTGCCATGATTTCAGATATGAACCTATTATGTTTTCATGAATATATGTGTGTTCTTGATCCTATCTTGCAAGTCTATAGTCACCTACTATGTGTTATGATCCGGCAACCTCGAAGTGACAATAATCGGGACCACTCCCGGTGATGACCATAGTTTGAGGAGTTCATGTATTCACTATGTGCTAATGCTTTGTTCCGGTTCTGTTTTAAAAGGAGGCCTTAATATCCCTTAGTTTCCAATAGGACCCCGCTGCCACGGGAGGGTAGGACAAAAGATGTCATGCAAGTTCTTTTCCATAAGCACGTATGACTATATACGGAATACATGCCTACATTACATTGATGAACAGGAGCTAGTTCTGTGTCACCCTATGTTATGACTGTTACATGACGAACCGCATCCGGCATAATTATCCATCACTAGTCCGGTGCCTACGAGTTTTCCATATACTGGTTCTTGCTTATTTACTTCTCCGTTGCTACTATTACAATCACTACAAAATACCAAAAACATTACTTTTTCTGTCTTTACTTTTGTTACCGTTACCACCGCTATCATATTACTTTGCTACTAAACACCTTGCTGCAGATACTAAGTTTCCAGGTGTGGTTGATTGACAACTCAGCTGCTAATACTTGAGAATATTCTTTGGCTCCCCTTGTGTCGAATTAATAAATTTGGGTTGAATACTCTACCCTCGAAAACTGTTGCGATCCCCTATACTTGTGGGTTATCAAGACCTTTTTCTGGCACCGTTGCCGGGGAGCATAGCTCTGTTCTTTGGGTCACTTGGGATTTATATCTGCTGGACACTATGAAGAACTTGAAAGATGATCGAACTACTATTTTGCCCTCAACTATGAGGGGAGGTAAGGAACTGCCATCTAGCCTTGCACTAGATTCTCCTTCTGTTATAAGTAAGTTTGCGACACCTAAACCTGCTACTGCTATGAATTCTGATATGTCGCATGTTCTTGATGATTCCACTTCTGCTATGCATGATACTTATGATGAAACTACTTCTATGCTTGATACTACTGTGCCCCTTGGTGAATTTCTTGATGAGCAAATTGATAGGTCTAGAGAAAGAGAAATTATTGAACCTGAATACGATGATGTTAGTGATGATGAAAATATGCCTACTATTCCTGAGGGTTATCTTTTTGATGCGGAATCTTCTGCAGCTATTCTTGCTTGCCAGGATATATATGAACTTAAGAGGTTGCTAGTTAAATGGAGTAAAGAATCTTTTAGAGATAGAATGAGACCCGACCCTGCTTTTGCTACTTCACCTATTTGTGTTCCCGATAAGGATTATTATGATTTTTCTGTTGATCCAGATATAATTACTCTGGTTGAATCTGATCCTTTTTATGGCCATGAATCTGAAACTGTTGTGGCACACTTACTAAGTTAAATGATATAGCTGCCCTGTTTACTAATAATGAGAGATCGCGCTACCTTTATTCACTCAAAATATTTCCGTTCTCATTAAAGTGTGATGCTAAGATATGGTTTAATTCTCTTGATCCTGGTTGTGTGCAAAGTCCCCAGGATATGATTTATTACTTCTCTGCTAAATATTTCCCTGCTCATAAGAAACAAGCTGCCTTGAGGGAAATATACAATTTTGTGCAAATTGAAGAAGAGAGTCTCCCACAAGCTTGGGGGAGGCTTCTCAAGTTACTTAATGCTTTGCCCGATATTCCTCTTAGGAAACCTGAAATACTTGATATCTTTTATAATGGACTAACTGATGCTTCTAGAGATTACCTGGATAGTTGTCCTGGTTCTCTTTTCAGGGAAAGAACACCAGATGAAGCTGAAATTCTATTGAATAATATGTTGACAAATGAAAATAATTGGGCACCTCCCGAGCCAACTCCTAAGCCACCTCCAGAGCCAATTACTGAGCCTATTCCTAAACCAACTCCGAAGAAGAGAGGTGTTCTATTTCTCAGTCCCGAAGATATGCAAGAGGCAAAGAAATCTATGAAAGAAAAAGGTATTAAAGTTGAAGATGTTAAGAATTTACCTCCTATTGAAGAAATACATTGTTTTAACTTACCGCCTGTTGAAGAAGTATATGATCTCAATTACTTATTTACTGAAGAACCTCCTGATATCCCGACAGAGGTAGTAAAGGTAAATTCTCTCTATAGATATGATAAAGATGAAGTCCCTCCTACTAAAATTGCTAGTCAGTGCTTGGATGAGTTTGATGACTTTATGTCTAAGCAAGATGATTTTAATGCTTATTTTGGTAGACAATTAAAATAGAATACCTTTATGATCAAACGCTTGGGTGATTATATGGCTGATATTAGAGGTGAACTTAAACTTGTTAGCAAACATGCTTCTATGGTTACCACTCAAGTAGAGCAAGTACTTAAAGCTCAGAAAGAAGTGCTTGATGAAATGAATAGTAAGTAAAATGATCATGCTATTAGAGTGGCTACTAGAACTGGTAGAATGACTCAGGAACCTTTGTATCCTGAAGGCCACCCTAAGAGAATCGAGCAAGATTCTCAGAGAAACAATATTGATGTACCTAGTTCTTCTAAGAGGAAGAAAAAGAAAAATGATAGGACTTTGCAAACTTCTAGTGAACCTATTGCTGAACCACCTGAGAATCAGAATGATATCTCTATTTCTGATGCTAAAACACAATCACGTGATGAACATGAACCTAGTGATAATGTTAATGATAATGTTCATGTTGATGCTCAACCTAGTAATGATAATGATGTAGAAGTTGAACCTGCTGTTGATCTTGATAACCCACAATCAAGGAATCAACGTTATGATAAAAGAGACTTTGTTGCTAGGAAACATGGTAAAGAAAGGGAACCATGGGTTTAGAAACCCATGCCTTTCCCTCTGAAACCATCCAAGAAAAAGGATGATGAGGATTTTGAGCGCTTTGCTGGAATGATTAGACCCGTCTTTTTGCGTATGCGATTAACTGATGTGCTCAAAACAAATCCTTATGCTAAGTATATGAAGGATATCATTACTAATAAAAGAAAGATACCTGAAGCTGAAATTTCCACCATGCTTGCTAATTATACTTTTAAGGGTGGAATACCAGAGAAACTTGGAGATCCAGGTGTACCTACTATACCATGCTCCATTAAGAGAAATTATGTCAAAACTGCTTTATGTGATCTTGGAGCCGGAGTCAGTGTTATGCCTCTCTCTTTATATCGTAGACTTGACTTGAATAAGTTGACACCTACTGAAATATCTTTGCAAATGGCTGATAAATGAACTGCTATACCTGTCGGTATTTGTGAGGATGTGCCTGTTGTAGTTGCGAATGTTACTATTTTAACGGACTTTGTTATTCTTGATATTCCCGAGGATGATAGTATGTCTATTATTCTTGGAAGACCTTTCCTTAATACTGCAGGGGCTGTTATTGATTGCAACAAAGGCAATACCACTTTTCATGTTAATGGCAATGAGCACACGGTACACTTTCCGAGGAAACAACCTCAAGTTTACAGTATCAACTCTATTGGAAAAATTCCATCGATTATATTTGGAGGTTTTGAATTTCCACTCCCTACTGTCAAGAAAAAGTATGATATTCTTATTGTTGGGGATTTTCATATCCCCGTTGAGGTAACTTAGTGTTATTCGAAATTTCTCCGGTTCCGTGATTATTCGGAATGAGTTTGTTAACAAGACTTGATCAACCTTGTTAGTGGGTTCATTTTGATGATCACGAGATGGATTGAACTAGAAGCACAACCTTCTGTACCCTCTTTGCATTTTCTGTTATTTAGTAGAAATAAAGTAAAATAGTATTTTTCTGTCTGTCTCCTGACTTATCCGTGCAATATAAAAATACCCCGAAAATAAAAGTCCTCAGAATGCCATGCCAATTTAATATGATTTTTTTGGGAATATTTGAGGATTTACTGTGCAAAAAGTTACCACGGGGGGAGCTGCCACCTGGTCACGAGGGTGGAGGGCGCGCCCTACCCCCCTGGGCGCGCCCCTGCCTCGTTGGCCCACGGTGGCCCTCCTCCACTTATTCCTGCACCTATCTTCTTCCTCTGCCTCACACAAACACGAAAAATCAACTCAAGCACGAGTTCCAGCCCCCGTTGCTGTGATTTTTGATCTCCTTGCTCAAAGCACCTCTCGCAAAACTGCTTGGGAAGATTGTTCCTTTGTATGTGACTCCTCCATTGGTCCAATTAGTTTTTGTTCTAGTGCTTTATTCATTGCAAATTTGTGCTGCATAGGTGACCATGTTCTTGAGCTTGCATGTCAAATTTATATGGTTCCAAGTAGTTCTAATGCTTGATATAGGCTCTAGGCACTTGTGGGAGTTGTTGCTATCAATTTTATTGAAGTTGGTTCACTTTTATTTGAAGTTACTAAAAATTTCAGAAATTTTTCAGAGGAAACAATATGTTTAGGAGGATGTTCCAAGATGGTTCTTCAAGGAAGCAAGGTCCCAGACTTGCAATACGTGATGCTGACGAGGAACCACCAAGAGACGCTCCTATGAGGCCTTGTGAATGGCCTTCGGAAAATTTTATGAATCAAGTGAGAATCAAAGAAGAATTTAGTGCATATTTGAGTAACGCCGGTCTTGAGGATTTTGAAGCTGACAAATGCCCCCAGTATCATGATCTCACAAGGTCATTTGTGAGGAGGTTTGAGTTTTCATCTTCGCGTAATTCTCCTTCAGTCATGTTTGACCTTTATGACAAATCTTATACCATGGACTTAGAGGATTTCACTTCTTCTTGCAAACTTCCATCTTGGGGTAATGTCAGGGATCCCCCTAAATCTGAATATAGAGACTTTCTTACTAAAATAACTGTGGGGGAATCTAGAGATATAACACAAGCCACTATAGGGAGCATTCACTTTCCTGCTATACATTATTTTGCTCTCTTCATAGGTAGATGCATAAATGCTAAGGATGAAGCATGTCACATGTGTGTCCCTGATCTCAGCATTCTCAGGAGTGCTATGTTAGGAGACCAATCTTATCATATGGGAGCCATTGTAGCTCGCAGGTTGCATCAGAATAGACATAACGGAGATTTCTTTGTAGGAATTTATGCACCCCGCTTAGCTAATTTGCTTGAGATAGACATTCGTGAGGGTGATATGGAGTTACCCCCTTCTTATTTAGATTTTGATTCTATGGTTTCCCACCAGTTTGTTGAGAGGACTGAACCACCTCTCAAGTATCGACTAATCTTTAACAAACGTCGTGTAGTCCATATTGCTCTTCCTGCTCCTGCCTTCTTTGATTCACAGACAAAAGGAAGATATATTATTACCAGAGAGGAGAGCGTAGGCTGCTCGACTCCACGCTACAGCTCAGGCGGCGATAGCCGCTGCATCGCAGTATGACCCCAGCTTCACCTACGGGTATCCGCCAGGCTATCCCTGGCAATAGACCAACTTAGGCCAAAAGCCTAAGCTTGGGGGAGTACGTATTTCCCACCGACATTACATTCATGTTCACACACTCATTGCTAGTTGTCGGTGCTTATACTCTTTCACTGTAATAACCATGCTAGTTTATTTTCTTTTTCCTGCTTTCTTCTTGTGTGTTTGGTAAACCTTAAGAAAAAACAAAAAATTAGTAGTAGTTTATTTCTTTGCTTGTAGTAGAATTAAAAAAGAAAACCCAAAAATATTTCACGTTCTTCTTTTGCTTGTTGGGAGCTTTCCCATGTAAATAGTTTTTATTTCTTTTCCTTTCTTTGGGGGTCGAGAAGACTATATTGAAAATGCTTAGTGGCTCTTATATGCATGATTGTTTATTTAACATAGAGCCTATATTACTTGTCTTATCTCTTGAGTTGAATGCTTGCAGATTCCAGCTTAGTCCAATGCACGTGCACTCTTATTATTATACACATCGTTCGGTCGTGCAAGTGAAAGGCAATAATGATGATATATGATGGACTTATTGAGATGAGAAAAGCTGGTATGAACTCGACCTCTCTTGTTTTTGTAAATATGATGATTCATCGTTCCTGAGTCAGCTATTATGAAGTAAACATATTTGTAATGACATTTAGAGATTATAGTTGCTTGTGCTATGCTTGATTAGCTATGAGTTATAATAGTTTACCTTGCGTGCCAACATGCTATTAGAATGATTATGATGTGGTATGATGGGATGGTATCCTCCTTTGAATACATTAAGTGACTCGACTTGGCACATGTTCACGCATGTAGTTGAATCAAATCAACATAGCCTTCATGATATTTATGTTCATGGTGGATTATATCCTACTCATGCTTGTACTCGGTGTAAATTAATTTTAATGCATGTTTATGACTGTTGTCGCTCTGTAAGTTGGTCGCTTCCCAGTCTTTTGCTAGCCTTCACCTGTACTAAGCGGGAATACTGCTTGTGCATCCAAACTCCTCAAACCACAAAGTTGTTCCATATGAGTCCACTATACCTACCTATATGCGGTATTTACCTGTCGTTCCAAGTAAATTTGTATGTGCCAAACTCTAAACCTTCAAATAAACATTCTGTTTTGCATGCTTGATTAGCTCATATGTCAACTAGAGCTGCCCTTATCTTCCATTTTAGGCGGGTTATTCTCAAGAGGAGTGGACTCCGCTCCTCATTCATGAGAAAATGGCTGGTAGCCGGGATGCCCAGTCCCATGCTTTATGCAAACTAAATCAAAATAACTACAAACAAAACTCCCCCTGGGACCCATTGAATGTTGGAGGAACTCGTTGTTTCGAGAAAGTCATGGATTGATGCTTGTGAAGGAGGGGGAGCATAAACTTTACCATTCTGTTTGAGAACCGCCTATAATCTATTTAGCATGCAAGATATCATCGTCTCTTAGTTGTTATGTTGACAATGAAAGTATGCCGCTCAAAATATAATTTATCTCTATTTCAAAACCGAGATCTGGCACCTCTACAAATCCCTGTTTCCCTGTGCGAAGGGCATATCTATTTACTTTTATGTTGAGTCATCACCCTTCTTATTAAAAAGCACCCGCTGGAGAGCACACTGTCATTTGCATTCATTATAATTGGTTTATATTGGGTATGACTTGACTGGATCTCTTTTACCATGAATTACAATGTTTAGTCAGTCCTTGATCTTTAAAGGTGCTCTGCATTTATGTTTTGCAGTCTCAGAAAGGGCTAGCGAGATACCATTTTGTTATATCATGTTATGATTGTTTTGAGAAAGTGTTGTCATCCCAGTTTTATTATTATAGCTCGCTAGCTGATTATGCTATTGATATGAGTAATTGTGAGACCTATGTGTTATTGTGAGTATGGTTAGTTCATAATAATTGTTGAAACTTGAATGCTGGCTTTTCATGTTTACAACAACAAGAGCAAATAGAGTTTGTAAAAGTTTTTCTTTTTCTCTTTCAGTTTGTCAACTGAATTGCTTCAGGACAAGCAAGGGTTTAAGTTTGGGGGAGTTGATACGTCTCCGTCGTATCTACTTTTGCAAACACTTTTGCCCTTGTTTTGGACTCTAACTTGTACGATTTGAATGGAACTAACCCAGACTGACGCTGTTTTCAGTAGAATTGCCATGGTGTTGTTTTATGTGCAGAAAATAGAAGTTCTCGGAATGACCTGAAACTCCACGGAACACCTTAGAAAAAACAATAAAAAATCCTCGCCAAAGATGAAGACCAGGGGGCCCACACCCTGTCCACGAGGGTGGGGGGCGTGCCCCCCCTGGGCGTGCCCCCCTACCTCGTGGGCCCCGTGGTGGCCCTCCGACGCCAACTCCAACTCCATATATTGGCTTTCGGGGAGAAAAAATCAGAGAGAAGAAATCATCGCGTTTTACGATACGGAGCCGCCGCCAAGCCCTAATCTCTCTCGGGAGGGCTGATCTGGAGTTCGTTTGGGGCTCCGGAGAGGGGGATTCGTCGCCGTCGTCATCATCAACCATCCTCCATCACCAATTTCATGATGCTCACCACCGTGCGTGAGTAATTGCATCGTAGGCTTGCTGGACGGTGATGGGTTGGATGAGATTTATCATGTAATTGAGTTAGTTTTGTTAGGGTTTGATCCCTAGTATCCATTATGTTCTGAGATTGAAGTTGCTATGACTTTGCTATACTTAATGCTTGACATTAGGGCCCGAGTGCCATGATCTCAGATCTGAACCTATTATGTTTTCATGAATATATGTGTGTTCTTGATCCTATCTTGCAAGTCTATAGTCACCTACTATGTGTTATGGTCCGACAACCCCGAAGTGACAATAATCGGGACCACTCCCGATGATGACCATAGTTTGAGGAGTTAATGTATTCACTATGTGCTAATGCTTTGTTCCCATTCTCTATTAAAAGGAGGCCTTAATATCCCTTAGTTTCCAATAGGACCCCGCTGCCACGGGAGGGTAGGACAAAAGATGTCATGCAAGTTCTTTTCCATAAGCACGTATGACTATATACGGAATACATGCCTACATTACATTGATGAACTGGAGCTAGTTCTGTGTCATCCTATGTTATGATTGTTACATGACGAACCGCATCCGGCATAATTATCCATCGCTAATCCGGTGCCTACGAGTTTTCCATATACTGGTTCTTGCTTATTTACTTTTCCGTTGCTACTGTTACAATCACTACAAAATACCAAAAACATTACTTTTGCTGTCTTTACTTTTGTTACCGTTACCTCCGCTATCATATTACTTTGCTACTAAACACCTTGCTGCAGATACTAAGTTTCCAGGTGTGGTTGAATTGACAACTCAGCTGCTAAAACTTGAGAATATTCTTTGGCTCCCCTTGTGTCGAATCAACAAATTTGGGTTGAATACTCTACCCTCGAAAACTGTTACGATCCCCTATACTTGTGGGTTATCATGGCACACTGGTCTAGTGAGGCGCTAGGGATCAGTTGTCTGATCCCTAGTGGTGCCCAAAGAGAAATTTGATTTATGAAGGTACATCCAACGTCTTGAACACAAAGAAAAGATCAAAGTCGAAATGTGTTTTAAGTTTTGTGCAACAAAATGCCCATATGGCTTAGAGAAAGGTGTGACAGCGGGTACCCTACACTATCATGAACAGTAAATTTAAAAAATCTGAAACTTTTGGATCAAATGTGATCAAACTTTTGATGCTCTTGCAAATTCCCAGCGACAAATAACACTTGAGGAGGCCTCACAAAAAAAGTGCAATTACTGCTCAAAAGTGCACATAAACTTTGAACACTTTGCAACAACATCAAATGTTTGATGTTCTAAAGTTTGAGATTTTTGGATTTTTTCAATAGTTTTTTAATTTACTATTCACAGAGGGTGTAGGGGCACCCGGATGTTGAAGTCCTGTTTCTATGGCTTATGCCTAACAATAGAATCTTCCAGATATTACACGTACTAGAATCTAGTGTAGTAAACACTAAAGAGAACATTCAATGGTCAGCAGCACTCAAATTAGCCACCTCTCTGCCATCATATCGACTTCATCCAACCGTTGTAAAATCAAAGTTAATTGTGCACTACATAGTGTGGTACAAAGATTTGATATAGCGAATAAGGGATATACAACGATGTCCTCACGACTGACACAGTAGGTAGAAGCAGAGACAGATGGTACAATTTTTCTAGGTATTATTTGATTTTTCATGGTGGTCTTCGTGGTACTTTCCATGCAGTCCTTGTCGGCTTTGAGACCTTTTTACCTTTTTTGGTTTCCTTTTTCTTATAGTTTTTAATTTTTCTATTCCTTCTTCTTATTATTCTGATTTTCATCTACCTGCCCTTTTACTCTTCTTTTTCCATTTTCTCTTTTATTTTTTTATTTTCTTTCTATGTTTATTTTTTGTTTTCCCTTTTCCATTGTTGTTTATTTTTTCTATAAAAATATAAAATTTTATTTCATATATCTGAACATTTTTTCAAAATGTGTGGGGACTTTCCGAAACTACATAGGTATTTTTTCTAAGAGTAATGAAAGCCTTTTAAAACTAAGCGAAGATTAAAATTAGATGAACATTTTTTTTAATTACACAAAGTTTTTAAATGCATGAAAACTTTTTAAATTACCCAAATATTTTTATAAGTACTTGAAACATTTTAAAACCATACAAATAATTCTAAAATATGCGGACCTTTTCTTAGTTTCATGATTTTTTTAAATGCTTGAATAAATTTTAAATTAATGTTTTTAAAATACCCATACATTTATAGAAGAATGTCAACATTTTTATCTTTAAAACATACTCCCCCAGTAAAGAAATGTGAGATTGTTTATATAATTAAATTGAATTTAAGTATTATTTTAGAAGTTTAGAAGTTACTCTATCTACATTCCACTGATATCATTACTTAGAGCATCTACAACCAGAAGTATCAAATACATACAAATTCATACACGACGATCATACAACGCAAAGTTATCATACATTCTAGAAAGATAGTGTAGCCCAAATAAACTCAGTGCATGCCAAAAAAATTCAATAGTTCATATATAGATAAGTGATGCATGAATGAATCAATGACTTCAGTTGTCGCGGTCATTGATCCTTTTTTCATGCGGAGCAACCACTTCTTCCCTTCATCCTGCAAGAGGTTGATGTTTTGCAACATGATCCTCGACTGCTCTGCCTCTCTCACAAGTTGTAACTTCTCTTTCTCAAGCTCAAGACCACGCATTGTCACCATTTGTTCTCCCATATTGCAATCTTCTCTTGCCTCTCCAGTTAAACTTTGTTCTTCTTGAAGATCAGCCTTTCCCGGTCAAACTCTATCCTGCATATCAATGAACATATTGTATCTTTCCTCCTTCACCTTCTTGATGGGAAAAATGCCTATCCAAGCGGCGGACATTTTACTTGCCGCTCCTTCACGCGCCACCCTATGCGTCTCCCACTTGTTCCCCATCACTTGCCAGTTTCTCTTACGCATGGTTGCTTGCATGTTCGTCCCTCTTTTTCTTCTTCTTCCTCATCCAATCCAATTTATCAAGGGGACCCATCATTTTTCTTCATCATCTTCGTTCCGTTTTCAATATCCTTGAGCACGGTTGGCCACTTGGGTTTCCCATTCAATTTCAACCAACAATGTGAAAAAGTCAATGTCTTATTCTCCACTTGATAGTACAATGTTTCCGCCAAAGTTGCATGGGTTTGAACTCCGGTGCCGCTTTGGTTCCGGCTAAAAACTTGCTTAAGATAACCAATAATTTTTTTACGGACTTTCGGATGAATTAACATCTATGTTGGAGAGAGCATGGGACATGGTTCGTAACGATTGGGTGTGGCTTCACATAGTGTTTTTGCTTATGGTAAATGATACGTCTGTCGTGGGAACGAACACCTATGGGGCAGGGCCCCTTTTCAGTCCGGCGGGGGGCGGAGATCGCACGAAGAGCGGATCGAGGCGAGGCACACGAGCGATTTACCCAGCTTCGGAGATCTCCGGAGAGATAAAACTCCTACTGCTGCTTGTCGGACTGTATTGTGTTCTTGCTCTGGAGTGCTGAGAGCTACAGTACGCTCGAGACCCAGCATGAGTGTTTTCTGGTTTCGAACCCCACCTTACGTTGCATACGGGCCTCCTTTTATATGCTCAAGGGGTCATCGACAGGTGGCAACGCATGCAGGGGTAAAAATGTAAAAGAACTGCAGTAGGTACACCTACTCGTACAGTGCATCCTACCTAACTCTGACGGCAGGGGACAAAAGCATTGAATGCTCGTCTGCATCGCCCAAACAGTGCAGAAAAGCGACCGTTAGGGGCGCCACCACTTGCCATGATGGCCATCTTGTCATCTCCGCTTGCCACCTCGCACCGCTGGCTGCACAGCCTCTCGCCACGCGCGCCTGGAAAGATCATAGGGCGACACGTTGGTGGATGCGCTGGAGCGCGGGTACAGAGTGGTAGCCTGCCGCGGCAAGCGCCTTGCCGCGGTCGTTGTCTTGTCGCGTCTGGAAGCTTGTCGCTCACCGGGCCTTGCCGGGACGCGAGGCGCGTCGCGGCAAGTTCCTTGAAATGCCTTGGTTGGCCTTCCCGGCAAGCTCCTCTTGCCGGGGCCTTGGCCTTCCCGGCAAGCTCCCCTTGCCGGGGCCTTGTCTTCTCGGCTTAAACACTTTGTTCTTGAATGGCTCCAAAGGAACCAACGGAGGACCTTGGCGGTCACCCGGCAAGCCTTGCCGCGGGGTGCTGCGACTGCCCGTGCACAAGTTCGGGATACTAGGGTACCCCTACTCTAGTACACCGACAACGTCTCCAACATATCTATAATTTTTGATTGTTCCATGCTATTATATTACATGCTTTGGATGTTTATGGGCTTTACTATACACTTTTATATCATTTTTGGGACTAACCTATTAACCGGAGGCCCAGCCCAAATTGCTGTTTTTTTGCCTATTTCAGTGTTCCGCAGAAAAGGAATATCAAATGGAGTCTAAACGGAATGAAACCTCCGGGAGAGTTATTTTTGGAACAAACGCAATCCAGAAGATTTGTAGTGGACGTCAAGAAGCAAACGAGGAAGCCACAAGGCATGGAGGCGCGCCCTAGGGGGTGGGCGTGCCCCCACCCTCGTGGGCCCCTCGTGGCTCCCCTGACCGACTTCCTTTTCCTATATATATCTACATACCCTGAAAACATCCAGGAGCACCACGAAACCCTATTTCCACCGCCGCACCCTTCTGTGCCCGTGAGATCCCATCTTGGAGCCTTTTCCGGCGCTCCGCCGGAGGGGGGATCAATCACGGAGGGCTTCTACATCAACGCCAAAGCCTCTCCGATGAAGTGTGAGTAGTTTACCATAAACCTTCGGGTCCGTTATTAGCTAGATGGCTTCTCTCTCTCTCTCTTTGAATCTCAATACAATGTTCTCCTCGATCTTTTTGGAGATCTATTCGATTTAACTATTTTTGCGGTGTGTTTGTCGAGATTCGATGAATTGTGGGTTTATGATCAAATTTATCTATGAGAAATATTTGAATCTCCTCTGAATTCTTTTATGTATGATTGGTTATCTTTGCAAGTCTCTTCAAATTATCAGTTTGGTTTGGCCTACTAGATTGATCTTTCTTGCAATGGGAGAAGTGCTTAGCTTTGGGTTCAATCTTGCTGTGTCCTTTCCCACTGACAGCAGGGGCAGCAAGGCATGTATTGTATTGTTGCCATCGAGGATAAAAATATAGGGTTTATATCATACTGCTGGAGTTTATCCCTCTACATCATGTCATCTTGCCTAATGCGTTACTCTGTTCTTATGACCTTAATACTCTAGATGCATGCTGGATATCGCTCGATGTGTGGAGTAATAGTAGTAGATGCAGAATCGTTTCAATCTACCTGTCACGGACATGATGCTTATATACATGATCATGCCTAGATATTCTCACAACTATGCACTTTTCTATCAATTGCTCGACAGTAATTTGTTCACCCACTGTAATACTTATGCTATCTTGAGAGAAGCCACTAGTGAAACCTATGCCCCCGGGTCTATTTTCCATCGTATAAGTTTCCGATCTACTTTATTTTGCAATCTACATCATAAAAATACCAAAAATATTTATCTTATTATTATCTCTATCAGATCTCACTTTTGCAAGTGACCGTGAAGGGATTGACAACCCCTTTATCGCGTTGGTTGCGAGCTTCTTGTTTGTTTGTGTAGGTACGAAGGATTTGCGTGTAGCCTCCTACTGGATTGATACCTTGGTTCTCAAAAACTAAGGGAAATACTTACGCTACTTTGCTGCATCACCCTTTCCTCTTCAAGGGAAAACCAATGTAGTGCTCAAGGGGTAGCAGTAAAGTTTACGATTTTTTCCTAATATGTCTCACCTTTTTGCTTGGTTCCACATATTTATCGGCGTTCTGGGAGCGGGGTCCCCAGACTTGCCTGCCTGCGGCCTGCGGCATGGCTCAAGTGGGGGCCCAATGCAGCCCAGCTTCATCAGCTCAAGCTCAAGACCCTCGCGAGGGGCAAAGCCTTGCGGGGCGGACGACAGGAAGCTTCCTCAGGGAGCAGCCTCCTCAGGCAGTCTCGCGAGGAGGCGGAGAGATCAAGGCAGGATACCTCCCGAGGAGCCCATGACGCAAGCCATGATGATCGAGACCAGGAGGGCGCCAGGCGGGCGCCGGCCTGTGTTGTGTCCTTGCTTCCCTTTTGGTGCAAAGGGGGCAAGCATAGGCCAAGGCATCAGGCAAAGGTTACCGTTTCGGTGCAACAAGACCAAGACCAGCAGAATGGCAGGATGGAGCTCATCGTGGAGCCCAGGACGGCATCATCGTCAGAGGCTTTGGCAGCCGAAGACCAACTTTAGTCAGGATAAGTGTACTAGATGTTCCCCTTCAAAATAGCCAATTGTTGGCGCCCTTCCCGCTCATTATTTGGGAAGAGGCCCAGGGCCTCCCTCTATAAATAGGACTAGCCACCACAGAGTTGAGGCATCAAACATCTATCTCAAGAAGACGCATAGACTAGAGAGAGGCGACTGAACTCATCCTAGCAGTTCATCACGCCAGCTCAGGAACAGCCCCTCGCGAGGTTGTTCTCCCCTTGTATTGTTCATCATCAGCCCCTGAGCCAATCCACCACACCACACACTGGAGTAGGGTATTACACCACAATGGTGGCCCGAACCAGTATAAATCTCGTGTCCCTCGTGTGTTATTCTTCCTAGCCTAGATCCACTGCGAGACTTCGACGCGTGAGCGGGTAGGGGAAAGATCTTCTTGCGCACCCCAGTGTTCGAACCTCAAGGGTCTGCCTGAACCCGAAATCCGACTTTTGGCACGCCAGGTAGGGGTGCACCGGAATCTTTCTTCCGCTAGTCACGTGTGATCTTCCGCCGTGTCCATGGCTGACGCTCTCCAAGCTCGCGCCGAGCGTCGGGCTGCTCTCGCCACCCGCGTCGCCCAGACGGCACCCGTCGGTGGTCGCCCCCATCGTTCCCCGTCGCCTGCCGCCAACGCCTCCACCGGCCCGGCAGGGAACGAGCAGCAGGCCTCGTCCCTGCATCCTTCGATGCGGCGCGATGGCCGTACCGCCACCCCGTCGCTGACTCCAGCCGGTTCGTCGTCCCACGCCCGTCGCGCCCCCACGTACGCGCATGCCGTGCTGCTGCTGGCGCGTGAGCTCCTGCACTACCGTCCCGCCGACGACCTCTACAAGGACTGGCTTGCCCGCATCACCGAGCTCGTCAGCGCCGCAGGGGGCTCTCCCATGCCGTCCCTCTCGCTGCCTCGCCCTCCATCCTGTGCAGGAGGCGAGGAGAAGGAGGTGCCTCCTCCACCTCCTCCCCAAGAAGGCGCCCTGGCTCCAAGGCGCGCGGCCCCAGGACGAGACCCTCCGCATCTGGCGCCTGCGCGATAAGAAAGGAGTTGCCAGGAAATCCCTCGTCCCCAAGAAGGTGCTCGCGTGCTCTCGGCACCGGTGCGCCATGACCGCGCCCCTGCGCTACCACGTCAAGACCCCGCGCTGCTCCAGGCAGCGGTGCGTGGGAATCCCCAGGGGCAAGCCCCGCATCAGCAGAGAGCTCTGGTGGCCACTGCAGGCTGATGCGCCTTCACCTCCGAGCTGCGTAGCGTCGCATGGCCCGACAAATTCAAGCCAGACCTGCCTCCTCGCTATGACGGCACTGCAGACCCCGCGGAGTTCCTCCAGCTCTATGATCTGGGAATCGAAGCCGCCAATAGGGACGAAAAGGTCATGGTGAATTGGTTCCCCATGGCGCTCAAGGATGATGCCCGAACCTGGCTCCTGGCACGATCTCCTCCTGGGACGATATGCGCACCCGCTTCATCGCCAACTTCCAGGGCACTCGCGACCGGCCCCTGCTACCTCTTGAGCACTGCGTTGGATTTCCCCGAAGAGGAAAGGATGATGCAGGAAAGTAGCGTAAGTATTTCCCTCAGTTTTTGAGAACCAAGGTATCAATCCAGTAGGAGACCACGCACAAGTCCCTCGTACCTACACAAAACGATAGCAACTCGCAACCAACGCGATTAGGGGTTGTCAATCCCTTCACGGTTACTTACGATAGTGAGATATGATAGAGATGATAAATAATATTTTTTGGTATTTTTGATAGATAGATGCAAAGTAAAAAGTAAAAGGCAAAGTAGATCGAAACGATTCTGCATCTACTACTATTACTCCACTCATCGACCGCTATCCAGCATGCATCTAGAGTATTAAGTTAAAAATAGAGTAACGCCTTAAGCAAGATAACATGATGTAGAGGGATAAATTCATGCAATATGATAAAAACCCCATCTTGTTATCCTCGATGGCAACAATACAATACGTGCCTTGCAACCCTTTCTGTCACTGGGTAAGGACACTGCAAGATTGAACCCAAAGCTAAGCACTTCTCAAATTGCAAGAACTACCAATCTAGTTGCCAAACAAAAAAGGATAATTCGAAGAGACTTGCAAAGATAACTCAATCATACATAAAAGAATTTAGAGAAGAATAAAATATTTTCCATAGATAATACTGGATCATAAACCCACAATTCATCGGTCTCAACAAACACACCACAAAAAGAAGATTACATCGAATAGATCTCCACGAGAGAGGGGGAGAACATTGTATTGAGATCCAAAAAGAGAGAAGAAGCCATCTAGCTACTAGCTATGGACCCGAAGATCTGAAGTAAACTACTCACACTTCATCGGAGGGGCTATGGGGATGATGTAGAAGCCCTCCGTGGTGGATGCCCCCTCCGGCGGAGCTCCGGCACAGGCCCCAAGATGGGATCTCGTGGATACAGAAGGTTGCGGCGGTGGAATTAGGTTTTTGGCTCCTGTTTTGATCGTTTGGGGATACGTAGGTATATATAGGAGGAAGGAGTACGTTGGTGGAGCGTCAGGGGGCCCACGAGGTAGGGGCGCGCCTAGGGGGGCGCGCCCTCCACCCTCGTGACCGCCTCTAGCACTTCTTGGAGTAGGGTCCAAGTCTCCTGGATCACGTTCAGTTGGAAAATTACGTTCCCGAAGGTTTCATTACATTTGGACTCCGTTTGATATTCCGTTTCTTCGAAACACTGAAATAGGTAAAAACAGCAATTCTGGGCTGGGCCTCCGGTTAATAGGTTAGTCCCAAAAGTAATATAAAAGTGGAAAATAAAGCCCAATATAGTCCAAAACAGTAGATAAAGTAGCATGGAGCAATCAAAAATTATAGATACGTTGGAGACGTATCAAGCATCCCCAAGCTTAATTCCTGCTCGTCCTCGAGTAGGTAAATGATAATTTTTGATGCGGAGTGATACTTTGGCATAATTTCAATGTAAATCTTCTTAATTGTGATATGAATATTCAGATCCGAAAGATTCAAGACAAAAGTTCATATTGACACAAAAATAATGATACTTCAAGCATACTAATCAAAGCAATCATGTCTTCTCAAAATAACATGGCAAAAAAAGTTCATCCCTACAAAATCATACAGTTAGGCTATGCTTCATTTTCGTCACACAAAGATGTTCCCAACTTCTATACCTCCGATGACAAGCCAAGCAACTGTTTCATACTTAAATAATCTCAAACTTTTTCAACCTTCACGCAATACATGGATATAGCACTACGGGTGGAATAGAATATGATGATGGGGATTGTGTGGAGAAGACAAAAAAGGAGAAAGTCTCACATTGATGAGGCTAATCAACGGGCTATGGAGATGCCCATCAATTGATGTCAATATGAGGAGTAGGGATTGCCATGCAATGGATGCACTAGAGCTATGAATGCTCAACAAAAGAAAACTAGTGGGTGTGCATCCAACTTTCTTGCTCATGAAGACCTAGGGCATTTGAGGGAACCCATCGTAGGAATATACAAGCCAAGTTCTATAATGAAAAATTCCCACTAGTATGAAAATGATAACTTTATGAGACTCTCTACATGAGGAACAAGGTGCTACTTTGAAGCACAATATATGAGACTCACTACATGAAGAACAAGGTGCTACTTTGAAGCACAAGTGTGGAAAAAGAGATAGTAGCATTGCCCTTTTGTATATATATATATATATATATGTATATATATATATATGTATATATATATATATATATATATATATATATATATATATATATATATATATATATATATATATATATATGGGCCTTTTCTTTTTTTCTTTTGGCCTTTTTCTTTTTTTTTGGGCAATGCTCTAATAATGATGATCATCACACTTCTATTGATTACAACATAAGGATTACAACTCGAAACTTAGAACAAGATATGACTCTATATGAATGCCTCCGGCGGTGTACCGGGATAGTGCAATGAATCAAGAGTGACATGTATGGAAAATAATGCATGGTGGCTTTGCCAGAAATACGATGTCAACTACATGATCATGCAATGGCAATATGACAAAAGTAATGTATGTCATGATGATGATGGTGGAAGTTGCATGGCAATATATCTCGGAATGGCTATGGAAATGCCATGATAGGTAGGTATGGTAACTGTTTTGAGGAAGATATAAGGAGGTTTATGTGTGATAGAGCGTATCGTATCACGGGGTTTGGATGCACCGGCGAAGTTTGCACCAACTCTCAAGGTGAGGAAGGGCAATGCACGGTACCGAAGAGGCTAGCAAAGGCGGCAAGGTGAGAGTGCGTATAATCCATGGACTCAACATTAGTCAAAAGAACTCATATACTTATTGCAAAAATTTAGAAGCCATCAAAAATCAAGTACTACGTGCATGCTCCTAGGGGGATAGATTGGTAGGAAAAGACCATCGCTCGTCCCCGACCGCCACTCATAAGGATGCACAAGCCAGGTACACTTCATGTTTCAAATTTGTTACACAACTTTAACCATACGTGCATGCTACGGGACTTGCAAACTTCAACACAAGTATTTCTCAAATTCACAATTATCAACTAGCACAACTTTGATATTATCACCTCCATATCTCAAAACAATTATCAAGCATCAGACTTATCTTAGTATTCAGCGCACTCAAAAGAAAGTTTAACATAACTTGAACACCAAGTATATTAACATTAAGCAAATTACCATGCTATTAACGACTCTCAAAATAATCTAAGTGAAGCATGAGAGATTAATAGTTTCTTTAAAAGAAATCCACCACCGTGCTCTAAAAGATATAAGTGAAGCATAGAGCAAAAATTATCACGCTCAAAAGATATAAGTGAAGCACTATGAGCAAAACTATCAAGCTCAAAAGATATAAGTGAAGCACATAGAGTATTCTAACAAATTCCAAATCATGTATGGCTCTATCAAAAGGTGTGTACAGCAAGGATGATTGTGGTAGACTAATAAGCAAAGACACAAATAATACAAGACGCTCCAAGCAAAAACATATCATGTGGTGAATAAAAATATAGCTCCAAGTAAATTACCGATGGAAGTGGACGAAAGAGGGGATGCCTTCCGGGGCATCCCCAAGCTTTGACTTTTTGGTGTACTTGGATTATCTTGGGGGTGCCATGGGCATCCTCAAGCTTAGGCTCTTGCCACTCCTTGTTCCATAATCCATCAAAAGAATTCACCCAAAACTTGAAAACTTCACAACACAAAACTCAACAGAAATCTCGTGAGCTCCGTTAGAGAAAGAAAACAAAAGACTACTTCAAGGTACTGTTATGAACTCATTCTTTATTTATATTGGTGTTAAACCTACTGTATTCCAACTTCTCTATGGTTTATAAACTATTTTACTAGCCATAGATTCATCAAAATAAGCAAACAACACACGAAAAACAGAATCTGTCAAAAACAGAACAGACTGTAGCAATCTGTAACTAACGCAAACTTCTAGAACTCTAAAACTTCTAACAAAATAGGAAGTCCTGGAAAATTTGTTTATTGAACAGAAGCAAAAAGAATCAACGCAAAAGAACGTTCCTGTGATTTAACAAAATTATATTCGTGCGTGCAAAGTTTCTGTTTTTCAGCAGAATGAAATCAACTATCATCGTAGGTTATCCTATAGGTTCTACTTGGCACAAACACTAATTAAAACATAAAACCACATCCAAACAGAATGTAGATGGATTATTTATTCCTAAATAGAAGCAAAAACAAAAAACACAAAATAAAATTGGGTTGCCTCCCAACAAGCGCTATCGTTTAACGCCCCTAGCTAGGCATAAAAGCAAAGATAGATCTAGGTATTGCCATCTTTGGTAGGCAATTCTTCAATGAGGCATCTACCTCCTTTAGAATTTTCTTTCTTCCTAGTAATTGTCAAATTTTCAAGCAAAAGATTGAAAAATTCATCTATAGCAAATGGTTCCTTAATGATGGTAAAAAGATTGGGATGAACACTTATAGATTTTAGGTCCACGGTTTCCTTACTAGATGATTCACCCTTATTCTTAGGAACATACATAAGCTTAGTATTTTTAGTAGAAGAACTTGGAGTGTTTTGAACGGAAGAAAAAACAGTTCCCAAGTTGGTAATGATACCCTCAAGTTTATCGATTCTTGTGGAATATAGATTTATTTTTTCATTAACTATTGGTTCTTTTTCTTTAATATTTTTCAAAGTCATTCCTACCTTAGATACATATTGGGTAATTTGATTGTAGATCTTTTTATCAAGATTTTCAATTGATTCAATGGTAGCAATTTTATTTTCAATAGTTTCAAGCCTTTGCATAACATGCTCCAAAGTTAACGTAGTTCCATTAATCAAAAGGGGTGGTGAGCCAAATATATCTATTAAAGCATTATAAGAATCAAAAGTATGGCTACCCAAGAAATTCCCTCCCGTAATGGTATCAAGGATATATCTATACCAAGGATTAGCACCTACGTAAAAATTGCGAAGAAGAACTGAAGTAGATTGCTTCCTGGTAGATTTATTTTGAGCATTGCAAATTCTATACCAAGCATCTTTTAGATTTTCTCCCCCCCTTTGCTTAAAATTTAGAACTTCATTCTCGGGAGATAACGGAGAAGATAAGAGACTAGTCATGACGACAAACAAGAAAACTAACACACGAGCAAAAAGAAAGGTAAACGGGAAAGAGAGGAGGAGATTGGGAAAGAGAGGGCGAATAAAACGGCAAGGGTGAAGTGGGGGAGAGGAAAACGAGAGGCAAATGGCAAATAATGTATTGCGAGAGATAGGTATTGCGATGGGTACTTGGTATGGTTGACTTGCTTGCGTGAGCCTCCCCGGCAACGGCGCTAGAAATTCTTCTTGCTACCTCTTGAGCACTGCGTTGGATTTCCCCGAAGAGGAGAGGATGATGCAGCAAAGTAGCGTAAGTATTTCCCTCAGTTTTTGAGAACCAAGGTATCAATCCAGTAGGAGACCACGCACAAGTCCCTCGTACCTACACAAAACGATAGCAACTCGCAACCAACGCGATTAGGGGTTGTCAATCCCTTCACGGTTACTTACGATAGTGAGATATGATAGAGATGATAAATAATATTTTTTGGTATTTTTGATAGATAGATGCAAAGTAAAAAGTAAAAGGCAAAGTAAAAACAAAGCAAGTAAATAAAATGATAGAGACTGATATGATGAGAATCGACCCGGGGGCCATAGGTTTCACTAGTGGCTTCTCTCAAGAGCATAGATTTTCTACGGTGGGTGAACAAATTACTGTTGAGCAATTAACAGAATTGAGCATAGTTATGATTATATCTAGGCAATGATCATGTATATAGGCATCACGTCCAAAACAAGTAGATCGAAACGATTCCACATCTACTACTATTACTCCACTCATCGACCACTATCCAGCATGCATCTAGAGTATCTATTATATAATTAAGACAAGAGTCAAACAAGCCATCACGTTCGTCCACACAGATTAAATTATTCAGATCATTGGATTTAGATATTAAGGGCTGAGATTCAAAGATAAAAACATAACATAGAAATAAATATTGTTATGTACAAAAAGTTCAATGCGTCACGTATACAAATAGATTCCTCACGCTGAAGGCATGCAATGGACAGAATAAGGAAATCTGAGCGGTTCATATTTGACGTGGAAAAGAAGTACTCCTTTTATGTGGAAGCTAATATACTTTGGAAGGACTAGGTCGGAGATATAGGCGAGTCAAAACCTTTTACATGTTCCTTTAAAGAAAAAACCTTTTACGTGTTCGCATAAGGCAGCGTATTTAAGGAAGACCGACCACGTAGGGCTTCCGGCTAGCCAACGCCAGCCCCGTCTAGACTCTAGAGGGAAGAAGGGAGCAGGACTTCGAGGAACGGCCGGCAGGTGGCAATGACGATGAGAGAACCCGTCTAGATCAGTGTGCCCGTAGAACAGCAGCTCTGGCACAACTCACCACAACTCACGAGCAGTGGGTTGATCCCAATCCGTCGACATGGCCAGTGTCGACTTATAGCGACAATGATGGGAAGTACTCGGTACAAAGCATGCACGAGCTGAGCGGAAGCTTGCCGTTGTCCATGCATAAATCCACCCTGTGGCATCAGCGCACGGGCACAACTCTCCAGCGCGAGCAATGGCTGAGCCGCCGAGGGGAGTCTGCGGATTGGAGCCTGAGCGGAGCTGGCAAGCCTCATCCGACCAGGACCACCTCCATGTCACCGGCATATAACGATGCTGAGGTTGCTGCCACGCAAGCCGTAGTCTAGGATTTGAAACGACACAGTGCATGGCATGAGAAGGGATATGACGATGAACTGAACGTGTCATCAACTAGCCAACACGGGCAGGTGGCAATGGCAGCGGCAACGACAGAGGCACGTGTCACGGGATTGGAACGCGGCAGTGTGGCAGCGTGGTCGGACTCGCCGTGGTGGCGTCACCATCAAACCGAGTCAAGGGGCGAATTGGATGGGCTTCAGCAAGCATAACACGCACGTACGCATGCGTCAAGATGTGAACAGGCGCACTGATTAATCTTTCTCTTACCTACACGCGTACACTAATTGATTCTTCATGGGTAAGCTACTATTTCCTCCGTTCCTAAATATTTGTCTTTGTAGATATTTCAACAAGTGACTACATACGGAGCAAAATTAGTGAATCTACACTCTAAATTATGTCTACATACATCCGTATGTCGTAGTCCATTGGAAATGTCTAGAAAGACAAATATTTAAGATCGGAGGGAGTACATGGCATGCCTATGATCCTACCATCCAGGCTACATAATATCTGTGAATGTTCGTTAGTTATATACGTTTTGTAGGGGTTATAAGTAGTTGTTCAAAGTTCTACATGGGGTCTGCATCATGCATGTACGTGAGATCACTTGGCTATGAAGTAACTACATATTTCATTCATAGATGGTCAATGTGTTGCGCCTTTTTATAGGATCTATTTTATGGTTGTCTAATGTTTGATACGATTTTGAACATGTAATGACTATGATCTGCTATAATAAAGACCTACTAAATGAATTTCTTCATGTTTTGCTTTTCTATGATATTTTCTAGCATATTTTTCTTTCCTCTGGTCAACCTGCATTGTAATTTTTGTATATGGTCCACCAAATAAATGGCTAGCTTTCTGGGAGATGTTCTACCTTATTATCGATGTGAAACCAGATTCCTCCGGTGTATTATTGTATAAGTTCTCACATATTATAGGCTCACGTCGACAAATAATATTGTCTTGATGGAATAAAATGACAAGATGTAAAAATTGTTTTTGAATCCACAGAAGAGAACTCAAATTATGGGGAGTGTAACCCACGCTTTTGCCTGAAGACCTCACCACATGGATCAAAAGTCGTTATGGGATAGAATTAAGTTGAAATTTGTACCATGGAGAATTTCCTGAAGTTTTAATATTAGTATTGGATAAGACTCTTACTTGGTGGATAAACAATGCATCTACATTTTATACATAAGAAATAGTATGAGGAATCTATAGCCGGCCAAATATTAGTTAAATTTACTATATGTATTAATAATTTATTTTTTATAAAAGACACTAATGTAGAATAATTTAAAAATAGAAAATTGATTTCCATTCTATATAATATTGTTATGTTGTGTGGAGGACCAGTGTGAATAGAACATGACCAAATGTATCAGTTTCTTGGTTATATTAACATGTATGAGGTCCATAGCATAAAAACGTATGTACGTAAGCACAACAAAATATCCATGAAGATTACATACATGAGTTAATGTTCATCCATGATTGCATGACCTTGTTGTGGCTACAACACTATGGAAGGCATAATGTCATGCACACACTAATCCATGTCAGTTACGCAAAAATAATATAATTTATGCAAAAATAATATAATTTATGCAAAAAGAATATAAGATGATGAAGGTGGATATGCTAAGAATAGACAAGTTGTGGCGAGATCAAGTATAGATAGTTTTTTACAGTTTACAGTAAACATATAGTTAAATTACATTTCTTTAGAAGGGCAGGCAACATATAAAATTAGATTAAGATGGACATGCGTGAAAGCATATAAAAGAAATAATATTGTAAGAGTAAATATTAACAATGCAATCACGAGGAGTAAAGAAGATGACATATGCTTAAGTACGAACCAAGTGCCTTATAATTTATGGATAGATAGATACTCCCCATGGATGTGGACTGGAAGAGAGGAAGTCATACACCACTCTATCTTGCTCATATGAAAAAAAAACACCACTCTATTGTTTTGACCAGCATATACATATATCGGTACTATTTATCCTTTTGTTTTGATTTAGAAAGGTTATTCATACATTCCAATGCACTAAAATGGAAATACCTTCTTCCAAGCAAATAATGATTTTTGGTAATATATATAATTTTATGTAATTTTTTTAATTTTTAATTGTATATTAGTACTCCCTCCATTCCTAAATAGACGTCTTATTTTTATTTTTTATTTGGACTACATATGGAGCAAAATGAATGAATATACACTCTAAAATATGTCTATATAAATCTGTATATAGTCCATATTAAAATCTCCACAAAGACTTATATTTAGGAAAGGATGGAGTACTAATATATTAGTGAATTATATGGTAAACCTAGCCGCCGCGCAATTGCGCGGGCCGCCCATCTAGTTAAGTTAAAAACAGAGTAACGCCTTAAGCAAGATGACATGATGTAGAGGGATAAATTCATGCAATATGATAAAAACCCCATCTTGTTATCCTCGATGGCAACAATACAATACGTGCCTTGCAACCTTTCTGTCACTGGATAAGGACACCGCAAGATTGAACCCAAAGCTAACCACTTCTCCCATTGCAAGAAATACCAATCCAGTTGGCCAATCCAAAAAGGATAATTCGAAGAGACTTGCAAAGATAACTCAACCATACATAAAAGAATTCAGAGAAGAATCAAATATTTTCCATAGATAATACTGGATCATAAACCCACAATTCATCCGTCTCAACAAACACACCGCAAAAAGAAGATTACATCGAATAGATCTCCACGAGAGAGGGGGAGAACATTGTATTGAGATCCAAAAAGAGAGAAGAAGCCATCTAGCTACTAGCTATGGACCCAAAGGTCTGAAGTAAACTACTCACACTTCATCGGAGGGGCTATGGTGATGATGTAGAATCCCTTCGTGGTGGATGCCCCTCCGGCGGAGCTCAGGAACAGGCCCCAAGATGGTATCTCATGGATACAGAAGGTTGCGGCAGTGGAATTAGGTTTTTGGCTCCTGTTCTGATTGTTTGGGGATACGTAGGTATATATAGGAGGAAGGAGTACGTCGGTGGAGCGTCAGGGGGCCCACGAGGTAGGGGGGCACGCCCAGGGGGCGCCGTCCACCCTTGTGACCGCCTCTGGCACTTCTTGGAGTAGGGTCCAAGTCTCCTGGATCACGTTCGGTTGAAAAATCACGTTCCCGAAGGTTTCATTCCGCTTGGACTCCGTTTGATATTCTGTTTCTTCGAAACACTGAAATAGGCAAAAAACAGCAATTCTGGGCCGGGCCTCCGGTTAATAGGTTAGTCCCAAAATTAATATAAAAGTGGAAAATAAAGCCCAATATAGTCCAAAACAGTAGATAAAGTAGCATGGAGCAATAAAAAATTATAGATACGTTGGAGACGTATCAGCCCCCAGCCATGAGTGACCTGCGTCGCATCAAGCAACAGCCAGGAGAGACCCTGCAGAAGTACATCCAGCGCTTCAACAACGCTCGCCTCAAGATCCCCAGGGTGACTGAGGGAGTCCTGGACTAGGGGGTGTCCGGATAGCCGAACTATCATCTTTGGTCGGACTCCAAGACTATGAAGATACAAGATTGAAGACTCCGTCCCGTGTCCGGATGGGACTTTCCTTGGCGTGGAAGGCAAGCTTGGCAATATGGATATGTAGATCTCCTACCATTGTAACCGACTCTGTGTAACCCTAGCCCTATCCGGTGTCTATATCAACCGGAGGGTTTTAGTCCGTAGGACGAACAACAATCATGCCATAGGCTAGCTTCTAGGGTTTAGCCTCATTGATCTCGTGGTAGATCTACTCTTGTACTACCCATATCATAAATATTAATCAAGCAGGAGTAGGGTTTTACCTCCATCGAGAGGGACCGAACCTGGGTAAAAACGTCGTGTCCCTTGTCTCCTGTTACCATCCGCCTAGACGCACAGTTCGGGACCCTCTACCCGAGATCCGCCGGTTTTGACACCGACATTGGTGCTTTCATCGGGAGCTCCTCTGTGTCGTCGCCATCAGGAAGGATGCCTCGTCCCGTCTTTAAGGATGGCACCGTTCCTAAAGGAGCTTTGGCCGTCGGCCAAACTCTCCGACTAGGCGGTTTTCTTATGACCGCCTGTTCGGCCGCCGCACCAACGATGACTTCTCGGGTCATCGAAAGCAATCTTCACGTTAACTCGGAACTTGCCGAGCAGCTAGATCCGATGGAGCTCTCCTCCTTAAACGAGCTCTTGGATCGCATCGCCGCCCTGGGAGTCGCTACAGACTACGATCAGATTGGGCCTAAAACCGATCTGAGAGAGATCAACTCTCCCCAGGCTACCCACCACGTTGCTGTGGTAGAGGAACAGTACGACGACCCTTCTTATATATTAAGGACTAGCTATGTCCGGATTCCCGACCCCTCCATGCCGGATTCCCGCGGAGGGACGGACGTCGATCAAGTCCTGAACCTAAAGTCAGGCAGCAGGCTAGATTCATTTTACAATATCCAAAAACCCAAGCTTCCAAGTTCGGAAATTTTTTGGCCCTTGAGTCTTAGATTGGACGGGGTCCCGAAATTTATTCCACCCGCCCACCCAAACATAAGCAATCTATCCCAAATCTGGCAAGAGTCCGCTGAAATAGTACACCATTACTGTGCCAGATTCCTCCTGGTCATGGACATGATAAAGGACTGCCGCGAGGAAGACGCAATTTCACATTTCTGCAATAATTGCACGGACAAGGGAATCCTAAACGCCATAAGTCGTCGTGAAATTACACGCTTCACCGACTTGGTGTCCATAGTACGAAAGTACTGTGCGATGGAGAGCGCCTGGAAAACCGAAACCAAATTTTGGGATAATTCGGCCCCGAATACAACCCTAGTCCGAAATCAGAGGGTGCATCATCACCAGGAACCTGGGTTAAATACCAAAAAGCAAAAAACCCCTAAAGGGCATGGAACCGTACTGGAGGGATGGCTCAATGGACCCTGCAAAATTCATAGTATAGAGGGCGCCACTCCAACCCATAGCCTTCGAGCATGTTGGATACTACGGTAGGTGGCTAAAAGTGGCGAAGAGCTTCTAGCCCCAGAGAACCAGCCCAGCAACACCAGTACGGTATTAACAGTCTTCGAGACTTTCACATCAAATAATATGTGGAAACGAACACTCCGCAGCCTTGCCGAAGTCTACCAAGTAGCAACAATAAATCCATGGAGTGACACGACTATTACCTTTAACGCCAGTGACGAACCTAAATTCCGAACAGCTCGAGCACCAGCCGCACTGGTCATCAGTCCAATAGTGGACGGCTTTCGCCTTACCAAGGTACTCATGGATGGCGGCAGCGGATTAAACCTCATTTACGAGGAAACCCTTCGAAAAATAGAAATAGACTGGAGCCGCATTGAGCGAAGCAGCACAACCTTTAGAGGAATAATCCCTAGTCGGGAAGCACACTGCACAGGAAAAATTACGCTGGATGTGGTGTTCGGCTCGCTGGACAATTATAGGTTCGAGGAGGCCACATTCCAAGTGGCCTCGTTCAGCACCGGATATCACGCTTTATTAGGGCGAGAGGCATTCACAATTTTTCAAGCTATACCCCATTACGGGTACATGAAGTTCAAAATGCCCGGGCCCAATGGAATCATCACTCTTGCCAGTGATCCGGACATAGCACTCCGCGCTGAAAATAAGACAGCCGCACTAGCCCTCGTGGCACTATCCGAAGCCCTAGCGGCCGAGGAACTCACTGCGCTGCGCTCGACGGTGAACAGGGACGATGTGATACTCGACAAGAGATCCAAGTCCACCTCTTTTAAGCCAGTGGACGAAATAGTCAAATTCCAAGTCCATCCAATGGACCCTACAAAGACGGCATCCATTAGGGCACAGTTAAACCCCGACGTAGACGCCGCACTATGAGAATTCCTATGGGAAAATTGGGACATTTTTGCCTAGCACCCTTCAGACATGCCAGGAATCCCACGCCGGCTGGCCGAGCACAGCCTAAACATCCTAAAAGGATTCAAGCCAGTCAAACAGGCTCTTCGGCGATTTTCCGAACCCAAGAGATAGGCAATGGGAGAGGAGCTAGCCAAACTATTGGAAGCCGGATTCATCAGAGATATAAAACATCCGGACTGGCTAGCAAACCTGGTGATGGTAACAAAGAAAGATAAATCCTAGCGCCTATGTGTAGACTTCAAGGACCTTAACAAGGCTTGCCCAAAGAATCCCTTCCCCCTCCCCCGCATTGATCAAATTATCGACGCTACTGCTAGGCACGATTCATTGTGCTTCCTTGACGCATACTCCGGCTACTACCAAATCAAGATGGCGGAACCAGACCAAGCCGCAACAGCATTCATCACTCCATACGGACCATTCTGCTTCAACACAATGCCCTTCGGGCTCAAAAGTGCCGGCGCAACATATCATCCGATGATTCAGGCATGTCTAGCAAACCAGATCGGCAAAACAATGGAGGCATACGTAGATGATGTGGTCGTCAAATCCAAGCATGTCGAAGCTCTAATAGACGACTTGAGACTCACATTCGACAATCTCCGAACATACGACATTAAGCTGAATTCGGAAAAATGCGTCTTCGGCGTACCAGCCAGAAAGCTCTTGGGCTTCATTGTATCTGGTAGAGGAATTGAAGCAAACCTGATACGTCTCCAACGTATCTATAATTTTTGATTGCTCCATGCTACTTTATCTACTATTTTGGACTAAATTGGGCTTTATTTTCCATTTTTATATTATTTCTGGGACTAACCTATTAACAAGAGGCCCAGCCCAGAATTGTTGTTTTTTTGCCTATTTCAGTATTTCGAAGAAACGGAATATCAAACGGAGTCCGAACGGAATGAAACCTTCGGGAACGTGATTTTCTCACCGAACATGATCCAGGAGACTTGGACCCTACTCCAAGAAGCTTCCGAGGAGGTCACGAGGGTGGAGAGCGCGCCCCCCTAGGCGCGCCCCCCTACCTCATGGGCCCCTCGGAGCTCCACCGACGTACTCCTTCCTCCCATATATATCTACGTATCCCCGTATGATCAGAGAGGGAGCCAAAAACCTAATTTCACCGCCGCAACCTTCTGTATCCACGAGATCCCATCTTGGGGCCTGTTCCGGAGCTCCGCTGGAGGGG
This sequence comes from Triticum timopheevii, assembly GCA_963921465.1. Taxonomy (NCBI): domain Eukaryota; kingdom Viridiplantae; phylum Streptophyta; class Magnoliopsida; order Poales; family Poaceae; genus Triticum; species Triticum timopheevii. The sequence continues at coordinate 627,558,569 of OY997266.1, read as the reverse complement.
GCATCCACCACGGAGGGCTTCTACATCAACACCATAGCCCCTCCGATGAAGTGTGAGTAGTTTACTTCAGACCTTCGGGTCCATAGCTAGTAGCTAGATGGCTTCTTCTCTCTTTTTGGATCTCAATACAATGTTCTCCCCCTCTCTCGTGGAGATCTATTCGATGTAATCTTCTTTTTGCGGTGTGTTTGTTGAGACCGATGAATTGTGGGTTTATGATCCAACTTATCTATGGAAAATATTTGATTCTTCTCTGAATTATTTTATGTATGATTGAGTTATCTTTGCAAGTATCTTTGAATTATCCGTTTGGTTTGGCCAACTAGATTGGTAGTTCTTGCAATGGGAGAAGTGCATGGCGTTGGGTTCAATCTTGCGGTGTCCTTACTCAGTGACAGAAAGAGTTGCAGGACACGTATTGTATTGTTGCCATCGAGGATAACAAGATGGGGTATTTATCATATTGCATGAATTTATTCCTCTACATCATGTCATCTTGCTTAAGGCGTTACTCTATTTTTAACTTAATACTCTAGGTGCATGTTGGATAGCGGTCGATGAGTGGAGTAATAGTAGTAGATGCAGAATCGTTTCGATCTACTTGTCTCAGTCGTGATGACTATATACATGATCATACCTAGATAACATCATAACTATGCTCAATTCTATCAATTGCTCAATAGTAATTGGTTCACCCACCATAGAATACTTATGCTCTTGAGAGAAGCCACTAGTGAAACCTATGGCCCCCGGGTCTATTCTCATCATATCAATCTATATCACTTTATTTACTTGCTTTGTTTTTACTTTGCCTTTACTTTTTACTTTGCATCTTTATATCAAAAATACCAAAAATATTATCTCTATCAGATCTCACTCTCGTAAGTGACCGTGAAGGGATTGACAACCCCTAAGTGTTGGTTGCGAGTTGCTATCGTGTTGTGCAGGTACGAGGGACTTGAGCGTGACCTACTACTGGATTGATACCTTGGTTCTCAAAAACTGAGGGAAATACTTACGCTACTGTGCTGCATCATCCTCTCCTCTTTGGGGAAAACCAACGCAAGCTCGAGACGTAGCAAGAAGAATTTCTGGCGCCGTTGCCAGGGAGGCTTACGCGAAAGTCAACATACCAAGTACCGATCGCAATCCCTATCTCTCGCATTACATTATTTGCCATTTGCCTCTCGTTTTCCTCTCCCCCACTTCACCCTTGCCATTTTATTCGCCCTCCCTTTCCCATTCTCCACCTCTCTTTCCCGTTTGCCTTTTTCCCTTTGCCTTTCTGTTTGCTTGTGTGTTGGATTGCTTGTTGCCATGGCGCAAGATAATACCAAATTGTGTGATTTCTCGAATACCAATAATAATGATTTCCTTAGTACTCCGATTGCTCCTCTTAATAATGATGAGTCTTGTGAAGTCAATACCGCTTTACTGAATCTTGTTATGAAAGATCAATTTGCCGGCCTTCCTAGTGAATATGCCGCTACTCATCTAAACAATTTTGTTTATTTGTGTGATATGCAAAAGAAAAAAGATACAGATAACAACATTGTCAAATTGAAGTTATTTCCGTTTTCACTTAGAGATCGTGCTAAAGTTTGGTTTTCATCTTTGCCTAAAAATAGTATTGATTCTTGGAACAAGTGCAAAGATGCTTTTATCTCTAAGTATTTTCCTTCCGCTAAGATTATCACTCTTAGGAACGATATCATGAATTTTAAACAACTTGATCATGAGCATGTTGCCCAATCTTGGGAAAGAATGAAATTAATGCTTCGCAATTGCCCTACTCATGGTTTGAATTTATGGATGATCATAAAAAAAATTTATGCCGGATTGAATTTTGCTTCTAGAAATCTTTTAGATTCGGCAGCGGGAGGCACCTTTATTGAAATTACATTAGGGGATGCTACCAAATTGCTTGATAATATTATGGTTAATTATTCTCAATGGCACACCGAAAGATCTTCTAGTAAAAAAGTGCATGCTATAGAAGAAATCAATGTTTTGAGTGAAAAGATTGATGAACTTATGAAGATGTTTGCTCCTAAAAATACTCCTCTTGATCCTAATGATACGCCTTTATCTACTTTGCTTGAAAATAATAATGAGTCTATGGATGTGAATTTTGTTGGTAGGAATAGTTTTGGTAACAACGCTTATAGAGGGAATTTTAATCCTAGGCCTTTTCCTAGCAATCCTTCTAACAATTATGGAAATTCCTACAACAACTCTTATGGAAATTTTAATAAGATGCCCTCTGATTTTGAGAGTAGTGTTAAAGAGTTTATGAATTCACAAAATAATTTTAATGCTTTGCTTGAAGAGAAATTGCTTAAAGTTGATGATTTGGCAAGGAATGTTGATAGAATTTCTCTTGAAATTGATTCTTTAAAGCTTAGATCTATTCCTCCTAAGCATGATATCAATGAGTCTCTCAAAGCTATGAGAATTTCCCTTGACGAGTGCAAAGAAAGAACCGCTAGGATGCGTGCTTCCAAAGATGCCTTTATTAAAGCGTGTTCTTCTAATCCCTATGAAAATCAAGATGAAGATCTAAAAGTTATTGATGTGTCCCCCATTAAATCTTTGTTTTGCAATATGAATCTTGATGAATCTGAATATGATCTTCCCTTACCTAGAAGGCATTCTAAGAATTCTGAGTTTCTAGATCTTGATGATGAAATTGATGAAAGTAGGATCGAAATAAATAGAAACCGTGATGTTGCTAAACCTACTATTTTGGATCTCAAGGAATATAATTATGAAAATTGCTCTTTGATTGATTGTATTTCCTTTTTGCAATCCGTGTTAAATTCTCCTCATGCTTATAATCAAAATAAGGCCTTTACCGAACACATTGTTGATGCCTTGATGCAATCCTATGAAGAAAAGCTTGAGTTGAAAGTTTCCATCCCTAGAAAACTCCATGATGATTGGGAACCTACCATTAAAATTAAAATTAAAGATTTTGAGTTTCATGCTTGTGTGATTTGGGTGCTAGTGTCTCTACTATCCCCAAAACTCTATGTGATTTACTAGATTTTCGTGATTTTGATGATTGCTCTCTAAACTTGCATCTTGCGGATTCCACTATTAAAAAGCCTATGGGAAGAATTAATGATGTTCTTATTGCTGCAAATAGGAATTATGTGCCCGCAGATTTTATCGTTCTTGATATAGATTGCAATCCTTCATGTCCTATTATTCTTGGTAGATCTTTCCTTAGAACGATTGGTGCAATTATTGATATGAAGGAAGGGAATATTAGATTCCAATTTCCCTTAAAGAAGGGCATGGAACACTTTCCCAGAAAGAAAATAAAATTAACATATGAATCTATCATGAGAGCCATTTATGGATTGCCTACCAAAGATGGCAATACCTAGATCTATCCTTGCTTTTATGCCTAGCTAGGGGCGTTAAACGATAGCGCTTGTTGGGAGGCAACCCAATTTTATTTTGTGTTTTTTGTTTTTGGTTCTGCTTAGGAATAAATAATCCATCTATCTTCTGTTTGGATGTGGTTTTATGTTTTAATTAGTGTTTGTGCTAAGTAAGACCTATAGGATAACCTATGATGATAGTTGATTTGATTCTGCTGAAAAACAGAAACTTTGCGCGCACGAATTTAGTTTTGATAAATCACAGGAACGTGATTTTGCGTTGATTCTTTTTGATGCTGATCAATAAACAAATTGTACAGGACTTCCTATTTTGGTAGAATTTTTAGAGTTCCAGAAGTTTGCGTTAGTTACAGATTACTACAGACTGTTTTGTTTTTGACAGATTCTGTTTTTCGTGTGTTGTTTGCTTATTTTGATGAATCTATGGCTAGTAAATTAGTTTATAAACCATAGAGAAGTTGGAATACAGTAGGTTTAACACCAATATAAATAAAGAATGAGTTCATTACAGTACGTTGAAGTAGTCTTTTGTTTTCTTTCTCTAACGGAGCTCACGAGATTTCTGTTGAGTTTTGTGCTGTGAAGTTTTCAAATTTTGGGTGAACTCTTTTGATGTATTATGGAACAAGGAGTGGCAAGAGCCTAAGCTTGGGGATGCCCATGGAAACCCCAAGATAATCCAAGGACACCAAAAAGTCAAAGCTTGGGGATGCCCCGGAAGGCATCCCCTCTTTCGTCCACTTCCATCGGTAATTTACTTGGAGCTATATTTTTATTCTCCAATATGATATGTGTTTTGCTTGGAGCGTCTTGTATTATTTGTGTCTTTTCTTGTTAGTTTACCACAATCATCCTTGCTGTACACACCTTTTGAGAGAGCCATACATGATTTGGAATTTATTAGAATACTCTATGTGCTTCACTTATACCATTTGAGCTTGATAACTTTGCTCTATGTGCTTCACTTATATCTTTAGAGCGTGATAATTTTTGCTCTAGTGCTTCACTTATATCTTTTAGAGCACGGTGGTGGATTTGTTTTAAAGAAACTTGATCTCTCATGCTTCACTTAGATTATTTTGAGAGTCATTAATAGCATGGTAATTTGCTTAATGTTAATATACTTGGTATTCAAGATTTGTGAAACTTTCTTTTTGGAGTGAATTAATCTAAGTTTGATGCTTGATAATTGTTTTGAGATATGGAGGTGATAATATAAAAGTCGTGCTATTTGAATAGTTGTGAATTTGAGAAATACTTGTGTTGAAGTTAGCAAATCCCATAGCATGCACGTATGGTTAAAGTTGTGTAACAAATTTGAAACATGAGTGTACCTGGCTTGTGCATCCTTATGAGTGGCGGTCGGGGACGAGCGATGGTCTTTTCCTACCAATCTATCCACCTAGGAGCATGCGCGTAGTATTTGAATTTTTGATGACTTCTAAATTTTTGCAATAAGTATATGAGTTCTTTTGACTAATGTTGAGTCCATGGATTATACGCACTTTTACCTTTCCGCCATTGCTAGCCTCTTCGGTACTGTGCATTGCCCTTTCTCACCTTGAGAGTTGGTGCAAACTTCGCTGGTGCATCCAAACCCCGTGATATGATAGGCTCTATCACACATAAACCTCCTTTTATCTTCCTCAAAACAGCCACCATACCTACCTATCATGGCATTTCCATAGCCATTCCGAGATATATTGCCATGCAACTTCCACCATCATCATCGTGACATGCATTACTTTTGTCATATTGCCATTGCATGATCTTGTAGTTGACATCATATTTGTGGCAAAGCCACCATTCATTATTTTCCATACATGTCACTCTTGATTCATTGCACCATCCCGGTACACCGCCGGAGGCATTCATATATAGTCATATCTTGTTCTAGTTTCGAGTTGTAATCCTTATGTTGTAATCAATAGAAGTGTGATGATCATCATTATTAGAGAATTTCCCTAGTGAGGAAAAGGTTGATGGAGACTATGTCTCCCCCACAAGTCGGGATGAGACTCCGGACGAAATAAAAAAAAAAGAGAGAAAGGCCAATAAAAAAAGAAAGGCCAATAAAAAAATGAGAGAAAAAGAGAGAAGGGGCAATGTTACTATCCTTTTACCACACTCGTGCTTCAAAATAGCACCTTGTTCTTAATGTAGTGAGTCTCATATATTTGTGCTTCAAAGTAGCACCATGTTTTTCATATAGTGAGTCTCATAAATTGTCTTGTTTATACTAGTGGGAATTTTTCATTATAGAACTTGGCTTGTATATTCCAATGATGGGCTTCCTCAAAATGCCCTAGGTCTTCGTGAGCAAGCGAGTTGGATGCACACCCACTAGTTGTCTTTTGTTGAGCATTCATAGCTCTAGTGCATCCGTTGCGTGGCAATCCCTACTCCTCATGTTCACATCAATTGATGGGCATCTCCATAGCCCGTTGATTATCCTCGTCAATATGAGACTTTCTCCTTTTTTTGTCTTCTCCACATAATCCCCATCATCATATTCTATTCCACCCATAGTGCTATATCCATGGCTCGCGCTCATGTATTGCGTGAAGGTTGAAAGAGTTTGAGATTATTTGAGTATGAAACAATTGCTTGGCTTGTCATCGGGGGTATAGAAGTTGGGAACATCTTTGTGTGATGAAAATGAAGCATAGCCTAACTATATGATTTTGTAGGGATGAACTTTCTTTGGCCATGTTATTTTGAGATGACATAATTGTTTGATTAGTATGCTTGAAGTATTATTATTTTTATGTCAATATGAACTTTTATCTTGAATCTTTCGGATCTGAATATTCATGCCATGATTAAGAAGATTTACATTGAAATTATGCCAAAGTATCACTCTGCATCAAAAATTCTTTTTTTATCATTTACCTACTCGAGGACGAGCAGGAATTAAGCTTGGGGATGCTTGATACGTCTCCAACGTATCTATAATTTTTTATTGCTACATGCTACTTTATCTACTATTTTGGACTATATTGGGCTTTATTTTCCACTTTTATATTATTTTTGGGACTAACCTATTAACCGGAGGCCCAGCCCAGAATTGCTGTTTTTTGCCTATTTCAGTATTTCGAAGAAACGGAATATCAAACGGAGTCCAAACGGAATGAAACCTTCGGGAACGTGATTTTCGCACCGAACGTGATCCAGGAGACTTGGACCCTACTCCAAGAAGCTTCCGAGGAGGTCACGAGGGTGGAGGGCTCCCTCCTGAGCGCGCCCCCTACCTCGTGGGCCCCTCGGAGCTCCACCGACGTACTCCTTCCTCCTATATATACCTATGTATCCCCGTATGATCATAGGAGGAGCAAAAAACCTAATACCACCGCCGCAACCTTCTGTATCCATGAGATCCCATCTTGGGGCCTGTTCCGGAGCTCCGCCGGAGGAGGCATCCACCACGGAGGGCTTCTACATCAACACCATAGCCCCTCCGATGAAGTGTGAGTAGTTTACTTCAGACCTTTGGGTCCATAGCTAGTAGCTAGATGGCTTCTTCTCTCTTTTTGGATCTCAATACAATGTTGTCCCCCTCTCTCGTGGAGATCTATTCGATGTAATCTTCTTTTTGCGGTGTGTTTGTTGAGACCGATGAATTGTGGGTTTATGATCCAACTTATCTATGGAAAATATTTGATTCTTCTCTGAATTCTTTTATGTATGATTGAGTTATCTTTGCAAGTCTCTTTGAATTATCCGTTTGGTTTGGCCAACTAAATTGGTAGTTCTTGCAATGGGAGAAGTGCATGGCTTTGGGTTCAATCTTGCGGTGTCCTTACTCAGTGACAGAAAGAGTTGCAAGGCACGTATTGTATTGTTGCCATCGAGGATAACATGGGGTATTTATCATATTGCATGAATTTATTCCTCTACATCATGTCATCTTGATTAGGGCTTTACTCTGTTTTTAACTTAATACTCTAGATGCATGCTGGATAGCGGTCGATGAGTGGAGTAATAGTAGTAGATGCAGAATCGTTTCGATCTACTTGTCTCGGACGTGATGCCTATATACATGATCATACCTAGATAACCTCATAACTATGCTCAATTCTATCAATTGCTCGACAGTAATTTGTTCACCCACCGTAGAATACTTATGCTCTTGAGAGAAGCCACTAGTGAAACCTATGGCCCCCGGGTCTATTCTCATCATATCAATCTATATCACTTTATTTACTTGCTTTCTTTTTACTTTAACTTTACTTTTTTTACTTTGCATCTTTATATCAAAAATACCAAACTATTATCTCTATCAGATCTCACTCTCATAAGTAACCGTGAAGGGATTGACAACCCCTAAGTGTTGGTTGCGAGTTGTTATCGTGTTGTGCAGGTACGAGGGACCTGCGCGTGACCTCCTACTGGATTGATACCTTGGTTCTCAAAAACTGACGGAAATACTTACGCTATTGTGCTGCATCATCCTCTCCTCTTCGGGGAAATATATATCTACGTATCCCCGTATGATCAGAGAGGGAGCCAAAAAACTAATTTCACCGCCGCAACCTTATGTATCCACGAGATCCCATCTTGGGCCCTATTCCGGAGCTCCGCCGGAGGGGGCATCCACCATGGAGGGCTTCTACATCAACATCATAGCCCCTCCGATGAAGTGTGAGTAGTTTACTTCAGACCTTCAGGTCCATAGCTAGTAGCTAGATGGCTTCTTCGCTCTTTTTGGATCTCAATACAATGGTCTCCCCCTCTCTCGTGGAGATCTATTCGATGTAATCTTCTTTTTGCGGTGTGTTTGTTCAGATCGATGAATTGTGGGTTTATGATCCAACTTATCTACGGAAAATATTTGATTCTTCTCTGTATTCTTTTATGTATGATTGAGTTATCTTTGCAAGTCTCTTCGAATTATCCGTTTGGTTTGGCCAACTAGATTGGTAGTTCTTGCAATGGGAGAAGTGCATGGCTTTGGTTTCAATCTTGCAGTGTCCTTACTCAGTGACATAAAGAGTTGCTAGGCACATATTGTATTGTTGCCATCGAGGATAACAAGATGGGGTATTTATCGTATTGCATGAATTTATTCCTCTACATCATGTCATCTTGCTTAAGGCGTTACTCTGTTTTTAACTTAATACTCTAGATGCATGCTGGATAGCGGTCGATGAGTGGAGTAATAGTAGTAGATGCAGAATCGTTTCGATCTACTTGTCTCGGACGTGATGCCTATATACATGATCATACCTAGATAACCTCATAACTATGCTCAATTCTATCAATTGCTCAACAGTAATTTGTTCACCCACCGTAGAATACTTATGCTCTTGAGAGAAGCCACTAGTGAAACCTATGGCCCCCGGGTCTATTCTCATCATATCAATCTATATCACATTATTTACTTGCTTTGTTTTTACTTTCCCTTTACTTTTTTACTTTGCATCTTTATATCAAAAATACCAAAAATATTATCTCTATCAGATCTCACTCTCGTAAGTGACCGTGAAGGGATTGACAACCCCTAAGCGTTGGTTGCGAGTTGCTATTGTGTTGTGCAGGTACGAGGGACTTGGACGTGACCTCCTACTGGATTGATACCTTGGTTCTCAAAAATTGAGGGAAATACTTACGCTACTATGCTGCATCATCCTCTCCTCTTCGGGGAAAACCAACGCAAGCTCGAGACGTAGCAAAACCCAGCCAAGATCCGAGCTCTGTCATAATTGGATATCCCAAAAGACCTCAAACAAATTCAAAAATTGACAGGATGCGTGGCGGCTCTAAGCCGCTTTATCTCCCGTTTGGGTGAAAAGGCATTACCCCTGTATCGCCTCCTCCGGCGCACCGAACACTTCGAGTGGACGGATGCCGCCATGGCCGGACTCGAAGAAATAAAAGCCATATTGGCAACAAATCCGGTCCTGGCCGCGCTCAATATGGGCGAACCAATGTTATTATATATCGCGGCAACACATCAAGTTGTAAGCGCGGTGCTCATCGTCGAACGAGAAACGGACAGACACAAGTTTCCCCTTCAAAAACTAGTTTACTACGTGTCCACTGTCCTAACTCCATGCAAGTCTCGGTATCCACATTATCAAAAGATAGCGTACGCGGTGTTCATGGCATCCCGGAAACTGCGACACAGTAGCCTCCGAAGTACCTCTTAATGATATTATAAACAACCGCGACGCAACTGCACGGATTGCAAAATGGGCCATTGAGCTCCTCCCATTTGACATAACCTATAAACCACGGCGAGCTATCAAGTCGCAAGTTTTGGCTGACTTCATCGCCGAATAGACTGAAGCCGAACTCCCTAAAGAGTACGTCGCATATTCCAATTGGATCATGCACTTCGACGGCTCCAAAATGTTGGCCGGCCTGGGGCTGGCGTTGTCCTGACATCCCTAACCAGAGACACAGTCCAATACGTACTCCAGATAATGTACACGGACTCCAACAACACAGCCGAATACGAGGCCCTTCTACATGGCCTTCGTATGGCGGTCTCCATGGGCATTAAACGCCTAGAGGTGCGCGGGGATTCAAACCTCGCAATATCCCAAATAAATGGAGACTTCGATGCCAAGGATCCGAAAATGGCAGCTTACCGCAACGCCGTCCTAAAAATGTCAGCTCGGTTTGAAGGTCTCGAATTTCACCATATAGCCCGGGATAATAACCAGGCGGCGGACATATTGGCACGCATCGGCGCAAAATGCGATGCCGTCCCTCCCAACATCTTCCTGGAACGGCTTTTCAAGCCATCCGTACTATGGGAAGGGGAGTCCGGAAACAACAATCCGGACCCAACCGCACCGCCCGACACCGAACATTCTGACACAATCGGTGGCTCTGCCAATGAAATAACACATTCAGCCCACGAAATAATGGCAGTCATTGCCCTGTGCACGGAACCATTCCTAGCCTACTTAACTAGGCAGGAACTTCCCGAGGACCAAAACGAGGCCCGCTGCATAGTACGGCGATCTAAAGCCTATAAGGTCGATGAGGGAGAGCTTTAATTTATAAGAAAAGCACAACCGGAGTCCTTCAAAGGTGTATCTCCGAAGAGGAACGGCGAAATCTTCTGGCTGAAATCCATGCCGGAGTCGGTGGGCACCACGCCGCAGCCCGGGCCCTTGTAGGCAAGGCCTTCCGTACAGGATTTTATTGGCCGACGGCCCGGGCAGATGCTCAGGACTTAGTCCAACGATGCATCGGTTGCGAGCTCTTTGCTAATCAAAGCCACATGCCACCCACCGCCCTCAAAACTATACCCATCACCTGGCCGTTCGCGGTCTGGGGGCTTGACATGGTTGGACCCCTTAAAGGAGGAACACACAAGTAAAAATACCTATTGGTCATGGTGGATAAATTCACCAAATGGATAGAGGCCAAGCCAGTTAAGACGACCGAATCCGGACCTGTGATAGACTTCATATCAGGGGTAGTACACCATTACGTCGTCCCCCATTGCATCATCACTGATAACGACACGAACTTCACAGTCGACGAGGTTAAACTCTGGTGCGAAAACATGGGCATCAAGCTCGACTACGCTTCAGTCTATCACCCTCAAACTAACGGTCAAGTCGAGCGAGCAAATGGTCTAATCATGAGCGGCATTAAACCCAGACTAGTGCGGTCCCTCAAGGAATCGAACACGCACTGGGTAGAGGAGCTCGACTCCGTACTCTGGGGGCTGCGGACCATGCCGAATCGCACCACCGGATTCACGCCATTTTTTATAGTATACGGCGCAGAGGCAGTTTTGCCCTGCGACATAAATCATGACTCACCTCGCGTGCGCATGTACGAAGAAAGAGAAGCCGAGTTGGATCGGCATGACAGTTTGGACGCCTTAGAGGAGGAGCGCGACGTGGCAAAAGCTCGTTCCGCATTCTATCAACAGCAGGCTCAACGATATCAAAGCAGAGAAGTGCGGGCCAAAGCTTACAATGTTGGCGAACTAGTTCTACGCCTGCCAGACAAGAAAAAGGACAAACTCAAGCCCAAATGGGAAGGTCCCTTCATCATCGATCAAGTCCTGACCGGTGGAGTGTACCGTCTGTGAAACGCATCGGATAACCGACCCGAGCCGAATCCATGGAACACAGCCCGTCTCCGAAGATTCTACGCCTAGCGCCGGATTCTGAGTTCGTCTCCTTCCTCCGTCTACATTTTATACTTTAGTTGTCTTTTTATTTATCTCCTTCCCCCTCCTTTTTCTTAAAGCCTTTGGAGGCTTGTCTGCGCATTGTTCACACACACTTGACGTGCTACTCGCGCTCATTATACCTGGGGGCTTCTTTACCAGAAGCTTATTTATACGGGCCTTATGCCCAACACATGCGTCAAACTTCCGCATGTACCTTTTATTCGCCATTATATGCATCGATATGACTTAAGTTTTGGCCAAGCTGGGTTGCCTGGCTCCTGTGCTTACCCCTACGTTCCCGATTGTTCGGCTAGGTGGTAAAGGGAGCACCTCTGCGATTGTTACTGCCGGGTCAGCCGGATGTGTACCTCAGACTGGGTGAAGCAGAAAGCTAGCGTTCTTAAGGGAATATTCGGTCGGTGAACTAAAAGACGATTTCTTACCTATTCATTTATCAGCCCCCAGATGCTTTTCTGCTTTTTTCGCAGTCCGGACATGCACTTTAGGGCATGCCTCCCAGGGAAAGGAACCTCTAACGGAACTATTCTCCCTGGAAGATGTTTCTTACTAACCATGTAATATAACATAACTAGTTGGGCACTTGTCTGATAAAGCACTAATGACCCCTACGCCTGGTCTCCACGCATGCCCCGGTTCTTACATAGCCACGAGGGTATTCGGACACACTCCGGACTGTCGGGTCCCGAGGTTGAAGCGAAAAGGTCCGCTACGACAAACGATCTACAATCCGGCTAGAAGGCATTTTACATGTCATTTTAAATTACATAGTCAAATTGACTGATCGTATTCCTCTTCAATACCATCCAACAGGCTGTCTAGTTTACAGTCTCGCTGGGAATACTTTGCGGCCAACTCTACTTGGCCGTATACTAAGTTCACAGGGATCTCCTTCCCATCAGGCCCCACAGGTCCAACCTCGGCCATGTGGTTTGGGTCAGCCTTCATGTACCACGTCTTCACCATGGCCCAGGCCTCCCTGGCGCCTTGACGGCAGGCCGATATCTTCCATAGCCGGAAGCGCCACCGTGCTCCCTGAAGCTTCTCTGCAAGCTCTCCAAGGCCTTCGGGTAGGGAGATGGATGGCCACAAGGCCTGGGCGACGCCTCTCATCGCCTGCCAAACTCGTTCGTGCAGTTGCAGCAGCTCGGGAAGAAGGTCACCCGTTGAACTGGGCAATTCCTCTGCAGGACGACCTGTGAGCATACCTACAGACATATTTATGTTAGTTGACTTCCTCGCCGAACTCTTTTTTAAGGTTCGCTCAAGCACTCACTATAAATGCCGCGACGAAGCTCCCGATTCTCCTTAACGGAGTCAGACAGCTGGGCTCAAACATCTTTTAGTTCCTCGCTCAGCTGGGTGTTGGCATCTTGGAGGTTATTTTTCTCTTGCCGCACCCTTGTAAGCACTTTCTCGCCGGCTTTTAACCGGCAGGAGTTGTTGCTTGTCCGGATCTAGTCCGGCGCCATCTGCAAAATTATTGTCAGACTTATACACACGCCGCATTTAGCAAATTACTTCTCTTTAGAAGCATATATTACCAGAGGGGGTCTCTGTGGCTTCCCCTGTCGCGGCTAGCGCGGCCTCAAGTTGGGCCTTGCACTCTTGAAGCTCCTAGGATAATTGGGTATTCTTTTCTGTAAGATCCTGCATAACAAATGATCCTTAAATCAGTTATTCTAACTATTTTAAGTCTCGGGGGCTACTGGCATATATAACTGTCAAAATTCATCACCCGTATGTCTTTCACATACTGCTCCGTGGCTCTGGCTAGACCATCTTGAGCGGCACGGAGGTGCGCATCTCCCGAATTAAAGGCATTCAATGCCTCTGGGGATAAAAACGCGTCACGAATAACTGTCTGGCGGCGCCTGTGATTCATGGCGCCCTCCACCTCAGATCGGGTGGCGGACAACCCGTCGGCATCCTCCATTGGAGGAGCATCCGACGTGCGCCTTGTGTTAGCCTCCCCCTTCGGACCTAGCGTTGGAGCCTGGCTGGCGGAGGCTCGATTGGCAACCTCTTCAGACACAGTCCGGCGAGCGCTCTTTTTCCTGAGAAGGTCATGAACGTTAGTATGCCTTCCAGGAATCTTTCCTTGAAACACGGTGGCGCGCCATACCGTTGCGGTGACGTCTCGATCCGCACCGCACTTCTTTTCCGCCTGCTGGGCCGAGCTGCCCCTTGTTGGACAACCGCCGCGGGCTCGGCTTCCCGCCTTAAAGGCAGCTCCTGCGGAACACCATTGGTATGCGGTGATCAGAAATAAGCACGGATGGATCATGGTATCAAGACTTCGGTCACAGTTACCTGGGAAGCTGGAAATATTCCGGGGTAGTCAGCCATAATGCGACCAAAGCATTGTTGATGCTAAGTTGGTGGAACACCCCATCGATCAGCTCCACCTTTATATCCGGATCCTCTTCGGAGGCCGGATCGAGGGATTGTTCTGGATCCTCGGGTTGTGGAGGCGGGCTGTGTATATCCTCTAAAGCCCGGCGCAGTTCCTGCGTCGAAATCACAAAATGAGATACTTAACCATGGGAATGGGGATGTGATAGGGAAAAAAGAAGTGTCCGCTTACCCAGCTTCGAGGATTGTTCATAGAAAATCCGCTCAGTGGACTAACACGGAGAAAATCCTCCTTCTCTCCTTTGTACAGGCCGGACAAAATCTTCACCTGATCGGCGACCGATCCCGGCCCCTTACGGCCGTGGCGGGTGGCATCATCCTCCCCGTTGAAATCCCACATGGGGTGGCCCCTATACTGGAGCGGCTGTACCCCCCGCATAATGCATGTGGCCATGACTCCGATCATGGTCAATACGGAATGAGCCAATAATCTTATTCGGCCCATCAGGTAAAGGACGTCCCTGTCATTCTCCCGTTGAGGGCTCCACGGACACCAACTTAGGCGTTTCTTCAGAGGAGCATTACCGAACTCCGGGAGGCCGATCCGAACTGGTTCTGGTAGCGGGGCATCCTCTATATAAAACCATTCCAAAGGCCAGTCTTCGGACGCCTTCTTCGGGGTTCCGGATAGATATCTGGTCCCGGCGATGCGCCATAGTTTGGCTCCGCCCACTTGATATATTGACCCCTCATGAGAACGGGGTACAAGGCAGAATAATCTCTTCCACAACGCAAAATGAGCCTCGACGCCCAAGAACAGCTCACAAAGGGCCACGAAGCCCGCGATGTGCAGAATGGAGGGAGGCGTAAGGTGGTGCAGCTGGAGGCCGTAGAACTCTAGGAGCCCCCGGAGAAACGGATGTATCGGAAATCCAAGTCCTCTTATTAGATAAGAGACAAAGCATACCAGCTCTCCTTTGGAGGGATTGGGGATGCTCTCCGCCTGCTTTCCGCCCTTGTAGGTGGCGAGTCCGGCTCGAACCGGGACCATGAAGGCCGGGGGAAGAAATCCCTTGGTTTGAAGCGTTGCTAGCTCGCTGTGTGGGACCGAGCATCTCTCCCAATCTCCAGGCTGAGGGCTGGGAGCGCGAGAGGAGGAGCCGCATCGACTGTCCATGATGGAATGGTTTTTTTGTCAGAGGCGCTCCGATGAATGCTCGCGGAGGGAGGATGGTGTGATTCGGATCTAGATCCCCGTCCCTTTTATAGGCGGCTCATTTGCGCAGCTAGGGGGGAAGTGTAAAAATACCCAGGCTTTTCGCATTTGTTCGACATGTGGAAGATGACCATTATTGGGCATGGAAGCCAAGGAGCGCAGCATTTATAAGAAGCCGGACACTATTTGACAGGTACATGGAATTTGGAGAAGAACCCGCCTCGCAATGCCGAAGACAATCTACGCGCCAGACTCATCGTCATTGAAGCCTGGTTCGGGGGCTACTGAGGGAGTCCTGGACTAGGGGGTGTCCGGATAGCCGAACTATCATCTTTGGCCGGACTCCAAGACTATGAAGATACAAGATTGAAGACTTCGTCCCGTGTCCGGATGGGACTTTCCTTGGCGTGGAAGGCAAGCTTGGCAATACGGATATGTAGATCTCCTACCATTCTAACCGACTCTGTGTAACCCTAGCCCTCTCCGGTGTCAATATAAACCGGAGGGTTTTAGTCCATAGGACGAACAACAATCATGCCATAGGCTAGCTTCTAGGGTTTAGCCTCATTGATCTCGTGGTAGATCTACTCTTGTACTACCCATATCATCAATATTAATCAAGCAGGAGTAGGGTTTTACCTCCACCGAGAGAGCCCGATCCTGGGTAAAAACATCGTGTCCCTTGTCTCCTGTTACCATCCGCCTAGACGCACAGTTCGGGACCCCCTACCCGAGATCCGCCGGTTTTGACACCGACAGTGACTGAGGAGGCCATCACCTTAGCCTTCTCCGATGGCGTGCGTGACATCAAGATGAAAGAGGAGCTAGCAATCCATGAAGACCTGTGCACATCACTGGAGCTGTTCAACTTGGCGACCAAGTGCGCCAGGGATGAGGAAAGGGCGCCTCTCCCTCCTCGAGCTTCCGGCTGCCGGCCCAGAAGTGAAGAAGCCCAAGGTCAAGGACGTGAAGCGCAAGGGGGCTGCTGTGCTCGCAGCAGAGCCAGACACCAAGCGAGGCAGGGATCAGTCTGAATCATCCAAGGGCAACTGGTACTACGCGTACCACGACCTCGACATCCACAATACCAATGAATGTCAAGAGCTCAGGGCCGTGCGAGATGGGCGTATCGGCCGACGTCCCGACCGCAACGACCGGGGCTATGGCCGAGGAGGAGGAAGAGGTGGAGGACGATGGGAAGATCGTGGCCCTCGCCAAGGATGGCGTGACCGACCTCGCGAGGATCGCTAGCAGGACCAGCCTCGCGAGGGAGGTTGGAGGGATCAACCTCGTGAGGACCGCCCTCAAGGCAACGCAGGCCTCCCTCCTCTGCCACCACCGCCAAGGAGGAATGAAGACCATCACCAGGACGAGGGGGCTGGGGGCTTCCAGGAGCCGCGCGCAATCGCTTGCATCCTGGGCGGCGCTTAGGCCCCAGCCTCTCAGCGCATCTTCAAGCAGTTTGCTCGCGAGGTGAATGCAGTCCTCCCCAAGCTTGAGGCCACGCGCCCTCTCAGGTGGTCAGCGTGCGCTATCACGTTCAGCTCAGCGGATTAGCTCAAGTGCGCAGCAACGGCCGGAGTTCTCCCGATGCTTTGTTCCCCAGTCATCAGCAATGTACAAGTCACCAGGACCCTCATCGATGGCGAAGCTGGACTCAATGTCCTGTCCGTCAAGACATTCAACAATCTCCAAGTGCCATACGATCAGCTTCAGCCGACCAAGCCTTTCTCAGGAGTCACTGATGGTTTCACTATTCCGATAGGGCAAGTTCGCCTTCCTATCACATTCGGGCAGCGCAACCAGTACCGCACCGAGCTCATTGACTTCGACGTCGCCCACATTCGCCTGCCATACAATGCCATCCTCAGGTACCCAGCTCTGTCCAAGTTCATGGCAGTGACTCACCATGGCTACAATGTCCCCAAGATTCCAGGAAGCGGTGGAATCATCACATTGCCTTGTGAGGAAAGGGATGCAGTCTGTTCTCTTGAGCGTGCCTTCCAAGCCGCGGCAATCGAAGACCCAGATCACAGGAGTGGGAGGCTCCCAGAGGCGGTCCCTAAGAAGAAGGGCTTCACCTGGCTCGAACACTCACGAGGCAGGCACCTCCGGAGGCATCGCGGCAGGATCCGCGCCCGTTCAAGGGGCGCCACCTTCTGTCGCATAGGAAGGCGCGCCCGGCGCCCTCCTCGGGCAGGTCTCCGGGGCTCTGTCTTGGAGAGCCACTGGCTTTGCCAAGGTCACAAGGGAGGTGCTCGGGCACCATTTGGAGGCGTGCTTCAAGGCATGTTTCCCTCAGGAAGGCATGAGGCAAGGAGGGCCAAACCCTTAGGAGTTCATCGCAAGGAACATTCAGGAGCTACAGGAGTCAATTGTCATGCGCGGCAGCCGCCGCCTACCTGCCGTAGCCCCACATCCCGGCGAGGATGGTGTGCTGCGTGTCTGCATCGACGTACCAGGGCTCAACCGAGCCACGTCTCAGGAGTGCCTCTGGCCTTCACGCGTGGGGTGTTGTGAGGGTCCACCTCACAACTACGTTCGCATGCCCTTCGGCCTGCCGAACGCGGCTGCTGCCCACCAGCACCTGATGAGGAGCATTCTGGAAGCTCAGGTGGCCAGGCACCGCGCGTTCCTGGAGGAGATGGAGATGGACCTTGAGGAGCCGCCCAGGCCACTAGAGCCTCGCGAGGCTCAGGGCTCCGAAGGATCGTGAGGGGTGGCTTCTTCACCACGTGTCGTCAGCTACTCCGACACTCGCTCTGCAACGGTATCAGGTGACGTCTTTCCAAGTTCTGTTTTCAACTGGGAGCGCCCGCAGGGCCGCATCATTCCCAGGTCGCGTGGGTCCGTCCCTGCGGCATGTATCTTTTTTGCTTACGCTCTTTACCTACCTTATTGGGGGCGCCCCTCGGGCTGCATTATCCCCAAGCTTCTCGGGCCAGACCCAGTGGCATTTACTTTTTCCGCATCTATCTAAAATGGATTTGCTCCTTCATGCTTAACCTGCTTGACTTAATCGCCTACTCGATTGACACCTACCTTTGGAGCCGCTCGCTCTGGCATGACACTTGCGCACGGGTCCATCCCTGCAAACACCGAAAAATCTGAGTGGCTGAGCTCTGGCCGCGGCAGCCCCGCAAGGCGCCACCTCACCAGGCCCTCAGTGCCCCTCTCACTCCCTCGGAGCGACCAATGGTTGGCTGGCAACCATAACGATAGACCTTGTTTCCCCTCGTGATTGATATGCAGGACCCGCTCCAGGAGTAACGCTGGTGGCATTGCGAGCCTTCTCTCCTTCTTTCTGGCACGATCCGCTCGCGTGTTAAAAGGGGGGCACCTGAGCATCGCGACTCATGGGCTCCTACTGGCTCTCCAGCCCTCACCCCCTGGCCTTGACCCACAGCATCACGACCTGTCATACCAGCGGCGGCTGAGCTCGCTCGAGGGCCGGCACCCGAGGACGTAGAGCATTAAGGAAAGTGCGGGGGAGTGGGAAGAAGCTCACGAGGGCCTAACCCAGCCACACCTCAGCTGCCGCCACGCAGGCTCGGTACTTCACCGAAGGCCACTCCAAACCTACAAGATAAGTCACGCGAAAATTGATTCAACTCGGTGCTAAACCCTCGCCCAGTGCAGCTCTGTCACGGCAATGTTGCCTACCTCTCTTGCCCAGCGGAGGCTGCTTGAGCGCTAAAGGGGACCTCCTGAGCATCGCGACTCAGGGGCTCTTACTAGACATCAGGCCGCTCACCTCCTGGCCTTGACCACGGCATCGCGACCTAGCATACCAGCGACGGCTGAAGCCTGCCTGGGGACCGGGACCTGTCAGCGTAGAGCACCAGGCCCTCATGAGGGAAGAAAGGGGGGCCGATCCTGGATGGGACAAGTATCTCGCATCGATTCATACTAGGGATATAATATTTACAAAAGACATGGCCAGCGCCTTACATGCCCCCGTGGGGTGGTACTTCGATTCCTCGCAGGGAACAAAAGGTGCTAATGCTAGGGAGCGCTAACTACGTGCACCTCCGCAAGAGACGCCATCATCAACAGTGGGCCGTCAGGCACCGGCGCCAACCCCATCCAGATCAGTGGCATCGACGGCCTGATGCAGCTGCCCTGCTCCGGGAGCGACGCGAGCTCAGGGGCTCGTAGCTATCATCGCTCATCTCCGGAGTCGCGAGAAGCTCGGGGGAGTCGCTGGACCCTCTGGCACCTCCGCTGCCGCCTGAGGAGCTGCTGGGGAAGCGGCTGGCGAGCCTTGTCCTCGCCACGACGATGCTCCGGTCGCCTTTCTCGGGGCAGCATTCCAGCCGGCTTCCTTCCACGTCGAAGACCTTGAAGAACATCAGGGAGGTGCCATCGTATTCGAGGTGGATTACAAGGGCGCCCCCTGTTCGGCAGACCCGGGCAATCTCGCCCCAGCCACGGGTCATGGAGATCTTGCCCGGAGCGACAACCTCGACCTCCGCTCCGGTCGCAGGGGTACTGCAGTCAGCGTCCTGCAGCCAGAGCTCGAGAGGCCCCCTCGACGGGATCTCAAAGGCGAAGGAGGGAGGAAGGCGAATCCAAGATCGAGGAGGCATGGTGGCGTGAAGCACAAGCTCGCGAGAGGAGCCCTCGGCGTGGACTCCAGGAGGAACGACGCGCACCGCCGTAACCCGCCGGCATCGACTGCGGCACCGCCAGTGCCGCTCGGTGCCTTCTTCTCCAGGGCCCTCGATGCGGGCGTACAAGGGCAGCGGGAATCCGGGCGGCGGCCGCTCGTACCAGGGCCTCGATGTCTCCTGTCAGACGCCCTCATCTCGACGACAGAGGACTAGCCGCTTCTTCGACGGAAGCGGGTCGGGACCCTCTCGGGGGGCCTTCCCCTTCTCTTCTGCAGAAAACCGGCGAATTGGTGCCATTGGCGTGAGGTGGAGCAAGGGCGAGGATGAAGGAGAAAGGAGTACGCCGTACCGTACTTATAGCCGGAGGAGGCCAACCGTCGGCCTCCACGATCGCAGGTAATCATGACCTATTTTGGCATGCAGGGACTTGTCAAGTCATGCGGTTTCCGTGGCGTCGTGGGGAAGCGGAGACGCCCACGTCCAATCAATCGCCACGAGGCGCCCAAGGCCGCAGGCTGTTGGGGCCCGCGGCGCTTTGCACTTGCCCCTTCGCTTCTCTGCTAAGCCAAGTCCGGGCGCGCCTTAGGCCCGGGGGCTACCGTCGGTGTTCTGGGAATGGGGGTCCCCAGATTTGCCTGCCTGCGGCCTGCGGCGTGGCTCAAGTGGGGGCCCAATGCAGCCCAGCTTCATCAGCTCAAGCTCAAGACCCTCGCGAGGGGCCAAGTGAGGGAGTCCTGGACTAGGGGGTGTCCGGACAGCCGGACTATCATCGTCCGCCGGACTGCAAGACTACGAAGATACAAGATTGAAGACTCCGTCCCGTCTCCGGATGGGACTTTCCTTGGCGTGGAAGGCAAGCTTGGCGATATGGATATGTAGATCTCCTACTATTGTAACCGACTCTGTGTAACCCTAGCCCTCTCCGGTGCCTATATAAACCGGAGGGCTTTAGTCCGTAGGACACAACATACATTACAACAATCATACCATAGGCTAGCTTTTAGGGTTTAGCCTCCTTGATCTCGTGGTAGATCCACTCTTGTACTACCCATATCATCAATATTAATCAAGCAGGACGTAGGGTTTTACCTCCATCAAGAGGGCCCGAACCTGGGTAAAACATCGTGCCCCTTGTCTCCTGTTACCATCCGCCTAGACGCACAGTTCGGGACCCCCTACACGAGATCCGCCGGTTTTGACACCGACATTGGTGCTTTCATTGAGAGTTCCTCTGTGTCGTCACCAATAGGCTCGATGGCTTCTTCAATCAACAACGCTGTCCAGGGTGAGACTTTTCTCCCCGGACAGATCTTCGTATTTGGCGGCTTCGCTCTGCGGGCTAATTCACTTGGCCATCTGGAGCAGATCGAAAGCTACGCCCCTGGCCGTCGGGTCAGGTTTGGAAGCCTAAACTTCAAGGCCGACATCCGCGGGGACTTGATCTTCGACGGGCTCGAGCCACAGCCAAGCGTGCCGCACTGTCACGATGGGCATGCTCTAGCTCTGCCGCCGAATAGTGCCTTGGTGGCCGCACAAGAATCCGCTCCGACGCTTAGTCCGGAGCCGATCACCCAGATCGAGGACCGGTGGTTGGACACCGCCTCGGGGGCTGCAACTTCCACGGCGATGGAGCCGAACACTAGCCTTGTCCCATGTGAAGCTCGTGACTCCGAGGTGCCGGACTCCCTGCCGGACTCCGGACCTCCCACGCCCCTGCCAATCGAATCTGATTGGGCGCCGGTTATGGAATTCACTGCTGCGGACATCTTCCAACACTCGCCCTTTGGCGACATCCTAAATTCGTTAAAACACCTCTCGCTATCCGGAGAGACCTGGCTGGACTATGGACAGGACGGTTGGGATTCGGACGACGAAGAAATTCAAAGCCCACCCACCACCCACTTTGTAGCCACTGTCGACGACCTAACAGACATGCTAGACTACGACTCCGAGGACATCGACAGTATGGACGACGATGCCGAAGACGAACAAGAACCAGCGCCTACAGGGCACTGGAAGACCACCTCGTCATATGACATATACATGGTGGACACCCCAAAAGAGGAGGACGGCGAAGAAGCAGCGGAGGCAGATTCCTCAAAGAAATAGCCCAAGTGCCGACGTCAGCGGCGCCGCTCTAAATCCCGCCACAGCAAGAATGGAGATTCAGGCACAGGAGATAATAATACCCCAGAGAGTGCCGAAGATAATCCCCTCCAGCATGATTCAGCGCAGGAGGATGCAGAAGCAAGCCCTCACGAGAGGGCGGCAGACGAAGAGGTCGAGGACTATAACTATATACCTCCCTCCGAAGATGAGGCAAGCCTCAACGACGACGAATTCGTCATGCCCGAGGATCCCGTCGAACAAGAACGTTTTAAACGCAGGCTTATCGCCACGGCAAATAGCCTAAAGAAAAAGCAGCAGCAGCTTCAAGCTGATCAGGACCTGCTGGCCGATCGATGGACCGAGGTCCTCGCGGCCGAAGAGTATGAACTCGAACGCCCCTCCGAAAGTTACCCAAGACGCAAGTTGCTCCCCTGATTAGAGGAGGAAACATACATACCTTCATCACCAGCGCACAATACGGCTGACCGACCACCTCGTGGCCGAGACAGAGAGGCATCAAGGCCCTCCACCAAGACCGTACCCCGGCATCGCTCCAAAAGTACGAAGCCAAGAGGGAACGCGCCGGACTTGCAAGATATATTGGAGGACAAAGCAAGGCAATCCAGATCCATCTATGGATCACGTGGGCACCCCACGACCCACGACGAATACCATCGCGCCAGATACAATAACTCCGGCCGGGCCGAACACAGCAGACAACGCTCTATCGAGCTACGTCGTGATATTGCTCAATATAGAGGTGCCCCACACCCGCTATGCTTCACTGACGAAGTAATGGATCATCAAATCCCTGAAGGGTTTAAACTCATAAACATTGAATCCTACAATGGCACAACAGAACCCGCGGTTTGGATCGAAGATTATCTCCTTCACAACCATATGGCCCGCGGCGACGATCTCCACGCCATCAAGTATCTCCCACTCAAGCTTAAAGGACCAGCTCGGCATTGGCTTAACAGCTTGCCCGCAGAGTCAATTGGGTGTTGGGAAGACCTGGAAGCCGCATTCCTCGACAACTTCCAGGGCACATATGTGCGACCACTAGACGCCGATGACCTAAGCCACATAATTCAACAGCCAGACGAATCGGCCAGACAATTCTGGACACGGTTCCTCACAAAGAAAAATCAAATCGTCGACTGTCCGGATGCTTGAGGCCCTCGCAGCCTTCAAGCATAACATCCGCGACGAATGGCTAGCCCGGCACCTAGGACAGGAAAAGCCAAAATCCATGGCAGCCCTCACATCATTAATGACCCGGTTCTGTGTGGGAGAGGATAGCTGGCTAGCTCGCAGCAACAACCTCAGCAAAAATTCTGGCAGTCCGGATACCAAGGACCACAATAGCAGGTTGCGTCGAAGTAAAAATAAATTCCGCATCAACGGCGACGACAAGGAGGATACGGCAGTCAACGCCGGATTCCGAGGCTCTAAACCCGGTCAGCGGAAGAAGTCATTCAAAAGAACCACTCCGGGTCCGTCCAATTTGGACCGAATACTCGACCGCTTATGCCAGATACATGGCACCCCTGAAAAGCCAGCTAATCACACCAACAGAGATTGCTGGGTGTTTAAGCAGGCAGGCAAGTTAATTGCCGAAAACAATGACAAGGGGCTAAACAGCGACGACGAGGAAGAGACCCGACCGCCGAACAATAGAGGACAGAAGGGTTTCCCCCCACAAGTGTGGACGGTGAACATGATTTACGCAACCCATATACCCAAGAGGGAGCGAAAGCGTGCACTAAGGGATGTATATGCGATGGAGCCAGTCGCCCCTAAGTTCAATCCATGGTCCTCTTGCCCGATCACTTTCGATCGAAGAGATCATCCAACCAGTATCCGCCATGGCGGATTCGCCGCATTGGTTTTAGACCCAATCGTCGATGGATTTCACCTCACGAGAGTCCTGATGGACGGCGGCAGTAGCCTGAACCTGCTTTATCAGGATATAGTGCGCAAGATGGGCATAGACCCCTCAAGGATTAAACCTACAAAGACGACTTTCAAAGGCGTCATACCAGGTGTCGAGGCCAATTGTACAGGCTCAGTCACACTGGAAGTGGTCTTCAGATCCCCGGACAATTTCCGGAGCGAGGAGTTAATCTTCGACATAGTCCCATTCCGCAGTGGCTATCACGCCCTGCTCGGACGAACCACATTTGCAAAGTTCAACGCGGTACCGCATTACGCATACCTCAAGCTCAAGATGCCAGGCCCTCGCGGAGTCATCACGATCAATGGAAATACGGAACGCTCCCTCCGAACGGAGGAACACACAGCAGCTCTCGCGGCAGAAGTACAGAGCAGCCTTTTAAGGCAATTTTCGAGTCCGGTCATTAAATGGCCGGACATGGCCAAACGCGCCCGGAGCAACATAAACCAAGACCACCTGGCACGTTCTGAGCACGCGTAGCAATGCGGCCCCAACCCCAGCCCTTGCATAATTGCAAGACCAACCCTCCGCGTACATCATTACGCTCTGGAGATACCATGGGCTTAGGGGAAGGGGCACGACCACAACAGACCCAGAGCGCGGCTCGACCACACCAGAGGCTCACAAGTGTGTCACTCCTTTTTATCATTATTTTCTTTCTTTATGTACACAGGACTCCGTTCACCAGAGGCCCTGTCCGGCGGTGAACCCGCCGAATTCATGATGCAACAGCCAGGGAAGAAAGAAGACTGCGATAAACACTCAGGTGGTCTCCACTACGAACATTAAATTTGATTATATCCACCAGTCCGCAGCCCATCCCTGGAGGGGGACATGTTTGATTAGTCCAATCCCTTGCTTACCGCACTATTTGTATCATTCCACACTCATAGGAGAATTCTTTAAATAAATAATGCAGCATTTTTTACCTGTTATTCCATTACTTTACATATATGTTCATTAATGACATCTCGCACCCGTATATTATTGGTACGGCCGAATACACCAGGGGCTTATGTTCCCCGCATTATGGTGTGATAAGTCCGAACACTTTCACAAGTGCGGCACCCCGAACTTATAGCATTATATGAATCGGCTCCGAATCATGTCTTGGGTCAATAGTTGGGTTTGCCCGGCTCCCACGTTTTAGCGCCTTACGTTCCGTTCTGTCGGCTAAGGTGGCACTGGGAGAACCACTGCGATTGCGCCCCGGTTGAGCTGGGCGAGCGCCTCAGTGGAGAAAGCTAAAACTGACCGGCTTGATAAGGCGAGAGACTGGTCGCTGTTCGAGAGGTCTTTTCGGGTCCCTAAAGACTCATGCCGCTTCGAGCGAAGTTCTGGATAATGTCCGATGAAGGCGTGGATAGCGCCCCAAATTCGGTCTTCCGAACACTAGGGGCTTCGCCGAAATTTAAAATTATAGAATTCTATGGCTAAGTGAGAGTGTTCAAGCATTATAAGTCCGGTTGCCTTGTTCACTGTGTTGAGCGCCTCCCTAGATGGACCCAAAAATGGGAACAAGAGTGCTCAAGTTATCCCGAACACCCCAGCACTTGCGGCTTGGGGGCTGAAGCCAACGACTTGCCATCTCTCAGATTTTATAAACGGCCGCACATAAGGTAATATTTTAAATTAAACAAGCGTTGCTTAAAGCGCATATGAACACAGTTTTCAGCGCACAGGATAATATATAGTGAGTTTTTACTCAATAATTACATCTCTGGGGCATTCATCCGCAATATTGCGGGCACCCTTCAGGACAGTCTTATAGTACATTTCGGGCGTACGATACTCCTTGCCCGCTGGCGGCGGGTCAGTAAGAAGCTTCTCCGCATCCAGCCTGCCCCAGTGCACCTTTGCGCGGGCAAGGGCCCGACGAGCACCTTCAATACAGGCGGAGCGCTTGATGACATCCACCCAGGGGCACGCATCCACCAGCCGCCGCACGAGGCCGAAGTAGCTCCCAGGCATGGCCTGTCCAGGCCACAGCCGGACTATAAGGCCCTTCATGGCCTCCTCAGCTACCTTGTGGAGTTCGACCAGCTGCTTCAGCTAGTCGCTTGGGGGCACTGGATGGCCGGCCTCAGCGTACTGAGACCAGAAGACCTTCTCCGTTGAGCTCCCCTCCTCGCCACGGTAGAATGCGGCGGCATCGGATACACTGCGCGGCAGATCTGCAAACGCCCCTAGAGAGCTCCGAATGCGGGTAAGTGTCAGGTAGTTTATATTAACATGCTTGCTCTGCATGAAAAATGCCTTACCCACCGCTATCTTCTTCACATATTCAATCTCCTGAAGGGCCTTACGGGCCTCGGCCTTGGCGGACTTGGCACTTTCGAGAGCCGAGGCGAGCTCGGACTCTCGAGTCTTGGAGTCGCGCTTCAAGCTCTCATGCTTCTCCATGAGAGCCTGGAGCTCTTGCCGCACTGCCGCCACCTGTGCCTCCTGCTTTTCTCGCTCTGCCCGTTCCGCGGCCGCACTGTGTTCGACCACGGACACAGCCTCCTTCAGGGCTGCCACCTCATTTGTGGCCCCTGCAGTACTCGTATTATCCTTGTTAATTTTATTGCGACCAAAATCCTTTTCTGTAAGGTAAACATTCAAAGTGGTGCTACTCACCTTCTTTGTCCTCGAGCTGCCTCTTGGCATGGCCAAGCTCTTGCTCGGACCGCTCGAGATCTTGCTTTAATGCACCAACCTCCGCAGTCAGTGCAGCAGAGGTCAGCAGCACAGCCTGCAAACCCTTATTGACATAATTTATTAGCAACCTGCGAATATCTTTTTAGATCCTCAGTCCGGCTTTTCTTTTCGAACACCGAACCGAGCATCAGGGGCTACTGTCTATGCGGTATTACATTACATAATTTAAACTTCTTACCTCAAAGCCTGTTAGAAGGCTACTACAGGCTTCGGTCAGCCCGCTCTTGGCGAGCTGAACCTTCTGAATCACCGCACTCATAACAGTGCGGTGTTCTTCCTCGATGGAAGCGCCCTTGAGCGCCTCCAGCAAGTTGTCCGGCGCCTCCGGTTGGACGGAGGCCGCCGGTGTCACGGTCTTGCCCTTCTTTCGAAGGGGCCGCCGGCCGGACTCTAGAACCACTGCAGGTTCCGGCGTAGAGTCCGGTGCTAAGTCCGGGAGGATGCCTTGCGGCGCCTCCGGAGCCTCCTCCTGATGGGTCCCTTTCTGGGATCCCACCTCGGCGTCCTCATAGGCGCGGGGGGTGGAGCAGTCGGAAGGGAATCCACATCCGACGGGGCCAACGACCCACTCGATGAAGCGGGGAGGTCATCATCGGCCGGACTGCGGGCAATGTGCGGCATTAGTAGGACACTATGTGACACAAAATAAATTGCATATCATTCAGGGATCCGGATACTTACGATCTCGCTGGAGGCCTAGCCCTTGAAGGCCACTCCTCATCACCAACGTCGGTGTTGGCGGAGCTGTCCGGGGGAATAGTTCTCCCCCTCTTGGACCCTTCGGCCTCCCCTGTTGGGGAGGCCTTCCTCTTCCTCTCTCCCCCCTCCGGGAGAGAGTCTTCTTCATCCTCCTCGTCTTCGGGGGAGGAGTCCGCCTCGTCGTCGGACGCCTGATAACGGGAACTCTTTCGAGTGCCTGTGGCCACCTTCTTGGCCTTCTTCTCCGGCACCACGTGCGGTGCCAGGACCAGCAGCCCCGCTAGATGGGCATCCACTGGGCCTTCTGGCATGGGAGCCGGGCAGATGAGCTGCTCGGCCTTCTTCATCCATTCCTGTCAAAGGAAAGGGGGGATTGAAACCCTCTTAGAATCAATCTATTTACAATAAGTGTCCCGTAAAGGGGTAGAATCACTTACCTCGTCAGCCGGATGCTGCGAGTGGAATCCGCGATCTTCCGTCGCGGATGCGGGGGCTTCGGCGCCCTTAAACAGCACCCTCCAGGCGCCTTCATACGTTGTGTCGAAGAGCCCGCTCAGCGCCTGGTGCTGTTCCGGATCGAACTCCCACAGATTGAATGCCCGTTCTTGGCATGGGAGAATCCGGCGGACGAGCATGACTTGGACCACATCGACAAGCCTGAGCTTCTTGTTCACCAGCTTCTAGATACAGGCTCGGCATCCCGTCAGCTCCTTCAGATTACCCCACAGCAAGCCCTTCTCTTTACAGGAGGTGAGCTGCGTAGGGATACCAGATCTAAACTCCGGGGCCGCCGCCCACGTAGGGTCGCGCGGCTCGGTGATGTACAACCACCCCGATTG
Source organism: Triticum timopheevii (assembly GCA_963921465.1). Lineage (NCBI taxonomy): Eukaryota > Viridiplantae > Streptophyta > Magnoliopsida > Poales > Poaceae > Triticum > Triticum timopheevii. The sequence continues at coordinate 627,530,510 of OY997266.1, read as the reverse complement.
CCACCCCTTTACGGAGTCCATGAAGGCCCCTTCGAACCAGAGGACGTTGGGCATCTTGCCCAACATGGCGCCTCCACACTCCGCCTGCGTGCCCTTCACTACCTTCGGCTTGACGTTGAAGGTCTTGAGCCACAAGCCGAAGTGGGGCCGGATGCAGAGGAGGGCCTCGCACACGACGATAAACGCCGAGATGTTGAGGATGAAGTTTGGCGCCAGATCGTGGAAATCCAGGCCATAGTAGAACATGAGCCCCCGGACAAAGGGGTGAAGTGGAAAGCCCAGTCCGCGGAGGAAGTGGGGAAGGAAAACGACCCTCTCATGGGGCCCGGGGGTAGGGATGAGCTGCCCCTCGTCGGGCAGCCGGTGCACGATGTCGCCGGAAAGGTATTCGGCGCTGCGCAGCTTTGTGATATGCTCCTCCTTAATGGTGGAAGCCAACCATTTGCCTCCCCCTCCGGACATGGTCGGAGAAGGTTGAGACGAGATGCGCGAACTTGGGCGCTGGAGCTTGAGTGCGCGGAGGTGGATAAGAAAAGGAGGAAAAGGCGTGGGTGAAAAGGTGAATCCTTATCCCTTATATATAGGCGGGCGAAGACTATGCGTCCCCCACCAGCCTGGTAAAACTCGCTTATCTTCCAAGCGCCACCATCAATGGCGCGGTTGGGTTACCCACGTCCGTATTGATGAGAATCCCGGAATAAGGGGAACACGATCTCTGCTTCGACAAGACGTGCCAAGGAAACCGCTTCGCTAAACGTGCGGAGGTGGTGTAATAAAAAATGATTCAAGTAAAGGCTTGGTAGTGGTGTGACGTCATGCCGCAAAATACGTCAGCAGATTGAACTTGTGTACATTTTATTCTCTCTACGGTGGAATGTGGAATTTATTTTGCAGAGCCGGACACTATCCTGGTGTTCATGATCTTCTCTGGATTATTCAAAGGAGGAACCTGCCTTGCAATGCCGAACATTATGCGCGCCGGACTTATTGTCGTTGAAGCCTGGTTCAGGGGCTACTGAGGGAGTCCTGGTCTAGGGGGTGTCCGGACAGCCGGACTATCATCGTCCGCCGGACTCCAAGACTACGAAGATACAAGATTGAAGACTCTGTCCCGTGTCCGGATGGGACTTTCCTTGGCGTGGAAGGCAAGCTTGGCGATACGGATATGTAGATCTCCTACTATTGTAATCGACTCTGTGTAACCCTAGCCCTCTCCGGTGCCTATATAAACCGGAGGGCTTTAGTCCGTAGGACACGACATACATTACAACAATCATACCATAGGCTAGCTTTTAGGGTTTAGCCTCCTTGATCTCGTGGTAGATCCACTCTTGTACTACCCATATCATCAATATTAATCAAGAAGGACATAGGGTTTTACCTCCATCAAGAGGGCCCGAACCTGGGTAAAACATCGTGTCCCTTGTCTCTTGTTACCATCTGCCTAGACACACAGTTCGGGACCCCCTACCCGAGATCTGCCGGTTTTGACACCGACACCAAGCCTCGCGGGGCGGACGACAGGAAGCTTCCTCAGGGAGCAGCCTCCTCAGGCAGTCTCGCGAGGAGGCGGAGAGATCAAGGCAGGGTACCTCCCATGGAGCCCGTGACGCAAGCCATGACGATCGAGACCAGGCGGGCGCCGGCCTGCGCAGTGTTCTTGTTTCCCTTTCGGTGCAAAGGGGGCAAGCACAGGCCAAGGCATCAGGCAAAGGTTACCGTTTCGGTGCAACAAGACCAAGACCAGCAGAACGGAAGGATGGAGGTCATCGTGGAGCCCAGGACGACGTCATCGTCAGAGCCTTTGGCAGCCGAAGACCAACTTTAGTCAGGATAATTGTACTAGATGTTCCCCTTCAAAATGGCCAATTGTTGGCGCCCTTCCACTACTAGGGAAAAGCCTATACACAGAATCTTACCAGCAGCGCTCTTCAAAATACCACGCTACTGCTAATTAGCAGCAGCGCATGTCTGCCAAACGCGCTACTGACTTGGAAGTAGCAGTAGCGCGTGTGTAGCCCACAGCGCTACTGCTATAGTTGCCATGACCTTGCCACCCCCGCTAGCTATAGCAGTAGCGCACTTTACTATAGAGCGCTACTGCTACTCAGGTTAGCTCTAGCGCGTTTTGGCAAATGCGCTACAACTATCCCTACCTTATCCCCACGCACGACCGGCCCTCTCACTCACACTCTCACTCTCGCCCACGTCAACCGTCGTCGTCCGTCGCCGCCGCCGCCGCCGCCGCTTTCGTCCGTCCGCCGCCGAGGTACTCCCCTCCTTCCGTCCCTCCTCCATCCTCCTCGCACATCCTCCCTCCGCCTGCGGCCGCCCCTCCCTCCTCCGCCGCCGCCCTCCTCCCTCCGCATGCGGCCGCCCCTCCTCCCTCCTCCGTCGGTAGCCCTCCTGCCACCGCCCTCGACCTCGCCGCCCCTAGCTACCTCTCCATCGCCCCCCACCCCCTGCCACTAGTTAGCACTAGATTTAGTAGTAGTAGATGTTAATTTAGGGTTAGCTAGTACTAGATGTTGCTTAGTTAGTACTAGATTTTTAGTAGTAGTATTGGTAGTTGAACTACTTTAGTTGTAGTTGAACTAATTTAGTAAGTAAATTAGTAAACTAGTTGAACTAGTTGAATTAACAGAACTAATCGGTTTTTAGTAAGATAATTAATATAACTAGTTGAACTACTTTATTTTTAGAAAGAACTAGTTTTTTTTCTATTTATAGTAACTTATATGATTTCAGATGATCTCCGTCGTCCCCGTCACCGACCCCCTCCGACATCCCCGCCGTCCTCCCAGTCACCGATCCCCTCCGACATCGAGGTGAGACCAGCCAAATATCCTTGTATATCTTGTGTTGTTGCTCAAATTGGATGTGGTTGCCCAAGTGGCCGTTCATGTTCAGTTTACATCTCCGAGTGGCCTATGTTTTGCTGGAGTGTTGATTAATTTCCGTTCCGGCAAATTTCAGGCGCTCGATATGTCCTTTTTTAGCAAAGGTCATGCCGGATTTTGTCGTGAATTCTGGCATGACTTGTGCTAGAATATGTACAAGTTTAATCTTTGAATTATGATTGTAGGAAATGTCGTACTAGGACGACGACGGTCTCCCGGGGGAGTGTAGCTGGTGCCACGACGATCGAGGTATGTGCGACAGGTTCGTTCGGCTGGACGACGATCGGCGCTTCAGCATTAAGCTCGAGGAGACCTTCGATTGTGAAACGGTACGCAACAACGACAAGTGTTTTTTTCTCCATTAAGCATGACTTCAACTATTTCAATGTCTAATTTTCATATTTTACAATTCGACTAGCTTATCCCATGCCATGCAAGACGCTATGTCTTGGAGAGGATGGGTTTTGAAGAGCATGGAAATTTCGAAACAAAGAAAATACACCTAAGGACCCATCATGATATGGATTTTGAAGTAAATCTGTACAATGCTCAGAGCGTAACCCATTTTGGTTGCCAAAATTGGGAAGCACTTTGCAAAATGTATGGTTTTTATGAGGGTATGATTGTCACCATGGATCTTGGTGATCCTGACAGCGAGGAAGACAATATGGACATTTGGGTCCTTGTTGATACGCTTCCGATTGTACCGCTATGTGAGTTTCTCAAACATAGTTATTAACTAATTTATATTGTTTATTTCAAAATAGTTGATAGCTTATTTCCATTGACAGCTTATTTTGATTCTTCAAAGACTGTGCGGAAGATGGTAGATAAAACCCACTACACCGAAGGCACCCAATTAACGTATAAGGAGAAAAATCATCTGATCGCATTTTGTACTCTTCTTGAGAATTACAATGACTATTATCGAACTCCTCCAAATTATGGTGAATACGTTGTTGGGGAACGTTGCAGAAAACAAAAAAATTTCCTACGGTTTCACCAAGATCCATCTATGAGTTCATCTAGCAACGAGTCATTAGATGCATCTACGTACCTTGTAGATCGCGAGTGGAAGCGTTCAAAGAACGGGGTGATGTAGTCGAACACGACGTTATTCGAATCACCGGAGATCCTAGCACCGAATGGACGGCACCTCCGCGTTCAACACACGTATGGAACAGCCACGTCTCCTCCTTCTTGATCCAGCAAGGGAGGGAGGAGAGGTTGAGGGAGATGGCACCAGCAGCAGCACGACGGCGTGGTGTTGATGGAGCTGCAGTACTCCGGCAGAGCTTCGCTAAGCACTATGGAGGAGGAGGAGGTGTTGGAGAGGGAGAAGGAGGCAACCAAAGGCCAAGGGTATTTGCTCCTCCTTTTTCCCCACTATATATAGGGCCAAGGGAGAGGGGGAGGCGCAGCCCTTGCCCCTTCCTCCAAGGAAGGGTGCGGCCAAGGGGGGGGGGGGAGGAGTCCATCCTCCCCAAGGCACCTCGGAGGTGCCTTCCCCCTTTAGGACTCTCCCCTTTTTTTCTTCTCTTGGCGCATGGGCCTCTTGGGGCTGGTGCCCTTGGCCCATGTAGGCCAAGGCGCACCCCCTACAGCCCATGTGGCCCCCCGGGACAGGTGGCCCCACCCGGTGGACCCCCGGGACCCTTCCGGTGGTCCCGGTACAATACCGATAACCCCGAAACTTGTCCCGATGCCCGAAACAGGACTTCCCATATATAAATCTTTACCTCCGGACCATTCCGGAACTCCTCGTGACGTCCGGGATCTCATCCGGGACTCTGAACAACATTCGGGTTACTGCATATACATATCCCTACAACCCTAGCGTAACCGAACCTTAAGTGTGTAGACCCTACGGGTTCGGGAGACATGTAGACATGACCGAGATCGCTCTCCGGTCAATAACCAACAGCGGGATCTGGATACCCATGTTGGCTCCCACATGCTCCACGATGATCTCATCGGATGAACCACGATGTCGAGGATTTAATCAACCCCGTATGCAATTCCCTTTGTCAATCGATATGTTACTTGCCCGAGATTCGATCGTCGGTATCCCAATACCTCGTTCAATCTCGTTACCGGCAAGTCACTTTACTCGTACCGTAATGCATGATCCCGTGACCAGACACTTGGTCACTTTGAGCTCATTATGATGATGCATTACCGAGTGGGCCCAGTGATATCTCTCCGTCATACGGAGTGACAAATCCCAGTCTCGATCCGTGTCAACCCAACAGACAATTTAGGAGATACCTGTAATGCACCTTTATAGTCACCCATTTACGTTGTGACGTTTGATACACCCAAAGCACTCCTACGGTATCCGGGAGTTACACGATCTCATGTTCAAAGGAAAAGATACTTGACATTAGAAAAGCTCTAGCAAACGAACTACACGATCTCACGCTATGCTTAGGATTGGGTCTTGTCCATCACATCATTATCCTAATGATGTGATCCCGTTATCAATGACATCCAATGTCCATAGCCAGGAAACCATGACTATCTATTGATCAACGAGCTAGTCAACTAGAGGCTTACTAGGGACACGTTGGTGTCTTTTATTCACACATGTATTATGATTTCCGGATAATACAATTATAGCATGAATAAAGACAATTATCATGAACAAAGAAATATAATAATAATGCTTTCATTATTGCCTCTAGGGCATATTTCCAACAGTCTCCCACTTGCACTAGAGTCAATAATCTAGTTACATTGTGATGAATCGAACACCCATGGAATTCTGGTGTTGATCATGTTTTGCTCTAGGGAGAGGTTTAGTCAACGGATCCACTACATTCAGGTCCGTATGTACTTTACAAATCTCTATGTCTCCATCTTGAACATTTTCACGAATGGAGTTGAAGCGACGCTTGATGTGCCTTGTCTTCTTGTGAAACCTGGGCTCCTTGGCAAGTGCAATAGCTCTAGTGTTGTCACAGAAGAGCTTGATCGGCCCCGACGCATTGGGTATGACTCCTAGGTCGGTGATGAACTCCTTCACCCATATTGCTTCATGTGCTGCCTCCGAGGCTGCCATGTACTCCGCTTCACATGTAGATCCCGCCATGACGCTCTGCTTGCAACTGCACCAGCTTACTGCCCCACCATTCAAAATATACACGTATCCGGTTTGTGACTTAGAGTCATCCAGATCTGTGTCGAAGCTAGCGTCGACATAACCCTTTACGACGAGCTCATCATCACCTCCATAAACGAGAAACATTTCCTTAGTCCTTTTCAGGTACTTCAGGATATTCTTGACCGCTGTCCAGTGTTCCTTGCCAGGATTACTTTGGTACCTTCCTACCAAACTTACGGCAAGGTTTACATCAGGTCTGGTACACAGCATGGCATACATAATAGAACCTATGGCTGAGGCATAGGGGATGACACTCATCTCTTCTATATCTTCTGCCGTGGTCGGACGTTGAGCTGTGCTCAATTTCACACCTTGCAAAACAGGCAAGAACCCTTTCTTGGACTGATCCATTTTGAACTTCTTCAAAATCTTATCAAGATATGTGCTTTGTGAAAGACCTATGAGGCGTCTCGATCTATCCCTATAGATCTTGATGCCTAATATATAAGCAGCTTCTCCAAGGTCCTTCATTGAAAAACTCTTATTCAAGTAGGCCTTAATGCTGTCCAAAAGTTCTATATCATCTCCCATCAAAAGTATGTCATCTACATATAGTATGAGAAATGCTATAGAGCTCCCACTCACTTTCTTGTAAACACAGGCTTCTCCATAAGTCTGTGAGAACCCAAACGCTTTGATCATCTCATCAAAACGAATGTTCCAACTCCGAGATGCTTGCACCAGCCCATAAATCGAGCGTTGGAGCTTGCACACCTTGTCAGCATTCTTAGGATTGACAAAACCTTCCGGCTGCATCATATACAATTCTTCCTTAAGGAAACCATTAAGGAATGCCGTTTTGACGTCCATTTGCCAAATTTCATAATCATAAAATGCGGCAATTGCTAACATGATTTGGACGGACTTCAGCTTCGCTACCGGTGAGAAAGTCTCATCGTAGTCAACCCCTTGAACTTGTCGATAACCCTTAGCGACAAGCCGAGCTTTATAGATGGTCACATTACCATCCGCGTCTGTCTTCTTCTTAAAGATCCATTTATTTTCTATGGCTCGCCGTTCTATGGGCAAGTCAGTCAAAGTCCATACTTCGTTTTCATACATGGATCCTATCTCGGATTTCATGGCTTCTTGCCATTTGTCGGAATCCGGGCCCGCCATCGCTTCTTCATAGTTCGAAGGTTCACTGTTGTCTAACAACATGATTTCCAAGACAGGGTTGCCGTACCACTCTGGTGCGGAACGTGTCCTTGTGGACCTTCGAATTTCAGTAGGAGCTTGATCAGAAGTATCTTGATCATCATCATTAACTTCCTCTCTAGTCGGTGCAGGCACCTCAGGAACATTTTCTTGAGTTGCGCCATTTTCCGGTTCAAGAGGTAATACTTCATCAAGCTCTACTTTCCTCCCACTTACTTCTTTCGAGAGAAACTCTTTCTCCAGAAAGGACCCATTCTTGGCAACAAAGATCTTGCCTTCGGATCTTAGGTAGAAGATATACCCAACAGTTTCTTTAGGGTATCCTATGAAGACGCATTTTTCCGATTTGGGTTCGAGCTTTTCAGGTTGAAGTTTCCTGACATAAGCATCGCATCCCCAAACTTTTAGAAACGACAGCTTAGGTTTCTTCCCAAACAACAATTCATACGGTGTCGTCTCAACGGATTTCGACGGTGCCCTATTTAAAGTGAATGCGGCAGTCTCTAAAGCATAGCCCCAAAAAGATAGTGGTAAATCGGCAAGAGACATCGTAGATCGCACCATATCTAATAGAGTGCGATTACGACGTTCGGACACACCATTACACTGAGGTGTTCCAGGCGGCGTGAGTTGTGAAACTATTCCACATTTTCTTAAGTGTGTACCAAACTCGTGACTCAAGTATTCTCCTCCACGATCTGATCGTAGAAACTTGATTTTTCCTGTCACGTTGATTCTCAACTTCACTCTGAAATTCCTTGAACTTTTCAAAGGTCTCAGACTTGTGTTTCATTAAGTAGACATACCCATATCTACTCAAGTCATCAGTGAGGGTGAGAACATAACGATAGCCACCGCGAGCCTCAACACTCATTGGACCGCACACATCAGTATGTATGATTTCCAATAAGTTGGTTGCTCGCTCCATTGTTCCCGAGAATGGAGTCTTGGTCATTTTACCCATGAGGCATGGTTCGCATGTGTCAAATGATTCGTAATCAAGAGACTCTAAAAGTCTATCAGCATGGAGCTTCTTCATGCGTTTGACACCTATGTGACCAAGGCGGTAGTGCCACAAGTATGTGGGACTATCACTATCAATCTTACATCTTTTGGTACTTACACTATGAATATGTGTAGCATTACGCTCGAGATTCATAAAGAATAAACCGTTCACCATCGGAGCATGACCATAAAACATATCTCTCATATAAATAGAACAACCATTATTCTCGGATTTAAATGAGTAGCCATCTCGAATTAAACGAGATCCTGATACAATGTTCATGCTCAAACTTGGCACAAAATAACAATTATTGAGGTTCAAAACTAATCCCGTAGGTAAATGTCGAGGTAGCGTGCCGACGGCGATCACATCGACCTTGGAACCATTCCCGACGCGCATCGTCACCTCGTCCTTCGCCAGTCTCCGTTTATTCCGCAGCTCCTGCTGTATTTTACAAATATGAGCAACGACACCGGTATCAAATACCCAGGAGTCACTACGATTACTGGTAAGGTACACATCAATTACATGTATATCAAATATACCTTTGGTTTTGCCGGCCTTCTTGTCCGCTAAGTATTTGGGGCAGTTCCGCTTCCAGTGACCACTTTCCTTGCAATAAAAGCACTCAGTCTCGGGCTTGGGTCCATTCTTTGGCTTCTTCCCGGCAGCTTGCTTGCTGGGCGCGGCAACTACCTTGCCGTCCTTCTTGAAGTTCTTTTTACCCTTGCCCTTCTTGAACTTAGTGGTTTTATTGACCATCAACACTTGATGTTCCTTCTTGACTTCTACCTCTGCTGATTTCAGCATAGCAAATACTTCAGGAATGGTCTTTTCCATCCCCTGCATATTGAAGTTCATCACAAAGCTCTTGTAGCTTGGTGGAAGCGACTGGAGGATTCTGTCAATGACCGCATCATCCGGGAGATTAACTCCCAGCTGAGTCAAGCGGTTATGTAACCCAGACATAGTGAGTATGTGCTCACTGACAGAACTATTTTCCTCCATCTTACAGCTGAAGAATTTGTCGGAGACTTCATATCTCTCGACCCGGGCATGAGCTTGGAAAACCATTTTCAGCTCTTCGAACATCTCATATGCTCCATGTCTCTCAAAACGCTTTTGGAGCCCCGGCTCTAGGCTGTAAAGCATGCCGCACTAAACGAGGGAGTAGTCATCGGTACGTGCCTGCCAAGCGTTCATAACGTCTTGTTCTGCAGGGAGAACAGGTGCGTCACCTAGCGGTGCTTGTAGGACATAATCTTTCTTGGCAGCTATGAGGATGATCCTCAGGTTCCGGACCCAGTCCGTGTAGTTGCTGCCATCGTCTTTCAACTTAGTTTTCTCTAGGAACGCGTTGAAGTTGAGGACTACGTTGGCCATTTGATCTACAAGACATATTGTAAAATATTTAGACTAAGTTCATGATAATTGAGTTCATCTAATCAAATTATAATGAACTCCCACTCAGATTTGACATCCCTTTGGTCATCTAAGTGTTACACGATCCGAGTCGACTAGGTCGTGTCCGATCATCACGTGAGACAGACTAGTCATCGTCGGTGAACATTCTCATGTTGATCGTATCTTCCATACGACTCGTGTTCGACCTTTCGGTCTCTGTGTTCCGAGGCCATGTCTGTACATGCTAGGCTCGTCAAGTTAACCCTAAGTGTTTTCGCTGTGTAAAACTGTCTTACACCCATTGTATGTGAACGTAAGAATCTATCACACCCGATCATCACGTGGTGCTTCAAAACGACGAACTGTAGCAACGGTGCACAGTTAGGGGAGAACACTTCTTGAAATTTTGTAAGGGATCATCTTATTTACTACCGTCGTCCTAAGTAAACAAGATGCATAAAACATAATAAACATCACATGCAATTATATAAAGTAGTTACATGATATGGCCAATATCATATAGCTCCTTTGATCTTCATCTTCGGGGCTCCATGATCATCTTGTCACCGGCATGACACCATGATCTCCATCATCATGATCTCCATCATCGTGTCTTCATGAAGTTGTCACGCCAACGACTACTTCTACTTTTATGACTAACGCGTTTAGTAATAAAGTAAAGTAGTTTACATGGCGTTCTTCAATGACACGCAGGTCATACAAAAAATAAAGACAACTCCTATGGCTCCTTCCGGTTGTCATACTCATCGACATGCAAGTCGTGATTCCTACTACAATAGCATGAACATCTCATACATGACATATAGATCATTCATCATTCATCACAACTTTGGCCATATCATATCACAAAGCACTTGCTGCAAAAACAAGTTAGACGTCCTCTAATTGTTGTTTGCAAGTTTTACGTGGCTGAAGTAGGGTTCTAGCAAGAACGTTTTCTTACCTACGTGAAAGCCACAATGTGATTTGTCAACTTCTATTTACCCTTCATAAGGACCCTTTTCATCGAATCCGCTTCAACTAAAGTAGGAGAGACAGACACCCGCCAGCCACCTTATGCAACTTGTGCATGTTAGTCGGTGGAACCGGTCTCACGTAAGCGTACGTGTAAGGTTGGTCCGGTCCGCTTCTTCCCACAATACCGCTGAAGCAAGATAAGACTAGTAGCGGCAAGAAAGTTGACAAATCTACGCCCACAACAAATTGTGTTCTACTCGTGCAAGAGAACTACGCATAGACCTAGCTCATGATGCCACTGTTGGGGAACGTTGCAGAAAACAAAAAAATTTCCTACGGTTTCACCAAGATCCATCTATGAGTTCATCTAGAAACGCGTCATTAGATGCATCTACGTACCTTGTAGATCGCGAGCAGAAGCGTTCAAAGAACGGGGATGATGTAGTCGAACACGACGTGATTCGAATCACCGGAGATCCTAGCACCGAACGGACGGCACCTCCGCGTTCAACACACGTACGGAACAGCCACGTCTCCTCCTTCTTGATCCAGCAAGGGAGGGAGGAGAGGGTGAGGGAGATGGCACCAGCAGCAGCACGACGGCGTGGTGTTGATGGAGCTGCAGTACTCCGGCAGAGCTTCGCTAAGCACTATGGAGGAAGAGGAGGTGTTGGAGAGGGAGAAGGAGGCAACCAAAGGCCAAGGGTATTTGCTCCTCCTTTTTCCCCACTATATATAGGGCCAAGGGAGAAGGGGAGGCGCAGCCCTTGCCCCTTTCTCCAAGGAAGGGTGCGGCCAAGGGGGGGGGGGAGGAGTCCATCCTCCCCAAGGCACCTCGGAGGTGCCTTCCCCCTTTAGGACTCTCCCCTTTTTTTCTTCTCTTGGCGCATGGGCCTCTTGGGGCTGGTGCCCTTGGCCCATGTAGGCCAAGGCGCACCCCCTACAGCCCATGTGGCCCCCCGAGACAGGTGGCCCCACCCGGTGGACGCCAGGGACCCTTCCGGTGGTCCCGGTACAATACCGATAACCCCGAAACTTGTCCCGATGCCCGAAACAGGACTTCCCATATATAAATCTTTACCTCCGGACCATTCCGGAGCTCCTCGTGACGTCCGGGATCTCATCCGGGACTCCGAGCAACATTCGGGTTACTGCATATACATATCCCTACAACCCTAGCGTAACCGAACCTTAAGTGTGTAGACCCTACGGGTTCGGGAGACATGTAGACATGACCGAGATCGCTCTCCGGTCAATAACCAACAGCGGGATCTGGATACCCATGTTGGCTCCCACATGCTCCACGATGATCTCATCGGATGAACCACGATGTCGAGGATTTAATCAACCCCGTATGCAATTCCCTTTGTCAATCGATATGTTACTTGCCCGAGATTCGATCGTCGTTATCCCAATACCTCGTTCAATCTCGTTACCGGCAAGTCACTTTACTCGTACCATAATGCATGATCCCGTGACCAGACACTTGGTCACTTTGAGCTCATTATGATGATGCATTACCGAGTGGGCCCGGTGATATCTCTCCGTCATACGGAGTGACAAATCCCGGTCTCGATCCGTGTCAACCCAACAGACACTTTTGGAGATACCTGTAATGCACCTTTATAGTCACCCAGTTACGTTGTGACGTTTGATACACCCAAAGCACTCCTACGGTATCCGGGAGTTACACGATCTCATGGTCAAAGGAAAAGATACTTGACATTAGAAAAGCTCTAGCAAACGAACTACACGATCTCACGCTATGCTTAGGATTGGGTCTTGTCCATCACATCATTATCCTAATGATGTGATCCCGTTATCAATGACATCCAATGTCCATAGCCAGGAAACCATGACTATCTATTGATCAACGAGCTAGTCAACTAGAGGCTTACTAAGGACATGTTGGTGTTTGTTATTCACACATGTATTATGATTTCCGGATAATACAATTATAGCATGAATAAAGACAATTATCATGAACAAAGAAATATAATAATAATGCTTTTATTATTGCCTCTAGGGCATATTTCCAACATACGTGCCACTAGTGCATGTGTTGAACAACGATAACTTCTCTGGAGATACCCTGGTAAGATTTTTTTAATATTACGACATCCGTGCATTTTTTTTGCATACTTCTAAAACTAGTACATCATTGCTAACTACGAAGTTATTATTATGTTTTTCAACAGAAACTCCCGATGGATTGTGTGCCTCATCTGATGTCTCTGCATGGTCGCCTCTCAGTTCTGAACATACTGCCAGGTAAATCTACGGAGCTCACCTGTGCATATCGGATTTCTAAAACCCATGAACACATGATCATCAGAGAATGGAAGAAATGTATGGACATTCGCAAGGAGGTTCTTGGAAGTAACATTCAGCGAAAGGCAAGAATGGGAGACAGGCTAATCTCCATTCTCCATAATGGAGAGTCAGGGCTATCTTGTTTTTTGTTATTTTACCTTAGAAAATGTAGTAGGTCTTAATCGAATGTAATAGGTCCTATGAGGTACAATATGTTTATTATGTGTTAGAGTTGATAATGATGATCTTGAGGAGGTGTTATGTGATGTCAATGATGAAAACGATGATATTGAGGAGGTGTTATATGACAATGATGTATTATGATGCTAAGTTGTTAATGATATGATGATGATGATGATATTATTATATCAATGGGTGAAAGAACCGCGGATTAGTTTCAAGTGGATGGACATCCACTTGAAACTAGTCCACGGTTCTTTCACCCCATGATGTAATAACTCATTATGATGTAAAAACAATCTCTAAATTCCTGTTGTATGAAAACTTGTGTAAAGGTGTATGAATACAACATGAAAAAGAAATGAAATAAAATACTAAATAATAGTAGTAGCGCGGGTAAGGAGAAGCGCTACTACTAATTACCAGTAGCGATGTTCCAGAGAACCGCTCCTACTAAGTCAATTTAGCAGTAGCGTGGGTCAAGACGCGCTATTGCTAAGCATTAGCTGTAGCGCCTTATCAGTAGCGCTCCTCCCCGCGCTACTGATAGGCCCAAAACCCGCGCTGCTGCTAGCCTTTTCCCTAGTAGTGTTCCCGCTCATTATTTGGGAAGAGGCCCAGGGCCTCCCTCTATAAATAGGACTAGCCACCACAGAGTAGAGGCATCGAGCATCTATCTTAAGAAGACGCATAGACTAGAGAGAGGCGACTGAACTCATCCTAGCACTTCATCGCGCCAGCTCAAGAACAGCCCCTCGCGAGGCTGTTCTCCCCTTGTATTGTTCTTCATCAGCCCCTGAGGCAATCCACCACACCACACACTGAAGTAGGGTATTACACCAAAATGGTGGCCCGAACCAGTATAAATCTCGTGTCCCTCGTGTGTTCTTCTTCCTAGCCTAGATCCATTGCGAGACTTTGACACGTGAGCTGGTAGGGGAAAAATCTTCGTGCGCACCCTAATGTTCGAACCTCAAGGGTCTGCCGGAACCCGAAATGCGACAATATTGGGTCCATGCTCGTGTTACACCAACTTTCACACAACAAAACATCTTCAAATTATGTGACTGTTGGACCTCTAGGCTTCACTACTTTCGCATGCAACTTTCGTCTTTCTTTTAGTGCGTGATGTTTGCCCAAATTCAAACATCAAGGAACTGGAATCCACCGTGCTAAATTGCTAAGACTCTTGACCACCATTTATCATGCCATGCAATATTTGTTCCTACAATATGCATCAAAATTTAACTATCATCCTAAAAGTTTCATCTGATGGTATGTGCAACAAAAGAATTAACAAATGCAGGTAGGAAATGGATAAATATTGTACCGGCTCTTGGTCGGCCGTTCCGTCGAACTAGTCGTGGGCATGCCCGGAAGCGGCATTGCCTGACATTGTCCGATGCATTTGGAGTTGCGCGAGTCCGCTTTGACGGACGTGTCAGAGACGGCTTGCGAGAAGCTCAAATCCGGGATGCTGGGAGGGCGGAACGGAGTTGGGCTCTGCCGACAAGTTGTTCATCCACGGCCACGACCTTCGGATTGGTGGCTATCGTAGAAAGTCCATGTCCTTAGCAGCGGCCACAAAGGCCATCTCAAAACCGGCCGCCTTTGCATTTGCCTTCACCGCTGCCTCACGCTCGCGCTGCCTCTCGCGGCGCTCCTTCCCGGCAAGGTTCTCCGGCTTTTAAGGAGACGCCAGGCTGAGGAGCCCGACCGATTCACCAAGGAATCATCCATGGCCATGACGGCGGATTGAGTTCTTGGCGACAGCTAACGAGGACGGCGAGCAAGGGAGGAGGTGGGCGACTGCATGGAGGCGGAAAATGGAGGACGGGTCGGGGAGGGTTTTGGTTGAAGAGGACAAGGAGAAGTTAATTTTGAGACGATTTGGCATGAGTCCGGCTTGTCGGTGCCTACATGGTGGGTGTGTCCGGGCATATGTATGAGGAGTGCTGGTCTATCTAGGCATTTGAGCCGGATTTGTGAGGTCCGATTGTGTGCGATTTTTGCCCGGTCAGTGATCGGGTAGCTCGCCCGGACCTTTGGGACGGATAGGAGATCGGGTTATAGATGCTCTTAGACTCCAAGGTAAAACGTGGATTCAACACTTACTCTTTCCCCAAGTTGGTTAGTTAGACGCATATACACACCTAATAAACCTAGACTAGATAGTATCCACGGTTCAGCTCGGGTGCGGATACTGTTCGCCATAATATATTCTACTGTTAGCGTTTTCCTCTTCTTGAATACGAATACCGTATAGCACATGGGTATCGATTCGAGCCTTAGCGGTCCCTGGCCTGTGCCCTCCGCGTCGGCGGCACGAGCCGGCATGCGCGGCGCGCCCACTGGCACGGCCACAGCGCGTGCCTCCACGGCGGCTGGCCGGGCGCTACGTTAGTCGACGCGCGTCTCGCCGCAGGCGCGATCAATAAAGCCGTCCATTCCTAAAGGTAAGCACACGGCGATGGTAGCTAGTACTACACTACTACTACGTACCTCTGCTGGTAGCTTTGCCACCAAGGATGGCAGACATCTGATCCATTCACAGGTCCCAGCTATGAGAGCGAACGGGAATACATTCGAATCAGAGGCCAATCTTTGGATGGCGATTACTTGTCATGCTCACTTTCCGTTACTGTAATTAGGAATACGGAGTTATGGTCACTGAATAGGCTGCTATGGATCAACGTGGCCATTGGCTCACCGCCTCACCCTATAGCTATGTATTTTGACATCGTGGCACTCTTATTACCGATCAAACCATCCAGATGCGATATATATACGGTTGTTACCTTTCCACCCACATAGAGAAAATGTTACATCAAAAAATAATGTGCAAATAATATAAAATACTCCCAACTCCAGACGAAATATATTTTAACACACACTGAAATAGTATCTGTAGCACTCTGTAAAGAAATATAATAGCGTTTAGATATCACAGTTCTAGTGATCTAAACACTCTTTTATTTCTTTAAGGAGGGAGTAGTTATTAATGTAGTACATACAAAGATGATAGAAAGGTATAATTGATACATTTAAGACATAGTATGTGAGAAATGGGAGTACAAAAACTCCTAGAAGTATACAAATATTGTTTAAAAGAAACGAGTGTAAACTATAACGGCAACTCAGCAAACAGATCACTCATCAATTTAATTTTGTACTCCCTCCTCTTTTTTTTTACTTCACATATTAGCTTTGTCTCGAGTCAAACTGCGTATTAACCAAGTTTATACAAAAAAGTATCCACAATATCAAATCGAGCAATACCACTAGAATTATCATTGAAATATTTTCATATCATGTATATTTTTTATTGTGAAAGTTTAGATTGTTTTCTACAACTAGGGCTCCTCCATCGTGCACTTTCAGTCGCGTCGCCAGTTCCCCTCGTCTCAGGGTGCCTTCTGATGCTTGGAAGGTAGGGGGAACCCTTGTTTGTGGTTGGTCGTGTAGTAAGGGTCACCTTAGATGGGGCATGTGAAGCTTCGGTCATGGTCTGATCTAGGGCATGTGTTGTCTTTGGTTCGTGTGGGTGATCTTCGACGACGTTGTAAGGTGGGGCAAACAACGATGTTTCGTGTGTTGGTCTTCTAGCTCTTCTCCATTCGGTGAAGCATGCTAACTTCGGCTCATTTGGAATTGGAAGCTAGTGAGGTAAGGCCCCCTCGTTTTTGCCTCGCATTATTTGAGGTTGTTATCCAACCCTATTCATTGCATTCTTCTCCGTGCCGGCGATCTAATCCTCTTATTCACTTGCATCTTCTGGCTCTAGTGATTTCTCGACCATTGCGTCAACAACATTTTTCCTGGGCACGAGGGTGTTTCAGAGATCCAGAGGCGGCATCGAGATTTGTTCGTGATGCACCTCCAACAAGTGCATGAGGAAAACGACCTCGCATTACCAAAGCGTTGTGTGTTATGATCTTTTAAGGGTAGGGTAAATTTAATATATGGTCTTTCCTTCTCGCAATTTATTGATGATAAAACTTGGAATGGAACTTGTAGTACTATTATGACTTTGATATGGACACGTGTAGAACCTTAATTCATTGAGATTTAGAGTATTTCAATGTAGTTGTGAGTTTTTAGGTTTGCTAATTATCTCGGTCGAATGAGAATTACTACCTCCATCCTGGTTTATTGGCCTCGTTCATATTTTGTGTCAAAATTTAACCATAGATTTGACTAACAAAATCTTACATGTCATCAAAAATTATATCGCTGAATTAGTATTTGAACATAGTTTCATGTAATATTATTTTTGGTATGTATAACTTATATTTTATTAGTTAAAATCATAGTCAAAATATGACCCTAAATAGGAGGGGACTAGTAAATCAGGACAAAGGTACTAGTTAAATCTCAGTCAACACCGAGTATCATTGACCTGTCATTAAGATCCATACAAGGTTTTTTTTTCCTGACTCTGAAAACAAGCAACATATATACTATAGTTCATTTTGTATTGGTTGAACACTTATTTATAACAAGTGAACTTGTTTGCAACAACTTCGAAAAATTGACAAGAGTTAATTGAGTGCTAGCAGCCAATCCCAAACAAAAATAAATGATAAGGTAACAACCCTTTACCTCGCTCTCATAATGTTCTCTGACTCTCTGTGACTTAGACGTCTAGGCTAAATCAGTTCTCTGGAGTTCTGGACACTGTCGACCGTCTTCTCTCGCCCTATATAAATGGGAGGTCACCACTCCGGAACTTGCTCAAGCTGGCACCTTGCTACTACCACACTAGGTCCCCTCTCTCATCCACCATCATCTCTAACCTCTCAGAGATCAAGCAGAAGCCAGCTGCGACCTGCGAGCAATGGGGCACCAGCACCAGATGTTCAACGACCCCTTCGCGAACAGCATGTCGTCACTGGAGGAGGACATGTTCTCCGGCGCCGGCGGCTACCACCACCTCACGCCGTCCATGCAGTGGCCGGGCTTGGATAACGACATACCTTCGGCGCCGGCTGCCAACAACGCTACCTCCTCCGGCGGCTCTGGATCACACCGCAAGATGAGTCACAACGCGTACGAACGTGACCGCCGAAAGCAGCTCAACGAGCAATATTCCTCCCTCCGCTCCCTCCTCCCCGACGATGATCGCACCGTAATTCAATCGCTTAACTAAACCCAACTCATGTGAAAGATTCTGTCCTGATCATCTGATCGATTTATTTTTTGCTACTGTGCAGAAGAAGATGAGCATTCCGACCACGGTGTCGCGGGTGATCAACTACATCCCGGAGCTGCAGAAGGAGGTAGACCGCCTGGAGAAGAAGAAGGAGGAGCTGAGGCGGGCCAGCTGCGAGCAAGGCGCCATGAGGCAGAACACGGCCCCGATCGTGTCCGCCACCTGCCTCGACGACAGGGAGATCATGGTCCAGGTCAGCCTGGTGAGCACCATGGCCGGAGCTCTGCCCATGTCCAAGTGCATCAAGGTGCTGGAGAACCAAGGCCTTCGCCTCATAAATTCCTCGACTTCCGCGTTCCAGAGCAGGACGTTCTACAGCCTCCATCTTCAGGTACACATCTGCCTTTCCGTCCTGTTGTTGTTGTTGTGGTCATCGATGTTTATGATTTGATCTGAACAAGTACTTGACGAGCTAAAAGCCTAAAACTCATCAATATAAAGCACTTCCTTTTCCGTGATGTTGATTGAGGTGTGGGTCTAGATAACATGATAGGGATTTATCTAAAGGGAATAAGAATTTGAGGAATTTTTTTCTGGTTGATCTTGTCGAGCCCTGTTACAGGCTATCTACCATAGAATTAAAACAATATTGAATTACTGATTCACTCTAAGTATCGACATTGTAGCAAGTTAGTCAATTTATTGTAATCTGAATGACATTTGCTTCGGTATACCTCCATCACCTCCCCCTCCCTCCTCCAGTGAAAGATTAAGATTGTTAACTCCTATCAGTGGTCGAATTTATAATCTACTTCTTGAGTTTAAGATGGTAGCATAGTATGACGAACCGGGAATGGTACAGTTTGTTTACATTAACCGGATTATGTGAGGATGCAGCTAATGCAATGAATTTGTATAACACACCATGTCAAACGGATCAAAATGGGTCTCTCCTCCACTAAAATGGTTCACAATTATAGCTTATGAGTTGGAAATTAATTAAGTGAGGTTACATGTGCCCTCTACCCATATACAATACAGATTCCACAAAACCATCGTTCGGGGTTACACCTTTTATAGGCTCCGTAGGATTTGAACTATGAAGATGAACGTTCCTTGGTGGTAAATCATCACACCCTCATTAAAGAGGATGAGTTCGTTGTGTTTTGATCCTTTCTTTTGTCTTTTCGGCATGCAAAATACAAGCACTCAGGTGTATGAGAATTTTGCTCCCTTGCATATCTTTTTTTTTTTTTTTTTTTTTGCGGGAAGCTTCCTCGCATAGCTGCTTAGGCTAGGGTCAGTTTATACTAGACTAAATGTTGGTGTGCTAGCATGTTGATCCTTCGTGGATAGACCAACATTGACCTCAATTGGTATTGGTTTTTATCTCACATCCTTTCAACCCCAACGAAAGGGGGAGTCATCATACTCGTGCCAATACAACTAATGGGATAGATCTAGCTTGTCGTATCTAGACTTATGCCAATGAACAAAAAAGAGATAAATATTCCATGATGAAACACCAAAACTCTTAAAATGATATTGTGATTGTACGGCCAATTGAATTGATTAACTACGGGAAGTGTAACAAGCAGACAAGGAAAATTCCCCTTAATTTGTTAGGACAGACGCAATTGAAGGGATGGACCCTTCTCCTACCCTCCAGGCATCGACCCTACCACTCGTGACTATCAGTAGCGCCGGTGAAAAATGGATATGTGGATGCATTTTTTCTGAATCTTCATGCATATTCCTACATGTTATCCGGTTTATCTAACAAACTAAGTAGTAACGCTACAGCTGTGTTAAAAAAAAATCTAAATTTTGATTAAATGCATGCACGTGTGTATTATATGTTATATATGATCCAACTTACGGGTGACAGAATGGAAATTGTATACAGAAGTACTTACAATTCTATCATATTTTGTATTGAAACAGAGAACCCAACGAACAATGAGCAAGGAGGGCCAAACATTTTGTAACGAATTGGAGAACGCCGTGAAGCAAAAGGCGGGACTACATATGCATCATTAGTGGATTATAACATAATAATGGTGCATGTCATCATACATAACTAGCATGAATCAAAATGCATGCCATAGATATAGGACAAATAATCTAAGATAAATAGTACTGATGCATGCATGACAATATAATACAGTGTGTTCCATATAGCTAATATAGTGTATACATTTGTTGTCCTATATTTTCCTCTTCATCATGTACCCTAGCATGTGCACAACTTCACGATGAGTATAATCAGTATGCATGAAACAGTGGAGAAAATAAATATAGAGATGGCCGTGAAGCAGTGGCATGCATAAAACACACGCCATTGTCGATGTAATTCTTACGTATAAATGAATATATAATGATGTTACAATGTCGAAAGCAAGTGTGATTACTGTTTTTATATCGGTGTATGGCCTGTAGTGCTTCTTGCTTGTTTGTGTTCAGGTTTGGCATTTTTCGGAGGGAAACAACTTTTTTTAGGAGTCTGTTGTCGTTAGAAATTCAAGCTGGTCCGCTGCGAACCAGCGGTGTGGCGCTGGCCTAGGTGTGTGCAGCCCAGCTCATTGGAGCGAAGGCCCGTGTGGAGAGGGGAGGAGCTACTGCTAAGTTGGCCGGGTGACAAGGCACGCAATGTGTCGGGCCTATCAATGAACTGAACCGAGTTTGTAATTTCATTTTTGACAGAGTTTGTTATTTCTGGATTCACATAAGTTCAGACGTACCCAAAAAAAACATAAGTTCAGAGGTTCCTTTTCTCAAAAACAAAAATCAGACGTTGCAGACTACTCATCATATAAATCACCTGAAAAAACACATCCTATAACTGTATCATAGTCAGCATCCGATAACTATATGACACTTGTTTTTGAGGGCTTCCTATATGACGCTTATTACGTGTAACTGTTGCTGGATCGCACATGAGCGAGTATATGGGCCTGCCCATTTAGAGCCATGAAAGCGTTTTCTCACTCCAGTTTTAGGAATGTTCTGAAAATTTCAGTCTGGTTTCTTACCGGTTTTAGAAACGTTCTACAATCTTCCTAAACCTGTTTCCCTGACTGTTTTCTTTAATGAATTTTCTGGTTTTCTTCTTGTTTTTTTCTATTTCTTTTTTTCTTTCTTATTTTTTCACAAAAATAAAAAATTCAAAAAATGTTCAATACCATAAAAAATATCCTCATATCTTACAAAATTGTTTGCTTTTTCAGAAAATATTCGGAATTTCATCAATTCACACTCTTTTTTTCATTTGTTTTATTTTTCAAAACATTCACAATTTTCCAACAGTATTTGTCATTTCGTAAAAGATGTTCATCATTTACATAAATTGTTTGAGTTTTCAAAAAAAAATTGGCAGTTTTAGATAATATTTCTGTTTTCAAAAACTGTTCCAAGATGCATTTTTTTGACATTTTCAAGTTTGTTCAAAGTTTCAAAAAATATTCTTGTTTCCAAAATATGTTCATAATTTTGAAAAAAATAATGTTTTTCTATATTTGTTCAAGGATTTTTTTTAGCATTTTCAAAGATTGTACGAGATTTTCAGAAAATGCTCGGTTTTTTAGAAAATGTTCAAACTTTCAAAATTGTTTGCAAATTTATATTCATTTAAGAAAAATCTCGTTTGAAATATCAAAAAATGTTTAGATCTGTTGATGATGATAGTTTTTATGTTCCCCGCTGCCTATTAGTCACCAAACATTGTCAACTCGAGTGGCTAGCCAAGAATGTTAACGGGAATTTTGGGCTGGGGGAGTCCCCTCTCCGGCACAGGTCTATTGACGTAGTGCACTTCATATAGGAGCCCCCCCCCCCCCACCGCCTCTGGTGAGTTGCCCAGAGGGTGAATCATCCGCTATGGCGCAATCCAAACTATCTCTATGTGCATTGTATCCCATAATGATACGTCTCCAACGTATCTATAATTTTTGATTGCTCCATGCTACTTTATCTACTGTTTTGGACTATATTGGGCTTTATTTTCCACTTTTATATTACTTTTGGGACTAACCTATTAACCGGAGGCCCAGCCCAGAATTGTTGTTTTTCGCCTATTTCAGTGTTTCAAAGAAACGGAATATCAAACGGAGTCCAAACGGAATGAAACCTTCGGGAAAGTGATTTTCCAACCGAACGTGATCCAGGAGACTTGGACCCTACTCCAAGAAGTGCCAGAGGTGGTCACGAGGGTGGAGGGCGCCCCCTGGGCACGCCTCCCTACCTCGTGGGCCCCCTGACGCTCCACCGACGTACTCCTTCCTCCTATATATACCTACGTATCCCCAAACGATCAGAACAGGAGCCAAAAACCTAATTCCACCGCCGCAACCTTCTGTATCCACGAGATCCCATCTTGGGGCCTGTTCTGGAGCTCCGCCGGAGGGGGCATCCACCACGGAGGGCTTCTACATCATCACCATAGCCCCTCCATGAAGTGTGAGTAGTTTACTTCAGACCTTCGGGTCCATAGCTAGTAGCTAGATGGCTTCTTCTCTCTTTTTGTATCTCAATGCAATGATCTCCCCTTCTCTCGTGGAGATCTATTCGATGTAATCTTCTTTTTGGGATGTGTTTGTTGAGATCGATGAATTGTGGGTTTATGATCCAGTATTATCTATGGAAAATATTTGATTCTTCTCTGAATTCTTTTATGTATGATTGAGTTATCTTTGCAAGTCTCTTCGAATTATCCTTTTTGGTTTGGCCAACTAGATTGGTAGTTCTTGCAATGGGAGAAGTGCTTAGCTTTGGGTTCAATCTTGCGGTGTCCTTACCCAGTGACAGAAAGGGTTGCAAGGCATGTATTGTATTGTTGCCATCGAGGATAACAAGATGGGGTTTTTATCATATTGCATGAATTTATCCCTCTACATCATGTCATCTTACTTAAGGCGGTACTCTGTTTTTAACTTAATACTCTAGATGCATGCTGGATAGCGGTCGATGAGTGGAGTAATAGTAGTAGATGCAGAATCGTTTCGATCTACTTGTTTTGGACGTGATGCCTATATACATGATTATTGCCTAGATATACTCATAACTATGCTCAATTATGTCAATTTCTTAACAGTAATTTGTTCACCCACCGTAGAATATCTATGCTCTTGAGAGAAGCCACTAGTGAAACCTATGGCCCCCGGGTCTATTCTCATCATATCGATCTCTATCACTTTATTTACTTGCCTTTTTTTTACTTTGCCTTTTACCTTTTACTTTGCATCTATCTATCAAAAATACCAAAAATATTATTTATCATCTCTATCAGATCTCACTTTCGTAAGTGACCGAGAAGGGATTGACAACCCCTAATCGAGTTGGTTGCGAGCTGCTATCGTTTTGTGTAGGTACGAGGGACTTGTGCGTGGTCTCCTACTGGATTGATACCTTGGTTGTCAAAAACTGAGGGAAATACTTACGCTACTTTGCTACATCATCATCTCCTGTTCGGGGAAATCCAATGCAGTGCTCAAGAGGTAGCAAGAAGAATTTCTGGCGCCGTTGCCGGGGAGGCTCACGCAAGCAAGTCAACTATACCAAGTACCCATCGCAATCCCTATCTCTCGCATTACATTATTTGCCATTTGCCTCTCGTTTTCCTCTCCCCCACTTCACCCTTGCCGTTTTATTCGCCCTCTCTTTCCCAATCTCCTCCTCTCTTTCCCGTTTGCCTTTTTCCCGTTGCCTTTCCGTTTGCTTGTGTGTTGGATTACTTGTTGCCATGGCGCAAGATAATACCAAATTGTGTGATTTCTCGAATACCAATAATAATGATTTCCTTAGTACTCCGATTGCTCCTCTTAATAATGATGAGTCTTGTGAAATCAATACCGCTTTGCTGAATCTTGTTATGAAAGATCAATTCGCCGGCCTTCCTAGTGAAGATGCCGCTACTCATCTAAACAATTTTGTTGATTTGTGTGATATGCAAAAGAAGAAAGATACGGATAACAATATTGTCAAGATCGTGCTAAAGTTTGGTTTTCATCTTTGCCTAAAAATAGTATTGATTCTTGTAACAAGTGCAAAGATGCTTTTATCTCTAAGTATTTTCCTTCCGCTAAGATTATCACTCTTAGGAACAATATCATGAATTTTAAACAACTTGATCATGAGCATGTTGCCCAATCTTGGGAAAGAATGAAATTAATGCTTCGCAATTGCCCTACTCATGGTTTGAATTTATGGATGATCATACAAAAATTTTATGCCGGATTGAATTTTACTTCTAGAAATCTTTTAGATTCGGCTGCGGGAGGCACATTTATGGAAATTACGTTAGGAGATGCTACAAAATTGCTTGATAATATTATGGCTAATTATTCTCAATGGCACACCGAAAGATCTTCTAGTAAAAAAGTGCATGCTATAGAAAAAATCAATGTTTTGAGTGAAAAGATGGATGAACTTATGAAGATGTTTGCTCCTAAAAATACTCCTCTTGATCCCATTGATATGCCTTTATCTACTTTGCTTGAGAATAATAATCAATCTATGGATGTGAATTTTGTTGGTAGGAATAGTTTTGGAAACAACGCTTATAGAGGGAATTTTAATCCTAGGCCTTATCCTAGTAATCCTTCTAAAAATTATGGAAATTCCTACAACAACTCTTATGGAAATTTTAATAAGATGCCCTCTGAATTTGAGAGTAGTGTTAAAGAGTTTATGAATTCACAAAAGAATTTTAATGCTTTGCTTGAAGAGAAATTGCTTAAAGTTGATGATTTGGCTAGGAACGTTGATAGAATTTCTATTGAAATTGATTATTTAAAGCTTAGATATATTCCTCCTAAGCATGATATCAATGAGTCTCTCAAAGCCATGAGAATTTCCATTGATGAGTGCAAGGAAAGAACCGCTAGGATGCGTGCTTCCAAAGATGCCTTTATTAAAGCGTGTTCTTCCAATTCCTATGAAAATCAAGATGAAGATCTAAAAGTTATTGATGTGTCCCCCATTAAATCTTTGTTTTGCAATATGAATCTTGATGAAACTGAAGATTATCTTCCTTTACCTAGAAGGCGTTTTAAGAATTCGGAGTTTCTAGACCTTGATGATGAATTTGATGAAAGTGGGATTGAAATAAATAAAAACCGTGATGTTGCTAAACCCCCTATTTTGGATCTCAAGGAATTTAATTGTGAAAATTGCTCTTTGATTGGTTGCATTTCCTTGTTGCAATCCGTGCTAGATTCTCCTCATGCTTATAGTCAAAATAAGGCCTTTACCGAACACATTATTGATGCCTTGATGCAATCTTATGAAGAAAAACTTGAGTTGAAAGTTTCTATCCCTAGAAAACTCTATGATGAGTGATAACCTACTATTAAAATTAAAATTAAAGATTTTGAGTTTCATGCTTTGTGTGATTTGGGTGCTAGTGTCTCTACTATTCCCAAAACTTTATGTGATTTGCTAGATTTCCGTGATTTTGATGATTGCTCTCTAAACTTGGATCTTGCGGATTCCACTATTAAAAAGCCTATGGGAAGAATTAATGATGTTCTTATTATTGCAAATAGGAATTATGTGCCCTTAAATTTTATTGTTCTTGATATAGATTGCAATCCTTCATGTCCTATTATTCTTGGTAGACCTTTCCTTAGAACGATTGGTGCAATTATTGATATGAAGGAAGGGAATATTCGATTCCAATTTCCCTTAAAGAAGGGCATGGAACACTTCCCTAGAAAGAAAATAAAATTACCATATGAATCTATCATGAGAGCCACTTATGGATTGCCTACCAAAGATGGCAATACCTAGATCTATCCTTGCTTTTATGCCTAGCTAGGGGCGTTAAACGATAGCGCTTGTTGGGAGGCAACCCAATTTTATTTTGTGTTTTTT
This sequence comes from Triticum timopheevii, assembly GCA_963921465.1. Taxonomy (NCBI): domain Eukaryota; kingdom Viridiplantae; phylum Streptophyta; class Magnoliopsida; order Poales; family Poaceae; genus Triticum; species Triticum timopheevii. The sequence continues at coordinate 627,504,387 of OY997266.1, read as the reverse complement.
TGCTTCTGTTTAGGAATAAATAATCCATCTAGCTTCTGTTTGGATGTGGTTTTATCTTTTAATTAGTGTTTGTGCCAAGTAGAACCTATAGGATAACCTACGATGATAGTTGATTTGATTCTGCTGAAAAACAGAAACTTTGCACGCACGAATATAATTTTGTTAACTCACAGGAACGTTCTTTTACGTTGATTCTTTTTGCTTCTATTCAATAAACAAATTGTCCAGGACTTCCTATTTTGGTAGAATTTGTAGAGTTCCAGAAGTTTGCGTTAGTTACAGATTGCTACAGACTGTTCTATTTTTGACAGAATCTGTTTTACGTGTGTTGTTTGCTTATTTTGATGAATCTATGGCTATTAAAATAGTTTATCATCCATAGAAAAGTTGGAATACAGTAGGTTTAACACCAATATAAATAAAGAATGAGTTCATTACAGTACCTTGAAGTAGTCTTTTGTTTTCTTTCTCTAACGGAGCTCACGAGATTTCTATTGAGTTTTGTGTTGTGAAGTTTTCAAGTTTTGGGTGAATTCTTGTGATGGATTATGGAACAAGGAGTGGCAAGAGACTAAGCTTGGGGATTCCCATGGCACCCCCAAGATAATCCAAGGACACCAAAAAGTCAAAGCTTGGGGATGCCCCGGAAGGCATCCCCTCTTTCGTCCACTTCCATCGGTAATTTACTTGGAGCTATATTTTTATTCACCACATGATATGTGTTTTGCTTGGAGCGTCTTGTATTATTTGCGTCTTTGCTTGTTAGTTTACCACAATCATCCTTGCTGTACACACCTTTTGAGAGAGCCATATATGAATTGGAATTTGTTAGAATACTCTATGTGCTTCACTTATATCTTTTGAGCTTGATAGTTGTGCTCATAGTACTTCACTTATATCTTTTGAGCATGATAGTTTTTGCTCTAGTGCTTCACTTATATCTTTTAGAGCACGGTGGTGGATTTGTTTTAAAGAAACTATTGATCTCTCATGCTTCACTTAGATTATTTTGAGAATCGTTAATAGCATGGTAATTTGCTTAATGTTAATATACTTAGTGTTCAAGATATGTGAAACTTTCTTTTGAGTGAATTGAATACTAAGATAAGTTTGATGCTTGATAATTGTTTTAAGATATGGAGGTGATAATATCAAAGTCGTGCTAGTTGATAATTGTGAATTTGACAAATACTTGTGTTGAAGTTTGCAAGTCCCGTAGCATGCACGTATGGTTAAAGTTGTGTAACAAATTTGAAACATGGAGTGTACCTGGCTTGTGCATCCTTATGAGTGGCGGTCGGGGACGAGCGATGGTCTTTTCCTACCAATCTATCCCCCTAGGAGCATGCGCGTAGTACTTGAATTTTTTGATGGCTTCTAAATTTTTGCAATAAGTATATGAGTTCTTTTGACTAATGTTGAGTCCATGGATTACACGCACTCTCACCTTTCCACCTTTGCTAGCCTCTTCGGTACCGTGCATTGCCCTTTCTCACCTTGAGAGTTGGTGCAAACTTCGCCGGTGCATCCAAACCCCGTGATACGATACGCTCTATCACACATAAACCTCCTTATATCTTCCTCAAAACAGCCACCATACCTACCTATCATGGCATTTCCATAGCCTTTCCGAGATATATTGCCATGCAACTTGCATCATCATTATTATGACATACATTACTTTTGTCATGTTGCCATTGCATGATCATGTAGTTGACATCGTATTTGTGGCAAAGCCACCATGCATTATTTTCCATACACGTCAGTCTTGATTCATTGCACCATCCCGGTACATCGCCGGAGGCATTCATATAGAGTCATATTTTGTTCTAAGTTTCGAGTTGTAATTGTTGAGTTGTAAGAAAAATAAGTGTGATGATCATCATTATTAGAGCATTGTCCCAAGTGAGGAAAGGATGATGGAGACTATGATTCCCCCGTAAGTCGGGATGAGACTCCGGACGAAAAATAAAAAAATAAAAAAAGGGAGAAAAAAAAGCAAGGCCAAAAAAAAGGAAGGCCCAAAAAATGAGAGAAAAAGAGAGAAGGGACAATGCTACTATCCTTTTACCACACTTGTGCTTCAAAGTAGCACCTTGTCCTTCATGTAGTGAGTCTCATATATTGTGCTTCAAAGTAGCACCAAGATCTTTATGATAGTGAGTCTCATAAGTTGTCTTTTTATACTAGTGGGAATTTTCCATTATAGAACTTGGCTTGTATATTCCAATGATGGGCTTCCTCAAAATGCCCTAGGTCTTCGTGAGCAAGCGAGTTGGATGCACACCCACTAGTTTTATTTTGTTGAGCATTCATAGCTCTAGTGCATCCGTTGCATGGAAATCCCTACTCCTCATGTTGACATCAATTGATGGGCATCTCCATGGCCCGTTGATTAGCCTCGTCAATGTGAGACTTTCTCCTTTTTTGTCTTCTCCACACAATCCCCATCATCATATTCTGTTCCACCCATAGTGCTATATCCATGGCTCACGCTCATGTATTGCGTGAAGGTTGAAAAAGTTTGAGATTATTTGAGTATGAAACAATTGCTTGGCTTGTCATCGGGGGTATAGAAGTTTGAGATTATTTGTGTGATGAATATGAAGCATAGCCTAACTATATGATTTTGTAGGGATGAACTTTCTTTTGCCATGCTATTTTGAGAAGACATAATTGCTTTGATTAGTATGCTTGAAGTATTATTATTTTTGTGTCAATATGAACTTTTGTCTTGAATCTTTCGGATCTGAATATTCATATCACAAGTAAGAAGATTTATATTGAAATTATGCCAAAGTATCACTCTGCATCAAAAATTCTTTTTTATCATTTACCTACTCGAGGACGAGCAGGAATTAAGCTTGGGGATGCCTGATACGTCTCCAACGTATCTATAATTTTTGATTGCTCCATGCTACTTTATCTACTGTTTTGGACTATATTGGGCTTTATTTTCCACTTTTATATTACTTTTGGGACTAACCTACTAACCGGAGGCCCAGCCCAGAATTGCTGTTTTTTTGCCTATTTCAGTGTTTCGAAGAAACGGAATATCAAATGGAGTCCAAACGGAATGAAACCTTCGGGAACGTGATTTTCCAACCGAACGTGATCCAGGAGACTTGGACCCTACTCCAAGAAGTGCCAGAGGCGGTCACGAGGGTGGAGGGCGCGCCCCCCCCCCTGGGCGCGCCCCCTACCTCGTGGGCCCCATGACGCTCCACCGACGTACTCCTTCCTCCTATATATACCTACGTATCCCCAAACGATCAGAACAGGAGCCAAAAACCTAATTCCACTGCCGCAACCTTCTGTATCCACGAGATCCCATCTTGGGGCCTGTTCCGAAGCTCCGCCGGAGGGGGCATCCACCACGGAGGGCTTCTACATCATCACCATAGCCCCTCCGATGAAGTGTGAGTAGTTTACTTCAGACCTTCGGGTCCGTAGCTACTAGATGGCTTCTTCTCTCTTTTTGGATCTCAATAAAATGATCTCCCCTTCTCTCGCGGAGATCTATTCGATGTAATCTTCTTTTTGAGGTGTGTTTGTTGAGACCGATGAATTGTGGGTTTATGATCCAGTATTATCTATGGAAAATATTTGATTCTTCTATGAATTCTTTTATGTATGATTGAGTTATCTTTGCAAGTCTCTTCGAATTATCCTTTTTGGTTTGGCCAACTAGATTGGTAGTTCTTGCAATGGGAGAAGTGCTTAACTTTGGGTTCAATCTTGCGGTGTCCTTACCCAGTGACAGAAAGGGTTGCAAGGCACGTATTGTATTGTTGCCATCGAGGATAACAAGATGGGGTTTTTATCATATTGCATGAATTTATCCCTCTACATCATGTCATCTTGCTTAAGGCGTTACTCTGTTTTTAACTTAATACTCTAGATGCATGCTGGATAGCGGTCGACGAGTGGAGTAATAGTAGTAGATGCAGAATCGTTTCGATCTACTTGTTTTGGACGTGATGCCTATATACATGATCATTTCCTAGATATACTCATAACTATGCTCAATTTTGTCAATTGCTCAACATTAATTTGTTCACCCACCGTAGAATATCTATGCTCTTGAGAGAAGCCACTAGTGAAACCTATGGCCCCCGGGTCTATTCTCATCAAATCAATCTCTATCACTTTATTTACTTGCCTTTTTTACTTGGCCTTTGACCTTTTACTTTGCATCTATCTATCAAAAATACCAAAAATATTACTTATCATCTCTATCAGATCTCACTTTCGTAAGTGACCGAGAAGGGGTTGACAACCCCTAATCGCATTGGTTGCGAGTTGCTATCGTTTTGTGTAGGTACGAGGGACTTGTGCGTGGTCTCCTACTGGATTGATACCTTGGTTCTCAAAAACTGAGGGAAATACTATGCTACTTTGCTGCATCATCCTCTCCTCTTCGGGGAAATCCAACGCAGTGCTCAAGAGGTAGCACATAACATCGCAGAATAATTCTACCTAACTCATGCTCTTGCAGCTACACCTATGCTTAAATGTAACACCGTGTTTTAAGTAATCTTAATTGGCCTCCAAAGAATCAATCTTAGAAACAATTGACCTCCAAAGCTAGAATTGCCCTGGTATACGCACTTATAGCCATAACTGTTATGTGTTCCCATTGTTGAGTTACTTGGTCCCCTTGGACTACTCGCAACAAGTTATCTACCAAACATTATTTTTGTAACCGGTCCTTTGATTGCTTGTTCAAAATGATTGCTTACTCAGAATAGTGGAAACCGCTCGCTAGAGGTGCAGAAGCTGACAATATTGCTAGGATTATGCCCAATATTGCTAGGATTCCAACCCCGCTATAATATAGCAACTAGGCATCTCTACATGATGGTTACAAGGAACAGGGTAAAGAAGACATGGCTTTGCTACTAGGTATCTTGTCTACAACATACAATAAATTTTTCCTTAGTCATGCATTCCTATTTGGAAAGTTTCTACATGCAAGAAAATAATATGTGATATGATCAAAGGTTCCACTTTCCTTGTATTGACAATGTTCTTCAAATTCTACTCTTTTCTATCAAAACAATCTATCATATATAAAGAGTTCACATAAACAACCATACAATACAAATTAAACAGACAACAAACCTATTTGAAGTGTATGGTATCAGTGTAGATGGTGTTGTGAGATTAAGTGCATTGTGTCAACTCATAAAGAGTTAGAAAAGAACATAGGTTGTTACTTAGAACGTAGTGACATAAGGGTTCACATGCATATTGTGTCAATTAAATAAGTACATCACATAAAGGTATGTGATGCAAGGTTACATTGCTAGATTGAATTGACAAAACGAATCATAAAACTAGATCCATCGTTTATGAGCTAAGATCAACAAGTTCAGATATATTTTAGTCTAATAATTTAAACTTGAATGACCTTTAAATAGATTTGAATTAAACACTTGAACTAATGTATGCAAAGATTCATGTTTAATTTTTATTGGGTCTGTCGCTTGTGCCTTAAGGTCAATGAACTTCACATTTATTTTGAATGATAATTCAAATTTGAATGACCTTACTTGACTTCAAAAGGTGTACAAAAGGATTCATGTTTGAATTTCAAATGAGCTTGGTTTAAAATTCAAACTTAGTTTGAATTCAAATTTGGCAAAATATTTTGGTCCAAATATAGTTCAAACTCTTGAACTTCTTTTGAATCAATTAACAACATGATTCAATTGGTTTGGATGTCATTTAAATTCAATGCTCAAAATGGAGCATGAATTTGAATTCAAATCCATTTGAATTCATATAGTCAAAGTTGGGTCAAACTGACTTCAACCATATGGTTTGACTTTAGGAGTTCATAGTAAAAATGAATATTCAATTTGGAATCCTAGATCACAACATATGATCGATTCAAATGACAATTTGATTTGGATTCCAAAACCTATGCCACCTGCAAGAATAAGGAAACAAGTCTTTATTACCTCGATAGTGAATTATCAACCTTGCAGGGGATATTTGTTGGAAATATGCCCTAGAGGCAATAATAAAATGGTTATTATTATATTTCCTTGTTCATGATAATTGTCTATTGTTCATGCTATAATTGTATTATCCGGAAATCGTAATACATGTGTGAATACATAGACCACAACAAGTCCCTAGTGAGCCTCTAGTTGACTAGCTCGTTGATCAACAGATAGTCATGGTTTCCTGACTATGGACATTGGATGTCATTGATAACGGGATCACATCATTAGGAGAACTAGCAAAGTGGTCCGCTCGATGCGCGGGCTAGAATTTTATGAAGTTAATAATAAGACATGATTATTTGATTTGACCAAACAAAAACTGGAAATAAATGTCATGACATTTACAATATTACACATCTCCTTACATAAATTTGTCTTGGTATGTTTGATTTTTTTTAGTTATATACAGATCTACATGTTGACCATTTATCATTTACCTTATCATTATTTAGATCGGACAATGATCAGTGGATTTGTGCATATTATATTTGTATCATTGTTCATGTTATTTTATCATGTTGCATTGCACTATTTTTGTTTAAAACACAATTTTGATAGTCCAAATTGTTTTCGTATAGGCATATGTATATTTCCTAACGATTTGCTAGATTGCCATATATATATATATATATATATATATATATATATATATATATATATCAATTAAAATAGCCATGTTAGGTATTTGTTTCCATGAACATTTTTAGTTAATTTAAGACACGTCCGCTAAGCATGACCAATGTTGGCCTCATATTTTCATGCAAGGATAATTTGCTATAAAATTTACACACTTTTAGAAAAAAAATTCCCATAGTACTTTGGTAAAAAGATGTGTACAAACTACTATGTAGTGAACGACATCGGTTTCATGGGTCCTTTGCGTGGGCACCATCTTAAATTAACCATTCTTTGAAAGGTAACTCAAAAAATTAGAAACGCAAGGAAGAAACCAATTTCTTGAATTGCAATGAATGAATCAAAATGCATATTTGTTTTTAGTTGTTCGCAAACTCTGTCATGAATCTCACTTCATATGAGAAAGTTCATGTCGATATTTTGTCCAGCACATACTGTCCCTAGTAGGGTTGGGAGTAACAATTGAATATTAGAGGCATCAAGTAATAAAAGAAGAAAAAGTATATTAACAACATTTTTCCATCATGCACAATAATATTGTTTGTTTTCACCTAAATGATAACATGGCAGAAAAATTGAAATATATGCATAACTGCATACATATTTAAATGTTTGTTACTTTCATAATTTATATTAGAGAGGAAAATGAACATGGATAAGACTTTTAACTCCATCACGTTTTAAATGACTGGGTTTTTTGAAAAAACAAATGAATGTGAAGTAGCATCCCAAATATGCCCCTTTATGATCCACATCAATTTTGGTACTTATTACGTGGACAATATCCCTACTATCTTACAATACATGACACAATGTTTGTGATTTCATAAAGGAAATTATGCTTGCAAGCTCATCGGAGCTAGGCAACTCTTTGTCAGTGATTTCATGCCTACCAAGCAGGTACACTCTAATGTATACAACCTTTAAGTAAAGAAATCCTTCTCGTATTCTGCTGCTTTTTTGATTCATTTTATCCCAATAATAGCATAGACATCATATATTTATTCTTGCAAGTCAAGTGCTTGATTGTTGACAAATTCTTCTCTCAGCAGGGCACCTCAGGTACCTGTCTATAGTTTCCTGTCTTGAAGGGGGGCGACACAGCTATTTTCTTTAACAACACGTCATTCAACGAAGTGTTTTCGTTATTTGGTCATCACTAAAAAGTTTCTAGTGATAAAGTGAGCCTATTATATTAAGCTTAGAGGATTCTCCTAACATGATGAGTTTAGTTTATCACTTTTAAAGATCACTGGTGGCAATGGTACTTCCTTTTATGCAACAACTCCTGTATGTACCATTTGGTAATTGGAGTTTGATAATTCTGAGATACTCACTTTTGTAGTAATATCCTCAATGTTTTTTTGGACCTAGGAACCATACAAAATCATTTAGGGTATTTTCATTAATTTACAATAATTACAAAATATGCAAGTACAAACCAAAGAGGAAAGAAGGTTAACCAATACCGTCCCTAGGCCGCATAAAGAAGAGATGTGCATAATATATATCCCCACTATTGTGATGCACAGATGATGAAATCAAGAATTATAAACATATTGCCACATGAGGATTCCTAGAAAGATGACATCAATCTATGCATGTACTATGTTGACACAGAACCCGGACCGATCGGTACGAGCTACAACTGGAGGGTTAGATAGAAAACTAATAGGTACCTTGCTAGGGTGGGAGGAGTCTCGTTGTTGTGCGGCAGTAACCGCTGGGTGAATCGTCGCACCGTCGGCAGTGTTGCATGAGCTTGTAGTTGGCGTCGAATTGTCTAGAGCAGCATGCTATTTCGGAGGCTCGCAGTTCCTTGTTTACATATCAATTCTATGATTTTCCTCTTTAAAGTTACTATGTTCATTATTCTGAGATACTCACTTTTGTAGTAATATCCTCAATGTTTTTTTGGACCTGGAACTATAGAAAATCATTCTAAGGTATTTTCATTAATTTACAAAAATTACAAAATATACAATTACAAACCAACGAGGAAAGAAAGTTAACCAATACCCTCCCTAGGCCCCATAAAGAATAGATGTGCATAATATATATCCTCACTGTTGTGATGCACGGATGATCAAATCCAGAATTATAAACATAGTACCATGTAAGGATTCCTAGAAAGATGATATCCATGTATGCACATACTATGTTGATATAGAATCTGGACCGATAGGCACCAGCTAGAACAGGAGTGTTAGACAGAAAAGAAATAGGTACCTTGCTAGGGTGGCAGGAACGTCGCGGGTGTGCGGCAGTAACCACTGGGTGAGTCATCACACCATCGGCAGTGTCGCATGAGCTTGTAGTTGCGTTGCATTGTTTGGAGCAGCATGCTATTTCGGAGGCTCGCTCGTCTATTTCGCAGTGGTAGCTACAGAAGCATGAACCCAGCTTGAGGTCGGGTATATAACAAATCTTTCTTGGATGAATTCCCATGGGTCACTCCAAAATGTGAAGACAATCATCATGCATTGTGTCCGGAACTCTGGACACTGCAAACGCGGGATTCAGGTTCGGTGTCTTCATGGTAATTACTGCTTAATCACTATAGCATTGTTGTTTCATTATCAGCACGAAACACCACACAACATGGACAGACCATTTCACTTTTCTACATCGACTTACATGTTACGATCTGAGCCTTCATGCTATACCAAATAGAGACCTTGTATAAAGACAACCACAAAGCAACTCTAATAAAGGAGAAATTGCGAAAGGACTCTGGGAATAAAAAAGTACATAAGTCTAAAAGTATATTCACAGACGAAAGAAAGATATGTGTTAGTTACTTTGATCTGGGTTGTGTAGGTGTTTACACACTGCAATTCATCTTACACGACGTTGTTGATGTAGACATAACAGTGGGCATGTGATATTTACCTGAAGTTGCCGACGATGTTCAAGGATATCCATCGATCTTTTTGTTTAGAGTGTCGGTGCGCTGGTACAATGACAACAGCAGAACACATTATGAAAAAAAATTGTTCAGTTGATGTATATCAGTGTAGAGGCATGCATTCTGGCTAGCTATGTTAGGATACGTGAGTATGTAGGGGAGTACCAATTGACGAATACCTGGCTCCGGGCGCCGGCTCGCCGGCAACGTACATCTCGCAGTGCACTGATAGTCTTGCATGCATTTATTAGAGATATAATAATCAAACTGTTTGAGGAAGCAAGCATGTATCTGGATGGATTTCCACCAAAGAAAAATGCATCTACATGTTGAAGTAGTCAAAAAGACGCATGCATGTATGGGAAAGTGGATCGGCAAAGCGAGGACGGCGGCTGCATGTGTGATCGTAGCGGCCGCATGGAAGCAGCGGCGGCTGCGTGGGTAATACTATGAGACCCTAATTTTTTAGGGTTATGTGATCCTGAGGGAAGATGGAATCGTAGATGTTTCAGGTGTATTATCATCAATAGGTGCGGGGTGAGGATTTGTCAATAAAAAAAGTGTGGTGCAAGGAAAATTATTGAAGGGTAGAGGTGGGTAATTATTTGTATGTTTTAAGATCCATTGGTCCATATTAGCTAATTATTGTGGGGTAGGAAAATTAACGGTTGGATTTTTCTGATTATTCTGTGATTTTCTAGACTAATTCTCCTTTTTCTGGTTAGCTCTTATATTACTTTTTATATATAAATAGATGATGTGATGGACAAGACCCAATCCTAAGCATAGCACAAAGATCGTGTAGTTCGTTTTGCTAGAGCTTTTCCAAATGTCAAGTATCATTTCCTTAGACAATGAGATTGTGCAACTCCCGTATACCGTAGGAGTGCTTTGGGTGTGTCAAACGTCACAACATAACTGGGTGACTATAAAGGTGCACTACGGGCATCTCCGAAAGTGTCTGTTGGGTTGGCACGAATCGAGACTGGGATTTGTCACTCCGTATGACGGAGAGGTATCTCTGGGCCCACTCGGTAATGCATCATCAGATTGAGCTCAATGTGACCAAGTGTCTGGTCACGGGATCATGCATTACGGTACGAGTAAAGTGACTTGCCGGTAACGAGATTGAACGAGGTATTGGGATACCGACGATCGAGTCTCGGGCAAGTAACGTACCGATTGACAAAGGGAATTGTATACTGGATTGATTGAATCCTCGACATCGTGGTTCATCCGATGAGATCATCGATGAGCATGTGGGAGCCAACATGGGTATCCAGATCCCGCTGTAGGTTATTGACCGGAGAGGCGTCTCGGTCATGTCTGCATGTCTCCCGAACCCGTAGGGTCTACACAATTAAGGTTCGGTGACGCTAGGGTTGTAGAGATATGAGTATGCAGTAACCCGAAAGTTGTTCGGAGTCCCGGATGAGATCCCGGACATTACGAGGAGTTCCGAAATGGTCCGGAGGTGAAGAATTATATATAGGAAGTGCAGTTTCGGCCATCGGGAAAGTTTTGGGGGTCACCGGTATTGTACCGGGACCACCGGAAGGGTCCCGGGGGTCCACCGGGTGGGGCTAACTATCCCGGAGGGCCCCGTGGGCTGAAGTGGGGAGGGGAACCAGCCCCTGGTGGTCTAGTGCGCCCCCCTTGGCCCCCCCTGCGCCTAGGGTTGGAAACCCTAGGGTGGGGAGCGCCTCCACTTGCCTTGGCGGGCAAGCCACCCCCTTGGCCGCCGCCCCCCTTGGAGATTGCATCTCCTAGGGTCGGCGCCCCCCCAGGGGGCCTATATAAAGAGGCGGAGGGAGGGCAGCCGCACCCCAAGTCTTGGCGCCTCCCTCTCCCCTGCAACACCTCTCCCTCTCGCAGAAGCTTGTCGAAGCCCTGCCGTGATCGTGCTGCATCCACCACCACGCCGTCGTGCTGCTGGATCTTCACCAACCTCTCCTTCCCCCTTGCTGGATCAAGAAGGAGGAGACGTCTTCCCAACCGTACGTGTGTTGAACGCGGAGGTGCCGTCCGTTCAGCGCTAGGATCTCCGGTGATTTGGATCACGATGAGTACGACTCCCTCAACCCCGTTCTCTTGAACGCTTCCGCACGCGATCTACAAGGGTATGTAGATGCACTCCAATCTCTCGTTGCTAGATGACTCCATAGATTGATCTTGGTGAATGTAGGAAATTTTTTATTTTATGCAACGTTCCCCAACAGTGGCATCATGAAGTAGGTCTATGCGTAGTTACTATGCACGAGTAGAACACAAAGCAGTTGTGGGCGTAGATGTTGTTAATTTTCTTGCCACTACTAGTCTTATCTTGCTTCGGCGGCATCGTGGGATGAAGCGGCCCGGACCGACCTTACACGTACGCTTACGTGAGACAGGTTCCACCGACTGACATGTACTAGTTGCATAAGGTGGCTAGCGGGTGTCTGTCTCTCCCACTTTAGTTGGAGCGGATTCGATGAAAAGGGTCCTTATGAAGGTTAAATAGAAATTGGCATATCATGTTGTGGTTTTACGTAGGTAAAAAACGTTCTTGCTAGAACACCTATAGAAGCCACGTAAAAACTTGCAACAACAATTAGAGGACGTCTAACTTGTTTTTGCAGCAAGTATTTTGTGATGTGATATGGCCAAAGGATGTGATGAATGATATATGTGATGTATGAGATGATCATGTTCTTGTAATAGGAATCACGACTTGCATGTCGATGAGTATGACAACCGGCAGGAGCCATAGGAGTTGTCTTTATTTTCTGTATGACCTGCGTGTCATTGAAGAATGCCATGTAAATTACTTTACTTTATTGCTAAACGCGTTAGCCATAGAAGTAGAAGTAGTCGTTGGCGTGACAACTTCATGAAGACACGATGATGGAGATCATGGTGTCATGCCGGTGACGAAGATGATCATGGCGCCCCGAAGATGGAGATCAAAGGAGCAATATGATATTGGCCATATCATGTCATTATTTGATTGCATGTGATGTTTATCATGTTTTACATCTAATTTGCTTAGAACGACGGTAGCTTAAATAAGATGATCCCTCGAAATAATTTCAAGAAAAGTGTTCCCCACTACAACATGACCTCACCTATAGCAACGCTTTTTTCCATATCTAAAAGTCCATATATCCGTTGCTAGTGTCTTTACCAACGGTTTGGGATGCGTTGCCTTATCCAGTGTTGCTAGCGCATAATGCAATGCATATACTACCGTTGGTAAAAGGGATCGTTGCAAGAGTACAACACATAAAATAGACTTCTACAACACTTCTATACATTGGTGCTCAATATACCGGAAACAAGATAATTTGCCACGCTTTAGGTGTTCGTACATATATAGTGTGAATAATAATAATAATAATAATAATAATAATAATAATAATATACGTATATAACAGCAATTGAATTAATGCTCCACATAATGGTGATAATTATTTATATCAAGCTAGGAAAAGACAAGAAAATATACTCACAAGAGGAAGAAATCATATATTGGATAAAATTGTTGGATTACAGTAGTGGATATTACAGGAGGAAGAGCATCCAAATGTGATGCATATCTAAATATTTTCTCGACAAAGAAACTTAAACTAAAAGCATTCATCAACATCCCTTGTACTTAACTAAAATATAACCGAGGAACATCATCGAATAGGAACAACATCCCTACAACTTAACTAAAACTGAAAGCATCCATCATCATCATCATGAACTGGAAGATCATCATCATCATCAGCACATTGCAGTGTACTTGCCATGCACCCGTATAATCATCCATGTATCTTTTGAACCTACAAAGAAAATAACAAAATGAACCGTTAACACACAGTGCATTAAGAAGTAAGAACCGCTTTGCGCATACTTACTGCTCATCAGCACATTTTTTGGTCTGGAAAACAGTCTAATAGCAAATAAGAAGAAACAAATAAACAAGATAGCACTACAATTTGAACACAAATTCGTATGTGATTATGAGAAGATACCAGCATGAGTGTTAGTTGTCCTTGATGACTAATCCAAACGCCACAATATACGACACAACCTGCAGAAAACATGGCTAAATAAAATTATATGGACATTAGCCTAAGTGCTGATGTGCATAGGGCAATGTGATTGACAGTACCACTTCTCTTTTCTTCTCCAGTTTGTTAGCAAACTGGACCAAAACGGTTTGTCATCTGAAACTGAACCAAAACATCTATTTCTAGTTGGTTTCAGTCATCCAACGGGAAATAGGGAAACCCATAAGTGCTCACCACGCTTCGAAACAAACCTACAGCCCCCAAATCCACTGAAATCAATTTACATGGTCATCACCAGCCTAGAGATCCATTGCTAATTCTTTACATCTACAGTAAAACTGTTTTCTGTGAACCAACAGATCTATTTGTTTCTAAATAAATCCATTGAAACCTACAGCCCGAAATCTTATAAATGTGCATCGACAGCAGCACAAAACCTAGCACAGCTCAATGGCCATGGACACAACGAGCAGTAGCACGGTAAGGAGAGGGAGAGAGTATACCTTCCTTGGCATCGTCCATGACTTGCTCCACGAACTCGACTTGCTCCACGGCGTCCCCCTGCATCGAGTTGGAATACCTAGTTGATTTTAATTATACTAAGATTCTTTCATGTGAAACTAAAGTGGAATAAATACATACAACACACAATATAGGCCCGCAGTTTCTGAAATCCAAGCAAAAAAAAAGAAGTAGGTTCTCTACCAGGCCATGCCTTGTACCTTCAGTTCGGTTTCAACTCTAGTATGATGTCCCGTGAGAGGAACAAAAATACAACGAAGTCAAATATTGTCGTCGGTAGGACCTTACCTGCCAATTCAAAAAAGATAATGCTAACTTATCATGGGATCATCATCAAGAACAAGCACACTGTTATTCAAATTCTTACTATGGGAGGCATTATGTTATTGTTCAACGATGAGTAAATATTTTTTGGGATAATGATCAAAAAGAGATGGTTCAAAATCTAGACCTAGAAATGGATGGTTGCAAATCGATAGGGTGTATACTGTTCTAGGTACATAATATTGGGCAAAACACACTAATTTGTATTGAAATTGCTGAAAGAGTAACTAATTTGTAGTGGAATGGCCAAAAGAGTACCTTATATAGGGACAACTTGTAGGTGATTATTTCTTTGTAGTGTATTTTCATGAGTACAGGCTGATAGTATTAAAAAATAATAGTCCTTCAAGGTTATCCTTGTATCTAGTTTGTTCTTTCCCTTCCCGTATAGAATCTGCAGAACTAAACCATTAGTTCTTTCCAGATTTTATACATGTAATAGGCAGAATAGAAATCGTTCCTGACTTTTAGCGGGTAATAGTATCCGAAGAAATACATCTATAGAAGGACTGTGTCCTGAACTCATGTTAACCACAATAACAATATCCTTTTTAGTTGAAAAGGCAAACTTCTAATATTTAAATATTATTCATGATTTTTAAAGGATACATCAAGATACCATGCTGACAAAAAGGCAGTCAAAAAGATAATACAACTGTGATTATTTTGACTAGAAGTGGATATGAATACAGAACAGAATTTATATTGGACACTGTACTGAGATAACACTACATCAGCTTCGAGCTATAACAGAAGTACCTATATTATTTTCAGAAAGCAAGGGAAAGCTCCTAACTTACCGCCAAATATTCATCACTTGGTAATAATTAAGAACACCTTGCTGATGGTATAGTCGTACATAATAATCATATGTGTGACTAAGAAAACTTGAAGATCAACTTTTATTTCGGAAGGGAAACAGGACCAGAATCTTCAAAATATAAATCAATAACTAACCATTAAACAGCAAAAGAAATAATTCTGCTCAGTTTCAAAGCCAACGTAGCAATACATAAGGAACCATATACATATCGTGGCTGTAGCATGTGCACAGCAAGCCGTCGTATACTAAGTTAAGATGTACAACAGAAATAGTATATTTATGCTTCATCCCTTCAAATTACACGGGAGAACATTATAAGATGAAGAAATTCCACAAAGCAGCAGTATTTTTCAGTAAAGAAAATAAAAAATCTAATGGTCAAATTGATAAGAGGATTTTACACATACGTTTATTTTTCTTCAATGGGGGCATGAGCATCTTACCTGATCTAACGGGGCCAAACCTGAAGACAGGAACTGAGTCATGTCCATGACTGGACAATGGAGGACTTGGTTACTTCCATCATGTCACCCATGTCGTAGGCAGCACCTATGGTTAGGATTAGTTTTCACTTGGGATTTGTTTTCCCTGTAGAGAGAAGGGATATACAGCCAGTTGGTTGCACGTCTACAGGAGAAGAAAAGAGCAGAGGTTAGAGAAAGAGGGAGATAAATGATGAAACCAGGGGAGGGGGTGCACTCACCGGACGAGAGGAGGACGACATGGCCACCGGCGCCGGAGCCGACGCCCGAACCCTAGCTATGGTGGCCGCGAGGTCCGGATCTAGCCGGATGGGAGGGCGCCGCAATGCGAGGGGACTTGGGGCTGTGCTTCGTGGTGGCGAGATTTGTCGGACGTCGCTTGAATCAGCCGCCGCACGTTGAGCAGCGAGGAGCCACGTGAAGAGAGAGATGGGTCGCGAGAGGGATGGGTGGGTAGGGATGATGTGGATCTGGCAGCCTCCGGAACTGCGAGGTAGGAGCAGGGGAGGGGGAGGGCTGGCGGCGAGGTGGATCGGAGGAGGGAGACAAAGTGGTGGCGGCGGCGGTTTGGGAGAGATAAGGGCGGTTTGGGAGAGATAAGTGGTGGCGGCGATGTGGATCTCGCGCGTCTCTTTCTCTCTTTCTCTCTCTCCTTTCCTCAGTTTTTTTTCTCAATTGTACCACGATAGGGTAATGAGCTGCAACTCTACATCGCATATGCTGCATCGCCTATATGCGTATCTAAGGAAAATTTTGCAACGTATAGTCAAAACGTTGTTGAATTTGTGTTGCTTTACAGAGGGTATCCTTGTAGTGCCCCCTAACTGTGCACCGTTGCGAAGGTTCGTTGTTTCGAAGCACCACATGATGATTGGGTGTGATAGATCCTAACGTTCGAATACAACGGGTGTAAGCCAGATTTACACACGCAATACAATTAGGTTGACTTGACGAGCCTAGCATGTACAGACATGGCCTCGGAACACGGAAGACCGAAAGGTCGAGCATGAGTCGTATAGAAGATACGATCAACATGAAGATGTTCACTGATGTTAACTAGTCCGTCTCACGTGATGATCGGACACGGCCTAGTTGACTCGGATCGTGTTTCACTTAGATGACTAGAGGCATGTCTATCTAAGTGGGAGTTCATTGAATAATTTGATTAGATGAACTTAATTATCATGAACTTAGTCTAAAACCTTTGGAAAATGTCTTGTAGATCAAATTGCCAACGCTCATGTCCACCTCAACTTCAACGCATTCCTAGAGAAAACCAAGCTGAAAGATGATGGCAGCAACTATACGGACTGGATCCGGAACCTGAGGATCATCCTCATAGCTGCCAAGAAAGATTATGTCCTAGAAGCACCGCTAGGTGAAGCACCAATCCCAGAGAACCAAGACGTTATGAACGCTTGGAAGTCCCGTGCTGATGATTACTCCCTCGTTCAGTGCGGCATGCTTTACAGCTTAGAACTGGGGCTCCAAAAGCGTTTTGAGCAACACGGAGCATATGAGATGTTCCAAGAGCTGAAAATGGTTTTCCAAGCTCATGCCTGGGTCGAGAGATATGAAGTCCCCGACAAGTTCTTTAGCTGTAAGATGGAGGAAAATAGTTCTGTCAGTGAGCACATACTCAAGATGTCTGGGTTGCACAACCGCTTGACTCAGCTAGGAGTTAACCTCCCGGATGACGCGGTCATTGACCGAATCCTTCAGTCGTTTCCACCGAGCTACAAGAGCTTTGTGATGAACTTCAATATGCAGGGGATGGAAAAGACCATTCCTGAGGTATATTCAATGCTGAAATCAGCTGAGGTAGAGATCAGAAAGGAACATCAAGTGTTGATGGTGAATAAAACCACTAAGTTCAAGAAGGGCAAGGGTAAGAAGATCTTCCAGAAGGACGGCAAGGGAGTTGCCTCGCCCGGTAAGCCAGTTGCCGGGAAGAAGTCAAACAATGGACCCAAGCCTGAGACTGAGTGCTTTTATTGCAAGGGAAGTGGTCACTGGAAGCGGAACTGCCCCAAGTACTTAGCGGACAAGAAGGCCAGCAAAACCAAAGGTATATGTGATATACATGTAATTCATGTGTACCTTACCAGTACTCATAGTCGCTCCTGGGTATTTGATACCGGTGCGGTTGCTCATATTTGTAACTCAAAGCAGGAGCTACGGAATAAGTGGAGACTGGCGAAGGACGAGGTGACGATGCGCGTCGGCAATGGCTCCAAGGTCGATGTGATCGCCGTCGGCACGCTACCTCTACATTTACCTACGGGATTAGTTTTAAACGTCAATAATTGTTATTTAGTGCCAGCTTTGAGCATGAACATTGTATCTGGATCTCGTTTAATGCGAGATGGCTACTCATTTAAATCCGAGAATAATGGTTGTTCTATTTATATGAGAGATATGTTTTATGGTCATGCCCCGCTGGTCAATGGTTTATTCTTGATGAATCTCGAACGTGATGTTACACATATTCATAGTGTGAATACCAAAAGATGTAAGGTTGATAACGATAGTCCCACATACTTGTGGCACTTCCGCCTTCGTCACATTGGTATCAAGCGCATGAAGAAGCTCCATGCTGATGGACTTTTAGAGTCTCTAGATTATGAATCGTTTGACACATGCGAACCATGCCTCATGGGCAAAATGACCAAGACTATGTTCTTCAGAACAATGGAGCGATCAACCAACTTATTGGAAATCATACATACTGATGTGTGCGGTCCAATGAGCGTTGAGGCTCGCGGAGGCTATCGTTATGTTCTCACTCTCACTGATGACTTGAGTAGATATGGGTATGTCTACTTCATGAAACACAAGTCTGAGACCTTTGAAAAGTTCAAGGAATTTCAGAATGAGGTAGAGAATCGACGTGACCGAAAGATAAAGTTCTTACAATCAGATCATGGGGGAGAATATTTAAGTCACGAATTTGGTATGCACTTAAGGAAATGTGGAATCATTTCACAACTCACGCCGCCTGGAACACCTCAGCGTAACGGTGTGTTCGAACGTCGTAATCGCACTCTATTGCACATGGTGCGATCCATGATGTCACTTACCGATTTACCGCTATCATTTTGGGGATACGCTCTAGAGACAGCTACATTCACTTTAAATAGGGCACCGTCTAAATCCGTTGAGACGACACCGTATGAATTATGGTTTGGGAAGAAACCTAAGCTATCGTTTCTAAAAGTTTGGGGATGCGATGCTTATGTCAAGAAACTTCAACCTGAGAAGCTCGAACCCAAGTCGGAAAAATGCGTCTTCATAGGATACCCTAAGGAAACCATTGGGTATACCTTCTACTTAAGATCCGAGGGCAAGATTTTTGTTGCCAAGAACGGGTCCTTTCTGGAGAAAGAGTTTCTCTCGAAAGAATTAAGTGGGAGGAAAGTGAAGAACTGCCTCTTGAAACGGTAAGTAGCGCAACTCGGGAAGATGTTCCTGTGGTGCCTGCACCGACAAGAGAGGAGGTTAATGATGATGATCAAGATACTTCGGATCAAGCTCCTACTGAACTTCGAAGGTCCACAAGGACACGTTCCGCACCAGAGTGGTACGGCAACTGTCGGTGTCAAAACCGGCGGATCTCGGGTAGGGGGTCCCGAACTGTGCGTCTAGGCGGATGGTAACAGGAGACAAGGGACACGATGTTTTACCCAGGTTCGGGCCCTCTTGACGGAGGTAAAACCCTACGTCCTACTTGATTAATATTGATGATATGGGTAGTACAAGAGTGGATCTACCACGAGATCAAGGAGGCTAAACCCTAAAGATAGCCTATGGTATGATTGTTGTAATGTATGTTGTGTCCTACGGACTAAAGCCCTCCCGTTTATATAGACACCGAAGGAGGCTAGGGTTACACAGAGTCGGTTACAATGGTAGGAGATCTACATATCCGTATCGCCAAGCTTGCCTTCCACGCCAAGGAAAGTCCCATCCGGACACGGGACGGAGTCTTCAATCTTGTATCTTCGTAGTCTTGGAGTCCAGCGGACGATGATAGTCCGGCTGTCCGGACACCCCCTAGTCCAGGACTCCCTCAGTAGCCCCCGAACCAGGCTTCAATGACGATAAGTCCAGCGTGTATATAGTCTTTGGCGTTGCAAGGCGGGTTCTCCCTTCAAGTTCCATGTACCTGCCGAACAGTGTCCGGCTTTATCATAAATACTGTGTTTCTTGGCTTCTACGCCCAATAATGGCCTTTTTCCACGCGTCGCACGAATGCGAAAAGCCAGGGTGTCTTTTTATGTTTCACCCCCTAGTCGTGCGAGTCGTTCGCCTACAAAAGAGGCAAAAATCCAGATCCAAACCACACCATCTTCCTCCCGCGAATAGTTCATCGGAGCGCCCTTGACCTAAAAATCCATTCCATCATGGACTGTCGATGCGGCTCCTCTTCTCGCGCTCCCAGCCCACCGCCAGGGGATTGGAGGAGGTGCTCTGTTTCGCACAACGAGCTAGCGAAGCTCCAAGCGGGGGGATATCTCCCTCCGGCCTTCATGGTCCCAGTCCGAGCCGGACTGGTCACTTATCAAGGTGGGAGGCAAGCGGAGGCTACCCCAAGCCCCAATAAAGGGGAGAGAGTATGCTTCGTCCCTTATCTGATAAGGGGACTCGGATTCCCAATACATCCGCTCCTCCACGGGCTCCTGGAGTTCTACGGACTCCAGCTTCACCACCTCACGCCCGCCTCTGTCCTGGATATCGCGGGCTACGTAGCTCTTTGCGAGCTATTCCTGGGCATCGAGCCCCATTTTGCATTGTGGAAGAGGCTGTTCTGCCTCCTACCCCGTTCCCACGAGGGTTCCATATATCAAGTGGGCGGCGCCGAAATATGGCGCATTGCCGGGACAGGATACCCATCCGGTACTCCCAAGAAGGCGTCCGAAGACTGGCCTTCAGAGTGGTTTTATATAGGAGACGCTCCGCTGCCGGACCCAGTCCGGATTGGCCTCCCGGAGTTTAGTGCTGCTCCTTTGAAGAAACGCCTCAGCTGGCGCCCACGGAGCCCCCGATTGGAGGAAGACAAGAGCGTCCATTACTTGAGGGGCCGAATAATATTACTGGCCCATTCCGGGTTGACCATGATTGGAATCATGGCGACATGCATCATGCGGGGGGTACAGCCATTGCAATACAGAGGCCACCCCATGTGGGATTTCAACGGGGAAGACGATGCCACCCGTCATGGCCGCTAAGGGCCGGATTCGGTCGAGGATCTGGTGGAGATCCTGTCCAGCCTGTACAAGGGGGAGAAGGAGGACTTCCTTTGAACGAACCCTTTCAATGGGTTTTCCATGAACAACCCTAGAGGATGGGTAAGCGAACACTTTCGAGGGCTCAACCCATGCTTTCGAAGTTTAGGCTTCTTACATTACGTCTTCGGCGCAGGATCTACGCCGGACTGTGGAGGACATGGTAAGTCCTGCTCCACAACCCGAGGATCCAGAAAGATCCCTGGATCCGGCCTCCGAAGAGGATCCGGATATCAAGGTGGAGTTGATCGATGGGGTGTTTCACCAGCTCAGCATGGATAATGCTTTGGTCGCCTTTACGGCGGACTACCCCGGACTGTGTCCTGCTTCCCAGGTGACTGTGACCGAGGTCCAGACACCATTATCTCTTCCTTGCCCCTTTCTGACCTTCGCAAACGATGGTATTTTACAGGAAGCGCCTTCAGGGCGGGAAGCCGAGCCCGCGACGACCGACCAACAAAGGTCAGTCCGGACCAGCAGGCGGAAAAGGAGCACGGCACGGACTGAAACGTCGCCGCAAAGGTATAGTTAGCATTTAAATTTTCAGAGCAACGTTCCTAGGAAACGTCTGAGTGCTCATGATCTTTATAGGAGAAAAAGCACTCGCCGGACTACGAGCGCGGAAGTTGCCGATCCAACCTATACCGGCCAGGCTCCAGCGCCCGGCCTGGAGGGGGAGGCAAGCGCAAGATTCGGGCCGGATCCTCCTCCAATGGAGGACACCACAGACTGTCCGCCACCAAGTCTGAGGTGGAGAGCGCCATGAACCATAGGCGCCGCCGGACAGTGTTTCGTGAAGCGTGCTTCTCCCCTGAGGCATTGGACGCCTTTAACGCAGGGGACGCGCACCTCCGTGCCGCTCAAGATGGTTTTACTAGAGCCACGGAGCAGTATGTGAAAGACATACGAGTAAGGGAATTTTAATGGTTATATACACCAGTAGCCCCCGAGACTTAAAGTAGTTATGTTAACTGATTTAAGGATCATTTGAAACGCAGGCTCTTACCGAGAAGAATGCCCAGCTGTCCCAGGAGCTGCAAGAATGCAAGGCCCAACTTGAGGCCGCACTTGCTGCCGCAGGAGGAGACACAAAGACCCCTCCTGGTAACACATTTTTATTAACAATTATAAGCGTTATGCGGCGTGCGCGCAAGTCTGACAGTGACATTGCAGGTGCCGCCGGACAAGATCCGGACAGGCAAGAATTACTACGCCAGCTAAAGGCCGGCGAGAGGGTGCTGAATAGGGTGCAGCAAGAAAGGAACAAGCTCCAGGATGCCAACGCCAAGCTCGGAGAAGAGCTGAAAGGCGCTCGAGCCGGGCTGTCCAGCTCCGTTAAGGAGAATCAGCGGCTTCGTCGCGGCATTTATAGTAAGTGCTTGAGCGGACTCTTTTGAAAAGAAGAGTTCGGCGAGGAAGTAATTTGACATAATATATCTTGTAGGTATACTCACAGGTCGCCCTGCAGAGGAGATGCCCATATCAACGGGTGATCAACTTCCCGAGCTGTTGCAACTGCTCGAACGAGTTCGGCATGCAATGAGCGGCGTCGTCCAGGCTTTATGGCCAACCCTCTCCCTACCCGAGGGCCTTGGGGAGCTTGCGGAGAAGCTTCAGGAAGTGCGGCAGCGCTTCCGTTTGTGGAAGATCTCGGCTTGCCGTCAAGGTGCCAGAGAGGCTTGGGCCATGGTGAAGACGCGTTACAAGAAGGCGGATCCCAACCACATGGCCGAAGTTGGACCAGTGGGGCCCGATGGGAAGGAGATCCCTATGAGTTTGGTATACAGCCAAGTAGAGTTGGCTGCTAAATTTTCCCAACGGGACTGTAAGTTAGATAGCCTATTAGACGAGATTGAGGAGGAATACAATCAGTAAATTTGACAATGTATGTTTTCCTTTAAATTGACATGTGAAATGCCTTCTAGCCGGATTGTAGATCGTTTGTCTTTGCCGACCTTCTCGCTTCAACCTCGGGACCCTAGAGTCCGGAGTGTGTCCAAATACCTTTTTGGTTAAGAAACAACCGGGGTATGCATGGAGACCAGGCGTAGGGGTCATTAGTGCTTTATCAGATAAGTGCCCAACTAGTTATGTTATATTACATGGTTAGTAAGAAACAACTTCCAAGGAGAATAGTTCCGTTAAGGGTTCCTTTCCCTGGGAGGCATGCCCTAAAGTGCATGTCCGGACTGCGAAAAGAGCAGAAAAATCATCTAGGGGCGGATAAATGAGTAGGTAAAAATCATCTTTTAAGTCACCGACCGAATATTCCCTTAAGAACGCTAGCTTTCGGCTTCACCCAGTCTGAGGTACACATCCGGCTGACCCGGCAGTAACAATCGCAGAGGTGCTCCCTTTACCTCCTAGCCGAACAATCGGGAACGTAGGGGTAAGCACAGGAGCCAGGCAACCCAGCTTGGCCAAAACTTAAGTCATATCGATGCATATAATGGTGAGTAAAAGGTACATGTGGAAGCTTGACACATGTGCTAGGCATGAGACCCTTATAATTGAGCTTCTGTAAAAGAAGCCCCCAGGTATAATGAGTGCGGATGGCACATCAAGTGTATGCGAACAATGCGAAAGAAGGCCCTTACGGGCTTTGTAGTAAAAAGGTAATGAAAAGAGAAACAAAAGACAGCCGAAGTGTAAAAATTTGGACGGAGGAAGGGGACGAACTCTTAGTCCGGCGCTAGGCATAGAATCTTCGGAGACGGGCTGCGTTCCATGGGTTCGGCTCGAGTCGGTTATCCAACGCATTTCGTAGACGGTATGCTCCGCCGGTCAGGACTTGATCGATAATGAAGGGGCCCTCCCATTTGGGCTTGAGCTTGTCCTTTTTCTTGTCCGGCAGGCGTAGAACTAGTTCACCAACGTTGTAAGTCTTGGCCCGTACTTCTCTGCTTTGGTATCTTCGGGCCTGCTGCTGATAGAATGCGGAACGAGCCTTGGCGATGTCGCGTTCTTCCTCCAATGTGTCCAAGTTGTCCTGCCGATCCAACTCGGCCTCTCTTTCTTGGTACATGCGCACTCGAGGTGAGTCATGAATAATGTCGCAGGGCAAGACTGCCTCTGCGCCGTAGACCATAAAGAATGGTGTGAATCCGGTAGTGCGGTTAGGCGTTGTCCGCAGCCCCCAGAGTACGGAGTCGAGCTCCTCGACCCAGTGCATGTCAGATTTAGTAAGTGACCGCACTAGTCTGGGTTTAATGCCGCTCATTATTAGACCATTTGCTCGTTCCACTTGACCGTTGGTTTGAGGGTGATAGACTGAAGCGTAGTCGAGCTTGATGCCCATATTTTTGCACCATGACTTAACCTCGTCGGTTGTGAAGTTCGTGCCGTTGTCAGTGATGATGCTGTGGGGGACTCCGTAACGGTGTACTACCCCGGATATAAAGTCTATCACTGGTCCGGACTCTGCCGTCTTGACCGGTTTGGCCTCTATCCATTTGGTGAATTTATCCACCATGACCAATAGGTACCTTTGCTTGTGGGTTCCCCCTTTAAGGGGTCCAACCATATCAAGCCCCCAGACCGCGAACGGCCAGGTAATGGGTATAGTTTTGAGGGCGGTGGGCGGCATATGGCTCTTATTAGCAAAGAGCTGACAACCGACGCATCTCTGGACTAAGTCCTGGGCATCTGCCCGGGCCGTCGGCCAATAAAATCCTGTAAGGAATGCCTTTCCTACAAGGGCCCGGGCTGCTGCGTGGTGTCCGCCTAGTCCGGCATGGATTTTAGCCAGGAGGTTTCGCCCTTCCTCTTCGGAGATACACCTTTGAAGGACTCCGGTTGTACTTTTCTTATAAAGTTCTCCCTCATGGACCTTGTAGGCTTTCGACCGCCGGACTATGCAGCGGGCCTCGTTTTGGTCTTCGGGAAGTTCCTGCCTAAGCAAGTAGGCTAGGAATGGTTCTGTCCACGGGGCGATTACTGCCATTATGTCGTGGGCTGAAGGTGTTATGTCATCGGCTGAATCGCCGATTGGCGCGGTTTTTTCTGGTTTGTCGCTTCCGGGCTCCTCTTCCCATAGTACGGATGGCTTGAAGAGCCGTTCCAGGAAGATATTTGGAGGGATGGCATCACGTTTTGCACCGATGCGTGCTAGTACGTCGGCCGCGTGGTTATTATCTCGGGCTATGTGATGGAATTCGAGTCCTTCAAACCGAGCTGACATTTTTAGGACAGCGTTGCGATATGCTGCCGTTTTCGGATCCTTGGCGTCAAAGTCTCCATTTATTTGGGATATTGCAAGGTTTGAATCCCCGCGCACCTCTAGGCGTTGAATGCCCATGGAGACTGCCATCCGGAGACCATGTAACAGGGCCTCGTATTCGGCTGCGTTGTTGGAGTCGGTGTACATTATTTGAAGTACATACTGGACTGTGTCCCCGGTTGGGGACGTCAATACGGCGCCAGCCCCCAGTCCGGCCAACATTTTAGAGCCGTCGAAGTGCATAACCCAATTGGAGTATGCGCCATACTCTTTAGGGAGTTCGGCTTCGGTCCATTCAGCGACGAAGTCAGCCAAAACTTGTGACTTTATAGCTCGCCGAGGTTTGTAAGTTATATCGAATGGTAAGAGCTCAATGGCCCATTTTGCAATTCTGCCCGTTGCGTCACGGTTATTTGTGATGTCATTGAGTGGTACTTCGGAGGCCATTGTTATTGAACACTCTTGAAAGTAGTGTCGGAGCTTCCGGGATGCCATGAACACTGCATACGCTATCTTCTGATAGTGTGGGTAACGGGATTTGCAGGGAGTTAACACAGTGGATGCATAATACACTAGTTTTTGAAGAGGGAATTTATGCCCTTCTGTCTCTCGTTCGACGACGAGTACCGCACTTACGACTTGATGCGTTGCTTCGATGTATAATAACATTGGTTCGCCTAGATTGGGCGCAGCCAGGACCGGATTTGTTGCCAATATGGCCTTTATTTCTTCGAGTCTGGCAGTGGCAGCATCCGTCCACTCGAAGTGTTCGGTGCGTCTGAGGAGGCGATAGAGGGGCAATGCCTTTTCTCCTAGACGGGAGATAAAGCGGCTTAAAGCTGCCACGCATCCTGTTAATTTTTGTATCTGTTTGAGGTCTTTTGGAATATCCAACTGTGATAGAGCTCGGATTTTAGCCAGGTTTGCTTCAATTCCTCTACCGGATACAATGAAGCCTAGCAGCTTTCCTGCTGGTACGCCGAAAATGCATTTTTCCAGATTCAGCTTGATGTCATATGCTCTGAGGTTGTCGAATGTGAGCCTCAAATCGTCTACTAGAGTTTCGACGTGTTTTATTTTGACGACTACGTCGTCTACGTATGCCTCGACTGTTTTGCCGATCTGGGTAGCCAGACATGTTTGAATCATGCGCTGATATGTTGCGTCGGCATTTTTAAGTCCGAAGGGCATCGTGTTGAAGCAGAATGGTCTGTATGGAGTGATTAATGCCGTTGCGGCTTGGTCTGCTTCCGCCATCTTGATTTGATGATAGCCAGAGTATGCGTCGAGGAAGCACAACGAATCGTGCCCTGCGGTAGCATTGATAATTTGGTCGATGCAGGGGAGAGGGAAGGGGTCCTTTGGGCAAGCCTTATTGAGGTCTTTAAAATCGACACAGAGGCGCCAGGATTTGTCCTTCTTTGGTACCATTACCAGATTTGCTAGCCAATCCGGATGTTTGATATCTCTGATGAATCCGGCTTCCAATAGTTTGGCTAGCTCTTCTCCCATTGCCTGTCTTTTGGGTTCGGAAAATCGTCGAAGAGCCTGTTCGACTGGCTTAAATCCTTTTAGGATGTTTAGGCTGTGTTCTGCCAACCTGCGTGGGATTCCGGGCATATCTGAAGGATGCCAGGCGAAGATGTCCCAATTTTCCCGAAGGAATTCACACAGTGCGGCATCTACTTCGGGGTTCAATTGTGCCCCGATGGAGGCCGTCTTTGTTGGGTCTGTTGGATGGACCTGGAATTTTATTATTTCATCTGCTGGTTTGAAGGAGGTGGACTTGGATCTTTTATCGAGTATCACATCGTCCCTGTTCACCGTAGAGCGCTGCGCGGTGAGTTCTTCTGCTGCTAAGGCTTCGGATAGTGCCTCCAGGGCTAGTGCAGCTGTCTTGTTTTCGGCGCGGAGTGCTATGTCCGGATCACTAGCGAGAGTGATTATTCCGCCGGGCCCAGGCATTTTGAGCTTCATGTACCCGTAATGAGGTACTGCTTGAAAGATTGTGAATGCCTCTCGTCCTAATATAGCGTGATATCCGCTGTTGAACGGGGCCACTTGGAACATGACTTCTTCGGATCTATAATTGTCCGGCGAGCCGAACACCACATCAAGTGTGATTTTTCCGGTGCAGCGCGCTTCCCAGCTAGGGATTATTCCTCTGAAGGTTGTGCTGCTTCGCTCAATACGGCTCCAGTCTATTTCCATTTTTTGAAGAGTTTCCTCATATATGAGGTTTAGTCCGCTGCCGCCATCCATGAGGACCTTTGTAAGACGAAAGCCGTCCACTATGGGACTAAGAACCAGTGCGGCTGGTGCTCGAGCTGTTCGGAATTTAGGTTCGTCACTAGCATTGAAGGTGATGGCTGTGTCACTCCATGGATTTGCTGTTGCTACTTGGTAGACTTCGGCGAGTCCGCGAATTGTTCGTTTTCGCATATTGTTTGATGCGAAGGTCTCGAAGACTGTTGATACCGTACCGGTATTGTTGGAGTGGTTTTCCGGGGCTAGAAGCTCCTCGCCACTTTTGGCCACGTGCCGTAGTATCCAACATGCTCGAAGGCTATGTGTTGGGACGGCTCCCTCTGTACTATGAAGCTTACAGGGTCCATTGAGCCATCCCTCCAGTACGGTTCCGTGCCCTTTATGGGGTTTTTGCTTTTTCGTTTTTGCATCTGGGGCCTGAGTGAGAGGCACCCTTTTGTTGCGGACTAGGGTTGGGGCCGGATTATCCCAAAATTGGTTTTCGATTTTCCGGGTACTCTCCATCGCACAGTACTTTCGTACTATGGACGCCAGATCGGCGAAGCGTGTAATTTTACGACGACCGATGGCGTTCAATATTCCCTTGTCCGTGCAATTATTGCAAAAGATTGAGATTGCGTTTTCCTCTCGGCAGTCCTTTATCCTGTCCATAACTAGGAGGTATCTGGCCCAGTAGTGATGTACTGTTTCAGCGGGCTCTTGCCATATTAGAGATAGATCGCATATGTCTGGGCGGGTGGGTGGACTAAAATCCGGATCCCTGCCCATCTTGGAGCTTAAAGGCCGAGGAGTTTCCGAATTCGGAATATTGGGTTGCTGGACAGGATCCAGCGAGTCCGGGGTGATGCATGGTTTTAAGTTCAATGCTCGATCGAAGTCCGTCCCTCCGCGGAAATCCGGCATGGAGGGCTCGGGAATCCGGACATGTCTAGTTTTCAATATAGGCGAAGAGTTGCCGTATTGCTCCTCTACCACTGTGACGTGGTGGGTGGCCGGGGGAGAGTTAATCTCTCTCAGATCGGTTTTAAGCCCAATCTGATTGTAGTCTGTAGAGACTCCCAGGGCGGCGATGCGATCCAAGAGCTCGTTAATAGACGAGAGCTCTATCGGATCCAACTGCTCGGCAGATTTCGAGCTGACGCGAAGATTGCTTCTAACGACTTGAGAAGTCATTGTCGAAGCGGTGGCCGGACAGGCGGTCATAAGAAAACCACCTAGCCGGATAGTTTGGCCGGCAGCCAAGGCCCCTTTGGCGAAAACAATGTCTTTGAAGACGGGTGGAGGCATCCTTCCTATCGGTGACGACACAGAGGAACTCTCAATGAAAGCACCAATGTCGGTGTCAAAACCAGCGGATCTCGGGTAGGGGGTCCCAAACTGTGCGTCTAGGCGGATGGTAACAGGAGACAAGGGACACGATGTTTTACCCAGGTTCGGGCCCTCTTGATGGAGGTAAAACCCTACGTCCTGCTTGATTAATATTGATGATATGGGTAGTACAAGAGTGGATATACCACGAGATCAAGGAGGCTAAACCCTAAAGCTATCCTATGGTATGATTGTTGTAATGTATGTTGTGTCCTACAGACTAAAGCCCTCCGGTTTATATAGACACCGGAGGAGGCTAGGGTTACACAGAGTCGATTACAATGGTAGGAGATCTACATATCCATATCGCCAAGCTTGCCTTCCACGCCAAGGAAAGTCCCATCCGGACACGGGACGGAGTCTTCAATCTTGTATCTTCGTAGTCTTGGAGTCCGGCGGACGATGATAGTCCGGCTGTCCGGACACCCCCTAGTCCAGGACTCCCTCAGCAACCCTGTCTTGGAAATCATGTTGTTGGACAACGGTGAACCTTCGAACTATGAAGAAGCAATGGCGGGCCCAGATTCCAACAAATGGCTTGAAGCCATGCAATCCGAGATAGGATCCATGTATGAAAACAAAGTATGGACTTTGACAGACTTGCCCGATGATCGGCGAGCAATAGAAAACAAATAGATCTTTAAGAAGAAGACGGATGCGGATGGTAATGTTACCATATATAAAGCTCGACTTGTCGCTAAGGGTTATCGACAAGTTCAAGGGATTGACAACGATGAGACATTCTCTCCTGTAGCGAAGCTGAAGTCCGTCCGAATCATGTTAGCAATTGCCGCATACTATGATTATGAGATATGGCAAATCGACGTCAAAACGGCATTCCTTAACGGACACCTTAAGGAAGAACTGTATATGATGCAGCCGGAAGGTTTTGTCGACCCTAAGAATGCTAACAAGGTATGCAAGCTCCAGTGCTCCATCTATGGGCTGGTGAAGGCATCTCGGACTTGGAACATTCGCTTTAATGAAATGATCAAAGCATTTGGGTTTATGCAGACTTATGGAGAAGCCTGCGTTTACAAGAAAGTGAGTGGGATCTCTGTAGCATTTCTCATATTATATGGGGATGACATACTTTTGATGGGAAATGATATAGAACTTTTGGACAGCATTAAGGCCTACTTGAATAAGTGTTTTTCAATGAAGGACCGTGGAGAAGCTGCTTACATATTAGGCATCAAAATCTATAGAGATAGATCAAGGCGACTCATAGGTCTTTCACAAAGCACATACCTTGATAAGATAATGAAGAAGTTCAATATGGATCAGTCCAAGAAGGGGTTCTTGCCTGTGTTACAAGGTGTGAAATTGAGCTCGGCTCAATGCCCGACCACGGCAGAAGATAGAGAAAAGATGAGTGTCATCCCCTATGCCTCAGCCATAGGGTCTATCATGTATGCCATGACCTGTAACAGACCTGATATAAACCTTGCCGTAAGTTTGGTAGGAAGGTACCAAAGTAATCCCGGCATGGAACACTGGACAGCGGTCAAGAACATCCTTAAGTACCTGAAAAGGACTAAGGATATGTTTCTCGTATATGGAGGTGACGAAGAGCTCGTCGTAAAGGGTTATGTCGACGCTAGCTTCGACACAGATCTGGATGACTCTAAGTCACAAACCGGATAAGTCTATATTTTGAATGGTGGGGCAGTAAGCTGGTGCAGTTGCAAGCAGAGCGTCCTGGCGGGATCTACATGTGCAGCGGAGTACATGGCAGCCTCGGAGGTAGCGCATGAAGCTATCTGGGTGAAGGAGTTCATCACCGACCTAGGAGTCATACCCAATGCGTCGGGGCCGATCACACTCTTCTGTGACAACACTGGAGCTATTGCACTTGCCAAGGAGCCCAGGTTTCACAAGAAGACCAGGCACATCAAGCGTCGCTTCAACTCCATTCGTGAAAATGTTCAAGATGGAGACATAGATATTTGTAAAGTACATACGGACCTGAATGTAGCAGATCCGTTGACTAAACCTCTCCCTAGAGCAAAACATGATCAACACCAGAACGCAATGGGTGTTCGATACATCACAATGTAACTAGATTTTTGACTCTAGTGCAAGTGGGAGACTGTTGGAAATATACCCTAGAGGCAATAATAAAATGGTTATTATTATATTTCTTTGTTCATGATAATTGTCTATTGTTCATGCTATAATTGTATTATCCGGATATCGTAATACATGTGTGAATACATAGACCACAACAAGTCCCTAGTGAGCCTCTAGTTGACTAGCTCGTTGATCAATAGATAGTCATGGTTTCCTGACTATGGACATTGGATGTCATTGATAACGGGATCACATCATTAGGAGAATGATGTGATGGACAAGACCCAATCCTAAGCATAGCACAAAGATTGTGTAGTTCGTTTCGCTAGAGCTTTTCCAAATGTCAAGTATCATTTACTTAGACCATGAGATTGTGCAACTCTCGGATACCGTAGGAGTGCTTTGGGTGTGTCAAACGTCACAACGTAACTGGGTGACTATAAAGGTGCACTACGGGTATCTCCGAAAGTGTCTGTTGGGTTGGCACGAATCGAGACTCGGATTTGTCACTCCGTATGATGGAGAGGTATCTTTGGGCCCACTCGGTAATGCATCATCAGAATGAGCTCAATGTGACCAAGTGTTTGGTCACGGGATCATGCATTACGGTACGAGTAAAGTGACTTGCCGGTAACGAGATTGAACGAGGTATTGGGATACCAACGATCGAGTCTCGGGAAAGTAACGTACCGATTGACAAAGGGAATTGTATACGGGATTGATTGAATCCTCGACATCGTGGTTCATCCGATGAAATCATGAAGGAGAATGTGGGAGCCAACATGGGTATCCAGATCCCGCTGTAGGTTATTGACCGGAGAGGCGTCTCGGTCATGTCTACATGTCTCCCGAACCCGTAGGGTCTACACACTTAAGGTTCGGTGACGCTAGGGTTGTAGAGATATGAGTATGCAGTAACCCGAAAGTTGTTCGGAGTCCCGGATGAGATCCCGGACGTCATGAGGAGTTCCGAAATGGTCCGGAGGTGAAGAATTATATATAGGAAGTGTAGTTTCGGCCATCGGGAAAGTTTCGGGGGTCACCGGTATTGTACTGGGATCACCGGAAGGGTCCCGGGGGTCCACCGGGTGGGGCCACCTATCCCGGAGGGCCCCGTGGGCTGAAGTGGGGAGGGGAACCAGCCCCTGGTGGGCTGGTGCGCCCCCCCCCCCCCCTTGCCCCCCCCCCCTGCGCCTAGGGTTGGAAACCCTAGGGTGGGGGCGCCTCCACTTGGCTTGGGGGGCAAGCCACCCCCTTGGCCTCCGCCCCCCTTGGAGATTGCATCTCCTAGGGCCGGCGCCCCCCCCCCCCCCCAGGGGGCCTATATAAAGAGGGGGGAGGGAGGGCAGCCGGACCCCAAGTCTTGGAGCCTCCCTCTCCCCTGCAACACCTCTCCCTCTCGCAGAAGATTGGCGAAGCCCTGCCGTGATCGTGCTGCATCCACCACCACGCCGTCGTGTTGCTGGATCTTCGTCAACCTCTGCTTCCCCCTTGCTGGATCAAGAAGGAGGAGACGTCTTCCCAACCGTACGTGTGTTGAACGCGGAGGTGCTGTCTGTTCGGCGCTAGGATCTCCGGTGATTTGGATCACGACGAGTACGACTCCCTCAACCCCGTTCTCTTGAACGCTTCCGCACGCGATCTACAAGGGTATGTAGATGCACTCCCCTCTCTCGTTGCTAGATGACTCCATAGATTGATCTTGGTGAACGTAGGAAAATTTTTATTTTATGCAACGTTCCCCAACAATAATATCGTGCATGCATCCACCATTTATTTATTTGAAATATGTGCTATATTAAACACTCAAAATGACAGAAACATTGATTAGTTCTGATGCAATACATATTCACGTGCTCGTTTTATGTTAGTGTGTCACATACACATATGAAGTGAACAATGTTTGCTCTCCCTCCCTCCCCCCTCTCTCTCCCTCTCTCTCTCTTTATCTCTCTCTCTCTGGACCCATTTGTCTCGGTTCTAGGCACGAACCGGGACCAATGGTCCTCGCTCCTGGCCCACAACAATTGTTCCCAGTTCGTGGCTTGAACCGGGACAGATTACCGGGCTTTAGTCCCGGTTTCTACCATGAACCGGGACAAATGAGTTGCCTATATATACCCCATCGCCATAGCAGAGCACTCCACAGTGCTCTTGTTTATCTGGCCAGCGAGGGGAGGGCATTTGGGTGCTCTAGCTCACCTCCTATGCACATGAGGTGTTTGATGAAATGTCTGAGCCACACTAGTTAATCTTTCTCCTCTCGAAACTCGACCTCCGAGCTCCATTTTCCCCGAGATTTGTCTAGGTTTAGCGGTTCGTCATGACTCGTCCCCGTCTTCACCGCCGTCGATCGCCCGCGCCGATCTCGTTACCGGCACCACTGTGGTGAGCCTCTTGTTCTTATCTTCTTTCTGAAAGAAAAAAAATTCTTACTTCAGATAGATACTTGTCTAATTTTCTTACTTTTATTATTCCTTGTTATTATATAGTGTGATGGTTTTGGTATACACCCCCGTCAGCCCTCGTCCTGTCTATGATTCAGATGTGGTATATATTATCTTTTCATAACTATTTGGTTCATTTATTGTTTATGACAATTAGGCCGACCAACGTGACATAAATTTTATTTATCTAGGAGGTTGTTGAACCGGAAATTCCAACCGACCCTATTGTCGAGAGGTTAAACTTAGTTGAAGAAGAAAACAATTACTTGAAGGAAAAAATAAGAAAAATTGAGGATGAGAAGATGATATTGGAGTTGCATGTTACGGAGGTCGTCGATGATCACAAGATCAAGATGGATGCAATGCGGTTGAAGATTAAAAAGATTAGAAAATATGCCATTCATACTGAGGCTTGGTATCATTATCCTGTTGGATCAGTTGTTACCTTGGTTGCGATTATGATCGCATTAGTTGTTGCATTGAAATGTTTTACATAATTTCAATGTATGGTTTAATTAGATGCTCTGGAGAGCTATATGTTGTTCAATGAGAACTATGTATGTACTTTGGTTTTAATGTGATGATGAACTTATATTAATTTGGTCACTTATCTATTCATGAGAGGGTTGAAAATTGATAATGTGGCTTTGAATGGTGCATTTTGAACACAGAAAAACTATGTAGATCAAATAAGTTCAAAAAAATGAAATCCGTTTGTAACAGACGAGTTTCCGTATGAAACCCTGATACTTCGAAAGAGATTGTCCTTTTTGTACACTAAGTGCACCCAGTTTTTGTCGTAACCATCTCTACTTTGTTGCACATGTTATGTGGGTGAAATGATGATACCATGCCAACTTTCAACCTTTTCAGAGTTCATTTCAAATGCTTTTCAATTTCATGGTCTTATAACTCAAAATAATCAGTAAATGCATGAAAAATAACAAATGAAGTCGGAAAGGGTTGAAAATTGGTGATGTGGCTTTGAATGGTGCATTTTGAACACGGAAAAACTATGGAGTTCAAATAAGTTCAAAAAAATGAAATCCCTTTGTAACAGACGAGTTTCCGTACGAAACCATGATACTTCGAAAGAGATTGTCTGTTTTGTACACGAAGTGCATCCAGTTTTTGCCGTAACCCTCTCTACTTTCTTGCACATGCTATGTGGGTGAAATGATGATACCATGCCAACTTTCAACCTTTTCAGAGTTAATTTCAAATGCTTTTCAATTTCATGGTCTTATAGCTCAAAATAATCAGTAAATGCATGAAAAATAACAAATGAAGTCAGAAAGGGTTGAAAATTGATGATGTGGCTTTGAATGGTGCATTTTGAACACAGAAAAACTATGGAGTTCAAATAAGTTCAAAAAAATGTAACCCCTTTGTAACAAACGAGTTTCTATATGAAACCCTGATACTTCGAAAGAGATTGTCCGTTTTGTACACGAAGTGCATCTAGTTTTTGCTGTAACCCTCTCTACTTTCTTGCACATGCTATGTGGGTGAAATGATGATACCATGCCAACTTTGAACCTTTTCAGAGTTCATTTCAAATGCTTTTCACTTTCATGGTCTTATAGCTCAAAATAATCAGTAAATGCATGAAAAATAACAAATGAAGTCAGAAAGGGTTGAAAATTGATGATGTGGCTTTGAATGGTGCATTTTGAACACAGAAAAACTATGGAGTTCAAATAAATTCAAAAAAAATGAAATCCCTTTGTAACAGACGAGTTTTCGTATGAAACCCTGATACTTCCAAAGAGATTGTCCGTTTTGTACACGAAGTGCATCCAGTTTTTGCCGTAACCCTCTCTACATTCTTGCACATGCTATGTGGGTGAAATGATGATACCATGCCAACTTTCAACCTTTTCAGAGTTCATTTCAAATGCTTTTCAATTTCATGGTCTTATAGCTCAAAATAATCAGTAAATGCATGAAAAATAACAAATGAAGTCAGAAAGGGTTGAAAATTGGTGATGTGGCTTTGAATGGTGCATTTTGAACACAGAAATACTATGGAGTTCAAATAAGTTCAAAAAAATGAAATCCCTTTGTAACAGACGAGTTTCCGTATGAAACCCTGATACTTCGAAAGAGATTGTCCGTTTTGTACAAGAAGTGCATCCAGTTTTTGCCGTAACCCTCTCTACTTTCTTGCACAAGCTATGTGGGTGAAATTATGATACCATGCCAACTTTCAACCTTTTCAGAGGTAATTTCAAATGCTTTTCAATTTCATGGTCTTATAGCTCAAAATAATCAGTAAATGCATGAAAAGATAACAAATGAAGTCAGAAAGGGTTGAAAATTGATGATGTGGCTTTGAATGGTGCATTTTGAACACAAAAAAACTATGGAGTTCAAATAAGTTCAAAAAAAATGAAATCCCTTTGTAACAGACGAGTTTCCGTATGAAACCCCGATACTTCGAAAGAGATTGTCCGTTTTGTGCACGAATTATCATAAAATAAAATAAATAAGTTATTTGAAACAAAATAATATAAACTTTAATAAAATATATAAGTAGAAATAAAATAAAATAAACTTTCATAACATAAATAAAATTTATGAAACTAAAATTATCAAAGTATTTTCTGTTCAAAACATTATAAGCAACCTCTAGTATTATTAAAACTAAAATTATATAAAATTGATGCAACTAAAATTATCAAAGTATTTTATGTTCAAAATCATTAAAAGCAAAAGGAATTTTCATAAAAAACTTTTTTTGTTAGAAACTTTAATAGCAAAAAGAATTATCATAAAATAAAATAAATAAGTAATTAGAAACAAAAAATAAAAAAAAATAAGTATTTTGTTGTAAGTAGAAACAAAACAAAATAAATAAAGCAAAAAAGAATACAAAAAAATGGGAAAAAATAAAAAAATTGCCACCTACTGGGCCAGCACGGCCTGAATATGACTAGAAACCCATCCATGGGCCAGGATTCAGGCCCGCAGAAGGCCCAGTAGGCCCATCAGGCATAGCAGTCACAATTTGGCCCGTAAGCCTGCAATGGAGAGGAGCTCGAGAGGGGTGCGGCTGTGGGGCTTATAAATCACTGCACGCCCCTCTCAACTAGCGAGGTTGGACTAAACTCCCTCCACCATGCCGTTGTGCAAGGCCTTTTGTCCCGGTTGGTGGCACCAACCGGGACTAAAGGGGCTCATTGGGACTAAAGGGGCTCATTGGTACCGGGTCATGGCACCAACCGGTACCAATGCCCCCCCTTTAGTCCCTGTTGGTGCCACCAACCGGGACCAAAGGCCTCTGCTTCCCGCCCTTTGGGCTGCTGAAAAGTGACCTTTGGTCCCAGTTGGTGGCACCAACCGGGACTAAAGGGGGCATTGGTCCTGGTTGGTGCCATGAACCGGTACCAATGCCCTGGGTATATAAGAAAACACTTAGCAGTTTCGACCAAATCCATCAATTCTTCTCCCCCGACGCCCCTGCTCCTCCTCGCCGTCGCTGCCCGACGCCCCTGCTCCACCTTGCCGTCGCCGCCGCCACCGACGCCGTCAGGCTGCTCGACGTCGCCGTCGCCGCCGCCACCGACGCCATCAGGCTGCTCAACGTCGTTGCCGCCGCCGCTGACGCCCTCTGCCCCGACGATGGCGTCAACCCTCTCACCCCTGCCAGCCCCGATGCGCCACCCACCGTGCCCCTCCGCCCCCTGTGAGCACCAGCCTGCTCCCGCGCCCCTCCCCTGTCTCGCGCCCCTGCGCCTCTGCCGTGCCCCGCCGGCATCGGCGGCGGCCCCTCCGCTGTGCCCCTCCGCCCCTGCGCCGTGTGCTACTATTAGATTTTTAGATGTTTTTAGATGCTATTTTTAGATGTTTTTTAGCTTATTTTTGTTTATGTTTAGTTTAGTTTTAAGATTAGAAAAATTTCAGATGTGTAGTTATATTTATTTAGATGTTTAGTTAATTTAGATGTTGTAATTTGTTCATAAAAGTTGTGCACTTTTGTATAGAAACTTTATTTTTTTCATATGTACAAAAATGTAGAGTGAAAACGAAAACAAACATATAAGAAAAAACAAAGGAAAAATGAAGAAGGAAAAGAAAACCGCCCGGCTCGGCCACCACCGCATTTTCATAAAGTGTTTCCACCACATTTACATGAGGAGGGACGTCGGAAAAAATAAGAAGAGGAAGAAGAATAAAAAAAGAGGAGAAGAAGAAGGAATAGAGGAGTACAAGAAAAATTCTTCTACTCCTCTATTCCTTCTTCTTCTCCTCTTTTTTTCTTCTTCTTTTTTATCGCAAACTAGGGCAGAGGGTCGAGGGTTGGGAACTAGGGCAGAGGGTCGAGGGTCACCCGATCTCGACCGTGATAAATTATACCACGGGAGCACTCCCCGGCCCTCTCGCTCGACCAAAACTCTCGCGGACATACAAACCCTAGAAAAAAATGATGTCGGTCTCCTACCCCCTCCCGCCGCGCCCCTACCCGACAAACTCTCTCGAGGCCACCCAAATTTACCAAGTTAAAAGAGCGTTGTCGTCGAGGCCACCCCATACCCTTGAAGCGTTGTCGAGGCCACCCCAAACCCTTAAAGCGTTGCCGAGGCCACTCCAAACCCTAGAGAAGCAGCGTCGAGGCCACTAATTAATATGATTCCTTATTGTGATTAGCTAGCTAGTTCTACGTTTGCCACTAATATATCCATCTGTCATGTTTGAATAATAATTGCCATGTTGTCAATATTTGCAGAAACTATGGAGAACCCCCGAGACAAGGCAACAAAAGCGATGTTGGGGGACATAATCGCAAAAGGAAGTGATGTCGTCTTGTCGTATCTCAACGACACTGATGGCTTGGAAGGACAGGGTGAAGAAGAAGACTATGCTTATGATGGCTCCGGTGACCCAATGCTGGTACAAGAAGGAGACCGTGATAACAGCTTCGGTGACCGAACCGAGTCCGGCCAGGTATATATATTAGTTAAGTGTGTGCTCACTAGCTAATTGATGCATTCATTATTTTCGTATGTACACATATTAATTAACTCTCGTCTTTCTTCTTTTCTCTAGACCTCCGGATCGAGCACAACTTCGTTAAAGAAACGAGGCCTGAAAAAAAAAGTTGCGCTTGGATGAAAGGTTGGAGATCACAACAATCGCGCATGATGGCAAGCCGATTGAACCCATCCGGACAAGGGATGCATTTTGTGCTCAGTGCGGGGTTCTTGTTAGGGAAAAGATCCCGATCAGTATCCACCAATGGTTAAAGCCTAAGAATGAAGACCCTGAGGTGTATTATGTCTCCGATATGCAGAAAGAAGATCTTTGGACAATGCTTAAGGCAAATTTCACCCTACCGCCAGAGGAGGATCCGAAGAAGCCGGTTAAAGAGCAATTGATCAAGTCTCATGCTCTTAAGAAGATGGCAGAACTATTCAGAAGGTGGAAGAATGAGCTGAAAATAGAGTTTGTCGACGAAGATATGACACCAAAATTTACCGGAAAGTATGAGAAGATCAGAGATCACTGACCCGCATTTGTGGCCCACAAGACATCGGAAAAGAGTAAGAAGATGTTAGCGACAAACAAGAAAAATGTTGTGAAGAAGAAGCATCACCATCGCACGGGGTCAGGTGGCTACCTCAAAGCCCGACCTTTGTGGGACAAGGCTGAGAATGACCTGATTGCTAAAGGGGTCAAACCAAAGACATTAAACTGGCCAGACCCTTACCAGACTTGGTTCTTCGGGGTTGGCGGAGCCTTGGACCCTGTATCAGGGAAGTGCCTTTGGACGGAAGAGCAACTGCGAATACCCGTCACGAGGCTTCAGGAGTATATCGAGAAAGCGCAGCACGGGACGTTCGTTCCAGACAGAGAGAAGGACGAGCTTACAATGGCCCTCGGGAATCCTGAGCACCCTGGATGGACACAAGGCATGCCAGGCTCCGTTCCGTGGAAGGCTGGGTTTCCGGACGCAGGGGGTTACAAAAGCCAGGAGAGGAGGAAGAAAGTGGAGCATAGCCAACTGCAGGCGCTGCACGAAAGGGTACAAGGGCTAGAGGAACAAGAAGCAGATCGCAGCAAACGACCTGCCTAAGCTTCCCCTGAAGCTACCACGCCATCTCAGTGGAGAAGCAGCGTGGCTTCCACCGAGCAGACTCAGCAGCTGGAGCCTGTCTTCACGGCTCCTGCTAGCTACCCCGTGGATGCTATCACGGAGTCTCAACATTGCCACCTTATGACGCGATGGATGACCTTGAAAGTCAAGGCGGCTGTTGGCTATGTTTTACCTACTGAACCTGGCACAACCTACCACGGCTGGTCGATTCTAGAAGGATATGCTAGGGTGATGGTGGATCAAATAACAGACGGATTTGAGGACCTTGAGCTTGACCACCCTACGGGTGAAGGGGAGATTCGGCTGGGTTCTTCTCTGAAGACTCCATGCCTATCTGGGAATGAGCTCATCAACCTTCCGAACTGGATGCCTCCGCCTCCTCCTCCTCCTCCGGTGAGTCAGGGCAGTCCGCCTCCTCCTCCGGTGAGTGATCAGGGCACTCAGCCTCCTTCTCCGGCGCGTGGCGGCACTGCGCCTCCTTCTCCGCCTGCGCCGGCGCGCTCAAGCAGCCAGCATCCACCTTCTCCGCCTCGTCAACAAGGGCGGATCAAGAGACCCGCCACCGCTCCGGCTGCTCCGGCGCATCGTAGTCCTTCTCCTCCGCCTCGTAAGAAAGGAAAGACAGCCGCAGTCGCTCCGTCTGCTTCGACGCCTAGCAGTACAGCCAAAGCTGGGAGGCAATATAGATTCAGTCCTTCTCTGAAGACTCCAGAGAAGTTACCATACGAGAGGAGCGTGGAGGAAAACACGAAGATCGTGCAAGCCGAAGTGAAGAACTTCTTTGAAGGGGTGAAAGCAAAGAAACATCCACCTCCGGAGGAGAAGATAGATCCGATAAAAGCGAAGCGTACTCTGGCTGCCCTAAAGAAACCACCAAAGTCTCCGGCAAAAGACAACTATGAGCGCATTCTTACAAAGTCATTTATCGAAGCGTCGCGGTCGGGAAGTACTATCAGTGGTCAAAGGTTAGCAGAACGACGAGCTGGGAAAAAAGTTGCCCATCTCGGCGAACAAGCGAACCAATTGTTCCCCCCGCTCTAGATGTCTAGCGATATCGTCGTTAATGATCCGGGCGGGATGGTGCCCGGTTATAACAATCTTGAAGATTACCTACCCGACAATGTACATAATGATTTCTTCGAGGTGGACGAACACAAATACGTGTACGGGAAGCCTCTCGTCAAAGATGAAAGATCTCTAACAACGATGATGCGAAGATTCCATGATTGGTACATAAAAACCTGCAGAGAGTCTGAGGGGAGGAATATTTTGACGCTGAGAGTTAGAGAGGAGCATGACCTATTTGGAATTGAACTGTTGGATGTTCCATTTGAGGAGTTCTTCATGTTTTTCAATCTAAAGGCCCTCGATAAATTGATGATCACTTGCTATTGCCTATAAGTAGTACTACTTCTGTCATTAAGTCTCTGTATATAGGTCAGCTCTTTCATTGCATGTATTTTTAATTATCCTCACTATATTATGCAAATTGAAGATCGCCGAATTGAAGAAAAGACAAATCGGTGATATTGGGTTCATTAACACAAATCTCATAGATGCATATATGGTTGAATTTGAGGACAAAGATACTGAGGCCAAGCTGCTACAATCGTTTGTATTAAATCAAAACAAAGCTATAGTACTCTTCCCTTACAAATTCCAGTGAGTGTTACTGTC
The DNA here is from genome assembly GCA_963921465.1 of Triticum timopheevii. Classification (NCBI taxonomy): domain Eukaryota; kingdom Viridiplantae; phylum Streptophyta; class Magnoliopsida; order Poales; family Poaceae; genus Triticum; species Triticum timopheevii. Next base: position 627,463,207 of record OY997266.1, on the reverse strand, counting down.
TTGTGCATATTCGGTTTCCCTTATTAGTCGAGGTTATAGTAATGTAATTGATGAGTTATGCATGCGTGCGCAGCTTCCACTATATTCTCCTAGAGATTAAGCTTGAGCAGGGACTAGTAATCGTCTTAGACTCGAGATGAAAAGATCCCAAGGAGTATGCGGACATGACTGAAATTCTAGAGAAGTAAGTTAAATTGATCATTATCATACCATATCGGCAACTTTGTTCATTTCCTGATATCAAGTAATTGTTTTATTTGTCTGGCGGGGTTTGGAAAAAATTCACCTCAAAAACTCCGGGACTGCCGAAGAAGCTGCAATTTAGACACCCGAAAGTAAGTACTATAGTAGCATGTTCCACGCATCTCCTAGTGATTCAAGCGTTAGTTTCATCAATACCATTTAGCATGCTTGCTAATTATCAGTTTGATTGACCTCTATTTCTTGTACAGTGGTTGTGGCAGGAACAAGGGAATGATTACTGTGGATGCTACATTTGCGAGTCCATCCGCCACACGACCTGTGAGCGGGGCTACTCTGACAAACAATATGAAGTGCGTAAATAATAATATTCACAATTTTATTTATTACCATCATTTGTGTTCAGTTTCATTTATTCATATATATGTATTGACCCCCTTCTTCAAATTAGATATTTCGGATGCGGGATGAACTCCTACCACCAGATCGTATTCTAGGAATTCAAGAGGAATTGGCGGCATTCTTTCTTGACCACGTGATCGCTAAATACGGAGAATACCATGTGGACCTTGATTAGCTCGTTTTTAATTAGGAGATTATATATAGCCAGTAGCGTCGGATAGATATACGAGAACTTGTTGTTCGACCAATCTCTCAGAGAAGGAGAGGTGGTCGATATCACTTCTCTCTGTATGCATATGTTCATGACGATCTTCTGTTTCCTTCATTTGCTTACTAGCTAGCGTGTCTACTCCTCTCTATGCGTATAGTATGTAGTATCGACCAAGCACGGAGATAAGAGAGGACACTTCTCTCTATTAATTAGCTAGCTAACACAATATATGAAACACCTAAATTAACCCCCCCCCCCCAAACCCCCTACCCCCCCCCCCCCCCTTTCAAAAAAAAACAAAAACCCCAGCACCTGAAATGCTGACGCGTGGATGCCTATTGGTCTCGGTTGATGCCACCAACCGGGACCAAAGGGCCTCCTGCCTGGGCTCGCCGCACCGGCCACGTGGAGGCCCATCTGTCCCGATTTGTGTAAGAACCGAGACTAAAGGTCTAGGGCATTAGTACCGACACTTTAATCCCGGTTCAAAAACCGGGACAAATGTCCCTTACAAACTGGGACAATAGGCCCTTTTTCTACTAGTGCAGAGTGATACACTCTAGAACACGAGAAAGCCTAGTTAAACCTGATAAGCACAAATGTTTATTAAAAGCATAATATTAAGTTCTATTATGTTCCGCAAAAACAAAGATATTGTTTCACTGCGCTTCATCGTGATCGACAACATATCATAATGTTTCATTACGTCTCAACATGCTTCAAACATGATACTACAAGTTTTTAGAAAAAAAACTCATTCTCAGCAAGTTTTCCTATGTTTTTTCGCGTACTAAAATGCATCACTATGTTTCATATAGTTCCATCATGTTTTGGAACTCAAATTTTAATACTTAACAAAATATATTCGAAAGTGATATTGTTTCAGTCTCCTAGTTGCAAGGAACACGGCAAACATAACATAAATTGGATTTGTGGTTCAAAAGTTAAAATAGATTCAAAATTTAAAATCATACAAAAATCATGAACGGGTGTACTATTGCTTTGGAGTGTGAGAGAGAAAGGATGAGAGAGGTTGCAGGAATCCCGGTCACTGCATGGCATAAAGGTAACGTCGAGGATGTCACATAATGGACTAATAAACAATAAGATTCACAAGAATACAAGCATATAGATATGATCGTGAAGTAAATGGACGGCTGAGCCATGCATGAGATATCGTGTGCACAACAGAATTGCTTTTCTCCCCTTTACCTCACTTTCATAATGTTCGCTGGAGTATGCCTTTTAGACATCCAGGCCAAATCAGTTCTCTGGACACTGCCAACCCGCGTCTCTCGCCCTATATAAAGGAGAACGCCACTCCGGAACTTGCTCAATCTGATTGCATGGATCAAACCAGCCATGAGAAGTAGTTCATGCTGATCAATCTGGACAAAATTCAACCAGCGTAGATCAAGCAGGCTAGGTTCCCTCTCATCCACCATCATCTCTACAACCTCTCCACGCGAACGAGACCAATCACAAGCTAGCTGCGAGCAATGGAGCACCAGATATTCAACGACCCGTTCACGAGCAGCATGTCGTCACTGGAGGCGGACATCTTCTCCGGTGGACACCACCACCTCGCGCCGTCCCCGCAGTTGCCGGGCCTAGACCTAGACCAACAACGCCACCTCCTCCGGCGGCTCGGCATCCCACCGAAAGATGAGCCACAGCGCGTACGAGCGCGACAGCCGCAAGCAGCTCAACGAGCATTATTCCAACCTTCGCTCCCTCCTCCCCGACGATGATCATCACACCGTAATTAAATCGCTTAACTAAACCCAACTCGTTCATCTTCTCTGGGCTACACACATGATATTTTCCTACGTTACGCACATGTGCGAGATTCCGTACTGAGCATCTGATCGATTTATCTTTCGCTGATGTCGCAGAGGAAGCTGGGCAATCCGACCATTGTGTCGCGGGTGATCAAGTACATCCCGGAGCTGCAGAAGGAGGTAGACGGCCTGGAGAAGAAGAAGGAGCAGCTGACACGGGCCAGCTGCAGGCCGGGAGATGGCACGGCTCCTATCGTCTCCGCCACCTGCCTTGGCGACAGGGAAATCATGGTCCAGGTCAGCCTGCTGAACACCACGGCCGGTGCGTTGCCCATGTCCAAATGCATCAAGGTGCTGGAGAACCAAGGCCTCTGCCTCATCAGCTCGTCCGCTTCCTCTTTTCAGAACAGGACCTTCTACAGCCTTCATCTTCAGGTACACACATGGATCTTCTGACATCTAGGAGTCGTGTCATCGATTCTTATGATTTGATCTTAACCGTTGACGTTCCAGTATTATATAGTAATACTTGATGAACTAAACTAAATAAAGAACTTTTTTCTGCAACGTTGATTGAGGTGGATTCAGCTAAAGGGTATATACGAATTTGTGGAAAAAAATTCAGGCCCTGCTATGGGTTATCCAATATCCACCATATAACTCATGCAATATTTATTCACTCTATCAAGGTAAACGACTTATCAACATTGTCAAATGAAAGTTAAATTAGTTTATTGTGCATGCTTCCATCCCACCACACCACACGACATCCAATAAAGAAAAGGTAACATAGTACGATGAAATGGTGAATGGTGCACTTTGCTTACCTTGACCGATAACATGTAACTAAGGTTCTGATGCAAGTCATCTGTATAATGTAGTCTAAGTGTCAAACGGATCACGACAAGTTTCTCCTACTGCAAGAGGTTTCTCGGTTATAGCATTGGAGTTGGAGGATAAGGGAGGTTACATGTGCCCTCTTTTTTTTTCGAAAAGGGGGGATATCCCGGCCTCTGCATCAGTACGATGCATACGGCCCTCTTATTAACAAAATAAAGTAGTGCCAACATGGTTCCAAAGGTCCTCAAAAGTGAAAAAAAGCAGAACAAGCTCACACAGAGCCCGAATAAGCTAGATACATCATGTGCCCTCTAGCCATATGTAACATGGATTCCACGAAACACCCTTGTCAGTCTAGCTAGGTTTTTCGGGTTCCATCTTCCGGCTTTGGAGGGTTCCGACAGCAATGTGTCAACACTCTTTGGTGATCAATTTTCATGCAACAGTGTCAAAAATTATCATGCACACTAAGAAGTAACACAATAGTTCTATGGATGTGTCAAAAAATTCTAATATTGACTAGATGTGTAAAACTGTGTCTTATGATCCAACTTACATTTGTCGGAATGGTAACTTCACACAAAAATACTTATAGTTCTATCATCTTTTCTGAAACAGAGAACCCAACGAACAATGAGCAAGGAGTGCTCAGCATTTTGTGACGAACTGGAGAACGCCTTGAAGCAAAAGGCGGGATTACATCCACATTACTAGTAGAAGACAACATAATAATGGTGGATGCGATCATATTTAAGTACTACCATGAATCAAAATGCATGCCATACCTATATAACAAATAATCAAAGATAAATAGTACCGACGCAGTTGGTATCTTCGCGATATTAATATATATCGGAAAAAAAATAGTAAGACGCATGCATGATAGTATAAAACAGTGTGTTCCACATTCAGGCCCTACATTTTCCTCATGATGTACCCTAGCTTGTACGCAGATGCAAGTTGAGTATAATTACTATGCGTGCTAGGACGAAGAAAATAAATTTAGAGCTGGCCGCAAAGCAGTGGCGTGCATTCTGATAAGAGACACGCCATGTCCATGTAATCCATACAAATAAATAAATATATTATGGTTGTTCATATATGATCTGGGATAATGAGGATGATTAATTTGCCTCAACACATCGTGTTTCTAGTTTCTACATATATAAACAATTCAGACTCCAAGCATGCGGAAATAATCTATCACTTGGTTTCAGTGAGGACCATTGACCATACGGTCCCTCAGTACCTCTTCTTGTTTCGGACGACCATGAACGTTACTGATAAAAAAAATTGCGGGAGTACTGACAATGAAATTTGATAATTACTGATAATTAAATTTGATAATCAATTGTTGATGTGCTATATCATTTAGTGTCGTCATTGTGTGCTCATCTTGTGGTGTGGGTGTGCTCATGCGTTGGTGCATGTCTCCAAGATCTGCTCGTATCGACATTGGCTTAGATGCTAGTTTTTTTTTAGAAACTTTAGATGCCAGTTGTGGTATCCTGATGTATTCCTACTTCGGCATTTTCGGAAGGAGACGATTGCTAAGGTGGTGCGCCGGGTGAGAAGGCCAGGTTCAGAGCACCCATGTATACGGCCTATAGTTGAACTGAGTTTTTCACACATGAATTGGTAGTTCCATATCCGCAAAAAAAAAAAAAAAAAAAAAAAAAGGGTAGTTCCATGCCCTAAAAAAACAAATATGCAGAATTAAAAAAAACAAATATGCAGCAAAAGATCTCAAAAAAGGTTAGACCTTACTTTTCTTGTAATAAATATAAAAAAATCAGACGTTGCACAGACTGCTGAACCACGTCATATAATTTACCTCACACGAAAAACGCATCATATAACTGTACCATGCTCAGCAATCTTTTTGTTAGGGCCCCTTGGGGGGGGGGGGGGGGTCATGAACCTCTGTACATTTTGTATCCCAAAATTTCCAAGTAACTTATGCTCTTGCAGCTCCACCTATGCTTAATTATAACACGGTGTCCTTAGTTTATCTGAATTAACCATCAAAGCCAGAACTGCACTAGCTAGCACGCTGGGACGGTAAAACTGTTACATCCAGCGTCCCTCTTGTGGGGAAAGCCTATTTCTGCCGCCGGCGGCCCTCCTCTACGCACCCACAGTCCCCGCCGCCGCCCCGAATGTGAACTTGGTTCCAGGCCCATGCTGCGAACAGTGCAAGCATAGTCTTGTTGCAGAAGGTGGTTTTCGGTGTGGTGCTATCGAACAGTTTGCAACGACGTTGGTCCATGGAGATGCGGATGTGGCAGTATACTAGTCCAGTTCACTACCATCGTATCTGCCATTGGTGAAACATTGATCTTGACAATTTCAATGAGGCGGGCATGCCATTGCCAGCACAGCCCACAACAGCCTGCTGCCGAAGAGACGAAGAAAGCGGCCGCCATGAACAATGGAGGAGGCGAGGAACAACGACATTGAGAAGGCCGTGAGGAGGAGGCGGCGAACAATGGCGTGGAGGAGGAGAGAAAGGAGGCCGCCATGAGGGAGTAGTTTAAGGAGTGGACGAAGGAGTAGGACCGCCGGTACCGGATCTGGGAAAAGGCCCCGCGGTACATGCTGTTGAAGGCGACTGCTGAGCATGTTGACACCAAGGTTTTGATTACCGCTAGAAATTTCGGTTACAGCTTATTTCGATGCCCCGAGGTAAATGGGCATTTCAAGCAAAAAAATTGATTTTTTTCCAATTTAAACGCTTAATGTATAGTAAATTACGGCTGCATCTCAATTATTTCAACATTATTTTTTCTGGCGTGGTGGTAACAACCTATTTCCATGTCCGAGAGATGTAACTGCTTCGAGGGCCCCTTCTTGCACTTTTTGTTTTTTCTTCAGTATACGTAAGAACCAAAAGTGGAAAATAAACGACCCAGCGGTCGAAACTCGAGACCTCACAGCACACATAGAGAACGTTCCACTGAGCTAGACCCTCTTTTATGGTCAATGTAACTTCAAGTGCTATCAATTTGAATTCAAAATTTAATTATAAATTTTGCTCAAAATTTCGTGGTAACCGTGGTAACCACGTTTACCGGTCCTCCTCGGTAAAAATGCCCCATTCGATAACCATTTTCCCGTCCCACTCAGTAAAAATGCCCCATTCGGTAACCAAAACACTAGTTGACACCAGGAATGAGGAGGCTCATCAAGCAAGGCAAACGCCCTGCTTATGGTACCAACAGTATCTCCTGAGCTGAATGAGTTGTTCTTGAGCAAGTTCTTCGTTACACTTGAAGACCGTCGTGCACTCAACGCTAAGAGGTCTAAAAGCGTGGCAAAGTAAACATGAATACCTTACGGTGATGGAATTAGTTACAATATTTATATATTACTAGTAGCTAGTGTGTTCATTGTAAATGAATACAGCGAAATATTATCTAAAAATTTCACTAGTGTTTTTAATTGTTGGAACACTAGTGGTGTCATGTACTTATCTGGTAAAATGAGAGAAAATGGATTATTTGCCCCACTTTACTTCTAAATTTGATCATTTGCCCCCCCAACCCCCGAGATTGACGGATGGTCCCTTCTAAATTTGATCATCCCCCCCCCCCCCCCCCCCCCACATCCCTTGAGGTTGGGAAAAAAATTATATGAGACCAGGTCTCATATAAATCAGGTGAGACCCGCCCTGATGAATGACCTGGTCTCATAGAATTTTTTTCCTTGAGGTTGATGGATGGGCCCGGGGCCGCTGGCCATTGAGACAAGTCTGGGGCAAATCTTCAAACCCCATGTAAAGTGGGGGAAATGATCTAAATCCCCGGTAAAATGAGTAGTGAGAAATATTGTCTAAAATTTTCATAACAGCGTATCTGCTGTGAAAGGTTTATGCAGTTTGCAGATCCTGGCCTTGTAAATTTGACTCCTCAAGTCAGGAGAGCTTCCAACATTTAATTAGAATTCATTGAAGTTGGACGGCTATATTCAACCATATAACCATTGGTACTCTGATAAATCCAAATTTAGCATATGTATTTCTAAACGTATTCACATCCGCCATTTTCTGAAGAAAGCCTAGTATCATGAGAATTCAGAAATCAATTTGGCTCTAACTCTGCCATCACATGCCACGGTGTGAGTCCCAGTCCAATGTTAATTGACGGATCAATGCTCTCATACATTAAGACTGATGATTGATTCTACATGGGCCTCTCTCACATGCCAATACATGATACCCTGCAATCCTACACAGGACTTGAAATGAACAAATCACCAGCACATATAACATACACATTTTATTCCTACTGTCTTCCATCTTGTTGAGAGGTCTCAAGATGTGTGAACTTGCTAGTAGTAGATGTACATGTCAATATCCTATCTAAGAGCATCTCTAGCAGACCCCGCATCCCGCCCCAACCTGCAAAATAACCGCCAAAATGCGGGTCGGGGCGGGAAAACCTGCCCGATCAGACACAGCATTCGCGGCCGACACGAAAAAAAATTTGCAGGGCGCGGCAAAAGATCTCCCCCGACCTCTAGATTCACGGGCTGGGAGGACGACCTGAGCTCAGCCCCTATCCGCAGCGAGATTTGGCGGGAGAGACATTTCCGCGCGGCCGTTCCCGCTCCCCCACCCTTCGCCACCATTGCCCCGCCACCTGACGCTCCGGTGCATCTTCCCCGGCCGTCCTTCGCCGCCATGGATGACTCCCTGCTGTCCCCCATCACCGCCGATCATGAACCTCTGTACATTTTGTATCCCAAAATTTCCAAGTAACTTATGCTCTTGCAGCTCCACCTATGCTTAATTATAACACGGTGTCCTTAGTTTATCTGAATTAACCATCAAAGCCAGAACTGCACTAGCTAGCACGCTGGGACGGTAAAACTGTTACATCCAGCGTCCCTCTTGTGGGGAAAGCCTATTTCTGCCGCCGGCGGCCCTCCTCTACGCACCCACAGTCCCCGCCGCCGCCCCGAATGTGAACTTGGTTCCAGGCCCATGCTGCGAACAGTGCAAGCATAGTCTTGTTGCAGAAGGTGGTTTTCGGTGTGGTGCTATCGAACAGTTTGCAACGACGTTGGTCCATGGAGATGCGGATGTGGCAGTATACTAGTCCAGTTCACTACCATCGTATCTGCCATTGGTGAAACATTGATCTTGACAATTTCAATGAGGCGGGCATGCCATTGCCAGCACAGCCCACAACAGCCTGCTGCCGAAGAGACGAAGAAAGCGGCCGCCATGAACAATGGAGGAGGCGAGGAACAACGACATCGAGAAGGCCGTGAGGAGGAGGCGGCGAACAATGGCGTGGAGGAGGAGAGAAAGGAGGCCGCCATGAGGGAGTAGTTTAAGGAGTGGACGAAGGAGTAGGACCGCCGGTACCGGATCTGGGAAAAGGCCCCGCGGTACATGCTGTTGAAGGCGACTGCTGAGCATGTTGACACCAAGGTTTTGATTACCGCTAGAAATTTCGGTTACAGCTTATTTCGATGCCCCGAGGTAAATGGGCATTTCAAGCAAAAAAATTGATTTTTTTCCAATTTAAACGCTTAATGTATAGTAAATTACGGCTGCATCTCAATTATTTCAACATTATTTTTTCTGGCGTGGTGGTAACAACCTATTTCCATGTCCGAGAGATGTAACTGCTTCGAGGGCCCCTTCTTGCACTTTTTGTTTTTTCTTCAGTATACGTAAGAACCAAAAGTGGAAAATAAACGACCCAGCGGTCGAAACTCGAGACCTCACAGCACACATAGAGAACGTTCCACTGAGCTAGACCCTCTTTTATGGTCAATGTAACTTCAAGTGCTATCAATTTGAATTCAAAATTTAATTATAAATTTTGCTCAAAATTTCGTGGTAACCGTGGTAACCACGTTTACCGGTCCTCCTCGGTAAAAATGCCCCATTCGATAACCATTTTCCCGTCCCACTCAGTAAAAATGCCCCATTCGGTAACCAAAACACTAGTTGACACCAGGAATGAGGAGGCTCATCAAGCAAGGCAAACGCCCTGCTTATGGTACCAACAGTATCTCCTGAGCTGAATGAGTTGTTCTTGAGCAAGTTCTTCGTTACACTTGAAGACCGTCGTGCACTCAACGCTAAGAGGTCTAAAAGCGTGGCAAAGTAAACATGAATACCTTACGGTGATGGAATTAGTTACAATATTTATATATTACTAGTAGCTAGTGTGTTCATTGTAAATGAATACAGCGAAATATTATCTAAAAATTTCACTAGTGTTTTTAATTGTTGGAACACTAGTGGTGTCATGTACTTATCTGGTAAAATGAGAGAAAATGGATTATTTGCCCCACTTTACTTCTAAATTTGATCATTTGCCCCCCCAACCCCCGAGATTGACGGATGGTCCCTTCTAAATTTGATCATCCCCCCCCCCCCCCCCCCCCATCCCTTGAGGTTGGGAAAAAAATTATATGAGACCAGGTCTCATATAAATCAGGTGAGACCCGCCCTGATGAATGACCTGGTCTCATAGAATTTTTTTCCTTGAGGTTGATGGATGGGCCCGGGGCCGCTGGCCATTGAGACAAGTCTGGGGCAAATCTTCAAACCCCATGTAAAGTGGGGGAAATGATCTAAATCCCCGGTAAAATGAGTAGTGAGAAATATTGTCTAAAATTTTCATAACAGCGTATCTGCTGTGAAAGGTTTATGCAGTTTGCAGATCCTGGCCTTGTAAATTTGACTCCTCAAGTCAGGAGAGCTTCCAACATTTAATTAGAATTCATTGAAGTTGGACGGCTATATTCAACCATATAACCATTGGTACTCTGATAAATCCAAATTTAGCATATGTATTTCTAAACGTATTCACATCCGCCATTTTCTGAAGAAAGCCTAGTATCATGAGAATTCAGAAATCAATTTGGCTCTAACTCTGCCATCACATGCCACGGTGTGAGTCCCAGTCCAATGTTAATTGACGGATCAATGCTCTCATACATTAAGACTGATGATTGATTCTACATGGGCCTCTCTCACATGCCAATACATGATACCCTGCAATCCTACACAGGACTTGAAATGAACAAATCACCAGCACATATAACATACACATTTTATTCCTACTGTCTTCCATCTTGTTGAGAGGTCTCAAGATGTGTGAACTTGCTAGTAGTAGATGTACATGTCAATATCCTATCTAAGAGCATCTCTAGCAGACCCCGCATCCCGCCCCAACCTGCAAAATAACCGCCAAAATGCGGGTCGGGGCGGGAAAACCTGCCCGATCAGACACAGCATTCGCGGCCGACACGAAAAAAAATTTGCAGGGCGCGGCAAAAGATCTCCCCCGACCTCTAGATTCACGGGCTGGGAGGACGACCTGAGCTCAGCCCCTATCCGCAGCGAGATTTGGCGGGAGAGACATTTCCGCGCGGCCGTTCCCGCTCCCCCACCCTTCGCCACCATTGCCCCGCCACCTGACGCTCCGGTGCATCTTCCCCGGCCGTCCTTCGCCGCCATGGATGACTCCCTGCTGTCCCCCATCACCGCCGATCATGAACCTCTGTACATTTTGTATCCCAAAATTTCCAAGTAACTTATGCTCTTGCAGCTCCACCTATGCTTAATTATAACACGGTGTCCTTAGTTTATCTGAATTAACCATCAAAGCCAGAACTGCACTAGCTAGCACGCTGGGACGGTAAAACTGTTACATCCAGCGTCCCTCTTGTGGGGAAAGCCTATTTCTGCCGCCGGCGGCCCTCCTCTACGCACCCACAGTCCCCGCCGCCGCCCCGAATGTGAACTTGGTTCCAGGCCCATGCTGCGAACAGTGCAAGCATAGTCTTGTTGCAGAAGGTGGTTTTCGGTGTGGTGCTATCGAACAGTTTGCAACGACGTTGGTCCATGGAGATGCGGATGTGGCAGTATACTAGTCCAGTTCACTACCATCGTATCTGCCATTGGTGAAACATTGATCTTGACAATTTCAATGAGGCGGGCATGCCATTGCCAGCACAGCCCACAACAGCCTGCTGCCGAAGAGACGAAGAAAGCGGCCGCCATGAACAATGGAGGAGGCGAGGAACAACGACATTGAGAAGGCCGTGAGGAGGAGGCGGCGAACAATGGCGTGGAGGAGGAGAGAAAGGAGGCCGCCATGAGGGAGTAGTTTAAGGAGTGGACGAAGGAGTAGGACCGCCGGTACCGGATCTGGGAAAAGGCCCCGCGGTACATGCTGTTGAAGGCGACTGCTGAGCATGTTGACACCAAGGTTTTGATTACCGCTAGAAATTTCGGTTACAGCTTATTTCGATGCCCCGAGGTAAATGGGCATTTCAAGCAAAAAAATTGATTTTTTTCCAATTTAAACGCTTAATGTATAGTAAATTACGGCTGCATCTCAATTATTTCAACATTATTTTTTCTGGCGTGGTGGTAACAACCTATTTCCATGTCCGAGAGATGTAACTGCTTCGAGGGCCCCTTCTTGCACTTTTTGTTTTTTCTTCAGTATACGTAAGAACCAAAAGTGGAAAATAAACGACCCAGCGGTCGAAACTCGAGACCTCACAGCACACATAGAGAACGTTCCACTGAGCTAGACCCTCTTTTATGGTCAATGTAACTTCAAGTGCTATCAATTTGAATTCAAAATTTAATTATAAATTTTGCTCAAAATTTCGTGGTAACCGTGGTAACCACGTTTACCGGTCCTCCTCGGTAAAAATGCCCCATTCGATAACCATTTTCCCGTCCCACTCAGTAAAAATGCCCCATTCGGTAACCAAAACACTAGTTGACACCAGGAATGAGGAGGCTCATCAAGCAAGGCAAACGCCCTGCTTATGGTACCAACAGTATCTCCTGAGCTGAATGAGTTGTTCTTGAGCAAGTTCTTCGTTACACTTGAAGACCGTCGTGCACTCAACGCTAAGAGGTCTAAAAGCGTGGCAAAGTAAACATGAATACCTTACGGTGATGGAATTAGTTACAATATTTATATATTACTAGTAGCTAGTGTGTTCATTGTAAATGAATACAGCGAAATATTATCTAAAAATTTCACTAGTGTTTTTAATTGTTGGAACACTAGTGGTGTCATGTACTTATCTGGTAAAATGAGAGAAAATGGATTATTTGCCCCACTTTACTTCTAAATTTGATCATTTGCCCCCCCAACCCCCGAGATTGACGGATGGTCCCTTCTAAATTTGATCATCCCCCCCCCCCCCCCCCCCCCCCATCCCTTGAGGTTGGGAAAAAAATTATATGAGACCAGGTCTCATATAAATCAGGTGAGACCCGCCCTGATGAATGACCTGGTCTCATAGAATTTTTTTCCTTGAGGTTGATGGATGGGCCCGGGGCCGCTGGCCATTGAGACAAGTCTGGGGCAAATCTTCAAACCCCATGTAAAGTGGGGGAAATGATCTAAATCCCCGGTAAAATGAGTAGTGAGAAATATTGTCTAAAATTTTCATAACAGCGTATCTGCTGTGAAAGGTTTATGCAGTTTGCAGATCCTGGCCTTGTAAATTTGACTCCTCAAGTCAGGAGAGCTTCCAACATTTAATTAGAATTCATTGAAGTTGGACGGCTATATTCAACCATATAACCATTGGTACTCTGATAAATCCAAATTTAGCATATGTATTTCTAAACGTATTCACATCCGCCATTTTCTGAAGAAAGCCTAGTATCATGAGAATTCAGAAATCAATTTGGCTCTAACTCTGCCATCACATGCCACGGTGTGAGTCCCAGTCCAATGTTAATTGACGGATCAATGCTCTCATACATTAAGACTGATGATTGATTCTACATGGGCCTCTCTCACATGCCAATACATGATACCCTGCAATCCTACACAGGACTTGAAATGAACAAATCACCAGCACATATAACATACACATTTTATTCCTACTGTCTTCCATCTTGTTGAGAGGTCTCAAGATGTGTGAACTTGCTAGTAGTAGATGTACATGTCAATATCCTATCTAAGAGCATCTCTAGCAGACCCCGCATCCCGCCCCAACCTGCAAAATAACCGCCAAAATGCGGGTCGGGGCGGGAAAACCTGCCCGATCAGACACAGCATTCGCGGCCGACACGAAAAAAAATTTGCAGGGCGCGGCAAAAGATCTCCCCCGCCCTCTAGATTCACGGGCTGGGAGGACGACCTGAGCTCAGCCCCTATCCGCAGCGAGATTTGGCGGGAGAGACATTTCCGCGCGGCCGTTCCCGCTCCCCCACCCTTCGCCACCATTGCCCCGCCACCTGACGCTCCGGTGCATCTTCCCCGGCCGTCCTTCGCTGCCATGGATGACTCCCTGCTGTCCCCCGTCACCGTCGAGGTCGTGCACACTCAATCCCCTCGGGAGGATCTCGTCGCCGGCCATGTCGACCCCGCCATCGCCTAAGGTACCACCGCGCCTGCCCGCAAGTGGCAGGGCAAAGTGGTCGTGCAGGGCGGGAATTCGACTGCCCCTGCCGCGAAGGCCCGCGCTCTGGTGCCAACGCCACTAAGCGATCCCGGCCGGCAGCGGAGAAGGTTGCCAAGGCCGCCGGTGTAAAGAGGAAGAGGATTCCGGCTACAAAGAAGTCGCCTCCTTCATCCACTCTCTCCGCCCCGAAAAGAGGTTCCCCGGCGATGCCGCTCAACGGTGCTGCTCCCACCGCAAGCGAGGTGTTTGACGAAATGGCCGGAAGGTATGCGTCTTCGGTCATGGCAATTTTCTTTGCATTTCGCCATTTGCGATAGCTTGTGACTTGTTGTCATTCACTATAGCGGTGGTTCGAACAATGCAACTGCCGAGTTCGTGAACTTGTTGGACACCAATGCCGTTGACATCGATCAAGCCCTGTTCGCCGCATTCGACTACAATGAAACGGAGGGCGGCGTGGATGATCATGGTGGTGAGGAAGAATTGGAGGAGATCGATGAGGTGGCGTATGAGCAATCGCAAGAAAAAACTAGGAAAAGCCAGAGATCGAAGAACTACACGATCTTGGAAGATCAAATTCTTATCAAGGCATGGAGTGCGGTGTCTATTGATGCATGCACGGGTACTTCTCAAACCGCCATGAGGTATTGGCAAAGGATCTAAGATCAATACTTCCGCATAATGGCAAAGTACCCCAATAGGACTCACACACATTTTGGTCGCTTCAAGGGCTTTGGGATGTGATCAAGCCTATGTGCAGCCATTGGGCAGATTGCTTGGAGCAAGTACGCAATGCACCTCCAAGTGGAACCGTGGAATCCGACTATGTGAGTTTATTTTGCCTTTGTTCAAGTTGTGCATAAGCATATTGCATCATATGAAATGATTGCATCATTTCACTTTGTTCAAATTGTGTAGGACAAAATTGCTCAACATAGATACAAAGACATGGAAGCTTCGGAAGGCAAATTCTTCAAACTCGAGCATTGTTGGGACTTGCTCAAAAAGTGCGAGAAGTGGAAGTTGATCGACGAATAATCCCCACCGAAGAGAGGTTCACTTACAAACATGGATGAAGATGAGGATGATGATGGCCCAAGAAATTTGAACAAGCCCGATGGCAACAAGAAGACTAAGGAGAAGATGAAGAGATAACACGAAGCATCGAGCTTGAGGGAGAAGATTGATGCCATGGTGCAATCAAATGAGTTGATGTTGTTGAAGTCGTTGGAGATCAAGAAAGAGTTGGCCGAGAAGAAGAAAAAGGAGAAGCAAGAAAAGTGGCAATTCCTCAACGAAGAGGGGCTACGCAAAGCGGCCATTGAGGAGAGAAGAGCTCGTGCCGCTGAAAACAAAGCCATGTCCAAGTTGCTCGCCGAAGAGAACAAGATCATGACAATGAACCGCAATGACATGGACGACCTCACCAAAGAATGGCATGATATGGCAAGGAGAGAAATCTTGAAGAGGAGAATGGTTGCGTCGGCCAATGCATGTCACTTCTAGGGAAAAGCCTAGCAGTAGCGCGGCTTTAAAGCCTACTAGTAGCGCGTGTCACCTCGCTACTAGTAAGGCGCTACAGCTATTCCTTAGTAGTAGCGCGTGCAACACACGCTACTGCTAATACACATAGCTGCAGCATGTGTTGCTTCCAGCGCTACTGCTAATCCAACTAGTAGTAGCGTGTTTCCGGTCCAGCCCTACTAGTATACTTTTTTTCATTTTTTTTATTTTTAGTGTATTTGTACGCCGTTATACAAATTTTGGTACAGAACCAATTATGAGTTTGTTATATCATTATGTCCATAACAGTATGTGAAATGAAGGTGGATTAGGTTCAAGTGGAGGCAGCATTTGTGGTGCATCTCAAACCTATACTACTAATCCAAACTTGATCTAGTTTGGATTAATAGTACTTTCGATGTGCACCACATGTTTGTAGGGTTTCGTAGTAATTTCAAAAAAATTCCTACGCACACGCAAGATCATGTGATGCATAGCAACGAGGGGAGAGTGTTGTCTACGTACCCAACGCAGACCGACTGCGGAAGCGATGACACGACGTAGAGGAAGTAGTCGTACGTCTTCACGATCCAACCGATCAAGCACCGAAACTACGGCACCTCCGAGTTCGAGCACACGTTCAGCTCGATGACGATCCCCGGACTCCGATCCAGCAAAGTGTCGGGGAAGAGTTCCGTCAGCACGACGGCGTGGTGACGATCTTGATGAACTACAGCAGCAGGGCTTCGCCTAAACTCCGCTACAGTATTATCGAGGTATATGGTGGCAGGGGGCACCGCACACGGCTAAGGAATAGATCACGTGGATCAACTTGTGTGTTTAGAGGTGCCCCTGCCTCCGTATATAAAGGAGGAGAGGAGGGGAGGCTGGCCGGCCAAGGAGGGGAGGCGCAGGAGAGTCCTACTCCCTCTGGGAGTAGGATTCCTCCCCCCAATCCTAGTCCAACTAGGATTCCTCGGAGGGGAAGGGAGAGAGGGGGGCCGGCCACCTTCTCCTAGTCCTAATAGGACTAGGGGAGGGGGAAGTGGCGCAGCCACCTTGGGCTGCCCCTTTCTCCTTTCCACTAAGGCCCATGAAGGCCCATATGGCTCCCGGGGGGTTCCGGTAACCTCCCGGTAACCCGGTAAAATCCCGATTTCACCCGGAACACTTCCGATGTCCAAACATAGGCTTCCAATATATCAATATTTACGTCTCGACCATTTCGAGACTCCTCGTCATGTCCGTGATCACATCCGGGACTCCGAACAACTTTCGGTACATCAAAATGCATAAACTCATAATGTAACTGTCATCGTAACCTTAAGCGTGCGGACCCTACGGGTTCGAGAACAATGTAGACATGACCGAGACACGTCTCCGGTCAATAACCAATAGCGGGACCTGGATGCCCATATTGGCTCCTACACATTCTACGAAGATCTTTATCGGTCAGAACGCATAACGACATACGTTGTTCCCTTTGTCATCGGTATGTTACTTGCCAGAGATTCGATCGTCGATATCCAATATCTAGTTCAATCTCGTTACCGGCAAGTCTCTTTACTCGTTCCGTAATACATCATCTCACAACTAACATATTAGTTGTAATGCTTGCAAGGCTTATGTGATGTGTATTACCGAGAGGGCCCAGAGATACCTCTCCGACAATCGGAGTGACAAATCCTAATCTCGAAATACGCCAACCCAACATCTACCTTTGGAGACACCTGTAATGCTCCTTTATAATCACCCAGTTACGTTGTGACGTTTGGTAGCACCCAAAGTGTTCCTCCGGTAAACGGGAGTTGCATAATCTCATAGTCATAGGAACATGTATAAGTCATGAAGAAAGCATTAGCAACATACTAAACGATCGTGTGCTAAGCTAATGGAATGGGTCATGTCAATCAGATCATTCAACTAATGATGTGACCTCGTTAATCAAATAACAACTCTTTGTTCATGGTTAGGAAACATAACCATCTTTGATTAACGAGCTAGTCAAGTAGAGGCATACTAGTGACACTTTGTTTGTCTATGTATTCACACATGTATTATGTTTCCGGTTAATACAATTGTAGCATGAATAATAAACATTTATCATGATTATAAGGAAATAAATAATAGCTTTATTATTGCCTCTAGGGCATATTTCCTTCAGTCTCCCACTTGCACTAGAGTCAATAATCTAGATTATACTGTAATGAATCTAACACCCATGGAGCTTTGGTGCTGATCATGTTTTGCTCGTGGAAGAGGCTTAGTCAACGGGTCTGCAACATTCAGATCCGTATGTATCTTGCAAATCTCTATGTCTCCCACCTGGACTAGATCCCGGATGGAGTTGAAGCGTCTCTTGATGTGTTTGGTCCTTTTGTGAAATCTGGATTCCTTTGCCAAGGCAATTGCACCAGTATTGTCACAAAAGATTTTCATTGGACCCGATGCATTAGGTATGACACCTAGATCGGATATGAACTCCTTCATCCAGACTCCTTCGTTCGCTGCTTCCGAAGCAGCTATGTACTCCGCTTCACATGTAGATCCCGCTACGACGCTTTGTTTAGAACTGCACCAACTGACAGCTCCACCGTTTAATGTAAACACGTATCTGGTTTGCGATTTAGAATCGTCCGGGTCAGTGTCAAAGCTTGCATCAACGTAACCTTTTACGGTGAGCTCTTTGTCACCTCCATATACGAGAAACATATCCTTAGTCCTTTTCAGGTATTTCAGGATGTTCTTGACCGCTGTCCAGTGATCCACTCCTGGATTACTTTGGTACCTCCCTGCTAAACTTATAGCAAGGCACACATCAGGTCTGGTACACAGCATTGCATACATGATAGAGCCTATGGCTGATGCATAGGGAACATCTTTCATATTCTCTCTATCTTCTGCAGTGGTCGGGCATTGAGTCTTACTCAACTTCACACCTTGTAATACAGGCAAGAATCCTTTCTTTGCTTGATCCATTTTGAATTTCTTCAAAATCTTGTCAAGGTATGTGCTTTGTGAAAGTCCAATTAAGCGTCTTGATCTATCTCTATAGATCTTAATGCCTAATATGTAAGCAGCTTCACCGAGGTCTTTCATTGAAAAACTTTTATTCAAGTATCCCTTTATGCTATCCAGAAATTCTATATCATTTCCAATCAGCAATATGTCATCCACATATAATATCAGAAATGCTACAGAGCTCCCACTCACTTTCTTATAAATACAGGCTTCTCCAAAAGTCTGTATAAAACCAAATGCTTTGATCACACTATCAAAACGTTTATTCCAACTCCGAGAGGCTTGCACCAGTCCATAAATGGATCGCTGGAGCTTGCATACTTTGTTAGCTCCTTTTGGATCGACAAAACCTTCCGGTTGCATCATATACAACTCTTCTTCCAGAAATCCATTCAGGAATGCAGTTTTGACGTCCATCTGCCAAATTTCATAATCATAAAATGCGGCAATTGCTAACATGATTCGGACAGACTTAAGCATCGCTACGGGTGAGAAGGTCTCATCGTAGTCAATCCCTTGAACTTGCCGAAAACCTTTTGCGACAAGTCGAGCTTTGTAGACAGTAACATTACCATCAGCGTCAGTCTTCTTCTTAAAGATCCATTTATTCTCAATTGCTTGCCGATCATCGGGCAAGTCAACCAAAGTCCATACTTTGTTCTCATACATGGATCCCATCTCAGATTTCATGGCTTCAAGCCACTTTACGGAATCTGGGCTCACCATCGCTTCTTCATAGTTCGTAGGTTCATCATGATCTAGTATCATGACTTCCAGAATAGGATTACCGTACCACTCTGGTGCGGATCTTACTCTGGTTGATCTACGAGGTTCAGCAGTATCTTGATCTGAAGTTTCATGATCATTATCATTGGCTTCCTCACTAACTGGTGTAGGTGTCACTGAAACAGTTTTCTGTGATGAACTACTTTCCAGTAAGGGAGCAGGTATAGTTACCTCGTCAAGTTCTACTTTCCTCCCACTCACTTCTTTCGAGAGAAACTCCTTCTCCAGAAAGGATCCATTCTTAGCAACGAATGTCTTGCCTTCGGATCTGTGATAGAAGGTGTACCCAATAGTCTCTCCTATGAAGACACATTTCTCCGATTTGGGTTCGAGCTTATCAGGTTGAAGCTTTTTCACATAAGCATCGCAGCCCCAAACTTTAAGAAACGACAACTTTGGTTTCTTGCCAAACCACAGTTCATAAGGCGTCGTTTCAACGGATTTTGATGGTGCCCTATTTAACGTGAATGCGGCCGTCTCTAAAGCATATCCCCAAAATGATAGCGGTAAATCAGTAAGAGACATCATAGATCGCACCATATCTAATAAAGTACGATTATGACGTTCGGACACACCATTATGCTGTGGTGTTCCGGGTGGCGTGAGTTGCGAAACTATTCCACAGTTTTTCAAATGTACACCAAACTCGTAACTCAAATATTCTCCTCCACGATCAGATCGTAGAAACTTTATTTTCTTGTTACGATGATTTTCAACTTCACTCTGAAATTCTTTGAACTTTTCAAATGTTTCAGACTTATGTTTCATTAAGTAGATATACCCATATCTGCTTAAATCATCTGTGAAGGTGAGAAAATAACGATATCCGCCACGAGCCTCAATATTCATCGGGCCACATACATCGGTATGTATGATTTCCAACAAATCTGTTGCTCTCTCCATAGTACCGGAGAACGGTGTTTTAGTCATCTTGCCCATGAGGCACGGTTCGCAAGTACCAAGTGATTCATAATCAAGTGGTTCCAAAAGTCCATCAGTATGGAGTTTCTTCATGCGCTTTATACCGATGTGACCTAAACGACAGTGCCACAAATAAGTTGCACTTTCATTATCAACTCTGCATCTTTTGGCTTCAACATTATGAATATGTGTATTACTACTATCGAGATTCAATAAGAATAGACCACTCTTCAAGGGTGCATGACCATAAAAGATATTACTCATATAAATAGAACAACCATTATTCTCTGATTTAAATGAATAACCGTCTCTCATTAAACAAGATCCAGATATAATGTTCATGCTCAACGCTGGCACCAAATAACAATTATTTAGGTCTAATATTAATCCCGAAGGTAGATGTAGAGGTAGCGTGCCGACCGCGATCACATCAACTTTGGAACCATTTCCCACGCGCATCGTCACCTCGTCCTTTGCCAGTGCCCGCTTATTCCGTAGTCCCTGTTTCGAGTTGCAAATATTAGCAACAGAACCAGTATCAAATACCCAGGTGCTACTGCGAGCTCTAGTAAGGTACACATCAATAACATGTATATCACATATACCTTTGTTCACCTTGCCTTCCTTTTTATCCGCCAAATACTTGGGGCAGTTCCGCTTCCAGTGACCAGTCTGCTTGCAGTAGAAGCACTCAGTTTCAGGCTTAGGTCCAGACTTGGGTTTCTTCTCTTGGGTAGCAACTAGCTTGCCGTTCCTATTGAAGTTCCCCTTCTTCTTCCCTTTGCCCTTTTTCTTGAAACTAGTGGTCTTGTTAACCATCAACACTTGATGCTCCTTTTTGATTTCTACCTCCGCAGCTTTCAGCATTGCGAAGAGCTCGGGAATAGTCTTGTTCATCCCTTGCATATTATAGTTCATCACGAAGCTCTTGTAGCTTGGTGGTAGTGATTGGAGAATTCTGTCAATGACGCAATCATCCGGAAGATTAACTCCCAATTGAATCAAGTGATTATTATACCCAGACATTTTGAGTATATGCTCACTGACAGAACTGTTCTCCTCCATCTTGCAGCTATAGAACTTATTGGAGACTTCATATCTCTCAATTCGGGCATTTGCTTGAAATATTAACTTCAACTCCTGGAACATCTCATATGCTCCATGACGTTCAAAACATCGTTGAAGTCCCGATTCTAAGCCGTAAAGCATGGCACACTGAACTATCGAGTAGTCATCAGCTTTGCTCTGCCAGACGTTCATAACATCTGGTGTTGCTCCAGCAGCAGGCCTGGCACCCAGCGGTGCTTCCAGGACGTAATTCTTCTGAGCAGCAATGAGGATAATCCTCAAGTTACGGACCCAGTCCGTGTAATTGCTACCATCATCTTTCAACTTTGCTTTCTCAAGGAACGCATTAAAATTCAACGGAACAACAGCACGAGCCATCTATCTACAATCAACATAAACAAGCAAGATACTATCAGGTACTAAGTTCATGATAAATTTAAGTTCAATTAATCATATTACTTAAGAACTCCCACTTAGATAGACATCCCTCTAATCTTCTAAGTGATTACGTGATCCAAATCAACTAAACCATAACCGATCATCACGTGAAATGGAGTAGCTTTCAATGGTGAACATCGTTTATGTTGATCATATCTACTATATGATTCACGCTCGACCTTTCGGTCTCCGTGTTCCGAGGCCATATCTGCATATGCTAGGCTCGTCAAGTTTAACCTGAGTATTCTGCGTGTGCAAAACTGGCTTGCACCCGTTGTAGATGGACGTAGAGCTTATCACACCCGATCATCACGTGGTGTCTCGGCACGACGAACTTTGGCAACGGTGCATACTCAGGGAGAACACTTCTTGATAATTTAGTGAGAGATCATATTATAATGCTACCGTCAATCAAAGCAAGATAAGATGCATAAAAGGATAAACATCACATGCAATCAATATAAGTGATATGATATGGCCATCATCATCTTGTGCTTGTGATCTCCATCTCCGAAGCACCGTCATGATCACCATCGTCACCGGCGCGACACCTTGATCTCCATCGTAGCATCGTTGTCATCTCGCCAATCTTATGCTTCCACGACTATCACTACCGTTAGTAATAAAGTAAAGCATTACATCGCGATTGCATTGCATACAATAAAGCGACAACCATATGGCTCCTGCCAGTTGCCGATAACTCGGTTACAAAACATGATCATCTCATACAATAAAATTCAGCATCATGCCTTGACCATATCACATCACAACATGCCCTGCAAAAACAAGTTAGACATCCTCTACTTTGTTGTTGCATGTTTTACGTGGCTGCTACGGGCTTAAGTAAGAACCAATCTCACCTACGCATTAAAACCACAATGATAGTTTGTCAAATAGACTCCGTTTTAACCTTCTCAAGGACCGGGCGTAGGCATACTTGGTTCAACTAAAGTTGGAGAGACAGTCGCCCGCAAGCCATCTATGTGCAAAGCACGTCGAGGGAACCGGTCTCGCGTAAGCGTACGCGTAAGGTTGGTCCGGGTCGTCTCGTCCAACAATACCGCCGAACCAAAGTATGACATGCTGGTAGGCAGTATGACTTGTATCGTCCACAACTCACTTGTGTTCTACTCGTGCATATAACATCAACATAAATAACCTAGGCTCGGATGCCATTGTAGGGTTTCGTAGTAATTTCAAAAAATTTCCTACGCACACGCAAGATCATGTGATGCATAGCAACGAGGGGAGAGTGTTGTCTACGTACCCAACGCAGACCGACTGCGGAAGCGATGACACGACGTAGAGGAAGTAGTCGTACGTCTTCACGATCCAACCGATCAAGCACCGAAACTACGGCACCTCCGAGTTCGAGCACACGTTCAGCTCGATGACGATCCCCGGACTCCGATCCAGCAAAGTGTCGGTGAAGAGTTCTGTCAGCACGACGGCGTGGTGACGATCTTGATGAACTACAGCAGCAGGGCTTCGCCTAAACTCCGCTACAGTATTATCGAGGTATATGGTGGCAGGGGGCACCGCACACGGCTAAGGAATAGATCACGTGGATCAACTTGTGTGTTTAGAGGTGCCCCTGCCTCCGTATATAAAGGAGGAGAGGAGGGGAGGCTGGCCGGCCAAGGAGGGGAGGCGCAGGAGAGTCCTACTCCCTCTGGGAGTAGGATTCCTCCCCCCAATCCTAGTCCAACTAGGATTCCTCGGAGGGGAAGGGAGAGAGGGGGGCCGGCCACCTTCTCCTAGTCCTAATAGGACTAGGGGAGGGGGAAGTGGCGCAGCCACCTTGGGCTGCCCCTTTCTCCTTTCCACTAAGGCCCATGAAGGCCCATATGGCTCCCGGGGGGTTCCGGTAACCTCCCGGTAACCCGGTAAAATCCCGATTTCACCCGGAACACTTCCGATGTCCAAACATAGGCTTCCAATATATCAATCTTTACGTCTCGACCATTTCGAGACTCCTCGTCATGTCCGTGATCACATCCGGGACTCCGAACAACTTTCGGTACATCAAAATGCATAAACTCATAATGTAACTGTCATCGTAACCTTAAGCGTGCGGACCCTACGGGTTCGAGAACAATGTAGACATGACCGAGACACGTCTCCGGTCAATAACCAATAGCGGGACCTGGATGCCCATATTGGCTCCTACACATTCTACGAAGATCTTTATCGGTCAGACCGCATAACGACATACGTTGTTCCCTTTGTCATCGGTATGTTACTTGCCCGAGATTCGATCGTCGATATCCAATATCTAGTTCAATCTCGTTACCGGCAAGTCTCTTTACTCGTTCCGTAATACATCATCTCACAACTAACATATTAGTTGTAATGCTTGCAAGGCTTATGTGATGTGTATTACCGAGAGGGCCCAGAGATACCTCTCCGACAATCGGAGTGACAAATCCTAATCTCGAAATACGCCAACCCAACATCTACCTTTGGAGACACCTGTAATGCTCCTTTATAATCACCCAGTTACGTTGTGACGTTTGGTAGCACCCAAAGTGTTCCTCCGGTAAACGGGAGTTGCATAATCTCATAGTCATAGGAACATGTATAAGTCATGAAGAAAGCATTAGCAACATACTAAACGATCGTGTGCTAAGCTAATGGAATGGGTCATGTCAATCAGATCATTCAACTAATGATGTGACCTCGTTAATCAAATAACAACTCTTTGTTCATGGTTAGGAAACATAACCATCTTTGATTAACGAGCTAGTCAAGTAGAGGCATACTAGTGACACTTTGTTTGTCTATGTATTCACACATGTATTATGTTTCCGGTTAATACAATTCTAGCATGAATAATAAACATTTATCATGATTATAAGGAAATAAATAATAACTTTATTATTGCCTCTAGGGCATATTTCCTTCAATGTTGCCTCCACTTGAATCTAATCCGCCAAGACAAGCTATTTAATCATAATCATAGTCATTACCAACAACACTAGCTATTTAATAATCATAGTCATAGTGCAGCACATTATCATATTCAAACTCATTCTACCTAGCTAATCACCACCAACACTAGCTAGGGTAGCTATCTAATCACCACCAACACTAGCTAATAATAATCATCATAGTCATTACCACCAACACTAGCTATTTAATTATCATAGTCATAGTGTAGCACATCGTCATCTTCAAACTCATTCTAGCTAGCTAATCACTCCTGCTGCTCTCTCTCAGGTAAAATAGCATAAAACATGTGTACCACTCTTGCTTCATCATATTGGAGCATGCAGATGAACGTATCTCCTAATTGTGGGATGCGCTTCTGATTGCTGCCCCCTAGTAGTTCTCTGCGATCCTTCAAAATTTACTCCAATCTTTGACTATTAAGACTTGCTCGCTTCGAGAAATCATGAATGCACTAAAGTGCAATGTATACAAAAGATGCACTGAGGACAAATAGTAAAAATCTTACCATCATTCCAAAATAGATATGACCATAGTTCAATACGAACACTATTGGTCGCACGTTTTGAGTACTAAGATTTTTAAGTCCAGGAAAATAATTTCTCTTGACATCATCAAGATCCTCAAGCCACGAAACATAATGACATATCTTCTCTCAATTTAGTTCAGTCCCGGGACAGTGGACGGTCCTGTCTACCAAGCGTTGGACATGTTCTCTTGAATGGAAATAAGTTGTCAATAGAAATTAGTTGTCAACTATTTTTGAATAAACAATATCGAAGACATAAATATGGTTGAGAAACTCACATAATGGTAGAACTGGAGGCGTCTGCACATCGACCCAGATGTCGATATTACCTTCAATATCATCTTCCAGACGAATATCAAAGGTGATAACCATATCAGGCACAAATGCATAAGCCTTGCATAGTGCTTGCCAAGTTTTGCATTCAAAATAGGTGTAGGTGTCTGCATTGTATAATTTTGCGTCGAAAGTATAACCATGCTCGGTCATCAAGTTAACTCTCTTTACCTCCATAGTTTTCATAGGACTGAAACCAATCTTATCCAAGACAAAAAATCTTGCATACTTAATTATAAGTTGAAGCAAAAGAAGAAAAAGTCATACTTAATTACGAAAAAAGACTTGTCGTTGTGACTTACTGTATCCACTTCGAAGGTCTCATCCAGCTTAATGCTGAAGCGCCTACCATAAACTAGGAAATTTCTGTCGCACGGGTTGAGCTCGTCTTTGCCGTATTCGCACATACCGAAATCCTTTTCGTCGTCAGACATTTCCTATGTTCATAGTTGAAACATTAATTGAAAATCGATCATTTGATTCTCCTACTAGCAAATCCGGGGCACTCGATATTTCCTACATATTCTAGCACAAGTCATGCTTAAATTCATGGAAAAATCCGGCATGACCTTTGCTAAAATAGGACATATCGAGCGCCTGAAATTTGCCGGAACGGAAATGAATCAACACTCCGGCAAAACATAGGCCACTCAGAAATGAATCAACACTTCGCACATGAGCATAAACTGGTGCTCATTGCATTTCAACGGTTAAATATTGACAATTTTTTTGAATATGTCTTATAACCCGAACACTTCATTTAGTTAAGAAGCATAACTAAATACCCTAGTTTTACTTTATTCTACACCGAGGTGTGGAGAAGGAGGAGGTGGACTTTTAGCTCACCGACTCAGGTGTAGAGGAAGTGGAGGTAGCTCGGATGACAATCACTCCAAGGAGACACGACTCTACAAAGCCTACATATTCCACCAAGTAAAATTTTAATTAGATCATCAAATCTCATATAGCATTCTTTGATGACAAAGTGATAATGACATAAATTCAACTAGTTCTATCAATTCAACTAGTTAAACTAAGCACTTACTAAAAATAAACTAGTTCTACTAATTTTCTTCCTAAAATAAACTAGTTCTATAGTAAATTTTTAATTAGATCATCAAATCTCATATACATAAATTTTCTTACTAAAAACAAATTAGTTCTATTAATTCAACTAGTTCAACTAAGCACTTACTATAAATAAAAATAATTAATTAATTTTATTACTAACAAAGAGTAAAAAAACTACATTATACAAGAACAGTAAAAAAATTAGGGTTTAGGAGAGATGGAGGGAGGAGGGAGGAGGGGGCGACCGGAGGAGGAGGAGGAGGGAGGAGGGGGCGGCCAGAGGAGGAGAGAGGAGGGAGGAGGGGCGGCCGGAGAAGGAGGGAGGAGGGAGGAAGGGGCGGCCGGAGGAGGAGGGAGGAGGGAGGAGGGGCGGCCAGAGGAGGAGGGAGGAGGGAGGAAGGGGCGGCCGGAGGTGGAGGGAGGGGCGCGGTAGGGAGGAGAAGAGGAGGAGGAAGGAGAGAGGAGGAGGGATTACCTCAGTGGAGGAGGAGGAGCAGCGTCGGCGGCTGCGGGCGACGATGGTGGTCGGTGAATGGCGGCGGCGGCGGACGACGGGGGTTGCGGGGGAGTGAGAGTGGAGAGGGAGTGGGGGCGGCCGGTTGGGGAAGGTAAAGTTGAACTTAGCAGTAGCACAGGATATGATAAACCACTACTGCTAAGTTCAATAGCAGTAGCGCGCCTGCAATACAGGCGCTACTACTATACCTAATAGGGTGGCAACATCGTGGCATTTTTAATGGTAGCACGTTTTGTACCTAGCGCGCTGCTGCTAATTGTATAGCAGTAGCGCTGTTTATCGCTGTTTATCCACACGCGTTGCTGCTAAGTAGAAGCAGCGCTTTATTTTAAACCGCGCTGCTGGTAATATTCTGTATATAAGGTGTTCCCTAGTAGTGTGTTACAGTGTCGGAGATATTTTCTCTGCTTCATATGGTGGCAATGTCGATGATTTCGGTGCGGGAGTTGGAACAAGCGTTGGAGGTGGATTGGGTGGTGGCGATGAACTTCAAGATGGACTCGATGGCGCGGAGTGAAGATCGACCAAGATGATGCCGGACGTGGTCGTCACTTTTGCAGGACCCTCTTTTGCGTTTGTCCTACTAAACTGAAGCTTTTATTTACGCATAAACTGTGTTATGTTGTTTGAATTTGAACTTATTTGTGGGTACCGATGTCAAATTCAAGAATTGGCCGTCTTCGGTTCGCGGGTCGAGCAGACCCCGCAAAAAGCCAACCGGTAAAAAAGTATATTCCGCGAATATCCTTTTATACAGGTCTGTTTGGGGGTCTGCATCTGCGGCCGTCCGAGCCAGCCCGCAAAGGCCGTTTTTCGTAAACTGCAAACGGGTTTTGCGGGCCGGCCGGATGCAGTATCAGCTAGAGATGCTCTCATCAAGAAATACTCGAAAGTGTCACCGTCATCCAAGGCGGAGAGGCTGAGCCTAACAGTAGAACGGATGCTGCCGAGAGAAGAGACATGGAGAGGCTACTACAAATATTCAGGTACCTTGAATATGAAGAAAAGAAGGCTAAAGATTCCGGTGGCCACACAAATTTTACACCCATTCGGAACAAACGATTAACCGTGCCTATATCGCATCTACGAAAGAAGCGTTCTCTTCTCTCTGCTAGCAAAACACATGGTGGAAAGGAGTTTGGCCTCGACCCACTCGAAATTGACACCCACTGACGGATTGCTTAACTACATATTTACAAAGCCTTGGTTCTTCCTTAATTATTGCCAAAATTTAAGTTTGGTCCTGAAGCTCTCTACCGGACATCCTTGGTCCTGAAACTCTACCGAATTTGGTCCCTCTTCTCATTGTAAGGGATTTTGTTGATGGCATGGTGGCAACCGAGCTATTGAAAAATGGGAAATGCTTGACTTCAGCAGGCGGATTGCATGCGAGCGATCCGCCTCCTCCTGTGTGTGATGTGTGTCCTTTGCGCCTATTTCTGCTATTTCTTCTGCAACATCATGTGTGTTGCAAATTGTCTTCCACAACAACACCCAAATTGCAAAAAAAATGAAGGAAGAAAAACTGCAAATATTTTCTGCAACATCGTCTCTGTTGCAAAATTTTCTTCTGCAACAGCACCCATATTGTAAAAATAGTGAAGAAAAAAATCGGCAACATCATCTATGTTGCAAAAGGTTCATGTAACATATGTTTCGAATCAAAAGTGATCGAGAGTCTTGATCGATGGTTACAGGCCCCTTTAATATGTCCCGAAGAGACACGACGATCCATCGCAAGGAGGCGTCGGTTCCAGGGAATCGAAGGGAGGCGTCGGTTGCGGGACAAGCCGCAACGACGGTTTGGGCAAGGGAAGATTTTCCCCTAATTACAGAATTCGTTATAACACTCCCCCTAATCTATGCTTGACCATGTAGAATCATCTTTACGATTGTCCGGAAAGCTCTATCATCTCAGAAGATTCTCCTTCAAAAAGTTCTTCATAAAATCTTTGATGAGATCCTGAAACATATACTCACAAAGAAATATAGCATAATGTGATGTCATTTAAATAAGGATGTCTCAAGAAGAGACTCCCCCTGACACCTGCAAGTCCCTAAGTGGTCGCATACCAATTCCATGAGCACATTTCTGAAATGTTGAATTTGGTAGAGACTTGGTAAATAAATCAGTAAGGTTGTCACATGATTTGACTTGCAGAATGCTTATTTTCCCCCTTTTTTGAAGATTATGGGGGAAAACCCATTTACGAGAAATATGCTTGGTGATATTAATCTTGATGTATCCTGTTTGCATCTGTGCAACACATGCCGCATTATCTTCATAGATATATAGTAGTAGGTGATTCTATCGAACCAATTCCACATGACTGTTGTATGTGGTTTATCATTCTGCGAAGCCATACACATTCGCATGTTGCTTCAAATAATGAAATTATTTCAAAATGATTGGTAGAAGTTGCCACCAGAGTCTATTTCGAAAACTTCCATGATATAGCAGTGCCACAATGTAGGAACACGAAGCCGGTCTTAGATCTGGCATTATGGGGATCAGACGAATAGCCGACATCTGCATATCCAATCATATCAAAGTCCTGATTTTTCTGGAACTGGAAAAATAGACCAAGATCCTTTGTGCCTTGGAGATATCGAAAGATATTCTTCACTCCAGACCAATGACGTTTGGTGGGAGCTGCGCTATCTCTAGCAAGTAGATTCACTGCAAATGCAATATCAGGTCTTGTGCAATTTGCAAGATACATAAGCGCTCCAACGGCACTGAGGTATGGAACTTCAGGTCCCAACACCTCTTCTCCATCATCCCTTGGTCTGAATGGATCTTTCTCCACGTCTAGAGATCGAACCACCATGGGAGTTTTAGATGGATAAGATTTGTCCATACTGAATTTCTCCAATATTTTCTGGATATAGGCAGATTGGTGTACCATGATTCCTGAGGGAAGGTGCTCAAGTTGAATGCCTAAGCAAAATTTGGTTTTACACAAATCCTTCATCTCAAATTCCATCTTTAGGTGATTGCGTGCTTCATCAATGTCTGGTGTGCTGCCGATGTTGTTGAGATCATCAACATACATAGAAATGATGCAATATCCTGTAGAGGACTTCTTGATGAAGACACATGGGCAATCATCACTATTAGAGTAGCCTTTCTGAAGAAGGAACTCACTCAGTCGGTTGTACCACATCCGCCCCGATAGTCTTAAGCCATATAGTGACTTATTCATCTTTACACAATACATGTTGCGTTTTGCATTTTTATTCGGGATAGAGATTCCATCAGGAACCTTCATATATGTGTCCGAATCTATTGACCGTAAAGATATGCGGTCACGACGTCCATCAACTACATAGATAGACGATTTTGCACTGCCAAGGATATGAGATATCGGAAAGTGGTTGCACTCATTACTGGAGAATATGTTTCAGTAAAATCAATGTTGGGTTTCTGCGTGAAACCTTGTGCTACAGGCCTTGCTTTATATCTTCTGAACTTGAAGTTCGGTCTCATCGGTACGTGGATCAGA
This sequence comes from Triticum timopheevii, assembly GCA_963921465.1. Lineage (NCBI taxonomy): Eukaryota > Viridiplantae > Streptophyta > Magnoliopsida > Poales > Poaceae > Triticum > Triticum timopheevii. The sequence continues at coordinate 627,432,720 of OY997266.1, read as the reverse complement.
GGATGAAATCGCATGAGCAATCCAATCAATTTCTGGGCATTCTTTCTGGTATTTGAAATCTCCCCTAATGCCGGAAAATGTTCCTCATTAAATATGCAATCAGCGTGACGGGCTGTGAACAGATCCCTAGTCAGGGGCTCCAGGTACTTGATAATCGACGGCGATTTGTACCCAACATAGATCGCCAACTTCCTGGTGGGCCCATAGATGTCCGCTGTGGTGGTGAGATCGGGATGTATGCAACACATCCAAACTTATGCAGATGAGAAATGCTAGGAGGATTTCCACGTACCAATTCCAGAGGGGAAGAACTATGATATGCAGTTGGCCTCAATTGTATCAAGTTAGCAGCGTGTAAAACAACATGACCCCAATAAGAGGTTGGCAAGTTTCAATTCGTCAACAAAGGTCTTGCAATGAGTTTGATCCTCTTAATCAATGCTTCAGCCAAACCATTTTGTGTATGGACATATGGAACAGAATGTTGAACTTCAATCCCCAAAGCCATGCAATAATCATTGAAAGCACGTGAGGAGAATTCTGCAGCATTGTCCATTCGAATTGACTTAATTCGACTTTCAGGATAATGGGCTGGCAACTTAATGACTTGCCTCATTATCTTGGCAAATGCATGGTTTCGTGTGGCAGAAGGCACACATGTGACCATCACGTTGATGCATCAATCAGAACCATGAAATACCTAAAAGGTCCAAATGATGGCTGAATGAGACCAGAAATGTCTCCTTGAATACGTTCAAGGAACTGAAGTGGTTCGGCTTGTATTTTGAGGTGCGAGGGCCTCAAAATTAGCTTTTCTATGGCACAAGATGTGCACGCAAAATCTGAAGATTGAGGAAATTTTGACTCAAGCATATTATGACCAATGGAATTGCTAGTAATTTTCTCATCATCCCGACTCCGAGATGTCCTAGGCGATCATGCCAGGTTTGGAATGCGTTAACATTCTGAAAATTTAATTTGTATGCAACATGTTCCACGGGATCGATCTACGTATAGTACAAACCAGACGATAGAGAAGGAATTTTCTCATGTACCTTTTTGCCATATCCGTGATCTTTAGTAAAGAGTAGATACTCCTCTTTGTTGTCTTCATGGGTTTCAATGTGAAAACCATTCGTACGGATATCTCGGTAACTGATTAGGGTACGTGATGAGTCGGGATACAATAAAGCATCCTCAATCGTCACTTGTGTACCGCTTGGGAGAGTGAATATGGCACGTCCAGTACCAACAATCATTGTATCGTGTCCAACGGTAGTTCGAATATCTCCATTCATCTTTTTTAGAGTTTGGAAATATTTCATCTCCCTCAGTATGGAGTTTGTGGTACCACTGTCCACAAGGCATAATTCCTCTTCCATCGGATTGTCCCCGTAGAAAACTATATAAAACAAAGAATTTTCAATAAGAAAAACTCATGGTAATATATAGAATGCAATCTTTATTAGGCAAAAATCACTATTCTGACCTTGTCTACAAACTATGACACAAAATGAACTCTGAACGAAATTATTTCACAATCTGACCCTTTTCGCAACGCCACAGACCATGGCGTTTCTTCTCCACATAGAAACGTCGAGCTAGCCAGCGTTTATGCTCCACATAGAAACGCCGAGCTAGCTCATGTTGCTGCACAGGCCGAACTGACATCGATCATTGACATGGTACATTGGAAACGCCAAGACCGCTGGCGTTTCCAGCTTGTCTACAAACGCCCAGGGGGCATGGCGTTTCTGGCCCTGATACAGTGACCGCATGCAGTGGCGACAGAGGCCTATGCCGGGATGTAGAAAACAGTCTCACGCTGCACATGCATGCTTGTCGCCAGGAATCATTGGGCATTTTCCTAGATCATGTTGTGGATAATGGTTACCTATTTTTACTTTACCACTACGTGCCACTGCATGCTCCTATTTTTTTTTTTACCAATACGTGCCATTGCATGCTCCTTTTTCTATGCTTTGCATGCAAGCATATGATGCCAATTCTGCCAGTCAGTAGTAACCCGTGCAAGCATGCATGTCTACCAGCCTATAGCCTAGCCTGCAAGAAGTAGACTGTGATGCAGCGCATTGTTAGCAGCCATGCAAGCATGCATGTCCACCAGCCTACAGCCTAGCCTACAACTACAAGGCGCATTATTTGCAGCGTGGGCGTCGGACCGTTTTCCATCGCCCTACACAGGCCTCTGCCGCCGCTGTATCAAGGCCAGAAATGCCATGCCCTCTGGCGTTTGTAGACAAGTTAGAAACGCCAACGGTCCTGGCGTTTCCAGCATGCCACGTCAGCGAGCAACGCCAGCTCGGCCTGGGCAGCAACGTGAGCTAGTTCGGCGTTTCTATATGCAGCAGAAACGCGACCTTGCTCGGCGTTTCTATGTTGAGCGGCAACGCCGCGGGCTGTGACGTTGCTAAAAGGATCAGATCGCGAAATACTTTCATGTCGAGTTTAGTTTACGACAAAGTTTGCTCATAAGGTAAGAACAGTGATTTTGTCCTCTTTATTATATCAAATGTGCTGATACAATACAATATAAAGACAACAACAAACTTATGTTCTTATTACATTCATCACAAATGGACATAATTAAGTAGATCACTAGGAGATTGAGGGACTAGTCGAAGTTGCCAAACACGTTGTTTGCGGTGTACTCAATCAACGTGTTCTCCGTTTCAGCAGTATCCTCAGGCAGATAAGGAATCATGGTGTTGCTCAGTCCAGGAGGAACATCATGCGAACCACCTGCTCCTTTTGCCCTATGCGGATGAAGGTTGAAATTGGCTTGAGACCTTTTCCCTTGAGGTGCTTTGCGTCCCTAAGATTGCTAGTACAGCATAACCAGATGCTTGGGCATTGTGCACTTTTCAGTAGAATGCGTGTAGCATCCACACTTGTTGCAAAGCTTAGATTTATCAAACCTAGGCTCTGAAGTGACTCTTCCCTTTCCTGGGTTTCTGGGTCTCTTGTTCCCATTGCACTTTCGCTTATACTCGCAATTGGACTGTTTACCCCGAGAGGTACCATTAAACTTTTGTCTATTTGCAACATTCAGATGAACTTCAGGTAAAGGTTGTGCCCCAACTGGGCGCTGAGAGCCATTCTTAGCAAGTAGCTCATCATGCTTTTCAGCCTGAAGTAACATGTGAATAAGCTCGGAATAGACAGTGTAGTTACGAGCACGGTATTGCTGTTGGAGGATCTGAAGGGAGCATAGTATACAAAGTTTTCTCTATCTGTTCCCCCTCAGTAGGTTCCTTCTCACAAAAGCGCAGTTTGGAACATATCTTATGAACAACATGATTGTACTCACCGATGGACTTTAAATCCTGAAGACGAAGATGAGTCCAATCAAGGAGTGCTTCTGGTAGGACTACTGTCTTCTGCTGTTCATACCTCGTTTTGAGGGCCAGAAACAGAGTACTAGGAGATTCCTCCTATAAATACTCAGACTTGAGATCTGGATGAATCTGGTGCCTTATGACGAATAAAGCAGCATAGTTTTGATGTTCTGTCAGCGGTGTGGCCCCAGCCGACAGAGGAGTCTCCGAGGGTTGTATGGCATGCGCTATCCCACGTGACGCAAGACTGATCTTGATGTCCATAGCCCATGTAGGGTAGTTGTGGCCATTGAGGGCAAGCTCCTCAAACTCTTTGGCAGTCATCTTTGCCTACATGGGAAAATCAGAGGTAATTAATTACAGGTGGTAAATTAAAAACCATCATGGTTCTGTAATAAGAATGCAAAAACTTGATACTCAAGTGTAAACTTAAAAAATTCTCAACCTCAATTGTGTGAACATAAAACTTTGAAGATCACTTAGATTTCACAGTAATAGGCTACATCACCATTACCTTGTGTATGCTACAATTCAGATATAAGCAATACACGTTGGAGGTAATCGTTTGTCGAGAATGACAAAGCGTACTCCTCACAGTGAGAGGGGATAATCTGCAACTGAGCAGTAGATCCCAACTCATTACCTTGTGATTGCAAATATAATGAGGGAGAAATATTCAAAAATTTGCAAGTTTAGTGTGCGGGACAAGATGATCTCGATCGCTAAAACATGTTCAAGAGAACTTGATATGTGGTAAACACATGGAACATGTCATTCTTCCCAAATGAAATCCGGTACTTTATTTATATTATCAATCCATTACATAATATAAACACACTAATAATTACACAAGTCCTAGTCAGATGTAATCTAGAACTTGACTAGAATGTAAATAGCAGTCAAACTAGGTACTAAACAGAGTCTAAAATTGCACAAATACAACAATTAGTACTACAGTTAATAAAATAGAGAGAAAAAGAAAAAAATGAATCCAGGCCAGAAGGAGGTGGCTGGAGGACACAGCAGGCACCTGGGCCTGGGCCTCCATGGCCTTTCACTACTAGAGAAAAGCCTATACACAGAGGTATAGCAGTAGCTTTGGTTAAAATAGGGCGCTACAGCTAACTTGTAGTAGCGCATTCATGCAAAACGCGCTATAGCTCAAACATTAGCAGTAGCGCATGTTCAGAAAGAAGCGCTACCACTATAATTCCCACAGCTTAGCCGATAGGCTACACATAGTAGTAGCGATCCATATAGAACCGCACTACCGCTACTTCCTTTGTAGCAGCGTGTTTTCTTCTAAACTCGCTACTGCTAAAGGATATAAAATTAAATTGAGAGCAAATAGAAAGGTAATTGAAAATGAAAGAAATAGAATAAGGTGAAAGAAAAAAATGTGAAGAAAAATAAATGAAAAGGGGGGAAAAGAGAAAGGAGTAGCAGTAGCGTGTATACCAGAACGCGTTGTAGCTAACGTAGCAGTAGCGCTCTTTCTGGAACGCGCTACTGCTACTTCTGAATTAACCACCCACAGGCTCAAAATTTGGCTACGTCCTCCACCCCCCCCCCCCTTTCCCCTACTCCTTTGTCGCCGCCGCCCGAGCCTGCCCTCACCGCCGCCACCCGCCCTCAACCTCAGCGCCGCCGCCCGCCGCCGCTCTCGACCTCACCGCCGCCGCCCGAGCCCGCCCAGCACCGCCGCCTCCCGATCCCGAGACCGCCCTCGCCGCCCCTACCTCTCCATCGCCGAGCACCTCCCCGCCACCGTCTCTCCCCTCTCTGTAAGCCCCCCCATCCCTCCCCACCCTCTTTCTCTCTGCTTAATTAGTTAGTACTAGATGTTTTTTAGTAGTAGTAGATGTTAATTTAGGGTTCATAGATAATGATTTTTAGTAGTTGAACTATTTTAGTTTTAGTTGAACTAGTTTAGTTTTAGTTGAACTAGTTTAGTAAGTAAATTAATAAACTAGTTGAACTAGTTGAATTAATAGAACTAATGTATTTTTAGTAAGTAAATTAATAAACTAGTTGAATTAGTTTAGTTTTAGTTGAACTAGTTTAGTAAGTAAATTAATATAACTAGTTGAACTACTTTATTTTTAGAAAGAACTAGTTTTTTTCTATTTATAGTAAGTTTATATTTAGTAAGAACTACTTGAATTAATAGAATTAGTTGAACATGTCATATTTGTTGTTATTTTTTTAGTTTAAGCAATTATTCGGGATGTATTAGTGACAACTTATAGGGTTTTTGCTTTTGCAGAAATCAAGGAGCCCCTCCATCATCCCCGCCGTCGTCCCTATCACCGACCCCCTCCGACCTCGAGGTGAGACCTGCCAAATATCCATGTATATCTTGTGTTGCTCGTATAGGGTATGTGGTTGCCCAAGTGGCCGGTCATGTTCAGGTTACACCTCCGAGTGGCCTATGTTTTGCCGGAGTGTTGATTAATTTTTGTTCCGGCAAATTTCAGGCGCTCGATATGTCCTTTTTTAGCAAAGGTCATGTCGGATTTTTCCGTGAATTCTGGCATGACTTGTGCTAGAATATGTACAAGTTTAATCTTTGAATTATGGACGTAGGAAATGTCGTACTCGGACGACGACAGTCTCCCAAGGGAGTGCAGCTGGTGCCACGACGGTCGAGGTATGTGCGACAAGTTCATTGAGCTGGACGAAGATCGGCGCTTCAGCATTAAACTCGAGGAGACATTCGATGTTGAAATGGTACGCAACAACAACAAGTGTTTTTTTCATAATTAAGCATGACTTCAACTATTTAAACGTCTAATTTTCATCTTTTACAATTCGACTAGCTTATCCCATGTCATGCAATACGCTATATGTTGGAGAGGATGGGTTTTGGAGACCATGAAAATTTGGAAACAAAGAAAATACACCTAAGGACCCATCATGATATGGATTTTGAAGTAAATCTGTGCAATGCTCCGAGCATAACCCATTAGTTGCCAAAATTGGGAAGCACTTTGCAAAATGTATGGTTTTTATGAGGGTATGATTGTCACCATGGATCTTGGTGATCCTGACATTGAGCAAGACAATATGGACATTTGGGTCCTTGTTGATACGCTTTCGATTCTATCGCAATGTGAGTTTCTCAAACATAGTTATTAACTAATTTATATTGTTTATTTCAAAATAGTTGACAGCTTATTTCCATTGACAGCTTATTTTGATTCTTCAAATAATGTGCGGAAGATGGTAGACAAAACCCACTACACTGATGGCTCCAAATTAATTTATAAGGAGAAAAGTCATCTGATCGCTTATTGTACTTATCTTGAGGATTACAATACCTATTAGGGAACTCCTCCAAATTATGGTGAATACGTGCCACTAGTGCACGTGTTGAACCACGGTAACTTCTATGGAGATACCCTGGTAAGATTTTTTACTATTACGACATTCGTGCATCTTTTGCATACTTCTAAAACTAGTACATCATTGCTAACTACGAAGTTATTACTATATTTTTCAACAGAAAATCCCAATGGATTGTGTGCCTCATCTGATGTATCTGAATGGTCGCCTTAGAGTTCTGAACATACTACCAGGTCAATCTAGGGAGCTCACCTGTGCATATCGGTTTTATAAAACCGGTGACCACATGCTCATCAAAGAGTGGAAAAAATATTTGGACATTCGCAAGGAGGTTCTTGGAAATAACATTAAGCGAAAGGCAAGAATTGGAGACAGGATAATCTCCATTCTCCATAATGGAGAGTCAGGGGCTATCTTGTTTTTTGCTATTTTATCTTAGAGAATGTAGCAGGTCCTAAGAGAATGTAGTAGGTCCTATGAGGTACAATATGTTCATTATGTGGTACAATGTGTTAGAATTGATGATGAGGAGTACTTGTGATTACGACTAGTGACCAATTTGCTATGTGATGTCATTGATGAAAACGATGATCTTGGGGAGGTGTTATATGACAATGATGTATTATGATGATAAGTTGTTAATGATATGATGATGATGATGATATTTATTATATTATTGGGTGAAAGAACTGTGGACTAGTTTCAAGTGGATGGACATCCACTTGAAACTAGTCCACGGTTCTTTCACCCCGTGATGTAATAACTCATTATGATGTAAAAACAATCTCTAAATTCCTGTTGTATGAAAACTTGTGTAAAGGTGTATGAATACAACATGAAATAAAAAAGAAATAAAATATGAAATAATAGTATTAGCGCGTAAGGGAGAAGCGCTACTACTAATTACCAGTAGCGCTCCTCTGGGAAATCACTACTACTAAGTCGATTTAGCAGTAGCGTGGGTCGAGGCATGCTACTACTAAGCTTTAGCTGTACTGTACCAGTAGCGCTCCAGCCCGCGCTACTGATAGGCCTAAAACCCTCGCTACTGCTAGGCTTTTCCCTAGTAAAGTTTGGCCAGCCCACCCGCAGCCCCACCGCATAAGAGGAGGAAGCGGCAGTTACAGATAAGGGTCTGAGACCCGAAGCCCGCACCTCCCGCTCGATCCCCTTCCCTGCACGGCGCCGGCGAATAGAGTGGCCGCCACAGCCCCTCGCGGCGCCGAAGGTCACCGGCGCAGCACCGACAAGCCTTCCTAATCCGAAGAAGACGCGATGACGACGGAGTCCGGGCGAGCACCCTCTGGTGTGGCGCTGGCGAGGCCGAGGCTCGCCGGAGCCCACGAACCCGGGGGAGGTGGCTGGGGCGGCGGTCGATGGCGGCGAGGACGCGCCCAAAGAGACACCCAAAGCGTCATATGCCGCGTAGCTGCTCGAGCCCGCTACAGTCTCCTGCTTAAGCGGGGTGTTGGCGTTGGCATTGACGCCCTCCATGCTGGCTCCAAGACGGACAACGCCGGAGGCGCCGGTTGGCGCGGAGACGAAGGCGACCGCCTCCTCCTCATTCACCACCGAGTGCAACGGCACCGGGGCATAGCCATGTGGGCGGCGGCTCGGGCCAGCGGCCACGGCGTTCGGCGTCGGCGTCGACGGCGGGAGCCACCCTCCCGGTGGAGGAGGGGGTGGAGGCGGAGAACCGGGGGGTGCGGCGCCGTGCACCATAGGGGCGCTCGGACCGGCCACAAGCCATGGGTCGAGCACCCTGTTCACAGACGGCGCACGCGCAGCAGCGCCAAGGCCGTGCTTGTGGTCGTAGCGAGCACCAGGAGAGGCGCGTCCGTCGACGCCGTGGCCGCGTCCAGCGGCACGGTGACCACCACGGGCGTCACGTTTAGTGGCGCGGTGACCATAACGGCCAGCGGCGCAACGGCCGAAACGACCAACGGCCTGCATCCTGTGACGGAAGCGTCGGGGCCACCAACGCCATGGTAGCGACGACGGTCCTCACGGATCAGGCGGAGAAAGAAGGAAATAAGGCAAGGCATCTCACCGGCGGCGAGTGCTCCCTCTCTTCTCCTTTCTCTGTTGCCTTTTTCGCTCTCGCTGGCTGTTCTACGTGTGTGATAACGTGTTTTGAATCAAAAGTGGTCGAGAGTCTGGATCGATGGTTACAGGCCCCTTTTATATGTCCCAAAGAGACACGACGATCCATCGCAAGGGGGCGTCGGTTCCAGCGAATCGAAGGGAGGCGTCGGTTGCGGGACAAACCGCAACGGCGGTTTGGGCAAGGGGAGATTTTCCCCCTAATTACAGAATTATTAGTTTTAACAACATAAACGTTGTTGCCAAGGATTTCTGCAACACTATCTTTGTTGCAATGATAAAAAGAGTGTTGTACGCCGGATAGCTCTCTGTCTAATGGTTGTCGAAGCGGCAAAAGATCCGCCAGCCGACCCGTGGCGCGGCCCATTGTAATAATAGCAGAAAAATAAGGAATAGAAACAGAAATACTCCAGAAATGTTATTGGAGTTTCTTGAATTTCAAAGAAAGAAAACTCCAGCCATGCATACGTACAGTACTAGGAGTCGGAGACCTTGGGCAGTTTGGGTTGTAGACGGACTCCGGCTACAACCTCCGAAGCCTATTTCCGTACGCTACTCCATAGCAACCCAAGCCAGACTCCATCTTATACGTAGTATATTGGATTGGATACAAAATAGGACAATATATTAGGGCACACCGCACACACGTACGCTAATGTGGCCGGCATAGCCCTGTCCTAGCTGCACAGATGAAACGGGCGGCGTCTTCACTTCCGCTCCACGATGACTTGCTCCTCGAGATCGTCACCTGGCTCAAAGACGACATGGCGGCGCTCTTTCGGTGCGCCATGGTGTGCAAGCTGTGGCGTCGCCTCGTGGCAAATCCCTCCTTCCTCCGGCGCTGTTGGCCGGAGGACACGTCCGCCTCAATCACCGGCTTCTTCACAAGGGAGCAACGCCCTGGACAAGGGGTGGGGGCGCCGTGCTTCGTCCCTGCGCCGGGGTCGGCGATGGGCAGAGGTTGCCATGCCCTTACCACCTTCGTGCAGCCTACCGGCCAGAAGTTAGATCACGCGGAGCCGCTTGTCTCACGCCACGGCCTCCTACTCGTGCGCCTTCCCTCCCATGGCACGAGAGTCGTCCACCTGGCGGTGTGCAATCTGCTCGTCGGCGAGTGCCACGTTCTCTCACCTCTAAAGTGCGGCAAGGTCGACCCCCTTCACTTGGACTGGAGTGGGTACGCTATTTTGAGTGGTGTGGATAGCTGCTCTTACAACCAGCAGCCACCACCGAGCAACGATGCGTCGTCCTTCAAAGTGGTAATCATCGACCTGGACTACAATCTCTACATGTTCGCATCTGATAAAGGGAGCTGGAGCACGGCGACCAGATGCTTCGGCGATGAGGCGACCAGCAACTATACCGCGGTTTATCATGGCCCTGCCGTCGTGTGCCGTGGCACGGCATACTGGCTCTTTTACGAAGGGATGATGCCAGGTTTATGCATTGTTGGTATGGAGGCTAAGACGGGCCACGTCACCTTGACAAGGATCCCCTTTGAGATGGACGACATCAGATGTCGCCCGTGCCTTACCCTCTCCACCGATGGGGCACTTTTGCTAATCTATGTCGACAGGGAAGACGCTCATGTAGAGATATCGGAAATTGTGGACGAGACTACAAAGCGGCAGCTCTGCACTCGGATTATCGAGTTAAAAGAACCAGGCAAGAAGCTTACTCAAAGCATATCAAGCTTGCACATGTTAGGAGAAAAGTATGGGACGATGATTGCCCAGGGCAGTAGTTTGCGCGTGTATGTTGTCGACCTTAAAACCGAGACGGTGGAGGAGCTGATAGATTGGCCAAACCGTCATGCTAACCGTGTGGATGTCGTGCCATTGCAGATGAGTTGCTTGACATTCTTCCTTTCTCGTCTTGGTAGTCGGTAGCCGGGGTCCACTTTACTTAGCGTTCGCATCCTTTCTCGTCTCGTCTTGATGTCAGCGTTCGCATCTGATGAATAAACTAGAAGACATTACATACCATCTTGTGATAGTGAGAATTTCCTCCCATTACTTAGCAAGGAGTTATTTTCAATAAGGAGTTACTTAGAAATAAAGTGTGTTTAATAATTAATCGTCTTCTTAGAAATGCATATGAGATATCTTCAAAGTTTATTCATCCCCGCTGTTAACTTGTTTATTATTTAAGTTCTCTGCCCAAAACGTATAGCATTTAGTAAGTACTCATGAGTACTAGCGGTCGTTATAAGCCACTCGTGAACTGCTTAACTAATTTTTTCAATGAAATAAACAGTACTTCTTAATTATTGCTGACATCAAAGTTTGGTCCCCAAATTTTGTACCAGACATTCTTGGTCCCCCGAGCAACAAAACATGCGAATTTGTTCCAACTTCTAATTGATGCCTCCTTTGGTTTGTACAAATTTTATAGGAGTTGTTGGTTTGTAAGAATGGATTCCTGTTACTATGTAGAATAGGAACCAATCCTTCACAATTCAATTCAAAAGATAAAAAACGCATGCAAATGAACAACTGTTAATCCCCCCATCCTGGTGTCGCTCTGGTGCCGCTCTCTGGTGGCACCGGGGCGTCAAGCCTAGCCGCTAGAGGACGGCCAAGATTGTGCCCACCCCGCCACCACTACCACTGGCAAGGGCCACTACTCCTAAGGCGACGAGGGCACCCGCGCGCTACTCCTGGCAGCGGTCATGGGAGCACGGGCGGCAGCCCCAGATCCAGTCTCTATGCGGTGCAGCCGTGGGCGGGGGGGGGGGGGGGGGGGGGGGGGGGGCTTCCGTCGACGGCGAGGGCGGCGATGGAGCTGTTACGGCGGCAGCAATAGGTGGTGTGGCTCGGCGAGATTCGGGTGCGGCTCCTGATAGGGTCACCTACTAAGGATAGGGTCATATGCCTGGAATCTAGGACCCACCTAGGGCCTCCACATCATCATTGGAAGGTCCCAGGACCGCAGACGCATTTGGATTCGTACCCCTAGATATCCACTCGGATACTCCAGCACCACTCAGACAACTTTCCTCTAGTCGGCCTCGCCAGCTCCACTCGGACAGAGGAGTCGTAAGGACGGTGGGGAAACCGCAACAGTCGAGAGGCATTACTTTGGAATTCAAGTGTAGTTATAGCAAAAGATACATGTAACTGCTGCAGTTATACTTATCCATCTCCCTTGTAACATGTGATTCTCGCTCCACGTTAGCTCGATCACTGAATAAAATGATTAGAAATAGGAAAGCTGGTTAGTTGTTTGCAGCACAAACACTCTCTCACGCCCTCCCTCTCAGCTCCGGCCAGCTCGAACAACAACAAACTGACATCAGAGCCTTTAAAGATCATGGCCGGAACAAGAGGCTCGCGGCAGCGAGCCTGTGATGGTGGCGGCATGCAATAGGGTGCTGGTGCCGGCATGCAGTGGGGCACCGGTGAAGGGCGGCGGTATCCAACGCATCGGCGCCAGGTCTCCTGTGCGTTAGCGCAGGGCATCACTCTCACCTGTGTCGCGCCGTGGACGGCATGGCGATCTGGTGGTGCACGAACGAGTGGTGAGGGTGAGCGGAGGCTCTGCCCAATATCCGATACTCACTCGTACCAACTACGTCTCGCCTAGGCCATGGTGATGTGCATGCAACTGCAGGCTCAGGGCTTGTGGGAGGCCATGGAGTATGGCGACGGCGAAGATCGCGCCGCCCTGGCCACACTGCTTCGCGCGGTGCCTCCCGAGATGATCCGAGCCCTCGCCGGTAAGGACTCAGCCAAATAGGAGTGGGACACCCTGAGGACGATGTGCATGGGCATTGAGCGCGTGCGGGAGACAAAGGAACAAACTCGCCGCCACTAGTTCAAGCACATACGCTTTCGCGACGGTGAGTTCATTGAGCATTTCTCTCTTTGTCTTACAGTGATCGTCAACGAGCTGGAACTCTTGAACGACCCGATGACGGAGTACCACGCCGTGCTGAAGTTTCTCTGCCTGGTGCCTCGCAAATTCCGGCAGAAGGCAATGGACATCGAGTCCTTCGTCGATCTACGGACGCTCTCAATTGAAGAGCTTTATGGGTGTCTGCAGTTCATGGAAGTGGACGACGTAGACCGTGGCATCAGCGAGCTCCTCCTCATGGAGAGGGAGTGCAACGCCCGAAATAACCATCAGGGACAAGGCTCGTCCTCCGGCACCAAGGACGGCAAGGGACAACATCGCCCGTGACCGCAAGGCGGCGAGCGGGCTGGTGGACGTGGTGCGGGTGGCAAGAAGCCCGCCGGCATGAAGCGGAAGGGCAAATGTTGCTACTGCGGCATTCCTATCCACTGAGCCAGGGAGTGACGCACGGCAGAACATGACCGCTAGAACCAGGCCGAGGCGGCAAACCTCACCGAGGTCGAACTGGAGGCGTAGACACTCCTGCTGGCAACTGTCGACGACATTGAGCACCCTGGCGCGAGCACGAGAGCGAGCGTCAGATGAATCTGGGGCACGCCCAAGAGGTATTCCTCAACAAGGAACGTGTCGTCCCTCACCACCGGAGTAGGGCGCTTAGTACCTGGATATGGGGGCCAATAACCACATGACCGGCGTGTGCGACGCGTTCGTCAACCTCGACGAGTCAGTGCATGACTCCATGCGTAATTGTGATGGCTCCCTCGTCACGATATGTGGCAAGGGGATCGTCATGTTCTGTTGTGCAAATGGCAAACATCGGGTGCTTGCGGATGTGTACTTCATCCCCAAGTTGCCGGCCAACATCATCTCCCTTGGGAAGCTCGATTAGAAGGGTTGCAGGTGTGTGATCAAGGAGGACAACCTCTGCGTGTACGATCAGCAGTGGCAGCTCGCCGTGATGACCCACAAGTGTAGGGGATCTATCGTAGTTCTTTCGATAAGTAAGAGTGTTGAACCCAACGAGGAGCAGAAGGAAATGACAAGCGGTTTTCAGTAAGGTATTCTCTGCAAGCACTGAAATTATCGGTAACATATAGTTTTGTGATAAGGTAATTTGTAACGGGTAACAAGCAATAAAAGTAAATAAGGTGCAGCAAGGTGGCCCAATCCTTTTTGTAGCAAAGGACAAGCCTGGACAAGTTCTTATATGAAGGAAAACGCTCCCGAAGACACATGGGAATTATCGTCAAGCTAGTTTTCATCACGCTCATATGATTCGCGTTCGTTACTTTGATAATTTTATATGTGGATAGACCGGTACTTGGGTACTGCCCTTTCTTTGAAAAGCATCCCACTTATGATTAACCCCTATTGCAAGCATCCGCAACTACAAAAGAAGTATTAAGGTAAACCTAACCATATCATGAAACATATGGATCCAAATCAACCCCTTACGAAGCAACTCATAAACTAGGGTTTAAGTTTCTATCACTCTAGCAACCCATCATCTACTTATTACTTCCCAATGCCTTCCTCTAAGCCCAAACAATGGTAAAGTGTCATGTAATCGACGTTCACATAACACCACTAGAGGAGAGACAACATCTCATCAAAATATCGAACGAATACCAAATTCACATGACTACTAATAGCAAGACTTCTCCCATGTCCTCAGGAACAAACGTAACTACTCACAAATCATATTCATGTTCATAATCGGAGGGGTATTAATATGATCTTCCACCGAATAAACCAACTAGCATCAACTACAAGGAGTAATCAACACTACTACCAACCCACAGGTACCAATCTGAGGTTTTGAGACAAAGAATGAATACAAGAGATGAACTAGGGTTTGAGAAGAGATGGTGCTGGTGAAGATGTTGATGGAGATTGACCCCCTCCCGATGAGAGGATCGTTGGTGATGATTTCCCCCTCCCGAAGGGATGTTTCCCTGGCAGAACAGCTCCGCCGGAGCCCTAGATTGGTTCCGCCAAGGTTCTGCCTCGTGGCGGCGGTGTTTCATCCCGAAAGCTTGCTTATTATTTTTTCCAGGGTAAAAGACTTCATATAGTAGAAGATGGTCACCAGAAGGCTGCCAGGGGGCCCACGAGGCAGGGGGGCGCGCCCAGGGGGTAGGGCACGCCCCCACCCTCGTGAACGGTGGGTGGCCCCCCTCTGGAACTTCTTCCGCTCAATATTTTTTATTAAATCCAAAAATGACTTTCATGGAGTTTCAGGACTTTTGGAGTTGTGCAGAATAGGTCTCTAATATTTGATCCTTTTCCAGCCCAGAATTCCAGCTGCCGGCATTCTCCCTTTTCATATAAACCTTGTAAAATAAGAGAGAATAGGCATAAGTATTGTGACATAACGTGTAATAACAGCCCATAATGCAATAAATATCGATATAAAAGCATGATGCAAAATGGACATATCACGCCGCAAACCACCTGTATGTGTTGTGGCTGGACCTAGCCGCGCCTGCGTGCCTCATAGCCAAGCTGGTCAATCTGGCGTGGCTGTGGCACACCCGCCTCGGTCGTCTTCACTTCCGGGTGGTGAACACCAGGTCCAAGAGGGGCATGGTTCGAGGGATTCCTCGAGTGGACCAGGTCAATGTGATCTGCGATGGCTGCACGATTGGGAAGCAGCACCGCCTGGCATTCCCATGTGCGAGCCCTCACCGCTTAGAGCACGCTCTGGACCTGGTGCGTACCAATCTCTGCGGCCCGATCAAGCCAGAGATGGCATGTTGTAATCAGTACTTCCTCTTAGCCATGTTTGATTATAGTAGATATATGTTGCTAGAAGTTCTCAAGTCCAAATACAAGTCGTTCTCGCATTTCAAGAAGATACATGCACTTGCCGAGGCGAAACAGAGTCGTCGCCTGCGCGCGTTCTGCTCGGACCGAGGAGGCAGTTCAGCTCCGGTGAGTTCAAGGCCCACTGTGAGAAGGGTGTCATCGTGCATCACACCACCGCCCAGTACTCACCGCAGCAAAATGGCGTCGTCGAGCACCACAATCAGATGGCGTCGTCGTGATAGGGGATCATTGTAGCCTCTTTCAATAAGTAAGAGTGTCGAACCCAACGAGGAGCTAAAGGTAGAACAAATATTCCCTCAAGTTCTATCAACCACCGATACAACTCTACGCACGCTTGACGTTCACTTTACCTAGAACATGTATGAAACTAGAAGTACTTTGTAGGTGTTGTTGGATAGGTTTGCAAGATAATAAAGAGCACGTAAATATAAACTAGGGGCTGTTTACATGAAGAAGCAATAAAGTAAATATAGCGAGTGTGAAAAAGTGGTGGTAGGAGTTGTGAAATTGTCCCTAAGCAATTGACTACTTTATTAGACCGATAGCAAGTTTTATGTGGGAGAGGCATAAGCTAACATACTTTCTCTTCTTGGATCATATGCACTTATTATTGGAACTCTAGCAAGCATCCGCAACTACTAAAGATCATTAAGGTAAACCCCAACCATAGCATTAAAGTATCAAGTCCCCTTTATCCCATACGCCACAACCCCCTTACTCGGGTTTATGCTTCTGTCACTCAAGCAACCCACTATAAGCGAATCATGAACGTATTGCAACACCCTACAGCGGGAATCCCTCACGCTTGCGCAACACGGAGAGCACCATAGGACAGCAACATAACCACAAGCAAATTAAACCAATCATAGCAATTCATCAATCACCGATAGGACAACGAAAATCTACTCAGACATCATAGGATGGCAACACATCATTGGATAATAATATGAAGCATAAAGCACCATGTTCAAGTAGAGGGTACAGCGGGTTGCGGGAGAGTGGACCGCTGAATATAGGTGGGGTGAGGTGATGGAGATGTTGGTGAAGATGACGGCGGTGTTGGTGTAGATCACGGTGATGATGATGGCCCCTGGCGGCGTTCCGGCGCCACCGGAAGCAAGGGGGAGAGAGCACCCCTTCTTCTTCTTATTCCTTGACCTTCTCCCTAGATGGGAGAACAGTTTCCCCTCTGGTCCATGGTCTCCATGGTATGGGAGGGGCGAGAGCCCCTCCGAGATTGGATCTGTCTCTCTGTCTTTCCCTGTTTCTGCGCTCTCAGATTCTGCCCTTTCACCATTTCTTATATATCCGGAGATCTGTAACTCCGAATGGATTGAAACCTTCGCCAAGATTTTTCTCAAAAAAATAGCTTTCTTGCGGCCAAAGAAGAGCATCAACCGCCTTACGGGGTGCCCATGAGGGTCAGGGGCACGCCCCCCTCGTGGCCCCCTCGGGCACCGTCTCACGTTGATTCTTCTTCCCAAATATCACAAATATTCCAAAAATATCATCCGGCCGTTTTTATCCCGTTTGGACTCCATTTGATATGGGTTTTCTGCGAAACATAAAACATGCAACAAACAGGAACTAGCACTGGGCACTGGATCAATTTGTTAGTCCCAAAAATAATATAAAAGTTGCCAAAAGTATATGAAAATTGTAGAATATTGGCATGGAACAATCAAAAATTATAGATACGATGGAGACGTATCAGAGCGCTAACGAGGAGCCTCGGCGGCATGACATTGTACGAGGCCTGGAACAAGAGGAAGCTTCCATCGAGCACCTGCGCACGTTTGGCTGCGTCGCCCACATGAAGAAGATGGGACCCTTGCGCCCTCTCTTTGCGTCTGCTAGTGTCATAGTTTTAAATAACTGGCTATAGCCCAGCTATAGCTGTTTGAGCATGTTGCCGCTAAATGATTTCATGTACAATTTACCGTTATAGCCTCGCTATAGTCCGCTATAACTCAGCTATAACTATTTTTAAGGGTTGCCGCTATATGCCATATCCCGCTATTTAAAACACTAGCTACCTGTAACTACTTTTTCTATCTACTTTTCTTTTACTCCCTTGCATCCTTTCTTTGTGCTCGCTAGTGTATGCATTTCTAGGACGCACGCAACTACTCCTTCTATCCATCAATGAAAAGATAAACGACAACTACTCTTTCTTTGCACCTGCTAGTGTTGCTGCTATTATTACCCCTGATTATGGATCGTTCTGAATGCTATGGTGTTGAAGTTTGAGGACAACGGCGCTCTGGGATGTTTGGCGCAATGGGTGTGAGACACAGGCTATCACTCTTCACGGATGATGACACCATGTTTATTAGGCCATTTCCTAGTGAGCTTTAGGCATTTAAGGAATTACTAGGGCTATTTGGAGATGTGTCTGGTCTTGTCGTGAACCCAAATAAGACTGTTATCTCCCCGATCGGATGTGCGATGGAAAAGTTCCAGGAGCTCACCTGGTTCCTTCATTGTCAAGTGGCAAAATTCCCGTGTCGGAATCTTGGTCACCCTCTATCCTGGTAGCCCTTTTTTTGAGGAAACACAGTGGGGAAGACCCCCACTGTAACTCATTTTCTATTAATAAATGGAACAGTTACAGATGGCGTTACACATGTGTGCATAAGGAGTTGCATGGATAAATTACAAAGTTTCCAGCCATGCTTGCATTCCCTCCTTAAGACTTGGCTTAGTCTTTTTGATTATGGTGCTGAAGTGTTCCTTGAAGCATGATATGCAGTATGCTTTATCTATGGTTTTGTTGTCAAAGATGATAGCATTTCTGTGTTTCCAGATGCTCCAACATCCTGCCATTAAGCATTCCTTGAAACCTACCATGTTTTTTCTGTTCTTGGCTTCTATCATCATATCCATGGTATTCAGATATGTGTTCCCTTCCATGCCTAATGCCATCCAGAAGTTCTGACTGAAGTCACAGTTAAAAAAGAGGTGTTGTAGGTATTCATTGGGTTCCTCCTCACATAAGACACGTTTGTTCTCCTCTATATAGAATTTTTTTTCCTTATCAACAGGTCTCTGGTGTTTAGTCTATCCAGAAGCAGTAACCAGAAGAATTTCTTTTGCTTTGGGAGGCAGCTGGATTTCCAAATCCACTAGAAAGGTTTTGGGGCATCAGGTGGGTCACCAATAAGATATAGGTAAATCCTTTTGTTGGAGTAGTGTTTACACTGCCTCCTGAAATGCCAAGTGTCCCTGTTGTTGATGTTGATTCCCTCTACTAACATGTTATGCAGTTCCTGGCTTTGTTAAACAACAATTGATGACATTCGTAGATGGAACATATTGTAGAAATCACCATCAATGCTATGAAGTGCTGAGGCAATTGTGATGTTGTCATTTTTGGCATATGAGTGCAACTGTGGAAATAGGTTTTGTAATGTGTCTGTTTGCCATACATCTTTCCATAATAACATAGTATCACCAGCTGTAGGTTTACATGTTGTCATTCCTTTGAAATCCTGAAGTATGGCACAGCAGTCTCTCCACCAAAATTACCCTACTCGATTTGGGTAAGTAGGTACAGATCCATTAGCATAATATGTACCCCATATCACTTCAACCCATGGGATATCCTATTTATTGAAATAGTTATACATGAATTTGACCAGTAGAGCTCTGTTTTGCTTTATGAGATCTAGGACACCCAATCCACCTGCTTTCTTTTGGAGGCATACAGTCTCCCATTTAATCATACATTTGCCATGCTTATCTATGCCATTTCCATACCAAAGAAAACTTCTCCCAGGTTTTTCGAAGTGGTCTAAAATAATGAATGGCACTCTGATTGAGCACGTAGCAAATATGGGCAGTGCAGCAACAATTTCTTTAAGGTGGACCAATCTCCCAGAGTAGGTCATCATGCCAACTATGCCGACAATATTTTGTCCAATCTTGATACCATAGGCATAAGATCATTTGCTTTTGGTCTAGTTGATCCCGTAGGTAAACCCA
Organism: Triticum timopheevii; assembly: GCA_963921465.1. NCBI lineage: Eukaryota > Viridiplantae > Streptophyta > Magnoliopsida > Poales > Poaceae > Triticum > Triticum timopheevii. Next base: position 627,413,245 of record OY997266.1, on the reverse strand, counting down.
TGTATGTAAATGGCATATCTTCTTTTTTGCATCCAATGATATTTGCCCGATCATTAGCATGAGTGTCATTGATATTGATGGGAACAATTGATGATTTACTGTAGTTTACCTTTAAGCCAGTGAAATTTGAGAAAATGTTGAAGATCTTTCTCAGTTCATCAATTGTGTAGGATCAGCTGGCATAATAACTAATGTATCATCAGAATATTGGATAATGGGGTACCTTTTGGCTCCTAGATATTCCACAGGAAGTTTAAGCGCTCCCTGTTGCCATGCAGTGTTAACTAGAATCTATAGAAGTTTAACCACCATGACATATAAGAGAGGGGTGTAAGGATCACCTTGTCTAAGTCCTCTTTTGCATTTGATCATTTTACCTGGTACACCATTCAGGATCACAGATGTTGTAGCAGAAGACAGTATTATTTTGGCCCATCTAATCCAATTATCACAAAAACCAAGATGTTTCATCATGTGCATATGGCATTATGGTCTACTTTATCAAAAGCTTTTTGAAAGTCAATTTTGAAAATGATAACTTGGTTTTTCGATTTGTGGCACATGTGGATGTATTCAAAACTCCATGCCAAGCAGTCATGGATACTTCTTTCTTTAATGAAACCATACTGGTTCTTGCGGATGACAGATAATATGATTTGTTGTGCTTGGTTGGCAAGAAGCTTAGTAAGAATTTTGACAAGCATACTTCCTAATGATATAGGTCTGAAATCATTGGGAGTCTCTGGGTTGTCATTTTTTGGGATAAGAGTTATGAAGGCTGTGTTCATAGGCCCAAGATTTATGTTTTCCTCATGAAAGTCACTGATCAGTTTGTAGAAACAGTCCTTGATGATGCTCCAGCTTTTTTTCATAAAAAGACCATTAAAACCATCAGGCCCAGGTGACTTATCATTGGGCATGGATTTAATAAGATTGTCAATTTCTTCCACGGTGAAAGGATTGACAATGTTGTCATCAATCTCCTGGAGAGCCATGCTATCAATATCAAAATATTTGATAGTTTCTTCAGTCATACCAATTCTTTGTTTGAAAGATTACCATAATATTGCAGCTTTCTGGTCATGCTCATATACCTCAATGTTGTCAAGTGTTTTGAGAAATGAAATGTAATTATTTCCGAAAACTTGTGTGGCAATAGCAGAAAAAAATTCGTATTTTCATCACCAAGATTAGCCCACCTGATGTTGGCTCTGATTCTCTAGTATTTCCTCTTAGCTTCAAGAAGTTCGTTTGTGTGTAAGATCAGAATTTTCCTGGACTTAGCTTCTATCTTGGTAATATTTCTCAGATCTTCCACTCCATCTAGTAGTTTCACATAGAAACAACAATTCTCTATTGTTTTAGTTGTGAGAAATGTCTGCTCCATACCTTGAGTCCTTTACTAATGGACTTAAATTTTGCTACAATATTCTTAGCTGAGTCTGAGAAGAATGTGGTGTTATGCCAGTGCTTTTCCATAGTTTCAATAAATCCCTCAAATTCTGTCCAGAATTCCTCAAATCTGAAAAGTTGGCTTTTGGGAATTTTTCTGTCAATCTGCACTTTGATAGGTACATGGTCTGATGAGATTTTAGCAAGTGGAAAAGCCATAGTGTTTGGATGATCAGTAGTCCAATCAGAGTTGGTGAAGATCCAGTCCAGTTTTTCCAACAGGGGGGGTCCTGCATATTACTCCATGTAAATGCTCTACCTTTAAGTGGGATTTCAACAAGATCATGGTTGATAATGATGTTATTGAAAGTCATCATGTTATTGTGGTCTCCCCTTGCCTTATTCCTATTTTCAGGTCCTCTGATGAAGTTGAAATCTCCAAGAAACATCCAGTAATTGGAGGTGTTTATATTCAGATTAATCAGCCACTCACTGAATTCCTGTTTACCTTCAGCAGAATTAGGGACATAAATGTTGGTTAGTTGCCATTTGGTGTTGTCCATAGTGGATGTGAATTCCACGGTGATCTGAAAGTAGCTTTGTGAAATGAGCTTTCCTGTGAAATGTCCACCATTCCATATTGTGATGATCCCACCAGAGCTACCAATTGATGGCACATACAAGAATTTATTGAATCTTCTGGGGCAGAACTTTTTGATGTAAGTGATGTAAAAATTCTCCCTTTTGGTTTCCTGAAAAGCAATAATGCTGCAAGCACTCTCTTCAATTTTCATTCTGATATCATCCCATTTGCCAAGGGAGTTGATCCCTCTCATATTCCAACATAATGTATCCCAGTTTCTACTCATTATGAAGTAATTGTGGGTGGATGGACTCACATATGTAACATCGTATTATGAGTGTTATGTAGATTTGCCAGAAGGTGTGTAACCATGAGGTATTGCCAACAATAATGCACTGAGTGTTGTGTGACGAAAACAGAGTAACTGCAATGGGGAATAGCACAGAGTAGCATATATTTGGGTACCAGGAGTGGCATCTAGCATGCCAATGTGACTAGTTATTACAGACCATAAATATCCATGGTGCACGCAGGCACATAAAACAAAGTGGGAGGAACATAACATAACTGAAATGAAAGATAACTAGATGACATTTAAGGTGTTCATCCCTGACCAACAGCATATTAAGGGCTTTATTCATCTGAACTATCGTAGTTGAGGGCACTAGCAGACACCTCCTTGAGTGGCATCTTGCAGGGCCCAGTTCCAGTGTCATGTAGGGTGTTCATTGGGATTGGAGGAGGAGGTGGAGCATGCTTGTCGCTCACAATGGAGTCGAACTTAGGTCCCAAGTTGATAGCAACTTTTCTTTCTTCTGCTGGGAGGAGGAGGCATCATCTTTAGTGTTTGGATTATCAGACTGTGGTTTCAGTTGGCAGCAGTAGCAGAGGTTTTGTCTTTGAATCCCATATTGATTTTGGCCAATCTATTACTTCTCTTGCAGAGTGCTTCATCCAAAATAGTTATTTTCTTTCTCTTGTTTGCCATGTTGTTAGGCTTGTTGGTTTTAGCAGAATCCTCCTTAGTGATTTCCAAAATGTTGGCAAAGCTGGTGTTCTGTGGTGCCTCTCGAATGGTTTGGATCTGAAGGTAGCATCTCTTACTAGTACCATTTGCTCCTTCAACATCGACAATGTTACATTTGGCATTGATGATCTTAGCTCCACCCAGTTTTGGAATTATATCCTGAGCATTTTTCACCAAATTACCAATCAGGCCCTGAAGAACAGCTATGTCCTCATTGATCATATAGGAAGAGCCCTCATGAGCAGGGCTATTGAGAGCCCTCTGATCAGCAGCTGAATCATTGTAATTCATGTTGGCATTTCTGAGGGAGAAAACAGGGCTTTCCACATGAATGAAACTATCAGTCATATGTTGCTAAACATCATTAGCATTGGGCAACATAGTGGCAATATGAGTGTCATGAGTCACATTGTTCAAAGTATTATCCTCAGCAGGGACAGGATATTGCATGGCTGCAAGTACAACATCTGGAGTATTGGCAGCTTGATGTGCAGCAAGATCTTCAGCAGCATTGTTAATATTTTGTTCCGCCCCAGCATGAACATTTTCATATGGTGCACCTAGACCTTCATTGTGTGGGTTGATTACAACCTACCTCATGCGGATGTTTCCAAGAACTTCATCATGCCAGAAGCCAGCATGCACATGAGGGAGCGGGTGCGAATTTCCACCATTGGGGGGAAGAGGATCTTCATCTCCTCCCTGCTGCCCAATAAGTTCGCTAGATAAAATGTATGTTGGACAGGTCCAGGAATCTCCAAAACCCACATCATCATGGTTGCGAAGGACAACAATGCTAAAAGGAAGCGTGTATGCATTCATAACTCTTACTTTGACAATGATTCTAGTCTTGTCTCTAGGGTCTTTGTTCCAGATGAGAAAACGTCCATATGGAGCAACTGTACGACTAATGACTTTGACATCCCAGCATTCTAACGGGTAGTTCATTAAAAGCAGCAGGCATCATTTGTGAATGTAATGCTTCTCTAATTAATCCCATGATCATGTCTAGTGATTCTAAGAACAGCATCACCAATCTGAAAAGGACTATGATCGACAGCTGTGTCGTGTAAGCATGCAGTGGTGAACTGAACAAGAATAGATCCCATACTGCATCTAGATGTGTAGCTGATCCTCCATCCTCTGTTCTCCTAGAAGTTGATGATCATGGCATTAGCTCCATGAAACTCCTCCGGAGCAATGCCAGGCTTGAGAGTGGCGATGGCCCACTCATCACATACCATCGGGAGATCACCGCCAACGATGACATAGCCACGCTGCTCATGGAGGGGATCGGACCCAGTAGAACTATGGTGGTGCCTGGTGGGAGGTGCAGGTAGGGGTTGCATGGGTAGCATGCCATGCTGGCGCAGGTAGGCTCATTACAAATTATCTTGCTATCATACGATACCCCATTGTCACCACGGGTTTTCATAGCCAATCAACGAGAAACATGATCAAAGGCCGGGTGTATATAGGGTGAAATCCCAAGGGCCTCTGCTTCATAAACCCAACCTCTCCCCTGCTCCACCATCGACCACAATGCCACCGCTTGCCGGCCGTCATGATCCTTGCCCCGGCGGCACTCTGGCGCCACCGGGACAGAGGGGGAGAGAACCCTCCTCCTCCTTCTTCTTCCTTGGCCTTCCCCCTAGACGGGAGGAGGGTTACCCCTCTAGTCCACGGCCTCCATGGCGGCGGAGGGGCGGGAGCCCCTCCGAGATTGACCTCCCTCTTTGTTCTCTTTTGTTTCGTGTTCCATATCTATAACTAAAGATAGAGAACAACTTAGAACAGAAAATAAAAGCTACTCAGTGATAAAGCAAACAAGCACACACGCGAATATTCACCCCACGCTATTGCTCCCCGGCAACGGCGCCAGAAAAAGGGCTCCAACCGATGTTCAAGGAGGGCACAAGACACCAGGGGGTCCCTCACGTTCCTGGTAGCCCTTTGATCATGTTTCTCGTTGATTGGCTATGTGGCGGATAGGGATGGCAGTTTTGCCCATGGGTATGGGTACCCGCGGGTACCCTACCCGAAAACAACGGGTATGGGCAAGACTTTGAGAGGTTTTGTACCCATGGGCAACAGGTATCCGTACCCGCAAAATATATGGGTAGGATATGGGTATGAAATTGCGCCCATGGATAACCCAATGGATACCCAGAAAAAATTAATAAATGAAAATAACTCCTATGACATGTGGGGTCATATTCCAACTCCTATGGCCTCAATTACTTAAATCGGCCATAGCTTATAGGACCATAATCACCTGCTCACCAATCCCGTTGAAATGATGAAATCTTGACTCTTCGCTACCAACCTCATGTTCAAAACTCGATCAAGCGATCGCCCATTCCGACCACCACCTCCCACTATACTGGAATTCCACCAACTGCCGCTCATACTCCCTTGATGCGTCCAAGAGGCCACCCACCGTAGCAGCCTATGTCAGTGCTATACTAATCGCCCATGATCACTTCAAATTTAAACTCATTTCTCTACCTTTTAAAATTTTAAATGTTATATATTATACCCACTAGACACCCATTGGGTATAGCATCTACCATACATTCGCTATGGACACTCATTTCTCTTGGCCATGACCATCTACCATACATTCGCTATGGATTTGCCGCCCTGGGTTTTCGAGAGTCTTAACAAAATTATCAGAGCCTTCCTTTGGCGAGGGGTTGAGGAATCCAATGGCGGCCATTTTCTGGTGGCCTAGAGCAAGTTTGGCGTGCGACAGAGTTTGGTTGCATTGACATTTACAATCTTCAGCATGCTCTTCGTGCGGAAAAGAAAAAAAGAATGCATCTAACATGACTTGAACTCAAGACCTCTTAGTCTAAGGGTGGCCACACTAACCAACTAGGACATCCTAATGCTTGTAAATATTAACTTCTTTTTTTATTTTCTTCTACTTCAGTTCGTAGCTGGGCCAGCCCATTTTTGAATATGTCATTACATCATTATTTCTTTTTGTTATTTTTATTTTTACTTTTTACTTTTTTGTTTCCTTTTTTAGAAAAGGCTCACGCTTATAAAATTGTGTTCTAAATTTAAAAATGTTAGTGTTTAAAATTATTGTTCATAAAGTACAAATATTCGCATTTTAAAAATAATGTACAGATATGTCAAAAAATTCTTCGTTTAAATAGAAAAACGCTTACATCAATATAATTAAATTTTTGAACATCTGTTAAATAGAAAATTTGTTCGTTTGTTGTTCAATTAAACAAAAATGTTCGTATATTACTCATTTTAAAACCTGTTTTAAAATTTGAAATATTTTTGGAAAACCAATATTTTTTATAAATTATAAAAAAGATTCTGGAATTTTCTTAAAATGTTCCCATTTCACGAAATTTCTTCATAAATTTAATAAATTTTTGTGTTTAAATATTTTTGATGGATTTTTAAAAAAGCATGTGTGTACAACATCAATATTTTGGAATTTATTAACAATTTTTAAAAATTTGTCCATGTTTATAAAAATTTCATACACAATTTAAAATTACAAAATTGTTGACAAATTTCAAGAAATAACTCGGATATAAAAAGATGTTCATGTTGATTGATATTGACAGAAATTACAAACAAGAAAAGCCTGCCCCATGAGCACACCTGAACCCCCACCTTTGAACATGATGTGCTTCTTGACATGCATGAAATGACATCAAGTTTTACCAACATGTGGGCATGCTTACGGCAGGCCTTCATGAAAAAATATGAAGGAATTCGAACACCGAACACACGTTGCGTCACGTTTGGCTAGTGTTTTGGGGATTTTTCACCGAGAAAATTCTAGAAGATGCATAAAATGCCATAACTCAATTAAATTTATCATGGATGCTTTGCATGGAGAGGCTAGTGTGTGGGAAAGTTTTGGGTCCATTTTGTTGATGTGAAGAAAATGCATTTAGACTTGCCCTACCGGACTACCTGAACCACCACATTTGAACATGGTGTGCTACTTGCCATGCATGAAATGACACCAAATTTTGCCAGCATGTGGGCATGCTCATGGAAGGCCTCCATGCAAATTTGAAGGAATTCGGACACCGAACGCATATTGTGTCACGTTCGGCTTTTGTCTTTAGAATTTTTCACGGGGAAAAGCCTAGAAAATTCATAAAATGTTAGAACTCAATTAAATGTATCATGTATGCTAGGAATGGTGATGCTAGTGCGAGGAAAAAAACTGGGTCTATTTTATTGTTGTGGAAAACAGCGCATCTAGACTTACCCTACCAGCCTACCCGAAGCACCACCTCTGAACAGGTGTGCTTCTTGCCATGCATGAAACGACACCAAATTTTGTCAGCATGTGGACCTCCATGAAAATTTTGAAGGAATTCGGACACCGAACGCACGTTGCGTCATGTTCGGCTAGTGTTTTAGGGTATTTTCATGGGGAAAACCCTAGGAAATGCGTAAAATGTTAGAACTCAATGAAACTTATCATGTATGCTAGGCATGGTGATGCTAGTGCCAGGAAAAAATTTGGGTCTATTTTATTGTTATTAAAAAAATGTGCATCCAGACTTGTCCTACCCGCCTACCCAAACCACCACCTCTGAACATGGTGTGCTTCTTGCCATGCATGAAATGACACCCAATTTTTTCAGCATGTGGTCATTCTCATGGCAGACAACTAGTAGAAAAAGGGCCTAATGTTCAGCTCATTAGTCCCGGTTTGTATTTGAGTCGGCACTAATGTGACCATTAGTGTTGGTTCCAACGGCTAGGCGGGCCGCTCTCAGTAGTACCGGTTCGTGGCGAACCTCTAGCACCAGTTCGTGCCACGAACCGGTAGTAAAGATAGTGGTGGCAGGATATTGTCAGTCTAGGGCCCCTCCAGCACCTTTAGTACCGGTTCGTGCCACGAACCGGTAGTAAAGGTCATCCTATATATAAACCCTTCGTAGACCCGTGATCGAGCTCGCTCTGTTCTTCCCCTTCCCCTCTCCTCTCTATTCTTCCCCAATTCCCTCGAGCTCATCACACATTTTGCCTAAATTTGTCAAGATTTGAAGGCCCCCAACCCATCCATTCAAGTGATCACAAAGGTTAGCAACTTTGTCCTTTCATCTCTCATATGCTTTATATAGTGATTAATTTGTGGGTTTTAGTAATTTGGGAGGAATTATATGTGATAGTTTATCTGATTTATATGCAATTTGAGCTTAAAATAACTCTTAGTTTGCATATGTAGGTGTGGTTTACTTAGTGCCTTCCTAAGGGAGTCCTGGACTAGGGGGTGTCTGGATAGCCGGACTATCATCGTCAGCCGGACTCCAAGACTATGAAGATACAAGATTGAAAACTTCGTCCCGTGTCCGGATGGGACTTTCCTTGGCGTGGAAGGCAAGCTTGGCGATACAGATATGTAGATCTCCTACCATTGTAACCGACTCTGTGTAACCCTAGCCCTCTCCGGTGTCTAGATAAACCGGAGGGTTTAGTCCGTAGGACACACAACCATTACAACAATCATACCATAGGCTAGCTTCTAGGGTCTAGCCTCCTTGATCCCATGGTAGATCCACTCTTGTACTACCCATATCATCAATATCAATCAAGCAGGAGTAGGGTTTTACCTCCATCGAGAGGGCCCTAACATGTTTAAAAACATCATGTCCCTTGTCTCCTGTTACCATCCGCCTAGACGCACAGTTCGGGACCCCCTACCTGAGATCCGCCGGTTTTGACACCGACATTGGTGCTTTCATCGAGAGTTCCTCTGTGTCGTCACCGATAGGCTTGATGGCTTCTTCAATCAACAACAACGCCGTCCAGGGTGAGACTTTTCTCCCCGGACTGATCTTCGTGTTCGGTGGCTTTGCACTGCGGGCCAATTCACTTGGCCATCTGGAGCAGATCGAAAGCTACGCCCCTGGCCATCAAGTCAGATTTGGAAGCCTAAACTTCACGGCCGACATCCACGGAGACTTGATCTTCGACGGATTCGAGCCACAGCCGAGCGTGCCGCACTGTCACGAGGGGCATGATCTAGCTCTGCCGCCGGACAGTACCTCGGAGGCTGCACACGGATCCGCTCCGACCTATAGTTCGGAGCCGGCCGCGCAGATCGAGGACAGGTGGCTGGACACTGCCTCAGGAGTTGCAACCTCTACGGCGATGGAGCCGAATACTGACCTTGTCCCTTATAAAGCTTGTGACTCCGAGGTGCCGGACTCCTTGCCGGACTCCGAACCTCCTGCGCCACTACCAATCGAATCCGATTGGGCGCCCATCATGGAGTTCACCGCAGTGGACATCTTTCAGCACTTGCCCTTTGGCAACATCCTGGACTCACTAAAGCATCTCTCGTTATCAGGAGAACCCTGGCCAGACTGCGGTCAGGATGGTTGGGATGCGGACGACGAAGAGATTCAAAGCCCACCCACCACCCACTTTGTAGCCACTGTCGACGATCTAACCGACATGCTAGACTACGACTCCGAAGACATCGACGGTATGGACGACGATACCGGAGACGATCAAGAACCAGCGCCTACAGGGCACTGGAAGACCACCTCGTCATACGACATATACATGGTGGACACCCCAAAGGATGGGGACGGCGAAGAAGGAGCGGAGGCAGATTCCTCTAAGAAACAGCCCAAGCGCCGACGTCAGCGGCGCCGCTCTAAATCCCGCCATAGCAAGAATGGAGATTCCGGCACCGGAGATAATAACACCCCAGAGAGTGCCGAAGACAACCCCCTCCAGCACGATTCAGCACAGGAGGATGGAGTAGCCAGCCCTCGGGAGAGAGCGGCAGACGAGGAGGACGAAAATTACATGCCTCCCTCCGGAGACGAGGCAAGCCTCAATGACGACGAATTTGTCGTGCCCGAGGATCCCGTCGAACAAGAGCGTTTTAAATGCAGGCTAATGGCCACGGCGAACAGCCTAAAGAAAAAGCAGCAACAGCTTCAACCTGATCAAGACCTGCTGGCCGACAGATGGACCGAGGTCCTCGCGGCCGAAGAGTAGGAACTCGAACGCCCCTCCAAAAGCTACCCAAAACACAAGTTGCTCCCCCGACTAGAGGAGGAAGCATACAAACCTTCATCACCAGCGCACAATACGGCAGACCGACCACCTCGCGGCCGCGACAGAGAGGCATCCAGGCCCTCCGCCAGAGCCGTACCCCGGCACCGCTCGAAAAGCATGAAGCCACGGGGGAACGCGCCGGACTTGCGGGATATATTGGAGGAAAAGGCAAGACAATCCAGATCCATCTACGGATCACGTGGGCGCCCCACGACCCACGACGACTACCGTCGCGCCGGATAGAGCAACTCCGGCCGGGCCGAACACAGCAGATAACGCTCTGTTGAGCTAGGTCGTGATATTGCTCAATATAGAGGCGCCGCACACCCACTATGCTTCACAGACGAAGTAATGGATCATCAAATCCCTGAAGGGTTTAAACCCGTAAACATCGAATCCTACGATGGCACAACAGACCCCGCGGTTTGGATGGAAGATTATCTCCTTCATATCCACATGGCCCACGGCGACGATCTCCACGCCATCAAGTATCTCCCACTCAAGCTTAAAGGACCAGCTCGGCATTGTCTTAACAGCTTGCCAGCAGAGTCAATTGGGTGTTGGGAGGACCTGGAAGCCGCATTCCTTGACAACTTCCAGGGCACATATGTGCGACCACCAGACGCTGATGACCTAAGCCATATAGTTCAGCAGCCAGACAAATCGGCCAGACAGTTCTGGACATGGTTCTTAACAAAGAAAAATCAAATCGTCGACTGTCCGGATGCAGAGGCCCTCGCAGCCTTCAAACATAACATCCGCGACGAGTGCCTGGCCCGACACCTAGGACAGGAAAAGCCGAAATCCATGGCAGCCCTCACATCACTCATGACCCGCTTCTGCGCGGGAGAGGACAGCTGGCTAGCTCGCAGTAACAACCACAGCAAAAATTCTGGCAGTCCGGACAACAAGGACCACAATGGCAGGTCGCGTCGCAACAAAAACAAACGCCGCATCAACGGCGACAACACTGAGGACACGGCAGTCAACGCCGGATTCAGAGGCTCTAAACCCGGTCAGCGGAAAAAGCCATTCAAAAGAACTACTCCGGGTCCGTCCAATTTGGACCAAATACTCGGCCGCTCTTGCCAGATACATGGCACCCCCGAAAAGCCAGCTAATCATACCAACAGAGACTGTTGGGTATTCAAGCAGGCGGGCAAGTTAATTGCCGAAAACAATGACAAGGGGCTGCACAGCGATGACGAGGAAGAGACCCGGCCGCCGAACAGTAGAGGACAGAAGGGTTTTCCCCCACAAGTGCGGACGGTAAACATGATATACGCAACCCACATACCCAAGAGGGAGCGGAAGCGTGCACTTAGGGACGTGTATGCGATGGAGCCAGTCGCCCCAAAGTTCAACCCATGGTCCTCTTGCCCGATCACTTTCGATCGAAGGGACCACCCTACCAGTATCCGCCATGGTGGATTCGCCGCATTGGTTTTAGACCCAATCGTCGATGGATTTCACCTCACTAGAGTCCTGATGGACGGCGGCAACAGCCTGAACCTGCTTTATCAGGATACAGTGCGCAAGATGGGCATAGACCCCACAAGGATTAAACCTACAAAGACGACCTTCAAAGGCGTCATACCAGGTGTCGAGGCCAATTGTACAGGCTCGGTCACACTGGAAGTGGTCTTCGGATCCCCGGATAATTTCCGAAGCGAGGAGTTAATCTTCGACATAGTCCCGTTCTGCAGTGGCTATCACGCCCTGCTCGGACGAACCGCGTTTGCAAAGTTCAACGCGGTGCCGCATTATGTATACCTCAAGCTCAAGATGCCAGGCCCTCGTGGAGTCATCACGGTCAACGGAAACACTGAACGCTCCCTCCGAACGGAGGAACACACAGCGGCTCTCGCGGCAGAAGTACAGAACAGCCTCTTAAGGCAATTTTCGAGTCCGGCCGTTAAAAGATCGGACATGATTAAACGCGCCCGGAGTAACATACATCAAGACCACCTGGCACGTTCCGAGCACGCGTAGCAATGCGGCCCCAACCCCAGCCCTTGCATGATTGCAAGACAAGCTCTCCGCGTACATCATTACACTCTGGAGATACCTTGGGCACAGGGGGAGGGGCACGACCACGACAGGCCCAGAGTGCGGCTCAACCACACCAGGGGCTCCCAAGTGTGTCACTTTTTTTTCCTTTTTTTATCCACAGGACTCCGTTTACCAGAGGCCCTGTCCGGCAGTAGATCTGGCGAACTCACGATGCAACAGCCAGGGAGGAACAATGGCTACGACGAACACTCAGGTGGTCTCCATTACGAGCACTAAATCTGTTTATTACACCATTCCGCAGCCTGCCCCTGGAGGGGGACATGTCTAATAGTCCAAACCCTTGCTTACCGCACTATTTGTATCGTTCTGCACTCATAGCAGAATTCCTTGAATAAACAATGCATCATTTTTCGCTTATAATTGCATTCCTTTTCTTTATATATATGTTCATTTATGACATCTTGCATCCGTACAATTTGGTACGGCCGAATACACCAGGGGCTTATGTTCCCCGCATTATGGTGTGATAAGTCCGAACACTTTCACAAGTGCGGAACCCCGAACTTATAGCATTATATGCATCGGCTCCGAATCATGTCTTGGGTCAATAGTTGGGTTTGCCCGGCTCCCATGTTTTGGTACCTTACGTTCCGTTCCGTCGGCTAAGGTAGCACTGGGAGAACCACTGCGATTGCGCCCCAGTTGAGCTGGGCGAGCGCCTCAGTGGAGAAAGCTAAAACTGACCGTCATGATAAGGCGAGAGCTGGTCACTGTTCGAGAGGTCTTTTCGAGTTCTTAAAGACTTATGCCGCTTAGAGCGAGGAACCGGCTGTGTCCGGCCAAGGCGTGGATAGCGCCCCGAATTCGGTCTTCCAAACACTAGGGGCTTCGCCGAAATTTAAAATTATAGAATTCTATGGCTAAGTGAGAGTGTTCAAGCATGATAAGTCCGGTTGCCTTGTTCGTTGTGTTGAGCGCCTCCCTAGATGGACCCAAAAATGGGAACAAGAGCGCTCAAGTTTATCCCGAACACCCCAGCACTCGTGGCATGGGGGCTGAAGCCGACGACTTGCCATCTCTCAGATTTGATAAATGGCCGCACAGAAGGTAATATTTTAAATCAAATAAGCGTTGCTTAGCGCATATGAACGAAGTTTTCAGCGCACAGGATAACACATTGCGAGTCTACTCAAAAATTACATCTCTGGGGCACTCATCCGCAATCTTGCGGGCACCCTTCAGGACAGTCTTATAGTACATTTCGGGCGTACGATACTCCTTGCCCGTCGGCGGCGTGTCCGTCAGAAGCCTCTCAGCATCCAGGCTGCCCCAGTGCACCTTTGCGCGGGCAAGGGCCCGACGGGCACCTTCAATGCAGGCGGAGCGCTTGATGACCTCCACCCAAGGGCACGCATCCACCAGCCGCCGCACGAGGCCGAAGTAGCTCCCAGGCATGGCCTCCCCAGGACATAGCCAGACTATGAGGCCCTTCATGGCCTGCTCGGCTACCTTGTGGAGCTCGACCAGCTGCTTCAGCTGGTCGCTAGGGGGCACCGGATGTCCGGCCTCAGCATACTGAGACCAGAAGACCTTCTCCGTCGAACTCCCCTCCTCGGCTCGGTAGAACGCGGCGGCATCGGATACGCTGCGAGGCAGATCTGCAAACGCCCCTGGAGAGCTCCGAATCCGGGTAAGTAACAGGTAATTTACATTCACATGCTTGCTTTGCATGAAAAATGCCTTACCCGCCGCTATTATCTTCACCGCCTCAATCTCCTGGAGGGCCTTATGGGCCTCGGCCTTAGCGGCTTTGGCACTTTCAAGAGCCGAGGCAAGCTCGGACTCTCGAGTCTTCGAGTCGCGCTCCAAACTCTCATGCTTTTCCATGAGAGCCTGGAGCTCTTGCCGCACCTCCGCCACCCCCGCCTCCTGCTTCTCTCGCTCCGCTCGTTCCGCGGCCGCATTGCGTTCGCCCGCGGACACGGCCTCCTTCAGGGTCGCCACCTCGTTCGTGGCCCCTGCAGTACCCACGTTATCCTTGTTATTTCTATTCGCAACCAAAATCCTTTTCTGTAAGGTACAAATTTAATATGGTGTTCCTCACCTTCTTTGTCCTCGAGCTGCTTCTTGGCAAGACCGAGCTCGTTCTCGGTCCGCTCGAGGTCCTGCTTCAAAGCACCGACCTCTGCAGTCAATGCGGCAGAGGTCAGTAGCGCAGCCTGCAAACCCATATTGACATAATTTTTAGAACTCCTGCGAATATCTTTTTAGATCCTCAGTCCGGCTTTTCTTTTTGAACACCGAACCGAGCATCAGGGGCTACTGTCTATGCGGTATTACATTGCATATTTTAAAACTTCTTACCTCAAAGCCTGTTAGAAGGCTGCTGCAGGCTTCGGTCAGCCCTCTCTTGGCGAGCTGAACCTTCTGAATCACCGTACTCATAATAGTGCGGTGTTCTTCCTCGATGGAAGCGCCGTTGAGCGCCTCCAACAAGTTGTCCGGCGCCTCCGGTTGGACGGAGGCTGCCGGTGTCACGGTCTTGCCCTTCTTACGAAGGGGCCGCCTGCCGGACTCCGGAACCACTGCGGGTTCCGGCACGGAGTCCGGCACGAAGTCCGGGAGGTTGCCTTGTGGCACCTCCGGAGCCTCCCCCTCCTGGGATCCCACCTCGGCGTCCTCAGTATCGCGAGGGGTGGAGGCGGTCGGAATGGAATCTACGTCCGACGGAGCCAAGGACCCGCTGGATGAAGCGGGAAGATCCTCCTCGGCCGGGCTACAGGTAGTATGCGGCATTAGAAGGACACTACGCGGCACAAAAGAAATATTACAAATCACTCAGGAATCCGGACACTTACGATCTTGCCAGGGGCTTGGCCCTTGAGGGCCATTCCTCGTCGCCATCGTTGGCGTTGGCGGAGCTGTCCGGAGGAAGGGTCCTTCCCCTCTTGGACCCTTCGGCCTCCCCCGTTGGGGAAGCCTTCCTCTTACTCTCTCCCCCCTCCTGGGGAGAGTATTCTTTCTCCTTCTTGCCTTCGGGGGAGGAGTCCGCCTCGGAGTCATCGGACGATGAGTCCGATACCACCTGGCGCCGGGAACTCCTTCAGGTTCCCGTGGCCTTCTTCTTGGCCTTCTTCTCCGGCACCACATAAAGTGCCGGGACTAGCAGCCCCGTTAAACGGGCATCCGCTGGTTCTTCGGGGAGGGGAGCCGGACAGTTAACCTGTCCGGACGTCCTTTGCCAGTCCTGTTAAAGGCATTGGGAATTTTAGATCCCACATAGAGTCAAACTATGGAAGAAATACGTGTCCCATAAAGGATAACTTACTGCACCGGCCGGGCGTTTCGTGCTGAATCCGCGATCTTCAGTCGCGGATGCGGGGGCATCTCCCCCCTTGAACAGCACCCTCCAGGCAGCTTCGTACATTGTGTCGAAGAGCCTGCTAAGGGTCCGGTGCTATGCCGGATTGAACTCCCAAAAATTGAAGGCCCGTTGTTGGCAGGGGAGAATCCGGCGGACGAGCATGACCTGGATCACGTTGACAAGCTTGAGCTTCTTGTTCACCAAGGTCTGGAGATGGGACTGGAGTCCGGTCAGCTCCTCCGAACTGCCCCATAGCAAGCCCTTCTCTTTCCAGGAGGTGAGCTGCATGGGGGAACCAGATCTGAACTCGGGGGCCGCAGCCCATTTAGGGTCACGCGGCTCGGTGATGTAGAACCACCCCGATTGCCACCCTTTGATGGTTTCCACAAAGGCGCCCTCGAGCCAAAGGACGTTGGGCATCTTGCCCACCATGGCGCCTCCGCACTCCGCTTGGACGCCCTTCACTACCTTCGGCTTGACATTGAAGGTTTTTAGCCACAAGCCGAAGTGGGGCTGGATGCAGAGGAAGGCCTCACACACGACGATAAACGCCGAGATGTTGAGGATGAAGTTTGGCGCCAGATCGTGCAAATCCAGGCCGTAGTAGTACATGAGCCCCCGGACGAAGGGATGAAGTGGGAAGCCCAGTCCGCGGAGGAAGTGGGGAAGGAATACGACCCTCTCATGGGGCCTGGGGGTGGGGATGAGCTGCCCCTTGTCGGGCAGCCGGTGCGCGATGTCGCTGGACAGGTATCCGGCTCCGCGCAACTTCTCGACGTGCTCCTCCGTAACGGAGGAGATCATCCACTTGCCTCCCGCTCCGGACATGGCTAGAGAAGGTTGAGACGAAGTGTGCGGGCTTGGGCGCTGGAGCTCGAGTGCGCGGAGATGGATAAGCAAAGGAGGAAGAAGGTGTAGGTAAAAGAGGTGGATCTTTATCCCCTTATATATGGACGGACGGAAACTATGCATCCCCACCGGCCTGGTAAAACTCGCTTATCTCCCAAGCGCCACCATCAATGGCGCGGTTGGGTTACCCACGTCTGTATTGATGAGAATCCCGGAATAAGGGGAACACAATCCCTGATTCGACAAGACGTGCCAAGGAAACCGCTTCGCTAAACGCGCTAAGGTGGTATAATAAAAAACGATTCAAGTAAAGGCTTGGTAGTGGCGTGATGTCATGCCACAAAATACGTCAGCAGATTGAACTTGTGTGCATATTATTCTCTCTACGGTGGAATGTGCAATTTATTTTGCAGAGCCGGACACTATCCTGGTGTTCACAATCTTCTATGAATTATTCGAAGGAGGAACCCGCCTTGCAATGCCGAACAATATGCGCGCCAGACTCATCGTCATTGAAGCCTGGTTCAGGGGCTACTGAGGGAGTCCTGGACTAGGGGGTGTCCGGATAGCCGGACTATCATCGTCAGCCGGACTCCAAGACTATGAAGATATAAGATTGAAGACTTCGTCCCGTGTCCGGATGGGACTTTCCTTGGCGTGGAAGGCAAGCTTGGCGATATGGATATGTAGATCTCCTACCATTGTAACCGACTCTGTGTAACCCTAGGCCTCTCCGGTGTCTATATAAACCGGAGGGTTTAGTCCGTAGGACACACAACCATTACAACAATCATACCATAGGCTAGCTTCTAGGGTTTAGCCTCCTTGATCTCGTGGTAGATCCACTCTTGTACTACCCGTATCATCAATATCAATCAAGCAGGAGTAGGGTTTTACCTCCATTGAGAGGGCCCGAACCTGGGTAAAAACATCGTGTCCCTTGTCTCCTATTACCATCCGCCTAGACGCACAGTTCGGGACCCCCTACCCGAGATCCGCCGGTTTTGACACCGACACTTCCCGTCTCCGTCCTAACCACCGTCGATCGTCCGTACCAACCCGTCGCCGGCACCACCTTGTGGTGAGCCTCTTGTTCTTATCTTTTTATATAAAAAATCATGTTTGTGTGATTTAGATATATATTTACTTGTACAATTATCTTACCCGTACGTTGTTTGTTATACATAGTGCCATGGTTTTGATATCCGTCCCCGTCGGCCCTCGTCCGTGTTATGATTCGGATGTGATATATTCTCTTTTAAAACTATTTGTTGCATTTCGTGTTTATGACAAATTATTCCCATTAAGTTGACATAGATATTTTTATCTAGGAGGTATGTGAACCGGAAATTCCAACCGACCCTATTGTCGAGAGGTTAAATTTAGTTGAAAGAGAAAACAAGTATTTGAAAGAAAAATTGAAAAGAATTGAGGGGGAGAAGATGGAATTGGAGTTGTATGTTGCCGATGTCGTCGATGATCACAAGATCAAGATGGACAAAATGCAGTTGAAGATTAGAAAGATTAGAAAATATGCCATTAATAGTGAGGCTTGGTATCATTATGTTGTTGGATCAATTGTTACCTTAGTTGCGATCTTGATCGCATTTGTTGTTGCATTTAAATGCTTTAGCTAGAGAGTTATTTGTATGTTGCATTTAAGTGTTGTATGAACTTTATGTATGAGCTTGTATTAATTTGGTCTATTAGGTGGTGTGTAATGAAGATGAGCCGGCAATGGATGTACGATGACCGATGCTCTCCCTAGTTCGTTGATAGTGTGCATACTTTTCTGATTGCGGCTCAGGCAAACAAGCGGGCAGGTGGTTTTATGCCTTGCCCATGTGCTGGTTGTAAGAATTATCACAATTACTCTAACTCAAGAACAATTCACGTACACCTGTTTGAGCCCAGTTTCATGCCCCACTATAATGTTTGGACCAAGCACGGACAAAGAGGGGTTATGATGGAAGAAAATGAAGAATAAGAGGATGAGATAGCTATCCTGGCCATGGGTTCCCTGAATAAAATGATACAATAATGGGGGAAGAAGTTGAGCCGCCAATGCGGGAAGAAGCTGAAGAAGAGGCATCAGATGAGCCCGCTAATGATCTAGGTCGGGCCATTGTCGATGCAAAGAGAAACTGCGCAAGTGAAAAGGAGAAAAAGAAGTTGCAGCGCATGTTAGAGGATCACAAGAAATTGTGGTCCGCAAATTGCGAAGCTGACAAGAAAAAGTTGGGCACCACACAAGAATTGCTGCAATGGAAGGTAAAGAATGGTGTATCTGACAAGGGATTTGGAAAGTTGTTGGTAATGATGCTTCCAAAGGACAACGAATTGCTCGAGAGTACATACGAAGCAAAGAAGGTTGTCTGCCCTCTAGGGTTAGAGGTGCAGAAGATACATGCATGCCCTAATGACTGCATCCTTGAAACGTCTCCTTCATATCTATAATTTTTGATTATTCCATGCCAATATTATTCAACTTTCATATACTTTTGGCAACTTTTTATACTATTTTTGGGACTAACATATTGATCCAGTGCCCAGTGTCAGTTCCAGTTTGTTGCATGTTTTATGTTTCGCAGAAACCCAATATCAAATGGAATCCAAATGGCATAAAAACGGATGGAGAATTATTTTGGAATATTTGGGATTTTCCGAAGGAAGAATCAACACGAAACGGTGTCCGAGGTGGCCAGGAGATAGGGGGCGCGCCCACACCCCCTGGGCGCGCCTGGCACTCTCCTGGGCCACCCGTAAGGCGGTTGATGCTCTTCTTTTGCAGCAAGAAAGCTAATTTTACGAGAAAAATCTGGGCGAAAGATTCACCCCAATCGGAGTTATGGATCTCCGGATATAAAAGAAACGGTGAAGGGGCAAAATCAGGGAACGCAGAAACAGAGGGATAGATCCAATCTCGGAGGGGCTCTCTCCCCTCCCACGCCATGGGAGCCAAGTACCAGAGGGGACACCCTGCTCCCATCTAGGGAGAAGGTCAAGGAAGAAGAATAAGAAGGGGGGCTCTCTCCCCCTTGCTTCTGGTGGTGCCGGAACGCCGCCGGGGGCCATCATCATCACCGCGATCTACACCAACACCTCCTCCATCTTCACCAACATCTCCATCACCTTTCCCCATCTATATCCAGCTGTCCACTCTCCCGCAACCCGATGTACCCTCTACTTTAACATGGTGCTTTATGCTTCATATTATTATCCAATGATGTGTTGCCATCCTATGATGTCTGAGTAGATTTTCGTTGTCCTATTGGTGGTTGATGAATTGCTATGATTGATTTAATTTGTTTGTGGTTATGTTGCAGTCCTATTGTGCCCTCCGTGTCACGCAAGCTTGAGGGATTCCCGCTGTAGGGTGTTGCAATACGTTCATGATTCTTTTATGGTGGGTTGCTTGAGTGACAGAAGCATAAACCCGAGTAAGGGGATTGTTGCGTACGGGATAAAGGGGACTTGATGCTTTAATGCTATGGTTGGGTTTTACCTTAATGAATCTTTAGTAGTTGCGGACGCTTGCTAGAGTTCCAATCATAAGTTCATATGATCCAAGAAGAGAAAGTATGTTAGCTTATGCCTCTCCCACATAAAACTTGTTATCGGTCTAGTAACGTAGTCAATTGCCTAGGGACACTTTCACAACTCTTACCACCACTTTTCCACACTCGCTTTATTTACTTTATTGCATCTTTATCTAAACAGGCCCTAGTTTTTATTTACGCGTTCTTTATTATCTTGCAAACCTATCCAACAACACCTACAAAGTACTTCTAGTTTCATACTTGTTCTAGGTAAAGCGAACGTCAAGCGTGCGTAGAGTCGTATCAGTGCCCGATAGGACTTGAGAGAGTATTTGTTCTACCTTTATCTCCTCGTTGGGTTCGACACTCTTACTTATCGAAAGAGGCTACAACTATCCCGTATACTTGCGGGTCATCAAGACCTTTTTCTGGCGCCGTTGCCGGGGAGTCATAGCGTGGGGTGAATATTCTCGTGTGTGCTTGTTTGCTTTATCACTAAGTAATTTTTATTTGTTGTTCTTAGTTGTTCTCTATCTTTAGTTATGGATATGGAACACGAAATACCAAAAAAATTAGGTTTACTTGCTACTCATGGAGATGGGGCAACTCCCAAAACCCTCGATGATCATCATGTGAGAAATATTTTGTACTACTTTGATAATCCTGAGAAAACCCAACTAAACTTTATAATGCGAGACACGTTGGATCAATGTGAATACTTTAGGGATTATCGCTTGACACAAAAAGGGAAACCATTATGGGATCAAATTAATATGTTGCGTTTATGCTCGGGATCTATGCTTGAGATATGATATCACTTGTTGCTCTAGGATGAAGGTTCCACACCTTAACTTTTCATGCAAATTTAATGATAATGAAACCTTAGCTTCTTATGCTAATGGTATCTATGATTACTATGATGTGGCACAAACAGAAGAATTTGTTGCTTTTAAGGCTGCTTATGAAATTGAATCATTGTTTGAAAAGTATGAAGATTTAGATGATGATGTTTATAGGCCTGGAAATCTGCTATACTTAGATATTGCTATGAAAATTATGAATACAATTACAATATTAATGCTTTTATTGAGAAAGTCTCCGCTGTCCAATAAGAGACTAATATTTTTCAGGAAGCTATGGAAGAAGAAATTGATGAAACTGTGAGCTCATTGGATGAAAAAGATGATGAGGAGAGCGAAGAAAAAAAGGAGGAAGAGCGGATTGATCACCCGTGCCCACCTTCTAATGAGAGTAACTCTTCAACTCATACATTGATTAATTCCCCTTCGTGCTTATCGAAGGATGATTGCTATGATGATTGCAATGATCCCGTTGATTCTCTTGAAATATCCCTTTTTGATGATGCTTGCTATGCTTGTGGCCAAGATACCAATATGAATGATGCTTATGGAGATGAACTTGCTATAGTTCCTTATGTTAATCCTGAAATTGTTGCTATTGCACCCATGCATGATAGTCCTATTATCTTTTTGAATTCTCCCGACTACGCTATCTCGGAGATGTTTGTGCTTATTAAGGATTATGTTGATGGGTTGCCTTTTACTATTGCACTTGATGATTTTGATAGATATAATATGCATTCGCTTTCTGCTCCTACTTGCAATTATTATGAGAGAGGAACTATATCTCCACCTCTCTATGTTTCCAATATGATAAAATTGCAAGAAACTGTTTATACTATGCTTGGCCTTTACTATGTGTGCATGAATTGTTCTTTTATGACATGCCGATGCATAGGAAGAGAGTTAGACTTCGTTGTTACATGATATATGTTACTTTGTGCTCACTACTAAATTACAAATCATTGTTAATTAAAATTGGCTTTGATATACCTTGGGATCCGGGTGGATCCATTACTTGAGCACTATATGCCTAGCTTAATGGCTTTAAAGAAAACGCTGCCAGGGAGGCAACCCGGAAGTTTTAGAGAGTCATTTATTTCTGTTGAGTGCTTTCATATAGTCTAAAAACAAAAAAAATAAAGAGGGGAACCTAAAACTTTTCAAAAAGGAAAGTGAAAGTGAGAAAGACAATCATTGTTGAAGTGGGAGAGCTCCTTGAACTTTGTTCATGCTCACAGAAACATTGTGAATCTTGATTACAGAAACTTTTCAACAAAAATAATTATCCCCTTGTAAAATTCCTTTGTATTATAAAAATAATGTGCCAAGGTTTGCCTTTAGGATGTTTACAATGCTTGTTGGTTTGTGCAATGCAGGACAGATACTTTGGCTGTAGTGCGCGATTTTACAGTTTTAGCTGGAACGTCAATTGGTTCGGATTCTTTTTTCATTGTCTTGATATGCAAGTCCTTTATTTTTCATAATTTTGGTAGAATTTTTGGAGTACCATAAGTATGGTGGATGTTCAGATTGCTACAGACTGTTCTGTTTTTGACAGATTCTGTTTTTGATGCATAGTTTGCTTGTTTTGATGAATATATTAATTTATATCAGTGGATTAAGCCATGAAAAAGTTATATTACGGTAGACACAATGCAAAAAAAGATATGAATTAGTTTTCAACAGTACTTAGAGTGGTGATTTGCTTTATTATACTAACGGATCTTACCGAGTTTTCTGTTGAAGTTTTGTGTGGATGAAGTGTCTAAACGAGGAGGTCTCGATATCAGGAAAGGAAGAGAGGCAAGAGCTTAAGCTTGGGGATTCCCCGGAAGGCATCCCCTCTTTCTTCAACAAGTATCGGTATGCTTTTGTATTCGTTTCATTTGTGCGATATGTGCAAGTCTTGGAGTGTCTTTTGCATTCAGTTTTCACTTTTCTTTTATGCACCATGATGGTATGAGATAGTCCTTGGTTGATTTATAGAATGCTCATTGCACCTCACTTAAATCCTTTGAGTATGGCTTTATAGAATGCTTCATATGCTTCACTTATATCTTTTGATGTTTGGATTGCATGTTTCTCTTCACATAGAAAACCGCCATTTGTAGAATGCTCTTTTGCTTCACTTATAATTGTTAGAGCGTGGGCATATCTTTTGTAGAGATAATTAAACTCTCTTGCTTCACTTATATCTATTTAGAGAGATGACAGGAATTGGTCATTCACATAGTTAGTCATAAAATCCTACATAACACTTGTAGATCACTGAATATGATATGTTTGATTCCTTGCAATAGTTTTGCGATATAAAGGTGGTGATATTAGAGTCGTGCTAGTTGAGTAATTATGAAATTGAGAAATACTTGTGTTGAGGTTTGCAAGTCGCGTAGCATGCATGTATGGTGAACCGTTATGTAACTAAGTTGGAGCATGAGGTGTTCTTTGATTGCTTTCCTTATGAGTGGAGGTCGGGGGCGCGCGATGGTTAACTCCTACCAACCGCCCCCCTAGGAGCATGCGTAGTAGTACTTTGCTTCAAGGGCAAGTAGACTTTTGCAATAAGTATATGAGTTCTTTACACTAGTAGAAAAGAGGGCTTTGGTCCAGGCCGGGTTAGCCCATTAGTCCCGGTTCAGTCCAGAACCGGGACCCATGGGGGCACTGGTCCTGGTTCGTGAGCCCAGGGGGCCGGCTGGGCCACGTGGGCCATTTTTCCCGGTTCGTCTGGACCTTTTAGTCCCGGTTGGTGCCACGAACCGGGACTAAAGGGTGCGATGCCCATTAGTACAGGTTCGTGGCACCAACCGGTACTAATGGGGTTTGAGGCATTAGTACCGATTCATGGCACGAACCGGTACTAAAGGTCCCATTTTCAAACTCTACCCCCCCCCCCCCCCCCCCCGTGGATCGCCTTTTCAGTTTTAAAAAAATAAAAGAAAATGATGGAAATGGGCATAACTTTTGCATACTAACTCGGATGAAAAAGTTTTTTATATGAAAAATCATCTACTCGAAAAGTTACATCCGAATTTAATAGGGGGGGACCCCGCTAAACATTTTCAAAATCCTCAAAAACCTAACAGAAAAAAAGTTATGGGGCTTCTAATATCTGGAGGCAAAAGAATTCAAAAAACTTCAGTTTTTTTTTTGAATTTTTGTTAAATCTTGTCAAACTATTATTCAAGAATATTAGTGTTACTAAATAATTATTTCAGTTTTTTGGATTTTGGTCAAATCTGGTCAAACTATGGTCAAACTATGGTCAAACAATGGTCAAACTAATTATTCAAGAAATATTAGTGTTACTAAATATTAGTGTTATTTTTTAGAACAATAGTTTCAAACTCAAACAGTGAAATGTGTGACTTCATGCTCAAGCTAAATTCCCGAGGTTAATAGGATTGACATCTTACTATTGTCAGGAAAACAACAAGTGCAGACTTGGAAACGAGGGAGAATAGAACCCGGAAGTTAAGCGTGCTTAGGCTGGAGTAGTGAGAGGATGGGTGACCGTCCGGAAAGTTAGATGATGAGAGGTGATTAGAGGTTAAATTGAGCAGTGATGAGGGGTGATTAGAGATGAGAGGTTAAGATAATTCAGAAATTTGAAAATCCAAAAAAAATCCAAAAAAAATTTCAAAAAAAATCCATAAAATTTCCTTTAGTACCGGTTGGTGTTACCAACCGGGACTAAAGGTGGACCTCCAGGCAGCGGCCACGTGGAGAGCCTTTAGTCCCAGTTCGTGTAAGAACCGGGACTAAAGGGGAAGGCTTTAGTAACGACCCTTTAGTCCCGGTTCCAGAACCGGGACTGAAGGCCCTTATGAACCGGGACTAAAAGCCCTTTTTCTACTAGTGTTATGACTAATGTGAGTCCATGGATATACGCACACTCACCCTTCCACTTTGCTAGCCTCTATTGTGACGCGCAACTTTCGACGGTATCATGAACCCATTATTTACCTTCCTCAAAACAGCCACCATACCTACCTATTATGGCATTTCCATAGCCACTCCGAGATATATTGCCATGCAACTTCCATCATCATCATATACATGACTTGAGCATTCATTGTCATATTGCTTTGCATGATCGTAAGATAGCTAGCATGATGTTTCATGGCTTGCCCGTTTTCTGATGTCATTGCTATGCTAGATCATTGCACATCCCGGTACACCGCCGAAAGCATTCATATAGAGTCATATCTTTGTTTGAGATATCGAGTTGTAATATTGAGTTGTAAGTAAATAAAAGTGTGATGATCATCATTATTAGAGCATTGCCCCAGTGAGAAAAGGATGATGAAGACTATGATTCCCCCACAAGTCGGGATGAGACTCCGGAATTTATGAAAAATAAAAGAGGCCAAAGAAGCCCACCAAAAAGAAAGAAAGAAAATGAAAAATAAAAGAAAAAAAATGAGAGAAAAAGAGAGAAGGGGCAATGTTACTATCCTTTTATCACACTTGTGCTTCAGAGTAGCACCATGTTCTTCATATAGAGAGTCTCTTGAGTTATCACTTTCATATACTAGTGGGAATTTTCATTATAGAACTTGGCTTGTCTATTCCGATTATGGGCTTCCTCAAACGCCCGAGCTCTTCATGAGCAAGCAAGTTGGATGCACACCCACTTAGTTTCCAGTTTGAGCTTTCATACACTTATAGCTCTTAGTGCATCCGTTGCATGGCAATCCCTACTCACTCACATTGATATCTATTGATGGGCATCTCCATAGCCCGTTGATACGCGTAGTTGATGTGAGACTATCTTCTCCCTTTTTGTCCTCACAACCACCACCATATACCACCATAGTGCTATGTCCATGGATTGCGCTCATGTATTGCATAAGAGTTGAAAATGCTGATGCGCGTAAAAAAGTATGAACGAATTGCTTGGCTGAAACCGGGGTTGTGCATGATGGGAGTATTTTGTGTAATGAAGATGGAGCATAGCCAGACTATATAATTTTGTAGGGATGAGCTTTCTTTGGCTATGTTATTTTGATAAGACATAATTGCTTGGTTGGTATGCTTAAAGAATTATTGTTTTTATGCAAATGATAGACTATTGCCTTGAATCACTCGTATCTTAATATTCATGCCATGATTAGACATATGATCAAGATTATGCTAGGTAGCATTCCACATCAAAAATTATCTTTTTTATCATTTACCTACTCGAGGACGAGCAGGAATTAAGCTTGGGGATGCTGATACGTCTCCGTCGTATCTATAATTTTTTATTGTTCCATGCCAATATTATTCAACTTTCATATACTTTTGGCAACTTTTTATACTATTTTTGGGACTAACATATTGATCCAGTGCCTAGTGCCAGTTCTTGTTTGTTGCATGTTTTATGTTTCGCAGAAACCCAATATCAAAAGGAGTCCAAACGGGATAAAAACGGACGGATAATTATTTTGGAATATTTGGGATTTTTCGGAGGAAGAATCAACGTGAAATGGTGTCCGAGGTGGCGAGGAGATAGGGGGCGCGCCCACACCCCCTGGGCGCGCCTGGCACTCTCCTGGGCCACCCATAAGGCAGTTGACGCTCTTCTTTTGCCGCAAGAAAGCTAATTTTATGAGAAAATTCTGGATGAAAGATTCACCCCAATCGGAGTTACTGATCTCCGGATATAAAAGAAACGGTGAAGGGGCAAAATCAGGGAACGCAGAAACAGAGAGATAGATCAAATCTTGGAGGGGCTCTCGCCCCTCCCACACCATGGGAGCCAAGGACCAGAGGGGAAACCCTTCTCTCATCTAGGGAGAAGGTCAAGGAAGAAGAAGAAGAAGGGGGGGATCTCTCCCCCTTGCTTCCGGTGGTGCCGGAACACCGCCGGGGGCCATCATCATCACCGCGATCTACACCAACACCTCCGCCATCTTCACCAAAATCTCCATCACCTTCCCCCATCTATATCCAGCGGTCCACTCTCCCACAACCTGTTGTACCCTCTACTTGAACATGGTGCTTTATGCTTCATATTATTATCCAATGATGTGTTGCCATCCTATGATGTCTGAGTAGATTTTTGTTGTCCTATTGGTGGTTGAGGAATTGCTATGATTGATTTAATTTGCTTGTGGTTATGTTGCTGCCCTATTGTGCCCTCCGTTTCGCGCAAGCGTGAGGGATTCCCGCTGTAGGGTGTTGCAATACGTTCATGATTCTTTTATGGTGGGTTGCTTGAGTGACAGAAGCATGAAGCCGAGTAAGGGGATTGTTGCGTACGGGATAAAGGGGACTTGATGCTTTAATGCTATGGTTGGGTTTTACCTTAATGAATCTTTAGTAGTTGCGGACGCTTGCTAGAGTTCCAATCATAAGTGCATATGATCCAAGAAGAGAAAGTATGTTAGCTTATGCCTTTCCCACATAAAACTTGCTATCGGTCTAGTAACATAGTCAATTGCTTAGGGACACTTTCACAACTCCTACCACCACTTTTCCGCACTCGCTTTATTTACTTTATTGCATCTTTATCTAAACAGCCCCCAGTTTTTATTTACGCATTCTTTATTATCTTGCAAACCTATCCAACAACACCTACAACGTACTTCTAGTTTCATACTTGTTCTAGGTAAAGCGAACGTCAAGCGTGCGTAGAGTCGTATCAGTGCCCGATAGGACTTGAGAGAATATTTGTTCTACCTTTAGCTCCTTGTTGGGTTCGACACTCTTACTTATCGAAAGAGGCTACAACTATCCCGTATACTTGCGGGCCATCAATCCTCTACCGCGGTGAGTACGAGGATTTGAACGCGTGCCCGGTATGCGGTGCATTGCGCTATAAGATCAGCCGCGATGACCCTGGTGATGTCGAGGCGAGCGCCCCAGGAAGAAGATTTCTGCCAAGGTGATGTGGTATGCTCCTATGATACCACGGTTCAAACGTCTGTTCCAAAACAAAGAGCATGCCAAGGCGATGCGATGGCATAGAGAAGACCGGAAGAAAGACGAAAAGTTGAGAGTACCCGCTGACGGGTCGTAGTGGAGAAAAATCGAGAGAAAGTACAAGGAGGAGTTTGCAGGTGACGCAAGGAGGAGTTTGCAGGTGACGCAAGGAACAGATGGCTTTAATACTTTTGGGGAGCAGAGCAGCAACCATAGCACCTGGCCTGTGACTCTATGTTTGTATAACCTTCCTCCTTGGTTGTGCGTCAAGCGGAAGTTCATTATGATGCCAGTGCTCATCCAAGGCCCTAAGCAACCCGACAACAACATTGATGTGTACCTAAGGTCATTAGTTGAAGAACTCTTACAGCTGTGGAATGGAAAAGGTGTACGTGCGTGGGATGAGCACAAACAGGAAGAATTTGACCTAAAGGCGTTGCTTTTCGTGACAATCAATGATTGGCCTGCTCTCAGTAACCTTTCAGGACAGACAAACAAGGGACACCGTGGATGCACGCACTGTTTGGATGATACCGACATCATATATTTGGATAATTGTAGGAAGAATGTGTACCTGGGACATCGTCGATTTCTTCTGAGCAGGCATCCCGTAAGAAATAAAGGCAAGCATTTCAAAGGTGAGGCGGATCACCGGACGAAGCCTCGCCACCGTACTGGTGCTGATGTACATGATATGGTCAAGGATTTGAAGGTAATCTTTGGAAAGGGTCCTAGCGGACAACCTTTTTTGAAGGACACTTACGTACGCGCACCCATGTGGAAGAAGAAATCTATATTTTGGGACCTGCCTTATTGGAAAGACCTAGAGGTCCGCTCCGCAATCGACGTGATGCACGTGACAAAGAATCTTTGCGTGACCCTGCTTGGCTTTTTGGGCGTGTATGGGAAGACAAAAGATACACCGGAGGCACGGGAGGACCAGCAACATATGCACGGAAAAGACGGCATACATCAGGGTCATGCCAGCTACGGTATCGTCTGGCTTCTCGTCGAATATAAAGGGAATAATAAATATGGTAGAGAAAAAGTTCTAGAACCTAAAGTCTCATGACTGCCACGTGATTATGACGCAACTGCTTCCAGTTGCATTGAGGGGGCTTCTATCGGAAAATGTTCGATTAGCCATTGTGAACCTATGTGCATTCCTCAATGCAATCTCTCACAAGGTAATCGATCCAGAAATCATACCAAGGTTACAGAATGATTTGGTGCAATGGCTTGTCAGTTTCGAGTTGGTGTTCTCACCATCCTTCTTCAACATCATGACGCACATCCTAGTTCACCTATACGAAGAGATTAACGTTTTGGGTAATGTATTTCTACACAATATGTTCCCCTTTGAGAGGTTTATGGGAGTCTTAAAGAAATATGTTCATAACCGTGCTAGTCCAGAAGGAAGCATCTCGAAGGGCCATGCAAATGAGGAGGTCATTGAGTTTTGTATTGACTTTATTTCTGACCTTAAGCCAATTGGTGTTCCTGAATCGCGGCATAAGGGCGGACTGGATGGAAAAGGCACGCTAGGAGGGAATCAAATAATATGTATGGACGGGCATTCTCTCACTCAAGCACACTACACCGTTCTACAGAATTCCGCCTTGGTGGCTCCATATATGGAGGAACATAAGAATTTTCTACGCTCCAAACACCCGGAGCAGTCTGACGACTAGATTACACATGAACAAATGGGGACTTTCTCCGGTTGGTTGCAGACACGTGCCATGCATGACGGCGATATTGAAGATGACATGTACTTGTTGTGCTAGTTACCATCTTCGAATATAATGACTTTCAAAGGGTACGAGATAAATGGGAATACATTTTACACTATCGCCCAAGATAAGAAGAGCACCAACTAAAACAGTGGTGTCCGCTTTGATGCAACAACCAAGACGGGAAAGAAAACATATTATGGTTACATAGAGGACATATGGGAACTTGACTATGGACGTGGTTTGAAGGTCCCTATGTTTCGGTGCAAATGGGTCAATATGACACGAGGCGGGGTAACGAAAGACCTGCAGTACAGAATGACAACAGTGGATCTCAACAATCTTGCGTATGCAGATGAACCATTTGTCCTAGCCAATGATGTGGCGCAGGTTTTCTATGTGAAGGACATGTCTACCAAGCCGAGAAAAAGAAAAGATAAGGAAGCGAATGCATCATACGATGAGCCAAAGCGCCACATAGTCTTTCGGGGAAAAGAAACATCGTGGGCGTGGATGACAAGACAGACATGTCAGAAGATTATGAAAAGTTTGAAGAAATTGCTCCATTCACAGTGAATATTGAACCGAGCATCTAGTTAAATGATGAAGATTGTCCATGGTTACGGCCCAAAGGGACACACACGAAGAAAAAGTTTCACACCCAAAGATCCCACTCTGGGATGTGATAGGCTTCATTGTCATCACTTTCTTCTCTGTGAGTTTCTGGACTTATATATCTGGAAAGTGCCGCTTCGAACAAACTGGAGGGAATCCTTGTAATATTTACGGTATTTATGTGTTTTGGCATTTGAAACGCGAAGAAATTTTATGTGCAAACAAATTCTTTCATGCATTTACGGCAAAAACTGGATGCACTTTGTCTGCAAAGTTCGTCAAATAATTCAAATTTAAACTATTCAAATTTGAGAACTACTGGAACTAACAGAAAGTTTGTAATTTTTTTGTACCTAAAGAAAAAATATTCACAAATAAACTCTAAATACAGCAAAAAACAACTCAGAAATAAATAAATGAAAATAAATAAAGCAGAAAAGAAAAAAACCTAAATAAAAAAAGCCCGCCTACTGGGCCACAGTGATGACCCACAAGCGTAGGGGATCTATCGTAGTTCTTTCGATAAGTAAGAGCGTCGAACCCAACGAGGATCAGAAGGAAATGACAAGCGGTTTTCAGTAAGGTATTCTTTGCAAGCACTGAAATTATCGATAACAGATAGTTTTGTGATAAGGTAATTCGTAATGGGTAACAAGCAACAAAAGTAAATAAGGTGCAGCAAGGTGGTCCAATCCTTTTTGTAGCAAAGGACAAGCCTGGACAAGTTCTTATATAAAGGAAAACGCTCCCGAAGACACATGGGAATTATCGTCAAGCTAGTTTTCATCACGCTCATATGATTCGCGTTCGTTACTTTGATAATTTGATATGTGGGTGAACCGGTGCTTGGGTACTGCCCTTTGTTGGAAAAGCATCCCACTTATGATTAACCCCTACTGCAAGCATCCGCAACTACAAAAGAAGTATTAAGGTAAACCTAACCACAGCATGAAACATATGGATCCAAATCAGCCCCTTACGAAGCAATGCATAAACTAGGGTTTAAGCTTCTGACACTCTAGCAACCCATCATCTACTTATTAATTCCCAAACAATGGTGAAGTTTCATGTAGTCGACGTTCACATAACACCACTAGAGGAGAGACAACATACATCTCATCAAAATATCGAACGAATACCAAATTCACATTACTACTTAAAGCAAGAGTTCTCCCATGTCATCAGGAACAGACATAACTACTCACAAATCATATTCATGTTCATAATCAGAGGGGTATTAATATGCATATAGGATTTGGACATATGATCTTCCACCGAATAAACCAACTAGCATCAACTAGCTACAAGGAGTAATCAACACTACTAGTGACCCACAGGTACCAATCTGAGGTTTTGGGACAAAGATTGGATACAAGAGATGAACTAGGGTTTGACAGGAGATGGTGCTGGTGAAGATGTTGATGGAGATTGACCCCCTCCCGATGAAAGGATCGTTGGTGATGATTTCACCCTCCCGGAGGGATGTTTCCCCAGCAGAACAGCTCTGTCGGAGCCCTAGATTGGTTCCGCCAAGGTTCCGCCTCGTGGCTGTGGTGTCTCGTCCCGAAAGCTTGCTTAAGATTTTTTTTTCAGGGTAAAAGACTTCATATAGCAAAAGATGGCCACCGGAGGACTGCCAGGGGGCCCACGAGGCAGGGGGCGCGCCCCCCACCCTCGTGGCCAGGGTGTGGGCCCCCTCTGGTACTTTCTTCGCTCAGTATTTTTTATTATTTCTAAAAATAACTTTCGTGGAGTTTCACGACTTTTGGAGTCGTGCAGAATAGGTCTCTAATGTTTGCTCCTTTTCCAGCCCAGAATTCCAGCTGCCGGCATTCCCCCTCTTCATGTAAACCTTGTAAAATAAGAGAAAATAGGCAAAGTATTGTGACATAACGAGTAATAATAGCCCAAGATGCAATAAATATCGATATAAAAGCATGATGCAAAACGGACGTATCACACAGCTGCCTGCATACGACTAGAAACCCGACCTGTAGTTGGGCCAGGATGCAGGCCCGCAAGGCCCAATAGGCCCACAGGGCAAAGCGACAGAGTTAGGCCCAGAAGCCTGCTATAGAGACGAGTTCAAGAGACCTGCCGCGTCGGGGCTTTTAAACTGGTGCGGGCGCCCCTCGGCTAGCGAGGTGGGACTAAACTTGCCCGCACCGCACCTGCGCCAGCGCACACCTTTAGTACCGTGTGGTGGCTCCAACCGGTACTAAAGGGGGGGTCTTTAGTAACGGTTGGAGCCACCACCCGGTACTAAAGGGGGTGCGCTTCCCGCCGCTTCGCCTGACCAAAACAGCCCTTTAGTACATGTTGGTGGCTCCAACCGGTACTAAAGGTCCCAATATATAAGCAGCACTTACGAATTTCGTTAGTTTCGTTCTCCCTCTGCTTCTTCTCCTCTGCCCCGTCACCGCCGCCCCCCATCATCGCCATCCCCATCGCTGCCCCCGTCCCTGTCGCCGCCCGTCGCTGGCCCGTCCCCTCGTCTCGCCGTCACCGTCGCCTTGGACCTCGCCATCGCCGTCACCTGGACATCGCCTTCGACGTCACCTCGACCTCGCCCGCGCTGTGAGCCCCTCTCCTCCCTCCAATCGAAGCCGCCGCGCCGCCGGCGCTGTAGGTGCACATGCACACACACACTAGATTCTATTTTCAGTTTTTAGTTTTTAGTTTTTCCTGTTTTTTCTATTTTTATACAAAGGTTTTAGATGAATTAATTAATTAGATTAGATTAGTGTCAAATAGTATATAGAAATGTTAGAAATGTTATAGAAATGTTAGTTATATAGAAACGTTAGAAATTTTAGAAATGTTAGTTTCAGCTAGATGAATTAGATTAATTTCAATTGTTAGATGATGATCGATGTTTTTCTAGTTTGTTATAATTTTAGTTATAAAATTTAAAATTTGCATATAAGAAATGACAATCCAATCATTTAAAAATGTTACTTTTGCGGCGTATAGTATTTGTTCTCGATGATGCCTGGCCCGCATCCTCGCTGTCGACCCGTTCACGACGACGTCCTGCTTTAGAGGACCCATGTCCGGGACTGGGCTCCGCCGGGCTAGCACTGGGAAGTGCTACCTTCAGGGGCTCGCCGCTTGGTGAGGAACCCTCCCCCGGGTCCCATCGTTGACCCTGAGCTCCTTTGGTGGCGTTCCCATGGGCCACTTTCAGTGCGGAGGGAGCCGGCCCCACCAGAGGTGGTGCGTCGCCGTGTCAGGTGAAAGGACGAGCACGTCCGTCGCTACATGGCTGCTATGGACGTCAGGTTCTCCAATACCTAGCAGGTTCTTTGGGAAGATGACCGGAGCTATGATCCTGTGACGGTTCCTTCTCTTTGGGTGTCCACCGCCCGCGCCTCAGGAACCGCGAGTGGCCTAGATTATTTTGTAGTATTCAATCTTTATTAGCTAGCTAGCTAGTGATGTATTCAATATATAATATTGGAGACGATGTATTCGAGATTATATATTATTCGAGACGATGTATTCAAGATTATATATTATTCAAGACGATACATTCGAGATTATATATTATTCGAGATGATGCATATTATGTACTATGATTCAGTTTTTCCTTATTGATTGCATGCATGCATTATAATTTGAATACTAAATTGTTTTATATTTCTTCTGGATTAGTTAAATAAAAGCTATGGCGGATAATACCGACAGAGAGGGAGAAGAGCCCCAGTTCGAGATCATACGCTCCCCTCGCGGGCCAGACGATCGAAATGAATAAGATGACGGCTCCCAATATCTGAACAATACCGGGGAGGGTGATGATATGATATTCGATCGCGACGACCGAATTGATGAAGTCATGGACGACTATGATTATGATGGCGAAGAAAATGTTGATCTTGAAATAACAGAGACCGGTGAGGTATATATATATATATATATATATATATATATATATATATATATATATATATATATATATATATATATAAGCAGGCATCTGGTGATCATCACATGCTTTAAATGATTTGAAGATATATTAACGAATCAATCTTTCTTCTTTCAGCCCTCCGAATTGAGCAACTCTTCTACAGGCAGAGTGCGAGGCCCGGGCAAAAAGTTGAAGGATGGCGTAAAGTACAACATCGATGCCATCAAAACTAATGGCAAACCACTAGCGCATAAGAACATTGCGAACAAGTTTGTTCGTCAGTGCGGAGTTCTTGTGAAGGACCAACTCCCGATCTCCCTTCAAGAATGGAAAGAGCCAGTAAAGAAACGTCCAGATCTTACTTTTGTCGATGATAGAGAAAAATCTTTGCTTTGGGAAAAACTCATGGAACATTTCACCCTACCAGATCATTTCACAACTGCAGATGTGGAGAAAGTCAAGGACGCCGCTGTTAGGAAGATGGCGATAGCGTTCAACAACCACAAGAAAACTATATGGAACAAATACGTCGAAGGAGGAAAGAAGACTCTAGAATTCAAGGGAACACTGGAGAAGCAAAGAGAACACTGGCCCACTTTCGTGAAATTCAAGGAATCAAAATTATCTAAGGAACGGTCCAGAAAAAACAAGGCCAATGCCGCAAAAAAGGAGCAGTTCCATAGGCTGGGGCCAGGTGGCTACGCGGTGACAATGCCTAAGTGGGATAAGTCTGAGCAAGAGATGCAGGCTGCACAGGTCACTCCAGTTACATTGAGATGGCCCCCCAGGTGCAGAACTTGGTTCTATGCGCATGGGGGGCATTAGACCCGAAGACTGGCCAGGTTTCAAAGAAGGCATGTCTTAAAGGAGCCGAAGTTAAGTTAGTTCAAGCAATAGAAGATGCTCGAAAGGGGGTGTTCACACCCAACAGAGAGAATGACGAGCTTACGCGCGTCCTGGGAAATCCTGAACACCCAGGAAGAATATGAGGCAAGGGCTTTGTTCCGTGGTATGAGGGCTTTCCGTGGTGCGAGAAGGAAGATGGAGGAGGAGAAGAAGAGGAAGCTGGAGGAGGAGAAGAGGAAGCAGGAAGTAGAACGCCTTCAAGGCCTAGAATTAGCGCACACGGACTTGGCACTCAAATTCCAGCTGCAGCTGCAGCAGATCGTCTCACTTAGCCAGGAAAGGGGGGTCTCAATAGCGGCAGCAGTTAGCGGATGATCCATCATTGGATAGCACCGTCCCATCCATGCCGAGAAGCAGCGTGGGTTCCGCCCCGGGTGACGCACTGCTGGATAGATACCCTCTGGATGACATCATGGAGAACACTAACTGTGAGCTACACTTCAAAATCAAGAACATATCTGTGAAGGTGGCAAATGCCATTGCTTATACAAATCCCCCCGAAGCAACCTTCCATTGCAGCCCGATTCCAGCCGGCTATGCTTGTGTCGTGGCTGATGAGTGGACCAATATTCGAGGCTACAGCTTGACATTCCTGGAGGTGACGAGGAGCACACACTGGGAGAGGCCATACATCATATCATCCTATGGAGAAAGGATTGCATCATCTTTCGAAGGCCACCAACACCACGTTAGCTAGAGCTTGACATTCCTGCAGGTGATGAGGAGCAGACGACTCCTGCTCCTCCAAGTCCGGCACAGCTTCAGGCCACTCCTCCTGCTTCAACTCAGCCAACGCATGAGGCCACTCCTCCTCCTCCAAGTCCACCAACGCGTGCCACTCCTCCAAGTCCGACACCGCGTCAGCCGTCTCCATTGCCTCAACAATCGCGGAAGAGAGCCGCCGCGGCTATGGTGTGTAGCGCTATAAGTCGAGGTAGTACATGAGGTACAGGCCGAGGCAAGCGATTTTAATATGGTCCAAGCCTCGGGCCTCTTCCGCAGAGGCCTTACAACACGACCGAGGAACAAAACAAAGCCATACTGAAGGCCCAAGTGGACGCCCATTTTGGACCAAAACCGCCACCGCCACCAAGGGAGAAAGTGCCTAAGGATAAGATTGACCACTTTATTCGTATGGCTAAAGCACCAGCTCCCAAGCCTGTTGACTCAGACTATGAGCGCCAAATCAAGAAGGCACATCGAGCATGACAAAATAAGGAGTCGAGCTCGAACTCGAGCCAAGCAGCTGGCCAAAAATGCGGGAAACCCGTTCCCCAGCTGGGAGAACAGGCGGCACAATCGATCACCCCGCTTTGTACCAACACATGAGAGTACCAGCGCCGGTCAGCTGGTAAAAACC
Organism: Triticum timopheevii; assembly: GCA_963921465.1. Classification (NCBI taxonomy): domain Eukaryota; kingdom Viridiplantae; phylum Streptophyta; class Magnoliopsida; order Poales; family Poaceae; genus Triticum; species Triticum timopheevii. Next base: position 627,377,114 of record OY997266.1, on the reverse strand, counting down.
GACGAGCCTAGAAGGCAGGCTGAAATGCTCGGTGTCACTATTGGACAACTCCTCGAGATTGAGCCCATGTCTCCGCTTAGAGAGGAGGACATAAAACCGAAATATGTCCGCGGCCAACCTTTGGTCAAGCCTGAGGAGGTCAAGAACCTCCCAACGAGAATGTATGAATTGCATGATTGATACATGAAAATTACCAAGAGTTCCAATCAAGAGTCCCTCATGGTGAAAGTCAAGGAAGAGCATTACTTCCATAAGCTAGATCTGACCGTTGAGTATTCATAACTATGGCGGTTATTCAATCAAGAAGCACTCGACAAAGCTCTCATCAGTTGCTATTGTCTGTAAGTGATTTCTTTCTGTAATTTAAGTCTCAAGCTAGCTGTAGTGCTCATTGATCGATCATTACCTCTAATTATCCTCACTATATTCTTTTCTATGGTATTATGCAGGATGAAGATGTATGAAATGAAAAAGGTGGACGCTATGGCATTGGGTTCATTGACCCAAATACCATTAATGAAGAAACATGGACATATGCATGGTTTAAAGACGATGTAGAGAAAAACATGCTAGAGTTCTTGAAGCGCCTCAATACCAATGAAGATATACTACTTCCTTACAACTTCCGGTGAGTCACACTATCTTGTACTATAAATTCTGTTTTTGTTTGCTAGCTAGCTAGATGTTAAAAAACATGCCCGCTTAATTAAGACATGCAAACGTGTGCGCAGGCAGTTACCATAGGATCTTGTTAGTCATTAAAGTTAACAAAGGAACAGTTGAAGTACTGGACTCACTACTTAAAAAACAAAGTGACTACTCAATCTTGAAGGGGATACTCGACAGGTAATTTCAATCATTATTAACTATATGTCGGCCTCTTTAGTTCATCATTTCTTGATATCAACTATTTAATAACTCGTTTATTCATTTTCTTTGCCGGCGGGCAGGGCTTGGGCAAAGTTCAGGAGAGAGGATCCAGGTCCATGGAAAGAAAAGCTGTATTGGTTTTGATCCAAGGTATAATTAATTAAGTAGTACTAGCTAGCTACCATCTCTTTAATTCTAGTTTCAATACCATTAGTTATCATGCTTGATTAATTATTGTTTGATTAAATTCTATTCTCGTAAAGGCCCTGAAGCAGGCGCCAGGGAATGAAGTGTGTGCATACTATGTTTGCGAGAACATTCGCATGATGGCGTCCGAAAGGACCAAATCTGATAGACAGCTATGGGTCTGTTTGACAGAACAACTATTCAAAAAATTTACACATTATCGATATCTAGTCACAGAACTAATACACATGCATATTGACCTCCTTCTTAACAGTTCAACGAGGTGCGGGAGACGCTCCTACCAAAGGAGCGCATACGAGCACTTCAAGAGGAAATAGCGGGATTTTTACTCGACCAGGTCATAGATCCCAAAGGAGAATACTATTACCCGCTACCGCCCCCATGAACCACTCCCAATTGTCATCGTGCTCCGAAGGCACCAAGGCAAATGCCACTGACTCTGAAGGCAACATGTAGGAGAAATTGTATATATACCTAATTGTGTGTGTGTGTGTGTGTGTGATCGGTTCTACGAGAAATTCTATTTATATATATGCATAACATGTACAATATGTATTATCGTAAATTACCAGCAAACTAAAAAGAATTAAATGGAAAACACAAAATTAAAGGAAAAATTAAAAATAAAACCAAAACCCCCCAAAAACTTTTAGTACCTGTCGGTGTTACCAACCGGTACTAAAGGGCTCACCGCCCCAGGCGCTGGCACGTGCCACGTGGTGGCCCTTTAGCGGCGGTTTGTGCAGAACCGGTACTAAAGGGGGGACATTTAATTCCCATCCTTTAGTGCCGGTTACAGAACCGGCACTAAAGGGCCTTACGAACCGGTGCTATAGCACGGTTCTGCACTAGTGGACGTCCATGGAAAATTTGAAGGAATTCGGACACCTATCGCAAGTTGTGTCACGTTCAGCTAGTGTTTTAGGGGTTTTTCACCTGAAAACTATAGAAAATGCATAAAATGTTAGAACTCAATGAAATTTTTCATGGATGCTTGGAATGGTCATGCTAGTGTGTGGAAAAAAATTGGATCCATTTTATTAATGTGAAAAGATGTATCCAGACTTGTCGTACTGGTCTGCCCGAATCACCACCTTTGAACATGGTGTGCTTCTTGGCATGCATGAAATGGTACCAAATTTTACCAGCATGTGGCCATATTTATTATAGGCCTCCAGGCAAAATTTGGAATAATTCGGACACTGAACGCACGTTGCGTGATGTTCGGCTAGTGTTTTTCGGTTTTTTCACCGAAAAACCCTAGAAAAAGTATAAAATGTCCGAAATCAATGACTTTATTATCATGGATGCTTGTCATAGTGATGCTAGTGTTTGGAAAATTTTGGTGAATTGTATTGATGTGAGCATTTTTTAATAAAGAACAAAATATGAAAAATGAAAAACAACAAAAAGGAAAAGGAACCAAAAATTGAACAATAAACCGATCGTTGATTGCTATATTTTAATAATTATTTTTCTATTTAATAGATGTTCAGAAATTTTAGAAGTGTTCGATTTTTTTATCTAAGCATGTTTCTATTTAAACGAACAATAAACGAAGATTTTTGTTTAATCAAACAATGAATGAACAATTTTTCTATTTAATAGATGTTCTGAAATTTAATTATATTGATGTCAGAATTTTTCTATTTAAACGAATAATTTTTGACAATGTACATTTTTTAAATACAAATATTTGTACTTTATGAATAGAATTTTAAAAATCGAACATTTTTGGAACTTTTGAGATTTTCTTTATGTGTGAGCACTTCTTGAAAATGAAAAAGGAAAAAAAGCGAATAGAAAAAATGTAAAGTAATAGTGATAAACGGGCTCGTTCAGCACAATGGGCCAGCCCAGCCGCGAACCGTAGTAGAGTAAAATAAGAAATATAAGTAAATAGGCACAAGCCTTAGTGTGTCCTAGATGGTTAGAGTGGTAGTTGACGAAATGACCATATATTGTCCTTATACGGTTTGTGGAGGGGGGGGGGGGGGGTCTATCGAAGCAGGCCTCCTATTAAGAATTCCTTCACTAACTTACTACTACCTCCGTCCTGCTTTATTAGTCCCCAATGTCAACTAGACCTGGCCACGGGCAGCCCGGCCCGGCCCAGCCTTGTCCACAGGCCGGGCTCGGGCCTAGATTTCAAGCCCGACGACCGGGTCGGGCCCGGACCCGTCGTATTCGCGCGTTAACGAAGAGGCCCGGTCGAAGGCCCGACGGGCTTTTAGCGTGATGGGCCAGGCTTGGGCCCAATTTTTAGGCCCGACGGCAGGACCGGACCGGGCTCAGGACTGGGTTTTTTTGCATCGGGTTTTGGTAGACCCGGCCCGGCCCGATAGATGGCCAGGTATAATGTCAATAAAAATTATATTGTTGGATTCGTATTTAAACATAGTTTTCAATCATATAATTTTTTATGACATACATGAACATTTTGTTAGTTAAATTTGTGGTCAAAATTTGATACAGATTATAATGGGACCAATAAACCAGGACAGAGGTAGTACTAATCACTACTACTCATTTATTGAAGATGATCCCACTGTCATAGACATGATCCATTTAAACTATTTTTCTAGCTTCATCCCTGTGCCTAACCGCGAATGGATCCTTCTCCCCTGGTTCTGCAAACAAGACTTTCTTTATGGTTCAGAGCAGACTGATTTTGCAAACTCTCTGTGGATAATATAAACATCTAACGTATTCTTGAAAAGAAAAAACCTTCTTTGAGCTGGTACTGTACACTCAACTGGAAAAAAGAATATCCCATTTTAGTAAACTGGAAAAAAGACCTAGTCACCTAGATTTCTTGTAGTAAAGTGAGCCGCCTGGTGAACCCAAGCTGGGTGCCCTGCGGATAGTTGACCAAATGAAATTGAAAACTTGCAAAAGGCCGGTCACTGTACATTCACTACCAGAATCACGACTAAGTCTGTGAGCCAACTTATATTCTTGTCAGCCCCACGTAAGCTCACAGGAAAGTATCGTTTTACTGTAGGTCGGGCTGTAGCCGACAGGTTTTTGCACTATATTCCTGTAGGCTTTGAGTAAACGCACAGGAAGAATATATCCCTGTGGGTCGCGGCCCACAGAATAGCTTTCGGCCCTTCGCGCCCTCGGGCTCTCGCTTCGCGCCACCGGATTTCATTGCGCGCGCATTTTTAGCCGAGGCCCATTCATTTTTTTTTTCCTATTTTCCCGTGTGTTTGGGCTCACAGAATTAGGCCCAGTATAAAATGAGAGGGCAAACAGAACCCTCTCGATCCCTAGTTCAGTCTCCAGAACCCTCGATCCCCGATTCAGTCTCCTGCCACTCCACCGCCGCCGCCACCATCGCCCTGTCCAACGCCACCATCGTCCGGTCCACCGCCGCCGCCACCATCGTCCGGTCCACCGCCGCCGCCGCCACACCATCCTCCGTTCCACCGCTGCCGCTGCCTCCCCTTCCCGTGGAAGGCCGTTCTTCCGCCCGCATCTGCCTCACCACCGGCGTAGCGCCGGTCTTCACCTCGCCACCCGCCGGAGAACCAGCACCCGCCTCCCCACCGAGCTCCCGTACTAGTCCCCCTATTCGACTTTACACGTCTTCACCTCTGGCTGTCCATACTCCTCTGCTCGCTGCATATCACTGGTAATATATCATCTCCTTTTCCTGGATCTAAGATTTGCTTGCTCTATTTCTTGTGTAGCGTTTAAGCTTAGTTGAAACTATTTTAGGCACGTCTGATTAGTATACGGTTGATTTGAACAGATTAGTTTTGGTTGTTCTTAGATGTATGCTGTAGCGTCTGTAGCAACCTCCCTGAACAGCTAACATGTTGTAGCTTCTGTACATGACCATCGAAGTGTTTATTTTTTCTAGGTTGTAGCTTCTATGACATCTACCTGCTATCTATTTTATTCTAGTAAAGTGAATTTAACACGTATAATTTTCCAGAAACATCGGCAAACAGCTAGGGGAGTTGGCTGGCCACCCTTTTCGACGCCGTAATTTCCCAGCTTGAACAAGTATATTGGTAAGTTATAGCTTTGAGCTCTTAAATTTATGTCTGAAACAATTGTCTTTTTGTGAATTGTTATTTGTGCTGCTGCCCTTTAGTATGCTATTATTTTTCTGAAATATCCCCATTTCGGTGAATTTTATTTCAGTATGAATTCTTGGTTAAATAATGGAGAACCGTGATTGGATGTATAGTGGATGGGTGTTTGGTACATCTTCCCTATCAAGCTCGACTAGGAGGCCCTGTGTTAGCACGATGGATGTATAACTATGAGAGGTAAATCCAGAACTTGTAGTCCACTATAAGTTGGTGTGTTGGCTCTTAGGCTAACTTCTTGACTTGCCCTCACAGATGCATAGGTAAACTTAAGCCAAAAGTGCGCAATAAGGCTCGAGTTGAGGGCTCCATTGTTGAGGCTTATCTCATTGAGGAGTCAACTAATTTCCTGTCTTTGTATTTTAATCCTAAAGTACGGTCAGTTAGAAACAAGGCACCTCGGTATGATGATGGGGCCTCTACATTTGAATCTGCATGTGACCTTGAGATATTTAAATGCCCTGGCCGATGCATGAGCCCTCAAGGATACCGTGAGCTCAGTAATGACGAATACAAGGCTGCTTTCTTGTACATATTGACAAACATGCCTGAAATGGATGATCTTTTCAAGTATGTCTTAAAATCTCAAAATAACTACTGTGAACAATAATATGTTTTCAACTGTTCATAACTCTAAATAACTTCATGTAGGGAGTTTGATAATGAGCAGTGGAAGAGCCCTCGAGTTGTTCCAACACCGAAACAACTCCGTGAGTTAAGACTGAATGGCTGGAAATCAGGCCCTGCTAGATGTCATGGACCTAATTTTTTTGACTGGTTTAAAACTAAAGTATTGTCCCTAAAACACTTAAATTTGTGCCCAATATTCATTTAGTTCCAAAACTGACATAAGTAATTATATCTTGCAGTGCATGAAGTCACCTAGCATTCACAATTCTTTACGCCAAATGTCTTATGGTTTTCGCACAAGAGTTGCTACTTATGGCTGTTATGATGTGAATGGGTATAGGTTTCGGTCAGAGAAGTATGAGAGGAAGAAATCTGAATTAACTACAATCAATAGTGGGGTTTGTGTTACTTCACTTGATGAAGATGACAACCAATTCGATTATTATGGTGTAATTGAAGATATAATTAAAATAACTTGGGAAGGTAGAATGAAACTGGAGCTAGTCTTATTTGATTGCCGCTGGTTTGATCCAACTTCAGCTGGGGTAAGGAGAACTGAAAATTTGGGATTGGTAGAGATAAATCACACCTCCAAACTCTCAAATTTTGATCCATTCTTTATGGCTGGTCAAGTTAGTCAAGTATACTACTTGTCTTACCCATGTAAGACTAGAAGAGATCTATTGGACTGGTCGGTGGTATTTCGAGTTCCTCCACAGGGCTATGTTCCTCCAATGGCCAGCAACAACCTTCCACAAGAACCAACACGTGATGTCTTATTCTATCAAGAGGATGGGTTGGAAGGCACTTTTACTATTGATATAGGACTTGGCTTAGAAAACATGGACTCATTTGCGTCGGATGAGATTACTGATCCAAAAGAGATAGAACATTTGGAGAAGCAATCTGCTGCTATCCAAGAAGATGAAGATGAGGAAGGGGAGGAAGAAGATGAAGAGGATGAAGACGAAGAGGAAGAGGAGGAAGAATATGACGAAGATGAAGAACTTCAATCCCCAACCTATGATCCAAATGATTTCTAATGTTGTGCTGGTTTAGTTTTAGTGTTCTATGGTAGTTTGTGTTATTTTGTAAGCAACTGAAACCTGATATTATTTGTATTGAATGTTTCTGAAAGTTTCTTTCTTTCTTGCAAATATGTGTTATTTGACATGTACCCCACATGGTTTTCCTCTCATTTTGTTCAAATTTGTATTCTAATTCTAGTAGGTCCCCTTTGTAATAGATTTGTCTAACATCTGAAGTTTTTCTTTATAGGAGATGACTGGACTTCGTCATGTTCGTGCCAGGAGCGGATCAGGCAACAATAACTCACCAAGGACAATTTCTGGCAGCACTAACTCTACCAACCTTTTGTCCCAAAAGAGTAATGTGAACTCATCTCACCCTTCACCCGAGAAGCGTAGAGGAAGACGCATGAGAGCTACTGTTGAATTAAGAGTGCCTCCACGTGGTCGCAAAGTTGGCCTTCAACCTAAAGGTGAAAGGTATCGAAAATGATGTGTTTGTTCTATCTTTAATGTATTGTTGCACATGTGTTTCCTGTTTTTCTAAAACTTGTCAATTAATATAGTTAAAAAAACTTTCAATTAATAACATTTACTGCATGTAGGCAATTTAAGTATGTACCCTATCATCCCAAGAACTACAAGTACACTACACAACTTGGAGTTCTTCTCAAACGTGAATACCCAGGAAAAATAGAGGAAAAAAATGATCATGGTGTCATCACTAATACGCATCCGGCTTTGGAGTGGTACGATTACTATCATGATTCGACTCTAGATTTTCAGCGGCGGACAGCCGCAGATCATGTGAAGGAAGAGTTTTGGGTAAGTACAATTTTTTTTGGAGCAATTGCAATTATTATTATACATATCTTTGTGTTGCTGTAAAAGTCTGATCTGTAAATTTCTGAACATGTAGAACTTGTTTGAGCTGCATGTGGATGACGAGGAAGATGACAGTGCCCGAATCCAAATTGAGCAAGAGGCTAACCTGATTATTGACACATATGCAAGGAAAAAGGTGAAAGACATGTTGTACCAACTTCGTGTGGATGCTGTGAAGCTTTAATATGAGAATCAAGGAGAGAAGCTTGATGACTCGATGGCTTGTGCAAGAGAACTCGAATATGAGCAATACCTCCTGAGTAGGATACCATGGTGCAAGGAAGTTGCATGGCCTGGACTATGTCGTTATTGGACATCAAAGGAATACAAGACCAACAGGGGGAGGGGACGAGAAGCTCGCTTGAAATCTGAGGATATTGCTCAAAACCGAGGAGGCTCACGACCTTTTGCGGAGGCACAACAGTATTTGGTATGTCGTGATTATTGTATGATTTGCTTCACACTTAGTTTTTCTATTACATGATGATGCCATGACTTTGCTTGAATTTATGTGGTCTTATAGGAAGAGACGCTTGGACCTGAGAAGGCGACCACGCTGAATACATATACTGCAATGAAATGTGGAATGAAGAATGTGAGTAGCAGTGGCAACAATGGCGCAATCATTAGCAATGGTGCAATCATGAGCCAGAAAGCACAAAAACGCTTTGTATGTCATCGTTTCTACTGCCATATTGCTTATAGGTTTTTAAGACGTTAATTTACTAGCATGTTGTGAACAAACTATAATTTTTGATTGTCAGGATGACTATACTGCATTGGCTAAAGAGAAGTATCCAGATAGTTGGGAGGGAAGAGAGCTGGACGGTGAGCTGCTGTATGAAGCATCAGGTGGCATTCCTCATGGCCGCGTGTCAATAGGCGATGGGGCTATTAAGAAAGCAGATGTTAAATCAGCAGCTAGAAAAAGAAATGCTAGTGCATCAATTTCGCTCACACTTCGAGAGAAGGAACAACTCAGGCGTGTTAATGAAGAAAATGCAGAACTCAGGCGTGCTAAGGAGATGCTACAGCAGAAAGTAGATATGCATGGGCAGCTCATAACTGTATGTACAAATTCATGCCCACATTCTAAAGCAATGGATCTCAACTTCTCAAGTATCAACTCTAGTAACATTTCTTCTTTGTTTGCAGGCACTTTTCAAGGAGATAGGAAAAGAGTTGCCAGCTCATATACTACATATACTAAGCCAGGGAGCTGTTTCGCAACCAGAAGTAAGTGTATGAGAAACTTGAAGTTGTATATATCATATGGATGAATGTGTGATGTACACTACTCAACTTAGTTTTGTGCGTTCCTTCTGACCTGTCTACGCTGATGTGGCTGCAATATCAACACTGTGTTGCATATGAGATTGTTTTTCATGTTTTGTATTAATTTGTTTGGATGTTTGCATTTGTGAGCTTGTCTATTCTCAGAAGATTCTTTAGCTGTTGTGCCCAATTTCCGTATAAATAATGCTTGTCATGCTTAAGGTCCATCTGATTGGAACTTGAAAGTAGCCTAGACAAAATCAGTTCTTGGTGCCAAGCATTAATCAATAAATGGATATTATTTGGTTCATTTGGTTATGTTGTCTCCACTTGTTATCCAACAAAGTATTGTGTTTTTATTGTTCTAAATCAGATTAAGTAACAATTAGGTTACTTCTTGATTCAGGGGACAAATAACTCATCTCAAGCCGGCTCGCAAGCGGTTGATGGCAACAATGATGTCATGGAGTCAAGCGAGGAGGATGAAGCCACTGGGAATGTCGGCGATCAGACCATTGACGCAGCCAACCATGGCGGAAACTGATTGCTCAATCAACATGATAACATCAGACTATATGTGGTCGTAATATGCTCTTTTGTGGACTTGTGTATCTGGTATGGCTTAGGAATGAGAACTGAGATCTGGTGGTAGTTGCAAGCCGGCGTATTTTGCTAGTATTGTTGTAGTTGGCAGATCCTTTTGTGGATGGTACCTTTGTAGCCTTGTAGTGTAATTTGTTGATATATGTATGTATGGAACTGATGTTGATACATCTGGTGGTAGTTGCAAGCCGGTGTATTTTGCTAGTATTATTGTAGTTCGCAGATCCTTTTGTGGATGGTACCTTTGTAGCCTTGTAGTGTAATTATATATGTGTGGAACTGATGATGCTATATGAAGTTTGATGTTGTCATATAAATATATTCTCATATGGTTTCTGTGAAATAATGCAACATTTGTAAAACCTGGGTTAAGCACATTGCTTTTGTGGTAGGAATATGAAATAAAAAATCAACATCATGATGTAGTGACGGCCAACGGCTCACAGGAATGAGCGCGTGCTGCAGCAACCTAGTATAATTTTCCTGTCGGTTGAACCTACAGGTATAAGTCCTTCCTGACGGTCTTTCCTGACAGGTGGACGACAGGAATATGTATTTTCCGGAAAGAATAAATCTGACGCAACATTTCTTTCCTGTGACCAACCGTCAGGGATAACCGACAGCATTAATATTCCTGTGGGCCGTCCGTCAGGCATATTTATTCATTCCTGGCAGGCTATGGCTGTGGGTTATTCCTGTCGGTTGGCCGACAGGAATTATATTCCTGACGGCCGTATTTCTTTTCCTGACGGCTACTGACCCACACGCTTAGTCACGTTTCTGGTAGTGATTCCAGAAGTTGTTGCGATGTACGCCAGGATGCGTGATCAGTCTTTTCAAGTTTCCTCTTCCGTGGAGACAAAATTCATCTTCGCACTCTGAGAAATGTAGCCGTAATCAAGCATCAAAATAGTGTTAGCTGCGTGTGAAGAAACATATGCTCCTTGATTGAAGGCGATTGTGCACAGATCTTGAAGGCCTTCAAGACAGTGATGTGTTAATTAGCAGGTGCTCCTGGATGCACCCTGTAATATCCGGCGTCATTTCTCCGTACATTAAACTGCATGATTTGAATTTGTTCCAAGCAAAGTAATTTCACCGAATTCTGCTCATCTGGAAGAAATTTCACCCAATTCTGCTTGTCTACAAGGGAGCTGCATGATTTGAATTTGTTCTAAGCAAGAGAGTTTCACCAAATTCTGCTCATCTGCAGGGGAGCTAGAACGCCGACAGCGATTGGAATGGGTGCTGCTACCCCTGCCCGGTGGAGCTGCAACCGCTGGGCAGCGCAGCTAGAGCGACGGGCAGCAGTGCTGCGACCCATCGACGACAACTCGACAGGGTGCTGCAACCCTTGTCAGGCGGAGCTACAGACAAAGCGGGTGTATGCTGTAATCCCTGCCCGAGGAGCTGCAACCACGGGCCGGCGGAGTTCATGACAGCCGACTAAGCGGATGAGTGTTACAAGCATGCCCGACGAAGCTACGAGGCCGCCGACTGCCGGAATGGTACCGCGAGGCTGGCTATGGCGAGCCACGTTGCCCCAACAAGGGAAGACGCGTGCTGACGACGCCAAGACTCTCATCTTGCACATGCTGCAGGGTCCAATTGCGGGGTTGAATCTGATGGTGGTGAAGAGGTGTTGTGAGCACGGTTCTACAAAAAGACGACTATGGAGCGGCAAGCATGTCCATAGTGTGCGCAACGACGGTGACAGAAAGGATGAGAACAAGATGGACAATCACGATTTCAGAGGATGCCATTGGATGGACTAAAAGTAACTACAACCGGATCCCTTAAGCCGTCCCCAAACATTCGGATGGACAGCTCGGTCAGGTTATGGAAGTATGGAACTCAGGCCAACTCCACCGCGCGACTCCAAAAGGATGTCCGGATTGGCCTGAATTTGTCCCTTTGGGGCGCCGATGGGTTCGCCTGTGTCCGACTGTGTCCGTTGGGTCGTGCGTGCGCCCACCGCGCGGCCGCACCCCAAATCGTGTCCGGGGTGGGCGGGAATAAAAAAAATAAATGAAATAACTAAAAAAACAAAAAAACGCATTTTTAAAAAACATAAAACATATATATGGGTCGGCCACAAAACGGCCCAGTTTCAACGGCCACTTAAAAGGCCCAATTTCATAATTAACATAATAAGAAAATAAAAAAAAACTCCTCCCGCGCGCTCCTGCCGCGCCCGTTGGTGCCGTGGCCGTCGCCGTCTTCACTGGCCGCCAGTGTCGTCGTCGTCGTTGACGAGGTCGACGTACTCCGGCGGCGTCCAGAGGTGGGCCGGCGGTGCGTGGTAGACGGGGGCGGGCTGGACGGCCGGAGGTGCCTGCACCACCTCCTCCCGTGGCGACGCCTCCCGCTCCGGTGACCGCGGCGGAGTGGGGCACCAGTTCACGCCCACGCCGGCGGCCATCTCCGGAGCAGTGCAGGACCAGCCCCACCCCTGGCCCAGCAGCTCCTCGAACGCGGCTGGCGGGTCCTCCTCCATCGCCTCCTCCCTCCTCTCCTCCTCCCTCACGGCCACCATTTGCAGCTCGGGGAAGGCAACGTCGCCGGCGACAGAGAGTGCCATCGCCTCCTCCAAGCCGTCCCATTGGCGCTCGTCGTGGGTGTACATGGAGTCGTCCATGACACGCTGCACGAGCCGGGCCTCCTCCTCCGCTGTCATGCGAGGAGGTGGAGGTGGTGACGGAGACGGGGAAGGCGACGGCGTGGGCGTAAGGCCGCGCACGCGCGTACGCCCGCGCACCTCTCGATGTGGCCGCCGCGGCCCCGACACCGTGCCGGCGAAGTATGACGCGCGGCGCGTGTCGTGCTCGTCCCGGAGCCACGTGTCCCACAGGTCGAAATCTGGGGCGTACCTGTCGTCGTAGAACAGGTCGTCGGGGAGGAGGCGGCGGCTGCGCTCGATCTCATCGCGGCGCGCGCGGCCGCTCGCTGGCACAGGAGGGATCGGGACCCGGTCGGCGCTGAGGTGCCACCCGTTGGGGAGGTGGACGTCACTCCATGGGACCGATGTCCTCGTCTCCCAGTACCTTCGGCACACGTCCGCCGCGAGGTACTGCCGGTCGCGCTCGCCGGCGGGCCTAGGGTTGATGGTGAAGGGGGCCGGGGCGGGGGCTCGACGGGAGGAGCGCGGCGGAGACGCGGGCTCCTCCTTCTTCACGGAGCCGCGGCGGCGCCCCGAGGAGGAGCCGGCCTCGCGGTCGTGCTTGCCCTTGCGGTTCCAGAAGCCCATGGCGAGGTGGGCGGCCGGTGAGCTCGAGGACAATGGAAGGCTAGGGTTCGGCGCTGTCGGGGTTCGAGGAGGCCGCTGGGTGGCGTGGGGCAGTGTGGACGACGACCCGTCCACGCTTCCCACTTAAAGAAGGACGGCGATCGTTCGACGTGCGGATGACAGGTGGGGCCGCCCGCTCGTGCGCATTGATGTGGGCGGGTGGGAGGTAGGTGGCCGCCTGCCACGCGGGGCCGAAGCGGACGAGGCGCGCGTCCGTGTGGTGTCCGCTGCGACCCAAACCCGACGCAAGTTTGCGCTCGAAATGGGTCGGCCCGGACACAAAACGGATAGGATGGATCCGGGCCGTCGCGCGCTGGGCCGCCTCGTTTGTCCTTTTTGCCTCAAACGGACAGGGCCGGACAGGATGGGGTCACGCGGTGGAGTTGGCCTCAGAGACGGTGTCATGACTTGCAATATCTCAGTTCAAAAAATTCTACGTACATTTGTAAAAGTTTTCGAGAAATTTGTACATTTGTATTTCAGTTCCAACTATTGTACAAGTAAAATCGAACGCTGTGTTCGCTAACTAATTAATCTCTAATCCAAAACGATCTAAGCCCATTAGCTAATTACATTATTGCGAAGACAGCAGCAGCCTGGCCGGCGACGGGAAGATCCTCCTCTTGCTGCGCTCGGAGATGGTCTCCAGCCTCGGCGACCACGCCCGGCCCTTCTCGCCCACGAGCTGCGCGTAGTGCCGCTTCAGCTCCGGCGTGCTGCACAGCTCCGTCGCCGACGGAGCCACCTTGCCCGCCCCGCGCCGGCCGGCAGCATCGCCGTTGGCGCCGTCGCAGGTGATGACCTTCTCGATGAACTGCGGCAGGACCCGGATGAGCGCCGCGGCGCCGTCCTCGCCGCCCTTGACGTACTCGAACGGGCACTGGCCGGGCCCGGCGAGCTGCACCGTCTTCCTGCCCCCCGGCGCGGCCGACAGCGAGGCGAGCGTGGCCGCGGTGAGCACGGCCGCCTTGCCGTTGCCGCCGGGGGAGGGGGAGGAGAGGAGGCGCCGTGGGAGCACGAAGTAGGTCCGGCCCGGCAGCAGCCGCTCCCCCGGCGACGCGACGGGGACCGGTAGGCCGACGAAGAAGGAGTCGGCCGGGCAGACCACGTGGTCCGCCGGGAGCAGCTCCGCCGTCACGTCCGCCGCCGTGCAGGAGACACCGCCGTTCCCCTCGCCCTCCTCGTCGTCGGAGACCGGCAGCGCCCTCGTCCGCCCGCCCCAGTACACCAGCCGGGCCGCGGCGGGCGCCTCAGCGGCCGCCGGCATGCTCACGCACGGAGACAGCCCGTTGCCCATGGCGAGAGGAGAGAACCGTACAGCGCCTGCCTTCGAGAAGCTTCTAGACGATGGAGGAAGAGACGGGTGAGATGGGATCAGATGAGCTAGGTGGGCAATGAGCACGAGAGAATTGCGGCGTGTGGATCTGAGGGGGAGGCGTATATGTATTCCATTCCCTCCGGGCTCTCGCCATGGTTGGACTTGGACGGGGGTTTGACCTCGGAAGTTGGACTGTTCAACGGGAGCTGCAGCAGCTGAGCTGGGCTGGTCCTCGATCGGCCTTCTGTGCACACGTGCTTGTTTATTCATTTTCGGTTTTGTATTACGGCCGGTCGGGTGGCCGTGGCTGGGTCAACAGTCAAAGCAGACGGCCGAGGAGACGGGAGAGGTTCCAGGCGGTGACGTGGCGGGTCGCTATTGGGTTAGGGGGTGGGGGAAGTGGGAGGTGAGAAGTGCGAATCGTTCTCCCTCGTGGCCAGCTCGAGGGGGCGGTGTTGCGCGTGCGCGCGGAACGTTGGTGTTTTTTTTTTTTTTGAAACGGAACGTTGGTGTTGGTGTGGCTGGGTTGGACCGGGGCCTGGATCCACCCGCATCGAGCTGGCAAATTTTGCTCTCTGCTTTTGCCGGCTACTGATCCAGTCTACGGCACCGACGCCGACATGTGATCTGTACACAGCATATGGTATGGCTGGGCGGGCGTGCGTGCGTGCATGTGGCGGAGATATCGTGCCCACGCTGCGCCAGGGTGGCTCGAGGCAACACGTCGGCCCACGCTCCTCCTCGGCTAATTTCCCCGTCTGCTGTTTCACATGGCCGATCGGCAGACGGTCCGGCAGCATCCTAGCCCTCGGTCCGTGCGCGCTCTCGTCACTCAATCTAATCCTGTGCCGACTGTTCTCCCTGGGCACCAGTGCATCATCAGCACAGGTAAAACTGTGGGCTTGCGTACGTTCAGCCTCCTTCTTTCTTGGTTTTGGCCACCTACGTTATACTCCTACTACGGACTCCCTTTCTTCTTCTTTTTTTTTTCAAAGGATAATAAGGGCATATGACCAATGCATAGCTTCAGGGTGATGCCCCGTAAGTCACATAGGATTGGTTTTCAGGAAAGTAGGCTCGGATGAAGGAGCGGGATCCTCTGCAGAAGGCGGGTGCTTGGAGAGAAAAAGTATGGTCCGGTGCATAAAGCTGAAAAGATTGAAGTGGAGAAAAGGTTTTTTCTATTATTTGATGAGGCCCGTGGTGATAACTTGCATTGAAGAGAAAAAAAAATCAATGTACATGCATCAAGTTACTTTTTATCATGGAGCGTATGTATCCATATACCATAACTGTACATTCCCTAAGTCATACTACTATTTGTTCTTAAAAGCATCTACAACCGAACTTGGCAAATCCGGCCCCTCAAATGCTCGCAGACGCGCCCGGGTGCGTCCGAGTGCACTGACCACGCACGCATTAGCCACTTTGCATCCGCGTCTCTCATATTTCATCCCCTAGATTCGTACAAAGCATGCAAAAAGTAATCTGCGTACTATATCTACGTACTACCCTAGCTACTCTTTGTCGTCGGTGTCGGGCGCCGGCTGGATGGGTGGGTAGGAGAGCTCCGGCTCAACCTCCTCCTGTTTGACCTCATCCATGTAGGCGAACATCTCCGCCTCCTCCACGGCCTCTTGCGTCTCCATCTCCTGCGAGCGACGGCGTCTTGCCTCCGCAGCCGACTCCGACCAGAGGGAATCGAGGATGGCCAGCTGCTCCATCTGCAGATCCCCGTCGCCAGCATCCCCCACATCTTCCTCCTCCGGCTCATCCTCCTCCTCGTCGTCCTCCTCCTTCTCCTCCACCTCCTCCTCCTCCACTGGATCCACTGCATTCGGAGGTAGCCCCACGGCGATCCGGGCTTCGCGCCTAGCATTGATCTGCTCAAGAGCTCGAGCCGGTGCTTCGGCATCAGAAAGGGCTCGTTCCTCACTCGGCGGCGTGGGGCATGGCTACTAGGCAAAAGGGCGGAGTGGAAAGTGACGGTGGCGACAGACAGGAGGAGGAAAATGTGGACGGGTGGTAGGGTTTCGGTGCCGCCGGTCGATTAAATAACCGGGCAGTGCACTACGCGGCCCGCCGGAGCTACGCCACGCAGCGCCACCGGTTCGAAGGAGGAGACGAGCTTCAGACCGCCATGTTTTAGGGCGTTTTCGGCTAGGACCCCTTCGTTAGTCCGACGTGGCGGGCATGCCCGGGCACTCCCATATCCGCCCCATATTTAGGTTGGATATGGGGGGTGCCGGTCAGCCAAACGTTTGAGAGCCGTTTAAGAGGCCCATCTGGGTCAAAAAATCATGACCAAGCAGTGACCGGGCGGCCCGCCCGGGCGTATGAGGCGGGTTTGAGAGGTCCAGTTGTAGATGCTCTAACATGACGTGACCAAACTGCTCCTTAGCACGTTCAGCCGTCCAAGTAGCTGATTTTCCGCGGTGCAACTTTGCATAGTTCTCCTTTCTAGCTCTTCATCAGAATCAAGGTTGCATTGTCTTTGCCATGGATAACTGAGTGATGGGCATGATCTTTATGTGTTTTCGCACAACATCTTTGCGGTGGGTTGGGTCGATGGTTGTCTCGAGGGAAGTTAGCGTCGTTTGCTAAGGGTAAGAGAAGCCGATGCTGATGCTTGGGATGAAGTGATGACGATGACGCCAATGTGCTACCTTGACGAGGCTTTCTCCGCAAAGGTGTATGATATTAGGGGTGGACCAAAACTCGTAGCTCGCAATCTTAACGATGCTTGATAGTTCGGCTCGGCAAGCTCGTAGCTTGCCTCTAATCAACAGAGCCATTCACCGATTTGAGCTCGTCAAACTTGCCGAGTTTCACAAGCAGCTCGTTGAACTCCTTAACACATCACAACTCATATTGTTATGTCCTGTGACAGCCTTTTCGTGGCACCTCAATCCGTCTATCCAATATAATCGACCTAACCTAGCCTATATAAGGCAGCAAACAAGCGCAACTCTTTCTGTAGTCATCATCTTCCTTCGTAAAGATCACCCACATCATCTCGAAGGCCATAACATATTGCAGTCTGTTAACAAGCGTTCGGAACCTTCAAACGAAAAGACTCGAGCAAAGCTTTTTGCTTGCATCCTACACCAGGTCCGTGTTCTGCTCGTCAACTAATCAACCTTTGCTTCTCCGCCGCAAAAGTTAAGAACAAACAATAGGACAAAATACTAATCTCGCTGCTGACCGTCCCCGCTGAACCACTACTCCTGGGCACCACGACCAGCCAGTCAGTCTCTTCTACGTAGGCAGGTCCAACTATGGCTCGTTGTTCTTGGGTTTGGGCCCCGTGCAACCATCTTTTCCGGTTTCGCCGGGACAGGTATGCTTGAATAGCGCTGCTGCTACAGCTTGCTTTTACGCGACGTCACACGAAACGGAAAGGTGGCCCTTTGTTTGACCAGCACAGAGACAGAATGTGCGCGGCGCAAGGCCGAAAAGGATCCATCGATAGTGCTTCGTGAGACGTGAAACGGACAGGGTTTTTCTTTTTTTAAAAAGGTCCGGCCTCAATGCAGTCATTTTATTAATTATTTATAAAGACATACAAAGTAATACATTAGTAAGTCTAAAACCACCATCTAGACAACATTTGTTGCTACTCCTATCCTCTTGATGAAGGTGTGCCGAATGTCCGAGGCAAATACCAAACAGACATCACACCAAAGCTTAACATTCAAAACCGGATGCCCTAGCCTAGCCACATACCAGTACCGGGTCACACACCAGACCAACGCACTCTCACAGGCTGCAGCCGCCATCTTCCACCGATCCATCTCTAGAGTAGGAACTGACGCATCGACCTTGCCTGGCTTACCGCCGACGCCACCACGGTGCCAGACAACACCACCATCCTGCACGTAGCCGTCCACATGCTCCCATCGCAGAACCTCTGTAGTGCCATGCCACCGAGATCCACCGTCGGTCTTACGGTATATGTAACACCGCTCCTCCTCTTGTCCCCCCAGCCAGCACTTGCTCCAAAATAATGTCCCCAGGAGGGACAACGGCATCGAAAGTGCCATCATAGTCCGATCCGGTACACCCAGATCTAGGGTTTCTTTCGGAGCATCATGAGTGGGGTGACACGACCTACAACAACGATGCATCGAGAAGGGAACAACGTCACAGATGTCGCCATCGTCCGTCATGACCATAGTCGGCGCGATGTTCACTAGAAGTCGTGGCCCCACGATCTCGCAGCTGACTGAACCATATGGAGTCTCGTTGAGAAGACGAAAGCCAACGTCGGTACGCCAGCAAGGAGCCTCCAGCCGCCCCTCACCAGTCCCTCCACACGCTGTCGGTTGAAAAAAACCACACAGGGGTGGACCTGGACAGGACGCCAGATCTGCGGCTTCCATCGCCACCCATCTCCAGGCACAGACTCCACCGAGGGGAAGAGCACCATGCCGTCCATGGATCAAGCCGCCACCGAGCAAGCAAGGGGTGCCGCCCCACCTGCTGCTCGCGGATCCAACACCGGAGTCGCCCCCGCCGCCTCCGAGAGATCCCATAGCACACCACCCGCCCTAGCGCTTTGGCGTCGGGCTCGCCGCCACCGCGGACTTGGCCGGCGACAGCTGTGGTAGGAGAGGAGACGGGAGGGGCCTCGTGGCGCTAGGGTTTGGGTCCCCTGGCGTCGCCCAGGGGAGGCGACGCGAGGGGGTGAGCAGCGAGTTCTCCGATTGGCCGGCCGGACAGGTAGTTTCAGGATTCAGCCGCGGCGGTCCGTCAACCGTTCCGGCCGATCGAGTGAGTCCTTCCATGGATCGACCACCACGAGCTTTTCAAACTAGCCTGAAAGTTTTGTTTTGAAATAATCACAAGCTACAGATGGATAGCAGAATGACGAGGCTGTTTCTGACGACGCCGTTTGCGGTGACCACGCCGCGCACACTGTATTGCATAGCCGATCCACAGTCCGGTATCGGTCAGTCAATCTTGTTTGCTGGCTGTTCTCGCTGAACTAATCTTGTTTGCTGGCTGTTCTTGCTGAACTACTCCTAGGCACCGGTCAGCCTTCAACGCAGCCAAAACTATGGGCGTGCTGCCTTGTTGTTCTCTAATTTGGGCGCCTACATAGTACTATTTCCCCCCATTTTATGCGAGGACAAGTCATACATTTTGTTTTCAAAAGAATAGGCATTTTAGTAGTACTCCCTTCACTCCATAATGTAGTACGTCCACGCTTTTTGAGATTTAATTTTGTTTACAAATTTAGCCAACATGGACGACTGCGGCGGGAGCACGACAGATGCCTTTCAATTCCTATTCAAAGGAAGTTTCTAAAGATACAATTTTCAGTAAAATAATTTATGTGTTATTGATCTAATTTATGATCAAAATTGAATCTCGAAAAGCATGATGACTATATTATAGGATGATGGGAGTATTTGTCTTTTTATGACGTTGCCGAACTGCTCCTGGCAAGACACAAAGTGGACCCTTTGACCAGTCCACTACACATGTCTGCACCGCAAAATCGGAAACAGTGGTGCTTAACACATCAAGTGGCAAGCATATCCGTAACCAACTACGTACTATGGATAAATCAGTCGACCGTGACAGTAAGAGCATCTCCAACTGATCCCATAAGATTCTCGCAGAAAAAAAATGATCTTATAAGAACTTTTGCTTACTGAAGGTGTCCTAATAATATAGAAAAAGTTTGCTGATGAAGCCATTTAACATATTCCAGCAAATCTACCTAATATTTTTTTCTGTTTCTTTTTAAACTTGTATACAGATGGTTTATGCATGTCTATATTCTATCAACATATATAATAATTCAAATAATTATATTTCGGGCACATGTAATTGAACATCATTTCAGATCTATCATAATTCAAATAATTTATAGAGAAGTTATTGACCAAGGAAAGCCGATGCTACTGCTTGGGATGAAGTGATGATGATGACACCAATGTACTATACCTTGATGAGGCTTTCTCCGCAAAATCGGAAACAATGGTGCTTCTAGATCACACCAAGTGGCAAGCATATCCGTAACCAACTGCTACTACGGATAAATCAATCGACAGCAGTAAGGGCATATTTATCCCCTAGTGGTTTTGGTGATTGATGACAATGCTTTTGCGGACTAATCGTGTGCGTTAAGTTCTTTCAGAGAATCATCCATTGGCACGAGACGATTTCCTTCCCTCGGTGTATTAGTCAAGACGGTGTAGCTCCTTCGTTTCGTTGTTGGTGGACTAGTTTCGTAGGAGTCACCGTACTATTAAGAGGGGATCCGCTTTGGTAAGTCTATGGTGGAATCAACACGTACACATCCTTATCACACCCATCGTCTTCCTTTCGCAACTCTGGAGCCGCAACTTCTCTTCCGTACCTGCTTCGCCCTGTGCCAGCGGTAGTACCGCGATCTCCAGCGGTAGTACCGCCGAAGCCCTCCAGCGGTAGTACCGCTCCATGGAGCGGTAGTACCGCTCCCAGCGGTAGTACCGCTCCGTAGAGCGGTAGTACCGCTCGCGGGCTTCGGCCGTAGTACCGCAGTAGTACCGCGCCTACTGCCGCCTCGATTCGAGACGGTGTTTTCTCGTGTCGGGTTTTGCGGCACTAAAAGCGGTAGTAGTAGCGGTAGTACCGCTCCAAACGGTAGTACCGCTCCGAACGGTAGTACCGCTCCTACTCCCGCGGTAGTACCGCTCTGGGGCCAGTGGCCTGGCTTCCCCTCCAGCGCGGTAGTACCGCTGGGTAGGGAGTGGTAGTACCGCTCTCAGCGGTAGTACCGCCCTGCCCCAGCGGTAGTACCGCTCTGTGCGGGGCTGCACAGTGAGGTAACGGTTGGATGTGTTCCCACACTATATAAAGGTGTCTTCTTCTTCCAAGTTGACCTACCTCTTTCCCCCAAAGCTCCATTGTTGCTCAAAGCTCCATTTTCGCCCGATCTCTCTCCCTAGCCAATCAAACTTGTTGATTTGCTCGGCATTGGTTGAGAAGGCCCAGATCTACACTTCCACCAAGAGAAATTTGATTCCCCCCACTTATCCCTTGCGGATCTTGTTACTCTTGGGTGTTGAGCACCATAGACGGTTGAGGTCACCTCGAAGCCATACTCCATTGTGGTGAAGCTTCGTGGTGTTGTTGTTGTTGTTGGGAGCCTCCGATTGTTGTGGAGATTGCCCCAACCTTGCTTGTAAAGGTTCGGTCGTCGCCTTCAAGGGCACCAATAGTGGAATCACGGCATCTCGCATTGTGTGAGGGCGTGAGGAGAATACGGTGGCCCTAGTAGCTTCTTGGGGAGCATTGTGCCTCCACACCGCTCTAACGGAGACGTACTTCCCCTTAAAAGGAAGGAACTCCGGTAACACATCCTCGTCTTCACCGGCTCCACTCTTGGTTATTTCGTGCCTTTACTTTTGCAAGCTTACTTGTTGTTACTTCTCTTGCTTGCTTGTGTACTAGTTATTATTGCATCATATAGGTTGCTCACCTAGTTGCACATCTAGACAACCTATTTTGTTGCAAAGTTTAATTTGGTAAAGGAAAGGTTAAAAATTGTTAGTTGCCATTCACCCCCCCCCCCTCTAGTCAACCATATCGATCCTTTCAACTGGTATCAGAGCCTCGTCTCTTTTTAAGGACTTTACCGTCCAAAGAGTATGGTTGATGTCGTAGATGAGGTGGGAGAGCACTCCGGTGCGAATCTGATCTCATCTACGGGAGATGGGGGTAACTCGATCTCACGTGAGGAATTCAATGTTGCTTTGGAAACATTGAAAACCTCCATGACAACCGAGGTCAAGGACATGTTTAAGGAATTCCTAGAAGGACTTAAACAATCTACCTCGCCGATGAAAGTGGGTGATCCCACCAACAAGGTGACGGATGCTCCCTCCGACAAGGGGGAAGCTAACATTGATAAGAGTCCTTCTATTAGTGGTAGAAATGGTACCGGCATCTTTGCTCATGTGGAACCCCCAGTTTAAGGAGGGCCAATTCCCTCCACTCATTTGAATCATGCCGGTCCTCCTCCTAAATATGAGAAACATGAAGATTTTGATTCTTGGGTCTATCGCTTTAAGCGTCATTTGAAACATGTGAACACTAACCTTTGGAGAGTCATTGAAGAAGGTTTTTATCCTCATGACCCAAGCAACTTCACCCCTCGAGAAGCCATGGACAATCAATTCAATGAGAGTGCTCTCTTCATCATCCAAGATGCAATCCTTCCCGAAGATCTTCCTCACCTTCGACCCCATGTTATGGCTAAAGAAGCATGGAAATGTGTCGAGGGCCTCTATCGTGGAAGTGCTAGCATTCAACTCTCCAACTATGAAGTGGTGCAAGATGAAGCCAATGAGTTTTCAATGAAAGAAGATGAAGAACCTCGTGAGCTCTTTCGAAGAGTGACCAAACTCGCGGTTGCACTTCGAGATCATGGAAGCAAGGACACGGATGACAATTGGATCAAGCGGAAGTTCCTCAAGGCCATGATGCCCTACAACAAGGCCATGTCCTCCGTCATTCATCAACGACCGGACTTCCACTCCATGACCACAAGTGAAGTGTTGGATGAGTTCGTTGCAATGAGCATCTTGGACAAGACCGCCGACAATGCGGTGCTCCGTTCTCAAAGAGCAAAGAAGCCTAACCTTGCTTTGAAGGCCAAGCTGACTATGGAAGAAGAGGAAGAAGTGGAAGATGAGGAAAGCAACCCCGAAGACACCAAGTTTGACTACCATGAGCACATGGCCCTTGCTTCAAGACAATTTTGGAGCAAGAAGAGTTCAAGACCCAACTTCAACAAGAACAACTCAAGTGGCGTCAAGGGCAAGCAACAAGTTAGAACTTGCTTCAACTGTGGCAATGTGAGCCATTTCGTTGCGGATTGTCCTTACGAGAAGCGGGAAGACAATGGTGGCAAGTTCATTCGAAAAGACAAAGCCAAGTCCTTCCCCAACAAGAACAACTTCGCCAAGAAGACTCCCACTCGTGGGTTGGTGGTTCAAGAAGAATACCAAGAGGATGACGATGATGATGAAAATGAAGAAGCAATGGCCATGGCGTCCGTTGCCATTGCTACCACTCCCCGGGTGTCTCTCTTCGAATCACCCAACGAAAACATCACCGCCAGATGCCTCATGGCTAAAGCTTCAAACAAGGTAACCCCCAACATCACAACCACCATCATTACTAATCCCTCCTTGGAGGATTGCATTGATGGACATGTTGAGTCTAATGAGGAAGTGAATGAATTTGAGTCTTTTATGAGTAAGCTCAAGGGAAAGTCCAAGAAGCACTTTGTTGCTCTCTTGGAACAACTTGGTGAGGCCAATGACATGATCGAGGCTCACGAAGAAACCATCTCTAAGATGGAAGGTCATAGTCGTGACTATGCCGATGAGATATGGATCTCTCTAATGCTCTTGAGGAAGAGCGTGTGCATTGTTTGACTCTTGAGGAGTCACACAATGATGACCATGCTAAGTTAAAGAAAGATTTTGATCATGCTCTTGTCATGTCTCGTGTGCTAACTTCCGAGAAGGCTAAACTTGGGGTTGATCATGCTAGACTCAAAGAGGAGTTTGAGATACTTGGCAAGGCCCACAAGGTCTTGAAGGGTACTCATGCTAGCCTCAAAGAGTCTCATGCTCAACTCCAAGTCAAGCTAATCAAGGAAAATGCCACCTTTCCTCATATGGTATTAATTGATAATGCATGTGCTACTAACCCATGTTGTGAGCATGTGCATCTTGTGGAGGAAAATGCCAAGTTGAAGGATCAACTTGAGAAAGGTCTTGTGTCTTGCATTCAAGGTGAGAAAAACCTCAACGACCTTTTGAGCAATCAAAAGGAAGTTGTGGCCAAAGAAGGAATTGGGTTTGCACCCAAGTCCAAGAGCAAGAAGAAGAAGAACAACAAGACCAATCGTCCTCCTCCTCTCAAACAAACGTTTGTGAAAGAGGGAGAGGGTGCTCCTAAGAAGATGAAGGAGAAAGTGAAGGGAGTTGATGTCCAAAAGGGCAAAAGCATTTCCTCAAACAAAGCCGGCGACTTTAACCCGTCATATGTGTTGTGCCGTGCTAGTGATGGACATGTTTATGCTAGATTTGTTGGTTCTTCTTATGAGTACATTGAATGGTCTATTTGGGTTCCCAAGACCCTTGTTACTAACATCAAAGGACCCATTACTAAATGGGTACCTAAAACCAAGAATTGATCTCGTGTAGGTGTTTGCTTCCGGTGGGGGATCATGGTTGCTCGATAGTGGAGCAACAAATCATATGACCGGGAGCAAGGACTTGGTGGTGGACGTGCAAGAGATTCCATCTATGCCCACCAATGTCGAATGGGGTGATGCATCACATTCTAAGGTATTGGGTCTCGGCAAGGTTGTCATTTCTCATGATCTAACGATCGAGAAAGTCATGCTTGTTGAGTCCCTTGTATTCAATTTACTTTCCGTTCGTCAACTTGCACTCATGGGCTTTGCTACATTCATTGATATTGATACCATGACCCTCTTGTGGAGCAAGACTCTTAAAGTAGCCTTTGTTGGGCATGTCGAGAACGGTCTCTATGTGATTAACTTCTCGGAGTGACCCACTAAGACCGCGACATGCCTAATGGCTAAAGTTGACGTGGGATGGCTTTGGCATCGCCGTTTAGCCCACGTCAATATGAGATCTTTGCAAAGTCTTCTCAGGGGGGGCCATGTTCGTGGACTAACAAATGTTAGTTTTGCCAAAGATCGTGCTTGCAGTGCTTGCATCGAAGGAAAGCTTCATGAAAAGGCTCACCCTCCTTCAACCATCATCTACTCGAAGAGACCCTTGGAGCTCCTTCACATGGATCTTTTCGGGACTCCATCTTTTGATAGTCTTGGAGGGAGAAAGTATTGCTTGGTGATTGTGGATGATTATTCAAGATACACTTAGGTATACTTCTTCAAGAGGAAGAGTGAGACTCAACAAACCGTCATCAACTTTGCAAATGAAGCTCAACGTCAACATGATGCAAAGATCTTGACAATAAGAAGTGACAACGGCACCGAGTTCAAGAACTACACCTTGGATGAGTTTCTTAGTGATGAGGGGATCAAGCATCAATATGCGGCACCTTATACCCCTCAACAAAATGGTGTTGCGGAGAGTAAGAACAGAACGTTGATGGATGTGGCAAGGACCATGATGGCGGAGTTCAAGTCTCCGTACAACTTTTGGGCCGAATCCATCAACACCGCATGTCATGCATCCAATCGGCTCTATCTTCGCAAAGGCTTGAACAAGACTCCTTATGAGATTCTCACCGACAACAAGCCCAACCTCAAGTACTTCCGGGTGTTCGGTTGTAAGTGTTTCATTCTCAAGAAAGGTGTTCATTTGTCTAAATTTGAGGCTAGAGCTCATGAGGGCATATTTGTTGATTATGCTACAAACTCTCATGCTTACCGTGTCCTCAACAAGTCCACCGGACTCAGTGAGGAGACGTGTAACGTGGAGTTTGATGAAAATAACGGCTCCCAAGTGGAGCAAAGTGGTACTTGTGATGTAGGTGATGAAATTCCTCCCCAAGTCATAAGAAGAATGGGTATTGGTCAAATCCTACCCATTGAGGAACCCCTTGTGGCCGAAGGAGAAGGACAATGCTCTACTCAAGTAGAGCCATCACCTCACCAAGACCCACATGCTTCCGAAGAACAAAGTGAAGGCCCTCAACCTTGTGAACAAGACCAAGGGCAAGATCAACCTCAAGATGGCGGTGAACCTCTAAATGATGCCCAAGGCCAAGTTCTCCCCCTCGAGCAAGTTCAAGATCAAGAGCAAACTCAAGCTCAAGAACAATCTCAAGATCAAGAACAAGCTCAAGACGGCGCTCAAGATGATCAAGTCAACCCTCCTCCCTCCACATCCGAGGAGGAATTAGAGCGTCATGCCGCGAAGATTGCTTCCAAGCTCACCACTCAAGGCCATCTCATGGAGAATGTAGTTGAAAGCCTAAGAAAGGGGGTAAGCACTCGTAGACAATTAGCAAACTATTGTGAACATCACGCGTTTGTCTCTTGTGTTGAACCCCAAAAGGTCTATGAGGCGCTCGAAGACTCGGATTGGCTCAATGCCATGCATGAAGAACTCAACAACTTCGAGTACAACAAAGTATGGAGATTGGTGCCAAGGCCATCGGGGAATCACAATGTCATTGGAACCAAGTGGATCTTTAAGAACAAGCAAGATGCTCATGGGAACATCGTTCGCAACAAGGCAAGATTGGTAGCACAAGGCTACTCCCAAGTCGAGGGTATCGACTACGGTGAAACCTTTGCTCCCGTTGCTTGTCTTGAATCCATATGTTTGTTGATTGCCTATGCTTCTCATCACAACTTTAAGTTGCAACAAATGGATGTGAAAAGTGCTTTTCTTAATGGTCCTATTAATGAGTTGGTTTTATGTGAAGCAACCCCCCGGGTTCGAGGACCCCTACTTCCCAGATCATGTGTATCAACTCGATAAGGCACTCTATGGCCTTAAACAAGCCCCACGTGCGTGGTATGACCACCTTACTGAGTTGCTACAAGATCGTGGATTTGAAGTAGGACAAATCGATCCCACTCTTTTTACTAAGAAGATCAACGGGGAGTTGTTTGTATGCCAACTATATGTTGATGATATTATCTTTGGTTCTCCTAACAAAGCCTTCAATGAGGAATTTGCCGCTCTCATGACCTCCAAGTTTAAGATGTCTTCGATGGGAGATTTGAAGTTCTTCCTTGGTTTTGACATCAAACAAAGAAGAGAAGGAACCTTCATCAACCAAGCCAAATACACTCAAGACATGCTTAAAAGATTCAAGCTAAGTGATGTCAAGCCGGCTTCTACACCAATGCCTACCAAGTGCCAACTTGACATCGATCCCAATGGTAAAGCGGTGGATCAAAAGGTATATCGCTCCATGATTGGCTCCTTGCTTTACCTTTGTGCATCTAGACCGGATATCATGTTGAGTGTGGGGATGTGTGCACGTTTTCAAGACACACCAAAGGAAAGTCACTTTGTGGCGGTCAAGCGAATCTTTTGATATTTGGCTCATACCCCAAACTTTGGCTTATGGTACCCAAGAGGAGCAAACTTCAAGCTTGAAGGTTTCACTGATTCCGATTGGGCGGGAGACAAAGTGGATAGGAAGTCCACTTCTGGAGGGTGCCAATTTCTTGGTTTCTCTTTGGTAAGTTGGTCTTCCAAGAAGCAAAGTTGTGTGTCTCTCTCGTCCACCGAAGCGGAGTATGTGGCCGCCGGTAGTTGTTGTGCTCAACTCCTATGGATGAGGCAAACTTTAAAGGAGTACGGTGTCATTTGTGACAAAGTGCCTCTTTGGTGTGATAATGAAAGTGCCATCAAGATTTCTCTCAACCCGGTGCAACACTTCAAGACGAAGCACATTGAGATTCGGTATCACTTCATCCGGGATCACATTAGGCGGGGGGAGATCCTGCTCAAGTATGTCAACACTCATGATAACCTTGCAGATATTTTCACGAAGCCCTTGGATGAAGCAAGATTTCGCGAGTTAAGGCATCAGCTAAATATTATTGATTTGAGCAATGTGACTTGAACCCGTGCACCCCCCACCACACTCAACTTGTTGTCTAGTTTAGGTGTAGGCATGGACATAGGGGGAGTGTGTTCTCTCAATGAACTCTCCCTCCCCCCATTATGCATAAAACGATCAACTCTTTCACATTAGCCATTTTTGATGGTACTTGTGCTTCAAAGATGAGTTTTGGTCATGGGCCCAAGGATAATTCTTCGCGGTGCCATACCAGTTGACTCAAACATAGGTGGCTCCGGCCACCGCCCTCTCTTGAGAGAGGCCAGAGCTTGCTCTTCTTTTGTTTGGTTGCTTTGAAGGAGTGGGTTCCGGTTCGGTGTTCATGTGTGTGTTGTCTTGTTGGTCCTTTTCTTGTCTTTGCCTTGGTTTCTTTGCGTTTTGGTGGCTTTGAAGGAGTTTTTTGTTTAGAAGCATGTGTTTCTGGTTGCTGGTGGTACTACCGCCGCTGGCGAGCGGTACTACCGCTCCAAGCGGTACTACCGCTC
Source organism: Triticum timopheevii (assembly GCA_963921465.1). Taxonomy (NCBI): domain Eukaryota; kingdom Viridiplantae; phylum Streptophyta; class Magnoliopsida; order Poales; family Poaceae; genus Triticum; species Triticum timopheevii. The sequence continues at coordinate 627,348,834 of OY997266.1, read as the reverse complement.
CCCAGCGCGGTACTACCGCTGAGAGGCGTGGGCGGGGGTTATATCAGGGGCAGGGGGAGTTTCTTGTCCCCCATACCCATTCGCACGCCCACACGCCTGTTCCTCTCTCTCTCCAGCAACCGGCACCGCGGGAGGGCTCCGGTGGATCTCCCTCTCCGGGCCGTCCCTCTCCATTCCCTTCGGTGGAGACGATCCCCACCTTGTCCTCTTGCCATGGATGCTGGTATTGCCCCCGTTCTCTTGTTCTTTTTGTCTAGGTTTCCAATCTAGCATCTTAGGGGCAGTAGCAGTTGCATCTTTAGATTTTTGGCCAAATCTAGGCTTGAGTAGGATGGAGAATGCTTCTAGGCAGTTTGGATTGATGTTTGGTTGGAGTATTTTTGAATTTGGTTGGACGGTAGTGCCGGATCTGTCCATGGTAGTAGGAAACTGTTGTTTCCCCGCCCCGAGCGGTACTACCACCCTCTCCAGGGCAGTACTACCGCTTGGAGCGGTACTACCGCTCCCTGTGGAGCAGTACTACCGCTCTTGGCGGTACTACCGCTAGCTGGTCGCGGTACTACCGCTGTCTACCAAATTCCACTCTACTTCTACCCTTCAGTGATCCTTTTGTTCGTGTTTTGTGGCTTATGCTCATGCTTTCTGGTTGTTTGCGTGCTCTTGTGTGTGTGGTTCCAGGTGATGAGGTCCCTGAGCATCAGGCTCATCGTGTCAATCCCGGACGTGCCACTTCCAAGCGCTACCGCACCACCGAGCCTGCCGGAGGATCCTCAAGTGCTCATCCTCCACCTCCACCTCCACCTCAACTCCAGAAGAAGTCTGGGGTCAAGCCAAAGCCTGGAAAGACAGTGCCAGAAATGCCGCCAAAGGAGTTCTGGGCAAGGCGCCGCCGCAACCCGTATGAAGTTGACCAAGAACCCACTTTGGTCAACCGTCCGTTCTGGACCAAGTTCCAGTTTGCCATCTTCTTCGATGTTCTCAAAGCCAAGAAGAATTTCTTTGTCAACGTGCACTCCATCGACACTGACCATATGGAACAAGATCCTGACTACTTTGGTGAAGCTCTTCAGATGTGCACTCAACTGAACATTCTTGGGGTCATGAAATTCAACAAGGACTTTGATGCTGATATAGTGGCCCAATTCTATGCCACGGTTCACCTTGGGACTGATGAGGATAGGACACTCACCTGGATGACCAATGGCAAGTTGCTTTCCGTCAAGTGGAGAGCGTTTATGCAGTTTATTGGGGTGCAAGATCTTGGTCTTGAGTCTCCTATTGGCTTTCGCCCTCACGCCCGTTCCCATTGCACTCACAAGCAAGCTCTCTGGCCATACTGCACTCTGAAGATCAACCAGGAGACAAAGAAGGAAACCTATGAGCTGCCTGCCTATCTGGATATCCTTCACCGCATCTTCAGAGAGACTCTTTTTCCTCGCATTGGGAATCTGGACCAGGTTCACTCTTACCTCGTGGACATGCTTCTTTTCTGCCAGCGTGAGAAGGAAAATCCCACCAGAGAGTCTTTGGATATCTCTCATGTTATGTGGTCTGAGCTGCTGTCTGCTATCTCCGAGCGCAAGTGCCCGATCTATGGTCCGTTCATCATGCTGCTCATTGAGAAGGCCTGGGATCATGTATATCCTAATGTGCCACTAGAGTGTGGAGAGTTGATCTCTCACGATGTCAAGCGTCTGAGGAAGAAGGATAATTGGGACACTCAGGCCCCTAAGACTGGAGTTCCTTCGTCTGCTGCTGCCATGGAGACAGAGGAGGAGCCTGCAGCTGATGATGATGAGGATGATGACTACATGCCTTCTGAGGTCGAGCCCTCTTGGGCTAAGAAGCTCAAGTCTAAGATGAAGAAGCTGTTCTGCATGGAGGCTCACGGTCAGTATATGACTCATGTGGCTGAGAAGAAGGCTCAAGGTCGTCACAAGGAGCTCATGCGTCAGTTGGGTGCTACAGTCAAGAGTGGATCTGAGGACCAGCTTACCGAGGAGGAGGAGTGGATTCAGCAGCACTGCCCGTGGACCAATTCTGAGGCCGAGCACTTCCAGACTGACGACGGTGGTGCCGATGATTTCGCTGGGCTCTGATGCGTGTGTCCCTCATTTGCTCTCACCTGGAGCCGTAGCAACACTCCCTCTCCTTTTTGGTGTCTCGATGCCAAAGGGGGAGAGAGTTTAGGGATTTGCGAGTTGTGTCTTTGTCTCTTATTTGTGTCTTGTTCGTGTTTTCCTCGCATTTGCTTTGGTTGGTTTGTCTGTGAGACCTAAGTTCGAGTGTGACTTAAGTACGAGTCATATGGTGTGAGACATATGCTACCTTACCTTTCAGTATCATTATCTATGTCACTCTAGCTTATGAGGTGCGTGCTTTTCTTGTTATATCACCTATGCTGCTCTCATACACCATGCTTAGATTGTTGGTCTCTAAAATGTAGGGGGAGCTTTGATCCTAGTATGTGTGCTGTGCAGTCCAAAGCACTTATCTAAATAGCACACATCTAGGGGGAGCCCATCTACATGTTAGGACCGTGGGGTTTGTATGCTTACTCTATATCTTGTTTATGCAAATCCCGTATTGTCATCAATCCACCAAAAAGGGGGAGATTGTAAGGGCATATTTATCCCCTAGTGGTTTTGGTGATTGATGACAATGCTTTTGCGGACTAATCGTATGAGTTAAGTTCTTTCAAAGAATCATCTATTGGCACGAGACGATTTCCTCCCCTCGGTGTATTAGTCAAGACGGTGTAGCTCCTTCGTTTCGTTGTTGGTGGACTAGTTTCGTAGGAGTCACCGTACTATTAAGAGGGGATCCGCTTTGGTAAGACTAGGGTGGAATCAACACGTACACATCCTTATCACACCCGTCGTCTTCCTTTCGCAACTCTGGAGCCGCAACTTTTCTTCCGTACCTGCTTCGCCCTGTGCCAGCGGTAGTACCACGATCTCCAGCGGTAGTACTGTCGAAGCCCTCCAGCGGTAGTACAGCTCCATGGAGCAGTAGTACCGCTCCCAGCGGTAGTACCGCTCGCGGGCTTCGGCCGTAGTACCGCAGTAGTACCGCGCCTACTGCCGCCTCGATTCGAGACGGTGTTTTCTCGTGTCGGGTTTTGCGGCACTAAAAGCGGTAGTAGTAGCGGTAGTACCGCTCCTACTCCCGCGGTAGTACCGCTCTGGGGCCAGTGGCCTGGCTTCCCCTCCAGCGCGGTAGTACCGCTGGGTAGGGAGTGGTAATACCGCTCTCAGTGGTAGTACCGCCCTGCCCCAGCGGTAGTACCGCTCTGTGCGGGGCTGCACAGTGAGGTAACGGTTGGATGTGTTCCCACACTATATAAAGGTGTCTTCTTCTTCCAAGTTGACCTACCTCTTTCTCCCAAAGCTCCATTGTTGCTCAAAGCTCCATTTTCACCCGATCTCTCTCCCTAGCCAATCAAACTTGTTGATTTGCTCGGGATTGGTTGAGAAGGCCCAGATCTACACTTCCATCAAGAGAAATTTGATTCCCCCCACTTATCCCTTGTGGATCTTGTTACTCTTGGGTGTTGAGCACCCTAGACAGTTGAGGTCACCTCGAAGCCATACTCCATTGTGGTGAAGCTTCATGGTGTTGTTGTTGTTGTTGAGAGCCTCCGATTGTTGTGGAGATTGCCCCAACCTTGTTTGTAAAGGTTCGGTCGCCGCCTTCAAGGGCACCAATAGTGGAATCACGGCATCTCGCATTGTGTGAGGGCGTGAGGAGAATACGGTGGCCCTAGTGGCTTCTTGGGGAGCATTGTGCCTCCACACCGCTCTAACGGAGACGTACTTCCCCTTAAAAGGAAGGAACTCCGGTAACACATCCTCGTCTTCACCGGCTCCACTCTTGGTTATTTCGTGCCTTTACTTTTGCAAGCTTACTTGTTGATACTTCCCTTGCTTGCTTGTGTACTAGTTATTATTGCATCATATAGGTTGCTCACCTAGTTGCACATCTAGACAACCTATTTTGTTGCAAAGTTTAATTTGGTAAAGAAAAGGTTAAAAATTGTTAGTTGCCTATTCACCCTCCCCCCTCTAGTCAACCATATCGATCCTTTCAACAGCGACAGTAGAAGCATCTCCTACAGATCCCATAAGAACTTTTTCAATAAATGGTTAATGAAGGTGTCCTAATAATTTAGGAAATGTTTGCTGATGAAGCGCTTTAGCATATCCCTATAAATCTACCGAGTAATTTGTTTTTTGATTTCTTTTTAAACTTGTATATACAAATGGTGTATGCATGTCTATTCTATCAACATAATAATTCAAATATTTATATTTCAGACACACATAGTTGACATCACTTCAGATCTACAATTGATGAATGTATATTTGGATATTCAAATGCAAATTTGAACATAACAGATGGTCCAAAGTCGAAACTATTCAAAGTAAACAGAAAAAATGATCCAAGTCATTCGAAGTACTCCCTCCATTCCCTTATATAAGGCCACTATGAAAAATACTACCTTCGTTTTTTTTAGTCTGCATATAAGATTTGGTCAAAGTCAAACTTTGTTAAGTTTGACTAAGTTTATAGAAAAGAATATCAAGGTTCATAAATGTGAAATCAATAATGTTAGATGCATCATGAAATTAATTTTCATACCATATAGCTTTAGTATTGTAAATGTTGATATTTTTTTCTATAAAGTTGGTCAAACTTTACTAAGTTTGACTTTGATCAAATCTTATATGCAGACTAAAAAGAAACGGAGGAAGTACATTTTACATCTATACAAGGTCATTAACAGTAATCAAGGTAAAAATTAATGATGTTTCCTCGTACTAGCAACTTATTTAATATTTGCATGCATATAGTCATAATGACACTATGTTACTTCCTTCTCATTTCTTCCTTGCATGCATGCAGGCATATTAATGGTCCCGGTTAACAAAAAAAAGTTAGCTTGCAAAGCAGTCATTAAATTTTACCTTTGTACCTATAATCTGAGTTTGTGACCTTGTGTAAAGGAATGAAAGGAGTAAAACAATTTATATAGAAGTTAATGACCAAGGACCGCCCACAAATACTCAACAAGATCATCATGCTGCTCGGTTTCCGATCCGTCGATGCATTTCAATAAATTATCATTGTTCATCCCTCTCTGACTCAACAGGTGGTATATAAATTTTGTTCCCCTCATTCTCATAACGAAAGTCTTGCAGCGCTCCTCCTCTATAATCCTTGTTGTGCAGGATCACACTTGCAGTCATGATGCGTCACGAATCCTTTGGTGTCGGAATCTTGCAAGGCCACGAAATGGCGAAGCTAGAGTCGTTTGCTAAGTGTAAAGGCAGGCTGATGCTACTACTTGGGATATGTGATGGCGATGACACCAATGTGCTACATTGATTAGGCTTTCTCCGCAATGGTATGTGATATTAGGGGTGGACCAAAGCTCGTAGCTCGCAAGAGCTTAATGAATGCTCGATAGTTCAACTCGTCAAGCTTGTAGCTTGCTTCTTAGTGAACATAGCCATTTACTGATTTCAGCTTATCAAACTTAACGAATTTCAAAGCAGCTCGTTAAACTTGTTAGTATATCACAACACATATTCTTATTTTATGTTATAGCCATTTTTAATAGACCCAACCTAGACTATATATACAAGGCAACAAACGAGCACAATTCATTTTGTAGTCATCATCTTCCTTCGTGAAAATCACCAACATCATCTCGTAGGCCATAACATATTGTAGTATGCTAACGAGCGCTTGCAAGCTTGTTTTTTTTGGCTTTCATTCTACGCCAGGTCCGTATGTGTTCTCCCCGTCAACTAATCAACCTTGCGCGAATCAACCTGTGGTTGAGTTGGTTAGGTGGACAGTAGTATCCCCAACCCACCAGGGTTTAAATCCTGGTGCTCGCATTATTCCTGAATTTATTTCAGGATTCCGGCGATGCGCTTTCAGTGGGAGGAGACGTTCCCGTCGACGACGAGGCGCCTACGGTGACTTCGTAAATCTCAAGATGATATGCCGGCTCAGTCTCTCGGAGGTGCTCATAGGGATAGGGTGTGCGTGTGTGCGTTCATAAGATGAGTGTATACGCGTGTATATGAACGCTTGTGTCTGTAGTGATGCTAAAGAAAAACTAATCAACCTTGCTGCTCCGCCGCAAAAGTTAAAAGCAAACAGTAGGACAAAATACTAATCTTGTTGCTGACCGTTCTTGCTGAACCACTACTCCTGAACACCACCAGCCAGTCAGTCTTGCACGTACGCAGGTCAAACTATGGCTCGTTGTTCTTTGGTTTGGGCCCCGAGCAGGTTATGCTATAACCATCTTTTCCGGTTTCGCCGGGACAGGTACACTTTGGGCCCCATTCAGAATAGTGATGCTACAAGGAGTAGTTTTTACGCGACGTCGCAAGAAAGGTGGCCGTTTGACCAGCACAGAGACAGAATGTGCGCGGCGCAAGCCCGGAAAGGATCGACCGATAGTGCTTCGTGAGGCGTGGAGTGGCGAGCAAAGCATGCCCGTAAGGCCAATTTCACCGCGTGACCCCATTTTGTACGGCCTCGTCCATTTGGGGTAAAAGGGACAAATCGGACGGTCCAGCACGCGACGGTCCTGACCCATCTTGTCCGTTTTGTGTCCGGGCCGACCCATTTCGAGCGCAAACTTGCGCCTGGTTTGGGTCGCGGCGGACGGCAAACGGATGCGCGCTCGTCCGCGTCGGGGCCGCGTGGCAGGCGGCCACCTACCTCCCATCTGCCAACATCAATGCGCACGGGCGGATGGCCCCACCTGCCATCCGGCCATCGAACGGTTGCCATCCTTCTTAAATGGGACCCGTCGACCGGTCGTCGTCCTCACTTCCCACTCCGGCCCCTCTCTGCCCCCTCGAAAGCCGACACGCCCAAACCCTAGCCACTCCCCGTCCTCGAACTCGCCGGCTGGTCGCAGCCATGGGGCTATGGAACTACGGCCGCAAGGGGAAGCACGACCGCGAGGCCGGCTCCTTTTCGGGCCGTTGCCGCGGCTCCATGAAGAAGGAGGAGCCCGCGTCACCGCCGCGCTCCTCCCGTCGAGCCCCCGCGCCGGCCTCCTTCACCATCGCCCTTAGGCCCGCCGGCGAGCGCGACCGGCAGTATCTTAGCGCGGACGTGTGTCGGCGCTACTGGGAGACGAGGACCCGGTCGCGTGGAGCGACGTCCACCTCCCCAACAACTGGCACCTCAGCGCCGACTGGGTCCCGATCCTGCCGGCGCCGATGGGCGGCCGTGCGCGCCGCGATGAGATCGAGCGCCGCCGCCGCCTCCTCCCCGACGACCTGTACTACGACAACAGGTACGCCCCCGATTCCGTGCTCTGGGACACATGGCTCCAGGACAAGCACGACACGCGCCGCGCGTCCTACTTCGCCGGCACGGTGTCGGGGCTGCGGCGGCCACGTCGAGAGGTGCGCGGGAGTACGCGGGTGCGCGGCCTCACGTCCACGCCGTCGCCTTCCCCGTCTCCGTCACCACCTCCACCTCCTTGCATGACAGCGGAGAAGGAGGCCCGGCTCATGCAGCGTATCATGGAGGACTCCATGAACACGCACGACAAGCACCAATGGGACGGCTTGGAGGAGGCGCTGGCACTCTCTGCCGCCGGCGACATCGCCTTTCCCGAGCTGGAGATGGTGGCCGTCAAGGAGGAGGAGAGGAGGGAGGAGGCGATGGAGGAGGAGCCGGTGGTCGCGTTCCACCCCGGCCTGGTGGGCCAACAATGGAGCTGGTCGTGCACCGCGCTGGAGATGGCCGACGCCGTGGGGGGCGTGAACTGGTGCCCCGCGCCGCCGCGGTCATCGGAGCGGGAGGCCTCGCCACGGGAGGAGGTGGTGCAGGCACCTCCGGCCTTCCAGGCCGCCCCCGTGTACCACGCGCCGCTGTCCCACCTCTGGACGCCGCCGGCCTACGTCGACCTCGTCAGCGACGACGACGACACCGGCGGTCACTGAAGACGGCGAGGGCCATGACATCGACGGGCGCGGCTGGAGCGCGCGGCGGCTTTTTTATTTTTTTATGTTAATTATGGCAAGTGAACTGATAAACTGGCCGTTTTATGGCCGTGACCCCCTAACTAAGTTTTATGTTTATTAAACTGCGCTTATTTATTTATTTAGTCATTTAATTTACGTTTTTTTTAAATCATGTCCAACGCGGACGTGATTTGGGATGCGGCCGCGCGGTGGGCTCACGTATGACCCAACGGACAAGACCAGACACGGGCAAACCGAACGATGCCCCAAAGGGACAAAATTCAGGCAAACCGGACGTCCATTTGGGGTCGTGCGGTGGAGTTGGCCTAAGCTGGTGGATAAAAGCTACTAGGACAGTATAGCGAACATCAGTTGGTAAGTAGTAAAGCGGTCTAGGGTGATAGTTTAGTGAACATCAGCGGGTACGTACACCGCATGACATCAGGAGAAAGAAGCCGAGATCAATTCGGGCCCGGCTGCGTGCCGTACCACGCCGCCGCCGACCGCCCGGTGACGGGAGCGGTTTTGCAAGGGGTCGAGGGCCAGCCAGGCGGTTTCAAGGTTCAGCTGCAGCGGTCCGTTGGTCGTAGCCTTCAACCAGCTGGTCGAGAGAGTCCATCCATGGATCAACAACCACGAACATATCAATCTAGCTTCAAAGTTTTGTTCTGAAATAATCACAAGCTACACATGCAGGATGAGAGCTAGAACTGTTTCTTTTTTTGAAAAAACTTTCGGATCTATTAATCAATAGTCAAGAAAGTACAAAGAACATTAAAGATAGAAATTACATTCAGGTCCGTAGACCACCTAGTGATGACTACAAGCATCAAAACTTGTTATAGTAGACAGTCAAAAAATTATCGTAGCCGTGCAAAACTTGTTGTAGTAAACAGTCAGGAAATCGTTTACGGTGTCCAGGCCGCGCACACTCTTTCGCATAGCGGATTGACAGTCCCACGGTCCTAATCATGTTCCATGTCCTCGTCAACTAAGAGCATCTCAACCGGGCATCCCAAACCGGCCTCAAACGCCTGGATGGACGGTCAAGACACTAACCGGTCACAAAAATTCAATCCAGACGGGCGTCTCAAACGCCCGGGCTAACCAACACCCCTCATATCAAACTCAAATATAGGGCGTATATAGGCATGCCCGGGAGCGTCCATCATGTCGGACTAACGATGGGGTGCCACGCGGAATCGCCCGAAAACCCGGCAGACTGATGGACGTCTCCTCTGGTGAGGTAGGGGTGAACGCCGCGTGGCATCGTTTCGGCTCGCCGCCCGAGGCCAAATCCGGCTATTCAGGCCGACGTCCCCCAACCCTAGCCCATCCACCTCCTCCCTCTCCATGCGATTAGCCCAAACCCATCAACCTACTCTCTCCCGCTCCGCCGCTCTTTCTCCGGCAGAAGATAACCACATACGCTATGCTCACACCGAAGCGCACGTACCAGATCGAGAGGAGATCCGAGCGAGGCGCGCCACCCGCTGCCGGGCTGCCTTTGGACTCGCCGTGGCAGCAGGAGGAGTAGGAGTAGGTGGAGAAGGAGGAGGGAGAGGAGCAACGGCCTACTCCGATGGAGGTGGCGGATCCGGAGGAGGACAAGGCGGAGCATCCTGAGCAGGAGCTGGCGCCGGCTCCGGGCTTCAACATGGAGGACGCGGAGGCGGAGTTCGCCGTCACCCAAGCGGGCGAGATGGCGGAGCAACAGGCCATCCTGAAGTCCATCCAGAATGAGGCCTATGTGGTGGTCAACCGGTAGTTCATCCAGCAGGAACGGGCGGCGCCCAACGCGCTCTTCGACAAGGTCGAAGCGGAGATGGAGGCGGAGGCCGGCTTGGAGGAGGCGCGGCCCGCAGGAGCCAGAGCTGCGGCTGCCGCCCATGTACTCGGAGCCGGGTACGGAGATTGTGGAATAGTTGATCTAATGTAGTATCTATTTTTTTCCATGCTTTTATGTGGATTTAACATTTCTAGTATGAGGTATCCGGATGCAAATAATAAAATTTGAGAACTGACAGCGGGAGTTTTGGGTCCAGATTTGCATAGTCCGGGATGCTGTAGCTTGCCTCTTTTTGTAAACACTTGCAGTATCTTGTTGCTGACTGTTCTCGGTGAACTACTCCTAGGCACCAGTCAGCTTTCAACGCAGGTAAAGCTGTGGGCGTGCAGCCTTTTGTTCTTTGATTTGGGCCACAGGTTATACCAGTACTATTTCCCCCCATTTTTTGCGGGGACAAGTCATACATTTGTTTAAAAAAAAGGCATACTAGTTTTTTTTAGTAAAAAGAGGCATACTGGGAGTACTATTATTTGTTTTTGCATGACGTTGCCGAACTGCTCCTGGACATAATGGACCGTTTGACCAGCCCACTACATGACTGCACCGCAAAATGGGAAACAATGGTGCTTCTAGAACACATCAAGTGGCAAGCATATCCGTAACCAACCACTGCTACGGATAAATCAGTCGACGGTGACAGATAGAGCATCTCCAACTGATCCCATAAGAACTTCTTCAATAAATGGTCACTGAAGGTCTCTCCTAATAATTTAGGGACTTTCTCTCAAAAATAATAATAATTTAGGGACTGTTTACTGATGAGGCGCTTTAGCATATTCCAATAAATCTACCTAATAATTTGTTTTTTCATTTCTTTATAAAGTTGTATACAAATGGTATATGCATGTCTATTCTATCAACATAATAATTCAAATAATTATATTCCGGGCACACGTGATTGAACATCATTTCAGATCTACAATTGAGATGAATGTATATTTGAATATTCAAATGCAAATTTGAACATAAGAGATGGTCCAAACTATTCAAACTAAACATAAAAAATGATCCAAGTCATTCGGAGTAACACAAGTTATAGAGAAGTTTATTGACCAAGGACCGCCCACAAATACTCAACAAGATCATCACACCGCTCGGTTTTTGGTCTGTCGATGCATTTCAATAAATTTCGCTGTTCATCCCTCTCTGACTCAACAGGTGGTATATAAATTTCGTTCCCCTCGTTCTCATAACGAATGTCTTTGTGGCTCTTACTGCTCATCCTCTATGGTCATTGTTATGCAGGATCATGCATGTGATCATGATGCATCACAAATACTTTGGTGTCAGAATCTTGCAAGTTCACCAACAATGGCAAGGAGAGCTTGCAGAACCCCAAATGGCCGCTCGGCATCCTTTCTACATGCTTCTTGACCCCTCGCAAAATGAATTCTCATGTTACCTTGAGGGTTTGATATTATCTTCACAAACAAAGACCATGAAGGATGTATGCCATCAGCACATAGTAGCCCATATTGTATGGATCCCATTGACTTCAAAGTTCACCGATGGTGCCTCCCCAACATAAAACCTTGAAAACAAATGAGATCTTTGCAAAACATTCAGGTCAATGTGAGATCATTGCAGACCAAAATATTAATGCCAAATTTAAAGGTCATTTGATGCCACAACTTCTAGAATTATGATGGCATATTTACCTTTTCCTTTAAATTGTCCGTGCAATGTTGTAGGGCAATGCTTCCGCTTTCAGTGCATGCAACCGGCGCTTTCAAAATGAGTAAGAACAAATCCTTCGACATTCAGAACCTTCTCCTAAAATATTTATGCCCAAAGACCGCATTCTCTCCAAAATAGTCCTTCATACGCTTTATCATGACCGACTTGCTTGTTCCGATGAACTACAATATGCCAACATTCATGCTTTGGCTTCTTGTTTGACACCATGTCTGCATATAAAGCAATCACCGTATCAAGTTCGTCATCCTCATCCAATGATGATTCGTCGAAAAACAACTCGACAAAAGGTTCATCCACAAAATAAGCACCTACAATTTTGATCACAATTATTTCGGACATAAAAAATGGGTGAGGAAATCCATCTAACACCTTGTGGACATCCAGAGGTGATGCGAGCGAGAGAGGAAGAGGTGGCAGGTTGGTGGAGGTCTGTTGAGCTCAAGAAGCCTGGAGGCGACAACTGAGAGACGGTGGTCATTTGACCTATGCACGTCGGGACACGTGGCCAGGAGGCGGCCGCTGCGACGAGACTACGAGAAGACCCTGCTGGGGCGGCTGGGGGGCAGCCGCTATGGCGTGGATAAGTGACCAGGGCGGCGGGGCCACAGCTCACCAGCCGCCATGCAGACGAGAGTGAAAAATCATGTGGTTGCGCCCCACGTCATGTATCGGGAAAGGTTTATGTGAAGGTCATTTTATCCTTAATAGTGGGGAAGTTGGACTGAATTATATATACATGTCCCCAATAAATTTCACATTCCAGGGATCTACTGGAGCTGTTTTGTTTTTCCAATTTTTTCAATATCTGTTTATTTGGGGGATGAGGATTTGTTCGAGATGTCTTTAGGTGGCAAAGCTAAGGTTACTTTCAGATGAGCTTCTCCAGTCCAACTCCTTGCTAAACCTGATCATATGCCGGGCCAGGCTTCAAAAAGCCCGAAGCCCAAAACACACATTTTCTCAAGTCCGGCCCCGACCCGAACATAGGCCTGAAGCTCGAAAGCCCAGCATGAAGCCTGAAAGCCTGGCCCGAATGTTGTTTCTCAGTGTTGTTACGTGTAGGCCCAGCCCAAAAAGTGCAAAGATGAAAGCCCAAGATCAGCCCGAATATACTTCCGAGCTGCAAAACAAAGCCCGAGCCTAGCATGAGAGGCAAGCCCGACCCAGCCCGGCCCAGATTTTTGGGCCGGGTCGTAGGCCCATGATCAGGTTTCCTCCTTACCATGCTGCATTGCCACCGCCCACCCCCGAGCAGCGGAGCGGTTTCATGGGGCACCGATGTCCGACCAGGTAGTTTCAGGCTTTAGCCGCGACAGTCCGTCCGTCGTAGTCGTCGACCGTTCCTCCGGCCGATCAACCACCAAGAACATTTCAAACTAGGCCGAAAGGAAAGCAATGGTAGCGGTGGACCGGCCGGTCGCGCGATGAGACAAAATCAGCGGGAGTTGAAAGGGTTCAACGCTGGAATTTAAAATATCTAGATCGAACGTAATAATCCTCATGTCACAACAGTATCAATAAATAAGTTTGGTACTATGACAAGTACTTTCAGAATTTAACCAACAATGGTCGGTGCTAATTAACATATGTGCGTCTTCTATCTGTATCCGGACTGGCCATGGAGGCTGCTGGAGAGAGCCGTTTGCCGCGAACGGGGCTATGGATAGGCCTGCCTGCCGTTCACGTATGTCGCCAGGACGTGCCCCGGGATGTCGTCGGCGAACTCGCGCCACGAGGTGGACGGCAGGACCACAAAATCGGCGTACTTCCCTTCGGCGAGGCTGCCCACAACATGGTCCAGGAAGCAGGCGTAGGCGGCAGATATCGTGTGCCTGCACCGTGCGACAGAGAGAACTCTGTTATTTTGTGAGGTTGAAATTTAGTTCAGACAAACACAAAGGATGACATGCATGTGCAAAAGCAAAGGGTAACATTCGGTGCTATTTTCATAAACCTACATGTGCAAAGCAAAGGGTGTCATTCAGTGCTATTTCACAAAGAATAGTAAACTCGATCTGAGAAGTTTGCAGTGTGCAGATTTCAAATTCAGATACGAGTGGACCAGATGACAGCGAGAAATTCTATGGCATTTCTGAGACAGCGTGTATCCGACTAGATGGAACATACTCTATCCGTCCGGAAATACTTGTCCTAGAAATGGATAAAATGAATGTATCTATAACTAAAATAAGTCTAGACACAACCATTTCTAGGACAAGTCTTTCCGGACGGAGGGAGTAGCTGCAAAGGGACTCACGCTTTCAAGGAGTCGTCTAGGGGCAAGCGCTCCGTGGCGATCCAGGGCGCCTCCCATCCAGGCAGCTGGCGGGACATCGCGGTTTTAATCGCTTGCAAGGGGTAAATATCTGAAACCTGGAGGACAGAGACACATACAGTTAACTGGCTGGCTACAAAACTTCGCCCCGAAAAATAGCTATATACTCCCTCCGTTCCAAAATAGATGACTCAACTTTGTAAGTTGAGTCATCTATTTTGGAACGGAGGGAGTACTTGTTAACTGATTTTCAGTTACTGAAGAGATTCCGGGAAATACATACAGGCCAATCAGAACCAAAAGCCAGATGTGCTCCACCGGCCAATAGTGACCGAAATAAATAGGAGCTCCGCTCAGCTCGTTCTACCCCGATCTTCTTTCCAGCAGAGTCGGCATCGTCCAACAAATGATCTGGCTGGCAAAAACAAGTATCGCTTTAAGAAAAACCATCATTACAAGCATTATAACATATAGCAATGGAAGAGAATGATCGACCTGCACAGATGCAATGATACCATGCTCTCCGAAGCGCTTTGCTGCACCTGGGGATAGATGCTGTGCATGCTCAATCTGATTTCACATGAAGCAAGTTTAAATTATATTCAACTTATTAGTTAGTTACTACCAAAATGATTTGAGGGCATAATCTCTTGTTCAGTATGCTAGCAGAAAAACATACCCGGAACCTACGGTCCTTCGTTCCATTCAAACTAACAACCTTGTCGAACATATCTAGCAGCATATCGTTAGCTTTATCTCCAATTGCATGTATGGCAACCTTAAAAAGAACAATATTACTTTCTCAAGTGATGGTCAACATGATTAAGCATCTGTACAAATAGAAAACGTTTACCTGAAGTCCTGATTTGTCTGATTCTAATGTTGCATTAAGCAGAACATCCATATCTAACAATTGGAGACCATAATCGCCAGGAGCATCCTCATAAGGCTGACCATATATATGAAACACTTACAAACCAGAACATAACAGTTTATTATTTGAATTTATGGTGAAATCAACTGCCTGGCTGACACAACCACGGGCGGAGCTATGCCAAAGTCAGGGAGGGGAGGGGAGGGGTAACCCGCCCAGCCTTGGACAAATTAGTAAAGGAAAAAACTGTGAAAAGCCTAGATTTTTAGATTAGACATTTGCTCCCCCAAACACCCATATTTTATAAAAAATTGGGATAACTTTTTATATATTGGCAAGCTATTGCTTAAGAAGTCGGAGTATTTAGTTCAGCAAAAAGAAGGAAATGATTAATAATTGTACACCTGTACAGTTTCCACCACCAAATGAATAAGTACCAAAACCAGATACCTATTTAAAACAATGGTAACAAAAAAACAAACCTTATTTGCTAATGGACCACCACAAATTTACATCCATAAATTCAAAATGCAAAGAAGATTTAGTGGTAAAACATCAACCCTCTAGATAAGAATATGATGTGCATCTCTTCCATAAAAAATATGGTGTAGATATGAAATATCATAGTGCACTAAGATGTAATTTTGAATGACTTATTAAATGCACTTGCTGACACAACCTTTCTCAATTTACAGTTTCTTGCAGAAACAGAGACTGATCGGGCTAATCATATTGGTTTCCTTTATACATAACCAGACCAATCACAAACTAGTACCATGATTATCACATTCCACGCATAATAAGCATAAAATAGAGTATTTGTGAAACTTTAGCCACAAAAAGACAGCATTGCGATGGACTTAAATTTCCAGACCGTCAATATATAAATGCACTAACACTAACAACATGTCTGATAGGTACTCAAACCATACTAAAGACTACTTACCTCATAGAACCATGCACTTGAGGAACCCAAAGAACCATCAAGAAAAGCTTTCACACCACCTAGATGAATCCACCCACTTAAAGATCGACCTCTTTCATGAATAAGATCCTACAAGAGATAATATGCAGATAAGTGTTAATCGTATTCGCATAATATTAAGCACTTAGAACAGAAGAGCTTGGTATGTTTCATGAAACATAACTTACAAAAACACGAGGCCATGTCGGCATTGGGAAGAATAAGCAGACTCTGATCATCATCTTTCCCATAGAATGAGCCCATTCATAGACATCTGTTGCGATGTAAGCACAATACTTCAGAACAAATAAGGCTCCAGTCCAAAAAAAAAAAAGGTTATAGATGAAAAACTACAAAAGTAGATCCTTGGTCCTTCAAAAGAAGGGTACGAGTGAATCACATTGAAGTTCATTAAGTATCATCCAAACAACGGAAGAAACGTCCAGCTCTACATAACATTTGATTGTGACATGAGCAGTATGGTTCTTTTACTTGAATAGGCAGAGTAATCAAGCAGATTAGTTTTATGCTAACAGAATCAATAAGAAAATATCAATTGGTGGTACAAACCCCAATAATGACAACAAAAACGTATAATGAAGAAGTTGCCACTTGTTGTTTCAACCCAAAGACATCAACAACGAGCATGCCCCTATAAATAACTTCCACAGAGCATAATGCAGTCAACTATATGGAACTACAAATATGTTTTGTTTTTAACTGTAGATATTTGTAAGGTCTTTTATATCTGTGTTTGCTGTCTTCAATGTCACAAGCAAAAGTGGCACAAGATACCTGAAAAATCTTGCCAAGTTTGTTCTTCTGAGGTCCCAGGGAAATAACTTCCAACATCAACAACAGTAGTCACCCCTCTCATTAGGGCGTGTCTGCTTGCTGTAAGGAGAGCCTCTCTTCTATCATTTACAGATACTTCTGGAATCACATCGAATACAAGCTTCATAGCAGCATCAACTAGCAGACCAGTGGGCTCTACAAATAATAATGTGGATCAGATAAATTATTAATTCTTATCTTAATATTTATGACAATGTTTGCGCTTGAAAGTACATTACAAAAGATCAGTGTATATGTGTTAGTTGACAAATAATGCATGACCAACAGCATAACGTGGGCTTTATCGGAGAAAACAACATAATGTGGGGGGACCATGAATCCATGCGAATATTGTGAAAATATATACAGATTTTTTAACAGATACACATCAACATTATAACTCGTCATGAACTGCCTTGATTATAGCAGTTAAGGCTTTGCTTCTGAGTTTCTTTTTGTTGGTAAGGCCATAGATTTATGTTTCAGTTAGAACTATCTGTGTTAGATAAAGTGATTTATATTGGTTCAACATTAACTTACAAAGCTATTTCAAGTCCGTAAGGATAAAGGTGTATGTTAATTACTTCAGTTTACCTCTTTCCGTTGTCCTTATAATAGTTCCACCAACTGGGTCATTTGTGTTCTTGTCAATCCCAGCAATCTTCATAGCTAGTGAATTGGCTAGTCCCATGTGACCATCCATGCGTGAGAGCCAAACCTGCAAAATGAAATAATCGACTAGCTGTCCCTATGTAATGGCTTCTCAAAAGATGTCGAACTCTGCAAGATTGAACTGAAAACACACTGGATTATCAGGAGATATATCGTCTAACCAAGCAGCAGTGGGGAATTCACCGCCCCAGAAATCATTGTTCCAACCTCCTCCGCGCACCCACTCGCCAGGATGCTTTTCTGTATAGAAAACAAGTCTCAGAGATACTAGTAAGATTTGGTAATTGGTCTGAGAGAAGGAGCAGCGTAGTTCATCGAAACCTCTGACGGCTCCCTTCACCCTGCTGATGAACTCGTCTTTGCTCCTAACCCCTCGAAGCGGCACCCTCGCCAGCTGCAGCAAAGTTCAGACAGGAGCAGACTGTGAGGTTAAATCTACACAACTGTAATAATATTTGAACTGTAATTTGACGCTCTGTCCATGTTATGGATTGCGAGGGGGTTCAGATAGGCGGCGATACCTGCAGGCCGCCGTCGATTAGGTGCACATGGGAGTCGATGAATCCCGGGAGCACCACATTGCCACTGAGATTCAGCTCATACGTGTCTCGGCCCTTGAATTCCTGCACCTCACAGTCACAGCCCACAATCAGTTTTCACTTTTCAGCGAAACGCAGGAGACAGACAATATGCGTGCTTGCAGTTGCAGTTGCAGCGACGCCACAAGGCAGTTTCGAAAAAAAAAACAGATTGCAGATAATCTCTGCGGGGAGAGGGGGCAAGCAGGTCGGAGGGCAACCTTGAGGGAGTCGTAGGTGCCGACGCGCAGCACGCGGCCGCCGCGGACGGCCATGGCGGCGGCGAAGGGGCGGGCGGGGTCGGCGGTGTAGATGGTGGCGTTGGCCAGAATCATGTCGGCGAAGCGTCCCCGCGGCGGCCCTGCGAGGGGAGGAGACGAGACGAGCGGCTTGGGTCGGGCGGGCGGGTCTTGACGACACAAATCTACCAGGTTCTCTAGACCGGAGGCTGACTAAACAGCTGTTCGGGCCGGTGATCTACCATTTTTTAAAAAAAAAAAGGAAAATCACCGGCCTCTACATCAGTCGATTCATGCAGTCATATTATTAAAAAACGTAACAGAATCTTAAAATCCAATGAAGCTCAAAATCCGAGAAAAAAGAAAATAAATCAGTAAAGCTCCACATCCGACAAGGAAACACCACATCCGGTGATAAAAAACAGGCTACGATGCCTACACACCTAGCTTATTATTAGTTTACCATCCAAATCGGCTGAAGATAGCCCGTGCTACTCTGTAGATTACCTGGAAAATTTAATGAATTTTGTCCCATTAAAAATCATATCGTTTCTGATCTACCATATGACATGGATGCTCACATTTTGTAGATTTATTTTCAAGATTTAACGGCTTTATTCTTTTGGTGGTGAGAGACAATGTCGGTCGACAACAGGGCGTTTTAAGGTGACTTCGTCAATCTCAAAACTTGCCAAGTCAATCTTTCAAAGGTGCTCAGAGAAGTATGTTTTATGTGTGTGCATTCATAAGGGTGTGTATATATACATGTGGAAGCAACTCCTTCCGTACATGTGTAAGCATTTGCGTCTAAAGTGTTTTGAAACTTGCCAGACATTTTGGGTAAGTTCAAAAATGATTGATGGTTTTCAAATTACCTGGGGCCTTTTGTATTGTACTATGTATCTGGGGACATTCATTCAGTTAGTCCGATGATTTCAAACTTCTACATCCCCAACAAAAAGGTCAAATATATTCTTGATGCCTTGTGAATGGCTCATGTTACTCCTTTTCGATTTATAAGGGCATATGCGTACACTGTTCTATTTCTGTGTTCTCTAGAACCCGAGATCACCCACGGCCGTCTCATGTGAAATCCATGCCCTTGAAACAGGTCCATGATAGTTCTTTATTGTTAGGTACCTGTCCAGTTACAGCCCGATGTTTACACGAGCGAGAGCGACCCGACATTATTATTGTTCCAGTCTCTCGAATGCTCTTTCTCTCTCAGACGTACCTCTAACGGGCACAGCAGACAGATGAGACGATGATCAACGGGGAAGACGATGATCAACGGGGGAGCTGGCTGTGGTCGATGTCATGGCACGACGATGATAGCAGCAGGGGTACTTTGCGTTGTAGAAGTGTGGGGTTGGTGGTCATTGCGTGTTGGAATGGTTGTGGGGCTGATCGTGTGCTTATGGATTTGCACGCTTTATGATTGGTTTGCATGTGATTGGT
This sequence comes from Triticum timopheevii, assembly GCA_963921465.1. Taxonomy (NCBI): domain Eukaryota; kingdom Viridiplantae; phylum Streptophyta; class Magnoliopsida; order Poales; family Poaceae; genus Triticum; species Triticum timopheevii. The sequence goes on along the minus strand of OY997266.1, from coordinate 627,329,387 downwards.
TTGTATCGATTTTCGCGAGGTTTTTCGTCAATTAACTATGCAGTTCTCTTCTGCTTAATTAATCGATGAGGCAAATCTTTTGTCTCCATTTCGAAGAAGAAAATTCCCATGCAACCTTTTAGAAGTGATAGCGTTTTGCCATTTGCAAGACCAACATTTTTACAAATATTGCATATAAAGACAAGAAAAATTAGATGCATTTGATGCAAGTTGAGCTGGATGGTGGTAGTTCAAGACCAAGTACAAAATATGCATGGGATTCTAGTTGATTGTTTAAAACAAGAACATGAAAGACAGATTTGGCCACAAAAGAACTAGTAAACAAACAATGAAATAGTTCCAGGACAAGGCACACACAGATACTTTTCATATTTCAGAATTTTAGTTAAGATAATTATCCATTTTATTCTTGCGCACAAAATAGAAAATAATACATTCTAGAACCCTCGGTTAACTTTATATCTTTCATGAGACAACAACATATATTTGCAATCCATCTAATTAGCTCAAAAAAATGTGAAGACTTGCGATTTGTAAGTTCCATTTTCTCTAATAAGGAATAATTGGGCTAAACCAAAAATAAATAAGAGTCCACATCTGAAAAACTATGTCGAACTCCTTGTAATATATGTTTAAAGTTCAAAGAAATTGCATTTTGATGAATTATAATATTAAGAAAATGTATCTAACTATTTAGCTATATCACTACATTGTTGGTAAGATCTAAAAAATATATTGATTAATGCCGTATGTCAAAATAATAAATTGTAATTATAAAGAAGTAAAAAAGTTTAGTCTAAATATATAATAGATGTTTAGTTGTGTATATTTTAAGGGCACCGCTAAGCGTCTTCCGGCGGATGTATTACAAACATCCGCCGCATGGAGCACCATTGGATAAGCGCCCCGACAGCCGTCTAATCTAACCATCGCACGCGCGTGATCACCTCCCTATTTTCTGCAACGGCCGCTTAGTTCCGGAAACAGAATCCCCTCACTGTCGTCCCACCATAGCTCTGCCCAGTGCGGCAGCAGTCTCCACAACCGCAAAATCGCTACCACCGGCGCGCCGGGGAACTAGTCCTTGCCGTGCTCGCCGAAGTTGCTCCTCCTCCTCTGTCTCAGCCCCGCGAGCAGCAGCTAGCTCCAATCGAGCACGACGGCGGCGAGCTCTCACGCCTGACGCTTCTTCGGCATTTCCTGCAACCGGAGCTATGTTTCTGAAACATGCCTCATGTTGCAATGTCTAACCACTCACTCTCTAACGTCGGGCGCTCCTGCGGCGCTGCAACTCGGGCTATATTTCTGAAACATGACCCTTGTTGCAGAAAAAACCCTTCACAACTGAAACATTTATTTTCTTTCTGAAACAAAAGATATGTTGCAGAAAAATCTTTTGAAACAAGACCCCAGTTGCAGAAAAAAGAAACTTCACCACCGAATCGTTTTTTCTTTTTTTCTGAAACTAGTCATGTGTTGTTGAAATCAACTGAAACAAGGCCATTATTGCAAGAAAACAACTCGTCGCGCGGGACTGCCTCGTGGCCAGCATAACTGCTTGATCAGCATTGATCTAACGGCTACGCAAGCGGCGGACGCTCGTGCGCGCATCAACCGGTTGAATGTAAGCTTTTCCAATATTTTAATTGTCTTTTAATAGCTGCGAAATAAACACATGAATATGAGCATCATTTTAAGTTAATCTATAAATAACTTAATAACGAGAGACCAAAACATATCAGTACGAACTAAGAATTGGAGATTTCAGATTTTGAATACATATCGATAAATGACTATTTGTTATTTGGACAATGTATTTTACATTTGAATTATTTTGTGTTATTAAACTCGCTTCTATATGCCCGATTATTCAATTTTAGAGAAAGAAGCGTCAATCTGCATTTTGAGTTTGATTTCACTTAAACAAAATAACTCAAAACCAAAAAATATTTTCTAATATTTAGAATGTTACCAAATATACATATCTTATATATAGTTGAGATATTTTTGGAAAATCTATAAAAACTAGTTTAGATACATAAGTTTTCTTTGCATTTAACAGTAAACTTACGAGTCTATCATTTTTGCATTAAATTCAAAATATGATCAATTTGAAATTTTAACCTTAAAAACTCTTATTTCATATAAACCATTCAAAATCAAAACGGGTACAATTCCCATTACCGAAGAATCGTGTACAATATGTGTGGCCATCTCCAAGAAATTTGGGGCTCGAGACATAATGAAAAATGTGACCCTATTTTATTTTAAAAGATCTTATAACTAAAGAATTAATATAATTATATAAGTTTGGATATGTGTCATTAGGTACAATATTTATAAATACTAGATGATGCCCTGCGCGTTGTTGTGGGAACCTTAATAAAACAAATGCATAAATGATGCTAAAAAACTAAACTATTGCTAGAACAAATTTAAGATTGCTATCAATTTATATTTTAAAAACAATAAAGTATATAAAACACGTGATAAATGTTGTATAAAAAGAGAAAAAATGTTGAATTGGAGTCAACGGGGTGCCTACATAAAAAGTGTGTAAGATGACCTACATATATTTGCTCCAAGCCGCCGCGTTTATGCCACACAAAAATTAGTGAAACAAATTGGCATGCATGATTGTTGAGGTGACATGATTGCATGGATAGATTAGTGCACAAATTATAACTTATGACCACATGCATGACTTGATGGTGCGGCATAGTTGCATGAAGAGGAAAAATAGGTAATGGGTTGCAACTATTTAAGAATAGAGGATACCAAATCTGGATATTAAAGGAGTAATGTGGTATTAATGCAATAAATTGAGCTCATCTCGTCATTCCTCTTCTAACAAAACTAATGATTCGTTCAATATATGAGTTCTAAGCTTATCAGGAACAAAAACGCAACATACTCTTGTTACGGAAATAAATATTGCCGATAATTGGCTAGAAAAGCTACATACTCTTATTACGGAAACAAATATGGGAAGCATCGTTACAAATGATCAGCGTCAATCGACTGATCTCTTCGGCGTCATCAGCCGCATCCATCACGCGACGTGTGTCATGTGAGGGCCGCTCAACCTTGTCTCTTCCCGAACCTTATCTTATTGCAGTGATTCTCAACCACGCGAGTTCCTTTTCTCGTCTTCGCATCTTCTCCTCTTAGCTCATTCCTTTTTCCACAACGGCATGTCGGCGTGACCTACGCCGCCACCCATGTCGCATCGTCTTCAACCACAGGCCTCCATTGCGCCACAAAACCCAGCGCCTGTAGTGCATGGCCACTGGCGTCAAGGGAGACGGGGGCTACTGCAGAGGGTCGACGGTGCTGTGATGCGACCGGTGTTGTGGGGATGCGATAGCAAACAGAGGCAATGTGGGGGATGCATTGATGTTTGCTACCTCACCTCCAAGACAAGTTGCAACAACGAGGGCCGTGTTGCAGGAATATAGAGACGAGGCTTTGTTGTGCAGATGTTAATTTTTTTTGCAACAACTACGGTGTAGCGGCAGCAACAACGACTGTTTTTTTGCGGCAACAACAATGACTGTACTTGTACTACTGCGACATGGTGGTGGTGACGTTTTCCAACATGATCTCTCTTGCAAATTTCTCCTTTTTTACAAGAGAAATGTTGCAGGAATACACATAAGAGACCGGAGATGTTGTAAGTTTTGCAACAAGTGTCTTGCTGCTTGTTACAAACAAATACTAAGCCCCAATTCTTTTGGCCGATTCTCCTAGAATCTTAAGAATCGAGCCTCCTCCAACTTCTCCCAGAATCTTGAACCCATATTTTCTTTACAATCCTAACTACTCTCTCTATCCTATAATGTAAAACGTTTTTCTACATTAGTGTTAGAAAACGTCCTATATTATGGGATGAAGGGAGTAGTTAGGATGTAAACAGCTTAGGATTGTCAGAAAAATATGGGTTCAAAATTCTGGGAGAAGGATATATTCTCAAGATTGTGAGAGAATCGGTCAAAAGAATGTGCGTACTGTGGTCTTAGGGCGCCATGGACTCTGCACCGCATGAGCAACCAGGACAGCCCCCAGCATAAAAAAAAAGGGCAACCTGGTGCATGTAGCTTCCGCTTGCACAGGGTCCAGGGAAGGGTCCGACCATTTTGGGTCTATAGTACGCAGCCTTTCCCTACATTTCTGTAAGAGGCTGTTTCCAGGACTTGAACCCATGACCTCATGGTCACATGACAGCCCCCAGCATCTCATCCGAAATACACTAAGAAAAGGATCTCATCTGAAATTCGTGCGTTCGAAACAAGTCATTGATGCCACCCACTCCAACGACCAAACAAGTCCACAAATAGACCGTTTTTATTCAAGAGCAACACATCACGCTCGCTTCTTTATTCATGACAGGTACTACCTGTCTATCGTTTCAGTCTCTCGAATGCTTTCTCTCTCTCTCTCTCTCATACGTAATGTACCTCGGACGGGCACATCAGACAGATGAGACGATCAATTAGGTAACTGGGAGCTGTAGATGTCGTGGCACGACGGCGACAGCGACAGGGGGCGCAGCCGCAGCGAGAACTTGTAGCTCGCCGCCGGCGACAGCAGGTACTGCTCGTGCACGCACGGCGTCCAGCTGTCGTCCCCGCCCACCCCCATGTGCCTGTGATCAAGATGCACCTGCACACACAACAACACAATCCAGACCATTTTCAGCATCACTCCGTCATCTCAGTTCCAACAGTTTCAGTTTCAAAGATATATCAGACGGAGACGGAGACGGACCTCGATGTCGTCTCCCTTGACCAGCTTGTGCTGGTGGGTAGCCCGGTCGAGCTCGGCGGCGCCGTAGTAGCTGGCGCTCACCTGCATCGGCGGGGACTCGCCGTGGGTCGAGGCGAAGAGGCCGAACCCGTCGGCGTTCTTAAGCGCCACCCACCGGACGTCTGCGCGGCCGCCGCACTCGCCCGGGACGATGTAGGGCACGTGGAGGTCCTCCACGCCGCTCTCATACACGCCGACGTGCGCCGCGGCCTTGCGGTCGGGGTAGCACTCGAACGGGCCCCTTCCGTACCATGTGACATGGTTCAGGGATTTCTCTGCATTGAACACGACGCCCACCCGTGGGAGAGGGGGGAGGTCGCTCTTGGGGTTTACCTCGTAGTCGAGGGTCACGTCGCCGGACTCGTAGATCCGGCAGCGCATGTGGACCCGGAAAAGCACGGACTCGGAAGCCTCTGAAAGAGCGGCGTCGTCGGGTTTTGGCAGGTGTCCGGGAAGGCCATAATATGTGGTGGAAACCTCGACGGTGTGGTCTGGCAGCTCCTTCACTGAAAACTGGCTGCTGTGGAAAGAGACGTTGTCGAGGAAGGCTTCTCTCCATGTTGTGGCATAGGACTTGGTGTAGAAGCCTCCATTGTCATTGTCGGTTGGTGCGCGCCAAAAGCAAGGAAATACTCCCTTGCTTATAAGCTCGACGTTGCTGATCTGTTGTTCACAGATGTATCATGAGTTCCACATTTTGATAAACAAAATAGCAGTGACGCTGATAGTTTTTGAACCATATTCTGTGTTTGGCATACTAAGGTAACTGTAACAACTAACAATGGAAGAGCTCATATGCAGTTATTCAGATTTCAAAACACTTGAAAATAATTACAATTAGGAGTCCGAGATGAACATTGCAAACAGAAAGGAACCATCAGAGCATAAAGGGGAATAAAGTGAAAACAGATGGCCAAGTTTAGAAGACAAATACTTAGCACTCCGTATGAGATATCTCATGGCAACAGCTTATACTTTCTTGCAAAAAAAACAGCTTATATTGACAAGTTTAAGTTACTTAAATATATAAAAAAAACATGATAAGCAGACTGAATCACAAGTCATGACTAATACCTATACACTATCATATCCCCCATAAAATCTGGAGCATAATCATGAATTAACTTGCATTCTGCAAGGCCACTGGCCATGACCATACAATTCTTGAATATGCTAACAGGAAGGTAAAGCAAATGAAACTTCCTTTGGTCAACCACAGCATACCTTCCAACTGTCAATTGTTCCCAACTGACTGTTTATTTTGATTTGCCATTCGTGGTTCTTGCTAATGATTACACCATCACCAACCTGCTCAGAGATCAGAGGGCTCTTGGACAATGCTATCACCTGAAGATGGTAGCGTCTGGTGAGCAGTAAGATAAATGACAAGAAACAGGAGTGAACAAGACCAGTCTGAGGAAACATACATGAGGAACAAAGCCCTTTGTCTGAGGTAAACAAAGTTGTGCTGAAGCCAAGACATGACCAGCTTTAGCCCATCGTGTTTCGTCCCTCAGTGTCACGCGTACAGACAAAAAGGTTTCTTTTGCTGCACTGGTACCCCAGAGAGTAAACCAAGGTGATGATTCCATGTTGATAAGATGGCTACTTTGTGGTGCTAGGTTTGGAACACTGAGTAAACCAGAGCCCAAAACGCATCCGTCCCCATGGAGAATCCAACTGAAGTCCAAAGCCTCTGTTGTCTCAGAAAATTGTCCATTTTCAATCTGCATGACGATAATAATGCATCTATTAGATCCATTTTTAATCCTATATAATGAAATAACTTGACGAATATTGATCAGAGGTTACCTTAAGAATATTATCCACCAGCGATATTTTGATAGGCTGGTAAAGATATTTAACTTCTGCAAGCAGAAATAGTTAACCGAGTAAGTTTGACATCTAGAGGCCAGTGAGACGAAAATCTTAGTGTAACAACTTCGTGAAGTAATAGATTATCCGGATTTAAAGTACACGTAAGACAGCAATAAATTTCTTTCCAATTGACTGGTATTTCCAGTTACCATTAACAGCAGGGTGAAGCGTCCGATCAGGCCACACAATGCCATTAATGCAAAAATTTAAGTCATTTGGAATGTCTCCAAAGTCACCACCATATGCCCAAGATTTAGATCCATCGGCATCCTCCTTCAGTAAACCCTGAATATTTTTGAAAAGGACGTAGTGGAGGAACAAAATTAAGACACTATAACAATAAAAACAGAGTCGATGATCGACATGAGTCTATGAGTCAATATTATTTTTGATGAAAATGGGCCAACAGTGGTCCAATATGTATGTCATGTACACTACAATCATGAATAAACACAAGTACAACCATGCAAACAGAAATTTTGGCATAGCATGCTCCCAGTAAAAAAGAAGGTTAATGATAAGATGAGAGTAAATCGAACATAACCTGATCGACCCAGTCCCATATAAAACCTCCTTGTAGTCCCATTGTGTTGTCTATCGCCTTCCAGTATGCGTCAATATTTCCATTACTGTTCCCCATAGCATGTGAATATCTTGAAAACAAAGGGAAATGTTTATTTAATATTTCAGGCATATGAATATAAAAACAATGGGAATCAGGTACACATGTGGTGCCACAGTTACCATACTCGCAAAGAATGAGGGGCCTGTTTTCAGATGGGTCATTTGCAATCTTGAGAATATCCCAGACACGCATGTACATGGGGCATATAATATCTGTGGATGATGTTCTGGAGCCACCTCCTTCATAATGGATGAGCCTTGTTGGGTCTCTTCCACGAACCCACCCTACAAGATTATGATTCAAAAAATCATAAAAAAACTGCAAGAATTGAACCACCATCGCAGAAAACGTTTTACCGCTTACCAGACATAGCAGAGTGATTTGGTCCATATGAGGCTTCATTTCCCAAGGACCAAATAATTATACACGCATGATTTTTGTCCCTCTCCACCATGCCAACGACACGATCAAGCATAGAATTTGCCCAGATGGGTTCTAGTGTAGGATGTTTGAAACGGCTATTTTCATCAAAGCCATGTGTCTCGATATTCGCTTCATCAATTACATATAGACCAAAAATGTCGCATAACTCATACCACCTGGGATGTTGGGGGTAATGGGAGTTTCTAACAGCATTGATGTTGTTTTGTCTCATCAAAACCAGATCCTATCAAAAGATAAACAGTAAATAACTGAAGCTACTGACTGAAAACATCAAACTGAACAGATGGCATGATATGCTTTCAAATATGACAGTTTACAGAGGGGATGAGTAACCTTGATCATGCATGCTTCTAAATTTGTCTTCCCAACACGTGGATGATGCTCATGTCTGTTGACACCCCTAATTACAACAGGAGATCCATTGACAAGCATCTGCTTGTGTACCAGGACCACATTACGAATCCCTACTTGGCATGATTCGCAATCAATAAGCTTCCCATTGGCATCTTTAAGGAGAACAACAAGAGTGTATAAGTTCGGCTGTTGGGAAAGGAAATACAGTTATAAGATATAGTAGTTCAATTGTAAGTACTAATATTTTTATAGAGTTTCCCCAGGATTAGATTTCTTACTTTTTCACTGGACCAAAGTTTTGGATTTTCCACTTTTCCACCAAGAACATAACCATGAAAACCATGGCAAGGGCCGCCCTTAGGTTTTGGCTTTGTCTTCAAGTTGACCACGTTAGCAGCTGACATGTCTGAATTCAAATCATCAGATGATTCAGAATTATCAAATAATGTTGCTTCAATCGACAAAGTTGGGATATGCTCCCTGTCTTGCTTGTGTGAATCAATTTCTACCTCAACCTGAAATATAGAACAAAATGAAAAGTCGGTATAATTGTGGAACAGCATCAGAATAAGTGTTCCCTTGACTAATGCATAAGTTAGCAGCTATACCATCTGGACGGTAGAAAATGGTTTGTCCACTATTATAGAGTTTAAACTTAAAAAGGGTGAGACATACAAATCTATATCATGGGAGCCATGCATTTGATAAACATGTCGTCTTTTGTCTGCTTTGACTTCATGATATAGGGTTATATAAGATGCTAAGGCCGCTCTGAAAAAGGGCAGACGGCCTTTCTTCAAAAGAAAAAATGATGTGATAAACTTACAAGGATATATTGGGTTTAGTTCAACTGTAATTAATCAAATGGTTGTGAATTGTAGTTGTAAGTTGTAACTATGCTGAATGTTACTATGTTTGAAGCTTAAATTAGTATTCCCATCCCAAAAAGGTTTACGGCACTGTTCACTATTTTCTTGCAGCATGTGCTCCATCATGTAGTATAAGTTTATAATCTGACCAAGATGGCTAGCAAAATTACCTCAATATCAGCTACCTGGAAGTTCTCATCTAAGGTTGCTTTGAAAAAGTAATCTGTGATAAAGATCTGCAAGGGCAAAAATAACAAACTCATTAACCAAGAATTTACACTGATCAGTGATCACAGACAAAAACAAACTAAATTACAAATGCAGTTTACATGTCACAGGTTTAAAACTAGCATGTTTGTGCATAGTTGCTTATGTGGGTGATATATTACATAATAATCTGGTCTGCTAATATATACAAGGAAATAAGTTTTCAGCTGACAATTCGCATCTGAGTGTAAAGATGAAAAAAAAAGAGTACTCTATTGTTTTTCTGGACATAGCTGGAAACATGAACATTGCTATTACTCATTTGATCCCTGAAACAAACTATTACTCATTCATGAAATGATGTACTTTACTCAAGTGTTAAATTCATGGTGTGTCAAAAATAACAGCTTAGAATTCATTCAATAAGATGCGAGCAGAACTCAAGAAATAACCTGTGGCTTTGATAATAGCAACACATCTCTGTGAATACCCGACAACCACCAATGGTCTTGATCTTCAAGATAAGAACCATCACTCCACCTCATGACTTGAACAGCAAGAACATTTTCCTTGTCTGAATCACAATGATGGCAGCAATCAGTGATTTCAAACTCAGCAGGAAGCCTGCTGTCTTGGCTGCATAAATACGCAAAACATGGAGTTACTTTCTGAACAATAAAATAGCAAACTCCAGTAGATGACTATAGCCAATTGGTACTCAAGTAAATACTGCAAGGATCTATTACAAGTCACCAACATGTAATTACTTCATTTTGTATTATGGATTATATATGAACTTGATAAGTCTCTGTACAGTTTTAGAGATCAAAAAAAAAAAATACAAGCAGTGAGGTTATCTGTGTCATACCTATAGCCAATTGGTATGCCATTTACCCAAGCAAGAAACGCTGAATCAACAGCTTCAAAGTGCAACAAGATCCTCCGACCTATCATAATCAGCTCAGAATTGTTTAAAAATGGAATGGACATATTATATGATAACAGTCAGTGCTATATCCATGTCAATGAGAGACAGAAATATTATGCATGAGGAGAAAGAACAAACATATCATAATTAGCATAACAGGAGACAGCACAGGCATACCATAAGAACAGGAAGAAAATGTAAAGGGCAAACAATTATGTCTGTGTAATTAAGGAGATAGGTAACAAATATAAACCAGCCAAACTCTTGGAGAACTGCACGGTCAGATTATGCAAATCCTCGATGACAAAAAAATTGACAGCAGGATTTGCCACTGTCAGGATGTTTGAGGTAATTTAATGAACCAACTACTCATAACAGAAACAACTTTTCTCTCTGTATTGTTAATTGATGCACTACCAAATTTTCAATTAGATGAACCATCACTGTATCCAGAATTGTCCAGCACTACAGCTGTTTATGCTAGTTGCAATGCAATCGATGGATTCAAAAGATCTGGTTGCGTATGCAAGATTTTGATTCTGTCAGAAGTAGAGCAGGTGCAATGCAATCAACGGGTTCATAATGGAGATCTGGTTGCATATGCAAGATTTTGATTTCGTCAGAAGTAGAGCAGGTGTAACAACCACATGTCCACATAAGCTGCAATAGATAGCATACCTTTCCATTCTTTTGGGATGTGAAAAACCTTCCTGTAACAGCCCGTGGGGTTCTCGGAAGGCACAAACGGCGGGTTCATCGGGAAGGGATAAGTGACATTTGTGTAGATCGGACGGTCGAACCCGTGCATCTGCCAATTGGAGGGAACTGCAACCAAGTTTTATGCACATTTGAGAACAGAGTTCCAGCAAAGCAAAACGGAAAATTCAGTACTACATAACAGCATTAGACTAAATAAAAGCACATCGGAACAAGCAAGCAGCAACCGTGCCTGGCAGAGCCTCCCAGTCAGAGTCATTGAACTGGGCGTCGTAGAACTTGTCCGGGACGGTCTCCGGCGACTGCGCCAGCCGGAACTTCCATTGCCCGCTGAGCGACCGCGCGTATGGCAGGCCCTGGGACCAGAACGCGGCGCTCTCCAGCGCACCGCCGACCGCGCCGTCGTCCCACACGGCGGCCTCGGCGTCCAGGTGGCTTACGCTCCTCCGCTCGCGCCAGTACCTCAGCGCCCCTGTTTTTCGACAGTTAAAAACAGAGAGCAGGAAAGAAGTTCAGAAAACAGCACGAGGATTAATGTTTCTTCCTGATCGATCTCGTGTGGGCGCGGCGAGATTCGGGCTCACCTTCGAGCGTGTCCTGCGAGCGGAGCGGCACGTGCGTGTCCCGCTTCCTCCACCGGAAGAAGGAGGGGTCCTCCCAGAGCTTGTGCTGCGGCGGGGAGCCCGCGGGCGGAGGGAACATCGCGCCGCAGCTGGCGGAGGCCACGGCCATCGATCACGGAGGCCGCACGAACGAATCGCCCCCGCTCTCTGAACTCAAAGGGAACCGCGCGTCGATCTCGCGCGCCGGCGAGGAAGGAGAAGTAGGAGGAGGGCCTGGTGGAGCCGGACGGACGAGTTAGACACGGAGAGGGCTCGGATACAGGATGACTTCGATTTCGACTGGAGTGACGGTGAATCAAGCTGGAGCTGAGATTCCTTACCGGCGAGAGGAGGTCGGGATCTGGCCGGCGGGTCGTCGCTCGCCGTCGAGGGAGGGAGGAGTGGAGGCCGGGGAGTGAGGAGGAGTTTGGGGGGAGGAAGAAATCACAGGGGATTGATTAGTTTACCACCACAGACAAGAGGTGGCGCGCGAGACGCCTCGCTGACGTGTGGGCGGCGGGTCCACGCGTCAGCGAAGCATCGAGCGGCTGTAGGCCGTACGCAATGTTTTGTTCCTTTTCTTTTTGATACGTGACAGAAAACTGAATGATTTATTACTATATATATGTAAAGAGTGGATTTTGAATCGAGATCCGGCATGTGCAGCATGATGGTGGGATGTATTTTGTTCAAATCCTGACAAATGAACTTAAAATGGTGCTAGCGCTTAGTACGTTGGCGATTAGTGCGTTTTCTTTTTAAAAGTGACTAAACCTCATTTTAAATTGAAATTGCAAGCGTGCCAACCACAAGAGAATGCAACACACATAAGTAAGATCCGTGACCTGAAGATTCTTTGTGGTGGAATCAGCCCGTTAGGGTCAAGACCTACACTTGGCGCTGCTCCTCGCGTTTTCTCTGTTTTTTCTTTTAGATTAGACTATGTTTGTTCAGTGGGAGGGACTTCCACGTGCGTGCGTACGTTCACAGGGAGATGGATCGTACCCGTCAAGTGTGCGTCCATTTCAAAGAAACAAAATTGCCTTGGAACGAAAATATCATATCTTCAAAAATAGAGAATGAAAAATACACGGTATTTGTTTGCACTTCTTAGAGAAAAAAGACCTCTCGCTCCAGCTTTATATATAGAAAAAAAACCAATGTGATGGGGTTAATTACCAGGTAAACATGAAGCCACCGTGGCCTCCTCCAGATCATTTATCGGAAGATTGCAAGAAACAAAATGATTAATTATCTCAGTGCAATGATTTCTCACCATTCAGGTTTAGAATGTTGAACCTGTAAAAATAATATCTAGAGTGGTGATACACACGGACGACCTCCACAGGAAACACTTTGAGGTGTACAAAATTGAGATTTAAAGGATCCCTTTTTTCCCTTCCTGCGTTGTATTAGAAAAACTAATCATAACATGGAGTTGTTATTGTGTTGATCTATTCATTCTCGGATTGGGTAGCCTCCCAAGAAGTCAGAGAAAAGTGTCTGCCATTATATTCCTGCTGCAGTCGCCTATGTCGGTTATTACGGTCAAATTTAAAATCTTAAAAAACATAGACGCACTACATTATGAAACGAAGTATATAATCTGATGCAAATATAAAGGTATGTAGTTGTTAAAGAGGTCGAGTGTCTTAACAAATAACAAATCTGGAAAAGAGATGACGACAACACTAAACCATGGGCGATGAGAGTGCTGAACAAGATGTTGGTACCATGTATGCAGCCATTTCCGGGACAGTTATCTGAGTATCTGAGGAGAATGTCAGAAGCAGAGGTGCACATATAAGAAGTGTTTCCTTGCTGTTTTGCTTGTGTATTTTGAAATAAAAATCTGCCCTTAGATATGGCCCAAGCATAATTATTCTGTCAAAATACTGAGAAAATGAAACACATCTACAAGATAGAGCAGCTAAATTACTCAACAAACAACTATTTCTACATGATAGAGCGACCAAATTATGCAGAGAAAAAAAGAGCAGACAAACTACTAAACAGGCAAATATTTCAAAAAAGATAAACACGCAAATATTTCAACATACAATGCTCCCAAAAGATAAACGATGCTCCCAAAAGAGAAACGACACCGTAGTGCCGCCATCGACCGACCTGGAACACCAGATCCTAGGGTTCCCCCGGAGCAGCACGAGTGGGTCGACAGTAGTTACACGACGATGCCTCCATCAAGGTAACGACGCAGAACGCCGCCATCGCCTACCGTCGGCTCGGTTTTCACCGGTAACTTTGTCTCCCCAACTCGCAGCCGGGACTAGATATCGAGATCCGACCACCCAGCCTCTGGCCAGCCACCTCCGACGGAGAAGATGACCACCACCGTCGGCTGCACTGGCCAGAACAGATCTGACCGGAGGTGCCGCCAAGCAGCCCACCAGGCCCTCAACGCCGCCGCCGATCCAAAGCCGGATGACACGCCGCCGCAGCATAGACCGCCCGCCGCCGATCCAAAGCCGGATGACACGCCGCCGCAGCATAGACCGCCCGCCGCCGCTCCAAAGCCGGATGACGCGCCGCCGCAGCATAGACTGCCCGCCGCCCTATCCAGGCCCGCCACCGCGAGCAGCCGCCCGTGATCGGGCAGCCCAACGCGCCTGCATCTGCCGGCCCGAGGCAAGACTGGCCACCGTCATCGTCATCGCATCCATCGCCACCGCTTCGCTAGATCGGCCACCGCTGCCATCGCCGCCGCCGCTTCGCTAGATGGAAGTTTGATATATGTGCACAGTGCACTCCAGATGCCAAAAGCTTATGCATGAATATTTTCCTTTTCATGAGAAACTAAAGCTTATGCATGTACATTTTTTTAGCGGTTCTTATTCAAGTACACTGATTGATGTAGCACAAAATCAACTACACATGGGCCATGAGCCCACTAAAAGGCTAAGCATTGGGCCTCTCTCCGAGAAAGAACCTCCAACGTGGGCCTTAATTTTATAATGTCAGCAAAGTTTCTAATCCTGCTTAAGTAAGCCCAAACAACAAAGCCTGAGTTGTTTTTCGAGTCAAGGAATTTTTGGCCGTTTGACCATACCAGATGGCCTGGCCCCTTAACATAATTCCTATATCATCTCGCAGGACCAACTCAGTTGCTGCTTCATTTGTACTCCCTCTGTAAATTATTATAAGAGCGTTCAGATTACTAAAGTAATGATCTAAATGCTCTTATATTAATTTACGGAGGAAGAACTATCAGTCAAGAAGGATCAGCAATCCCCAAACGACAGCTAAAACAAAGAACGCCTGTTACTCAAAAAAACACCAATCAATTCTCAAAAAAAAAAAGCTCAAGAAATGCTCTACTTATCCAGGTCAGCTATCTACATGCAGTAGCGGAAACCTGGCCGGCACATGGAAGCAGGGGCTGCCTGGAAAACGTAATGTTCTGATCAATATACTGATCGGGTCGAGTGTTCACGCGTTGTGTTATCCTCAACTACTCCATCATGTGAATTTTGGATGATTTTCGTCCGTCTAAACGACAAATTTCTGTAATCGTACTGTATTTGTGATCGTATTAGCATTATTAGTGTAAAACTTATGTAACTGTGATGCCATCCATCTCAAAATAAAAGTAATGTCATTCATTGGTGTTTCGTCCAGAACGCCTATAGGCAGTGGCGGAGCTTGAGCCAAGATCATGGGGGGGCATGGGCTGAAGGGGGGCAAACATAACTATTTTCAGCTTATTTTTGGTGAAAAATAGGTCTAATACAAAGAAATATATGCATGGTTTCTTGTGAGCTGGGGGGGCCATGGCCCCTGTTGGCCCCCATGAAGCTCCGCCACTGCCTATAGGTAAGGGAATCAACCCGTGAGAGAGATACGTCTGGGGCAAGCTTCCGAGTTGTAAATCTAACCCTATGCATGAAAGCAAGGACAAAGCTTATCCGGTTGCTATCATGGTCCTTTTTCCTTGAGAAAATGCACAGAAACAAAATGTGTTCTTTCACGGTGGACGTGGAAACCAAAGGGTGCAGTAACAAGTGGTTGCAAGTAGTAGCCGTACAGCGACCAATCAGTTGTTGCGGTTGCTTTTGCAGCCATCTAATGGAAAGCCTTTGAATCTTCTTCCCCTGACAGCGACGGAGGAAGCACACACGTCGGGCTGCGAACCGCAGTTGCCTTCTCGCTGTTCCCTTGTGTGCGCTGTTGCCGTCACGGACAGCCAGTCCGAAAGCTCATCGCTGGGAGTCGGATTAGTGTACCAATGTCACAAGCAAACCAAGTGCAGTGCAATCATGGTGCAAGTTCATCATGTGCCGTGCCAATAATGGCGCCGACGGCGAGGTCACTTGCCTGCCTGTACGACATCATCATTGTTAACTCATTTTCGATCGATCACCGGCAACCACCACACTAATTGGGGAGGCAAGATTAGTTAATGGATTAGGCGTCCGCGTATATCGATCGTGTATTGATCGAATGGTACTTATATGTGACACGTTGTTTTCATATATAGCTGCAGGCATCAAGAATGAAGAATCGTTCTTCGCCGCCTTGCACCAGCTAGCAGGCTTGTCGTGTTCGTGTCTTTTTATGGAAGAAGCTGGGATATCTTTGTAGGGGGCTGTTACGCATCATCCGGTTGATGCCAGCGAAAAGTAAACCACTTCATGAGCCCTTAGATTAGACGCTTTTCAGCCGTGGGATTAGTCGACTAGTTTTCTGTTCGGGTGAGTCATCAGGCCTTCACACATCACGTGGGCATTGGTCTAGGCAGGACAAGTATACGCTGCACCTAGCTAGCTACTTTTTTTGAGCTACTTTTTACATTGCTGCAGCAAACCCACGTAACAAAAAGCTAGGTTTTGCTAAATGTCAAAAAAGAGAGCTAGGTTTTGGTTATGTACCGCATGTACAAACACATGCAACCGTAGTATAGTATGTATAGAACACAGGCAACAACAACAAAAGACTGCATAAACGGAGGGAGTACATATATGCAAAATCTATCTCTTACAACCAGATTATATACTATTATTGTGGCATCACTATGCGCGAGCTGCGGTCCATGGAGAAGAAAAGCATGCGCTATGCGTTGGTCGGCTGATCTTTTGCAAAGATTAGCAGGGTCACGAGTCGTTGGGTCGGCATGATCGACCGACCAGCGTTACGGCTCCCCTTGCAGCATGACATATGTTGCGCCACTCCTTGCAGCATGACCCGTGTTGCGAAGACCCGTTGCAACATGGCTTATGTGGCGAAGACCTTTGCAGCCTTTTTGTAGAATCCCGTGACCGCCTCTTAGCAAGCACGGCCAAGGACGGTTGTGGTCGGTATTGCGTCTCTCCTTCGCAACACGAAGCCCTTTGCCGGCGCCCCCAACATCCACGAGTGGCCATTGTGTGCTTCGACGGCCGTGGTGATGCTGCGAGCATAGGTCGGCTGCTCCGCTGATGCTGCGACGTCGTGCGTCGACGGCCATGGTGGATGTTGCGATGGCCGCACTACTGCTTCGATGATACCGCGACAACGTGCTTTGACAGTCGTGGCAATGATGTTGGGACAGCATGCTTCAACAGGCGCGGCAATGTCATGACAATGTTCCTCAAATGGCCATGGTTTGCTTTGATGACATGCGTTGACGATCGTGGTGATGCTACAACGACAGCCTGACTGCTTCGATGATGTTGCAACGACATGCTTTGACGGTGACTGCAGGTGCTTCGGCCGCCACCGCCGCGGTATGCTTCGAACGATTGCGATGATGTGCTTCGATGACCGTGACGATGATGTGCGACGGAGGCCCGGCTACTTCCACGATGCTGCAAAGGCGTGCTTCCTGGCCATGGCAGTGCTGCGATGTTCGCACGTCTGCTTCGATGATGCTACAACAGCCGTTTGTCTGCTGATGATGCTGCGATAACATGCTTCACAGCGGCGGCGGCGGCGGCGACGTTAAGGACGCGACTCAAAGCATGCATTGCTAGCGAGAGTGTTTTGTATGCAGCGGCGATGCCCAACTGGCGCTAGGCAAAAGAAAATGGTCTGTGCCAAATCCGTGTAAAGCTAACTTGCTCGGGATGGTTAATGCATGCAGCATGCCGAGCCATGCAGTCAACTCAGTAAAGAGAATCCCTAAAAAAAACTTAGTTATTAAGAGAAATAAAGCACGTGAAAGGCAGATGAGAGAGAGAGGGGCAGCAGCAGCAGTAGCGTGTAGGCGTGAGCTACATAGCGCATGCATGTGCGCGGGGTAAACAGCGACAACAGCGGCCCCAGTCCTACGTGGAGACACGAAAGTAACAGCCGTGGGAACGTTTATCACGGAAGGAAGGAACGTGGAATCAGCCAGGTTCACAGGCACGTGGCGGATGATTACAAACGTTTTCCATCTTTGTACTCTTGGAAACGTAGCTGCGGTACATGCATGGTAGGTAGGTATACGAATCTACTCCCTCCGTTTTCCATACTTTTCTCAAGCTTTCGCCAGCCTAAGCAAGCAAGAATACGAATCTACTCCCTCCGTTTTAAAATAGATGACCCAAATTTATACAAAATTTGTACTAAAGTTAGTATAAAGTTGAGTCATCTATTTTGAAACGGAGGAAGTAGCTTCAAAAACAATTCAAGAATATTTAACACTCCCTCGTCCAGAAATATATACAAGTACTAAAGGGGAAGAAGTGGAGGAGGGAGGCGAAGCCCAAAAGGTCAAAGGACCAACCAAACCGACGGATATCGGAGTTCGTTCCCTCCCATGACGCAGACGCAGGGGCAGCGCACACTTGGGCTTCCGAATTGAGAAAATGCTCGCCCGCTGCATATGGCCAGCTCGAACGGGGGACGGCACCCTCTATTCTATCCGTGACAGGAACGGCGCAACCACCCATGGGACCTTCTCCTCTTCCCGATCGATCGGTCGAAGCGTACGTGCGCGCAGGCTTCCGGGCGCGCGTTGGCTGCCGGGCATGTGCCACGGAAATTTTCGCCCTGCCACTTTGTTGATGGGCGAGAGCTCGCAACTTGCGGAGCGTGCGTCCTGGTCCGGTCAGAGGGAGACCGGGTAGGGTGCGCGCTCACGACCGAAGAAGAAGAAGAAGGAGAAGAAGAAGAATCTTCCAGTTCCAATGGATAGAAGGTCTACTCCACGGTGCCCAACTAGCCAGCCACATGGACATGGTACCTTCCTCGATGCTCTATGGGACCAAAAACACGTGCGTGGCGGCTATGGTTCGAATGGCTCAACCATGCAGCACGTTGGCATTTCCTAACATCGTCTGCGAGACAGGACAGCGGATTTATCTGAAGACGTCTATACGCATATATATATGATCTTTCTCCGGAATGTCAACTTGACAGGAGGATGCCAATAAGTCTGTGCATGTTTTTCTTTTTCATCAATATTAATATTGGAGTCGTACGAGTAGAAAATGCTCCTTGCCGACAGCTCATCCATCACCTGCACGCATGCATGTACTTGATATTGAGAAAACCAATTTGACATCTTCTTTTTTAGCATGTATCACATGCAAATTCTATTGCAAAATAAGATTAGCTTCAACAGTACGTCCAGCCAACCTTCTGATATATAGCGGCGTGCACCCAGCATGGGTTGAGCGAGCCTCTTTTCTTCAGCCGTGCGGGGATTTCTGAGAGCTCAGCACATCTCCAGGTTTTCCTTCTAACCAGAGGTAAGTAGTAGCCTTGCTGTTCTCATCGTTTCTTGAATTCTTGTTTCCTTGCTTGGCGCCTCGGCCAATAGTGGCATAGAACCAAACGTGCCCGTAGAGCGAACGAGGAGATGCATGGACAACAACAGGCAGCCGGACCACCATAGAAACTGCTGCAGCGGGACAGATGCGCCAAGCAATTCTTCTTGTGATTTTTGCAATCGATTCCATTATGTGCTGTTTCATTCTCCAGTGACTTTCTCGTCTTTTTGATCGACGAACTGTTATGTAGTGCGTATTTGGATGAGTGTCTGCGTTGGCCGGCCGTTGACGAGACAACGTGTTTGCATACCCGTCAATTTTTGGCATGCTTTGGCCGGCCTGCCAATCCTTCATTTGGCAAACAACGTGTTTTGGCCGGCCTGCAAAATTTGGCAAACAAAGTAAATACTTAGCAAACAACATGTTTGCAAAATTTGGCCGTTGACCAGACACAAGGTTCGTGTTTGCTTACCCGTCAATTTTTGGCATGCTTTGGCCGGCCTGCCCATCCTTCATTTTTGAGGTCTGCGCCGGCAGATTCCTGGGCAGCCAAATCGATCGCCAAGATTTGGCCGGCCTATGTCTTTGGCAGGGCAGCGACAGCAAACCAAACCTACCCGCAGTTCTTCCTTGGGCTCCCAAAGGCCAGTGTGGATTGCCTCTTGGCATGCATGGCAACCACATCGATGACACCGGACTGTACTCCTGATGGGGCTATCTAGCTATCCCCCTGTGTGGCTGTGACCCAGACGAGGCAGGGCATAGGGGTCGGATACATTCATGGTGGTGTTTGGTTCCACCGCAGCTCTGCGCGCAAGGGAGAGGGAGGTGGTCATGGCATCCTCCATGCTCCGGATGAGCTTGGCCAGGGACTGGAGGTGCTCGCTGAGCTCGAGGTCGACCCGTCTCCCCCCTCCCGCCAGGCCGGCTGGGGTCGGGCACGGCCCGCCGCCGTGCCAGGCCTGGCTAATGGAGAGAGAGAGACGGAGAGGAGAGACAAATAGTTTGAGGGAGAGAGAGAGAGAAAGTTGAGGATAAGGATAGGATGAAGGACGGACGAGTGATGAGATTTTCATTTTGAGAGAAACGAGTGATTTTTTTTTTCAAAAGTATGCCAATGACATACCTTACTTTTATAGAAGGCAGAAAATATTTACAAAAACTTGTGTAGGATGCGAACATCCCCACAAGGGTAAGCTAAGATATAAGAAGCATACGGGTGGGTGAGTCCGGCCCGCCAAACCAAGTGGCCCTTTCTTGTCATTTCTGCCTTAGATTCCTTTTGGGATACCATCTTTTTTCTTGTGTTGGAACCAAGAGAAAGAGCAAACCCAGAGATCGACATAATTAAACAGCAGGTTGCAACGTTGCTCTCACGTGGTTTCACTTTCGCCATTGGTTTTGGGCTCAAAATATTTACTTGGTCAAAATAATCAGGAAAGCAGTACCTATCGACCTTTTTTTACTTGGTCAAAATATTTATTATGCACCTAAATTTATTTAGTATGCACTGTATTAGTTGTAAAATACATGTTACGAG
Source organism: Triticum timopheevii (assembly GCA_963921465.1). Taxonomy (NCBI): domain Eukaryota; kingdom Viridiplantae; phylum Streptophyta; class Magnoliopsida; order Poales; family Poaceae; genus Triticum; species Triticum timopheevii. The sequence continues at coordinate 627,308,726 of OY997266.1, read as the reverse complement.
ATGTCTTTTTATGCAGCCAAAAATGCTTAGGATGCAAGTTGTTTAATGTTCTTATTAATTAAGCTTGACAAATTGGTTTTACATGCATAATAAACAATTTTCGCTGCATAAAAAAAAATTACATGTACAAGTCAGGAATGTAGAACGAGTTTGCCCGGTCAAATCATCCGTATCAACAACGGGAACTACTCCGTCCGTCCCTAAATAACTGTCGTTTTCGCTTCCCGATAAACAACTTTGACTAAATATATATAAAAATATATTAATATTTATAGTACAAAATTAACATCGTTAGATAGATATTTGAATCTAGTTTCTTAATAAATTTATTTGGACATACAAATGTCGGTCAAGCTTGTGGCACGGAAACCAACGAGAATCATCATTTAGGGACGGAGGGAGTACAACGGTATCACTGTATTAGCTCCCGTAAAATTATCGGTTCTGAGCAGCTACACCTACACATCATATCGTATTTTTTTATATTTAAACGCCTATATAGTACGCAGCAAATCAATCATGCACGTGTCTTTGAGGCTGTGTTTAGATTGCAAACTTTGTTTGCAAAGTCCACTGTAGCACTTTTCGGATGCTATTTAGGAGGACTAAATTTGATCTAATTGTAAAACAAATTACACGGATGGACTGCAAATCGCTAGACATTTCTATCAAGCCTAATTAATTCGTCATTAGTGACTGTTTACTGTAGCACCACATTGTCTAATCAAGGCCTAATTAGGCTCATTAGAAAGGTGTCACAAAAGCACCCAGGGGTTATGGAATGGGTTTTGTCAGTAATCCACATTTAATAGTCCTAATTAGTGTCCAAACATTCGAAGTCACTGCAGTGATGGAAAAACTTTGCGAACTAAATAGGGCCTGAATATCAGAACATACTGAGAACGGGTTGATCTGCATGCCTTTTCTATTATAAATATAGTACTACACCTTACTGATTGTTGTAACTTTCAAAGAATATATTATTGTTACTTCTTCGTAACTCCTCATATTCAAGATCATACATTCATTTAATTTGTTTGCATGTAGCCATGGGTTCAGGTCTCTTCAAGCCTCGTGTTCATCCGGACCTCCGTGATGTTTTCTCTAAGATGTCTTTGGGTGACAAGATTGGCTTTCTAGTATGTTTTAATTAATTAATGTTTAAGAGTAATTTATATATCAAGTATTTATTTGATGTACATATTGCATACGGTTACATACATACATACATATTCCTTCAGAATATCAGGTACAGTTATATATTAATGTACGATCATAAATATTATGTTATGTATGAAAATTAATCAGTATGCATGTTATTGATGTGGTCAGTGTTTTATTTTATGGCAAGATAAGCGTGTTAATTAGAGAGTATGCATATATATAGATGAGCACATAATTAATCTATCATAAATAAAATTTGTAAACATGTCTTTATTTGATCTTATATATAGCGTGCGCGCGCGCGCGCGTGTGTGTATGAATTCTAACGCAACTAAAAGTTGAATTATATTTTGAGCTATTGATGCCGCATTTTAATTGTTTGATCTGTTTTAAATTAGTATCTATTCAAATTGTGCATCGAATTTAATTAGGGAAATCTGTTATAATGAAGTATTTTCAAATGAGTATGCATGCCAATATGTATTATTTTTCCATGCATATGGTGGTAACTAACAAATCATGTTCACAAATATGGCCATTAGAAGCACGCATATATACTTAAGCTTTATCATGCTTGTGTACCACCTTATTAACTATTCAATTGATATTCCTCATTAGTTGAAGTATTTAATTTACATATGCATACCTAATTAAATTTCCAATGTATTAATTTTTCTTAATTTCATGTAGTTCATTCATGCATTTGACAAGAGAAACTTGTGGCACAAGATGCCTGTTCCAATCGGTTTACTCTACCTGAACACCCGCCGGACCCTCCTCGAAAAATACAACTTGCTAGCTGTTGGGAGTTCTCATGGTGCTCTGTTTGACCCCAAGGATTTCCCGTACCGCACCGGAGATGGCAAGTACAACGACCCCCATAATGCTGAGGCTGGTAGCCAATACACCTTTTTTGGGAGAAACATGAAACCAGTTGATCAACAGGATGAGGTACTTAATTATACACTATTTACAAAAAATCTAGTAATTTTCTTACAAAACTCCAAATTTCCAATTAAGTTCTAACAATATAACATAACTTAATGTAAATTAGTTAAGCACTTATTTCCCTTTTATTTTGGTAATTCTTGTTGTATATATATGCATGCTTTAGATGTGCTCTTCTTATCTGCTGATTTCAATTTGCATCCCTATTATTTTGTTCACTAGAAAATTAGATACTACACGTATTGAATTTAGTTAATGAAGAATAAACCTGAAATTAAAGTCTAAGAAGCCAATTAAAGAAGTAAAGATCACCAAAAAAGTGTTTTATTTTAATTTCTTATTTAATATTTAGTTTGACACTTTGACTTCAAGACTAATAAAACTCTTTTTGATGAAACTTTTTGTTTGTAGTTCATTCTGCAAGCTTCAAATAAGTAAATGAATGAATTAACGTTGAAACTAAAAAACGCGAGTTTTGTCAGTATTAAAAACAAGAGCTAATGTGTGCTTGTTAATTTAAAAACAGAACCATTTTCTTTTAATTATAACCATTTTCTTTTAATTATATCATATTGTTAACAGATGGAAATTCGAGGTATACTTTTGAATCATCAGATTATGCATAAAATAATTAACTGTTATTTATCGATGCAGTTGATGAGCCCAGATCCATTTGTTGTGGCAACAAAGCTGTTAGCCAGGAGAGAATACAAGGACACAGGGAAACAATTCAATATACTAGCAGCTGCATGGATACAGTTCATGGTTCATGACTGGATGGATCATATGGAGGATACCAAACAGGTGCATGCTTGATTTAATTCCTTAATTTGTTAGCCTTAATTTGTTGAAGTCTTAAAAATAGAAATTCATCTTCCATTGAGAATTTGAAATATATATTGTAGTTACATGTGGTATATTGGGCGGGCGGGTCGGGTTCGGGTTCGGGTTAGAATTGTTGGGTTAGGTTGGCCTTCTAGAATATCTTGGGTCGAGTCGGGTCGGGTTGGGTGATGGACGGGTCAGGTCGGACAAATTTCAATATCAACCTTTTTTGATCGTATGTTGATTTGAGTTGGATTGGATGCTATTTGATCTTGGATCGGGTCAGTTTTGGATCTGGTCGGGTTGGTTCAGGTCAGGTCAGTTTGACTTTTAGGAAAATGTCGCGTCGGATTCGAGTCGAGCAGGTTTCTCGGGTTGGGTCAGGTTCTGCCACCTCTAATTGTTAGTTGATATGTAATTCAATTTTCTTGGTTTCTTCCAGATTGAAATCACAGCTCCAAAAGAAGTGGCCAATGAGTGCCCCCTCAAATCGTTCAAGTTCTACGCCACAAAAGAACAGCCTACAAATTCTGATGGAATAAAGACTGGTTACTACAATGTCCGCACAGCTTGGTGGTGAGTAATTCTTAAGAATTTCTCAAGTTAAGATCTTTATCAGAAATTTCTCTTAAGCACAAACAATGAACTTAAAAAATAGAGACGATCGATGAATATATATAAATCAATGCACATTTGCGCATAAAATGTTGTAATTTTTTGCAATTTCTATGTTTCTATGTACCAAGGGATGGGAGTGCAGTATATGGTAATAATGAGAAACAAGCAGAAAAGACCAGGACTTATGTTGATGGAAAACTAGTGATCGGAGATGATGGTCTTCTTTTGCATGAGGAGAATGGTGTGCCATTATCGGGTGACGTTCGCAACGGTTGGGTTGGGGTTTCGATCTTACAAGCTCTTTTTGTTAAGGAACACAATGCAGTTTGTGATACAATAAAGGTAAGAGAAGCATTACTATTATCTATCTGTTTAGTTTTTAGGAAGAATTTGTTGTTCTTGACTTCTTACCACCGTACCAATAAAGCTGTTATTTACCAAGACATTAATTTGTTTTCTTTATGCTGAAAATATGAAGAAAAAATTACAATCTTTTTTAATCTCAGGCAGAACATCCCAACCTATCAGATGAAGAATTATATCGGTATGCCAAATTAGTCACTTCTGCTGTCATTGCAAAGATTCACACTATTGATTGGACTGTCGAGCTTCTCAAGACTAAAACCATGAGAGCTGCAATGCGCGCAAATTGGTGAGGATATATTTATCTCATTTTATCATATTTGCCGAAAGAAAAAAAATTAACCGTTGATGATGGTATTACTTAAATTTTATTTACATCTGCAAATTCAAATTAATTAAATTAGTGAGAATGTGTACAATTTACCTGATATTCTGATTCTTTTGTGAAGGTATGGATTATTGGGTAAGAAAATAAAAGATACATTTGGTCACATAGGAGGAACGGCATTAGGTGGGCTTGTGGGATTGAAGAAGCCGATCAACCATGGCGTACCTTATTCTTTGACTGAAGAGTTTACCAGTGTTTACAGAATGCATTCCTTAATACCAAGTACTCTCAAGCTCAGGGATCCAACCGGGCAACCCGCTGCAAATAATTCCCCACCATACCTGGAAGAGTGAGTACACAATTTATGTTTGCCATCCATTCCTCTCATTTTTTATGTAGAAGATGGAATGCAAACTAACAACTTTCATTAGATCAGACAGAAAAAGAGTGATACATATTATAAAGAAATGAGGAAAAAAGCTAAGACATTCTTCTATTAGATATCGACTCTTACATCATGGATTACTGAACCTGACATTAGACACTGAACTCGAGACAAACAACTAGATTTATTGTGTTTTATAGCTTCTCAACTATACAATAAAAAGTAGAATGTATAATCTTGGTCACAATAAGTTTTCTGCTCGGTTAGCACATTTTTAGTTTAACTGACACCAGTTCTTTCTTGTGTCAATATGTAGCATCGATATTGGAGAGTTGGTTGGTCTCAAGGGGGAAGATCAACTATCAAAAATAGGGTTTGAAAAACAAACATTATCAATGGGATATCAAGCTTGTGGTGCACTTGAACTATGGAACTACCCAAGTTTCTTCAGGGACCTTATACCACAAAATTTGGATGGTACCAATCGATCTGACAGAATCGACCTTGCTGCCCTAGAAGGTATGAAATTTGGACTCAATTTATACCACTATCAGTAGAGGATCATGATTTTGCACCATGTCAAATTGGTACAAGGTTCCACCAAGAATAATCCAATGCATAAAAATATTTAAAATAACTCATACTGGCAACAAATTAAGTACTAGAACAAGTATTTTGTAACCTTAAACTACTATGTTGAATTTTTTTCACAACATACTTTTCAATTTTCAAGAATTCCCAAACTATTATTGTACTAATCAGATTGAAAATACAAGATTCCTTACCAAGACATATATCATGTTTGTATCTTGTAACCTTAGCACCACTCTCTAGTCAATCACAACTACCATTTATTAAAAAACAACGACATTGCTGCATACTAGTATAAACAACAATGTTAAGCAAAAACTGTATTCTTCAAGTTAAATAAAGAGGATTACTGTGTCTAATGCCTTTGATAATGATTACACTGAGATTAATGTCATTTTATTTTCCTCCAAAATAAAGTATACCGAGATAGGGAGAGAAGTGTACCGAGGTACAATGAGTTCAGGAGGAGACTATTACTGATTCCAATAAAAAGTTGGGAGGATCTGACAAGTGACAAGGATGCAATTGAAGCCATAAGAGCAATATATGGAGATGATATAGAGAAATTGGATGTTCTTGTTGGTCTTATGGCAGAGAAAAAAATCAAGGGATTTGCCATAAGCGAAACAGCATTCAACATTTTCATCTTAATGGCATCAAGGTGATATTTAGTTTTAACTGATATTGAATGCTAGATAAAGTACCAAATTTGATTTAAGCCCTTGTTAAATGTATTAGGAAACAACTGAGAATGTGGCTTAAGCTAATTTTCACTTATTCAAAATTTACCCAAACCGAAGTTCAAAAAGGCAAGAAAACATAACAATGTGACCATTATGGGTACTTTACTGGTAGATCCAGAATGTTACCAGAAAAAAGAAGTAGTCAAATGTGGAAGTACTAATTTGAGATGATAACTACTCAGTTAAGATATGAATATTAATTTAACACATTTCTATAAACAGGAGGCTCGAAGCAGATCGATTTATCACAAGCAATTTCAATGAGAAAACATACACCAAGAAGGGGATGCAATGGGTCAAAACAACTGAAGGCCTACGAGATGTGATCAACCGGCACTACCCTGAAATTACTGCCAACTGGATGAAGTCCTCTAGTGCTTTCTCTGTGTGGGATGCAGACTACTAGTGCAAAAACAAAAGCCCCCCTGCCATATGTACTGCATGCAATTTGGCAAGTTCTATGAAGTATTATTTGTTTACAAAATTATGGTGTTTGTTCAGTGTAAATAAATATACTTAAATATGTCAGTGTAACATATGCAATAGGATTCATTATTGCATGACACAAGTTGTATGCATAAGGATATTTTTCTCAGTGCCAATGCATACAGTCTACACTGCCCTAGAATTGGCATTCAGGTTGTTTATGCTAGTTGCAGCAATGCAATCAATGGATTCATAATGGAGAGGAAGATCTGGTTGCGATGAGATTCGTCTCACCTTCAAGCGTGTCCTGCGAGCGGAGCGGCACTTGCGCGTCCCGCTTCCTCCACCGGAAGAAGGACGGGTCCTCCCAGAGCTTTGTGGCGGCGAGTTTGTGGGCGGAGGGAACATCGCTCCGCCATTGGCGGAGGCAACCACCATCGATCACGGAGGCCGCACTGACAAATCGCGGAAAAGGAGGGCCTGGTGGAGGCAGACGGACGCGTCAGGCACGGAGAGGGCGAGCCGGCGCCGAGCCGAGCTCGGAGACGGGATGCTTCCGATTTGGGCTTTTGATTGTGGGAAATGGGACGGATGTTTGTGGAGAACGATCCTTACCGGCGAGAGGAGACCGAGATCTGAACCACGGAGGTCCGGCGGGTCATCGCTCGCCGCCGTCGAGGGAGGGAGGAGTGGAGGCCGGGGAGTGAGGAGGAGTTTGGGGGAGGAAATCACAGGGGATTACTGATAGTTTGCCACCACACAGAAGAGGTGGCGCGCGAGAGGACTCACCAACGTCTTGGTGACGGACGCCTCATTCACGTGTGGGTGGCGGGTCCACGCGTCAGTGAAGCATCGAGTGGATGTAGGCCGTACTCAATGTTTTCTTCTTTTTCGACAATACGTGACAGAATATGATTTCGTACTATAGATGATTTTTATAATCGAGATCCGGCATGTGCAGCATCATGATGGTGGATATATTTTATTTCAAATCTTGGCAATGGAGACTTGAATAGTGCTACTGCTTAGTTCGTTGGCGATTAGTGCGTCTCAGACATTGTACTCCTACTCGGTGTGTTACTTTTAGTTAAAAACCCATTTGAAAATGTGAGCATGCATGTCTACCGCAAGAGCATGCAACACCAACATCACAACCCGAACTCTTACCCTGTCTAATTTCCAACCCCGAGCTCCGATACCGTCTAAGTTACAACCACCAACTCTCAAACTGGTTTGGATTCAACCCTTTCCTCCATGTTGACCAGTTTCGACCCAGTTGACTGGTTGCAGTAAATTCAGAAAAATAAAAAAACATTGAAGAAAAAAACAAATCGGCATGAAGAGTGCACGAACAGTTAACTGTTTCATAGACCACACATTTGTCTTTTTTGCCGAGAGCTACTCAGATGTCCAAACAAACTGAAAATTGGCAGGGATATTACGCACTCAAACATCGTCTTTTTTGAATTTTTATCTTTTGTAACTCTTTTTCTGGATTAATGTTCACCCAGTGAAAAAAAATCATTTTTTTAAATTTACTGTTCACCCAGTCAACGAGTCAAAACCGGTCAAACAGGGAGGGAAGGGTTGAATCCTTGACGGTTTTGAGAGTTGGGGGTTGTAACTTAGATGATATTGGAGTTCGGGGTTGTAAGTTGGAGTAGGGCAAGACTTCAGGGTTGAAATATGCAGTCTTACTTTTTTTGGAGGGGAAGAGGGAGGGGGGGAGGAGGTGGTATTACTCAATCACAATGTCTTTAGATTCACGTATGGCCTTTCCGCAAAAAAAAAGACTCACGTATGGCCAACTCTGGAACCTTAGGGACCTGACCCGATCCGCATTATAGTCCTATCCTCTATTCAAGCAAAAAAAATCAATACGCCTCCACCGCTAGTAGCGCTGCACTTTGTAAGGCCGCCGTCTAGGGTTTTGCTGCGAGGCGAACACCAAGGCGTCTAGGGTTTTGCTGGCCGCCGCCGGCCGCCTCCTTGGCGGCGGCACGGCAGCCGGCGATTGTTGTCCCAGGACGGCGCCGTTCGACGTCGTGGCTGGTATCTCTCTCTCTGCTGTGAGGTCTCGGTCGTCTTTACGCCAAGTCTCCCATAGTAGATTCGTTGTTCTACTCCATCGTCTTGATCGAAGGAGTTTATGTTGTGCAAGAGCTTGTGATTCCAACAAAGAGAAGTTGAGTTCCAATAGATCTCACGCTGCTGTGGCGAAGTTGTGAAGGGCTGTGGCGATCCTTGTTGGTGCAGGTTTCTCTTTCTCTTGAGGTTTGATCGTTCAGGAACAAGCGATGAAGGTTTTTGAGTTGGAATTGTAATGGACTGGGGAACGCCCCGGCGGTTCGTGCCTTGCTGGACGTCCAGCGAAGATGCCAACCTGATGTGTTGTTTTTGTCGGAGACACACCTAGATAGCTACCCGGCTGAAAGTTTGAGGAGAAGATTGAAGATGGATCAGAAGCTTGTATGCCCTAGTGATGGTAGGAATGGAGGGTTATTGCTGTTTTGGAATAATAACACCAGGGTGACCAGGCTTGAGCTAGACCCTATGTTCATTGATGTTAAGATTGAAGAAGCAAATAATGTGGTGTGGCGTTTGACAGGGATGTACGGGGAGTTTCGGTGGGAAAATAAACACATGACGTGGAGCCGCATGAGGCAACTCCACCAAAATCATAAACTTCCATGGATTGTGTTGGGTGATCTGAATGAAATTCAGTACCTACATGAGAAGGATGGAGGTAACCCACGCCCGATACAGTATATGCAGGCTTTCCAGCAGGTTATCGAGGACTGTGAGCTGCACGACCTTGGGTTTATAGGTGACAAGTTCACTTGGCATCGAGGGAGAATCAAGGAGAGGCTTGACAGGGGGCTGGTAAACAACACTTGGTCAGTACTTTTTCCCCATGCAGCTCTGCAAAATATGGAATACAATCACTCGGATCATCAACCTCTGGTCGTGGACACAGAGTATTACGCTCAGACTGTACCTGTAGTGAATGATGTACATGCGAGGAGATTTGAGGCGAGATGGTTACGTGAAAAAAGCTTTAATGATACAGTGCTAGAGGCTTGGTCAAGAGTTGAAGCAGATCCAGGCTTGACTAGCATATACGAAAAACTAAATAAAATGCATGCAGAGTTTCATGATTGGGACCAGCGCGTCATGAAGAAACCAAAGAAAAGGTTACGTAAAGCTCAAAGGGATCTGGAGAATGTGATGGCCGGCCCAATGAATGATGAAGCCGATGCTAAGAAGAAAGAACTGGCGGAGCTGATTGAGTATCTATTAGAGTTAGAAGAAATCCAGGCTATGCAATATTCTAGGGCTACGTGGCTGACGAGTGGCGATCGCAATACTGGTTTTTTCCAAGCCTTTGCATCTGCCAGAAGGAAGAGGAATTTTGTCAAAAAAACTTAAAGATGCGCGAGGTAACTGGTTGGAAGGTATACCGGAGTTAAACTCACATATTCATGACTATTTTACTCATCTATTTACTTCTGAAGTACAGCACACGGATCCTAGTGTCTTACAAAAAGTGCAAAGCAAGGTCACTACACAAATGAATAACTTCCTGTTGGCGCCTTATACTGCGAATGATGTGAAAAAGGCTGTGTTTAGTATTGGAGACCTAAAGGCTCCTGGTCCGGATGGTCTTCATGCCATATTCTTTAAGAAATACTGGCATGTTTTGGGGGATGATATAACACAGGAGGCCCTTCTTGCTATCAATTCTAGGAAGATTCCGGCTGAGTGGAATGATACAACAATCGTTATGATCCCGAAGATTGATTCGCCAGAACTGGTAACTCAATTTCGCCCCATAAGTCTCTGCAATGTTCTTTATAAAATTATCTCCAAGATGTTGGCGTCACGTCTGAAAAATATCCTCCCTGAGATTATCTCGCCTACACAAAGTGCTTTCGTACCAGGAAGGATGATTACTGACAATATTCTGATAGCATATGAATGTGTTCATAAAATCAAGAATAAGAGGGCTGGACAAACTGGTCTGTGTGCGGTAAAATTGGACATGCATAAAGCTTATGACAGGGTGGAACGGTCCTTTTTACATGATATGATGGCTGCTTTGGGATTTCATGAACATTGGATTGAGATGATGATGGCTTGTGTAAGATCTGTCAGGTATAAAGTGAGGTTTAATTCTCAAGAGACGGATTCTTTTACTCCTACTAGGGGTATTAGACAGGGGGACCCCATCTCCCCTTACTTGTTCCTCTTATGTGCGGAAGGTCTTTCTAGTCTATTGCAGTATGAAGAAGAAGCTGGTGGCATAGAAGGAATCAGAGTGTGCAGAAATGCACCATCAGTATCACACCTATTATTCGCTGATGATTCTTTGATTCTAATGAAAGCAGACACTTTAAATGCAGCTTCCTTACAGCATGTTCTAGAGACCTACTGTCAGAGTTCGGGACAATTGGTGAGTTTGTCGAAATCTAGTGTCTTTTTCAGTCCAAACACTCCTGTCGTATCTAGGACTGAAATTTGCCAACAGTTAAACATTGACACTGAAGCTTTATCTGACAAGTATCTCGGGCTTCCGGCGATGGTGGGAGCAGATAGAAGTGACTGTTTTAGGCACTTTTGTGAAAGAATTAAAGAAAGGCTACAAGGATGGATGGAGAAACAACTGTCCACGGGTGGCAAGGAAATTCTTATTAAATCTGTAGCTCAAGCAATCCCAGTTTTTGCCATGTCGGTCTTTAGTATACCTAAAGGGATTTGCAAAGAGATCACTGATTTGATTGCTCAGTTTTGGTGGGGGGATGATGAGGAACACAAAAGGATGCATTGGTACACTTGGTGGAAACTTTGCTATCCAAAAAATGAAGGTGGGATGGGCTTTAGGGATCTCCACTCTTTCAATTTGGCAATGCTCTCGAAACAATGTTGGCGACTTATCACCAACCCAGATTCTCTTTGTGCTCGAGTTTTGAAAGCAAAATATTATCCAAATGTAAATTTACTCCAAGCAACACTGAAAAACGGAGCATCATTTACATGGCAAAGTATTATGAAGGGGTTAGAAACTTTTAAGTTGGGATATATATGGCGCATCGGAACTGGAGAGAATGTAAATATATGGAGTGATCCTTGGGTGCCATCCAGCCCAGATAGGAAGGTTATCTCAAACCGAGGTCAAACTATTCTCTCGGTCGTCAGTGATCTCATTGACCCTCATACGGGAGCATGGGACGAGCCCGTGATCCATTCTATTTTTAATCCTGTCGACGCTAGAAGAATCATGCAAATCCCAATTAATCACAATGCATTTGATGATTTTATTTCCTGGAACCCAGATCGGAGGGGTATTTTTTCAGTTCGTTCGGCGTACCGCTTACAATGGATTCAATCTTTTCAGGCGCATGCAAATGTATCGGCACGCCCAACTGGATCAAACTTATCGGAAGTATGGCCTACACTGTGGAAACTGCAGGTTCCACGTAAGATTCAGATTTTTTGTTGGCGTGCACTTCATGAAATTATCCCCCTAAGATCCATACTCACTAATAGACATGTGGGTACCAATGGCTCATGTCCGATTTGTCACCAGGACGCAGAAGATGTACGCCATCTGCTTTTTGACTGTACACATGCAAAGGGATTGTGGCTCCGACTGGGTATACTGGATATTGTTGAAGAAGCAAAGTTAATTGATCACTCTGGTTCAATCATACTCGAACACCTGATCCTAGCAGACTCCAGACCGATCCCTACAAAGCCTAATTTGGATGTAAAACAAGTCATAGCGGTTGGGGCTTGGTACTTATGGTGGGTGCGCCGTGAGCTCACCCATGATGGATCACCGCCACCTCCCTCGAGATGGCCTATTTCGGTCCTGGCAATTGCAAACAATTTTCATCAAGCCAACTTAAAAGTTCGTGTTGTACATGAACATAAATGGAGCAAGCCGGAACCCAAGTTTGTGAAGCTAAACGTGGATGCCTCTTTCCATATGGATGAGGGTGCAGGAGCCATTGCAGCTGTTCTTAGAGACAGTAATGGTAATTTTTTGGCGGCACAATGTCGGTTTATACCTTATGCAGCAGATGTGGTGACAACGGAGGCTATGGCTATGCGTGATGGACTAATCTTTGCAAACTCTCTGGGGTTCCCTCGAGTGGAAGCTGAGTCTGACTCCTTGACGGTAATTGATTATTGTACTAGACAGACAAGATGGTGGGATGCTGCGGCGGCGATCTTTGCGGAATGTGTGGACGTGTCTTCGTCAATCGGGAAGGTCAAATTTAAACATTGTTATCGTTCTTCTAATCAAGCGGCGCATGTGCTAGCTAATCATGGTTTTTGTAATAAGATTTCCAGTAGTTGGACAGGGGATCCTCCGGGCTGCCTAATTCCAAACCTTGTGGACGATGTAACCCTTGTTTAATTTTAATAAAGCTAGCCATGATGGCCTTCCCTCAAAAAAAAAAGTAGCCAAACCGGTCGCTAGCCTCTTTTGGGTATGAATTACCCATTAATTAAAGAATCAAATACTTAATTTCCTTCACACCCACCTCATAGCTCTCAATCATTGCAACCGAAGTGAGCGAGTCCATCTCAATGATGATAGGGACATGACTGATCACTCCTTTGGATAACAATGGATAGTCCTTCCATACATGCGCACAATTATGCCTCCAAAGCATTCCGGCAAGAGAGCAATTCCATGCACGTCTATAAGACGATGAACGTTGCTTCATTCAAGAAAATCATGCTGGCACCGGCCTCTTTGTCCAAGACGTAGGACCCCATCTGAATTCAGCTTAATCCACCCACGCTTACGAGGGCACCAGCCCGGGGAAACAACCCCTCGAAAAAAATTGCTGGGGAAACTTCTGAAGAGGGCGTGCTGCAAAAATACTTGGCAGCTAGGTCGTAGGATAAGATAGTCTTTCCTTGCAAGGGGCGATGTTACAGTTCAGTTTAATACTCCTGCCAATCAAGAAATCGAGGTAACTCTGAAGAAACCTGCATGAGACGTCCAAAGGGGGAGCTAACTTATGATGCACACTAATTCATACGAACATACCAATACTTCTCGCATGGCACTTCTCTTTCTTTTCATCTAGTAGCAAAATGCTCATGAGTTGCAATGGAAAAAAAAATACTATCTTCCCTTAGCCCAGTAAGCATGACTTGCACCCCATAAGCCCATGCACTTTATTGCAACACGGCGCCACATTCATGTTTCCACTTACTACTTTTGTCATCCGTGGCCTCGAGAGCGCTCCTCGTGGCTAGGAGGCTTGCTCGGAGCACTGCTATGCACACGATATTGGGTGGACGATATGTGCACGACAATGCATCAGCTCCATCCATTGCATGGCAACAGCCGGCAGCAGACCCTTAGATGCTTATCGTGCACTGGTCGTGCACATATCTGTCGTTTGCACATCAGATCCGGCTCGCTTGCCAGTGCATCGGCCAAGCCTGCCGTCTTATTCGCCCTTCGAGCTCTTCCTCATACCTCCTTGGGTAGTTTTGGCGGCTCCTTATACTTGTTTCAAATAATACATAATTATAATCCAAATTCTACAGTAAATATTTTATTTGAAGTGTCTTTAATCGAAGACCTCTCGCTTCAGCTTTATAGAGAAAAAACAATGTGATGGGGTTACCAATTGAACATGAAGCCACCGTGGCCTCCAGATCATTTATGGGAAGATTACAAGAAACAAAATGATTAATTATCTCAGTGCAATGATTCCTCGCCATTCAATTTTGGAATGTTGAACGTGTTAAAAAAAATCTAGAGGGGTGATACACATGAACGACCTCCCATGAAGTCAGAGAAAACGTCTGCCATTATATTTGTGGAAACCAACCATGGTTAGTCAAATTGCTTGACAGAAAATGATTTTTTTACAACAATAGTATCTCTTCGAGAAATTGATATGAAGTCTGACAAAATATGAAGGTGGTTGTTAAAGAGGTGGGTATCTTAACGTAAACAAAAATATATATTAAATGTTTTCAAAAAATTCTGTTTTTTTGTGTAGATGTTTAAGTTAGTGTCGCAAGGATCCTTGAAAATTTTCATGCGGTGTTTCACCGATGAAAAAACAAATTTAGGATGATATTTTGGGGTAACATTTGGTGTTTATTTTGTTTTTTATGTAGCATTTGGATGTGACAAAGATGACATATAATTTTTGTTGGAATATTTTTTGACATTTCAAAATATATTTTCGCACGCTAAATTACTCAACAAACAACTATTTCTACATGATAGAGCGGCCAAATTAGGCAGCAAAAAAAAAAACTACAAGATAGAGCAGCCAAACTACTCAACAGGCAAATACTCCCTCCGTTCCTAAATACTCCCTCCGTTTCCTAAATATTTATCTTTCTAGATATTTTAACAAGTGACTACATACGAAGCATGAGTGGATCTACACTCTAAAATATGTCTACATACATTCGTATGTTGTAGTCTATTTGCAATGTCTAGAAAGACAAATATTTGGGAACGGAGGGAGTATTTGTCTTTCTAGAGATTTCAACAAGTGACTACATACGAAGCAAAATGAATGAATTTACAGTTTTACACTCTAAAATATGTCTATACATTCGTATGTGGTAGTCCATTTGAAGTCTCCAAAAAGACAAATATTTAGGAACGGAGTGAGTATTTCAAAATAAAAATAAAATAACAGGCAAATTTTTCAACATGATCCTGCAGCCAAAATACTAAGCAAAAAAAATGTCTATAGGATAGAATGGCCAAAATACTCCGCAATAAGTCAGCCGCCATGCTTGCATATGTACTGCAGCTGCAACCCTTCCTAATATGAAGGAATGATGATCCCCAAAACCGTCAGGAATCACCGTACACCCCTTGAGGATCCAGGTAACGCCTTGCAAGTTCCTCGACCTCCAAAACATGATCGAGATACGACACCTGTTGGATATAATCACGATTAGGCAAAACTGAGTTTGGCACGGACATGTAGCCCTGGCCGAGTCGGCCGTGTATAGGTAGGATAGGTACTATATATACCTGTACGTGGTTCCCCTGTAAACTCAACTCAGATCAAAGTAATATAAAACATAGGTGCGACACGCACCTATTAGCCATCATATCGACTGTGTGTTCTTGAGTGCGTATTTCGTCGACGTGCAGTGTCGCTCGAAGGTGCCGACGGCTGATCGTTTCCTAGTTCGTACGTGCATAAGCTAGCACTCAAGAGGAATCCATCCAGCAGCTAGGCTGCTTGGTTGCTTGGTGTATACGTGCGCGTACACTGTCTGCGTCTCCAACTGGTTAGCTCGGAAAGTACTCGAGCTAGTCTCGTACGTGCGTCTCCCCGGAAAGTACACGGCGAATCGCAGCGTCAAGGCCGGGTCTGTGCCAACAATTGGTATCAGACCTTGGTTTGTCGGTCGTGATCTTCGGAAAGCACTCGAAGGATCATGTCGAACACAGGCAAGGAGATCGTGACGGCAGCAGCGGGAGCGCCGATGCCGATGGTGGGGGTGCCGCAATTCCCCTGTCTGGATCGAGAAGACTACGCACTATGAGCGATGAACATGGAGGTCGCGATGGAGGGAGCTGAGTTCTGGGAAGCCGTGGAACCCGGCGGTGCCGAGTACGCGAAGGGCGCGATGAAGTACCGGAAGGATCGTCAGGCGTTAACGGCGATCTACTCCGCTATGTCGAAGGATGTGCTGCAACACCTCGTCGGAAAGAACTCGGCGAAGGAGGCATGGGGGACCATCAAGATCCTGCACCAGGGTCATGACCGTGTCAAGAAAGCAGACCTTCAGTCCCTGATGAGAAGCTACGAGTGCCTGAAGATGGATGAAAGTGAGACGGTCGATCAGTTTGCCTCCCGTCTCAAGACCCTCGTCAACGGCATACGCAGTTATGGTTCAACCCTAGAAGAAGTTGCGATCGTCCGATGATTTTTGCATGTCGTGCCGGCACGCTACATTCAGATCGTCACATCGATCGAGCAATGTCTCGACCTGAAGACTCTCACGGTCGGGTTCAAGGCACACGACGAGAGAATTCGTCTCAGTTTCGGCGACGCGGAGGCGAGTGAGCACCTGATGTTGACAAAGGCGCAATTTACCGCCCTGTTGAAAGAAAAGCAAGGTGGATCCACGAGCAGCGGCAAGAAGAAGGGGAAAGGGAAGCAGCGCTCGGCGAGAAAGAACTTCGCCGACTCGGACGACGAGGCTCCACCTGAACCACCGAGGAGGAAGTTTGACATCAGAAAAATAAGGTGTTATAAGTGTGGCCTCCTCGGTCACTTCAAGGCCGACTGTGAGGAAGCACCGAAGCAGAAGGCGCTCATGGCCAAGAAAGGAGACGACGGGGATATGATGCTGATGTGCGAGCTAGTGGACGAGGAGGATCCAGATGATCTTGGTCAGCTGGACACATGTCCGGTGAGTGCATCCGTATCAGTAGAACCAGGCGAAGTTGTGGCGCCAGAATACCATGACTCAAGGCGTGACAGTGTGATTACGCCAGCAAACCCTGACGAAGTTGTGGCACCAGAAGACCATGACACTAGGCGTGGCGGTGTGATCGCGCTAGAAATAGGCGAAGACGTGACGCCAGAAGTCCACGACACAGAGTGTGACGGTGTGGTCACGCTAAAAGTAAGCGAAGACGTGGCGCCAGAAGTCCACGACGATTGCAATGTGGTAGTACCAGAAAATCCGGGGACAAGGCTAGTTGCAGTCGGACCAGATGAGCGTGACGCGCGCATGATTTCAGACAATGCAGACGTTGTGAGTCACGATGGATCCGACGTGGTGAGAGGCGTTGCATGCATCGCCACGAGCGGCAAGCCAGCCAGCTCGCGAGAGCAGGTGGCTGTGACGAGGTGCGATGGTGTGGCCGGTGCAGCTTCGCGGACTAGCGCACCCAGCTCAGTAGACGGACCGGTGCCTGCAGTCCATCTAGCAGGCCGGCTGCAGCAAGATTTCCACAAGGGAGCCAATCATCACGTAGTGGCTGCTACAAGTGTACAGCAGGAAGTTTCCCTGAAAGGAGCTCACCAGCACGTGCATGCCTTGTGATGGATGGACTAGAAGGTGGGCAACACCAAGGAAAGCTAGACGTGCAACAGGGAGATAGCAGCCTAGCAGGTCGGGCTGCAGATTCTCCAGGAAGCAGTCCCCGGGGGTGTGGCCCAGTAAACAATCTAGTAAGCAGTTTGAGCGGGCCGAAGCACCCAGGAATTGGCTGATAGGTCCAAAAACGCCAGCAACAGGGGGTTTGGCAACTCCAGAAGATGAGGCATCACCTCCAACAACACTGGAGAGGACGGAGCAGCCACATTTACCAGTATGCATGCGACCGATATTGAATCTCTATCGGGAGGAAGCGCTTCAAACAAATTCGGTGAAGATGAAGAGTAAAGGGCAACGATGTTTGCACATCGAGGAACCGGAAAATTTTGAAGATGCAAAGACAGATGAGTGTTGGTGTCGTGCTATGGATGAAGAGTTGGGTTCGATCCGAGACAACGATACATGGGAGCTCGTGGATCTTCCCAACGGACATAATGTCATGGAGCTCAAGTGGGTGTACAATGTCAAGAAGGGTGCCAAAGGAAACTTGGTGAAGCATAAAGCAAGGCTCGTGGCTAAACCAAACGTGCAAGAGCAAGATGTGGACTTCGAAGAAGTGTTCGCTCCAGTTGACAAGATGAACTCGGTGAGGGTACTTATAGCTCTCGCGGCTCAAGAATCTTGGAGGATACATCACATGGTTGTGAACTCCACGTTTTTGACTGGGGAGTTATAAGAAGAGTTGTATGTGAAGCAACCACCGGGGTACATTCAAGAAGGAGAGGAACACAAGGTATTGAAGCTATGCAAGGCGTTGTACGGGCTACGACAAGCTCCTAGGGCATGGAATATCAAGATTGACAGTACATTGATTTCTCTTGGATTTGAGAAAGCCCCACTGGAGCATGCAATGTATAAGCGAGGTGAAGGAAGGCATCATCTACTAGTGGGCATCTATGTGGATGATCTGTTGATAACTGGAGCAGACGAAGAGGTGATTGCAAATTTCAAGCTACAAATGGAGGAGCTATTCAAGATGACTAATCTAGGGCTCTTTTGTTACTACCTTGGGATAGAGGTACAGCAAAAGCCGGAGGGGATCACACTATGCCAGGAGGCATATGCGAAGAAGATAGTTGAAAGTTGTGGCATGAAAGATTGCAATCCAAGTCATGTTCCGATGAAGCCTCGTCTTGTTCTAAGCAAGAAGAGTGAAGCACCCGCGGTTGATGCAACGGAGTATAGAAGTGTGGTCCGAAAGTTGAGGTATCTCACGAGTACAAGACCGGACTTGGCCTATTCCGTTGGCATAGTGAGTCGCTTCATGGAAGCACCCACGATGGAACATTGGACAGCCGTGGAACATATACTCAGGTATATCAAAGAGACACCAAACTTTGGTTGTGTCTATTTGAGAGAGAAGAAGAAGGAGATGGTGGAGCTACTTGGCTACAGTGATAGCGACATGGCAGGAGATGTGGACGACCATAAAAGTAACTCGGGCGTGGCATATTTTTTGGGCGGAAGCATAGTGAGTTGGCTATCACAAAAGCAGAAGGAGGTCGCATTATCATCTTGTGAAGCAGAGTATATTGCAGCTGCAACCGCGATGTGTCAAGGCGTGTGCCTAGGAAGACTACTCGGTAACCTCATAGGTAAGCAACCAGAATGAGTGGTGCTCAACGTTGACGACGATTCTACAATCTCTCTGTTGAAGAATCCAGTGCATCATGGTAGATGCAAGCATGCCGATACAAGGCATCGTTACATAAGGGAGTGTGTGGAAGAAAGCAAGATTGACGTCAACTATGTTTGCATCGATGATCAGCTTGCAGATATCCTAACCAGATCTTTAGGACGACATAAGTTCATGAAGATGCGGCGAAGGATCGTCGTCCAAGCTGTGAAGTGAGGACATCGTGCTTAGGGGGGTGATTGTTGGATATAATCACGATTAGGCAAAACTGAGTCCGGCACGGACATGTAGCCCTGGCCGAGTCGGCCGTGTATAGGTAGGATAGATACTATATATACCTGTACGTGGTTCCCCTGTAAACTCAACTCAGATCAAAGTAATACAAAACATAGGTGCGACACACACTTTTAGCCATCATATCGACTGTGTGTTCTTGCGTGCGTATTCCGTCGACGTGCAGTGTCGCTCGAAGGTGCCGACGGCTGATCGTTTCCTAGTTCGTACGTGCATAAGCTAGCACTCAAGAGGAATGCATCCAGCAGCTAGGCTGCTTGGTTGCTTGGTGTATACGTGCGCGTACACTGTCTGCGTCTCCAACTGGTTAGCTCGGAAAGTACTCGAGCTAGTCTCGTACGTGCGTCTCCCAGGAAAGTAGACGGCGGATCGCAGCGTCGAGGCCAGGCCTGTGCCAATAACACCAAAGGCACCTGTGGACATCTTTCCTTTGCTGTATCAATGGTCATATGTTCCAGCACATGTGCACTCAGGAGGATGTACTTAGCCAGCTCCAGCTGACCAGCAAATCCAGACACCCCTGTCATGTGGACTGTCTTCAGGTGATGGTGCGGATGTGGGCAGACGCCCTCGATCGTTCTCATGGCTTTAGTCCATGAGTACCTCATGTGAATCAGCAACATTCGGATGTTTATATCAGTATAACCTATGCAAAGATGATGTGGGCGATGGTGATACAAACTAAAGGTACAACATGGTCTGATGCTTTATATTCAGTGAGAGCTTCCATTCTGTAAAACGAGTACAATCAACAAGCAAAAGGAAAAGGGGATGATGCTTGAAACAAAATGAAAGCAAGGAAATTTTATAAAGCTATTCGTAGATTTATGTATTGTGACTCCATCTGACGTAGAAATGAAGGAATCAAACAGGAAGGGTGCTATGGGCGAGTTGGTTCTTTGGCTCTGTCTTCTTGGGCGAGAGTGATTCCTTTTTCTCGTGCCAGATTCCCAGTGGCGGCGATTTTATCGGGCGGCATTCGCGTAGCGCAGTACGCGTTCGCAAGCACAGAACTGAAGGAGTAAAAAACACATGTGACACATCGAAGGATGACGTCAGGAAACCAGCAACAAATTCACCCTCCGCGGGCAGATTAATCAAATCATGTCCTTTATTTACTACTGTAACATCACAATCAGCTCGCTCGATCATGGTGTACTAATAATCAGTGGCGGTCAAAGATCATAGCGCGGGGGTGGGGCTAAACTTTTTGCTTCAGGAATTGATCCAACCGGGGGGGGGGGGGGGGGTGCCCCCCTGGTCTCAACATAGCTCCACCACTGCTAATAATGATGTTGTAGCAGTGAAGGTGGCGGTTGTACCCAAGGTAGGAGACTGGTGCATCTGCAGCTGGGGTGATGCTGCTGGCTAAACGAGCTTGAGCTCTGAAGTTGGCGCTGCAGCTGCACCCGCAGGCACCGCCATCGGCTCCTCAGGATCGGCCTTGCACTTCTGGCAGAAATACCACGTCGCCACGATCACAGCGACACTGAAGGCGACAACACCAAATATTGCCCCCGCCTTCTGCCCCGGGCAGCCTCCTCCGAGAGGGAGGTGTCCGGGTATGTGCAGGAGAGGGGATAACCCATCGACGTGTTGTCCTGCATGACCAAAATCAAATCAAGTGGCAGTCAGTCAGAAAGCGTGCACGCACAGAGAGAGAATGCATGGAACAGAGAAAGAGAGAGAGGGAGAGAGAGTATGGAATACAGAGAGAAAGTGCATGGACCAGAGAGACCGCGTAGTACCTTACGTTAGATAGACAAAGGAAAGCACTGCTGCACACAGGAGAGGTCGCCCTGCATCTGTACACATGAAATTTCGTCGTCGGTGTGAGAGAGAAAGAGAGAGAGACCCACGTAGTACCTTAGGGCATTTCCAATGACAACCCGCAAATTTACTCCAGCATCCGTCCGAGAACAGGGGGTATTTAGTCCACGGACACGGATGCGGGAGGCTGCCATCCAACCGTAGCCTCATACAATTCAACTACTATTTGAACTAACCGGACAAAGTACATGCAAAAACAGCGGATTTCATACAAAACATAAGACATTCATGCAAACATGGCGAATTTTCATTAGCTTTCGAACATTTAGATCGGAAGAAATAGTTCTGACCCGACCCTAAACCTATCCTACGGCGGTGTCCGACGTCCAAGCCCTTGTCGTCCTACATCCGCCTTTAACTTTGAGCCTCCGCTTCTTTTTCTTCCAAGATTCGCCACTAATCACTCTGGTGATGGGCATGAAAAACTGGGCAGTGTTCGTTCCTGTCAGTTGTTCACTGGTGATGGGTGTTCCCTCCCGGGCAGAACTCGTACCTGTTAGGTGCTTCCAATCGGTGATGGGCGCTCATGGCCGGGATCAGATCGAGGACGACTCACCTCAACACCGCGGTAAAGCCAACCCATCTACTCACATGGTCGGCGTGCCGCTTCCGGAGCGTGGCTCTGACCATGAATCTGTCGACCGCCAGACTGCTGTGCCGCTCCACCATAGTGTTGACATTGTTGATAAATCTATCCACGTCATGTGCTCGATGTTTGGGACTATGGAAGCAACGATTGTGGTGGTATGTCCAGCGATCCTTCAACCGAGAAGAGAGTATGCTTGTCCGTCCGGCTTCTTTCAGTGTGAGTTGAATATTACGCTATGTAGCAAGTCCTACATACAGCAGAGGCTCGAGTTTAACATTGCCACTAGAGGAGAACGACATTTTGAAGCTTGGCCTCCATGGAGGCCGAACTTTTTGAAAAATTCAAAATTCATACTTTTTGGTTTCAGAACAATCTGAAAACAAATGTACAAGTACACAAGGGTGTGATATGTATCTGGGTAAAATTTCAGAATGAAATACCTTGAGATGCAGTCCGTGCAAAAAGAACAAATTAGTGGACTTTTGGGATGAATAGTATCATGTGTTAAAAAGTCACAGATTTGTATTTTTTGCACATCCCTCATTTCAACGTATTCCGTCCTGAAAATTTACACACATATGAGTTATGCTTCCATGTATGCTGTACTTATTTTCAGAATTTTTGAAATGTAAAAGTATGAATTTTGTTGAATTTTGAATTTTCCAAAAACCGGCCTCCATGGAGGCCGAGCTCCAAAAGCAATTTTTGCACCTAGAGTTGCTATTGCACCAGGATTCTGAGGCTGCAGGATCCACATTTGCTAGCAGACGTTAGGCAAACGTGTTAATAAATAAGGCATTAAATTCATTGGTGATCTGGTCATACTGTAAGGAGTTTCCTTTCATATCAGCAGGATTTTCTTATACTAAACTGCTTCAAATTTTCATTATTATTATTTTTGTAAAAAGGGAGGGTACCAAGAAAAAGGCGTAAAACGAACACAAGTCCACTCAAAGTTTTTGGATTATTATAGTCGTGAGAGACACTGTGGATAGATAGCTCAAATCCCCTGTGAAGCTTAAACAATAAACTGTAATTCCACACACCATCTCATGATATCAAGTGGTGTGGAGTGCAATCTTTTGATAGGCTTTGCAATGGCACAAATGGTGATCGCTAATCAGAGTAGGCCCTTTTTGTGTGAAAACAGATTCCCAATTGTAGGAGACGGTGCAGCTGCAGCTGCAGCTGCTAATAATGGTGTTGTAGCAGTGAAGGTGGCGGTTGTACCTGAGGTAGGAGACGGTGCATCTGCAGCTGGGGTGGTGGTACTGGCTAGACGAGCTCGAGCTCTGAAGTTAGAGCTGCAGCTGCACCCGCGGGCACCGCCATCGGCTCCTTCGGCTCTGCCTTGGCCTTCTGGCAAAAGTACCACGTAACCACAAACACAGCGACACTGAAGGCGACAACACCAAATATTGCCGCCGCCTTCTTCCCCAGGTAGCCTCCTTCCAGAGTGAGGTGTCCGGGTATGTGCGGGAGAGGCGATAACCCATCGACATGTTGTCCTGCATGATCAAAATCAGATCAAATAGCAGTCAGTCAGAAAGCGTGCACGCACAGAGAGAGAGAGAGAGTGCATGGAACACACACAGAGAGAGAGAGAGAGCATGTAATAGAGAGCGAACGTGCATGGACCAGAGAGAGACCCACATAGTACCTTACGTTAGTTAGACAAAGGAAAGCACTGCTGCACACAAGAGAGGTCGCCCTCCACCTGCACACATGAAATTTCATCGTCGGTGTGCGAGAGAGAGAGACCCACTTAGTACTTTAGGGCATCTCCAACGGCAACCACCAAATTTCTTCCAACATCCATCAGCGAACAGGGAGTAACCAATCCGTGGACACGGATGTGGGAGGCTGCCATCCACCGTAGCCTCATACAATTCAACTACTATTTGAATTAACCGGACAAAGTACATGCAAACACAACGGATTCATACAAAAAGTAAGACATTCATGCAAACACGGCGAATTTTCATTAGATCTCGAACATTTAGAACAAAAGAAACAGTTCCGACCTGACCCTAAACCTATCCTACGGCGGCGGACGACGTCCAAGCCCTTGTCATCCTCCATCCGCCGTTAACTTTGAGGCTCCGCTTCTTTTTCTTCCAAGATCCGCCACTGATCACTCTGGTGATGGGCATGAAAAGCTGGGCAGTGTCCGTTCCTGTCAGCGGCTCACTGGTGACAGGTGTTCCCTCTTGGGAAGAACTCGTACCTGTTAGGTGCTTCCAACCGGTCATGGGCGCTCATTGCCGGGTTCAGATCGAGGACGACGTGCGTCACCCTCAACACCGCGGTAAAGCCAACCCATCTGCTCACACCGCCGGACTGATGTGCCGCTCCACCACAATGTTTACATTGTTGATAAATCTATCCATGTCGTGTGCTCGATGTTCGGGACTATGGAAGCAGAGATTGTGGTGGTATGTCCAGCGATCCTTCAACCGAGAAGAGAGTATGCTTGTCCGTCCGGCTTCCTTCAGTGTGAGTTGAGATATTACGCTTTGTAGCAAGTCCTACATACAGCAGAGGCTCGAGTTTAACATTGCCACTAGAAGATAACGACATTTTGGAGCTTGGCCTCCATGGAGGCTGGATTTTTTGAAAAAATTCAAAATTCATACCTTTTGGTTTCAAAAAAATCTGAAAACAAATGTACAAGTACACAAGGGTGTGATATGTATCTGCGTAAAATTTTGGAATGAAATACCTTGAGATGCGGTCTTTGCAAAAAGAACAAATTCATGGACTTTTGGGATGAATAGTATTATGTGTTGAAAAGTCACATATTTGTCTTTTATGCACATGCCTCATTTCAACGTATTTCGTCCTGAAAATTTACACAAATATGTGTTATGCTTCCATGTATGCCTGTATTTATTTTTTATTTTTTTTAAATGTAAACGTATGAATTTTGTTGAATTTTGAATTTTCAAAACACTGCCTCCATGGAGGCCGAGCTCCAAAAGCAAATTTTGCCCCTGGAGTTGCAATTGCATAACCAGCATTTTGAGGCTGCAAGATCCACATTTGCTAGCAGACGTTAGGCAAACGTGTTAATAAATAACGCATTTAATTCATTGTTGGTCTGGTCATACTACAAAGAGTTTCCTTTCATATCAGTAGGATTTTCTTATACTAAACTGCTTCAAATTTTCATTATTATTATTTTTGTAAAAAGGGAGGGTACCAAGAAAAAAGCGTAAAACAAACACATGTCCACTCAAAGCTTTTGGATTATTATAGTCGTGAGCGATACTGTGGATAGATAGCTCAAATCCCCTGTGAAGCTTAAACAATAAACTATAATTCCACACACCATCTCATGATATCAAGTGGTGTGGAGTGCAATCTTTTGATAGGCATTGCAATGGTGCAAACGGTGATGGCTAATTAGAGAAGGTCCTTTTTTGCCTGAAAACAGATTCCCAATTCAACAGACCACCATGAATTTGTCGTGCACTTCAAGAAAAATGAAAAGTTCTACCTGCGACATGAAAACTCTGAGAGGATGGAATTAGCAAGTGAAGTTGTCGGTGTTACACTGTTGGATTATAGATTGGCTCTGGCCCATATAATACAATGATTTATGGTTAATCTCTAAGGCCATGTAGGTGTATGGCAGATGGTGGGAAATTTGATACCATCTTGCTAGTTGAGGAGAGTTGAGAATCCTTTATAATGACGGCTTTATCACTTGTCATTGGGCGCTTAGGAAGAGGAGTGGTACATCCACGCTCCTCCTCCACCGTCGCCACGCCCAACCGGAGGGTATGTTGTGTTCATAGATCTTTCGGTCTAGGGGGATTCTCGAACGATAGCTTTTTGGATTTGCGCCTCGCTTCAACGTCCAGCGACTAGCACCAAAATCTTGCACGCGGAGTACTTAACGCCTCTAATTGGATCTGAGGCGCGAGTTGTCCTCCTTACCGCGCTGGCGGAGGCGGCAATCCATGGCCGCGGTTCGCGTGAGTGAGGTTCGGCGACTCCACCCTCTCCCCTTTAAAAGCGACGAGCTTAAACAGCAAACCCGCTTAACCAAAGATGGGAGTCGGAGTTCGAAGGGAAGCTCATGAAGTACCATGGCATCGTTGTCTCCGTCTTCCCCGCTGAGCATCCCTGTTCCGTGTGCCTAAAACTGTTGTCTCATGGAATTTTTAGGGAAATCTTTAAATCACCCGGCGGATCACATGCCCACGTCCGCAGCCTTCTCTGCACGCCATGTGCCCTGTGGCCACACCGAGTGCTTTTGCAACTGCCCGCTGCTGTAGGATCTGAATCCTCGAGAGAAGTCGTCTCTCGTGCTCCTCTTGAGCTCTTGTCGAGTCGCCGCCTCCCCGCACTGCTCCAACTGCCGCCACCGGCACGCGCCGCCACCGAGCTTCTCTGATGAGCTGCACACTGTTGCAAGGCGTGCAACCAGAGAGAGCGATCTCCACCATTGAGTTGTCGCCTTGTTGTTCTGCTCCGACCGCCACCATCAATGCTTGGCGCCAGCAAACACACCAATGAATTTACCCAGCGAGCTTCTCCAACGAACTGCACGCAACTACCATGAGAGTGCTCTTTGCAACATGTCCGATGTTATAACAGAAGCTCTGTTGCAAAAATTATGGTAGAAAATGACATTTGTTGCAAATATTTCTGCAACATTACCTTTTTTGGAAAGATTTTTCAGAAGAAAAATAAATGCTTCGAGGTGATTGCAACAAGCATCATGTTGCAAAGGGCATTCTGCAACATCACTCTTGTTGTAAAGGGGTGGCTGCTTACGTTGGTAGATAAAACGGCCATTAGCATGTTCATCCAATGGTCATCGAGGCGATGGATCTTTTATGATAATCCGCCGGCCGACACGCAGCGTCGTCTATTTTTTTTATCGGTTTTGCTAAAGCACATCTGAATGTGCCACACGTATTGCACATCTAAGTCCTATGTCATTCATTTTACGCGAAGATCCGTGCGGATATTTTCATCTATGTCATACTTCATGGGCTAGGTTCAATTGGGTAGATCCCTAGTGACATGCACCCAATTCTTGCTGCTACAATGCTTCTTGTTGCTACAGTGCTTACACTAACATGGAAAGTACACACGTACTGACACAGGAAGTAAAAGTAGGCACTATACAAAATACAACTCACATCGGAAAAAGTTTATCGCGATCTATTAACATGGGGTTTAGTTTCAAACTAGAAAGATTGGGTGTGCTTCGCTTCGTGGATGGTGTTATTGTGATTCATAAGAACAATGGTTTGGCATGTGATAGAGATGATGAAGCGTGTTTTTTCTTTTCTCGTGTTTTTTTTTATAAAGTGGTATTTTGTTGAGCTGTTTTTGGGACTATAATTATGTGTTATCTGCAAATTAACCTGCACATATGCAGGAGAGTTTCTTGACTGCATGTATTATATGAGCGCTACAATGTCGCATGCTCGCATTTATTTTTCTATTTAGGTGATGAGAGGGCACGCAAGACTGGTGTATTTTAAGATGATTGTTGCCGATTGATTTGAGAAATCATTGACCAGTCAAAACTGTGAACTAAATTCAAAATCAAACACCTCACTTGAATGAGAGAGCTTCTTGATTAGCTGTTGGTCAAGTCAAAATTGGTAATCCAATCCAAAATCATATTGATGCTACAGTTTTTTTTAGAGCTATAAGGAAAAATAGGTTTTATCTTTTTTTAGGGCCAGAAAAAACATGTGGTATGTTAGACATGTCACGTACGTATAAGTGGCATTGTCATGTATTCTTGTTTATGTAAAGTTAGGAGATATTGTTAGGAGGTTAGAGATATCATTTATTCTCTTCTATCTTTTTATCTCTCTAAACCTCCCTGTAAATCTTCTCTGTTCGGTTAGCCCTTGTGCTGCCGCATCTCGTACCAACCACGCATATTAATATACTAGCAAAAGAGCCTGTGCGTTGCAACGGGAGAGAAAATATAACACACACTCTTAAATTAACAACCATCACTCAAGACCACAATAGGTCCATCTCCTTTATTTTTGCGAGGCACCATATTTGTGTTGCCGCTTATCCTCCTTCTCACCCTCACCGGCGATGGCCTCGGTGTTCACACAAAACAACAAAAAACGTGGGTTGAATATGGTTAATCCTAAGGCGTCTCTCTCTCCCTCTCTCCTCCCTCTCCCCCCCTCTCTCTCCCTCTCTCTCTCCCTCTCTCTCTCGCTCACTTTCTCTCACTCTCGCGATGAGAAATCTGTTGTTTTCCTTGCGACATTTTTCAAAGGTGTGCACGTGTAGTTATTGATGTTTTCTTTTCCGTATATGGTTATAGTGGGGTTTTTATTTGCAACCAGGATCGCCGCCGGTATGAAAAAAACGGATCTTGCGCTATAAATTATAAGTTTGCTTCCATAAAAATATTTTAAAAATATTTAACAGGTAAAATTAACATCATATTTAGATTCCACATATTTTTCTAATAAAATTTCATATATAATATGTTAAAATTGAAGTTACGGTTTAAAAGATACAGATAATTTAGAAAATCATTTGGTTTGGCTCAAATATATTCCAAAATAATATTTAAAAATACTTAACAGGTAAAAATAATCTCATATCCACATTCTACATATTTTTCTAATCAAATTTCATATATAACATGTTCAAATCGGAGTTACGGTTTAAAAGATATGGATAATTTAAAAAGCATTTGTTTGACTTAAATATGATCCGCGGATGAATTACCTAAAACATCAGGGGAGTTTTCAAAAAATGTAAAATAATGGTTTGGGTGTGACTTAAATCCAGACGGCGGGTTGATTTAATGAAAAGACAGGGACTTTTGTGTAAAATATGGAAATAACGATTCGCTTTAACTTAAAACAGGACTGCGGGTTGAATTCTCTGAAATAGAGGGACTCTTCTAAAAAAATGCCATGACGGACGAAAGAAATCCAATTTGCTTTATTATTAGGTAAAGATATATCATGCGGGTCTCCTGTATGGAGATTGAGACACTTCCATCATTCTCCACATGGTATACAAAGCAGGCTCTTCCGATTGCATCTAGCTCGTACCTCCTACCTCTCGACATCTACCCATCGCCATTGTCCGCAACCCAAGCCCCAACCCAAGCTTCTGCTTTTTTGCCCGCCACCCATCCCCTCCATCATGTCTTCCTCCAGCACAGCCGTCTCCTCCACCCTCAAATACAACACCTCTGAACCGCTTACCCGGACGAACTACGTTCTCTGGAAAGCTCAAGCTCGATCCCAAATACTGGGCGCTGGCCTCTATGGCTACATCGACGGCACCATCACAGAGCCTCCCAAACACCTCACCACCAAAGACAAAGATGGCAAGGATCAGGTCACCCCTAACCCTGCCCGTACCCCCTGTCTAGTCCAGGTTCAACAGATCGTTGCCTATCTCCTGCGCAATCTGTCCAAGGAAGTCCTCATGCAAGTCGCCTCGCTTGAATCCTCTCATGCTATCTGGACTGCCTTGTTCACCATGTTCTCCGCCGTCCCGCTGTCCCGCGCCAACAACCTTTGCTCTGCACTCAGCAATGCCTAGAAGGGTTTCATGTATGCCTCCACCTACTTTGGCCACATGCGCTACCTCTCTGACTAGCTCACCGCGGCAGGCAAAACCCTTGGAGAAGGGGAGCTCATCTCTTTCATCATTGTCGGGCTTGACATGGATTATCAACCCATCATCTCTGCTCTAGACGTCCGCACCGAGCCCATCACCGTCGACAGCCTCTTCTCCCTCGTGGCGAACTTCGATCAGCGCATGGAGATGTTCCATGGCGCTGGCAATGGTGGCTTCAAGTCCTCCGCAAACATCGCTTCGCGGGGCCGTTCTGGTGGCGACAATGGTGGCTATCGCAAAGGCGGGGGTGGTGGTCCCCGCGACGCTAGTAGCAGCGGCGGCAGCGGCTATAACGCTGCTGCTGGTGGATCTGGCGGTGGTGCTTCTGGTGGCTACCACATGGCGGTCGGAGGCGGCGGCTTCCCTAACCCTAACTCTGGTGGCGTCTATGGCTTCCACCAAAATAGCGGGGGTAACCAGAACTCCTCTGGTGGTGGCGGCTACAACCGGCGCTCCGACAACAACAATCGGCGCCCCTTTCAAGGGTATGAAGGGTATGAAAATAAATGTCAAATATGCAAAAAAAACATATATCAAAAGACTGTGATTGGCGCTACGCCGATGACAAAAATTCCCAGAAAAAGAAAGTTGCAACTGCAGCCGACGTGTCTTATGGCGTTGATACCAACTGGTACATGGACACGGGTGCCACCAACCACATCACAAGCCAGTTGGACAGGCTGACTATGCATGACAAATATCGTGGCCATGATCAAGTCTACACTGCATCAAACGGTGCAGGTATGGAGATAAGTCATGTTGGTCAATCTTTTATCAAAACCCCACACAAAAATCTTGAAATCAATGACATCCTGTATCTTCGAAATGCTTCCAAGACTTTGCTATCTGTTCATCGTGTTGCTCTTGACAATAATGTGTTTCTAGAGTTTCACCCATTCTTGTTTTTGATCAAGGATCAGGTCACGAAGAAAGTTCTCCATAGGGGTGTCTGTGTTGAAGGCCTCTATGCTTTGCTTCCCAAGTATTGCCAGTACAATAAACAAGTGTATGGTGCCATCAAGATTTCTGCTGAAAGGTGGCACACTCGGTTAGGTCATCCTTCTTTTTCTACTGTTCATCAGATTCTTAGTAGAAATAAACTCCCAGTTGTTGGTGAGAGGAACTTAGAAACCATTTGTGATTCATGTCAATGAGCAAAAAGTCATCAATTGCGATATCCTGTGTCCACTAGTGTATCCACTAAGCCCTTGCAGCTTATTTTTTCTGATGTGTGGGGTCCTGCCCCACCTCTGTTGGTAGACACTCTTACTATGTGAGCTTTATTGATGATTACAGCAAGTATACTTGGATATATCTCCTTAAGGAACGTGCTGATGTGTTCGAAGTTTTCCACAAGTTTCAAGCTCTCGGTGAACACAAACTTGACAACAAAATTATTTCTGTACAGTCGGACTGGGGGGGAGGAAGGTGAGTATGAGAAACTAAATTCTTTCTTTCAAAAGATAGGTATCTCGCACCACGTCTCTTGCCCACATGCGCACCAACATAATGGCTCTGCTGAACGCAAGCATAGGCACATCGTTGAAGTAGGTCTTGCTATCTTAGCTTCTGCTTCAATGCCACTAAAATTTTGGGACGAAGCCTTTCTCAATGTCGTGCATCTCATTAACATGTGGCCCAGTCGCACTATCTCTATTGAAACACCCACTGAACGTCTCTTTCATGTCACACCAGATTACACCACACTTCGCATTTTTGGGTGTGCCTGCTGGCCAAACCTTCGTCCCTACAACACTCGTAAGCTTAGTGTTTTCCTTGGGTATAGTGCTCAGCATAAAGGGGTCAAGTTCTTAGATGTTTCCACCGGACGTGTGTATATCTCCCGTGATGTTGTGTTTGATGAAACTCAATTCCCTTTTGCAAAACTCCATCCAAACGTCGGCACCCTTCTTCAAAAGGAAATTCTTCTCCTTCCTCCTCATCTCTCTGGCGTTCCGTGTGAGGGTAATGATAATTGTACTGACCCAACTTTGACTAACCCATCACCTGTTGCACCTGAGTTTTGTATTTCAGCAGAAAATGGCGTAGAAAATAATACTAGGCACCTTGTTCGTTATCATCCACATCAAAACATCATTGATTGTAAGTGGGTGTATCGCATCAAACGTCGATCAAATGGCACAATTGATCGCTACAAAGCCAGACTCGTTGCTAAGGGTTTTAAGCAGAGGTATGGACTTGACTATGCGGACACCTCTAGTCCTGTTGTTAAAGCTGCTAGCTACCATTCACCTTGTATTGTCTGTTGCTGTGTCCAGAGGTTGGAGCCTTCGTCAGCTAGATGTACAGAACGCGTTCCTTCATGGTGTTCTGGAAGAGGAAGTTTACATGAAATAGCCTCCTGGGTATGAACATAAACACAAACCGTTTCACATTTGCAAGCCTGATAAGTCCCTCTATGGTCTCAAGCAAGTCCCTAGAGCATGGTATTCACGCCTGAGTTCCAAACTGCAAGCACTTGGTTTTATTTCTTCCAAGTCAAATACATTATTGTTTATTTACAAGACGTCACACACTACCATTTTTGTGTTGATTTATGTCGATGATATTATTGTCACCAGTTCCTCTGGTAAGGCCATCACAACTTTGTTGCAAGATTTGCACTCAGATTTTGCTCTTAAGGATCTGGGAGATCTTCACTTCTTTCTTGGTATTGAGGTGAAGCAGAACAGTGAAGGTGGTCTTCATCTTTCTCAGGAAAAATATGCGACTGATCTTTTGAGCAAGGCTGGGATGCGAGACTGTAAACCATCCCCAACTCCAGTTTCCAGTGCAGAAAGATTATCTCTTGTAGAGGGTGTACTCTTCAATCAAGAGGATGGCACCAAGTACAAAAGTTTGGTTGGAGCACTTCAGTACTTCAGTACTTAACACTTACACTTACACATCACCTTGAGTGTTGGACTCACTTTCAGCAAGTCATCCTCTACTCTTGTTAGTGCTTTTTCTGATTCTGAATGGGCAGGATGCTTGGATGACAGACGGTCCACTGGTGGTTTTGCAGTTTTTTTTGGGACCTAATCTCATTTCTTGGTGTACCAAGAAGCAAGCAACAGTGTCACGATCTAGTACTAAGGCAGAGTATAAAGCACTAGCCAATGCAACAGCTAAGATCATCTGGGTTAAGGCCATGCTCAAGGAACTTGGAATACATGCTCAAACACCATGCCTTTGGTGTGATAATCTTGGTGCCACATATCTTTATATTAATCCCGTGTTTCATGTGAGGACAAAACACATTGAAATTGACTATCACTTTGTGAGAGAAAGAGTTGCAAGCAAGGAGTTGGAAATTCGATTCATTCCTTCAAAAGATCAAGTTGCAGATGGGTTTACAAAAGCCTTGGCTACAAGACAATTCGAAGAGTTTAAACGTAATCTCAACTTGAGAAGTTCAGATTAAGGGGGCGTGTTAGGCATGTCACGTACGTATAAGTGGCATTGTCATGTATTCTTGTTTATGTAAAGTTAGGAGATATTGTTAGGAGGTTAGAGATATCATTTGTTCTCTTCTTTCTCTTTATCTCTCTAAACCTCCCTGTAAATGTCCTCTGTTCGGTTAGCCCTTGTGCTGCCGCATCTTGTACCAACCACGCATATCAATATATATATCATGCGGGTCTCCTGGATGGAGATTGAGACGCTTCCATCATTCTCCACAGGGTAATCTTGGCAATTTGTTTTGAGAAATGATTTTTTAGACAACTTTTTTGAGAAATGGGTAATCTTGGCAATTAAGTACAATGCAAAATGGATCCGTCGAAAGGCCCTATCGAGCCCAAGAAATAGTAAGCTGATAAAATAGACACCCGTTCCCTAAGAGAGAAAAAAAGATCAAATAGACCTCGACTTTACAAGGGGTTTGATGGTTTGCCCTTTGATTGTCTCAATGACAGTGGCCCCGGGCCCCACCTGTTAGCCTCTCATGAGGGCAAATGATCAAATGAAAAAGTAAAGTGGGGCAAAAGATCCAATTTACCGCAAAGCATCAGCATTCCCCTTCCTGCTGCCAGCGCCGCCGTTGAAGTGCGGCATGGCGCGGTGGCCGTCTCCGGTAGACCCGGCGTTGGATCGTGAGCAACCGGACCAAGCGGCTGCTGCTCTGCTTCCCATCCCGCTGCGCACTCGTTTGCTTCCTCCGGTCCCGCTTCAACAGGGGCGGAGCCAGGATTTGGATAAGGGGGGGGGGGGGGGGGGGAGCCACGTTGACTAAAGAAAAGTGATCACCGCGAAAAAATAACTATATTGTACTAAATCAGTGACACTTATTTTGGGACGGAGGGAGTACTTTAAAAAAGAATTAATATTTATGGTGTTTGAAACTATTTTCTCTTCATGACCACATCACAAATCAAACAATGGAAATAAATTGAAACTGAATTAGAATCATAAATCACACCATCAATCAAAATCGAATGTACAATTTCAACACGTACAAGATTAGAGATGATATGGATCAGCAGATAGAGTAGTTCTCAATATATAGTGCCAACCTTGGGGCTGAATCCCCAGAGGATTGATTGAGTGCAGCCTGGATGATTCGCCAGTTGCGGAGCTGGTTTCGTCTGATTTTGATCGACTTCGCGAGCAGTGAGGGCACGAGGTAGCGGCCGCCGGCAGCACTAATCTCCTAAGGTCACAAGTTAATCACGCTGGGGTTGGCTTGATTCAGGGTAACGCCAGGGTCCAAGTACTACTGTACTAGTATATGGCCACGAGTAGGCTTTTGTATGGGCCTTTTCCCCAGAATTCTTCATAATTTCCGTTTGGGTTAAGGGGGGCCAGGTACGTATATTCCTCAGCCTAGTCGCTAATTACGGGTCGCTTCTGAATAAATCGTCGATCGTTAGGGGGGGCCAGGCCGGGAGTTCCTATTGGACGCTCTTTGCGTCAAATTGGCGCAGCCATGCACAGGGAGGCAGCCTGACTGGGCCGGCCCATCGAGCTGGTCTGTGGATAGAAAAAGGGAGCAAAAAATGAAGGGCAAGCGCGACACAAGGAGTCGAACTAGCGACCAGCAGATTGCGATTACACCCATCCAGCCACTCCAGCTGACTAGCGTTCCCTGGATTAGAACAACGCGCATTAATAATAGCATGACTGTACAACTAGACTGATGCACTACATTGAACCAGAGTTAGATACTATAGTCATCATCTGACAAAAAGGTGTACATTTATACTGAAAGTGTATACTTCGAAAAGTGCGTGAATTTCTGCACAGATTTTCCTAATCAGGAACATTTTTCTGCATATGCGAGAAAAATTGAAATTGCAGAAAGTTTTTTTTAAAACTTGAACCTTTTTTGAAGTTGTGAACAAATTATGAAATTCCCAACAAATTTTCATACCGCGAACATTTTTTGAATTTGTGAACCAATATTTAAAAAATGGAACATTTCGTGAAATTCCGAACAAAAATTTGGAACCGCGGACATTTTTTGAATCTGTGAACAAAAATTTGAAAAATGAAACATTCCATGGGACATCTAACAAAAAGTTTAAAACCATGAACATTTTCTGAAATTCTTGAAACGCGAAATTTTTTTGAATTTCAGAACAATATTGCAACTTCGAACATTTTTTGAAATTCCAGAAGTTTTTTTGAACAAGATTTTTATTAATTTATGATTTATTTTAAATGGGGACATTTTTTGAAATGCTTGATCATTTTTTGAAAATGGGAACATTTTTTGAAATTCTTGAAGATTTTTTGAAAATGGGAACATTTTTTGAAATTCTTGAATTTTGTTTGAAGTTGGGATCAAATTTTGAAAACGAGAAAATGAAAATTGGAACATCTCAACAAATATCTAATAAAAATTTCAAACCACGAACATTTTTTGAAGTTGTGAACAAAATATGAGAAATGGAACATTTCAAGAAATATCTAATAAAAATTTGAAACCACGAACATTTTTTGAAATTCTTGAACACTTTTCGAAATGCAAACATTTTTTTCATTTTAGAATAAATTTTGCAACTACGAACATTTTTCTAATTTGTGAACAAAAATTTGAAAAATGGAACAATTTATGAAATATCAAACAAAAAATTGAAGCCACGAACATTTTTTGTAATTGTGAACATTTTTTAGGATATGGAACAATTCACGAAATTCGTAAAAAAAATTGGAAGTGCGAAAATCTTTTGATGAACATTTTTCTAAAATACGAACATTTTTGGAAATTCTGATCAAATTTTGAAATCACGAACATCTTTGGAAATTGCTGAACATTTTCTGAACCATGAGAATTTTTGCAAATTTTGAATTATTTCTGTAGAAGGAACATTTTCTCGAATTCTTGAACATTTTTTGAAATTTTGACCAAATTTTGAAAACAGGAACATTTTTGGAAATTCCAGTGCAACTTTTGAAATTGAAACATTTTGTGAATCTGGAACAAATTTTCAAAGGAGGAACGTTTTTTGAAATCTGAACAAAACTTTAAATTATCGAAAAACATTTAAAAGGAAAATCCAATTGAAAAGATAAAACAGAAAAAAGAAACATAAGAGAGAAAAAAAGAAACAGAAAAAAAGAAAAACAAGAAAATGGAAAAACTAAAAATAGAAATGAAAAATAAAAAACTGGTTCAGGAACTTCTAGAAGGTTCCCAAAACCAGTAAAAACCGGCTGGGAATCCTCTAGAAGTTTTCCAAAACCAGAACGTGAAAGCTGTACCTACGCTATAGTTGGGCCGGCCCAATCGCTCGCTAGGTCGCCCCGCCTGTGCGATTCGCCGACTACTTGACGCAAAATGCGGCAAATAGGGTTTTCCGGCCAGGCCCCTGCTCGCCCCCCCTTGGCTCCGCCACTGGCTTCAAGACGCTCGACCTCCTCGGTCGCGCCACCAACTCTGTCCGGAAATACCACTGCTACTTTGAACGGACCTCTTGGCCGGCGAAGGCCCCGCGGGGAGCTGCGGAAAAGTCTGATTCAGCCTCACCAAGCGGATGGCGTAGCTCGTCCACGCACAGGTGCCCGCCGCAACGCCGCCGAGCTCCAGCTGCTCCACTTGGTGCAAATTTGGAGAGGAGGAGAAAAGACGAGGTTGATCTAAAGGAGGGAGGAAAGATGATGCGGGGGCACACTTGAATAGCATGGAGGAGGGAGGAAAGATGGAATCAGCTGACAATGTGTTTGATAAAGATCGAAACATCTGCAGAACTTGTTGGCGCCGCCTCGCGCGACGCCGCTCTTCTTCTACATCTTGCCTCACGCAAGAAGAAACTCCACACACACCCACGCACACATGCACCAAGAAAGAACACACAAGCTTTGCCAAGAGGCTCCCTTGATGATCACACCGTGGCTACATTGTTTCTACAGCCCTCTCGGCCGCTCTTTCTCATTCAGCTCATAACCTTAAATACCAGTACAAAAGACTCACACACGCACTGGCCAGCCGCCACACTCGGCTGCTAACTCCTACTAATCCAACTAACTTGCATGCATCCATGCACGCACGATCCGGCCAACACACCGGCCACTACACCATCGTGATGGTTATCCACTAATGACCAAATCCACTCACAACTCCATGCACAAAGCTAGCCAACAACTTGGACACATCAAGCCAGCCAACCAACTGAATATGGCCCGGCTAACTGACCGTGATCCACGCTCGTGTATGCATGCGGCTAACAATCTATGCATGTCAAGATTACTACTAACATTTTCCCTCCTAATCTTGACTTGCCTTGGCCGGAGTTGTCATAGCTCCCGTCATCGTCGTCGCCACGACCGTGACCAGCCTGCGGACCCGACCTGGCGCAACGACGCCGGTCGCACCGCCACGGACCTGACCTGGTGCACTGACGCCGGTCCAACCATGCTCCGTCACGTCTCCGGCGACATACGCCGAGCTCCTCCTCCGCCGGCGACACACGCCTGACGTCCCTCTGCGCCCCGCACGTCCCGTGCGCACTCAACGCGTCTGACGAGCCTAACTGCACCAGTGCGTCCCGCATGTCCCGCGCACCTGACGCGCCCGACGAGCCCGACCGCACCAGTGCGTCCCGCACGTCCCGCGCGAATCCATCGCGCCCGACGAGCCCGACCACACACGCCTACACCACGGTCCCACCGCACCTGACACGCCCGGCGCGCGCCCATACACGTGCCCGACGCGTCCGACACTAGCGCCGCGGATTATTCCGGCCAACACTCACCCCTAAGCCGTGGCCTCGCCGCACGGCCTGCCGACAGGGGCCCTGACTCGTCGTTGTTGCCTCGTCGCCATGTACGCCTCCGATGCGTCTCCGGCACAAACCGCCGCTCGCTGCCGCTCGCAGTCCCGTGCGCCGCCACGCCGCGTCTCCGTGCCACGCGCCTCCATGGTTGTCGCGCCGAGCCGTCGCGACCCCTGCGCCACCACGCAGGTCCTTCGCGACCCCCTCGTCTCCACGACCGCCGCGCCCTTCGCGCGCACGACATCACACCGCACAGCCGTGGACTCGCCGTGCGTTGCCGTCGCCTCGCGCTCGCCGCGCGCCGCAGCCGATGCCTCCATGTCGGCCGCGCACGCCGCGCTCCGCGGACGCCACCGCGCGCCAACCTTGTGGCTCTGAATACCAATTGTTGGCGCCGCCTCGCGCGACGCCGCTCTTCTTCTACATCTTGCCTCACGCAAGAAGAAACTCCACACACACCCACGCAGACATGCACCAAGGAA
Source organism: Triticum timopheevii (assembly GCA_963921465.1). NCBI lineage: Eukaryota > Viridiplantae > Streptophyta > Magnoliopsida > Poales > Poaceae > Triticum > Triticum timopheevii. Next base: position 627,270,523 of record OY997266.1, on the reverse strand, counting down.
GAACACACAAGCTTTGCCAAGAGGCTCCCTTGGTGATCACACCGTGGCTACATTGTTTATACAGCCCTCTCGGCCGCTCTTTCTCATTCAGCTCATAACCTTAAATACCAGTACAGAAGACTCACGCACGCACTGGCCAGCCACCACACTCGGCTGCTAACTCCTACTAATCCAACTAACTTGCATGCATCCATGCACGCACGATCCGGCCAACACACCGGCCACTACTCCATCGTGATGGTTATCCACTAATGACCAAATCTACTCACAACTCCATGCACAAAGCTAGCCAACAACCTGGACACATCAAGCCAGCCAACCAACTGAATATGGCCCGGCTAACTGACCGTGATCCACGCTCCTGTATGCATGCGGCTAACAATCTATGCATGCCAAGATTACTACTAACAGAACTTGCAAGTGAAATGCAAATGCAGACTGGTATTATATCGTCAGAGAGAATGGAACCCATGAGCAGCAAATGTTGATACAAGCATGTGCAATCGACGAACTGCAAATCAGAGCACCGTGATATTGTTTGATCTTTGAGCACTGTTAGAGTCGTAGGATTCTTGTGGAGTATGTTTTGTATAGCAGGTAAGAAATGGAACTTCGACGAGGAGCATATTTGAGGTACAATTCCCCTGGATTAAACCTTTTCCCAGGTGATTCTTTTGTTTATTAGGACAATGCTTTGTTATAGTTGAATTCCTGCGTGCATTTGGCATTGCAGTAATCAGGTTTTGTAGATAGCATAACTTTACAAAAATTCATTTATGTTCTGTCGATTGTTTAAATTGCACCGGGATGATGTCTTATCCTTAAGTAAGCACTTATTTGCTTATGCCAGTTTGCCACTGAGTGCTGAACTAATGAGTCATTACATTTCGGAATGAGCAAATATATTTTTACATCACAATGCAAAAACAATTTTATAGTTTGCTCACTGAATAGCAATTTATATTGCATATATTCCTGTTGGTGTTCGACACAAATAGAAGTAGAAAATTGAACCGAAACACAAGGTTACATAAAAAGGAGATTTAACAACTGAAACCCAAAATGTGGCTTGGATTAAGATAGGGAAATGAAGATTAACAGAGAACTGTTGAAGACGGGTGCCAACCATCACAGCCATCAAATTATGAAATTATTCGCGGTCTAAAAGCGCATCCATCCCTTGTTTTTCTGGTGCTGCCATGCTTTCCATCATCTTTCCTGCAAATGTGATGCAGATCACAAGTTAGCATTTTAGTCATCAAGGGACGTATTGTGAACATCAATGATTTGTCTTATATCTTGTATCAGCAAAGAGAGATACCTTTAGACATGTTGAAGCCGCGATTTTCCAGCTCTTTGTACTCTTGGCATAGCGCGCACCTCTCACAGCACAGGTGAACAAGGCAGTCCATGTAGGGTGACCCTAGCAAGTTGTATTGTGCCCGCATTGAGGAGCGCTTGGTACAAGAATACAACCAGTTCCAGCCTACAGACCCTAGCAAAACATATAGGGTCCCATGCATGCAGCATGCTGGAAACAAGGGGTGTTAGCCAAAAAGATGGGCATTTTTTATGGTTGATGTGATCCCAAGCGCAGATTATAAGGGAAGCACATACATGATGAACCTCCGTCGACAATCTCAGCAACGCGACCAAATGTGACGCAGGGGCACCAACATGTCAAGCAACCTGCAAAATTAGCAACAGAAAATGCAGCATCCAGATGTAAGTGAAATGCAGTCTTATAAAACCCCCAATGCATAAGCCATAAGGAAATGCATAGTATATTTCTCCATACAGGTGCTGCAATCTCCGAAGCAGTCACAAAGCCCAACTGACCAGTTGCCCAACATGTTGATTTCCTGGGATTGTGATCTGTGGAATATGGAAACAAATACTGTGTAGTTGTGCCTTTGTGTGCAGGAATGTCTTGATCATGTTGGTACTTATAAAGCAGCAACAACGCATATCAATGCCCTTTGTTTACAGGTATCTGCTCACAGTAGATTCCAGCGCACAATATTTGTTGTCTGGTGTGCTTTCTCTTATCAATGCCCATATTCAGAAGTATCTTCTCATAGTGGATTCCAGTGTACCATTTTTGTTGTTTTGTGGGTCTTCTCTCCTCCTACTTGCACTTAACATTGTGTGTTGTGTTTATAGGTTTTGCTGTGATTGGTCCTTCCGGGGCACATAGGGCTCACTCAGCTTGTTCCGCTGGATTGTTCCGTCGGTAAATCCGATTCTCGATCAGAATTTGACAAGTGGCAGCTACTTGGAACTTCCAGTGTTGGTGGTACAGTTGATCCTTTTTCTTATTTTCTTTAATTCATTGTTTGGCAAGTAACAGCTGCTCACCATGTTGATTGGAATTCACGAGCTGATGAAGATATATGCAATTGGAATCATCGGCTTGTTCTCTCTCTCTAGATGTTGTTTAAAATGTTTGTTATTAATCATTGGGGTGCCACCTTTTGCCAACACTATTATTGTGAAAATAAAAGAAAAATAATTCTTTTTCCCATCGATTAATCTGGAAGATGGCTTGGTTAGGATAGAGTTTGTAATGCTGCGTCGATGGCATTTAAGCGAGATCCTCGAATCCATGCAGGTTGCTGCATATAGTTAGTGCCAAGATGGCGATAGAAGTACAGTAATTCCTTTCTCACTTCCCTTCTCAGCTTCTGTATTTTGCTATGGTAAAATGTAGGGCATTCTTGATGATATTTATACGCATCTGTATGTATCAATATAATTAAGATACATGGGTTAAAATGTAGGGTATTCTTGATGATATTTATACGCATCTGTATGTATCAATATAATCTGTTCTATAAGTAGTAGGTTAAACTCCTTCTCCTATTAATTAGTTATGCATCAAGTATTCGAGTCCAGTTTGTGCATACCATGCATGTGTTTGGCCAAGATTTGTAAAATCATTAATTTAAATGACCACAAATTACAGTTGGTTTGATCCGTTCTTTTAGCCCTCAAATCGCTCATATTTTGTAACCTTGAGAGAGCAGATTGCTCTATGGCAGATAGTCAGTATTTTTGTATTTCAGCAGCTTAGTGTTGTTGATAAAAAGAAAAGGAATGCTTGCATAAAAATGGTATAAATGACGATTTGACGTGCCGTGTGCCTGATTCTGAAAAAAGGAAGCTCTTCATAGGACTATATTCGTCGAGGTATATAATTTAGTGGATTTGCTACAGTGGATTCCCCTATTAGTATGAGTGTTTTATTTGCAAACAAATAGTTTCTGCAGCACTTCTTCGCTTGCGGTTGCGAATGAGGTGGAGTTCACATGGAAAGAAAAACAGTATGCTAGGTATGTTCGTGTCTGCGAGTTTTAATTTGACTGATTTGCATGTGGCATCTCTTTCCTGTACATACTCATTTTGGATTGTCGAAGTAGCAGATCATCTCTACTTTAATTAACAACAAAAAGTAAGCATTTCCAGCTTCTAGCTTCTTCTACGTTCCCAACGATGCAAATAAATGTAATCTGCATTGGTCGTCTATATATAGATGTCCAAAGTAGAAAAGCAGCAATTTAGTAGGTTAACTCTTTACATTTCTACATTCCTTACGACGATGTTCACATTTTCACTTGAGTTCTGATACACAAGAACAAGATTCGTGCAATTAATTCTGCAAAGCCATCATGTCTGTTGTGTACAGACTACCGAAAAAGGGTTTCCCCCCGCTTTATATTATAAAGCAAACATCGCCGAATGCATTCGAGATACCGAACAACGCACACACCCAAGGCAAGGTACAAAGGTGCCAGACACCGACACCCCACCCCACCGACAAACAATAGAGAGGTGAAACGGACCAAAACGAAGCCAGGCCTCCAAAGTGGTGCCTCCAAGAAAGATGCGACCATGGATAGCCGCCACCGCCCGATCAGCGAAGATCAGGTTTTCACTCGGAGCAAGACAACAAGAGTGGGAACACCGCGACGGAGACTTCAGGAAGGGTACGCCGGCAACGGCCACTGCCACCGTCGGCCAGTCAAAGGACTGGACAAGTGGTGTACCCTGGCACTCACACCCCACCGGCGAACCTTAACTCCGTCAACCACCCGCAACCATGCCACCCACGCGGCCATGTTTGCCTGCCTGCACTTAAGACGCACGGTCCACGCAAGAACGTCGCGCCTCCCGTTGCTAGAGCCGCCACCCTGCAACCAAACAACTCCGAGACCTACACAAAGGCTCCAGCTTTGGAACAACCGACGGCCCTTGACCGACAGAACCACCCACAGACACTCTGCTGGTAAACCTGCGCCATCCCGCCCGCGGCCGAGGAAAGGGGGAGAAAGGGAAGCGGACGAATCCGGACCGGAAAACCATGCCTGCGACAGGTGACGCGACCGCATCGAGGCCACCCATCCCTCCAACCAAGCTCCCCACCGAACACGAGGAAAGGGGAGAAAAAGGAGCAGATGCATCTGAACCGGCAAACCGTGCCGGCAACAAGTGGCGCGGCCGCATCGAGACTACCTATCCCTATTACCAAGCTCCCCCGCGAGTACCCCCATGTCGCCCCACCATGGTAGCTGACACACATCTCCGCGAGGCCATCGGCAACCGCGTGCTCGCCGATGAGGGAGACCAAATCAACTCGCAGCCGTAGCCATGGAAGCTCACCGGAGATGCCTCCTCGCGCCGTCCGCCGACGTCCGAGCGCTAGACCAAGAAGGTTCCGACGCGGACTCGACCAACACGCCCCGTCAGCCACCACCACTACACTACCACACCAACCAGCCCGAAGCCAGGGCAGGGGCGGTCGCCCGCAGATCCTTGTCTCCCGCGACTCGCACCACTATAGCGCCAAGCCAGGAGCCGGCCTAGGCCACCGGAGCCCTGCCTCGTCACGACCGCCGCCACATTAGATCCGCCTGCCGCCATGATAGCCCGCACGAGCCGCTCGCCGCCCCCACCGCTCCACGCACCGGCGCGCCCGCGCCACCGCCACGCGCAGCACCATCACCGCGCAGCCACGCCGCCTCGCCCTGGGACAGCGAGGCATATCTAGCCGCGTTGGCCCGCGCCAAGGCCGCTGGGAGGGGGAACGAGGAGGCCTCGCCGCCGCCGCCGGCGGCGGGGGAGGAGGAGGGGGCAGGGAAAGGGGTTGGCGGCGGCGCGGTAGGGTTCCCCCGTCGCCTCGCGAGGGGCGAGTGGGAGGGTGGGGAAAGTGGATCTTTTGGTCTCCTTTTAAACTTGAGTTATAGAAGATGACGTATTATGTACAGACTGAAGATCATGTTTCGCAATTTGTATAATAGTTGCTGAGAAATCAAGGGTTGAATTCAATATGATGGTTCATTATAGTTGGAGACGTGGTCGTGCGGATCAACTTCTCATGTGCACTGATAGTGACATCTCTGATATACATTGTCTGTTCCCGATATATATTTCTCTTGTATATTACTCCCTCCATTCCCTTATACAATGCCACTACAAAAAATATATTTTGCATCTATTGCCATAACAGTAATCGAGGCAAAAATTAATGATGTTTTTTCGTACTAGCAACTTGTTTAATACTTGCATGCATGTAGTCATAATGATATTGTGCTACTTATTTCTCATTCCTTTCTTGCATGCATGCGGACGTATTAATGATCCTGATTAACAAAAAAAGTTGGTTTTTCAAAGATATCACTAAATTTACCTTGATACCTGTAGTTTGAGTTTGTGACCTTGTATAAGGGAATGGACGGAGTATGTAATCACTCTATCGATGCCATGTGTCATTGCAATAACTGTATGTGTGTGGTAACTTCCTTGCTGAATCAATGTGTTAGTCACAATTATATATAATCTTTAGAGGCTAAAGAACGAAGGTTGGTTTTTTTTGTAAAAATATGTGGTTCTAACACTGCTTGGTTACTCTCAAACCCTTAAGCTTGGCAAAGCTATCTGCAATGGCAATTCGCTGGTAGGGCTGCCTCTGGGTATCAGTTTTTTTTAGGGAAACAACTAACTTTAATTAAGCAAAGTCTGGAATCTCGTCCGCAACAACAGAAAGGATACAATCAGGGGGCGCAAATCACCAAACCTGGGAAATACCATCACCTACCGCTACCTTAGCCAGGGTATGAGCAGAACGGTTGGCTGATCTTCTTCGCCATGTGATCTTGCACCCCATCCAGTCCCGCATGAGCACTTTGATATCTTCAACAATAGGACCCGCTACCGACAGGTTACGAGGATCGGAATTAACCATGGACACCGCTTCTCGACAATCCATCTCCACGTGAATTCTCGTAATCCCCAGCTCTCTGCAGAAGTTCAGAGCTGATCGACAGGCCAGCAGTTCAGCGATCTCCGGCTTCTGACAGTTAGGGAATAGCTGGGCCAGTGCCCCTCTAAAGGCTCCCTCATGATCTCTAACCACCACCCCGCCACCTCCAGTACCAGTGCCAGCAGAAATTGTGCCATCTACATTTGCCTTGTACCAGGCGACCTCCGACGCCTGCCACTTTTCCGGTGGGGGTCTAGCTTTAACACTAGCCTTCTTTGTCACCACCTCCGCCCATTCATCCATCAGCCGTGACACTGAGCTAGCAACTTCAACCGGGTTTTTGATGCGTACCCCATCACGAGCTTCATTCGTTGCGAGCCATAGCCCGTATAGCCCCTGCATGATCATCTCCTTTTCTTCCTCGTGAGCATTGCCCATCCAGTTCCAGAACCACCTGCCAACTTCATGGTTAGAAGCAACACCTACAGGAGGAACCGGAGCATGAACACATCGCTTGTTCGACAGCTCAGCCCAGAATTGCATCGAGTGATGGCAGCTCCAAAACCGGTGGAGTAATGTTTCCTCCCGTCCGCAAGCGGTATAGAAGATACGAGGTTTAATCCGACGCCGCGGCAGTTCTGACCCAGTGGCCAGTCCATTGCGCATCAGCCTCCAACTGTGAATCTTTACCTTGTTTGGAACGTGAGTGCCCCACAAGGAGAGCCAGTTCCTGTGGGTAGAAACCGAAGAAGACGACCCGGGGTTCCCTGTCCGAGCCCTTTTCAGGCTCATCGCCAAGTGATAAGCAGACCGGACTGAGTAAACTCCATCCTTGGTGTAATTCCATGCCAAATAATCATCCACACCCTGTCCACCAACTGGGATCTTCTTAATATCAGCGGCATCGCTCGGAGAAAACATCTCATCTACCTTGGTCTCATTCCACCCATTCCCATCATGAGACAGTAGGTCAGCAACATGGGTAGTCCCTTGGATATAAGATTGGCCCATTGGCCGAAGGCTGCTACTGCGAGGGATCCAGTTGTCATGGTGTATAAGAACTTTTGCTCCGTCCCCGATTCTCCAAATCGCTCCCTCCCGTAGTAGGTCACGACCAAAAAGTATGCTGCGAAACAGTGGCGGAGCCACCTCCCGGCTACCCGGGGCAGCTTCTCGGGCTCAGCCATGCATTCTCTTTTGAACCATAGCACTAAATGGAGGGCTAACCATCATTTTGTAGGGGCAAACAACACACAGACAACAACGCCGTGTACTTTGCCCCGGCTCACCAGCCAAGCTGGCTCCGCCACTGCTGTGAAAGGTGAAAGACCCATTCGATGGGCAAGTGGCACTCATGATCGACGAGTCTTTGAAGTATCTAGCTCGCAGAACCCTAGCACAGAGGGAGTCCGAAACTTGCAATATCCGCCAGGGTTGCTTACCAAGCAGAGCTTGATTCAAAGTCTCATAGTTTCTGAATCCCATGCCACCCTCTCTCTGGGTATCAGTTCTTATATCGAAATTGGCGCTGACTCTAGTCATGAACATGGCTTTTTTGGGCTTTCCATGATTGTGTGGCTCTTTCTTTGGCCCGATTAAGTGACATGTCTCTTGGCAGTCACGGCATAACATGCGCCATCTCATTTCTCCATCCAACGGTTATCAGCAAACAAAGTGAAAAAAGGCAACACGTAGCAGTTTTGGCATGGAGAAGAGACGACGCGGGTGAAAAAGAGGAATAGGCGGGCTCGTCAATTCTTTGCCGCTCCCGCTGCAGAGCAGATGGAATTGGCGCCGCACTGCCGCTGAGGGAATCGGCTACATCGCCGCCGGCGTCCGCCACCGGGCCGCTGAGATCTACCACCAGGTCGCCGCAAGGGAGTGGACATGGGGTTGGGCTGGAGGGGCACCGCACGGATGGCGACGGGGTTGAGGCATCGTGGCTGCCAAGGTGAGCAAGGGGGCAGGGGCTGAGCTGTTGCGGAGGTGCTCGAGGGGGTCGTGGCTGAGCCGCCACGGAGGTGCCACGTCGACGCATCGAACCTCTCTGATTCCGCTTATTTTGGGGCTTCTCCGCTCCATATTGTGGAGCTTCTCCACCTAAACAGGAGCAACCTACAGGAAGGTTCAGAGGTACGAAGGCACAGCCCCTGGTTTGTTTCTTATGTGTTTCTGTCTGGATATTTACTCCAAAATTTAGCACAACTAGGTCTGTTGCTTGAGGAGGTAATCTGTAGAAAAGTATCATCCTGTTTATATCTTTTGAATGAAGACAGTTGTATCCTCTCTCGCGACCGCGTCGCCCCCCCGCGGGCGATCGGCCGCGTGTCCTCCCTCCTCCCTCCAGCCCCCCTCCCTCCTTCCTTCCCGCCACCGTCGCCAGCGCCCGCGGCCGGCTTGGCCCCGGGGCTGCTGGTGGCGGCGGCCTCCTTGCCCTTCCCCTCCCGGTCGCTCTCCGGCGCGGGCGGAGCTGCTCCGGGGGGTGCACTTAGGCGGCGGCAGTCTGGCGTGGCGGCGGGGTTTCGTGGCACGCTGCAGGCGAGCAGCTGGGCGGCGGCGGGGCGGTGTGATCTGGCGTGGTCCGCTCGGCCCAGATCTGGGCCCTTCGGGCCCCATCTGTGCCTGGGCGGGCCGGCGGCGGGGATGATCTTCGACGTGGCTTCTGGGAGGCTGGGGAGACGCAACGAGCGGCTGGGCGCTGGCGGCGCCGACGCCGGCCTGCTGCACCGTGGCCGGCGGGGATTAATGGGCCCGCTTCGGGCCTGGCTGGGCGAGGGGTGGCCCGGCATGCCCCGCTACCGCGTCCGGACGGCTACTGAGACGGTGCCGGAGGCATGGGCCTCCCGCACGACGACAGTGGAGGTGGTTCCCTCCTGCTCGGTGTCGGTGTTGCTGCTCCCGTCGTGGTGTGCTTCTCTCCGGTCCTCTTGGCATCGTGGTGGTGTTCGTAGTGAGCCGGCGTGGGTGGCGGTGCTACTGCATTGGCGCATGGTGGTGGGCGGCGGTCTGGCTGGTCGGCTCCGATCCGTTGGGCGGTGGGGTTGGTGTACGGGAGAAATCCTTGCCGGTCTTCGGCTCCGATGCGGTGACACCCGCGGGTGCCACCATTCCTTCCTGGAGGGTGTCGGTGATATCCATCCCCCACCTCCCTCCGCGTGCCGGGGCAACCCTAGGACATGTCCGGGCAGCAGCGTCGTCGGCGTCGCTTTCCTTCTTGGAGGTGCTGCTTTGTACGTCGTGGTTCAGAGCCTCGGGTTGTGGTGGTCTGTTTCTGGTGGGCGTAGCGGTGGCAGGTCATCCGCGCTTTGTCGAGCTGTCGTTGTTGGTATTTGTTTCTTCTTCTTTTTCTTTTGGCCTTGATGTGCTGTTCGCCCCAGCGATCCTTGTATCGGTGTTGGTTGATTTGGAATACAAAGCGGGGGACCCTTTTTCGGTAATGTAGACAGTTGTTATAACAAGGTCCCTGATGTTGAAGTGATGTCGTTGTGTCTGTGCACACCATTCAGTTTTCTTAATCATTGTTTTACATTCATGCTTGTTTTTCCTCTAATATATTTTGAATTTTGGCATATTTTGGGTATTATGCAAGTGTGGAAGTGTTGTGCAATGGCACAAATTGACAAGAGGATACCTCAAGTTGGTATGAGATGCAAAGATTCAGATGAGGCTTGGTTATTTTGGGTAGATGTGGGGGTCACGTAGGCTTTGATGTGAGGAAAAGATGCACCTACAAAAGCAAATTTGATGGAAAGATGACTTCATGCAGATTTGTTTGTTCCAATGAGGGCCTTAGAAGGAAATGTCAAACCGAATGTGAGCTAAAGCGTTTTACAGCTGAAACAAGAACTGATTGTCTAGTTCGGATGGTTATTACATTGGATCGAGGGACAAAAAATATGAAATTACTGAAAGTTGTGTTGCAACTTGCAACACAACCACTACCTTCAATTGCCACAAAACCGCCACTTGTTGGCCTCACAAAGGAAGTGGAGAAGGATGACAAGAACAAAGGAGCAAACTTGGGAGTTTCAAGAGTGCAATGCAATCTTCAATTTGACCCAACTCTTGACAGCTCCATCTTGTGATGTTCATCATTTGTTTTAGCATGCGCAAGTCTTCTAGATAGTATTTTGGACAGAGTTAACTATAGTTGGGGCTAACTAGTCTTTTGTGGCATAAGTGTACAAGTGAAACAACCATTTTTGGGTACTCCAAATATTGTTTAGTAGCAAGACTTGTTGCTGCATAATTTACATGTTGAGTACTAGTAGCAGCATGTAGTTTGGTTGAGCAATACTAGTGCCGGTATTGAGTAAGAATGTTGAATGTTGTTCCTTTCAATGCTAAGTGTTGAATTGATGGACTCGATCATGTACAACATATATTTTTACCTCTTTTTTAACCTCAAATAGTTGCCGTTGTTTTCACCTCTAATTGCATGAAAAATGACTTATGTTTGTACTATCGGCTGCCTAAAAAATAGTAAGTATGTTTTTTTTAGTTTTCTAAAGTGTGGATGATGGCTGGATGCGTTCATGAATTGGTTGATGCATGCTTGATCAAAACTGACTTATGTTGTTTATACTATCGGCCATCTAAAGATGTGTAAGTACGGAATTTTTTCAGTTTTCTAATGTGTGGATGAAGGCTAGATGTGTTGATGAGTTGGTTGATGCATGCTTGATCGTTGCCAGGTCTCGATTTCAATGTATACAAATTGGCACAGCATATAGGACTGTAATTTCTGGACTGGCAAACTGACTGCTGTAGTCGGCTGCTTGCTACTCTCGACTGCCTGAAAAAGCCAAAGTCTAAATCGTTTTGCACTTGGGCCAATCAGTGTTGTTGGATAGAGAACACACGCTGGATGGGAGGGCGCATGTTACGGCGTGACTTCCAAGATGCATGTCACCTGATCCCAGTACAGTGCATGCATTGTTGAACTGAAGCTGATTGGAATGAAAACTTTGGGGCCCAGATATAGGGAGCCACAGTCAAGGATTAACACAGGAGAAGGCGGCAAGGCAAGAGTTGAGTGAAAACAAATTGTCCTATGTTTTCCTACAGGAGGATCATTGCAGGTTTTCACATGCACTAGTAGAAAAAGGATCTATTGTCCCGGTTCGTAAGGGCCATTTGTCTCGGTTTTTGAATCGGGACTAAAGTGTCGGTACTAATGCCCTAGACCTTTAGTTCGGTTCTTGAATAAACCGGGACAGATGGGCCTCCACGTGGCCGGTGCGGCGAGCCCAGGCAGGAGGCCCTTTGGTCCCGGTTGGTGGCACCAACCGGGACCAATAGGCATCCACGCATCAGCATTTCAGGTGCTGGGTTTTTTGTTTTTTAGGGGGGGGGGGGGGGGGGGGGGGGGGTTAGGGGGTTTAGGGTGGTTAATTTAGGTGTTTCATATATTGTGTTAGCTAGCTAATTAATAGAGAGAAGTGTCCTCTCTTATCTCCGTGCTTGGTCGACGCTACATACTATACGGATAGAGAGGACTAGACACGCTAGCTAGTAAGCAAATGACGGAAACAGAAGATCGTCATGAACATATGCATACAGAGAGAAGTGATATCGACCACCTCTCCTTCTCTGAGAGATTGGTCGAACAACAAGTTCTCGTATATCTATCTGACTCTACGTACTGGCTACATATATACAATATAAGTATCTCTTACAATATAATCTCCTAAAAACAAGCTGATTAGGGTCCACATGGTATTCTCCGTCTTTGGCGAGCACGTGGTCAAGAAAGAATGCCACCAATTCCTCTTGAATTCCTCGCATACGATCTGATGGTAGGAGTTCATTCAGCATCCAAAATATCTAATTTGAAGAAGGGGGTCAATATATATATATGAATAAATGAAACTGAACACAAATGATGGTAATAAAATAAAATTGTGAATATTATTATTTACGCACTTTATATTGTTTGTCAGAGTAGCCCCGCTCACAGGTCATGTGGCGGATGAACTCGCAAATGTAGTATCCACAGTAATTATTCCCTTGTTCCTGTCACAACCACTTTAGAAGAAATAAAGGTCAATCTAACTGATAATTAGCAAGCATGCTAAATGGTATTGATGAAACTAGCGCTTGAATCACTAGGAGATGCGTGGGACATGCTACTATAGTACTTACTTTCGGGTGGCTAAATATCAGCTTCTTCGGCAGTCCCGGAGTTTTTGAGGTGAATTTTTTCCAAACCCTGCCAGGCAAAGAAAATAATTACTTGATATCAGGAAATGAACAAAAAGTTGCCGATATGGTGCGATAATGATTGATTTAACTTACTTCTCTAGAATTTCAGTCATGTCCGCATACTCCTTGGGATCTTTTTGTCTCGAGTCTAAGACAGTTACTAGTCCCTGCTCAAGCTTAATCTCTAGGAGAATATAGTGGAAGCTGCGCACGCATGCATAACTCATCAATTACATTACTATAACCTCGACTAATAAGGGAAACCGAATATGCACAAGACAGTAACACTCACTTGAATTCGTAAGGGAAGAGTATCATAGCTTTGTTTTGATTTAATACAAATGATTGTAGCAGCTCGGCCTCGGTATCACTGCCCTGAAATTTAACCATATATGCATCTATGAGATTTGTGTTAATGATCCCAATATCACCGATTTGCCTTTTCTTCAATTGAACGATCTTCAATCTGCATAATATAGTGAGGATAATTAAAAATACATGCAATGAAAGAGCTGACATATATATAGCGACTTAATGACAGAAGTAGTACTACTTACAGGCAGTAGCAAGTGATCATTAATTTATCGAGGGCCTTTAGATTGAAAAACGCGAAGAACTCCTCAAATGGAACATTCAACAGTTCAATTCCAACGAGGTCATGATCCTCTCTGACTCTCAGCGTCAAAATATTCGTCCCCTCAGACTCTCTGTAGGTTTTCATGTACCAATCATGGAATCTGTACATCATCGTTCGTAGAGATCTTTCATCTTTGACGAGAGGCTTCCGTACACGTATTTGTGTTCGTCCACCTCCAAGAAATTATAATGTACATCGTCGGGCAGGTAATCTTCAAGATTGTTATAACCGGGCACCATCCCGCCCGGAGCATTAGCGACGATATCGCTAGACACCTGGAGCTGGGGGAACGATTGGTTCGCTTGTTCGCCGAGCTGGGCAACTTTTTTCCCAGCTCGTCGTTGGCCACTGATAGTACTTCCCGACCGCGACGCTTCCTTAAATGACTTTGTAAGAATGCGCTCATAGTTGCCTTTCGCCGGAGACTTTGGTGGTTTCTTCAGGGCAGCCAGATTACGCTTCGCTTTTACCGGATCTATCCTCTCCTCCGGAGGTGGATGTATCTTTGCTTTCACCCCTTCAAAGAAGTTATTCACTTCGGCTTGCACGATCTGCGTGTTTTTCTTCAAGGTCCTCTCGTATGGTAACTTCTCTGGAGTCTTGAGAGAAGGACCGAATTTGCATTGCCTCCCGGCTCTGGCTGTGCTGCTAGACGCCGGAGCAGACGGAGCGGCTGCGGCTGTCTTTCCTTTCTTACGAGGCGGAGGAGAAGGACTACGACGCGCCGGAGCAGCCGGAGCGGCGGCATGTCTCTTGATCCGCCCTTGTTGACGAGGCGGAGAAGGAGGAGGCTGGCTGCTCGGGCGCGCCGGTGCAGGCGGAGAAGGAGGCGGAGTGCCGCCACGCGCCGGAGAAGGAGGCTGAGTGCCCTGATCACTCGCCGGAGGAGGAGGCGGAGGAGGAGGCGGATTGCCCTGACTCGCCAGAGGAGGAGGAGGAGGCGGAGGCGTCCAGTTCGGAAGGTTGATGATCACCTTCCGGCATAGCCATGCAATCTTTAGAGAAGAACCCAGCCGAATCTCCCCTTCACCCGTAGGGTGGTCAAGCTCAAGGTCCTCAAATCCGTCTGTTATTTGATCCACCATCACCCTAGCATATCCTTCTAGAATCGACTGGCCGTGGTAGGTTGCGCCAGGTTAATTAGGTATAACAGAGCCAATAGCCGCCTTGACTTTCAATGTCATCCATCGCGTCATAAGGTGGCAATGTTGAGACTCCGTGATAGCATCCACGGTGTAGCTAGCAGGAGCCGTGAAGACAGGCTCCAGCTCCTAAGTCTGCTTGGTGGAAGCCACACTGCTTCTCCGCTGAGATGGCGGGGTAGCTTCAAGGGAAGCTTCGGCAGGTCATTTGCTGCGATCTGCTTCTCGTTCCTCTAGCCCTTGTATCCTTTCGTGCAGCGCCTGCAGTTGGCTATGCTCCACTTTCTTCCTCCTCTCCTGGTTTTTGTAACCCCCTGCGTCCGGAAACCCAGCCTTCCACGGGACGGAGCCTGGCATGCCTCGTGTCCGTCCAGGATGCTCAGGATTCCCGAGGGCCATTGTGAGCTCGTCCTTCTCTCTGTCTGGGACGAACGTCCCTTGTTGTGCTTTCTCGATATAGTCCTGAAGCCTTGTGACGGGTATTCGCAGTTGCTCTTCCGTCCAAACGCACTTCCCTGTTATAGGGTCCAAGGTTCCGCCAACCCCGAAGAACCAAGTCCGGCAACGGTCTGGCCAGTTCAATGTCTCTGGTTGGACCCCTTTAGCAATCGGGTCATTCTCAGCCTTGTCCCACAAAGGTCGGGCTTTGAGGTGGCCACCTGACCCCGTGCGATGGTGATGCTTCTTCTTCGCAGCATTTTTCTTGTTTATCGCTGACATCTTCTTACTCTTTTCCGATGTCTTGTGGGCCACAAATGCGGGCCAGTGATCTCTGATCTTCTCATACTTTCCAGTGAATTCTGGTGTCAAATCTTCATCGACAAACTTTGTTTTCAGCTCATTCTTCCACCTCCTGAATAGTTCTGCCATCTTCTTATGAGCATGAGATTTGATCAATTGCTCTTTAACTGGCTTCTACGGATCCTCCTCTGGCGGTAGGATCAATTAGCTAGTCAGGACAGGCTTAACTAATATATATACCTGGCCAGACTCGGTTCGGTCACCGGAGCCGTCATGGCGGTCTACTTCTACTTGTACCGGCATTGGGTCACCGGAGCCATCATAATCATAACCTTCTTCTTCACTACCCTGTCCTTCTAGACCATCGGTGTCGTTGAGAAACGATGCAATGACATCACTTCCTTTTGCGATTATGTCCCCCAACATCTCTTCTGTTTCTTTGTCTCGGGGGTGCTCCATAGTTTCTGCAAATATTTACAACATGGCAATTATTATTCAAACATGACAGATGGATATATTAGTTGCAAATGTAGAACTAGATAGCTAATATAATCACAATAAGGAATCATATTAGTGGCCTCGATGCTGCTTCTCTAGGGTTTGGGGTGGCCTCGGCAACGCTTCAAGGGTTTGGGGTGGCCTCGACAACGCTTCAAGGGTTTGGGGTGGCCTCGACAACAACGCTCTTTTAACTTGGTAAATTTGGGTGGCCTCAAGAAAGTTTGTCGGGTAGGGGCGCGGCGGGAGGGGGTAGGAGACCAACATCATTTTTTTCTAGGGTTTGGGTGTCCTTGAGAGTTTTGGTCGAGCGAGAGGGCTGGGGGGTGCTCCCGTGGTATAAGTTATCACGGTCGAGAGGGGGTATATATATCGACCACCCCTCATGTCGAAGTTATCCGGGAGGGGGTTATATCGACAATGATGCGACCTACATACATGGGAAAATAATGTTATTGGGGAGGGGGTATATCGACCCCCCCCCCTCGTGTTGAAGTTATCGTGAGGGGGTATATCGACAATGACATACCCGATAAAAAATAAGAAGACAAAAGAAGAAATAAAAAGAGGAGAAGAAGAAAGGAATAGAAGAGAAGCAATCAAAGAAAAAAAAGAAGAAAAAAAGGAGAAGAAAGGAATAGAGGAGAAGAAGAAAAAAATAGAAATTTCTATTTTTTTTCTTCTTCTCCTCTATTCCTTTCTTCTTCTCCTCTTCTTTTTCTTCTTTTTTCCTCTTCTTGTTTATTTCTCCTCTTCTTCCTCTCCTCTTCTTCTTTCTTCCTCTTCTTATTTTCTTTTTTCCTGTCCTTCCTTTTCTTCTTCTTCCTTCTTAATATCACTTAGCAACTTTTGCAACGATAGGGGGGGGGGTGCTCTCCCGTGGTCTAAAATCGGTCTATGCACGATAGAAAATTCTGAAAAAATTACATCTATGATCCTTCGACGTCCCCGCCTCTCTCATGAACAAAAAAAATCTATGAATAAAAAAACATCATGTTCTATGAACAAAAAAATATCATATTTCATCCACATCCATGGATACATCATATATGTGATCATCTATGAAAAAAAACACCATATTCTGTAAGAAAATCATCATATATATATGAACAAAAAAAATTATGATGACAAGCATATATATGAAAAAAATGCTAGATGGCGTCCGCCGGACCAAGGTGAGGAGGAGCGCGGGGTCGGCGGCGAGGACAGTGATGGGGCAGTGGGCGCGCGCTCGGGGTAGGGGGCGACAGCGACGACGGGGGCGGGCCGGGGCAGGGGAGTGGGCGCCGACGGCGAGGGCGCGGGCGACGGCGACGGCGACGGTGGGGGCGGCGGGCGGCATCGGGGCAGCCTGGCGGCGTCGATGTCGTCGGCCTCGTCGGGGCAACAACTACGAGATGAGAGTGAAAATTTCCTAAGTGGGAACTTATATAGCAAAGCCATTAGTCCCGGTTGGTGCCACAAACCGGGACTAAAGGTAACATTAGTCCCGGTTGGTGCCACCAACCGGGACCAAAGGCCTCTTTTCAGCAGCCCAAAGGGCGGGAAGCAGAGGCCTTTGGTCCCGGTTGGTGGCACCAACCGGGACTAAAGGGGGGACATTGTTACCAGTTTGTGCCACCAATCGGGACCAATGAGCCCCTTTTGTCTCGGTTGGTGGCACCAACCGGGACCAAAGGCCTTGCACAACACGGTGCGGTGGAAAGTTTAGTCCCACCTCGCTAGCTGAGAGAGCTCAGCACCTGTTTATAAGATGCATTGCAGCTCAGGTGCTGAGCTCCTCTCTAATATGTAGCCATTACTTGCCTACCCTTGTCACTGCCATGTTGGGCCTATTGGGCCTGCGGGCCTGCATCCTGGCCCATGTACAGATGGGTTTCTAGTCGTATGCATGTCGTGTGGCCCATTAGGCGGCATTTTTTTTATTTTTTTCAGTATTTTTTTTTTGTTTTTTGAATTATTAATTTTCTTTTGATTTTTTCTTTATTTCTTTATTCTTTTTGCTTTTAGCTCAGAATAATTACAATCTTTCTGTTACTCCATTAGTTTCCAAATTTGAATAGTTTAAATTTTAATTGTTTGAAATTTGTGTGAATCACTAGTTTGTGAATAACTTTAATATAAAAATATATTTTGAGTGATCTTTTTCCTACTATTTAATATTACTGCGTTTTATCATTATATTCAAAAATAGATTTTGTTATTTTAGTCTCTATCAAAAAAATCTTTACGAAAATTCTTTTTGCTACTAAAGTTTCTAATAAAAATTCTTTATGATAATTCTTTCTGCTTTTCATGTTTTGAACAGAAAATACTTTGATAATTTTAGTTGCATAAATTTTATATAATTTTAGTTTAAAAAATAATAGAGGTTTATAAAAGCTTTTTAGTTGATTCCTTTTGCTATTAGAGTTTTATAAAAGCATTTACTGTTTTTTTTTGAGCTATAAGACCTTGAAATTGAAAAGCATTTCAAATGAACTCTGAAAAGATTGAAAGTTGGCCTGGTAACATGATTTCACCAACATAGCATGTGCTGAGAAGTTGAGATGGTTATGGGAAAAACGGGATGCACTTCGTGTACAAAACGGACAGTCTCTTTCGAAGTATCAGGGTTTCATACGGAAACTCGTCTGTTACAAAGGGATTTCATTTTTTTGAACTTATTTGAACTCCATAGTTTTTATGTGTTCAAAATGCACCATTCAAAGCCACATCATATTTTTACAACCATTTCTGACTTCATTTGTTATTTTTCATGCATTTACTGATTATTTTGAGCTATAAGACCATAAAATTGAAAAGCATTTACAATGAACTCTGAGAAGGTTCCACGTTGGCATGGTATCATCATTTCACCCACATAGCATGCGCGATAAAGTAGAGAGGGTTACGGCAAAAACTGGATGCACTTCGTGTACAAAACGGACAATCTCATTCGAAGTATCAGGGTTTCATACGCAAACTCGTCTGTTACAAAAGGATTTCATTTTTTTGAACTTATTTGAACTCCATAGTTTTTCTGTGTTCAAAATGCACCATTCAAAGCCACATCATCAATTTACAACCCTTTCTGACTACATTTGTTATTTTTCATGCATTTACTGATTATTTTGAGCTATAAGACCATGAAATTGAAAAGCATTTGAAATGAACTCTGAACAGGTTCCAACTTGCATGGTATCATCATTTCACTCACATAGCATGTGCGATAAAGTAGAGCGGGTTACGGCAAAAACTGGATGCACTTCGTGTACAAAACGGACAATCTCTTTCGAAGTATCAGGGTTTCATACGGAAACTCGTCTGTTACAAAGGGATTTCATTTTTTTGAACTTATTTGAACTCCATAGTTTTTCTGTGTTCAAAATGCACCATTCAAAGCCACATCATCAATTTACAACCATTTCTGACTACAATTGTTATTTTTCATGCATTTAGTCATTATTTTGAGCTATAAGACCATGAAATTGAAAAATATTTGAAATGAACTCTGAAAAGGTTCCAAGTTGGCATGGTATCATCATTTCACCCACATAGCATATGCGATAAAGTAGAGAGGGTTACGGCAAAAACTGGATGCACTTCGTGTACAAAACGGACAATCTCTTTCGAAGTATCAGGGTTTCATACGCAAACTCGTCTGTTACAAAGGGATTTCATTTTTTTGAACTTATTTGAACTCCATAGTTTTTCTGTGTTCAAAATGCACCATTCAAATCCACATCATCAATTTACAACCCTTTCTGACTACATTTGTTATTTTTCATGCATTTACTGATTATTTTGAGCTATAAGACCATGAAATTGAAAAGCATTTGAAATAAACTCTGAAAAGCTTCCGAGTTGCATGGTATCATCATTTCACTCACATAGCATGTGCGATAAAGTAGAGAGGGTTACGGCAAAAACTGGATGCACTTCATGTACAAAACGGACAATCTCTTTCGAAGTATCAGGGTTTCATACGGAAACTCGTCTGTTACAAAGGGATTTCATTTTTTGAACTTATTTGAACTCCATAGTTTTTCTATGTTCAAAATGCACCATTCAAAGCCACATCATCAATTTACAACCATTTCTGACTACATTTGTTATTTTTCATGCATTTAGTCATTATTTTGAGCTATAAGACCATGAAATTGAAAAACATTTGAAATGAACTCTGAAAAGGTTCCAAGTTGGCATGGTATCATCATTTCACCCACATAGCATGTGCAATAAAGTAGAGAGGGTTACGGCCAAAACTGGATGCACTTCGTGTACAAAATGGACAATCTCTTTCGAAGTATCTGGGTTTCATACACAAACTCGTCTGTTACAAAGGGATTTCATTTTTTTGAACTTATTTGAACTCCATAGTTTTTCTATGTTCAAAATGCACCATTCAAAGCCACATCATCAATTTACAACCCTTTCTGACTACATTTGTTGTTTTTCATGCATTTACTGATTATTTTGAGCTATAAGACCATGAAATTTAAAAGCATTTGAAATGAACTCTGAAAAGGTTCCAAGTTGCATGATATCATCATTTCACTCACATAGCATGTGCGATAAAGTAGAGAGGGTTACGGCAAAAACTGGATGCACTTCGTGTACAAAACGGACAATCTCTTTCGAAGTATCAGGGTTTCATACGGAAACTCGTCTGTTACAAAGGGATTTCATTTTTTTGATTTATTTGAACTCCATAGTTTTTCTGTGTTCAAAATGCACCATTCAAAGCCACATCATCAATATACAACCATTTCTGACTACATTTGTTATTTTTCATGCATTTAGTCATTATTTTGAGCTATAAGACCATGAAATTGAAAAACATTTGAAATGAACTCTGAAAAGGTTCCAAGTTGGCATGGTATCATCATTTCACCCACATAGCATGTGCAATAAAGTAGAGAGGGTTACGGCAAAAACTGGATGCACTTCATGTACAAAACGGACAATCTCTTTCGAAGTATCAGGGTTTCATACACAAACTCGTCTGTTACAAAGGGATTTCATTTTTTTGAACTTATTTGAACTCCTTAGTTTTTCTGTGTTCAAAATGCACCATTCAAAGCCACATCATCAATTTACAACCCTTTCTGACTATATTTGTTATTTTTCATGCATTTACTGATTATTTTGAGCTATAAGACCATGAAATTGAAAAGCATTTACAATGAACTCTGAGAAGGTTCCACGTTGGCATGGTATCATCATTTCACCCACATAGCATGCGCGATAAAGTAGAGAGGGTTACGGCAAAAACTGGATGCACTTCGTGTACAAAACGGACAATCTCTTTCGAAGTATCAGGGTTTCATACGCAAACTCGTCTGTTACAAAAGGAGTTCATTTTTTTGAACTTATTTGAACTCCATAGTTTTTCTGTGTTCAAAATGCACCATTCAAAGCCACATCATCAATTTACAACCCTTTCTGACTACATTTGTTATTTTTCATGCATTTACTGATTATTTTGAGCTATAAGACCATGAAATTGAAAAGCATTTGAAATGAACTCTGAACAGGTTCCAACTTGCATGGTATCATCATTTCACTCACATAGCATGTGCGATAAAGTAGAGCGGGTCACGGCAAAAACTGGATGCACTTCGTGTACAAAACGGACAATCTCTTTCGAAGTATCAGGGTTTCATACGGAAACTCGTCTGTTACAAAGGGATTTCATTTTTTTGAACTTATTTGAACTCCATAGTTTTTCTGTGTTTAAAATGCACCATTCAAAGCCACATCATCAATTTACAACCATTTCTGACTACATTTGTTATTTTTCATGCATTTAGTCATTATTTTGAGCTATAAGACCATGAAATTGAAAAATATTTGAAATGAACTCTGAAAAGGTTCCAAGTTGGCATGGTATCATCATTTCACCCACATAGCATATGCGATAAAGTAGAGAGGGTTACGGCAAAAACTGGATGCACTTCGTGTACAAAACGGACAATCTCTTTCGAAGTATCAGGGTTTCATACGCAAACTCGTCTGTTACAAAGGGATTTCATTTTTTTGAACTTATTTGAACTCCATAGTTTTTCTGTGTTCAAAATGCACCATTCAAATCCACATCATCAATTTACAACCCTTTCTGACTACATTTGTTATTTTTCATGCATTTACTGATTATTTTGAGCTATAAGACCATGAAATTGAAAAGCATTTGAAATAAACTCTGAAAAGCTTCCGAGTTGCATGGTATCATCATTTCACTCACATAGCATGTGCGATAAAGTAGAGAGGGTTACGGCAAAAACTGGATGCACTTCATGTACAAAACGGACAATCTCTTTCGAAGTATCAGGGTTTCATACGGAAACTCGTCTGTTACAAAGGGATTTCATTTTTTGAACTTATTTGAACTCCATAGTTTTTCTGTGTTCAAAATGCACCATTCAAAGCCACATCATCAATTTACAACCATTTCTGACTACATTTGTTATTTTTCATGCATTTAGTCATTATTTTGAGCTATAAGACCATGAAATTGAAAAACATTTGAAATGAACTCTGAAAAGGTTCCAAGTTGGCATGGTATCATCATTTCACCCACATAGCATGTGCAATAAAGTAGAGAGGGTTACGGCAAAAACTGGATGCACTTCGTGTACAAAACGGACAATCTCTTTCGAAGTATCAGGGTTTCATACACAAACTCGTCTGTTACAAAGGGATTTCATTTTTTTGAACTTATTTGAACTCCATAGTTTTTCTATGTTCAAAATGCACCATTCAAAGCCACATCATCAATTTACAACCCTTTCTGACTACATTTGTTGTTTTTCATGCATTTACTGATTATTTTGAGCTATAAGACCATGAAATTTAAAAGCATTTGAAATGAACTCTGAAAAGGTTCCAAGTTGCATGATATCATCATTTCACTCACATAGCATGTGCGATAAAGTAGAGAGGGTTACGGCAAAAACTGGATGCACTTCGTGTACAAAACGGACAATCTCTTTCGAAGTATTAGGGTTTCATACGGAAACTCGTCTGTTACAAAGGGATTTCATTTTTTTGAACTTATTTGAACTCCATAGTTTTTCTGTGTTCAAAATGCACCATTCAAAGCCACATCATCAATATACAACCATTTCTGACTACATTTGTTATTTTTCATGCATTTAGTCATTATTTTGAGCTATAAGACCATGAAATTGAAAAACATTTGAAATGAACTCTGAAAAGGTTCCAAGTTGGCATGGTATCATCATTTCACCCACATAGCATGTGCAATAAAGTAGAGAGGGTTACGGCAAAAACTGGATGCACTTCATGTACAAAACGGACAATCTCTTTCGAAGTATCAGGGTTTCATACACAAACTCGTCTGTTACAAAGGGATTTCATTTTTTTGAACTTATTTGAACTCCTTAGTTTTTCTGTGTTCAAAATGCACCATTCAAAGCCACATCATCAATTTACAACCCTTTCTGACTACATTTGTTATTTTTCACGCATTTACTGATTATTTTGAGCTATAAGACCATGAAATTGAAAAGCATTTACAATGAACTCTGAGAAGGTTCCACGTTGGCATGGTATCATCATTTCACCCACATAGCATGCGCGATAAAGTAGAGAGGGTTACGGCAAAAACTGGATGCACTTCGTGTACAAAACGGACAATCTCTTTCGAAGTATCAGGGTTTCATACGCAAACTCGTCTGTTACAAAAGGAGTTCATTTTTTTGAACTTATTTGAACTCCATAGTTTTTCTGTTTTCAAAATGCACCATTCAAAGCCACATCATCAATTTACAACCCTTTCTGACTACATTTGTTATTTTTCATGCATTTACTGATTATTTTGAGCTATAAGACCATGAAATTGAAAAGCATTTAAAATGAACTCTGAACAGGTTCCAACTTGCATGGTATCATCATTTCACTCACATAGCATGTGCGATAAAGTAGAGCGGGTTACGGCAAAAACTGGATGCACTTCGTGTACAAAACGGACAATCTCTTTCGAAGTATCAGGGTTTCATACGGAAACTCGTCTGTTACAAAGGGATTTCATTTTTTGAACTTATTTGAACTCCATAGTTTTTCTGTGTTTAAAATGCACCATTCAAAGCCACATCATCAATTTACAACCATTTCTGACTACATTTGTTATTTTTCATGCATTTAGTCATTATTTTGAGCTATAAGACCATGAAATTGAAAAATATTTGAAATGAACTCTGAAAAGGTTCCAAGTTGGCATGGTATCATCATTTCACCCACATAGCATATGCGATAAAGTAGAGAGGGTTACGGCAAAAAATGGATGCACTTCGTGTACAAAACGGACAATCTCTTTCGAAGTATTAGGGTTTCATACGCAAACTCGTCTGTTACAAAGGGATTTCATTTTTTTAAACTTATTTGAACTCCATAGTTTTTCTGTGTTCAAAATGCACCATTCAAATCCACGTCATCAATTTACAACCCTTTCTGACTACATTTGTTATTTTTCATGCATTTACTGATTATTTTGAGCTATAAGACCATGAAATTGAAAAGCATTTGAAATAAACTCTGAAAAGCTTCCGAGTTGCATGGTATCATCATTTCACTCACATAGCATGTGCGATAAAGTAGAGAGGGTTGCGGCTAAAACTGGATGCACTTCATGTACAAAACGGACAATCTCTTTCGAAGTATCAGGGTTTCATACGGAAACTCGTCTGTTACAAAGGGATTTCATTTTTTGAACTTATTTGAACTCCATAGTTTTTCTGTGTTCAAAATGCACCATTCAAAGCCACATCATCAATTTACAACCATTTCTGACTACATTTGTTATTTTTCATGCATTTAGTCATTATTTTGAGCTACAAGACCATGAAATTGAAAAACATTTGAAATGAACTCTGAAAAGGTTCCAAGTTGGCATGGTATCATCATTTCACCCACATAGCATGTGCAATAAAGTAGAGAGGGTTACGGCAAAAACTGGATGCACTTCGTGGACAAAACGGACAATCTCTTTCGAAGTATCAGGGTTTCATACACAAACTCGTCTGTTACAAAGGGATTTCATTTTTTTGAACTTATTTGAACTCCATAGTTTTTCTATGTTCAAAATGCACCATTCAAAGCCACATCATCAATTTACAACCCTTTCTGACTACATTTGTTGTTTTTCATGCATTTACTGATTATTTTGAGCTATAAGACCATGAAATTTAAAAGCATTTGAAATGAACTCTGAAAAGGTTCCAAGTTGCATGATATCATCATTTCACTCACATAGCATGTGCGATAAAGTAGAGAGGGTTACGGCAAAAACTGGATGCACTTCGTGTACAAAACGGACAATCTCTTTCGAAGTATCAGGGTTTCATACGGAAACTCGTCTGTTACAAAGGGATTTCATTTTTTTGAACTTATTTGAACTCCATAGTTTTTCTGTGTTCAAAATGCACCTTCAAAGCCACATCATCAATATACAACCATTTCTGACTACATTTGTTATTTTTCATGCATTTAGTCATTATTTTGAGCTATAAGACCATGAAATTGAAAAACATTTGAAATGAACTCTGAAAAGGTTCCAAGTTGGCATGGTATCATCATTTCACCCACATAGCATGTGCAATAAAGTAGAGAGGGTTACGGCAAAAACTGGATGCACTTCATGTACAAAACGGACAATCTCTTTCGAAGTATCAGGGTTTCATACACAAACTCGTCTGTTACAAAGGGATTTCATTTTTTTGAACTTATTTGAACTCCATAGTTTTTCTGTGTTCAAAATGCACCATTCAAAGCCACATCATCAATTTACAACCCTTTCTGACTACATTTGTTATTTTTCATGCATTTACTGATTATTTTGAGCTATAAAACCATGAAATTGAAAAGCATTTGAAATGAACTCTGAAAAGGTTCCAAGTTGCATGATATCAACATTTCACTCACATAGCATGTGCGATAAAGTATAGAGGGTTACGGCAAAAACTGGATGCACTTCGTGTACAAAACAGACAATCTCTTTCGAAGTATCAGGGTTTCATACGGAAACTCGTCTGTTAGAAAGGGATTTCATTTTTTTGAACTTATTTGAACTCCATAGTTTTTCTGTGTTCAAAATGCACCATTCAAAGCCACATCATCAATTTACAACCATTTCTGACTACATTTGTTATTTTTCATGCATTTACTCATTATTTTGAGCTATAAGACCATGAAATTGAAAAACATTTGAAATGAACTCTGAAAAGGTTCCAAGTTGTCATGGTATCATCATTTCACCCACATAGAATGTGCGAGAAAGTAGAGAGGGTTACGGCAAAAACTGGATGCACTTCATGTACAAAACGGACAATCTCTTTCGAAGTATCAGGGTTTCATACGGAAACTCGTCTGTTAGAAAGGGATTTCATTTTTTTGAAATTATTTGAACTCCATAGTTTTTCTATGTTCAAAATGCACCATTCAAAGCCACATCATCAATTTACAATCATTTTTGACTTCATTTGTTATTTTTCATGCATTTACTGATTATTTTGAGATATAAGACCATGAAATTGAAAAGCATTTGAAATGAACTCTGAAAAGGTTCCAAGTTGGCATGGTATTATCATTTCACCCACATATCATCATTAATAGAAGTTCATAATCACATTAAAACGAAAGTACATACATAGTTCTAATTGAACAACATATAGCTCTCCAGAGCATTTAATTAAACCATACATTGAAATTATGTAAAACATTTCAATGCAACAACAAATGCGATCATAATCGCAACCAAGGTAGCAACTGATCCAACTGCATAATGATACCAAGCCTCGGTATGAATGGCATATTTTCTAATCTTTTTAATCTTCAACCGCATTGCATCCATCTTGATCTTGTGATCATCGACGACATCCGCAACAGGCAACTCCGATATCATCTTCTCCTCCTCAATTTTTCTTATTTTTTCCTTCAAGTAATTGTTTTCTTCTTCAACTAAATTTAACCTCTCGACAATAGGGTCGGTTGGAATTTCCGGTTCAACAACCTCGTAGATAAATAAAATCTATGTCACGTTGGTCGACATAATTGTCATAAACAATAAATGAACCAAATAATTATGAAGAGATAATATATACCACATCAGAATCATAGACAGGACGAGGGCCGACGGGGGCGGATACCAAAACCATCGCACTATATAATAACAAGGAATAATAAAAGTAAGAAAATTAGAGAAGTATCTATCTGAAGTAAGAATTTTTTTCTTTCAGAAAGAAGATAAGAACAAGAGGCTCACCACGGTGGTGCCGGCGACGAGATTGGCGCGGGCGATCGACGGCGGTGAAGACGGGGACGGATCGTGATGGACCGCTAAACCTAGACAAATCTCGGGGAAAATGGAGCTCGGAGGTCGAGTTTCGAGAGAAGAAATATTAACTAGTGTGGCTCGGGCATTTCATCGAACACCTCATGTGCATAGGAGGTGAAGTAGAGCACCCAAATGCCCTCCCCTCGCCGGCTTGAAAAAATCAGAGCACTGCGGAGTGCTCTGCTGAGGCGATGGGTATATATAGGCAAATTATTTGTCCCGGTTCGTGGCACGAACCGGGTCTAAAGCCACCCCTTCTATACCGGTTCAAGGCATGAACCGGTACCAATGGTTGTGGGCCAGGAGCGCGGCCCATTGGTCCCGGTTCATGCCAAAAACCGGGACAAATGGATCCAGACGAACCGGGACCAATGCCCTTGAGGCCCCGGCCGACCCCCTGGGCCCATGAACCGGGACTAATACTCCCCATGGGTCCCGGTTCGTGAGGAACCAGGACTAATGGGCTGGCCAGGCCCGGACTATAGCCCTATTTTTCTACTAGTGATGGTGTATCTGCACGAGGCTCATTACTGGTTTTCATGAAGAGACGACTGTTGATGAAAAGCTGATGGTGGACAAGAGTACTAAGAAGAAAGAAAATGAACATTAATATGGAATTATACAGTTTTGGATTGTGGCA
The DNA here is from genome assembly GCA_963921465.1 of Triticum timopheevii. NCBI lineage: Eukaryota > Viridiplantae > Streptophyta > Magnoliopsida > Poales > Poaceae > Triticum > Triticum timopheevii. Next base: position 627,243,067 of record OY997266.1, on the reverse strand, counting down.
TGTTTAACTCAATGCAATTAGTTATCCATTGTCACAAATTGATGTTTTACAAAAAATAAAACACATAAACGTAGAATTGCCACCAAAATCAAAATGTGTTTCCTTGAGAACCATATTTTAGCTATTATATTATGTAATTTTAATGATATATCAATGGTAATGTGATGACAAAATATACCAAATAACATCATTTCGCTTTCAATGAAAAATATTTATAACTATGATACGTGAGTGAGCGACAGAGATTGTTTTAGTTAAACACTTAGAAGCAACATTTCCTTTCAAGTATGCAAATTACCATTTTACAAAACTACAATTCAATGCAATAGAAACATCAATGTTTCAATTTTCTTGGTAAAAGAACCCTTACAATATATGGGGGCAAAGACAAATGTGTAGAGAATAGAAGGACGGAAATAGGAAAAGTTTGATACATTATCAATATCTTTATCAATGAGGTTATATAAACAATGGGATATGTAACACATTTTAATGAGTTCCCAAATCTAATTATGTGTTTTGAATGAAAATGCACATTATATATATAGATACTAGCAAACAGGCCCGTGCATTGCAACAGGAGAAAACAAATATATCTCCATATGTCTCTAATGCATGGACATGTGTGATTGCAGTGACAGAAAACTCAATTATAGCCAAGTGATGTTAAGACTCGCCTTAACCAAAAACTTCATTAATATTAATCCTCATTTTGTTAGACAACTTACATGTGCAATACATGTATTTGTCAAGCAAGCAAAATTGAAAATTTGAAACATATGTATGCTTATGGTGGAATGTCAGCCAAAACATGGAACCAACAATTTGAGAATATCTTTTGATTATAAAACAGACCTAAGAGACAACAAATAATACAACGCATCGTCTAAAATATCAATTGATATACCGCATTCGCGTCATAGTGACTTCAACACTTGACTTTAAAAAAAAAATTAGCCAAAAGAAGACTGAAATGTCTAGCCATTTAGAATTATATTTGATAGTTTCTAATGATGTAATAGAATAAATTTTTAACCATGTAGAAAGCTAAAACTACTTAAGCATGATTGTATCACTTAGATGTTTTGTTGAGGAATTATTTATCATGGGGGTATCTCGTTTGGTCTACTGCATTGGCATAAATCGTACATGTCTATAGGCCAATTTAGTGCATACGAATTGCTCATAAAGCAATTGAGTGCATAGAATCTGAGGTGTACTTGAGTTCTATAGAGTTGAGTTCTCCCTGTCCTTCTGAATTTGAATCCGAACCAAACAGCCGCACACTTCGTAGTCGTGGTCGGCACGACAACAGCAGTCCTATAAATAATATATACATAAAAATAAGATTACTTATAAATTAACGATTGCTGTAAGAATGTTCCTACCCTTCAGCACGATAGCCTCAATCGCATATAATATACGTCACTAAAACAAAGATGCAAACAATGTGATTAAGTGCTTAGAACAGGTTGGCCAAGTAAGGTTTAGAATTGGATCAGGTAAGAAGTTAAGCATATCTAAATAAACAACGTGCCACAAAAAAACTGATGCGGAGATGGCACTTTGTTTTTATATGAAAAGGTGATAGCCTCAATACGACGTCTTCATAAATTCGGTGGAAAAACGCAGATCAACATCAACCTGTACCGCACGTAAATATATACTCCGTTTCTAAATATAAGGTGTATTAGTTTTTCAAAAAGTCAACTGTTGTCTATGTTTGACCAAGTTTACAGCAAAATATATAAAGATTTATAATACTAAATATATATAATGTAAAAATATAGTTCATGATGAATCTAGTGATAATCATTTGGTATTCTAGATATTGATATTTTTGTCTATAAACTTGGTCAAACTTAGAGAAGTTTGACTTCTTGAAAAAATAATACACCTTATATTGAGGAATGAAGGGAGTAGTTCACAAATCAACGTCTTGCTCTTTGCACATTATGTCAACGCCTCAATCACCTATGAGAAACTTCACTGGGACAAAGATGCAAACAGTATGGTTGACCAAGTAATGGTCTGAATTGAAATAGATAGTTAGGTGCAGAATTAGCCATATCTGAACAAATAACGTACCGGAAAAGAATTCTGATATCCTTGTAACGATGTCTTCAAAAAATTCAGATGGGAAACTATAAGGAAACATGCAGACCATCATTTAATATGTCCGTCATGTATAATTTGGAATCAAAAGCTTGGTATTCTCTTTACACGTTGAGCACAGCAGTTCCAAGGAGTTTGCTACAGTACAATGACGCACAGGGCCGGCGGCAACATGCCATGACATGGTGGCAGGGGGGTCGGTGGGCGGCACGGTGAAGTGCTGTGTACGGCGGCAATCTAGGGTAGAGGCGAGCAATGCCTAGGGCAGAACAAATGGCCGGAGAGTCATATTACTCGTCAAGTTTCCAGTAATTATGCACGCATATCTCTGTCAGTATCGTTGTACTTACGCCGGAAGATGAAATTTGGTAGTGCCTTGAGAGCTGCTTCTCCAGTGCCGATGAGCTTGCTGTTTGTGCCACAACAAACTATTTATGCTCTGTCCGTGCAGATCCTCGCATGCTGCGTTCATGTGGGTCGTGCAGCCGTCAGGAATGACGTCCTGGAGTCCGGAACCAGCACAATGATGACCTCCACATCATCGTTTTCATCTCATCGAGAGGGTGAGGGTGAATGACGCAGAACTCTCGGCTCGCCATGGAGCACGACGTGACGGATATGTAGAAGTCCATTACGTGAGGACAAGCGCTGCGACATGGTGAGTTGGTGCACCAACATGGAGATTCCCCTTGTCTCTTCCGTAAGCAGAAACTTGGCCCAATCCCCCAATGAGCCAGATTCCTTCCGGAAGGATGAGTCTCAGTCTGATTCCTTCCGGTATGCCCTCTTGTCCTATCGCTTCTTTGAATCAGATCGAGTGTATATAAATACTTGTGGATGATTGGAGCTGTGCGAGAGGCAGAGCTCCAGGTCGATGGTGGGGTGGCAGCTGCGGCACATCGCTAGATCATGATAACCAACAAAGACAGACCACACTTTAAAGGCGATGGATGAAGGGCTGCAGGCGGCGGCGGGTTTAGAGGAGAAATAGTTGGACACTCTTTTTTTAAGGAGATTATAGAGTCCATGGTACGTATTATCTAGAGATACTGATCGTAGACAAGGGGCTTTAGGTTCAGAGTCACGACTTTGTTCAGATTTAAGGATTCGTAGAGTCTTAGGAATCTGAACGTATGGGAATAGAATGATGTTTTTTCAGATCAGATTGGACGAAGGAGGAAAAAACCTTAACAATACTTCTTTTAAATCTCAGCCATCAATCTTTATGGTCAACACAAAATCAACGGATATAAAGAAGTGACGTTTGGAGAACTATGAAAGCCTCCGTCCTTTATTATTAGGTAAAGATAAAGATATTATTATATTGAAATACACATGTACTAGCGAATCAAGAGAAGTAGATATGTAGATACAATATATGGAAAGTCTACCCGCGCGCCATGATTGCTAGTTTACAATATAATACGGCCACTCGCAAACTTCTTTTTTTTTTGAACATTAGTACAGACACAAGCGCTCATATACACGCGCATACACTCACCCATTTGAACACACACACGCACACCCTACCCCTATGAGCACCTCCGAAAGACTGAGGCACCGAAAATCCTGAAAATAAATCCAGGAATAAATGCGAGCACTAGGATTTGAACACTGGTGGGCTGGGGATACCACAGTCCCTAACCATCCAATCACAGGTTGGTTCGCAAACTTCTGACATGTTACGATTGAGAATGTTTAATCTCCCTTTACAAAAATAATATTTAGATAATATCGCGGTCACATGCAAGTGTCCAGTTGGCCTGAAAAAGGTCAATGGAGACAAGGGGTAAAGTTTACCTGTTCTCGAGAAGTGGCAAACTACCAATGACTAAGTTTTGTAAAAAGTAAAAACACCCGGATAACTGCAGTACAACGGCAACATATTGCCGATGCAAGATGTATGATGCCGTGATGAATGCAACGAAGAAAGTTAATGTGATTTAATTATTATATTATGCAAAGAATCTAGAGAACCGGTCTCGGCTGTTACACAGATGGACATGAGTCATAAAACATGTGATAACTCCGTATCGATCATTACATATTAACCATATTTTGGTCTGACATTTGTAGTTGTGCTGGTGCGCAAAGTTGTTAATTTTTATTTTATATGATGCTCTGCAACCTTTTTATTACCATCGTTGTTTGCTACATGGATATGAATATCCAAGTGTATCCTTGTATATCTGGATATTTAGTGGTGTAGGTGTGGACATCATCTGTGGCCCATGGATACTTTCATGGGTGGCCAGGCCCATAGATATATGGCTATAGATCTATTTTAGCTATACCGTCCAAACACGACCCATTGCGATCCCTATGTGATGTGTGATTAGATAAAAGGAAGTGATGAGTGGGTGAGAGAGCAAGAAGGATCACATTTGAATATCTGGAATAAATATAATGGATAGGTATGGATATTTCTCTGCATTAAATACTACATACTTTCTGTATGGCATTAAAATCTGAGATTTATGCAATAAATATGATCGTAGAGTGGATACCTATCTTTATCTTATGACATTAAATATGGTTGTATATACATATAAAAGAATTCGATCTTTGGGACATTAATTGCATGAATGACAACCATTACACTATTGATATGCCAAAAAGCTTATAAATATATTGCATATGCAGTATGAAAATTAACCATTCATGGTTTCCAAAATGAAAGAAAGACAATCTATTAGAGCGCTCCTTCTACTCTCATTTCTTGTTCTAGCAACCAGAGGAATAGATACGACTACAATGGAAAGGGAAAATGATAGCCAGATCCTTGCCCATCGAAAAGTTAATAAAATTGTCATGGTAAGAACAATTACTCATCATATTTCATAGCATTGGTTTCATTGGCTAACAAGCAGATGAACATAAAACTAGATGGAAGGTGGAGATGTATATGATTGCATTGATGTGAATGTCCAGCCTACTTTGGGCCACCCATTGTTGAAACATCACAAAATTCAGGTAAACTACGTTCATGAAGATATGAATACAATCATTATGTTGCTCAAATGGACGTCGATTCACGACGGAAGACATAAATGAATAGTTAGTTTTTAAAATACATGAATGTTAGTTAGCCATCAAATTTGAGGGAATAGATCATCTATTATGCGATAATACTTTGTTTTGAATTATAAAATTTCATACCATAGTTTTTTCTACTCCCTTTAGGTTCAAATTGTTTATCTATTATTTACCTATACTTGTACAAACAATGGAAGTTGGGGTCAATTGAAAAAACCTTATGATATACATGCTTAATTAGAAAACAGTTAAACTATGCAATTTTTTTATATGTGATTGTGTGTTGGTAATATTTATGGGACTAATAAGGCTTTAAAGTTTTATTATCAAACAGATGGAACCAAGTTCTTTACCGGTTGGACAGAGGATAAAATCTCCCTCCCCAAATGGTGTTTTACAAGCACATCTGTCGGTTGTCGAATGCCCGACGGGGATGGTTCCAATTATACGTAATAATAGAAGGGGCCATATAGCAGCACACACTACCGAGCAAGTGATTAACAAGGATGAACAACTAGAGGTGAGTTTTCATTTTTTTTCTCCTTGTTAGATATCAAGGTATTATAGTAATTGAGCGACTAACACCAAGTTTTGTGTGTCTAGAAAATGTAAAATATAATGGAATATAGTTGTGGCAAAATAATCAAATATAATACTCAAAGATAATTCTGATGCAAAGTCTTTTTAATTTGAATGCTAATGTTTAATCATACAACTATTTGGCTCAGGTGTGGAATAGTAAATTTCTTATAATAGAAATTCAGAACACACACACACACACACACACACACACACACACACACACACACACACACACACACACACAAACATAAAGGTCCTAAAATATAGAAATTTGAGTAGTTAGCATTGAATTCATCACACAGTTGTTTCAACAAATAGTAAGAGCAAGTCTAGCAGAGTCGCCATAAGTGGCCGATCACCATAATAACCACTATTATGTGGAACATCGTACAAAATAACACTCCAGCAAAGTCGCCCTATGCATCACTCCAAAGGCAATTGTTGCGAGGGAGGAAAATTTCATCTGCTTCTTGCTCTCTCTCTCTCTCTCTCTCTCTCTCTCTCTCTCTCTCTCTCTCTCTCTCTCTCTCTCTCTCTCTCTCTCTCTCTCTCTCTCTCTCTCTCTCTCTCTCTCTCTCTCTCTCTCTCTGGTGCCCATACAAGTAGCACATCAGTGTGCCCCATTAGGAAACGTGCTCCTTAGCTAGTTATTAATATTCTATACATACAAAGTCTTTGTGACTCATTTTCCACCCCATTATATATGAATGAAATCTATTTTGTAAGTTAGCAATTTAGTTCATATTGAAATTGTCGACAAAATCAAGAAAGAATAAAAACAATTATGGAGACACATTTTTGGTGGATGTGTGTTTGCCCACAGCGTTTGCAACCTCCAAAAAACGGTGGATGGCTGTCTAAACTGGCATGGGGGCCGGAAATATGTTGAATCTTCTCGAGTTTCTCTAAGTTGTGTGAATGTTCTTTCAATTGTGTATGTAGTCATTCCATATTTTCTCCTTGTTAGTCCAAGACTTTCATGAAGAGTTTGATATTCATCGGTCTCTCTAACTCCAAGTTGACACCATTAAGTTATGGTCATTGATGTTACTCCCTCCGTCTAGGTGAGTAAGTCATCTTAGGCTATGCACCGTGACCAAGGAGGAGGGGAAAACGACAGACATTAATGTTTATTTGCTAATTAATAGTATTGCATGCAATGAACTAACCACTGCATGTCGTGTTTGGTAGTCTCAAGTCATTAAAGCATGCACAACCCTCATCTCTTATTGGTTGATATGTCAAGAAACAAGAAACAACGTAGAAGTTAATGCACCACGCCTAAGTGTTTTGGGATTATTTGGTTTTTGTAAGATGACTTACACACCTAGACGGATGGAGTATATGGTATTGGACTCATATTGATGTGGTTAATATAGTTATCGCATTGACCCACATTTTTTTCAGATGGCGGGAATTAGATATTCAGATGATTTGTATGGGGTACGAGCTACCATAAATGTGTATGAGCCAAAGGTGAAGAAAGATAGCAAGGATATTAGTCAATCAGGTGTACTAATTGATAATGGACCAACGGGTCAGGAAGAAGGTGTAGGTGCCTGTTATTCGGTAGCTCCAAACTCCACTGGTGATAGCTTTGCAAGGTTTCATGTTATTTGGGTAATTAATAACATTTCCTCTTTTGCACATTATATTATCAAGTACAACAATTTTATAACATGAAATTATAAACGTAAACTGATATACTTTGTTCTTGCCTTTGAACGAACTTGGATAACAGCGAGATGGCAAACTACACAAGCCCTGCTACGATCATGTATGTCCTGGTTTTGTGCAAGTTAGTCACCGTGTTGGTCTTGGAGGAAGAGTACTTCCTGTTTCAGTCTATAACGGACCACAATATGTGATAGACATTTACATTTTCAGGGTACTCGCTTGCGCAATTAAATTGTCAATTTTCTACATATAATTTACAGGTGGTGCATATGAAAATTTGTACTTACTTGAATTAGTTGATGCACATAACCAATTTAGGTAGCTCGATATGGTATCAATTGCGTAATTCTGGAACACCATCATTTTTTTTTACTTGTGGTCATTCCACACCCACATACTATCTTTTGACATGCATTTGAGAAATTATCAAGAACATCGCCTAAAATAAAATTACCACTCACCTTACAGTTAAAATAACACATATTCAACAAAAAGTATCAATCATGGATAACAATTGATCTTCAAGGATTCCCATATACATTGTCTTGATGTACATCCCTTATTATGGGAAAACATTATGAGAAGAAATGCATAATATATATCTTCAGAGGAACAAAAACAATGGCATGCACACTAGATATTAGCAAAATAACATTGAGTATTTTATGCCCTTGTATGTGCTCGGTAATCTTTCATGCATTTTGATTTACCTTAGGACCCAAAAACAGCAAATTGGTGGGTGATGTATGGTGAAGAAAAGACACCGATTGGATATTGGCCAAGTTCACTCTTCTCTCACTTTAAAGATAAAGGGATTTATTCATTCTGGGGCGGTTTTGTTCAGGGCCCAACAGCTTCATCAGACTCTCCACAAATTGGTAGTGGGCATTTTGCCTCTGAAGGGTATGGAAAAGCAGCTTTTATGAGAAGAATCCAGATTGTTGACAACAATAACAAGCTTGTCACTCCAAATAGTCACAAAGACCTTGTTGGAACTACTGATATAACGAAATATAGTATTGATGGTTATAAAGTTGATAACCATGGTGTGCATATGTACTATGGTGGACCAGGTAATTTGGTCTGAGAATGTACTCTACAAACTACAATAAATTGTCAACAGACTTCTTGAGTTAGACATTTACATAATTATTGGGAGTTGTCATACATCCAAGTGTCTATTCCGATGAGTTGTTTATCAATCCCACCACGGCAATGAGCATATGAAAAAAGAACATGAATAGAAATTTTGAGGGACGCACTGTAATATTTTAGTTCATCATGGATAATTGCTTGGATTTGTTTGCGCAAAACAAATTCGCATACTTATAATATATTGATGTGTTTCTAGTGGTACAGTTTGGGCGGGTACAAAGTTCTCACGTGAGAAAAAAATCTGCTATTAGACACATAAATTTGATATTTTCAATTCCTACTGCAACAGAGCATTGACCTTGTAAACTTTGTTCTTCAAGAGTGAAATATATTGACCCTAAAGTTCGAAAACTCGTTGGCGTGGACGAGCTCGCATGCTCACGTTATCCGTAGGCGTTGGCTCTCATTGGTATATGGAGCGCACGCCGTGTTCCAGCTCGTAGACGACGGTTCATTTAGGGCATGTACAATGGTTGATAAGATAGTCTTATCTTAAGTCTTACATGTGATTTAGATATAACAAAAAAAAATTTGTCTACAATGGGTCATCTCTTAGCCTTATCTTCAATAATTAGCAATTCCTAAAAATATGGTGAGACAAATTGTGCTAAGAGATCACCTCTTGTCTTCTCTTAAATAAGAGAAGACAAGCTTTTTCTTTTGAGTTCTCTCTCCTCCACCTCATCATCTATCCTACATGGCGCTCCTAAGATAGCACCATTGTACATGCCCTTAATGGTTGGGGCTGACGGGAAAAGACGTCGTATGCGCGGTGCAGGTGACGGACGTTGAGGTGCAGCAGTGCGGCGCGCACATGCAGCCAACGCGCAAGCATGCAGACCAGTCACTAAGTACTGGTTTATCAGGGGAGATCACTAACTAAATCCCTGCGCAGGGTCCACTTTGGCTGCTCTTAATATGCTCCCTCTTTTCGATCAAAATGTCTACATCTACTTACCTTTCTTTTGAAGAAACTATACATCCACGCTCGTGTTGACTGCATTTCGGGTTTCTTTGTCTTTTTTTATTAATCACGATGCATGCAGGCTCGCAGGCCGGGAATGGCTACCACAATTGTTTATGTTCATCTAACATCTAGGTTGACCAGGTTTCAAAAAAAAAAGACATCTCAGGTTGACCACTAGGGCCCAGCTGCCAGAAACATGCACCAAGCTATTTTTAACAATCAAGCCTTGTCTGCATACACTTGTTTAGCCGAACTAGTTTTCCGGAAACCTGAAATCACTAGTTGATGAGTACTCGTTGCAAAGATCACTCCAATCTTCTCAAATTGCGACAAGTGACGCGCTGCATGTGCACCAATTGTCGCAACCGGGAGTTTTTCCTTTTTTTTCGTAGATCTGTTTGTTCAAAACGTTTTATCTCTTAAACCGTGTGTCCAAATCTCGAACCGCTTTCACCGTTGGATTCCTTGTATCGAGATCTTCAAAAGTAGATCCCATGTTGACAGATTTTCATGAACCTTTTTTTCACAAAAAAACGGACGAAAAAACCGAACCGGGAGCACGTGTTTTTTCCCTTCGCGAAATAGGCACGCCCGTGCCTCTCACGAATTCACAACCGTGCCTCTTGCGGAAGGAAAAAAACATGTTTTTTTTTCGTTTTCGAGGAGGCACGGCCGTGACTCTCGCGACGCACACCAGTGCCTCCGCGGAATCAAAATCGTGACTCTCGCGAAAGGAAAAAACAAAAGAAAAGTGTTTTTTTTGTTTCCGAGAGGCATGGCCGTGACTCCCGCGAAAGCACAAGCGTGCCTCTCGCGAAAGCAAAACCGTGATTCTCACGAAAGGAAAAAAACAAAAAATACGATTTTTTCGTTTCCGAGAGGCACGGCCGTGACTCTCGCTAAAGCACAACCGTGCCTCTCACGGAAGCAAAACTGTGACTTTCGTGAAAGAAAAAAAAAAGAAAATGCGTTTTTCGTTTCCGAGAGGCACGGCCGTGACTCTCATGAAAGCAAAAACCGTGACTCTCGCGAAAGAAAAAAAAAGAAAATGTGTTTTCTCGCGCAATTTTTTTTTCAAATTTTTTTATCGAAAAGCTAAGGAAGACCGGTGGAAAACCAAAACGTCAAAAAAACCCGTTTGAAAGGCCAAAAATGTGTGCGAAAAAATATAAAAAACAAAATTCGGAGGGAGCGTCTAGAGCGCGACACGTGGCGGATGGCTGAAAGCGGGCCAAGCAGCGATTGTTGCGAGGCTTCCGAAGAAACGCTCGTTAACTAGTTGCTCTCATGTAAACCATGTAACAGTCTGACGAACTAAAAACATGTTTGGCCCCTCAAACAAAAACATGGATAAGATTTCCTCAAAAAAAACATGGATAAGAAAAATTCTGTTTCCGCAAAGCCAGGAAACTACGTTTTATCTAAAACGACTATAACTCAATTTTTTTAAACATGATTACGGAAAACTTGGCGTAACTGTTTTTTTCTCTCCGCTCCTTCCTCAACAAACTCAGTAGCGCAAACTATATGCCTTCCCACAGCCAACTTTACATCAAACATGCATTATGGCAAATTAACATCATCATCCCTTTCTCTTGTTTTTTTCATCAAGCTACTAGATGAGGATCCTACAAAACAAGAGACAAGTTGACACAGCAAACTGGCGCAAGCATGGGCGTCACTAGATTCAACACATAACAGCATTACTAGTAGTACCTCTAGACCCCCAAACCCTAAAAAATAACCGCTTTTTTACGGGTTGAAACAAAAAAATCGCAAAGAATAGAACCCTTTAACCCTTAAACCCTTAAATTTTTTTAGAGGCTCAACCCCTATTCTCCTTCCCAGCCCGTAGAAACAGGGGTTGACAGCCCAACCCCTCCCCGGCCCGGTTCCTTCGTGAGTTTCGCGTGAGAGGGAGTTTTCAGCTCCCCTCCCCAGATCCGGCCGCCGCCGGCCTCCAGCCACCCTGCCCGGCGGCCCTCTCGCCGCGCCACGCCCCGTCGCGCACCGCCCCGGCCGCCCCTCCGCCTTCCCGCCCCGTCGCGCACCACCCCGACGCCTCCCCGCCCCGGCCGCGCCTCCTCTTCCACGCCCCGGCCGCGCCTCCTCCTCCCCGCCTCGGCGTCCCCTCCCTCCTCCCTTGCGCCGCCGCGGCCCGGCCGCCCTCCCGGCCTCCCCCTCCCACCTCCCCTCCCGCCTGCCCTCCCGCCGGCCGCCCCTCGAGGTGCCGCGCCCCGGTCGCCCAGGCGGTCCAAGCCGAGCCGCCGCCCTGCCCTCCCGCCGGCCGCGGCTCCCGCCCTGCCCCGGCCGCCCTCCCGCCGTCCAAGCCGCGCTCCCAGCCGCCCTCCCGCCCTGCCCCGGCCACCGACGCCGCCTCGTCCGAGAGGTGAGGTATTTGCTTTTTTTTCATTTTGTTTCATTTTCTTTATTGTTTCATTTTTTAGCACTAATTAGTGATTGTCCTTTGCAGATGGAGATGAACAATGAGGAGATTGTCATGTCCGATTCGTCGGATTGGTCGACATCCGACGATTCCGACATTGTTGAGTTGTTGCAAGATGACGACGTCGAGATGATGAGCCTCATCGACGTGCAATCGTTTGAAAACCGCTGAAGCTGATGGATCAGAGGAGAGGGTCGAAGATGGGGCGAGTCACCATCTACCGGAACCGCGCTCTCGGACACGAACATTTGATGGAAGACTACTTCTCCGAGGTACCTACATACCCTCCTCGTCTCTTCCGCAGAAGGTACCGAATGTGGCGTAGTTTGTTTGTGAAGATTGTCACCGATTGTGAGGCCGCCTCATATTACTTTAAACGTCATAGATCCGCCGCCGGTATCATGGGGTTTAGTGCATATCAAAAGATATCGGCGGCAATGCGGGTACTCGCTTATGGCATACTCGCAGATTATACCGACGAGTATCTTTGCATTGGGCAAGATACAACCACGGAGTCAGTCCGTAGGTTTGCCAAGTTGGTCATCCGGTTGTACGGTGAGCAGTATCTTCGGGCACCAAACGAGGAAGATACAAAGAGATTAATGGAAATGAATGAAAAAAGGGGATGGCCAGGGATGCTAGGTAGTCTTGATTGCATGCATTGGAGGTGGAAAAATTGTCCAAAGGCATGGCACGGAATGTATTGCGGTAAAAGCCGTGATGCTACCATTGTGCTTGAGGCCGTAGCATCTCAGGACACATGGATTTGTCATGCATTCTTTAGGTTTCCGGGAACACTCAATGATATCAATATCCTCAATACATCTCCTTTGTTCAAAAGATTAATTTCTGGGGATGCTCCAACTTGCAACTACAAAATCATGGACAGTGAGTACTCAATGGGTACTATCTCACCGATGGCATCTATCCCGAATGGGCAACTCTTGTGAAGTCCATCAAGGAGAAAAATGGGGTGCCCTTAACAAGAAAAGAGGCTCATTTCACCAAGGCACAAGAGGCAGCCCGCAAGGATATTGAGAGAGCTTTCGGTGTTTTGCAAGCAAGGTTTGCCATAGTTCGTGGTCCAGCTCGGTTTTGGGACAAAAAAACCTTGATGAACATCATGAAATGTTGTGTGATTCTACACAACATGATCCTAGAGGATGAGAGAGGGTTAAACCTCCCTTGTTTCTATGACAATGTTGGTACCCGTGTGCAACCGGAAAGAAACCCTTCTCGCATACACGCTTTTCTTCAAGCACATCGTCAGATTGAGGATGCAACCACTCATGGTCGGCTCCGGGATGATCTAGTAGAGCACCACTGGCAGTTGGATGAGCGGCGCATTGGCCCATGATGTATCTTTGTTTTACTTTTCTATGTCCTATTTGATTCGAACAATTAGTGTTATTTGCTCAAAAATTGTTGTAATAATTTGAATGATTATTGTTTTATTCGGTGTTGTAATAATAACTAGAATGATTATTGTTTTATGTCAATTGTGATGGAATTTGTGATATGTCATATGATGAAATGTGGGATATATGAAATGACAGTTTTAAAGGTTGGGGTTGAGGCAAAGACTAGAACCCTCAAATCCAACCCTTAAAGCAATTTACGGGTTGGGTTTGAGGGTTCTAGTCTTTGCCCCTGTTTTTCAACCCTTAAAAGTGTCAAAAACTGGCACTTCTCAACCCTTAAAACTGCTATAAGATTTTGAGGGTTTGAGGGTTCTACTAGTAATGCTCTAACTCTATCAAGAACTCTAGTATTAGATAGGTACCGTCATATAATGGAACACATAGGTGGTGTACCGTCATATTGCTGCTTGTGTAGACGGCGCCGTGACAGTATGCTACAGTTTATCTGCACCTATCCTTCACTTAGTTGTACATTTGCATTCAATACACGCAGACACGCGTCTCTATCCAATTTGTACGCGTTCCGGGAGCAGGCGCGCCCGTGCTCGCTATTGCCGCTCTCCCCTAAAGTTTCACTTTTTTATGTATGCTATTTTTTTAATTCAAAAATAAAATGGTTCAAATTCAAAATCTCCTCCCAACATGCCTTTTCCTTCTTTTTCTTTACAAGCACATATGCCCATGCATTCCAATGTGCGCGGGGGAGGGGGGGGGGGGAGGTTGCGAGAAGAAACAGGAAAGATAATTGATGTGTCCACCAAAAAACGCTCTCCGCAACGGTCGGCGACAGAACAAGGAGTTGTTGTCTTCTCACAGGACATGTTTGGCACACAAAATTGTGATAGTGGTGGGAGCACCCAACTCGGGCCATCTTTTTCCCTCCGGGTCTGCCTCCATCTCGGGGTTGTGGCTGCCTCCTCATTTGGTGGTTGCGCGGTAACTTTCGAGACACGATTGCTGCGACCACTCTCTCTTATGATGGCGTAACTGGATGGATTATCAATTCCAGCGCATAAATCTTATTTCATTAGCATAATTAGGTATGAATATCCCTTCTTTATTAGGGGTTTATTTTCTTTTATTATTTTAGAACTCATGGGTCCATATTTTTTCTAATTAGAGCCAAATCGCAATTCTCTTTTATTGGCATGCCCACAATTTCGTCCACCAATCAGCATAGAACAAACACGCGTTGCTGACCAATGGCCAGTGCAAATATTTAAGAAAGTACTATAGCGTCAGATTCAAAATATTTTTTCAACGGGTCTACAACATTCAAACCTGTGTGTACTTTGTAAATTTTTATGTCTATAATGCTCTGCATAGAGCTACTCTAGCTAATTGTTCATACGTTCAATACGCATCCAGGTTGATACTCAGAGTCATCTGGATTAGTATCAAAGCTTGCATCGGCGTAACCCTTTACGATGAACTCTTTATCACCTCCATAATGGATAAATGTTTCCTTATTCCTCTAAGGATAATTTTGACCACTGTTCAGTGATCCACTCCTGGATCACTCTTGTACCCCCTTGCCAGACACGTGGCAAGGCACACATTTGGTCTAGTACACAGCATGGCATGCTTTATAGAACCTATGGCTGAGGCATAGGGAATGACTTTCATTCTCTCTCTATTTTTCTGCGTGGTCGGTCTTTGAGTCTTACTCAACTTCATACCTTACAACTCAGGCAAGAACTCCTTCGACTGATCCATTTTGAACTCGTTCAAAATCTTATCAAGGTATGTACTCATCAAAAGTCTTATCAAGCGTCTTGGTCTATCTCTATAGATCTTGATGCCCAATATGTAAGCAGCTTCACCGAGGTCTTTCTTTGAAGAACTCCTTTCAAACACTCCTTTATGCTTTCCGGAAATATCTACATCATTTCTATTCAACAATATGTCATTCACATACACTTATAAGAAATGTTGTAGTACTCCCACTCACTTACTTGTAAATACAGGCTTCACTGTAAGTCTGTATAAAACCATATGCTTTGATCTGCTCATCAAAGCGTATATTACAACTCCGAGATGCTTGCACCAGTCCATAGATGGATCGCTAGATCTTGCACGCTTTGTTAGCACCTTTAGGATCGACAAAACCTTTTGGTTGCATCATATACAATTGTTCTTTCATAAATCCATTAAGGAATGTAGTTTTGACATCCATTTTCCAGATTTCATAATCATAAAATGCGGCAATTGCTAACATGATTCGGACAGACTTAAGCATCGCTACGGGTGAGAAAGTCTCATCGTAGTCAACCCCTTGAACTTGCCAAAAACATTTTGCAACAAGTTGAGCTTTGTAGATAGTAATATTACCATCAGCGTCCGTCTTCCTCTTGAAGATTCATCTGTTCTTAATGGCTTGCCGATCATCGGGCAAGTCCACCGAAGTCCACACTTTTTTCTCATATATGGACCCTGTCTTAGATTTCATGGCCTCAAGCCATTTTTTGGAATCTGGGCTCATCATAGCTTCTTCATAGTTCGAAGGTTCGCCGTTGTCTAACAACATGACTTCCAGGACAGGATTACCGTACCACTCTGGTGCGGTACGTGTTCTGGTCGACCTTCGAGGTTCAGTGGTAACTTGATCCGAAGTTTCACGATCACCATCATTAGCTTTGTCTCTAGTTGGTGTAGTCATCACGGGAACGTTTTTCTCTGGTGAGATACTTTCGAATTCAAAAGAAGGTACAATTACCTCATCAAGTTCTACTTTCCTCCCACTAACTTCTATCGAGAGAAACTCCTTCCATAGAAAGGACTCATTCTAAGCAACAAAGATCTTGCCTTCGGATCTGTGGTAGAAGGTGTACCCAATAGTTTCTTTTGGGTATCCTATGAAGACGCACTTCTCCGATTTGGGTTCGACGTTATCAGGCTGAAGCCTTTTGACATAAGTGTCGCAACCCCAAACTTTAAGAAACGACAGCTTTGGTAAATCGGTAAGAGACATCATAGTACACACCATATTCAATAGTGTATGGTTACGATGTTCGGACACACCATTACGCTGTGGTGTTCCAGGTGGCGTGAGTTGCGAAACTAGTCCACATTATTTTAAATCAAGGCCAGACTCGTTACTCAAATATTCGCCTCCGTGATCAGATCATAGAAACTTTATTTTTCTCGTTACGATGATTCTCTACTTCAATCTGAAATTCTTTGAATTTTTCAAATGTTTCAGACTTGTGTTTCATCAACTAGATATGCCCATACCTACTCAAATCATCTTCGAAGGTGAGAAAATAACGATACCCGGCGCATGCTTCAACACTCATCGGACCGCATACATCGGTATGTATTATTTCCAATAAGTCATTAGCTCGATCCATTGTTCCTGAGGACGGGGTTTTAGTCATCTTGCCCATGAGGCATGGTTCGCAAGTATCAAATGATTCATAATCAAGTGAATCCAAAAGTGCATCAACATGGAATTTCTTCATGCGCTTTACACCAATATGACCTAAACGGCAGTGCCACAAGTATGTTGCACTATCATTATCAACTTTACATGTTTTGGCATCGGTATACTGAATATGTGTGTCACTACGATCGAGCACTACTAGGGAAAAGCCTAGCAGCAGCGAGGGTTTCAGGCCTATCAGTAGCGCGGGCTCAGGCGCTACTGGTACGGTGCTACAGCTAAAGCTTAGCAGTAGCGCGCCTCAACCCACGCTACTGCTAAATCGACTTAGTAGTAGCAATTTCCCGGAGGAGCGCTACTGGTAATTAGTAGTAGCGCTTCTCCCTTCCCGCGCTACTACTATTATTTCGTATTTTATTTCTTTTTTATTTCATGTTGTATTCATACACCTTTACACAAGTTTTCATACAACAGGAATTTAGAGATTGTTTTTACATCATAATGAGTTATTACATCACGGGGTGAAAGAACCGTGGACTAGTTTCAAGTGGATGTCCATTCACTTGAAACTAATTCGCGATTTTTCACCCAATGATATAATAAATATCATCATCATCATCATATCATTAACAACTTATCATCATAATACATCATTGTCATATAACACCTACTCAAGATCATCGTTTTCATCAATGGCATCACATAGCAAATTGGTCACTAGTCGTAATCACAAGTACTCCTCATCATCAATTCTAACACATTGTACCACATAATAAACATATTGTACCTCATATGACCTACTACATTCTCTTAGGACCTACTACATTCTCTAAGGTAAAATAGCAAAAAACAAGATAGCCCCTAACTCTCCATTATGGAGAATGGAGATTATCCTGTCTCCAATTCTTTCCTTTCGCTTAATGTTACTTCCAAGAACCTCCTTGCGAATGTCCAAACATTTTTTTCATTCTTTGATGAGCATGTGATCACCGGTTTTAGAAATCTGATATGCACAGGTGAGCTCCCCAGATTGACCCGGTAGTATGTTCAGAACTCTAAGGCGACCATTCAGATACATCAGATGAGGCACACAATCCATCAGGATTTTCTGTTGAAAAACATAGTAATAACTTCGTAGTTAGCAATGATGTACTAGTTGTAGAAGTATGCAAAAGATGCACGGATGTCGTAATAGTAAAAAATCTTAATTAAGGGTATCTCCATAGAAGTTACCGTGGTTCAACACGTGCACTAGTGACACGTATTCACCATAATTTTCATGGTCTTCAAAACCCATCCTCTCCAAGACATAGCGTCTTGCATGGCATGGGATAAGCTAGTCGAATTGTAAAAGATGAAAATTAGACGTCGAAATAGTTGAAGTCATGCTTAATTACGAAAAAAACACTTGTCGTTGTTGCGTACCGTTTCAACATCGAATGTCTCCTCGAGCTTAATGCTGAAGCGCCGATCTTCGTCTAGCTCAACGAACCTGTCGCACATACCTCGATCGTCGTGGCACCAGCTGCACTCCCCTGGGAGACTGTCGTCGTCCAAGTACGACATCCCCTACCTTCATAATTCAAAGATTAAACTTGTACATATTCTAGCACAAGTCATGCCAAAATTAATGGAAAAATCCGGCATGACCTTTGCTAAAAAAGGATTTATCGAGCACCTGAAATTTGCCGGAACGGAAATTAATCAACACTCCGGCAAAACATAGGCCACTCGGAGGTGTAACCTGAACATGCCCGGCCACTTGGGCAACCACATATCATATATGAGCAACACAAGATATACATGGAGATTTGGCAGGTCTCACCTCGAGGTCGGAGGGGGTCAGTGACGGGGACACGGCGGGGATGATGGAGGGGCTCCTTGATTTCTAGAAAAGCAAAAACCCTATAAGTTATCACTAATACATCCTGAATAATTGCTTAAACTAAAAAAATAACAACAAATATGACATGTTGAACTAGTTCTATTAATTCAACTAGTTATTACTAAATATAAACTTACTACAAATAGAAAAAAAAACTAGTTCTTTCTAAAAATAAAGTAGTTCAACTAGTTATATTAATTTACTTACTAAACTAGTTCAACTAGTTTATTAATTTACTTAATAAAAATACATTAGTTCTATTAATTCAACTAGTTCAACTAGTTTATTAATTTACTTACTAAACCAGTTCAACTAAAACTAAACTAGTTCAACTAAATCTAAACTAGTTCAACTAAATCTAAACTAGTTCAACTAAAACTAAACTAGTTCAACTACTAAAAATCATTATCTATGAACCCTAAGTTAACATCTACTACTACTAAAAAACATCTAGTACTAACTAATTAAGCAGAGAGAAATGGGGTGGGGAGAGGTGGGGGCTTACAGAGAGGGGAGAGACAGTGGCGGGGAGGTGCTCGGCGACGGAGAGTAGGGGCGGCGAGGGCGGGCTCGGGATCGGGAGGCGGCGGTGCTGGGCGGGCTCGGGCGGCGGCGGTGAGGTCGACGGCGGCGACGGTGAGGTCGAGAGCGGCGGCGGGCGGCGGCGCTGAGGTTGAGGGCGGGCAGCGACGGTGAGGGCAGGCTCGGGCGGCGGCGACAGAGGAGTAGGGGGAAGGGGGGATTGGAGGACTTAGCCAAATTTTGAGTCAGCGGGTGGTTAATTCAGAAGTAGCAGTAGCGCGTTCCAGAAAGCGCGCTACTACTACGTTAGCTACAGCGTGTTCTGGTATACACGCTACTGCTACTCATTTCTCTTTTTTCCCTTTTTCATTTATTTTTCTTCACATTTTATTTTTTTCCTTTCACCTTATTCTATTTCTTTCATTTTCAATTACCTTTCTATTTGCTTTCCATTTAATTTTATATCCTTTAGCAGTAGCGAGTTTAGAAGAAAACGCGCTGCTACAAAGGAAGTAGCGGTAGCGCGGTTCTATATGGATTGCTACTACTATGTGTAGGCTATCGGCTAAGCCGTGGGAATTATAATGGTAGCGCTTGTTTCCGAACATGCGCTACTGCTAACGTTTGAGCTATAGCGCGCTTTGCATCAATGCGGTACTACAAATTAGCTGGAGCGCCCTATTTTAACCAGCGCTACTGCTATACCTCTGTGTATAGGCTTTTCCCTAGTAGTGGAGATTCAGTAAACCACTAACATTGCGTGTATGACCATAGAAGGTTTTATTCATGTAAACATAATAACAGTTATTCTCTGATTTAAATGAATAACTGTATTGCAATAAACATGATCCTATCTTGTTCATGCTCAACGCAAATACCAAATAACATTTATTTAGGTTCAACACTAATCCCGAAAGTCCAGGGAATGTGCGTTGTTGATCATATCAATCTTGGAACCACTTCCAACACACACCGTCACCTCACCCTCAACTACTCTCCGTTTATTCTGCAACTCCTGTTTCGAGTTACTAATCTTAGCAACCAAACAGGTATCAAATACCCAGGGGCTACTATGAGCACTATGAGGTACACATCAATAACATGTATATCAAATATGCCTTTGTTCACTTTGCCATCCTTCTTATCCCCAAATATTTGGGGTAGTTTCGCTTCCAGTAACCATTTCCTTTGAAGTAGAAGCACTCAGTTTCAGGCTTGGGTCTAGCTTTCTTCTCGGGAGTGACAACTTGCTTGCCATTCTTTTTGAAGTTCCGTTTCTTTCCCTTTCCTTGAAACTAGTGGTCTTGTTAATCCTCAATACTTGATGCTCTTTCTTGATTTCTACTTTCGCCGATTTCAGCATCACGAAGATCTCGAGAATCGTTTTCGTCATCCCTTGCATATTATAGCTCATCACAAAGTTCTAGTAGGTTGGTGATAGTAACTAGAGAACTCTGTCAATCACTATCTTATCTGGAAGATTAACTCCCACTTGATTCAAGTGATTGTAGTACCCAAACATTTTGATCACATGCTCACTAGCTGGCTATTCTCCTCCATCTTGTAGGCAAAGTACCTGTCAGAAGTCTCATACCTCTCGACATGGGCATGAGTCTGAAATACTAATTTCAGCTCTTGGAACATCTCATATGCTCTGTAGCGTTCAATACGTTTTTGAAGTCCCGGTTCTAAGCCATAAATCATGGTGCACTAAACTATTAAGTAGTCATCATATCGAGTTTGTCAAACGTTCATAACGTCTGCATCTGCTCCTGCAATAGGTCTGTCACCTAGCAGTGCATCAAGGACATAATACTTCTGGGCAGCAATGAGGATAATCCTCAGATCACGGACCTAGTCCGCATTATTGCTACCATCATCTTTCAACTTAGTTTTCTCTTGGACCGTATAAAAAACAGGGGAGCTAAATCACGAGCTATTGATCTACAACATAGATATGCAAATACTATCGGGACTAAGTTCATGATAAATTAAGTTCAATTAATAAAATTACTAATGAAATCCCACTTAAATCAACATCCCTCGGGTTATCTAAGTGATACATGATCCAAATCAACTAAACCATGTCCGATCATCACGTGAGATGGAGTAGTCATCAATGGTGAACATATGTATGTTGATCATATCTACTATATGACTCATGTTCGACCTTTCGGTCTCCAGTTGTTCCCAGGACATGTCTGTACATGCTACGCTCATAAAGTTTAACACAAGTATTCCGCGTGTGTAAAACTGTCTTACACCTGTTGTATGTTAACGTAGAGTCTATCACACCCGATAATCACGTGCTATCTCGAAACTACGAACTATAGCAACGGTGCATACTCGGGGAGAACACTATCATCTTGAAATTTAGTGAAGGGACCATCTTATAATGCTACCGCCATTCTAAGCAAAATAAGATGCATAAAGGATAAACATCACATGCAATCAAAATATGTGACATGATACGGCCATCATCATCTTGTGCTTTTGATCTCCATCTCCAAAGCATCGTCCTAATATCCATCGTCCCCGGCTCGACACCTTGATCACCATCATTGCATCATGGTCGTCTCGCCAACTATTGCTTCTACGACTATTGCTAACTCATAGCGATAAAGTAAAGCAATTACATGGCGTTTGCATTTCATACAATAAAGAGACAACCATAAGGCTCCTGCCAGTAGCCCATAAATTACAAAATATGATCATCTCATACAGTTGTTGGGGAACGTAGTAATTTCAGAAAATTTCCTACGCACATCATGGTGATACATAGCAACGAGAGGGGAGAGTGTTGTCCACGTAACCTCATAGACCGAAAGCGGAAGCGTTATGACAACGCGGTTGATGTAGTCGTACGTCCTCACGATCCGACCGATCCAAGTACCGAATGCACGACACCTCCGAGTTCTGCACACGTTCAACTCAATGACGTCCCACGAACACCGATCCAGTAGAGCTTTGCGGGAGAGTTCCGTCAACACGACGACGTGATGATGGTGTTGATGATGCTACCGACGCAGGGCTTCGCCTAAGCACCGCTACAATATTACCAGGGTGGAATATGGTGGAGGAGGGCACCGCACACGGCTAAGAGATCAATGATCAATTGTTGTGTCTATGGGGTGCCCCCCTGCCCCCATATATAAAGGAGCTAGGGGGGAGGCGGCCGGTCAAGGAGGAGGGCGCGCCAAGGGGGGAGTCCTACTCCCACCGGGAGTAGGACTCCTCCTTTCCTAGTAGGAGCAGGAGAGAAGGAGGGGAAGAGAGAAGGGAACGAAGGAGGGGGCGCAGCCCCTCCCCTTAGTCCAATTCGGACTAGACCATGTGGGGCGCGCGGCCTGGCCTAGGCAGCCCCTCTCTCTTTCCCGTATGGCCCAATAAGGCCCAATACTTCTCCCAGGCGAATTCCCGTAACTCTCCGGTACTCCGATAAATACCCGAATCACTCGAAACCTTTCCAATGTCCGAATATAGTCGTCCAATATATCGATCTTTACGTCTTGACCATTTCGAGACTCCTCGTCATGTCCCCGATCTCATCCGGGACTCCGAACTACCTTTGGTACATCAAAACACATAACTCATACTATAAATCGTCACAGAACGTTAAGCGTGCGGACCCTACGGGTTCGAGAACTATGTAGACATGACCGAGAGACGTCTCAAGTCAATAACCAATAGCGGAACCTGGATGCTCATATTGGCTCCTACATATTCTTCGAAGATCTTTATCGGTCAAACCGCATAACAACATACGTTGTTCCCTTTCTCATCGGTATGTTACTTGCCCGAGATTCGATCGTTGGTATCTCAATACCTAGTTCAATCTCGTTACCGGCAAGTCTCTTTACTCGTTATGTAATGCATCATCCCGCAACTAACTCATTAGCTACATTGCTTGCAAGGCTTATAGTGATGTGCATTATCGAGCGGGCCCAGAGATACCTCTCCGATAATCGGAGTGACAAATCCTAATCTTGAAATACGCCAACTGAACATGTACCTTCGGAGACACCTGTAGAGCTCCTTTATAATCACCCAGTTACGTTGTGACGTTTGGTAGCACACAAAGTGTTCCTCCGGTAAACGGGAGTTGCATAATCTCATAGTTATAGGAACATGTATAAGTCATGAAGAAAATAATAGCAACATATTAAACGATCAAGTGCTAAGATAACGGAATGGGTCAAGTCAATCACATCATTCTCCTAATGATGTGATCCCGTTAATCTAATGACAACTCATGTCTATGATTAGGAAACTTGACCATCTTTGATTAACGAGCTAGTCAAGTAGAGGCATACTAGTGACAGTATGTTTGTCTATGTATTCACACATGTATTATGTTTCCGGTTAATACAATTCTAGCATGAATAATAAACATTTATCATGAAATAAGAAAATAAATAATAACTTTATTATTGCCTCTAGGGCATATTTCCTTCAATCTCTCACTTGCACTAGAGTCAATAATCTAGTTCACATCACCATGTGATTTAACACTAATATTCACATCTGCATGTGATTAACACCCATAGTTCACATCGTTATGTGACCAGCGCCCAAAGGGTTTACTAGAGTCAATAATCTAGTTCACATCGATATGTGATTAACACCCAAAGAGTACTAAAGGCTGATCATGATTTGCTCGTGAGAGAAGTTTAGTCAACGGGTCTGTCACATTCAGAGCCGTATGTGTTTTGCAAATAGTCTATGTCTACAATCACTACTAGGAAAATGGTTTTTAACGACAGTATATGTGGTCGCTGAAATTTGGATTGTGGTCGTTAATGGTCATTAACGACCACAATCTGCTGGTCGTAATAGGCTCCATCGTTAAAAGTATAACGACCACATCTCGTGGTCGTTACTAATGTTACAACAGGATGATGTGTCATCGTTAATCTGGAGGTAATAACGACCACACTTAGTATTAACGACCACTTTTTTCGTCGCTATTAGTGTTCTCATGGTTACCAAAGTATCCTTAATGATCACTTTATAGTATTAACGGCCACTCTCTTCACCATTATGATACCCTTCAGAGTAAATTATATTTAGTAATAAATTTCCATTCAGCAATCACTTTATGAATCATTAACATTTGAATATTAACATCCAAATTAACATAGAAACATAAGCATATTAATTGAAAGGATCATAACCACTTTTATTAATAGCAAAATTCTGACATATGATTCTGGAATTTAAATATCATTAGAAAATCTGAGTCAAAAGCATAGCTTATATGACCAATGTACTTTCTCATGTCTAACTAGAAAACGAGACAACTAGAAAAGATAATGCTTATTAATCTTCAGTCCAGGGACACCATCATTGCTTGAATGGATATCATTCTTCATTGGCGATTACAATTCCTTCGGATGCTTCTAAATATTTATGATGGACTATTGGTCCTACAAAACGTTGGGTAATTTATGAAAGTCAGTCCATGTAAATAAATTGGCACAAAGTATGACATATAAAATATATGTATGAGAACAACTTACTTGTTCATGCTGGATTTCATGAGATCCATCACTTGGAGATCTACCAAATATAAGCCGTTTAATTTCTGACAGTTCTTGCACCACGCCGTCGGACTTTTTTTTTCAAGTACCAGTTTCACTTGCTCGTAAAAAATGACATTTCTTCATAGCATCAAATTCATCCATATCCTTTCCTATGCCACTGTCATTGCTGGCATCAACTTCATCTTTCATTGCTACAACATGTTATGAGTAACTTGAAAACAATTAGCTGTAGAAACAAATTCTCCATACAGTACAAACTAGTTAGAAACTCACTTTCAGAATCATCCGCATCCCAATTTGCATCAAATAAGAGTATTTGTTGGCTCATCATTTTTATATATAAAAGCAAGCAACCACGTTATATCATCCTAAACTACATAGCTTGAATAATAATTTTAGGTTTGTGTAGTACCTTTTGTAGCTAACTCGTACTTTTTCTTTCATAGTTCCTCTTCTCACATATGAGCCTCATTGCGATAACCTGTACATATAGGATTAGTTTGAAGTGTGCGCAAAGTAAAATTAAATTAGATAAATGAATGTTGATGTACTGAATGCTAAAAAAAGGTAAGTACATAACTTCTTGTGTCACCGTCTATGAATGAGGTAAAAGCCGAAATAGGAAGCATATGGATAACTACAAATTAAGGCTTACATAAGCTAGTGGCATCATATTGTTCTCTTACTAGAGATTAAGATTTGCATAAGTACAGAACCAAATTTTGCAGCTCATCTATCTCTCTGGAGTCTCAATATGCCATAATATTGTACTACTGTATTATCATGATCTCCTTAGTATAGCCACCCTACTGTTCGGTGTACTTGAAGGACCACAACAAAAAAAAGAGGAAGGAGGAAACCAACCAACGTACTGTACGTACAACGGAATCGCGTTGGCGAATGGCGATATGCAGGAAGTAGATCGGGCGCACAGGGGTCTACACAACCCGCGATGTGCAGGCGGCAGTGCGGAGGCGACGGGGTCGAGGCGACCGGTGACTTGCAGGCAGCAGCGCGGACGCGTCGGGGTCAAGGCTACCGGCAAGGTGCAAGCTGCAGCGCTGACGCGACGGGTCGAGGCGACCGGCTACTTGCAGTTGCAGGCAGCACCGCGTCGGGGTCGAGGCGACCGGCGATTTGCAGCAGCAGCGCGGACACGTCGGGGTCGAGGCGATCGGCGAGGTGTAGGCTGCAGCGCTGGTAGGTAGAGGAGAAGAGAAGGGAGATGCGATCTGGAGGTGTCGCTGATTGAACAGGAAGGAGAGAAGAAAGAGGCGAAGTGGATGTGATATAGATTGCTTTTTTTTGGCTGTTACGGAGGTATCCTACGGAAATTGCCAATACTTTGTGCCAACAATATTCAGCCATCCACTCCTTTTTTATCGAGCACCAAAAATTTGTGGAAAAGGTTGGATATGCGTCTGCGGTCACAACAATAATGACCACATAGTAAGCTACGGGTAGGTATTACTAGTTAGGTAGCTGATTTACCTGCGGGGACTCAACTCAGGGTTTTTTTTTTGAGGGGACTCAACTTAGGTGTTCAACGACCAAGCGTTTTCATGCCATCGTCGTTAATGCTAGTTTTTCTAGTAGTGAATGCTCTGCATGGAGCTACTATAGCTAATTGCTCCCACTTTCAATATGTATCCAGATTGAGATTTATAGTTATCTGAATCGGTGTAAAAGCTTGCACTGTTGTAACTCTTTACGACGGGCTCTTTTATCATCTCCATAATCGAGAAATATTTCATTGGTCCTCACTAAGGATATTCTTGACCGCTGTCCAGTAATCTACTCTTAGATCAAAATTGTACTCCCTTGCCAAAATCATAACAAATTATACAATAGGTTTGGTACACAGCATAGCATTCTTTATAGAACCTATGACTGAGGCATAGGGAATGACTTTTCATTCTCTTTCTATTTTCTGCCATGGTCGGGTTTTGAGTCTTACTCAACTTCACACCTTGCAACACATGCAAGAACTCCTTCTTTGACTGTTCCATTTTGAACTACTTCAAAAACTTATCAAGGTATGTACTCATTGAAAAATCTTATCAAGCATCTTGATCTATCTCTATAGATCTTGATGCTCAATGAGTAAGAAGCTTCACCGAGGTCTTTCATTGAAAAACTTTTATTCAAGTATCCTTTTATGGTATCCAGAAATTTTATATCATTTCCAATCAATAATATGTCGTCCACATATAATATCAGAAATGCTACAGAGCTCCCACTCACTTTCTTGTAAATACAGACTTCTCCAAAAGTCTGTATGAAACCATATGCTTTGATCAACTCATCAAAGCGTATATTCCAACTCCGAGATGCTTGCACCAGTCCATAGATGGATCGCTGGAGCTTGCACAATTTGTTAGCATATTTAGGATTGACAAAATCTTCTGGTTGCATCATATACAACTCTTCTTTAATAAATCCATTAAGGAATGCAGTTTTTGACATCCATTTGCCAGATTTCATAAAATGTGGCAATTGCTAACATGATTCGGAGAGACTTAAGCATCGATACGAGTGAGAAAATCTCATCGTATTCAACACTTTGAACTTGTCGAAAAACTTTTTGCGACAAGTCAAGCTTTGTAGATAGTAACATTACTATCAGTGTCCGTCTTCCTCTTGAAGATCCATTTATTTTCTATGGCTTGCAGATCATCGGGCAAGTCCACCAAAGTCCACACTTTGTTCTCATACATGGATCTCATCTCAGATTTCATGGCCTTCAAGCCATTTCGCGGAATCTGGGCTCATCATCGCTTCCTCATAGTTCGTAGGTTCATCATGGTTTAGTAACATAACTTCCAGAACAGGATTACCATACCACTCTGGTGCGAATCTTACTCTGGTTGACCTACGAGGTTTGGTAGTAACTTGATCTGAAGTTTCATGATCAGTATCATTAGCTTCCTCACTAATTGGTGTAGGCGTCACAAGAACCGGTTTCTGTGATGAACTACTTTCCAATAAGGGAGCAGGTACAGTTACCCCATCAAGTTAAACTTTCCTCCCACTTACTTCTTTCGAGAGAAAGGATCCATTCTTAGCAATGAATATTTTGCCTTCGGATCTATGATTAGAAGGTGTACCCAACAGTCTCCTTTGGGTATTCTATGAAGACGCACTTCTCCGATTTGGGTTTGAGCTTATCAGGTTGAAACTTTTCACATAAGCATCGCAGCCCCAAACTTTAAGAAACAACAACTTTGGTTTCTTGCCAAACCACGGTTAATAAGGCGTCGTCTCAACGGATTTTGATGGTGCCCTATTTAAAGTGAATGCAGTTGTCTCTAATGCATAACCCCAAAACGATAGTGGTAAATCGGTAAGATACATCATAGATTGCACCATATCCAATAAAGTGCGGTTACGACGTTCGGACACACCATAACGATGTGGTGTTCCAGGTGGCGTGAGCTATGAAACTATTCCACATTGTTTTATATGAAGGCCAAACTCGTAACTCAAATATTCTCCTCCACGATTAGATCGTAGAAACTTTATTTTCTTGTTACGATAATTCTTCACTTCACTCTGAAATTCTTTGAACTTTTCAAATGTTTCAGACTTGTGTTTCATTAAGTAGATATACCCATATTAGCTCAAATCATCTGTGAAGGTTAGAAAATAACGATACCCGCCATGAGCATCAACACTCATTAGACCGCATACATCGGTATGTATTATTTTCAACAAGTCAGTAGCTCGTTCCATTGTTCCGGAGGACGGAGTTTCAGTCATCTTGCCCAAAAGGCACGGTTCGCAAGCATCAAATGATTCATAACCAAGTGATTCCAAAAGTCCATCTTTATGGAGTTTCTTCATGCGCTTTACACTGATATGATCCAAACGGCAGTGCCACAAATAAGTTGCACTATCATTATCAACTTTGCATCTTTTGGCATCAATATTATGAATATGTGTATCACTACGATCGAGATCCAACAGACTATTTTCATTGGGTGTATGACCATTGAAGGTTGTATTCATGTAAACAGAACAACAATTATTCTCTGACTTTAAATGAAGAATCGTATTGCAGTAAACATGATCAAATCATATTCATGCTCAACACAAACGCCAAATAACATTTATTTAGGTTTAACACTAATCCCGAAAGTATAGGGAGTGTGCGATGGTGGTCATATCAATCTTGGAACCACTTCCAACATACATCGTCACTTCACCCTCAACTAGTCTCTGTTTATTTTGTATCTCCTGTTTCGAGTTACTAATTTTTAGCAACCGAACAAGTATCAAATACTCAGGGGTTACTATAAACACTAGTAAGGTACACATCAATAACCTGTATATCAAATATACCCTTGTTCACTTTGCCATCCTTCTTATCTACCAAATATTCAGGGCATTTTCCGCTTTCAGTGACCATTTCCTTTGCAGTAGAAGCACTCAGTTTCAGGATTTAGTCTAGCTTTGGGCTTCTTCAAGGAAGTGACAACTTGCTTGCCATTCTACATGAAGTTCCCTTTCTATCCCTTTGCCCTTTTCTTGAAACTAGTGGTCTTGTCAATCATCAACACTTGATGCTCTTTCTTGATTTCTACCTTCGTCGATTTCAACATCACGAAGAGCTCGGGAATCGTTTTTGTCATCCCTTGCATACTATAGTTCATCACGAAGTTCTAGTAACTCGGTGATGGTGACTAGAGAACTCTGTCAATCACTATCTTATCTGGAAGATTAACTCCAACTTGATTCAAGCGATTGTAGTACCCAGACAATCTGAGCACATGCTCACTAGTTGAGCAATTCTCCTCCATCTTTTAGATATATAACTTGTTGGAGACTTCATATCTCTCAACTCGGGTATTTGCTTGAAATATTAACTTCAACTCCTGGAACATCTCATATGGTCCATGATGTTCAAAACGTCTTTGAAGTCCCAATTCTAAGCCGTTAAGAATGGTGCACTAAACTCTCAAGTAGTCATCATATTGAGCTAGCCAAACATTCATAACATCTGCATCTGCTCCTGCAATAGGTTTGTCACCTAGCGGTGCATCAAGGACATAATTCTTCTGTGCAGCAATGAGGATAAACCTCAGATCACGGACCCAGTCCGCATCATTGCTACTATCATTTTTCAACTTAATTTTCTCTAGGAACATATCAAAATAAACATAGAGAAGCAACAATGCGAGCTATTAATCTACAACATAATTTGCAAAATACTACCAGGACTAAGTTCATGATAAATTAAAGTTCAATTAATCATATTACTAAAGAACTCCCACTTAGATAGACATCTCTCTAATCATCTAAGCGATCACGTGATCCAAATCAACTAAACCATGTCCGATCATCACGTGAGATGGAGTAGTTTTCAATGGTGAACATCACTATGTTGATCATATCTACTATATGATTCACGCTCGACCTTTCGGTCTCAGTGTTCCGAGGCCATATCTGTATATGCTAGGCTCGTCAAGTTTAACCTGAGTATTCTGCGTGTGCAACTGTTTTGCACCCGTTGTATTTGAACGTAGAGCCTATCACACCCGATCATCACATGGTGTCTCAGCACGAAGAACTTCCACAACGGTGCATACTCAGGGAGAACACTTATACCTTGAAATTTAGTAAGGGATCATCTTATAAAGCTACCGTCGAACTAAGCAAAATAAGATGTATAAAAGATAAACATCATATGCAATCAAAATATGTGACATGATATGGCCATGATCATCTTTTGCCTTTCATCTCCATCTCCAAAGTACTGTCATGATCTCTATCGTCACCGGCACGACACCATGATCTCCATCATCTTGATCTATATCAATGTGTCGTCACATGGTCGTCTTGCCAACTATTGCTATCGCATAGCGATAAAGTAAAGCAATTATTTGGCGCTTGCATCTTATGCAATAAAGAGACAACCATAAGGCTTCTGCCAGTTGCCGATAACTTCAACAAAACATGATCATCTCATACAACAACTTATCTCTCATCACGTCTTGACCATATCACATCACAACATGCCCTGCAAAAACAAGTTAGACGTCCTCTACTTTGTTGTTGCAAGTTTTACGTGGCTGCTATGGGCTGAGCAAGAACCGTTCTTACCTATGCATCAAAACCACAACGATAGTTCGTCAAGTTAGTGATGTTTTAACCATCTCAAGGACCAGGCGTAGCCACACTCGGTTCAACTAAAGTTGGAGAAACTGACACCCGCCAACCACCTATGTGCAAAGAACGTCGGTAGAACCAGTCTCGCGTAAGCGTACGCATAATGTCGGTCCGGGCCGCTTCATCCAACACTACCGCCGAACCAAAGTATGACATGCTGGTAAGCAGTATGACTTGTATCACCCACAACTCACTTGTGTTCTACTCGTGCATATAACATCTACGCATAAAACCAGGCTCGGATGCCACTGTTGGGGAACGTAGTAATTTCAAAACAATTCCTACGCACACGCAAGATCATGGTGATGCATAGCAACGAGAGGAGAGAGTGTTGACCACGTACCCTCGTAGACCGAAAGCGGAAGCGTTATGACAACGCGGTTGATCTAGTCGTACGTCTTCACGATCCGACCGATCCAAGTACCGAATGCACGACACCTCCGAGTTCTGCACATGTTCAGCTCGATGACGTCCCATGAACTTCGATCCAGCAGAGCTTTGCGGGAGAGTTCCGTCAGCACGACGGCGTGATGACGGTGTTGATGATGCTACCGACACAGGGCTTCGCCTAAGCACCGCTACGATATTACCGAGGTGGAATATGGTGGAGGGGGGCACCGCACACGGCTAAGAGATCAATGATCAATTGTTGTGTCTATGGGGTGCCCCCTGCCCCCGTATATAAAGGAGCTAGGGGGGAGGCGGCTGGCCAAGGAGGAGGGCGCGCCAATGGGGGAGTCCTACTCCCACTGGGAGTAGGACTCCTCCTTTCCAGTAGGAGTAGGAGAGAAGGAAGGGGAAGAGAGAAGGGAAGGAAGGAGGGGGCGCAACCCCTCCCCCTAGTCCAATTCGGACTATGCCTTGGGGGGCGTGCGGCCCGGCCTAGGCAGCCTCTCTCTCTTTCCCGTATGGCCCAATAAGGCCCAATACTTCTCCCCGGCGAATTCCCGTAACTCTCCGGTACTCCGATAAATACTCGAATCACTCGGAACCTTTCCAATGTCCGAATATAGTCGTCCAATATATCGATCTTTACATCTCAACCATTTCGAGACTCCTCGTCATGTCCCCGATCATATCTGGAACTCCGAACTACCTTCGGTACATCAAAACACATAACTCATAATATAAATCATCACAGAACGTTAAGCGCGCGAACCCTACGGGTTCGAGAACTATGTAGACTTGACCGAGAGACGTCTCCGGTCAATAACCAATAGCGGAACCTGGATGCTCATATTGGCTCCTACATATTCTTTGAAGATCTTTATCGGTCAAACCGCATAACAACATACGTTGTTCCCTTTGTCATCGGTATGTTACTTGCCCGAGATTCGATCGTTGGTATCTCAATACCTAGTTCAATCTCGTTACCGGCAAGTCTCTTTACTCGTTATGTAATGAATCATCCCGCAACTAACTCATTAGCTACATTGCTTGCAAGGCTTATAGTGATGTGCATTACCGAGAGGGCCCAGAGATACCTCTCCGACAATCGGAGTGACAAATCCTAATCTTGAAATACGCCAACTCAACATGTACCTTTGGAGACACGTGTAGAGCTCCTTTATAATCACCCAGTTACGTTGTGACGTTTGGTAGCACACAAAGTGTTCCTCCGGTAAACGGGAGTTGCATAATCTCATAGTTATAGGAACATGTATAAGTCATGAAGAAAGCAATAGCAACATACTAAACGATCAAGTGCTAAGCTAACGGAATGGGTCAAGTCAATCACATCATTCTCCTAATGATGTGATCTCGTTAATCAAATGACAACTCATGTCTATGGTTAGGAAACTTAACCATCTTTGATTAACAAGCTAGTCAAGTAGAGGCATACTAGTGACACTATGTTTGTCTATGTATTCACACATGTGTTATGTTTCCGGTTAATACAATTCTAGCATGAATAATAAACATTTATCATGAAATAAGGAAATAAATAATAACTTTATTATTGCCTCTAGGGCATATTTCCTTCAACAATAACGTATAACTTATCACATCTTGACCATATCACATCATAACATGCCCTGCAAAAACAAGTTAGACGTCCTCTACTTTGTTGTTGCAAGTTTTACGTGGCTTCTATAGGCTTCTAGCAAGAACCGTTCTTACCTACGGCACAAAACCACAACGGTTATTTATCAGGTTTGTTGTTTTAACCTTCAACATGGACCGGTCGCAGTCAAATTCAATTCAACTAAAGTAGGAGAAACAGACACCCGCCAGCCACCTTTATGCAAAACAAGTTGCATGTCTGTCGGTGCAACCGGTCTCATGTACGTGGACATGTAAGGTTGGTCCGAGAAGCTTCATCTTACAATGCCGCCAAATCAAAATAAGACGTTGGTGGTAAGCAGTATGATGATAACCGCCCACAACTCTTTGTGTTCTACTCGTGTATATCATCTACGCATAGACCTGGCTCTAATACCACTGTTGGGGAACATTGCATGGAAAATAAAAAAATTCTATCCATGGAGATGCATAGCAACGATAGGGGAGAGTGTGTCTACGTACCCTCGTAGACCAAAAGCGGAAGCGTTTATTCAACGTGGCTGATGTAGTCGGACACCTTCACGATCCGTCCGATCAAGTACCGAACACACGGCACCTTCGCGTTTTGCACACGTTCATATCGATGTCGTCCTCACCGTCTTGATCGAGCAAGCGTAGCGAGGTGGTGATGAGTTCCGTTAGCACAACGGCATGGTGACGGTGCTGGTGAAGCAATCCTACAGGACTTCGCTCAAGCACTGCGACGATCTAGAGCGGAGGAGTAAAGTGGAGGTGGAGGGGTGCAGACACACGGCGTGGAATAATCTGTGTATTGTGTGGCACCCTTCCTCACATATATATAGGTGTGGGAGGGGAGGAGGCAGCCCCTAGGGAACCCCAAGTGGTGCGGCGGCAGCCCTAGGGCTCCTCCCTTTGGTGCCCCCCCCCCTCGCTGCCAAATATTGGCACGAGGGGGAAGGAAAGGGGAGAGGCACCCCCTTCTTTCCTTCCTACCCTCTCCAGGATATGGTAAGGGGGTGGCGCCCCACCTTTTCCATGTATTTAGTGCGGCTGCCTTAAGGGGGGCGCACCAGCCCATGTGGGCTGGTGTGTTACCCTCTACTTGGCCCACTAAAGCCCAATACTCTCCCGGTGCCTCTAGAACCCCTTCCGGTATTCCAATAACTTTCCGGTGCATTCCGAAACCATTCCAGAGACCAAATAGCATCGTCCTATATATCAATATTTACCTCCAGACCATTTCGGAGCTACTTGTCACGTCAGTGATCTCATCCGGGACTTCGAACAACATTCGGTCACCAAACCACATAACGCATATAAAACTATATCGTGAATGAACGTTGCGAACCCTACGGGTTCAAGAACTCTGTAGACATGACCGAGACACCTCTCCGGTCAATAACCAATAGCAGAACCTGGATGCCCATATTGGCTCCTACATATTCTACAAAGATCTGTATCGATCTACACAATTCCCTTTGTCCGTCGGTATGTTACTTGCCTGAGATTCGATCGTCAGTATCTCTATACCTAGTTCAACCTCATTACCAGCAAGTCTCTTTACTTGTTCCGTAATACATCATCCCGTGACTAACTCATTAGTCATTTGCTTGCAAGGTTTATTATGATGTGTATTACCGAGAGGGCCCAGAGATACCTCTCCGATACTTGGAGTGACAAGTCCTAATCTCGATTCACGCCAACCCAACAAAACACCTTCGGAGATAACTGTAGAGCAT
Source organism: Triticum timopheevii (assembly GCA_963921465.1). Taxonomy (NCBI): domain Eukaryota; kingdom Viridiplantae; phylum Streptophyta; class Magnoliopsida; order Poales; family Poaceae; genus Triticum; species Triticum timopheevii. The sequence continues at coordinate 627,208,404 of OY997266.1, read as the reverse complement.
CTTTATAATCACCTAGTTACGTTGTGACATTTGATAGCACACAAGGCATTCCTTCTGTATCTGGTGGTTGCATGATCTCATAGTCAAAGGAACATGTATTTGACATGCATGGAAGCAGAAGCAATAAACTGTACGATCAAATGCTAAGCTAACGGATGGGTCTTGTCCATCACAACATTCTCTTAATGATGTGATCCCGTTATCAAATGACAACTCATGTCCATTGTTAGGAAACCTTAACCATATTTGATTAACGAGCTAGTCTAGTAGAGGCTCACTAGGGACACAGTATTTGTTTATGTATTCGCACATGTATTTAGGTTTCCGGGCAATAAAATTCTAGCATGAATAATAAACCATTATCATGATTAAGAAAATATAATAATGACCATTTTATTATTGCCTCTAGGGCATATTTCCATCAAAAACAATCATATTATTGTGCTACTGAGCACCTTGCTGCAGAAATTTAATCTCCATGTGTGGTTGAATTGACAACTCAACTGCTAATACTTGCAAATATTCTTTGGCTTCCCTTGTGTCGGATCTATAAATTTGGGTTGAATACTCTATCCTTGAAAACTGTTGCGATCCCCTATACTTGTGGGTTATCAACACCTTTTTCTGGCGCCGTTGCCGGGGAGCATAGCTATATTTGTTGAGTAACTTGGGATTATTATCTGTTTATCAGTATGAAGAATCTGAAGGACACTAAAACAAAGGTCTTCCCTCAAAGACCAGGGGAGGTAAGGAATAGACATCTACCTCTGCACTTGATTCTCCTTCAGTTATAAGTAATTAGTCGTCAACACGTGCTTCCGCACGGGCTAGAAATTTTGAAAATTTCATCCATTGATAATATGATTATGATGGAAAGTACTGGTCCAAGCTGTCTTTGGGAGACCATGACATTCCCGAAAGTGACAACTTATAAAAAAATCTTTTCTATCACTAAAAAGAAGTAGTTTTTTCTATCCAAAAGACAGTATGCAAGGCTACTCAAACGTCATTTTCCTCTATAAAAAAGTTGAATTATATACAACAGATGGATATGTGCAAAGCCTAACTGGCTGCAGTACTATATATTTTTGGAATGTACAGTACTATCTAATTTTTGAAACACCTACGAATTTGCATAGAAAATGGCCATACTATATGCATAACTGAAGGAGGGAAAATCACAAACCTCCGATCTGTCCTCAGATATAAGCTAATTAGAAGAACTAAAAAATGTGAGATTTATGACTACCATTGAATAAAATTCAGCGTGCATGTGATTTCAATATAACTCATATGAATTTCATTGCTCATCGCAGAATACATGCGGACCAGTCTAGGAATCCAAGTGATCATTGTGTTTTCTATTTTCTTAATGCTTCATTTTGAGCCAGTAAAATCAACCTTTTTAAAAAAAATCTAATTGATCACAAATTTCGTTCAGGCTTAGACTCTTTTTTTTTCTAAACATGAGGCATCGAGAGAATTTATTTGTACGTGTTTCCTCAGAAAACAATGGTATGCTTTAAAAATTTCAAGGTAACATGTATGTGTCCATTGTTTTTGTGGAATTTTGAATGCGGACTTCTTTTATAGCATGGGGCTTGAGGACTTTTCATTTATGCGTATCTTTTTCTAGGAGAGCGTATCTTTTTTTAATTATGGAACGGGAGGCAAGTGTATTTTGTAATGATTCAAACTAAATGTGAGCATTGAGGACACTTTTGCATTAGTCTGGGTTTAACTTTTTCATGTACGTGTTGTATTTTCTATGTCGTCTGTACATGCCTACGTCGAGCATTATTTAATATTCATTCGTCGATGGATAACATGATGTGTAGTTGTTGCCCGTAAATGTCTTCCATGTCCCGTGCACTTGTGTCGCCTCACTATGCTGATCATGTAGATGCAACGGCGAGAGGTAACTCCCTCGCAAAAAAAAAAAGGCGAGAGCTAACTCCACGTTTTTTAGTTGTAAGTCTACATTTTTTTTTTGAGTTGTAACTCCACGTTCTTTTTTTAATGGTTTCTGTATCCGGCTAGAGGTACTGAACACAGGGAATCAGGCAAACGTTCTTTTAGTCGGATCAGCCAGATGCATTGAATTTAAACTCAAGTGTCCAGATCGCAATTGTATCCTTTTTCAGGGGGGCGGGTCTCCTTATTCTTTATTTCTTTATATCTCTTGCATTGCATGTCTGATTCGCTTACTATTAATCATGTGCGTACCAAACTTTTCTCCCATTGTTAATCCTAGCCACAAAACCAAGATCTAATAGCCTGATTATTTTTTGATGATATGGATTTTTGGAGAATTCTGTACATGATTTGTTAGGAGGTTTTTTTCTTCTTCTAGTCATTACTTACGTGTAGGTTGGATTTTGTCTTTTTTCGTGCAAAAGCAATGTAACATAAATCATAAGGTGAAGATAAATCAATTACATAGATTGAACGGTTAAGATATTCTTAATGATGTGGATTAACACGAGAGTCCGTATAGTGCCTCCAATTAGTAAATATACTAGATCATGATTGGCGCGTGTTGCTGCGCCCGTATATTTTTACAGTAAAATAATAGGCACATTTGCAAATATATTAAGGCATACGACCTGAAGGTTGTGTTTGCATAAAGAGACATATAGTGGTGAATTTTGGCTTATAGCCTGAATGTGAGAGTATTATGATTAATCGCCTCATAATTTTGAAAGAATTTGTGAACATTGTGGTTGCTATATATATCTATTTGAGCGACAAGTAATTTCGGGCGGAGGGAATATATGAAACCAAACCATACATTGTTTAGAGAATATAAGATTATTTTGGGTTGAAGAGAGTGAGAAACAAACATCCGCAACTGCCATAGTGACGCAACAATCCTAATGACTCGTACCATGCACATATATACAGTATAGTAGATTTCATAAATAGTATAAAGCCAGATAGAAGCAATTCATTTATATTGTCATTTGAAAGGTAGATCGATCAAAGAAAGGTGAAAGAGAATGTATCAGAAAAGATGCACCACGATGATTCCTATGTTGGGCTTAGTTACAAATTGCAAGAGCAGATCCATGGCTAGAGAGCAGGGCATGCAAATTGTTAGGCCAGAACTTTCCCGAACAAATACACCTTAAGCCAAAAACCATAGTCCAAGAATTTCCTCAACAAATTGATCACAATCCAACACTTTAATTTATATAGGACCTGCAAATACGTGAGACAAAGGAAACATCATTAGTTAGGAGTCTGAACAAAATAGAATTCAGGTTGGATAAAGGTCGTACAGGGAAGAAAAATGAGCAAATTAGCCCAGAAGCATAATCACGGAGGCTAACATAACCACGGAACAAATGTGTCATTCAACAATATCCGGGCGTTAAGCGTAATGTGATAAATTATATAACCAATAAACAACTATTTATATACCCAAAGTATTGTTTGAATACATAGATACCCAGTCCTGATGCAAGATTATGCACTTTAAATCCTAATGGTTTATGGGCAAAAGAAATTAAATAAGGCTTGAAGATTATCATCATTTGGCTATGGCACTTTATTTCCAGATGATCTCGAATAGCAGATTCATAGATAAGGCATAAATATTCTGTCCATTCCAACTCAACTTAGACTAATGAATTTTATTTTTTGTGGCTCGAATGGTTTTAAAGTGTTGATAGTAATAGTGTAGCGAAGAACAAAGCCAAGAGGAGTTATCTAGTCTACAAAGTATCCGAGCCTTACCAAAGAAGCCAATCTTCACCTAATTAGCTTAAAAAGTGTATCTGCATTGTCACCCTCCTGCAGTAATTATCTTCAGCAATTCATCAAACAAAAATAGGAGAGCTAATCCAGAGGCATGAATAGCTAACAGTGAAAAAATAATTAACATTTCTAATAACTGAACAAAGTAAGCATTTCCCCACTGCAAAAGAGGGGTAGCATTGAAGCAATCTATTTTGCAAGGAAAACAATAGATTATATACTAATATGCTGAGGACACTACAGATCTACATGTGGCTTGGGTTTAATAGCTTATCAATTCCACAAAGCATGTTAATCAGCTTGCAAGAATTTTGACACGAAGGATCTTTTGTACAGAAAATATGAATACATCAGACTTAGTGCTCTACCAAGGGAGGAAGATGTAGACAAAGAAAAGAACACACAATAAATGGAACCGAACAAAATTGTAATGGGTATTTCAAATATAACCTGGGGATCAAAGCATAGCATGCATTGGATTTTAATCGAGAGACGGTCTCATTCTCTAAGCATGCACACTTTCGGAACTATATAAAGCACTTTCGGAAAAGTGAATATGAAACGATGAATAATTAAATTTCGATCTCTATGGACCAAGAAAACGCTATCCAACTATTCTTTGCCTAAAAGTAGAGCAATTGTAAACTCCTAAAACTGAAACTACATTAATCAAGGGATAACAACATTTACATGTCCAAAGAAAGTGTGTCATTGATGGGCTATAGGTTGTGCATAATTGTATATAATTTAAGAAAATTTACTCATCAATATGATTATTCACTCTGTTAACTTGAATGACCTTATTTCTGGTGACACAATATACAATGGGTTAGAATTCAGAAATCAAGTGCTTACCTCAGATAGATTTTCTCATGCCAAATATCATGCTTTGACAGCTTTCTCTCAAGCATGAGCTTCTTTTCCACCACTACTTGATATGATAGGAAGCATTTTTTTTAGATAAAATTCCCTACAGTAAAGATATCAACAAAAGTGATCAGCCAAATAAAAATCAATAGTCAACATAATATTTGAGTTGACAGCACGCTGACAATACCAAGCTAGGAGCTACATCAAAATTTAATTGTCGCACAAGATATATTTTGGGGCGTTGGTGCCTAGCATACGTGTTGCATGCATTGGAATTTTTCACTTGTCAGCCAAAGTGACGCATAACAGACCTTGGGGGCATTGCTATTGTGGTGGCATAAAGTCAGATTAGCCAAGTACCAACTGAAGACTCCCATTGTTGGTCAATGTATTTGCAAAAAAAAACTTTGCAAACTGCATTGACTCTCTGCAAAAAGATAGAGAAACTCATCTCGGTTCTTCACTGGCGAAAAGATAGACACATGTAGTCTACAAACAAAATAACTGATTGCTGCATAGCAAGGATATTCCTAAATTCATGTGTAATCCTGTATAAAATAAGTTATGTGCCAGCATCATGGCATGCAATGTGATTTGATGTCAAAGAAGAGGCTGTCTGGAGTGCTTTGCTGCAACAATCTTCTTCAAACAAGCATGCGAACATACTCACAGAATAAACAGATCGGAGGGCATGAGCCACGGCGTCTTTGTAATCCGATTGTTTTAGGGCTCCTCAAGTGTTAATCAGATCTTCAAATTAACTACTCACAGAATAAACAGATCTCAGTTTCAATTCATCCGAAAAGAGCATGAGGGAACGAGGTGTGGGGAAGTTGTAGCGGAATACCTCTGGGTACCTACTGGAACAAAATTACTAAGCGCTGCCGAGCGGGATCCATAGCCCTATACAATCACTGGATCAGGAGTGAGGGGGGGGGGGGGGGAAGCAAGACGATGGGGTGGGTCAGAAGGAGATGGGAGGGAGGGTGACCTTACATGTGCCGCGTTGTGGTCGGGTGGTGGCAACGATTCCTGGGTACTACATCATTGCAGCCGCCGCGTCGCTTGCAAATCAATGGACAACCGGGAGAGGTATGGATGTACCTGTAGCAGCCAAGGATCTTCATCTTCAGAGGGCTGGTAGGGAGCTTGACCGCCACAGATACCTAGCAAAGGAGGCGAGGCAGCGCGGGGAGGGCGTCGATTGAAGGGAGGAAAGGGGTGGCCTTTTTTGAGACAGGCGGAAAGGGGTGGCCGTTCGATGGTTGTTCTGCCTCGTGAGGTTAAAATGGGCTTCGTCCGAGACTGAGGGCCCAATTAACCACAGGCCCCCAATTTTGCCGTGGGAGTAGCTGCCCATCCCAATTGCGGGAAGTGTTGCGCTAGAGTTTCATCGGACGGCTGAAGACGTCCAAAACTGTAGATCTGATGGTCGTGGCGCTGATGGCCTGAGAAGGCTCGATTAGTGCGCAGTTTCACCCTCGGGGCTGAGGGTATGTACCGGTAGCTATGTGTTTGATCTCTCTCTCTCTCTCTCTCTCGTGTTCTTGAGGTGATACGATCTTGATGTATCGCGAGCTTTGCTATTATTGTTGGATCTTATGATGTTTCTCCCCCCTCTACTCTTTTGTAATGGATTGAGTTTTCCCTTTGAAGTTATCTTATCGGATTGAGTCTTTAAGGATTTGAGAACACTTGATGTATGTCTTGTCGTGCTTATCTGTGGTGACAATGGGATATTCACGTGATCCACTTGATGTATGTTTTGGTGATCAACTTGCGGGTTCAATGAATCTATGCATAGGGGTTGGCACACGTTTTCGTCTTGACTCTCCATTAGAAACTTTGGGACACTCTTTGAAGTACTTTGTGTTGGTTTAATAGATGAATCTGAGATTGTGTGATGCATATCGTATAATCATGCCCACGGATACTCGAGGTGACATTGGAGCATCTAGGTGACATTAGGGTTTTGGTTGATTTGTGTCTTAAGGTGTTATTCTAGTATGAACTCTATGATAGATTGAACGGAAAGAATAGCTTCATGTTATTTTACTACGGGCTCTTGAATAGATAGAACAGAAAGGATAACTTTGAGGTGGTTTCGTACCCTACCATAATCTCTTCATTTGTTCTCTGCTATTAGTGGCTTTGGAGTCACTCTTTGTTGCATGTTGAGGGATAGTTATATGACCCAATTATGTTATTATTGTTGAGAGAACTTGCACTAGTGAAAGTATGAACCCTAGGCCTTGTTTCCTAGCATTGCAATACCGTTTACGCTCACTTTTATCATTAGTTACCTTGCTGTTTTTATATTTTCAGATTACAAAAACATATATCTACCATCCATATTGCACTTGTATCACCATCTCTTCGCCAAACTAGTGCACCTATACAATTCACCATTGTATTGGGTGTGTTGGGGACACAAGAGACTCTTTGTTATTTGGTTGCAGGGTTGTTTGAGAGAGACCATCTTCATCCTACGCCTCCCACGGATTGATAAACCTTAGGTCATCCACGGATTGATAAACCTTAGGTCATCCACTTGAGGGAAATACTCTTCGTTACCACAGGGTCTGAAGGTCCAAGAACAAACAACTTGATGCGAAAACTACCTAGCAGCACAAAACCACACCGCCATCCATGCGCCCGAACAGAGGACCGCCTCGTTTCGGACACAGACGGTCACTACCGTCACCCCGCGAACCTGCGGATGGGATCATAGCCATCAATGACTCGCCACCAGAGATCGCCGGTCCGGCTGAAAACACCACCACCACTGCTGCATAGTCATACAATGTGCGTCAAGTCATCGTCTGTAGACTACATCTCACCGTTGAAGGGAGAGTAGAGACATCCCCGCCGCCGCCTTCATTGAATAGTGCCGGGACTTAGCCCAGCCAATGGTCTAGCAGCAGAAAGGGGAAGCGAGGATGGAGAGGTAGGATGCGGTGACTATGCGGAAGGGAGAAGACAGACCACGTTTAGACAGATACACTACTAGAATCAGGATCTTTGCAGCCAGGCAGCTCTTTTCCGTCAGCTGGCTGACGGCAAAGAATGTCTTTGCCATCAGCTTGAAGAAAATTGACGGCAAAGAATAAGCTGACGGCAAAGTTCATGTTTGCCGTCGGCCAGCTCTTTGCCGTCTGCCAGCAGACGGCATAGAAGCTTCCCCGTCAGCTAGCAGACGACAAAGAGTGTGGGCGGTCCACTAGCGAGGACCACCTAATGGTCACTTTCTTTGCTGTCTGCTAGCAGACGACAAAGCTTCTTTGCCGTCTGCTAGCAGACGACAAAGAAAGTGGTCAAACTAACGTCCGTTAGCTAGGCTCTTTGCCATCTGCTAGCAGACGGCAAAGAACCGTGCCCTAACAAAATGCCAACGACGCCCGCTGACCCATCTCTCTGTCCCCCCTCTCTCTCCGTCCCGTGCCCGAGCCACCACCGCCCCGCTCCACCCCGCCCCCGTGACGCCGCCGCCTCGCGCCACCCCCGTTGTCGCGACGCCCTCGCCGCCCCGGCGACCCCCTTCTCCGCCCCGCGCCACCCCCCTCGCCGCATCACCCCGCCCCACCCCTGTGCCCGAGCCGCCGACGCCCCATGCGACCCCCATTGCCGCAGTGCCCTCCCTCCACCCTGGTGGCCCCGGCGCCGTCCTTCCCCCTCCGCCGCCGCCGCTGGGTACCATCCCCTCTTCCAAGATGTCGAAGCGAGGTACAGCCAAAAATTCCCCCTTCCACCATTTCTTTCCAGCATGGTTTACCCTGGTCGCCTCTTGCTAGTCTAGTCTTTGTTGGATTGCGCCGTGTTGTGCTTCGATTTGGTGGCTGAACGCGTGTTTTCCTGCTACCAGTAGTCGCGATTTGTTCCTGTTCTTGGTGCGAATTTGGTGGTAGTTTAGATCCGTCAGTGGTTGAATATGTTGTAGAAGATGTTTAGGAATGGATCTACTCAGTTGATTGTTGGTGCGAGGTTGTTACCTACTAGGCCTGTGTAGTTGCTTGTTGTACTGATGTGGGATGGATCGTTGCCTTGCTCATGTTTAAATCCACTTCAGGGCCTTAGAGGGGTTTGGAAGTGAACATGTCTGTGATGCTCTCGTCCTCGTTAGTTGCATGTGACTGTCTTTTCCTGGTCAAAAAATGGTGTGCACGCTTGTTGCTAGATAGATGTTTGTTAGCTCGTACGGGGTAAACTAGTTCTTTGTTTGAAATAATAGTATGTTAAATGTTCTCTTCAATGTATAGGAGTTGTCATGCAAGGTGATTTCCTCCCATTTTTCCTCGGCTGGGGAGTTATTGTATTAGATCCTGGATGAACCCTTCGGGCAGTTGCATGTCTCTGCCCAAGTGGACAGATGATTGTAAAATTTATCAGATGCTTGCGTTTATCTCGGCTCACTAAATATATGTAATCCTTGTTTAACTTTGAAGAAATGTTCATGATATCGTGTAATCATAACTTGTGTGTGGCTTATAAGTCAATATGTGGTTTATATGGCATGAAATTGGTATCATTAGCTTTTGTTTTGTCGATACTTAGTACTTACTAATAAATGAGAGTTTTTATCCTATAAACCCCACAGTGATAAAATAACTCCTGGTCAAAGTCTTCTCTCACTGGAACTTAATATATATGTCCTACATTTGAAGTACTCCAAAACAAAACAAAAAATCTCGATAAAACTAAGAAAACGTAGCTCATATCTATTGGTGGTAAATGACGGTGGATATTGAGCTCGGTCGACTCGTAAATAGTCGCGAGCTAGTTGATGAAAGTGCATTGATCCTCTAATGATATTTTGGTGATGACCACAATATCTTCTAGTTTAGGTTTACTTTAGGTTTGGTTTAGTTTAGGTTTACTTGTTGTCTTTGTTGATCTGCTGCTCTGTTTAGGTTTACAAACCATCTTAACTTGGCAAAAAAAATCTGGTGTACATTATTTCATTACTATAAGCTAATTTGCATATTCTGCTACAAGTATTATGAGCTAATTTGTAATAAATTATATGTATTCCAGGCATTGCAATATTGTGCCTAGGGAGTGAGTCTTGAAATTTTTGTGCAAGTAGAATGACATCAATAAATGTGTTATCATGCAAATCCTATGTGGGGGTGGAGTGTAACATATAGTAACTTGGTAACCAAGTTGCTACATGGCAACCAAGTGGCTATAATATGCATATGACCTGGCAAGTCAGTCGTACGTCCTAGCTACTACTAAAAGACAAATATCATCCCTGAGATCTAGTTTTGAAGATCTTGTCATAATGAGCCAATCGTGAAATAAATTGTCAACCAGGTTAATGGTTTGAAAGCTATGTTTTCTTGAAAATTAAAAAACAATTCAGTTGTTGATATCATGCTTACATATGTGATATACTGTTTTATTACATGCTTACATGTGTGGCATCTTGATATATTGCGGTCATGCGTGCATAAGCGAGAGAGTGAATTGGTGGCATATGTGAAGACTATATAATGTGACATCAGATTGTAGTCTTGTCCTTTGTTATTTACAAGTGTCTCAAATAATCTTGTAAACCAATGAAACATTGTTACCATATAGTGAAACATTATGTTATACTTCTGCATTTCTTGTATGTAGGGCATATTAGATTTCATTAAGGGAAGGCATTGGCTGAGAACTATTTTGTCAATATGTGGTTTATATGGCATGAAATTGGTATCATTAGCTTTTGTCTAGATACTAATTGGTCTCTTCTAGTGCTTATTAGAGATGGGGGGAGGTCGCCACCGCAGGCTGCGCTCTGCCACACCTGAGTACGACTTGGATGGTTTCGAGTTCTTCATGATCATACTTGAGAATTCCTCCAGGAGGCAGGTATATAAAAGGAGAGATCTCCCCTTCACCCATCTCTTTATCATAACTCTGTTGTTTGCTACATCACTCCTTGACCCACGCTACAAAGCCTGCCTGACATTTTTATGAAGATGCTGGACGACCATCGGCCAAAGAATGTGAAGTTGCGACAGGCCGGCAGCGGGCTTCGCATGCTATGGGACGTGGAGGTGGTGATCAGGTACGACCACATGTACCTGTGTCGTGGCTGGGAGTAGTTCACCCATGCCTACGACCTGCGGCACGGGTACTTCCTTGTCTTCAGGTACGACGGCAACGCCATGCTCATCATGAAGGTGTTCAACACGACTATGTGCCGCATGCGCTACCAGGACGACGACAATTCCAGTAAGCTCTGCCTCTTCTTCCTCCACATTTGGCTTTGTCTCACATCGATTGTTAAAAAAAACTTTGTTGCATTTGGTCAGGCAATGGGAGCAGCAGCAGCGACTCTGGCTGCAGCAAAAGCAGCAACGATAATGAGGAGGAACGGAGTGGGGAAGAAGAGGAGCAGAGCGGGGATGACCTCACGATGGTGGTGGCTGACGATGGCCACGCGATGCTGGTGGCCGATGATGGCCTCGCGATGGTGGCGACTGGCGATGAGCTAGTGGCGGTGGTGCCTGAAGATGGCCTCACGATAGTGGTGGTGCCTGACGATGACCACGCGATGGTGGTGGCGCCGGCGATCCCACAGCTGGGAGACGACAGGACCACGCCAATTGTGGTAGAGGAGTACATCCCATTGCCTCACCGCTCTAACCGCATCACGATGATGAAGGAGAAGAAGAAGGAGGAGTGAAGATCTTAAGAAAAGCTAGTCTTCTTCTAATTTGCAGATATGTTGGAAACTTGTTTTGGATATATGTTGTTGGAACCATTGTATGTTGGATATGTAGTTGGAAACTTGTACTCCCTCCGTTCCGATTTACTCGTCGTGATTTTAGTTCAAAATTTGAACTAAAACCACGATGAGTAAATTGGAACGGAGGGAGTATGTTGGAAACTTATTGTTAATATGCTTGTTGAAATTATTTTGAAATATGTGTGTGTATATATCTGTGTGTGTGGTGTGTGTGTGTGTGTGTGAGAAATTTTGTCAAATTAAATGAATTTAAGAAAAAACAGGGGCTATACAGCAACTTTGTCGTCCGCTGGCAGACGGCAAAGGTCTTTGCCGTTAGCCAGCAGACGGCAAAGCTGACACGTGGCAGCTACCTGTGAAACCTGGGGTGTACTGGGCTGGCCTATTTTGCAACTTTGCTGTCAACTAGCTGACGGCAAAGACCTTTGCATCTTTGTCGTCTGCCACCTGACGGCAAAGCACGTTGTTAACCCCTTAACGGGCCTAAGCTGCCAAGTGTGCCATCCAGGCTCTTTGTCGTCTGCCAGCAGACGGCAAAGGCCTTTGCATCTTTGCCGTCCACCAGCAGACGACAAAGAGGGCTTTGCCGTAGCTTATTCAGTCGGACCTGTTGCCGTCTGCTGGCTGACGGCAAAGGCCTTTGTCGTCCGCCAAGCATGCCTTGGCTGTTAGTTATGGCGGACAGACAAGTGCCTGATTCCTGTAGTGATACCATGCACATTTTTTGTTGTTAGAATTTAAAAGTGTGGCGGCTCTTCTATCTTCTATTTTATGATAATATAATAATAGATAGATACTCCCTTCCTTTCATAATGTAAGACGTTTTTTGACACTACAGTCGAGAGTGATTGATAGACTCACACATCCAAGTTTTCATTACAATGGAAACAGAAATAAATCCTACGCTGCATATTGTAGGTATATCCGTATGCTTGGATACACCAAGAGTTGCATAATATCGGCCAGTTAATTCTTCCTCAGATGTGTATCAAACTGTCAATTCGCGCTAGCTGGACACAGCTTGTTGTTCTGCAATACTCATACTCTACTTCGTCCTTGGTTTCTCAAACTCTTCATCACATCACTAGCTTTCCTCTTCTGTATAAATTGACAACACATCAAGTGGTTCAACATCTTCACCACAGCTCACAACCACAGCCTCCATCAATCAATCTCTTAGCACGGCTAAACATTTCCAATGGCGTCCATCAACTGCTACTACTCCTTGGTGTTGGTGGTGATTGCACTGGCCTCGGCGCCGTTGGCCGCCGTGGCCGGCGACCCGGACATCCTCAGCGACTTCATCGTGCCGACTTCCATGATCGGCATGCCACCAATGAACATCACCGGCGACTTCTTCACATACACCGGCTTCCGCCGCAACGTTACCATGCCGATGCCGATGCCGGGGGCGCAGAACTTCACGGTGACCAAGGCCACCATGATGGAATTCCCTGCGCTCAATGGGCAAAGTGTGGCCTACGCCATGCTCAAGTTCCCCTCCGAATCCGTGAACCCACCACACACCCATCCCCGCGCCGCCGAGCTTCTGCTCGTCCTTGACGGCATGCTCTCCGTCGGCTTCGTCGACACGGCCGGCAAGCTCTACACGCAGGACCTGGCCGCCGGCGACATGTTCGTGTTCCCCAAGGGCCTGGTGCACTACCAGTCCAACCCAGGCCAAAGCCGCGCCGTTGCGCTCTCCGCATTTGGCAGCTCCGCGCCCGGCACCATGTCCGTGCCCGTCACCGTGTTCGGCACCGGCGTCGATGACGCCGTGCTGGCCAAGTCGTTCAAGACCGACCTGCCGACCGTGCAGAAGCTCAAGGCGGTGCTCACTCCACCACCCAAGAAGTGATTCATGTGAGGATACATGCTCTTGTTGCTCTTCTTTTCCGTCAGTGTATCGACGCCGCCATGAACTAATAAGGCTATGAGCTTGTGAGTGATGATGAAATAATCTCAGTGCTGTCAAGTATAGGCAACTACTTCTACTATGTAGTAATAAGTACTATGCTTGTTGTGATGTCTGAGTTGTGATTGTGCTTACGAGATCCATCCGTCCCCAAATGCTTTTGCAAGAAAACTTAACAAGAAACCATATTGTCTTTTACATACTATCAAAAGAAAGACAAAAGCAACAACATAAGCCTAAGGGCATCTCCAAAGCAGACCCTCAAATCTTCCGCAAACGTTCGGACCGAGCTATCCGGACGCAGTTTGTTATCCAACAGCGTCCCACATTGGGCTGCGGACCTGTTCGGACGTCTACTCTCTCGCAAACCAAAAGCAAATTAGGGGGATGTGGGGTCCGGACGCCAACCACGTAGGGCTCCGACACCCAAAACCCCACCTGGACCCATGTCTCCATCCTCCCTCTTTCTGTTCATCCGCTTTCACTCTCGTCGACACCGCCGTTCTATCGCTCCGGCCGCCCGCCAAGCCCCTACCAGAACTTCGCGACCTCCACCGCTACACCAGGCCTCCACGCCGTTTGTCCTCCGCCACTGTTCCACATCTCTCGTTCATCTGGCGCGCAGGTAGCATCCACCTCTACGGTAGTCACCACGCCCGACAAGTATATTATCAAGTCCTTTATTAAAAACTTCTGCCACCGAGAGGTTTTTATCAAAACAAATGTTACACAACATAGGGTAGTTGCATTTGAGAGGCTTGTCACCGAGCCACCAGTCCTCCTAAAATCTCACATTCTTACCATTCCCCGCACTGAATTTATACTAAGAGAAGAAAGGTTGTTTGTGTTTAAGTGAACCACTCCAAAACTGAGAAACACAAAGTTTAGGTATAATTCCAGTTAGACAATGATTCTTCTGATACTTGTTTTTCAGAATGGTTTGCCATAAACCGTTTAAGTTATATACTTCGCATCACCATTTACACAATGAAGCCTGGTTCATTAGTGATGGTTTTTGAATTCCCAGGCCACCCAGGTCTTTTGGTCTACACACCTGTAATAATTTGACTAAATGGTATTTTTCTTATTTGCTTCTTCCTGCCATAAAAATCTAGCCCTGAAGAAATCCATTCTTTTCTGAACCTCCTAGGGAGCCCATAAAAGGACATCATAAATTTTGTATACTGATGAGAGAAGATTGAATCAAATTAACCCTGTCCCTACTGGCCAAGAGTTTACACTGTCAGCTGCTACATCTTTCTCAATTTTATCCTCGGGACTTTTTCACTGTTTATTTCTGATTATTTTTTATCTGCAAGTAGACCTAAATATTTCATGGGAAAAGAACCTATAGGGCATGTAAAAAATGAAGCAAAACTAGCAGCCTTGGTAATAGCACAACAAAGTGGAATAATTCACTTTTATGAGTCAATTTTTAAGTTAGACATCTGCTCAAACAGGCAAAGAATGAACATAAAATTGTGAGCACAAGCAAAATCATCTTGGAGCAGGACAATTGTGTCATATGTATATTACAACATGTTTACTATTGGGAAACATGCTACGCAAAACAAACTTTTTACCACGCAGGAACCAAACCAAGATACACTATCGAGGTGCAGGCAACCAAGATACACGACCGAGTGTATGACATCTCCGAGGTATCCACACATTCCGTACAGAGAACAGCAGCAATGTGTGGAGCAACACATGAAGAGCAACAGGAATCAACGGGGTGGAGTAGCAGCAGCGCGCTGACAGCTAGCACTAGATCCAATCTAGAGGAGAGAGATAGGGGAAACGGTGGCCAGCATGAGGGTGCGGAGGCTAGGGAGGGGTGTGGCTAGGGCTGCTTGCACGACCATTGCCACCAGAACCTACCTGCGGTTCATGAAACCTGGTCCACCAAACAACCACTGTTGTCGCCAATACGAGCCGCCGATGCGCCATTGTCACCACTCCCATGTTGGATCCAGCTTGACCTTCTCGATGACGGTCAGGAAGTCTTTGAGCACATGCCCTAAGGACCAGTGCCCTGAAGCCGCATTTGCCGCCATTGAACTCTTCAATCGATATGAAGAACCTAATACCAGACCTCGCCATCGCGTACGCATGATGAGAAACCCTAATCTTACCGCACCAAGGACCGACGGTAATCTATGTTGCAACTCCGTCGGACCCGTTCCGCGGACAAACTCGAGGAGAATCGGAGCCTAGAAGACTGACTCAAAGATGATGCGTCGCCATCCGCCCAAGCGCAGCCCCTGCGGGGACTAAAGCCCTAACCTATCTACAAGCCGGAGCCAAGGCACCGGGATTCCCCTCCACACGACCGGCCACCGGAGTGGAAGATAGAGGGGAGGTGAATCCATGGGCTCACACATGGAGGTCAAGGAAAGGAAGACTTCACCTTGTCACCATGCAAGAGGGTAAAATAGTGGTGTATAGAATAGAGGCATTTTTCGTGTATCTCGTTTCTTTTGCCGGGGTCAATATACCTCTTTTACCATTAGTTTGTAGCCACATGATAGAAAAAGGTCATAAAATTTGCATTTTTTTCAAGAGACACCTAAAGGGCATCTTATATTTGATATCTATCGAGGAAAACAATCTAGAACAATGAAAAGGCAACTAGGCGCAGACCGAGGATTATCCAAATTAAAATAACACTGCAAAGTATACTATAGTCTTCTTCCTTAGATTGTACATTGAAAAATGCACTGAAACAATAGTAAAGAAAAATGACACACGATTCCAGGAAGCCATACATTTTGAAAGTATGATTAAGGAAGACCTATGTATGTATGATTAGCTATCATTACGTGCAATGTATTAATTGTCGATATAGTCAATGATGTCATCGTATGCAATACGAGCTGATTCATATTGGCTCAATGGGGGTATAACCATTCCATGTATAATCAAACATGGTCAGCCTAGGGTTTTCCCCCGCAACTTCTGACAGGGTACTCAGGAAGCACCACCGAATCGAAGTCATCATGTATTTTCACCACCACTTTGTGCGATCCTAACAACTACATACATAGCATTGTCTTGACGTGAGATTCCACGCAAGCAAAGACCATGCCAGCACAACAAGCATACAATCAAGCTGCAATAAGTGATAGTCGTCACCAAAGGCTCGGAATGACGAAAGCCACGGTCGCCCATGCGGTGAAGATTGGCGAGGGAGGAAGGTCACTGACATCACCAAAATCCTAATTTGGGACACTCCGGTTGTCTCGAACTGTCCTCATGCTCCGCATCTCTATTGGAGTGCCTGAATTGGTCGGCAAAACACACTCTTCGTTACCACAGGATCTGAAGGTCCAAGACCGAACAACTTGCTGTGATAACTACCTAGCAGCACAAAACCACACCGCCATCCATGCGCCCGAACAGAAGACTGCCTCGTTTGGGACACAGACGGTCACTACCGTCGCCCCGCGGACCTGCGAATGGGATCACAGCCATCAATGACTCGCCACCAGAGATCGTCGGTCCGGCTGAAAACACCACCACCACTGCTGCATAGTCATACAATGTGCCTCAAGTCATCGTCTGTAGACTGCATCTCACTATTGAAGGGAGAGTAGAGACATCCCTGCCGCCGCCTTCATTGAATAGTGCCGGGACTTATCCCAGCCAATGGTCTAGCAGTGGAAAGGGGAAGCAAGGATGGAGAGGTAGGATGCGGCGACTATGCGGAAGGGAGGAGACAGACCGCGTTTAGACAGATACACTACTGGAATCAGGATCTTTGCCGTCAGCCAGCTCTTTGTTGTCAGTTGGCTGACGGCAAAGAATGTCTTTGCCATCAGCTTGAAGAAAACTGACGGCAAAGAATGAGCTGACGGCAAAGGTCATGTTTGCCATTAGCCAGCTCTTTGCCGTCTGCCAGCAGACGGCATAGAAGCTTTCCCGTCAACTAGCAGACGGCAAAGAGTGTGGGTGGTCCACTAGCAAGGACCACCTAACGGACACTTTCTTTGCCGTTTGCTTGCGGACGGCAAAGCTTCTTTGTCGTCTGCTAGCAGACGACAAAGAAAGTGGCCAAACTAACGTCCGTTAGCTAGGCTCTTTGCCGTCTGCTAGCAGACGGCAAAGAACCATGCCCTAGAAAAATGCCAACGACGCCTGCTGACCCATCTCTCTGTCCCCTCTCTCTCTCCGTCCCGTGCCCGAGCCACCGCCACCCCGCGCCACGCCGCCCCCGTGCCGCCGCCGCCTCGCGCCACCCCCATTGCCGCGACGCCCCCGCTGCCCTGGCGACCCCCTCCTCCGCCCTGCGCCACCCCCCTCGCCGCGTCACCCCACCCCGCCCCTGTGCTCGAGTCGTCGCTGCCCCATGCGATCCCCGTCGCCGCGGTGCCCCCCCTCCACCCCGGTGGCCCTGTCGCCGTACTTCCCCCTCCACCGCCACCGCCGGGTACCGCCCCCTCTTCCAAGATGTCGAAGCGAGATACGGCCAAAAATTCCCCCTTCCTCCATTTCTTTCCCACATGGTTTACCCTGGCCGCCTCGTGCTAGTCTAGTCTTTGTTGGATTGCGCCGTGTTGTGCTTAGATTGGGAGGCCGAACGCGTGTTTTCCTGCTACCAGTAGTCGCGATTTGTTCCTATTCTTGGTGCGAATTCGGTGGTAGTTTAGATCCGTCGGTGGTTGTATATCTTGTAGAAGATGTTTAGGAATGGATCTACTCAGCTGATTGTTGGTGTGAGGTTGCTACCTGCTAGGCCTGTGTAGTTGCTTGCTGTACTGATGTGGGATGGATTGTTGCCTTGCTCGTGTTTAAATCTACTTCAGGGCCTTAGAGGGGTTTGGAAGTGAACATGTCTGTGATGCTCTCGTCCTTGTTAGTTGCATGTGACTATCTTTTCCTGGTCAAAAAATGGTGCGCACGCTTGTTGCTAGATAGATGTTTGTCTCGTATGGGGTAAATTAGTTCTTTGTTTGAAATAATAGTATGTTAAATGTTCTCTTCAATGTATAGGGGTTGTCATGCAAGGTGATTTCCTCCCATTTTTCCTCGGCCTGGGAGTTATTGTATTAGATCCTGGATGAACCCTTTGGGCAGTTGCATGTCTCTGCCCAAGTGGACAGATGATTGTAAAATTTATCAGATGCTTGCGTTTATCTTGGCTCACTAAATATATATAATCCTTGTTTAACTTTGAAGAAATGTTCATGATATCATGTAATCATAACATGTGTGTGGCTTATATGTCAATATGTGGTTTATATGGCATGAAATTGGTATCATTAGCTTTTGTTTTGTCGATACTTAGTACTTACTAATAAATGAGAGCTTTTATCCTATAAACCCCACAGTGATAAAATAACTCTTGGTCAAAGTCTTCTCTCACTGGAACTTAATATATAAGTCCTACATTTGAAGTACTCCAAAACAAAACAAAAAATCTCGATAAAACTAAGAAAACGTAGCTCATATCTATTGGTGGTAAATGACGGTGGATATTGAGCTCGGTCGACTCATAAATAGTCGCGAGCTAGTTGATGAAAGTGCATTTATCCTCTAATGATATTTTGGTGATGACCACAATATCCTCTAGTTTAGGTTTACTTTAGGTTTGGTTTAGTTTAGGTTTACTTGTTGTCTTTGTTGATCTGCTGCTCTGTTTAGGTTTACAAACCATCTTAACTTGGCAAAAAAATCTAGTGTACATTATTTCATTACTATAAGCAATTTGCATCTTCTGCTACAAGTATTATGAGCTAATTTGTAATAAATTATATGTATTCCAGACATTGCAATATTGTGCCTAGGGAGTTTTTGTGCAAGTAGAGATGACATCAATAAATGTGTTATCATGCAAATTCTATGTGGGGGTGGAGTGTAACATATAGTAACTTGGTAACCAAGTTGCTACATGGCAACCGAGTGGCTATAATATGCATATGACCTGGCAAGTCAGTCGTACGTCCTAGCTACTACTAAAAGACAAATATCATCCCTGAGATCTAGTTTTGAAGATCTTGTCATGATGAGCCAATCGTGAAATAAATCATCAACCAAGTTAATGGTTTGAAAGCTATGTTTTCTTGACAATTAAAAAACAATTTAGCTGTTGATATCATGCTTACATATGTGATATATTGTTTTATTACATGCTTACATGTGTTGCATCTTGATATATCGCAGTCATGCGTGCATAAGCGAGAGAGTGAATTGGTGTCACATGTGAAGACTATATAATGTGACATCACATTGTAGTCTTGTCCTTTGTTATTTACAAGTGTCTCAAATAATCTTGTAAACCAATGAAACATTGTTACCATCTAGTGAAACATTATGTTATACTTCTACATTTCTTGTATGTAGGGCATATTAGATTTCATTAAGGGAAGGCTTTGGCTAAGAATTATTTTTTCAATATGTGGTTTATATGGCATGAAATTGGTATCAATAGCTTTTGTCTAGATACTAATTGGTCTCTTCTGCTGCTTATTAGAGACGGGGGGAGGCCACCACCGCAGACTGCGCTCTGCCACACCGGAGTACGACTTGGATGGTTTCGAGTTCTTCATGAGCATATTTGAGAATTCCTCCAGGAGGCAGGTATATAAAAGGAAAGATCTCCCCTTCACCCATCTCTTTATCATAACTCTGTTGTTTGCTACATCACTCCTTGACCCACGCTACAAAGGATGCCTAACACTTTTATGAAGATACTGGACGACCATCGGCCAAAGAATGTGAAGCTGCGACAGGCCGGCAGCGGGCTTCGCAGGCTTTGGGACGTGGAGGTGGTGATCAGGTACAGCCTCATGTACCTGTGTCGTGGCTGGGAGCAGTTCGCCCGTGCCTACGACCTGCGGCACAGGTACTTCCTTGTCTTCAGGTATGACGGCAACACCATGCTCATCATGAAGGTGTTCAACACGACTATGTGCCGCATGCGCTACCAGGACGATGACAATGCTAGTATGCTCTGCCTCTTCTTCCTCTACATTTGGCTTTGTCTCACATTGATTGTTAAAAAAACTTTGTTGCATTTGGTCAGGCAATGGGAGCAGCAGCAGCGACTCTGGCTACTGCAAAAGCAGCAGCGATAATGAGGAGGAACGGAGTGGGGAAGAAGAGGAGCAGAGCGGGGATGACCTCACGATGCCAGGCGGGGGTGGGAGTGTGAGACCTTGCGAACGAAACAAGGGTCAATAAGTCATGTCCTATTCGGCTTCTACAGGCCCATTAGGCCCAATTTAACGTGAGACGCTCAAAAAAGTGACCGGAGCAGCAGCCCAATATAGTTAGCGGTCGTTAATAGCGAGCGAAGCCAGATTACATGCAATTCACACCTAATCGACGGACAAGAATGCTCAAAAGCGAGGATCGAACGGCTAGGGACGTTGATGGCCTGAGAAGGCATGGAAGGTGCTCAGTTTTAATATATCTAAATAAGATAAGATCTTGCAACACCACCACCAGCTATTAATCATGATATGTTGCAAGTAATTGATGATGCTACTTCTACTATGAATGATGCTTATGATGATGCTAGTACCTTACTTGATGATAGAGTGTCACTAGGTGAATTTCTTGATGAACAAATTGCTAGAGCTAAAGAGAATGAAATTACTGAAACTGATGAAGTACTTGAAACTGAGAATTATGAAACACCTATTACACCTAGCTCTCCTAGAGTTGTAATGCCTAAGATACCTAAGGGTTACGTTATGGATGAGGAGATAGCTAGAGATGTTCTTGCTTGCAATGAAAGAGATTAATATGCAAACTAAAAGAAAAATCTTTGAATGCCACTAGTAGAAAAGGGGCCAATGGTCCAGGCCGGTCCAGCCCATTAGTCCCGGTTCAATCCAGAACTGGGACCAATGGGGGCATTGGACCCGGTTCGTGAGCCCCGGGGGCCGGCCGGGCCACGTGGGCCATTGGTCCCGGTTCGTCTGGACCTTTTGGTCCCGATTGGTGGGACGAACCGGGACCAATGGGCCTCGCTCCTGGCCCACAACCATTGGTCCCGGTTGGTGGCATGAACCGGGACCAAAGGCAATCCTTTGGTCCCGGTTCAAGCGACCAACCGGGAGCAATGGTGGTGCCTATATATACCCCCTCGCGCAAGAGCAGAGCACACTGCTCTGTTTTTTCTGGCCGAGGGGGAGAGGGCTTGGTGGTGCTCTAGCTCACCTCCTATGCACACAAGGTGTTCGATGGAATGCCCGAGCCACACTACTTAAGGTTTCTCCTCTCCAAGCTCGACCGCCAAGCTCCATTTTCCTCAATATTTGTCTAGGTTTAGCGGTCCATCACGCCCTGTCCCCGTCTTCACCGTCGTCGATCGCCCGCGCCGATCTCATCGCCGGCACCACCGTGGTGAGCCTCTTGTTCTTATCTTCTTTCTAAAAGGAAAAATATTCTTACTTGTATGTTTAGATAGATACTTGTATTATTTTCTTACTTTTATTATTGCATCTTATATAGTGCGATGGTTTTGGTATCCGCCCCCGTCGGCCCTCGTCCTGTCTATGATTCGGATGTGGTATATATTATCTTTTCATAACTATTGGTTCATTTATTGTTTATGAGAATTATGCCGACCAACGTGACATAGATTTTATTTATCTAGGAGGTTGTTGAACCGGAAATTCCAACCGACCCTATTGTCGAGAGGTTAAATTTAGTTGAAGAAGAAAACAATTTGTTGAAGGAAAAAATTAGAAAAATTGAGGAGGAGAAGATGATATTGGAGTTGCATGTTGCGGGTGTCGTCGATGATCACAAGATCAAGATGGATGCAATGCACTTGAAGATTAGAAAGATTAAAAAATATGCCATTCATACCGAGGCTTGGTATCATTATGTCGTTGGATCAGTTGTTACATTAGTTGAGATTATGATCGCATTTGTTTTCGCATTGAAATGTTTTACATAGTTTCAGTGTATGGTTTAATTAATTTAGATGCTCTGCAGAGCTTTATGTTGTTAGATGAGAACTATGTATGTACTTTGGTTTTAATGTGATGATGAACTTCTATTAATTTGGTCACTTAATTATCTATTCATGATGTTCTCTAATGATTTTTGACACACTTAATTATATATAATGCACGCAGATGAACCGGCAATGGATGTACGGTGCAAGACACACCTCCGAGTACATTAAGGGCGTGCATGATTTTCTCGAAGTGGCTGAGGCAAACAAGCAGAATGGTTTTATGTGTTGTCCATGCCCTATATATGGGAATACGAAGTCTTACTCTGACCGGAAAATCCTCCACACCCACCTGCTTTACAATGGTTTCATGCCACACTATAATGTTTGGACGAGGCACGGAGGGGTTATGATGGAAGACGGCGAAGAAGAAGAGTACGATGACAACTATGTGCCCCCTGAATACGGTGATGCTCCTGAAGATCAAGAGGAACCAGACGATGTGCACGATGATGCTGCAACGGGCGAAGCTGCTGAAGATCAATAGGAACCAGACGATGTGCCCGATGATGATGATCTCCGCCTGGTCAATGTCGATGCAAGGACGCAATGCGAAAGTCAAAAGGAGAAGCTGAAGTTCGATCGCATGCTAGAGGACCACAAAAAAGGGTTGTAACCCAATTGCAAAGATGGCAACACAAAGCTCGGTACCATACTGGAATTGCTGCAGTGGAAGGCAAAGAATGCTGTGCCTGACAAAGGATTTGAGAAGCTACTGAAAATATTGAAGAAGAAGCTTCCAAAGGATAATGAATTGCCCAACAGCACATACGCAACAAAGAAGGTCATATGCCCTCTAGGATTGGAGGTGCAGAAGATACATGCATGGCCTAATGACTGCATCCTCTACCGCGGTGCGTATAAGGATCTGAACGCATGCCCGGTATGCGGTGCATTACGGTATAAGATCAGATGAGATGACCCTGGTGATGTTGACGGCGAGCCCCCCAGGAAGAGGGTTCCTACGAAGGTGATGTGGTATGCTCCTATAATACCACGGTTGAAACGTCTGTTCAGAAACGGAGAGCATGCCAAGTTGATGCGATGGCACAGTGACGACCGTAAGAAAGACGGGAAGTTGAGAGCACCCGCTGACGGGTCGCAGTGGAAAAAAATCAAGAGAAAGTACTGGGATGAGTTTGCAAGTGAGCCAAGGAACGTATGGTTTGCTTTAAGCGCGGATGGCATTAATCCTTTCGGGGAGCAGAGCAGCAATCACAGCACCTGGCCCATGACTCTATGTATGTATAACCTTCCTCCTTGGATGTGCATGAAGCGGAAGTTCATTATGATGCCAGTTCTCATCCAAGGCCCTAAGCAACCCGGCAACGACATTCATGTGTACCTAAGGCCATTAGTTGAAGAACTTTTACAGCTGTGGAATGGAAACGGTGTACGTACGTGGGATGAGCACAAACAGGAGGAATTTAACTTAAAGGCGTTGCTGTTCATGACCATCAACGATTGGCCCGCTCTTAGTAACCTTTCAGGACAGACAAACAAGGGATACCACGCATGCACGCACTGTTTACTTGACACCGATAGTATATACCTGGCAAGCTACAGGAAGAATGTGTACCTGGGCCATCGTCGATTTCTTCCGACCAACCATCAATGTCGAAAGAAAGGCAAGCATTTCAAAGGCGAGGCAGATCACCGGAAGAAGCCCGCCATGCGTACCGGTGATCACGTACTTGCTATGGTCAATGATTTACACGTAATCTTTGGAAAGGGTCCCGGCGGACTAGCTGTTCTGAGTGACGCTGAGGGACACGCACCCATGTGGAAGAAGAAATCTATATTTTGGGACCTACCCTACTGGAAAGACCTAGAGGTCCGCTCTTCGATCGACGTGAGGCACGTGACGAAGAACCTTTGCGTGAACCTGCTAGGCTTCTTGGGCGTGCATGGGAAGACAAAAGATACAGCTGAGGCATGGGAGGACCTGCAACGTGTGCACGAAAAAGACGGCATGCCTCCAAAGCAGTATGAAGGTCCTGCCAGCTATGCTCTTACCAAAGAAGAGAAGGAAATCTTCTTTGAATGCCTGCTTAGTATGAAGGTCCCGACTGGCTTCTCGTCGAATATAAAAGGAATAATAAATATGGCAGAGAAAAAGTTTCAGAACCTAAAGTCTCATGACTGCCACGTGATTATGACGCAACTGCTTCCGGTTGCATTGAGGGGGCTTCTACCGGAAAACGTCCGATTAGCCATTGTGAAGCTATGTGCATTCCTCAATGCAATCTCTCAGAAGGTGATCGATCCAGAAATCATACCAAGGCTAAGGAGTGATGTGGTGCAATGTCTTGTCAGTTTCGAGCTGGTGTTCCCACCATCCTTCTTCAATATCATGACGCACATCCTAGTTCATCTAGTTGACGAGATTGTCATTCTGGGCCCCGTATTTCTACACAATACGTACCCCTTTGAGAGGTTCATGGGAGTCCTAAAGAAATATGTCTGTAACCGCGCTAGGCCAGAAGGAAGCATCTCCATGGGCCATCAAACAGAGGATGTCATCGGGTTTTGTGTTGACTTCATTCCTGGCCTTAAGAAGATAGGTCTCCCTAAATGCGGTATGAGGGGAGACTGACTGGAAAAGGCACGCTTGGAAGGGACTCAATAATATGCAGGGACGGATATTCTTGGTCTCAAGCACACTACATAGTTCTACAGAACTCTACCTTGGTGACCCCGTATGTCGATGAACACAAGAACAGTCTGCGCTCCAAACACCCGGAGTAGTGCGACGACTGGATTACATGTGAACACATCAGGACTTTCAGCAGTTGGTTGGAAGCACGTATCAAAGGTGACAACACTATTTGTGATGAGCTGTACTTGTTGTCCAGGGGACCATCTTTGACTGTATTGATTTGGAAAGGATACGAGATAAATGGGAATACATTTTACACAATTGACCAAGATCAAAAGAGCACCAACCAAAACAGCTGTGTCCGCTTTGATGCAACAACCGTGAGGGGAAAGGACACATATTATGGTTATATAGTGGACATATGGGAACTTGACTATGGACATGATTTTAAGGTCCCTTTGTTTAAGTGCAAATGGGTCAATCTGTCAGGAGGCGGGGTACAGGTAGACCCACAGTACGGAATGACAACAGTGGATCTGAAAAATCTTGGGTACACTGACGAACCGTTCGTCCTAGCCAATGATGTGTCACAGGTTATCTATGTGAAGGACATGTCTACCAGACCGAGAAAGAGAAAAGATAAGGAAGCGAATACATCATACGATGAGCCAAAGCGCCACATAGTTCTTTCAGGAAAAAGGGACATCGTGGGAGTGGAGGACAAGACAGACATGTCTGAAGATTATGAAAAGTTTCATGAAATTCCTCCCTTTAAAGTCAAGGCTGACCCCAGCATCCTGATAAATGATGAAGATTATCCATGGTTACGGCGCAATAAGCAAATGACACAAGCGAAGAAAAAGTGAAGACTTTCTCCCGCAACTATTATGATGATACCATGCCAACTTTGTAGCTGACGAGTATGATACCATTGTCCGTTTTGTACATGCACATGCTATGTGTGGGTCAATTTATGATACCATGCCAACTTTCAACTTTTTCAGAGTTCATTTGAAATGCTTTAATGTCTTATGGTTCGGCCCTCGTAATAATTAAAAATAGGAACAATAAGTATTTTGTTGTAAGTAGAAACAAAATAAAATAAATAAAGCAAACAAAAAAAGTGTTTTCAAATTTGAAAAGTAATGGCACTAATAGAAAGTTTATAATTTTTCTAAAACTAAAAGCAAAAAGAATTAAAAAATAAAGCAAAAAATAAAAGAAAATAAATAATGCAGAAAACAAAACAAAAAACAGGAAAAAAATAAAAATAGCAACAATAAGTAAAGAAAAAAATGCCTCCTACTGGGCCCCCACGGCCTGAATACGACATGAAACCGTACTATGGGCCAGGATTCAGGCCCGCGGTAGGCCCAGTAGGCCCACCAGGCAAAGTTTAGCAAGTAGGCCTGAAAGCCTGCGGTCGAGAGGAGTTCGAGAGGGGTGCAGCAGTGGGGCTTATAAACCACTGCGCGCCCCTCTCAACTAGCGAGGTGGGACTAAACTTTGGCCCCGACGCGGGCAGCACAGGGACCTTTGATCCCGGTTGGTGGCACCAACCGAGACTAAAGGGGGGGGGGGGCATTGGTCTCGGTTGGTGCCACCAACCGGTACCAAAGGTCGCCGCTTCCCGCCTTTTGGGCTGCCGAAAAAGAGGCCTTTGATCCCGGTTGGTGGCACCAACCGGGACTAAAGGGGGCATTGGTCCCGGTTGGTGCCACGAACCGGGACCAATGCTCTTGCTATATATACAGGACTTAGCAGTTTTCGCCAAAACCCATCTCTTTCTTCTCGCCCCGACGCCTCTGCTCCTCGTCGCCGTCGCTGCCAAGCCCTGCCCCGACGCCGTCAGGCTGGTCCAGCTCGCCATCGCCGCCGCCGAGCCACAGCCCTGACACCGTCGCCGCGCCAGCCGCCCCTGCCGGCCCCGACACCATCGTCGTCGCCGCGCGCGCCACCGGCCGTTCCCCGACCCCGTCGCTGTCGCCGCGCGCGCCGCCCCTTCCCTGACCCCGTCGCCGTCGCCGCGCGCGCCGCCCCTTCCCCGACCCCGTCGCCGTCGCCGCGCGCGCCGCCCCTTCCCCAACCCCGTCGCCGTCGCCCCGACCACACGCCGCCGCCTTCGGTCCGGCCGCCGGTGCCCTTTCCTCTTTTTTTTATATATGCAGAAGTTTATATATGCAAAAATTTATACATATATGCAAGTATATATGTATTTTTTTTTCATAAGTGTATTTTTTTGTTCATTGCATTTTTTTCATATATATAATGTATATATGTATGTGGTAGCTATATATTTGATGAATGGATGTGGCTATATATGTATGTATGAATATACTGTTCATAGCATTTTTTTGTTTATATATGTTTTTTCATATATGTATTAATTTTATATTTAGGTTGTTAGTAGATATCGATTTTAGGTTAGTGCATTTTAGGTTAGTGTAGAGGGGAAAGTAAAATAAGGAAAAGGAAGAAAATAGGAAGAAGGAAGAAGGAAGAAGAAGAAGAAAAAGAATGAGAGGAAAAAGGAAAATAAGAAGAGGAAGAAAGGAGAAAAGGAGCAGAGGAAGAAGAGGAGAAATAAATAAGAAGAGGAAAAAAGAAGAAAAAGAAGAGGAGAAGAAGAAAGGCATAGAGGAGAAAGAAGAAAAAATAGAAGAAAAAAATTCTATTTTTTCTTCTTCTCCTCTATTCCTTTCTTCTTCTCCTCTTTTTTTTCTTCTTTTTTTTCTTCTTCTTCTTCCTTCTTCCTTCTTTCTCTTTTCTTCCTTTTCCTTAATTATTTTCCTTTCTCGAGGGAGAAGAAGAAAAAGAAGAGGAGAAGAAGAAAGAAAGGAATAGAGGAGAAAGAAGAAACTTCAACACGAGCTAGGGGGTGGTATCGATACCCCCTCCCCGATAACATTATTTTCCCATGTATATGTATGTCGCGTCGTTGTCGATATAACCCCCTCTAGATAACTTCGACATGAGGGGCGGTCGATATATATACCCCCTCTCGACCGTGATAACTTATACAACTGCAACACCCCCCTCGGCCCTCTCGCTCGACCAAAACTCTCGAGGACACCCAAACCCTAGAGAGAAAACGATGTTGGTCTCCTACCCCCTCCCACCGCGCCCCTACCGACAAATTAACTCTCTCGAGGCCACCCAAATTTATCAAGTTAAAAGAGCGTTGTCGTCAAGGCCACCCCAAACCCTTGAAGCGTTGTGTCGAGGCGACCCAAACCCTAGAGAAGCAGCGTCGAGGCCACTAACATGATTCCTTATTGTGATTAGCTAGCTAGTTCTACGTTTGCCACTAATATATATATATCCATCTGTACCATGTTTGAATAATAATTGACATGTTGTAAATATTTGTAGAAACTATGGAGCACTCCCGAGACGAAGAAACAGAAGCGATGTTGGGGGACATAATCGCACAAGGAAGTGATGAAGTTGCGTCATTTCTCAACGAGACCGATGGTCAGGAAGGACTGGGTGAAGAAGAGGGCTATGTTCATGATGGCTTCGACCCATTAATGCCGGTACAAGAAGAGGTCTATGTTCATGATGGCTCCGGTGACACAATGGAGGTACAAGAAGGAGACCGTGCTGACTGCTCCGGTCATCGAACCGAGTCCGGCCAGGTATATGTATATTAGTTAAGCCCGTGCTGACTAGTTAATTGATGCATCCATTGTTTTGGTATATGTACACATATTAATTACTCTCGTCTTTCTTCCTTATAATTTCTAGCCCTCCGGATCGAGCACAACTTCGGTAAGGAGACGAGGCCCCAAGAAAAAGTTGAGCTCGGATGAAAAGTTTGAGATCATAGAAATCGCGCCCGACGGCGAACCGATTGAACCCATCCGGACAAGGAAGGCATTCTGCTCAGTGCGGGGTTCTTTCTAGGGACAATATCCCAATCAGCATCTAGCAATGGTATAAGCCTGCTAAGGAGGAAGACCCTGAGGTGTCTTATGTCAATGATATGCAGAAAGAAGATCTTTGGACTGAGCTGAAGGCAAATTTCACCCTACCGCCAGAGGAGGATCTGGAGAAGCCAGTTACAGAGCAATTAATCAAGTCTTGTGCTCTTAAGAAGATGGCAACCCTAATGAGGAGGTGGAGGAAAGAGCTGAACCAGTTTGTCGAGAAAAAAAGACACCAGAATTCATCGGCAAATATGAGAAGATCAAAGATCACTGGCCCGCATTTGTGGCCCACAAGACATCGGAAAAGAGTAAGAAGATGTCGGCGACAAACAAGCAAAATGCTGCGAAGAAGAAGCTTCACCATCGCACGGGGTCAGGTGGCTACCTCAAAGCCCGGCCTAAGTGGTCCAAGGCTGAGCATGATCTGCTTGAAAAAGGGATCGAACCAGAGACAATGCACTGGCCAGACCGTTGCCGGACTTGGTTCTTCGGGGCTGGCAGAACCTTGGACCCTGTAACAGGGAAGTGTCAGTGGACGGACGAGCAACTGCAAACACCAGTCAAGAACCTTCAACATTATGTCGATGCAGCGCAGCGAGGGACGTTCCTTCCAAACAGGGAGAAGGACGAGCTCACAATGGCCCTTGGGAATCCTGAGCACCCTGGACGGACACGAGGCACGCTAGGCTCCATTTCGTGGAAGGCTGGTTTTCCGGACGAAAGGGGTTACAAAACCCATGAGAGGAGGAAGAAACTGGAGCAGGACCAAATGCAGGCGCTGCATGAAAGGGTAATGGGGCTAGAGGAACGAGAAGAGGTACGAGAAGCAGCAGATCGCAACAAACGACCTGACGAAGCTTCCCCCAAAGCAACCCCGCCATCTCAGCGGAGAAGCAGCGTGGCTTCCACCGAGCTGCTTCAGCCGGAGCATGTCTTGACGGCTCCTGCCAGCTATCCCGTGGATGGTATCACGGAGTCTCAAAATTGCCAAATTATGGCGCGATGGATGAATTTGAAGGTCAAGGCGGCTGTTGGCCAAGTTTATCCTAGTGGACGCGGCACAACTTATCACTGCAAGCCGATTCTAGAAGGATATGCTAAGGTGATGGTGGATGAAATAACGGAGGGATTTGAGGACCTCGTGCTTGAGCACCCTACCGGTGAAGGGGAGACTAGGCTGGGTTCTGCTCTGAAGACTCCATGCCTATGGCGGAAGGAGCTCATAAACCTTCTGAACTGGACGCCTCCGCCTCCTCCTCCTCCTCCGGCGAGTTAGGGCACTCCGCCTCCTCCACCGCCTCCTCCTCCGGCGAGTGACGATCAGGGCACTCGTGGCGGCACTCCGCCTCCTTCTCCGGCGCGTGGCGGCACTCCGCCTCCCTTCTCTAGCGCGTGGCGGCACTCCGCCTCCTCCTTCTCCGCCTCACCAGCAAGGGCGGAAGAGACCCGCCGCCGCCACGGCTGCTCCGGCGCGTCGTAGCCCTTCTCCTCCGCCTCGTAAGCAAGCACGAAAGAAGACAGACGCCGCAGCCGCTCCGTCTGCTCCGGCGTCTAGCAGCACAAGAAGAGGAGAGAGGCAATATAGATACGGTCCACCTCTAAAGCCTCTAGAGAAGTTACCATACGAGAGGACCGAGGAGGAAAACAATACGATCGTGCAGGCCCACGTGAAGGAGTTCTTTGAAGGGGTGAAAGCAAAGAGACATCCACCTCCGGAGGAGAAGGTAGATCCGGTGAAAGCAAAGCGCACTCTCGATGCCCTGAGGAAACCGGAAAAGTCTCTACCGAGAACCAACTGTGAGCGCATTACTGAACAGACATATCTCCAAGCGGAGTGGTCGGGTAGTACTGTCAGACATCAAAGAGCAAAAGAACGAGCAGCTGCGAAAAAAATTGACCAGCTCGGCGAACAAGCAAACCAATCGTGCCCCCCGCTCAATGTGTCTAGCGGCAACATCGTCGCTAATGTTCCGGGGATGGTGGCCGGTTATGGCAATCTAGAAGATTACCTGCCTGACGATGTACTTCCTGATTACATGACGGTGGAAGAACACAGATACGAGTACGGGAAGCCTCTCGTCAAAGATGAAAAATCTCTAACAACGATGATGCGAAGGTTCCATACTTGGTACATGAAAACCTGCAGAGAGTCTGAGGGGGCGAATAGTTTGTATCTGCACATTAAAGAGGAGCACGACCTTGTTGGAACTGATCGGTTGTGTGTTCCATTTGAGGAGTTCTTTGCGTTCTTCAATCAAAAGGCCCTCGATAAATTAACGGTCTTTTTCTACTGCCTGTAAGTACTATTTCTTTCATTAAGTCTCTATATATAGCTCGGCTCTTTCATTGCATATATTTATAATTAATTATCCTCAATATATTATGCAGATTGAAGATCGTCAAGTGCAAAAAAAATGAAATCTATGATATTGGGTTCATTAACACAAATATCATAGATGTATTTCTGGTTGAAAAGGACGTCGAAGAGGCCGAGGACAACTTGCTACAATCGTTGATCAAAAATCAAAACAAAGATACCATACTCTTTCCTTACAACGGCAAGTGAGTGTTACTGATCGTTTGCATATTCGGTTTCCCTTATTACTCGAGCGAGGTTATATTAATGTAATTGATGAGTTATGCATGTGTGCGCAGTTTCCACTATATTCTTCTGGAGATTAGGCTTGAGCGTGGACTAGTAACCGTCTTAGACTCGAGACGGAAAAATCCCAGCACCTATGCGGACATAACTGAAATGCTCAGCAAGTAAGTTCAATCGATCATTATCGCACCATATCGGCAACTTTTTGTTCATTTCCTGATATCTCAAGTAATAATAATTATTTTCTTTGTCTTGCAGGGTTTGGAAGCAGTTCACTGCACAAGCTCCGAGGCTGCCGAAGGAGCTGCGATATACGTACCCGAAAGTAAGTACTACTGGCTAGCTAGTTGTGCGCATCTCCCGTTGATTCTATAGCTATACTTTCATCCAAGCCATTTATAATGCTTCATTATCAGTTTGATTGACCTCTATTTCTCGTAAAGTGCTTGTGGCAGGAACAAGGGAATGATTTCTGTGGATACTACGTGTGCGAGTTCATCCACAACGCGACTTTGAAAAACAAGCGGGGCTACTCTCAAAGACAATATGAAGTGCGTAAGCAATTAATAATATTCGCAATTTCATTTTATTACACCATTATTTCTATTGAGTTTCATTCATATATATGTATTAATTAACCCCCTTCTTCAAATTAGACGTGGCAGATGCGGAATGAACTCCTAGAACCAGATCGCATGAAAGCAATTCAAGAGGAATTGGCGGGATTCTTTCTTGACCACGTCATCAATAAAGCCGGAGAATACCATGTGGTAGTTGATTTCAAATGCTAGGGGACTGTAATTGAGAGATCTTATATATTGTACATGTATGTAGCCAGTAGCGTCGGACGTACATGATACGAAAACTTGTTGTTCGACCAATCTCTCGGAGAAGGAGAGGTCGATCGATCATTTCTCTCGGTATGCATGATGAACTTCTGTACTCGATGGTTCCCATCATTTTCTTACTAGCTAGCGTGTCGAGGGCTATATGTATATAGTACGTAGCGTCGACCAAGCACGGACATAAGAGAGGACACTTCTTTCTATTAATTAGCTAGCTAACACAATATATGAAACACCTAAATTAACCCCCAAAACCCCCAACCCCCCTCCCCTTTCAAAAACAAAACAAAAACCACAGCCACTGGAATGCTGACGCGTGGATGCCTTTTGGTCCCGGTTGGTGCCACCAACCAGGACCAAAGGCCCCCCTGCCTGGGCTCGGCGCACCGGCCACGTGGAGGACCATCTGTCCCGGTTCGTGTTAGAACCGGGACTAAAGGGGGGATGTATTAGTAACGACCCATTAGTCCCGGTTCATGAACCGGGACTAAAGGCCCTTACGAACCGGGACTAATAGGTGTTTTTCTACTAGTGTGCTAGAATGAAATGTGATCCTAAGTTTCTACTTCACCTATCTTTGTTACCAAAAAGGATTATGAATTCTCTGTCAACCCAGAGTTAATTACTTTGGTTGATCTTGTCCTTTCCATGGCTATGAAATTGAAACCGTAGTGGCACATCTTACTAAACTGAATTATATAGCCACCCTTTTTGCTCATGATGACAAAATTCGCTACTTCTATATTCTCAAATTATTTTCGTTCTCACTAAAGGATGATGCTAAGATATGGTACAATACTCTTGCTCCTGGTCGTGTGGGTAGTCCTCAGGATATGATTTACTACTTGTTTGAAAAATATTTTCCTGCTCATAAGAAAGAAGTGCCTTACAGGAAATATTTAATTTGTGCAAATTGAAGAAGAGAGTCCCCCACAAGCTTGGGGGAGGATTCTCCAATTGCTTAATGCTTTGCCTAATCATCCACTTAACCAAAATGAAATACTTGATATCTTCTATAATGGACTAACCGATACTTCTAGGGACTTCCTACATGGTTCTGATGGTTTCATTTTTAGGGAACGAACTGTTGAACAAGCTTAGGAATTATTGAATAATATATTTGAAAAGTATGATGACTAGTTGTCAACCTGTGCAACTGCACGGGCTAGCAGTATTCAATAAGAAAAAAGAGTAGATTCTTTCTATAATATTCTGGTCACATGATATGTGGCAATTCGACAAATTGGAAAAATAGGGAAGTTGTCATATTATTACTTTTGTAATCCAACAAATTTGACGAATATCTTGGCTTCCTGAAATGACCCTACATCCATGTACTGAAAATTGACATGCATTAATGTTGTCATATTATACTTGCATTGGAATTTTATTTAATCTAAAATATAGAAAAATACACAAATCTATTAAGAATTAAGATCGCCTGTATAACATGTACTAAAAAAGGAAAACTCATTTGGAAAGTCAACGAATTAATACAACATCCACTTCAGACTTCCCTCACATGCATGTTAACTGAAGCCAATGAGACAACAAACTTTTTAAATATAGATAAATCACCAAACTAAAGTACGGGAATTGATTCACTTTATATGCATGTGCTATCTTATTTCTAATCGTAGTCTAAGCCTAATGCAGTTGTTGATTGGCCTTTTCAAAATAGTTTCGACAACACATCCTTATCCACATTTACACCAGTGTTCAGAACTACTATACAAACTTGGGATGATGATCTAAAATAGGCATTTCATTAAAATTGATGACTGAAAAAATCAGTAAGTAACATGTCCATGGTTATACTCTTATGGACACTGAGAACAAATAAACTCAGAATATTCAAAGCACCAAAACAAAAGCTATACGGGAGCAGACACAACCACACAAACCATTTAAGTTACAAAACAACGTTGCAGATTATATCTAGTCATGGATCACACTTCTATGCCTCCTTGTTTTGCTTTTCAAAATTAAATAAGCAAAAGAGCTTGCAAAACCTAATTGTAGGACAACACATCAAAATCTATGATGAAATAACCCGACATACAGGCTTTTAGATGACATAATCAAGAAAAATATGTTTGTGATTTTCTAGGTGTTAAAACCAAAAAAAGCTAATTTGTTTGTATAGGTTGTGAAGGTGTTACTGAATGCACAAACAAATTATATAACCTATAGTATGGAAGTAAAACACACATATATTCACCGAGCATAGATATCGTTGCATTTTAATCCATATTGTATTACTCTATGTTTCCACTAAAAAGGGGAAAGGTATCAAAAATTTGTAACCTTAGAGGTCATACCATCACATATAAATTAAATGAACACATTTTCAGTCTATTGTTACATAACTTTATCCATGAAATTATACTTGTATATCTATAAATAAATAAAATAGAGAAAAACTTGAACTATAAGAAGAAGAAACTATGGTACTACGCACTGATTTTGCGTAGAGGCATCCAAAAAAAAATCTAGATCAGGTGTCTGATAGTAAAGTAGCTAAACATAGCAGCTTATGTTTTGGGTATCAGAAAAGGGAATAACTTTACTGGCCTAGAAACTGATTTATATTTGATGCTAAATTTAGTTTTGACAATACAACTAAATCCTATGTTGGCCCACATTTCTAGATCCTTTATTTCCTACCTAAACTTTTTCTCATCCCGTAAGTTAGATGCCCTAATATTAAGTACGAAATTCATATTTTCTCAAAGCTTATAATTAAGATATGGAAAAGACATACGTGTTTTCAGGGCAACCATACCAATTGCTTATGAGTGTAGAGGACATACCTAAAACCAATCAAAGTAAAAAATTAATGCCAAACTGATTAATTGCATCTGCAATAGTACATGATATTCCATTGGCATCTTGTTTCCTCTCTGCATCTGAAATTTCCCATTGTACTTCCACAATAAGTAAAAGTATACTCAAGGCAATGAATGCAACCAAATTCTCGAATCAGCAGTGCACCTTGTCTGCATGTGTGCCCTTTTGCAAGGGAACTATGGCACCTGAGCTGCCCCGAGCACTCCAGTCTGACGCCCAGGATTTCATTCTTGATAGTGGAGCCATTTTGGCTTATGGTCTGTAATAGCGTTGTACATTACTTGGCATATCTGGAATGAATGCAAAGAAGGATATTCTCCAATCAAGGCCTTGTCGGCTCCAGGTTGCTCAATGAAGAAAACATGTGGCTGTGCAATGATTCAAGTTATATCCCTTGTACAGTCATGTTCTTCCTTAGCGACTGGTCTATTTATTTTTTGTGACACACAAAAAGAATGTGAATTTCCAAAAAAAAACTTTGAAATCTTGAAGCAATTATAAACTAAAACATCTTCTGCACTGTTTTTCTTATTTGTCTAACGAAACATGCAGCCACCACATTATAAAAGTACAGATGTACTGTATGTAGCAACACGTACCATATTCCAGCCATCTCTCACACTTGATCAACACATCGTGTTACTTCTCACATAGTCTCTACCCTCAAACAATTCATCACTACTAATCAGTGCAACCTCATGGAATTCAACATTGGTGCAGAAAAACAGCCTCCAACAAAAACTATCATGCATCCCTGGTAGAACAAAAAATATCATTTTTTGTCAATTCCGTCAAGAAACGAATAGAAAATAGCAAACGTGAGAACACGACACCATGAGGTCAACTCTTACATAGACGCAAGAAAAAATTAACTCTGATATAGACAAAAAGGCAGTACAATGTCAGGCTATTCAAATTGAATAAGATTCGGCGAACAATGATTAATGAAATCCACCGTGATGAGAATAAAAAATTAGGATTTCATTGTTGTAGACAAACCAGTTGAGTAATAATCTTAAAACTAATCAGATACCTAGCAGATATTGGAGAGAATATAAGAATGCAGGCTGTATGTCTCCATAGAAGAAAGATAAGAAAACGGCGTTGTCCGCGGCATGAGCACCGGTGCGGCTCCTCCATGGGAATAGGAAGAACGATGGTGCTCCAAGCTTGATCGCACCTCATGAATCTTCTTTGATGGAATTGATCTTAGCATATTAGAAAATAACACGAATTGAATCTTGCTTTGCTATGTAGATTGTGCCGTCTGAATCCCCACTGATGCAATCATCAAAGTATATTCAATAGAAGAAAGAATCTAGCCATTTCTTGGTCGAGGGACCATCACCACAGAAAGATACGTGGATGGATTTGTAATTCGTAATGGGAGATCAAGAGGGGTGCGTCAGGGAGATAAAGGGGTGAAGCCACCGAACAAATTGGCGATCAGGAAAGGAAAAAACTTCACATCAAATCCACGTCAATTATAGGGTAGAGGAAGTAGACTTCGTTTCCAGGTAAGGGAGAGTCCACAGTGAAAGGGAGATTCCACGACAAAAGATAGAAATTGATGTTTGTTTGTTTTTCATTTCCCTTTAGGTTTCTACGTGGAAGAGAGAGTCCACGTATGGGAAGAGAAAGAGATTGATGTTTGGATGATTTTTTTCCAAAATATTTTTAGACAGATTGCTAAGACCGGAAATTTTTCATTATATGAGTTGATCTAGACCATACTAATTTGGTCCCACCAGATGAACGGCCGGTAATTTTTAATTAACGTGGTAATTTCTAGGGAGTCGCTAAGTAGTATAGGTATAGATTGGACTCTTCCTGAACCACCGCCTAAACCCACTCTGAAGAAGAGGGGTATCATATTTCTCAGTCTTGAAGATATGCAAGAGGCAAAGAAATGTATTAAGAAAAAAGGTATTAAAGCTGAGGATGCTAATAATTTATCGTCTATCTAAGAAATACATGGACTTGACAAACCACCGCTGTCGGTGTCAAAACCGGCGGATCTCGGGTAGGGGGTCCCGATCTGTGCGTCAAGGCTCATGGTAACAGGAAGCAAGGGACACAGATGTTTACCTAGGTTCGGGCCCTCTCAATGGAGGTAAAACCCTACTTCCTGCTTGATTAATATTGATGATATGGGTAGTACAAGAGTAGATCTACCACGAGATCGTAGAGACTAGACCCTAAGAGCTGGCCTATGATGGTATGATTGTAAATGTGATCGGCCTTCTAAGGACCAACCTCTCCGGTTTATATAGACACCGGAGAGGACTAGGGTTTACATGGAGTCGGTTACAAGGAAGGAAACACAATATCCAGATCGCCAAGCTTGCCTTCCACGCTAAGGAGAGTCCCATCCGGACACGGGCCGAAGTCTTGAGTCTTGTATCTTCACGCTTCAATAGTCCGGACGTTGTACACAGTCCGGCTGTCCGGATACCCCCTAATCCAGGACTCCCTCAGTAGCCCCTGAACCAGGCTTTAATGACGATGAGTCCGGCGCGCAGTATTGTCTTTGGCATTGCAAGGCGGGTTCTTTCTCCGAATACTCCAAAGTAGTTATTGAACTCGTAGACCGTGTCCGGATTCACAAGATGATTTTTACACACCGCTGTGGAGAGAATGATATTTCACAAATGCAATCTGCTGAAA
Organism: Triticum timopheevii; assembly: GCA_963921465.1. NCBI lineage: Eukaryota > Viridiplantae > Streptophyta > Magnoliopsida > Poales > Poaceae > Triticum > Triticum timopheevii. Next base: position 627,170,658 of record OY997266.1, on the reverse strand, counting down.
ACTTTTTCTGATGACGTGACATGTTATTACGGTCGGATCATTATTCGAGCCGTTTTCCCACAACCATCTACACCGCATATTACGAGGCGGTTTCTGTGACATGTCTTGTCAAAGCAGAGATCGTGTCCCCTTATTACGGGATTCTCATCAATATGGGTATGGGTAATCCCACCACACCATTAATCGTGGCGCTTGGGAAACAAGCGATTCCCAACGGGCAAGTGGGGAGGCGGACCACTTTTGGTGCCTCTATAAAGGATAAGATTTCCCCATTTTCACCCACGCCTTCTTTCTCCTTTGCCCACTCTTGCCCCCTCGAGCTGCAGCGCCCAAGCCCAAGTCTTATCCGCACAGCTGAACATGTCCGGAGCAGGAGGCAAGTGGGTGGCTTCCACCGTCAAGGAGAAGCACGTCGCAAATCTTCGGGCGGCCGGATACTTGGCCGCGGACATAGCGCACCGGCTACCGGACGCGGGGCAGGTCATTCCGACCCCAGGACCCCACGAGAGGGTCGTGTTCGTCGCCCACTTCGTCCGTGGACTGGGATTTCCACTCCATCCCTTCGTCTGCGGGCTCATGTTCTACTACGGGCTAGATTTCCATGATCTAGCCCCGAACTTCGTCCTCAACATATCGGCGTTCATCGTCGTATGCGAGGCCTTCCTCCGCATCCGGCCTCACTTCGGCCTATGGATGCAAACCTTCTGCATGAGGCCGAAGGTTGTAAGCGGCCAACAAGCGGAGTGCGGAGGGGCCATGGTAGGCAGGATGCCTAACGTCACATGGCTCGACGGCTCCTTTGCGGAGACCATAAAAGGATGGCAATCGGGGTGGTTCTACATCACCGAGCCGCGCGGCACCAACTGGGCAGCGGCCCCCGAGTTCCGATCCGGAGCCCCCATGCGGCTCACCTCCTGGGAAAGGAAGGGCCTGTCCTGGGGGGATTCTACGGAGCTGACCGGACTCCAGACATGCATCAAAAGCATGAAGGACAAGAACATCAAGCTTGTCAATGTGATCCAGGTCATGCTCGTTCGCCGGATCCTGCCCTGCCAGAGGCGGGCAGTCAATCTGTGGGAGTTCGTCCCGACCGAACATCAGACGCTCCAGAGGCTCTATGACATGACGCACAAAGGCGCATGGAAGGTGCTATTCAAGGCCTCCGAACTACCTCCTCCCACATCCAAGGACTGTGGGCTTCACGCCGCAGGGGCTCCTAGTCCGGTAAGTTCTCAGACTACCACCGGACCTGGTTCTTCCCAATATACTAATAGGAGAGCCTTAAGTAGTTATGCATATTTGCTTCAGGATTATGTGGACACAGCGGAGTAGGTTTACTACCCAGCTCCGCTGCTAGAAGGCCCAGCTGATGCTCTCCTGACGGAGATGCCGGTCCCGGCACCGTACAAGGTACCGAAGAAGAAGGCCGAGAAGAAAGCTCCGGGGACCCGAAAGGGTCTCTGGCATAAGGTTGTGCCAGAGGCCTCGTCCGAAGACGACGAGGCGGACTCCTCCCACGAAGGGGGGAGCAATAAGAAGAAGACGCCCCATCCGGAAAGGATGAGGGGTCCGGGGAGGCGGACCAGGGGGCCGGAAAAGGCCCCCGGCGCAAGGCCGTCATACCCCTGTCGTCGGATGACGACGAGACAGATTCCTCTCGCGGAGGCAGGGGGAATCAAGAAGAAATTCCACCTCCCCGCACTGGGGAGGGGAATAAGAGAAAAGCCGCCCCGGACGGGGAGGCTAGGGCGTCCAAGAATGGGAAGGTGCCCCTTCCGGACTATTCCGCCACGGCCGCTCATAGTGAGGAGGGGTGGCTGCCCAGGGGGAAGCCCCTAGTGCGATCGTAAGTGTACGCATTCTATCATGATTTCATTTCATAGTTTTTGTATTTATAATGCCGAACATATGTGCAGTCCGGCCAGGGATCACCCTGAGGTATCTTCCTCCGGGTCCCTGAGCGATTCGGAGATGAATTCGCTTCCGACAGCCACTACTCCTCAACCCGCGGACGACACGGAGGTGGTGTCCCAAAGGCTCCCAGAGTGGGGGGAGGTGACTCTAGAGACGCCCCGAGGCAGGGTCCCAGACGTCGGACACGCGGGGTTCAAGATCCCCGCGGATCGTGTCGACGAGAGCCATGGCTAGCCGGGCTCTCAGCCGAACACAATTCCAGAACCTTCGATGGTTCCGGACTCAGGCGGGCGACCCCTCGTTAGGGAGGGAGAGCCGTTTGTGTCGCGAACTTCCGTTGCGCATGAGGCGCCGGACAGTCTGCTGGAAGCGCTTCGTGGCACTTCCCTGGATGAAGGGCACCGTACTCTTATGAGTACGGTGATTCGGAAGGTTTCGTCCGCCAAGAGCGGACTAACCGAAGCTTGCACTAGCCTCTTAACAGGCTTCGAGGTAAGTAATAAATATGTGCAAAATTACCACCCGATAGGTAGTAGCCCCTGATACTCTGTTTGGTGTTCGGAAATAAAAGCCAAACGGAGGGTTAATTATAATCCGCAGGAGTCTAATAATAAGTATTATTGTGAATAAGCAGGCTGTGCTGCTCACTGCTACTGCCCGTACTGCTGAGGTTGCCAAACTGAAGCGGGACCTGGAGCAGGCGCAGGGAGAGCTCGACCTTATGAAGAGGCAGCTCGAAGAGAACAAGGGTAAGTGATTCCCGCTGTTATGCATTTAAGGATACGAAGAATTGGTGGGTCTAACACCTAAGTGTCTTGACCGTGTAACAGGGGCCGCCGCCGAATTGGCGTCCCTGAAGAAGGCGTTGTCCGAGGCCGAAGACAAGGCGGCCTCGGAATGTAAGGAGCGTGAAAAGCAAAGTGCTAGGGTAAGTGAGGTACAGCAAGAGCTCCAGGACCTCGGCAAGAAATGCAAGTCCGTGGAGCATGCTCTGAAGGCAAAAGAGGCCGAGCTTGCAAAGGCCCTTATAAATTTAAAAGACGCCAAGGCCGAAGCCGATAAAGCACAGCAGGAGATCCAGGAGGCCAAGAAGATAGCAGCAGGTAAGAAGTTCTTTATGCAAAGCAAACATGTGGAGGAGGCGTTTCTTTTACTTACTCGAATTCGGAGCTCTCCAGGGGCATTCGCAGATCTGCCATGCAGCCTATTAGACGCTGCGGAGTTCTAACGTGCCCAGGAGGGGAACTCAACGGAGAAGTTGTTCTGGTCCCAGTATGCTGGGGCCGAACACCCGATGCCTCTGAGTGACCAACTGAAGCAGTTGGTCGAACTCCACAGGGCGGCCGAACTGGCTATGAAAGGTTTCATAGTCCGGATGTGTTCTGGTAAGCTCATGCCTAGTAGCTACTTTGGCCTGATCAAGCGGATGGTGGATGCCTGCCCGCGGCTTGAGGTGATCAAGCGATCCGTTTGCATCGAGGGTGCCCGCCGCGCCTTTGCCCGCGTCAAGGTGCATTGGGGCAAGCTGGATGGGGAGAAGCTGGTCAAGGACGGGCCACCGAAGGGCAAGGCGCATCGCCATCCCGAGCTGTACTATGATGGCGTTATGAAGGGTGCTCGTCTCGTGGCTGATGAATGTACCAAGGACACCGTTTTTGAATGAATTCACTTTTGTCATGCTTGTAATTTAAGGACGAAGTTACTTGTGCTATGTAGCGCTTTTGTTATTTAAAATATTACCTTCTGTGCGGCTGTTTATAAAATCCGGAAAGTAGGCCAGTCGTCGGCTTCCGCCCCCACATGACTAGCACTGAGGTGTTCGTGGAAAACCCGGACACTCTTTATCCAAATGTTTGGTCCCTTAAGGAGGTGTCCGACGTAGCAAACGAGGCAATCGGACTATGCGTCTTTATAACTTTCACTTAGCCATAGAATTCTACAATTTTAAATTTCGGCGAAGCCCCTAGAATCCGAAAGGCCGAATTGGGGCGCTATATACGCCTAGATTGGACAAAGCCGATTTATCGCCTAAAGTGGAAAATCTTTAAGGATTTTAGTACCTCTCGAACAGCGACCTGCTCTCGCCACATCATGCCGGTCAGTTTTCGGCTTTCTCTACTGAGGTGCTCGTCCGGAAGAACCGGGACACAATCGCAGTAGTTCTCCCTGCGCTACCTTAGCCGATATAACGGAACATAAGGCACCAAAACAAGGGAGCCGGGCTATTCCAACTGTAGACCCAAGACATGATTCGGAGCTGATGCATATAGTGTTATGAGTTCGGGGTGTCGCACTGTTGAAAGTGTTCGGAGTTTATTTGCCATGTTACGGGGCGCCATGAGAAGCCCCTGGAAAACTGACCGCACCAGGGTGTACGGATGCAATATCAGATAAACATTTATAATAGAAAAAATGCTCAAATAAAGATAATAAGCTGATGCTATATACGATCTCCCAATGACGAAAATACGTTTAACCGTATGTTTACAATGGACGCATTAAGCAGAGATAAAATAGGACTATTTGACATGTCCTATCCAAGGGCAGGCTGTGTACAGATAGATAAAGCAGGTATAGTGATCGTAAATAGATTCTACCTGGGTATTTCCTTTTGTGCACAACGTCTGTTGCCTCCTTGGATGTCTCTCCCATATAAGTCCGGTAATTCGACTCTTCTAAGGATGCTGCACTAACGCGGTGTCCTGAAATGTAAGAGGGAAAGAGTATGAAGGTATTTGGCGGTTACCCGCACTATCGACTGAGTCGTTGATGCGCCTCCGCTTATGCCCATGGTATCTAGAGTGCGTAATTGTGTACGCGTGGCACGGATGCTGCTTTGAAGGGCCTTGAGCGGAGGCCGGACTTCTAATCACGATCTTGGCGTTCCTGATGATCCTGTTGCGGGGTGCTCCGGACTCGCTTGATAGTGCTCGAAGTTGTCGCCGGATTGGTTTGTCGGAGTAGGCCGCATTGTACTTCTGCCGCGAGGGCTGCCGTATGCTCTTATGTTCGAAGGGAGCGGTACATATTTCCATTGACAGTGATGACCCCGCGTGGTCCTGGCATCTTGAGCTTGAGATATGCATAATGTGATACTGCATTGAATCTAGCGAATGCGGTTCGTCCAAGCAGTGTGTGGTAGGCACTGCGGAAAGGGACTAGGTCAAAGATTAGCTCTTCGCTCCTGAAGTTGTCCGGGGATCCGAAGACCACTTCTAGTGTTATAGAGCCCGTGCAGCGGGCCTCTACTCCAGGAATAACACCTTTAAAGGTAGTTTTGGTGGGCTTGATCCTTGAAGGATCAATGCCCATCTTGCGCACTGTGTCCTGATAAAGCATGTTCAGGCTGCTGCCGCCGTCCATAAGGACTCGCGTGAGGTGGAATCCATCGATGATTGGGTCTAAGACCAATGCGGCTGAGCCGCCATGACGGATGCTTGTGGGATGATCCCTACGATCAAAGGTGATCGGACAAGCTGACCATGGGTTGAATTTGGGGCGACTGGCTCCATCGCATAGACGTCCCGTAGTGCTCGCTTCCGTTCCTGCTTGGGGATGTGAGTGACGTAGATCATATTGACTGTTTTCACCTGGGGGGGAGTTTCTTTTGTCCTCCCGTATTCGGACGCCGGGGCTCCTCGTCATTGTCTCTGTGCAGCCCCTTGTCCTTGTTTTCGGCTTTTATCTTGCCTGTCTGCTTGAATACCCAGCTGTCTCTATTGGTGTGGTTGGCTGGCTTATCCGGTGTGCCATGAATTTGGCACGAGCGCTCCAGTATGCGGTCCAGATTTGTAACTTCTAAAACTAATCTAGTCAAGCTAGACCTAAGGGCCGCCTTACACGAGCTACCCCCTGCACCTATTCCATATACCGTACCTATAATCCAACATGCTTTTAATTGTATTTTCTTTAGAATGCATGACCATTCTTTTTTAAAACACACATGCGAATGTTCTTGAATCACATAAACTTTTTTAAATTACAAACATTTTTTAACATGCAAACACTTTTAGAATTACATGAACACATTTTAAAAAGGGTGTTTTTATAAAAAAATGCGAGCAATATTTCAATACATAAACTCTTTTTGAAAAACAATGCATACATTTTAAAATGCAAGGGCACTTTTTGAAAATTCACTTATTTTTTCAAAAAGCACGAACACATTTTAAATTACACAGCCATTTTTAAAGCATGTAGACACTTTTTAAAATCATATAAGCAGATTTTGGGGAAAAATACAAACCACTAATTCTGTAGCATGCACGTATAGAACTTGAATCCACGTACATATATGGATTCTGTATCCAAGAAATAAAATCTACTGTACCTTTTTTCAGCTCAAAATAAAAATCTATTTGTGCGTGCACGCTAGCGCTAACACGTTTGTTGGTAGCTGGAAGAAATCAGCCACCTCGATGGCGCTCCAGCGTCCTATTCACAGTTCCGTCCAGATAATAAAATAAAAGAAACAACTGTACATGCCCCACCCAACCCAACCACGAGCTCTCCCCTAGGGACGTGCCGCCTCTGTCGGCTGTACCACCGCGGCGCCCCTTCTGCACCCATGCCCCGCCGCCGGCGAGCAACCTCGCCGGAGCTCCGCCTGAGCACCTCCTGTCCCCTTTTCTTCCTCCCGTTTCATCTCTCTCTCTTTCTTCTCACGATCTCTGAGACCCCTAACCCCACCCCCTTTTCTTCCTCCCGTTTCATCTCTCTCTCTCTTTCTTCTCACGATCTCTGAGACCCCTAACCCCACCCACAGGAACCAGCCATGGCCATGGCCGCCCCAACGAAGTGTTTGCGCCACCGGATCTGCGGCCAGTGCCATCCCCAGCAGTGGCCTTGTCGCTTCCAGTCATCCATTTTCTTCCTTCTGAGATTTCAGATCAGCATCATCTTCTTCCTGAGTTTTAATTTCTTTGTCCACCCTTGCCTATTGATCCCAAACAATTTATTGATTTCAACTCGCAGCAGTATTTAAATTAGTTTATTTGAGTGCAAGGAAGCGAGGCGGGATTAGACCGGCTAGCTACCACCTACGGGAGTTGAGAGTTCAATTCATATATGGAACATATATTTTTCACTTTTTTGGTCAAGGTGGCAGGAGCGGGCCCATCAAAGAAAGGCCGAGGACCACTCGGTTGAGGCATAGCGGCCTTTGGACTATGCTTTCTCAATGCATGAAACGACGATGAATATTTTTCCTGTGAATAGTACCACCTCGCCGGATCTAAAAAATTAAAAAAAATCATTTAATCGCGGGACGAAACCAAGAATATCACCTTGCTTTATTAGTAGGTATAGATATAGATATAGATATAGATTTGCTTTGATCTTTTTGGATCATGGGACTGGGGATCCCGGTTACCGGCCCTTTCTCGTGAATGAGGAGCGGAGTCCACTCCTCTGGAGAATAACCCACCTAGCATGGAAGATATAGGCAGCCCTAGTTGTAAAATGAGTTGCTCGAGCATACAAAACAGAATTTTATTTGAAGGTTTGGAGTTTGGCACATACATATTTACTTGGAACGGCAGGTAAATACCGCATATAGGAAGGTATAGTGGACTCATATGGAATAACTTTGGGGTTGAAGGAGTTTGGATGCACAAGCAGTATTCCCGCTTAGTACAGGTGAAGGCTAGCAAAAGACTGGGAAGCGACCAACTGAGAGAGCGACAACAGTCGTAAACATGCATTAAAATAAATTCACACCGAGTACAAGCATGAGTAGGATATAATCCACCATGAACATAAATATCATGAAGGCTATGTTGATTTGATTCAACTACATGCGTGAACATGTGCCAAGTCGAGCCACTCAATTCATTCAAAGGAGGATAACATCCCATCATACCACATCATAATCATTCTAATAGCATGTTGGCATGCAAGGTAAACCATTATAACTCATAGCTAATCAAGCATGGCAAAAGAAACTATAATCTCTAAATGTCATTGCAAATATGTTTACTTCATAATAGATGAATCAGGAACGATGAACTCATCATATTTACAAAAACAAGAGAGTTCGAGTTCATACCAGCTTTTCTCATCCTAATAAGTCCATCATATATCATCATTATTGACTTTCACTTGCACGACCGAACGATGTGTATAATAATAAGAGTGCACATGCATTGGACTAAGCTGGAATCCGCAAGCATTCAACTCAAGAGAGAGGACAAGATAATATGGGCTCTGAATTAAATAAACAATCATGCATGTAAGAGCCACTAAGCAGTTTCAATAAAGTCTTCTCGACGCCCAAAGGAAAGAAAAGAAAATAAAACTATTTACACGGGAAAGCTCCCAACAAGTAAGAAGAAGAACTAGAAATCTTTTGGGGTTTTCATTTTAATTTCTACTACAAGCATGGAAATTAAACTAACTAATTTTTTTTGGTTTTTTCTTAAGATTTATCAAACACACAAGAAGAAAACTAGAAAAAGAAATTTAAACTAGCATGGATAATACAATAAAAGAGTATGAGAAACGACGACTAGTGTGTGAACATGAATGTAAAGTCGGTGAGAAATACGTACTCCCCCAAGCTTAGGCTTTTGGCCTAAGTTGGTCTAATACCAAGGACCGCCACTACTCTCCCCGGTGTAGTCGGAGGTGTAATCAGGATACCACTGGCTGGTCATCTCCGGATCCCACTGGACAGATGATGCACGATAATGGTCAGTTCAGGTTCCGGCTCAGGTTCAGGTTCTGGAAAAAGCTTGAACTAGATGGTCGTTCACAGCTTCCGGCGTGACAAGACGATTTTTTGCAAGCAAATCAAACAACAGAGGCGTAGGCAAAATAATAAACTCAAAGTGTTTCTTATTGAATCTAGGTCCATACAAGAGAATCTTCTCTTCGTTGTTAACAATAAACTTGTGTGCTACCATGCTCTTGTAATCTAAGATGTGAGGAGGTAATTTTGTCTCCTCTTCCTCATGGTGCCTAATGGGTTTCTGAAAATGTTTGGCAAGACGTGCAGCATAGATACCTCCGAATATGGGGCCTTTTGTATGATTCACGGCTAGTCATTTAGCAACGACGGCACCCATACTAAAAGTATTGCCCCCAAGCAAAGCATGTTGAAGAATGATAATATCAGGAACGCTCAAATTTCCACCATTTCCACGAACAATCAAGCATCTACTAGCAAATATGGCAAAGTAGCGTAAAACAGGAATATGTATGCTAAAGACTTTTGCCTCGGAGCCCTTCTTTGGCTCCTCTACAGCTATAGATTTAACAAAGCCACCCACATCTTCACGATGGGGTTCCTCTAATTCTCCCTCATAAGGTATCCTACAAACCGCACAAAAATGATGTAAAGACATTTCTTTGAATTCATCATATAAATGAAATGATACTGCAGGCGGTGATTTCTTAGGATAATAATAAAAATTATGCACGAAAGTATTGGTAAGTAAGAGATACTGATCGATTCGGTCGTTGATGAAACCGGTGAGGCCTCCAGTCTTGATTAAAGTATAAAAGTCTTCATGAATTCCGACTTCTTTCAAGAAATCCTCACATAGCCACTCACAAGACCGTACTTCCGCTAAGCGAGGAAGATTATACTTGGCCTTTTCCTTCTCTTTGGCTTGTTTTTTCTGAGAACTTTGGCTAGAAGAGCCTTTAAAGAGCCGCCTTAACATTTTCTGAAAATTTATGAAATTTTAGTAACTTCAAAATAAAAGTGGATAAAACTAAACAAGATTGATAGCAACTACTCCTACAAGTGCCTAGAGCCTATATCATGCATTGGAATTGCTTGGGACCTCAAAATTTTAACATGCTAGCTCAAGAACATGGTCACCTATGCAGCAAAAATTTGCAATGAATAAAGCACTAGAACAAAAACTAATTGGACCAATGGAGGAGGTACATACCAAGCAACAATCTCCCAAAGCGGTTTTGTGAATGGAGCTTTGAGCTAAGAGATCGAAAATCGCAGCAAAACGAGCTAGAACTCGTGCTAGAGCTGGATGGGGATTTTTTTGGGAAGAAGATGAAGTGTGTGGGTGCTGGCATAAGTGGAGGGGGCCACTAGGGGCCCATGAGACAGGGGGCGCCCTACAGGGGCTGGCGCGCCCTCCTCTCTCGTGGCCTGGTGCTTGCCCCTCCTGCAGTGTTTCCAGTGCCTAAAATCCTCAAATATTCCAGAAAAAATCATACTAAGTTTGCAGGGCATTTGGAGCAGTTTTATTTTCGGACTATTTTTTAATGCACGGATAATTCAGAAAACAGACAGATAATACTATTTTTGCTTTATTTATTCTAAATAACAGAAAGTAAAAGAGAGGGTACAGAAGGTTGTGCCTTCTAGTTTCATCCATCTCGTGATCATCAAAATGAATCCACTAACAAGGTTGATCAAGTCTTGTTAACAAACTCATTCCGAATAACACGGAACCGGAGAAATTTTGAATAACACTAAGTTACCTCAACAGGGATATGAAAATCCCCAACAATAAGAATATCATACTTTTTCTTGACAGTAGGAAGAGGAAATTCAAAACCTCCAAAAATGATAGTTGGAACTTTTTCAATAGAATTGATGCTATGAACTTGAGATTGTTTCCTCGGAAAGTGTACCATATGCTCATTACCATTAACATGAAAAGTGACATTGCCTTTGTTGCAATCAATAACAGCCCCTGCCGTATAAGAAAAGGTCTACCAAAGATAATAGGCATACTATCGTCCTCGGGAATATCAAGAATAACAAAGTCCGTTAAGATAGTGACATTTGCAACCACAACAGGTACATCCTCACAAATACCGACAGGTATAGCAGTTGATATATCAGCCATTTGCAAAGATATTTTAGTAGGTGTCAACTTATTCAATTCAAGTCTACGATATAAAGAGAGAGGCATAACACTAACACCGGCTCCAAGATCACATAAAGCAGTTCTAACATAATTTCTTTTAATAGAGCAAGGTATAGTTGGAACACCCGGATCTCCAAGTTTCTTTGGTATTCCACCCTTAAAAGTGTAATTGGCAAGCATGGTGGAAATTTCAGCTTCCGGTATCTTTCTTTTATTTGTGATGATATCCTTCATATACTTGGCATAAGGATTTATTTTCGGCATATCAGTTAAGCGCATACGTAAGAAAATAGGTCTAATCATTTCAGCAAAGCGCTCAAAATCCTCATCATCCTTTGACTTGGATGGTTTAGGAGGAAAGGGCATGGGTTTCTGAACCCATGGTTCTCTTTCTTTACCGTGCTTCCTAGCAAAAAAATCTCTCTTATCATAACGTTGATTCTTTGATTGTGGGTTATCAAGATCAACAGCAGATTCAATCTCTACATCATTGTTTTTGCTAGGTTGCGCATCAACATGAAGATTATCATTAACATTATCACTAGGTTCATTTTCATCACCTGATTGAGTTTCAGCATCAGAAATAGAAATATCTTTGGGATTCTCAGGTGTGTCTACAGTAGGTTCACTAGAAGCATGCAAACTTCTATCGTCTTTCTTTTTCTTCTTTTTAGAAGAACTAGGTGCCTCTAAATTACTTCTCTGAGAATCTTGGTCGATTCTCTTAGGGTGGCCTTCAGGATACAAAGGTTCCTGAGTCATTCTACCAGTTCTAGTAGGCACTCTAACAGCAAAGTTATTTTTATTATTTAACTCATCAAGCAAATCATTTTGAGCTTTAAGTACTTGCCCAGCTTGAGTAGCAACCTTAGAAGCATATTTGCTAATGCGGTGAAGTTCATCTTTAACTCTAGCAAGATTATCACCTACGCGTCCTATCTCAAAAGCATTATTCTTTAACTCTCTACCAACATAAGCATTAAAACTTTCTTGTCTAGCCATAAAGTCATCAAATTCATCTAAGCAAGGGCTATGAAATTTAGTAGAGGAGATTTCAACTTTATTATATCTATAGAGAGAATTTACCTTTACTACGTGTGTCGGGTTATCAAGACAATGTGGTTCTTCAGGCGGTAAATTAAGACCATGTATTTCTTCAATAGGAGGTAAATTCTTAACATCTTCAGCTTTAATACCTTTTTCTTTCATTGATTTCTTTGCCTCTTGCATATCTTCAGGACTGAGAAATAAAACACCTCTCTTCTTCGGAGTGGGTTTAGGAATAGGCTCAGGAGTTGGCTCAATTGGTTCAGGAATTACTTCAGAAACTGGCTTGGGAAGAGTCCAATTATTTGCATTAGTCAACATATTATTCAATAATATTTCAGCTTCATCGAGGTTCTTTCCCTGAAAACACAACCAGCACAACTATCCAAGTAGTCCTTGGAAGCATCAGTTAGTCCATTATAAAAGATATCTAGTATTTCATTTTTCTTAAGAGGATGATCGGGCAAAGCATTAAGTAACTAGAGAAGCCTCCCCCAAGCTTGTGGGAGACTCTCTTCTTTGATTTGCATAAAATTATATATTTCCCGCAAGGCAGCTTGTTTCTTATGAGCAGGGAAATATTTAGCAGAGAAGTAATAAATCATATCCTGGGGACTACGCACACAACCAGGAGCAAGAGAATTATACCAAGTCTTAGAATCACCCTTTAATGAGAACGGAAATATCATAAGGATTTATAAATAGCGAGACTTCTCATCATGAGCAAATAGGGTGGCTATATCATTCAACTTGGTAAGATGTGCCACAACAGTTTCAGATTCAAGGCCATAAAAAGGATCAGATTCAACTAAAGTAATAATATCAGGATCAACAGAGAATTCATAATCCTTATCAGTAACACAGATAGGTGAAGTAGCAAAAGCAGGATCGGGTTTCATTCTAGCATTAAGAGACTGCTGCTTCCATTTAGCTAATATTTTCTTAAGATCATTTCTATCATTTCAAGAAAGAATTTCCATAGCAGGTGCTTCATTCATAACATAACCCTTAGGAACAACAGGTAATACATAATCATTGGGGGAACCTTCATCGTCACTATCATCAATAATAGGTTCTTCAATATTTTCATTCCCCCTAACTCTAGCAAGTTGTTCATCAAGAAATTAACCTAATGGCAGAGTAGTATCATGCACAGAAGTATTTTCATCATGCATAGCAGAAGTGGCATCATCAATAACTTGCGACATATCAGAATTCATCGCAGTAGTAGGTTTAGGTGTAGCAAGCCTACTGATAACAGAAGGAGAATCTAGTGCAAGGCTAGATGGCAGTTCCTTACCTCCCCTCGTATTTGAGGGCAAAATAGTAGTTCGATCGTCTTTCAAGTTCTTCATAGTGATCAACAGATATAAATCCCAAGTGACTCGGAGAATAGAGCTATGCTCCCCAGCAACGGCGCCAAAAATTAGTCTTGATAACCCACAAGTATAGGGGATCGCAACAGCTTTCGAGGGTAGAGTATTCAACCCAAATTTGTTGATTCGACACAAGGGGAGCCAAAGAATATTCTTGAGTTATAGCAGTTGAGTTGTCAATTCAACCACACCTGGATAACTTAGTATCTGCAGCAAAGTATTTAGTAGCAAAAGCGGCATGATAATAAAGGTAAAGGTAGCAAAAGTAAAGATAAATGTTTTGGGGGTTTTGTAGTAGTTGTAACAGTAGCAACGGAAAAGTAAATAAGCGAAGAACAATATGTGAAAAGCTCGTAGGCAATGGATCAGTGATGGATACTTATGCCGGATGCGATTCCTCATGTAATAGTTATAACATAGGGTGACACAGAACTAGCTCCAATTCATCAATGTAATGTAGGCATGTATTCTGTAAATAGTCATACGTGCTTATGGGAAAGAACTTGCATGACATCTTTTGTCCTACCCTCCCGTTTGCAGCGGGGTCCTTACGGAAACTAAGGGATATTAAGGCCTCCTTTTAATAGAGAACCGGAACAAAGCATTAACACATAGTGAATACATGAACTCCTCAAACTACGATCATCACCGAGAAGTATCCTGATTATTGCCACTTCAGGGTTGTCATATCATAACACATAATAGGTGACTATAGACTTGCAAGATAGGATCAAGAACACACATATATTCATGAAAACATAATAGGTTCAGATCTGAAATCATGGCACTCAGGCTCTAGTGACAAGCATTAAGCATAACAACATCAATCTCAGAACATAGTGGATACTAGGGATCAAACCCTAACAAAACTAACTTGATTACATGGTAAATCTCATCCAACCCATCACCGTCCAGCAAGCCTACGCTGGAATTACTCACGAATGGCGGTGAGCATCTGAAATTGGTGATGGAGGATGGTTGATGATGACTGTCGGTGTCAAAACCGGCGGATCTCGGGTAGGGGGTCCCGAACTGTGCGTCTAGGCAGATGGTAACAGGAGACGAGGGACACGATGTTTTACCTGGGTTCGGGCCCTCTCGATGGAGGTAAAACCCTACGTCCTGCTTGATTAATATTGATGATATGGGTAGTACAAGAGTGGATCTACCACAAGATCAAGGAGGCTAAACCCTAAAGCTAGCCTATGGTATGATTGTTGTAATGTATGTTGTCCTACGGACTAAAGCCCTCCGGTTTATATAGACATCGGAGGAGGCTAGGGTTACACAGAGTCGGTTACAATGGTAGGAGATCTACATTTCCGTATTGCCGAGCTTGCCTTCCACGCCAAGGAAAGTCCCATCCGGACACGGGACGGAGTCTTCAATATTGTATCTTCGTAGTCTTGGAGTCCGGCGGACGATGATAGTCCGGCTGTCTGGACACCCCCTAGTCCAGGACTCCCTCAGTAGCCCCTGAACCAGGCTTCAATGACGATAAGTCCGGCACGCATAATGTTCGGCATTGCAAGGCGGGTTCTTCCCTTGAATAATCCAGAGAAGATCATGAACACCAGGATAGTGTCCGGCTCTGCAAAACAAATTCCACATTTCCACTGTAGAGAGAATAAAATGGACACCAGTCCAATCTGCTGACGTATTATGCGGCGTGACATCACACCGCTACCAAGCCTTTGTTTGAATCGTTTTTTACCATACCACCTCAGCATGTTTAGCGAAGAGGTTTCCTTGGTACGTCTTGTTGAAGCAGAGATCGTGTTCCCCTTATTCTGGGATTCTCATCAATACGTGCGTGGGTAACCCAACCGTGCCCGTCGCCACGCCTCCTCCATCGAAGGTGAATCCCGAACGGTCACGGAGACGACCCTTGGCATTTTTCCCCTTTATAAGAGGACCAAGGACCATTCCTTTTCTTCAATCTCGCATAGAATCTCCTTCTCACTCCTAGTTCCAGCACCCAGAGCCCCAGATTCGAGCGCTTCGGATTCTCAACCATGTCCGGCTCCGACCTCCATGGTCGGTGGATGCCCTCCTCCGTCATGAAGGAGGACGTGTCAAAGCTGCGGGAAGCCAAGTACCTGTCCTACGAGATTTCGCACAGGTTGCCTACCGAAGGGCAGGCCGTGCCCGCCCCCAAGCCCGGTGAGTACGTTGTCTTCGTACCCCACCTCCGTCGGGGTTTAGGCTTCCCGACGGACCCCTTCGTGAGAGGGCTCATGTTCTACTACGGGCTGGATTTTCATGATTTGGCTCCGGAGTCCATCCTCCATGTCTACGCATTCATTATCGTCTGCGAGGCCTTCCTCCGTGTCACCCCCCACTTCGGCCTGTGGCTGAAAACCTTCAATGTGGAGCCGAAGATGATCGGGGGGCGTCAAGCGGAGTGCGGCGGGGCGGCCATAAGCATAAGGGCCGATGCCCCGTGGCCTGAGGATTCCTTCCAAGAGGAACTCGGACTGTGGCAACAGGAGTGGTTCTATATCACCGCTCCAAAGGGCAGCAAGCAAAAGCCGCCGCCTTCATTCCGCCCGGGACCTCCACGCCAACTGATGTCGTGGGTCAACCAAGGGCTCAATTGGGGGCCGTCCGAAGACGTGCCCAAACTGCAAGGCCGGATTCGAGACCTCCAAGCGAGGGAGATCAATCTGGTCGTGGTGATGCAGGTAATGCTAACCAGGCGTCTCCTGCCCTGCAAACGCCGTCCTCTCCGTCTATGGGAGTTCAACCCGGAGGGACCTCGAATTCTCCAACACTTCATGGGTGCAACACCCATGGAGATGTACAGGTTGTTCTTCGGACCGCAGGTGGCGTGTCCGGAATTGACCGAGGACGCAGGCCTAAGCCGCAATCGCCCAGATACTCAGGTAAATAGCTCAGAGTCTGGACGTTTTATTTATCTGCTTTCCTAGGGTTCGCCTCCTGACCCATAACTTTTCACAGGAGTGGGTAGCGCAATCGAAGCTGATAGGTGTTGGAAATATGCCCTAGAGGCAATAATAAAAGTATTATTATATTTCATTGTTCATGATAATTGTCTTTTGTTCATGCTATAAATGTATTATCTGGAAATCGTAATACACGTGTGAACACATAGACCACAATACGTCCCTAGTGAGCCTCTAGTTGACTAGCTCGTTGTGATCAACAGATAGTCATGGTTTCCTGGCTATGGACATTGGATGTCGTTGATAACAGGATCACATCATTAGGAGAATGATGTGATGGACAAGACCCAATCCTAAGCATAGCACAAAGATCGTGTAGTTCGTTTGCTAGAGCTTTGCCAATGTCAAGTATCTCTTCCTTCGACCATGAGATCGTGTAACTCCTGGATACCGTAGGAGTGCTTTGGGTGTATCAAACGTCACAACGTAACTGGGTGACTATAAAGGTGCACTACAGGTATCTCCGAAAGTATCTATTGGGTTGACACGGATCGAGACTGGGATTTGTCACTCCGTATGACGGAGAGGTATCTCTGGGCCCACTCGGTAATGCATCATCATAATGAGCTCAAAGTGACCAAGGTGTTGGCCACGGGATCATGCATTACGGTATGAGTAAAGTGACTTGCCAGTAACGAGACTGAACAAGGTATTGGGATACCGACGATCGAGTCTCGGGCAAGTAACGTACCGATTGACAAAGGGAATTGTATACAGGGTTTGATCGAATCCTCGACATCGTGGTTCAACCGATGAAATCATCGAGGAGCATGTGGGAGCCAACATGGGTATCCAGATCCCGCTGTTGGTTACTGCCCGAGAGTCGTCTCGGTCATGTCTGCATGTCTCCCGAGCCCGTAGGGTCTACACACTTAAGGTTCGGTGACGCTAGGGTTATCAGGAAGACTAGTATGTGACTACCGAATGTTGTTCGGAGTCCCGGATGAGATCCCGGACGTCACGAGGAGTTCCGGAATGGTCCGGAGGTGAATTTTTATATATGGGAAGTTGTCGTAAGGACACCGGAAAGTTTCCGGGGGTTATCGGTATTGTACCGGGGCCACCGGAGGGGTTCTGGGGGTCCACCGGGAGGGGCCACCCCTCCCGGAGGGTCACATGGGCCGCAAAGGGGAGGGAGCCAGCCCCTGGAGGGCTGGGTGCGCCCCCCACCTTGGGCCCATGCGCCTAGGGTTGGGGGGGAAACCCTAAGGGGGGCGCCCCCCTTGCTTGGGGGGCAAGCCTCCCCTCCTTGGCCGCCGCCCCCCCTCTAGATCCCATCTAGAGGGGTCGGCCCCCCTTGCCCCTTCCCCTATAAATAGAGGGGTGGGGGGAGGGCTGCTGTACACAACTCCAAGGCGCAGCCCCTCCCCTCCCCAACACCTCTCCTCCTCCGTTAAGCGCTTGGCGAAGCCCTGTCGGAGTATTGCTGCACCAACATCACCACGCCGTCGTGCTGCCGTTGGAGCGAGCTTCCTCAACCTCTCCTTCCCCCTTGCTGGATCAAGAAGGAGGAGATGTCTTCCGTCCCGTACGTGTGTTGAACGCGGAGGTGCTGTCCGTTCAGCACTTGGACATCGGTGATCTGAATCACGTCGAGTACGACTCCATCATCACCTTGCAAGCTTCCGCACGTGATCTACAACTGGTATGTAGATGCAAACTCTCTCCCATGACTCGTTGCTTAGATGAACTCATAGATGGATCTTGGTGAAACCGTAGGAAAAATTTTAATTTTCTGCAACATTCCCCAATAGTGGCATCATGAGCTAGGTCTATGCGTAGTTCTCTAATGCACGAGTAGAACACAATTTTGTTGTGGGCGTGGATCTTGTCAACTTGCTTGCCTCTACTAGTCTTTTCTTGCTTCAGTGGTGTTGTGGGATGAAGCGGCCCGGACCAACCTTACACGTACGCTTACGTGAGACCGGTTCCACCGATTGACATGCACTAGTTGCATAAGGTGGCTGGTGGGTGTCTGTCTCTCCCACTTTAGTTGGAGCGGATTCGATGAAAAGGGCCCTTATGAAGGGTAAATAGAAGTTGACAAAATCACATTGTGGTTATTCGTAGGTAAGAAAACATTCTTGCTAGAACCCAATCGCAGCCACGTAAAAGATGCAACAACAATTAGAGGACGTCTAACTTGTTTTTGCAGCGATTGATCATGTGATGTGATATGGCCAGAAGTTGTGATGAATGATGAATTGTGATGTATGAGATCATGTTCTTGTAATAGGATTCATGACTTGCATGTCGATGAGTATGACAACCGACAGGAGCCATAGGAGTTGTCTTTATTTTTTGTATGACCTGCGTGTCATTGAAGAACGCCATGTAAACTACTTTACTTTATTGCTAAACGCGTTAGCCATAGAAGTAGAAGTAGTCGTTGGCGTGACAACTTCATGAAGACACGATGATGGAGATCATGATGATGGAGATCATGGTGTCAAGCCGGTGACAAGATGATCATGGAGCCCCGAAGATGGAGATCAATGGAGCTATATGATATTGGCCATATCATGTCACAACTATATAATTGCATGTGATGTTTATTATGTTTATGCATCTTGTTTACTTAGGACGACGGTAGTAAATAAGATGATCCCTTAAAAACAATTTCAAGAAGTGTTCTCCCCTAACTGTGCACCGTTGCTACAGTTCGTCGCTTCTAAGCACCACGTGATGATCGGGTGTGATGGATTCTTACGTTCACATACAACGGGTGTAAGACTGTTTTACACAGCAAAAACTCTTGGGGTTAACTTGACGAGCCTAGCATGTGCAGACATGGCCTCGGAACACGGAGACCGAAAGGTCGAACACGAGTCGTATGGATGATACGATCAACATGAAGATGTTCACTGACGATGACTAGTCCGTCTCACGTGATGATCGGACACGGGCTAGTCGACTCGGATCATGTGACACTTAGATGACTAGAGGGATGTCTAATCTAAGTGGGAGTTCATAATTTGATTAGAACTTTATTATCATGAACTTAGTCTAAAACCTTTGCAAATATGTCTTGTAGATCAAATGGCCAACGCTAATGTCAACATTAACTTCAACGCATTCCTACAGAAAACCAAGCTGAAAGATGACGGCAGCAACTATAGGGACTGGGTCCGGAACCTGAGGATCATCCTCCTAGCTGCCAGGAAGCAATATGTCCTAGATGGACCGCTAGGTGACGCTCCCGTCCCAGAGAACCAAGACATTATGAATGCTTGGCAAACTCGTGCTGATGATTACTCCCTCGTTCAGTGCGGCATGTTTTACAGCTTAGAACCGGGGCTCCAAAAGCGTTTCGAGCATCACGGAGCATATGAGATGTTCGAAGAGCTGAAACTAGTTTTTCAAGCTCATGCCCGGGTCGAGAGATATGATGTCTCCGACAAGTTCTACAGTTGTAAGATGGAGGAAAACAGTTCTGTCAGTGAGCACATCCTAAAGATGTCTGGGTTGCACAACCGTATGACCCAGCTGAACATTAACCTCCCAGATGAGGCGGTCATTGACGGAATCCTCCAGTCGCTCCCACCAAGCTACAAGAGCTTTGTGATGAACTACAACATGCAGGGGATGGTGAAGACCATTCCTGAAGTGTTCTCGATGCTGAAGTCAGCAGAGGCTGAAATCAAGAAAGAACATCAAGTGTTGATGGTCAATAAGACCACTAAGTTCAAGAAGGGCAAGGGCAAGAAGAACTTCAAGAAGGACAACAAGGATGTTGCCGCGCCCGGTAAGCCAGTTGCCGGGAAGAAGTCAAAGAATGGACCCAAGCTTGAGACTGAGTGCTTTTATTGCAAGGGGAAGGGTCACTGGAAGCGGAACTGCCCCAAATACTTAGCGGATAAGAAGGCCGGCAACACCAAAGGTATATTTGATATACATGTAATTGATGTGTACCTTACCAGTACTCGTAGTAACTCCTGGGTATTTGATACCGGTGCCGTTGCTCATATTTGTAACTCACAGCAGGAGCTGCGGAATAAACGGAGACTGGCGAAGGACAAGGTGACGATGCGCGTCGGGAATGGTTCCAGAGTCGATGTGATCGCTGTCGGCACGCTGCCTCTACATTTACCTACAGGATTAGTTTTGAACCTTAATAATTGTTATTTAGTGCCAAGTTTGAGCATGAACATTGTATCTGGATCTCGTTTAATACAAGATGGCTACTCATTTAAGTCTGAGAATAATGGTTGTTCGATTTATATGAGAGATATGTTTTATGGTCATGCTCCGATGGTCAATGGTTTATTCTTAATGAATCTCGAGCGTAATATTACACATGTTCATAGTGTGGATGCCAAAAGATGTAAAGTTGATAACGATAGTCCCACATACTTGTGGCACTGCTGCCTTGGTCACATTGGTGTCAAGCGCATGAAGAAGCTCCATGCTGATGGACTTTTAGAGTCTCTTGATTATGAATCGTTTGACACATGCGAACCATGCCTCATGGGCAAAATGACCAAGACTCCGTTCTCCGGAACAATGGAGCGAGCAACCAACTTGTTGGAAATCATACATACCGATGTGTGCGGTCCAATGAGCGTTGAGGCTCACGGAGGATATCGTTATGTTCTCACTCTCACTGATGACTTAAGTAGATATGGGTATGTCTACTTAATGAAACACAAGTCTGAGACCTTTGAAAAGTTCAAAGAATTTCAGAATGAGGTGGAGAATCAACGTGACCAAAAGATAAAGTTCCTACGATCAGATCGTGGAGGAGAATACTTAAGTCACGAATTTGGTACACACTTAAGGAAATGTGGAATCGTTTCACAACTCACGCCGCCTGGAACACCTCAGCGAAACGGTGTGTCCGAACGTCGTAATCGCACTCTATTGGATATGGTGCGGTCTATGATGTCTCTTACCGATTTACCGCTATCATTTTGGGGATACGCTCTAGAGACAGCTACATTCACTTTAAATAGGGCACCGTCTAAATCCGTTGAGACGACACCGTATGAATTATGGTTTGGGAAGAAACCTAAGCTGTCGTTTCTAAAAGTTTGGGGATGCGATGCTTATGTCAAGAAACTTCAACATGAAAAGCTCGAACCCAAGTCGGAAAAATGCGTATTCATAGGATACCCTAAGGAAACCGTCGGGTATACCTTCTACTTAAGATCCGAAGGCAAGATCTTTGTTGCCAAGAACGGATGCTTTCTGGAAAAAGAGTTTCTCTAGAAAGAAATAAGTGGGAGGAAAGTAGAACTCGATGAAGTACTACCTCTCGAACGGGAAAGTGGTGCAGCTCAGGAAAATGTTCCTGTGATGCCCACACCAACTGAAGAGGAAAACAATGATGATGATCAAGGTACTTCGGATCAAGTTGCTACTGAACTTCGTAGGTCCACAAGGACACGTTTCGCACCAGAGTGGTACGGCAACCCTGTCCTGGAAATCATGTTGTTAGACAACGGTGAACCTTCGAACTATGAAGAAGCGATGGCGGGCCCAGATTCCAACAAATGGCTTGAAGCCATGAAATCCGAGATAGAATCCATGTATGAAAACAAAGTATGGACTTTGACAGACTTGCCCGATGATCGGCGAGCGATAGAAAACAAATGGATTTTCAAGAAGAAGACGGACGCGGATGGTAACGTTACCATCTATAAAGCTCAGCTTGTCGCTAAGGGTTATCGACAAGTTCAAGAGATTGACTACGATGAGACATTCTCTCCCGTAGCGAAGCTGAAGTCCGTCCGAATCATGTTAGCAATTGCCGCATACTATGATTATGAGATATGGCAGATGGACGTCAAAACGGCATTCCTTAACGGACATCTTAAGGAAGAGCTGTATATGATGCAGCCGGAAGGTTTTGTCGATCCTAAGAACTCTAACAAAGTATGCAAGCTCCAGCGATCCATTTATGGGCTGGTGCAAGCATCTCGGAGTTGGAACATTCGCTTTGATGAGATGATCAAAGCATTTGGGTTTATGCAGACTTATGGAGAAGCCTGCGTTTACAAGAAAGTGAGTGGGAGCTCTGTAGCATTTCTCATATTATATGTAGATGACATACTCTTGATGGGAAATGATACAAAACTTCTGGACAGCATTAAGGCCTACTTGAATAAGTGTTTTTCAATGAAGGACCTTGGAGAAGCTGCTTATATATTAGGCATCAAGATCTATAGAGATAGATCGAGACGCCTCATAGGTCTTTCACAAAGCACATACCTTGATAAGATTT
Source organism: Triticum timopheevii (assembly GCA_963921465.1). Lineage (NCBI taxonomy): Eukaryota > Viridiplantae > Streptophyta > Magnoliopsida > Poales > Poaceae > Triticum > Triticum timopheevii. The sequence continues at coordinate 627,148,289 of OY997266.1, read as the reverse complement.
TGAAGAGGTTCAAAATGGATCAGTCCAAGAAAGGGTTCTTGCCTATGTTACAAGGTGTGAGATTGAGCTCAGCTTAGTCACCGACCACGGCAAAAGATAAAGAAGAGATGAGTGTCATCCCCTATGCTTCAGCCATAGGATCTATTATGTATGCCATGCTGTGTACCAGACCCGATGTAAACCTTGCAGTAAGTTTGGTAGCAAGATACCAAAGTAATCCCGGCAAGGAACACTGGACAGCGGTCAAGAATATCCTGAAGTACTTGAAAAGGACAAAGGACATGTTTCTCGTTTATGGAGGAGACGAAGAGCTCGTCGTAAAGGGTTACGTCGACGCTAGCTTCGACTCAGATCTGGATGACTCTAAGTCACAAACCGGATACGTGTATATGTTGAATGGTGGAGCAGTAAGCTGGTGCAGCTGCAAGTAGAGCGTCGTGGCGGGATCTACATGTGAAGCGGAGTACATGGCAGCCTCGGAGGCAGCGCATGAAGCGATTTGGGTGAAGGAGTTCATCACCGACCTAGGAGTCATACCCAATGCGTCGGGGCCGATCAAACTCTTCTGTGACAACACTGGAGCTATTGCCCTTGCCAAGGAGCCCAGGTTTCACAAGAAGACCAGGCACATCAAGCGTCGTTTCAACTCCATCCGTGAAAATGTTCAAGATGGAGACATAGAGATTTGCAAAGTGCACACAGATCTGAATGTCGCAGATCCGTTGACTAAACCTCTCTCGCGGGCAAAACATGATCAACACCAGAACTCTATGGGTGTTCGATTCATCACAATGTAACTAGATTGGTGACTCTAGTGCAAGTGGGAGACTGTTGGAAATATGCCCTAGAGGCAATAATAAAAGTATTATTATATTTCATTGTTCATGATAATTGTCTTTTGTTCATGCTATAACTGTATTATCCGGAAATCGTAATACACGTGTGAACACATAGACCACAATACGTCCCTAGTGAGCCTCTAGTTGACTAGCTCGTTGTGATCAACAGATAGTCATGGTTTCCTGGCTATGGACATTGGATGTCGTTGATAATGGGATCACATCATTAGGAGAATGATGTGATGGACAAGACCCAATACTAAGCATAGCACAAAGATCGTGTAGTTCGTTTGCTAGAGCTTTGCCAATGTCAAGTATCTCTTCCTTCGACCATGAGATCGTGTAACTCCTGGATACCGTAAGAGTGCTTTGGGTGTATCAAACGTCACAACGTAACTGGGTGACTATAAAGGTGCACTACAGGTATCTCCAAAAGTATCTATTGGGTTGACACAGATCGAGACTGGGATTTGTCACTCCGTATGACGGAGAGGTATCTCTGGGCCCACTCGGTAATGCATCATCATAATGAGCTCAAAGTGACCAAGGTGTTGGCCACGGGATCATGCATTACGGTACGAGTAAAGTGACTTGCCGGTAACGAGACTGAACAAGGTATTGGGATACCGACGATCGAGTCTCGGGCAAGTAACGTACCGATTGACAAAGGGAATTGTATACAGGGTTTGATCGAATCCTCGACATCGTGGTTCAACCGATGAAATCATCGAGGAGCATGTGGGAGCCAACATGGGTATCCAGATCCCGCTGTTGGTTATTGCCCGAGAGTCGTCTCGGTCATGTCTGCATGTCTCCCGAGCCTGTAGGGTCTACACACTTAAGGTTCGGTGACGCTAGGGTTATCAGGAAGACTAGTATGTGACTACTGAATGTTGTTCGGAGTCCCGAATGAAATCCCGGACGTCACGACGAGTTCCGGAATGGTCCGGAGGTGAATTTTTATATATGGGAAGTTGTCATAAGGACACCGGAAAGTTTCCGGGGGTTATCGGTATTGTACCGGGGCCACCGGAGGGGTTCCGGGGGTCCACCGGGAGGGGCCACCCCTCCCGGAGGGCCACATAGGCTGCAAAGGGGAGGGAGCCAGCCCCTGGAGGGCTGGGCGCGCCCCCCACCTTGGGCCCATGCGCCTAGGGTTGGGGGGGAAACCCTAAGGGGGGCGCCCCCCTTGCTTGGGGGGCAAGCCTCCCCTCCTTGGCTGCCGCCCCCCCTCTAGATCCCATCTAGAGGGGTCGGCCCCCCTTGCCCCTTCCCCTATAAATAGAGGGGTGGGGGGAGGGCTGCTGTACACAACTCCAAGGCGCAGCCCCTCCCCTCCCCAACACCTCTCCTCCTCCATTAAGCGCTTGGCGAAGCCCTGTCGGAGTATTGCTGCACCAACATCACCACGCCGTCGTGCTGCCGTTGGAGCGAGCTTCCTCAACCCCTCCTTCCCCCGTGCTGGATCAAGAAGGAGGAGACGTCTCCCGTCCCGTACGTGTGTTGAACGCGGAGGTGCTGTCCGTTCAGCACTTGGACATCGGTGATCTGAATCACGTCGAGTACGACTCCATCATCACCTTGCAAGCTTCCGCACGTGATCTACAAGTGGTATGTAGATGCAAACTCTCTCCCATGACTCATTGCTTAGATGAACTCATAGATGGATCTTGGTGAAACCGTAGGAAAAATTTTAATTTTCTGCAACATTCCCCAACAATAAGGTGTCCGGCTCCCCTCCCAGAGACCGCACTGGAGCCCGTGCTGGTCAGAATGTTGGAGGTCACGCCCGTAAAAGGGGGCGATGGGAAAGATAAAGGAGCTATTACTTCGCCCAAAGGGGCATCTGAAGAGGGGGGGACTCAAAAACTCCTCCTTCCAGTGGGAGAAGAGGACCGCCTCCGAAGATCCGGAGGCCAAAGCCCCTAAACGGGGGAAGAGATCTTCACCGGGGGGTCCGGCGTCCGGGGAGAATCCGGACGTACAATCATCACCAAAGGATCAGCCCTCCAACGAGCCGTGAGTATGAAAAGGGGAGTTCATTAGTAAGAAAATACCTCCATTTGTGCTTATGTGGGTGACCGAAATTTTTATCTTGCAGTTCGGATTTGCAGCCTTCGCAGATGAGTTCGTCTTCGGGGGACCTTCTTCCGGAGATGATAGAGAGAGAAATGCCCCCATCTGCCACGCCGTCAGATAGGGCAGACGAGCCTGAGGTATCTTCACGGAGGGTGTCCCCGAGTCCGAAGGGGCCTGGGAGTTCGGCGCCCGCTAGTGTCCGGCCGGGAGAACTAAAGAATCTGCTGGGGAGGGCGTCCATCTCAGAAGATCACCGTGCGTTGATGCGTTTGATGATTGGAAGGATTTCGTCTGCCGAGAGCGGATTGCGTGATGCCGCTACAAGTTTGCTGGCGGGATTTGAGGTACGCGAAAATGGCGCACCTGTTTTTTTGGCCGTTTTGCACATAAAAGTGCGCCCTTTATAGGTAGTAGCCCCTGAGACTCGGTAGGTTGTCGAAAGCGACAGCGTGCCGAGGATCGAAATCGCAAGTAATGAATGTCGCCGTTCCTATGCAGGTGGCGGATAGTCCGAGGGCTAGCCGGACTAGTGGGGTTGCCGAGTTGATGCGGCAACTTGACGTGGCGGATGCGGACATCGCACTTGTCAACCGGCGACTTGACGAGTCGCAAGGTAAATGAGTTCTCCACAGTCGCTTTATTAAGGGGGTCAAAACCCTCCTCTGATAAATTAAATGCTATTATATAGACGGTGCTGCTGCTGTGGAGAGCCTTCGGGCCGAACTTGCTCAAGCTAAGGAGCAAGCCCGAAGGAGTGACGCGGCTGCCTCGAGGGCGGCCGAGGAGTTGAAAGCCGAAAGGGCTGCACACTGCCTAAGCAGGGAAGAGGTGGCCGAATTGGCCGTGAAAGTAAAAGATGCTGCCGACCGCAATGAGGCTCTTGAAAAGGAGCGCTTATCGGAGCGGGAAGACCTGAGGAAGACCACCGCCGAGGCCAAGGATGCCCGCTCTGCAATGCGGGCCATGAAGGAGGAGCTGCGCCAGGCCGGAGATATCGTGGCTGGCAAGCCTTTTCTGCTGCGTCGCCGGTGTATGGATCAAAAGTATGCTCAATTTGATCGGCTGTGGAGTCCGGAGGATCCGTATATGGACTTAGCGGCAAGTGCGGCTGATGCCGTTGAGCACTTCCGGAGCCAGAAGGATCACAAGACGGAAGAGCTATTTTGGTCTCAATTCCATAGTCCGGATCGCTCACTTCCGTTGACCGACCGGTTGGCCGAATGGACCGAGCTAAATAGACTATCCGGACTTGCCATGACTGACATCGTGGCTCATGTCTGGCCAAAGAGGCCCAAGGCGACGACCTACTTCGGCTTACTGCAGCAATTCCTTGGAGCGGTGCCGCATATCAAGGAGATGAAGCGGTCGGCCTGCATCGAAGGCGCGCGGATGGCTCTTGCCCGCGTGAAGGCGCATTGGACAGAGATGGATGCCACCGCTGTTGTTGCCCAGGGTTCGTATGAAAGCCGGCTCCTCGCCGAGCACTATTTCGGGGAAGTTATGCGTGGTGCTCGTGTAATAGAGTCGCAGTGCTCAAAAAATTTCACGTTCAAATGAACATTTTAGCTTGTAAAACGATGATTATGCTATAACTGCTTTTTATACTTGTGCGTCCCAAGTAGTAAAACTTCTCCTATGCGGCCGTTTACGTATACTTTTGTATAACCTAAAAGATTGCAGTCTTCGGTTTCAGCCCCCACGCACAAGGTGCGGGGGTGTTCGCAAAAATAGCGCGTGTTCACACTTAATCCGACGTCTCGGTCCTGTGTAGGAGGTGGTAGCGTAGCAAACGAGGCAATCCGGACTATAATGCTTTATCACTTTCACTTAGCTAGTGGAGTTCGAGGGTGGGGCTACGATATAGCCCCTGGGGGCACCGCACTTCTCCGATTTCGGGGCGCGTGTGTGCCTGACCGGGAAACGGTCCTTCGTCAAAGAGGGGAATTCTAAACATTCCGGTAGTCGATCAGTGGTTGACCAGTCTCTCGCTATATCATGACAGTCAGTTTTCGGCTTTCTCTACTGAGGTGCTCGCCCAGCCGAACTGGGGCACAATCGCAGTAGTTCTCCTGGTGCCGCGTTAGCCGATGATACGGAACGTAAGGCAGCAAAACACAGGAGCCGGGCAAACCCAACATTTGACCAAAGACATGATTCGGAGCTGATGCATATAATGCCTAACTCGAGACGCCGAACACCCCCTAAGGTGTTCGGTCTTTATGATAATGGGCAGAATAATGCCCTAAGCCCCTAGTGTCCAGGTACGGGCATGGTCTTCTGACGCGGCCGATGCCAAAACGTCAGGCTCCGCTTTGGTTATAAGAAGAAACCAAGGGAGAATAACAACAAGAGACAGTAAAAAAGGTTTACGCGGGGTCTTAATCTGAAAAGAATCCTCGCAACGGGTCCCTACTGCACGTCTGCGCCTGTGTCTCCGTTGTGCCGTTATCCTGGACGGGTATGCACGTTGTTCATCTGAAAAAAGAGAGGAACTTTTAGTTTGAAAACAATTCGTGCAAAAAAAAGGTATGTGTGAAAGAAAAAATATGAATAAGCAAAGTGGGGTTTGAATAAACCCGCGGTTGTTTGTGCGCACAGCCCCTTGTGAAGGTGTGTGCGGCTAGGGAGCCCCTAGCCTACTGACCGGACTCGTCTATCCGAGTCCGGGGTCTTTGGGTGACCCTCGCACTGAGATGATGCCACGCGGACCGGGCATCTTGAGTGTAAGAGACGCGTAATGTGGTATGGCGTTGAAACGTACAAAAGCCTTTCGTCCCAAGAGTGCTTGATATCCACTTTTAAATGGGACGATATGAAAAATTAGTTTTTCGCGCCGAAAGTTGTTCGGTGATCCGAACACGACTTCTAGTAATAGGGAGCCTGTGCACTTGGCATAAGGGCCTGGTGTCACTCCTTTGAAGGAAGTGCGGCTGTGTCGAATTTTGGTAGGGTCTATCCCCATCTTGCGGATTGTGTTTGAATACAGCAGGTTTAAGTCGCTGCCTCCGTCCATTAGGACTTTGGTAAATTGTAATCCGTCGATTATGGGATTCAATATCAGGGCAGTCCGTCCCGCGTTTCGAACGCTTCTGGAATAGTCCAGGTGGTCGAAAGTGATTGGTTTTGATATCCAATCTCTATGGTCTGCTGGGTTGGACCGTGCGAGGCTCTTTTTAGGAAGTGCCGCACTATTTTTCCGTATTATCACATGAAGTGAGTTTACTGCTTTGACCTCTTGTGGGAAAGTCTTTTGTTTTCCGGTGCTCTGCTGGTGGGGTTTATCGTCTTCGCTTGATGCATCGAGCCCCTTGTGTTCGGCGTTTAGTCGGCCGGACTGTTTGAAAACCCAACAGTCTCGATGGGTATGGTTTGCAGGCCTTCCGGGGGTACTGTGGATTTGATATATCCGACCGAAAATCTTGTTTAAGTTGGACAGCTCATCGCTGTCATCCTTAAGAAGCGGTGTTTTGTTGTTTGGCCGCGAGCTTTTGAATCCGGCGTTGACTGCCGTGCTCTTTGGGCTTTTCTCTTGATTCCGGCGCTGCTCTTTTCTGCGCCGTGATTTTTCGTTTCCATCTCTTATCTTGGATGTACTTGGGTCGCTGGTGCTGCATCTTGCTAGCCAGCTATCCTCTCCCGCGCAGAAGCGGGTCATGAGGCTTGTTAGCGCGGACATTGTCCTCGGTTTCTCTTGGCCGAGGTGTCTTGCAAGCCATTCGTCTCGGACGTTGTGTTTAAAAGCTGCTAAGGCTTCGGCATCCGGACAGTCGACTATTTGGTTCTTTTTAGTGAGGAACCTGTTCCAGAATTTGCGCGCTGACTCTCCGGGTTGTTGAGTTATGTGACTTAGATCATCTGCATCCGGAGGGCGGACATAAGTCCCTTGAAAATTTGCTCTAAACGCGTCCTCGAGCTCTTCCCAACTTCCCACAGTGTTTTCTGGGAGCCCTTTAAGCCAATGACGGGCTGGCCCTTTGAGCTTGAGGGGTAGGTATTTTATGGCATGGAGATCATCTCCTCTGGCCATGTGTATATGTAGTATATAATCTTCTATCCAGACTCCAGGGTCTGTTGTTCCATCGTAGGCCTCTATGTTTATTGGTTTAAATCCTGCTGGGAATTCATGGTCCAGCACCTCATTGGTGAAACATAGTGGGTGTGCGGCGCCCCTGTATTTGGGTGTGCCGCTATCTTCGGACACTTGACGTGTTGCCTTGCTTCCTGGGGCCTTCTTCTTTGGCCCGTAGATGGACCTGGCTGGGCCATCTGTCCTTCCAAGTTCATTGGTTGGTTTATGTGTGGCGCCGCTTTCAGAATTTGGCCTATCATCCGGCCGTCTATCCAACCAGGCAGCCTCTTTATTTTTTGACTGTGGGGGCTCTATGGCCTCGTCGTTGAATTCTGGTAGCAGCTTGCGCTTCGGGTAGCTCTTTGATTGGTGGCCATTGCCGTATTTATCCGCGGTTTTGAGTACTTTGCTCCACCTCATTCTGAGTGTGTCTTCCGCTGTTTTGAGCTTCCGCTTTTCCTTCTTCAAGCTTCTTGCAGTGTTGACGAGTCTTTTCCGAAGGTTTTTACCTTCCGGTGGCGTGTCCGGCGTGAGATCGTCCGAACCGTCGTTTTTGCCGGGCCTGGACTGATTATCTAACTCATCCTGTTCGGACGGTTGCTTATCTGCATGTTCGTCGTCCACTTTTGTGCCCTCCTGTATTGCGGGGTCCTTAGGAGCGTTATTGTTGTCGAGGCGGGGCTTAGGGCAGCGTCTGCGCCGCCGTTTTGGTTGTTTATCGGCGGGGTTATCCTCTGCCGTGGCCCGTTGATCCTCGTTATCGCTCTCTTTTGGGGTATCCACCATGTATATCTCGTATGATGAGGTGGTCCTCGCGTGCCCTATAGGCGCTGTTTCTTGTTCGTCTCCGGCGTCGTCGTCTATACCGTCGATGTCTTCGGAGCCGTAGTCTAGCATGTCGGTTAGATCGTCGACAGTGGCTACAAAGTGGGTGGTGGGTGGGCTCTGAATTTCTTCGTCGTCTGTATCCCGACCGTCCCGGCCATAGTCCGGCCAGGACTCTCCCGATAACGAGAGATGCTTTAGTGAATTCAGGATGTCGCCAAAAGGCGAGTATTGGAAGATGTCCGCGGCGGTGAATTCCATAACCGGCGCCCAATCCGATTTGGTTGGTAGGGGCGTGGGAGGTTCGGAGTCCGGCAAGGAGTCCGGCACCTCGGAATCACGAGTTTTGCGAGGGACAAGATTAGTGTTCGGCTCCATCGCCGTGGAAGTTGAAGCCCCCGAGGCGGTGTCCATCCACCAATCCTCTATCTGGGCAATCGGCTCCGGACTAATGGCCGAAGCGGATTCGCGTGCGGCCACCAAGGCACTGTTCGGCGGCGGAGCTAGATCATGCCCATCGTCACAGTGCGGCGCGCTTGGCTGTGGCTCGAGTCCGTCGAAGATCAAGTCTCCGCGGACATCGGCCGTGAAGTTTAGGCTTCCGAATCTGACCTGACGGCCAGGGGCGTAGCTTTCGATCTGCTCCAGATGACCAAGCGAATTAGCCCGCAGTGCGAAGCCGCCGAATACGAAGATCTGTCCGGGGAGAAAAGTCTCACCCTGGACAGCGTCGTTGGTTGAAGATGCCATCGGGCCTATCGGTGATGACACAGAGGAACTCTCAATGAAAGCACCAATGTCAGTGTCAAAACCGGCGGATCTCGGGTAGGGGGTCCCGAACTGTGCGTCTAGGAGGATGGTAACAGGAGACGAGGGACACGGTGTTTTACCTAGGTTCGGGCCCTCTCGATGGAGGTAAAACCCTACGTCCTGCTTGATTAATATTGATGATATGGGTAGTACAAGAGTGGATCTACCACGAGATCAAGGAGGCTAAACCCTAAAGCTAGCCTATGGTATGATTGTTGTAATGTATGTTGTCCTACGGACTAAAGCCCTCCGGTTTATATAGACAATGGAGGAGGCTAGGGTTACACAGAGTCGGTTACAATGGTAGGAGATCTACATATCCGTATCGCCGAGCTTGCCTTCCACGCCAAGGAAAGTCCCATCCGGACACAGGACGGAGTCTTCAATCTTGTATCTTCGTAGTCTTGGAGTCCGGCGGACGATGATAGTCCGGCTGTCCGGACACCCCCTAGTCCCAGACTCCCTCAATGACGACGGCGACGAATCCCCTCTCCGGAGCCCCGAACGGACTCCAGATCAGCCCTCCCAAGAGAGATTAGGGCTTGGCGGCGGCTCTGAGTCATAAAACGCGATGAAACTTTCTCTCTGATTTTTTTCTCCCCAAACGTGAATATATGGAGTTGGAGTTGACCTCGATGGAGGTCCAGGGAGCCCACAAGATAGGAGGCCGCGCCCTAGGGGGCGCGCCCTCCTGTCTCATGGGCAGGCTGTGGGCCCCCTGGCATTAATTCTTTCACCAAAAATTCTTATTAATTCCAAAAAGTGCCTCCGTGGATTTCCAGGACATTCCGAGAACTTTTCTTTTCTACACATAAAACAACATCATGGTAGTTCTGCTGAAAACAGCGTGAGTACGGGTTAGTTTCATTCAAATCATGCAAGTTAGAGTCCAAAACAAGGGCAAAAGTGTTTGGAAAACTAGATACGTTGGAGACGTATCATGCATCTCCTGGGAGGAAGGACTAAAGCTGTTGGCAGAGATACATGGAGGCATATGTGGCTCCCACATAGGGTCGAGGGCCCTTGCCGGCAAGGCTTTCCAGCAAGGTTTCTTCTGGCCCACCGCCCTCCAGGATGCGATGGCACTAGTAACCAAGTGTGAAGCATGCCAGTTCCATTCGAAGAAGCTTCATCAACCAGCTCAAGCCCTTTAACTATCCCTCTCTCTTGGCCCTTCTCGGTCTGGGGGCTGGACATATTGGGCCCTTTCCCCCGTGCAGTCGGGGGCTTTGAGTACTTGTACATCGCAATCGACAAGTTCACAAAGTGGCCAGAAGTGGAAGCAGTGAGGAAGGTGACAGCGCAGTCAGCCATCAAGTTTTTCAAGGGACTAGTGTGCTGTTTTGGGGTGCCCAACAGGATCATCACCGACAACGGCACACAATTCACAAGCCATGCCTTCATGCAATACATCAAGGATCTCGGCAGCAGGGTCTGTTTTGCTTCCGTGGCACATCCACGGAGCAACGGCTAAGCGGAGAGAGCAAATGCTGAAGTCCTGCTAGGCTTAAGAATGAAGACTTTTGACAGGCTGCGCAAGATTGGAAGGCGCTGGATTGATGAGTTGCCGGCGGTTCTTTGGTCGATCAGAACGACGCCAAATCGAGCCACCGGCCAAACACCCTTTGCCCTGGTTTACGGGGCAGAAGCAGTTCTCCCCACGGAACTCATATACGGGTCCCCTCGAGTGCTCCCTTATGATGAGCTTGAGCAAGAACAGTTGCGCCAAGATGACGGGACGCTCCTTGAGGAAGATTGTCTCCGGGCGGCTGTGAGAGCAGCACGCTACCAGCAAGCTTTGCGCCGCTACCATAGCCGCAAGGTTCATGCCCGGAGCCTTGAGGAAGGCAACCTTGTTCTTTGGCGCATTCAGTCGGCCAAGAATTTCAACAAGTTGACGCCAAAGTGGGAACGCCCTTATTGGGTAACAGGAGTCACCAGGCCCGGCGCAGTCCGGCTGGAGACCGAAGATGCCAAAACAAGGGCAAAAGTGTTTGGAAAAGTAGATACGTTGGAGACGTATCAACTCCCCCAAGCTTAAACCTTTGCTTGTCCTCAAGCAATTCAGTTGATAAACTGAAAGTGATAAAGAAAAACTTTTACAAACTCTGTTTGCTCTTGTTGTTGTAACATGAAAAGCCAACATTCAAGTTTCAGCAAATATTATGAACTAACCATACTCACAATAACACATAGGTCTCACAATTACTCATATCAATAACATAATCAGCTAGCAAGCCATAATAATTAAACTCGGATGACAACACTTTCTCAAAATAATCATAACATGATATAACAAAATGGTATCTCGCTACCCCTTTCTGAGACTGCAAAACATAAATGCAGAGCACCTTTAAAGATCAAGGCTGACTAAACATTGTAATTCATGGTAAAAGAGATCCAGTCAGGCCATGCCCAATATAAACCAATAATAATGAATGTAAATGACAGTGTGCTCTCCAGCGGGTGCTTTTTATAAGAAGGGTGATGACTCAACATAAAAGTAAATAGATAGGCCCTTCGCAGAGGGAAGCAGGGATTTGTAGAGGTGCCAGAGCTTGATTTTAAAATAGAGAGTGAATAACATTTTGAGCGGCATACTTTCGCTGTCAACGCAACAACTATGAGATGGCTGTATCTTCCATACTAAATGCATTATAGGCAGTTCCCAAAAATAATGGTAAAGGTTTATACTCCCCCAACCACCAACAAGCATCAATCCATGGCTTGCTCGAAACAATGAGTGCCTCCAAAATACAACAGCCCCGGAGGAGTTTTGTTTAATTATTTTAATCTGCTTTGATCTTTTTGGATCATGGGACTGGGCATCCCGGTTACCGGCCCTTTCTCGTGAATGAGGAGCGGAGTCCACTCCTCTTGAGAATAACCCACCTAGCATGGAAGATATAGGCAGCCCTAGTTGTAACATGAGTTGCTCGAGCATACAAAACAGAATTTCATTTGAAGGTTTGGAGTTTGGCACATACATATTTACTTGGAATGGCAGGTAAATACCGCATATAGGAAGGTATAGTGGACTCATATGGAATAACTTTGGGGTTGAAGGAGTTTGGATGCACAAGCAGTATTCCCGCTTAGTACAGGTGAAGGCTAGCAAAAGACTGGGAAGCGACCAACTGAGAGAGCGACAACAGTCGTAAACATGCATTAAAATAAATTCACACCGAGTGCAAGCATGAGTAGGATATAATCCACCATGAACATAAATATCATGAAGGCTATGTTGATTTGATTCAACTACATGCGTGAACATGTGCCAAGTCGAGTCACTCAATTCATCCAAAGGAGGATACCATCCCATCATACCTCATCATAATCATTCTGATAGCATGTTGGCATGCAAGGTAAACCATTATAACTCATAGCTAATCAAGTATGGCACAAGCAACTATAATCTCTAAATGTCATTGCAAATATGTTTACTTCATAATAGCTGAATCAGGAACGATGAACTCATCATATTTACAAAAACAAGAGAGGTCGAGTTCATACCAGCTTTTCTCATCCCAATAAGTCCATCATATATCGTCATTATTGCCTTTCACTTGCACGACCGAACGATGTGTATAATAATAATAGTGCACGTGCATTGCACTAAGCTGGAATCTGCAAGCATTCTACTCAAGAGAGAAGACAAGATAATATGGGCTCTGAATTAAATAAACAATCATGCATATAAGAGCCACTAAGCAATTTCAATAAAGTCTTCTCGACCCCCAAAGGAAAGAAAAGAAAATAAAACTATTTACACGGGAAATCTCCCAACAAGTAAGAAGAAGAACTAGAAATCTTTTTGGGTTTTCATTTTAATTTCTACTAAAAGCATGGAAATTAAACTAACTATTTTTTTTGGTTTTTTCTTAAGATTTATCAAACACACAAGAAGAAAACTAGAAAAAGAAATTTAAACTAGCATGGATAATACAATGAAAGAGTATGAGCACCGACGACTAGTGTGTGAACATGAATGTAAAGTCAGTGAGAAATACGTACTCCCCCAAGCTTAGGCTTTTGGACTAAGTTGGTCTAATGCCAAGGACCGCCGCTACTCTCCCCGATGTAGTGGGAGGTGTAATCAGGATACCACTGGCTGGTCATCTCCGGATCCCACTGGTTGGTTTAATGCACGATAAGGGTCAGTTCAGGTTCCGGCTCAGGTTCAGGTTCTGGAGTAAAAGCTTGATCTAGATGGTCGTTCACCGCTTCCGGCGTGACAAGACGTTTTTCTGCAAGCAAATCAAACAACAGAGGCGTAGGCAAAATAATAAACTCAAAGTGTTTCTTATTGAATCTAAGTTCACACAAGAGCATCTTCTCTTCATTGTGAACAATAAACTTGTGTGCTACCATGCTCTTGTAATCTAAGATGTGAGGAGGTAATTTTGTCTCCTCCTCCTCATGATGCCTAATGGGTATCTGAAAATGTTTAGCAAGACGTGCAGCATAGATACCTCCGAATATGGGGCCTTTTGTACGATTCAGGGCTAGTCGTTTAGCAACGACGGCACCCATACTAAAAGTATTGTCCCCAAGCAAAGCATGTTGACGAATGATAATATCAGGAACGCTCAAATTTCCACTATTTCCACGACCAATCAAGCATCTACTAGCAAATATGGCAAAGTAGCGTAAAACAGGAAAGTGTATGCTAGAGACTTTTGCCTCGGAGCCCTTCTTTGGCTCCTCTACAGCTATAGATTTAACAAAGCCACCCACATCTTCACGATGGGGTTCCTCTAATTCTCCCTCATAAGGTATCCTACAAACCGCACAAAAATGATGTAAAGACATTTCTTTGAATTCATCATATAAATGAAATGATACTGCAGGCGGTGATTTCTTAGGATAATAATAAAAAAATTGCATGAAAGTATTGGTAAGTAAGAGATACTGATCGATTCGGTCGTTGATGAAACCGGTGAGGCCTGCAGTCTCGATTAAAGCATAAAAGTCTTCATGAATTCCGGCTTCTTTCAAGAAATCCTCGCACGGCCACTCACAAGACCGTACTTCCGCTAAGCGAGGAAGATTATACTTGGCCTTTTCCTTCTCTTTGGCTTGTTTTTCCTGAGAACTTTGGCTAGAAGAGCCTTTAAAGAGCCTCCTTAACATTTTCTGAAAATTTCTGAAATTTTAGTAACTTCAAAATAAAAGTGGATAAAACTAAACAAGATTGATAGCAACTACTCCTACAAGTGCCTAGAGCCTATATCATGCATTGGAATTGCTTGGGACCTCATAATTTTAACATGCAAGCTCAAGAACATGGTCACCTATGCAGCAAAAATTTGTAATGGATAAAGCACTAGAACAAAAACTAATTGGACCAATGGAGGGGTCACATACCAAGCAACAATCTCCCAAAGCAGTTTTGTGAATGCAGCTTTGAGCTAAGAGATCGAAAATCATAGCAAAATGAGCTAGAACTCGTGCTAGAGCTGGATGGGGATGTTTTTGGGAAGAAGATGAAGTGTGTGGGTGCTGGCATAAGTGGACGGGGGCCACTAGGGGCCCACGAGACAGGGGGGCGCACCCTACAGGGGTGGGATGCCCTCCTCTCTCGTGGCCTGGTGCTTGCCCCTCCTGCAGTGTTTTCAGTGCCTAAAATCCTCAAATATTCCAGAAAAAAATCATACTAAGTTTGCAGGGCATTTTGAGCACTTTTATTTTCGGACTATTTTTTAATGCACGGATAATTCAGAAAGCAGACAGACAATACTATTTTTGCTTTAATTATTCTAAATAACAGAAAGTAAAAGAGAGGGTACAGAAGGTTGTGCCTTCTAGTTTCATCCATCTCGTGATCATCAAAATGAATCCACTAACAAGGTTGATCAAGTCTTGTTAACAAACTCATTCCGAATTACACGGAACCGGAGAAATTTCGAATAACACTAAGTTAGCTCAACGGGGATATGAAAATCCCCAACAATAAGAATATCATACTTTTTCTTGACAGTAGGAAGAGGAAATTCAAAACCTCCAAAAATGATAGTTGGAACTTTTTAATAGAATTGATGCTATGAACTTGAGATTGTTTCCTCGAAAAGTGTACCGTATGATCATTACCATTAACATGAAAAGTGACATTGCCTTTGTTGCAATCAATAACAGCCCCTGCCGTATTAAGAAAATGTCTACCAAGGATAATAGACATACTATCATCCTCGGGAATATCAAGAATAACAAAGTCCGTTAAGATAGTGACATTGGCAACCACAACAGGCACATCCTCACAAATACCGACAGGTATAGCAGTTGATTTATCAGCCATTTGCAAAGATATTTTAGTAGGTGTCAACTTATTCAATTCAAGTCTACGATATAAAGAGAGAGGCATAACACTAACACCGGCTCCAAGATCACATAAAGCAGTTCTAACATAATTTCTTTTAATAGAGCAAGGTATAGTTGGAACACCCGGATCTCCATGTTTCTTTGGTATTCCACCCTTAAAAGTGTAATTAGCAAGCATGGTGGAAATTTCAGCTTCCGTATCTTTCTTTTATTTGTGATTATATCCTTCATATACTTGGCATAAGGATTTATTTTTAGCATATCAGTTAAGCGCATACGTAAGAAAATAGGTCTAATCATTTCAGCAAAGCGCTCAAAATCCTCATCATCCTTTGACTTGGATGGTTTAGGAGGAAAGGGCATGGGTTTCTGAACCCATGGTTCTCTTTCTTTACCGTACTTCCTAGCAACAAAATCTCTCTTATCATAACGTTGATTCTTTGATTGTGGGTTATCAAGATCAACAGCAGGTTCAATCTCTACATCATTGTTTTTGCTAGGTTGAGCATCAACATGAACATTATCATTAACATTATCACTAGGTTCATGTTCATCACCTGATTGAGTTTCAGCATCAGAAATAGAAATATCATTGGTATTCTCAGGTGTGTCTACAGTAGGTTCACTAGAAGCATGCAAACTTCTATCGTCTTTCTTTTTCTTCTTTTTAGAAGAACTAGGTGCCTCTAAATTATTTCTCTGAGAATCTTGCTCGGTTCTCTTAGGGTGGCCTTCAGGATACAAAGGTTCCTTAGTCATTCTACCAGTTCTAGTAGCCACTCTAACAGCAAAGTCATTTTTATTATTTAACTCATCAAGCAAATCATTTTGAGCTTTAAGTACTTGCTCAGCTTGAGTAGCAACCATAGAAGCATATTTGCTAACGCGGTGAAGTTCATCTTTAACTCTAGCCAGATTATCACCTACGCGTCCTATCTCAAAAGCATTATTCTTTAACTCTCTACCAATATAAGCATTAAAACTTTCTTGTCTAGCCATAAAGTCATCAAATTCATCTAAGCAAGGGCTATGAAATTTAGTAGAGGAGATTTCAACTTTATTATATCTATAGAGAGAATTTACCTTTACTACCTGTGTCGGGTTATCAAGACAATGTGGTTCTTCAGGCGGTAAATTAAGACCATGTAATTCTTCAATAGGAGGTAAATTCTTAACATCTTTAGCTTTAATACCTTTTTCTTTCATTGATTTCTTTGCCTCTTGCATATCTTCAGGACTGAGAAATAAAACACTTCTCTTCTTCGGAGTGGGTTTAGGAATAGGCTCAGGAGTTTGCTCAATTGGTTCAGGAATTACTTCAAGAACTGGCTCGGGAAGAGTCCAATTATTTTCATTAGTCAACATATTATTCAATAATATTTCAGCTTCGTCAACTATTCTTTCCCTAAAAACACAACCAGCACAACTATCCAAGTAGTCCTTGGAAGCATCGGTTAGTCCATTATAAAAGATATCAAGTATTTCATTTTTATTAAGAGGACGATCGGGCAAAGCATTAAGTAACCGGAGAAGCCTCCCCCAAGCTTGTGGGAGACTCTCTTCTTTGATTTGCACAAAATTATATATTTCCCGCAAGGCAGCTTGTTTCTAATGAGCAGGGAAATATTTAACAGAGAATTAATAAATCATATCCTGGGGACTACGCACACAACCAGGAGCAAGAGAATTATACCAAGTCTTAGCATCACCCTTTAATGAGAACGGAAATATCTTAAGGATTTATAAATAGCAAGACTTCTCATCATGAGTAAATAGGGTGGCTATATCATTCAACTTGGTAAGATGTGCCACAACAGTTTCAGATTCAAGGCCATAAAAAGGATTAGATTCAACTAAAGTAATAATATCAGGATCAACAGAGAATTCATAATCCTTATCAGTAACACAGATAGGTGAAGTAGCAAAAGCAGGATCGGGTTTCATTCTAGCATTAAGAGACTGCTGCTTCCATTTAGCTAATAATTTCTTAAGATCATTTCTATCATTGCAAGCAAGAATTTCCATGGCAGCTCCTTCATTCATAACATAACCCTTAGGAACAATAGGTAATACATAATCATTGGGGGAACCTTCATCGTCACTATCATCAATAATAGGTTCTTCAATATTTTCATTCCCCCTAACTCTAGCAAGTTGTTCATCAAGAAATTCACCTAATGGCAGAGTAGTATCACGCACAGAAGTAGTTTCATCATGCATAGCAGAAGTGGCATCATCAATAACATGCGACATATCAGAATTCATCGCAGTAGTAGGTTTAGGTGTAGCAAGCCTACTGATAACAGAAGGAGAATCTAGTGCAAGGCTAGATGGCAGTTCCTTACCTCCCCTCGTAGTTGAGGGCAAAATAGTAGTTTGATCGTCTTTCAAGTTCTTTATAGTGATCAACAGATATAAATCCCAAGTGACTCAGAGAATAGAGCTATGCTCCCCAGCAACGGCGCAAGAAATTAGTCTTGATTACCCACAAGTATAGGGGATCGCAACAGCTTTCGAGGGTAGAGTATTCAACCCAAATTTATTGATTCGACACAAGGGGAGCCAAAGAATATTCTTGAGTATTAGCAGTTGAGTTGTCAATTCAACCACACCTGGATAACTTAGTATCTGCAGCAAAGTATTTGGTAGCAAAAGTGGTATGATAATAAAGGTAACGGTAGCAAAAGTAAAGATAAATGTTTTTGGGTTTTTGTAGTAGTTGTAACAGTAACAATGGAAAAGTAAATAAGCGAAGAACAATATGTGAAAAGCTCATAGGTAATGGATCAGTGATGGATAATCATGCCGGATGCGATTCCTCATGTAATAGTTATAACATAGGGTGACACAGAACTAGCTCCAATTCATCAATATAGTGTAGGCATGTATTTTGTAAATAGTCATACGTGCTTATGGAAAAGAACTTGCATCACATCTTTTGTCCTACCCTCCCGTTTGCAGCGGGGTCCTTACGGAAACTAAGGGCTATTAAGGCCTCCTTTTAATAGAGAACCGGAACAAAGCATTAACACATAGTGAATACATGAACTCCTCAAACTACGGTCATCAACGAGAAGTATCCCGGTTATTGTCACTTCGGGGTTGTCGGATCATAACACATAATAGGTGACTATAGACTTGCAAGATAGGATCAAGAACACACATATATTCATGAAAACATAATAGGTTCAGATCTGAAATCATGGCACTTGGGCCCTAGTGACAAGCATTAAGCATAGCAAAGTCATAGCAACATCAATCTCAGAACATAGTGGATACTAGGGATCAAACCCTAACAAAACTAACTTGATTACATGGTAAATCTCATCCAACCCATCACCATCCAGCAAGCCTACGATGGAATTACTCACGCACGGCGGTGAGCATCATGAAATTGGTGATGGAGGATGGTTGATGATGACGACGGTGACGAATCCCCCTCTCCGGAGCCCCGAACAGACTCCAGATCACCCCTCCCGAGAGAGATTAGGGCTTGGCGGCGGCTCCGTGTCATAAAACGCGATGAAACTTTCTCTCTAATTTTTTTTCTCCCCGAACGTGAATATATGGAGTTGGAGTTGATGTCGGTGGAGGTCCAGGGGGGCCACGAGATAGGAAGCCGCGCCCTAGGAGGGCGCGCCCCCATGTCTCGTGGACAGGATGTGGGCCACCTGGCATTAATTCTTTCGCCAAAAAATCTTATTAATTCCAAAAAGTGTGAGGGAGTCCTGGACTAGGGGGTGTCCGGACAGCCGGACTATCATCGTCCGCCGGACTCCAAGACTATGAAGATACAAGATTGAAGACTTCGTCCCGTGTCCGGATGGGACTTTCCTTGGCGTGGGAGGCAAGCTTGGCGATACGGATATGTAGATCTCCTACCATTGTAACCGACTCTGTGTAACCCTAGCCCTCTCCGGTGTCTATATAAACTGGAGGGCTTTAGTCCGTAGGACACAACAACCATTACAACAATCATACCATAGGCTAGCTTCTAGGGTTTAGCCTCCTTGATCTCGTGGTAGATCCACTCTTGTACTACCCATATCATCAATATCAATCAAGCAGGAGTAGGGTTTTACCTCCATCGAGAGGGCCCGAACCTAGGTAAAAACATCGTGTCCCTTGTCTCATGTTACCATCCGCCTAGACGCACAGTTCGGGACCCCCTACCCGAGATCCGCCGGTTTTGACACCGACATTGGTGATTTCATTGAGAGTTCCTCTGTGTCGTCACCGATAGGCTTGATGGCTTCTTCAATCCACAACAACGCTGTCCAGGGTGAAACTTTTCTCCCCGGACAGATCTTCGTGTTCGGCGGCTTCGCACTACGGGCCAATTCGCTTGGCCATCTGGAGCAGATCGAAAGCTACGCCCCTGGCCGTCAGGTCAGATTTGGAAGCTTAAACTTCACGGCGGATATCCGCGGAGACTTAATCTTAGATGGATCCGAGCCGCAGCCGAGCGTGCCGCACTGTCACGATGGGCATGATCTACCTCTGCCGCCGGACAGTACCTTGGAGGCCGCACACAAATCCGCTCCGACCCATAGTCCGGAGCCGATTGCGTAGATCGAGGACAGGTGGCTGGACACCGCCTCGGGGGCTGCGACTTCCACGGCGATGGAGCCGAACACTGATCTTGTCCCTTGTAAAGCTCGTGACTCCGAGGTGTCGGACTCCCTGCCGGACTCCGAACCTCCTGCGCCCCCGCCAATCGAATCCGATTGGGCGCCGATCATGGAGTTCACCGCCGTGGACATCTTTCAGCACTCACCCTTTGGCGACATCCTAAATTCGCTAAAGCATCTCTCGCTGTCCGGAGAGCCCTGGCCGGATTATGGCCAGGATGGTTGGGATGCGGACGACGAAGAAATTCAAAGCCCACCCACCACCCACTTTGTAGCCACTGTCGACGATCTAACCGACATGCTAGACTACGACTCCGAGGACATCGGCAGTATGGACGACGATGCCGGAGACGATCAAGAACCAGCGCCTACAGGGCACTGGAGGACCACCCCAACACATGACGTATATATGGTGGATACCCCAAAAAGAAGCGATAACGAGGAACAACGGGGCGCGGCAAAGGATAATCCCGCCGACAAACAACCAAAACGGCGACGCAAGCGCCGCCCTAAACCCCGCCTCGACAAAAACAGCATTCCTAATGACCCATCAATAGAGCAGGGCAAACCAGTGGACGACGAACATGCAACCAAGCAACCGTCCGAACAGGACGAATCGGATAATCAATCCATTCCCGGCGAAACCAGCAGTCCGGATGACCTCACGCCGGACACACCACCGGAGCACAGGAACCTTCACAAAAGACTCGTCGCCACCGCAAGAAGCTTGAAGAAGGAAAAACGGAAGCTCAAAACAGCGGAAGACATACTCAGAATGAGGTGGAGCAAAGTACTTAAGACCGCAGACAAATATGGCAATGGCCATCAATCAAAGAGCTACCCGAAGCGCAAGCTGCTGCCAGAATTTGACGAGGAAGCCATAGAGCCCCCACAGTCAAAAAACAAAGAGGCCGCTTAGCCGGATAGATGGCCAGATGATAGGCCAAAAATTATAAGCGGCGCCGCACACAAGCCGACTCATGATCCTGGGAAAACAGATGGCCCAGCCAGGTCCATTTACGGGCCAAACAAGGGGGCCCCAAGAAGCATCACAACACGCCAAGTGTTCGAAGACAGCGGTACACCCAAATACAGGGGCACCGCACACCCACTATGTTTCACCAATGAGGTGCTGGATCATGAATTCCCAGCAGGGTTTAAACCCATAAACATAGAGGCTTACGACGGAACAACAGACCCTGGAGTCTGGATAGCGGATTATATACTACACATACACATGGCTAGAGGAGATGATCTCCACGCCATAAAATATCTACCCCTCAAGCTCAAAGGGCCAGCTCGGCATTGGCTCAAAAGCCTCCCAGAAAATACTGTTGGAAATTGGGAAGAGCTTGAGGACGCGTTTAGAGCAAATTTTCAAGGGACTTATGTCCGCCCTCCGGATGCAGACGATCTAAGTCATATAACTCAACAGCCCGGAGAGTCAGCGCGCAAATTCTGGAACAGGTTCCTTACTAAAAAGAACCAAATAGTCGACAGTCCAGACGCTGAAGCCTTAGCAGCTTTTAAACACAACGTCCGAGATGAATGGCTCGCCAGACACCTCGGCCAAGAGAAGCCGAGGACAATGACCGCACTAACAAGCCTCATGACCCGCTTTTGCGCGGGGGAGGACAGCTGGCTAGCAAGATGCAGCACCAGCGACCCGAGTACATCCAAGATCAGAGATGGAAACGGAAAATCACAGCGCAGAAAGGATCAGCGCCGGAATAAAGAAAAAAGCCCAAAGAATACGGCGGTCAACGCCGGATTCAAAAGCTCGCGGCCAAACAACAAAACACTGCCTCTTAAGGACAACAGTGATGAGCTATCCAACTTAAACAAAATTTTGGATCGGATATGTCAAATCCACAGTACCTCCGGAAGGCCTGCAAACCACACCCACCGAGATTGTTGGGTTTTCAAACAATCCGGCCGACTCAATGCCGAACACAAGGGGCTTGACACATCAAGCGAGGACGATGACGAACCCCACCAGCAGGGCACCGGAAAACAGAAGACTTTCCCACAAGAAGTCAAAGCACTAAACTCACTTCATGTGATAATACGGAAAAACAATGTGGCACCCGCTAAGATGGGTCTCGCACGGTCCACCCCAGCGGAACCTCGAGATTGGATGTAAAAACCAATCACTTTTGACCACCTGGATTATTTCAGAAGTGTTCGAAATGCAGGATGGACTGCTCTGATATTGGATCCTATAATCGACGGACTACAATTTACACAAGTCCTGATGGACGGTGGCAGCGATTTAAACCTACTATATCCGAACACAATCCGCGAGTTGGGGATAGACCTTACTAAAATTCGACATAGCCGCACTTCCTTTAAAGGAGTGACGCCAGGCCCTTACGCCAAGTGCACAGGCTCCTTACTACTAGAAGTTGTGTTCGGGTCACCGGACAACTTCCGACACGAAAAGCTAATCTTCCATGTCGCCCCATGCAAAAGTAGCTATCAAGCACTATTGGGACGTGAAGCTTTTGTCCGCTTTAACGCCATACCACATTACGCGTCTCTTACACTTAAAATGCCCGGTCCACGTGGCATCATTTCATTAAGAGGGTCATTCAAAGACCCCGGACACGGCTAGACAAGTCCGGCATAAATAAGCTAGGGGCTCCCTAGCCGCACACCCCTTCACAAGGGGCTGTGCGTATAAGCAATAATGAGCTAATATAGACTCCGCTTTATTCATTTATTAATATTTTTCATGCACTTTTTCGCACGATTTCCTTTCAAACTAAGTTCCTCTCTTTTTACAGATGAACAACGTGCATACCCGTCCAGGATAATGGCACAACGGAGACACAGGCGCAGACATGCAGTAGGGACCCGTCGCAAGGATTCTTTTCAGATTAAGACCCTGCGTAAACCTTTTTTACTATCTCTTGTTGCTATAATCCCCTGGTTTCTCATTATAACCAGAGTGGAGACTGACGTTTTGGCATCGGCCGCGTCAGAGGACCTCGCCCGTACCTGGACACTAGGGGCTTAGGGCATTGTTCTGCCCATTATTATAAAGACCGAACACCTTAGGGAGTGTTCGGCGTCTCGAGTTAGGCCGTATATGCATCAACTCCAAATCATGTCTTTGGTCAAATGTTGGGTTTGCCCGGCTCCTGTGTTTTGCTTCCTTACGTTCCGTATCATCGGCTAACGCGGCACCAGGAGAACTACTGCGATTGTGCCCCAGTTCGGCTGGGCAAGCACCTCAGTAGAGAAAGCCGAAAACTGACTGTCATGATACAGCGAGAGACTGGTCAACCACTCGATCGACCACCGGATTGTTTAGAATTCCTCTGCTTTGACGAAGGACCATTTCCCAGTCAGGCACACACGCGCCCCGAATTCGGAGAGCGCGGTGCCCCCAGGGGCTATATCATAGTCCCACCCTCGAACTCCACTGGCTAAGTGAAAGTGATAAAGCATCATAGTCCGGTTGCCTCGTTTGCTATGCTACCACCTCCTTAACAGGACCGAGACGTCGGATTAAGTGTGAAATTGCGCTATTTTTGCGAACACCCCCGCACCTTGTGCGTGGTGGCTGAAGCCGACGACTGCCATCTTTCAGGTTATACATACGTATACATAAACGGCCGCACAGGAGATATTTCAATACTTGAACGCACAAGTACAAAAAGCGCCTATATCATAAACATTGTTTTACAAAATAAAACGTTCATTTGAACGTGACATTTTTCGAGCACTGCGACTCTATTATACGAGCACCACACAGAACTTCCCCAAAATAGTGCTCGGCGGGTAACTGGATTTCGTTCGAACCCTGGGTTGCAACAGCGGTGGCATCCATCTCTGTCCAATGTGTCTTCACACGGGCGAGGGCCATCCGCGCACCCTCTATGCAGGCCGACCGCTTCATCGCCTTGACATGCGGCACCGCCCCAAGGAACTGCTGCAATAAGCCAAAATAGCTCTTCGGCTTGGGCCTATCCGGCCAGATGTGAGTCACGATATCCGTCATGGCAAGTCCGGACAACCTATTCAGCTCAGCCCATTCGGCCAATCGATCAGTCAGCGGAAGTGAATGATCCGGACTATGGAATTGAGACCAAAACAGCTCTTCCGTCTTGTGATCCTTCTGGCTCCGTAAGTGCACAACGGCATCCGCCGCACTTGCCGCTAAGTCCATATAAGAATCCTCCGGACCCCACAGCTGGCCAAGTTGAGCATACTTAGGATCCGTAAACCTTCGGCGCAGCAGAAAGGGCTTGCCAGCCACAATGTCTCCGGCTTGGCGCAGCTCCTCCTTTATAGCCCGCATTGCAGATCGGGCGTCCTTGGCTTCGGCGGTGGCCTTCCCCAGGTCTTCTCGCTCCGATAGGCACTCCTTTTCAAGAGCCTCAGTGCGGTCGGTAGCATCTTTTAACTTCACGGCCATTTCGGCCATCTCTTCCCTGCTTCGGCAGTGTGCAGCCCTTTCGGCTTCTAACTCCTCGGCCGCCCTCAAGGCCGCCGCATTACTCCTTCTGGCTTGCTCCTTGGCTCGATCAAGTTCGGCCCGAAGGCTCTCCAGAGCAGCAGCACCATCTGCGTCAAGCACAAATATTATAAGAGATGAGCTTCGGCTCCCTTACTAGGTGACTGCGGGGAAAAAAACTTACCTTGCGATTCGTCAAGTCGCCTGTTGATTAGCGCGATGTCCGCATCCGCAACGACGAGTTGCCGCTTTAGTTCGGCAACTCCATCAGTCCGGCTAGCCCCCGGATGATCCGCCACCTGCATAGGAAAGGCGAAGATTGAAACCTGCGATTTTGATCCTCGGCACGCTGTCGCTTTTGACAACCTACCGAGTCTCAGGGGCTACTATCTATACAGGGCACACTTCCATGTGCAAAACTATCAAAAGGTGTGTCATTTTTACGTACCTCAAACCCCGCCAGCAAACTCCTGACGGCATTATGCAATCCGCTTTCGGCGGACGAAATCCTTCCAATCACCATGCTCATCAATGCACGGTAATCTTCTGAGATGGACACCCTCTCAAGCAGATCCTTCAGCTCCCCCGGCCGAACACTAGTCGGCGCCGAACTCTTCGGCTCTGCCGGGCTCGGGGATACCCTCCGTGATGACACTTCAGGCTCGTTCGCCCTATCCGACGGCGTAGCAGACGGAGGCGTCTCGCTCTCCATCATCTCCGGACGAAGGTCCCTCGAAGACGAGCTCATCTGAGAAGGTCGGAGATCCGAACTACAAGGTAAAAACTTCGGTTATCCTCAGAAGCACAAATAGGGATGTCTCTTATCACCGAACTCCCTTCTTTCTACTTACGGCTCGCTGGAGGGCTGATTCTTTAGGGGATACTGTGCGACCGGCACTTCCCCGGACGCAGGACCCTCTGGTGAAGACTTCTTCCCCCACTTAGGGGCTCTGGCCTCCGGATCTTCGGAGGCGGTCCTCTTCTCCCCCTGGAAGGAGGGATTCTCGATCCACCCTTCTTCAAAAGCCTCCTTGGGTGAGGCGGTAGCTCCCCTATTTTCCCCTTCGCCTTCTTCTGAAGGTGCAACCTCCAACATCCTGACCAGCATGGGATCCGGCACGGTCTCTGGGAGGGGGGCCGGACACCGTATCAGCTTTGCTTGCGCTATCCACTCCTGATTAAGGGGCAACGGGGCATCGGCCCTCTTGCTTACGGCCGCCCCGCCGCACTCTGCTTGACGCCCCCCGATCATCTTCGGCTCCACATTGAAGGTCTTCAGCCACAGGCCGAAGCGGGGGGTGACGCGGAGGAAGGCTTCGCAAACAACAATAAATGCGGAAATATGGAGGATGGACTCCGGAGCCAAGTCATGGAATTCCAACCCATGATAGAACATGAGCCCTCTCACAAAAGGATTCGTCGGGAAGCCTAAACCCCGACGGAGGTGGGATACAAAGATGACATACTCGCCGGGCTCGGGGGTGGGGATGGCCTGCCCTTCGCGGGCAACCTGTGCAAAATCTCGTAGGACAGGTACTTGGCCTCTCGCAGCTTTAGCACGTCCTCCTCCGTGACGGAGGAGGGCATCCGCCGGCCCTGGAGGTCGGAGCCGGACATTGTTGAAGGTCCGAAGCGCTCGAATCTGGGGCTCTGGGTGTTGGAACTTGGAGCAAGGAGAAGATTCGACGGAAGATTGAAGAAAAGAAACGAGCCTTGGTCCCGTTATAAAGAGGGAGAATACCAAGAGTCGTCTCCGTGACCGTTTGGGACTCGCCTTCGATAGAGGGGGCGTGGCGACGGGCGCGGTTGGGTTACCCACGTCCGTATTGATGAGAATCCCGGGATAAGGGGAACACAATCTCTGCTTCGACAAGACGTGCCAAGGAAACCGCTTCGCTAAACGCGCTGAGGTGGTATGATAAAAACGATTCAAGTAAAGGCTTGGTAGTGGCGTGACGTCATGCCACGAAATATGTCAGCAGATTGAACTTGTGTACATATTATTCTCTCTACGGTGGAATGTGGAATTTATTTTGCAGAGCCGGACACTATCCTGGTGTTCACAATCTTCTATGGATTATTCGGAGGAGGAACCCGCCTTGCAATGCCGAACATTATGCGCGCCGGACTCATCGTCATTGAAGCCAGGTTCAGGGGCTACTGAGGGAGTCCTGGACTAGGGGGTGTTCGGACAGCCGGACTATCATCGTCCGCCGGACTCCAAGACTATGAAGATACAAGATTGAAGACTTCGTCCCGTGTCCGGATGGGACTTTCCTTGGCGTGGAAGGCAAGCTTGGCAATACGGATATGTAGATCCCCTACCATTGTAACCGACTCTGTGTAACCCTAGCCCTCTCCGGTGTCTATATAAACCGGAGGGCTTTAGTCCGTAGGACACAACAACCATTACAACAATCATACCATAGGCTAGCTTCTAGGGTTTAGCCTCCTTGATCTTGTGGTAGATCCACTCTTGTACTACCCATATCATCAATATCAATCAAGCAGGAGTAGGGTTTTACCTCCATCGAGAGGGCCCGAACCTGTGTAAAAACATTGTGTCCCTTGTCTCCTGTTACCATCCGCCTAGACGCACAGTTCGGGACCCCCTACCCGAGATCCGCCGGTTTTGACACCGACAAAGTGCCTCCGTGGATTTCCAGGACATTCCGAGAACTTTTCTTTTCTACACATAAAACAACATCATGGTAGTTCTGCTGAAAACAGCGTTAGTCCAGGTTAGTTTCATTCAAATCATGCAAGTTAGAGTCCAAAACAAGGGCAAAAGTGTTTGGAAAAGTAGATACATTGGAGACGTATCATGCATCTCCTAGGAGGAAGGACTAAAGCTGTTGGCAGAGATACATGGAGGCATATGTGGCTCCCACATAAGGTCGAGGGCCCTTGCCGGCAAGGCTTCCGGCAAGGTTTCTTCTGGCCCACCGCCCTCCAGGATGCGACGGCACTAGTAACCAAGTGTGAAGCGTGCCAGTTCCATTCGAAGAAGCTTCATCAACCAGCTCAAGCCCTTCAAACTATCCCTCTCTCTTGGCCCTTCTCGGTCTGGGGGCTCGACATATTGGGCCCTTTCCCCTGTGCAGTCGGGGGCTTTGAGTACTTGTACGTCGCAATCGACAAGTTCACAAAGTGGCCAGAAGTGGAAGCAGTGAGGAAGGTGACAGCGCAGTCAGCCATCAAGTTTTTCAAGGGACTAGTGTGCCGTTTTGGGGTGCCCAACAGGATCATCACCGACAACGACACACAATTAACAAGCCATGCCTTCATGCAATACATCGAGGATCTTGGCAGCAGGGTCTGTTCAACTTCCATGGCACATCCACAGAGCAACGGCCAAGCAGAGAGAGCAAATGCTGAAGTCCTGCGAGGCTTAAGAACGAAGACTTTTTGACAGGCTGCGCAAGAGTGGAAGGCGCTGGATTGATGAGTTGCCGGCGGTTCTTTGGTCGATCAGAACGACGCCAAATCGAGCCACCGGCCAGACACCCTTTGCCCTGGTTTACGGGGCAGAAGCAGTTCTTACCATGGAACTCATATACGGGTCCCCTCGAGTGCTCGCTTATGATGAGCTTGAGCAAGAGCTGTTGCGCCAAGATGATGCGACGCTCCTTGAGGAAGATTGTCTCCGGGTGGCTGTGAGAGCAGCACGCTACCAGCAAGCTTTGCGCTGCTACCATAGCCGCAAGGTTCATGCCCAGAGCCTTGAGGAAGGCGACCTTGGTCTTCGGCGCATTCAGTCGGCCAAGAATTTCAACATGTTGACGCCAAAGTGGGAAGGCCCTAATCAGGTAACACGAGTCACCAGGCCCGGTGCAGTCCGGATGGAGAACGAAGATGCCATTCCAGTGAGCAGCTCCTGGAACATCGAGCATCTTCGCAAGTTTTACCCATAAGGCGCGGCTGCCGGGCCTCCCGGCAAGCCACGCTTTTGTACAAGCCTTGCCAGCAAGGCATGTAACCCTTTGTACAAAGCCAGGCGCAGACCCTGAGCATAAATAAATGAAGCGATGGCGCCCTAAGTTATAGCATGCATGCTAGGTCGAGTCTCTTCCTCGGTTAGGGTTGATAGTGCTTAGAGGCGGCCAACCCCTAGCTTAGAGGTCGAGTGCGCATCTCTCTGTTCTTCTCTGTCTTCTTTGGTTCGCAGGGCACATAAGCATTCTTGCCGAGCTATTTTGGGAGAGAGGAACGGGCCGGCGTCCGGGCCCTGGCAAGCCTGAGTTGCCGGGGGCTACAAGAACAAGGATCCCTCCGCGGCAAGCCAAGGTCGCCGGGGCTGCAGATCCAGATAAGTCCTTCATCCTCTATCATACATTTCGTTATGGACTGGGATACGTGAAACCCCGTTCTATCTCTAAGCTGTCGTGCCCCCCCTTTCTGGCATCCAAGGACTATCCCCTGGGTCCGAATTTGGTCGTGGTCGCGGCAGCAAAGAAGGGGAACGAGGAGCCTAAGCCCACCTCATCCCTGCCTCCGCCAAGAGCATGAGAAAGGTCGAGCAAGGTAGGGGGACGGCAAGGCCTGTTGTCGAGCGAAAAAGCGTTTGTCTTAAGGATAACAAGGGCTCACCCCTTGTCGTGGGTTCCTCCTGCGAACGAAAATCCCAGCAAACATCCCTTTTTCATTAAAAAAAACATCCCGTACAGGTACAGTTCATACGAAATGAAAAACATGAACAAGGGGATTACAAATTCTAAAGCTAACAAAGGCTCGAAGGCTTACAAGACTAAAAAGATATAAGGTGCCCGTAATCCCTTTCTTGTCCCTCTCCTCAGGAAATGGAGCAAGAAAGCAGAAGGGCAAAAGGGGCGCCTAGGCGAGCTACGGGTGGTAGAAGACACCAAGAGAACATCTCGGTGGCCGTCCAAGGGCTGGGTGGTGATGGCGGCGCCAGAGGCAAAGCTTGAAGACGAGGTGGCAGGACGTCAACAAGCGACGAAGGTGTCGGTGCCTGCGTACTCTGAATTGACGGCCTTGCCGCTCGGCCTCTTCCTCTTTCGCAGCCTCCCTACGCCAGCCGCCCAAGGAGACAACCCCGAGAAGTTCAAGGAGCCGGCAACACGGATGATGGGGTCGCCGGTGCCGCCCGGAGCGGCGCCTGACACCTAGTCGGACCCGTCATCATGCCGCCCGCTGCCCTCGTCGTTGCTGCTGTTGTCTTCCTCGCCACTCCTGCTTGAGGAGGAATCTTCGTCATCGGAGGAGCTCTCCACGCAGCACCTCACACGGGTCCCGAAGTGCCCGAAGATCTTGACGGAGAGGAGGCCACCCTCCATTAATTTGAAATGGAGAGCGAGCCCATCCGTCAAGCTGTGGAGGCGAGCGAAGGTCTTCCACCCTTGGTGAAGATACATGACGTGAGGGGCAGGTAACTCGTCGTCGGCCCATGTGCCACTGTTCCCACAACCCCTCATGTGCAGCCGCAGCGCCCGCGGCGGATCCATCTCCATCTCCCGCGCAAATAGAGTCAGGAGGCGAAGGCGATGGCGCGGTGGATGGCGCAGCCTAACAAAGAATTTGCAAGGGTTGTCCCTGGCGTGGCCCTCCATCGGAGGAGGGGCTGCTGAAGGAGGCGAGGCTGATCTGTCGCCACGTCCTCCTCTCCCTCGATGGCCTCGACCTCGCCCCCTCCCCCTTCCTCTAGTGGGCCGGCTCCGCCGCTACGAGCTCTTGGGGAGGAGCGACACGCTGTCTGGCCGAAACCCTTGCCGCCACCGATGATGCATCACCACGCCCCCTCACCATGGTAGAAGAAGAAAGGAAGGAGGAATGGGGAGAGGCAGATGGCGAAAGGTTGAGCGGCACCGTTCCTCCCACTCCACTCTTTATAAAGGGGCGGGGGCAAGGCTCGACCGCCCCCTCTCGGCCAATCCGGCTTCTTGAAGTGACAGCAAGTGGGGCCGTCGACCGCACTCCCCACTCCATTGAAGGCGCGTGGGAATCGACCCGCACACGCGCGACTACCCACGTCCCGTGCGCCTGTCATTCGCTCTGCGTTATGCATGCAGCGAACATGGCGCAAGGGGCGGGCGCAGTGGGACGCGTGGAATGACGGTTCCCGAGCGAGGGCGGTAAATGAGAGGCGGCCCTGCGGTCTCAAAGAGACACGCAAGCCGCCTCTTTACTGTCCACCACAAGGTGACGCCAGCATGCTTCCGTCATGCGCCCGTGCACGACCCCCACGTCGTGCATTCAACGCGGGTCGTGGGGAAGCGCAGCGGACTGGACAGTGGCCGCAGTAAAAATCCGCCCCAACTGCCCGCGCACCGTTCTGGGCCTTGCCCAACAACGTGTTGCGCCTATTTATGACCCAGGCCCGGGGGCTCTTGTCGGTGTACAAAAGTAGGGGCTCTCCTTTTGACCCCTTTACTTGTGCACGGGCAGTCAGAGCCTCCCGCCACGGCCACCTGTAAACATGGCAGGAAAGGGAAGCCGGAGAAGAAGCTGAAGCCACAAGGCAAACAGAGCGACGACAAGGACCAAGGCCACAAAGATCAGATAGGCGTAGCAGGTTTCCCCGGCAAGGACCATTGCCGGGGCAGCCTCAGCAGCCCCGGCAAGAACCTTGCCAGGGCAGCTCGCCCACGTCAGCCGAAGTGAGCCACCTTTGAGCCCACCAACGCTAAACAAATGCATTGGGACGGGGCTCGGGAGGCACCTCCATTGTGGCATGCAGATCTTTGTGAAGACATAGAATGCTCAAGATCAAATGAGGATAGTGATGCAACCATCCTCACCGAAGAAACCCACAAGACCCCCGGCAAGATCCTTGCCGGGGACGCCTGCACGCCACGGCAAGACCCTTGCCGGGCCACCCGGCAAGACCCTCGCCAAGCGCACCGGCAGGGCCACTACCAGGCCCGCGCCAGCCAAGTCTTCACCGCCATTTGCATGCAGCTGCCGACCCAACCAGCTGGCCAGGCACCTGCGTGGCAACATGCAACCCTTCATGGAGGCTCGACCACCGCCCACCTCAGCTGCCTGCCTGCCAACATGGCACCGCATGCATCGCTGGCCAGGGCGCGTGTCGAAGCGAGGAGGGGCGGCGACGGACGGGACGGGCCTCTCCCCCGCCCCCGATAAAGCAAAGGGACACCTAATCCTCGCATTGAATGCGCTTTGTCCTGTAATGCCAGCGATAAGCTCGCAACGTTGTAGCACTTTCCACCTCCTGTGTGCCACTGTGGCAGCCCCTTTCGTCTATAAAAGGAGGCCCATGGTACACTGAGAAAGGATTCGGCTCTTTGGAACCTCATAGCACCTAGAGCTAGTTCGGGAGCTCAAGAACACTAATACATCCACCAAAGCAGGATTGTAGGGTTTTATGCATCTTTGCGGCCCGAACCTGGGTAAATACCTTTGTGTTGACTACTAGTCCCTCTCTCCTCACGATCAACCGCAGAAGGGATTCCAGTGATCCCATAGGTGTCGTTTCCCACCGACAGTGACATAGGTCATAGCACTAACTACTTCCCTTCATCTTGAAATTATAGTGACTTGTACGTCCGTTGTGAATGAAATCGCGGTCTAATTGCCAAGGACGTCCAAGTAGAAGGTGGCAAATGTACATAGGAACCACATCACACTCTAAGGTGTCTTCATATGCACCTATGTTGAAGGAGACTTGAACGGTATGCTCGACATGAATGGTGTCGGAGTCGCTAAGCCATTGGACTTGTAGGGACGAGGATGCTTCTTCTGGACCAATTGTAGCTTGTGACATAGCTCGTCGCTTGCCAAGTTGTGGCAACTTCCTCTGTCGATGATGACTCTGACGGACCATCCATTGATGCTCGCTTTGGTGTGGAAGATATGGCATCGTTGGTATTCATCTTCTTGGTGTTGAAGTGCCAAGACCTTGGAGACAACAAGAGCGGGGCTCGGATCATTGTCACAAAATACTTGAGCATCTTCTCCTTCATTCACTTGACAGTGAGTGGCCACATGCTCAAGCGCTTCCATTTCTCCATCACTCATGCATGGAGTCGTAGGTGTCGTATTCATTGGTGATCATGGTGCCCCGTGTTGGACATTGGTATGTCTTATGACCTCGTCCTTGACAAAGGAAACACTAAATGGAACTCGTCTTTTTGGTCACATCTGGTGGAGTAGTATATGATGAAGTTCTCAGCTTGAAGTTGCTTGGAGTAGAAAGGCGGCTCGAAGGTGTCGAAGATGTTGAAGTTTTCTTGTAACTTGACTTGTCGCCATTGCTTGGTGAAGGTTTTGTCGAGGTAGAAGGCATCGAAGTCGTTGGAGCTTCATTGTATGAGTCGTAGGTCTTGGAAGAGTACTTGGAGTACTTGTAGTCTTCTTACCCTTGTCTCTCCGCTTTCGTGGCTTGGTGCAGTAGCTCTATGAGGATCGCGTAAGGTTGGAAGTCAACGGTCTTCTTGCTAGGGTGGTTGAGTCCATTCAAGAAATGTGCCATAGTTTTCTTCTCATCTTCCGTGACATTGGCTAGGATCATGGCAATCTCCATCTCCTTGTAATACTCTTCAATAGACTTGGTGCCTTGCTTGAGGTGTTGAATCTTCTTGATTAAGTCGCAGCTATAGTACGTGGGTACAAAGCGCGCTCGCATGACATCCTTCATTTGGTTCCATGTTGTGATGGGAGGGTCACCTCTTTCTTATGGCCGCTCAATGACTTGCTCCCACCAAATGAGGACGTAATCTTGAAACTCAAGAGATGCCATGGCGATCTTCTTCTTCTCTTCATAGTTGTGTAGGAGAAAAATCTTGTAGAACTTCAATTCCCATGATAGGTAGTCTCTGGGATCGTTGCTTTTGAAAACCTTAGGCATGTTGAACTTGAGCTTGTCGTAGTGTTGCTCTTCATTGTGTTGGGGGTGATGGTGATGACGCTCTTGCCGTGGTGGAGGGTCTTGAACCCCTTGCTCCTTGTGCTCCTCTTGGTGAACTTGAAGCTGAGGTCGTGGAATTCTTGCATGGTTCCTCATCTCTTGTCGCTCCTCAAGGCATGCGGCTTCTTCTTGTCGCTCCCGTCGGAGGGCCTCTTCTTGTAGACGTATTTGGCGGTTGCGCTCTTGCATGTTTTTTGGTTGCTTCTTGTAGAGCATTTTGGGCTTCAAGGGCTTGTTCTTCGCAGCGTAGTTTCTCTTGTCGTAGTTTGTCGCCATCTTGATGTTCTTGTTATTGAGGTTGGCGTTCATGGATCTTGCTCTTGTTCCATTGGATCATTAGCTTGATGATGTAGTCGTTCACGTTCCCGAAGGCAGCCGCGTGAACTATTGCCATGAAATGAGTTTTGTGGAGCTTGATGATTTTCATGGTCTTGACAATGACACGAACGAACTCAGTGAAGATTTGCATCCGAAAAAGATTTCGAAGAGTGTCGGCTTGAGTAGCGCCATTTTGATAATCACGATGTTGTCAAAGAACAGTTGACCAACAAGGCACGGAACTCCTCCATTTGAGTAGACATCCTTGCGTCGATATTTTCCATTTGTCTGGATAGCTTGTTGTCGAAGTAGTCTCTTGTACGTAGCTCGGATTACCACATGCCGGTAGCGATTAGGTTCATGCGGTCGCTCAAGGCTTCATTCTCTTGATGCAAAGCTCTTTGCACACCGAATAAGTGATTCTTGGTGATGTAGTTGTTTGGTTCCTCTTCTTGCTTGATGAATAGTGGATTCGAAGTAGTGCTTGGCCTATCCATCATCTTAAGCAAATATGTGAGTGGAAGAAAGGAAGAACTAGACCAAATGTACCTTATCTGATGTTGAAGATGGATCAATGATCACTCAATAATGTATTATGGAAATAACACAATTGGTACCGGATCTTGTCAATTCTCACACCTACACAAGTAAAGCTTTTGGACTATCTTGGTGAGGATGGTGCACAAAATTTTATGCAATTGTCATCAACATTCAATAATGTTGAAAAAGATTCACAAATTCGCAAGTGCAACAAGTAGACCAATAGCAATATGTGGCCGTGCACACGCATGGATAGATAAATGGGGTCGTGCAACCAGGAGCTCCAAATGTGGAACCAACAGAAAATGCTCTTGTTGCAGAACACTAGAGAGACGCTAGCACGATTGCTCAATAGGCAGATACGAACTTGTGCATTGACTATAAGAGACAAAACATAGCGACTTCCTGTCCCAAGTATGCTATTATGTATGATTCCCTGTGATTCTCTCAAGATGATCCAAGATAATCGAGTATGGCAATTTTGTATGCAATGTGGTAAGATGTTATGGCTCTTGCTTACAAGCTTCTTTGTTCTCTTTTTGCTTAAAGCTTTTCTTTCTTTCTCTTTTGATATCTTTCTTTGGCCATTTTTACAAAATACTCAAACCAAGATAGCAATTGTGTATATGTTGTTGGAAATATGACCTAGAGGCAATAATAAATTAGTTATTATTACTATATTTCCTTGTTCATGATAATCGTTTATTATCCATGTTATAATTGTATTGATAGGAAACTCAGATACATGTGTGGATACATAGACAACACCATGTCCCTAGTAAGCCTCTAGTTGACTAGCTCGTTGATCAATAGATGGTTACGGTTTCCTGACCATGGACATTGGATGTCGTTGATAACGGGATCACATCATTAGGAGAATGATGTGATGGACAAGACCCAATCCTAAGCCTAGCACAAAGATCGTGTAGTTCGTATGCTAAAGCTTTTCTAATGTCAAGTATCATTTCCTTAGACCATGAGATTGTGCAACTCCCGAATACCGTAGGAATACTTTGGGTGTACCAAACATCACAACATAACTTGGTGGCTATAAAGGTGCACTACGGGTATCTCCGAAAGTGTCTGTTGGGTTGGCACGAATCGAGACTGGGATTTGTCACTCCGTGTGACGGAGAGGTATCTCTGGGCCCACTCGGTAGGACATCATCATAATGTGCACAATGTGACCAAGGGGTTGATCATGGGATGGTGTGTTACGGAACGAGTAAAGAGACTTGCCGGTAACGAGATTGAACAAGGTATCGGGATACCGACGATCGAATCTCGGGCAAGTACTATACCGCTAGACAAAGGGAATTGAATACGGGATTGATTGAATCCTCGACATCGTGGTTCATCCGATGAGATCATCGTGGAACATGTGGGGGCCAACATGGGTATCCAGATACCGCTGTTGGTTATTGGCCGGAGAGTTGTCTCGGTCATGTCTACGTGTCTCCCGAACCCGTAGGGTCTACACACTTAAGGTTCGATGACGCTACGATTATAGGGAATAGATATACGTGGTTACCGAATGTTGTTCGGAGTCCCAGATGAGATCCCGGACATCACGAGGAGTTTCAGAATGGTCCGGAGGTAAAGATTTATATATGGGAAGTCCTGTTTTGGTCACCGGAAAAGTTTCGGGTGTTATCGGTAATGTACCGGGACCACCGGGATGGTCCCGGGGGTCCACCAAGTGGGGCCACTGGCCCCAAAGGGCTGCATGGGCCAAGCGTGGGAGGGGACCAGCCCCAGGTGGGCTGGTGCGCCCACCCCCCCCCCCCCCCCACAAGGGCCCAAGGCGCCTAGGGTTTGGGGAGGGGGCTCCTGCACCTTGCTTGGGGGGCAAGTTTCCCCCTCTCCCCCCCCCCCCCTTGGCCGCACCCTAGACGGGATCTAGGGGCTGCCGCACCCCTTGGGGTGGGAACCCTAGAGGGGGCGCAGCCCCCTCCCTCTCCCCTATATATAGTTGAGGTCTTTGGGGCTGCCAACACATGAGAACTTCTCCCTCCTGGCGCAGCCCTACCTCTCTACCTCCTCCTCTCCCGCGGTGCTTGGCGAAGCCCTGCTGGATTGCCACGCTCCTCCACCACCACCATGCCGTCGTGCTGCTGCTGGATGGAGTCTTCCCCAACCTCTCCCTCTCTCCTTTCTGGATCAAGGCATGGGAGACGTCACCGGGCAGCATGTGTGTTGAACGCGGAGGTGCCGTCCGTTCGGCACTAGGATCATCGGTGATTTGGATCACGACGAGTACGAATCCATCAACCCCGTTCATTTGAATGCTTCCGCTTAGCGATCTACAATGGTATGTAGATGCACTCTCCTTCCCTCGTTGCTAGTTTCTCCATAGATAGATCTTGGTGATGCGTAGGAAAACTTTGAATTTCTGCTATGTTCCCCAACAGTGGCATCATGAGCCAGGTCTATGCGTAGTTACTATGCACGAGTAGAACACAAACTTGTTGTGGGCGTAGATGTTGTCAATTTTCTTGCCACTACTAGTCTTATCTTGCTTCGGCGGCATCGTGGGATGAAGCGGCCCGGACCGACCTTACACGTATGCTTACGTGAGACAGGTTCCACCGACTGACATGCACTAGTTGCATAAGGTGGCTAGCGGGTGTCTGTCTCTCCCACTTTAGTTGGAGCGGATTCGATGAAAAGGTTCCTTATGAAGGGTAAATAGAAATTGGCATATCACGTTGTGGTTTTACATAGGTAAGAAACGTTCTTGCTAGAAACCTATAGAAGCCACGTAAAAACTTGCAACAACAATTAGAGGACGTCTAACTTGTTTTTGCAGCAAGTGCTTTGTGAAGCGATATGGCCAAAGGATGTGATGAATGATATATGTGATGTATGAGATGATCATGTTCTTGTAATAGGAATGACGACTTGCATGTCGATGGGTATGACAACCGGCAGGAGCCATAGGAGTTGTCTTTATTTTTTTTATGACCTGCGTGTCATTGAAGAACGCCATGTAAATTACTTTACTTTATTGCTAAACGTGTTAGCCATAGAAGTAGAAGTAGTCGTTGGCATGACAACTTCATGAAGACACGATGATGGAGATCATGATGATGGAGATCATGGTTTCATGCCGGTGACGAAGATGATCATGGCGCCCCGAAGATGGAGATCAAAGGAGCAATATGATATTGGCCATATCATGTCAATATTTGATTGCATGTGATGTTTATCATGTTTTACATCTTATTTGCTTAGAACGATGGTAGCTTAAATAAGATGATCCCTCGAAATAATTTCAAGAAAAGTGTTCCCCCTAACTGTGCACCGTTGCGAATGTTCGTTGTTTCGAAGCACCACGTGATGATCGGGTGTGATAGATCCTAACGTTCGAATACAACGGGTGTAAGCCAGATTTACACACGCAATACACTTAGGTTGACTTGACGTGCCTAGCTTGTACAGACATGGCCTCGGAACACGGAAGACCGAAAGGTCGAGCATGAGTCGTATGGAAGATACGATCAACATGAAGATGTTCACCGATGTTGACTAGTCCGTCTCACGTGATGATCGGACACGGCCTAGTTGACTCGGATCATGTAATCACTTAGATGACTAGAGGGATGTCTATCTGAGTGGGAGTTCATAAGATGAACTTAATTATCCTGAACATAGTCAAAAGATCTTTGCAAATTATGTCGTAAGCTCGCGCTTTAGTTCTACTGTTTAGATATGTTCCTAGAGAAAATTCAGTTGAAAGTTGATAGTAGCGATTATGCGGACTAGGTCCGTAAACTGAGGATTGTCCTCGTTGCTTCCTAGAAAGCTTATGTCCTTAATGCACCGCTCAGTGTGCTGAACCTCGAACATCGTCTATGGATGTTGCGAACATCTGACATACACGTTTTGATCACTACGTGATAGTTTAGTTAAACGGTTTAGAGTTGAGGCACCAAAGACGATTTTGAAACATCGCGGAACATACGAGATGTTTCGAGGGCTGAAATTGGGATTTCAGGCTCGTGCCCACGTCAAGAGGTATAAGACCTCCGACGATTTTCTTAGCCTGCAAACTAAGGGAGAAAAGCTCAATCGTTGAGCTTGTGCTCAGATTGTCTGAGTACAACAATCACTTGAATCGAGTAGGAGTTGATCTTCCAGATGAGATAGTGATGTTTCTCCAAAGTCATTGCCACCAAGCTGCTAGAGCTTCGTGATGAACTATAACATATCAGGGATAGATATGATGGTCCTTGAGATATTTGCGATGTTTGACACCGCGAAAGTAGAAATCAAGAAGGAGCATCAATTGTTGATGGTTGGTGAAACCACTAGTTTCAAGAAGGGCAAGGGCAAGAAGGGATACTTCATGAAACGGCAAATCAGCTGCTGCTCTAGTGAAGAAACCCAAGGTTGAACCCAAACCCGACACTAAGTGCTTCTGTAATAAGGGGAACAGCCACTGGAGCAGAATTACCCTAGATACTTGGTAGATGAGAAGGCTGGCAAGGTCGATAGAAGTATATTGGATATACATTATGTTAATGTGTACTTTACTAGTACTTCTAGTAGCACCAGGGTATTAGATACCGGTTCGGTTGCTAAGTGTTAGTAACTCGAAATAAAAGGCTGCGGAGTAAACGGAGACTAGCTAAAGGTGAGCTGGCGATATGTGTTGGAAGTTTTTCCAAGATTGATGTGATCAAGCATCGCACACTCCCTCTACTATCGAGATTGGTGTTAAACCTAAATAATTATTATTTGGTGTTTGCGTTGAGCATAGACATGATTGGATTATGTCTATCGCAATACGGTTATTCACTTAAGGAGAATAATGGTTACTCTGTTTATTTGAATAATACCTTCAATGGTCTTGCACCTAAAATGAATGGTTTATTGAATCTTGATCGTAGTGATACACATGTTCATGCCAGAAGATATAAGATAGTAATGATAGTATCACCTACTTGTCGCACTGCCATGTAAGTCATATTGGTATAAAACGCATGAAGAAGCTCCATGTTGATGGATCTTTGGACTCACTCGTTTTTGAAAAGTTTGAGACATGCGAACCATGTCTATTGGTGTATATGCATGAAGAAACTCCATGCAGATGGATCGTTTTGACTCACTTGATTTTGAATCACTTGAGACATGCAAATCGTACCACATGGGCAAGATGACTGAAAAAGCCTCGGTTTCAGTAATATGGAACAAGAAAGCAACTTGTTGGAAGTAATACATTTTGATGTGTGCAGTCCAATGAGTGCTGAGGCACGCAGTGGATATCGTTATGTTCTTACTTCACGGATGATTTGAGTAGATACTGAGTTTATTTACTTGATGAAACACAAGTCTGAATTATTGAATGGTTCAAGTAATTTCAGAGTGAAGTTGAAGATCATCGTGACAAGAGGATAAATTGTCTATGATATGATCATAGAGATGAGTATCTGAGTTACGAGCTTTGGCACGCAATTAAGACATTGTGGAAATTGTTTCACAATTAATACCGCCTGGAACACCATAGTGTGATGGTGTGTCCGAACATCATAGTTGCACCCTATTGGATATGGTGCGTACCATGATGTCTCTTATCGAATGACCACTATCGTTCATGGGTTAGGCATTAGAGACAACCGCACTCACTTTAATAGGGCACCACATAATTCCGTTGAGACGACACCGTTTGAACTATGGTTTGGAGAAACCTAAGTTGTCGTTTCTTAAAAGTTTGGGGCTGCGACGCTTATGTGGAAAAGTCTCAGGTTGATAAGCTCGAACCCAAAGCGGATAAAATGCATCTTCATAAGACACCCAAAGCAGTTGGGTATACCTCCTAATTCAGATCCGAAAGCAATAGGGATTGTTTCTTGAATCGGGTCCTTTCTCGAGGAAAAGTTTGTCTCGAAAAGTTGAGTGGGAGCATGGTGGAGACTTGATGAGGTTATTGAACCGTCACTTCAACTAGTGTGTAGCAGGGAACAAAAGTTGTTCATGTGGCGCCCACACCAATTGAAGTAGAAGCTTATGATAGTGATCATGAAGTTTCGGATCAAGTCACTACCGTACCTCGTAGGGTGACAAGGATGCGTACTACTTCAGAGTGGTACTGTAATCCTGTCTTGAAGTTCATGTTGCTAGACAACAATGAACCTATGAGCTATGGAGAAGCGATGGTGGGCCCATATTCCGACAAATGGTTAGAAGCCATGAAATCCGAGATGGGATCCATGTATCAGAACAAAGCATGGACTTTGGTGGACTTGCCCGATGATTGGTAAGCCATTGAGATAAATGGATCTTTAAGAAGAAGACGGACGTGGACGGTAATGTCACCGTCTATGAAGCTCGACTTGTGGCAAAGAGTTTTTTCACAAGTTCAAGGAGTTTACTACGATGAGATTTTCTCATCCGTAGTGATGCTTAAGTCCGTCGGAATCATGTTAGCATTAGCTGCATTTATGAAATCTGGCAGATGGATGTCAAACGAGTTTCCTTACCAGTTTTCGTAAGGAAAGGTTATATGTGATACAATCAGAAATGTTTTGTCGATCCTAAGGATGCTAAAAGGTATGCTAGCTCCAGCGATCCTTCTAAGGACTGGAGTAAGCATCTAGGAGTTGGAATATACACTTTGATGATATGATCAAAGATTTTGAGAAACTTGTATCTCCAAAGAAGTGAGTGGGAGCACTATAGCATTTCTGATGAGTATATGTTGTTGACATATTGTTGATCGGAAATGATGTAGAATTTCTGGAAAGCATATAGGGTTAATTGAAAAGAGTTTTTCAAGGGAAAACCTGGATTAAGCTGCTTGAACATTGAGCATCAAGATCTATAAGGATAGATCAAAACGCTTAATGGTACTTTCAAATGAGCACATACCTTGACATGATCTTGAAGGTGTTCAAAATGGATCAGTCAAAGAAGGAGTTCCTGGCTGAGTTGTAAGGTATGAAGTTAAGACTTAAAGCTCGACCATGGCAGAAAAGAGAGAAAGGATGAAGGTCGTCCCCTATGCTTTAGACGTAGGCTCTACAGTATGCTATGTTGTGTACGGCACCTGATGTGTGCCTTGCCACATGTCTGGCAAGAGGGTACAAAGGTGATCAAGGAGTGGATCACCAGACAGCGGTCAAAATTGTCCTTCGGAGTAATAAGGACATGTTTCTCGATTATGGAGGTGATAAAGAGTTCGGTGTAAAGGGTTACGTCGATGCAAGCTTTAACACCTATCCGAATGACTCTGAGTAGCAAACCGGATACGTATAGTGGAGCAACCATTTGGAATAGCTCCAAGTGGAGCGTGGAAGCAGCATTTACAATATGACCTAGAGATTTGCAAAGTACATACGGATCTGAATGTTGCAGACCCGTTGACTAAAACCTCTCTCACAAGCAAAACATGATCAAACCCCAGAACTCATTGAGTCTTAATCACATGATGATGTTAACTAGTTTAGTGACACTAGTAAACTCTTTTGGTGTTGGTCACACGGCGATGTGACCAGTGAGTGTTAATCACATGGCGATGTGAACTAGATTATTGACTCTAGTGCAAGTGGGAGACTATTGGAAATATGCCCTAGAGGCAATAATAAATTAGTTATTATTACTATATTTCCTTGTTCATGATAATCATTTATTATCCATGCTATAATTGTATTGATAGGAAACTCAGATACATGTGTGGATACATAGACAACACCATGTCCCTAGTAAGCTTCTAGTTGACTAGCTCGTTGATCAATAGATGGTTACGGTTTCCTGACCATGGACATTGGATTTTGTTGATAACGGGATCACATCATTAGGAGAATGATGTGATGGACAAGACCCAATCCTAAGCCTAGCACAAAGATCGTGTAGTTCGTATGCTAAAGCTTTTCTAATGTCAAGTATCATTTCCTTAGACCATGAGATTGTGCAACTCCCGGATACCGTAGGAATGCTTTGGGTGTACCAAACGTCACAACGTAACTGGGTGGCTATAAAGGTGCACTACGGGTATCTCTGAAAGTGTCTGTTGGGTTGGCACGAATCGAGACTGGGATTTGTCACTCCATGTGACGGAGAGGTATCTCTGGGCCCACTCGGTAGGACATCATCATAATGTGCACAATGTGACCAAGGGGTTGATCGCGGGATGGAGTGTTACGGAATGAGTAAAGAGACTTGACGGTAACGAGATTGAACAAGGTATCGGGATACCGACGACCGAATCTCGGGCAAGTACTATACCGCTAGACAAAGGGAATTGAATACGGAATTGATTGAATCCTCGACATCGTGGTTTATCCGATGAGTTCATCGTGGAACATGTGGGAGCCAACATGGGTATCCAGATCCCGCTGTTGGTTATTGGCTGGAGAGTTGTCTTGGTCATGTCTACATGTCTCCCGAACCCGTAGGGTCTACACACTTAAGGTTCGATGACGCTAGGATTATAGGGAATAGATATACGTGGTTACCAAATATTGTTCGGAGTCCCGGATGAGATCCCGGACATCACGAGGAGTTCCGAAATGGTCCGGAGGTAAAGATTTATATATGGGAAGTCATGTTTTGGTCACCAGAAAAGTTTCGGGCGCTATCGGTAATGTACCGGGACCACCGGGAGGGTCCCGGGGGTCCACCAAGTGGGGCCACCGGCCCCAGAGGGCTGCATGGGCCAAGTGTGGGAGGGGACCAGCCCCAGGTGGGCTGGTGCCCCCCCCCCCCACAAGGGCCCAAGGCGCCTAGGGTTTGGGGAG
This sequence comes from Triticum timopheevii, assembly GCA_963921465.1. Classification (NCBI taxonomy): domain Eukaryota; kingdom Viridiplantae; phylum Streptophyta; class Magnoliopsida; order Poales; family Poaceae; genus Triticum; species Triticum timopheevii. The sequence goes on along the minus strand of OY997266.1, from coordinate 627,105,773 downwards.
GAGGCTCCTCCACCTTGCTTGGGGGGCAAGTTTCCCCCTCCCCCCCCCCTTGGCCGCACCCTAGATGGGATCTAGGGGCTGCCGCACCCCTTGGGGTGGGAACCCTAGAGGGGGCGCAACCCCTCCCTCTCCCCTATATATAGTTGAGGTCTTTGGGGCTGCCAACACATGAGAACTTCTCCCTCCTGGCGCAGCCCTACCTCTCTAACTCCTCCTCTCCCGCGGTGCTTGGCGAAGCCCTGCTGGATTGCCACGCTTCTCCACCACCACCACGCCGTCGTGCTGCTGCTGGATGGAGTCTTCCCCAACCTCTCCCTCTCTCCTTGCTGGATCAAGGCATGGGAGACGTCACAGGGCTGCATGTGTGTTGAACACGGAGGTGTCGTCCGTTTGGCACTAGGATCATCGGTGATTTGGATCACGACGAGTACGACTCCATCAACCCCGTTCACTTGAACGCTTCCGCTTAGCGATCTACAAGGGTATGTAGATGCACTCTCCTTCCCTCGTTGCTAGTTTCTCCATAGATAGATCTTGGTGACGCGTAGGAAAATTTTGAATTTCTGCTATGTTCCCCAACAGTGGCATCATGAGCTAGGTCTATGCGTAGTTACTATGCACGAGTAGAACACAAACTTGTTGTGGGCGTAGATGTTGTCAATTTTCTTGCCACTACTAGTCTTATCTTGCTTCGGCGGCATCGTGGGATGAAGCGGCCCGGACCGACCGTACACGTACGCTTACGTGAGACAGGTTCCACCGACTGACATGCACTAGTTGCATAAGGTGGCTAGCGGGTGTCTGTCTCTCCCACTTTAGTTGGAGCGGATTCGATGAAAAGGGTCCTTACGAAGGGTAAGTAGAAATTGGCATATCACGTTGTGGTTTTACGTAGGTAAGAAACGTTCTTGCTAGAAACCTATAGAAGTCACGTAAAAACTTGCAACAACAATTAGAGGAGTCTAACTTGTTTTTGCAGCAAGTGCTTTGTGATGTGATATGGCCAAAGGATGTGATGAATGATATATGTGATGTATGAGATGATCATGTTCATGTAATAGGAATCACGAATTGCATGTCGATGAGTATGACAACCGGCAGGAGCCATAAGAGTTGTCTTTATTTTTTGTATGACCTTCGTGTCATTGAAGAATGCCATGTAAATTACTTTACTTTATTGCTGAACGCGTTAGCCATAGAAGTAGAAGTAGTCGTTCGTGTGACAACTTCATGAAGACACGATGATGGAGATCATGATGATGGAGATCATGGTGTCATGCCGGTGACGAAGATGATCATGGCACCCCGAAGATGGAGATCAAAGGATCAATATGATATTGGCCATATCATCTCACTATTTGATTGCATGTGATGTTTATCATGTTTTACATCTTATTTGCTTAGAACGATGGTAGCTTAAATAAGAAGATCCCTCGAAATAATTTCAAGAAAAGTGTTCCCCCTAACTGTGCACCATTGCGAAGGTTCGTTGTTTCGAAGCACCACGTGATGATCGGGTGTGATAGATCCTAACGTTCGAATACAACGGGTGTAAGCCAGATTTACACACGCAATACACTTAGGTTGACTTGACGAGCCTAGCATGTACAGACATGGCCTCGGAACACGGAAGACCGAAAGGTCGAGCATGAGTCGTATGGAAGATACGATCAACATGAAGATGTTCACCGATGTTGACTAGTCCGTCTCACGTGATGATCGGACACGGCCTAGTTGACTCGGATCATGTAATCACTTAGATGACTAGAGGGATGTCTATCTAAGTGGGAGTTCATAAGATGAATTTAATTATCCTGAACATAGTCAAAAGATCTTTGCAAATTATGTCGTATGCTCGCGCTTTAGTTCTACTATTTAGATATGTTCCTAGAGAAAATTCAGTTGAAAGTTGATAGTAGCGATTATGCGGACTAGGTACGTAAACTGAGGATTGTCCTCGTTGCTTCGTAGAAAGCTTATGTCCTTAATGCACCGCTCAGTGTGCTGAACCTCGAACATCGTCTGTGGATGTTGCGAACATCTGACATACACGTTTTGATAACTATGTGATAGTTTAGTTAAACGGTTTAGAGTTGAGGCACCAAAGACGATTTTGAAACCTCGCGGAACATACGAGATGTTTCGAGGGCTGAATTTGGGATTGCAGGCTCGTGCCCACGTCAAGAGGTATAAGACCTCCGACGATTTTCTTAGCCTGCAAACTAAGGGAGAAAAGCTCGATCGTTGAGCTTGTGCTCAGATTGTCTGAGTACAACAATCACTTGAATCGAGTGGGAGTTGATCTTCCAGATGAGATAGTGATGTTTCTCCAAAGTCTTTGCCACCAAGCTGCTAGAGCTTCGTGATGAACTATAACATATCAGGGATAGATATGATGGTCCTTGAGATATTCGTGATGTTTGATACCGCAAAAGTAGAAATCAAGAAGGAGCATCAATTGTTGATGGTTGGTGAAACCACTAGTTTCAAGAAGGGCAAGGGCAAGAAGAGATACTTCATGAAACGGCAAATCAGCTGCTGCTCTAGTGAAGAAACCCAAGGTTGAACCCAAACCCGAGACTAAGTGCTTCTGTAATAAGGGGAACAGCCACTGGAGCAGAATTACCCTAGATACTTGGTAGATGAGAAGGCTGGCAAGGTCGATAGAAGTATATTGGATATACATTATGTTAATGTGTACTTTACTAGTACTCCTAGTAGCACCAGGGTATTAGATACCGGTTCGGTTGCTAAGTGTTAGTAACTCAAAATAAAAGGCTGCAGAGTAAACGGAGACTAGCTAAAGGTGAGCTGGCAATATGTGTTGGAAGTTTTTCCAAGATTGATGTGATCAAGCATCGCACGCTCCCTCTACTATCGAGATTGGTGTTAAACCTAAATAATTGTTATATGGTGTTTGCGTTGAGCATAGACATGATTGGATTATGTCTATCGCAATACGGTTATTCATTTGAGGAGAATAATGGTTACTCTGTTTATTTGAATAATACCTTCAATGGTCTTGCACCTAAAATGAATGGTTTATTGAATCTCGATCGTAGTGATACACATGTTCATGCCAAAAGATATAAGATAGTAATGATAGTACCACCTACTTGTGGCACTACCATGTACGTCATATTGGTATAAAACGCATGAAGAAGCTCCATGTTGATGGATCTTTGGACTCACTCATTTTTGAAAAGTTTGAGACATGCGAACCATGTCTATTGGTGTATATGCATGAAGAAACTCCATGCAGATGGATCGTTTTGACTCACTTGATTTTGAATCACTTGAGACATGCAAATCATACCACATGGGCAAGATGACTGAAAAAGCCTCGGTTTCAGTAAGATGGAACAAGAAAGCAACTTGTTGGAAGTAATACATTTTGATGTGTGCAGTCCAATGAGTGCTGAGGCACGCAGTGGATATCGTTATGTTCTTACTTCACGGATGATTTGAGTAGATACTGAGTGTATTTACTTGATGAAACACAAGTCTGAATTATTGAATGGTTCAAGTAATTTCGGAGTGAAGTTGAAGATCATCGTGACAAGAGGATAAAATGTCTATGATATGATCATAGAGATGAGTATCTGAGTTACGAGCTTTGGCACGCAATTAAGACATTGTGGAAATTGTTTCACAATTAATACCGCGTGGAACACCATAGTGTGATGGTGTGTCCGAACATCATAGTTGCACCCTATTGGATATGGTGCGTACCATGATGTCTCTTATCAAATTACCACTATCATTCATGGGTTAGGCATTAGAGACAACCGCACTCACTTTAATAGGGCACCACGTAATTCCGTTGAGACGACACCATTTGAACTATGGTTTGGAGAAACCTAAGTTGTCATTTCTTAAAAGTTTGGGGCTGCGATGCTTATGTGGAAAAGTTTCAGGTTGCTAAGCTCGAACCCAAAGAGGATAAAATGCATCTTCATAAGACACCCAATACAGTTGGGTATACCTCCTAATTCAGATCTGAAAGCCATAGGGATTGTTTCTTGAATCAGGTCCTTTCTCGAGGAAAAGTTTGTCTCAGAAAGTTGAGTGGGAGCATGTGGAGACTTGATGAGGTTATTGAACCGTCACTTCATCTAGTGTGTAGGAGGGAATAGAAGTTGTTCTCGTGGCGCCCACACCAATTGAAGTAGAAGCTTATGATAGATAGCATGAAGTTTCGGATCAAGTCACTACCGTACCTCGTAGGGTGACAAGGATGCGTACTACTTCAGAGTGATACAATAATCCTGTCTTGAAGGTCATGTTGCTAGACAGCAATAAACCTACGAGCTATGGAGAAGCGATGGTGGGCCCATATTCCGACAAATGGTTAGAAGCCATGAAATCCGAGATAGGATCCATGTATCACAACAAAGCATGGACTTTGGTGGACTTGCCCGATGATCGGCAAGCCATTGAGATAAATGGATCTTTAAGAAGAAGACGGACGTGGACGGTAATGTCACCGTCTATGAAGCTCGACTTGTGGCAAAGAGTTTTTCACAAGTTCAAGGAGTTGACTACAATGAGATTTTATCATCCGTAGCGATGCTTAAGTCTGTTGGAATCATGTTAGCATTAGCCGCATTTATAAAATCTGGCAGATGGATGTCAAAACGAGTTTCCTTACCAGTTTTCGTAAGGAAAGGTTGTATGTGATACAACCAGAAATGTTTTGTCTATCCTAAGGATGCTAAAAGGTATGCTAGCTCCAGTGATCCTTCTAAGGACTGGAGTAAACATCTAGGAGTTGGAATATACACTTTGATGAGATGATCAAAGATTTTGAGAAACTTCTATCTCCAAAGAAGTGAGTGGGAGCACTATAGCATTTCTGATGAGTATATGTTGTTGACATATTGTTGATCGGAAATGATGTAGAATTTCTGGAAAGCATATAGGGTTGTTTGAAAAGAGTTTTTCAAGGGAAAACCTGGATTAAGCTGCTCGAACATTGAGCATCAAGATCTATAAGGATAGATCAAAACGCTTAATGGTACTTTCCAATGAGCACATACCTTGACATGATCTTGAAGGTGTTCAAAATGGATCAGTCAAAGAAGGAGTTCTTGGCTGAGTTGTAAGGTATGAAGTTAAGACTTAAAGCTCGACCACGGTAGAAGAGAGAGAAAGGACGAAGGTCGTCCCCTATGCTTTAGACATAGGCTCTACAGTATGCTATGCTGTCTACCGCACCTGATGTGTGCCTTGCCACATGTCTGGCAAGAGGGTACAAAGGTGATCAAGGAGTGGATCACCAGAAAGCGGTCAAAATTTTCCTTGGAGTAATAAGGACATGTTTCTCGATTATGGAGGTGATAAAGAGTTTGGCGTAAAGGGTTACGTCGATGCAAGCTTTAACACCTATCCGAATGACTCTGAGTAGCAAACCGGATACGTATAGTGGAGCAACCATTTGGAATAGCTCCTAGTGGAGCGTGGAAGCAGCATTTACAATATGACCTAGAGATTTGCGAAGTACATACGGATCTGAATGTTGCAGACCCGTTGACTAAAACCTCTCTCACAAGCCAAACATGATCAAACCCCAGAACTCATTGAGTCTTAATCACATGATGATGTGAACTAGTTTAGTGACACTAGTAAACTCTTTTGATGTTGGTCACATGGCGATGTGACCTGTGAGTGTTAATCACATGGCGATGTGAACTAGATTATTGACTCTAGTGCAAGTGGGAGACTGTTGGAAATATGCCCTAGAGGCAATAATAAATTAGTTATTATTACTAGATTTCCTTTTTCATGATAATCGTTTATTATCCATGCTATAATTGTATTGATAGGAAACTCAGATACATGTGTGGATACATAGACAACACCATGTCCCTAGTAAGCCTCTAGTTGACTAGCTCGTTGATCAATAGATGGTTACGGTTTCCTGACCATGGACATTGGATGTCGTTGATAACGGGATCACATCATTAGGAGAATGATGTGATGGACAAGACCCAATCCTAAGCCTAGCACAAAGATCGTGTAGTTCGTATGCTAAAGCTTTTCTAATGTCAAGTATCATTTCCTTAGACCATGAGATTGTGCAACTCCCGGATACCATAGGAATGCTTTGGGTGTACCAAACGTCACAACGTAACTGGGTGGCTATAAAGGTGCACTACGGGTATCTCCGAAAGTGTCTGTTGGGTTGGCACGACTCGAGACTGGGATTTGTCACTCCGTGTGACAGAGAGGTATCTCTGGGCCCACTCGGTAGGACATCATCATAATGTGCACAATGTGACCAAGGGGTTGATCACGGGATGGTGTGTTATGGAACGAGTAAAGAGACTTGCCGGTAACGAGATTGAACAAGGTATCGGGATACCGACGATCGAATCTCGGGCAAGTACTATACCGCTAGACAAAGGGAACTGAATACGGGATTGATTGAATCCTCGACATCATGGTTCATCCAATGAGATCATCGTGGAACATGTGGGAGCCAACATGGGTATCCAGATCCCGTTGTTGGTTATTGGCCGGAGAGTTGTCTCGGTCATGTCTACGTGTCTCCCGAACCCGTAGGGTCTACACACTTAAGGTTCGATGACGCTAGGATTATAGGGAATAGATATACGTGGTTACCGAATGTTGTTCGGAGTCCTAGATGAGATCTCGGACATCACGAGGAGTTTCAGAATGGTCCGGAGGTAAAGATTTATATATGGGAAGTCCTGTTTTGGTCACCGGAAAAGTTTCGGGTGTTATCGGTAATGTACCGGGACCACCGGGAGGGTCCCGGGGGTCCACCAAGTGGGGCCACCGGCCCCAGAGGGCTGCATGGGCCAAGTGTGGGAGGGGACCAGCCCCAGGTGGGCTGGTGCACCCCCCCCCCCCCACAACGGCCCAAGGCACCTAGGGTTTGGGGAGGGGGCTCCTCCACCTTGCTTTGGGGGCAAGTTTCCCCCTCCCCCCCCCCCCCCTGGACGCACCCTAGATGGGATCTAGGGGCTGCCGCACCCCTTTGGGTGGGAACCCTAGAGGGGGCGCAGCCCCCTCCCTCTCCCCTATGTATAGTTGAGGTCTTTGGGGCTGCCAACACATGAGAACTTCTTCCTCCTGGTGCAGCCCTACCTCTCTACCTCCTCCTCTCCCGCGGTGCTTGGCGAAGCCCTGCTGGATTGCCACGCTCCTCCACCACCACCACGCCGTCGTGCTGCTGCTGGATGGAGTCTTCCCCAACCTCTCCCTCTCTCGTTGCTGGATCAAGGCATGGGAGACGTCACCGGGCTGCATGTGTGTTGAACGCGGAGGTGCCGTCCATTCGGCACTAGGATCATCGGTGATTTGGATCACGACGAGTACGACTCCATCAACCCCGTTCACTTGAACGCTTCCGCTTAGCGATCTACAAGGGTATGTAGATGCACTCTCCTTCCCTCGTTGCTAGTTTCTCCATAGATAGATCTTGGTGACGCGTAGGAAAATTTTGAATTTCTGCTACGTTCCCCAACATATGCGGGAACAATGTATAACACTATAGATGATACAATGATGTATGCACGCAATGGGAGGTGCGTATCGATTATCACTAAAGTGCACAAGTAGTGTTGCCCGGCAATACTTAAATGGCTAGTCTCAATAGGAAAGTGACGCAAATGGGCTATGGTTAAGAATGCAACGGTAAAGAGGTACACAAAGGTGTCGTCGAAGTTACCATCGTCGGTTTGTCGGTATAAGCAAGGACGTATGATGGTGAGGTGGACAATGTCGATGTCGTGTCGGTAGAGAAGATGAGAGGTGGTGATTACGAAGCCATACCAATCCTAGTTAGGCGAAACACCCTAGGAAACGGAAGAAACACAACTCAAATTTTCAAAGGCAAATGTCCAATGGTGGTAGCGGAAAGTGTGACAGTGTTGCAAAAGTTCCAATGGGTTGTGGAGTTTCAATGATGGGTTATGTGGTTGGCACTGCGGAAGTGTGGGCGGTGGCTGAAAATTTTTGGGCGAAAAAAAAAAGCAGTTCCGTCTGGAAAAGTCGAACGTCCGGTATTGGTCGGATGACCGGTGGGTGTTGGACGTCCAGTGCCTGGGCAATTTCAGGCAGGATGAACTCGTGGATTTCGTGAACAAAAAATTGAGGTCAAAATTGGGCAAATTTTGTGGATGGAAATAATGGGAAGGATGGGGGAAAGCTAGATCCACCTGAAACACATCAAATCCATGGATCAAATCCAACAAAACTTCATCAAACCAACAAATCACAAAAAAAATTGGAATGACTATTTTTGTGGAGATTTTTGAATTTGGACAAAAACACACAAAATTAGGCTAGAAAACGGGGGTAGGGACTCCACATTCTTGATCAACCAAGGCTCATGATACCAAGATTATATGGAGTGGGGCCGATCTTTCACGATTTGAGCGGATCCCGCGAAGAAATCAAAGAACACGAGAGGTAAAACGAGAGGAAACACTCACTTGATCCAATAACACATGTGCTAGATCCAAACACACAAAGAGGTAACAACGGTCCAAATCCAACAAAGGGGGATACAAAAGGGGAACTAATTCATGTCAATCCTAGGAGGAAGGAGGTCTTGAATCCATGAAGGGTCTTCCCACAAGGAGGTCTTGAATCCACTTGGGGGGTCTTCTCCTAGGAGGCCTTGATGTCCAAACACTACTAGGGAAAAGCCTATACACAGAATCTTATCAGCAGCGCGCTTTAAAATAAGGCACTGCTGCTAATTAGCAGTAGCGAGCTCAGGAATAACTTGCTGCTGAAATAAATATAGCAGTAGCGCGCCCTCTCAAAGACGCGCTAGTGCTATAATTCCCACGAGGCCGCTACGAGGCTAGTTATAGCAGCAACGCGTTATAACGACGGGCGCTACTGCTACGTAGCATAGTAGCAGCGCATTTCGCCAATAAGCGCTACTACTAAGTTTACTACAAAAGTTTAGTCCCACCTCACTACTTGAAGAGAGTTTCTACCACCTTAAATATGTTACTTCTCAAACTTTGACAAGCACTTGGTCTTCATTGAACTCTATGTGTAGAATTTGTGGCTGCAATATGAGTCTTCACCTGTTCCTAAACCGGTGAGGACTCATATTGACAAATTAGATTGTACACAAAAAGATCGTTGATGATCAATGTATTTTTGATACATTGAACTAAGTCTATTTTTACATGCTTACACATAGCAGTAGCGCTTCTTTGTGAAAGGCGCTGCTGCTAGGTAGTTTAGCAATAGCGTCTTTCTCTATAGCGCGCTACTGCTAAGCCATTCCATCTCCCACCCCCCATCTCCTCTATCCGATCCACTCACATTCACACACTCACTGGATCCCTCCCTCGCGCCGGTCCTCCTCCGTCGCCCCTCCTTACTCTGCGTCGCCGTCACCTCCTCCTCCTTGCTGGACTTTGCACCGGCCTCCTCCTCCGTCCTCCCTCTCCACTCGCCGTTGGTCGGCCCCTCCTCGCTCCGCCTTCCTCCTCCGTCCTCCCTCCACTGGCCGCCGACCGGCCCCTCCTCGCTCCGCCTTCCTCCTCCGTCCTACTCTCTTCTCCCTCCTCGAGTCGCCCCTCCTTCTCCCTACTGCCTGCTACATTTTGATTTAGTAGGCTAGTTCATATGCAACATTTTGATTTAGTTGATATGATTTAGTTGATTTAGTAGGCTAGTTGATTTAGTTGATTTAGAACATTTTGATTTAGTTGATTTAGTAGGCTAGTTGATTTAGAACATTTTGATTTAGTTGATTTAGTAGGCTAGTTCATTTAGTTGATTTAGAACATTTTGATTTAGTTGATTTAGTAGGCTAGTTCATTTAGTTGATTTAGTATGCACCATTTTATTGTTATTTTTTCTGTACATGGATAGGTACGTAGTTGCTTTTGTTTTTTTAATAAGTTACTTTTTGGCAAAATGTAGGTGGTACCTTGTCATCTAATATGTTACTAGATCTTAGGATTATAATTGTCCATCAAATTGCTTCTCACGGAAGAACCAAAAATATCACATGCTACTGTTTTTCTTTCTTGTGAAGTGGATTGTTAATCCTTTGCTCATATTGCTTTAGGAAAAATGGCGCCACCACCACCACCACTATGTCGATTGTGCAAGTCAAGGTGCGCCAGCAGCCTTGCAACTGGCAAGCTATTCGGCATCTACTTCCAGCCGAGTTTTCGTCATGCGGTGATAAGAAATTAGATGAAATGTAATAACTATTTTATTTTTAGTGTTGGCATTACTGCATTGTGTCATTTTGCTTATTTTACACAGATTGTCCCATGCAATGTGAGGTTGAAATTCAACAAGCTGACAGGAGACACTGTGACATTTGAGGCTCCTGGGGGGTCGTACACTATGGAGGTCGAGAAAGGACGCAATATGTCGCAGATTGGAGGAGATGGATGGGCCCGTTTCGTCGCTCGCATGCGTCTTACTGGTGGTGAGTTGATCAGCTTCTCCTTCAGAACAGAAAGACCCAAGTTGGCTGTCATTTATCTCAACCTGATGGAAGATGATGAAGATGACGAAGATGATGAAGATGATGAAGATAATGAGGAACCACTCGATGAAGATGATGAGGACCCACTTCATGAAGCCATCGTAGCTCAAAGAACAAGGCTGAGCGAGGAGGAGGTGTCCAACCTGTGGGACATAATTCCGCCACGTGTTGACTTTGTCGGGGTGTCATTCGTGACCCGCCTGACAAATATCATGGTTGATCGACATGATATGGTATGTTATACTTACAAATGCAAATTATCCGATGAAATACTTAGTGTACAGTCCAATGATATGGTATGTTATGTGGAATCTAGTCGATGATATGTTTTAGTGTAGAGTTCAATCACATGCTTATTAGTGTAGAATCTAAGGAAACTATTAATAGTGTAGATAATTCATATGTACTTATTTGCGAGGCTATTTATTAATTGATATGTTTTTCTTATTCAGAAATTGGCAAAGAGCATATCTGTGAGTTATGGTATCGAGCCTGATGAAGAAGGCTCAGCTGGACTACGCCTTACTGCGAGGGGCTCCGTCACAACATGTACTTACCGCGTGGACACGGACGGTCGCACACACTTAAATTCGGTTGGGTGGAAGAAATTCCTCAATGGCAAGAATCTTCGTGTTGGAAAGGCCATCCTAATTACTATCAGGAATACCAACTGCCCAGGCTTGAGGATGATGATTGTCTTCGATATCATCTAGAACTACATATGTGTGTGGCTATATCATCTAGAACTACATATGTGTGTGTGGCTATATCATCTAGAACTACATATGATGATCGTCATCGATATCATCTAGAACTACATATGATGATCGCCGTTGATATGACCTTGTACTGCTTGAGGATGCATGTTCACTATGCATGAAATTGTTATCTAGTACTCCCTTCGTTCCAAATTACTCGTCGTGGTTTGAACTAAAACCATGATCAGTAATTTGGAACGAAGGGAGTACTACCCAGTAATGGTTTATGAATTTGATATCTACTAGCAGTACCTAGTATCTAGTATCTGAATGGGAAACTGAAAGGGAAAGGGGTACGGGAGGAAAATGATGAAAGATATAGCAGTAGCGAGGGACTGCGAAATCGCTACAGCTAAGTAATAGTAGCGCGTTCATAAAAAGCGCTGTTGATATCGTCAACAGTAGTAGCGCGGGTACGGACCGCGCTACTACTATAAGTTAGCTGTAGCGCCTTATTAGTAGCGCGGCCACCCGCGCTGCTGCTAGCATCAAAACCTGCACTACTACTAGGGCTTTCCCTAGTAGTGAAAGGTGTAGGGATAAGTACATGAGCAAAGCTTTATCTCTAGTATGAGCTATCACAATGCTAACCCTAAAATGTTGGGGGAGAAGGAGTATATATAGTCTAGGAGGGCGAAGGGGTACATGGGCCTCGGCCAGGCCCGGAAAGCTGTGCGCAGACAGGCGTCAGACGTCCGGACGTTACCGGACGTGCAGTGGCTCACGAGGGACCAATCATCTGGTAGAGTCCAGACTTCCGGTAATTCGGCTCGAGTGTGGCGCCGTCGGATATCCGGCACGGGTCAGACGTCCTGTGCAGCGGTCGTCCGGAGGACTTCGGATTTCTGACCTTTTGGTTCTGTGATGGAGATGTCGGATGTCCGGAGGAGGCCGGTCATCCGGTCGCTGGGTGTCGGACGTCTGGTCCGGACCGGTCGTCTGGGCGTTGTAGCACTTCGCTTATGGTCCTTCTAGCCGGGTGATCTCTTAGGTGTCGGACGTCCGGTGCAGGCTGCTTGTCCGGTGGCTGAAGCTTTCGGCAGGCTCTTCCACTTGGTCTTTGTACTTGGTGTCCTCGCCATCTTGTCCATTGGATGTAGTAGCTTCGAGAGAACCCTCTTGGTACCTAAGCACACATAGCATTCCAGATTGAGGTAGTAGCCATGCCTCCCGTGGGTCATACAGAAAGTCACTAAGGAGAGATGTCACCTCGGTCTCGATTGCTCTTTCACGTGCTCGTGTCATTGGTCCTCTTGGCGCTTGGTTAGGCATAGGTAAGTCCACGGGGATGACCGTAGGATGCTCAGCATCACTAGGGACGAGGGAGTGGTCCAAAGTGTTTTTTCTGGGATGATGGCCAATGTAGTGTCACAGATTCCACTCAGTGTGCATGTGGTGGATGATTATGTTACCTGGCCTCATGATCGATTTGGATCCTACTTAGTTAGATCGTCATATAACTTGGCCAAGTTTGAGAAATGTCATGCTCCTCACAATTCTAATGGCCATGGTGTGCAATCAGAATTTGGCGCTGAAGTGAAAAGCTGGCAAGCTCTTCGGATAGTCAATGCTTCGGGGAAGATGAAGATTGTCCTCGGGAGAATGGCCCATGATTGTCTGCCGGCGGGCAGCCAGTTGCTACATCGCCATGTTCCAAATGCGGGGGCATGTTTTTTTCTATCGCGGAGAGGAGCAGGTCGAGCATCTCTTTCTGTTTTGCCACTTTGTGCGCCAGGTATGGAGAGTGCTGAAATGGAATTTAGGCTTCCATCTATGCCACAAAACTTTTGTTCATACCAAGCAGTGGATCTTTGATTTCATTCGCGAGCGACCTCTCTCGAGACAATGGAATGATGCAAGAAACTATGATGTTAAGATGCATCCTCGTCGAACGGTTGAGGAAGTTTTGGCCTATGTTTCTGCAGAATTCTGGTAGGGTTGCACTTGCTTCTTGGCATCATACCCCAGTTTGTGCTGCCAAATGGGTTCTGGCGCCAACAGATGGAGAGACGGTTGATGTGGATGCTCACTCTTTAAGGATTCTCCACGAATGGGATTGGTGTGGTAATCAGGAACCACGTCAGAGATTTTCTTGTTGGCTTGCCGCAAGCGCGTTGACGAGGTTATCGCCCAAGAACTAGCTGAAACAATGGCGCTACAACGTGTGGTGGATCCCATCAGGAAGGCTCTCCAAAGGCCTTTTCCAGTCAGATTGTTTGTCCATTATCCAGAGAACCAATGCTTCGACGGTTCATCGCTCGCCGGTGGGACTCATTACTGTTGATATCAAGGAGTTAGCGTCGTTCTTCTCGCCCGTTCGCTTTAGTCATATAAATCCTTTATCGAGTGTCGCGGCACATATTCTAGCTAGATCATCTGAGTTCGAGTCCTCTAGTGACTCTATTTTTCATGTAATTCTAGATTGTATTCGGGAGGCACTCTCTCTTGATTATCGTTGATCAATAAAGCACAATATTCCTTAAAGAAAAGAAAAGGATACCGCAGGCAGGCAAGACGCACCATGGATGTCATTTCTTTTCACTTTTTCGGCGGAAGAGCATGTCTCGAGCACGCAGGCCACACTGGTTGTTGCCTTCTTGTCGATGACCCGGCGAGCAGGAGTTCGTACTTCAACGATGGGGGGCAGTACAACAAGTACTCATCCTGCTGCTTTACAATCAGGCACATCGCTAAAAGGAAAATTAACAGATCACTCGGCCGTCAGACATTTGACAGCACGACGGCATGGGTTCTCAGAGCATCTACAGACGGACATCTCAAATACGTGAAACGTCCGGGTACGTCGTCCTGTCACTGACCGGTCATAAAAAAACCAGCCCAACCGATGCTCTCAAACCGCGGACGCCTACAACAACGCCGGCGATCGAAAGGGCAAAGGGTCGACGAGGAAGTGGTGAAGCTCGGCCCTCTCCTTTTATATAATCTAGTTCTACTATGTGGTTAGAATGTGCCGGATCGTTGAACTGTGTGAATTGTGCCCATTTGATGATCTTTTGGTGATGTTTATGTGAATTATGTCCGTTTAGTATCGGTGAATATGTCAGTTTTCTGTCTTTTTTGATCGTTTGGTGATCTACATATTACGTTGCATAAATTTATGTGGGTATGAGATACGCGGGCGTAAAGACGCGGATTTAGGAAGTATCTGATCACTGTCCACGGACTCGTCCGTCCGTTCCTTTTGCCGTGGCCGACGAGCTGCCTCTGGGGTAAGTTTGGTTAGCCTCTACACCACTATATGCCTGGCCTGGGTGGTGCCTGGACTTGGCCTGATACTTGTTTGGTTTGTGTCCTGAGAAAAAAACTGCTTGCCTGGCCTGGCTACCACACCTGTATGATTAGCCTGGTGAGCATAAATAGAATACAATGCTTAGCCTAGGCAAGGTTATTAGCCTGGACCAGGCGTTCGGTTTCTCGCGCCTGGATGTGCTGCATGCTAGCCTGGCAGATAAGATAAGGGAGCTACAGTTTGCTTTCTAAATAAAAGATTCTTCTAATCACTAGATGGCAGAGTAGCAGGCCAGGGTACGAAGCAAAAAACTTGAACTTTCCAGGCATACATCAGGCAGCAAAAAAGTTCAGGCATGGAGCTATACCTGGCCATGGGAAGCCCGGCCCGGCCCGAAAAAGCCCGACCCGGCCCGGCGCGACGCTGCCCCCGGGCCGGGCTCGGGCCTAGATTTTGAGCCCGAAGGTCGGGCCAGGCTGGGCCCGGGCCTGTCATTTTTGCGCTTTCTTGAAGGTCGGGCCGGGCCGGCCCGAAGCCCGACGGGCTTTTAGGTGTTCGGGCCGGGCTCGGGCCTAAAAAACAGGCCCGTTGGTCGGGCCGAGCTGGGCCTGGGCCTGGGTTTTTTGCGTCGGGCTTGGCTAGGCCCGGCCTGAAGCCCGGCCCGGCCCGAGGTATGGCCAGGTATACATGGAGCCCAGGGTGGCAACCAAACTAGCCCCTAGTCTCCGGTCAGGCCATGTGTGGCGTTCTCGAGGTCTCCCGCTTCCCCTACACACAGGCTAGGCATGCGCCTCTCACCCCGATTGATCCGATCGACTTCGGAATCGGAAGAGAGATCCTGCCTGCCCTGCCCCTAGGGTGGAAAGCTCGTGCTTCCCGACACGAGCTCGACCGGCAAATTTTTCTGTTCGTAAGCACCGGGACCATGCATGGAATTGTTGCAAGTTTTGGTCGCGCAAAGAGGTATGGAGTTCGACCAGCCCGGGGGATCATGCCACCAATTGATCCACATGGACCCTCTGCGTATGTACACGCTCGCCAGACTAATCTCACCTAGTACTCTATGCGTGTTCAACCCAGACACGCACGCCCTTGTTGTGAAAGTCTATTCACATGTTGAGGGTGTGAACTAAGTGCACTAGAACATCTGAACATGCACCCAAAAGCAGCACTCTTCTCATGACCTACTGTCCACGGCTAGTGGCATTTTTCTGTGTATACTTTTAAATAGAAGGTTGATGCCACCACGAAAAGTGCAAGCAAAGATACAGTTAGGGCAGCTCCAAAGCGGATCCTCAAACATCCCGCAACTGTCCGCGACTGCACGATCCGGACGTTTAGCTATCTAACGCAGCCATGTATTGGTCTGCCGACTAGTCCGGACGGACTTTTCCCGCAAACCCGAGACAAAGTCGGGGGGCTTTGCGGGAGCCTGGATAACAACCATGTAGGACTCCGACACCCCCGGCCTACACAAAACCCCACCAAACTCCTCTCGGACCCTACGCCTTCATCCTCTCATTTTCTCTCCTTCCATTTTTCCCTTACCATTGCCGCTGCTCCACAACCCTGACTGCTTCGCCACACCCCTGTCGCAACTCGACGAGTCCATCACCTCCAATGGTACACCCCCGATCTCCACGCTGCTTCTCCTCCACAATTGTTCTGCACCTCTCCTCCTACCGTCGCACAGGTACCATACGCTCCTACCATACACAGCATGCCCGACAACTGTTCGGTGAAATGCCTGTGCTAAAAATGTTGTCCATTCTTTTTTGAATCAATGGATTCAGATATGGAGTACATATATGAGCACTATGTTGAGTCGTTTGACAGCTCGCCCGTCGAGGAGAACTACACGGATGAGACGGCGATGATGCAAGCGGGCCTTGCAGACCCGGAGCACGCGGAAGAGCATGTTCTCAATTTCAAGGGATTGATCAGGGTCATCGAGTGCTCAACCCCAATAGGGCTCGCATCCATTTGACATTGATGACCGACTACTTTGCCCTGATGCCCTCTTCGCTGACAATTTTCGCCGGCGCCTCTGGATGCACACAAATGTCTTGATCGTCTCTATCATGGCGCCATGTACTTTAATGGCTATTTCATATTGAAGAAGGACGTCATGGGAAGGATTGGGTTCTCCGGTTACCAAAAGTGCACGGCTGCACTGCATGCTTGCATATGGCACGACCGTTGATTCGTGAGACGATTACCACCGGATGTCTGAGAGTACATGCGGAAATGCCATGGTCAGATTTGCAACTGTCGTGGTTGAGGTATTTGAACATCAATACCTGAGAGAACCAACTGTCGCAGACACCAAGAGGCTCTTGGCAATCTCGAAAGCAAGTGGGTGGCCACGTTTGCTCGGATCTCTTGATTGCATGCACCGGAAACGCAAGTACTGCCCAAAAGCTTTATAAGGGCAACATGATCGTGGAGTGTGAGGGTGAGGATGTTGCCGCAAGTCTTGAATTTGATAACATGGGTGATCTTATCGAAGTTCGAGACCAGTATCTGGATACATTTGAAGAGTTTGTCCAAATGCATCAACAAATTCAGCATCGGACAACTGAAGGAAGATCTGCTTGAGCATCTGTGGGCGGTCAAAGAGGACAACAATGTTGGAGTGTAATAGTTGAACTTATGTAGATTAGAATTACTGTTGCATTTGAACATTTGAAATGTTCTAGCTATATATGCGGCTACTTGACCATGCAGACTTAAAAATCTCTTTGTCTGCTTTTTTTTAACGTTTTCTGTTTTCGTGTTGAAATATTTGAAAAATGTTGAACAAATTTAGAAAAATGTTAATCAAGCATTTTGCAAAAATGTTAAACAAGTATTCAAAAATGTTGAATAAGTATTTGGAAAAATGTTAATCAAGGTTCATCAAGCATTCAGAAAATGTCGAATGTGTATAGGAAAATTATTGATCATGTATTAAATAAAGGATGATTTCTTTATCATGTATATAATCATGTTAATTAAGAATTTGATAAAAACAAATATTGTACAAGTATTTGAAACATGTTAATCAAGTATTTGGGAAATGTTAAATGTGTAAAGAAAAAATATTGACCATGTATTAAAAATGCTAATCAAGTTTTTGAAAAAAGATATGAACAGGTATTTGAATAATGTTAATCAAGAATTTGGAAGAAAAAAAACTGTATAGATAAAATGTGACCATGTACTTAAACAATGTTTTAAAAAAACCTGAAAACTGTTAATCAAGAATTTTAGAAAATGCATATAAAAATGTAAACCATGTATTCGAGAAAAGTTAATATGGTATATGAAAAAAATGCTAATCAAGCATTTGAATTATTTTTTAAAGTGTGTATAGAAACAATGTTGACCATATATTAAAAATATTAATGTATTTTATAAATGTCAAGCCTGTATTCGAAAAATGTCGTGGGCATATAGAAAAAATGTAGAAAGTTAAAACTCGAAAGAAAACATAAAATAAACCAAATTATGAAGAAAATGGAAAATAAAATTCAAATAAAAAATGAAATGGAGAAGAAAAAGGGAAATGACAAAATAAAACAAATAAAATAAAATAAAACCTTGAAAAACTTGAAACAGAAAAATAAAATGATAGAGAAAATCGGCTCTTTTACGTTAAAGGATGTCGTGCCCTACATTTCATCACGAACCAGACCCAGTGGTTGTGGCTAGCGTCGCGATCTTATGCAGGCGACCTTTGTTAGAACCGGAAAATCCTACTTGCCGCTCATTGCGGCAAGTAGTCCACGCTTCGCACAGGGCAGATGCGAGGGAGCGACCGAGTGGGCCGGCCCGTTTAGCGTTACAGCAGACCCCGGTTTTTCGAACCTTCTATGATGTTTCCAGCCGGTTATTTTCGGTTTTGGGAACCTTCTTGAAGGTTCCTGAACCGGCTTTTAATTTTTCAGTTTCTTTTTTGTTTTTCGTTTTTCTATTTCTCTTCTTTTACTTTTTTCTTTTTTTCTGTTTCCTTTTTTTCTGTTTCTTTTTTCTTTTCCTTTTTTTCTTTCAAGTTTATTTTAAAAAAATCCGAATTTCAATTTTATTTCCTGTTTTTCAAACTTTGTTCAAAAATTCAAAAAATGTTCCCATTTCACAAAATTTGTTCATAAATTCAAAAAATGTTCCTGCTTTCAAATTTTTGTTCCGAATTTTCAGAAAATGTTCCTGTTTATTCAAAAATTGTTCAAATTATTTTTGTTCATTTTTTGAGAAATTTGAAAATTGATGGCATGGATTTAAAAAAATGCCTGTTTTCAAAAATTGTTCACAAATTTCAAAAAAATGTTCTTATTTTTCAAATTTTTGTTCATGTATTAAAAAATGTTCTTGTTTTTCAAATTTTTCAAAAAGTGTTCTTATTTTTTAAATCATGTTCAGTTTACGCAGCTGAAAATTGTTCACCTATATAAAAAATGTTCGCACTTTTAAAAAATGTTCGAAGCACTAGAAAAAGTTTCTGTTTCAACTGTTTGGTCATGTATATAAAAAATGTTCTCCTTTTCAAAATTGTTCTCAGTTAAAAAAATTGTTCTGAATTTAAAAAGTTGTCCCCATTTTAAAATTTTGTTCACGAATTCCAAAAGAATTGTTCACAAATTTCAAAAAATGTTCTTATTTTCAAATTTTTGTTCATGTATGAAAAAATGTTCTTGTTTTTCAAATTTTTAAAAAAATGTTCTTAGTTTTTTAAATCACGTTCAGTTTACGGAGCTGAAAAATGTTCACCTATATAAAAAATGTTTGCACTTTCAAAAAATGTTCGAAGCATTAGAAAAAAGTTTTGGTTTCAACTGTTTGGTCATGTATATAAAAAAAGTTGTCCTTTTCAAAATTGTTCTCAGTTAAAAAAACTTGTTCTGAATTTAAAAAGTTGTCCCCATTTTAAAATTTTGTTCACCAATTCCAAAAAAATTAAGTTTTCAAAAAATGTTCTGGGAAATGTTCATGTTTCCAAAAATGTTATTTGGAAAATGATCGAGTTTTAAATGAATTGTTCAAAATTTTGGAAGATGTTCCAATTTTTCGAGTTTTGTTTACAAATTTGAAAAATGTTCCAGATTTTGAAATATTCTTCATAGTTTAAAAAGATGATGAGAAATTTATAAATTTATTCGCGTTTCTTAATTTATTCGTAACTTCAATAAAACGTTCGAAATTTCTAACATTGTTTGCAATTTTCTAAGTAATGTTCAGTTTTCGCCACTGAAGAAAGTTCTTTTAAGTTACTTCTGCTCAGTATATTAAGAACATTCTCCTGGTGTATTGGTTAACTCAATACATGCACAAGCAGCTGGTCTAGAGTTCGAATCCCAGCTCCCGTGTCTTATTATTTTTGTCCATTTTTCGCCAGACAACTCGCTTCAGTTCAACTCGAATGGGCCGGCCCAGTTGCCGCGCGCCCTGTGCGAAGGGACGACTACTTGCCGCAGAACGCGGCGAATAGGAGTTCCCGTTAGAACCCTGGTTCTGCTCGCCTTTTCTTCATATTTTCTTATATTAAGTGGGTCGGCCCAGTTGTTATAGGAGATCAAACAATGCTTCAGCCAGAGGTGCTACCGTCTGTCTCGCTTAATGCGAGACATAGCTCCTGCGGCTATTTCCAGCCTCAGTCTCTGAAGATGGTAGGAATACATACACGGGCTGCTTAGTTTTAGTGTTTTTATTACTAGTACCAGGTAAAAAAAATCACAATTTCTTTTTTTTAGAACATAGACGTCAGGGACGTCCGGCTTTAAATTAATAAAGCCCACAACATAGGCAGCGTGCGAAAGCGAACAACCACAGAAATGAAAGTCACCAAGTTCTAAGGCAAGCCACACAGGGCACGACAGCGGGATAAAAGTGCAATACAAGCCAGCACGGCCGAACTAACGAGCACACAGGCTCAGGGGGGGTCCAAACTCCAAAAGAAAACTGCCCATCCCTATGAGGCAGCAGACGAAGGGTGCGGGGCGCGTGACGCTGAGTAGATGGCGCGAAGTCGAGCGATAGCTTGTCGGTGAAGATCAGCGTCCTGTTGCCTTCCCAGCGGTGCCCACTGCTGCAAGAATAAGATGCATTTGAAAATAACATCAGCGGGGTGAGAAGGAAACGTTCCCTCAATAGTAAGCTTGTTACGAATGTTCCATAAGGCCCATAACATGGCCGCGGCACACGTCCACATGATCCGGCGCAGAGAACCCGGGATCGAGGACAAGAGAGACACGAGCTCAGAGCGCGAGCGTGGATCCCAGTCCACCCCGGCGGCCTCGCGGACCGCACTCCAAGCAAAGCGCGCCAAAGGACAACGGAAGAACGCGTGGTCTGCGTCTTCCGCATCGGCACACAGAGCGCACGGGCCGGAAGCGGGACCGTTGCGCTTAGCGATATTGATAGAGGTAGGAAGGTGGTCTTGGCATAGTTGCCAGAGGAAGACCTTAATCTTTAGCGGGATTCTCGCCTTCCAAAGCCCCGTGGCTGCCATAGGGGCATGACCACGACTTAACTCGCGATACAGGGACTTGACAGTGAACTTGCCAGATCCCGAAAGCCTCCACGAGACCACGTCTGTGGAATCCGACAGACGCACGTTGGCTATTAAAGCCCACAGGCGATCCCAATCATCCCGCTCGGGCCCCACAAGCTCTCTTCTGAAGTAAATAGGGGGCGGAGAGGCATTGAGTGCCGAGGCAACCAGTTGGTTGGGCTCAACCGCGATGGAGAAAAGGTGGGTGAACTCCGACCAAAGAGGTTGCTGACCTATCCAAACGTCGTGCCAAAAACGTGTGGAGCGGCCATTATTAACCGTGAAACTCGCACCCCTGGCGAATTATGGTTTGAGGGCTTGGATGAAGGTCCAGAAAGGAGACCCCTGAGGGGTTGCCTCAAAGAAATTCCCATGTGAGAAATACTTGGCACGAAGGAGGTCCATCCAGAGGCCGCTCCCTCCCTGGGATAGCTTCCATATCCACTTACACATAAGCGCTATGTTCATCAGCTTCGAGTTGATGATCCCGAGGCCCCCCTGGGCTTTGGGTCTGCAAACGGCTTGCCACTTGACCATGTGGTACTTTCGTTTAGGGCCCGCTCCTTCCCAAAAGAAACATGCCCGAGGCGTGTCCATTTTCGTGTGGACCCCATCCGCCAGCAAGAACATACCCATGGCAAACATTGGTAGGGATGAAAGGCTGGAGTTGGTCAGGATTAGTCTTGCCCCTGAAGACATAAATCGGCCTCTCCACGGACATACCCGGTCCGCTACCTTAGTGGTGAGAGGCTCCCAATCGGCAATCATGCACTTCTTCTTTGCGATTGGGAGGCCGAGGTAGGTAAACGGAAACTTCCCAAGCTTGCAGTTAAGCAAGTTGGCAGCCCGTTCACTTTCGGCCGCGTCCATCCCTATGGACACCACTTCACATTTGTGGAAGTTAATTTTTAGCCCGGACATGAGTTCAAAGCACAGCAGGATGGCCCTGACCGTAGCGATACTGTGGGCATCTGGTTCAAAAAGGAGGAGAGTGTCATCCGCATACTGCAAGTGTGACACACCTCCTGGGACCAGGTTGCCGACCACTCCCCTAATGTGGCCAGCGGCGCGAGCTTTGTCAAGCATGGCGCCTAAGGCGTCTGCCACAAAGTTGAAAAGCAACGGTGAGGCTGGGTCCCCTTGACGTAGCCCCCGTTTGTTGCGGAAGAAGTTCCCTACTTCTCCATTCACCGCTATCGCCGTTTGGCCTCCCGAGACCAATTGCAACCCCATTGATCCGCCATTGTTTCTCCGGTAGTGCTAATTTTGACGATAGGCCATGAATGTCCCATAAGTCGCCGAGTCCAACAATCAGATCCTGCTCAGCGTACGCCGGAATCCGTCGAGATGTCAGCACAAGTATGTTTCACTGTATTCTGCCGAGGAAAGGAGAAGAGCCGGCAATCTTTCTCGTATCGGCCGTACGAGATTGAGTTGGTGGAGCCGGCGATCCGATCCACCGCCGCTGTCCCGGTCCCTTTGTGCACAATGTTCCATTCCACCGCTGTATTGTATTGACCACACTAGCAGCGTACGTACGTACGTCGACGCGATCCTTACGTGGTCGTATCAGTACTGTTTTCAGGATAAACTTGTGTGGCGATCTATCGAGCATACCTCCCGTGGCTGGTTTGCAAGGATGACTTGCGAGAGAAAAAAAAACGTGGTCCTGCCCAGTAGTCCTGCGTGGATCTTCAAGATCCTCGTTGTCGAAATATGCATCCCACAGGCGGCCAAAGTTTTATCATGGCACGCAGATCTGCGAGAATTGAAGGACGAGAGCTACCACTCCTACCATGCATTGAATTTATGCATTTCTACCTTACCGGAGAAGAAAAGACCCGACGGCAGGGGCACCGATCAGATCGTCCAACGAAGAGAGCATCTCCTCCTCCGTTTCAGTTTCAGAGCTCCTTTGATTCATGGGATTTTTATAGGATTTTCATAGGATTCTAATCCTATGGATTTTTTCCTTTGGTAATCGTTTGATTTACAGGAATAGAAACCTTGGAAATCAATCCTATGGATTTTCCCCTTCTCTATTTCACAGGAAAGTTTCCAAGAGGTCGAAGCTCTCGGAAAGAATCCTGGCGGGAAAAAAGAGCGCGCGCTCAGTTTTCGCGGTAAATAAAAGCTCGCGTAACTTATCATGACACATCGCAAACAAAAGCACCGCCCCCCAGTTCCTTCCACATCGACCTAGTCGTGCTGCGCCGCCACGGCCGGCCGGCCGCCCGGCCTTCTGCCCAGGTCCTCGGCCTGCTGCCTGGCCTTCTGCTCAGCTAGTCAGCTCCTCGGCCGGCCTCCTTGCTTCTATTCCTCCGTCGAGGAAGTCCAGCAACAAGGTATGAGGCAACTCCAAAAGCCAGATCCGGTCCTCCTTTGATTCCCATGATTATCCATGAATTTTTAGGTATTATACACATAGATTAGATTGATTTGCTTAGTATTAGTTTGCAACCTGCTGTAGATTCTCTCCGATTTTTTAGATCGAGCTTGTTATTTCAGGATTTGGGGATTTTATTTGCAGCTATTAGGTAAAAAAATAAGAGGTCTCAGATTTGACTAAATTCTCAATTCACTATGTGTTTGCTAATGTCTAGCCCGTTTATTTAGCAATTGAGTTGCACGACTGTGTCCTGATGGTACCTATATTTTTACTTTTCCCCTGGTTCTTTGGCACTGTATGAGCAGCATGAGCTTATTTTCTTCATAGCTATTGGATCATCACGTGGTAATTTTTTTGTCTGCACAAGGCACTAAAATTTCCCTTTTCAAGGATTCTATTCTGAACAAATATGATTTGTGCCCTGTAAAAATTGTATGGCAACAATATGATGCATGTAGATGGCTGATCGACGTTGCTTGTCTGAGCGACAATGCCATCATCTGCAATCAAATGGTGCAATTGATCTTGAAGTTGATGGTGGGACTACAGGTCTTCATCCAGAAATAGGTAAATTCTGATGTTACGGTGACACTGATAAACTTAGATGTGCAATTTTATTTTATTTTTGATCTGTTATTGATTTAGAAACTAAATTTGTACAATTATGTTGAATATCTAGGAATCACAAAAGGTAACTCTCGAGCCAAATGGAGTCACCAAATGAAGCTGTATCTTATTAAACTCCTAAAAGATCACGATGTGCCTGGTTTTCGGACACAGAATGCTTGGAGCAAGGAGGCATGGAATAATATTCTTCATCAACTGAATCAAAAGTTTGATCAGTCATTTACTCTCAACCAAGTCAAACAGAAGGAGCAAGATCTGAAGAGAGACTATCGTACTGTGAAAAAGTTATTGGATGTAAGTGGCTTTGGATGGGATAAGGACAGAAAAATGGTAGACGCACCTGATAGTGTTTGGGCAAGCTTTACTGCTCGTACGAACAGCAAGGATGCTCTCCAATGGAAAGAAAGATCATTTCCCTTTTATGAAGAATTAGCTCCACTCTATGAAGGTGACTTCAACATAATATTCACAATTCCATTGTAGCTATTTTACCTTGCAGCCTAAACTTTGTATATAATGTTTGATTGTTCTAAGCAAGTCTTTGGAACTATTCTCTAGGTCGTTATGCTGAAGGGAGAACTCGTCAAGGCATGGACCATTATACTAGCAAGAGGAAGTATGCACCAGTTCCCTTGTCACAGTTGACACAGATGGCTGATCTCGATCAATCACCATCACCTACTATGCCGTTTACCGGTGAGTCGGATATGCGGTTTACTTTAGATGAAGAACTTGAGGAAACCAACTTGGATTCTCCCCCGCATCTATCTACACCTATTCAGCATGTGCAAGCCCCTCCAAGATCCACACAAACGGAGAAACATGACACTAGGCATGGGAAAAAACAGAAGCGTAGTGCTACTGATGACTTCCATGAGAAGTATTTCAAACTGAAGAAGGAAGAAATTGATCGATTTGCTGCCATTGAGGAGAAGAAGCTAGAGGACCCCTACAGCATCAACAAGTGTATCACAGCAATTGAAGGCTTGGAAGGTCTACAACTAGGAGATATGCTGATGGCATCAGATATCTTCAAATGTAAGGAGAACAGGGAAGTTTTCTTGTCCTACTCTACTAATGAACTACGGTTGGCTTGGCTTAAAAGAGAGATTGCACGTGCCCAAACAAATGATCAAAATTAGCCATTGTGGTGGACTGGTGGTGATCCACTATGATCAGAGGTCTTATTTTAGGGAAGCTTTTGGTCCGTGGGTGTCATATGCTTTTGTCTAGTTAAATTGGTCATAGAACTGACCATGATGGTTTAGTATATTTTGGTAGGGAGAGCCGATGGTCATAGAACTTTTGGTTAGGCATGCAACAAAACTAGCTTGTAGTACTACGGCAAATCTGAAGTCCAAGAATGGTATTACAACTTGCATCTCATATTTCAAGTACATGAATGGTAGTAGAACTTGGATAAAATATTACATATTCTGAGATCTTCGTGATACATATTGTGCCCACATTTGCTGTGCTATATAATCTCGTTTTTGATTCCCAGCTTCTCTAGAGTAATTAAAAGCATGTATATCATTATGATAGTTGTGGTCTCCACTTGGCACATCAACAAATTGTTCTTGATCAATCTCCACAGTAGTATTCTCAGGCCATGAAAAATCTCCATCATGCAAACGTATGAAATTGTGCAGCACACAACTAGCAACTGATATGTCAATTTGTTTGGTCACCGAGTAATGTGAAGCCACTCTCAATATCGGAAATCTCATTTTTAGTATACCAATAATCCTCTCGATATGATTTCGGAGTTGTGCATGTCGTAGGTTGAATAATTCCTTGTAATTTCTTGGCCTTTGGCGAGCTCTTCCTTGTTCTTGTAAGTGGTACCTAGTACCACGATATGGAGCCAAAAATTGTGGTGTGTTTGCATAACCAGCATCTACAAGGTAAAATTTTCCGGGGGGTACTTGAAAACCATGGTTAAGTGCATCCTATAAGACTCTTGCATCTGAAGCCGATCCCTCCCAACCAGCATGCACATGCACAAACTTCAGATCAAAATCACATGCTACCATAACATTTTGCGACAATGTTTGCTTCCTATTGCGATATGGTTCTTGCTCATCAACAGGTAGTTTCAATGGAATATGTGTACCATCTATAGCACCGATGCAATCCTGCATAAATACAAGTACATAAGCCATATAATCTTCTCTGTAAAATTTTGAAATTATGTTACTCTAACTTGATCATAAGCATTTATACATACCATAAAGAAAGGGTAGAACTTTTCTTTACTCAAGATTGGATGCGGGTGTAGGGAAGGTGGACGTATGTATACAGAATAGAGTTCAGTAATTGCACTGAGCACTTCACCAAAATAGTAACTGATTGTTTGTCCACTATGCTGAAACCAATCTGCCAAAGTATCATTTGTTGCATTCTTAGATAATGCATACAAAAATATAGCCACTTGTTCTTCTACTGAGACATCTCTTCCATCAACAAGGCGGTCATTCTCGCGCAATTTCTGAACCAAAGCTTGAAATATATCAGTCTCCATTCTGAAGTGCCTTTTGCATAGGTCTTCATGTCCATTTAAAATTTCATTTACACGTCGTGCGCCTGTGAGTATTGAAGTGTGCATAGGTCTCCTTGAGGAATATGAGTGTTCTCCTAAAGTAGGAAGAACAAAAAGAGCAAACTCATCCTCACTCTTTGATCTGCGACAGTAGCTAGGATCCATTGGACGCTATGAAAACAAGCATGTGGAAAATTACTGAGTTATCATGACTTCACAAGTTTAAATGTAAACTACTTAATTTGTCTAGTTAAAACTTGTACTAGTAATTTATTGGTCGATCAACAAGGACTAATTCTGGCATGCTAGTCACTTAGTGTTACTCTGGATTTTTTTTGGCAGATAACTGATACAGCTTAGTGCAGATCATTGAACTGGGTGATGATATTAGGACACCTGATTTGATAATTCTTTCCTTGCATTTTACCTCTGTATATGTTTGAATAAGTTACAGCATGCAGAAACTAAAAAAGAATATAGCTTCTGATGGTGATGGTTGTTGCTGACATGATGCTATGGGGTGGCCGGGTGGGTTGAAAATTGTAACCACGAAACTAAAACAGACATGGCGCTGTAGATTTTCTAGATTTCGGATGGCCAGCGACAGCAAAGGAAACATGTACAGTAGGTGAACTAAGTTGAGATTTGAGAGACAACCAAGCAAGTGCAGCAAAGGGAATATGTACATTAGAAGAACTAACCTCAGATTTCAGAGACGGTCAAGCAAGTACGAGGAAAACTTCAGCAAAACTTCAGCTATAGCAAAGACTTGCTTGTAACGTTCTGGTGCATATGAATCGAAACTTGTTCTTAGAGCTGTATGAAGTGCAGAGCTTGTATATGTACTGCAGCACCCTAACGGCTAGTTTAGTGACCAACGGCTACTTGTTTGAATGCACAACCTTCAAAATAGTAATATTATAATGCCCTGAGTTCCTATGTTTTTCCTATGCTCCCATCAAACACGCACTTGTGCCAAATCCTGTGTTTTCCATTCCCATAGGATTCATGTGGACAGGACATGCCAATCCTCCATTTTTCCTATTCCTCCACTTTTCCTATCCTATGAATCAAAGGAGCCCTCAGAGCAAGAGATAAGATGGGTCCATCGATCCTTTTCGGCGAATCAATCCATCCATCCATCGGATCGCGATAGCTGCCGGCATGGCGTCGATGGGTCGGCGTTGTGTTCCACGTGCGTGCATGGGCGCGGCGGTCAGGTCACGTCTGCGTGTGTGATCTGGTTCTCCGCGGGTTGGTTGGTTTCAATGCGGTCTGCCATTTGAGGCTGGTTAGTTTGTGTAGATGGGATTCGATGCGTGCGCCATGGCTTGGGTCCGTCAAATCTCAAATCAAATCCGAGATCCTATGAGATCTTCCAATATAAGCAGAAGAAAGAGAATGCACCCAGCAGCAGAGCAGAGAGTGCAGACTGCAGAGTGAGGGAGGGTCGGATTAGATTAGAGATGACCAACCCTATTGTACGGACGCATCTGAGCCTAATGCCCTGATAGACCGCCGAAGCACATCCTTTCACAATGCTTTTACGGAAGAACCATCGTCGGCCCATCAAAAGAGAGAGGTCAATTGACATTCCAAAGGAAAAAAAGAAGGTTCATACAACAGGCACATGTCCGCAACGATACTACGACCTGCTCATTCTAATTTATCGGGAAGACATTTCATCTGGACTATCTTTGTCACCTACTCTAGTATGCAGTTTTCATGGATGCTAAAACAAAGACAGTTTCCATGTGCATCAGCTGGAAGCAGAGCGGTCCCGTTTGGCACCGGCCGGGAAAAAGCAGGACGGGACGGGCAGCCGTGGCCCGTGGGGACGCTAGCAAGGGAAAAAGCGTGGCGATGATCACCACTCGCAGCGTGTGGTCTCGCTCACTCTGTCAGCCTAGCTAGTATCGTAGAGGGAGAAAAGAAAAGACCGACCGGCACAGGCGGCAGCCCAGCAGCAGGGCCGAAAGAAAGAGAGACACTGAGACCTGGTGGGTCGCGCGCGCGACAGTGCCGCCGATGAGATCCATCTTTTTTTTTCATGGTAATACGTGTCTTATTCATATCATAAAGAACAAAATACAAGTCACGTAAGAACCGACATGACAAAACTTAAAAGATAGCAAAATATCTCTGAGCTTGACACTAACGCCCGTCACCTGCCTCTGGCACCACCACAGCAGCCACCGAAGAAAAGAATGATGGATCACCTCCTCACCCGAGCTCGACACGGCTCCATTGCTGATATGCAGTTTTGCGGACCTCCAAGATGGCTCACCAAAAGTCAAGACCGGACAACGTCGAGTGGCTCGCCTACACATGCAGATGGGGAGACACAAAATATACGTACGTGTGGTGTGGCTGTACTTTATTTGCTGGTTTGGTTGGTCTAGCATACACGAGGCGATGATCTCCGCAAACAAAAACAAAAACGGACCATGGATGTTCATGCCGCGGGCCGTCATTCTTCCTGCATTGATCCTGCTATAAACTAAGTTTCAACTTCATTCCGTTTCAGGTTTTTTCCGCAGAAGGGCAATCCTCGAGTTCCCCATACGCACGCAGACCACAATGGTTGTCGATGACCCGGCCAGAAGTTCGTCCTTCAGCCACGGGGGGCAGTACCACAAGTACTGATCCTGCTGCTTTACGAGCAGACACGCCGCTAAATGGAAAATGAACACATCTCTCAGCCGTCAGACAGGTGACAGCGCGACGGCGTGGGTTCTCATTCCCTCTTGCCTTCGCCGACGCCGCTGCCTCTAGTGGAGTCTCCGGCCATGCCATGTGTGCCGATCCCGCGGTCTCCCGCTTCCCCGGTCGATACAATCGGCTTGGGAATCGGAGGAGATCCTGCCTGCCCTGCCCCCGTAGTGGAAATCACATGCTTCTCGACACGAGCTCGACCGGCAAATTCTTCTCTTCCGCGAAAAGCACCGGAATTGTTGCAGTTTTGGTCGCGCATCCTCCAAGCGCACAACGCCGATCTCAATCAGCCTCCCCACAAGGATCCCAGGAAAACTATTGTCCTGTAGATACACACTCGACGGACCAATCTCACCCGGTACTTTTGAGCTGCTGTCGACATGCAAGTCAAACCTTCATCATCTTCATTCTTCAGTACACGCTCCAGAATATTTGACTTACTCCCTCTTATTCCGATTCAAGTGAATGGAAATGGAATGATGCGCGCTCGCCATTTGAGTGATGGCACGCCCAACATTTGTAACCAACTTGTAGTAGCTAGTTATCAGCATGCAACTCAAACCCGATCAGAACCACCATGTTCGCTACTCTGTGCGTGTTCATCACGCACTCGCACGCCCTTCGTGTGGAAGCCTATTCACATGTTGAGTGTGTCACTAAGTGGACGAGAACATGCTTCCAAAAGCAACACCATTCTCATGACTAACTGTCCAAGGCATGAAAATGCAAGGTTGATGCCAGCATGAAAACTGCAAGCAAAGATGCAATTAGTATTCCTTTTCGTTTTAGAAACGAGGACTCTTCAGAAATAGCAAAACATAGTCGAAGAAATTCCACCGTTTCCTTTCTTGTGCTAAATAAACCAAGAAACGAATCACTGCCTGATATGAAGTTTGCCATGTTTAGTTTACCTTGGGGAATCAAGTTCCACTAGGGAAACCAGCACTATAGAGGAGTTCAAAACAGAAATAATTGAAATATATTGCCCTCATATCTCGGACTTTGTTTACTAGCTCCCAACAACATCAAGTACGGACAACTCTTGTAGTAGAACTAAACAAGTTCGAACCAAATAAAAATACCCCTGATAAGAAATAAAATTACAAAAAAAAGTCATGTTAACAGGGAGGCTCAAATAACCCAAAAATATCCAAACAAGGAGGGTTATAGTGGGTTAGTTCCATCTAACTCAACTATCCCGGTGGAGAGGTGCTTATTTGGATTAGAGTGGGTTAGAAAATAACTCTAACTCTAACTGGGTTAGAGTATCCAAACAGAGCCTTTGTTTTGGGATGAAGAGGAGTAGTAATTTCGTACGTGTACGTTAGGCCATCAATGCCCCACAGGTTCCCAAGTCGATCCAGCTCAGGATTGGACGATGGCTCTTCTTCTTGCGCCATCTGCATGAGCACCGGTCCGCTCTCGGGCACCACCGCAGTTGTCCCGTTCTCTGCGCAATGATCCACCGCAGTGTTGACCACACTGTTAGTCTGTTACGGCAACCACACAGTGTTACCGTAGGTCGCCGCAGGTGCAGTACGTACGTACCTACATGGAGCAGTTTACGTTTTCGCAGTAGTTTCTGGCCTTCTGCTCATATATACGCTGGAAAAACGGGTACATCCGTATGTCGTCCTCCTTCACCGCGCTGCGCAGCGTGGATCGATCTTGAAGATCCTCATGCGCCCGCCCGCGTGTTTGTCGTCAAAATACGCATCACACATCACAAGATCGCACCACATGCGGCCAAAGTAGTTTTATTGATGGCAGGCAGATCTGCAGGAATTCAAGGACGAGAGCCACCACTCCTACCAACTGACGGAGAAAAGACCCGAAGACGATGGCACCGTCCAGATCGTCAAACGAACCGAGCATCGCCTCCTCCGTTTCCTTCAGAGCAGAGATAATAAGATGGTTCGATCCGTCAAGGTCGTGAAGATCGCGATTCTTTTCGGCGAATCGATCCATCCATCGGATCGCGCTGCCGGCCGGCAAGGCGTCGAGGATCGGCATGGTTTTGTACCGCGTGCACGGGCAGTCACTTGTTGCGTGCGTGATCTTGTTCGCTGCGCGTTGGTTAAGGTTTCAATGCGGCCCGCCGTTGTAGGCTTGTTCGTTCGTGCAGATTTGATTCGATGCGTATCTTCCATGTGCGTATGCATGCTTTCCTTGCTTGGCTTGGCTCTCGTCGAACTTCTCGCCTTTTTTTACCACCCCGTTGATATGCACTAGCGTGACTTTCCCCTAGGGTTTTCCTAGGGTTCCACCCGTCCTCTGGCGAGTTTGCCAGAGTCCACGTCAAATCTCGCTGGATCGCCGGGTTTTCCCGTTAACCAGTGAGATCAACCACTGCTCGAGGGGCGGACGCAGGTGCATGGCGGAACTGGAGGTAAAGGAGATGGAGGATAAGGGGGTAGATCGGGCGATGGCAAGTGCGGCGGTGACGCCGAGTGGGGGGATGGCTTCGGAGGATGGTGAGCGAGCTCGGGAGGTGGGAGTAGAGGAACAGGCGAGTAGAAGGGATGGAGGAAGACGTAGATGGGGAGATTCCACGGATGAGGAGGATGATTATGGTGACGATGTTGACGCCGATCCAGATCTAGAGAACCAGTTTGCGGGGATGAGGTTGCATGGGAAGGAGGAAGAAGATCTTGATTTCTCGGCTGAGGTAGATGATCTGGTCAAGGACGTCCGCTGGCTTGCTCTGTTCCGAGTTCATACTACAAAACCTTTCAGTCATGCGGCACTCCTATCCCAGATGCGTAATGCTTGGATGGCGGCGCAGGGGTCACCTTCAACATCAAGGGGCCTAATCTTTTCTTGGTGCAGTGTCACTGTTTGGGGGACTGGAGAAAGATCATGGAGGGAGGGCCGTGGCTGTTTCGTAGGGCACCTGTAGTTTTGCAGGAGTGTGATGGTTTCTCGGATGTGAAGGAGTATAAACTCAACATGATTCCAGTATGGACTAGGGTTAAGGGCCTGCCTGATGGTCTGACAAGGAAACGACAGCTTGCTGAAAAAGTGGCGGCGAAGGTCGGCGAGCCTCCTTTCAATGTGATCGTCAATGAGGGGCGCATCAACCCAGCTAGCACCCTGCGAGCGAGGGTGTTTGTTGACGTGAATATACCGCTGGTCCGCTTTGTTCATATAACTTTGAAGGAACGAAAGAAATATAGTGTATATTATGAGAAACTCCCGGATTTTTGCTTTGCATGTGGTCTCATGGGTCATCTTGCGGATGAATGTGGCGATGGTGTTTACGACCCCAGATCCTTTGAATGGGGAGAGTGGTTGCTGTGGGAACCGGAAACTCCAGCGGGCCAAACCTTTGGTGCCCGGGGAAGAGGTGACGGAGGAGCTAGAGGGAGAGGAAGGGAGCCTGGCAAAACGGATCGGGGGGGGGGGGGGGGGTAGAGGCTGGGGGGCATCGACAGGAGGCAGTGGTCGAGGAGAAGTCACAAGGCCTAAGTCTCCAGCACCGCAGCGGATGGATTTGGATGTCAATGGAGGGAATCATGACCGTGGAGAGAAGGAAGCGCGTAAGCGGCTGGTGAGTACGGATGGCACTCTCACCATTACGGGGCAGCCTGTTTCAAACCTCGGAAGGGTAGCTGGGACGGTGCAGCTGCTCGAAGGTGCTATCCCAAGCTCGAGTAATACTGTGACAGCATCCACACCAGAGAAAGATCCGCTGGACAAGAGGAGGAAGCAACAAGATGAGGAGGAGTTGAGCAAAACACAAGCAATGGAGGCGGCCTCCCTCGAGGAGGGCCGCCGAGCCAAATGAGAATACTATGTTGGAATTGTCGTGGGATTGGCGACCCGGCGACAGTCCATGAGCTCCGCGATCTTGCGGGAGCTAGTGTGTCGTCGGTTCTTTGTATTGTGGAAACTCAAATAGCAAAGAATCGAGTGGAAGGTTTGGCGGTCTCTTTAGGTTTTCAAAACAGTTTTGCAGTAGCTAGTAGGGGCCGTAGTGGCGGTCTTTGTATCTTTTGGAAGACGGATGTTAATCTGGTAATAAAGAATTTCTCGCAATACCACATAGACTCCTGGATTTCTGAACCGGGGTCAGAACAATGGCGCCTTACTTGTTTCTATGGTGAGGCAAACCGGAGCTTGAGGTACAAAACATGGGATACCATGAAAAGGTTGAGGGGAGAAAGCATGCTACCGTGGCTCTGCATGGGTGATTTCAACGAGATACTTCGCCAGGAGGAGCAAATGGGCCCTAACCCAAGGGATAGCGCTCAAATGGAGGGGTTTAGGGAGGCGGTGGATGTATGTGAGCTGGCGGATTTGGGCTATACTGGCTTAGACTGGACTTTTGAGAAGCGTGTTACGGGTGGCCAGTTTTGTAGGGTCCGTTTGGACCGGGCGCTAGCTTCGGCCAGTTGGTCCAACATGTTCCCGTTTGCAAGATTGGAGCATTTAACAGCGGTTAAGAGTGATCATAGCCCTATTCTGTTGATGAATGAGATGGAAGCAGGGAATCAGCGCATCGCGGTGAAGAAGCCTTTTCGATATGAATGTGTCTGGGAAAGAGATGCTCGGTTCAAGGACGTGGTGGAAGCAACATGGAATGGTGATGGACCGGCCTCATCGGTGTCGGACTTGGCCAATAAATTACAGTCGGTGGCCACTTCTATTTCCAGTTGGGGACACACTACGTTTGGGTCGGTTCGGCAAGAGCAACGATCACTTCGTCAGAAACTTGCAATGTTGCGTGCGGATCCTTTGAGACTTGGACCTAGTGAGGAGGAACGCAAGGTCGAGGAGCGCATGGTGGAACTGGCGTATAGGGAGGAAATAATGGCGAGACAGAGGTCTCGTATCACATGGTTGTCCGAGGGCGATAGCAATACTAAGTTTTTTCAGAGGAAAGCAAGTGCTAGACGGGCCAAAAACAGCATCACCCAACTTGATCGTGCGGATGGGACCACTTGCACGGACCCGGCGGAATTGGCAAATATGGCGACAGCGTTTTACTCAAACCTCTACACGTCGGAAGGAACAATAGGTATGGAAGAGGTGTTATCACACATACCGGTGAGGGTGGATGGCAATATGAATGCTCGCCTAAATGCTGCCTATAGCAATAATGAGGTTAAAGTAGCTCTCTTTCAAATGTTTCCAACTAAGGAGCCGGGACCGGACGGTTTCCCTGCACATTTTTTTCAGAAGCATTGGGACTTATGTGGTGATGAAGTTACAAGGATGATCATTCGAGTGCTTGATGGTGTGGACTCACCGGAGGAGATAAATAACACTTTCATCGTTTTAATTCCAAAGATAGCAAGTCCAAAAGTTTTAGGACAGTTTCGGCCGACAAGCCTTTGCAATGTGATCTACAAGATCGCCTCAAAGGTCTTAGCCAACAGGCTGAAGGTAATCCTCCCTGAGATGATTTCCGAAGAGCAATCGGCTTTTGTCCCTGGTCGTCTCATCACAGATAACTTCATTACAGCCTATGAATGCTTACATTACATGAAGACTAGGAGAGTGAAGGGTAACAGATTTTGTGCTCTAAAATTGGACATGATGAAAGCGTATGATCGCTTGGAGTGGTCGTATTTGAGAGTTGTAATGCTAAGGATGGGTTTTAGCCCCCGCTTCACTGAGACAGTTATGAGATGTGTGACGTCGCTATCCTTTTCGGTGATGTTTAATGGCAGGAGTCTGGATGGTTTCAAGCCCTCTCGGGGTTTGCGCCAGGGCGACCCGAGCTCACCATATTTGTTCTTGTTGGCAGCTTGATGGATTCATGTACCTAGGGTAGGGTCATAGGCCTGACCTAAATGTCCTACCGAGGGACATCCTTAGAAGAGATCACCTTCCAGTCGACCAACGAGGAACCCACTCGACTGACCAGAAGGACTCGACCATGGAGATTCACTCGACCATAAAGATACACTCGACCACCAGAAGGTCAGAAGGCACTCTGCACTACAACGGCTTGTAATTGAATAGACTTAATGATAGTTAAGGCACTTTATGTGGGGCGTTACCAGTAACGCCCCAGACTTAATATACTTTAAACCCTCCATTACGTGGGCTGGCAGGGGTCCTGGCGTACTCTATATAAGCCACCCCCCTCCACAGGCAGAAGGGTTCGCACTCTTGTAACACCTATACACATAATCCACTCGACCGCCTCAGGGCTCCGAGATGTAGGGCTTTTACTTCCTCCGAGAAGGGCCTGAACTCGTACATCGCTTGTGTTTACAACCTCTCCATAGCTAGGACCTTGCCTCTCCATACCTACCCCCCACTCTACTGTCAGACTTAGAACCACGACAGTTGGCGCCCACCGTGGGGCGGGTGTTTTAGCGATTTTGTGGTGAAGTTGCAGTATTTCCGAGTACTTTCATCATGATGACTGCTGGAGTTTTGGTTGAGGGACGCGAGATCCGTCTTGGCGCTCTCGCCTTTGTCACCGACGACTCCGCGTGGCTCCAGGAGGCTCCGTTCGACGTTGATGCACTCCCCGTCCGCTGTGCGACGCATTTTCGCGCATGTGTCCGCGGCGTTCTGCTGCGGCAACCGTCGGCCCCCTATCTGTCGACTCCTTTATCGGTCGCCCGTCCGGTCTCCCACCAGCGCAAGCGCTCTGGTCGGTCGAGGCTTCAGCGGTGGGTGAAGCACACGGTGGCTCGCCAGGCGGCCATCGCACAAGTTGTGGCAATCGAGCCCGACGAATCTCTCTACGGCCTGTTCGATCTGTCGACTGGCTCCGTAGAGACTGCATCCGAATGCGAAAGCAGTGATCCAGCGGCGGAAATTCTCATGGTCGACGGACCCCGCAGTCCTCCCGGCTTCGCCCATGGTGGCGGAGCGGGCGGTGGAGGTGGCCCCGCTCAGGACCACGAGGAGTACCAGCCCGAAACACTCGACTCTCTGCAGAGAGAAGAGCTTCGCCACAGGAACATGGATGCCCTGCATACTCCCATTGTGGGAGAAACCCCCGAGGCTCGCGCCTTGGAGGAGGCACGTTTGGCCAATGTGGCTGAACGCGCTCGTCTGGAGAACCTTCAGCGAGCACTCGACGAGCGCGCGCGGCAACGAGTCCCCGAAGCCAGTCGACGTCGACTCTTCCCGCCGACTCAGGTATACTGCACGCCAATTCAGAATTTAGCAGCAGCAACCCGTATAGCAGAGTCCATCCAGCCTTCACAGTCGGAAGCTGGGAGAGGCTTGATGCAGATCAGAGATTTGCTCCGAGCAGCTGGGGACCAGAACTCAGCCGTGTCGCAGTCACGCAACCGAATTCACAGTCGATCCGTCGCTGCGAATACGGTTCAGTCGGCTCACAGTCCCAGATCGCCTCCGCGGCGGGAAGGGCGCGACTATCAGCGAGATCAGTATGGAGACCGACTCGACCAGGATGACAGGCGTCGAGTGCCCATTTCCCCTCCGAGGGAAGGGTCTTACGCTCCTCGGCGACAGGATGACAGGCGTCAGTTCAGTACGGGACGAAGAGTTCCAGTCGACCCCAGGGAACCAGGCTTCGACGCGCGATCAATTATCGTGCAAGGCTTGGTCGACCGGAATAGAGGCCATCGAGGTGGACCCGAGAGAGATGTACCCACGAGCAGTCGAGTGCATGTTTCCGGTCCAGAGTGTTTTAGCAGGGCTATCAGAGCCGCGGTGATTCCCCCCAATTTCAGGTTGGCGACAGGAGTCAGCAAATTCACTGGGGAGTCCAAGCCTGAAACTTGGCTTGAGGACTACCGAGTGGCTGTTCAGATTGGTGGTGGGAATGACGAGGTGGCCATGAAGCATTTGCCCCTCATGCTGGAAGGTTCAGCCAGAGCGTGGTTGAATCAGTTACCTCCTAGCAGTATTTACACTTGGGAAGATTTGTTCCGAGTGTTCGTCAGAACTTTTGAAGGAACCTGCAAGCGACCAGCTGGTTTGACAGAGCTGCAAGTTTGTGTGCAGAAGACCAATGAGACTCTCAGAGAGTACATTTAGAGGTGGATCACTCTGCACCATACTGTGGAAAATGTGTCTAATCATCAAGCTGTCCGCGCCTTCAAACATGGCGTCAAGAACAGGGAATTGAGTCTGAAGTTTGGTCGAACTGGGGACATGACCCTGAGTCGGATGATGGAGATTGCTACCAAGTACGCCAATGGCGAGGAAGAGGACCGACTCTGAAGCGGCAAGTATAAGCCAAGTCAGTTGGAGAAGGGAAATTCCAGTCGGAAACAGAAGCGGAAAGCCGAGCCAGCAGCTCCTGGAGAGGCCCTAGCCGTGACTCAGGGAAAGTTCAAAGGGAAGCCAAAAGGATCCTGGAATCCTAAGAAAGTAAAGGATAAAGAAGGAAACGACGTGATGGATATGCCATGCCACATCCACACGAAGAAAGATGAAGAGGGCAACATTATTTACCCAAAGCACACCACTCGCCAGTGTCAACTCCTGATCCAGCAGTTTCAGGGAAAACAGTCTAAGGACAAGGAGAAAGAGTCAGACAAGGCCGCAGACAAAGAGGACAGTGAGGAAGAATATCCGCATATCAACTCCACTCTGATGATCTTCGCGGATGTGGAAAGCAAGAGTCGACTGAAAGTCATTATCCGTGAGGTGAATATGGTTGCCCCAGCAAAACCAAGTTATCTGAAATGGTCCCAAACACCCATCACATTCGACCAATCTGATCACCCGACTCATATTGCCACCCCTGGGAGGCAAGCTTTGGTGGTCGATCCAGTTGTCGAAGGCACTCGACTGACGAAAGTGCTGATGGACGGTGGCAGTGGGCTGAACTTGTTGTATGCTGACACACTGAAGGGAATGGGCATCCCGATGTCCCGACTGAGCACCAGCAACATGAGTTTCCACGGAGTCATACCAGGGAAGAAAGCCAACTCACTCGGCCTAATAGCCCTGGACGTGGTTTTTGGCGACTCAAAACATTTTCGCAAGGAAAAGTTGACCTTTGAGGTTGTGGATTTTCAGAGCGCGTACCACGCCATTTTGGGGAGGCCCGCCTACGCACGGTTCATGGCTCGACCATGTTACGTGTACCTCAAACTGAAAATGCCAGGTCCCAAAGGAGTGATCACTGTCACTGGCGATCGGAAAAAGGCAGAAGAGTGCTTTCAGAAGGGCTCGAAGATTGCCGATTCCCAGGTGACAGCGGTCGAGTTCGAAGAATACAAGCAAAACGCAGATCCAAGTGATTTGTTGCGATCCAAGAAACCAGCCACAGAGTCTGCATTTCAGTCGTCTGGTGAGACAAAGCCTGTTCACATTCACCCGACCGACCCCAATGCAGCCCCGACCCACATCTCCACGACACTTGACCCGAAATAGGAAGAAGCGCTCATCCAGTTCCTCCGTGAGAACTGGGACATTTTTGCATGGAAGCCAGCTGACATGCCAGGTGTTCCCAGGGGACTGGCTGAGCATCGCCTCAGAGTCGACAAATCAGCAAAACCAGTCAAAGAGCATCTTCGGCGGTCCGCCGTCCAGAAGAGAAAAGCTATTGGTGAGGAAGTGGCTCGACTGTTGGCGGCAGGATTTATCCGAGAGATATACCACTCCGAGTGGCTCGCTAATGTCATCATGGTTCCCAAGAAGGACAAATCACTCCGCATGTGCATTGACTTCAAGCACATCAATCGGGCCTGCCCGAAAGATCATTTTCCTCTCACTCGCATAGATCAAATTGTTGACTCGACCGCGGGATGTGAGAGATTGTCTTTTCTAGACGCATATTCCGGGTATCATCAGATCCGTCTGTATGGACCCGACGAAGTAAAAACAGCTTTCATCACTCCATTCGGGTGCTTCTGCTATATCACCATGCCATTCGGCCTCAAGAATGCCGGAGCCACATTTATGCGTATGATTCAGAAGTGTCTTCTCACTCAAATCAGTCGGAATGTGGAAGCGTATATGGATGATATCGTCGTTAAGTCGCGAAAAGGTTCCGACCTGCTTGCTGACCTCGCCGAAACATTTGCCAACCTCAGAAGGTACGATATCAAGCTCAATCCATCGAAGTGCACATTCGGAGTTCCTGGTGGAAAGTTACTCGGTTTTCTCGTTTCCGAGCGAGGGATCGACGCTAATCCAGAGAAGATCGGCACTATCCTCCGAATGAAACACCCTGTGTGAGTGCACGATGTCCAGAAGCTTACTGGATGCTTGGCCGCATTAAGTCGATTCATCTCACGACTCGGTGAAAAGGCATTGCCTCTTTACCGACTGATGAAGAAGGCAGACAAGTTCGAGTGGACTCCAGAAGCTGATGCAGCGTTTGCCGAGCTAAAAGCTCTGCTCTCCACCCAGCCGGTGCTTGCTGCTCCAATCAGCAAAGAGCCTTTGTTGCTTTATATTGCAGCCACAGGACAAGTCGTCAGTACAGTACTTACGGTCGAGCGGGAAGAAGAAGGAAAAGCCTTCAAAGTTCAGCGCCCGGTGTATTATTTGTCTGAAGTCTTGACTCCATCCAAGTAGAGATATCCTCATTATCAGAAGCTTGTGTATGGAATATACATGACCACGAAGAAAGTTGCTCATTATTTCTCTGATCATTCTATCATAGTCGTCAGCGACGCCCCACTATCAGAGATTCTGCACAACAGAGATGCAACTGGTCGAGTGGCGAAATGGACGATCGAACTTCTTCCCCTTGATATCAAGTTTGAGGCAAAGAAAGCCATTAAGTCCCAGGCAATAGCAGATTTCCTCGTCGAGTGGATTGAACAACAGCAGCCGACTGAAGTTCACTCGGAGCATTGGACCATGTTCTTCGATGGCTCTAAGATGCTGAATGGTTCTGGTGCTGGGGTTGTTCTGGTTTCCCCCAGAGGAGATAAGCTTAGATATGTGCTCCAGATTCACTTTGATTCCTCCAACAATGAGGCAGAGTATGAGGCCCTTTTATATGGATTGCGCATGGCCATCTCACTCGGCGTCCGTCGCCTGATGGTTTATGGCGATTCAGATTTAGTGGTCAACCAGGTGATGAAGGAGTGGGACGTGAGAAGCCCAGCCATGACTGGATATTGCAATGCAGTGAGGAAGCTGGAAAAGAAGTTCGAGGGGTTGGAGCTCCATCACATCCCCCGACTGAAAAATCAAGCAGCGGATGATCTGGCAAAGATAGGTTCCAAAAGAGAAGCCATTCCGAGTGGTGTGTTTTTGGAGCATATACACACTCCGTCAGTTAAAGAAGATCCCTTCACAGAGGAAGCTCCACAACCCAAGAGTGCCACAGATCCGACTGAGGTTGAGGTCCCAGCAGTGGTCGACTTGGTCATGGAGGTTTTAGTGGTCACTCCCGACTGGACAATTCCCTATATCGCGTATATCCTGAGAAAAGAGCTCCCAGAGGATGAGGAAGAGGCTCGGCAGATCGTCCATTGATCCAAAGCCTTTACCGTTATCAAAGGACAGCTGTATAGAGAAAGCCCGACTGGGGTTGGTCAAAAATGCATAACGCCAGAAGAAGGTCGAATCATTCTCAATGATATCCACTCGGGGACCTGTGGTCACCATGCGTCCTCTCGGACCATTGTAGCCAAAGCATACCGAGCTGGATTTTACCGGCCAAGGGGGAATGAGATGGCAAAGGAAATAGTGGACAAGTGCGAAGGATGTCAGTTCTACTCCAATATGTCACACAAGCCCGCGTCAGCTCTGAAGACCATTCCACTCGTTTGGCCGTTCGCAGTATGGGGGTTGGACATGGTCGGTCCCTTGAGAACAGGTCGAAGTGGTTTCACGCACGTACTGGTCGCAGTCGACAAGTTCACGAAGTGGATTGAGGCTAAACCAATCAAGAATCTTGACGCCGGTACTGCAGTTACCTTCATCAGGGAGTTGACGTTCAGATATGGGGTCCCGCACAGCATTATTACGGATAATGGGTCGAACTTTGACTCGGAAGAATTCAAGGATTTCTGCAACGCTCAAGGCACACGAGTCGACTACGCTTCAGTCGCTCATCCCCAGTCGAATGGACAAGCGGAGCGAGCCAATGGCTTAATCCTCAAGGGTTTAAAACCCCGACTGATGCGTGATCTCAAGCACGCGGCTGGAGCATGGGTTGACGAACTTCCTTCGGTGCTTTGGGGTTTGCGGACCACACCCAATCGGTCGACCGGAAGAACTCCATTCTTTTTGGTCTATGGAGCTGAAGCAGTCTTGCCGAGTGATCTTCTTCACAATGCTCCTCGAGTTGAACTCTACAACGAAGCAGAAGCTGAGCAAGCGCGTCAGGACGCAGTAGACCTTCTAGAGGAAGAAAGGGAGATGGCTCTGATCCGATCGACCATCTATCAACAGGACCTGCGTCGCTTCCACGCCAGGAATGTGAGGGGTCGAGCCTTCCAAGAAGGAGATCTAGTTCTCCTAGTGGATCAGCAGAAACAGCATAAGCTCGCTCCTTCTTGGGAAGGACCCTTCATCGTCACCAAAGTTCTCCACAACGGGGCATACCGTCTCTACAACGTCGAACACAATATCGAAGAGCCCCGAGCTTGGAATGCGGATCTGCTCCGCCCGTTTTACACTTAAAAGTTTTCCACTCGGATGAGTTGTAATAAAATACTTCTGTAGTTCATGGATCTCGAAATAATAGTGCCATAATTCCTTCATAATTTTTGTCACTTTTTCCCCCAGCGGGTGGCTTAGCCGCGAATCCGTTTCGCCTAAGTTTGTAAAAATCCTACCGAGTGGTAAGCCAGACTTCCACTCGGAGGCTTAGCCGCGAATCCGTTTCGCCTAAGTTATAAAAAATCCTACCGAGTGGTAAGCCAGACTTCCACTCGGAGGCTTAGCCGCGAATCCGTTTCGCCTAAGTTATAAAAAATCCTACCGAGTGGTAAGCCAGACTTCCACTCGGAGGCTTAGCCGCGAATCCGTTTCGCCTAAGTTATAAAAAATCCTACCGAGTGGTAAGCCAGACTTCCACTCGGAGGCTTAGCCGCGAATCCGTTTCGCCTAAGTTATAAAAAATCCTACCGAGTGGTAAGCCAGACTTCCACTCGGAGGCTTAGCCGCGAATCCGTTTCGCCTAAGTTATAAAAAATCCTACCGAGTGGTAAGCCAGACTTCCACTCGGGGGCTTAGCTGCAGTCCAAGTACTCGCCTAAGTTATAAAAAATCCTACCGAGTGACAAGCCAGACTTCCACTCGGAGGCTTAGCTGCAGCCCAGTGCTCGCCTAAGTACCACATACGCTTGCAAGGAGGACGAGGTGCAGGTCGACTGCGACCCTCTCCTCTGAGCTACGCCATAAGTATAATGTGGGCTCGCAAAGAGGACGAGGTGCAGCTACCCTAAACCTCGCAAAGAGGACGAGGTGCAGATAGACTGCGACTCTCTCCTCCGAGCTTCGCTACAAATACAACGTGAAAATCCTACCGAGTGAAGAGCAAACCTCTCACTCGGGGGCTTAGCTGCAGCCCAGCACTCGCCTAAGTTATAAAAAATCCTACCGAGTGAAGAGCAAACCTCTCACTCGGGGGCTTAGCTGCAGCCCAGCGCTCGCCTAAGTTATAAAAAATCCTACCGAGTGAAGAGCAAACCTCTCACTCGGGGGCTTAGCTGCAGCCCAGCGCTCGCCTAAGTTATAAAAAATCCTACCGAGTGAAGAGCAAACCTCTCACTCGGGGGCTTAGCTGCAGCCCAGCGCTCGCCTAAGTTATAAAAAATCCTACCGAGTGAAGAGCAAACCTCTCACTCGGGGGCTTAGCTGCAGCCCAGCGCTCGCCTAAGTTATAAAAAATCCTACCGAGTGAAGAGCAAACCTCTCACTCGGGGGCTTAGCTGCAGCCCAGCGCTCGCCTAAGTTATAAAAAAATCCTACCGAGTGAAGAGCAAACCTCTCACTCGGGGGCTTAGCTGCAGCCCAGCGCTCGCCTAAGTTATAAAAAATCCTACCGAGTGAAGAGCAAACCTCTCACTCGGAGGCTTAGCTGCAGCCCAGCGCTCGCCTAAGGTATAAAAATCCTACCGAGTGAAGAGCAAACCTCTCACTCGGAGGCTTAGCTGCAGCCCAGTGCTCGCCTAAGGAATAAGTCGACTGCAGTGGACATCTTGCTGTGAACCTGCAAAGGACAATTCAAACCAGGAGCAATCATATCCAAACATCAAATCCAAGTTTAGGTCAATACCTAAAGGAACCGAGAGTGCTCAGGCACTAAGCCTGTTAAGGTTTACCGGTTACAATTCCACTCGGCATACCGAGGCAAATTTAAAGTGTCGGGCTTAAAGAAAGTTTTTTACCCCTCCTGTGGAGGGCTAGAAGGAGCAACGAACTCGTCGAGGTCGATCCTGTCTGCGATCCGGGTAGCAGCAGCGATGAAAGTTTCCATGAAGGATCTGAAGTCGTGTTTCTTGGTGTTGGCCACTCGGAGAGCCGCCAGCTTCTCTTCTCGCGCGTCCTTGCAGTGGACTCGGGCCAGACACAGGGCAACATCTGCGCCACACCGAGCCGAGGACTTCTTCCACTCTTGCACACGGTCGGGGACCGCATTTAGTCGAGCCATCAATGACTCGAGGTCATTCTGAAGTGTTGCCCCGGGCCAAAGCGTCGAGTCGATGCGAGAAGTGGCGGCCTTCAGCCTTGCAAGATAGTCCACGACAGCTGCAACGCGAGACTCCAGTCGGAAGACATTCATGGCAATTTCATCATTCACCGGAGAAT
Source organism: Triticum timopheevii (assembly GCA_963921465.1). Lineage (NCBI taxonomy): Eukaryota > Viridiplantae > Streptophyta > Magnoliopsida > Poales > Poaceae > Triticum > Triticum timopheevii. Next base: position 627,061,795 of record OY997266.1, on the reverse strand, counting down.
TGACAGGGTCAAGGTTCGGCTCCAACTGGCTAGTCTCTTCTTCAAAGTTCCGACAGAATTCTGCAAGGACAAAATGCCGAATCAAGACAATGGTCGAATGGAAGCGTCACAGTTGAAAATGTTGGTCGAGTGAAAAAGATTACCTTCGAGCATAAGGAACAATTTCTTGGCAAGACCACCCAGGAAGCCTTCCAGGTCATTCTTCTTCCCAGTCAATTGGTTGATCTTCTCAGTCAGGGTAGTCTTGTCAGCTTTCAGTCGATCGACATCCTTGGAGGCAATCGCCAGAGCAGCTCTCAGATTGGTATTTTCCTGTTCAAGCTTGGTGACTGAAGCTAACTTCTCGTCAACAAGCTTGGTCTTCTCAGCTAGCTCAAGGTCCTTCTTCTTCTGGGCCTCCCGCACCTTGTCTGCAAGTTACAGCAAAGTCAGATTTTGAAACAAATGGAAGGAAAAAGGAGTCGTCGAGGTCTCACCGAACATACCTTTGGCCTCCTCCTTCACCTTCGTCAGATTCTCCTGCACCAGCTTCAGATCCAGCTTGAGCTGAATGTGCTTCTGCTCCAGTTCCGTATAGCGAGCCGCAAGGTCACAAGATTTCTACGAAGAACCAATCGACAAAATATCAAAGATGATTCACTTCCGAGTGGATAGGGAAAAATCATACGTTTCTAAGACTACAGTCGAATGCAAGCATTCAACCGTAGTCTCGGGGACTACACCCAGTGGGTGCACTCAGCGTGCCCCCACTAGTTCTGTTCAAGACAGAGTCGACCAGTCGACCCAAAAAAAAAAGAGACGTGCTCTTCAGACTGTAGTCGACTGCAAGCAGTCGACCACAGTCTCGGGGACTACACCCAGTGGGTGCACTCAGCGTGCCCCCACTAATTCTGTTCAAGACAGAGTCGACCAGTCGACCAGTCGGAAACCATTCGATCAAGTCGAATGATGAACAACCTTTACTTATAAAGCCTAAAGCCGACTGCCAGCAGTCGACCTTAGCCTTGGGGACTACACCCAGCAGGTGCACTCAGCGTGCCCCCGCTAACACGGAGTTTTTTCTCGACACACCCAGCGGGTGATTGCTATGGATTTCAGAAATCAGAAAGAAAAAGTTTTGATAGCATATCCTAACAGAACAGGCGGTGGTCGACTGACCTGAACATTGCTTTGAAGGGCGGAGCTAGCGTCATAAGCTGCTTGGCTTGCATCCCGGACGACCTTCACCTGCTCCATCATGATCCCCGCTTGACGTATCGCCTCCTTAGCAGCACTGGCTTGGTCCTCTGGGACATGATGTGTTGTGAAGAGCGAAGGTTGTGCAACACTCGACGAAGTGAGATGAGCACTCGTCAACGGCACCGCGTAAGACACGGTGTGTCGAGTGAGGTTCTCCCCTTCCGTGACCACAGTCTCGGGCACCGTCGCATCCTGGGTTGCCTTACCAGTAGACGTCTTCCTGCTCATCCTGTGCCTCAGCGGTTCTTCATCCTCATCATCATCATCTTCAGGAAGGGTGATAATGTCATGGGGTGGAGCTTCAGAAAAAGAATCAAAGTTAGAAATCATGAGTCAGTCGACTAAGGACAGAATTGAGAGTACAGTACCAGGATTTGAGGTTGTTGCGTCCTCCATCTCATGGTTGTCAGCCTTGCCTGAGGTCTCAGAAGTTGCAGCACTGAAGTTCCAAAGAATCAGTCGACCAACTCAAGTATCAACCAGAGATAAAGCTTATACAAAACAAGAGAACTCAAGTAACATGTTTACCCGGATATGGTGGGGATGGACACCTTCATCTTCGGCAGGAGCTTGGTGGGTTTCGGCGGAGCCACCTTCGACTATTTCGGAGCCCTTTCACTCGGCACCGGAGAAGCGGTCCGAGGGCATTTGGTCGACTGCGAGGCAGTCGCCACCCCCTTACCGCGTTCAGTCGCGGGGTCATGGACAAGCTTCGACCGCCTTTCCGAGCGCGGTGGTGCAACCTCCTCCTCCTCCTCCTCTTCGTCCTCATCATCGTCGTCGTCATCATCGTCATCTTCGGCAGCATCTGAATCCCACTCCTCCTGGCTCTCGCCCCCGCTGGCTTCTCCCTCCTCAGTCGGAGCCTGAGCTCCATTGGGCATCGAATACAGGTCGGTGAGGGCCTGGAAGACGTCAAGACAGAGATCAGTCGACCAAGTCGCAGAACATACAGAAACAAATTTGACAAATACACAATGGAAGGCAGAGTAAATATACCTTATCTGGAACGGTGTGATGGTCGACTGGGGGAATCCTCCTGGATCCACGAGGATTATCCTTGTTCCCAGTGACTGCGGCCATCCATCTTTCCACCGTGGCGTCGTCGACTGCTTCCGGGTGGACTCGAGTCTCGTCTTCAGTCCCGCAGTACAACCACATGCCATGACTCCGGAACTGAAGAGGCTGGATTCGCCGCCGAAGGAAAACCTCCAGAAGGTCCATGCCAGTCACGCCGTCCCGAACCAACTGCACCACGCGATCCATCAACATCTTCACATCAGCCCTCTCCTCCGGAACCACCTTCAGAGAGGAGGGCTTGTTCACTCGACTCATGGTGAATGGGGGAAATCCACTCGACTGCCCCGGCGTCAGCTCGTTCTGGCAGTAGAACCAAGTCGACTGCCAGCCCCTGACCGACTCGGGAAACGTCATAGCTGGGAAGGTGCTCTTGTTCCTCACTTGAATTCCCAGACCCCCGCACATTTGGACAACTTGGGTCTTCTCATCGCCTGGACTCGCCTTCTTCACGGTCTGAGAACGACACGTGAAGATGTGCTTGAACAAGCCCCAGTGCGGTCGACAGCCCAGGAAACTCTCGCACATGGATACGAACGCAGCAAGATACGCGATGGAGTTCGGAGTAAAGTGGTGGAGTTGGGCTCCAAAGAAGTTCAAAAAACCATGAAATAAAATGCTCGGTGGCAAAGAAAATCCTCGATCAATATGAGTGGCCAGGAGCACACACTCACCCTCTTCCGGCTGAGGTTGCCACTCTTTCCCTAGAAGTCTTGCGGCGCCATGGGGGATCAGCCCGTCGTCGGCCATGTCGAGGAGATCCTTCTCCCTGATGGTCGACTGGATCCAATCTCCCTGGACCCAGCCCTTCGGCAGGCGGGATCTCAACGAAGACCCACTGCGGCTGGTGGATCTCCCCTTCGCCTTCTCCGCCGCCGATGCCTTCTCCGTCGCCGACGCCTTCTTTGCGCGCTCCAGCGCCGCCGTCTTCTCCTTGACCATGGCTGCCGGCGAGGTGCGCGAGGAAGAGCTTTGCGGGGGCGAAAGCGAGCGTGTTGGGCGGAGACGAGGAGAGCAGAAGAGAAAGAATGGAGCACTGTTCAGAAAACCCTCGCTGGTTGCATTTATAACATCCCTTCCGAGTGGATGACAGGTGGACCCAGGCAACCTAATCATATCCCGAAACAGTTGCATCGACACGATACGTGGCGGAAAAGCGGCACGGAGATCGAGGCGTCTATGTCCCGTCCCGTCCGAGCGCCACGGTTCGTTCTGCTTCGCGCGCTTCCCCAAATTTCGTATCCCGTGGAATCCGCGAACGGCAGATCGGTCTGTCAGACGCGAGATTTCCTGCGATCCGTCGCTCGGGAACCAGCAAAGTCTAAAAGATCACTCGACGAAAGACAAGAATGGATCGAGTCGACTGAAGAAAAGTTGCTCGTTATCAACAAAGAAGATCTTAATCCAGAACGACACATAGCCAGTATGCAAAAGTCAATCGGAAACAGCATCAACTCCTTCCTCATTCAAGCCTCAATCCATTCGGGGGCTAATGATGGATTCATGTACCTAGGGTAGGGTCATAGGCCTAACCTAAATGTCCTACCCAGGGACATCCTTAGAAGAGATCACCTTCCAGTCGACCAACGAGGAACCCACTCGACTGACCAGAAGGACTCGACCATGGAGATTCACTCGACCATGAAGATACAGTCGACCACCAGAAGGTCAGAAGGCACTCTGCACTGCAACGGCCTGTAATTGAATAGACTTAATGATAGTTAAGGCACTTTATGTGGGGCGTTACCAGTAACACCCCAGACTTAATATACTTTAAACCCTCCATTACGTGGGCTGGCAGGGGTCCTGGCGTACTCTATATAAGCCACCCCCCTCCACAGGCAGAAGGGTTCGCACTCTTGTAACACCTATACACATAATCCACTCGACCGCCTCAGGGCTCCGAGACGTAGGGCTTTTACTTCCTCCGAGAAGGGCCTGAACTCGTACATCGCTTGTTTTTACAACCTCTCCATAGCTAGGACCTTGCCTCTCCATACCTACCCCCCACTCTACTGTCAGACTTAGAACCACGACACAGCTCAAGGATTGTCCTGTTTACTGAAATCTGGTGCAGGAGTACGGGGGATCACAGTCGCACCAAATGCACCATCTGTTAATCATCTACTTTTTGCTGACGATAGTCTACTTTTCTTTGAAGCAAATGATGTTTCAGCCACACGTATTGATGAGCTATTGCGGATCTATTGTAACGCCTCCGGACAAAGGGTTAATATGGAGAAGTCATCTATCTTTTTCAGTAAAGGAGTACCCAACTCTGCTCGTGACTCCATCAAGAACATCCTCGCTGTACACAATGAATCTTTAACAGAGAAGTATCTGGGCCTGCCTTCCGACGTGGGGAGGGCCAAAGAAGGAGCGTTTAAGTACTTGAAGGATAGAATTTGGAAGAAGGTACAAGGGTGGATGGAGAAGTGTTTATCTGCCGGAGGGAAAGAGGTTCTAGTAAAATCTGTAGCTCAATCTATTCCAACGTACTCTATGTCATGTTTCAAGCTGCCACGGGGTTTGTGTGAGCATATCAACGGCTTGATCCGTAAGTTTTGGTGGGGAAGCAAGGATGGCCAACGAAAAACAGCGTGGGTTTCATGGAAAACAATGTCGAAACCAAAGTTCATGGGGGGATTGGGCTTTAGGGATGTGGAGTTGTTCAACCTAGCGTTGCTCGCTCTCCAAGCATGGAGGTTACTGCAGGATCCGGACTCGCTCATCGCTCGCATTTTGAAAGCCAGGTATTATCCAGATTGCCACCTCTTGGATGCCACTTTGGGTGCAGGTCCGTCCCAGGTCTGGCGCTCCATACTAGAGGGAAGAGATGTGCTTGCGCAAGGACTCATCAAACGCATCGGCTCTGGATCACATACGTACATATGGAATGATAATTGGTTGCCAAGGGATTACAAGCTCAGGCCAATATGCTCACGGTCGGCCAACCCTCCAGTTCTGGTCTCGGAGCTGATTGATCCCACCACCAGGACATGGAACAAACAGGTGCTTACGGAACACTTCATTGCTCCCGATGTTGAAGTTATCCAGAATATACCACTGAGTACTAGGGTGCAGGATGATTTTTGGGCTTGGCACTATGACAAGAAGGGTGTTTTTTCGGTTCGATCGGCTTACCGTATGATTTGCTTGATCACCGACCGGGACATTCAAACATTGCAGCTGACAGGAAGTCTTGGTCGCAGCTGTGGAAAGTGCGGGTTCCCTCTAAGATCAAAATTTTTGTATGGAGACTAGCGCATACCTCGATACCGACGGGGTACGTGCGTCATGAGAGAAATATGGCAGATTCACCAGCATGCTCGATTTGCGGGCCAGACGAGGACACTTGGCGTCATGCCCTATTAAGCTGCTGCATGGCGCGATGTGTTTGGGCCTTGGGAGATGATGAGCTCCTAGAGCATGTGATATCGAACCAGACCGTAGATGCCCGGCTTTGGCTGTTTTGGTTGTTTGAATCAACAAGCCAGCATGATGTAACTCGGGTTCTAGTGACAATGTGGGAAATTTGGTGGGCGCGCCGAAAAGCAATCCATGAGAATGAGTACCAGAGCCCGTTGTCAACCACGAATTTTATTACACGCTTCTTGGAGGACCTGGACATTGTTGAGTCCCAAAAGGAGCGACCGAGGCTTGCGCCTGCTGCTCCGAGAGCACGGATATGGCTGCCGCCCGGGGATGAAGCGGTGAAATTAAACTGTGATGGAGCATTATCGACCCTGGGTGAGAAGGGAGCGGCGGCTGTGGTTTGTCGAGACAAGTCGGGGAAGTTTCTTGGAGCGTCAGCACTAGTCTTTGAAGGCTTGATCGACCCGGCAAGTTTGGAGGCGCACGCGTGCAGCGAAGCACTCGCCCTTGCTCGCGATCTGAATTTGCAGGATCTGGTGATTGCGTCTGACTGTCTAGAGGTGGTTTCAAACATCAGCACACTGTCTCTACCAGTGTATGCGCCCATTCTGCATGATATACATATTAGCATGAATCTTTTCTCTTCAGTTGTTTTTCGTTTGGAGCGTAGAGAAAATAATTTTGAGGCCCACTCGGTTGCAAAAGGAGCTGCGTCTCTGCCGGTGGGCTGCCATGTGTGGCTAGGGATCCTTCCAGATGTTGCTTGTATTCTGGATGTGATGCACTTTGAATAAAATTCCCTAGTTACCTTCAAAAAAAAACCACCCCATTGATAGAGAGAGAGAGAGACAAAATGCTAGTGGGTGTACTTTATTTATTTACTGGTTCGCCTAGCGTATAGTACACCAGTGTGGGTGGAGTGCATGACCTCTTTTTTATCTCTTCTCGTTGGCCTCGAACCTGAAGAAATGGGCGACTCGTCGGGGCTAAATTTCGTGTTTTGACTCTTTTTGGTAAGAAATTCAGGATCTGACCCCACTTTCAAATATTTTCGGGATTTGACCCTTTTGCTACCACCAGAGCTCCTGGCGGTAGGGTTAGACAGCCTACCGCCAGAGTATCTGGCAGTAGGGTGTGACGGAGGGGGACTGTGGCCGTCACCGCGCGCTGACATGGATAAGTACCTTACCGCCAGGAATCCTGGTGGTAGGCTGTCTAATCCTACCGCCAGCGACCCTGGCGGTAAGGTGTGGCAGGGTTTTGCCAACCAGGCATTCTGTAACGAAATATGCAAGGGCCCTGGCGGTAGGTCCACCCTACCGCCATGACACATGGCGGTAGGCTGTCTGATCCTACCGCCAGGTTGCCTGGCGGTACGGTCCTCTTTTTTGTTTTTCCAAGTTCATTTGGTTGCTTGTTCTCAAATTCAATATCACAGCAAGTTTCACAAATATGACAGCAATATCATAGATTTTAAACAATTAAATTTGGGCATCACGTAGATCCATATTAAGATAACTTGAAGTGCATAGAACATTTCAAACACATAGATCCACAAATAGCAAACACATAGTTCCACATGGTTTCACAACCACTAGACAAGTTCAACCAAACTAAAAGAGCCAAGTATCGAAGAGCATAATCAATTGCTCCTTCCCCTCTTGGAGGTACGGTCCTCGTTACTCTTTGAATGAGTCTCTCCGGTCTTCTTCTTGGGCCGGCGAGGAACCGGTCTCTGGAAAGGGTCCGGACTCAGCAAATCCTTCTTCTTCGGATTCCTCTTCGGCAGCTGAGATGCCTGAGATGTTTGAGTTGGTGGAGGTCCATAATCTTCATCGTACTCCTCCTCCCCATTGCTCTCATCCTCCTCCTCCTCATCCTCTTCTTCATGTGTGGCCTCCTCATCCTCTTCCTCCTCCTCCTCCCCAACCAACCTGGACGACGAGGGAGCATGGCTCGATGAGCCGATGAGTCCCTGTGTGGCTACAGGCTGATAAGCTTCAACAGACCCAGCTCCAGCACACCCAAGCAGCCCTACCAGCTTGCGACAACGCTGCACGAACTTCTGCACTCACAATGAAGCAAGGTCATAATAAGTATCAGATCGACTGATTGCAAGTGAACAAGATGCATCTGTTCCAAGGAGGCTGAAATTGTACCTTCATCGTCCCCCTGACTCTGGTCTCTGATTGAACGCTCCCGGGAAGATCTCCTAGTGCATCTGAGGCTTCAAAGATGCATCTGTTCAGCTCACCGGACTGCAACGGCATAAGTCAGTCATGATGACGAATAAAATATTTTAAAGACGACCGTCGGTTCGAACTTACCACTCTGTTGATGAGGGGGTGCAAACTCCCTAAATCCACTGTGCATGTCTCTGATGCCGGACTGGTATGCCTGTTCATCGGGGTCATCCCTCTGCAGCTCCGCGATGTCTTCCGCCGTCCATCGAGGCCTGAGACGAAGACGGTGCTTCTGGCCATCATCGTACCACCTCATGTGTTGGTTCAGGTAATCATCCCAGTTATTCACTCTCCTGTCCACGTCTTTACTGTGCCTCCGTCGGTTCCACTCCGTCACATGAGTCTTATGCTCCTCTCCCCAGTCTGTGATCGACTGATTCTTCTGTCGGCTCATCCTGCAAGGCGTAAGCAACAAGAATACTCATAAGCGCAATGAGATCATCATAAGCAACAAAAACATTCTAATCACGGAGAACAAAGAGCTCACATGTGGAGCGCGTGGCCGCCGGTATCGGTGGGCTGGCCCGGTGGGGTATGCTGATAAATCCCAAACTGCATGGCCACGCGTTGTGGCAAATGCCACTCGACGGCATACACACAAATCATGGGCACGATGCACCGCCAGAGACCACGGTCCGCATCGCACATCACGTTCAGATCAAAGTCCCACTCTCGTTCTTGTCGATACGGCCACCAGTTTACCTATTGCATATACCTTGGTAAGTTCGCACTCTCGGTCAAAAGTGGAATCAAAGAGAAAGGTGTTGGGTGAGTTCATATACCTGCCAATGCGTCAAAGCGTCCAAATCGTTGGTGTAGGTCTTGTACGAAGTCTTGTTTACGCACGTGTAGAGTTTGACAACGTCCCACTCGTAAGCTACGGTGGGGTTTCGAGTCTCGTCGCCTTCTTCGCCATAGTCTTCCCATGGGCGTCTTCGCAATTTCTCCGGACGCCCCACCGGCAGCCGCTCCCACATCCAAATGGAGAAGGCCCAGACAAAGCCACCCATATTGGACTTGTCTCCCGTCCTCTGTGTTGCGTCGTCAAGCTGCAAAACATCAAATGAGGATCAGATATAAGAAAATGTCATGGACACACTTTCGTAGGTAGGTACGCAATTAGACACTCTCTTACTGAACAGTATAGGTAGGCGAGAGATGTCGTCCCCCAACTGTACCCTGCATCCCGGTCCGCTAGGAAGAACAGATACGCCCAGTTGGCAGAGTTCCCGGAGCCGTCTAGAAACACGACCTCCAAGAGAATATACCACATATAGGCCCTCGCGTACAACTCCACAGTCGCCTCATCTGCGCCTTGGGGGCATGTATTCCGGTGCTCCGAGAGACAGATCAACGGCACACCGGATGTACGGTTACTCTTGGCACCGGGGTAGTTGCCGATGAGGGTGGTGACCCTCTCCTGCCAGTTGGCCCTCTCCACTCGACCGGTGAGTGCATGACCCTCGATCGGCATTGCAGTAATCATCCCCCAGTCCTCTAGGGTCATCTTCATCTCCCCGCATGGCAGATGGAAAGAATGGGTCTCCGGTCTCCAACGGTCAATCAGAGCTGTGAGAGCCGCGTGGACAAGCGTCGGCTGCTGACGCTTAAACTGCAGCACAAAACCCAACAGACGGGCTCTCTTGAAGAACGGCGTGTAGCGCTCGTCGTAGTCCATATGCCCATGAACCCCGTGACCCCTCATGCGTAGTGGCTGGAGCATCTGTCAAAAAGTGAACGCCAAAAAGTTAGGAAATCATTTTCGTCATTCCGAGAACTTTGATCAAAATTTCTTTCATATCACTTACCTCTCCGTTCTCTATGAAACAGGCACGATGACCCTTGTCGAATGCCCAGTCCAGCATGGAGTACCGTTGGCCAATGTTGTCCGCAAGAGGTGGCCGCCTTAATAGAGTTTCATAAACAAAAGCACCATAAGCATAAGCATACATAAACAAACAATGAACTCAAATCATATCAAAATAAAATTTTAAGCATATTTCTCCAACAACATCTACTACACATGATGGATCAAATCATATCAACATGCATCATATCAAAAAAAAACCTCCAACATACATCATAGCTTCATATTTTTAAACAAAATTTTCCAAACAACATCTTCATATCATCATATCAACATGCATCATCAAACTAGGGTTCATCTTCACACTAGATCATATCATCATATCACATGCATCATCAAACTAGGGTTCATCCCTTTATCAACATTACATCATAATTTTTTTAACAAAAAAAATTATGAACTAGGGTTCATCTTCACACTAACATATGAACTATTGATTAGAGTACATATCCAATACCACTACTTACTAAAGAACTAAGAACTACAACTACAATCAATCTTAGGTGAAAAAAATCAATCTAAGTTCAAAAACATGAGGGATTTCAAGCAAATAATGCGTCGAATCGGAAGCAAGTTTGCAAAAACTAATTGGAGGGATCGGAGGAGCTTACGGTTCTCTCCTCGGGGCCATCTCGATCCGCCAAAACGGTGAAGAATCGGGGAAGATCCAAGGGGGGAGTGGAGGAGATGAGAGAGGAAGAAGGGGTGACTTGGGGGAGAAAGAAAGGAGAAACTGCCGACTTGGGGGAGGGGAGGGGTGGGGAGAAGGGAAGGGGCACAGTCTCGGGCGAAATAACTGCCCCGCACCCTACCGCCAGGGTCTCCGGCGGTAGGTTTACACAGCCTACCGCCAGGGCCCCTGGCGGTAGGGTGCGACGGAGGGGGACGGCGCAGTCTTCGTGCGCTGACGTGGCTAAGTTTCCTACCGCTGTGGGCCGTGGCGGTAGGCTATCTAACCCTATTGCCAGAGGCCCTGGCGGTAGGAAAAAGGGTCAAATCGCGAAACATTTTCAAACATGGGTCAGATCCTGAAATTCTTTCCAAAAAGGGTCAAAACACGAAATTCGACCACTCGTCGGAGACGGACACATCGGCCGGCCGACCGGGGAGGCAACGAGGGAAAGGTGAAAGGGCTTGATTGCTTGTCGCGGTGTGACGTCAGCGTATCCCGCCTCGAGATTCTGGTGGGCCCCGTCCACGAGGGCGCACGAACGGAACGGAACGGCACTCTACTACGGACGGCCCGCTTTCTTCCTTGGTGGCCTCCCGTTGACGGCTTCGTTGTCTCTTCGTCGCCTACCCAGGGGGAAGAAACCAGAGTACCAGTATTTCTAGATTGATTTTCACATAGTATTTAAAAAAAACATATAGATTGCAAATTAAATGTCATCTTTATTCCTGGCGAAAAATGGCATTTTCTAGATTGGACGAAATTGAAAACGTCAACAACAACAAAATCTATCCCCTCTCGCGAGGCGAACTAGGGGAAAAGCATTCCTCCCTTTGAGTCTTGTCGGCAAGTCTGTGGAAGGGAGAGGAGGGGAACCATGGTGCCTCAACTCCGGCTATTAGATAGGTAAGATTTTAGTCCTTGTAGGTGTGGTGCTCGGACGGATGGCGGCACTTCTTCTTCGAGTCAGACTTTCGGGCTTTGATCCTTCGTAATTCGTCCACCGGGATGGATTAGGCGTAGCACCGGTGTTATTACTGCCAGCTTCTCGGGGCGACGTGGTTAGTGATTCTCGCAGAGCATAAGCAGTGGTTATATTTTGTGCCAGGTTCTTCCGTTCAATTCAAGGGTCAACGGCAAGGACTATGGCTCCAGATCACTGGTCCTTAAAGGCACATGCACAAAGACCATTTATATAGTTTCAAGAGAGTTGAGGCACGGGATATACTTATGCCTAAATTTAAAGGTGTTCCCGAATACAAGAAAAACTAGACTTTTGATGTGTCAAAAGATTCAGGAAAATGTTTGTGATGTCCGGAAATGTCTCTTAGTCCAGTGAGAAGCTAAAATTCCAAATTGACGCTAGGGACCGAAGGGAAAGTTGCCATTCTTTCTCCCTTTTAAAAAAAATCAATCTTTTTGCGGAAATACTCCCTCTGTCCCACACTTATTTAGGGATGGAGGAGTACTATTTTTTATGTTAGGCCATGAATTCCCCACAGATCGCCCAAGTCCAATAATCGGATCAAACTCAGGACAGGATACCTCTTCTTCTTGTCCCATTTAAATGCGTCCCATGGTATGGTCTACGGTTCAGGGCGCCATGGTTCCGGCTTCTGCTGGATGTGAGGACGAGAAGATGGGCTCGTGCGACACGCTCCCGTGCGACGCACGCTTCTCGTGCAACACACGCATCTCATGCAATCTGGGCGTCCGCTGTGACTACGTACCCAACCTCGGCTCGGCGCTGCTGATCTTCCGACCGGGAGCGATTCGCCGGAGGAGACGGCGGCAAGAGCTCATCGACGTTGAAGGGGTGGTGGTGGATGCGCGGAGGTGGCCGGATGATGAGGAGATCAGGGTGGGTCGGATGGTGGTGTTTCCCTGCCACTTGGCACGCTTTGCGGCGGCTGACGGGTGGGGCGCGCTGGTGGCGGTTCCCGGGGAGATTAATGGCGACAGGGGCGAGGGGAGAGGGGTTATCTGGCCGACGCATCGGCTCTTCTCCACTTCCTCCACCACTCCCCCTCTTGCAGATCCGATCCAAAATCACCACCGTGACGCGCAGCCCGCAGAGCTAGGGTCCGATGACGATGCGCCAGCAGCAGATGTGGGCACTGGCGGCCGGCGATGAGGTGCTGATGGGGAGGCTCCAACAGATCGATCGCTGGTTCCGGACGACGAAGGCCCTCAACGACGCTTCCGAGATGGTGATAGATATGCTCAGGGGGGAAGAGACCCTCCGCAGCTTCCCCAACTACGACCGGCAGCTGGCGATGGGGGTGCTCCTCTGGGCGATGCTGGAGGGGGAATCTCTGGATCCGGCGCAGCGAGAGAAGTGGAAGGTGTTCCGCTCCCTCCCCTTTCGTCTGATTCAGCCAAGAGCGCCGCCGCCGATGCTGCCGCAGGCGCCACCGCAGGCGGTGGTGGTGGGGATTCCGGCTCCGGGATCCAGATGGCTTCTGATCGAGATCGAGGAGGACAAGGAGGAAGAGATGGTGGTGATGGCGACGCCAAGACGCAGGAGGTCGCCAATGACTCCAACAACTCTTCCTCGCCGCTCACCTCGCTTCCCGAGGCGCTCGCCTCACCTCCTTGCCCTTTCCCGCCGCCAGTAGGGCACTCGCCGGCTGGGAACCATTTCTGGTTGCTGGCTGGTGAGGGCTTCGAGGCGGAGGAGGAGGGGACTTCCACTTTGTTTGTTGAAGGTATGTTTCCAAATCCTAAATACTTAGTATCTACTGCTTCAATTGAGGTAGGTGATACTAAAATGGGAAGAATCAAAGGGAACATTAGATCCCGTAATAAAAGCAATGAGAGAAAAGGGTTAAAATCCCAGAATGCAGATGACTGCAAGGAATTGTTTGAGAGGAGTGGGGATGGGTTTCATAAGAAAAATGTAGAGGGGATTGAGGAAAAAATTGCTGCTAATAATGATAGAGGTGATAGAATTTATGCGCAAAAAGTATATGAACATATGAAAAAAGATGTTATACATCCTATTCCGCCGTGGTTTGAACCAGAAGGGGTTGATTTCGGTGATATAGTGATCCATGGAAATCCAATTGGGGCCCTTGGCACTCCAATGAGGAAAGGAACAGAGATGGTCGAAGAAGATAACCTGGGGAGACACCTGATTATTTTTGGGGGCTCTGTAGGGGGAGATTTAAATGTGGACCTAGAACTGGGCTTGGCTTGGTGGGGGCCCAATGGGCTGATGGACACCACGGCCTAGGAAAAAGGAGGTGGGATGGCTAATATAAAAGGGGGTGAGAGAGATGGGGCAAATCAATCCCATCAGGTAGGTTTCCCTCTCCCTTCTACCACGCCGCCGCCAGCTGAAGAGATGGCCGGAAACCTAGGCAGAGGATATGGAGGCCCTAGATTTAATCATGGAGGGGAAGGAGGATTTGCCAGAGGTAGATTCAATTACAGCAATAGGGGGGCTGGGCTGGAGGAAGACACGCTATGACTGACAGATTGGGAAGCTTGGGAAGAGGCAATGGCAGGTTTGGTGTTGGATATGGGAGTGGCAGAGGCGATGGAGAGGAAGAGGAATTCGCTATAGAGGATAGGGGTGAAAACTTGAAGTGGCAGGCCAAGACAGGGAAGAAAGAGGCGATGGAAGACAGGAGTGAGAGGAAACTGATGTGGCAGAGAGTTCGGGAGTGGAAAAGGAGAAGGAGAAAGAGGGGCTGGCGCAGAAAGAATAGAATGTTCAGCAACAGCTGCTGACTTCCCTGCTGTCCCAGTTAGTTCAAGGACTAAAAGGAGGAGAAAAGGAGATTATTGAAAGATCAATTGGAAAATCAGTGGAGTATCAGTCTGGTAGAGAGACCTCAAGGAGAGAAGAAAAGAAGAGTGATACCCTGCAGAAAGCTGATAGGAGAGGTGACCAAGATCCAGTTACAGATATGAAAAAACAGGGAGGAAGAGGCAATTGGCAGCTCAATTTGGATGAGGCCAGGAGGGGAGGAGAGAGAGTTAACAAGCAAGTCTGTGGCAAATGCAAGGATCCAAGACACTCTATCAGGGAGTGTAGAGTGGGACACTGTCTGGTTTGTGGTAGGGAAAATCATATCACTAGTGAATGTAACCTACTGAAGCAAATAAAACCAGTCCCAAAATATGTTGGATATGCTGCTAAAGGGTTGGGGATCCTTCTGGTTCAAAGTTACAAAGATGTGCTTGTTGCTGAACACACCAACCCCTTAGGAGTGGTGATTGTTAGAGAGGGAAAGATTAATGAAACTGAGCTCACAAAGGCTATGGGAGAGATGTTTGATTGGGGATGGCAGTGGAGAGTTAAAGAATATGGACAAAATGGTTTTATGATGAGATTCCCCGACAAGGCAAAATTGGTAGAACTGGCTAAATTTAATGAATTCAATCTGCTTGGGACTGGGGTGGTCATCAAGGTTCAGCCATGGTCCTTGGATCACTAGGCTATGGGGAAAATGCATACTATCTGGGTTAAAATTAGTAGGGTGCCTGACTGCTTCATACATTTTTTAGGTATATGTGAAGTTTCTGCTGCAGTGGGACCTGTACTTGAAGTGGACATGGACACAGTCAATGACGAAAAAGTGAGGGTTAAATGTGGGATTAGAGATGTGGAGAAAATCCCACCCCATGTAGAAGTCACTGCCCCTGATCTGCTCATGTTCAGGATTGGGGTAGAAGTAGAGATTGTGGTAGAAGTTGGCTGGTATAAGGAGAACAAGAGGAAAAATGAAAATATACATAATTTAGAAGATGGAGATGGAGATATAGAGAACAGGAAGAGAACTAGGGTGGAGGAAAATGATCACAGGAGCATTTCATTGGGGTGCTTATCTCTCAAACAGAGTGAGGAAGTGGATGGGAAAATGAACAAAATGAAGAACCAAATGGAGGAGAGTATGATACAGTGGCAAGATGAAACGCAAGCTGAGAAAGGGAAGTGGCAAAAAGAGAATGGCATCATGTTCAACAAGATCAAGATCCTGGAAGAGGATAAAGCTAGACATCAAGCACTGTGGGCTAAGGCTGAGGAGAAAATTAAGGAACTTGAGGAAAATCAATACACTATGCAGACTAAGATCAACCATCAACAAGAGGAGATTCAGAAGTTAATTCAAGAAGCAGTTAACAGGGAGCAATATGAAATGGAGCTGGCTAACATGCATTTGGAAGACTATGAGAAGGAAAACCAACACAGGAAAAGTGAAACTGAATCTGGGAAATACAATGAACCAACTGACTATAATGCCAGTCAGGAATCAATAGGTACCCTGGGTGAGAAAATGGCAGACCTTCATGGTGTTGAGGTCACAGAAAAAGAGGGGGAGGAGAAAGAAGTGGAGATAAAAAGGAGCCTTAGGAACAAAGGAAAATAAGATCAGGAAATAGAAGAGATGGCTAAGATCAGAGCTCAAGAAAGGGATAATTATGGTAAGGATTCTGTTTTTGAATTTGTTAACCCCTCATTGTTACAAATCAGCTCTATGGTGGGGATTGATTTAGGGTGCTCTATTGATATGATTGAAAAGAATGTAGATATTACCAACAAAATGGAGAGAGAGCTAGAAGGGAGATATACTTCCAAAGTGTTAAAAGGGAAAATATAGATGAGGTGGGTGAAACAAAAAGAGCAATGGAAGAGAGTAGTGACACACCAGTATACATAAATACTGGAGATGTGAATTTTGATGATTTATGTTCTGATTTGGAACACTCTGATGTTGATATTGAGGAGCAGCAATATAAAAATCTTAAGGGATTCTTCTCTGGGAAGAAAGGAGGCAGAAAAAGCTCACCAGCATTGAGCTGTGTGAAGCAATCTGTTGGGATTGGAGTTTTGAGAAGGAAAAAAGGAAAGAAGGCTGATTAGTCTTTAATCCTGGAAATATATTGGATTTGGGTGGGCAGATAAGAGATTCTTGAGTAATAGAGATATTATAAATAGAAAACTACTTAAATGAAGGGGATTTTCTGGAATGTAAGGGGCATTGGGCAGGATCACAAAAAAAAGATATATTAGAGAAATGATCATAGATCATAAGCTGGACTTTGTGGGGATTTCTGAGACAATCAAACAAGACTTCACAAAAAATGAATTACATAATTTGTGTGGGGGGGGGGGGAATTACCAATGGTGCTGGAATCCCCCTAGAGGAATGTCAGGGGGAATATTAGTGGGCATTAATAGAGACATGTTTGATATTGAACATATTGAAAAAGGACAATATTTCCTGAGAGTTCTGGTTTTTGACAAGAATATTAAAATGCATTGGAATTTAGTCACAGTTTATGGGGATGCACAGAAGGAAGGGAAAGCTAGTTTTCTTGCTGAATTAGCTAGACTTTATCATGACAACCCTTTACCCTATTTGGTTGGAGGGGATTTGAACATCATCAGAAACAATAGAGAGAAAAACAAACCTATGGTAAATGAACAATGGTCCTTTATGTTTAATGCTATTATTGAACAAGCTGGATTAAGAGATCTTCCTTTAAATGTAAGACAATACACTTGGGCTAATAAACAAGAGGACCCCACTTATGAGAAGCTGGACAGGGTTCTGATGTGTCCTGCATGGGAAGAAAAATATCCTTTTGCTATATTGCAAGCTTGGGCTAGGGAGATTTCTGATCATACTCCTATGTTCCTAGATACAGGGGAAACACATATGATCAGATACACTTTCAGATATGAAACCGGGTGGTTTTTGAGAGAAGGATTTAAGGAGCTAATATATAAAACCTGGAATAAAAGGTATAGAGGAGATGTGCTGGACAAATGGCAGTCAAGGATGAGAGAATTGAGGAAAAAAGCTAAGGGGTGGAATAAAAATATGGATGCTTGGTACAAAAAAACTAAAATAGAAATCATAAAGGAATTGGATGATATTGATAAGAGAGCAGAAAGAATGGGGCTGACTGCTGCAGAAAGAACTGAGCAAAAAGAGCTTAGAATGCAACTGAAAAGAATCATGACACAAGAAGAAATGAAGTGGATACAGAGATATAAATACAAAGAAATAAAAGATGGAGATGGAAACACTAGATACTATCATGCAAAAGTGAATGGGAGGAGAAGAAAAAACAGAATAATCTCTTTAGAACAAGATGAAGGGATCATAGAAGGAGATAACTGTCTGATGGAGTATATTACTAATTTTTATAAAAATCTTTTTGGACATCCTCAGGAATCCAACATATCCCTGAGAGATATGGAAATGGAAAAAATATCTGCCCAGGACAAAGAGGAATTATTGTCCCCCTTTTCCTTGGATGAAATTTAGCAAGTAGTTTTTGGTATGAAAAGAAACAAAAGCCCCGGACCTGATGGATTTCCTGCTGATTTCTATCAGGATTTCTGGGATCTGGTTAAGTGGGATCTGAAAGTTTTAGTTGAGGGATTTGCCAGGGGGATATCAATATTGCCAGGATTAACTATGGCATTATTACCCTGGTTCCTAAAACCAATGATGCCAAACAAATACAAAAATTCAGGCCTATATGCTTGCTAAATGTGAGTTTCAAAATTATTACAAAAGTTTTAATGAATAGGTTGACAAAATGTGTTGCACCTGTCATCTCCAGAACACAAACTGCATTCATCAAACGGAGATACATTATGGAGGGAGTTGTTATTTTGCACGAAGCTTTGAACACCTTTGATAAAGATAAAGAAGATGCTCTGGTGTTTAAAGTTGATTTTGAAAAAGCCTATGATAAAATTAAATGACCCTTTGTTATACAGATGCTAAAGCAGAAAGGCTTTCCTGATAAATGGTGTGATTGGGTGATGGAAACAATGAGAGGGGGGCATGTAGGAATCAAGGTCAATTATGAAATTGGTTCTTTCTTCAAGACCTATAAAGGTTTAAGGCAGGGAGATGCTATGTCACCATTGCTATTTGATGTGGCTGCAGATGCCCTAGCAATTTTAATGAATAATGCCCTAAAAATGGACATTGTTAAGGGAGTCCTGGGAAAAAATGAAAACAAGGGGGTAAATATGTTGCAATATGCTGATGACACTATCTTCCTGGTCAAAGATGATGAAGCAAGTGTAATAAACCTCAAATTCATTCTAGGGGCTTCTGAACAGATGTCTGGGCTTAAAATAAACTTTCACAAGAGTGAGTTGATGCTGTTTGGTAAGGCTAAAGGAAAACAAATACTTTACCAGGAAATATTAACATGCAAAATGGGAAAACTACCTATTAGGTATTTGGGGATGCATGTATCTGAGTCTAGGATCAGAAATACACATCGGAGTTGTGTGACAGATAAGATTGAGAGAAGATGTGGGTGCTGGCAGGGGAAACTGCTAGGGTCTATTGCTGGTAGAATCACCCTGGTGCAAGCTTGCTTGACTAATATCCCTTTGTTTATGATGTCCTTCTATGTTGTTCCAAAAGGAATCATTCAAAAAGCTGATTTTTTCAGGGCAAGATTGGTATGGCAAGAAGATGAAAATGTTAGAAAATACCACTTAGTCAACCGGAAAGAATGTTGCTTACCCAAAGAGATGGGGGGGCTAGGGATCCTGAATCTAGAAGTAATGAACACAACTTTATTAGCTAAATGGTTCCGAAAAATGGAAACAGAGGAGGGGATGTGGCAAGATGTCTTGAAAGAGAAATATGGGAAGAATGAATGTCTAGCTCTGATGGAAAAGAAACCTGGAGACTCCCAGTTCTGGACCAGTCTTCTGAACATCAAGAATATCTTCTACAAATTTGTGAAGAAAAAACCTGGGGAGGGAAAGAACATTAGGTTTTGGGAAGATACTTGGGTGGATGACAAGCCCCTTAAAGATGCCTACCCCAGATTATATGACATATGCTTTGATCATAAAATTAATGTGTATGAGGCCATCCAAAAAGGATGGAAGGGTTTCAAATTTAGAAGTACTTTGCATGGAGAAACTTTAGAGTTGTGGAATGCTTTAAAGAGTAGATGTGAAACAACTAAAATGAATGGGGAAAAAGATAAAATTGAATGGACCCTCACTGCTGATAAAAAATTCTCTGTTAAATCTTTATACAAGGAATTGATCGCGTCTGGGATCAAATTTCCACAGAAATATCTGTGGAAAATCAAAGTTCTTGCTAAAATAAAAGTCTTCTTGTGGCTAGTGAATAAAAAGAGCATCTTGACTAGGGATGTTTTACTCAAAAAAGGATGGAAGGGTGGGAAAGAGTGTGTTTTTTGTTGACAAGATGAATCAATTGATCATTTGTTGTTCACTTGCTCTGCGGCGTCTTTGCTATGGAATCTGGTCAGATGCGTTTGTGGCCTGAAGTCTAGCCCTTTAAGTGTAAAAGATTGTTTTGGGGGTGGATTAATAAATTCAATAAAGAAGACAAGAAAATGGTGATGATAGGGGTTTCTGCTCTATTCTGGGCCATTTGTAAAAGTAGAAATGCAATTGTATTTGAGAGAAAAAGGATCAATAATCCTCTACAAATTATCAAACTAATGGTTCGATGGTTGCTTGATTGGTCCATTTTGTAGACAGAGGAGCCACCAAAAAGAATGCTGGAAATGGGGGCAAGAGTACTAGAACGGGCAGCAAGTGAGGTGTACACAACTGGGCAAGGATGGCGAATCAATGTGGCAAGGCTCCCTGGATGATGGCTGCAACTCCATCTTCTGCTGATGTTCCAAGTCCTTCTAGGCCTGCTAGTCGCTAGTTATTTCTATGTCTCTGTTTAGTTGTGTTGTTGGACCCTGTCCATACTGGGCCTATGTTGGTCATGTTGGCCGGTTGTGTTCGCCTTTTATGTTTTGCTGTTGAACCTGTCTGTATGCTGCTCGTCCTTTTGAACTATGTAAACTTGGTTTTCAGTAAGGAAAATTGGAAGGGGGAAGCCCTTCTTAGATAAAAAAAAGGTCTACGGTTCACTGTATTCTGCCGGGGAATGGAGAATATCTGAGCCGACCCCACAATCTTTCTCGTATCGGCCATACCATATTCTGTTGGGGGAGATGGCGATCCTGTCCACCGGGCCGAATTTCGTGTTTTGACCCTTTTTGGAAAGAATTTCAGGATCTGACCCCTGTTTGAAATTTTTTCGCGATTTGACCCTTTTTCCTACCGCCAGGGCCTCTGGCGGTAGGGTTAGATAGCCTACCGCCACGGCCCATGGCGGTAGGAAACTTATCCACGTCAACGCGCGGAGACGGCGCCATCCCCCTCCGTCGCACCCTACTGCCAGGGGCCCTGGCGGTAGGCTGTCTAACCATACCGCCAGGGGCCCTGGCGGTAGGGTCCGGGCAGTTATTTGCCCCGAAACCCCCGCGCCCCTGCCCATCTCCCCTCCTCCCCCCCCCCCCCCCGTCGGCAGTTCATCCTTTTCTCCCCCAAGTCGCCCCTCTCTCCCTCTCTCATCTCCTCCACTTCCCCCTTGGATCTTCACCGATTCTTCACCGTTTTGGCGGATCGAGATGGCCCCGAGGAGAGAACCGTAAGCTCCTCTGATCCCTCCAATTAGTTTTTGCAAACTTGCTACCGATTCGACGCATTATTTGCTTGAAATCCCTCATGTTTTTGAACTTAGATTGATTTTTTTCACCTAAGATTGATTGTAGTTGTAGTTCTTAGTTCTTTAGTAAGTAGTGGTATTGGATATGTACTCTAATCAATAGTTCATATGTTAGTGTGAAGATGAACCCTAGTTCATAATTTTTTTTGTTAAAAAAATTATGATGTAATGTTGATAAAGGGATGAACCCTAGTTTGATGATGCATGTGATATGATGATATGATCTAGTGTGAAGATGAACCCTAGTTTGATGATGCATGTTGATATTATGATATGAAGATGTTGTTTGGAAAATTTTGTTTAAAAATATGAAGCTATGATGTATGTTGGAGCTTTTTTTTTGATATGATGCATGTTGATATGATTTGATCCATCATGTGTAGTAGATGTTGTTGGAGGAATATGCTTAAAATTTTATTTTGACATGATTTGAGTTCATTGTTTGTTTATGTATGCTTATGCTTATGGTGCTTTTGTTTATGAAACTCTATTAAGGCGGCCACCTCTTGCGGACAACATCGGCCAACGGTACTCCATGCTGGACTGGGCATTCGACAAGGGTCATCGTGCCCATTTCATAGAGAACGGAGAGGTAAGTGATATGAAAGAAATTTTGATCAAAGTTCTCGGATTGATGAAAATGATTTCCTAACTTTTTGGCGTTCACTTTTTGACAGACGCTCCAGCCACTGCGCATGAGGGGTCACGGGGTTCATGGGCATATGGACTACGACGAGTGCTACGCGCCGTTCTTCAAGAAAGCCCGCCTATTGGGTTTCGTGCTGCAGTTCAAGCGTTAGCCGCCGACGCTTGTCCACGCGGCTCTCACATCTCTGATTGACCGTTGGAGACCGGAGACCCATTCTTTCCATCTGCCATGCGGGAAGATGACGGTGACCCTAGAGGACTGGGGGATGATTACTGCAATGCCGATCGAGGGTCATGCACTCACCGGTCGAGTGGAGAGGGCCAACTGGCAGGAGAGGGTCACCACCCTCATCGTCGACTGCCCCGGTGCCAAGAGTAACCGTACATCTGGTGTGCCGTTGATCTGGCTCTTGGAGCACCGGAACATATGCCCCCAAGGCGCAGATGAGGCGATTGTGGAGTTGTACGCGAGGGCCTATCTGTGGTATATTCTCTCGGAGGTCGTGTTTCCAGACAGCTCCGGGAACTCTGCCAACTGGGCGTATCTGTTCTTCCTAGTGGACTGGGATGCAGGGTACAGTTGGGGGACAGCATCTCTCGCCTACCTATACCGTTCGGTAAGAGAGTGTCTAATTGCGTACCTACCTACGAAAGTGTGTCCATGACATTTTCTTATATCTGATCCTCATTTGATGTTTTGCAGCTTGACTATGCAACGCAGAGGACGGGAAACAAGTCCAATATGGGTGGCTTTGTCTGGGCCTTCTCCATTTGGATGTGGGAGCGGCTGCCGGTGGGGCGTCCGGAGAAGTTGCGAAGACGCCCATGGGAAGACTATGGCGAAGAAGGCGACGAGACTCGAAACCCCACCGTAGCTTACGAGTGGGACATTGTCAAACTCTACACGGGCCTAAACAAGACTTCGTACAAGATCTACACCAACGAGTTGGACGCTTTGACGCATACGCAGGTATATGAACTCGCCCAACACCTATCTCTTTGATTCCACTATTGACCGAGAGTGCGAACTTACCAAGGTATATGTAATAGGTAATCTGGTGCCCGTATCGACAAGAACGAGAGTGGGACTTTGATCTGAACGTGATGTGCGATGCGGACCGTGGTCTCTGGCGGTGCATCGTGCCCATGATCTGTGTGTACGCCGTCGAGTGGCATTTGCCACAACGCGTGGCCACGCAGTTTGGGATTTATCAGCATACCCCACCAAGCCAGCCCACCGATACCGGCTGCCACGCCACAAGTAGAAAACGGAGCTTTAGCGCCGGTTCGTAAGTGCCTTTAGTGCCGGTTCCATAACCGGCACTAAAGTGCGGGCACTAAAGCCCCCCCCCCCCTTTAGTACCGATTCGGCACGAACCGGCGCTAAAATTGTTGGGGAACGTTGCAGAAAATTAAAATTTTCCTACGGTTTCACCAAGATCCATCTATGAGTTCATCTAAGCAACGAGTCAAAGGAGAGAGATTGCATCTACATACCACTTGTAGATTGCGTGCAGAAGCATTCAAGGGGATGGTGATGATGGAGTCGTACTCGCCGTGATTCAGATCACCGATGACCAAGTGCTGAACGGACAGCACCTCCGCGTTCAACACACGTACGGGACGGGAGACGTCTCCTCCTTCTTGATCCAGCAAGGGGGAAGGAGAGGTTGATGATGATCCAGCAGCACGACGGCGTGGTGGTGGGTGCAGCAGAACTCCGGCAGGGCTTCGCCAAGCTGCTGCGGGAGGAGGACGAGGTGTAGCAGGGGGAGGGAAGCGCCAATGCACAGGGTCTTGCTGCCCTCCCCCTTGCCCTCCTTTATATAGGCCCCCAAGGGGGGGCGCCGGCCCTGGGAGATCTATTCTCCCAAGGGGGCGACGGCCAGGAGGGTGGAGTGCCCCCCAAGGCATGTGGTGCGCCCCCCCCCCCCCCCCCACCCTAGGGTTTCAACCCTAGCGCAGAGGGTGGGCCTAGGGGGGCGCACCATCCCACTATGGGCTGGTTCCCCTCCCACTTCAGCCCATGGGGCCCTCCGGGATGGGTGGCCCCACCCGGTGGACCCCCGGGACCCTTCCGGTGGTCCCGGTACAATACCGGGTGACCCCGAAACTTTCCCGATGGCCGAAATACCACTTCCTATATATAATTCTTTACCTCCGAACCATTCTGAAACTCCTCGTGATGTCCGGGATCTCATCCGGGACTCCGAACAACATTCGGTATGCTGCATACTCATATTCATACAACCCTAGCGTCACCGAACCTTAAGTGTGTAAACCCTACGGGTTCGGGAGACATGCAGACATGACCGAGACAGCTCTCCCGTCAATAACCAACAGCGGGATCTGGATACCCATGTTGGCTCCCACATGCTCCTCGATGATGTCATCGGATGAACCACGATGTCAAGGACTCAATCAATCCCATATACAATTCCCTTTGTCTAGCGGTATTGTACTTGCCCGAGATTCGATCGTCGGTATACCGATACCTTGTTCAATCTCGTTACCGGCAAGTCCCTTTACTCGTTCCGTAACACATCATCCTGTGATCAACCCCTTGGTCACATTGTGCGCATTATGATGATGTCCTACCGAGTGGGCCCAAAGATACCTCTCCGTTTACACGGAGTGACAAATCCCAGTCTCGATTCGTGCCAACCCAACAGACACTTTCGGAGATACCTGTAGTGCACCTTTATAGCCACCCAGTTACGTTGTGACGTTTGGTACACCCAAAGCATTCCTACGGTATCCGGGAGTTGCACAATCTCATGGTCTAAGGAAAAGATACTTGACATTAGAAAAGCTTTAGCATACGAACTACACGATCTTTGTGCTAGGCTTAGGATTGGGTCTTGTCCATCACATCATTCTCCTAATGATGTGATCCCGTTATCAATGACATCTAATGTCCATGGTTAGGAAACCGTAACCATCTATTGATCAACGAGCTAGTCAACTAGAGGCTTACTAGGGACATGGTGTTGTCTATGTATCCACACATGTATCTGAGTTTCCTATCAATACAATTATAGCATGGATAATAAACGATCATCATGAACAAGGAAATATAATAATAAATTTTTTATTATTGCCTCTAGGGCATATTTCCAACAGTCTCCCACTTGCACTAGAGTCAATAATCTAGTTCACATCGCCATGTGATTAACACTCACAGGTCACATCGCCATGTGACCAACATCCAAAGAGTTTACTAGTGTCATTAAACTAGTTCACATCATCATGTGATTAAGACTCAATGAGTTCTGGGGTTTGATCATGTTTTGCTTGTGAGAGAGGTTTTAGTCAACGGGTCTGCAACATTCAGATCCGTATGTACTTCGCAAATCTCTAGGTCATATTGTAAATGCTGCTACCACTCTCCACTTGGAGCTATTCCAAATGGTTGCTCCACTATATGTATCCGGTTTGCTACTCAGAGTCATTCGGATAAGTGTTAAAGCTTGCATCGACGTAACCCTTTACGCCGAACTCTTTATCACCTCCATAATCGAGAAACATATCCTTATTCCTCTAAGGATAATTTTGACCGCTATCTGGTGATCCACTCCTTGATCACCTTGGTACTCTCTTGCTAGATATGTAGCAAGGCACACAACCGGTGCGGTACTTAGCATAGCATACTATAGAGCCTACGTCTGAAGCATAGGGGACGACCTTCGTCCTTTCTCTCTCTTCTACCGTGGTCGAGCTTTAACTCTTAACTTCATACCTTACAACTCAGGCAAGAACTCCTTCTTTGACTGATCCATCTTGAACACCTTCAAGATCATGTCAAGGTATATGCTCATTTGAAATTACCATTAAGCATTTTTCATCTATCCTCATAGATCTTGATGCTCAATGTTCAAGTAGCTTAATCTAGGTTTTCCATTGAAAAACACCTTTCAAACAAACCTATATGATTTCTAGAAATTCTACATCATTTCTGATCATCAATATGTCAACAACATATACTCATCAGAAATTCTATAGTGCTCCCACTCACTTCTTTGGAAATACAAGTTTCTCATAAACTTTGTATAGACCCAAAATCTTTGATCATCTTATCAAAGTGTTCATTCCAACTCCAAGATGCTTACTCCAGTCCTTAGAAGGATCGCTAGAGCCAGCATACCTTTTAGCATCCTTATGATCGAAAAAACCTTTCTGATTGTATCACATACAACCTTTCCTTACGAAAACTGGTAAGGAAACTCGTTTTGACATCCATCTGCCAGATTTCATAAATGCAGCTAATGCTAACATGATTCCGACGGACTTTAAGCATTGCTACGGATGAAAAAATCTCATCGTAGTCAACTCCTTGAACTTGTGAAAAACTCTTCGCCACAAGTCGAGCTTCATAGATGGTGACATTACCATCCACGTCCGTCTTCTTCTTAAAGATCCATTTATCTCAATGGCTTGCCGATCATCGGGCAAGTCCACCAAAGTCCATGATTTGTTATGATACATGGATCCTATCTCGGATTTCATGGCTTCTTACCATTTGTCGGAATATGGGCCACCATCGCTTCTCCATAGCTCATAGGTTCATTGTTGTCTAGCAACATGACCTTCAAGACAGGATTACTGTACCACTCTGAAGTAGTATGTATCCTTGTCACCCTACGAGGTACGGCAGTGACTTGATCTAAAACTTCATGATCACTATCATAAGCTTCCACTTCAATTGGTGTAGGTGCCACAGGAACAACTTCCTGTGCCCTGATACACACTGGTTGAAGTGATGGTTCAATAACCTCATCAAGTCTCCACCATCCTCCCACTCAACTTTTTGAGACAAACTTTTCTCGAGAAAGGACCCGATTCAAGAAACAATCCCTATTGCTTTCGGATCTGAATTAGGAGGTATACCCAACTGTTTTTGGGTGTCCTATGAAGATGCATTTTATCCGCTTTGGGTTCGAGCTTATCAACCTGAAACCTTTTCACATAAGTGTCGCAGCCCCAAACTTTTAAGGAACGACAGCTTAGGTTTCTCCAAACCGTAGTTCAAACGGTGTCGTCTCAACGGAATTACGTGGTGCCCTATTAAAGTGAGTGCGGTTGTCTCTATTGCCTAACCCATGAACGATAGTGGTAATTCGATAAGAGACATCATGGTACGCACCATATCCAACAGGATGCAACTATGATGTTCAGACACACCATTACACTATGGTGTTCCAGGCGGTATTAATTGTGAAACAATTTCCACAATGTCTTAATTGCATGCCAAAGCTCGTAACTCAGATATTCATCTCTATGATCATATCATAGATATTCTATCCTCTTGTCACGAAGATCTTAAACTTCACTCTGAAACTACCTGAACCATTCAATAATTCAGACTTGTGTTTCATCAAGTGAACATACTCAACATCTACTCGAATCATCTGTGAAGTAAGAACATAACGATATTCGCTGCATGCCTTAGCACTCATTGGACTGCACACATCAAAATGTGTTACTTCCAACAAGTTGCTATCTAGTTCCATCTTACTGAAACCGAGGCTTTTCAGTCATCTTGTCCATGTGGTATGATTTGCATATCTCAAGTGATTCAAAATCAAGTGAGTCTAAACGATCCATCTGCATGGAGTTTCTTCATGCGTATACACCAATAGACATGGTTCACATGTCTCAAACTTTTCAAAAACGAGTGAGTCCAAAGATCCATCAACATGGAGCTTCTTCATGCGTTTTATACCAGTATGACTTACATGGCAGTGCCACAAGTAAGTGGTATTATCATTACTATCTTATATCTTTTGGAATGAAAATGTGTATCACTACGATCGAGATTCAATAAACCATTCCTTTAGGTGCAAGACCATTGAAGGTATTATTCAAATAAATAGAGTAACCATTATTCTCCTTAAATGAATAACCGTATTGCGATAGAAATAATCCAATCATGTCTATGCTCAACGCAAACACCAAATAACTATTCAGGTTTAAAACTAATCTTGATGGTAGAGGGAGAGTGTGATGTTTGATCACATCAACCTTGGAAACACTTCCAACACTTATCGTCAGCTCACCTTCAGCTAGTCTCCGTTTATTCCGTAGCTTTTATTTCGAGTTACTAACACTTAGCAACCGAACCGGTATCCAATACCCTGGTGCTACTAGGAGTATTAA
This sequence comes from Triticum timopheevii, assembly GCA_963921465.1. Classification (NCBI taxonomy): domain Eukaryota; kingdom Viridiplantae; phylum Streptophyta; class Magnoliopsida; order Poales; family Poaceae; genus Triticum; species Triticum timopheevii. The sequence goes on along the minus strand of OY997266.1, from coordinate 627,033,979 downwards.
TAAAGTACACATTAACATAATGCATATCCAATATACTTCTATCGACCTTCCCAGCCTTCTCATCTACCAAGTATCTAGGGTAATTCTGCTCCAGTGGTTGTTCCCCTTATTACAGAAGCACTTAGTCTCGGGTTTGGGTTCAACCTTGGGTTTCTTCACTAGAGCAGCAGCTGATTTGCCGTTTCATGAAGTATCCCTTCTTGCCCTTGCCCTTCTTGAAACTAGTGGTTTCACCAACCATCAACAATTGATGCTCCTTTTTGATTTCTACTTTTGCAATGTCAAACAACACGAATACCTCAAGGATTATCATCTCTATCCTTGATATATTATAGTTCATCATGAAGCTCTAGCAGCTTGGTGGTAATGAATTTTGGAGAAACATCACTATCTCATCTGGAAGATCAACTCCCACTCGATTCAAGTGATTGTTGCACTCAAACAATCTGAGCACAAGCTCAGCGATTGAGCTTTTCTCCCTTAGTTTGCAGGCTAAGAAAATCATCGGAGGTCTTATACCTCTTGACGTGGGCACGAGCCTGAAATCCCAATTTCAGCCCTCGATACATCTCATATGTTCCGCGACATTTCGAAAACGTCTTTGGTGCCTCATCTCTAAACCGTTTAACTGAACTATCACGTAGTTATCAAAACATGTATGTCCGATGTTCGCAACATCCACAAACAACGTTTGGGGTTCAGCACACTGAGCAGTGCATTAAGGACATAAGCTTTCTACTGTCCGCATAATTGCTACTGTCAACTTTCAACTATATTTTCTCTAGGAACATATCTAAACAGTGGAACTAAAGCGCGAGCTTACGACATAATTTGCAAAGATCTTTTGACTATGTTCAGGATAATTAAGTTCATCTTATGAACTCCCACTCAGATAGACATCCCTCTAGTCATCTAAGTGATCACATGATCCGAGTCAACTAGGCCGTGTCCGATCATCACGTGAGACGGACTAGTCATCATCGGTGAACATCTTCACGTTGATCGTATCTACTATACGACTCATGCTCGACCTTTCGGTCTCTGTGTTCCGAGGCCATGTCTGTACATGCTAGGCTCGTCAAGTTAACCCTAAGTGTTTCGCGTGTGTAAATCTGTCTTACACCCGTTGTATGTGAACATAAGAATCCATCACACCCGATCATCACGTGGTGCTTAGAAGCGACGAACTTTAGCAACGGTGCACAGTTAGGGGAGAACACTTCTTGAAATTGTTGTAAGGGATCATCTTATTTACTACCGTCGTTCTAAGTAAACAAGATGTATAAACATAATAAACATCACATGCAATTATATAGTAGTGACATGATATGGCCAATATCATATAGCTCCATTGATCTCCATCTTTGGGGCTCCATGATCATCTTGTCACCGGCATGACACCATGATCTCTGTCGGTGTCAAAACCGGCGGATCTCGGGTAGGGGGTCCCGAACTGTGCGTCTAGGCGGATGGTAACAGGAGACGAGGGACACGATGTTTTTACCCAGGTTCGGGCCCTCTCGATGGAGGTAAAACCCTACGTCATGCTTGATTAATGTTGATGATATGGGTAGTACAAGAGTAGATCTACCACGAGATCAAGGAGGCTAAACCCTAGAAGCTAGCCTATGGTATGATTGTTGTAATGCATGTTGTCCTACAGACTAAAGCCCTCCGGTTTATATAGACACCGGAGAGGGCTAGGGTTACACAGAGTCGGTTACAATGGTAGGAGATCTACATATCCGTATCGCCAAGCTTGCCTTCCACGCCAAGGAAAGTACCATCCGGACACGAGCCGGAGTCTTCAATCTTGTATCTTCGTAGTCTTGGAGTCTAGCGGATAATGATAGTCCGGCTGTCCGGACACCCCCTAGTCCAGGACTCCCTCAGTAGCCCCTGAACCAGTCTTCAATGACGATAAGTCCGGCGTGCATAATGTTCGGCATTGCAAGGCAGGTTCCTCCCTTGAATAATCCAGAGAAGATCATGAACAACAGGATAGTGTCCGGCTCTGCAAAATAAATTCCACATTCCACCGTAGAGAGAATAAAATGTACACTTAGTTCAATCTGCTGACGTATTATGCGGCGTGACATCACACCGCCACAAGACCTTTGTTTGAATTACTATACCACCTCAGCACGTTTAGCAAAGCGGTTTCCTTGGCACGTCTTGTCGAAGCAGAGATCGTGTTCCCCTTATTCCGGGATTCTCATCAATACGTGCGTGGGTAACCCAACCGCTCCCGTCGCCACGCCTCCTCTATCGAAGGGGAATCCCAAACGGTCACGGAGACGGCCCTTGGTATTTCTTCCCCTTTATAAGAGGACCAAGGCTCGCCATTGTTCTTCAATCTCGCATCGAATCTCTTCCCCGCTCCCAGTTCCAACAGCCAGAGCCTCAGATTCGAGCGCTTCGGATCCTCAATCATGTCCGGCTCCGACCTCCAGGGCCGGTGGATGCCCTCCTCCGTCACGGAGGAGGACGTATTGAAGTTGCATGAGGCCAAGTACCTGGCCTACGAGGTTTCGCACAGGTTGCCTGCCCAAAGGCAGGCTGTGCCAGCCCCCGAGCCCGGTGAATACGTCGTTTTCGTATCCCACCTCCGTCGGGGTTTAGGCTTCCCGACGGATCCCTTCGTGAGGGGGCTCCTGTTCTACTATGGGCTAGACTTTCACGACTTGGCTCCGGAGTCCATCCTCCATATCTCCGCATTCATTATCGTCTGCGAAGCCTTCCTCCGCGTCATTCCCCACTTCAGCCTATGGCCGAAGACCTTCAAGGTGGAGCCGAAGATGATCGGGGGGCGTCAAGCGGAGTGCGGCGGGGTGACCATAAGCAAAAAGGTCGATGCCCCGTGGCCCGAAGGTTCCTTCCAAGAGGAACTTGGACTGTGGCAGCAGGAGTGGTTCTATATCACCGCTCCAAGGGGCAGCAGGCAAAAGCCGCCGCCCTTATTCCGCCCGGGACCTCCACGCCAACTGATGTCGTGGGTCAACCAAGGGCTCAATTGGGGGCCGTCCGAAGACGTGCCTTCACTGCAGGGCTGGATTCGAGATCTCCAAGCGAGGGAGATCGACCTGATCAAGGTGATGCAGGTTATGCTAATCAGGCATCTTCTGCCCTGCAAACGCCGTCCTCTCCGCCTATGGGAGTTCAACCCAGAGGGACCTCGGATTCTCCAACACTTCATGGGTGCGACACCCGTGGAGATGTACAAGTTGTTCTTCGGACCGCAGGTGGCGTGTCCGGATTTAGCCGAGGATGCAGGCCTAAGCCGCGATCGTCCGGATACTCAGGTAAGTAGCTCAGAGTCCGGACATTTTGTTTATGTGCCTTTCTAGAGTTCGCCTCCTGACCCTTTGTTCTTTACAGGAATGGGTGGCACGATCAAGGCTGATAAGGTGTCCGGCCCCCCTCCCAGAGACCGCACTGGAGCCCGTGCTGGTCAGAATGTTGGAGGTTGCGCCCACAGAAGGGGGCGATGGGGAAAATAGAGGAGCTAATATTTCGCCCAAAGGGGCGACTGAAGAGGGGGGAACCAAGAACCCCTCCCTTCAGGGGGAGAATAGGACCGCCTCCGAAGATCCGGAGGCCAAAGCCCCTAAGCGTGGGAAGAGATCTTCCCCGGGGGGTCCGGCGCCCGGAAAGAATCCGGACGCACAATCATCATCAAAGGATCGGCCCTCCAGCGAGCCGTGAGTATGAAAGAGGGAGTTAATTAGTAAGGAAATACCTTCATTTGTGCTTCTGTAGATAACCGAAATATTTATATTGCAGTTCGGATCTGCAGCCTTCTCAGATGAGTTCATCTTCGGGGGACCTTCTTCCGGAGATGATGGAGAGCGATACGCCTCCGTCCGCAGCGCCGCCAGATGAGGCAGGCAAACCCGAAGTGTCATCACGGAGGGTATCCCCGAGTCCGGAGGGGCCAGAGAGTTCGGCACCTACTAGTGTCCGGCCGGGAGACCTGAAGAATCTGCTTGAGGGGGCGTCCATTTCAGAAGATCACCGTGCGTTAATGCGTATGGTGATTGGAAGGATTTCGTACGCTGAGAGCGAATTGCGTAATGCCGCCATGAGTTTGCTGGCGGGATTTGAGGTATGCGAGAATGATGCACCCTTTTGTCTTTTAACAGTTTTGCATATAAAAAATGCGCCCTGTATAGATAGTAGCCCCTGAGACTCGGTAGGTTGTCGGAAACGACAGCGTACCGAGGATCGAAATCTAAAGGAATGAATTCCGTCGTTCCTATGCAGGTGGCGGATAGTCCGGGGGCTAGCCGGACTAGTGAGTTTGCCGAGTTAAATCGGCAATTTGACTTGGCAGATGCGGACATCGCACTTGTCAACAGGCGACTTGACGAGTCGCAAGGTAAAAGAGTTCTCCGCAGTCGCTTTATTAAGGGGGTCAAAGCCCTCCTCTGATAAATTATATGCTGTTTGCACAGACGGTGCTGCTGCTGTGGAGGGCCTTCGGGCCGAACTTGCTCGAGCTAAGGAGCAAGCCCGAAGGAGTGAAGCGGCTGCCTCGAGGGCGGCCGAGGAGTTGAAAGCCGAAAAGGCTGCGCACTGCCTAAGCAGGGCCGAGGTGGCCGAATTGGCCATAAAAGTAAAGGATGCTGCCGACCGCAATGAGGCTCTTGAAAAGGAGCGCTTATCGGAGCGGGAAGACCTGAAGAAGGCCACCGTCGAAGCCAAGGATGCCCGCTCTGCAATGCAGGCTATGAAGGAGGAACTGTGCCAGGCCAGAGAGATCGTGGCTGGCAAGCCTTTTCTGCTGCGTCGCCGGTTTATGGATGGAAAGTATGCTCAATTTGAGCGGCTATGGAGTCCGGAGGATCCGTATATGGACTTAGCTGAAAGTGCGGCCGATGCCATTAAGCACTTCCGGAGCCAGAAGGATCACGAGACGGAAGAGCTATATTGGTCTCAATTCCACAGTCCGGATCGCCCACTTCCATTGACAGACCGGTTGGCCAAATGGGCCGAGCTAAATAGATTGTCCGGACTTGCCATGACTGACATCGTGGCCCATGTCTGGCCAGAGAGGTCCAAGGTGACGAGCTACTTTGGCTTACTATAGCAATTCCTTGGAGCGGTGCCGCATATAAAGGAGACGAAGCGGTCGGCCTGCATAGAGGGCGCGCGGATGGATCTTGCCCGTGTGAAGGCGCATTGTCCAGAGATGGACGCCACCGCTGTTGCTGCCCAGGGTTCGGATGAAAACCGGCTCCCTGCCGAGCACTATTTTGGGGAAGTTATGCGTGGCGCTCGTGTAATAGAGTCGCAGTGCTCGAAGAATGTAACGTTCAAATGAACGCATTAGCTTGTAAATCGATGATTATGTTATAACTGCTTTTTATACTTGTGCGTTCAAGTAGTAAAACTTCTCCTGTGCGGCCGTTTACGTATACTTGTGTATAACTTGAAAGATGGCAGTCTTCGGCTTCAGCCCCCACGCACAAGGTGCTGGGGTGTTCGCAAAAATAGCGCGTTTTCACACTTAATCCGATGTCTCGGTCCTGTTATAAGGAGGTGGTAGCGTAGCGAACGAGGCAATCCGGACTATAATGCTTTATCACTTTCACTTAGCCAGTGGAGCTCGGGGGTGGGGCTACGATATAGCCCCTGGTGGCATCGCCCTTCTCCGAAGTTGGAGCGCGTGTGCCTAACCGGGAAACGGCCCTTCGTCAAAGCGGGGAATTCTAAACATTCCGATAGTCGACCGAGTGGCTGACCAGTCTCTCGCTGTATCATGACACTCAGTTTTCGGCTTTCTCTACTGAGGTGCTCGCCCAGCCGAACTGGGGCACAATCGCAGTAGTTCTCCTGGTGCCGTGTTAGCCGATGATACGGAACGTAAGGCAGCAAAACACAGGAGCCGGGCAAACCCAACATTTGACCAAAGACATGATTCGGAGCTAATGCATATAATGCCTAACTCGAGACGCCGAACACTCTCTAAGGTGTTCGGTCTTTATAATAATGGGCAGAACGATGCCCTAAGCCCCTAGTGTCCAGGTACGGGCATGGTCTTCTGACGCGGCCGATGCCAAAACGTCAGGCTCTGCTTTGGCTATAGGAAGAAACCAAGGGAGAATAATAACAAGAGACAGTAAAAAAGGTTTACGCAGGGTCTTAATCTGAAAAGAATCCTCACAACGGGTCCCTACTGCACGTCTGCGCCTGTGTCTCCGTTGCGCCGTTATCGTGGACGGGTATGCACGTTGTTCATCTGTAAAAAGAGAGGAACGTTTAGTTTTAAAAACAGTTTGTGCGAAAAATATTAGAAATATAAATAATTAAAGCGGGGTTTGTATGAGCCCACGGTTATTTGTGCGCGCAGCCCCCTGTGAAGGGGTATGCGGCTAGGGAGCCCCTAGCCCACTGACGCCGGATTCGTCTATCCAAGTCCGGGGTCTTTATGTGACCCTCGCACTAAAATTACGCCACGCGGTCCGGGCATCTTGAGTGTAAGAGACGCGTAATGCGGTATGGCGTTGAAGCGGACAAAAACCTTTTGTCCCAAGAGTGCTTTATATTCACTTTCGAATGGGACGATATGAAAAATTAATTTTTCGCGTCGAGAATTGTTCGGCGATCCGAACACGACTTCTAGTAATATGGAGCCTGTGCACTTGGCGTAATGGCCTGGCGTCACTCCTTTGAAGGAAGTGCGGCTATGTCGAATTTTGGTAGGGTCTATCCCCATCCTACGGATTGTGTTTGAATATAGCAGGTTTAAGTCACTGCCTCCGTCCATTAGGACGTTAGTAAATTGCAATCCATCTATTATGGGATTCAATATCAGGGGAGTCCGTCCCGCATTTCGAATGCTTCTGGAATAGTCCAGGTGGTCGAAAGTGATTGGTTTTGATATCCAATCTCTACGGTCTGCTGGGCTGGACCGCGCGAAGCTCTTTTTAGAAAGTGCCGCACTATTTTTCCGTAGTATCACATGAAGTGAGTTTACTGCTTTGCCCCCTTGTGGGAAAGTCTTTTGTTTTCCGGTGCTCTGCTGGTGGGGTTTATCTTCTTCGCTTGACGCGTCGAGCCCCTTGTGTTCGGCATTTAGTCGGCCGGACTGTTTAAAAACCCAACAATCCCTGTGGGTGTGATTTGCAGGCCTTCCGGGGGTACTGTGGATTTGGCATATCCGACCCAAAATTTTGTTTAAGTTGGACAATTCGTCACTGTCATCCTTAAGAGGCTGTGTTTTATTGTTGGGCCGCGAGCTTTTGAATCCGGCGTTGACTGTCGCGCTCTTTGGGCTTTTCTCTTTATTCCGGCGCTGCTCTTTTCTGCGCCGTGATTTTCCGTTTCCATCTCTTATCTCTGATGTACTTGGGTCGCTGGTGCTGCATCGTGCTAACCAGCTATCCTCGCCCGCACAGAAGCGGGTCATGAGGCTTGTTAGTGCGGACATTGTCCTCGGTTTCTCTTGACCGAGGTGCCTGGCGAGCCATTCGTCTTGGACATTGTGCTTGAAAGCTGCTAAGCTTCGGCGTCCGGACAGTCGACTATTTGGTTCTTTTTTGTAAGGAACTTGTTCCAGAATTTCCGCGCTGACTCTCCGGGCTATTGAGTTATATGAATTAGATCATCTGCATCCGGAGGGCGGACATAAGTCCCTTGAAAATTTGCTCTAAACGCGTCCTCGAGCTCTTCCCAACTTCCAACAGTATTTTCTGGGAGGCTTTTAAGCCAATGACGGGCTGGCCCTTTGAGCTTGAGAGGTAGGTATTTTATGGCGTGGAGATCGTCGCCGTGGGGCATATGGATGTGGAGAAGATAGTCTTCGATCCACACCGCGGGGTCTGTTGTGCCATCGTAAAATTCGATGTTTACGGGTTTAAACCCTTCGGGGATCTGATGATCCATTACTTCGTCAGTGAAGCATAACGGGTGTGCGGCGCCCCTGTATTGAGCGATATCGCAACGCAGCTCGAGAGAGCGCTGTCTGCTGTGTTCGGCCCGGCCGGGGTTATTGTATCCGGCACGACGGTATTCGTCGTGGGTCGTAGGGCGCCCACGTGATCCATAGATGGATCTGGATTGCCTTGCTTTGTCCTCCAATATGTCTCGCAAGTCCGGCGCGTTCCCTCTTGGCTTCGTACTTTTGGAGCAATGCCGGGGTATGGTCTTGGCTGGGGGCCTGGATGCCTCTTTGTCACGACCACGGGGTGGTCGGTCAGCCATATCGTGCGCTGGTGATGGACGTACGTATGCTTCCTCCTCTAATCGGGGGAGCAGCTTGCGTTTTGGGTAACTTTTGGAGGGACGTTCGAGTTTATACTCTTCGGCCGCGAGGACCTCGGTCCATCAATCGGCCAGCAGGTCCTGATCAGCTTGAAGCTGCTGCTGCTTTTTCTTTAGGCTGTTTGCTGTGGCGATGAGCCTGCGCTTGAAGCGCTCTTGTTCGACGGGATCCTCGGGTACGACGAATTCGTCATCGTTGAGGCTTGCTTCGTCTTCGGAGGGAGGCATATAATTATGATCCTCAACCTCTTCGTCTGCCGCCCCCTCATGAGGGCTTGCTTCTGCGTCCTCCTGCGCTGAGTCTTGCTGGAGGGGATTGTCTTCGGCACTCTCTGGAGTATTATTATCTCCTGTGCCGGAATCTCCATTCTTGCTGTGGCGAGATTTAGAGCGGCGCCGCTGACGCCGGCGCTTGGGCTGTTTCTTTAAGGGATCTGCCTCCACTGTTTCTTCGCCGTCCCCATCTTTTAGGGTATCCACCATGTATACGTCATATGACGAGGTGGCCTTCCAGTGCCCTGTGGGCGCTGGTTCCTGTTCGTCTCCTGCATCGTCGTCCATAGCGTCGATGTCTTCGGAGTCGTAGTCTAGCATGTCAGTGAGATCGTCGACAGTGGCTACAAAGTGGGTGGTGGGTGGGCTCTGAATTTCTTCGTCGTCCGTATCCCAACCATCCTGGCCATAATCCGGCCAGGACTCTCCTGGTAACGAGAGATGCTTTAGTGAATTCAAGATATCGTCGAAAGGCGAGCATTGGAAGATGTTCGCGGCGGTGAATTCCATAACCGGCGCCCAATCTGGATCGATTGGCAGGGGCGCGGGAGGTTCGGAGTCCGGCGAGGAGTCCGGCGCCTCGGAATCACAAGTTTCGCAGGGGACAAGATTAGTGTTCGGCTCCATCGCCGTGGATGTTGGAGCCCCCAGGGCGGCGTCTATCCACCGGCCCTCGATCTGGGCGATCGGCTCCGGGCTAATGGCCGAAGCGGATCCGTGTGCGGCCACCAAGGCACTGTTCGGCAGCAGAGCTAGATCATGCCCATCGTCACAGTGCGGCGCGCTCGGCTATGGCTCGAGTCCGTCGAGGATCAAGTCTCCGCGGACGTCGGCCGTGAATTTTAAGCTTCCAAATCTAACCTGACGGCCAGGGGCGTAGCTTTCGATCTGCTCCAGATGGCCAAGCGAATTGGCCCGCAGGGCGAAGCCGCCGAATACGAAGATCTGTCCGGGGAGAAAAGTCTCACCCTGGACAGCGTTGCTAGTTGAAGATGCCATCAAGCCTATCGGTGACGACACAGAGGAACTCTCAATGAAAGCACCAATGTCGGTGTCAAAACCGGTGGATCTCGGGTAGGGGGTCCCGAACTGTGCGTCTAGGCGGATGGTAACAGGAGACGAGGGACACGATGTTTTTACCCAGGTTCGGGCCCTCTCGATGGAGGTAAAACCCTACGTCCTTCTTGATTAATGTTGATGATATGGGTAGTACAAGAGTAGATCTACCACGAGATCAAGGAGGCTAAACCCTAGAAGCTAGCCTATGGTATGATTGTTGTAATGTATGTTGTCCTACGGACTAAAGCCCTCCGGTTTATATAGACACCGGAGAGGGCTAGGGTTACACAGAGTCGGTTACAATGGTAGGAGATCTACATATCCGTATCGCCAAGCTTGCCTTCCACGCCAAGGAAAGTACCATTCGGACACGAGCCGGAGTCTTCGATCTTGTATCTTCGTAGTCTTGGAGTCCGGCGGATAATGATAGTCCGGCTATCCGGACACCCCCTAGTCCAGCACTCCCTCAATCTCCATCATCATGATCTCCATCATCGTGTCTTCATGAAGTTGTCACGCCAACGACTACTTCTACTTCTATGGCTAACGCGTTTAGCAATAAAGTAAAGTAATTTACATGGCGTTCTTCAATGACACGCAGGTCATACAAAAAATAAAGACAACTCCTATGGCTCCTGCCGGTTGTCATACTCATCGACATGCAAGTCGTGATTCCTATTACAAGAACATGATCTCATACATCACAATATATCATTCATCATTCATCACAACTTCTGGCCATATCACATCACATGACAATTGCTGCAAAAACAAGTTAGACGTCCTCTAATTGTTGTTGCATCTTTTACGTGGCTGCAATTGGGTTCTAGCAAGAACATTTTCTTACCTACGAATAACCACAACGTGATTTTGTCAACTTCTATTTACCCTTCATAAGGACCATTTTCATCGAATCCGCTCCAACTAAAGTGGGAGAGACAGACACCCGCCAGCCACCTTATGCAACTAGTGCATGTCAGTCGGTGGAACCGGTCTCACGTAAGCGTACGTGTAAGGTTGGTCCGGGCTGCTTCATCCCACAATACCGCTGAAGCAAGATAAGACTAGTAGCGGCAAGCAAGTTGACAAGATCTACGCCCACAACAAAATTGTGTTCTACTCGTGCAATAGAGAACTACGCATAGACCTAGCTCATGATGCCATTGTTGGGGAACGTTGCAGAAAATTAAAATTTTCCTATGGTTTCACCAAGATCCATCTATGAGTTCATCTAAGCAACGAGTCAAGGGAGAGAGATTGCATCTACATACCACTTGTAGATTGCGTGCGGAAGCGTTCAAGGGGATGGTGATGATGGAGTCGTACTCGCCGTGATTCAGATCACCGATGACCAAGTGCTGAACGGACAGCACCTCCGCGTTCAACACACGTACGGGACGGGAGACGTCTCCTCCTTCTTGATCCAGCAAGGGGGAAGGAGAGGTTGATGATGATCCAGCAGCACGACGGCGTGGTGGTGGGTGCAGCAGAACTCCGGCAGGGCTTCGCCAAGCTGCTGCGGGAGGAGGACGAGGTGTAGCAGGGGGAGGGAGGCGCCAATGCACAGGGTCTTGCTGCCCTCCCCCTTGCCCTCCTTTATATAGGCCCCCAAGGGGGGGCGCCGGCCCTGGGAGATCTGTTCTCCCAAGGGGGCGGCGGCCAGGGGGGGTGGAGTGCCCCCCAAGGCATGTGGTGCGCCCCCCCCCCCCCCCCCCCACCCTAGGGTTTCAACCCTAGGCGCAGGGGGTGGGCCTAGGGGGCGCACCAGCCCACTATGGGCTGGTTCCCCTCCCACTTCAGCCCATGGGGCCCTCCGGGATGGGTGGCCCCACCCGGTGGACCCCCGGGACCCTTCCGGTGGTCCCGGTACAATACCGGGTGACCCCAAAACTTTCCCGATGGCCGAAATACCACTTCCTATATATAATTCTTTACCTCCGGACCATTCCGAAACTCCTCGTGACGTCCGGGATCTCATCCGGGACTCCGAACAACATTCGGTATGCTGCATACTCATATTCATACAACCCTAGCATCACCGAACCTTAAGTGTGTAGACCCTACGGGTTCGGGAGACATGCAGACATGACCGAGACGGCTCTCCGGTCAATAACCAACAGCGGGATCTGGATACCCATGTTGGCTCCCACATGCTCCTCGATGATGTCATCGGATGAACCACGATGTCAAGGACTCAATCAATCCCGTATACAATTCCCTTTGTCTAGCGGTATTGTACTTACCCGAGATTCGATCGTCGGTATACCGATACCTTGTTCAATCTCGTTACCGGCAAGTCTCTTTACTCGTTCCGTAACACATCATCCCGTGATCAACCCCTTGGTCACATTGTGCACATTATGATGATGTCCTACCGAGTGAGCCCAGAGATACCTCTCCGTTTACATGGAGTGACAAATCCCAGTCTCGATTCGTGCCAACCCAACAGACACTTTCGGAGATACCTGTAGTGCACCTTTATAGCCACCCAGTTACGTTGTGACGTTTGGTACACCCAAAGCATTCCTACGGTATCCGGGAGTTTCACAATCTCATGGTCTAAGGAAAAGATACTTGACATTAGAAAAGCTTTAGCATACGAACTACACGATCTTTGTGCTAGGCTTAGGATTGGGTCTTGTCCATCACATCATTCTCCTAATGATGTGATACCGTTATCAATGACATCTAATGTCCATGGTCAGGAAACCGTAACCATCTATTGATCAACGAGCTAGTCAACTAGAGGCTTACTAGGGACATGGTGTTGTCTATGTATCCACACATGTATCTGAGTTTCCTATCAATACAATTATAGCATGGATAATAAACGATTATCATGAACAAGGAAATATAATAATAACTTATTTATTATTGCCTCTAGGGCATATTTCCAACAAAAGTGCCACCACGTGGCGTGAGCTCGCGCCCTGGTATGGGGGACCTTTAGCATACGAACTACACGATCTTTGTGCTAGGCTTAGGATTGGGTCTTGTCCATCACATCATTCTCCTAATGATGTGATCCCGTTATCAATGACATCTAATGTCCATGGTCAGGAAACCGTAACCATCTATTGATCAACGAGCTAGTCAACTAGAGGCTTACTAGGGACATGGTGTTGTCTATGTATCCACACATGTATCTGAGTTTCCTATCAATACAATTATAGCATGGATAATAAACGATTATCATGAACAAGGAAATATAATAATAACTTATTTATTATTGCCTCTAGGGCATATTTCCAACAAAAGTGCCACCACGTGGCGTGAGCTCGCGCCCTGGTATGGGGGACCTTTAGTACCGGTTGGTGTTACCAACCGGTACTAAAGGTTTTTTTTTGAATTTTTTTTTTGAAAATTTTGGAAAAAAAATTTGATTTTTTTTATTTTTAATTTTTCTGAATTATTTGATGATTTATTCTCTAATCACCTCTCTTAACTGCTCAAGTGTGGATCACTCATTCCAAATCATCTAACTTCCTGACCGGTCACCCATCCCTCTCACTACTCTAGCCCGAGCACGCTTAACTTTCAAGTTCTATTCTCCTTCATTTCTGAGTCTGCACTTGTTGTTTTCCTGACAATAGTAAGATGTCAATCCTATTAACCCTCAGGAGTTTAGCTTGAGCATGAAGTCACACATTTCACCGTTTGAGTTTGAAACTATTATTCTAAAAAACAGAAATTATTTAGTAACGCTAATATTTTTTGAATAAGTTTGACCATAATTTGACCATAGTTTGACCAGATTTAAAAAAAATTAAAAAAATTGAAATAATTATTTAGTAACACTAATATTCTTGAATAATTATGTAGTAACATTAATACTTCTTGAATAAGTAGTTTGACCAGATTTAACCAATTTTTTTTTAAAAAAACTGAAATTTGACCATATCTTTTTTTCCTTTTGGAATTTGAGGATTCTAAAAAATTCCAAACAGGCAATAGGCTGTCTCCATCGGATGCGGATTTTCGTGCTGAATTTTTTGATATATTATACATTTTTTCCCGACATCGTATGCAAAAGTTATAGCCGTTTTACATTTTCCCTACACTTTTTGCAAAACATGTCCAAATTGTAGTTTTCAAATTTTCCTAACTAGTAGATGTAGTAATATAACTACCTCTCGAAGCATTTTATTTTTTGAAGTTTTTATCATTTTCTTTTGATTTTTTCAGAACTGAAATGGCGACACACGGGGGGGGGGTAGAGTTTGAAAATTGCCCTATAGTGCCGGTTTGTGTCACAAACCGGTATTATAGGTCAGACCCCTTTAGTACCGGTTCATGGCACGAACCGGTACTAAAGGTGATTGTGGGGCCCCGGCATGACACCAGCCTGCCACCACCCCTTTAGTATTGGTTCGTGCCACGAACCGGTACTAAAGGTTCAACACGAACCGGCATTAATGCAAATCCGTTCGAACCGGCACTAATGATACCATTAGTACCGGGCCAAAATCAAACCGGCACTAATGTGCTTCACGTTTGACCCTTTTTCTACTAGTGCGCGCTCCACCTGTGAGCTCTTTGTTCTCCGTGAGATTATCATGTTTCCTGTTGCTTATGATGATCTCATTGCGCTTATGATGATTCTTGTTGCTGATGCCTTGCAGGATGAGCCGGCAGAAGAATCAGTCGATCACAGACTGGGGAGAGGAGCATAAGACTCATGTGACGGAGTAGAACCGATGGAGGTACCGTAAAGACGTGGAGAGGAGAGTGACTAACTGGGATGATTACCTGGGCCGACACATGAGGTGGTATGATGATGGCTAGAAGCACCGTCTTCGTCTCAGGCCTCGATGGACGGCGGAAGACATCGCGGAGCTGGAGTGGGCTGACCCCGATGAACAGGCATACCAGACCGGCATCAGAGACATGCACAGTGGATTTAGGGAGTTTGCACCCCTCATCAACAGAGTGGTAAGTTCGAACCGACGGTTGATTTTAAAATATTTTATTTGTCATCGTGACTGACTTATGCCGTTGCAGTCCGGTGAGCTGAACAGATGCATCTTCGATGCCTCAGATGCACTAGATGATCTTCCCGGGAGCATAGAATCGGAGACCAGAGTCAGGGGGACGATGAAGGTACATTTTCAGCCTCCTCGAAACAGATGCATCTTTTTCACTTGCAATCAGTCGATCTGATACTTATTATGACCTTGCTTCATTGTGTGTACAGAAGTTCGTGCAGCGTTGTCGCAAGCTGGTAGGGCTGCTTGGGTGTGCTGGAGCTGGGTCAGTTGAAGCTTATCAGCCTGTAGCCACACAAGGTCTCATCGGCTCATCGAGCCATGCTCCCTCGTCGTCTAGGTTGGTTGGGGAGGAGGAGGAGGAGGAGGAGGATGAGGAGGAGGAGGAGGAGGAGGAGGAGGAGGAGGCCACATATGAAGAAGGAGAGGAGGAGGATGAGAGCAACGGGGAGGAGGAGTACGATGAAGATTATCAACCTCCAGCAACTCAAACGTCTCAAGCATCTCAGCTGCCGAAGAAGAGGAATCCGAAGAAGAAGGATTTGCTGAGTTCGGACCCTTTCCAGAGATCGGTTCCTCGACGGCCCAAGAAGAAGATCGAAGAGACTCGTTCAAAGAGTAACGAGGACCGTACCTCCAAGAGGGGAAGGAGCAACTGATTATGCTCTTCGATAGTTGGCTCTTTTAGTTTGGTTGAACTTCGTTTGGTTGAACTTTTCTAGTGGTTATGAAACTACGTGGAACTATGTGTTTGCTATTTGTGGATCTATGTGTTTGCTATTTGTGAAACTATGTGGAACTCCGTTTACTAATTAGTTGAAGTTCGTTTGAAATGTTCTATGCACTTCAAATTTGTTAATGTGTATGTGATGCTCAAGTTTAATTGTTTAAGATCTGTGATATTGCTGTCATATTTGTGAAACTTGCTATAATATTACTGTCATATTGAATTTGAAAAGAAGCAAGCAAATGAACTTAAATTCATAAAACACAGGACCCTACCGCCAAGAACCCTGGCGGTAGGGTCAGACAACCTACCGCCAGGGCCCTTCCATTCTTCGTTACAGTAACATTGCACTGAAAACACAGGACCCTACCGCCATGGGCTCTGGCGGTAGGGTCGCACAGCCTACCTCCAGGGCCCTTCAATTCTTCGTTACAGAAACATTACACTGAAAAAACAGGACCCTACTACCATGGGCTGTGGCGATAGGGTCGCACAGCCTACCGCCAGGGCTCCTGGCGGTAGGTACTTAACCACGTTCAGCGCAGTCAAACGGCCGCCGTCCCCCTCCGTCGCACCCCTACCGCCATGGGCCGTGGCGGTAGGCTATCTAACCCTACCGCCAGAGGCCCTGGCGGTAGCAAAAGGGTCAAATCTCGAAATTTTTAGCAACAGGGGTCAGATCCTGAAATTCTTTCCAAAAAGGGTCAAAACACGAAATTCGGCCGTCCACCGCCGTTGTCCCGCTCGCTTTTTTTTCCACGAACTTGGGGAACTTTATTGCATAGCTAACATGTGATTACAATCTGCCCGTAGGCCACTAAGGAGAAAAGGAGGACAGCTCTCTAGCCAACAGTCTGAAACCAATAAGGAACAGGCCCGTTTAGCACAAGAGTCTGCCAGAAAGTTTTCCTCCCTTGGGACATATCTAACTGAGAAAGATATAAAAGATGAAGATTTCTCCCCAATGTCTAGTAAAATAGGCGCAACAATTGACCTCGAACTGTCACGCGATAACCAAAGGTTGACAACCTCTAAACAATCTACTTCCATCAGCACATGTGAGAAACCACGCAGCTGAGCGAAGATGACTCCTTCCCGTAGAGCTAAGGCCTTCGCAACGAGAGGATCTGTCACCCCCAGGAAGGGTTTGCTCCATGCTCCCATGAACGAGAGGTGAGATCGAGCTATCCCGCCCCCTCCCGCACACCGAGCTTCATTGTTGATTGCGCCGTCCGTGTTGGTCTTGATCCAACCCACATCCGGCGTGCGCCACTGTGCTCCTGCCACACCACGCATAGGTTTTGGAATATCAAGCATTAAGAGATCGTCACGAACTGTCTTTACCGCCTGGACTGGGTCATAGCCGACCTTGTCATGAGTCCATCGGTTCCGATCAGACCATATCGCATGCATGACCGTTATAATTTTGCATCTGTCTTGGCCTTGTATGATCTCGTCCATCAACACATCCCTTGCCCAGGTGGCAGGGTGTAACCTGGGTAACTTCAAACCCAAGAAATGTCGGGCTGCTGCCCAAAAAAGTTTGGCATGTGAACAGTTTATCAGTGCATGTCGCAGATCCTCTACTGAAGCCTTGCACAAATCGCACACTGCCGTCGTCTGGATATGCCGATGCTGAAGGGTAGCATAGTCTGGTAGAATTCCACGCAAGACCCGCCACCAGAAAACACGGACTCTAGGAATAACCTTTAGTTTCCACAAGGCAGTCCACATGGGTCTATCTGACATTGAAGACTCCGCTATCGTTCCTTCCTCTAGAGCTAAGCGCTCTTTTCGAGTCACTAGAGCACGATAAGCCGTTTTAACAGAATAGACACCGGACCTTTCCAAGTCCCATGCGAGATAATCCTCACCACCAGGCACTCTCAGCGGTATATTCAGAATTGCGTCCGCGTCTGGTGCAAGAAAATTCCTTCGTATTAAGTCCATATCCCACGTACCACTCTCCTGATCAAATAACTCAGGGACACGATTAATAGGATCGGTCCCAATGCGGCCCATTGGCTTGAGAGTAGCCGTGTTTGGGATCCACCGATCCGTCCAGATGGAGATAGATTCACCATCCCCAACTCTCTTGATCAGTCCTTGTTCCAACGCAACTCGACCTGCGATAATAGCTTTCCACGTAGCAGACGCCGATCGAGGTGCAGTAGCGTCCATGAAGCTGCAGTTATGAAAATACTTGCCTTTCAGGACTCGAGCACACAAGGAGTCAGGGTGTGTCATTAGCCGCCACCCGTGCTTACCGAGCAGGGCTAGATTAAAGAGTTCAAAGTCACGAAAACCCATGCCTCCTTCTGGCTTCGAAACAGAGAGATTCTTCCACGAGAGCCAATGAAGAGATCTCCTGTCGATGTCACTGCTCCACCAATATTTAGCCATGGAAGAAGTTAGTTGTGAGCAGACCCCCTTGGTCAATTGGAAGCAAGACATGCTGAACGTAGGGATGGCTTGGACCATAGATTTGAGCAGAACTTCCCTCCCTGCACATGCCAAATTCTTCTCTGACCAACCTTGCATCTTAGTCCGGCTTCTCTCACCAATGTGAGCAAAACTTCCACTAGTGATCCTGCCGACCGCTGTTGGTAAACCCAACTAGCGTTCCGTAAAGGCTTCAACATGAATCCCTAGTGCCTGCTTAATCTCAGCCCTTAAAGGTGGTAATGCATTAGGACTGAAATAAATGGCGCTCTCCTCCCGGTTTACTGACTGCCCAGAGCACGCAGCATAAATCTTGAGAATATCGCCGCTCGCTGCACAATGATCCACCGCAGTGTTGACCACGTAGGTCGCCGCAGTGTAGTGTAGTACGTACGTATATGGTGCAGTTTACCTTTTCACCGTAGTTTCTGATTTTTTGTCAAAAAAAACCACATACGATTTCATATTGACAAAAAAGACCATCTACGCACCGTATTGACAAAAAAGACCACTTATGTCATGGCGGCAGGGCCGGCAGCCGACACATGGCACTTGCCGCCACAGGCGCTGGCGGCGGGACCTGCCGCCGTGGGCGGTGGCGGCAGCCCAGGTATATAACCGGTTCTCGAGCAAGTAACGGAACAAGAAGAGGCTGGTGGCCCCTGCCGCCACATGCCATGACGGCAGGTTTGATGCGTGCGACGTGAAAATGTCTTAGTCCTCGCACTGCCGCTGCATGAAAGTATTTACTGGCTGCTGCACGTACATTCTGACGCATGCAGGCCATTATATGCATGGTCATACGTATACGCGGCAACAGCAAAGGCACCTGCATGGACGTACGGAGGTAAAAAGTCTAGCTTATACCAGGTCCCAGCCAGTAGTGGCAAACATTGCACGCAGCCAGTAGTGCCAGCCAGTAGATGGAGAGATGCAGCCGGAATAACACAGCTATCCGCAGGCGCATTGTCGCGCGCAGCAGCAGCTGCTGCCGCCTACAGGCGTGGCGGTGGGGCCCATCTGGCATCGCCCCGTTCTGTCACGCGGCACCTGAGATGAAAAACCTGTTGCCCCGAAGCTGCCGCCTGCGCTCATGGCGGCATGTCTCGCCGCCGGCGCCCGTGGCGGCAGGTGCCACGTGTCGGCTGCTGGACCTGCCGCCACCGTATATGTGGTCTTTTTTGTCAATACGCCGTGCAGGTAGTCTTTTTTGTCAATACGAATTCGTATGTAGTCCTTTTTGACAAAAACGCCGTAGTTTCTGGCTTTATGCGCACGTAGCTCTCGACTGATCGTTTGGAAGGAAACGATTATATGCTACGCTGGAAAAACGGGGACATCCGTACGTGGTCCTGCTGCCTTCCCTTCCCTGCGCTCCGTGGATCTTCAAGATCCTCGTGCGCCCGCCCGCCCAAACACGCATCACGCATCACACCACATCCGGCCAAAGTTGTTTTATTATGGCACGCAGATCTTGAGGAATTCAAGGACGAGAGCTACCACTCCTACCATCACACATGACGACTGCCGGGGAAAAGAAATGAAATGACCCGACGAAGGCGTCGAGATGGTCAAACAAACAGAGCGTCCCCTCCTGCGTTTCAGAGCAGAGATAAGATCGATCGGCGATCCGTCAGGATGGTGATTCTTTTGGGCGCATCGATCCATCCATCCATCGGATCGCGCTGCCGGCCGGCAAGTCGTGGATCCATCGGCATGGTTTGCGTCGCGTCGGTGCATGGGGCGGTCACGTCTTGCGTGTGTGATCTTGTTCGCTGGCTAGCTGGTTTCAATGCGCTCCGACGTTCGAGGCTGGCTGGCTCGTTGGTGTAGATGGGATTCGATTCCTGCGTGGGCGCCGTATCTTCCATCTGCGTAAGCATTGCGTTCCTTCCTTCGCTTGCTTGGCTTGGTCCGTCAAGTCATCAGGATAGGAAGAGATGGCCCAAGATACAGAACAGCATGCATGCACCGGCAGATTTTGGAATGCGTTCAGGGAAGAAGAGAATCATCCGTCTATCGAAAAGTGAGAGAGGCCCATCGAAGAAGCAAAAATGCTAGACATACAAAGACTTACACGTTTTACACGCTCCTACCATCTAACAACCAATCACAAACCTCTCCCCCCCTGATTTTCAGAGGGGTGGGCCGCCCGCTCATCTATTGACCAATCAAGGTTAACCATCCTGTAAAAGCCTGTAAATCGTTTGTACGTGTAGCATTGCCGTCGAAGAAGGAGCAGTTCAGCAACGAAACGATCGGCTGATTCTCAGTTATCTGACGAGCATTTCGGTTGGTGCTTTCGGTCACCAAGACAGTTTCGTTGTGGTCAGTTGGAACCAGAGCGATCCCGCCGTCCGTTTGGGTCCGGCCGGCGACGGGACGGGCAGCCGTGGGGACGCGCCCACCGGGGTCCGGGGCCGGAGGCGGGGCCGCAAGAAAAATGAAAAATCAAGGCGCTGATCCCCACTCGTAGCCTGTGCTAGTATCGGTCGCTCGCTATGTCGTCAGGCTAGTGTCGTAGCAGAGAGGTGGGGGAGAAAAAAAGAAGAAACCGACCGGCTGCAGGAGCAGGGCCGAAAGAAACAAGTGGGTCGCACGCGCAATAGTGACGCCGACGAGATCTTGACCGGATCACGTCGAATTGCTCACTCGTGTTTTACTCTGAGTAGAATAGATAGAGAGACAAAAGGAAATCCGAGACAAAATACCACTACCAGGTGCACTTTACTTGGTGAAATAATTTACCGGGTGCACTCTAACAGTAGTGCTACGATGAGGTGCTAAGCACATTAAAGAGCTATACAACTAATGTCTCCAATGCAAAGGTGTTTAAGGGCATCTCCAGCCGCGCCCCCAACAGGCCCTCCCCAGGCGATTTTGCCGCGCCGGCGCCGAAAAAAGGCCCAGTCGCGCCCCCAGAAGCCCGTTTTTCGTCGGCTCGGGCCAAAACTGGCGCCGGCGGGCCCAGGCCGAATCCGGCGCCCTGGGGGGCGCTTGGGGAGCCGGCGCAAGCGAAAAAGGCGCGTGGGCCCGCATTGGAAGCGACCGGAGGGCCTTTCCCGCCGTTTTCTTGACGCTTTTCTCGCTTCTCTCCCGCTCGCTCGGCTTTCTCCCGCCATTCTCCCCCTTTCTCCCGCCAAACCCCGCTCGCCTTCCGCCGCCATGCGAGTGCAGGAATCCATCGAACATTGCCTCGCCGACGCCCAGGCCTGGGCCGTCCTACGCGAAGAGAAGACTGAGACACGGTGGTCGGCGCTAATAAAGAACAACTCCATCAAGCTCGACCTGCTCCGGACGAACGTCGCCGTGAAGAAGAGGAATACCGACATGGCTTTCCTGATGGGCGGGGTGGACATGCTTTAAAGCAACGACGAGAAGCTCAATGTGTCACTGCTCCCATGCATGCATGCATTATTACCGGAGAAAGCATAGACAACGGCGCGCCAAACGAACGGAGCATCCCCCTCTGTGTTTCTGGTCGTGATAAGACCCGTCCACCCGTCAAGATCAAGATCGATGGTGAAGAAGATCGCGATTCTCTTGGGCGCATCGATCCATCCATCCATCGGATCGCGCTGCCGATCGATCGGCATGGTTGGGCTGGTGTACACGAGCGTGGAGCGCGTGGTTTTCCACGCCGGGCCTCCAACCGGGAAGAAGACAGACAGATCGGCCGGGTGTGACGTCAGCGTATCTCGCCTCGGGATTCCGGTGGTCCCGCCCACGAGGGCGCACGGAACGGGACGGGGCACGTACGGCTTCGCTGTCTTGTTCCTACGCTGCCGGCAGAAAAGTGATCATCTCTGGATCGATTTCTCTCTTTTTTTCTACTATATATCTATAACCGGACCAGCTGCTGATGACTGCCATGTGCCTTGCCTTAGGGCATGTACAGTGGTTGCAGTACGTTGGTGCTGCCCCAACGAATCCAGCGAGATGAGGCGACCGTGCAACAATTTTTGCCCAACCAAAATTCACAAACCATCAGCTTTAAATGGGTCCCCTTCTCATTGTTTTTCATGGATTGCTGTTACTTTTTTATCGCGCTCTCCCTCTCCTTCTATTCTCTCTCCTGCTTTTGTTAGTGAAGAGACCGCTTCTTCTGCAGGAAGTAGATTTGATCTGCAAGCACAAGCTTTTCTCTGCAGTCCTACGTGGATAGCTGTGGCAGCTGTCCACGGTGGAGCATTGGCCATGCCCTTATTTGTTCTTAGTTCTTTTTTCTCGAATACGCACACTACTAGAAGGGAAAGCGCGCCTTGCTGCGCCGTTCTTCTTCCATTATAAGAAAGATGAGAAATTAGATATATACGTTTATATATATGCATGTGCTAAAGATTCTTGTTGCAATGATTATTGAAGTGTTTCTGTGCATTAGAGAACATATCTGTCATCTTTAATTTCTAATATTCAAAAATGAAATTTACAGCGATTGTGTGAATGTGCATGCATCAGTCACTGCATGTATACTTCAGGATATGTTTTTTATTTATTTGCATGTGTATGAAGAACTTACATCAGCAATCAGGAGACGCATGCATGATTTTTTTTCTTCAAAATAAAGCAGGTAAACGACTACATATGGCATCTCCATGAGAAGCTCTGAACAAAATACAATTCCATGACCATCTCAAAAATAAAAATACAGGTTCATTGACAAACTACAACTTCCAAATAACTTTCTAACCCAAGTCAGTAAAGAATTGACTTCTCTTTTGTTCCAAGTGCATGCTTTATTATTGGGGCAACAACGATTGAACACGATTGCAGAGGTCAGGCTTCATTTCAGGAGGAATAAATAATCATTGTAAACGGGGGGTCGGGTTAATTTCTTGCAGACATCTTAATCACAATGGTAATCTTTGTAGATTCCTCCACATGCCAGGCAAAATTCTTGTTTGTATTTGATTCTGTCGACTTGAGGCCTGTGCACTGAAAAGTTATTGTGTGACGATCCTTTAGAATTTAAGTTCCGCCATCAAAACCAGCCCACACCAACTGGCTGTAAGTGGCGACTTGTGATGAGGAGCACCAACCGGCTGCAGAGTGCATACAGTAGGGAGAGAGAGCGCCATGGGGCATGAAGAAGATGATGAGAAGCAGTGGCAAACCCACCGCTGGAAAGAACGGTTCCCCCGGCAACCAGCACGCATAGACGCCCTCCGCCCCTAGAGAGAGCACGTGCCGGCCGCAACACCGATCCCCCCTCCCTTTCCCAATCTCTTTGACCTCTCCAGAAAACAGCAGTGACACATTGTGAAAAAATGGTTGAACGAAAAGTGTGGGAAGGTAGAGCTAAGTAGTAGATTAACGAAAAGAGTATGGTTTTGTGTAGCTCGAGCTACGTGGTACCCCTTATCTTAGCTGAGAAGGTAGGACGGCTGTAATGCTCCATGCACAAATTAAACAGATGCTAAGTTACTCTTACTAATTGTTGGATGGCTACATTAGCTGGCAAAAAGAAGATAATCACATGCCAAACAACTAATTCAGGCTAAATATAGTATCTGAACAAGATATATGGTGCCACATTAATAGATATTATTTAATTCTATAGTGCCACATTAATAGATATTATTTCTACAGTGTCACATTCTCAGATATATGGTGGTACCTGTAATTCTTGGGGCCCATCGGCAGCATCTCAAGCCTTGAAGAATCCGAGACTTGTCACACACCAGATATAGGAAGTTTCAGAAGTCACTAAACAAATTTCTAGAGTTTCTCGTAGACAACTAATTACCTGGTTGAGAAGGAACCACCTCGTGCATGATCCATCAAGAATAGACGACTCTGGTCTTCTGATGAACAGGCTGTTATTGAGGAGCATAACAACTCGATAAAGATATCCAAAGGACATGATTGCTAGGTAGTTAGGCTGGTAAAATTTCACAACAGTTTAAAGACAAATGATTATATCTCTAGAGTTTACGAATTTGTGAAGGCGAAGTTAACCCATCCATGAACAAAATCATTATGAATTTAGGAGCAGTACCAATGAATAATGATGGAGAAAATTTATGTAGGAAGGCGCTAACCACTGACATACACAAACCTGAATCATATGCCATATGTATTGCTATGCGTCTCTTAAAAATTCTAAAGCCATTAGTTTTAACAAACATGCAAACACAGTGAAGATGCTCAGCTAGATAACTCTGTAATAGTAATAGATGCTTCTCTTTTGACATTTGTATCATTGGAAGCACCTTGTAGGTAATAACCCGAGTAAAGAGGATAGCAAGCACATACATATCACAAGATAGAAGATGAGGCTCAGACTACCAATCTGGTATTTCCTCTCATCCTGCAACATCATAAGTTGCCATCCTCA
Organism: Triticum timopheevii; assembly: GCA_963921465.1. Classification (NCBI taxonomy): domain Eukaryota; kingdom Viridiplantae; phylum Streptophyta; class Magnoliopsida; order Poales; family Poaceae; genus Triticum; species Triticum timopheevii. The sequence goes on along the minus strand of OY997266.1, from coordinate 627,009,891 downwards.
CTGCATATATCAAAATAAAATCAATAGCTTCTTTTCAGATTAGAACTGCTCCAACTTTTCATCAAACATTCCACATGTCAGAACATCTTCAGCATGCAAAGAGCAATGATACACAATACCTCAGTAGTACCCAAGTAATAAGCACCTACCTGCGCTTGCACTGCAGTGCCAAGCAGAGGAGCGGGGCGGTGAGCTCTGTCATCAGTGTCAGCGGCACACACAAAGTGTAAATATTACTTGTAAAGATTTATGAAACACATCCAGCCAGCCATCTGTAGTTTTATTGGGACAAAAGAGACAATTATCGTTGATCAATACATTGGACCATTCCCATGAATAAATTAGTATCTGCAAATCGCTAGATTGCACCATTTCCAACAATCTAATCACGTGGCTCTATCTTATGGTTTGAATTCAAACGAAATCAAAGAGGAAGTATGTTGCATGATAAACATATATATAGATTGATAGAGTGAATTGCAAAAAACCACCACATTTGAAGCTGAAGCATCAGATTGCCACCACATTTGTTGCGCGTCCAAAAAATCCACCACTTTTCTTGTAAATTTTCGCAATAAAAACAAATGACCGCTTTGCCGCAGTTAACCCGATTTCTGACAGGGCTGGCCCACCCGTCAGGTGCCACGTCGCACAGGTTGACGGCCGTTAGGGCACACACGTGGTCAAAGCGTTGCCCTCTCAGTCTGCTTGGCCCATTCTCCCCTCTTTCTCCCCCGTCTCTCTCTCTGTCCTGCGATGACGGCGGCGGCTAAACCTAGCGGCGGCGGCGGCGAGTCAGCAGGAGGCGGAGGGACTGGAGGCGATGGTGATGGGTTCTTGGAGGTAGACAACTGGCTCGGCAGCAGTAGTTTGCCAACGCAGCGAGCTCCTTCACCGGAGCGATCCCCTTCGCCCCCTTCGCCGCCGGAGTGGGACCTTGAGCGTCGTGCAGCGGCGGCCCTAGCACGCATGATCAGGGCTTCGGGCGTTGGAGAAGGCCATCAGTGGGCTTCAGGGTTCGGCGGCGTGTGGTAAGATTTCTTCCACGTCCACCCCCCTCCACCCCTCTCTTCCATGTAACTGCATTCACTGGATTGAGATTTTAGGGCTACAAATAGTGCATCTTTGTGTTTGTTAATGGGCTGTTAGATTTTAGGGCCGTTTCATTTTAGGGCTTTGTTTACTGGATTACTGAAGATTATTTTAGGGCCGTTTCATTTTAGGGCTGATATAGTTAATATATTCTCTGTATAACATGTTACAGTAGGAATTATAGCTCTGGGTTTATGGATTTATGCATGAATGCTTTGTTTACTCCTTGTTAATTACACTTAATTGTTGTCCTGTAAATTATGTGGAACTGAATCAATCAATCCAGAACTAATTCTCCTACATTTTGTGTAGTTTGGATGATGAGATATGGGAAATAAGGTACCATTTTCAAGGGAAAGACAACTTGGAAAGGACCATTTCTCTGTCAGAAATCACTTATATCAACATGTTAGCACTGCTAGAGACTGAGGAGGGATATACTGAAGCTGACTACATGTTCTATATGAAAGAAGAGGGAAAGGGGGCAGCAGGGATGCAGGTTATTGACAGTGAAGAGAGTGTGGAGGAGATGCTAGAACATTATGCTGAGCAAAAGGTGCTCAACATAACTGTAATTAAGGCTAATGAGCCTAATCCAGGAGAGTTTAACAGGGCAAATATTGTGGAGGAACAAGTACCTATAAATAATGTGGGGGATTCCAACATTATTTCTATAGATGAGGCAGGAGTATTGTTCCCTATTTCTGTTGAAGACACAGTTGAGGAGTTGTATGTTGTTCCTATTGCTGTTGTAGAGCCACGTGAAGAGGCTGCTTACATTAATACACAACAGAGCATGACTTTGAGAAAAGCAAAGGGCAAAGAGAAATTACATGAAGATGTTAGCCCCTCTGATGATGAAGTGTTTGTTGATTTGAACTGGTGTGAGGAGAAAGAGGAAGAGCATGACATAGGTAATGAGGAGGAAGATGAAATCATTGAGAAGTTGAAGCAGAAAAGGAAACAGAGAGAGGATCCTATGCATCACTTTGAAGGAGACACAGAAGTGGAAGAGATGTGTCCAGAGGCAGAGGACTTAGACACAGAACCTGAGACATCACTTCCTCCAACATTTAAGAAAGTAGGCAAAGCAGGCCCCACTACAAGATCACACCATGAAGCTGACATTGAGGTAATTCCTGATTTCATTCCATCAGATGATTCAGCTTGTTTCCCTGGGGACTATGGCATTAGTGAATCAGATGATGAGTCAGGTCTGCCACTGCCTTGTGGAAGGAAGAGTCAAGCCAAGAGGGCCAGGACTAGGATCTAGTATGATGAGAGCAAGCCAGATGCTCATGACCAACTTTGCATGAGTATGTTCTTCACTGATGTCTATCGGTTTAGAAGAGCACTTAGGAATTTTCATATCAGAATCCTTAGAAATTTTGTGTACCATAGGAACTGCAAAGATAGGATCATTGTGCATTGCACAGAAAGGGACAATGGGTGTCCTTTTTTCATGACTGCATCAACAATTGCTCATGAGAAAACATTCTGCATCAAGAAGATCAAGTTGTTACACACTTGTGGTGCACATGGAGAAAAAACCAAAGTGACAGTTGACTGAGAGATAATCCAAGGGCTGGTGTTGATGCAATTTTAAAAAGAACAAAGACTAAGTATGGGCTTGAAGTGCCAAAGACAAAGGCCTACAGGGCAAGGTCATTGGCCATTGAAGTGGTGGAAGGTGACATGAAGGGACAATATACAAGGTTTAGGGATTATCTTCAAGCTGTGCTTGATACCAACCCTGGGAGCAGATGCATTGTGACTACCACAGAGCTTGAGCTCCATCCTAGTCCAAATCCTAGGTTCCACTACATGTTCTACTGTCTGAATGCTTCAAAAGAAGGTTTCTTGAATGGGTGTAGGCCATTTATAGGTATTATATGCATTCTAAATTACTCCAGTTCACTACTAATATCTTATACTTAATAATGTACTCATTTCACTGCTTTAATACAGGTTTAGATGGCTGCTTTATCAAGCTTTCTACTGGGCAACAGATACTTGCTGCCACTGGGAGGGATGGGAATAACAACATATTCCCTATTGCAATTGATATTGTTGATAAGGAGGACAAGGATAGTTGGACTTGGTTTCTTAGCCAGTTAAGAGCTTGCATTGGAGAAGGGAACAAGTGGGGCACATACACAATCATCTCTGATAGACAGAAGGTATATTTTTCATTTCACAATTGAATTAGCAAGTTGTAAAAATAATAATTTGTATTATGCATGGAAGGAGCAAGTTACATGAATAACAATCTCTATTACTACTTAAACAGGGGCTGTTGAATGCAATTCAAGCTGTGTTCCCACACTCACCTCAAAGATATTGTCTTAGACATATCTATGCAAATTTCCAGTCAACAGGCTACAGGAGTGAGGAGTTGAAGAAGCATATGGACAATGCTGCATATTCTTACACAAAGAATGGTTTTGAGGTTGCAATGAATGAACTAAAAAAGGAGGATGAAGATGCTTGGAAATGGCTTTCTAATATCCCTAAAGAGACTTGGGCAAGGCATGCTATGGATCACACATGCAAGACAGACCTAGTAGTCAATAATCTTAGCGAAGTATTTAACAAGATGATACTAGATGTCAGGAACAAGCCAATAAGGAGCTGTGTAGATGGATTCAGAACTAAGTTGATGGTTATGTACCAAGCAGTCAGAGAGAAGACAGAGAAGAGTAAGTGGGAGATAACACCCACTTATATGGAGAAGTTGGAGGAGTCAAAGAAGTACTCTAGGCATTGCACTCCTTACATGGTAGGTCCTGGTATTTGGCAAGTCACTAGTGGGGAGTCTACCTACTGTGTGAACCTTGATAAGTGGACCCGTGACTGCAAGAAGTGGGACCTATGTGGTTGGCCATGTAACCATGCAGTTTCTGTCATTACAAGAATGAAGGGACAGCCAGAAGACTATGTGCACGAGTTCTTCAAAAAATCATTATATAAGGAAACATACAAGCACATCATCTACCATGTACCAGGGCCTGACTGTTGGCCTAAGACACCAACTGCTGACATAGATCCACCAGTGTTTAAAGAGAAGAAGGGCAGGAAGCAAATAGCTAAGAGCAAGGGGCAATTTGAGGTCCCAACAAGGAAGGATACATCAAGGATGGCAACTATCACCTGCAATAACTGCAAGATGCAGAAACATAGGTACACCTATTGCCCTCAGCCCCTGAAGCCTCATCTTCAGGCAAGAAAGGACAAGCACAAGGTATGGAATATGCACCTATTGCCCTCAACAGTTTTCATTGTTTTAATCATTTGATGGCTTCATCCTAATTGTTGGGCTATGATGTGTGCTCTCTTAGACAACCAGAACTCACTACCATGAAGCTGGGGGGAGTTCTGCTGCATTTGCCCAGCCTGCAACCAGTGCACCACCTGCTGCAACAACTAGGGGAAGAAAAACAACTTCTTGTGGTCCTTCCCAGCCTGCTACATCTACAAGGGGAAGAAAAACAACTACTGCTGCTAGTAGTCCTGCCCAGCCTGCTGCTTCTACAAGGCCAAGAAGAATAACTGCTGCTACTACTCCTTCCCAGGCTTCCACAAGAGCTTCAGGTTCAAGCAATGCACCCAGCAGGAGAGGTGGAAGGCCCTACATGGCACCTAGGGCTGCAACTACAACAGAGGGAGCAACAGTAGGGTCCAAAAGGAAGAGGTTCCAGAACACCAGGATGAGGGGTTACTTTTATGCATGTGGCAACTAGTCAGTGCACAATTTAGTTGTTGTCTTGAGAACTACCTGCCTTAAGTATTTTTATGTTTCAGAAACTATGCCTGCCTTGAGAACTGCTATGTGTAATCAGTATTTAGCTTGAGAACTTGTTTGTGTTAGTACTATTTAGCTTGAGAACTATTATGCCTGAGAGCAATTGTGGTTCAGAACTATTATGGCTGAGAACTAGTATGGTTCAGAACTTGTTTGATTTTGGCATTTGCTGCTTAATGGTGGTTTTGGCATTTTCTTTGTGGTTTATGTGATCAACAATTTACCTTCTGTAAGCATTTGCCCAATTTGGCCATGCCCAGTTGGTCTTGAGTACTGACCATTTAGTCCAAACAAGTAGAATAATACAGCTCTTACTATGCTCTTACTATAGAGAGCTAACAACCTTACATAGCAGGGGTAGTTTTGCAGATAATCATTACAGTCATTACAGTCATTACATAACTAGGTGGATAATCATTACAGTCATTACATAACTAGGTGGATTCCCAAAATATACAACCCCAAGGCCAGCTATATTGTTCCAAGGCCACATATTAGCTTAACATAACTGATGAACATCATTGTTCACTCAGCAAGGATTGACTTGATCTTCGCAAGCTTGTCTTTGATGCCATGACCAGCTTTCATAAGATCACCCACCAGAAACTCCAGCCTCTTCTTCTCCTCTATCAGCCAGTCCCTCTCTTTCTTGAAGCCATCCCTCTCCTTCCTGGTGTTCCTAATGATCTCTCCCTGAGATCTATAAATGCACTTCATCTCCTTGAGCTCCTGAGCTAGTTTCTCCATCTCCTTCATCTTGCCAATGCCATCACTGCCCTTCTCCTTGCTGATAGCTAGCTTCTCCATGTCCTTGTCCACATCCATCTGCTTCTGCTTGAACTCTTCATCACTCATGACCCTGTTGTTCTGATCTGCCCAATCAAACATCTTGGTGACATCCTCAACTAGCTGACTGTACTGATCACCAAGTGTATCCAACTCCTTGTGCACCTTCTCCAACTCTTTCTTATACTTCTCATGGTCAATCATTCTGCCATTGTTCTCCTCATGAAACATCTCCCATATCTTCACCAAACATCTTTGCAGAATAGAAGGCCATGGGGCATCAACCCACTGAGCAACTCCACAATCAATACCATCCTGCATCAAGTATCATAAATATGCTAGCTTCAAACTTTCAGATACCACCACATTAACTGAATATCAGAACAGTACAAATCATGTACAGATAGACAGTACAAATATTAGAACAATAGGGTCAATGCTTCAATTTGGGTATCATAAAACTAATATACATGCTTCCATCTATGTTTCTGCAGCTTGCAATTGCTGCATCATGTTTCATTTAACTGAATTTACTTACTTTACTGGCATAAATCATGTTTCATTAACTGAATTTACTGACATGATTTTATTCTTGCATTTGCAGACAGTCCAAATCATGTTTCATTTACTTACTTTACTGACATAATTTTATTGTTGCATCTTCAGACAGTCCAAATCATGCTTCATTAACTGAATTTACTGACAGAATTTTATTCTTGCAGACTAACTACCACAAACACAAACCCTAGTTGGATATTACTGACTGACCTGAGGAACAACACATCCATAGAACCTCCTCCCAGTGTCCTTTCCTTCAAATGCAACATATTTCATGCATGGGGCCAAGTGCAGTCTACATGTGATGCTTGCATCTGCAGCTCTACCACAGAAGGATGCATCTATGGTGGTGTCAGGGTTCGCCTGCATTGTAGCACAAGTGAAAGTGCTCAAAACATAGCGCAAGTGCTCCAAACCATTGTCTCAAAATGAAGAACACTTGAACCCTAACCCTAACCCTCGGTGCAAAACAGATCAGATTTCTTACCCAGTTTTGCTCGAGCTCCATGACGACCAGCTCCTCCTCGCTGCTCTCCTCTCCATCATTCCACGACAGCATCTTCAACGGTGGCGAGGGAATCGTGCCTCCAGCGGCGGCGAAGAGCTCCGGCGGTGACAGCAGAGGACAGAGCAGAGTGGGGGGGGGGGAGTGAGAGTGAGAGTGAGCGAGTGGAGCGGCGGCAAGTGGAGGGCAACGCTTTGACCACGCGCGTGCCCTAACGGCCGTCAACCCGTGCGCCATCTGGTTTGTGCGACGTGGCACCTGACGGGTGGGCCAGCCCTGTCAGAAATCGGGTTAACTGCGGCAAAGCGGTCATTTGTTTTTATTGCGAAAATTTACAAGGAAAGTGGTGGATTTTTGGGACGCGCAACAAATGTGGTGGCAATCTGATGCTTCAGCTTCAAATGTGGTGGTTTTTTGCAATTCACTCTAGATTGATAACTTAGCCAACCTGCTAGATTCTTTTGGCAACCAAATGGGCATCCCTTATATTGTGGAATAAGTGATACGCCCACAATTACTAACTACTAAATATAGAAAATCCATTTGATAGAAAAATCTACTCTGTAGATCACATAATGAGGGTGCCTTGCTTTGCAGGTGAAGGAGAATTTTTTTTTGTTTGTACTTCATTATACCTTCACGTACTTTAAAATCAGCATGTTACAATGAACCGAGACATATTCATGGTGTTGTCATCAATTACATGTACAATTTAGCTATTGGGGTTTGACTGTTTGAGGGACATGGGATTGCATCAGGACCATATTCTTTCGAGGAAATTAACAAATGGTTAATATAAGGGTGAGCGACAAAGCTGAAGCAAAACAAAAATATAATGTAAGTGCTCAGTATGTAAATTTCCAATATCAGAACTGAAGAACCGGAAAAACACAATACGTCATATGCTTGCTTTGACCTATATAGAATAAAAGAAAGGACACCACCCACCACATATGAATTGAATATGTGAATTGCTTTCCGGTTTAAAAGACCAATTAGCTAGAGCCAAGACCTGCATCTGCAGAAAATAAAATAACAATATCAATTAGTGTCTAAAACAAAATTAAGTGCTGGATTGTTGTTGTTGGTATGCCTTCTCCCAGGGATGCCACATCGTATTAAACTTCTCAATGAAACTGGAAGGTGCAGGGCGAGCAACAAGGACATGATCTCGCGAGGTAAGCAAGCATGCACAACAGCAGCCCAGACCCAGACCCACCATACACACAACATGCACGCCCGCTACAGCCTGCAGGCACTCACACAACCCACCAAATCCTCCGTGTCAGTGTCAAAACCGGCGGATCTCGGGTAGGGGGTCCCGAACTGTGCGTCTAGGCGGATGGTAACAGGATACAAGGGACACGATGTTTTACCCAGGTTCGGGCCCTATTGATGGAGGTAAAACCCTATGTCCTGCTTGATTGATATTGATATTGTGGATGTTTACAAGAGTTGATCTACCACGAGATCAAGGAGGCTAAACCCTAAAAGCTAGCCTATGGTATGACTGTAAGGGTTGATGTTGTTCGTTGTACTACGGACTAGAGCCATCCGGTTTATATAGACACTGGAGAGGGCTAGGGTTACATAGAGCCGGTTACAATTGTAGGAGATCTACATATCCGTATCGCCAAGCTTGCCTTCCACACCAAGGAAAGTCCCATCCGGACACGGGACAAAGTCTTCAATCTTGTATCTTCATAGTCTTGGAGTCCGGTCAATGATGATAGTCCGGCCGATGATAATCCGGCCGATGACGGTATTCCGGCTATCCGGACACCCCCTAATCCAGGACTCCCTCAGTAGCCCCTGAACCAGGCTTCAATGATGATGAGTCCGGTGCGCATATTGTTCGGCATTGCAAGGCGGGTTCCTCCTCCGAATAATTCATAGAAGATTGTGAACACCAGGATAGTGTCCGGCTCTGCAAAATAAATTCCACATTCCACCGTAGAGAGAATAATATATATATATACACAAGTTCAATCTGCTGACGTTTTTTGCGGCGTGACGTCACGCCACTACCAAGCCATTACTTGAATCGTTTTTTATTTTACCACCTCAGCGTATTTAGCGAAGCGGTTTCCTTGGCACGTCTTGTCGAAGCAGAGATCGTGTTCCCCCTTAATCTGGGATTCTCATCAATACGAACGTGGGTAACCCAACCACGCCATTGATGGTGGCGCTTGGGAAATAAGCGAGTTTTACCAGGCTAGTGGGGACGTATAGTCTTCGTCCGCCTATATATAAGGGATAAGGATTCACCTTTTCACCCACGCCTTCTTCCTCCTTTGCTTATCCATCTCCGCACACTCGAGCTCCAGCGCCCAAGTTCGCGCATCTCGTCTCGACCTTCTCCGACCATGTCCGGAGCGGGAGGCAAGTGGATGACCTCCTCCGTTACGGAGGAGCACATCGAAAGACTGCGCGGCGCCAGCTATCTGTCCGGCGACATCGCGCACCGGCTGCCCGACGAGGGGCAGCTCATCCCAACCCCCAGGCCCCATGAGAGGGTCGTTTTTCTTCCCCATTTCCTCCGCGGACTGGGCTTTCCACTTCACCCCTTTGTCCGGGGGCTCATGTTCTACTACAGCCTGGATTTCCATGATCTGGCGCCGAACTTCATCCTCAACATCTCGGCGTTTATCGTCGTGTGCGAGGCCTTCCTCTGCATCCAGCCCCACTTCGGCTTGTGGCTCAAGACCTTCAATGTCAAGCCGAAGGTAGTGAAGGGCACTCAAGCGGAATGCGGAGGCGCCATGTTGGGCAAGATGCCCAACGTCCTTTGGTTTGAAGGGGCCTTCGTGGAATCCGTCAAGGGATGGCAATCGGGGTGGTTCTATATCACCGAGCCGCGCGACCCTACGTGGGCGGCGGCCCCCGAATTCAAATCTGGTATTCCCACGCAGCTCACCTCCTCAAAAAAGAAGGGCTTGCATTGGGGTAGTTCGGAGGAGGTGACGGGACTCCAAGCCTGTATCCAGAAGCTGGTGAAGAAGCTCAGGCTGGTTAACGTGGTCCAAGTCATGCTCGTCCGCCGGATTCTCCCATGCCAAGAGAGGGCATTCAATTTGTGGGAGTTTGATCCGGAACAGCACCAGGCATTGAGCGAGCTCTTCGACACGACATACGAAGGCGCCTGGAGGGTGTTGTTCAAGGGCGCCGAAGCCCCCGGATCCGCGACTGAAGATCGCGGATTTCGCTCGCAGTGCCAAGCTGACGAGGTAAGTGATTCTACCCCTTTACGGGACACTTGCTTTTTCATAGTTTGACTCTATGCGGGTTTTGATTTCCCGCTTTCCTTTGACAGGACTAGATGAAGAAGGCGGGGCAGATCGACTGCCCGGCTCCCATGCCAGAAAACCCAGTAGACGCCCGTCTAGCGAGGCTGCTGGTTCCGGCACCGCACGTGGTGCCGGAGAAGAAGGCCAAGAAGGAGGCCACGGGTACTCGAAAGAGTTCCCGTTTTCAGGTGTCCGACGACTCCGAGGCGGACTCCTCCCCTGAAAACGAGGAGGAGAAAGAGGACTCTCTCCCAGAGGAGGGAGAGAGGAAGAGGAAGGCTTCCCCAACAGGGGAGGCCGAAGGGTCCAAGAGGGGAAGGACTATTCCCCCGGACAGCTCCGCCAACATCAACGTTGGCGAGGAAGAATGGCCTTCAAGGGCCAGGCCTCCGGCGAGATCGTAAGTATCCGGATTCCTGAATGATTTATAATTTCTTTTTATGTCACATAGCGTCCTTCTAATGCCGCATACTGCCTACAGTCCGGCCGATGATGATCTCCCCGCTTCATCGAGCGGGTCGTTGGCTCCGTCGGATGTGGATTCCATCCCGACGGCCTCCACCCCTCGCGCCGCTGAGGACGCCGAGGTGGGATCCCAAGAAGGGACCCATCAGGGGGAGGCTCCGGAGGCGCCACAAGGCGGCCTCCCGGACTTTGCGCCGGACTCCACATCGGAACCCGCAGTGGTTCCGGAGTCCGGCCGGCGGCCCCTTCGCAAGAAGGGCAAGACCGTGATGCCGGCGGCCTCCGTCCAACCGGAGGCGCCGGACAACTTGTTGGAGGCGCTCCAAGGCGCTTCCATCAAGGAAGAACACCGCACTATCATGAGTGCGGTGATTCAGAAGGTACAGCTCGCCAAGAGCGGGCTGACCGAAGCCTGCAGTAGCCTTCTAACAGGCTTTGAAGTAAGAAGTTAAAATTATGTAATGTAATACCGCATAGACAGTAGCCCCTGATGCTCGGTTCAGTGTTCGGAAAGAAAAGCCGGACTGAGGATCTGAAAAAAAGAGATATACGCAGGGTTGCTAAAAAAATTATGTCAATATGGGTGTGCAGGCTGCGCTGCTGACCTCTGCCGCACTGACTGCGGAGGTCGGTGCTTTGAAGCAGGAGCTCGGGCGGTCCGAGCAAGAGCTCGGCCGTGCCAAGAAGCAGCTCCAGGACAAAGAAGGTGAGTAACACCACTTTGAATAGTTACCTTACGGAAAAGGATTTAGGTTGCAATAAAAGAATAACAAGGATAACATGGGTACTGCAGGGGCCACGAACGAGGTGGCAGCCCTGAAGGAGGCCGTGTTCGCGGCCGAACGCAGTGCAGCCGCAGAACAGATAGAGCGAGAAAAGCAGGAGGCGCAGGTGGCGGCGGCTCGGCAAGAGCTCCAGGCTCTCATGGAAAAGCATGAGAGTTTGGAGCGTGACTCAAAGACTCGAGAGTCCGAGCTTGCCTCGGCTCTCGAAAGTGCCAAAGCCGCCAAGGCCGAGGCCCATAAGGCCCTTCAGGAGGTGGAAGATGTGAAGAAAATAGCGGCAGGTAGGGCATTTTTCATGCAAAGCAAGCATGTTAATGTAAACTACCTGACACTTACCCGAATTCGGAGCTCTCCAGGGGCGTTTGCAGATTTGCCTCGTAGTGTATCCGATGCCGCCGCATTCTACCGTGGCGAGGAGGGAAGCTCAATGGAGAAGGTCTTCTGGTCTCAGTATGCTGAGGCCGGCCATCCGGTGCCCCCTAGCGACCAGCTGAAGCAGCTGGTCGAACTCCACAAGGTAGCTGAGGAGGCCATGAAGGGCCTCATAGTCCGGCTGTGGCCTGGAGAGGCCATGCCTGGGAGCTACTTCGGCCTCGTGCGGCGGCTGGTGGATGCGCGCCCCTGGGTGGATGTCATCAAGCGCTCCGCCTGTATTGAAGGTGCTCGTCGGGCCCTTGCCCGCGCAAAGGTGCATTGGGGCAAGCTGGATGCGGAGAAGCTGATCACTGACGCGCCACCAACGGGCAAGGAATATCGTACGCCCGAGATGTACTATAAGACTGTCCTGAAGGGTGCCCGCAAGATTGTGGATGAGTGCCCCCGAGATGTAATTATTGATTAAACTCGCTATGTAGTACCCTGTGCGCTGAAAAACTTTGTTCATATGCGCTAAGCAATGCTTGTTTAATTTAGAATATTACCTTCTGTGCGGCCGTTTATAAAATCTGAGAGATGGCAAGTCGTTGGCTTCAGCCCCCATGCCACTAGTGCTGGGGTGTTCAGGATAAACTTGAGCACTCTTGTTCCCATATTTGGGTCCATCTAGGGAGGCGCTCAACACGACGAACAAGGCAACCGGACTTATAATGCTTGAACACTCTCACTTAGCCATAGAATTCTATAATTTTAAATTTCGGCGAAGCCCCTAGTATTCGGAAGACCGAATTTGGGGCGCTATCCACGCCTTCATCGGACATTATCCAGAACTTCGTTCGAAGCGGCGTAGGTCTTTAAGAACCCGAAAAAACCTCTCGAACAGCGACCAGTCTCTCGCCTTATCATGACAGTCAGTTTTAGCTTTCTCCACTGAGGCGTTAACCCGGCTCAACCGGGGCGCAATCGCAGTGGTTCTCCCAGTGCTACCTTAGCCGATAGAACGGAAACGTAAGGTGCCAAACATGGGAGCCGGGCAAACCCAACTATTGACCCAAAACATGATTCGGAGCCGATTCATATATTGCTATAAGTTCGGGGTGCCGCACTTGTGAAAGTGTTCGGACTTATCACACCATAATGCGGGGAACATAAGCCCCTGGTGTATTCGGCCATACCAAAATATACGGATGCAACATGTCATAAATGAACATATATATATAGAAAGTAATGCAATTATGGGCAAAAAGTGCTGCATTTTATTCAAGAAGTTCTGCTATGAGTGCGGAATGATACAAATAGTGCGGAAAGCAAGGGATTGGACGAACTAAGGGCGTCTCCCTCCAGGGGTAGGCCGCGGAATGGTGTATTTAACAAATTTAATGCTCGTAATGGAGACCACCTGAGTGTTCATCGCAGCCTTTGTCCCTCCCTGGCTGTTGCATCATGAGTTCGGCAGGTTCGCCGCCGGACAGATTCCTGTATATATAAAAAAGGAAAAGATAAAAGATAAAAAGAGCGACACACTTGGGAGCCCCTGGTGTGGTCGAACCACACTCTGGGTTTGTTGTGGTCGTGCCCCTTCCCCTAGACCCATGATATCTCCAGGGCGTAATTATGTACGCGGAGAGTTTGCCTTGCAATTGTGCGAGGGCGGGGGTTGGGGCCGCATTGCTACGCGTGCTCGGAACGTGCCCGGTGTTCTTGGTTGATTTTGCTCCGAGCGCGTTTGGCCGTGTCCGGCCGTTTAACGGCCGGACTCGAGAATTGCCTTAAAAGGCTGCTCTGTACTTCTGCCGCGAGAGCCGCTGTATGTTCCTCCGTTCGGAGGGAGCGTTTCGTGTTTCCATTGACCGTGATGACTCCACGAGGGCCTGGCATCTTGAGCTTGAGGTATGCGTAATGCGGCACCGCGTTGAATTTTGCGAACGCGGTTCGTCCGAGCAGAGCGTGATAGCCACTACGGAACGGGACTATATCGAAGATTAACTCCTCGCTTCGGAAATTATCCGGGGATCCGAAGACCACTTCCAGTGTGACTGAGCCTGTACAATTGGCCTCAACACCTGGTATGACGCCTTTGAAGGTCGTCTTTGTAGGTTTTAATCCTTGAAGGGTCTATGCCCACCTTGCGCACTGTATCCTGATAAAGCAGGTTCAGGCTACTGCCGCCGTCCATCAGGACTCTCGTGAGGTGAAAACCACCAACGATTGGGTCTAAAACCAATGCGGCGAATCCGCCATGGCGGATACTGGTCGGATGGTCTCTTCGATCGAAAGTGATCGGGCAAGAGGACCATGGGTTGAATTTTGGGGCGACTGGCTCCATCGCGTATACGTCCCTTAGTGCACGCTTCCGCTCCCTCTTGGGTATATGCGTTGTGTATATCATATTTACTGTCCGAACTTGAGGGGGGAATCCCTTCTGTCCTTTGTTGTTCGGCGGCCGGGTTTCTTCCTCGTCGTCGCTGTGTAGCCCCTTGTCATTGTTTTCGGCAATTAATTTGCCTGCCTGCTTAAATACCCAACAATCTCTGTTGGTGTGGTTAGCTGGTTTTTCGGGGGTTCCATGTATCTGACAAGAGCGGTCGAGTATTCGGTCCAAATTGGACGGACCCGGAGTAGTTATTTTAAATGGCTTCTTCCGTTGACCGGCTTTAGAGCCTCTGAATCCGGCATTGACTGTCGTATCCTCATTGCTATCGCCGTTAATGCGGCATTTGTTTTTGTATCGACGCGACCTGCCATTGCGGTCCTTGGTATCCGGATTGCCAGCATTTTTGCTGAGGTTGTTGCTGCGAGCTAGCCAGCTATCCTCTCCCGCACAGAAGCGGGTCATGAGTGACGTGAGGGCTGCCATGGATTTCGGCTTTTCCTGTCCTAGGTGTCGGGCCAGCCACTCGTCGCGGATGTTATGTTTGAAGGCAGCGAGGGCCTCTGCATCCGGACAGTTGACGATTTGATTTTTCTTTGTTAAGAACCGTGTCCAGAATTGCCTGGCCGATTCGTCTGGCTGCTGGATTATGTGGCTTAGGTCATCTGCGTCCGGTGGTCGCACGTACGTGCCCTGGAAGTTGTCGAGGAATGCAGCTTCCAGGTCTTCCCAGCATCCAATTGACTCTGCGGGCAGGCTGTTAAGCCAATGTCGGGCTGGTCCTTTAAGCTTGAGCGGGAGATATTTGATGGCGTGAAGATCGTCGCCGCGGGCCATGTGTATATGAAGGAGATAATCCTCGATCCAAACCGCGGGGTCTGTTGTGACATCATAGGATTTGATGTTAACGGGTTTAAACCCTTCAGGGATTTGATGATCCATTACTTCATCACTGAAGCATAGTGGGTGTGCGGCGCCTCTGTATTGAGCAATATCGCGACGTAGCTCGAGAGAGCGTTGTCTGCTGTGTTCGGCCCGGCCGGAGTAGTTGTATCCGGTGCGACGGTATTCGTCGTGGGTCTTGGGGCGCCCACGTGATCCATAGATAGATCTGGATTGTCTTGGCTTGTCCTCCAATATGTCTCGCAAGTCCGGTGCATTCCCCCGTGGCTTCGCGCTTTTTGAGCGGTGCCGAGGGATGGTTTTGGTGGAGGGCTTACATGCCTCTCTGTCACGGCCACGAGGTGGTTGGTCTGCCGTATTGTGCGCTGGTGATGCCGGATTGTATGCTTCCTCCTCTAGTCGGGGGAGCAACTTGCGTTTTGGGTAGCTTTTGGAGGGGCGTTCGAGTTCATACTCTTCGGCCGCAAGGACCTTGGTCCATCTGTCGGCCAGTAGGTCTTGATCAGCTTGAAGCTGTTGCTGCTTTTTCTTTAGACTGTTTGCTGTGGCCATTAGCCTGCGTCTAAAATGCTCTTGTTCGACGGGATCCTCAGGCACGATGAATTCGTCGTCGTCGAGGCTTGCCTCGTCTCCGGAGGGAGGTATGTAATTATCATCCTCGACCTCTTCGTCTGCCGCCCTCTCGTGAGGGCTTGCTTCTGCCTCCTCTTGTGCTGAATCTTGCTAGAGGGGGTTGTCTTCGGCACTTTCTGGGGTGTTATTATCTCCTGTACTGGAATCTCCATTCTTGCTATGGCGGGATTTAGAGCGGCGCCGCTGACGTCGGCGCTTGGGCTGTTTCTTTAAGGAATCTGCCTCCGCTGCTTCTTCGCCGTCCCCATCTTTTGGGGTGTCCACCATGTATATGTCGTATGATGAGGTGGTTTTCCAGTGTCCTATAGGCGCTGGTTCTTGATAGTCTCCAAAATCGTCGTCCATACCGTCGATGTCTTCGGAGTCATAGTCGAGTACGTCGGTTAGATCGTCGACAGTGGCTACAAAGTGGGTGGTGGGTGGGCTCAGAATTTCTTCGTCGCCTGCGTCCCAACCATCCTGGCCGTAATCCGGCCAGGGCTCACCAGATAGCGAGAGACGCTTCAGCGAATTTAAGCTGTCGCCGAAGGGTGAGTGCTGAAAGATGTCCGCTGCGGTGAATTCCATGATCGGCGCCCAATCGGATTCGACTGGCGGGGGCGCAGGAGGTTCGGAGTCCGGTAGGGAGTCCGGCGCCTCGAAGTCATGAGCTATATGCGGGACAGGGTCAGTGTTCGGCTGCATCACCGTGGAAGTTGCAGCTCCCGAGGCGGTGTCCAGCCACCCGTCCTCGATCTGCATGATCGGCTCCGGACTATAGGTCGGAGCGGATTCATGTGCGGCCTCCAAGGCGCTGTCCGGCGGCAGAGTTAGGTCGTGCCCATCGTGACAGTGCGGCGCACATAGATGCGGCTCGGACCCGTCGAGGATCAAGTCCCCGCGGATATCGGCCGTTAAGTTTAGGCTTCCAAACCTGACCTGACGGCCAGGGGCGTAGCTTTCGATCTGCTCCAGATGGCCAAGTGAGTTGGCCCGCAGTGCGAAGCCGCCGAATACGAAGATCTGTCCGGGGAGAAAAGTCTCACCCAGGACCGCGTCGTTGTTGATTGAAGAGGCCATCAAGCCTATCGGTGACGACACAGAGGAACTCTCAATGAAAGCACCAATGTCGGTGTCAAAACCGGCGGATCTCGGGTAGGGGGTCCCGAACTGTGCGTCTAGGCGGATGGTAACAGGAGACAAGGGACACGATGTTTTACCCAGGTTCGGGCCCTCTTGATGGAGGTAAAACCCTACGTCCTGCTTGATTGATATTGATATTGTGGATGTTTACAAGAGTGGATCTACCACGAGATCAAGGAGGCTAAACCCTAAAAGCTAGCCTATGGTATGATTGTAAGGGTTGATGTTGTTCGTTATCCTACGGACTAGAGCCATCCGGTTTATATAGACACCGGAGAGGGCTAGGGTTAAATAGAGTCGGTTACAATTGTAGGAGATCTACATATCTGTATCGCCAAGCTTGCCTTCCACGCCAAGGAAAGTCCCATCCGGACACGGGACAAAGTCTTCAATCTTGTATCTTCATAGTCTTGGAGTCCGGTCGATGATGATAGTCCGGCCGATGATAATCCGGCCGATGACGGTAGTCTGGCTATCCGGACACCCCCTAATCCAGGACTCCCTCACTCCGCTTGCTTTCTCTCTGCCTCCTCATGCGGCTGTTTCACCAATCACCACCACGCCCCCTGATTCGCCGGGGCACAACGCCACCAAATCCTTCGAGCCGCCGGCCACTAAACACCGCCCCGTCATCACGCCCAAAGCCGCAGCAGCGCACATCCTGCTGGAGCCTCCGAGACACAAAAGATGCGAGAGGAGAGAGGAGAGAGGCTGGAGGGAGGGACTCTGCCTCCGTCGCCGTCCTTTTATGGTTGCCGCCGCCGTAAATCACGGGAGAAAGGAGAGATGGGTCTAGGTCTTGGCTGAGAAGACAGAGAGAGGAAGACGGTTCGTATTATTTTAGATAAAAGACAGTTCGTGAATTCCTTCCCAGTTCCCACGATAGGGAGGAAGCGAAGCACAGCCTGACAACCGGGCCAACAAACGAGCCCCCTAAGGCCTCGAGCCATCCTGGGCCAGCATTTCTTGGGATCTTAGTATCTGTACTGATATTAAAGGAGAAGAGACAAGACTGCTAATACAACGCATTATGGCAACGTGCTATCCCTAGAGGTCTGCACCGCATCCACCATGACAACACCGGTAACTAACCTTTGCCCTTAGTAGTGTATAGTTGTCTGGCCTGCTACTCTTCTCCCTCGTACACAAACAACTTCCTTAAAAATTTCTGTGCAACATCTGAACAACTATGTAGTTAAATGTATATTACTTGTAATTTGTGTTCTTGTAATATCTTATCCTGCATTCTAAACAAGCCTTGAGACTGCAAGCGACATGACAACGCTCTTTGGTATTTACAACCACGTAGGAGAGGCTCTCTGCAAAACTTAACAAAAAATACATATGAGAGGTAATTATGCTTCGACAATAAGCAGCCGATTTCATCATCGGTTAAGCAAATGAGCTACCTAAGAAACCATAGAAGCCGCTAGGGAGCCTCAAGGAGACTCCGTGCTAAGCGTCTCCAACAGGCATTTCAATAGCTCTCCCTCGACTACTTCGCGTGGTATGGCTATAGATGCTCCAAGGTGTTCCCCCTCTCCTTCCAAATGGCACCCACTTGAAAGAAAAAACACATTTGTAGACATAGTCAACCGGGTTAGAAGGAATGATCTTCTCGGCGGCAAGTTTGTCATGGACCACACATAAGCCGCAAAAGCAATCACCTCCACCACCCCGATAAATCAACATGTGGACACCAAAACTTAATAGACTAAAAGATCCACGCCCCCTCCCCCCCCCCCCCCGACTCCATGCATCGAAATCAGCCGTGGAAGGCGAGGCCAGCATGCCGATCTAACATGCGAGGATCAGAGCAGTAGAGGTTGTGTTTTTCCTCCAAGTTACAGGAGCCATGACCGTGCCGACCGTGTGATAGAGAACTAGAATATTTAGAAATTATTTCTCTTTATGTGTGTTATTTATTCGAAACTAAAGGTGTCCCCTAAAGAAAGTTAATAGAATTTTCACATGACAATAGTTTAAGAAATGGTGATGGTTAGTCATTGCTCGGATATGCTCGGACTGATTCTTTAGGGTGAAAACCAAATTCTGGCATTGGGTGATTGGATCCGGCGCGGCAGCGCATGAGCGTCACTTTCCTTATGAAAGCGTTATTGTTGAACAACCTCGTCATCTATGTGTTGTCATGAAATTGTTGGTACGGATACGCTTTCTATTGTAGTTTCTGGTTGTGGAGCCATTACAAGAGTGAAGGGACAGCCAGAAGACTATGTGCATGAGTTCTTCAAAAAACCATTGTATAAGGAAACATACAAGCACATCATCTACCCTGTACCAGGGCCTGACTGTTGGCCTAAGACACCAACTGCTGACATAGATCCACCAGTGTTCAAAGAGAAGAAGGGCAGGAAGCAAACAGCTAGGAGGAAGGGGCAATTTGAGGTCCCAACAAGGAAGGATACATCAAGGATGGCAACTATCACCTGCAGCAACTGCAAGATGCAGAAACATAGGTACACCTATTGCCCTCAGCCCCTGAAGCCTCATCTTCAGGCAAGAAAGGACAAGCACAAGGTATGGAATATGCACCTATTGCCCTCAACAGTTTTCATTGTTTTAATCGTTTGATGGCTTCATCCTAATTGTTGGGCTATGATGTGTGCTCTCTTAGACAACCAGAACTCACTACCATGAAGCTGGGGGGAGTTCTGTTGCATCTGCCCAGCCTGCAACCAGTGCACCACCTGCTGCAACAACTAGGGGAAGAAAAACAACTTCTTGTGGTCCTTCCCAGCCTGCTACATCTACAAAGGGAAGAAAAACAACTACTGCTGCTAGTAGTCCTGCCCAGCCTGCTGCTTCTACAAGGCCAAGAAGAACAGCTGCTGCTACTACTCCTTCCCAGGCTTCCACAAGAGCTTCAGGTTCAAGCAATGCACCCAGCAGGAGAGGTGGAAGGCCCTACATGGCACCTAGGGCTGCAACTACAACAGAGGGAGCAACAGTAGGGTCCAAAAGGAAGAGGTTCCAGAACACCAGGATGAGGGGTTACTTTTATGCTAGTGGCAACTAGTCAGTGCACAATTTAGTTGTTGTCTTGAGAACTACCTGCCATAAGTATTTTTATGTTTCAGAAACTATGTCTGCCTTGAGAACTGCTATGTGTAATCAGTATTTAGCTTGAGAACTTGTTTGTGTTAGTACTATTTAGCTTGAGAACTATTATGCCTGAGAGCAATTGTGGTTCAGAACTATTATGGCTGAGAACTAGTATGGTTCAGAACTTGTTTGATTTTGGCATTTGCTGCTTAATGGTGGTTTTGGCATTTTCTTTGTGGTTTATGTGATCAACAATTTACCTTCTGTAAGCATTTGCCCAATTTGGCCATGCCCAGTTGGTCTTGAGCACTGACCATTTAGTCCAAACAAGCAGAATAATACAGCTCTTACTATGCTCTTACTATAGAGAGCTAACAACCTTACATAGCAGGGGTAGTTTTGCAGATAATCATTACAGTCATTACAGTCATTACATAACTAGGTGGATAATCATTACAATCATTACATAACTAGGTGGATTCCCAAAATATACAACCCCAAGGCCAGCTATATTGTTCCAAGGCCACATATTAGCTTAACATAACTGATGAACATCATTGTTCACTCAGCAAGGATTGACTTGATCTTCTCAAGCTTGTCCTTGTTGCCATGACCAGCTTTCATAAGATCACCCACCAGAAACTCCAGCCTCTTCTTCTCCTCTATCAGCCAGTCCCTCTCTTTCTTGAAGCCATCCTTCTCCTTCCTGGTGTTCCTAATGATCTCTCCCTGAGATCTATAAATGCACTTCATCTCCTTGAGCTCCTGAGCTAGTTTCTCCATCTCCTTCATCTTGCCAATGCCATCACTGCCCTTCTCCTTGCTGATAGCTAGCTTCTCCATGTCCTTGTCCACATCCATCTGCTTCTGCTTGAACTCTTCATCACTCATGACCCTGTTGTTCTGATCTGCCCAATCAAACATCTTGGTGACATCCTCAACCAGCTGACTGTACTGATCACCAAGTGTATCCAACTCTTTGCGCACCTTCTCCAACTCTTTCGTATACTTCTCATGGTCAATCATTCTGCCATTGTTCTCCTCATGAAACATCTCCCATATCTTCACCAAACATCTTTGCAGAATAGAAGGCCATGGGGCATCAACCCACTGAGCAACTCCACAATCAATACCATCCTGCATCAAGTATCATAAATATGCTAGCTTCAAACTTTCAGATACCACCACATTAACTGAATATCAGAATAGTACAAATCATGTACAGATAGACAGTACAAATATTAGAACAATAGGGTCAATGCTTCAATTTGGGTATCATAAAACTAATATACATGCTTCCATCTATGTTTCTGCAGCTTGCAATTGCTGCATCATGTTTCATTTAACTGAATTTACTTACTTTACTGGCATAAATCATGTTTCATTAACTGAATTTACTGACATGATTTTATTCTTGCATTTGCAGACAGTCCAAATCATGTTTCATTTACTTACTTTACTGACATAATTTTATTGTTGCATCTTCAGACAGTCCAAATCATGCTTCATTAACTGAATTTACTGACAGAATTTTATTCTTGCAGACTAACTACCACAAACACAAACCCTAGTTGAATATTACTGACTGACCTAAGGAACATCACATCCATAGAACCTCCTCCCAGTGTCCTTTCCTTCAAATGCAACATATTTCATGCATGGGGCCAAGTGCAGTCTACATGTGATGCTTGCATCTGCAGCTCTACCACAGAAGGATGCATCTATGGTGGTGTCAGGGTTCTCCTGCATTGTAGCACAAGTGCAAGTGCTCAAAACATAGCGCAAGTGCTCCAAACCATTGTCTCAAAACGAAGAACACTTGAACCCTAACCCTAACCCTCGGTGCGAAACAGATCAGATTTCTTACCCGGTTTTGCTCGAGCTCCATGACGACCAGCTCCTCCTCGCTGCTCTCCTCTCCATCATTCCACGACAGCATCTTCAACGGTGGCGAGGGAACCGTGCCTCCAGCGGCGGCGAAGAGCTCCGGCGGCGACAGCAGAGGACAGAGCAGAGTGGGGGGGGAGTGAGAGTGAGAGTGAGCGAGTGGAGCGGCGGCGAGTGGAGGGCAACGCTTTGACCACGCGCGTGCCCTAACGGCCGCCAACCCGTGCGCCGTCTGGTTTGTGCGACGTGGCACCTGACGGGTGGGCCAGCCCTGTCAGAAATTGGGTTAACTGCGGCAAAGCGGTCATTTGTTTTTATTGCGAAAATTTACAAGAAAAGTGGTGGATTTTTGGGACGCGCAACAAATGTGGTGGCAATCTGATGCTTCTGCTTCAAATGTGGTGGTTTTTTGCAATTCACTCTAGATTGATAACTTAGCCAACCTGCTAGATTCTTTTGGCAACCAAATGGGCATCCCTTATATTGTGGAATCAGTGATACGCCCACAATTACTAACTACTAAATATAGAAAATCCATTTGATAGAAAAATCTACTTTGTAGATCACATAATGAGGGTGCCTTGCTTTGCAGGTGAAGGAGAATTTTTTTGTTTGTATTTCATTATACCTTCACATACTTTAAAATCAGCATGTTACAATGAACCGAGACATATTCATGGTGTTGTCATCAATTACATGTACAATTTAGCTATTGGGGTTTGACTATTTGAGGGACATGGGATTGCATCAGGACCATATTCTTTCGAGGAAATTAACAAATGGTTAATATAAGGGTGAGCGACGAAGCTGAAGCAAAACAAAAATATAATGTAAGTGCTCAGTATGTAAATTTCCAATATCAGAACTGAAGAACCGGAAAAACACAATACGTCATATGCTTGCTTTGACCTATATAGAATAAAAGAAAGGACACCACCCACCACATATGAATTGAATATGTGAATTGCTTTCCAGTTTAAAAGACCAATTAGCTAGAGCCAAGACCTGCATCTGCAGAAAAATAAAATAACAATATCAATTAGTATCTAAAACAAAATTAAGTGCTGGATTGTTGTTGTTGGTATGCCTTCTCCCAGGGAAGCCACATCGTATTAAACTTCTCAATGAAACTGGAAGGTGCAGGGCGAGCAACAAGGACATGATCTCGCGAGGTAAGCAAGCACGCACAACAGCAGCCCAGACCCAGACCCACCATACACACAACATGCACGCCCGTTGCAGCCTGCAGGCACTCACACAACCCACCAAATCCTCCGCTTGCTTTCTCTCTGCCTCCTCATGCGGCTGCTTCACCAATCACCACCACGCCCCCTAATTCGCCGGGGCACAATGCCACCAAATCCTCTGGGCCGCCGGCCACTAAACACCGCCCCGTCATCACGCCCAAAGCCGCAGCGGCGCACATCCTGCTGGAGCCGCCGAGACGCAGAAGATGCGAGAGGAGAGAGGAGAGAGGCTGGAGGGAGGGACTCTGCCTCCGTCGCCGTCCTTTTATGGTTGCCGCCGCCGTAAATCATGGGAGAAAGGAGAGATGGGTCTAGGTCTTGGGTGAGAAGACAAAGAGAGGAAGACGGTTCGTATTATTTTAGATAAAAGACGGTTCGTGAATTCCTTCCCAGTTCCCACGATAGGGAGGGAGCGAAGCACAGCCTGACAACCGGGCCAACAAACGAGCCCCCTAAGGCCTCGAGCCATCCTGGGCCAGCATTTCTTGGGAGCTTAGTATCTGTACTGATATTAAAGGAGAAGAGACAAGACGGCTAATACAACGCATTATGGCAACGTGCTATCCCTAGAGGTCTGCACCACATCCACCATGACAACACCGGTAACTAACCTTTGCCCTTAGTAGTGTATAGTTGTCTGGCGTGCTACTCTTCTCCCTCGTACACAAACAACTTCCTTAAAAATTTATGTGCAACATCTGAACAACTATGTAGTTAAATGTATATTACTTGTAATTTGTGTTCTTGTAATATCTTATCCTGCATTCCAAACAAGCCTTGAGACTGCAAGCGACATGACAACGCTCTTTGGCATTTACAACCACGTAGGAGAGGCTCTCCGCAAAACTTAACAAAAAATACATATGAGAGGTAATTATGCTTCGACAATAAGCAGCCGGTTTCATCATCGGTTAAGCAAATGAGCTACCTAAGAAATCATAGAAGCCGCTAGGGAGCCTCAAGGAGACTCCGTGCTAAGCGTCTCCAACAGGCATTTCAATAGCTCTCCCTCGACTACTTCGCGTGGTATGGCTATAGATGCTCCAAGGTGTTCCCCCTCTCCTTCCAAATGGCACCCACTTGAAAGAAAAAACACATTTGTAGACATAGTCAACCGGGTTAGAAGGAATGATCTTCTCGGCGGCAAGTTTGTCATGGACCACACATAAGCCGCAAAAGCAATCACCTCCACCACCCCGATAAATCAACATGTGGACACCAAAACTTAATAGACTAAAAGATCCACGCCCCCTCCCCCCCCCCCCCCCCAGACTCCATGCATCGAAATCGACCGTGGAAGGCGAGGCCAGCATGCCGATCTAACATGCGAGGATCAGAGCAGTAGAGGTTGTGTTTTTCCTCCAAGTTACAGGAGCCATGACCGTGCCGACCGTGTGATAGAGAACTAGAATATTTAGAAATTAGTTCTCTTTATGTGTGTTATTTATTCGAAACTAAAGGTGTCCCCTAAAGAAAGTTAATAGAATTTTCACGTGACAATAGTTTAAGAAATGGTGATGGCATTGCTCGGATATGCTCGGACTGATTCTTTAGGGTGAAAACCAAATTCTGGCATTGGGTGATTGGATCCGGCGCGGCAGCGCGTGAGCGTCACTTTCCTTATGAAAGCGTTATTGTTGAACAACCTCGTCATCTATGTGTTGTCATGAAATTGTTGATACGGATACGCTTATTATTGTAGTTTCTGGTTGTGGAGCTGTTTTTTCTTTCTTTCTCGCCTACGCATAACTATTGTTTTATATTACTTTGAAAAAATGTGTATAGAATGGGTCATTTTTTAGCCTTATCTTCAATAACTAGCTATTCCTAAAAACATGGTGAGCCATATTGTGCTAAGAGATCATTTCTTGTCTTCTCTTAAATAAAAGAAGACAAGCCTTTTTTATGATTTCTCTCTCTTCCACCTCATCATTTATTCTATGTAGCATTGCTAAGATAGAACAATTGTACATGCCCTTAATAATTCTTATACACGTACGTTAGCCGTGAACGCAACAAGTCCAACACCTAGCTGGACTTGAGCTAGGCTAGGTTAGGCTACGCACGCCCGTCCAGCATTCGAATCCAGCAGAGGATACGCCGGAACCCGACGACAAGTCGCCTTCTTCTTCTTGTCCCATGTGCATGCGCACCACGGCATGGTCTACGGTACTGGTACACTGTATTGCGCCAAGGATGGTGAGAAGAGAAGAGAAGAGCCGACGACCCCGCAATCTTTTCCCGTATCGGCCGTACGAGATTCAGCCGGTGGAGCCGATCGGCGATCCGGTCCGGGTCCCGTTAAGTCCCTGTGCACAATGTTCCATATATTCCACCGCTGTCGTACCAGTAGTTTTTCCAGGGTAAACCATGGCGAATTTCAGGGCGTGGTGGCCAACTTGCGTGGCGATCTATGGAGCATATCAACCGTGGCTGGTTTGGAAGAAAGACTTGGTAGAAAAGAAAACGGGGACATGCCGTACGTACGTGCGCGGTCCTGCTCTGCGGCCGCGTGCTTGTTGTCAAAACATGCATCGCGCACCACACCGCATGCGGCCAAAGTAGTTTATTATGACGTGCGTGCAGGGATTGAAGGATGAGAGCTACCACTCCTACCATTCCGCATTTTTGCCTTTGCAGTAGATAGTAGTAGAAGAAGAAAAGACGCAACGTCGAGACGGTCAAACGAAGAGAGCATCTCCTCCTCCGTTTCCGTTTCAGAGAGCAGAGATAAGATGGGTCCGTCGATCCGTCATGATCATCAAGATCGCGATTCTTTTGTGCGCACCGATCCATCCATCGGTCATCGGATCGCGATAGCTGCCGGCTACGCGTCGATCGATCGATCGGCATGGCTGGGTTTCAATGCGCTCCGCCGTTCGAGGCTGGTGCGTGCGTATCTTCCATCCATCTGCTTCCTTTGCTTTGCTTGGATTGGGAGATCTCCCAAGATAAGCAGAGAGTGCAGACTGCAGAGGGAGGATTAGATTAGAGAATAGAGATGACGGACCCTACTGTACTCTATGGGTGCGTCTGACCCTGCTGGTTGACAGTCCAAGCACATCTTTCTGCAATGCGTTCAACGAAGAAGAACAATCATCCGTCTATCATCAACAGAGAGAGAGGTCCACTGAAGAAGGAACGAGCCATCGACACCACTAACGCCATCTGCTGAGTCTCTCTCATTCATCTGACACGCATTTTATTCGGAGCATTTTTTGTAGTCACCAAGACACTTTGGTTCGGTCGTTCGTTCGTTGTGATTCAGCTCGAACTGGACCGGCTGCAGCACAGCAGCCAGCAGGGCCAAAAGAAAGAATAAAGATAGACGCGTGGGACGAGATCTTGACCAGATCACTTCGAATTGCTCGCCCGCCTTGTACCACCACCGTGGATCGTAGAGAGAGAGACACACACACACACAAATTATTTACTGCTTGGCCGACCGAGCACGAGTGTGAACTGCATGGTTTCGCACGCCGGGCTTTTACGACTCGAGCTGGAAGAAACGGGCGACTCGTCGGAGACCGGCAGACGCATCGGCGGACAAAATCACTGTTTTGACCCTTCGTGCTAACAAATTCCCGAATTGACCTCGGTTGCAAAAAAATTCCTAATCTGACCTTTTTTGATGACGCCAACATCCCTGGCGTCTGGGTTGCATTGGAGACGCCAGGGACCCTGGCGTCTGGTCCCTGGCCCGCACGACCCACGACCATGTTGACCGGCTGACGTGGCAAAGGGGCCAGACGCCAGGGTCCCTGGCGTCTGGTCCTGGTAAGGGTCCAAACGCCAGGGTCCTTTGCGTCTGGCAGTAATACATGTTTGTGTAGTTACTGCATGCAGGGAACAGTTGGCGGTTGAAGAATCATCCCGTGCTGTGCAGTCCTGGCGTTTATTGATTGATATAGCAGGTCAGGTCCATCTTAGGGCGCATTCTTGCACTCCGATAATTGAGAGGGTGCGAGCTCAGCTCAGCTCAGCTCAGCGTGTTAATGCACAAGTCTTCTCTGTCAGAGCAATGGGTCCTAGATAGAGTGATACTGTAGTGATAACCTAGCAGTAAAATTATTGGTGAGCTCTTAGACCAAGGTGCCTAAAATAATCGGGGCAATTGTCACATCCTCCTCTCAACGGACGCATGCATATTCTAGTACTCCTAGTACCACTGGTAAGATAAAGATCATTGCTGAAATTCCAACATATTACTATTTACCTTCGTCTTGGTTTATTAGTATTTTTGTATTATGTGTCAAATTTTAATCTTAAATTTAACTAACAAAATATTAATGCATGTACAAAAATTTAATTAAAAACAATGTTCAACTATAATGCAACGATATAATTTTTTATGACATACATTAATATTTTGTTAGTTAAATATCTAGTAAAATATTGACACAAAATACAGAGAAGACTTATAACCCAGGATGGAGGCGGGTCAGTTCTTTTGGGAGAGTCGCCCCCCTCCCCAGCTTCTCACAGAAGCGTCACTCCATATATATTTTTTACAATCTTATCTAGCACTGGACAAACGAAAGTGATACTTGTTGGTCTATCGTTGAACCATGGATATATTTTTAGACGGGGAATATATTAAAATCAAGCATATATCAATTACATGCAGTCTCTGCATCAACAAGATGTCCAAAACATCTAGGATGCACCGCAAAAAGGAAAAAGATAGAAAAAGGAAAATAAGACAGCATCCGAACTATAAAGAAGGTTTTCCAAAAACAACGTCTTCAGGAAAAAAAAATGCACACACGTTGTCATTGCCGGATCAAACGTCATAGGTTTTCATCCCTGGAAAAAGACCACGTTCCCAAAAGCAAAGCCTTCAACAAGGTCATCGTTATGCATAACCATGGATACACTAATATAATTACCTCATGAGTAAGGGCTCTCTACTTGCAGTAGGAGCACTACTAGTATTATTACTAATTAAGTGAAGCAAGATGAAGTGAGCATTGCTATTCCGACTTCAATTTGAGGCAAGAATGTTCGTCCCTTGAGGAAGAAGGGATGCTGATTCCACGCCCAACTCTCGCAGCCATTGACCCATTATTTCTACACGCCAAGTCATTAACCCGTCCTCCTACAGATACATACTCCCTCTTTTCCGGTTTATAGGGCTTATCTCAAAATTTTAGTTTTCCCATTTGATAAGGCTCAATTTGGTTGTTCCCCATCACATGTTCGGACTTCAAGGTGCATTAAATCATTGCATGCAAGTATTAAGAGAAAACTGACCAATGCATGCACTTTATGCATGCATGCATTGCAATTAATGTATTCGTAAACATAATTTTTTGAGGAAAACAAGAGCATTAATTGGGTGCTTTTGCAAACTACAAAAAATATTCCACCACTCATCATCTACCTTGGCTGGTGAGATTTTTGAATTAAGCCTTATAAACCGGAAAGGAGGAAGTATAGGAGTATTCCCGATTCTCGAATCTAGGCCACTCCAACTCCAAAGATCATAGTGCGCAGCGTAGCTTTGTCCATCAAGCATCGCCGGGGCCATTCAGAAAAAGAACAAAAGAAAAAGGAAAGCGTGGATCCAGTGCCAATCGATAGCCATATATACGCTTTTAAGCTCGCAGATGATCTTATCCTCGCAGATGATCCATGTATACGCTTTACAAGGGCCAGACGCCAAGGACCCTGGCGTCTGGACCCTTACCAGGGCCAGACGCCAAGTACCCTGGCGTCTGGCCCCTTTGCCACGTCAGCCGGTCAACATGGTCGCGGGTCGTGCGGGCCAGGGACCAGACGCCAGGGTCCCTGGCGTCTCCAATGCAACCCAGACGCCAGAGATGTTGGCATCACCAAAAAAGGTTAGGTTAGGAATTTTTTTGCAACCGAGGTCAATTCGGGAATTTGTTAGCACAAAAGGTCAAAACAGTGATTTTGTCCCGCATCGGCCGGCGGAGGCAGGGTGGAAAAGGGGTTGATTTGCTTGGCGCGAGGGTGACGTCAGCGTATCCCGCCTCGGGATTCTGGTGGGTCCCATCCACGAGGGCGCACGCAACGGAACGGAGCGGTTGGCGCACGTACGTACGATCCCGCTTTCTTCCATGGGGCCCTGGGCTTCGCTATCTCTTCGTCGCCGGTCATGGGTAAAAAAGAATACCGGCGCTTCTTTTAGATTGCTATTTTCTTTAGATCGTTATTACGGCAACTCCAACCGACCAACTCAAACGGAAGGGAAACATAATTAAAACGGCAGTCAAAATACACTTCAAACATAATTAAAAATAAAAAACATTAATAAAATGCCCAGCCATCCTCCCCAACAGCCCAAAGCGTCGTCGGTGTAACCGGCGTCGGAGCTGGTAAGGTCGAAGAACTCCGTCAGCACAACAAAAAAGGGAAGGCCCGCTGGGGACCGCCAGTGCCGCCTGCTCTAGCGTCTCCTCTTGTGAAGGCTCTGGTGGGCACCACACGCGCGTCATCCTCCTGCTCCCGCCGCTCCGCCTTCTCCTCTAATGCCCAACACTATCGGCTCTCCTCCTTCTCTCGCTCCATCACCATGCGACATACCCCGTCCTCCAGCGCGCGGCCCATCCAC
This sequence comes from Triticum timopheevii, assembly GCA_963921465.1. NCBI lineage: Eukaryota > Viridiplantae > Streptophyta > Magnoliopsida > Poales > Poaceae > Triticum > Triticum timopheevii. Next base: position 626,980,433 of record OY997266.1, on the reverse strand, counting down.
TGCTCGAGGTAGGCGGCCTCCTCCTCCTTTGTCAGGCCCAGGCAAACGACTACGGTGAACGACGATGCTCAGCGGTGACAATTTAAACAAGATTTTGCAATATCACCTCTGTTGCAGAAAAAATCAGCAACAATATCTAAGTTAGTAGCAAGACCCCTGTTGCAAAAAAATCCTTAAAAAATTATGCAACAAGACCTTTATATCATACAAAAAGGCAACACAGCCTCTGTTGCAAATGTTTCTACCACAAGACATGTGTTGCAAAAGGGTTCATGCGACACGACTTATGTTGCAAAAGTGAGGACGACAATAGGATGTGAGATCGTGTCAGATCTAACGGCTCGGAACCCGGCGGATCTTTCCAAAAGATCCATCGGCCGACGCGTAGCACGCCCATTCTTCTAACGGGCAACTATAACGTGCGAACGCAAGCGGGCGTACAGACATCGAGCGGACGAGATTTGGGTTTGTGTCGGTGCGTTGGGCCGTGTTTCCTGTTGGGGAACGTAGCAGAAATTCAAAATTTTCTTACGTGTCACCAAGATCTATCTATGGAGAAACCAGCAACGAGGGGAAGGAGAGTGCATCTACATACCCTTGTAGATCGCTAAGCGGAAGCGTTCAAGAGAACGGGGTTGAAGGAGTTGTACTCGTCGTGATCCAAATCACCGGAGATCCTAGTGCCGAACGGACGGCACCTCCACGTTCAACACACGTACAGCCCGGTGACGTCTCCCACGCCTTGATCCAGCAAGGAGAGAGGGAGAGGTTGAGGAAGACTCCATCCAGCAGCAGCACAACGGCATGGTGGTGATGGAGGAGCCTGGTGATCCAGCAGGGCTTCGCCAAGCACCGCGGGAGAGGAGACGTACTTGGGAGAGGGGGAGGGCTGCGCCAGAACATGTGGTGCGGCTGCCCTCCCACCCCCCACATATATATAGGGGCAAGGGAGAGGGGGCCGGCCCCATCAGATCCAATCTGAGGAGGGGGCGGCGGCCAAGGGGGGGAGGAGTGCCTCCCAAGTCAAGTGGAGGCCCTCCCCTTTAGGGTTTTCCCCTTCCCATGCGCATGGGCCTTGGGGGGGGGGGGGCTGGTGCCGCTGGCCCATTAAGGCGCGCGCCCCCCTACAGCCCATGCTACTGTATTGGACGTGGTGGAACAATTTCCGGACCTCCGGAATCCTCCGGAACCTTCTGGAAGCTTCCCGGTACAATACCGAAAAAACCCGAACTTTTTCCAGAACCCGAACAACAACTTTCCATATATAAATCTTTACCTCCGGACCATTCTGGAACTCCTCGTGACGTCTGGGATCTCATCCGGGACTCCGAACAACATTCGGTAACCACATACAAACTTCCTTTATAACCCTAGCGTCATCGAACCTTAAGTGTGTAGACCCTACGGGTTCGGGAGCCATGCAGACATGACCGAGACGTTCTCCGGTCAATAACCAACAGCGGGATCTGGATACCCATGTTGGCTCCCACATGTTCCACGATGATCTCATCGGATGAAACACGATGTCAAGGACTCAATCAATCCCGTATACAATTCCCTTTGTCTAGCGGTATTGTATTTGCCCGAGATTCGATCATCGGTATACCGATACCTTGTTCAATCTCGTTACCGGCAAGTCTCTTTACTCGTTACGTAGCACATCATCCCGTGATCAACCCCTTGGTCACATTGTGCACATTATGATGATGTCCTACCGAGTGGGCCCAGAGATACCTCTCCGTTTACACGGAGTGACAAATCCCAGTCTCGATTCGTGCCAACCCAACAGACACTTTCGGAGATACTTGTAGTGCACATTTATAGCCACCCAGTTACGTTGTGACGTTTGGTCCCCAAAGCATTCCTACGGTATCCGGGAGTTGCACAATCTCATGGTCTAAGGAAAAGATACTTGACATTAGAAAAGCTTTAGCATACGAACTACACGATCTTTGTGCTAGGCTTAGGATTGGGTCTTGCCCATCACATCATTCTCCTAATGATGTGATCCCGTTATCAATGACATCCAATGTCCATGGTCAGGAAACCATAACCATCTATTGATCAACGAGCTAGTCGACTAGAGGCTTACTAGGGACATGGTGTTGTCTATGTATCCACACATGTATCTGAGTTTCCTATCAATACAATTACAGCATGGATAATAAACGATTATCATGAACAAAGAAATATAATAATAACTTATTTATTATTGCCTCTAGGGCATATTTCCAACAGTCTCTCACTTGCACTATAGTCAATAATCTAGTTCACATCGCCATGTGATTAACACTCACAGGTCACATCGCCATGTGACCAACATCCAAAGAGTTTACTAGTGTCATTAAACTAGTTCACATCATCATGTGATTAAGGCTCAATGAATTCTGGGGTTTGATCATGTTTTGCTTAAGAGAGGTTTTAGTCAACGGGTCTGCAACGTTTAGGTCCGTATGTATTTCGCAAATCTCTATGTCATATTGTAAATGTTGCTTCCACGCTCCACTTGGAGTTATTCCAAATGGTTGTTCCACTATACGTATCCGGTTTGCTACTCAGAGTCATTCGGATAGGTGTTAAAGCTTGCATCGACGTAACCCTTTACGCCGAACTCTTTATCACCTCCATAATCGAGAAACATGTCCTTATTACTCCAAGGACAATTTTGACCGCTATATGGTGATCTACTCCTTGATCACCTTTGTACTCTCTTGCCAGATATGTAGCAAGGCACACAACCGGTGCGGTACTTAGCATAGCATATTGTAGAGCCCACGTCTAAAGCATAGGGGACGACCTTCGTCCTTTCTCTCTTTTCTGCCGTGGTCGAGCTTTAAGTCTTAACTTCATACCTTACATCTCAGGCAAGAACTCCTTCTTTGACTGATCCATCTTGAACACCTTCAAGATCATGTTAAGGTATATGCTCATTTGAAAGTACCATTAAGCATTTTTGATCTATCCTCATAGATCTTGATGCTCAATGTTCAAGTAGCTTAATCCAGGTTTTTTATTGAAAAACACCTTTCAAATAACCCTATATGCTTTCTAGAAATTCTACATCATTTCTGATCATCAATATGTCAACAACATATACTCATCAGAAATTCTATAGTGCTCCCACTCACTTCTTTGGAAATACAAGTTTCTCATAAACTTTGTATAAACCCAAAATCTTTGATCATCTTATCAAAGTGCATATTCCAACTCCGAGATGCTTACTCCAGTCCATGGAAGGATTGCTGGAGCTAGCGTACCTTTTAGCATCCTTAGGATCGACAAAACCTTTCTGATTGTATCACATACAACCTTTCCTTACGAAAACTGGTAAGGAAACTCGTTTTGACATCCATCTGCCAGATTTCATAAATGAAGCTTGTGCTAACATGATTCCGACGGACTTTAAGCATCGCTACGGATGAGAAAATCTCATCGCAGTCAACTCCTTGAACTTGTGAAAAACTCTTCGCCACAAGTCGAGCTTCATAGATGGTGACATTACCATCCACGTCCGTCTTCTTCTTAAAGATCCATTTATCTCAATGGCTTGCCGATCATTGGGCAAGTCCACCAAAGTCCATGCTTTGTTCTGATACATGGATCCTATCTCGGATTTCATGGTTTCTAACCATTTGTCGGAATTTGGGCCCACCATCGCTTCTCCATAGCTCGTAGGTTCATTGTTGTCTAGCAACATGACCTTCAAGACAGGATTACTGTACCACTCTGAAGCAGTACACATCCTTGTCACCCTGCGAGGTATGGTAGTGACTTGATCCGATGTTTCATGATCACTATCATAAGCTTCTACTTCAATTGGTGTAGGTGCCACGGGAACAACTTCCTGTGCCCTGCTACTCACTAGTTGTAGTAATGGTTCAATAACCATATCAAGTCTCCACCATCCTCCCACTCAACTTTTCGAGACAAACTTTTTCTCGAGAAAGGACCCGGTTCAAGAAACAATCTCTATTGCTTTCGGATCTGAATTAGGAGGTATACCCAACTGTTTTGGGTGTCCTATGAAGATGCATTTTATCCGCTTTGGGTTCGAGCTTATCAACCTGAAACTTTTTCACATAAGCGTCGCAGCCCCAAACTTTTAAGGAACGACAACTTAGGTTTCTCCAAACGGTGTCGTCTCAACGGAATTACGTGGTACCCTATTAAAGTGAGTGCGGTTGTCTCTAATGCCTAACCCATGAATAATAGTGGTAATTCGATAAGAGACATCATGGTATGCACCATATCCAATAGGGTGCAACTATGATGTTCGGACACACCATCACACTATGGTGTTCCAGGCGGTATTAATTGTGAAACAATTTCCACAATGTCTTAATTGCGTGCCAAAGCTTGTAACTCAGATACTCATCTCTATGATCATATCATAGACATTTTATCCTCTTGTCACAATGATCTTCAACTTCACTCTGAAATTACTTGAACCATTCAATAATTCAGACTAGTGTTTCATCAAGTAACTATACTTAGTATCTACTCAAATCATCCGTGAAGTAAGAACATAACGATATCCACTGCGTGCCTTAGCACTTATTGGACTGCACACATCAAAATGTATTACTTCCAACAAGTTGCTATCTTGTTCCATCTTACTGAAAACGAGGCTTTTCAGTCATCTTGCCCATGTGGTATGATTTGCATATCTCAAGTGATTCGAAATTAAGTGAGTCCAAACGATCCATCTGCATGGAATTTCTTCATGCGTATACACCAATAGACATGGTTCGCATGTCTCAAACTTTTCAAAACGAGTGAGTCCAAAGATCCATCAACATGGAGCTTCTTCATGCGTTTTACACCAATATGACTTACATGGCAGTGCCACAAGTAAGTGGTACCATCATTACTATCTTATCTCCTTTTGGCATGAAAATGTGTATCACTATGATCGAGATTCAATAAACCATTTCTTTTAGGTGCTAGACCATTGAAGGTATTATTCAAATAAACAGAGTAACCATTATTCTCCTTAAATGAATAACCGTATTGCGACAGACATAATCCAATCATGTCTATGCTCAACGCAAACACCAATAACAATTATTTGGGTTTAACACCAATCTCGATGGTAGAGGGAGCGTGCGATGCTTGATCACATCAACCTTGGAAACACTTCCAACACGTATCGTCAGCTCACTTTTAGCTAGTCTCCGTTTATTCCGCAGCTCTTTTATTTCGAGTTACTAACACTTAGCAACCGAACCGGTATCTTAATACCCTGGTGCTACTAGGAGTACTAGTAAAGTACACATTAACATAATGTATATCCAATATACCTCTATCGACCTTGCCAGCCTTCTCATCTACCAAGTATCTAGGGTAATTCTGCTCCAGTGGCTGTTCCCCTTATTACAGAAGCACTTAGTCTCGGGTTTGGGTTCAACCTTGGGTTTCTTCACTAGAGCAGCAGCTGATTTGCCGTTTCATGAAGTATCCCTTCTTGCCCTTGCCCTTCTTGAAACTAGTGGTTTCACCAACCATCAACAATTGATGCTCCTTCTTGATTTCTACTTTCGCGGTGTCAAACATCGTGAATACCTCAAGGATCATCATATCTATCCCTGATATGTTATAGTTCATCACGAAGATCTAGCAGCTTGGTGGCAATGACTTTGGAGAAACATCACTATCTCATTTGGAAGATCAACTCCCACTTGATTCAAGTGATTGTTGCACTTAGACAATCTGAGCACAAGCTCAACGATTGAGTTTTTTCTCCCTTAGTTTGCAGGCTAAGAAAATCGTCGGAGGTCTTATACCTCTTGACGTGGGCACGAGCCTGAAATCCCAATTTCAGCTCTCGAAACATCTCATATGTTCCGCGACGTGTCGAAAAAGTATTTGGTGCCTCAACTCTAAACCGTTTAACTGAACTATCACGTAGTTATCAAAACGTGTATGTCCGATGTTCGCAACATCCACAAACGACGTTTGGGGTTTAGCACACTGAGCGGTGCATTAAGGACATAAGCTTTCTACTGATCGCATAATCGCTACTGTCAACTTTCAACTATATTTTCTCTAGAAACATATCTAAAACAGTAGAGCTAAAGCGCGAGCTATGACATAATTTGCTAAGGATCTTTTGACTATTTTTAGGATAATTAAGTTCATCTTATGAACTCCCACTCAGATAGACATCCCTCTAGTCATCTAAGTGATTAGATGATCCGAGTCAACTAGGCCGTGTCCGATCATCACGTGAGACGGACTAGTCATCATCGGTGAACATCTTCATGTTGATTGTATCTACTATACGACTCATGCTCGACCTTTCGGTCTCTTGTGTTCCGAGGCCATGTCTGTACATGCTAGGCTCGTCAAGTCAACCTAAGTGTTTCGCGTGTGTAAATCTGTCTTACACCCGTTGTATGTGAACGTAAGAATCTATCACACCCGATCATCACGTGGTGCTTCGAAACGACGAACTTTCGCAACGGTGCACAGTTAGGGGGAACACTTTCTTGAAATTTTATGAGGGATCATCTTATTTACTACCATCGTTCTAAGCAAATAAGATGCATAAACATGATAAACATCACATGCAATCAAACAGTGACATGATATGGCCAATATCATTTTGCTCCTTTTGATCTCCATCTTCGGGGCTCCATGATCATCATCGTCACCGGCATGACACCATCATCTCTATCATCATGATCTCCATCATCGTGTCTCCATGAAGTTGTCTTGCCAACTTATTACTTCTACTACTATGGCTACCGGTTAGCAATAAAGTAAAGTAATTACATGGCGTTGTTCAATGACACGCAGGTCATACAATAAATAAAGACAACTCCTATGGCTCCTGCCGGTTGTCATACTCATCGACATGCAAGTCGTGATTCCTATTACAAGAACATGATCAATCTCATACATCACATATCATTCATCACATTCTTCTTGGCCATATCACATCACATAGCATACCCTGCAAAAACAAGTTAGACGTCCTCTAATTGTTGTTTGCATGTTTTACGTGGCTGCTATGGGTTTCTAGCAAGAACGTTTCTTACCTACGCAAAACCATAATCTGATATGCCAATTGCTATTAACCCTTCATAAGGACCCTTTTCATCGAATCCGTTCCGACTAAAGTGGGAGAGACTGGCACCCGCTAGCCACCTTATGCACCAAGTGCATGTCAGTCGGTGGAACCTGTCTCACGTAAGTGTACGTGTAAGGTCGGTCCAGGCCGCTTCATCCCACAATACCGTCGAAACAAGATTGGACTAGTCACACTAAGCATATTGAACAAAATCAACGCCCACAACTACTTTGTGTTCTACTCGTGCAAAAAATCTACGCAATAGACCTAGCTCATGATGCCACTGTTGGGGAACGTAGCAGAAATTCAAAATTTTCCTACGTGTCACCAAGATCTATCTATGGAGAAACCAGCAACGAGGGGAAGGAGAGTGCATCTACATACCCTTGTAGATCGCTAAGCGGAAGCGTTCAAGAGAACGGGGTTGAAGGAGTCGTACTCGTCGTGATCCAAATCACCGGAGATCCTAGTGCCGAACGGACGGCACCTCCGTGTTCAACACACGTACAGCCCGGTGACGTCTCCCACGCCTTGATCCAGCAAGGAGAGAGGGAGAGGTTGAGGAAGACTCCATCCAGCAGCAGCACAACGGCATGGTGGTGATGGAGGAGCGTGGTGATCCAGCAGGGCTTCGCCAAGCACCGCGGGAGAGGAGACGTACTTGGGAGAGGGGGAGGGCTGCGCCAGAACATGTGGTGTGGCTGCCCTCCCACCCCCCACATATATATAGGGGCAAGGGAGAGGGGGGCCGGCCCCCTCAGATCCAATCTGAGGAGGGGGCGGCGGCCAAGGGGGGGAGGAGTGCCTCCTAAGTCAAGTGGAGGCCCTCCCCTTTAGGGTTTTCCCCTTCCCATGCGCATGGGCCTTGGGGGGGCTGGTGCCCCTGGCCCATTAAGGCTAGGGCGCCCCCTACAGCCCATGCTACTGTATTGGACGTGGTGGAACAATTTCCGGACCTCCGGACCCCTCCGGAATCCTCCGGAACTTTTTGGAAGCTTCCCGGTACAATACCGAAAAAACCCGAACTTTTTCCGGAACCCGAACAACAACTTTCCATATATAAATCTTTACCTCCGGACCATTCCGGAACTCCTCGTGACGTCCGGGATCTCATCCGGGACTCCAAACAACATTCGGTAACCACATACAAACTTCCTTTATAACCCTAGCGTCATCGAACCCTAAGTGTGTAGACCCTACGGGTTCGGGAACCATGCAGACATGACCGAGACGTTCTCCGGTCAATAACCAACAGTGGGATATGGATACCCATGTTGGCTCCCACATGTTCCACGATGATCTCATCGGATGAACCACGATGTCAAGGACTCAATCAATCCCGTATACAATTCCCTTTGTCTAGCGGTATTGTACTTGCCCGAGATTCGATCATCGGTATACCGATACCTTGTTCAATCTCGTTACCGGCAAGTCTCTTTACTCGTTCCGTAACACATCATCCCGTGATCAACCCCTTGGTCACATTGTGCACATTATGATGATGTCCTACCGAGTGGGCCCAGAAATACCTCTCCGTTTACACGGAGTGACAAATCCCAGTTTCGATTCGTGCCAACCCAACAAACACTTTCGGAGATACCTGTAGTGCATCTTTATAGCCACCCAGTTACGTTGTGACGTTTGGTCCCCAAAGCATTCCTACGGTATCCGGGAGTTGCACAATCTCATGGTCTAAGGAAAAGATACTTGACATTAGAAAAGCTTTAGCATACGAACTACACGATCTTTGTGCTAGGCTTAGGATTGGGTCTTGTCCATCACATCATTCTCCTAATGATGTGATCCCGTTATCAACGACATCCAATGTCCATGGTCAGGAAACCGTAACCATCTATTGATCAACGAGCTAGTCGACTAGAGGCGTACTAGGGACATAGTGTTGTCTATGTATCCACACATGTATCTGAGTTTCCTATCAATACAATTACAACATGGATAATAAACGATTATCATGAACAAAGAAATATAATAATAACTTATTTATTATTGCCTCTAGGGCATATTTCCAACATTTCCATCTGTTTCAACCCAAATGGACATGTGTGGACCAAATGCGTCAGCGCGTTGGAGTTGCCCTTATACACATCAGATTAAAAAAATTGTATACACATTTTCGCAAATTGAAAAGGTCTTTTTTATTCAACTGAGAAGTTCCAAAAAAAAGCGAGGAGGAGGACTCCATGCGTTGTTTTTTTAAGGGGAAATAATTAAGGAGATTAAAGCACCTATCATGTATTATGCGACTTACATTTCTGGAATTCTTGAATTCTCTTCTAATACACTTGGACGGAGGGGGGTAACAATATTTCTATATCAATTAAAAAATGCATATAGATCGCAAATTAAAGGTCATTTTTATTCTCCGCAAAAAGGCCTTTGTGGAGCATGAAACTGAAAACTTCTAAAAAATTAAATAAATATAGTATAAGATTGAAATGCTACCGACATGAACTCCTACAAGATTTCAAAATTGGTATTTTTGTAAGACGTTTATTTGGATGGTGTAGTGGAAAAAATTATGGACCATCAAATAGATATATTTTTTGTTGAGAAGTACTTTTCTTTCCATTCATCCCTTCAATTTCCGCCTACGAGCCTGTGGATTCGCCTCCCCTTTGCTTGTTGCTCCGGGGGGCCAGTGGCGAGGAGGGAAATCCTGGTGCCTCGACTGCGGCTATTAGATAGGTAGTGTTTTAGTCGTTGTGGGGGTGGTGCTCGGACGGATGGCGACACTTCTTCGAGTTAGTCTTTCGGGCTTCGATCTTTCTCAAGTGCGTTCGTCGGTACGGATTAGACGGAGGTACGATGTAGATTCCTGCTAGCTCCTTGGAGCTGCGAGGTTCGGGTTTCTCGTCGTGTGTACGCAACTGTGATATTTGATCTCAGATTCTTCATATCGATTTAAGGATTCAACGATGATGACTGTGGCTCCGGAGCGCTGGTGCTTAGGACCATCGACAACGTTAGGCCGGCTTCATTACGCGAGCGGTGACAACAATGTGTCGTTGGCTTGTTTTGATGATGCCAGTGGTCGTTCGGTGATCCATGGACCTCAATGCAATTTTTATTATGTTTGAGGTGGTCTCTACTCCTTGTGAATCTTTACAATATGTCCAATCATTTTTTTTTAGAAAAGTGATTTATGAACATAGATGTAATTTTTATCATGTTGGAGGTGCTTTTTTGTAATTTTATAGTATATATATCTAGACCTTGTTCGAAAAAAGAGGGACAAAGTGGGAGTGTGTGGACTTCTCAACAGAAAAATAAAATAAGATTTGAGCTTGTATTCATATTCCCATAGAATGAAGGGCATATGAATGGATAAATAGTTTTTCCTCTTTTGTCCTCCGGATTCTCTCAAAAGACAAAGAAAATCGTCTTGGATTTCCAAGTAAGTGTCGTTGCCGCCGCCGGTTCGCCTCGCCTTCGGGTGCCAGAAGTCCGCGACGAGATGGGGGTAACCTTGATTTTTGGCCGTGGTAGCTGTATAACAACGGTGCGCTAAGTCTGATTCCGAGATCTAGAGGTTGCACGACACGACGTCGGTGAGTGCAGGAGGAAGATGGCATCGACATCCAGTTTTGTGTTTTGTATTTTGCTTGTATAAGGATGGTCTTGTAAAGGTTCAACACTTTTTTGTCTATGACCTTGGTCTTCTCAAAAAAAAAAAGAGGCATAACAATGGATGCCATAGAAATTTCTTTCAATCCGAAGAGAGCAGGCTCGCCGTCCTTGTGCCCGAGATTCGGTTACAAACACTAGGATAACAATCGCAATTTACAATGAAATTTATGTTTTCAAACATCTTAGCCTAGCATGGCACAAGAAGGCTCGTTTGCATTTCACGGCCAATAAGGTGAAGCCGCATCAGCACTCACTCTGTTCGTAGGTAGGCCGGGACGCGGCGTGGCGCGCCGCACGAATCTCGGAGCAAGCAGAGCCGCGGTTCCGCGACGCGCTGGCCACGGCACCGATAAAATGGCAGAGCAGCCGGGGTCCGCCCGGTTCCAAAGCCAAGAACAGAGCGCTCCACCACCACCGAGGCAGAGAGAGAGAGGGAGTGGCCACGAGGAGGAGATAAAGGGGAAATCATGGAGGCGATTTGCTGTGGAGATTCGGGTGCGTGATCTGGTCGGATCCCGCTTTCCCGGGAAGAGGAGACGAGAGAGCCCGTGGCCGTGGCGGTGGTGGCGGTGGTGTGGTGGGTGCTGCCATGGTGTGAATCAATGATGTCCTCCGCCCCCGCCTATATCATCCCTGTAGCCCCCCCTCCCTGCCCCGAGATGCCGCATTAGCCACCAACGCACTCCCCCGTCTCCCCTCCCATCCCACCTCTCCAATCCAAGCCTCCCTCCGGCGGCGGCCACGGCGGTGAGACCGGCGAGATCCTACTCTGTCTCTGTCTGAGCGCGAGGAGAGGGAGAGAGATTGAGAGGGCCTCCGTGCGGATTGGCTCGGTTCCTCTGGTTCTTGCTCCCAGCCCGGCCCGCGCGCCATGACGGTGGTCGACGCCGAGACCCGCTTCCACGTCCTGGCGGTGGACGACAGCGTCATCGACCGGAAGCTCATCGAGATGCTGCTCAGGACCTCCTCCTACCAAGGTGAGCCCACGCCCTCGCTCATCCAGATTGTTCTTGCCTTCATCGAAAATTTCCTCTTTCTATTTTGCTCTTCGTTCCCAAATCTCACGGACGGACTCTGTTCTTCTTGGGGGCGGCGGCGCGTGCAGTCACCACGGTGGACTCCGGGAGCAAGGCGCTGGAGGTCCTCGGATTGAGAGACGAGGACTCCTCCTCCTCCTCACCCCCTTCCTCCTCCTCCGCCCCCGACCACCACCAGGTACTACTACCAGCAATCAGTTGACCCGGTTCATTCTTCTGGTTTTCTCCCATCTGAGTGGTTGTTCTTTCAAGAAATTTTAATGGATGATTCCCCGTTGTTGCGCCATGGAATGAGATCTGAACGACCCATGTGCTCCTCTGAACCTTTTGTCGCAGGAGGTGGGCGTGAATTTGATCATCACTGACTACTGCATGCCCGGCATGACAGGATACGATCTGCTGAGGAGGGTCAAGGTAAAAAGAATCCGCAGAGCCCTTTAATCCCACCATTCATTCATTCATTCATTCCCACATCTCGGTCTCAAAAAGTTTCTGCCTAATTCTGGGCGTGCAGGGGTCATCCTCATTGAAGGACATTCCAGTGGTGATCATGTCGTCTGAGAATGTGCCTGCCCGGATCAGCAGGTCAGCCAGCACCATAACCTCCCTCCCTCCCTCCCTCCCTCACCCCCTCCATGAATGCTCTGCCCTGCCCCTACTTTTCACCAGTAACCACCATGGCTGCTCTAGTACTACTGGTAGTAGGTCATGAGATCGGCGTGTGGTAGTAAATGGGACTGATTTGGTTTTCACTGTTTGGGTGTCTGCCTGCCTGCATCCCGTTTGGTTTTAACAGTGCAGTACATGGTCCTTCTATGTACTGTATGATGAGATGAGGGGGGAAGGAGCTGTGGTGGGGAGCAGAAGGAATATCTTGCCATCATAGAGTAGCAGTTCTTGCTTAAAGGAGGAGTAGTTGAATGGCCAGTGGATATCAATTAATATGTGCAAGGAGGCCTCTTCAGACTTTGGGATTGGTTTTTTAAAAAGCATCAAAGATTTGCAACTTTTCCTTCCTTACACCCTCAATTTGCAACTTTGGGAGTAGGAGTGAAAAGGCTAGCCACCAGCTCATCCATCCATTCATTCATCCAGAAATAGGATGTCTAGCAGTTTGGCACTGCTACTAGCTCTAAAACTTGCAAAGAAAAGTTTATAAAATACTAGTTCAACTATTCTTTTCTTCTTCTCGAAGAAGACATTTTCTAGAAAAAATGATTCAAACCACAGAAAATGTGTTTTTCAACGCGCTCATTTCCTGCAATACCTAACAAAAGTTCCGCAAACCTCCAAATAGTCGCTGAAATAACGTGGCTATAGAATCCAAGCACGAAAGATTTGGCCCCTCCGATGTGAACAATAGCATTGGCGATACGATATGACAAGTGGAGGAAAAAGCGGAGGAATTCGCCCCCGCAACAGTCGCGTTGATGTTGTCGCAACGGCAACGCAACGGGGGGCCATGAATGCCGGGTGTTTTCATGCGTAGATTGCATATCCTGGCGACAACGACCCAAAGCATTTTAGGAGAAAATGTGTTGCTGTCATCATCAGTGCCTGCCTTGTGGTGGTGGTGGTGGTGGTGGGTGGTCAAGATCTCACACAATCTTTTCATGCTCGGCCCCAAAGATTTGTTCTGAAAAAGAAATGTGTCGTTCGTTTTTTTCTGAATTTTTCTGTGCCCTTCCACTTGGCTGCTGCTGCTAGTGGTCAAGAGGGGTAAAAAAAAAAGAACACTTGGGGGGCAGAACGAAAGGGGTGGCGTTAAAGAAGGCCATTGGGTGTGAGTCAAAAGGGCCTGGAAATGCTGAAGACCGTATCTTTTGCTTGTCCGGGCTAAGATCTCTGACGTGTACTGCCTAGTGTGTCCTTGCCTTTGAGTGGTGTGATGGCAAGAAAAGAATAGCTATCGACCATTGGAAGCAGTGTTTCTTTTTATTCGGTGTACAGTTCTTGCAGTAAATCTTGTGTGCTGAAGAATGAATGGAGTGGGTTGGGATTGAAATTTCAGGTGCTTGGAGGACGGCGCGGAGGAGTTCTTCCTCAAGCCCGTGAAGCTCGCTGACATGAAGAAGCTCAAGTCTCACCTGGTCCGGCGGAAGCAGCCCCAGCTCCAGCCGCAACCACAGGAGAAGCCTCAGCAGCAGCAGCAAAAGCCAGAGACACAAACACAGCCACTGCAGCAGCAGAAAGCAGAGCAAGCGCCAGCCGAGCCGGCGGCAGAGGAAGCAGCAGCTGAGGTGACGGCCACCGGAATCACGAGTGACTGCGGCGGCGGCGGCAGGAAGAGGAAGGCGGCGATGATGGAGCAGGACGGGACGAGCGCAAGCCTCTCCAGCAGCAGCAGCGGCCTGGCGGTGGAGACCTGAATCCTGAAGAAACTGAACAGAGACGCCCCCAACCAAGACGAAACCTCATGTTTCTTTTGGCTCCTGCAATTTTTTGGGGTTTACTTGCTCATATGGAAGAATCATCATCGTCATGGCTAATAGTAGCTCCTGGGAGTGGGCGGGTAAAATATTTACTTAGTTCTAAGTGAAGAACTAGAAAAAACATACTACTTTTACACTAGCTGAATTTTGGTGTGCTCAGAAAAGAGGAGCAGGGGGAGGGAAGTGGGGGTGAGAAGTGAAACCAAGTTGTAGATAATGCCGGCCGGCCGCCGCGGCGCCCGCCGCTGGATGATGATGATGATTCTAAGACTAATTTTATGGCTTATTTATTCTGACCACTGCTCCGTGCTTGTGCTACTGAAACTCTGTGATGAACTAAGAAAGAACTGATCAAAAGTTTAGGCTGACAGGCCAATTATTCAGCCAAAGCTCTGGCCTAAGATGTGCTAACTTACACAATACAAGTTGTAGTAAAAGAATTGGAGTACTAGAATTTTAAGGGGGCGTGTGCTGGCGCTGCGTTGTTGCTGCGTCGCGGAGGGTGGGTGGGGTGGCGGCACGTTGCATTGTGCTATTTGCGGCATATACTCCCTCCGTTCGAAATTACTTGTCATAGAAATGGATGTATCTAGACGTATTAGATGGAAGCAACTTGGGCAGGCAGCGACCGGTGGTTGGAGGTTGGGGCAGGCAGGCAGGATCCGGCAGGATCGCCCGGGATCGGCATCCACATGGCTATAATATTGTCCACAGATCTTCATCCGATCGCCTCCAGCGATAGAAAAAGGTGCCGTCGGCCCGTCGCCGGCGCACGCACACGCCTCACGATGCCGCTATCAAGTTGCCTCCGACGAGGAAGGCGTCGTGGAGCTAAAATACAGTCCCACAAATTTACTTGCATCCTTGTACACGCAATGACGCAAAACGTTTTGTTATATTTGTGCTCTCCGCTTTGACAATTTGCTACT
Source organism: Triticum timopheevii (assembly GCA_963921465.1). NCBI lineage: Eukaryota > Viridiplantae > Streptophyta > Magnoliopsida > Poales > Poaceae > Triticum > Triticum timopheevii. The sequence goes on along the minus strand of OY997266.1, from coordinate 626,965,315 downwards.
CCTTTTGTTTCAAAAAATGAGTGTCGCCGATTCTAAGTTTAACCATAAATAAATCAAGCGATCGGGGGTGGAAAATGCCGACATGAACCGACGGGTTGCCGGGCGCGGCCGGAGCAGAAGAAGGACTTTTCATCCTCCGATCGACTTCACCTTGGCCTGTCTCGCGCTACTCCGTCCGTTGAAGGCTAGGGCACCGTCGTCTTGGATGTACTACTCAGCACCGTGGCTTCATCGAAGGGATGGCTTGTGGTTGCACCCTTGTCGGCCCTAGCCAATGGATGCCCCGAAAAACCACCGGGTCGAGGAGATCCCCCCGCTCGTTCAGATGAAGGTGCCTTTTTGTGACATTGCTTATGTGCCAACGATGTTGCAGGCCCCGCGAGTAAACTTTGCCCACGAACACCACCCGGTTTTAATACGCCAAACAACGAGAAAGCTACATACATTAGTATAACACGAAATATATCCGTCACCCATAAACACGCCTCATCTCGGAGGATGACAGCGGCCCCGAGTTCAAATGGATCACAAAACGGATATCATTCAAAAAAATGAAAGTAGACAAGAAAGTCACATTGAATTTTATAAGTGTGAACGTCACCCTGTGCGTTGTTTTGCTAGTATACATCCATCGTAGGAGCGTCGCTTTGGAGTGTGCTCAGGACCAATAGAGGTTGTAATTCACTGGATTTTCACCCGCAAAAAAAAAGAAAGTAATCCACTTGATTTCGTCATGAGGCAGAAAGAGAAGGATAGAAGCTGTATTCCTCCAGATTGACACCCTCGACACGATGTAAACAAGTCGTATTGTAGATTACGCTAGACATGTCGATCGATCACATGTACAAATGACGTGCATCATGGCGCGCTCGCAAACACCATCATCTCCCCTGGTTCCCGACCCGAGTGGATGATCGTGTGATCGGAGAGAGGCGCGCTGGCGAACGGCCGGAAGGAAGGAGACCGTGATCGACATGGCCACATACACATGGAGCCACTCGCCGGCCGGAGAGGCAGCCAGACCACAGCGGCGTGGCACAAAAGTGAACGGAAATAAAATGCCAGTAACCCCCATGCTGCGGTGCTAGCTAGCTGACGGACCGACTGACCGGTGATTAGCAGAGGATGTGTGTCACTGGCCTGACCCGGAGATTTGTTTCTTTGTGTCCCTTTTAGGTTTGTGCCTGCCCCATCGATCACACCGACGCAATGGAACGGATTGCGGTGCTGCTGGTCGGGTTTCCAATCGATCGGCAAGTCGACCGTCGACAGATCTGCACACGGGAACGGGAAATGATGTGGATCGATCGAGTCCTTTCATCTTCTTTCTCTCTCTTTGCCTGCTGCGGTCGCGACAGCTTCGCTTTGCTTCACGTGCGGCGCAGTGCCGTGGATCCGTGCATGCTGATGCTGAGCAGAGACGACGGGTGGCCGGAGGGACTACACAGTTACTCTGGTGGATGAACAATGGTTGGTCTTTTTGGAAAGAAGCATGGCAAAAAAATGTTCCTACATTTTCGAGAGTAGGGTCAGATGCATCCGTAGAGCAGGGTGGATCGTCGCCAACCTAAATCTGATCTTTCCTTTCTCCCTCTCCGCATGCATTCTGTTAGGTTCAGTTTGGTTCTATCTTGGGCGATACCCTTATCCCGATTTGATTCGGATTGAGGGACCAAGCCAAGCAATGTAAGCTATGCTTACGCACACGGTGGAACATACGGATGCACGCATGGCCAGGCTAGCCTCGAACGGCGGACGGCATCAAAACCCGGCTGCAGCTAGCAGACCAGTTGATCATCATGCACGGAGACGTAGACGGACGTGACCGGCTATGCATGCCTTGCCGGCTGCTGGCAGGATCATAGGCACCTACATGAAAAATGACAACACACACGAGTATCTTGCGCAGGGTAGGGCACCTACATGAAAAATGGACAAATACGGCCCTTTACTATAACTTTATAAGGGCATCTCCAAAGCGGACCCTCAAACAATCCGCTACGTCCGGACCGTCCGGTCCACACGTGTTTTGCATTTAACGCGTGCTTGTATTAGTCTGCAGGCCGGTTCAGACACACTTTTTCCGATAAAGAAGCAAACCCTGAGCTTTATGGGAGTCCGGACAACAACCACGTAGGACTCTAAGAGCATCTACAACCGAACCCCTCAAACCCATCTCAAACGCCCGGGCAGGCCGCTCGGTTGCTGTATGGTCACAAAATTTGGACCTAGACGAGCCCCTCAAACGACCGGGCATTATACCTATTGTATTGGCTTAGAGCATCTCCAACAGGCGCGTACCGCGCGGCGCGCAAAAAAAGGCTTTACAGCGCCGAAATAGTCGGTTTTTGCGCGTTGGCTCCAGCAGGCGCTGCAAAAATTGTGCTTTGGGAAAATCTCATGGAACATTTCACCCTACCAGATCATTTCACAGCTGCAGATGTGGAGAAAGTTAAGGACGCTTCTCTTAGAAAGATGGCAATTGCATTCAACAACCACAAGAAAACTGTATGGAATAACTACGTCAATGGAGAAAAGAATACTCCAGAATTCAAGGGAACATTGGAGAAGCAAAGAGAACACTGGGACGCTTTCGTGAAATTTAAGAAATCAGAATTATGTAAGGAACCGTCCAAAAAAAAAACAAGGCCAATGCCGCAAAAAAGAAGCGATTCCATAGGCTGGGGCTAGGTGGCTGCGCGGTGGCAATGCCTAAGTGGGATAAGTCTGAGTAAGAGATGCTGGCTGCACAGGTCACTCCAGTTACATTGAGCTGCCCCCCCCCCCCCCCCCCGGGTGCAGAACTTGGTTCTATGCGCATGGGGGGCGTTGGACCCGAAGACAGGCGAGGTTTCGAAGAAGGCATGTCTTAAAGGAGCCGATGTTAAGTTAGTTGAAGCAATAGAAGAAGCTCAAAAGGGGGTGTTCACGCCCAACAGAGAGAACGAAGAGCTTACGCGCGCCCTGGGAAATCCTGAGCACCCGGGAAGAACACGAGGCAAGGGCGTCGTTCCGTGGTATGAGGGCTTTTCTGAGTGGAACGCCGACTATAGAAGCCGTGCGAGAAGGAAGATGGAGGAGGAGAAGAAGAAGAAGCTGGAGGACGAGCAGAGGAAGCAGGAAACAGAACGCCTTCAAGGCCTAGAATCAGCGCACACGGACTTGGCACTCAAATTCCAGCGGTAGCAACAGCAGATCGACTCACTTAGCCAGGAAAGGGGGTCTCAGCAGCGGCCGTAGCTAGCGGATAATCCAACATTGGATAGCACCGTCCCATCCATGCCGAGAAGCAGCGTGGGTTCCGCCCCGGGCGACGCACTGCTGGATATATAGCCTATGGATGACATCATGGAGAACACTAACTGTGAGCTACACTTCAAAATAAAGAACATATCCGTGAAGGCGGCGGACGCCGTTGCTTATACAAATCCCCCCGGAGCAACCTACCATTGCAGAACGATTCCAGCCGGCTATGATCATGTCGTGGTTGATGAGGTGGTGGACCAATATTTGGGGCTACAACTTGACATTCCTGGAGGTGACGAGGAGCACACACTGGGAGAGGCCATACATGATTGCATCATATTTCGAAGGCCACCGACACTGCGTCAGCTAGAGCTTGACATTCCAGGAGGTGACAAGGAGCAGACGACTCACGCTCCTCCAAGTCCGGCATAGCTTCAAGCCACTCCTCCTGCTTCAACTCCGCCAACGCGTGAGGCCACTCCTCCTGCTTCAACTCGGCCAACGCGTGAGGCCACTCCTCCTCCTCCAAGTCCACCAACGCGTGCCACTCCTCCTCCAAGTACGACACCGCATCGGCCGTCTCCGCTGCCTCAGCAATCGCGGAAGAGAGCCGCCGCAGCTATGGTGCGTAGTGCTACAAGTCGAGGTAGTACAGGAGGTACAGGCAGAGGCAAGCGATTTTAATATGGTCCAAGCCTCGCGCCTCTTCCGCAGAGGCCTTACGACATGACCAAGGAGCAAAACGAAGCCATAGTGAAGGCCCAAGTGGACGCCCATTTTGGACCGAAACCGCCACTGCCGCCAAGGGAGAAAGTGCCCGAGGATAAGATTGACCACTTTATTCGTATGGCTAAAGAACCAGCTCCCAAGCCTATTGACTCAGACTATGAGTGCCAAATCAGGAAGGCACATCGAGCACGACAAAAGGAGTCGAGCTCGAGCTCGAGCCAAGCAGCTGGCCAAAAATGCGGGAAACCGTTCCCCAGCTAGGAGAACAGGCGGCGCAATCGAACCCCCCCCCCCCCCCGCCCCGCTTGTTGTACCAACACATGAGAGTACCGGCGCCGGTCAGCTGGTAATAACCGACGAGCATAGAAGGCAGGTTGAAATGCTCGGTATCACTGTTGGACAACTCCTCGAGATTGAGCCCATGCCTCTGCTTAGAGAGGAGGACATAAAACGGAAATATGTCCACGACCAACCTTTGGTCAAGCCTGAGGAGGTCAAGGACCTCCCAACGAGAATGTATGAATTGCATGATTGGTACATGAAATTTACCAAGAGTACCAATCGAGAGTCCCTCATGGTGAAAGTCAAGGAAGAGTATTACTTCCATAAGCTAGCTCTGGCTGTTGAGTATTCAGAACTATTTCAGTTATTCAATCAAGACGCACTCGACAAATCTCTCATCAGTTGCTATTGTCTGTAAGTGATTTCTTTTTGTAATTTAAGTCTCAAGCTAGCTGTAGTGCTCATTGATCGATCATTACCTGTAATTATCCTCACTATATTCTTTTTTGTGGTATTATGCAGGATGAAGATGTATGAAATGAAAAAAGGTGGACGCTATGGCATTGGGTTCATTGACCCAAATACCGTTAATGAACAAACATGGAAATATCCATGGTATAAAGCAGATGTAGAGAAAAACATGCTAGAGTTCTTGAAGCGCCTCAATACCAATGAAGATATCCTACTTCCTTACAACTTCCTGTGAGTCACAATGTCTTGTACTACAAATTCTGTTTTTTACTTACTAGCTAGCTAGATGTTAATAATTATTACAATCAATGATGAGTGTTATGCACATGTCCGCTTAATTAAGACATGCAAACATGTGTGCATGCAGTTTTCATTGGATCTTGTTAATCATTAAAGTTGACGAAGGAACAGTTGAAATACTGGACTCACTACTTAAAAAAAAGACTACTCAATCGTGAAGGGGATAGTCGACATGTAATTTCAATCATTATTAACTATATGTCGGCCTCTTTAGTTCGTCATTTCCTAATATCAACTATTTAATAACTCGTTTATTCATTTTCTTTGCCAGCGGGCAGGGCTTGGGAAAAGTTCAGGAATTTGAAAGAGGTTCCAGGCGAATGGAGAGAAAAGCTGTATTGGTTTCGACCCAAGGTATAATTAATTAAGTAGTACTAGCTAGCTACCATGCTTCTCTTTAATTCTAGTTTCAATACCATTAATTATCATGCTTGATTAATTACTATCTGATTAAATTCTATTCTTGTAAAGGTCCTGAAGCAGGCGCCGGGGACTGATGTGTGTGCATACTACGTCGAGAACATTCGCATGATGACGTCCGAAAGGACCAAAACTGATAGACAACTATGGGTACGTTTGACAGAACAATATTCACAATTTTTACATCATTATCGATATCTAGTCACATAATTAATACACATGCATATTGATCTCCTTCTTAACAGTTCGAATCGGTGCGGGAGAAGCTCCTACCAGAGGAGCGCATACGAGCACTTCAAGAAGAAATAGCGGAATTTTTTCTCGACCAGGTCATAGATCCTAAAGTGGAATTATATTACGAGCTACCGCCCCAATGAACCACTCCCAATTCGTTATCGTGCTCCGAAGACACCAAGGCAAACGCCACTGGCTTTGAAGGCAACATGTAGGAAAAACTATATATATATATATATATATATATATATATATATATATATATATATATATATATATATAGATGTGTATGTGTGAATAATGATGTGGTTGTGAGACATTCGATGATATATATACATGCGTGTGTGTATATATGTATATATATATATATATATATATATATATATATATATATATATATATATATATATGTATGTATATATGCATAACGTGTACAATATGTAGTATCGTAAAATACCAGCAAACGAAAAAGAATTAAATGGAAAACACAAAATTAAAGGAAAAATAAATAATAAAACCAAAACCCCTCAAAAATTTTAGTACCGGTTGGTGTTACCAACCGGTACTAAAGGTCTTCCCACACCCGGCCCTGGCTCGTGCCACGTGGTGGCCCTTTAGCGACGGTTCGTGCAGAACCGGTACCAAAGGGGGGGACCTTTAATCCTCACCCTTTAGTGCCGGTTACAGAACCGGCACTAAAGGCCCTTACGAACCGGTGCTATAGCCCGGTTCTGCACTAGTGACGTCTTCATCTCCAGTTTACTCTTTCCTTACTGTTTAGCGGCCAAATCGGTGTCGGGGAAACTGATCCACGAACACCTATGGGACCGGCGGACCGAGCCCCTTTCGGTTCGGCGGGGGGCGGAGATCGCACGAAGAGCAGATCGAGGCGAAACACACGAGCAGTTTACCCAGCTTCGGAGCTCTCCGGAGAGATAATACTCCTACTGCTGCTTGTGTGATTGTATTGAGTTCTTGCTCGGGAGCGCTGAGTGCTACAGTACACTCGAGCTGCTAACGAGACCGAGCGTGAGTGTTTTCTGGCTTCCCACCCCCCTCTACGTTGCGCATGGGCCTCCTTTTATATGCTCAAGGGGTCACCGACAGGTGGCAACATAGACAAGGGTAAAAAAGTAAAAGGAACTGCGGTAGGTATAGCTACCTGTACAGTGTATCCTACCTAACCCTGACAGCAGGGGACAAAGGCATTAAATGCCCGTCTGCGTCGCCCAAACAGTGCAGAAAGGGACCGTCAGGGGCGCCACCGCTCGCCACGATGGCTATCTTGTCAGCGCCGCTTGCCACTGCGCACCGCTGGCTGCACAGCCTCTCGCCACGCGCGCCTGGACAGGCCCCAGGGTGACACGTTGGTGGATGTGCTGGAGCGTGGGTGCAGAGTGTTAGCTTGCCGCGGCAAGCGCCTTGCCGCGGTCGTTGTCTTGTCGTGTCCGGAAGCTTGTAGCTCACCGAGCCTCGTCGGGACGCATGGCGCGTCGGGGAAAGTTTCTTGAGATGCCTTGGTTGGCCTTCCCGGCAAGCTCCTCTTGCCGGGGCCTTGTCTCCTTGGCTTGAATGCCTCGGTTGGCCTTCTCGGCAAGCTCCTCTTGCCGGGGCCTTGTCTTGAATACTTTGTTCTTGAATGGCTCCAAAGGAACCACGGAGGACCTTGGCGGTCACCCGGCAAGCCTTGCCGCGGGGTGCTGCAACTGCCCGTGCACAAGTTCGGGATACTAGGGTACCCCTACTCTAGTACACCGACAATCGGTATCTCCATATTGACAACATAATACTCGGTTTCCTTCAAAATGACCAACCACATTACCAACAACGGAGCTACATGTGTTGCTAGGGGGGGTGGGGGGGCTATGCCCCCCCTTCCTCACACTTTAAACCAATTTGTGAAGGATTGTTTTGTGAGGGCTTAGATGGAAACTTTTTTAGCTTTTGTTCCCCGTCCAAACACTCATGTTTTTTAGCCTCTATGTGCTTGCTTGCTGACTGCTACTCTATAATGTTGTAGCATCTAGCATGTCGGCGGCGTACCCTCTCTTTAGTACCTCTCGCAGCGGAAGTTCCAGTGTGCCGCCTGCTACGGATTGGAAGAAGCCCTTCTAGAAGAGCCCAGCTAATAGCCATGCCTGGATGGGTCATCTCTTTGGCCAACTGACCCATCCGTTTCCTTTCCTCTTCGTTCTCCTGGACGCATATGCAAGCTATGCCCGTTTCTGCCGAGGTACTGTTTCACGGTATGCTTTGAGAGGCCGCCATTATCCCGCAGATCGAACAACTCTCGCGCCTTGACGTAATGCATAAGGCTGTTGAGCCACTCGTGCATCGCGTCCCCAAGCCGTCGAGCTCGGGCCTTGCCCGCCCCGGAGAACCCTTGCGCGCATGTGTCAGGTTCCCTTTGTCGTGACAGCGGAGAGACAATTAAAAGTCACATAGAAACCACATCTAGCATTGTCATGTGCAGAGCAGTGCTCCTTTCATTTCTCTAGTAAATGGTAATGCGCGGTTGTAGGAGTAGCTCTCATCCTTCAATTTCCTCAGACCAGCGTGTCATAATAGACCTTGGCCGCATGGGGTGAGGAATGCTATGACAACACACACGAGCACTCCTATCATCTTGCATGCGCAGGGGCAACACCACATATGTATTTCCACAATGGGCCGGCTTTTCTTTTTGTTGGGCCAAAATTTTGTCTTTTTCATACCGCATACAAACCAAAATATTTTCAAATGATTTTTACATGTTCATGCGGAAAACACATAAGTTTCCATGAAAATGTTTTCGAGTTTTATGAGACTTTTAAATATGATTTTTGATTTATTTAAAAAAGGGACTCCATGGAGCTCGGCCTCCAGAAATTTGCACTGGTGGGATCGGCTGCTTCTCCTTCCCCGGGCCGGACAGACAACATACAATGTACCATACCGTGGTGCGCATGCTGATTGGGAAAATAATAAGAGGATGTAGATGTAGGTATTCCGAGTTGGATTCGTTCCATTATTGGCGCCGGCTAGGCGTTGAACTTGGCGTCCTCCAGGACGTGCATGGCCTAACGTGTAGTAGGAGTAGCTCGGACAAAGCAGTAGGGCAACGTCGATCGCTCGCCTACTCGTTCACATGCATGGAGCGAGAATGGTTTGGTTATCTTGGATATTTTCCGGCAGGGGATAATTGTGCTGGACATTTGACGAGCGCTGCCTTGGGAATTTGTTGAGGTTTTCCCATGGGTTTAGGCCAACTCCACCGCGTGACCCATCCGGTCCGAATTTGTCCGTTTGGGCTAAAATACGACCCAACCGTAATACCCAAACGGACAGAGTTGTTCGTTGGACGCCTTTTTGTCCTTCCCAACCCCAAACCTGGAGCAAACTTGGTCCAAGAATGCTCCCGAACAGACAGAAAATGGACACTCTCCTCGTCCCTCTCGTCCGCTCCTGTCCGCCCGTTCCTTCCCTCTGGCCCACAAATCAGTGAGACCGAGAGGCTGGACGGGATGCGCGGCCGCCGGGGCGCGCACTGAGCGTGGCGCGAGGCCGCTGGGGCGCGCGGGGCCAGCCAGCCCCCGGAGCGCAGGCAGGCCGGGGCGCGCGGCGCCAGTCCTCGGAGTGCGACCACCGGGGCGCGGGCACGGCAGGCCGGGGTACGGGGCGCGGCCCCAGGAGCTCGGCCACCGGGGCGCGGGCAGGGCGGAGCGCGAGGCGCCGGGGCGTGCGGCGCCAGCCCCCAAGCGCGGCAAGGCGGGGCGCGGGCCGCCGGGGCACGTGGCGCCAGCCCCTGAGCACGGCCGTCGGGGCGCGAGCAAGGCGGGGCGCGGGTCGCTGGGGCGTGTGGCGCCAGCCCCCGGAGCGCGGCCGCCGAGGCACGGCAGGGCGTGGCGCAGGCCGCCGGGGCGTGCGGCGCCAGCCACCGGAGCGCGGCAGGGCGGGGCGCGGGCCGCCGGGGTGCGAGCAAGGTGAGGCGCGGGTCGCCGGGGCGTGCGGCGCCAGCTCCCGGAGCGCAGCCGCCGGGGCGCGGCAGGGCGGGGCGCGCGGCGCCAGCCCCCGGAGTGCGGCCGCCGGGGCGCGGGCAGGGCGGGCCGCGGGCCGCCGGGGCGCAGGCAGGGCGGGGCGCGGGCTGGTCCTTGATACGTCTCCAACGTATCTATAATTTTTGATTGCTCCATGCTACTTTATCCATAGTTTTAGACAGTATTGGGCTTTATTATCCACTTTTATATTATTTTTTGGACTAACCTATTAACCGGAGGCCCAGCCTAGATTTACTGTTTTATGCCTATTTCAGTGTTTCGAGGAAAAGGAATATCAGACGGAGTCAAAACGGAACGAAATCAACTGGAGAAGTTAATTTTGGAAGGAAACCAACCTGATGGGCTTGGATTGCACGCCAGGGGAGTCCCGGGCTGTCCACGAGGGTGGAGGGCGCGCCCCACCCCTGGGCGCGCCCCCTACCTCGTGAGCAGCCCAGAGGTCAACCGACGTACCCCCTGCACCCATATATACCTACGTACCCTAAAACTTCTAGAACAGAAGATAGATCGGGAGTTCCACCGTCGCAAGCCTCTGTAGCCACCAAAAACCAATCGGGACCCTGTTCCGGCACCCTGCCGGAGGGTGATCCCATCACCGGAGGCCATCTTCATCATCCCGGCGCGATCCATGACGAGGAGGGAGTAGTTCACCCTCGGGGCTGAGGGTATGTACCAGTAGCTATGTGTTTGATGTCTCTCTCTCTCTCTCTCTCGTGTTCTCTCTCGTGTTCCATCTATGGAACGATCTTGATATATCCCGAGCTTTGCTATTGTAGTTGGATCTTATGATGTTTCTCCCCCTCTACTCTCTTGTGATGAATTGAGTTTCCCCTTTTGAAGTTATCTTATTGGATTGAGTTTTTTATGAACACTTGATGTACGTCTTGCATGGGATAATCGTGATGACACTGGGTTATTCTATTGATCCACTTGATGTATGTTTTGGTGATCAACTTGCGGGTTTCGTGACACTTGGGAACCTATGCATAGGGGTTGGCACACATTCTTGACTCTCCGATAGTAGGTTTGGGGCATTCTTTGAAATACTTTTATGTTGGTTGGATGAATCTGAGATTGTGTGATGCATATCATATAATCATGCCCACGGATACTTGAGGTTTCAATGGAGTATCTAGGTGACATTAGGGTTTTGGTTGATTTGTGTCTTAAGGTGTTATTCTAGTACGAACTCCTTTATAGATCGATCCGAACGAATAACTTTGTGGTGGTTTCGTACCCGACCATAATCTCTACGTTTGTTCTCCGCTATTAGTGGCTTTGGAGTGACTCTTTGTCGCATGTTGAGGGCTTGTCATATGTTCTATCTATGTTACTATTGCTGAGAGAATTTACACTAGTGAAAGTATGAACCCTAGGCCTTGTTTCCTACCATTGCAATACTGTTTACGCTCATTTTTATCGATTGTTACCTTGCTGTTTTTATTATTTCAGATTACAAAAACCTATATCTACTATCTATTTTGCTTTTGTATCTTCATTTCTTCGCCGAACTAGTGCAACTATACAATTTACCATTGTATTGGGTGTGTTGGGGACACAAGAGACTCTTTGTTATTTGGTTGCAGGGTTGTTTGAGAGAGACCATCTTCATCCTACGCCTCCTACGGATTGATAAATCTTAGGTCATCCACTTGAGGGAAATTTGCTAATGTCCTACAAACCTGTGCACTTGCAGGCCCAACAACGTCTACAAAAAGAAGGTTGTGTAGTAGACATCAGTCCTGCAGGAGGCGTCGATGAAGCTGGGCGGGACGGACATGTTTGGGTCCTGGACGCGCTGGGCGCGGATGCGTTCGAGCACTGTCCGGGGGCCGGACGTTCGCTTTTTTGTTACCTATACGGATAAAATCCGGACAAGATGAGTATAGATTTGGGGTCGTGCGGTGGAGTTGGCCTTACCGCATGCATACATAGCCAGCCTCAACTCCTCGAGTCAAGCCGTGCGTGAAAGAATTTTTATAGTCTTTCTCCGCCTGGTCCCAGAGTCAACATGTGAAAGGAGTATGCAATTCGTGCATTCGTTTCAGAAATAGTTTAGAAGCCAAGTGTGGATCCAAACTTTCGTTAAATTTTAACGTGTAAGTTGGATCAACACACTGCCCGTGCCGCATGAGAAAATCGGCAGGGGTCTCCTGCTCCCTACTGGATTGTGTGACCTGAAAGGCACGCCAAAGATGGAGTCATGGAGGTGCATGCCGGGGAAGGAGGCAGGAGACCGCGAGATCGCCAGCCACCTGCCGGACGACGAGCTCACAAAAGGGACCCATCATGCTGTGCAGTCTGTCCTGTTTGTGAGAGCGGAGGCCTGACCGAGAGATCTGTTTCTTTGTGTCCTTCGACCTTTGTGTCCGCCTGTCGTAAAGTATTCGAAGAGTAGTGCTGCTGGCCGGGCAATCGATCGACAACTAGTGCAATCTACTCGCCGGAATGGGAACCAATTTCAGATCGGGAATTTATACCAGTTACTTACCGTGGATGAATAGCGAGTGTTCTTTTGAGGAAAGGCACCGAAAAAGACGGCGTTCCTACTACACTACAGTGCACAGAATGAGGACGAGCGGTAGGATCATCTCCAATCTAATCTAATCCAAGTTCCTCATAATCTGATTGGGCAATCTCTCCTACTCCATATCCTAATTGGTTTTGACGGAGCAAACAAGCCACATGGACTCTGCTCTGAAGCAGAGGAGATGCTCTGTTTGTTTGACGATCTGGACGTGCCGTCGTCGGGTAACGAATGTTGGTAGTAGGAGGATCGGGTAGCTCTCGTCCTCCAATTCCTGCAGATCTGCGTGCCATCATAAAACCTTGGCCGCATGTGATGGTGTGGAATGCGTACTTTGCCAACAAGCGCACGAGGATCCTCAAGATGACGCAGCGCAGAGCAGGACCGCGTACGGGATGTCTCTATTTTTCTACCACCACCAATTCACCAAGGCGATGGACCAGATCCCCGGCTCACCAGCAGAATCTCGTTCTCATTGGACGGGTGCGTCGCATGTTGTTGGACTCTGGCGACCTTTGGGGCATGCATGCATATGCCTATGCCTATGCCTATCGTACGTATCACTAGGTTTCTCAATAACAACAAAACCAAAGAATCACTACTAGGAGTAGCTAGGTTAAAGAGAGGCAGCTTCGGTCGCTCGTCCCTTCGTTCACATGCACACATGACGCGAGAATGTTCTACAAAAAATTGCAGTTTTCCCTATACACAAGAAGGTCGTGATGAATACAACGGTAGCAATTTGGGTAGTAACCAAAAAAGATTTCACTACCTTTTCAAACAGATACTTCCTATGTACTTCCTCCGTCACAAAATAAGTGTCTCAAGGTTAGTACAATTTTGTATTAAAGCTAGTACAAAGTTAAGACATTTATTTTGGGACGGAGGGAGTACTACTGAGGATCGACTAGCACATATAGAGTAGATTTTTTGGAAAGTCAAACTTTACAAATTTTGATCAAGTTCACGGACAAAACTATTTATATATACAATACCAAATTCACCGAGTTCCCTCAGTTTTGTCCGTCCTCAGCCACGGGCATGTGCCTTATCGAGGCGCCAGTTTAGAAGAGAAAAAAAAACGGTTTCATTTTACACTTTGTGGACTTTAGTCATGCGAAGGGTGCTGCGTTCGAATGTCACGAAGAACAACAAGATAAGTTCTAAGAGCATCTACAGCCGGCTCCTCAAACACCCCCTAGATGTCCTAGCGGACGGCCCAGTCGGTGACCTATCAGAAAAACGTGACCTAGTTGGGCTTCTCAAATCGACCCTATACGTCCGAGCTGACCGGCACCCTTCTTATCCAGCGCAAATCTGAGACAGATTAGAGGAGGCCGGATGCGTCCGCCACGTCGGACTTGGGTGTAGTATCCACGCGGCCATCCGTCATTACCCAACGGTCTGGTGAGGACATCACTCGGGCATGCTATCCGAGGGGCTAATTATGGCTATTTAAGCCGGACAGTGACCACCAAACCTAGCCACAGTCCCATCCCCCCTACGCGCCGCCACCACCGCATCCGCTCGCAGCTCGCCATCCGCCTGTAGCTCTGGTCCGACAAGAGATCACCACGTACACGATGCTCACCTGGACCGCCGATTGCAGCTCCTAGAGCAGCCCCGGGCCAATGCGGCATTCGGATTGCAGCGAGCCTGTCTCCGGACTCCCCGAAGCATGAGGAGGAGGATGAATAGGCGCCGGACACAGAGATGGAGGGGGAAGAAGGTGAGGTGAGGGGGCGCTTTCGGTTGCCAGATCTAGCATGGGTGACGGACAAGCGGAATATGAGATGGCCCAAGCGGAGGAGGCGATAGAGCAGCACACCATCCTCGACTCCATCCGGTCGGAGGCGAACATTGAGGCTAAGCGCTGCTTCCTCTGAGAGATGCAGACGGAGCAAGACGAACCCTTCGCGAATATCAAGTCCAACAAGGAGCCGGAGCCGCGGGCGGCAGCCAACGACCGAGAGGTTGGTCCGTCCGGCACTGCCGACATAGAGGTCTTCTACATCTTCAACGACTAGTAGTGGTAGACTAGTTTATCTATGTACTTGTACGTAGCTTTTATGTTCCATGGTAGAGTGAAGTCTATTTTAAACCCTGAATTTGTAGAACTAGTCGGAAATGAACCTCAACCTCTCAATCCCTGAAGTTCATGTCCTGTACTTATACATCCCGGTCTAATCTCGACCCCAGCCCGGTATTAGACTAATTTGGAGAAAAGGGACAAACCCCACGAGGATAACTCTCTACTGTCACTGACTAATGGGATCCACATGTCATGTCTATCTTCTCACCTTATCTCGTCCCCCAAATCCCCTTCGTCCTCCCCGCCTCATCTGCTCGCGGGCAGCCGCTGCCGCGCCTCCGGTGGCTTGCCCCACCTATCTCGCCTCCAAGAACCGGGGTCATTGACTAGCAGCACCAAGCAGTAGCACCTGAGCTACCCGAGCAGCCGCCATGTAGCAGAGCACGGCGTCCTACCTTTGGAAGAGCAGCGTAGGATCACGCACCAACCACCGGGTACACGCGCAGACGATGTGTACCACTCGCTGCGGCCGCCGGGGATCCCCGTCCTACCTGGACTGTTTCGTCATCGACCTCCTCCTCCGCCATGGACGGATGCCCATCTACACCCGCACTGGTCGTACTCAATTTCACTTGACCGGAGGTGGCCGCAAACTTGCCGCCGGCCCGTACTACAGCCATCACATTGCAGATTGATTCATAAGCTAGCGACTGAATTTAGTGCTTTCAATCTAGCTGACCTAATAAGCAAGCAAGCAGGTGGATTGATTCTACTGGATTACAAGTAGAATCCACGCGCTGCTCTACAACTAGCATTACTAGCATGGATGTGCGTGTGCCGTCAGAGGTGAGGCGAGCCGTCGCAGTAGGCAGTGAGCCCCCGCCGCGGCCGCGGACACAGGAGGAACTGGAGCGAGGCAGATATGGGCGCGAGCAAGCTAGCCAGTAGCGCACGCTACATGGCGCAGAATAAGCATTGCGTGGAGAGAGAGCACGAGCACAACTAGGGCTGCAAACGAGTCGAGCTCGAGCGAGTTGAAGTTGGCTCAACTCAACTCATATGAAAATTCGAGCGAGCTCAAACTAAGTGAAGCTCGTGATTGAGCTGTAGAACATGACTCGTGCTCAGGTTGTAACGATCTCGAGCTAGTTTTGAGCTAAATGAGATGGTAAAAATTATAAATCTATGGATAAAAACAAAAAAAATATAAGGTGAATATGTTGGGAACCTTTGCAAAAAATATAGGATATTGAACACATAGTCGACCACGCGCCATAATTAGGCCTAAATCTTGTCTGCACTTAATTAAGTTTTCATGTTCAAATGGAGAAAAATTATGGACAAGATATATGGTAATAAATTATTTTATTTCTATTTAATATATGGCATGATCATTTAACATAATGATATTCTGTCGAGTTATCGAGCTAAAATCGAGCGAGCCAACATTGGCTCAAGATCGGCTCGTTTCTCGGTCGAGCTACATAAAGTGTTCAAACCCGGCTCGTTTCTTTTCTAGTCGATCTCGAGTCGAGTCAAAAAATGAGTCGATCACGAGCGGCTCACGAGCCTGGAGCTTTTCTTGCCGCCCTAAGCACAACGCCGTACTTGCTGGAGCAGCAGCAGGGAGGATTTCCAGTGGCGACATGATGAGAAAGAGCGAACCGAGCTAGATCAGGATGGAAAGGTTGGGAAAGAAAGATGACATGTGGACCCTGTAGTCTGTGAGTATTGAGGTGATCTCATCCGGGATCGATTTCTCCCGGTGTTCCAAACAACTCTAGGGTTAGAATTGACCGGGATTGGTGAATACAGGGCATGGACTTTGAGGATTACGAGTTTGGGGTTCATTTTCGACGAGCCGTATGACTTAAAGGTTTAATTAAAATAGACTTCACTCTTCATGGTGCAGTATGGATTTGATGTATGAAGTTTGAGAGTATGACGTTTGAAATATATGGTTGCACCGGACGCAAAATTAGAGGCGACGGGGCCTGTCTTCACGGACGTATGGCGGCCAGATTAGTAAGGTCCGGCTGTAGATGCTCTAATGCACTTTAACTCAGACCCTCAATGTGCAAATGGTACGTAGTACAAAATAAATACTAGACAGTTGGATAAATAACTACTCCGGCCGGTAGAGCTGTGTGAAACTTGTGCGCAGGTAGAGCTTGTCTGGAGAGGTACGAAGGAACTTTCCACGCCACGCCGGCAGCGAGCAGGCAGGCAGGATGTCTGCCGATCCGGGGAAGTTGATCTCTGTCGATCGGTGTTACCGACGACGACGACCGGAAAGTCTCGCGCCCGGGGCAGACAAAGGCTAGCTGCTGCGTCCACCCCGAAGGAGATGGATGGAGCCACCGAGGCGTGCATGGCCGGTACAGTGTCTGTACGGGAAACAGGAGACCGCGAGATCGCCGCACATGGCCGGAGAGGAGGCGGCGACGTACGGCGTGGCACCACAATGGCGAAAGGAGAGGGAAGAATAATGAATAATCCTACCCCATGCCGTCTTGTTCCTGCTCTCTGCAAATCATGAGGTGTCACCTGTCTCACCGAGAGACGCTGTATGTTTTTCTTTTAGCAGCGTGTCTGCTGTGTGCAAAGTAGTAGAGGAGGGTCGACGACGCATCCTCCTGGTCCTGGTTCATATCATCTCCATCGGCGATCGGCTCATGTGGACTGGCGTGCGGTTTCTTTCCTTTCTGAGAGACGTGGCTGACTGTGCAGTCGCCAAAATCACAACAAGCCTATGATAGGCAGAGCAGATGAGAAGAAAAAAAATGCTGGAGAACTTATAATTGGCGCCTTCAGTACCTGAACAAAATGGTGGAAAACTTCGTAGTAGATATTTTCCTTCTCTCTCTCAAAAAAAAAAAAACTAGTTGCCGTGGATGGAAAATAATGGAGTAAGAACGAATCGCTCTCTTCTCTCTCTTTGCCCGTCTGTCGGGGCCACGACAGTCTTGCTTTCCTACACATGCAATGGCCGTGGAAATGACAGGTGGATACACTGCAGTTGCCATGGATGAATAATGTGTGTTGTTTTGAGAAAAGCATTGCAAAAGATGTGTTTCGACCAGCGGAGTGTAGTAGTACTGTCAAGAAGTAGGGACAGATGAGTACGAGCGCACAAGGGTCATCTCTAATCTAATCTAATCTCACTCAGTATTCTGCTCTGCTGGTGCATGCATCCAGCTCTGTACCGTCTATCCTGGACGATCTCTCCTCCTTATCCTGATCTGATTTGACGGAGCAAAGCCAAAGCTAATGCTTACGCAGATGGAAGATGCGCACGGATAGGGCTGCAAACGAGTCGAGTTCGAGCGAGTTGGATTAGGCTCAACTCAACTCATACTAAAATTCGAGCGAGCTCAAACTGGGTGAAGCTTAAGGTCGAGCGCTAGAGAGTGGCTCATGCTCAGCGTGTAACGATCTCGAGCCGATCTCGAGCTAGTTTCGAGCTAAATAAGATGATATTTTTAACAATCTAAGGCAATTTTTCGAACAAGATCGGCCACAACACAACATCAGAAACTATTATAGAATATTATTTTAATCAAAACGGTTATAATATATCTTTTTCAAGGTAGTTTGGTGTATTCTCTCAATGAAGACAAGTAACTAATAGCAAGAGATCCTTGATGAATTGCCAAGAGAAGAAAACAAAGTTGGATCTACTCCCAAACGTTGACAAAAATAGCAGGATATTTAACACGCAGCTGATCATGTACCATTTTTTTTTGCGGGTGAATAATGTATTACTCAACTCAAGAAATTCATACAATCAGTCGTAGCAAGCTCCATAGCAGCCGTAGGACCCGAACCGATCCAAGTCATGGTTCTGCCTTCTAAACGAGCAAATCTAGCTATGCTATCACTAACTTTATTTTGGCTACGATTAACATGAGTAATACACGAATCATGAATAGACATGAGATATCTAATCTCCTTAATGAGCGATGAATAAACTGATCTATCCACCTCCTTTGCCTGGATCAACTTTACTGCAACAATAGAGTCCATCTCAATCTCGATAGGAAGCTCACTTCTCTGGATCGAAAATGACAACCCTTCCATGCATGCACATAATTCCGCTTCAAGAGCGTCTCGACATGAAAAAAGTTGCCTACAAGAGGAAAAAATAATCTCACCCTTGTCATCTCTCAACACCATGCCAGCGCCTGCTGAGCCATCTTCTGCATAAGAACCATCAGAACTAAGTTTAACCCAGCCAGCCTTGGGAGCACTCCATTTAGGCCCCGTCTCTCTTGTAAATGCAGTTGACCAGTTAGAGGGGTTATCAGAAGTGACAAAAGATTTCCCTTTGCTTACATCCAAGGACAGGTCAATCTTAATACCGACAAGAGAATCAAGGTAGCTCACCAAAAAACGCCTCAAGGCTTCCATAGGCGGTGGCAGTTTGTAATGGACCACCTCGTTCCTAATATGCCACGCCCGCCACAACAACATTAGTAGCATGGACCTTTCAATATCCGAAAGAGGCTGTAACGCATGTAGCAGCCATTCTTTACCAATGTTTTGCATGGAATTAATACTAGGCAAGGACCAAACATCTGTCATTGTATCCCAAAGCATCCTTGACAGTGTGCAGCGGCAAAGTGCGTGAAAACTGTCTTCAGGTTCCATAGAGCACACCGGGCATAGATCATTTAATTCAAGGCCCTGGTTGTTTTTGTTCCTCCATGTGGGCAGAGAATCTGTACCCACCCGCCAAGCAAAATTCTGAACTGTTGGGGGTACATCAGCTGACCAGATAAGTCTCCAGCAAAACCTTCGACCATCCGGATGAGAACTCGAACTAGTTGCTGTGCTTCTGTGTGCTTCGTCAAAACCAAATTGGTAAGCGCTCCTAATTGAGAAAGTTCCGTATTTTCCAGGACCCCAAGCCAACGTGTCTTCCTCCAACCGCGGTGATGCCCGAATTTTCATTATCTCAACGATGTCCGCCGGCAGAAAAAGTTCTTGCAGTAAGACAAGATTCCACGAACCATTCTCATTGAGCAAATCCGAAACAAAACAGATTCTACATCTTCCTTGGAGCGTTATGGGTTTATAGGAAAAGGGCCTTGGAATCCAGTTATCACGCCAAACCCGTATGCTTCTTCCATTGCCCACCCTCCCAATAATCCCTTTTTTCAAAAGATCAAGACCATAACTAATAGCCTGCCAAGACGAAGATGCATTTCCAGAGAAAACAGTATCCTCAAGCTTACCATCTAGATAATATCTAGCTTTCAACACTTGTGCACACAGACTGTCCGGCTTCGAAATCAATCTCCATGCTTGCCGAGCTAGTAATGCTTGATTGAAAATACGAAAATCACGGAAACCTGTACCACCCTTACTTTTGGGTTGCATTAGATCATTCCATGCACGCCAATGCACCTTCCTTTTACCCTTTTCAGCTCCCCAATAAAAGCCTCTTACCATCCTAGTAAGTCCATCGCAAACTGAAAAAGGCACCTTAAAAACGCCCATAATATACGTGGGTAGAGCTTGAGCCACAGATTTAATAAGCGTCTCCCTCCCGGGCTGGGCAAGAAGACCATCACCCCACTGAATCAAACGCTTAGTCAAACTCATCTGTAGGTTTTGGAATCGCCCTTTGGACATGCGACCATCAGGGGTAGGAAGGCCGAGGTACTTTTCCTCAAACACCAAGCTACACATTTAGTACCCCTCTGACTTCCTCTTGAGTGATGAAAGGACACGCAGTACCAAAAAGAATTGAGCATTTATCAAAGTTCAAACTTTGTCCAGTTGCCTTACCATAAATATCCAAAGCCAATTTAACTTTCTCAGCCTGAGCACGTGGTGCCTCAAAAAACAGCATGGTGTCATCAGCAAACAAAAGATGAGAAATCCCAGGGCCTCTTCTACACACTTTTAACGGAGAAATCTCGCCCACGGACACATAGTGCTTGAGGATTGCAGATAAGCCATCAGCCACAAAAAGGAACAAGAAGGGAGAAAGAGGATCGCCCTGCCGAAGGCCACGCGCCGGTGCAAATGAATCCAAGAGGGTCCGATTAAGTTTGACAGAATATCTCGCCGATGTAACACAAGACATTATCCAGTCCAGCCACCGTTGAGAGAAACCTAGCTTTTGCATCACCTGCTTCAGGAATTTCCAGTCCACCCTGTCATAAGCCTTAGAGAGGTCAAGCTTATAAGCACAAAAACTTTTGGTTGGATCTTTTTCTTGTTTGATGTGGTGTATACACTCAAAGGCAATAAGAGCATTATCCGTGATCATTCGCCCAGGAATAAAAGCACTCTGTTCCAGAGACACAATATCATCCAGAAGTGGCCGCAAATGATTCACCAAACATTTAGAGATAACTTTGTAAATAACATTACAAAGACTGATAGGCCTGTAATGGGACAAAGTAGTAGGATTAGGAATCTTAGGAATAAGAACGATAGAGGTAGAATTTACCCCTGCCGGCATGATCCCTGTGGAGAAGAATTCTTTAACCGCTCCAATTACACTATCCTTCAAAATATCCCAATTACGCTGAAAAAATCTAGCCGGTAGACCATCCGGGCCTGGAGCCTTAAGAGGTCCAATCTGAAACAATGCATCTGATAACTCCTTGTCACTAAAAGGAGCACACAGCCAAATGTTGTCCTGGTCTGACACCTTAACCTCAAGGAGATCGAGAACAAGTGAAGCATCTAGTGTTGGGTCAGCCGAAAATATGCCTTGAAAATATTCATTTGCCAAAGACGCCATATCCTCAAAATTAGAGTGCACCACTCCAATACTATCAGTTAACTCTCGAATTTTATTTTTACGGGCACGCCAAACTGCTTTACTTTGAAAATATTTTGTGTTTCTGTTGCCCTCTTTCAGCCACATGATTCTTGAACGTTGAAGCCACATCATCTCCTCTTGATAAATCAACTCATTCATCTTGTCAGTAACACGTCTAATCTCCTGCCTATCTGCATTCATACACATAAGCTCCTGAAGTTGCGTACGTGATTTGGCCAACTCCCTAGAGATATTACCAAATTTTTTGTTACTCCACGTACTAAGGGTAGCCAATGTCTTGCTTAGTGCAGCTTGAAGTTTTTCTAAATTGTCCACATCACCAACCGAGTCCCATGCTTCTTTAATTACTGCTGGCAGTGTTACATCCCGTTCCCAGAACACCTCATATCGCCGAATTTTAGGGCCAAATTAAGGCCTAATTTTTCTCCGTGCTTAATTAAGCTTCCTAGTTTGCTAGTAGATAAAATGAAGAGAAACCATACACCACATATATGATAGTAAATCATCCTATCTCCTTTTAATTTATAACAGGATTATGTAATATAATTGTATCATATCGAGCTATCGAGCTGAAATCGAGCGAGCCATGGTTGGCTCAAGATCAACTTGTTTCTCGATCGAGCTACAAAAAGGTGCTCATACTCGACTCTTTTCTTATTGAGTCGATCTCGAGTCGAGCCAAAAAACGAGTCGATCTCGAGCGGCTCATGAGCATCGAGCTTTTCTTGCAGCCCTACGCACGGACGCATCGAATCCGGCCTACACCAACGGGCGGGCCTGGATCGAACAGCGGAGAGAGCATTCAAAGTTGGTTTGGCACCAACCCGAAGCAACCAAGATCACGCACATAGGCAGACGCGACCGCCCATGCAATGCAATGCACGCGAAACACCATGCATGCCGATCGTCGACGCCTTGCCGGCAACAGGATCGTCCTTGAATTCCTGCAGATCTTCTTACGCAGTACAGTACATACCGCGGCGGCGGTGACAGTAGTCTGGCCGAGAACGAGGTAGAACTAGGTACGTACTGTGCAAAGGAGGAAGTAAAGTAATTAACGGGACAGCAGCGGCGGTGGACCGGATCCTTGGCTCCACCAACAGAATCTCGTACGGCCGATTTGAGAAAAGATTGTGGGATCGCGTCTTCTCCTTGTGCTTCTCGATCGGGGCCGGTACACATTCGGTCTGGATACGGTGCACCATGGGTACCGTACTGGCGCGCATGC
Organism: Triticum timopheevii; assembly: GCA_963921465.1. Taxonomy (NCBI): domain Eukaryota; kingdom Viridiplantae; phylum Streptophyta; class Magnoliopsida; order Poales; family Poaceae; genus Triticum; species Triticum timopheevii. The sequence goes on along the minus strand of OY997266.1, from coordinate 626,943,007 downwards.
ACATGTGACAAGAGGAAGAGGAAGAGGAAGAGGAAGGCTGCGGTGACATCTCGTCGGATTCCCATGTGCGCTTGTTTGCATTGGGTTATTGGACGGGTCCATGCGTAGCCTACCACAAGTACGTGCCGGTTAAGTAGCCTTCGTACGGATCAAATGAGAACAACGATCGCACGTACTAGTACAAGAATTTGCCAGCCGAGCTTGTCTGGAGAGGCAGGAACGCCACGCCGGGGGGCAGGCAGGCAGGCAGCATCTCTCCCGATCTCGGGAAGGAGATGGTGTCGATCGGATCGGGGTGACTGACGACGACCGGAAAGGCGCGCGGCCGGGGCCGTGGGCAGGCAAAAGCTGCTCCGCGCGCCCTGCCCGAAGGAGATCGATCATCGGTCGAGGAGTGCATGCATGGGCCGCACAGTGCCTGCAGGGATAGCAGGAGACCGCGAGATCGCCGCACATGGCCGGAGAAGCAGCTGCGACGGCGTGGCATCACAACGGCGAAAGGAGAGGGAAGCAGCCGCTCTACTCGTCACGAGGTGTCACTTGTCTGGCCGAGAGATACTGTATGTTTTCGTTCTTTTGGCAGCGTGTACTCGTCGCTGACGGACGAGCTGCTGCTTGGCCGGCCGGGTAACTCGACACTCGACAGCTAGCGTAGTCCGCGTGCGTGGGCCAATTTCACTGTTTTGACCTTTTTCCTTAACTTAAGCACGATTTGACCCTATAAGCAATTGTTTTTGGATCTTACCTTTTTTCTATCGTCATTGTCTTTGGCGGTAGGGTAGCACACCCTACCGCCAAAGCCTTTAGCGGTAGGACTTACTTACACCATCACGCCCATTCGGTGTGAAAAGGACCCTACCGTCATGGTCTTTGGCGGTAAGAGAATGCATGTAATTATAATAAGGACACATGCAATAAAAGATTCATTTTTTTGTAAAAATGACTCTACCGCCATAGGCTATGACGGTAGGGTTACACATCCTACCACCATCGAATGCGGCGGTAGGGTTACACGTCTTACCGCAATCGACTGCGGCGGTAGGGTCCTTTCTGCAAAAGATGAAACTGACGGTGCAGGTAAGTCCTACCGCCAAAGGCCTTGGGGGTAGGGTGTGTTACCCTATCACCATAGACAATGACGATAGGAAAAGGATCAGATCCGAAAAACTTTTACACGTAAGGTCAGATCGTGCTAAACTAATGAAAAAGGGTCAGACCAGTGAATTTGGCCGCGTGCGTGCTCTGGACTGAGCGAGTGAGTATTTCCCTTTGCCTGTCGGTGTCGGGTCGGGGCCTCGACAGCTTTGCCTTCCTTCCCGTGCGAGCAAACGCTCAAGACCACTTTGGCAGCGCACTCCTGCTCCTTGGTTCGTATCCTGCATCTGGCAGGAGAGCGAACTGTCAGCCACGTCTCCCAGAGAGAAATTCCAGTAGTAAGTGCGCATTGCGACACGAATGGAATGAAATGAACTCCAAAGTCCAAACTCGGCCGTGGATCTACGCAAGAGCACGGGTGCATGAACTGGAGTGCGACTGTGGTAGATTTTTCTTTACTCTCTTTAACACATTACAGCCACAAACGCTCATATATAAGCGCATGCACTTATCCCTATGCACGCACATACACCTTACCTCTATGAGCATTTTCAAAAGACTAAGCCGGCATACACTTCAAAGAGGAACTCTAGCAGACCCCGTATAATAGCGACCCGCATATGACGTTTACAGTTTGACAAAGAACTGTTTTGCGGGTCGAAATTGTGTGTGGCAAAGTAGACCCCGTATATGAAACTGTATAATTTGAAAAAAAAAACTTCCGCTTGAGAAATTGCGACCACACTAGTTCATCACATACTACATGATCATACACTAGTTCATCACATACTACAAGATCTTACATACTATATTCTTCTACTACTACTACTGGAAGGGGTTGGAGGATCTCGCGGCGGCGAGGCCTAGGTCGATGTACCAAAATGGACGAGCTCGCGGCCGAGGACGACGCGGTGGAGGAGCTCAGTCCTCCTCATCGGAGCTGACGAGAACGATGAACATCTGCCTCTGCTCCTCGCGAAAAGGTTAGTCCTGACCGCCTGCTGGAGTATGAGGTCTTCGAGCTCCTCGTCGTGGCGCCGGCACTCCGCCTTCTCACGCAAGCTCCGTTCGGCAATGGCGGCCGCGATCGCGTCGACATCGGCCATGAAATCTTCAGGCCCGACGACGCTTCGGCGCTCGATCCCCTCCGGCTCCTGCTTGACGGCGACGAGCTCGAGGTCCTCCGGCTCCTCCGACCACTCCCTCTTCACGGGGAGAAGCGCCACGCCGGAAGGGCCCCGACGGCCGAGGAAGAGCCCGCGGCCGAGGAGGGCGACTGCCCGTGCCGGCGGTCGTACTCCTCGGTCTCACGATGGAGGAGCCTTGACAGCGGTTCGAGGCCCTTGCTCGTCCACTTTCTCGCCGCGTGCTTCCTCGCGCCGTCTGCGCGGACACACTGCTCGCACTCGGGGTCGCCGCTGCCGCCGAAGTTCCACATACGGCCCCACATGGCGTTTGGAGGCGGAAGAGGGCTCACTGGCTGCGAGAAATCCGAGGGAGAGAGTGGGGAATCGCGGGGAAACGCGGCGGCGGGGGGATAGGGTTTCGACCCGTATCTGCCCCGCAAACTCGTAGACATACTGCTTCGGGAAGGGGAGAGCGGTTTGCGGGCCGCGGTAGAAAATTTTACAGGCCGGACGAGTATACGGGCTCTATTCTGGCCAGAAAATTGGGTCGAGCCCGTATACTCGCCAGAATTATATGGGTTCGTATGGGGTCTGCTAGAGTTGCTCTAACCATCCAACCCACAGTTTGATTCGCATTATATTTATTTTTATTTTTAAGGGTGCGACTATAGTAGATGAGGGGGACTTCCTATATGCCGCTCTTTGCGGCAAGTAGTCGCCCAATCGCACGGGGGGCAATCTACTTGGGCCGGCCCATTGCGGAGCGAAGGTAAAAAATCACAAAAATGGTTCGCGTTACTTGGGGTTCAAACCAGTGATGGCGCGCTGAAGTGTCCTTGATCAAAGCCACTACGACCAGACTACTCTTGCGCCAAATAAGCATCGCGAAACTAAAAGAACTATCGAAGCATCAAAGTTAACTCTCGTTGAAAAAATATCATGAATTTTTTTGAAAATTTCTGAAGTCGTGAAATCATCTTGAAGTCCCTGCACTTCTTCCAGAAACATCAACATTTTTTTTAATTTTGAACAAAATCTGGAAACAAAAACAATTTTTGAGAGCACCAACAATTTAAGAAAATTAAGAGAAAATTTTGAAATTTAGAACAATTTTCAAATTCCCGACAAAATTCAAAATTGTGAACATTTTTTCAATACGTGAAAGACTTTTCAAAACCAGACATTTTTTGAAAACTTTGAACATTTGTTACAAAACACGAACAATTTTTTGAACTTAAAAATCCATACATTCTTTGGAGACACAAGCAAATTATGAATTGTTTTGAACACTTTTAGAATTTGTGAACTAAATTTGAGAAGTAGAACAAATTTCTGAAAGCACGAACATTTTTCTAAATGTGAGAACAAATTAAGATTTGACACTGATTTTAAAAATACCCTTTACAGTTCTCCAAATTTTTAACATACGATTTTGTTTTCAAAAAGCAAATAATTTTATGATGTCACGAACAAATTTTGGATTTGAACATTTTCAGAATTTATGAACAATTTTCTAAAGCACGAACATTTTTCTAAATTTGAGAACAACTTTTGAAACAGAAAACAATTTCGAAAATCCTGAACAAATTTGGAAGCACAAACATTTTTGAATACGCTAACAAATATTTTAAATCCAGAACATTTTTTGAAATCTTTGAACAAAGTTTGTAAAACACAAACACATTTACAAAAAATTGCAGCCTTTTATTTTAAAATATCCTGGCATTTCTTGGAAAGGCAAAAAAGTTTCAAATATTTTAAACATTTTTTAATTTTGCACCTTTTGAACATTTGTTGCAAAAACGTGAACATTCTTTTAATTTTGAGAATACTTTTAGAAACTGCCGACCAATTTTTGGGAATGCGAACAAATTCTAAAGATTTTTATGAATAAATCAGGACAAAATAAAAAAGAAATAAAGAAACAAAAAAGAAAAAACAAAACAGGAAAAAACAAAGAAACGGAAACAGAACAAGGAAAAAAGAGAAAACAGGGAAAGAAAAAAAAGGAAAACAAAAAACAGAACCAATAAAAAAACCGGTTCAGAAACCTTCTAGAAGTTTCCCAAAACCAAAAAAACCGGCTGGAAACACTAGAACTAGAAGGTTGCCAAAAACGTGAAAGCCGAAACGGCCGGCCCAGTCGAACGATCGCTGGTTCCATGTGCGAAATCTGGACAGTTTGACGCAGAGAGCGTCCAATGCGAAACCTGGAAAGTTTGACGCAGAGAGCGTTCAATAAAAAATTCCTAGATGAGGATCGATCGACGATGCATCCTGCTCTGGTTCGTACCAAATCCATGGGCCAAGGCCCATGTGAACCCCACGACAGCCATGTGCCTCGTCAACATGTAGGAGGCCCACATGTCAGCGTACAAGAGACAAATAGAAACCGGGATGCCAATGATTAATCAGAGACCTCCGGAAATTTCAACAGACTATCTAGCCACCATACAGACATGTAATACACGTGTATTTTGCAGCGAAACGTGTAAGCGCATCTACAACCGAACATAGCCGATATGACCCTTAAATGCCCGCGGACGCGCGCGGTCAGTGACCGGGCCTGTCCGTTTTGAGCTCCTATTTATCCATTTACGCAGCCACACTTCTCATTTTTCTTCTCATATGTCCGGTTATTTGCACGCAATTGATGGAGATGAAGAGGGAAAAATAAAAGAATAAAAAAAGATAAAAGGTGGTCCGGGGTGGTGCCACGTCCTACGTAGTGGAATGCCCGGTCGCGCCCGGGCGCTTCCGAGAGCCTCAAATACTCCCCATATTTGAGATGGATATGAGGGTTTGCGGACATTTCAGACGTATATGGATGATATGTGGGGTCCGGTTGGGTCGCGTTTTGCCTTCTCTCTTGTCCAGTCATTGACCGGGCGCGTCTGCGGACGTATGCGGGATGATTTGAGGCGTCGATGCTCTAAGAGTCAGCTAAGGAAGCTATATAGATCATTTTTTTAGGTGAAGGAGCTATATAGATTAAGTCCACATAACGCTCACTTTCAGCGGCGCACATAATTGGGCCGGTCCAGTAGCGAGTCTCTTCTTCTGTTTCTCGAATCTAAAGTGATTTTCCTGTGCGTTTCCTACCGGTTTTCTTTCTATTTTCCCAGGTTCATGTTTTTTTCCCATATATGAAATACAATGACTAACAATATAAAATTATTGTGCTTTAAATATTTATTTTATTTTCATATAATTGGCGGAGGGGGCAGTAACGTAGTGTACCTCTTTTTTTAAAAAAAAAATCAAGCGATTTTCCTGATGTGTATTCGATTGGGTTTCTTTTTTTAATATATATTTTAACAAATTCATGTTTATTTTTTACCTTTCATTTTAATATTTTTTCATCCAAAAGAATACAACTATTGTTTATGTTAGAACTTTATTCTATGTTCGTTATTTGTACCTTGAAGATGTAAACATGAACCTTTTCAAAAAACTATGTGGATTTTAGATGTAAGAAATTTTTATGTATCTCCATCCAAGACCACAAGAATGCACAATTATTGTGCACGCTCATTGTATTTTTAAATACTAAACTATTAAAAGAATTGACAAGGTGTTAGAAAATGTTTATATTTTCCCTATTATATTCTCAACTACCAGTTTCTAAATTTAAGTAAATTATATTTAAAAATCATGTTTACCTCTTCAAGTTACTCAATAATGAGAATGCAATGAATATTAAAATACACAATTAGTAGTAATTATTCTGCATTTAGATAATCACGAACTTGAAAAAGAAACCACATATTGGCATATAATAGGGCAAAAGGATAACCATTTTCATACAAGATCACTTAAGAATTCAGGTACATGTCTTGCCCCAGTGCATACCTCCCAAGCTAGTAATGGTTCAGAAGATGAACTATTCTTCAACATTAGCGAAAACAAAACTTTATCTTTGATGGAATTTTCAGAAACCATAATTTCCTAAAAGTGCACCTAATCTGAACAACGTTCAACATCCATATAAATTGTACCTACTTTTTCCCATATAACTTAGTCTTTTTTCATCACTACTCAATGTGTATGTGCAATGCACATTAATTTAAAAGTATATTAAGTGCATGCGGATATTAAATAGGATATTATTTACATGTTATTATGTGATTAGCACTATATTTGACATGAAATTAACTGCACGCTGAACGTGTTGAGCGCTCGGCATTGAAGCAGTCTAGGTCGTTGGATTGACATGATTTGTTGGGCAAGATTAATTGGATCTGCCCCTTTAGGTCTTTTTATATTGGTATAGATATAGACTAGACAGACTAATATCAGCACAAAGATCATGTATTTTCTGCCAACATACCAACATGTCCCTCTTCAAAGTTCTCCTGCGTTTCAAAGTACTCCTGCGTTCTGGGTGTGGTATTATTCCTAAAAAGGCAGTTCTCTAATTCCACAGAAAAAATAGCAGAATTCGATAGATTTCATGTGATTTTGATCTCTAGTTCATAGTTCTAGAATACCTTTGTGTTACACTTGGTACCTCCTAATTCTCGAGCAGTTGACACAACATGTGTCATTTGTGTAAAATTATGCGTCAAAATGGCTCAATGCACGACCATCACGAGCCAAGAAAGCCACGCACCGAACCAAGAAATGGCCAATAGAAGCTAGGAAAACCTTGCAAAAGCCAAACTAGCCTATGTGATAATCACGTGAAGCAAAAATCAACAAGGGGTTGTTTTAAAACAACTACAAGGGAAGAGCTTCAGGCAGCGGCCGGAGAATTCCGTATAGAAAATCCAATCAAAGCTTTTTCTTTCGGTATAATAATTTGTATAATCAGCACTACACCCTTGGACATGATTTGTTCGATAAAAGATAATAACAACTGAGAAACTATGATAGTCTAATATGAATAGATGCTTTATCTGTTATTGACCAAGAATTACTTTAGAATAATCACTCAGGCGTAGAGTTCCATAAACAAGTCACATACTTGCAAATTAATATAAATTACATTATTCAAGGGATGTTTAGTAAATCACGGATGCAAAATAATAATAATCATATCTCTGATTGCCTCCAGGGCATATTACTAACATTATTGGAGAGAAATGTGAATTTCAGAGGGAACAAGCCAACAATTGTGAGACTATGTTTGAAATCTTACTGTTATTTGAAATTTGAATAACTGTAAATCTGTTGATATGAGTGAATCTTACTGATTTGTGAAATATCACTAGAACTTCTATGAATAAAAATTGAGATTTTATTGAAATGATACGGAGTTATTTCTTCAGTTTCACACATTCCATCAAATTCAGACATTTCAAACTGTTTTACGAATATCTTTTTGTTTCAGAATTTTCAAAGAGGTTTCACGTAACTTTGACTATACTGCTAGTGTGTTCAAACTTATCCCGACCTCACAATTCATAGAGGTCGAGCAGACTTTTCTAGTTTTCACAAGAAGCATGACTTTAAACCAATGTTTTATTGTTATTGAGGGCGAAAATAATACCAGATTAAAAAATAATAATACAATTCATGTAAACTTAATTGTCATTTTGGTTTCCTATTGCATAGCTTAAGGTGATGCAGGCGGTAGGATAATGTGTGCAGTAAATTGCACATCAATATGTAAGCCAAGTACCAGCGATAATATAAATCTATTCGTGTCTCAGTTGTCGGTTATGAAGCACATAGTAGAAGTGGCAAACAAAATTATAAGATGTGGACACGAAAAAATTGTTGACATATAGTCCCATCATGAAACTTTTACTAAATCAAAGGATAGGCGGTTGATGTAAACTCTGATACAAGTTTTATAACAAATTATGTTGGTCTAGCAAGCTAAACTTCATGCCTAAAATTTATTGGATTCTCTAGGTTTGGTTTGCTATTTTATTACAATGCAAAAAACTATAGTAGTAATAGTAATAAATATGGAAATGAGTAACCGCAGGGCCTACAAGACTGTACTCTTACACCATATGAACTTATACAAGATAAAGTAATACTCCCTCCGTTCCTAAATTTATGTCTTTTTAGAGATTCCACTACGGACTACATACGGAGCAAAATGAGTGAATCTACACTCTAAAATATGTATATATACATCCGTACGTAGTTTATATTGAAATTTCAAAAAAGACTTATATTTAGAAACGGAGGGAGTAGATGATTAAAGTGTTGTTTGCTCCATGCACACATGCTACTACTCTAGTTTACAATAAAGGTGCATATGCATGAAGTTCACATCTCAACTATGACCTTTCCCGTGGCGTGCCCGCTCATGCTCTTCTCCCACGCATCGGCTACCTTCTCAAAAGGGTGCCGTGAGTCGACGACCGTCTTGAGCTTCCCTTCCTTCATCAGGTCAAGCAGGAACCTCAGGTCCTCCTTCTCCATGGATGCGATCATAATGGATAGCTTCTTCTTGGAGAAAAATGTCAGGATTGATGCGACGAAGTTCCAAAAGTTGGAAGCTATGTCGACAACTCTGCCAGGGCAGTTGAGGGCCGGCTTGAATGTCGACCACTTGCCATTGCTCGTGATGTTCACAATGTAGTCATACTTCTTGCCCGAAGAATTTTTCAGTGCCGCACCTTCGGGGGTCTTATAGTCAAGCACCTCATCGGCGCCGATGTTCGCGATGACCTCCAGGTTGCGCGCACCGCAGGTGGCGGTGACGTTGTGGTTTCCGAGCTTGGCGAACTGAACAGCGTAAGTGCCGATGCCGCCTGATCCCGCGGTGATCAGGATGTTGCTGCCGCTGCCCGTGCCGTCGAACTTTGTGCCAATGGCCCTCAGGGCCTGCAGAGCAGTGAAGCCGGCGAGGGGCAGCCCTGCGGCATCAGCAACGGATATTCCGGCAGGGCGGGGGACGGTGATGCTCTCGGATGCCGCAACGTACTCAGCGAGGCCACCAGATTTCTGTAATTACATACCTTGTGTCATGAATGATGGATATGTACGATAACATAAAATGAATTGTTAAAATTGGGACTTTCGGAATTACCCAGAAGACTAATTTGGAGACAACTTTGTCACCGACTTTCAATTCTGTAACCGCAGGGCCTACCTCAACAACCTCTCCAGCAACATCGGTTACTGTTTCATTGGTAGGTAGGGAAATGAGTGGTTAGATTGCCATTTTATGATAACAAAGTGTACACAAATCATTCGTTTTCTAATTAACAACAAAATTAGATATGCTCCCTGCCAAAAAAAAAACGCAATATCATTGCATAGATTTGACCAGTCATGAATTACTACCTCAAGGTCACCACAAAAGCCAAAGTCTGGCATACAAGAAATCTATTTCTAAAAATCCGGATAATCGTGTTCATGATACTAAATTTATATGTGAATACCTGGAATAAACGGGAACTTAGGAACGAAAGGACGTAGCAAGCCTTTCTGGATATTCCAATCTGCTGGATTTATGCTTGCTGCTTCAATCTTTATAAGAACCTCATGTTTCTTCGGCGAAGGGACAGGGATATCCACGTGCTGAAGTAAAACCAAATCAATCTTCATTTGCATATCATGAGAAGTCGACTGCATTAACAGGTCCTAAATTCTAAGTTATGGCTCTCGATTGAGAAAACTTATAACTCCATCTCCCTTTCCAGGGTAAAAAGGTAGTAGTATGGCTCCTGATCAACAAGTTTTATGATCTACTATTTGAAGCTACAGATCTCTAGGAAGCAGCTGTGAACTTTGCATGAAGATGCATATGGTTCCATTGACAAATACTACCATAATAATGCATCCTAAAGTTCATCAAGATGGAAACAAGAGCTGACCTTGAGTGCCGCGGCGCCGCCACCGTATCCGCTGTACTGGACGGCGCGCATGGTGGACGGCTTCGTCCCGGCGGTGGCCATAATGCTGAGTTTTTGGATGGAGCTGGGGGATAATGAAGCTAGATTAAGACGTATGACTGGGTACGCAGTCTTGCAATTTGCAAAGACAGGTGACTTGGTTACAAAGAGTTTGACCGGGAACTAGATGATAGCTCTTGGAGATTTAAATAGGGAACGAGTAAGTAACTTATTTTAGCACAATTTACGAGAGCGTTCCTCTCGTGGGCCCCACCAACCAACTGCGTGACAGCATGTGGGTCCCATCGGCAATCAGGAGCATGAATGAACAACATTTTTTTTGAAAAGGAGGGTAATCCCGGAGCGATGCACACAGCCAACATGGTTCCATCTCGGATCCAGAATGGACTTCTTCATCCCTGTCCTTGCTGCTGCATCGTCTCATTGGCTTCAGAGTTCAGACAGAGCCTGTGCAAATATGCCCAGCCTGAAACCAGCACAACTGCACATGCATCTAGTCACCCAGAGTTGAACAACAGAACAAACAGCTTTCAAATTTCAGCAGCATCTCCCTTAAACACAGGACATAAACAAAATGCACATTGCATTGCAGCTTTACTATCCCAGCCGCCTCTGCACCATCCCTGACAAGACACCATCGCAATTACCTCCGTCTCAAAATATAAGACGTTTTTGTAGGCTGGTAGTATGTTTTTGTTAGAAATGACGGTACTGAGCACCTTGCACCTAGCATGCGCGCGTACAGCGTGTGCCCAGAGAGAAATATAACATCCAAGGGACAGGTTAATGATGCGGAGATGACAGGTGGATGAACTACTGTTATTGCAGCACCTCAGCTCTTCAACCCAGGAAAGTGTATCTCTCTATAACAAACTCAAGCAAATGCCCCCATGTTTGTTTGTTTTTTGCCGAGAAAGTATGGTAAGTATACATTGATCAGACATAAGTTCCCTCTAGAAAATGCCAAGACAAGCATTTTCCAGCATACACTCTATAAACATCATAGCAATCTTATACTAGTACATATAATAACCCAAACACAAAAATAAGATAAGCCGTCAGTGATCAGGAGCATCAGTTAAAACGTTGTTCCTCCCAGCTTCAGTCTGAAGTTTACAATGCAGAGGAGCTTCAGAATCCCAGTAGTCCTCAGTCCTCACTGCATAGCAGGTTTCAGACACAGTTTCTGAGGTTCAGAATTCTAGTCCTCGCTGCAGCATCGGATTCAGACACAGCTTCTGCAAATGCAACCAGCCTGAAATTGTATCTCTTAAGGGGAGCATAGTAATAACATGTTTGATCATTGTCCCAACCAGCCTGAAATTCCCCTGTTTTTCTGCCGAGGAAGTAAGTATGGTATTTCCATTTTAATGGCCGGAGCTTCTTCATTCCTCTTGCCGATAGTCTAAGCCAGCTCCATACTCCCACGCTTCAAGATACCGCTCCCACTGATACCTACCCCTCGGCGCCAAAGATTCAACCCAGGGCCTCACAGCCGGGCCGACAAAGCTGGAAAGGAAGGTGTAGTAACCAAGCATCACAAAGTGGCCAGACCAGTTGAGGATGACTCCAACGCCAACCTGCCTGAATATTTCAGGCAGGATCCGCGGCCGGCTGATCATCACCAGGCCCAACGTTTTCACCAGGGGTCCAAACTGTATCACATCCTGGAGAAACGGCCGGAGCACCGAGTCCCCGAGCCTCTGCATTGACTGGAAGTTCGCAAAGAGAAGCTCGTTGATAAACGTCGGCGAAATGTCCGTCCCCGGCCTCGTCGACATTGCCCTCTGGAACAGCCATGACGCGCTTAAATTCGGCATGTAAGGGTTTAACAGCTTCAAACTTTGTGCGTCCAGGAAATCTCCTGAAACCGCTTCGTGCACCCCGTTGGACAGTCGGCCGAGGTGCCTCGTCAGGCTCCCAAACCCCCCGAATGAAACGGGAGACTGGATGCCACTGGCGTCGCCGACCTGTAAGATCCGGTCGAACGCGGCCGGCAGCGGGCTGTCCCGGTACGTCGGGAAGATCCCGTATATGACTCTCCTTATGTCCAAGTTGTCAAGAACTGTATCCTGGTAACCAGGCATCAGATCCCAGAACATTTCCAGGAGTTCCTCCAGCTTCGGGCACCCGAACTGCGGATCTACATATGTGAACATGTATGTGGTGCGATCAGTCGGGCGGGAGCCGGCAGGAAATGCCTCCCAGAAGAGCTGCACTGATCCTCCTGAATCTCCCCCAACTTTTTTTACTGACGAGCTGCTGAAGATAACGTCACTGGTTGTGTTCTGCTCAAACCCACGAGCACAGGCACCGACAACGAGGCACAGTCCGTCCGGCCTCCTGCCGGAGCGGATCTGCCGCACGATCGGGGAGAAGTTGCCCATGGCGTCGACGACGAGCCGGCAGCGCAGACGATCACCGTCGCTCAGTTTCAGCACCGCAAGATCGTCGTGAACTGAGATGCTCGACACGCTCTTCCCCTCGAAGATTTCTCCTCCTGAGGAAATGAAGCGCGCCTTCATGATCTCGACGAGCTTCGCCGGCGATATCCCGAGGTGGAGGATGTCCTCCACCCAAATCTCGCCTTTACCCTCGAAGCCGCACCGGTTGGGGTTGAAGTCGCTGGTGACCACCTGCTCGGCCTCGGCCTCCGAGAGGATGCCGACCTGCACGATCTCCATGAGCTCCTTCCTGGAGATGTTCCACTCCTGCTCCCGCCCTTTGACGGCGCCCCTCTCGACGATGCCCACCCGGAGGCCTCTGTAGCTGAGCGCCGTGGCCATGAAGATGCCCAGCGTGCCACCGCACACCAGCACATCGAAGGTCTCCGCGCCGGGATCGGCGGCCGCCAGTGGTGCTGGGCCTTGGACGCGGGTGACGATTTGCGGAGGGGCGTTGGAGGAGGAGACTTCTTGGGGTACTGAGCATATGCTGGCGCAGATTTGGTCCAGCCTCTTCAGCGCGTCGTATGAGTACGCCCCGCCGGCGCCGCCCACCTCGTCGCCGGCAGAGGAAATCTTGTCCATAATCATCTGGGTTCTGGAGGGCGGCGGCTGGGCCTTATCCCCCGACGCCCTGACGCGCGCGAGCCCGCGGCGGCACCCCAGCGGTTTGAGGGCGAGGCGGCGGCCATGGCAAGGGCAAGCACGGGGCAGCGGAGCGGTGGAAAGGGGAAGAAGGAGAAGCGTGGGGAGCGGCATGAGGCGGGTAGGGTGGGCAGGAATTTGGATTCGGGCACCGCCGCTGGCGCTGGGAGGCCATTGGCTCGGGTGAATTGCTCTCGGGCGACGTGGTACTTCCAGCCCCACACCGGCGAGAAGAAGCAGAGCACCACCCAATGCCCCTCAGCCACATCCTCTGCTTCCTCCTCTGACCCCTGTTTTTTTTATAACCCCTCTTCGAAAAATCAAAATTTCTGACCCAAGTTTATTCTGACTGTATCCACGAGTCCATGACACACAGAAAATTTGCAATCTTGAACACTTCAAATGGATACATTTATTCAAGTTTACAATGAGCTACAGAATTCCAGTCCTTGCTGCATAGTAGTTGGCTTCAGATAGAGCTTTTGAGGTTCAGAATTCTAGTCCTCGTTGCTGCACCGTTGGCTTCAGAAGAGCTGAGCTTTCAATGTTTGGATTCTATAGCTGTTGCATCGTTGGCTTCAGAGAGCCTCCTCTGCACAGTTGTGGACAAGACAATGTGACAGTTGACTGTCCTTCCTGTTATACAAACTGCCATTTTGTTGGAAATGATGATATCAACCACCTTGTAGGTGCTGATCATGGCATTGCAATCTCATAGCCAAATTTATGACAGGGTTACACGAAAGATCTGACTTTAACCTTCAAAACATTCCAACCTGACACAGCAGTAACTCTTAACTCCTGCAACTTCAACGGCAAGCTGTGTGTCTGGAAAGGGAGGGGTGATTCACTGATTCCTCTCCTCCCCACATAGCTTCCTACAAGCACCACCAGCTGAAATGAGAAAGGGGGCAACCTCCCCTGCATGATCTCAGACGAGATTCCTCACAATTGCATATCCTTGGATAACTCTGTTGGAAATTATGATACCGAGCACCTTGCAGCTACCATGCGTGCGCCAAGAGAGAAAGCATGGCAATATGGAATGGTGGGACTGATCATGATATTTCACTCACATAGCCAAATTTAAGAGAGGGTTGCAGGAAATATTTGACACCTTCTTCACATTCCAATCTGTCCCAGCATTCAACATCATCAAACTGTAGCTCCTGGAGCTTTAGCGGCAAGCTGTGCATCTTGAAAGGAAGCATGATCAACTCTGGAGATTTCGTGAGCACCAGCTGCTCCAGGGACGGGAACGTCACATCGGGATCACAGATGGTGACCAGCTTCGGGTTGTCTGAAAGGCGCAGATATTTCAGGCAAGAAAATGTACCATTTGATTTCACTGAACTTTCTTGATCCATGCTCATTATTTCACCGTGGTGCCCTGTCCCCGGAAATGCTTCCTTCATAATGTTGCAGAAACGTACCTCGAGCTGTTCAAGGCAAGGCAAGTACATCACCCAGGAGAGGTTCTCCAGCTTGGAGCAGCTATTCACATCCAAACAAGTGAGCCTTGGAAATATGGATGCTGGAGATCTACCCAGCCATGCTATCCCTCTCAAGTTTACCAAAAACCACAAGAGGAGCTTATTCAGAGCACCAAAATGATAGCTTGACTCGTCTCTTACAATTATTTGCTCCATGTTACTCTGTATAATATCCAATTCATACAAGGTCCTGCGTGCAAATTTAATTGAAAGAATGTCAGAGAGGCAGAAGTTATGTGTTTTTCTGAAACTCCCCAATCTTAAAGACCTAATGGGGAGTTCAGCTGCTTCTCTTAGTGATTCATACTCATCAAAACCATCAGCCTCAATTCCAGCTGCTTTGAAGTGATCTAGGGTACCCAACTCTTGGAATATGTTAGGGATAAAGTTCACAGGGCCTCCTCCAACATATGCCCTGCAAGTCCTCAAGTCTATTACTTGCAATGCTTTAAGGTTAGATATGACCTCCTCTGGTATTCTTCGTATGCTAGTGCACAATAGGTACAAGAACTTGGGCTTAGTGAGGTTTCGAAAGTAGTGAGGCAATTCACATGTGTTGGGATTATGAGACAAATCAAAGTACTCCAAGTTTGCCAAGGAACATAATTCTTCAGGTATGTTCTTGAGAAGGTTCGTCCTCAAATCCAGATATGTCAGTGAAGTGAAATTTTTGACTATTTCAGCTATGCTTCCATCGAAATAATTATGTTGAAGGCATAACACCGTCAATTTCATGGGGCGATGACCAAAGCTAAAGGGAGGAAGTTTCTTCATTCCATTTAACATCAGTGAAATGTACTCAGGTTTGCTCCAAGGGATGCTAATATTTTCTTCTGCGCCAGCTTCTGCACGGATAAACCACTTGTTATTGTCATCACCACAGCCACAAGAGATCCATAAAGCCATATCACGAATAACATCGTGCACTTTAACAAAACCATACCAATTTCCCCAGTTCTCTAGTAGGCTTGCATCTCTAAGGTCGCCTATTAGACTATATGCCTTTGTGTAGGAACTTCGAATATCACATTCATCCACTAGACCTAAGCCAATCCAACATTGAGCGAGATCAGCTTTGATAATCTCCCAATCCTCTGGCCACAGTGCACAAGTCAAGAAACAATGTCTCAAGGTGTCATTCCGTAAATTGTCATAACTAAATTTGAGTTGTCCGAAAACATTTTCTATCGACAAGGGATTATCCTTGTTACAGCATGACCGATGCATATGTTGGATGGCATATTCCCATTCGATCGGATCGGTTTTTGGATACATTGCCATTCCGATAACTATCAAAGCTAATGGCAGACCCTTCAGTTCTTTCACAAGTTCTCTTGCAAGGGTTTCGATACGAGGACTTGAAGAAAGTGTTTCCTCGCCGACTTTTTCTTTGAATAATTGCCATGCATCCTCTTCTTGTAGACAAGCGACTTTTAACTCTTCCCTCACCTCCATTTCACCACAAACTTTTCTTAATCTTGTTGTAAGAACCACTTTTCTCTCAAGCTGGTTTACAATTCCAAGGGGATATGGTACACCGACTGCTTGTAGATCTATTTGCTCCCAAAGGTCATCCAACAGTATGAGAAAACTTCTGTTTTTTAGGAATTCGTAAATGATTTGGCGTTGACATTCCATAGTACCACCTTCTGGTATTCCGAGCTTCTTTAGAATATATCCTTGGATGGTTTGCACTGAACACCATCTGGAGGCCGTCACAAAGATAACATGCAAGCACATGCCTCCAAATGAGTTATTGATATTTTTCAGTAGATATGTTTTCCCCACTCCACCCGGACCCCATATTCCAATCATTCCCACAGGGTCATCCTTAATCAATCGGAGAGCCTCTTGAAGATTACGGTTCTCAGCTGACATTGATGGACCAGGTAACTTTTGGGCTGGTGCTGGCACAGACTCAAGCACAATATTATTATTATCAGGACAAGCACCGAGACATTTTTGGATCTCAGAAAGCTTCTCGGTTGCCCCCATTTCTGATATCCTTATTCAACTTGTAGCCGTTAAAGATTGCTTGTACACTAGAATTTATGGTAGACACTTTTTCCAGCCATCCATCCACCTCATTCGTGGATGTCCAGCCCTTTCGCTCAGCAGTCTCAATCCTACGATGGATGTCATTGCTCCTTGCAACCAAGTTGTTGATAGCATCCTGAAGTTCCTTCATAATCTTTCCTGTCTTCAAGGCATAAATTTCCCATATTAATTAACAATAAAAGTTGGCATTTAAGAGCAGTTATGAAGTCTTTACAAAATGAGTTTTGATGTAATGTAAGAACTTACCACAGATAATGAGTCATCCTTACTAAGGTTTGATTCCTTTACTTCCTGAATGACATTTTCCCACTGTGTTGCATCTCCTTTTCTTCGAAATATCTTCCCAATACGTATCAATTCTGATGGAAGACCTTTTAGTTCTTTTACAAGATCTATCGCAAGGGCCCCGATGTGGGGATCCTCATAAAGATTTTCCTGACCAACCATTTGTTCAAATAGCTGGAGGGCTTCATCATCTTCCAAACGAGGAACTTCTATAGGCACCTTTACGTCCATTTGATAACACACATTTTCTGATTGCGACGTGATTACCACTTTCCTCTTCAATTGGCCCAGAATTCCAAGAGGATATGGAATGCCAACTGCTTGCAGATCAATTTGCTCCCAATGGTCATCCAACAGTAACAGAAAGCTTCTTTTTTTATTTTTTTTTAGAAAAGGAGGATGACCCCCGGCCTCTGCATCTAGGCGATGCATACGGCCACTTTATTAATTATTCTCACAAGACCTTACAAAGTAATACAACAGTAAGACTAAAGCCGTCGTCTAAGCAACAAACTGTCGCTACACCTATCCAGTTGATGAAGGGGCGCAGATAGCCTGGGCCTAATACCAAACAGACATCGCAGCCAAACCTAACATCTAAGACCTGAGGACCCATCCAGGACGCCTGCCGGGCAATGGGTCTCGCCGGTCCGGCGTGCTCTCAGAGGCCGCCGCCGCCAACTGCCACCGCTCCATCTTCAGAACTGTACTGATGCATCAACCTTGCTCGGTCTAGCTATCATCGACGCCACCACGGCGCCCAACGGTACCTCCTCCCTGCGCGCAAACAGTTGAGCACGTCGCGGTCACCGCTGATACACCTCAGCACCATGCTGCCAAGTACCACCAGCCGACACAGCTTGAAGTCTTTGGAAGATCTGTCGTGCGTAGCACCTGCCGACCAGGCATGACTCAGCGTAGCACCTGTCGGTCAGGCATGACTTGACAGCTCCACCGAAGCTCCGTGCAAGACGAAGCCGCTCCACCTCCGCCTCTGTCTTCCAGCGCTACTCCACAAACGATGCTCCCAAGAGAGAGACGGCACCGTAGTACCGCCATCGTCCGATCTGAAGGCCAGATCCTAGGGTTTCCCCCGAAGCAGCACGAGTGGGTTGACAACAGTTACACGACGATGCCTTCATCAAGGTAACGACGCAAAACGCCGCCATCGCCCGCCAACGGCTCGGTTTTCACCGGCAACTATGTCTCCCCGACTCGTAGCCGGGACTAGCTGACGGATCTCGAGATCCGATCACCCAGCCGCAGGCCGATCACCTCTGACGGAAGAGATGACCACCACCGTCGACTGCACCGGTCAGAACAGATCTGACGGAGGTGCCGCCTACGCGACCACCAGGCCCTCCACGCCGCCGCCGCCAATCCAAAGGCAGATGGCGCGCCGCCGCCGTCGCCGACCGCAGTGCCGCCGCCGCCCGAACGCGCCCGCAGCCCGCGCCGCCTCCAACGCCGCCGCGCCGCAGCCATCGCCGTTACCGATCGGATCTGAGACGCCTCCACATGATTTGGGGATCCGCACAACCCCAGATCCACGGGAGAGAGGTGATGTCCTCCGCCACCGCCGTCAGCCCCCGGGCTTAGACCGGCGGCGTCCCCCGGCGGCGGCGGAGGGTGGGGAGGAAGGAGTATACGCCCCCGGCGGCTGGGTAGGGAGCCGCCCGAGCCGCCCTAGCGGGGACGACGCGGGGGCTGTTTTCTCTATCGACCTAGATGTACGGTATCTTTCTCCTTCAATGGACTGGCATTCTGTTTTTCAGGAAATTATAAATCTTTTGGCTTTGAGATTCCACATTACCATCTGCTTTCATTCCGAGCTTCAGCAGTAAATCTCCTTGAATCTTCTCCACTGAACAACCCCTCGAGGCCGTCACAAAGATAACATTAAACGATAAGCCTCCAGCAACAGCTATTGAGTTATTGATACTGTTCATAAGATACGTTTTCCCAACTCCACCTGGACCCCATATTCCAATCATCCCCACAGGGTCATCATTAATGAATTGGAGAGCCTCTGTAAGGTTATGATTCTGTGCAGACATAGATGGACCCGGTATCTCTTGGGAAGGAGGTGGCACTGACTCGAATGCAATATTATTATTGGGACAAGATCTGAGACATTCTTGGACCTCAGTAACCTTCTCGATTGCTTCCATAGTAACATCCTTTTTCAACTTGTTGCCCTCAAAGATTATCTCCACATCAGAATTGATGGTATCCACATTTTCCAACCACTTGTTCACCTCATTTGTGGACTTCATGCACTCACGCTCGGCAGCCTCAATCCTGCGACGAACATCATTGCTCCCTGCAACCAAGTTGTTGGTAGCATCCTCGAGATTTCTCAAAATCTTTCCGGCCTTCAAAGGCAGAAAAACCCATGTTAATTAATACTAAAAAGGGCATTAGGACCAGATATAAAATACATAAAAATTTCAGTTTTTGATGAACAATACACTTACCAAAGTTGGGTCTTTCTTTTGAAGGTTGGATATCCTTACTGCATGAATGGCATCTTCCCATACCCCTGGGTCACTTTTACCTACCATTTGCTTCCCAAAATGTATCAATTCTGATGGCACGCCTTTTAGTTCCTTGACAAGATCATGAGCCAGGGCCCTAATGCTGGGATCAGAATCAATATTATCCTGACCAACAGTTTGTGCAAATAGCTTGAGTGCTTCGGTCTCACCCAAACCAGGCACTTCTATATATTCATTCACACCCATCTGGTCACATATAATTTTTGATTGGGACGTGATTACCACTTTCCTCTTGAATTGGTCGACAATTCCGAAAGGATATGGAATGCCAACTGCTAGAAGGTCTAGCTTCTCATAAAGGTCATCAACCAACACGAGGAAGTTTCTTGTCCTGAGTAATTGTGATATATTGGTGGCTTGAGTTGCCACATCATCGTCCTTTGTTGTTTCGAGCCGCTGCATGATTTGAGCTTGAACCTTTTGTACTGAGCATCCCCTGGAGGCCGTCACAAAGATAACAAAATATGTAGGGTCAGGTCCAACAAAGGAGTTGTTGATCTTTTTGAGGAGATGTGTGTTCCCAACTCCATCTGGACCCCATATTCCAATCATTCCTGCTAGATCATCCTCAAAGTACTGCCGAGCAAGCAGGAGACTAATCTCTTGACCTGGCAGTTGAGCAGACTGGATGGGGATATCTATGACAGAAGGTGGCGGCCCTTTGACCGTAACATTAAGGAGTTCAGTTTTGAGACATGCGTCCACTTCACGCTGCCCCTCAACTGCTCTCTTAGCAATTTTGTAGTTGGCACAACAATTTAGGGAGCAACGTTTTAAAATCCTGCGCCTCTCGCCATATCGTTTATGGTTTGTATCTTCTTCAGATATAGCTGTAGTTGCCCTGTCCAACCAAAGGTTTGCTTCACTTGTTGCTATCATGCCATTTGGGTTGCCTGAGTCGATCTGGCCTTGCACACCACTTCGTTTGACAATCAAAGTCCGAGTATCCCTATCATGATCTCTCATGTATTTGCCAGGATTGAAGCAATACATTGCATGTTTGAAGAACATATCTTTGAATGGATTTATAACCATGCCAATAGCAGCACCAAACCAACTACCCATGGCCGCCATTGTTGCCACCAGTTTAAAGAAAAGGCACAAAGAAATTACTGCAAAAACAGTTGGTGTGTCCCAGTTATCAATATGCAAGAAAAATGGTCTACAAATACATGTTTTAAAAAACGGGTAAAACAATATCACGTGACAAATGAAGAGTAGGTTTTCATATTTCGAAGACTCATAAGTCATAACATCAGGCACAATAAATAATTTAGTTATACCCACTCATAGGTTCATCAACAGTAAGGGAAAAAGAGAATTGCCTGCTGACAAAAGAATGGAAATTAAATAGATTCCAAGCTCATTGTGAAAGATGTACTTAAGCTACAACCAATTTCAATTGTAGAAACAAGTCAGAATATTTAAAAGTTAGAACTAATAAAATATTACATTATAACCATGTGAAAGGGGAAACAAAAAGTGATTAGATAACCACTTACCGTGGATCTCCTGTTTACAGAAGGTGCTTCAAAAATATCAGATTTATCACGACACAAAGCAATTCCCCTTTCTAGAAGTTACTTCAACAACAAAATCTTCAAGTCAGAAATAACCACGGGAATGGGAACATGAAGATTATTAGAGAAGTACTTACTTTGGATCTTCCGTTTCCAGAAGCTGCTTCATGAAGAGCAGGTTTTATCACAAAACAAAGCAATTTCCTCACTCTATAAGATACATCAAGAAGACCAGGTTTTCTCAAGAGGAATCAAGATAATTTCCATACGTTCCCTTGGAGGCTGGATCAAGGAAAGAGTAAGTGGAGAAGATCAAGGTACAGACTGAAAGTAAGAGTTAAGCAATTCTTTGTAAGTTTTCATACTCTCTCTGAAATATCACAAGGAAGAAGGTACTTTATTCAGCCATTCAATGAAGATCATGCAAAGATGTAAGAACACAGAAAACTTAGTCTGGTACTATATCAACATAGACGAAAAGGGCAACCAAGGTTCACTGTGTTGTAAAGCACCAGAAACTCAACTAGGGATAGTACATTTGGCGAGATGCAACATGCAAGAGTGGAACTGGAATGTAGCAACTGAAACAGGGGAGCTTTCAGGACAAAAGGAGGCAAGTACGGATATGGGAACGAGCCATGGAACTAAAGGGATGCAATGAAGAGATCTACCTTTTGCAGACAAGAGTGATGCAATGTGCAGAAGAGTGTGTGAGATCTGTTGCAAGGGAGAGATTAGTCAACAGTCAGATCTGCAGAACAAGAGAAGGAAAGGGTCAAGATGGAGTATAGCCAACAACTCTAGTGCTTGGAACATTCAATGATTGACCAATAATTTATAGCGGGTGAATTAAGTATACAGTGAAATATAGAACTCGGACGGCTAACGGCAAGCAAATCATATCCATCCAATGTCATCTTTGGCCTATTCAATCTGAAATACACGGTCAAAGGTGAAAGTCATGTCCTGCAAATCTCAAGAACCACATACTGGCCGGTTTGGTGAGCTGCTACTCCTGTTATTTAATCGTGCAAGCACCCATCATCCCAGTTTCATTATTCAGAAATGCACTGAACCCAAACATTAGCAGTTTAGCACCATAGTTATCCTTGTCCAGGCTGTTTGCAATATTTTGACTGTATATCTAAATAAGTACATGTTTGCAGCACCAATTTTCAGCCTTAGTTAACATTTCTGAAGGCGAACAACCATAGGGAGAATAGCAAATGGTTTAATGAGAATAGTATAGCATCAGTTGCATCCAGGAGGTGTAAAAGGACAACTTCACCTGCAGGCGAGCAAGTCCAAGGAGACACCGCCCGATCGACGGTGGGCTCATAAATTCTGGCCTGATTTGACGCTGAAAATGCTAGATTCTCTCAATTTCCGTTGGTCCACTGTCCACAAACCCTGCAAAACACTCCGAATGCGGATGAGTAAATTCGTCGAACAGTTGGCGTGCAGGCCCCGCCCGTGGTGGAGCAGCACGCCTGGGAGTCACCGTTGTCTTAATGGCTTCGCGCCGGTCCAGGCTGCGCCGCCCGTTTTCCTTTGTAAAAGGAATGCCGAGCGGCCAGATGTCGGCGGCTGCGTTCGGAGGAACCGTCGGTGCGCGGATGCCGCTGTTGGGGGTGGAAGATGAATGCCCCTCTCACCAACGTCGCCTCTGTGCTGAGTGGCGCCCTCTCTCCCACCCCACCCGTTGGCGTCCTCTCTTCTGTGGTCATTGCATGGAGCTGGGGCTGCCGGCTGCGGCGAGCTTTGTTGCGCAGGCGACGGCGGCGACACGGCGCGAGTAAAAACAGTTCCATTCGTTGGAGTGCATTGTTTTTGCAGTTCTCAATTTCTTTTCCACGCGAAAGAATATTATATTATACTCCCTCCATCCCATAATATAAGACGTTTTTTTACATTACACTGATGTAAAAAAATGTCTTATATTATGGGACGGAGGGAGTAGTAAATGATTATCGGCTCTATGGACTGCGCTGTTTGGGGGCGATGATACGTGGTTGACCCATGATGCCTCGTCGATAGGGAGTGAGGAATCTGTTGACATTATGTGCTCGGAGGCTACGCTCTGGTCGCCACTCTCTGGAAGCTCCTCCTCGTCTTCTGTGGTGCACTCCCTTATACGTCTGATGCCGAGTCTAGAGGAGCTGTTTGGTTTCAACGCGACAAACATTCTGGTTGAGCTTGTGGTTAAGGTGTGCAATGTTGTTCCGAAGGTGGCGCAAACAAAAGCAGCACCATTTTCTCTGGAGGATTTTCTCGGCAAGGTTACTTCTCCGCTCCCACAACCACTGCTTCGGACCTAGTGCCTCGCATGGAGAGAAGAATGACGGGCGGCGGAGCGGGCGTCTGGATAAGAAGAACAAGGGGTGCAACATCTCACCATCCAAGCGCGCAGAGTATAGGATGTTGGAGGCTTTTGGTGAGCTACCGGAGGTCAGCAAAGCAGAGGGTCAAGAGCAAAAGATGCAAGCATACATGGACATGTACAAAACACCACTCCCACCGCAAGTGATCTGAGGATCGCGGGGAAGTCAAAGTTGGACCTCCTAGGTTGTTTCCCACAAGATAATGTTAGCACATGATTCTTTGAGGCTAAGACTGAAGTGTCATGCGATATGGGTGGTTTCTCTTCGGCCAGTGGCGGTCAATTTGGTTGCGCTTGAGCCTCGCCTAACTGCTTTGGGCCTAGGCGCTATAGTGTCTAGCTCCGACGATGTCCCTTGATGCTGCTCTTGTCTTGTTCCCATCGCCAAGTTCTAATGCCTCTTTTTCTCGTTTCTTTATTTTGTGGGTTTTCATTCGGTTTCCCTAATTAGCCAAGAATGTTAGGTTTTCGGGTCTGGTTTTCCTTATAAACTGGACTAACTCTCTTCTTCTTAATGAAATGCAGGAACTCCCTGCCCCTCTCGAGGTGATCTCGAAAAAAAAATACAACCACCTTCTATCCTTGCTATATTCTCCTGTTGAAGCTTCCCCGTTTTATGTTGAGTCCTCAATCAATCTTAGTAGTTCACTTTTCACTATGAGACGTGCCTTTTCTATAAGGAGACAATTTTTCATCTATGGGCGTGTATTTTACAAAAAGGTATCTTTTCACCAAAAAATGTGTCTTTTGTAAAGTGACATAATCTCATGAAGGATGTTTGTTTCAAACAAACCATATAACTATTCATAGACCCCCATTGCCAGAATTTAATATACTTGATTTAATATTTGATATAATCGGATGACTGTTCTTTTTAGGGTGATCTGTGGCCATAAAGAGTTATATTTCTTGTAGATGCATTCGGTTTGTAGGAAAACTAGCACAACCACTTCTTGGAAATATTGTTCATTTTCTGTGTTTTTGAAAGAAACTGCACATATGGCTCAAGCTCGTGCAAATGAGGCAAAGCTATTTTTTAAGTTGGTAACTGTCGGAATATGATTTATGGCACGCAGGGGCGAGGGCATGCATGCATATAGCCGTGTGATTGCACCAAGATTGTCGCAAAGTGGTTTTGCGATTAGAGCTTAATTACTGCATGCATGCAGTTTTTGTAAGGTTGCATGCCCCACACACTCCACCTCTCATGCTTTTCCTTTTGATTTGTAAATTTGAATCTATTGTTTCTTTTGAACTGAAAGTCTAAATTAAGTTTCGTTTATATATCTGTGTTCCTTGAATCTCATAGTCAAGAACCAATACACTTGTAGCATAGAAACATAAACTTAATATGAACATGGAAGTATAATAATATATTTATTATTGACCTAGGACATATTTCCAACAGTCTCTGCACTAGTGAGACATAAGTTATGGGGAACACTACCACTACTAGAATCTAGCATTTTGCCGTCCGCATCCACAAAACGGACGGCAAATAAAGTGCAGATGGCAAAAATGCTATTTGACATCAGCTTCTTCTTTGTCGTCGATCAGCTGACGGCAAAGAGCTAGAAGGTAGACGGCAAAGAGCCAGGTGGGCCCCACAGGACACGGCGTGGCTAGGTCAGATTCTTTGCCGTCCGCTAGCGGACGGCAAAAGAGGTGACTACTTTGCCGTCTGCTGGCAGACAGCAATGAGGAGACGTGGGCCAGGCCTAATGGTGGCCCTCTTTGCCGTCTGCAAACAGACGCCAAAGAAGGCCCACTTAACGGGCCGAGCCGTCCCCCCCTCTCTCTTTCTCTCTCTCCCTCCCGCACGCCCGCCTCTCTCCTCTATCGCTGCCGCCGGCCATCCCCACCCCGTCGCCCCACCGCCCCGTCGCCCCTCCACGTCGCCGTGCCCCGTCGCCCGCCGCGCCCCGTCGCCGGAGTGGCCTGCGTCGGGCCGCCTCGGTGCCGGACCCCTCCCCGTGGTCCCTGCGCCGCCCCGCCCCGCTACCGTCCTCTTCCTCGTGGCCCCTGCGCCGCCCCGCCCCACCGGCCGACCTCGCCGGAGCAAGAGGTAATTTTTTTTTCTGTTTTTTCCTATTTTTTTCTCTATTTTCTTGATTTGTTTTAGGTTAGTGCTAGGTTTAATTAGGTGTAGTTCTGAGTTTTTAGGTTTAGGTTAGTGCTAGGTTTAGGTGTAGTTTTGGGTTTTTAGGTTTAGGTTTGTGCTTGGTTTAAGAAGAGGAAAAAGGAGAAGAAGAAGAAGAAGAAGAAGAAGAAGAAGAAGAAGAAGAAGAAGAGGAGGAGGAGGAGGAGGAGGAGGAGGAGGAGGAGGAGAAAGAAGAAGAAGAAGAAGAAGAAGAAGAAGAAGAAGAAGAAGAAGAAGAAAAGGAAAAAAGAGGAAGAAGAAGAAGAAGAAGAAAAAGAGGGTTCCTCGGTGTCGATGGTACCCTAAATAGCAAGTATTGTTAGTGCGAGGTACATGTGGCCGTCGGTGTCGAATACTACATCCACGTCCCACAAGTGACACAGGGGTTCTGCGTCCAGTAGCAATAGTTCTCGGCGTCGATGGCGGTCGAACACCATTGCGAATTTGTCTGGCAACCTCAGAGATGACGATTAAAAGCTAAGTGTTGAAACTGGAAACACCCAAACTAACTCAAGTCGGTTTGGTTGTTTGAAATTTCAAAATTTGGCTTTAATCCTCATCGCAGAGGCTGCCAGACAAATTCGCCAACGTGTTCGACCGTCATCGGCCACCAGAACTATTATTGCGGGACGCCGGGCGCCGGCTTCACTTGTGGGATGTGGATCTAGTGTTCAACACCGACCGGCTCATGTACCTTGCACCGATGGTAGTTGCTATTTAGTTTACCCGGGGACGAGCAGGTTAGGGGGTTCCTCGGTGTCGATGGTACCGTAAATAGCAAGTATCGTCAGTGCGAGGTACATGTGGCCGTCGGTGTCGAATACTTGCTATGTTACTCATCTTTCGATTTAAATGTGCAGTTATTTCGTCGCTGCGAGGGTCTAGTGTTCGACGAGCTCCGCCCCTGCGTTCGTTGGTGAGCACAAATGACATCTCCTCCTCCCCCCTTCATTTGCTCTGTTCCGGTCTTCATGCCGATGAAACTTGCTAGCTATAGGTGTCAATCATCAGTATGCGTAACCACTATGCATCTCCCATTCGAAAGGGTTACATCTATAAATATGCATGCATTTGCATATTTATAATCGTGATTCTTTCGAATTGTCCAACGTTATCCATTGACAGCCTGAGTATGTGTAGATTGGGTTCGTTTTCCCATATGCTCTGCTCCGGATCCGATGCAGAATTTCGTTAGTGCCTCCCTATTGTTCTCCGCGTACACATCCTCTCTGCTTATTGCCGAGACATGTATCAGGAGAGCAACGGGGAGGTGCTGCCGAAATTTTGTGTCGGATCCGGAGCAGAGCATGGGAAAACGAACCCAATCTACACATACTCGGGTGGGATTAGGACCTATCTTTACCTATTAGCGTGTAGGTTGCATGGATGTAATAAAACTGACAAACTTCATTAACTGATGGATATGGTTTGCTTAATTATGTATATACTTCTTGTGTGTCTAGTAGGAAGTCAATATGAGTGATTGTGCGTGGATGTACACCAGTTAAACTAGTCAGAAAGTTTGGATCGAGGAATGGTTAACAAAAACCAAGGGGTTTGTTAGAGCCGCATTTGCAAATGGCCAGGAATTAAGCTGGTGCCCCTGTGCCCGGTGTGACAACTATAAAAAGAGGGACGAGCTTAAAATGAGTAAAGACCTGCAGAAGTTTGGTTTTACGCCTGATTACACGGTCTGGACATTACATGGTGAGTCTGCCCAACGTGCCAGAGCCGAGGTGGTTCGTCGTCGCACTGACGAGCATGGTACCGGGACCACAGACATGGTGCAAGACTTTGACGACGCTCGGGACTCGGATGAGGAGATGGAGGAAACTACAAAGGCCTTCACTAAAATGTTGGAGTCCTCAAAACGTCCTCTCCACGAACACATTGAGCTTTGTCAGCTGGATGCCATATCACAAATAATGGCTTTGAAGGCTCAATTCAACTTGGGCAAAGAATGCTACGACGGCATGATGACAGTATTCGGACGATTTCTACCCAAAGGTCATGTGCTACCTCCAAACCTGTACCAGTCAGACAAAATCCTCCATGCTCTTAAGATGCCCTATGAGAAGATACATGCATGTGAGAAAGGATGTGTCTTATTTAGGCTTCAGTATGAGAACTTGAACTATTGTCCCATTTGCAATTCTTCCAGGTATGTTGTGGTAGACAACGGTATGGGTTAGAAGACGCATACCAAAATACCCGTTAATACTCTTCGGTATACGCCAATCATACCAAGACTTCAACGTATTTTCATGGTCGAAGAGACGGCCAGACAGATGACATGGCACAAAACGGGCAAAAGAACCGAACTAGATGCGGATGGGAATGTGATGATGGTGCACACATCGGATGGTGAAGCAAGGAAGTGCTTCGATGCATTACATAAGGAAAAAATGACAGATCCAAGGCATCCTCGAGTCGCCGTCAGCACAGATGGGTTCAGTGTGTTTGGTCAGATGGCTGCCCCATATAGCTGGTGGCCCGTGTTTGTCATTCCACTCAATCTCCCCCCCCGGGCAGATTATGCAAAGAAAGAACATTTTCCTGACGTTAATAATTCCAGGGCCCAACTATCCGGGGAAGAATATGAATGTGTACATGTAGCCACTTAAGGATGAATTACAAGAAGCTTGGGATAATGGGTTCAAGACATACAACACCTTTAGCAAAGAGAACTTCATAATGCGTGCCTGGTACATGTACTCGACGCATGACTTGCCGGCGTATGCGCTATTCGTTGGCTGGTGTGTGCATGAAAGGTTCCCGTGCCCCACATGCAAGGGAGCTCTTGAGTTTCGTTGGCTGATGATACGTCTCCAACGTATCTATAATTTATGAAGCATTCATGATATATTATTATCTGTTTTGGATGATTATGGGCTTTATTATACACTTTTATATTACTTTTGGGACTAACCTATTAACCGGAGGCCCAACCCATATTGCCGTTTTCTTGCCTATTCAGTTTTTCGAAGAAAAGGAATATCAAACGGTGTCCAAACGGAATGAAACCTTCGGGAGCGTTATTTTTGGAACGGAAGCAACCCAGGAGACTTGGAGTTGAAGTCAAGGAAGTTTCGAGGTGGCCACGAGGGTGAGGGGCGCGCCCCCCTACTGGGCGTGCCTCCCTGTCTCGTGGGCCCCTCGAGGCTCCCCCGCCGACTTCTTTCGCCTATATATTCCCATATACCCTAAAAACATCGAAGCGAACAATAGATCGGGAGTTCCGCCACCGCAAGCCTCTGTAGCCACCAAAAACCTCCTAAAAGAAATGGAACAGTTGGCGCCGGAGTTGATCTGCAAGTTAGAGATGATCTTTCCGCCAAGCTTCTTTAATCTAATGCAACATTTGATTTTGCATTTCCCGACCGAGGCACGATTGGGGGGGCCCGTGCAAAATCGTTGGTGCTACTCAACTGAGAGGATGCAGAAGACACTTCGAGCAAAATGTAAAAATAAACGTAGAATAGAAGCATCGATGGCCGAGGCATTCATCACTGAGGAGGCGTCAAACTTCGTGACAACACACTACGAAGCCAAAAATCTTCATTTGCATAATCCGAAGCCTCGGTACAATGCTGACGACCCTAAAAAGGGTCAATCCAACCTCAGCCTATTCAAAGGGAATCTCGCACCATCCAGTCCTTGGAAACTAGTATTGTTGGATGTTGAAGAATGGCGGACCATTTCACTGTATCTCTTTAACAACCTAACAGAAGTGCGGCCGTACATTGAGTAAGATCTTGGTACATTGTTTTGCAACTTCTAATTTCTTTGAGCTGCTCTTATTCCTAGATATTTGATGCAGTCGATACGTCGCCATATTCTCATAAGGAGCGGTGATCCAAAAGGATTCAGTCGAAGAGTATGAGCTTCTGGCAAAG
Source organism: Triticum timopheevii (assembly GCA_963921465.1). NCBI lineage: Eukaryota > Viridiplantae > Streptophyta > Magnoliopsida > Poales > Poaceae > Triticum > Triticum timopheevii. The sequence goes on along the minus strand of OY997266.1, from coordinate 626,913,546 downwards.
AAAGGAGGCGAATATCCTAGTTTCATCTCTTGGTTAAAAAAACCCGGTAATTTCCATTAGACCCTTTCATTTCTTTGGCTAATTTGCGACTAATGCAACAATCCTTTCGTATTAAACTTGTAGGCTAATTCAGAGATTATGGATGCCGAATTGAGACAAGTAGCTAATGGTTTTGACTATAAGGTCCGTTCATTTGACAATTACGACATCAACGGGTATTGCTTTCGTACCTATGGCAAAGAGCTATCTATGGCCGACCAGAAGTCTACAAATTGTTGTGTCTTTGCTATCGGCGAAGGAGGTATCGAGTATTATGGAAGAGTTGAAGCAATTTATGAACTTCAATTCTATGGTGAAAACACACCAAACATCGTAGTCTTCAGATGTTATTGGCTCCAGCCCAGGGAAACTAGAAGGACTCATGAACATTTAGGGCTAGTCGAAATCAAACAAAGCACCCATTTGGATGTTCCCGATGTCTATATTACGGCTCAACAGGCAAGCCAGGTTTTCTATCTACCGTGGGCCTGTCAAAGTGATCCAAATCTCAGTGGTTGGTGTTGGGGAACGTAGTAATTTCAAAAAAATTCCTACGCACATGCAAGATCATGGTGATGCATAGCAACAAGAGGGGAGAGTGTGTCCACATACCCTCGTAGGCCGAAAGCGGAAGCGTCAGCACAATGCGGTTGATGTAGTCGTACGTCTTCACGATCCGACCGATCCAAGTACCGAACGCACGACACCTCCGAGTTCAGCACACGTTCAGCTCGATGACGTCCCACAAACTCCGATCCAGCAGAGATTTGCGGGAGAGTTTCGTCAGCACGACGGCGTGATAACAGTTTTGATGATGCTGCCGACGCAGGGCTTTGCCTAAGCACTGCTACGATATTATCGAGGTGGAATATGGTGGAGGTGGCCACCGCACACGGCTGGGAGAGATCAACAGATCAACTTGTGTGTCTAGAGGTGCCCCCTGCCCCCGTATATAAAGGAGCAAGGGGGAGGCCGTCCGGCCCTATAGGGCGCGCCAGAAGGAGGAGTCCTCCTCCTAGTGGGAGTAGGACTCCCCTTTTCCTAGTCCCACTTGGAGTGGGAAGGAAAGAGAGCGGGAGGAGAAGGAAAGAGGGGGCGCAGCCCCTCTCCTAGTCCAATTCGGACTAGGCCCATGGGGGGTGCGCGGCCAGCCCTTGTGGATTCTCCTCTTTTCCCCCAAAACCCACTAAGGCCCATATGTACTCCTGTATTCCTGTAACTCCACCGGTACTTCGAAAAATACCCGAATCACTCGGAACCTTTCCGATGTCCGAATATAGTCGTCCAATATATCAATCTTTACGTCTCGACCATTTCGAGACTCCTCGTCATGTCCCTGATCTCATCCGGGACTCCGAACTACCTTCGGTACATCAAAACACATAACTCATAATATAAATCGTCACCGAACTTTAAGCGTGCGAACCCTACGGGTTCGAGAACTATGTAGACATGACCGAGACACATCTCCAGTCAATAACCAACAGCAGAACCTGGATGCTCATAGTGGCTACTACATATTCTCCGAAGATCTTTATCAGTGAAACCGCATAACAACATACATTGTTCCCTTTGTCATCGGTATGTTACAATGCTTGCAACGCATCATCCCGCAACTAACTCATTAGTCACAATGCTTGCAAGGCTTATAGTGATGTGCATTACCGAGAGGGCCCAGAGATACCTCTCCGACAATTGGAGTGACAAATCCTAATCTCGAAATACGCCAACTCAACAAGTACCTTCGGAGACACCTGTAGAGCATCTTTATAATCACCCAGTTACGTTGTGACGTTTGGTAGCACACAAATTGTTCCTCCGGTAAATGGGAGTTGCATAATCTCATAGTCATAGGAACATGTATAAGTCATGAAGAAAGCAATAGCAACATACTAAACGATCAAGTGCTAAGCTAACGGAATGGGTCAAGTCAATCACATCATTCTCCTAATGATGTGATCCCGTTAATCAAATGACAACTCATGTCTATGGGTGGGAAACTTAACCATCTTTGATTAACGAGCTAGTCAAGTAGAGGCATACTAGTAACACTATGTTTGTCTATGTATTCACACATGTATTATGTTTCCGGTTAATAGAATTCTAGAATGAATAATAAACATTTATCATGATATAAGGAAATATAAATAACAACTTTATTATTGCCTCTAGGGCATATTTCATTTAGTCTCCCACTTGCACTAGAGTCAATAATCTAGTTCACATCATCATGTGATTTAACACCAATATTCACATCTGTATGTGATTAGCACCCATAGTTCACATCGTCATGTGACCAACACTCAAAGGGTTTACTGGAGTCAATAATCTAGTTCACATCGCTATGTGATTGACACCCAAAAAGTACTAAGGTATGATCATGTTTTGCTCGTGAGAAAAGTTTGGTCAACGGGTCTGTCACATTCAGAGCCGTATGTATTTTGCAAATATTCTATGTCTACAATGCTCTGCATGGAGCTACTCTAGCTAATTGCTCCCACTTTCAATATGTATCCAGATTTAGACTTAGAGTCATCTAGATCGGTGTAAAAGCTTGCATCGATGTAACTCTTTACAACGAGCTCTTTTATCACCTCCATAACCGGGAAACATGTCCTTAGTCTTCACTAAGGATAATTTTGACCGTTGTCCAGTGATCTACTATTGTACCCCCTTGCCAAACTCATAGAAAGGTATACAATAGGTCTGGTACATAGCATAGCATACTTTATAGAACCTATGACTATGGCATAGGGAATGACTTTCATTCTCTTTCTTTTTTCTGCCGTGGTCAGGCTTTGAGTCTTATTCAACTTCACACCTTGCAACATAGGCAAGAACTCCTTCTTTGACTGTTCCATTTTGAACTACTTCAAAATCTTATCAAGGTATGTACTCATTGAAAAAATCTTATCAAGCGTCTTGATCTATCTCTATAGATCTTGATGCTCAATGTGTAAGCAGTTTTACCGAGGTATTTCTTTGAAAAACTCCTTTCAAACACTCCTTTATGCTTTCCAGAAAAAAATTCTACATTATTTGCGATCAACAATATGGCTTTCACATATACTTATCAGAAAGGCTGTAGTGCTCCCACTCACTTTCCTGTAAATACAGCCTTCGCCGCAAGTCTATATAAAACTATATGCTTTGATCAACTCATCAAAGCGTATATTCCAACTCCGAGATGCTTGCACCAGTCCATGGATGGATCACTGGAGCTTGCACACTTTGTTAGCACCTTTAGGATTGACAAAACCTTCTAGTTGCATCATATACAACTCTTCTTTAATAAATCCATTAAGGAATGCAGTTTTGACATCCATTTGCGAAATTTCATAAAATGTGGCAATTGCTAATATGATTCGGACAGACTTAAGCATCGATACGAGTGAGAAAATCTCATCGTATTCAACACCTTGAACTTGTCAAAAACTTTTGCGACAAGTCAAGCTTTGTAGATAGTAACACTACTATCAGCGTTTGTCTTCCTCTTGAAGATCCATTTATACAATATGGCTTGCCGATCATCGGGCAACTCCACCAAAGTCCACACTTTGTTCTCATACATGGTTCCCATATCAGATTTCATGGCCTCAAGCCATTTCACGGAATCTGGGCTCATCATCGCTTCCTCATAGTTCGTAGGTTCATTATGGTCTAGTAACATGACTTCTAGAACAGGATTACTGTACCACTCTGGTGCGGATTGTACTTTGGAAGACCTACGAGGTTCTGTATTAACTTAATTTGAAGTTACGTGATCATCATCATTAGCTTCCTCACTAATTGGTGTAGGAATCACTGGAACTGATTTCTGTGATGAACTACTTTACAATTCAGGAGAAGGTACAATTACCTTATCAAGTTCTACTTTCCTCCCACTCACTTCTTTCGAGAAAAACTCCTTCTCTAGAAAGGATCCATCTTAGCAACGAATAACTTGCCTTCGGATCTGTGATAGAAGGTGTACCCAATAGTTTCCTTTGGGTATTCTATGAAGACGCACTTATCCGATTTGGGTTCGAGCTTATCAGGTTGAAACTTTTTCACATAAGCATCGCAGCCTTAAACTTTAAGAAACAGCAACTTTGGTTTCTTGCCAAACCACAGTTCATAAGGCGTCGTCTCAACGGATTTTGATGGTGCCCTATTTAAAGTGAATGCAACTGTCTCTAATGCATAACCCCAAAACAATAGTGGTAAATTGGTAATATACATCATAGATCGCACCATATCCAATAAAGTGCGGTTACAACGTTCGTACACACCATTACACTGTGGTGTTCCATGTGGCGTGAGCTATGAAACTATTTCACATTGTTTTCAAATGAAGGCCAAACTCGTAACTCAAATATTCTCCTCCACAATCAGATCGTAGAATCTTTATTTTCTTGTTACGATGATTCTCCACTTCGCTCTGAAATTCTTTGAACTTTTCAAATGTTTCAGACTTATGTTTCATGAAGTAGATATACCCATATCTGCTCAAATCATCTATGAAGGTCAGAAAATAACGACACCCGCCACAAGCATCAACACTCATCGGACCGCATACATCGGTATGTATTATTTACAATAAGTTATTATCTCATTCCATTGTTCCGGAGAATGGAGTTTTAGTAATCTTGCCCATAAGGCATGGTTCGCAAGCATCAAATGATTCATAATCAAGTGATTCCAAAAGTCCATCTTTATGGAGTTTCTTCATGCGCTTTACACCGATATGACCCAAACGGCAGTGCCACAAATAAGTTGCACTATCATTATCAACTTTGCATCTTTTGGCATCAATATTATGAATATGTGTGTCACTACGATCGAGATCCAACAAACTATTTTTATTGGGTGTATGACCATCGAAGGTTTTATTCATGTAAACAGAACAACAATTATTCTCTGACTTTAAATGAAAACCGTATTGCAATAAACATGGTCAAATCATATTCATGCTCAACGCAAATGCCAAATAACATTTATTTAGGTTTAATAGTAATCCCAAAAGTATAGGGAGTGAGAGATGATGATCATATCAATCTTGGAACCACTTCCAACACACATCGTCACTTCACCCTCAACTAGTCTCTGTTTATTCTGTAACTCCTGTTTCGAGTTGCTAATCTTAGCAACCGAACAAGTATCAAATACCCAGGGGTTACTATAAACACTAGTAAGGTACACATCAATAACCGGTATATCAAATATACCCTTTTTCACTTTGCCATCCTTCTTATCTAACAAAAATTCAGGGCATTTCCACTTCGAGTGACCATTTCCTTTGCAGTAGAAGCACTCAGTTTCATGCTTTGGTCCAGCTTTGGGCTTCTTCGCGGGAGTGACAACTTGCTTGCCATTCTACTTGAGGTTCCCTTTCTTTCCCTTTGCCCTTTTTTTGAAACTAGTGGTCTTGTCAATCATTAACACTTGATGCTCTTTCTTGATTTCTACCTTCGTTGATTTTAGCATCACGAAGAGCTCGGGAATCGTTTTCGTCATCCCTTGCATACTATAGTTCATCATGAAGTTCCAGTAACTTGGTGATGGTGACTAGAGAACTCTGTCAATCACTATCTTATCTGGAAGATTAACTCCCACTTGATTCAAGCGATTGTAGTACCAGACAATCTGAGCACATGCTCACTAGTTGAGCAATTCTCCTCCATCTTTTAGCTATAGAACTTGTTGGAGACTTCATATCTCTCAACTCGGGTATTTGCTTTATATATTAACTTCAACTCCTGGAACATCTCATATGGTCCATGACGTTCAAAATGTCTTTGAAGTTCCGATTCTAAGCCATTAAGAATGGTGCACTAAACTATCAAGTAGTCATCATATTGAGCTAGCCAAACGTTCATAACGGTCTGCATCTGCTCCTGCAATAGGTCTGTCACCTAGCGGTGCATCAAGGATATAATTCTTCTGTGCAGCAATGAGGATAAACCTCAGATCACGGACCCAGTCCGCATCATTGCTACTATCATCTTTCAACTTAGTTTTCTCTAGGAACACATATAAAACATAGGGGAGCAACAACGCGAGCTATTGATCTACAACATAATTTGCAAAATACTTTCAGGACCAAGTTCATGATAAATTAAAGTTCAATTAATCATATTACTTAAGAACTCCCACTTAGATAGACATCGCTCTAATCATCTAAGTGATCACGTGATCCAAATCAACTAAACCATGTCCGATCATCACGTGAGATGGAGTAGTTTTCAATGGTGAGCATCACTATGTTGATCATATCTACTATATGATTCACGCTCGACCTTTGGGTCTCCAGTGTTCCGAGGCCATATCTGCATATGCTAGGCTCATCAAGTTTAACCCAAGTATTCTGCGTGTGCAAAACTGGCTTGCACCCGTTGTAGATGAACGTAGAGCTTATCACACCCGATCATCACGTGGTGTCTCGGCACGACGAACTTTGGCAATGGTGCATACTCAGGGAGAACACTTTTACCTTGAAATTTAGTGAGAGATCATCTTATAATGCTACCGTCAATCAAAGCAAAATATGATGCATAAAGGATAAACATCACATGCAATCAATATAAGTGATATGATATGGCAATCATCATCTTGTGCTTGTGATCTCCATCTCCAAAGCACTGTCATGATCACCATCTTCACCGGTGCGACAGATTGATCTCCATCGTAGCATCATTTTCATCTCACCAACTATTGCTTCTACGACTATCGCTACCGCTTAGTGTTAAAGCAAAGCAATTACAGGGCAATTGCATTGCATACAATAAAACGACAACCATATGGCTCCTACCAGTTGCCGATAACTCTGTTACAAAACATGATCATCTCATACAATAAAATATAGCATCATGTCTTGACCATATCACATCAAAACATGCCCTGCAAAAACAAGTTAGACGTCCTCTACTTTGTTGTTGCAAGTTTTACGTGGCTGCTACGGGCTGAGCAAAAACCGTTCTTACCTACGCATCAAAACCACAACGATAGTTCCTCAAGTTAGTGTTGTTTTAACCTTCTCAAGGACCGGACGTAGCCACACTCGGTTCAACTAAAGTTGGAGAAACTGACACCCGCCAGCCACCTGTGTGCAAAGCACGTCGGTAGAACCAATCTCGCGTAAGCGTACGCGTAATGTCGGTCCGGGCCGCTTCATCCAACAATACCGCCGAACTAAAGTATGACATGTTGGTAAGCAGTATGACTTGTATCGCCCACAACTCACTTATGTTCTACTCGTGCATATAACATCTACGCATAAAACCTGGCTCTGATACCACTGTTGGGGAGCGTAGTAATTTCAAAAAAAAATTCCTACGCACACGCAAGATCATGGTGATGCATAGCAACAAGAGGGGAAAGTGTGTCCACGTACCCTGGCAGACCGAAAGCGGAAGCGTTAGCACAACACGGTTGATGTAGTCGTACACCTTCACGATCCGACCGATCCAAGTACTGAATGTACGGCACCTCCGAGTTCAGCACACGTTCAGCTCGATGACGTCCCACGAACTCCGATCCAGCAGAGCTTTGCGGGAGAGTTTCATCAGCACGACGGCGTGATAACGGTGTTGACGATGCTACCGACGCAGGGCTTCGCCTAAGCACTGCTGCGATATTACCGAGGTGGAATATGGTGGAGGGGGCACCACACACGGCTGGGAGAGATCAACAGATCAACTTGTGTGTCTAGAGGTGCCCCCTACCTCTGTATATAAAGGAGCAAGGGGGAGGCCGGCCGGCCCTGTAGGGCGCGCCAGGAGGAGGAGTCCTCCTCCTAGTGGGAGTAGGACTCCCCTTTTCCTAGTCCCACTAGGAGGGGGAAGGAAGGAGAGGGGGAGGAGAAGGAAAGATGGGGCGCAGCCCCTCCCCTAGTCCAATTCGGACTAGGCCCATGGGGGGGGGGGGGGGCGCGGCCAGCCCTCGTGGCTTCTCCTCTTTTTCCCTAAAGCCCACTAAGGCCCATATGTACTCCCGTATTCCCGTAACTCCACCGGTACTTCGAAAAATACCCGAATCACTCGGAACCTTTCCAATGTCCGAATATAGTCGTCCAATATATCGATCTTTACGTCTCGACCATTTCGAGACTCCTCGTCATGTCCCCGATCTCATCCGGGACTCAGAACTACCTTCGGTACATCAAAACACATAACTCATAATATAAATCGTCACCGAACTTTAAGCGTGAGGACCCTACGGGTTCGAGAACTATGTAGACATGACCGAGACACATCTCCGGTCAATAACCAATAGCGGAACCTGGATGCTCATATTGGCTCCTACATATTCTACGAAGATCTTTATCGGTCAAACCGCATAACAACATACGTTGTTCCCTTTGTCATCGGTATGTTACTTGCCCGAGATTTGATCGTCGGTATCTCAATACCTAGTTCAATCTCATTACCGGCAAGTCTCTTTACTCATTCTGTAACGCATCATCCCGCAACTAACTCATTAGTCACAATGCTTGTAAGGCTTATAGTGATGTGCATTACCGAGAGGGCCCAGAGATACCTCTCCGACAATTGGAGTGACAAATCCTAATCTCGAAATACGCCAACTCAACAAGTACCTTCGGAGACACCTGTAGAGCATCTTTATAATCACCCAGTTACGCTGTGACGTTTGGTAGCACACAAAGTGTTCCTCCGGTAAATGGGAGTTGCATAATCTCATAGTCATAGGAACATGTATAAGTCATGAAGAAAGCAATAGCAACATACTAAACGATCAAGTGCTAAGCTAACAGAATGGGTCAAGTCAATCACATCATTCTCCTAATGATGTGATCCCGTTAATCAAATAACAACTCATGTCTATGGTTAGGAAACTTAACCATCTTTGATTAACGAGCTAGTCAAGTAGAGGCATACTAGTGACACTATGTTTGTCTATGTATTCACACATGTATTATGTTTCCGGTTAATATAATTCTAGCATGAATAATAAACATTTATCATGATATAAGGAAATGTAAATAACAACTTTATTATTGCCTCTAGGGCATATTTCCTTCAGTTGGGATGTCGTTTATGAAGTGCCGCCACGTGTTAGACCACTTCCCCCCAATGAAGAGGACTATGAACCTCACATTAACCAAGACACATATGACGAAGGAGAATTCTTCCAAGAAACACGTCTTGCAAAAAAACATTTCAAGAACCGCTTTACTCCACTCCAGAACATTGAAGTAGACAACGATAGTGAATCTGACCCTTAGCCGGAACAAGAAGAGCCGGAAGAAGAAGAAGTTACTACTGCAGATGATCTATCAATGCTTGAACGATTACGTAAAGGTGGCCTTCCACATGATGATGCATTTATTAATGATGATGATGAGCACGTCATTATCGATAGTGATGATAATGATGCATTTATTAATGATGATGATGGGCACGTCATTACCGATAGTGATTATTAGGTATTCAAATTTTTATGTTGTACTTTGTATGATTTATATAGTTTGTATGTATAATTTTCTTACTTTATATGATTGTTTCTTATACATAGTGCCATGGTCTTGATGTCCGTCCCCGTCGGCCCTCGCCTGCTTTATGATTCGGATGTGGTAAATTCTCTTTCATAACTATTTGTCGCATTTCAAATTTATTACAATTATGGCCATCAAGTTGACATAGAGATACTTTAATCTAGGAGGTATGTGAACCGGAATTTGAAACCGACCCTCTCGTCGAGAAACTAATTTTAGTTGAAAAAGAAAATGAGTATTTGAAAGAAAAATTAAAAGAATTGAAGAAGAGAAGATGACATTCGAGTTGTATTTTGCCGATGTCATTGATGATCACAAGATGAAGATGAATGCAATGCGCTTGAAGATGGATGCAATGCGCCTGAAGCTTAAAAAGATTAGAAAATATGCCACTGATAATGAGGCTTGGTATCATTATGCCGTTGGATCAATTGTTACCTCAGTTGCGATCTTCATCATATTTGTTGTGATGAGGGTAAGTTTTCTCTAATGTTTTGCTTTACAAATGGATACTTAGCTTATTTTCCTCCTAAATGGCATAATTACCTAAGTTAGATAAAAAATGAGCTGTACTTAGCTTATTCAGTTCATTTATGACATACTTAGCATATTTAGGTCAAAAATGGCATGATAATCTTTGTTACCTCCAAAATGATATAGAGTTAGCTTATTTTCCTCGAAAATGACATAATAACCTTACTAAGCTCCAAAATGACCTATTTACCTAGCTTAGCTCTAAAATGACCTACACTTAGCATTTTTACCTAGCTTAGCAATAAAATGGCATTTTTACTTACCTTGGTTAGAAGAAGAAGGAGATAAAGAAGAGGAGAGGAGAAAAAGAAAGAGAAGAAAAAAAATCTTCTTCTTCTTCTTCTTCTTATTCTAACTAGTCTTCTTCTTCTAACTAGTCTTCTTCTTCTTCTTCTCCTTCTTCTTCTAACTTTCATATTTCCCAATTGGCAGATTTGCTTTACATGAGGAAGCTAGGATTCATGGAGTGTACTATTCTTCTGGTGCTTCCTTGTTGTTTATGAAAACTTGTTTGGATATGTATGTCTATATGGATATGTTGTTGGAAACTTGTTTGTGGTTATGTATATATGGATATGTTGGACTTTGTTGAACTATGTTCTTGGATTTGATGAAATATGTTGTTGGATATGTTGGATATGTATGCATGTATATCTGTGTTTGAAACCATGTCTAATTAATTGGATTTAAATAAAAACAGGGGATGTATAGCCTCTTTGCCGTCCACTAGCCGGCGGCAAAGAGCTTTGGCGTCCGCGAGCAGACGGCAAAGAGGACACGTGGAAGTTACCTGTGCAAACTGGGAACACTGGCTGCCTATTTGGTCATTTTGCCGCCTGCAAGCGGACGGCAAAGTGACGAAATATATGCCGTCTGCTAGCAGATGGTCTAGCTGGCCACGTGGCAGCTTCCCAGTGCTGCGCTAGCTAAGCTCTTTGCCGTCTGTCGTCGGACGGCAAAGAGCACTGTTAACCCCTAACGGCTCTCACCCCACACCACTGCCGTCTGTCGTCTTTGCCGTTTGCTGGCCTCGGATGGCGGACGGCATAATCCTTTGCCGTCCGTTTCTAAGAAGCAGACGACAAACAAGGCCTATGCTGGCACGTGTTCAGCCGGACAGTTTGCCGTCCGGGATCTGTGCCTTTGCCGTCCGCCATGGCGGACGACAAAGAAGCTGATTCTAGTAGTGTACGGTGTGTTTGGTTTCTGTCATCAAGTAGAATGTCATGAGTGGGTTATGTTCCTAGAGCCTATTTACGTGTTTGGTTTGTCAAAGTAATTGGAAGGTCCGAAAGCAACCAATTCGAGGAAACGACACATTACGTCTTTATGTTGAAGTGGACGATACCGCGAATTTCAGGAGACCACATGGAACGAGCTCTCATTCCCATCACACGCACCTTCCGCAACCCTATCCTCGCACATTGCTCCCTCTCTCAGCACCGCCACCCTCGCTTCTCTCTCCCTCTGTCAATTTGCCACCTCTCCCATCTCCGGCACTAGTTTTCCCTCACCTCCCCATCTTCTCTTCTCTAGCAGGGAGGCCGGAGAGCAGCGAGCCATCGGAGGTGCAGCTATGCCGATTGATTCGGCAGCTAGCAACAAAGGCAACAGTACGTATCCTATTCCTCTCTTTGTATACATGTTGGTGTTCGGATTGAAGGGCGGATTTTATCTTGTGCAATGTTCTTTTTCGACTCCTTCCAGATATGTTGTTCGATTGTGTTGATTATTGGTTATCCATTTTCTCTGATTTTACTCAAACTGTTGTTGCCCAATTTTTATTTTCAACATATCTTGTTGTGTACGACCTAGATCCATGATTACTAGTCGTTAGTATCTTCCTAATTATTATCAATCCTAATGATAAATATGTCGGTTTCTTCAATTTCAATATTGAATTGCATAAACATGTCGTCAAAAGTGGAGAAATACCAAACCCCGTGAAATGTCCAATCATTTAGTGGTCCTTGGACGAGTTACAAACACTTACTATTTATTTATACCAAACATTTATATTTTATTTGTAATTGAATTTTATCTTTTCTATGCATGATCTTAAATTTTAGTTTCCTATTATATTTAGAAACTATGTAATGATACAACTAAATATCAAGATACATATTCTTGGTATGTAATTATAACATATGTTATGGCAAATACAACTTCACTAAATTTGAAGCATATATTACAATTAGTTTGACATAGTTCTTTTTTTTAATTCAAGACTTTGCCTCTCTTTAATTTAACCAAAATATTCTAGATGAGAGACAAAGGGAAAGTAAACATATCGGGAGTCTTACGAATAAGAATGTGATAGTTAGAGGAATTGCAAATATATGATTGGTGTTTGTGTCTATTAGTTCTCTTAAATATCATTGCTCAGAGTTATAAAGTTGACCAAGATTTTTAGAATGCATGCTTTTCTTTTTTTGTGCACGTAAATTAAATGGAAAATTATCTTTACACTTCATACATAATTCTAGAAAATATATACCGGTGGTTTGTCCTAAATTGTTGCACTTGCGTATTGGTTTTTTCATGGCAAAATATGTCGTTTATGTTCTCGGATTGAACATCAACTAGTATGACATGCATACTATGCACTTGGTCTTGAGTTATCATCAGTCGGCTCAACCCACATGAAATGTGTATACATTCTTTGTTGGTTTGATATGCATGTATGGAAATTCCCACTTTGTGTTTGGTGAAATATTATCACTCATAAAAGGTATGCGTGGAAATTTGTGCATCACTTTTTTTCCTTGGTTTGATACATAGTCTGCATAATAATGTGCAATTCAACCCCCAAAAATAGTAGTGACTTGCACACCTCAACTTAACTCACCCAAAATCAACCCAACTCATCAAGATTTATGCATTTATTTTTATTGGAAAAAATATACAACCGTTTTGAATAACATCGATACATACAAATTAGGGCCCACTACTTGAAGGGGAACGCAGCAGAAAACAAAAATTTTCCGACCTACGCACTAGCCCAGGACCACTATGGAGACTGCATACATGGTTTGATCTTTTTCGTTACCGACTCGTAGCGCAGCGGGAAGTAGAGTCAATGACGAACGGCGGTGCAGATCCCCGCAGCTAGGATTTACAACCTCCCAACCGCGAGGATGTATACCCTCATCTGCTCCTCAGACAGCCCTCCGGGAGACGGTCGAACAACCCCCCGGACGGTGTTGCGGACAACCCTTCGGGAGGACCTTCCAAACTCGAACGGTCACTCGGACAACCCTTCGGGAGGACCTTCTAAACTCGGACGGTCACACGGACAGCCCTTCGGGAGGCACTCACGAACTAAGACTGAAACTACGATCTCTCCACAGAGTTGCACACATACGGTGTCATCTATCCTGCAGGGCTTCGCCGTCCAGAACTAGTTCCTGCCGGAACCCAAACAACCTTTTGGCTCTACGAAACTGTTTCACTGGGAGGGAGAGAGAAGCCAGATCATGCATGTCACTTGTATGTGAGAAGAGTGAGTGTGGAGGGCTGCCCCTCCACCTCTATTTATAGGAAATCCCAAGGGGTAGGGTAGTTTAACACAAAAACCCAAAATGCACATGAATGAAGTCCTTCCTCAAGGGCATAAGAGTGAAACCAAGGAACAAGAGGGGCTCCAAGGTGGAGCCCCAAGTGTGGCCGGCCACACCCCTTGGGGGGGGCCCCATGAGGGCCTCCCAATCCATCCATGTCATCCCTAGATCTTTTGAGTAAAGCCCCAAAAGGTGGCTTTCCATAAAATATCCCAAAAAGCACTTTCACTATTCACGACGACATTTTTCAGCGTCCGTTCAAACTGAAAATATTTACGAGGGCTTAGAAAATTTCCAATACCCACCATAATAATTTTCAACGTGTTCTGGAACAATTCCATTTTAGTGATTTTCATCTGCGAAACACATCTGAAGTGGCTCCGGCAGCTCCGGAACATTTCCGGTTTTTATCTCAGAAAATTCCAAAAAGCTTCCAGAATAATTCTGGCACCCTCCAAGAATTATCAGGCATGTGCAGAAACCAATTTGACTTAATGGTATATCCCGAAACAACTTTTTGATATCATCAAAACTTATCCGATGACCTCTCTCTGCGGTACGATTCCGCTGTCCGAAACCATTCCGGTGTCCGAATTTATTTCCGGTGATTTTCTCTCAGACTCCCTGTCAAGTGTTCAGTAGATAGATGACCCTTAAGCGTGTGCCCTATAGGTTCGGTGAAGTATAGACACGACCCAGAACCCCTTCCAATCAATGATCAACATCGGAGCCGTGGACACCCATATTGACCCCTATATCCACACGAATGAATATTCGAGTGAACCTCCAGTTGCCGTGTGCTATTCCTGTTGCTTCGCGATATGTTACAAAGACCCGAGGTGAGATTTACTTGCATCCCCATGGATCAACAACTTGTCCACTATGCTAGTTACCTCGTTACTGGTTTTGTTCTCTTTTCTCGTTTCCGTGTTCCGGCATCCCTGTGATCAAATCACACTATGTCTGGCCAGACGATGATGGATACCGTAACACCGAGAGGGCCCGAGAATATCTCTCCATCGTCGGAGGAACAAATCCCAATCTTGAGCTATCAAGTTACTTGACACACTTTTCCATGAACCCGTAAGCCGCCGTAATAGCCACCTATTTACGGATGACATTTAACAAACCCCAAAGTTCATGAAGCAAGCATGAAGAAACTCGATACTCTCATGGTCTAAGGAATCATGCAAACGTTAACCATCTCTGTGTTATTTACCATTAACTTGTGACGAATGAATCTCATAGCATAACATCAAACTGGGTCGATTCAACACAAATGTTCTCTTAACATTGTGCCCTCAAAGTTGCTGGCATAGACATGCCCATGATCAGGAAAACAAAACCATCATGCAACACTTGAGCTAGTCTTAGAGGCCAAACTGGTGGGGAACGTTGCAGAAAATTAAAAATTTTCCTATGGTTTCACCAAGATCCATCTATGAGTTCATCTAAGCAACGAGTGATAGGAGTGCATCTACATACCCTTGTAGATCGCGAGCGGAAGCGTTCAAGAGAAAGGGGATGATGGAGTCGTACTCGCCGTGATCCAAATCACCGATGACCAAGTGCTGAACGGACAGCACCTCCGCGTTCAGCACACGTACGGAGCGGATGACATCTCCTCCTTCTTGATCCAGCAAGGGGGAAGGAGAGGTTGAGGAAGAAGGCTCCAGCAGCAGCACGACGGCGTGGTGGTGGTGGAGATGCAGTACTCCGGCAGGGCTTCGCCAAGCAACCGCGGGAGGAGGAAGAGGTGTAGCAGGGGGAGGGAAGTGCCAAAACTCAGGGTGCGTCTGCCCTCCCTCCCCCTCCCTTATGTAGGTCCCCAGGGGGGCGCCGGCCCTAGAGATGGGATCTCTAAGGGGGGCGGCGGCCAAGGGGGTGGAGTGCCCCCCAAGGCAAGTGGAGGCACCCCCTCCCCTAGGGTTCCCAACCCTAGGCGCAGAGGGGGGCCCGGAGGGGGGGGGGGTGCACCAGCCCACCAGGGGCTGGTCCCCTCCCCACTTCAGCTCACGGGGCCCTCCGGGATAGGTGGCCCCACCCGATGGACCCCCGGGACCCTTCCGGTGGTCCCGATACAATACCGGGTGACCCCGATTCTTTCCCGATGGCCGAAACAGCACTTCCTATATATAAATCTTCACCTCCGGACTATTCCGGAACTCCTCGTGACGTCCGGGATCTCATCCGGGACTCCGAACAACATTCTGTAATCACATACAAGTCTTCCTAATAATCCTAGCGTCACCGAACCTTAAGTGTGTAGACCCTATGGGTTCGGGAATCATGCAGACATGACCGAGATAGCTCTCCGGCCAATAACCAACAGCGGGATCTGGATAACCATGTTGGCTCCCACATGTTCCACAATGATTTCATCGGATGAACCACAATGTCGAGGATTCAATCAACCACGTATACAATTCCCTTTGTCAGTCAGTACGTTACTTGCCCGAGACTCGATCGTTGGTATCCCAATACCTCGTTCAGTCTCCTTACCGGCAAGTCACTTTACTCGTACCGTAATGCATGATCCCGTGACCAAACACTTGGTCACTTTGAGCTCATTATGATGATGCATTACCGAGTGGGCCCAGAGATACCTCTCCGTCATACGGAGTGACAAATCCCAGTCTCGATCCGTGTCAACCCAACAGACACTTTCAGAGATACCTGTAGTGCACCTTTATAGTCACCCAGTTACGTTGTGACGTTTGGTACACCCAAAGCACTCCTACGGTATCCGGGAGTTACACGATCTCATGGTCTAAGGAAAAGATACTTGACATTGGAAAAGCTCTAGCAAAACGAACTACACGATCTTGTGCTAGGCTTAGGATTGGGTCTTGTCCATCACATCATTCTCCTAATGATGTGATCCCGTTATCAACGACATCTAATGTCCATAGTCAGGAAACCATGACTATCTATTGATCAACGAGCTAGTCAACTAGAGGCTTACTAGGGACATATTATGGTCTATGTATTCACACGTGTATTACGATTTCCTGATAATACAGTTATAGCATGAATAAAGACAATTATCATGAACACGGAAATATAATAATAATATTTTATTATTGCCTCTAGGGCATATTTCCAACAGTCTCCCACTTGCACTAGAGTTAATAATCTAGTTACATTGTGATGAATCGAACACCCATAGAGTTCTGGTGCTGATCATGTTTTGCTCACGAATTAGGTTTAGTCAACGGATCTGCGACATTCAGATCCGTATGTACTTTGCAAATATCTATGTCTCCATCTTGAAAATTTTCACAGATGGAGTTGAAACGACGCTTGATGTGCCTGGTCTTCTTGTGAAACCTGGGCTCCTTGGCAAGGGCAATAGCTCCAGTGTTGTCACAGAAGAGTTTGATCGGCCCCGACGCATTGGGTATGACTCCTAGGTCGGTGATGAACTCCTTCACCCAAATTGCTTCATGCGCTGCCTCCGAGGCTGCCATGTACTCCGCTTCACATGTAGATCCCGCCACGACGCTCTGCTTGCAGCTGCACCAGCTTACTACTCCACCATTCAACATATACACGTATCCGGTTTGTGACTTAGAGTCATCCAGATCTGTGTCGAAGCTAGCGTCGATGTAACCCTTTACGACGAGCTCTTCGTCACCTCCATAAACGAGAAACATGTCCTTTGTCCTTTTTAGGTACTTCAGGATATTCTTGACCGCTGTCCAGTGTTCCTTGCCGGGATTACTTTGGTACCTTCCTACCAAACTTATGGCAAGGTTTACATCAGGTCTGGTACACAGCATGGCATACATAATAGATCCTATGGCTGAAGCATAGGGGATGACACTCATCTCTTCTTTATCTTTTGCCGTGGTCGGGCATTGAGCCGAGCTCAATCTCACACCTTGCAATACAGGCAAGAACCCTTTCTTGGACTGATCCATTTTGAACTTCTTCAAAATCTTATCAAGGTATGTGCTTTGTGAAAGACCTATGAGGCATCTCGATCTATCCCTATAGATCTTGATGCCTAATATGTAAGCAGCTTCTCCAAGGTCCTTCATTGAAAAACACTTATTCAAGTAGGCCTTAATGCTATCCAAAAGTTCTATATCATTTCCCATCAAGAGTATGTCATCTACATATAATATGAGAAATGCTACAGAGCTCCCACTCACTTTCTTGTAAACGCAGGCTTCTCCATAAGTCTGCATAAACCCAAACGCTTTGATCATCTCATCAAAGCGAATGTTCCAACTCCGAGATGCTTGCACCATCCCATAAATGGATCGCTGGAGCTTGCATACTTTGTTAGCATTCTTAGGATCGACAAAACCTTCCGGCTGCATCATATACAGTTCTTCCTTAAGATGTCCGTTAAGGAATGTCGTTTTGACGTCCATCTGCCATATCTCATAATCATAGTATGCGACAATTGCTAACATGATTCGGACGGACTTCAGCTTCGCTACGGGAGAGAATGTCTCATCGTAGTCAACCCCTTGAACTTGTCGATAACCCTTAGCGACAAGTCGAGCTTTATAGATGGTAACATTACCATCCGCGTCCGTCTTCTTCTTAAAGATCCATTTGTTTTCTATCGCTCGCTGATCATCGGGCAAGTCTGTCAAAGTCCATACTTTGTTTTCATACATGGATTCTATCTCGGATCACATGGCTTCAAGCCATTTGTTGGAATCTGGGCCCGCCATCGCTTCTTCATAGTTCGAAGGTTCACCGTTGTCTAACAACATGATTTCCAAGACAGGGTTGCCGTACCACTCTGGTGCGGAACGTGTCCTTGTGGACCTACGAAGTTCAGTAGCAACTTGATCCGAAGTACCTTGATCATCATCATTATTTTCCTCTCCAGTTGGTGTAGGCATCACAGGAACATTTTCCTGAGTTGCACTAATTTACTGTTCAAGAGGTAGTACTTCATCGAGTTCTACTTTCCTCCCACTTACTTCTTTCGAGAGAAACTCTTTTTCCAGAAAGGATCCGTTCTTGGCAACAAAGATCTTGCCCTCGGATCTTAAGTAGAAGGTATACCCAATGGTTTCCTTAGGGTATCCTATGAAGACGCATTTTTCCGACTTGGGTTCGAGCTTTTCAGGTTGAAGTTTCTTGACATAAGCATCGCATCCCCAAACTTTTAGAAATGACAGCTTAGGTTTCTTCCCAAACCATAATTCATACGGTGTCGTCTCAACGGATTTAGACGGTGCCCTATTTAAAGTGAATGTAGCTATCTCTAGAGCGTATCCCCAAAATGATAGCGGTAGATCGGTAAGAGACATCATAGACCACACCATATCCAATAGAGTGCGATTATGACGTTCGGACACACCGTTACGCTGAGGTGTTCCAGGCGGCGTGAGTTGTGAAACGATTCCACATTTCCTTAAGTGCGTACCAAATTCGTGACTTAAATATTCTCCTCCACGATCTAATCGTAGGAACTTTATCTTTTGGTCACGTTGATTCTCTACCTCATTCTGAAATTCCTTGAACTTTTCAAAGGTCTCAGACTTGTGTTCCATTAAGTAGACATACCCGTATCTACTCAAGTCATCAATGAGAGTGATAACATAACGATATCCTCCTTGAGCCTCAACGCTCATTGGACCGCACACATCGGTATGTATGATTTCCAATAAGTTGGTTGCTCGCTCCATTGTTCCGGAGAACAGAGTCTTGGTCATTTTGCCCATGAGGCATGGTTCACATGTGTCAAACGATTCATAATCTAGAGACTCTAAAAGTCCATCAGGATGGAGCTTCTTCATGCGCTTGACACCAATGTGACCAAGGCGGCAGTGCCACAAGTATGTGGGACTATCGTTATCAACTTTACATCTTTTGGTATTCACACTATGAATATGTGTAACATTATGTTCGAGATTCATTAAGAATAAACCATTGACCATCGGGGCATGACCATAAAACATATCTCTCATATAAATAGAACAACCATTATTCTCGGATTTAAATGAGTAGCCATCTCGTATCAAACGAGATCCAGATACAATGTTCATGCTCAAACTTGGCACTAAATAACAATTATTAAGGTTTAAAACTAATCCCGTAGGTAAATGCAGAGGTAGCGTGCCGACGGCAATCACATCGACCTTGGAACCATTCCCGACGCGCATCGTCACCTCGTCCTTCGCCAGTATCCGCTTATTTTGCAGCTCCTGCTGTGAGTTACAAATATGAGCAACGGCACCGGTATCAAATACCCAGGAGTTACTACGAGTACTAGTAAGGTACACATCAATTACATGTATATCAAATATACCTTTAGTGTTG
Source organism: Triticum timopheevii (assembly GCA_963921465.1). NCBI lineage: Eukaryota > Viridiplantae > Streptophyta > Magnoliopsida > Poales > Poaceae > Triticum > Triticum timopheevii. The sequence goes on along the minus strand of OY997266.1, from coordinate 626,893,629 downwards.
CCGGCCTTCTTGTCCGCTAAGTATTTGGGGCAGTTCCGCTTCCAGTGACCCTTCCCCTTGCAATAAAAGCACTCAGTCTCAGGCTTGGGTCCATTCTTTGACTTCTTCCCGGCAACTGGTTTACCGGGCGCGGCAACATCCTTGCCGTCCTTCTTGAAGTTCTTCTTACCCTTGCCCTTCTTGAACTTGGTGGTTTTATTGACCATCAACACTTGATGTTCTTTCTTGATTTCTACCTCTGCCGACTTCAGCATTGAAAATACTTCAGGAATAGTTTTCACCATCCCCTGCATATTGTAGTTCATCACAAAGCTCTTGTAGCTCGGTGGGAGCGACTGAAGGATTCTGTCAATGACCGCCTCGTCCGGGAGGTTAATGTCCAGCTGGGACAGGCGGTTGTGCAACCCGGACATTTTGAGTATGTGCTCACTGACAGAACTATTTTCCTCCATCTTACAACTATAGAACTTGTCGGAGACTTCATATCTCTCGACCCGGGCATGAGCTTGGAAAACCATTTTCAGCTCCTCGAACATCTCATATGCTCCTTGTTTCTCAAAACGCTTTTGGAGCCCCGGTTCTAGGCTGTAAAGCATGCCACACTGAACGAGGGAGTAATAATCAGCACGTGACTGCCAAGCGTTCATAATGTCTTGGTTCTCTGGGATGGGTGCTTCACCTAGCGGTCCATCTAGGACATATGCTTTCTTGGCAGCTATGAGGATGATCCTCAGGTTCCGGACCCAGTCCGTATAGTTGCTGCCATCATCTTTCAGCTTGGTTTTCTATAGGAACACGTTGAAGTTCATGTTGACATGAGCGTTGGCCATTTGATCTACAAGACATATTTGCAAAGGTTTTAGACTAAGTTCATGATAATTAAGTTCATCTAATCAAATTATTTAATGAACTCCCACTCATTAGACATCCCTCTAGTCATCTAAGTGTTACACGATCCGAGTCGACTAGGCCGTGTCCGATCATCACGTGAGACGGACTAGTCATCATCGGTGAACATCTCCATGTTGATCGTATCTTGCGTACGACTCATGTTCGACCTTTCGGTCTCTGTGTTCCGAGGCCATGTCTGTACATGCTAGGCTCGTCAAGTCAACCCTAAGTGTTTTTGCATGTGTAAAACTATCTTACACCCGTTGTATGTGAACGTAAGAATCTATCACACCCGATCATCACGTGGTGCTTCGAAACGACGAACTTTAGCAACGGCGCACAGTTAGGGGGGAACACTTTCTTGAAATTGTTATAAGGGATCATCTTATTTACTACCGTCGTTCTAAGTAAACAAGATGCATAAACATAATAAAAATCACATGCAATTATATAGTAGTGACATGATATGGCCAATATCATATAGCTCCTTTGATCTCCATCTTCGGGGCTCCATGATCATCTTCGTCACCGGCATGACACCATGATCTCCATCATCATGATCTCCATCATCGTGTCTTCATGAAGTTTTCATGCCAACGACTACTTCTACTTCTATGGCTAACATGTTTAGCAATAAAGTAAAGTAATTTATATGGCGTTCTTCAATGACACGCAGGTCATACAAAAAATAAAGACAACTCCTATGGCTCCTGCCGGTTGTCATACTCATCGACATGCAAGTCGTGATTCCTATTACAAGAACATGATCTCATACATCACATATATATCATTCATAATTCATCACAACTTTGGCCATATCACATCACAAGACACTTGCTGCAAAAACAAGTTGGACGTCCTCTAATTGTTGTTGCAAGTTTTTACGTGGCTTCTATAGGTGATCTAGCAAGAATGTTTTCTTACCTACGTTAAATCCACAACATGATTTGTTAACTTCTATTTACCCTTCATAAGGATCCTTTTCGTCGAATCCGCTCCAACTAAAGTGGGAGAGACAGACACCCGCTAGCCACCTTATGCAACTAGTGCATGTCAGTCGGTGGAACCTGTCTCACGTAAGCGTACGTGTAAGGTCGGTCCGGGCCACTTCATCCCACAATACCACCGAAGCAAAATAAGACTAGTAGCGGCAAGAAAGTTGACAACATCTACGCCCACAACAAAATTTGTTCTACTCGTGCAATAGAGAACTATGCATAGACCTAGCTCATGATGCCACAGTTGGGGAACGTTGCAGAAAATTAAAAATTTTCCTACGGTTTCACCAAGATCCATCTATGAGTTCATCTAAGCAACGAGTGATAGGAGTGCATCTACATACCCTTGTAGATCGCGAGCGGAAGCGTTCAAGAGAACGGGGATGATGGTGTCGTACTCGCCGTGATCCAAATCACCGATGACCAAGTGCTGAATGGACAGCACCTCCGCGTTCAACACACGTATGGAGCGGATGACGTCTCCTCCTTTTTGATCCAGCAAGGGGGAAGGAGAGGTTGAGGAAGAAGGCTCCAGCAGCAGCACGACGGCGTGGTGGTGGTGGAGATGCAGTACTCCGGCAGGGCTTCGCCAAGCAATCGCGGGAGGAGGAAGAGGTGTAGCAGGGGGAGGGAGGCGCCACGACTCAGGGTGCGGCTGCCCTCCCTCCCCCCTCCTTTATATAGGCCCCCAGGGGGGGCGCCGGCCCTAGAGATGGGATCTCTAGGGGGGCGGCGGCCAAGGGGGGTGGAGTGCCCCCCAAGGCAAGTGGAGGCGCCCCCTCCCCTAGGGTTCCCAACCCTAGGCGCAGAGGGGGGCCCAGGGGGGGCGCACCAGCCCACCAGGGGCTGGTCCCCTCCCCACTTCAGCCCACGGGGCCCTCCGGGATAGGTGGCCCCACCCGGTGGACCCCCGGGACCCTTCCGGTGGTCCCGGTACAATACCGGGTGACCCCGAAACTTTCTCGATGGCCGAAACAGCACTTCCTATATATAAATCTTCACCCCCGGACTATTTTGGAACTCCTCGTGACGTCCGGGATCTCATCCGGGACTCCGAACAACATTCGGTAATCACATACAAGTCTTCCTAATAACCCTAGCGTCACCGAACCTTAAGTGTGTAGACCCTACGGGTTCGGGAATCATGCAGACATGACCGAGACAGCTCTCCGGCCAATAACCAACAACGGGATCTTGATACCCATGTTGTCTCCCACATGTTCCACGGTGATTTCATCGGATGAACCACGATGTCGAGGATTCAATCAACCACATATACAATTCCCTTTGTCAGTCGGTACGGTACTTGCCCGAGACTCGATCGTCGGTATCCCAATACCTCGTTCAGTCTCGTTACCGGCAAGTCACTTTACTCGTACCGTAATGCATGATCCCATGACCAAACACTTGGTCACTTTGAGCTCATTATGATGATGCATTACCGAGTGGGCCCAGAGATACCTGTCCGTCATACGGAGTGACAAATCCCAGTCTCGATCCGTGTCAACCGAACAAACACTTTCGGAGATACCTGTAGTGCACCTTTATAGTCACCCAGTTACGTTGTGACGTTTGGTACACCCAAAGCACTCCTACGGTATCCGGGAGTTACACGATCTCATGGTCTAAGGAAAAGATACTTGACATTGGAAAAGCTCTAGCAAAACGAACTACACGATCTTTTGCTATGCTTAGGATTGGGTCTTGTCCATCACATCATTCTCCTAATGATGTGATCCCGTTATCAACGACATCTAATGTCCATAGTCAGGAAACCATGACTATCTGTTGATCAACGAGCTAGTCAACTAGAGGCTTACTAGGGACATATTATGGTCTATGTATTCACACGTGTATTGCGATTTCCTGATAATACAGTTATAGCATGAATAAAGACAATTATCATGAACACGGAAATATAATAATAATATTTTATTATTGCCTCTAGGGCATATTTCCAACACAAACTAGGAATACTTCTTACCTTTTATTATTCCACACATGCATATGAGTCTTCCTCCGAGCCTCGTGGATATTGCAGACTCGAGAATCGTTGCAGTTATAGCATGGAACATAAACATAATTATGAACTCGGAGATAAATAATATCATTTATTATTGCCTCTAGGGCATATCTCCTACAGACTCCCACTTGCACTAGAGTCAATAATCTAGTTAATGCTAATGCACTTACACCTATGGCATGCCGGTGTAAAAAATGCTTCGCATGTGGTATAGCCTGATGTCCAGTAGATCTGACAACTTCAGCTCCGTGTCTATCTATGCATATCCTCGCATTTTCACGCTTTCAACAAATTCATATTTTGTGCGGACTTGGATTTGTATAAATGTGAATCACAGGTTGAACCTGGATTCCTCAAACTAAGTTATGGAGAAACTACCTGCAGTAGTGTCCCATTGACAAAATCCATCTTGGAACCATACGAAGTTCATGAATGAACTATATGATTCAACTCTTGTTTGTCGCTTCTAAAGCATCAACATACTTAGTCATTTGTTATAGAATTCGCCACAGTATCCTGTTGGGAACAATTTCTAACTACCGTGCCACCATATTGTGTATTACACAAAACCCTTAACTTAAATCGAAAATCGCATGGAGAAAAGATGAAGACTGTATCGATGTAACATTTTAGAACGAACTCTTCATGATCTCCGCTTGCGAGAAAACATATCATCAGTACTTACTCTAGTACTCAATGACATCTTTCACTGTTGTCCCATGATCAGTACTTTGATCACTTTAGTATCCATACTCGCAACATCTTAGGAGTATTGGACATATCTGGTTGTTTTACATACCATGGAATACATGATTAATCCAAACACATGAGTGTGTGGAATCTCCATCATGTATTTTGCTCATCAGTGTTTCGGGACACTGATTCTTGCAAAAAGTCTTTCCATGTGACTTCGGCAAGAATCACTCCTTGTCATTCTTAGTGCTAAACGGTTTGAGCATCTTGTCAATATGTATTTATTTCTTAGCCTTATTAGGTAAATGTATCTCCATAGATCATTATGCCTAATATTGAGGCTATTTAGCCTAAGCACTTCATGAAAAAACTATTTTCAAATGAAGTCCTAATTCGTGTCAAGAAATTTATTTCCAATTACCAATGTGTCAAGCACACAAGGTTTTTAGAAATATTATTACGCTCCCACTTACTTTCTTGAATTACAAGCATCTTCGTTACCCATTGATGAAGTCAAATCCCTTTGACCATTTCATCAAAGCACGAAGATTCCAACTCCATTTTGCTCTCTTCTGTCCATCGCTGGAACTCTGAAGTTCGCACCCTTTCTAGCATCCTCTAGATAAACAAAATGCCTTGGACTGTAACACATGCAAGTCCTTGGTTCCATTTCCATCAGATGGAAATCCTGTTGTCATCCATGTTTCATATCTCATGATTGAAATATGTATTAATTGCTAGTTCAACCCGAACCAACTTTAAGCATCGCTACGATGAAAACAACCTCACCGCAGTCAACTCTTGAACTTGTTATTTCAACATGTCGAGCTTTATGGATAAAACAGTTTTATCCATATAGGTTTTAAGTTCCATAAATATTCGTTAGACTCTAAGTCTTCCAAAAGGCGTATCAAGGTTTTAATCTTGAATCACTTATATGGAAACTAACTCGGGTTGTATTGGCATCTGGCCAATTCCGGAGTCAGGGCCCATCAACGCTTCCTTGTGTATCGTAGGTATAATGTTCTCTAACAACAATATCTCATTTGCGCACCTAAGAGGATTGCACGAGCCTTGCCTACATGGTTCAACTGCAAGTTCGACCGAAGTTCATACATTTTATTGTCGAGACTTTTGTATCAGTCACAGTAGGAAACTCTGGAATTACTTCCAAGGTCTCTTTCCTTTGATCTGATGACGAATATACTATTTATCTCGTCGAGTTGCACTATTCTCCCACTCACCTTTTTTAAAGAACAATTTTCTTCAAAATCACACCGTTCTTTATGGCAAAACTTTTTGCCTCAGTATAGTGGTGAGGGAATACCCAATAATTTGGATAACCTACAAAGTAGCACTTGTCTAATTTGGAATAGGTTTGTAACCTTTTACACAAGCCCAATATTCCAAATGATAAGAAAAGATATAACATGGTTGGGCGTACCATACCATGCCATCATTTCAACAGACCCGATGGAGCTCTTTCCAGTGTAAAAGCCACAGTCTCTAAAGCATTACTCTTTAAAAGTGATAATGTCAAATTTATTTATGTCATCTTTGATCTTACCATGTCATAAATGGTTTGATTACATCTTCACAGACATTCCACTCATAGTGGTGTTCCGGGAGGTCTAAGTTATGAAACTCTTTTCACAATTCATCAGACATTCGCTAAACATGTAACTCAAATATTCCTTTGTGCAATCAAATTGCAGAAACATAATTTTCTTGTTACAATAACTTCTAATTCATTTTTGAAAACCTTTCGAGTGATTTCAAAAGATCTAGAATTACGCCTCATCAAGTAAATATCCATATATCTACTTGAGTCATTTCAGAAGATAAATAAATCCACCACTTGCAACAACATTTATTGAACTACACACATCAAAATGTATGATCACCAATAAGTTTGTTGCTCGTTCCTTATGGCCTGTGAACGGTATTTCAGGCACTTCACTTTTCAGAGGAAAGTTGCAAGTGTTAGATGATTCAAAATCAAACGACTTCAAAATCCATCATAATGGAATTTGTCCATGCGGGTTTCTCCAATGTGACCAAATGTAGTGCCACACATGTGTGGTATTCTCATAGTCTCGCGACATTTAGCGTCAGCGTTATGGATGTATCATATTACCATCAATATTCATAACATACATACCATCTTGGATGGAAGCATGGCCCATCATGTTATTCATAATACTTAACAACAATTGTTGGTTTTATGAACAACTCTTTTGCAACAAACATTGTGCAATGGGCTAGAGTGTATGAAACTCTAAAATGAATTATGAAAGTAAACCCAGAGGTATTTTATTATTATCAATATTCATAACATACATCTCATTCATAATGAAAGTATGGCCCTTGTGTTATTCATAACATCGAACATAAAAAGTTCTCTTATGAACAACCTTCTTGCAAGATACCTGATGCAATGGGCTAGAGTTTGTAAAACACTAAATGAATTATGAAAATAAATGTAGACGGCAGTACACCGATGGAAGGTATAGTAACATTTACTATGTTCCCTGTGTATACCTTAACCTCATTTCTGGCTAGTCTTTTTAGGCCATAGTAGCTCTTACATTGATTCGCAACAGAATGCAATCAAGCGGGTATCTTTGTGATTAACTCACAATACACAAGAATTAGTGATTAATATGTTTAACCATAATTCCCAAGAACTATATCTTTGACCAGCCTACTTATACATCAAAAACTTGTATGACATTCATACATGAACTGGATATTCCAGTCATCTTTCTTTCTGCCTTTATACTTCTAACAGTTTAACTTTTAGTATTTCTCCTACTCGCAAAAGAAGCACCCAACTTAAGAGTGGCGTTAGCCCCGGACTTCCTAGGCGTGTAAGTCACACTAACACCCTTTGGACACTTCCTTTCTCTTTAAGTTGTTGTTTTATTCACCTTTCATCATATGACAGGCGTTCTTCTGGATCCCTCTCTTATCAGTCTAATGCATAGTAAACACTTTACTAATAATTTGCAATCAAACATTGCTTTGGATATTTCATATCTTTCAGCCTTTGTTTGTATCTGAAAATTAATTTTCAGTTCCATGAATATCACATAACTATCCCAAACTTTCAAAGTTCGAGTTTCATGGAAGGAAACATATTGCACTTGACCGTAATGGAATTCTAGCTTTTGGATCGAAGGACGAGAGTCTCATCATCCATTGCTTTTAGCGGGAGTATACGGAAAACATGCGATAGGACAAAGTCCTTCTCGGCACTTTTGAAGACAATCCTCACATTACGTTACCAATCGTAAAGTTTTAACCAGATATTTAACAACTATTCAATTTTAACAGGGAAGGTGGAAACGCAAGCCATTATTCTACAACTATTTTGCAAGAAACACTTAGACAGTGTTCATAATTAATTGCACTGAGAATTAAACATGTTAATTCAACAGTGCGCTCCCACTCAAATCAATATCTCTCATAATTAATTTTGAGTGATACAAGATCCAGACTTTTAACTCATCGCCATAGAATCATCATCTCATAACGGGAATTTTAATCGGTAGGCCAACTTGCCGATCACATCTCGATGTGACTTCGATGCATGTGTTCCGAGCTCAGGACGATCCTGCCATGAACGTCAAGACAACCAAGTGATCTTGCTGCGAGGTCTGACCTCACCCGCCTCACACTTCTCTAATCATTCGTACCCATGCATCCATGGCGCACCCCGAAAAGATAGGTGCCGTGACGGTGCTACACTTGGGAGAACACTAACTACTTGATATTTTAGTGAGAGATCACCCTAATAAAAAGCGACTACCGCGCAATCAAGAAGGGTGCATCATAAGGGATAAACATCTCAGACAATTCATAATAGCATGATATGGTATAACCCTTTCTGACGGAGAAGTCTTTCATTTCTTCGTCTTCAGCATTCGCGTCGGTGTTCACCTTCGTGAAGATTGCCACCACCTTATTGATGCACCAAATAATATTGCCATCTCTATAGCTAATAAAATAAGTGCATTACTTAAGGTTGACACGCAGGTCACTAAAGTGACAATCATATGGCTCCAGCCATCATGCCGAATCATGACACGCAGGTCATGTTAATCAATTTACATCATATAGTCGTCTCATACATAATCAAATTGAATATGAGCATTGCTATACCACATCACATGCACATGCAAACCCTCCTGCAAAACCAAGTTAGACATTTCTAGTCGGTTCATGCAAACTTGTTTTTCGTGGCTTCTAAGGTTTCGACTTAAACTGCAGCTACCAACGTTTTATCATCAAGTATGATTATTCAAGTTGCTAGATTAACATCTCGGGGTGTATGAAACACGAGATAATTAAATCTCGAGCCCCATACTAAACTTCGTCATACGCATGACCCCCGTGCAGATCATATCTGCAATGCCCTTTCATCTGCGAATTTCATCTTTCTTTTGACTACGAGAACCCAAAGAACTGAAAGCACTTCCATGATCAATCAGGATCACAGATTGCCAGAACTTTGTCAAATTCTACCATGCTGTCTCGAGATTGAGCAAACGCAAATTCTAGGGAAGCAACAAGAACGTCAGCTAACAGATTTCATCTGTCACCCGCATAAATAATTTTCAGCAATAGATCTCATCTACTCCAAAATTATATTATGCAATACCCATACATCTCCATGTATTCTAGATCGTAACCTGCATCTATGCATAGCACGGCTCTTGATGCCACTGAAGGGGAACACAGTAGAAAACAAAAAATTTCTGACCTACGCACCAGCCCAGGACCACTATGGAGACTGCATACATGGTTTGATCTTTTTTGTTACCGACTCGTAGCGCAGTGGGAAGTAGAGTCGATGACAAACGGCGGTGCAGATCCCCACAGATAGGATTTACAACCTCCCAACCGCGAGGATGTATACCCTCATCTGCTCCTCAGACAACCCTCCGGGAAACGGTCGAACAACCCCTCGGACGGTCTCGCGGACAGCCCTTCGGGAGGACCTTCGAAACTCGAACGGTCACTCGGACAGCCCTTTGGGAGGACCTTCGAAACTCGGACGGTCAGACGGACAGCCCTTCGGGAGGCACTCATGAACTAAGACCGAAACTACGATCTCTCTATAGAGTTGCACACATACGGTGTCATCTATCCGGCAGGGCTTCACCGTCCAGAACTAGTTCCTGCCGGAACCCAGACAACCTTTTGGCTCTATGAAACTGTTTCGCTGGGAGGGAGAGAGAAGTCAGATCATGCATGGCACTTGTATGTGAGAAAGAGTGAGTGTGGAGGGCTGCCCCTCCCCCTCTATTTATAGGAAATCCCAAGGGGTAGGGTAGTTTAACACAAAAACCCAAAATGCACATAAATGAAGTCCTTCCTCAAGGGCATAAGAGTGAAACCAAGGAACAAGAGGGGCTCCAAGGTGGAGCCCCAAGTGTGGCCGGCCACACCCCTTGGGGGGCCCCCATGAGGGCCTCCCAATCCATCCATGTCATCACTAGATCTTTTGAGTAAAGCCCCAAAAGGTGGCTTTCCATAAAATATCCCAAAAAGCACTTTCACTATTCACGACAACATTTTTCAACGTCCGTTCGAACTGAAAATATTTATGTGGGCTTAGAACATTTCCAATACCCACCATAATAATTTTCAACGCGTTCTGGAACAATTCCATTTTAGTGATTTTCATCTGCGAAACGCATCTGAAGTGGCTCCGGCAGCTCCGAAACATTTCCGGTTTTTATCTCAGAAAATTCCAAAAAGCTTCCAGAATGATTCTGGCACCCTCCAAGAATTATCAGGCATGTGCCGAAACCAATTTGACTTAATGGTATATCCCGAAACAACTTTTCGGTATCATCGAAACTTATCCGATGACCTCTCTCTGCGGTACGATTCCGCTGTCCGAAACCATTCCGGTGTCCGAAACTTTTTTCGGTGATTTTCTCTTAGACTCCCTGTCTAGTATTCAGCAGATAGATGACCCTTAAGCATGTGCCCTATAGGTTCGGTGAAGCATAGACATGACCCGGAACCCCTTCCGATCAATGATCAACATCGGAGCCATGGACACTCATATTGACCCCTATACCCACACGAATGAATATTCGAGTGAACCTCCAGTTGCCGTGTGCTATTCCTGTTGCTTCGCGATATGTTACAAAGACCCGAGGTGAGATTTACTTGCATCCCCGTGGATCAACAACTTGTCCACTATGCTAGTTACCTCGTTACTGGTTTTGTTCTCTTTTCTCGTTTCTGTGTTCCGGCATCCCTGTGATCAAATCACACTGTGTCTGGCCAGATGATGATGGATACCGTAACACCGAGAGGGCCCGAGAATATCTCTCCATCGTCGGAGGAACAAATCCCAATCTCGAGCTATCAAGTTACTTGACACACTTTTCCATGAACCCGTAAGCCGCCGTAATAGCCACCTATTTACGGATGACGTTTAACAAACCCCAAAGTTCATGAAGAAAGCATGAAGAAACTCGATACTCTCATGGTCTAAGGAATCATGCAAACGTTAACCATCTCTGTGTTATTTACCATTAACTTGTGACGAATGAATCTCATAGCATAACATCAAACCGGGTCGATTCAACACAAATGTTCTCTTAACATTGTGCCCTCAAAGTTGCTGGCATAGACATGTCCATGATCAGGAAAACGGAACCATCATGCAACACTTAGCTAGTCTTAGAGGCCAAACTAGGATTACTTCTTACCGCTTATTATTCCACACGTGCATATGAGTCTTCCTCCGAGCCTCGTGGATATTGCAGACTCGAGAATCATTGCAGTTATAGCATGGAATAAAAACATAATTATGAACTCAGAGATAAATAATATCATTTATTATTGCCTCTAGGGCATATCTCCTACACTACTTAGCGGCCCTAGTTGAGCATCCATATTATACTATTCTACAATCAACATGTGTTTGTGACCAAGGCGGTCAACATCTTTTGCATCCATGTGTCAATGAATAATCTTTTGATATAGATATGTTTTGCCAGCTCGCAAGAATTACAGACGTGATCCAAGTTTTCAGGCTCATGTGTCAATTGTGGTGCTAATCTAGAAGGCATACTTTGTTTGGTCCATGTCAAGTTCATAGGTATGTATAGGGCTGGAATTCGAGCCGAGTCGAGCCAACTCAGCTCGACTCGCTAGAGCTTGTTTCGTTAACGAGCTAGCTCGACTCGACTCGTTACTATAACGAGCTCAAACCTAAGATTGGCTCGACTCGTATAACTCGCGAGCTGGCTCGTTTAGCTTGTTAAGCTTGTTAAAGATATGAACATAAGACCCTCAAATATGATAAAAATGATTATGTATATATTAAACACATATATCACTAAATAATTGTAATTTCCTTGTAACACATGAGTCTCTTAGGCGGTTGGGCCTTCAATGGCTGGGCCTTGTGTTGTGCGCTTGGGATATAGGGTGCTGAGTAGCTGATCTTTTTTTGTATTGGGAGTGGCTGATTTTTTGTACCGAGCCTAATGAGTTACACGAGTACTCGTGAGATTGGCTCGTTTAACTTGGCCTATAAACGATCTTAAACTAAAGCTCGGCTCGGCTCGTTATTCTTCGAGCTCGAGTCGATTCGAGCCGAGTCACGAGCTACTCGTTTAGCTCGCGAGCTTCGAGCTTTTTTTCCAGCCCTAGGTATGTATTGTTCTATCTTATGTCCAAGAACATGACAAACATGTCATTGTGTATGTTTAAATGGTGGTGACGAAGAATTAATTTGTTACATGTACTAGGGAGGAGTGATGATTTTTACTCCCGAGCTCCATGAAGCCCTTGTTTTGAAATTTAAAAGGAAGTATATAAGTCCCAAAAAATAAAAAGATTCTAGCTTATACATAATAGAATTTTTAATGCACTACACTGCACAAAAAAAAGGAAAATATGGTGATGTGAAATAGCAAACACTAGTAGCACTAAGCACAATTATAGATCTTCTTCACACTTCACTTTTCTGCATAGTTCACACGTAGAACCATTTTTCACATCACTAGGTGTATCCCCACATCTACACATACTATTATTTTTGGACTTTTTGTGTATAAGGATTTTTATTGTCTTAAAATAAGACCTATAGCTCGTTGGAGCTGTGGAGACATATTTATTTAAGTTCCAGAGGTTTTTCTCAAGTCTAAGTTGCCTTTCGTGCAATTTTATGAAATGTAAACTATTTTAGGCCAAATTTTATGATCTAAAGAAATCATAATATGTTTTTTGGATAAGAAAATACAGTGTGTAAGAACCACGAAATTGAATTCCATCCCAATTCGCAGCATGTATGCTACTACTCCATCAGTCCCATAATTTACAGCCTATAGATTTTTTTTCAAAGAAACGTAGCAAATATGATCAAGTTTATAGAGAAAATTACCGCTGTCAACAAATACCAAACATATACTTACAGTATTAAAGTATGTTTCATGATGTATCTAATGATATACATTAGGTATTTTAGATGTGGATATTTTTTCCTACGAATTTGATCAAACTTTGCTAAGCTTGACTTTTAATGCGTAGGTTGTGCATCCCCCATGATAAAGTAAACTTGTGACGACATGAGCTCCTAATGCATGTTTAGGTTGTGCATTGGGTCAATTTTAGAATAAATAAAAGAGGGCTAGACAGGAATATGAAAAAAAATAGCTCGTTTCCTTGGCATCGAAGGAATCAGAAGCTTCATCCGTGGTCATCTTCTAATTTGTTCATACTGATTTGCTTTGGGGAAAGTAAAACCAAAAAAGGCCTGCATATGCGCGTGTTAGGTGACAAAGTGAACGCAGTTAATTAATAATGCCAGAATACATGCACCATGCATTCATGAAGTTGTTTTTACTATTAGTTCAACTTTACCAGCTAGCTGAGATGCTCAACTGAAGTTCTTAACGGTAGGTGAGATGTGAACTCTGCAGGATGGCTTCCCTGCCGGAATATTGAGCAACCTTATAACTAGAGATGGATCAGTGACAAGTTGGCCGCTGTGGCAGACGCACAGTGGCCAGAACGGAACCACCGTGAAGCTCGCTTGCTGCCGTATATAGAATTATAGATTCAATGGCGCGACGGAGAACCACCGTGTCATTCACGACGCCGGTAGTAGTGCTCGTTGTGTTGTACATGCTGATCCGTGTCCCTGCGGCGCCGGTGATCGGGATGCCGGGCTGCGAGACCAGGTGCGGCAACATGAGCGTGCCGTACCCGTTCGGCCTCGGCGCGGACAGCCGGTGCTACATGCCGGGGTTCAACCTAACCTGCGACCACGGACGCCTCCTCCTCGGCAACCTGCGGGTCATCGAATCCATCGACCCTAATTTCTACATGCTGACCGTCGTCCACACCGGCGACGTTCGAACCGACGGCGCGGGGCGCGGCATTTTTGGTGACGTAGGCGTCCTCGGCGACGACGGGCCGTACGCGCTGTCGTCCGCCGGGAACCAGCTCGTCCTGGTGGGCTGCAACGTGCGGGCGACGCTGAGGAGCGGCAACGTCACCATGAGCAGCTGCTCCTCCCTGTGCCCCAAAGGCTTGACGGGCACACGGAGATGCTGTCGATGCTGGACACCAGCATGCTCTGCTCCGGCATCGGGTGCTGCCTGGCGCTCGTCGTCGTCGACCGCAAGGTGGCCACCGGAGGAAAGCAGCTCGTCCCCGTCACGTCCTACGACGTGCAGCTCGAGTACTTCGGGAGCAACCGCAACCACGACGGCGAGCAGTGGCCGCCGCGCGTGTTCGTCGCCAAGGTCGAGTGGTTCTCGCCGTGGAGCGTCTCGCAGCAGCTGTCGTCGGACCCCAAGGCCGCCGCGTCAATGGAAGTTCCCTTTTTTCTCGACTGGGAGGTCATAATTAGGGGTGCCCGCGAGGACGACGACGACGACACAGACGCTGGTTCCTTGCCTGCCTGGGAGTGTCCTAGGGACGCGACGGCTGTCTGCAAGAGCAACCACACTGAGTGCAGGAGAGGAGAGGTGAAAGAGGCGGCTACAGGTGCTACTGCAAAACGGGTTACGAGGGCAACCCCTACATAACCAACGGATGCCAAGGTTAGAACCACCGTTTTCCCCAAACCTTTTTTTCCCCTCATCCATCTGATTGATTTTTTCCACGCTTCATATTTTTGGATGGTTCATATTGATTGGATTTATTTTTGGATAATGTATTCAGAATAATATTATCACAGTTAAGCATGTGATAGATTTCAGAATTTGACCTGCTTTATACATGCCGGCTTACTAGATTGTAATATTATTTATGTGTGTATGCAGACATCGACGAGTGTAAGAATTTAGAGAAGAGTGGGTGCTTCGGCAAATGTACCAATACAGATGGATCATTTCAGTGCGAGTGTCCACATGGAACCCGTGGGAATGCCTCCATGCCGGGTGGCTGCTTCAGTGTTCTCACACGTGAGCAACATTTCCACTTAATTCGGGGAGAATACCCTTTTCTTTCTTTCACACTTCTCCTTTCAAGATGTGGGCAGCTAAAGTATATTGATAGTATTTTTCAAGGAATAAAATATATTAATATTGATGTTGATGTTCATGGTTAATCAAACTCAGAAACAGGTTGGACCATCTATCATATTAGCTATATAATTTTGCACATCGTCATCTCTAAAGTTGCATCACTGGAAATGAAAAAGAAACTAAAGTTGCCCAGAACTTTTATATGCTATGTAGAATTATGTCCACAGTGACATTGATGAGGTTTTTCTATCCACCTGCAGGTAAATGTAGCAGGTCATGCGGCAATGTGAGTGTGCCATACCCATTTGGCATTGGGCCGGCCAAGTGCTACCTGCCAGGGTTTAACCTCACATGCGACACGAGCCAACACCCCCCACGGCTGATGCTCGGCAGCCTACGAGTCATCGACATCTCCCTTCATAACAACACCGTGCACGTCATCAACACTGACAGGGTCCTTGACATCCACGGTGTCATAGGAAAGCAGATCCTCAAATTTGGGAGCACGGGTCATGGAGACAAGGTGCCTTACTCGTTGTCAACCAGCAACGAGCTCATCCTCGTGGGGTGCGGTGTGCAGGCGCTGCTGTCCGGGGCCGGCAACCCAGCCATCCTGAGTGGTTGTTCTTCCTTTTGCTCCCCAAACGTCGAGAATCACACCTATGCCATCACCTCAATGGTCCCACCTGCAGCAGGAGGTGGTAGTAATGATGACGATCAATATTGTTATGTCTAGAGATGGAATGCCCCGTGAATATGGATCGATTGGATAGACCCCAATAGTGCAACAGATGAGACATCATCGCACTCCTACGCATTCATTGCACAAGAAGGGTGGTTCAACAAGCATCGGGTATCAGCTCAGCTATTGCGCTCGTCGTCGACAAAATATTTTGTGCCAAGCTTGGAGGTCCCCATGGTTCTAGATTGGGAGGTCTTGCAGTTGCAACCCATTGGCTCACGGGCGGTAGCTAATGTGAACTCACGACATCAATATCTCAAGTGTCCTGACATGTGCAGGAGCAAGAACAGCCTCTGCAAACAAGGGATCAGAGGATATTCATGTCACTGTAGTGAGGATTACCACAGCAACGCGTACGTTATTGACGGATGCAAAGGTTAGAACACATTCTCCTATTTCGTGGCTAAGTAGTCTTTGTTATACTATTGTACATGTAATTAAGCAGTTGATTTAATTCCTACTTGCTTTCCCTTTCCTTTTTTCTTGTCTCCAACAGGACGTAGGCAAACATACTTTAAAGGTGAGTGCACTACAACAACATTTCTCCTAAATACGTGGTACATGTAGGAGAAAATGAGTAACTATATTGTGTATATTTTTTAGGTATGAGCATCGTAATAGGAGCTGCTATTGGGGCCGGACTCGTACTTCTAGTTCTTGCCGGATTTTTCATTACCAAGAAATTAAAACATCATAGGGCTGAATTGTTGAAAAGAAAGTTCTTCCAACTAAACCGTGGACAATTGTTGCAGCAATTGGTATCCCAAAGTGCTGGTATTGCGGAAAGAATGATCATATCCTTGGAAGAGCTAGAGAAGGCGACCCACAATTTTGATAAAGATCTTGTGATTGGTGGCGGAGGGCATGGTATTGTTTATAAAGGGATTTTATCAAACCAACACATTGTAGCCATCAAGAAACCCAAGAAGGTGTTTCAGAAGGAGATCAATGATTTTATAAATGAGGTGGCAATACTATCGCAAATCAACCATCGAAATGTAGTTAAACTCTACGGTTGTTGCCTTGAAACTGAAGTCCCAATGTTGGTCTATGAGTTCATATCCAATGGAACCCTTTCTGAGCATCTTCATGTCAAAGGACCAAGATCATCGCCATGGGCTGATAGGTTGCGGATAGCCATTGAAACAAACAAATCTCTTGCCTATCTTCACTCAACTGCTTCAATACCTATCATACATAGAGATGTCAAGTCTGCTAACATACTTTTGGATGATACTTTGACAGCAAAGGTTGCAGACTTTGGATCTTCAAGGTACATTCCGATGAAGAAATCTGGGGTAATGACTGGGGCTCAAGGTACAAAGGGATATTGGGACCCTATGTACTTTTACACCGGGCGGCTAACTGAGAAAAGTGATGTGTACAGTTTTGGGGTCGTCCTCGTGGAACTGCTAACTTGGAAGAAACCATTTTCATATTCTTCCTCTGACGGCGAGGGTCTTGTTTTACATTTTGTTACATTGTTTGAAGAAGGCAATTTGAACCAGATATTGGACCCACAAGCTATAGAGGAAGGTGGCAAGGAAGTCAACAAAGTGGCTACTATTGCGGTAGCATGCATAAAACTAAGAGGAGAGGATCGTCCAACCATGAGGCAAGTTGAGTTGACACTGGAAAGCCTCCGTGCATCCGAGGATTACACCTTAGATAATGTGGTGGAGAAGAAAGTTGAGAATAAACATGTCATGATAGATATTACATTTACTGAAGACAAAAGAAGCAACAACTCAACCAGGCGATACAGTATGGAAGAAGAGTTCATGCTATCCGCAAGATATCCTCGGTAGTTTTGCTTACGTGCACTACTTGGAAACTCAAGCTAAATAGGATTGGTACTTGGCAATTGTTTGAGATGGTTTGACAAAAAAACAGTAACGTCACATGGAAACTTGGAATATTTTTAACTTAAAGTGATTGGCGATGTTCCTGTTCACGTGACTCAGTTGCATTTCTTTCACCTAGTAACATAAAGTGGGACTCTAGTTAGTAGCTCAAGTGGCACTGCTCTGTTTTCTGGGCAATTATTGATAGATCAATGACTTTCGTAAAGTTGGGGCGTTGCACATTTAACACCTACCAGTTACCCCTCTCGGGGTACTTGGCTTTGTTGTATTATGCAATATGATGTTGCTAGACCTATCATGCTAGTTGATGAGTCCAAAAGAAATTTAAAGCATGTCTTGAGTTTTGATATTTTAATTATTCATATTTATTTTTAGTTTCTTTGATATGCAACATTGTCCACTCTCATATTGAGATATAGTACATATTGCGTTGGTACATCCAACTCCGTGGAAGTTTTCGGCACTATTTGTCCTATGAGATACCTATAGCTTGAATGATTATCAATGGTTTTGACTAAACATTTTTTCCCATCTTCAACATCTTTGTTTTGCATTGCTTGAAATAATAAATTATTGAGAGTGCACCAGGAACAAAAAGTAGAATGCACGGCCACTAGCAACCGACATAGCGATGAATAAACCCAAATATGGCACGGGTGTTAATATATATACACACTACCACCAAAAGGCACCCATTTTTATATGGATCAACGTTGAATTGCTTCACACACACCAAACAAATGCTCAATTATTAGCTGGTTGTTGGTATGTACCCACTCTCTCGGTCACCTGCCATGCAATATCTAACACTAAAAGTAAGAGTTATTGATGTGTAAAGCTACTCCACCAATCATATTCTTGAAATGACAACTTGATAATGAAAATACACCTTATACAACACAAAAAGTATATAAATTGAACTAGAAATATGCACATACCATATAAAGCTACTTCCCATGGGGGCGTCGATGCCCCCATGGCTGCCAGTTGCGGCGATCCAAACATAATCAAAAGACCACCTAACATTCTCATCATTTATCACCACCGTGTCTGCAACCTCTACAACGCGCTGACTCCTTGACGATGAAGCTACCATAACAAGCACATATAGAAAGTTAATAAATCTCACCTACGGCAACGCAAAAGGAACACTTGAAGCCTTGGAGACAAAACTTCCATCAGTAAGGTGCTCTAGCCGCATCAAACATTTGCCAAAGTGGCCTCAACACGAAATCCCGCCGGCCGCCGAGGAAGCCAGGACCCTTCTCGGAACACACGCCCCAAGGCCTCATCCACTGCAATGTCATCCATCGGCAGGACACACCTAAGAAGTGAGTTTGGTTGGGACCGTAAGCCATGCTGAAAAGAAGGCAAGGGGCAAGCAAGGGGAATTTATAGTCACCCCATGAATCAGGAACAAAGGCCCCCATCCGGGCCAGAGACAATCAAAGCTTCAAAGGCGCTAGATTAAATCCTCCGCCGCCATGGGAAGGGTGAGGCCCCGACGACTCACAATGTTAAAGGACCGAGTCATAGATATAATCGAATCCAAAAAGGAGGGAGGTGTCTGTCATTCGATCAAGGGGACAACTATGGTGTTGTTGAAAGGTGGAAGGACGACATCCAATCCATGTTGAACCACCATTTGGCAGCTTCATCACGGGAGGGGAGCAGCGATACGATAAAACATATGCCCGCAATTTCCTAATGAGGGGAAAGGAACTTCTACTAGGCTCATGCGTGCTATGGCCCGTGTAATAGAGCTAGAAGAAGTGGCAAAAGATGGTCTACTCGATCCGTTAGCTCCTCGAGAAAATCCTTTTACAAAATGCATGAAAAATAGCCAAATAGGTCTGAGATGTAGGGGTGAGGTGTGTCAACTAGAATTTTGATACAGATCCAACATATCACTCATGAATGAGGAAAAGGGAAAGCTCGGTCCAAACCATAAGGCTTCGTTTGGCACAAAGGGATTTGGGAGGATTTGGGAGGATTTGGTGAATCCCTCCCTTCCACCCAATCCCCTTAATTTCCTAATTCCACTCCAGCCTTAATCCCCTTTATATGAAAAAACTCATTTGGTTGACAAGGTTTGCGATATAGAGATGACATGGTGCAAATCAGTTAAAAATTCAATCTTTAAAAGTTAAAAAACACCATAGTAAGAAAAACTTGCTACATAAAATTTTTGTTTGTAGGCATTGGACAAGCCTGTAGCAGCTACAAAGATCTCCCACGCAAGCATAAAACGTAATTGAAGAAACTACTGAGCGAATAGTAGGACTAATCTATTCATCCATCACCTAGCTGGCGAGGAGAAGATTTGAATACTGATGAACAGAGCTGGGGGGCAAGGGACATGAGATGCAGAGCCGTCAAGATTCATCCGCGGAAAACATAGAGCTCGGACCTGGTTGGATCCATCCAGCCAGCATCTCGAAGGATGCGGGCGGCAGCGCGTTGGGGGGCAGCGGGCATAGTCCCGTCTCGCGTTGGAGGAGCTGCTGCGAGGCGAGGGGGCGGCGTCGAAGGAGCTGCGAGGCAGCGGCGTGTCGTTCGTTCCTCGAGGGGCTGCGCGAGGTTGTTGAACCACGTGGGTTGGGAGGGGTTGGCGAGGATTAGAGGGGTTTGGCCCGTTAAACCCCTGCGTACCAAATGGGCTGACGGGGTTTTCAGGCGATTCTAGGCCCTGCGAGGATAATCGCCTCTAAACCTCTCCAAACCTCTTCCACCAAACGAGGCCTAAGTGCTTTAGGATCACAACGGCATCACACTCCTATGACTGGGGACGCGGCCGGGTGGGCACTGAGAAATCAGATTGGCCGGGATCCGCCCAGGAGCTCACTGGTAACCCATGGGGGCTGCCACATAGGGGCCTCCCAAGGTGTGCGGACGCACTCTTCCCCCTTTGCTTAGCCCTTAATAGTTGACCGATAAGGGAAAATGGAATCTATGATAATGGACGCTTGACAAACATGGCACACGTATGAAAGGAGATAAAAGTGTCGAGTCGGTTTACCTTGCCCCCGCCCCCACACTACTAGGGAAAAGCCTACCAGTAGCGCGTGTTGGAGGCATAGTAGTGGCGAGGGGTGCACGCTACGGATACGACGCTACAGGTAATGTTCAACAGTAGCGCGGGTTGGGGCACGCTAATACTATACTGCATAGCAGTAGCGTGTTTTCCCGCCCGGCTACTACTACTCCTTCCTAGCAGCAGTGTCTTTCTCCACCCAGTGATGTCTACTATGAAAATTTATTCTTGTACACACGTGTTGGGCCTCCAAGCACAGAGTTTTGTAGGACAACAGCAATTTTCCCTCAAGTGGATGACTTAAGGTTTATCAATCCGTGGGAGGCGTAGGATGAAGATAGTCTCTCTCAAGCAACCTTGCAATCAAATACAAGAAATCGCTTGTGTCCCCAACACACCATATACAATGGCAAATTGTATAGGTGCACTAGTTCGGCGAAGAGATGGTGATAAAAGTGTAGTATGGATAGTAGATATGATTTTTTGTAATGCGGACAATAAAAAACAGCAAGGTAGTAAATAGTAAACGGAGTACAAACGGTATTGCAATGATGAAAAATGAGGCCTAGCTAGGGTGCATACTTTCACTAGTGCAATCTCTCAACAATGCTAACATAGTTGTATCATATGATTATCCCTCAAAGTGCAATAAAGAATCACTCCCAAGTTCCTACTAGCGGAGAACAAGAGATAGCAACTGTTTGTAGGGTACGATACCACCTCAAAGCTATTCTTTCTGATCAATCTATCCTAGAGTTCGTACTAAAATAACAGCAAGCTATTCTTTCGGATCAATCTAATCAAGAGTCCATACTAAAATAACACCATGTGATGCATATCAACCAACTCTAATGTCACCTAGATACCCCAATGTCATGTGAGTACCCGTGAGTTAATTATACGATATGTATCAAACAATTTCAGATTCATAATACTCAATCCACACAAAGAACTACAAGGAGAGCCCAAATTTTCTATCGGAGAGAAGATAATAAAAACGTGCATCAACTCCTATGCATAGATTACCCCAAAGTCACCTCGGGAATCCGCAAGTTGAGTGCCATAACATATATCAAGTGAACCAAAATAATACCCCATTGTCACTGAGGGAGTCCTGGACTAGGGGGTGTCCGGACAGCCGGACTATCATCGTCCGCCGGACTCCAAGACTACGAAGATACAAGATTGATGACTCTGTCCCGTGTCCGGATGGGACTTTCCTTGGCGTGGAAGGCAAGCTTGGAAATACGGATATGTAGATCTCCTACCATTGTAACCGACTCTGTGTAACCCTAGCCCCCTCCGGTGTCTATATAAAAGGAAGGGCTTTAGTCCGTAGGACAACATACATTACAACAATCATACCATAGGCTAGCTTTAGGGTTTAGCCTCCCTGATCTCGTGGTAGATCCACTCTTGTACTACCCATATCATCAATATTAATCAAGCAGGACGTAGGGTTTTACCTCCATCGAGAGGGCCCGAACCTGGGTAAAACATCGTGTCCCTCGTCTCCTGTTACCATCCGCCTAGACGCACAGTTCGGGACCCCCTACCCGAGATCCGCCGGTTTTGACACCGACATTGGTGCTTTCATTGAGAGTTCCTCTGTGTCGTCACCGATAGGCTTGATGGCATCTGCAACCAATGACGCTGTCCAGGGTGAGACTTTTCTCCCCGGACAGATCTTCATATTCGGCGGCTTCGCACTGTGGGCTAATTCGCTTGGCCATCTGCAGCAGATCGAAAGCTACGCCCCTGGCCGTCAGGTCAAATTCGGAAGCCTAAACTTCACGACCGATGTCTGCGGAGACTTGATCTTCGACGGACTCGTGCCACAGCCAAGCGCGCCGCACTGTTGCGATGGGCATGATCTAGCTCTGCCGCCGAACAGTGCCTTGCTGGCCGCACACGAATCCTCTCCGGCCATTAGTCTGGAGCTGATTACCCAGATAGAGGATCGGTGGATGGACACCGCCTCGGGGGCTTCAACTTCCACGGCGATGGAGCCGAACACTAATCTTGTCCCTCGCAAAACTCGTGATTCCGAGGTGCCGGACTCCTTGCCGGACTCCGAACCTCCCACGCCCCTGCCAACTAAATCGGATTGGGCGCCGGTTATGGAATTCACCGCCGCGGACATCTTTCAATACTCACCTTTTGGCAACATCCTGAATTCACCAAAGCATCTCTCATTATCAAGAGAGCCCTGGCCGGACTATGGCCAGGATGGTTGGGATACGGACGACGAAGAAATTCAGAGCCCACCCACCACCCACTTTGTAGCCACTGTCGACGATCTAACCGACATGCTAGACTTTGACTCCGAATACATAGACGGAATAGACGACGATGCCGGAGACGAACAAGAAACAGAGCCTATAGGGCACGGGAGGACCACCTCGTCATACGACATATACATGGTGGATACCCCAAAAGAGAGCGATAACGAGGACCAACGGGCCGCGGCAGAAGATAACCCCGCCGATAAACAACCAAAACGGCGGCGCAGACGCCGCCCTAAGCCCCGCCTCGACAACAACAACGCTCCTAAAGACCCCGCAATACAGCAGGGTACAAAAGCGGACGACGAGCATGCAGATAAGCAACCGTCCGAACAAGACGAGTCAGATAATCAGTCCAGGCCCGGCGAAAACGACGGTTCGGACGATCTCACGCCGGACACACCACCGGAAGGCAAAAACCTTCGGAAAAGACTCGCCAACACTGCAAGAAGCTTGAAAAAGGAAAAGCGGAAGCTCAAAACAGTGGAAGACACACTCAGAATGAGGTGGAGCAAAGTACTCAAAACCGCGGATAAATGCGGCAATGGTCACCAATCGAAGAGCTACCCGAAGCGCAAGCTGCTACCAGAATTCAACGACGAGGCCATAGAGCCCCCACAGTCAAAAAATAAAGAGGCCGCCTGGTTGGATAGACGGCCGGATGATAGGCCAAATTCTGAAAGCGGCGCCGCACATAAACTTGGAAGGACAGATGGCCCAGCCAGGTCCATCTACGGACTAAAGAAGAAGGCCCCAGGAAGCAAGGCAACACATCAAGTGTCCGAAGATAGTGGCACACCCAAATACAGGGGCGCCGCACACCCACTATGTTTCACCAATGAGGTGCTGGACCATGAATTCCCAGCAGGATTTAAACCCATAAACATAGAGGCCTATGATGGAACAACAGACCCTGGAGTCTGGATAGAAGATTATATACTACATATACACATGGCCAGAGGAGATGATCTCCACGCCATAAAATACCTACCCCTCAAGCTCAAAGGGCCAGCCCGTCATTGGCTTAAAAGCCTCCCAGAAAACACTGTAGGAAGTTGGGAAGAGCTCGAGGACGCGTTTAGAGCAAATTTTCAAGGGACTTATGTCCGCCCTCCGGACGCAGATGATCTAAGTCATATAACTCAACAACCCGGAGAGTCAGCGCGGAAATTCTGGAACAGGTTTCTCACCAAAAAGAACCAAATAGTCGACTGTCCAGACGCCGAAGCCTTAGCAGCTTTTAAACACAATGTCCGAGACGAATGGCTTGCCAGGCACCTCGGCCAAGAGAAACCGAGGACAATGTCCGCACTAACAAGCCTCATGACCCGCTTCTGTGCGGGAGAGGATAGCTGGCTAGCAAGATGCAGCACCAGCGACCCAAGTACATCCGAGATAAGGGATGGAAATGGAAAATCATGGCGCAGAAAAGAGCAGCGCCGGAATAAAGAGAAAAGCCCAAAGAGCACGGCAGTCAACGCCGGATTCAAAATCTCGCGGCCAAACAACAAAACACCGCCTCTTAAGGATGACAGCGATGAGTTGTCCAACTTAAACAAGATTTTGGGTCGGATATGTCAAATCCACAGTACCCCCGGAAGGCCTGCAAACCACACCCACAGGGATTGTTGGGTTTTCAAATAGTCCGGCCGACTAAACGCCGAACACAAGGGGCTCGACGCGTCAAGCGAAGATAATAAACCCCACCATCAGAGCACCGGAAAACAAAAGACTTTCCCACAAGAGGTCAAAGCAGTAAACTCACTTCATGTGATAATACGAAAAAATAGTGCGGCACTTCCTAAAAAGAGCCTCGCACGGTCCAACCCAGCAGACCATAGAAATTGGATATCAAAACCAATCACTTTCGACCACCTGGACTATTCCAGAAGCGTTCGAAACGCGGGACAGACTGCCCTGATATTGAATCCCATAATCGACAGATTACAATTTACTAAAGTCCTAATGGACGGAGGCAGCGACTTAAACCTGCTGTATTCAAACACAATCCGCAAGATGGGGATAGACCCTACCAAAATCCGACACAGCCGCACTTCCTTCAAAGGAGTGACGCCAGGCCCTTATGCCAAGTGCACAGGCTCCCTATTACTAGAATTCGTGTTCGGACCACCGAACAACCTTCGGCGCAAAAAGCTAATTTTTCATATCGTCCCATTTAAAAGTGGATATCAAGCACTCTTGGGACGAAAGGCTTTTGTCCGTTTCAACGCCATACCACATTACGCGTCTCTTACACTCAAGATGCCCGGTCCGCGTGGCATCATCTCAGTGCGAGGGTCACCCAAAGACCCCGGACACGGATAGACGAGTCCGGCATCAGTAGGCTAGGGGCTCCCTAGCTGCACATCCCTTCACAAGGGGCTGCGCGCACACTCAACCGCGGGTTCATTCAAACCCCGCTTTGCTTGTTTATATATTTTCTTTCACACATACCTTTTTTTTCGCACGAATCATTTTCAAACTAAACTTTCCTCTCCTTTTACAGATGAACAACGTGCATACCCGTCCAGGATAACGGCACAACGGAGACACAGGCGCAGACGTGCAGTAGGGACCCGTTGCGAGGATTCTTTTCAGATTAAGACCCTACGTAAACCTTTTTTACTGTCTCTTGTTGCTATTCTCCCTTGGTTTCCTCCTATAACCAATGCGGAGCCTGATGTTTTGGCATCGGCCGCGTCAGAAGACCATGC
Source organism: Triticum timopheevii (assembly GCA_963921465.1). Lineage (NCBI taxonomy): Eukaryota > Viridiplantae > Streptophyta > Magnoliopsida > Poales > Poaceae > Triticum > Triticum timopheevii. The sequence continues at coordinate 626,867,876 of OY997266.1, read as the reverse complement.
CCGTACCTGGACACTAGGGGCTTAGGGCGTTATTCCGCCCATTATCATAAAGACCGAACACCTTAGGGAGTGTTCGGCGTCTCGAGTTAGGCATTATATGCATCAGCTCCGAATCATGTCTTTCGTCAAATGTTGGGTTTGCCCGGCTCCTGTGTTTTGCTGCCTTACGTTCCGTATCATCGGCTAACGCGGCACCAGGAGAACTACTGCGATTGTGCCCCAGTTTGGCTGGGCGAGCACCTCAGTAGAGAAAGCCGAAAACTGACTGTCATGATATAGCGAGAGACTGGTCAACCACTCGATCGACTACCGGAATGTTTAGAATTCCCCGCTTTGACGAAGGACCGTTTCCCGGTCAGGCACACACGCGCCCCGAAATCGGAGAAGTGCGGTGCCCCCAGGGGCTATATCGTAGCCCCACCCTCGAACTCCAATGGCTAAGTGAAAGTGATAAAGCATTATAGTCCGGATTGCCTCGTTCGCTACGCTACCACCTCCTTAACAGGACCGAGACGTCGGATTAAGTGTGAAAATGCGCTATTTTTGCGAACACCCCCACACCTTGTGCGTGGGGGCTGAAGCCGAAGACTGCAATCTTTCAGGTTATACAAAAGTATACGCAAATGGCTGCATAGGAGAAGTTTCACTACTTGGGACGCATAAGTATAAAAAGCAGCTATAGCATAAATCATCGTTTTACAAGCTATAACGTTCATTTGAACGTGACATTTTTTGAGCACTGCGACTCTATTACACGAGCGCCACGCATAACTTCCTCGAAATAGTGCTCGGCGGGGAGCCGGCTTTCATCCGAACCCTTGGCGGCAACAGCGGTGGCATCCATCTCTGTCCAATGTGTCTTCACACGGGCAAGAGCCATCCGCGCGCCCTCGATGCAGGCCGACCGCTTCATCTCCTTGATATGCGGCACTGCTCCAAGGAATTGCTGCAGTAAGCCGAAGTAGCTCGTCGCCTTGGGCCTCTCTGGCCAAACATGAGCCACGATGTCAGTCATGGCAAGTCCGGACAATCTATTTAGCTCGGCCCATTCGGCCAACCGGTCGGTCAACGGAAGTGAGCGATCCGGACTATGGAATTGAGACCAAAATAGCTCTTCCGTCTTGTGATCCTTCTGGCTCCAGAAGTGCTCAACAGCATCAGCCGCACTTGCCGCTAAGTCCATATACGGATCCTCCGGACTCCACAGCCGAGCAAATTGAGCATACTTTTGATCCATAAACCGGCGACGCATCAGATAAGGCTTGCCAGCCACGATATCTCCGGCCTGGCGCAGCTCCTCCCTCATGGCCCGCATTGCAGAGCGGGCATCTTTGGCCTCGGCGGTGGCCTTACTCAGGTCTTCCCGCTCCGATAAGCGCTCCTTTTCAAGAGCCTCATTGCTGTCGGCAGCATCTTTTACTTTCACGGCCAATTCGGCCACCTCTTCCCTGCTTAGGCAGTGAGAAGCCCTTTCGGCTTTCAACTCCTCGGCCGCCCTCGAGGCAGCCGCGTCACTCCTTCGGGCTTGCTCCTTAGCTTGAGCAAGTTCGGCCCGAAGGCTCTCCACAGCAGCAGCACCGTCTGTATAACAGCATATAATTTATCAGAGGAGGGCTTTGACCCCATTAATAAAGCGACTGTGGAGAACTCATTTACCTTGCAACTCGTCAAGTCGCCGGTTGACAAGTGCGATGTCCGCATCCGCCGTGTGAAGTTGCCGCATTAACTCGGCAACCCCACTAGTCCGGCTAGCCCTCGGACTATCCACCACCTACATAGGAACAGCGACATTCATTACTTGCGATTTCGATCCTCGGCACGCTGTCGTTTTCGACAACCTACCGAGTCTCAGGGGCTACTATCTATACAGGGCACACTTTTATGTGCAAAACTGTCAAAAAATAGAAGGTGCGTCATTTTCGCGTACCTCAAATCCCGCCAGTAAACTCATAGCGGCATTACGCAATCCGCTCTCGGTGGACGAAATCCTTCCAATCACCATGCGCATCAACGCACAGTGATCTTCTGAGATGGATGCCCTCTCAAGCAGATTCTTCAGTTCTCCCGGCCGGATACCAGCGGGCGCCGAACTCTCCGGCCCCTCCGGATTCGGGGATACCCTCCGTGACGATACTTCAGGCTCGTCTGCCTTATCTGACGGCGCAGCAGACGGAGGCGTTTCGCTCTCCATCATCTCCGGAAGAAGGTCCCCCGAAGTCGAACTCATCTGAGAAGGCTGCAAATCCGAACTGCAGGATAAAAATTTCGGTTACCCACAGAAGCACAAATGGAGGTATTTTCTTACTAATGAAATCCCCTCTTCATACTCACGGCTCGCTGGAGGGCTGATTCTTTGGCGATGATTGTGCGTCCGGATTCTCCCCGGACGCCGGACCCCCCGGGGAAGATCTATTCCCCCGTTTAGGGGCTTTGGCCTCCGGATCCTCGGAGGTGGTCCTCTTCTCCCCCTGGAAGGAGGGGTTTTTGATTCCCCCCTCTTCAGACGCCCCTTTGGGCGAAATAATAGCTCCTCTATTTTCCCCATCGCTCCCTTCCATGGGTGCGACCTCCAACATTCTGACCAGCACGGTCTCCAGTGCGGTCTCTGGGAGGGGGGCCGGACACCTTATCAGCCTCGATCGCGCCACCCACTCCTGTGAAGAGTAATGGGTCAGGAGGCGAACTCTAGAAAAACAGATAAACAGAACGTCCGGACTCTGAGCTATTTACCTGAGTATCCGGGCGATTGCGGCTTAGGCCTCCGTCCTCGGTCAATTCCGGACACGCCACCTGCGGTCCGAAGAACAACTTGTACATCTCCACGGGTGTCCGTCAGGACCCCGACTCAATGTCACATCGATCTAGCCTGTAACACCTCATATCACTTTGCGGCCTCACGCACGGTATCCCCACGGGTGTCGCCTTACCTTTGCCCGGGACCGTTTGCGCCTTTTGGCACACGTATATGATAGTGTCGCTAGCATCCATATGAAAAGGAGCCCGGGCTGACATGGCTAATCGTAAACCCAAAGTGGCACAGACTTACAGGGACAGGCATCCATGACCCAGCATCGAACGTGTCGGTCATCAGCAAGTAAGTTCCGGGCTGTAGCACTGGGCTAGCAGGACTCCGGTAAACCGGGCTGTAGCGGGCTAACAGGACTCCGGTACTCAATGCATGACATTTCCCCGAAGGGACAGACACAGGAACGAAGAAGGACACATGTCGGCCAGCCTAAGTGTTCCGGAGCAGTAGCAAGCTACCATGGCTCAGTGGAATCACTAGGAGACATTTCCCGGTAAGAGAGGCTACTAAAGATAAACAACTAGATAGTCAGATCCGACACATACCAAGCATTTCAATCATACACACAATATGCTCGATATGTGCAAATACAACAAGGCATCACAACATGACTCTACGACACAAGTACTTTATTTAATGGCTCGGAGAGCCATACATAGCATACACACAAGTATGGGTCACACGACCCACATTCAAGTCATACAAGCATACAAGCCAACAGCGGAAGTGTTTTGTCTGAGTACAGACATCTAGTAAAATAAAAGAGGCTTGGGTAAGCCTAGCTATACTACATGGTCCTTCACATGCTCAGGATCACCACCTGGGCCTTAGTCTACTCATCGATGTCAACGTCTACGAAGAACCCGTCGGAAGGGGTTGTGGCATCTTCTGAAAAAAATGTAAATTAAAGCAACATGAGTACAAAGGTACTCAGCAAGACTTACATCAGATCCTACATACATGCATATTATCAAGAAGGGTTGGTGGGGTTATTGCAGCAAGCCAGCTTTGACTCTTGGCTAAGCTATCCTACGAGACTCCAACTTGAAATGGTTTTGCGCACTCGAGTCCACTACTCACCACTTCAATACACTACCGAGGATCCACCTCTGTCTTCCTACGGAAGAGCCATCCTCGGCACTCATGCTTATCTTGAGGCTTTTAGTAGTTTCCATTTACTTGTCTATGAACTGTATAGGCAACCAAGCAGTCCTTTACCGCGGACGCGGCTATTCGAATAGATGATGTTAACCCTGCAGGGGTGTACTTCTTCATACACGCTCTCACCACTTACCGCCGTTTACACGACATGTACTCGGCAACCTTCAAGCGGAAGCCCAGCGTGGGTGTCGGCCACGACCTACCTAGACACCTAAGTCTCTAGTCCAGGTTTATCACCTATTCGGGTTCCATCCATGAGGAGATCCGGCCGGAGTTTCGCTCACAGCCCCAAACAATGTGAGCAGGGTTCCCGAGACACCAAACGGGCATCCGGTACACCGTGCCACGTACCTACCGCATCACAGCCCACCCCTATGGTCAGCGCTGTCCACGGCCTCCAGTAGGCTACAAACACCAGAAACTACTTGCAACTCCTGGACCGAAGACTAGGGTGAATAAGAAGCCGAGAGGGTCCATTGGTTTCGGGCCCAATGCATGGTAGTAGCTGAATCTTAAATCACACATACAGATCTCAGTGCTTAAGGACGGCCTCAATGAAACAACCCACCATGTACTCCTACATGGCCTCTCATCGATACCTTTACCAAATCGTGTTCAACACCTTACTCTCATAATGACACGATCATTTCACTCTAGCCCATCACCTAGATGAACCAGACCTGACACGACTCTAAGCATAGCAGGCATAGCAAGGTAGGAACAACACAATCATATGGCTCAATCAACTCCTACACATGCTAGTGGGTTTCATCTAGTTACTGTGGCAATGACAGGTCATGCAGAGGAAATGTGTTCAACTACCGCAGCACACAGCAGTTTGAATCGCGTTGTCTTAATGCAGTAAAAGAGAGCAGGAGCAAGAACATAGGATTTTATCGATATGATCAAATGGTTGGTTGCTTGCCTGATGGGTCGGTGCACTGGTATTGTTCTTCGTTGGGGTAATCACGGTACTCCTCGGGGGCAGAACCTGCCGCAGAGAGCACCGATACACAAACATTACCAAACAGTATGCAACAATATGACGCATGCATGAGACATGGCAAAATGAGTGTATTGGGCTAATGCAACTAAGAACAGATGGGTTTGAACTAATTTGAACCAATGATTCAAAGTTCAAACTCATAAGTTGCCATTTTAAGTGCTTTATCTTGTTCTGTGATAATCAGCAGGTTAGCTTGTTTAATCATGCATGAAACCAGTACAGATGGAAAGATTGGATTTTTCTGATCATTTTTCATATATAATTTGTTTCATTTGGAGTTACAGATTAATTTCTATGATTTTTTGAAGTTTGTAGCATTTTCTGGAATTTCCTGTGTAAAAGTAATTCCAATAATTAAATTACTGCGTCAGCATTACGTCAGGATGACGTCAGTGGTCAGCGGGCTGGTCCAGGTCAAACTGACCAGTGGGTCCCGCATGTCAGTAGTTTATTAAACTAACTAAATTAAGTTTAAACTAACTGGGTTAATTAGCGGAGGGGCCCCACATGTCATAGACCCAGGGGAGTCAACCTGGGCCCACCCTGGTCAAGGTCAAAGTCAAACACGCCGGCGTCTAGCCGCCGGCGAGGCCGAACACGGCGGCGGAAGTGCTTTTGTGCATTCCGGCGACCAAACGGGCGGCGGAAGGCATCTACGAGTAGCTGAGACCGAGCCGCGGCTATTGGTGGTGGTGGTTGAGCTCGGGGTGGCCGGAGACGTCGCCGGCGACGACTTTGGCGGTCGCCGGAGTCGGGTGAAGATGGATCCGATGCTACGGGGCATGGTGAGGCCCGTGGTGAGGTGTGTTGGGCCCCTGGGAACGCGGCGAGCATGTTAGACAAGGTGGGGTGGCCGGTGGTTAGCCGGAGACACGTCGGCGACGAGCTCCGCAGCGGCGCGTGCGGTGAGCTACGTGTGCTCGCTGTGGTGCACGAGAGCGAGAAAGAAAAGGAGGGGGAGTTAGCCAAGCTCACGGCGGTCTTGAGGGAACAGACGGCGCGGTCTGGGACGAGCTGGTGCAGCGGTGACGGTGAAGGGGATTTCCGGCAATGGCGGTTCGGTCGAGGTCAGTGCGGTGGCTTCAGGGCACGCGAGCGCTCGGGGCTCGGCTAGCTCGAAGGAGTAGAGGGCGGCGGAGCTTCTGGACACGGTGGCGCGGCATGGAGACGACGGGGAGCACGACTACGGCGGCGGTGCGGCGACGGTGGCGTCGGCCATGGCGTGGGAGAGCAAAGGAGAGGAGCTGGGGGCGAATGGGTGTGTCTGTGAGCTCGAGGGGAAAGTGGCCGATCGATCCAGGGCGGCAGAACGGCGAGAGGAGGAGGCAGGGCGGCAAGCAGCTGCATGGCGCGCGCTGGTGCCGCCGCCGAGCACCTGCCTGCCTGCCTGGCCAAGCCAAGCAGCTCGCTGGAGTGGTGGCTGGGCTGGGCCGGCAGGTGGGCCTCTGGGTGGCGACAGGTAAGCTTTATCCTGTATTTCTGTTCCTGTTTTTATTCTGTAAGTTTGTTGAATTTCTAAAAATACCTAGGCCATTCCAAAAATCACCAAACTGCACCTGGTCCTTAGTTGGAATATTTCCAACATGGAACATTTTAGTTTGGAATTATTTGAGCATTTGAAATATTTTTATAAATTTTAAATGCCCAAATTCAAATACTTATGATTTAATTCAAAGACCTTAAGATGACCTAGAAAATTGTGCACCACTTTTGGCAGAGGTTCTGAACCAAGACAAAAATGATGGACATTTTAGAAGGGCATTTCAAATTCATTGAAAATATTTTTAGTAAACCCTAGTTGGATTCAGAGGGGGCTGGGGGTTCTGTCATCCCCATTTCAGGTTTCTGTTGAAAAAAATAGACATGATGCAACACTCTAATGCATGAACTAGCTAGGGTGTGACAACTCACCCCCACTCAAAAGAATCTCGTCCCGAGATTTAGGTTCCTCCGGAAAGAAGGCGGGATACTCAAGTCGAAGGCGATCCTCCCTTTCCCAGGTAGCTTCCTTCTCAGAATGATGCGACCATTGAACCTTGAGAAACTTGATATTATGCCGTCGAGTGGTACGCTCGGCTTGATCGAGGATACGAACGGGGTATTCTCGATAAGTGAGATTATCTTGAAGATCAAGCGTTTCGTGGTCCACTCCACGGATAGGATCCGAGAAGCAACGCCTGAGTTGAGAAACGTGGAAGACATTGTGGACTTTGGAGAGATGCGGAGGCAGTTCCAATTGGTAGGCAACTTCTCCTCGTTTGGCGAGAATGGGAAAGGTCCAATGTAGCGAGGAGCCAATTTGCCTTTGATACCGAAACGATGGGTTCCCTTCAGAGGAGTAACCCGAAGATAAGCCTTCTCGTCAACCTCGTAAGTCATAGCCTTATGTTTTCGGTCATATTGACTCTTTTGACGAGATTGGGCTGTTTCCAACTTTTCACGAACGATGCGAACTTGCTCTTCTGCTTCCTGGATCATATCCGGGCCAAAGAATTGTCTTTCTCCGGTTTCTGACCAGTTAAGAGGCGTTCGACACCTTCGTCCATAGAGAACTTCAAAAGGGGCTTTACCCAAACTAGATTGATAACTGTTGTTATAAGCAAATTCGGCAAATGGGAGGCATTTCTCCCAATCCATTCCGAATGAGATAACAGAAGCTCGAAGCATGTCTTCTAGGATTTGGTTGACATGTTCTACTTGACCACTTGATTGAGGGTGAAAGGCAGTGCTAAAGGAAAGATGGGTTCCCATAGCGTTTTGGACACTTCCCCAAAATCGAGAGGTGAAGAGATTTCCTCGATCCGAGTTAATTTCCAATGGAACACCATGGAGAGACACTATTCGGGAGATGTACAAGTCTGCTAGCTGGCTAGCGGTTATACTCTCACGAACAGGTAAGAAATGGGCCACTTTGGAAAGGCGGTCGATAACGACGAAGATAGCATTATTCCCTCTCTTGGTCCTGGGAAAACCGGTGATGAAATCCATACCAATTTTATCCCATTTCCATTCAGGAATAGCTAAGGGTTGAAGGGTGCCAGCAGGCCGTTGATGCTCTGCTTTTACACGACGACAGACGTCGCAATTAGCAACAAATTGAGCAATGTCTCTCTTCATCCTAGTCCACCAGAACCTCTGGCGTAGGTCCTGATACATCTTAGTGCTACCGGGATGAATGGTGAGAGGAGATTCATGAGCTTCCTTAAGGATCAATCGCCGCAGGTTTCGCACTTTGGGAACCACTAGATGGTTCCCGAAGTATACGACTCCTTGATCATCAACGGAGAAACAATCCGCAACTCCTTTCTTGATGTTTCTTTTGATGCGGGAAATCCCCGGATCTACCTTCTGAGCTTTGATGATCTGATCCGTAAGGGTAGGTTTCGCCACCAAGGTGGAAAGGAATCCTTGAGGAACAATGTGAAGGTTAAGCTTCCGAAATTCCTCGTGGAGAAGTGGTTGACTTTGTTGCAACATCAGATTGTTGCAATAAGATTTACGACTTAGCGCATCAGCCATGACGTTGGCTTTTCCTGGGGTATATGTTATCCCTAAGTCGAAATCTGTGATCAACTCGACCCAACGTCTTTGCCTGAGATTCAAATCTGGTTGGGTGAATATGTACTTCAGACTTTGGTGATCAGTGAAGATTTCGCAACAATTGCCCAGGAGGTAATGTCGCCAGGTTTTGAGTGCATGGACTACAGCTGCAAGCTCTAAATTATGAGTAGGGTAGTTTTCCTCTTGTGGGTGTAATTGCCATGAAGCATAAGCAATTACGTGTCGATCTTACATGAGAATACAACCTAGTCCTTGTCGCGAGGCGTCGCAATAGATAACAAAATCCTTGGAAAAATCTGGTGGTACCAGTACGGGAGCAGAAGTTAAACGTCTTTTCAGTTCCTGGAAACTGTGCTCACATTGTGGAGTCCACTCGAACTTTTTATCTTTCTTGAGGAGTTCAGTTAGAGGTTTAGCAACTTTGGAGAAGTTTTCGACAAAGCGGCGACAATAGCTCGCTAAGCCAAGGAAACTCCGAACTTGCTTGACCGATTCAGGTGGAGTCCAATTAAGGACGGCTTGAACTCACTTGGGGTTGACAGCAATACCTTTACCCGAAATTACATGTCCTAGATAGGTCACTTCTGGCAACCAAAATTCGCATTTAGAAAACTTGGCATAAAGGCGATTCTCTCGAAGTTTCATCAACACTAGCCTTAGATGTTCGGCATGTTCTTCCTCGTTCTTGGAGTAGATGAGTATATCATCGAGGTAAACCACGACGAACTTATCCAAATACTCCATGAAAATTGAGTTCATTAACCGAGAGAAAGTGGCTGGAGCATTGGTTAAACCGAAGGACATGACGGTGTACTCGTATTGGCCGTAACGAGTAACAAAGGCCGTTTTGGGAATGTCCCCGTTCCGGATTTTGATTTGATGGTAGCCTAACCTCAAATCCATCTTAGAGAAACTGAGGATCCCGCGAGCTGATCATATAGATCGTTGATCCTGGGGAGCGGATACTTGTTCTTAATTGTGACCAAGTTGACGGGTCGATAATCAACAACCATCCGATCCGTACCAGCCTTCTTCTTGACGAAGAGGATGGGGCAAGCCCATGGAGATGAACTAGGACGGATGAAACCCTTTTTCAAGGACTCATCGAGTTGTTTCTTAAGTTCGGCTAATTCTAGGGGTGCCATCTTATAGGGTCTTCTAGAAATTGGGACAGTTCCTGGAATGAGATCTATCACGAACTCAACATCTCTGTCAGGTGGGACATCTGGCAATTCTTCTGGAAAGACATCCGGAAAGTCACGGACTACCGGAACGTCTTCGAGGTCTGGCAATGGACTGGCATTAAGGGAATATAGCTGTCGCTTGGATATTCGGGTCAAGACATTGACTATCTTTCCCGAAGGGTGCGTGAGTTGAACAGTCCTAGAGAAGCAATCGATCTTGGCATGATGGGCTGACATCCAGTCCATACCCAAGATGATGTTAATATCCGATGATTTGAGAGCTATCAACGATGCAAGGAAAACAAGTCTGTCGACCTGAATTTCATTCCCATGGCTTACACTAGAGGTTTGCCATTTGGATCCCGGGGTTTGAATTACCATGGAGGTGGGCATGTCACAGAATGCGGTGTTGTGCAAGCGAGCATAGCTTTCGGATATGAATGAATGAGATGCTCCAGTATCAAAAAGAACAGATGCCGGGTCGCAATTAACAAGGAGCGTACCGAGAACGACGTTGGGATCCTCTTGGGCCTCTTCAGCTGAGACACAATTAACATGGCCACGTGCAGTAGTGGCCGGCTTGGCATAGAACACCTTCCCTGCTGGCTTGCCACGGCCAACAGCTTTTCCAGACTGGTTGGGGTTGGTCTGGGGACAATCGCGCATGTAGTGGCCTGATTCCCCACATTTGAAGCATGTCACGGGGCTGGTGCGTGGAGGAGCATTGTTGGTTGGCCCACCATAGGGCTTAGCTAGTGCAAACTGCTGAACTGGACGAGGCGCCTGATAGGATGGCCTCGGTGTGAATCTGGGCGGCAGGGCAGTGTTAGGCACCCACACCCGGCGCTTCTGTGGTCCAGCACCGGATGAGGAACCCATGTCACGACCATGCTTACGTGTTGCTTCAAAATTAGTCTGACCCGTCTCAGCACTGATGGCTTTGTTCACAAGCTTCTGAAAAGAGGTGCACTCATGCAGACGGAGATCTCGGCGAAGCTCGGGGCTAAGTCCCTTGCGGAACCTTGCCTGCTTCTTGGCGTCAGTGGAGACCTCTTCGGTGGCATAGCGTGTGAGATTACCGAACTCCCTGCTATAGGCGTCCACAGAGAGACGGCCTTGGGTGAAACTGCAGAACTCCTCACGTTTACGATCCATGAGACCCTCCGGAATGTGATGTTCACGGAAAGCCTCACTAAACTCTGCCCAAGTAGTGACATGGCCAGCTGGGCGCATAGCCATATAGTTCTCCCACCAGAGACTGGCGGGGCCTTCGAGATGATATGCAGCAAAGGTGACCTTATCAGCCTCAGCTACGAGTGCAGAACGCAGCTTTTGAGTAATGCTGTGAAGCCAGTCATCGGCGTCGAGAGGCTCGACGGAGTGGTGGAAGGTAGGCGGGTGTAACTTGATGAAGTCACTGAGCGACACACGGTTATTCCTCTGCTGATGTGCTGTGTTCTGTTCGATGCGCTCCAACAAACGGTTGGTCTCCCGTTTGTTTCTCTCGGCCTCCAGCATAACTTCGGCCAGAGAAGGAGGGTGAGGCAGGTTTGCTTCTCCAACTCTGCTGCCTTCGGCCTGCTCTGGCGGAGCAGGGTTGTTGCGGGTGTTAACCATCCTAGGAAAAACAAGACAAGGGTTTAGTCCAGGATGATAAGATTCTGACATAGAAATGTAGAATGTAATGGATAACTCGGAATGCAAGATGATCATCCGTATGACAGGGTAGATACAGAAACTGCTTCTTTATTCCATCGTCATACACACCATACAAGGTTTAGTACAAGACCAAACAAAGTACTACTACGGTGAAAGGAAGATTACATCTCATCGGAGGCATTCCAAGCTCCTATACATTATTTTTCATACACCTCCGGAATGATACACACTAAGTCATATTCCACAAGTCACGCAGAACGGTGGAGATTCAACTATTTCAATACTAGTGAGACTACTACTAACTCAGACGTCTCCGTAGTAGTTCTCATAGAAGTCCCCTCCATAGCCTAGAAGTTCAACGTGAGCGTCCGGAAACAGACGGTCCTGAGGAGCCTGTGGACCATAAGGGCAAGGGTGAGGTCTTGGACCAACAAACGGTGGCCTGCGGGGACCACGAGGTGGGGTGATGCCCCCCACATCACGCCAATCCATCATGTCTGGCAGAGCAGATCTAACAGGATACAGGTCTCTCATATCCATATATCCAGCTTGCACAGCCGGTGCAAACCGAGTCAAGGTGGCCCAGTGATCGGCATGGGCATTGAAAAGCTCCATTCTCAAGGCCCGACTCTCTCGGTCCTTATCCTCGAGCAACTCGGCAGTGGTGCGAGTTAGTGAGTCCTCCTGACTGGAATCAGCATGATAGCCCGGAGATACCCATGCGCTCCAGGAAGTGAAGCTGGCATATACCGGAAGTCGGTGTTGCGAAGCAGGCCAGTCCTGACTCGCATGATGGTCATCATAGAATAGGCAGCATCTTGCACCGCCATATCAATAGTAACGCCAAGTCCATAGGAACAGTGAAGGGGCTCGGTGGAACCAGGATAAGAGGGAAATATCCTGACAGTGCAGAGATACTGGCTTTGATTAAAGTCTCGGAACTGCTCTTCGACTGTGTATTCGGGATACCAGCGGTAACCCGTCTCGATCATTACACGGACTAACATAGCCGTATGACCGGTCACACCGATGCATCTGGTCAGACGAACCACTTGGTTTTGATCACGAGTGGCCATTTGGAAGCACAACCACAATGCAAAGACATTAGAATTTTAGCAGAACTTGGACAGCATAACGACTGTAAATGCTCAAAAAGGATTTGAGACATTTTACAAAGAATTGCATAGCCACTCAACAATATCATATCAAGGTTCTGGGTCCAACTTAGTAACATAACAGGATAGTAGAACTCAACTAGGCTTGTAATCATCAAACCTATAAGGTACTACTGATTAGTAACACGTGAACCTGATAGAGAGAAGAGATCCTAATCCTTAACCCCGGTGGAAGAATGGACTGACTCAGATCAGAATGCCATGAGGTAAAGGAGTAAAAAGAGCCTTACGTACCATCCCACAATCAATTCCCCTACATATAACTAAAGCATTTCTAGACTCGACATCAACCAGTTTGGCTTGGAGAACCTACAGGCAGTCCGGCTCTAATGCCAACGCTGTCAGGACCCCGACTCAATGTCACGTCGATCTAGCCTGTAACACCTCATATCACTTTGCGGCCTCACGCACGGTATCCCCACGGGTGTCGCCTTACCTTTGCCCGGGACCGTTTGCGCCTTTTGGCACACGTATATGATAGTGTCGCTAGCATCCATATGAAAAGGAGCCCGGGCTGACATGGCTAGTCGTAAACCCAAAGTGGCACAGACTTACAGGGACAGGCATCCATGACCCAGCATCGAACGTGTTGGTCATCAGCAAGTAAGTTCCAGGCTGTAGCACTGGGCTAGCAGGACTCCGGTAAACCGGGCTGTAGCGGGCTAACAGGACTCCGGTACTCAATGCGTGACATTTCCCCGAAGGGACAGACACAGGAACGAAGAAGGACACATGCCGGCCAGCCTAAGTGTTCCGGAGCAGTAGCAAGCTACCATGGCTCAGTGGAATCACTAGGAGACATTTCCCGGTAAGAGAGGCTACTAAAGATAAACAACTAGATAGTCAGATCCCACACATACCAAGCATTTCAATCATACACACAATATGCTCGATATGTGCAAATACAACAAGGAATCACAACATGACTCTACGACACAAGTACTTTATTTAATGGCTCGGAGAGCCATACATAGCATACACACAAGTACGGGTCACACGACCCACATTCAAGTCATACAAGCATACAAGCCAACAGCGGAAGTGTTTTGTCTGAGTACAGACATCTAGTAAAATAAAAGAGGCTTGGGCAAGCCTAGCTATACTACATGGTCCTTCACATGCTCAGGATCACCACCTGTGCCTTAGTCTACTCATCGATGGCAACGTCTACGAAGAACCCGTCGGAAGGGGTTGTGGCATCTTCTGAAAAAAATGTAAATTAAAGCAACATGAGTACAAAGGTACTCAGCAAGACTTACATCAGATCCTACATACATGCATATTATCAAGAAGGGTTGGTGGGGTTATTGCAGCAAGCCAGCTTTGACTCTTGGCTAAGCTATCCTACGAGACTCCAACTTGAAATGGTTTTGCGCACTCGAGTCCACTACTCACCACTTCAATACACTACCGAGGATCCACCTCTGTCTTCCTACGGAAGAGCCATCCTCGGCACTCATGCTTATCTTGAGGCTTTTAGTAGTTTCCATTTACTTGTCTATGAACTGTATAGGCAACCAAGCAGTCCTTTACCGCGGACGCGGCTATTCGAATAGATGATGTTAACCCTGCAGGGGTGTACTTCTTCATACACGCTCTCACCACTTACCGCCGTTTACACGACATGTACTCGGCAACCTTCAAGCGGAAGCCCAGCGTGGGTGTCGGCCACGACCTACCTAGACACCTAAGTCTCTAGTCCAGACCTGACACGACTCTAAGCATAGCAGGCATAGCAAGGTAGGAACAACACAATCATATGGCTCAATCAACTCCTACACATGCTAGTGGGTTTCATCTAGTTACTGTGGCAATGACAGGTCATGCAGAGGAAATGTGTTCAACTACCGCAGCACACAGCAGTTTGAATCGCGTTGTCTTAATGCAGTAAAAGAGAGCAGGAGCAAGAACAAAGGATTTTATCGATATGATCAAATGGTTGGTTGCTTGCCTGATGGGTCGGTGCACTGGTATTGTTCTTCGTTGGGGTAATCACGGTACTCCTCGGGGGCAGAACCTGCCGCAGAGAGCACCGATACACAAACATTACCAAACAGTATGCAACAATATGATGCATGCATGAGACATGGCAAAATGAGTGTATTGGGCTAATGCAACTAAGAATAGATGGGTTTGAACTAATTTGAACCAATGATTCAAAGTTCAAACTCATAAGTTGCCATTTTAAGTGCTTTATCTTGTTCTGTGATAATCAGCAGGTTAGCTTGTTTAATCATGCATGAAACCAGTACAGATGGAAAGATTGGATTTTTCTGATCATTTTTCATATATAATTTGTTTCATTTGGAGTTAGAGATTAATTTCTATGATTTTTTGAAGTTTGTAGCATTTTCTGGAATTTCCTGTGTAAAAGTAATTCCAATAATTAAATTACTGCGTCAGCATTACGTCAGGATGACGTCAGTGGTCAGCGGGCTGGTCCAGGTCAAACTGACCAGTGGGTCCCGCATGTCAGTAGTTTATTAAACTAACTAAATTAAGTTTAAACTAACTGGGTTAATTAGCGGAGGGGCCCCACATGTCATAGACCCAGGGGAGTCAACCTGGGCCCACCCTGGTCAAGGTCAAAGTCAAACACGCCGGCGTCTAGCCGCCGGCGAGGCCGAACACGGCGGCGGAAGTGCTTTTGTGCATTCCGGCGACCAAACGGGCGGCGGAAGGCATCTACGAGTAGCTGAGACCGAGCCGCGGCTATTGGTGGTGGTGGTTGAGCTCGGGGTGGCCGGAGACGTCGCCGGCGACGACTTTGGCGGTCGCCGGAGTCGGGTGAAGATGGATCCGATGCTACGGGGCATGGTGAGGCCCGTGGTGAGGTGTGTTGGGCCCCTGGGAACGCGGCGAGCATGTTAGACAAGGTGGGGTGGCCGGTGGTTAGCCGGAGACACGTCGGCGACGAGCTCCGCAGCGGCGCGTGCGGTGAGCTACGTGTGCTCGCTGTGGTGCACGAGAGCGAGAAAGAAAAGGAGGGGGAGTTAGCCAAGCTCACGGCGGTCTTGAGGGAACAGACGGCGCGGTCTGGGACGAGCTGGTGCAGCGGTGACGGTGAAGGGGATTTCCGGCAATGGCGGTTCGGTCGAGGTCAGTGCGGTGGCTTCAGGGCACGCGAGCGCTCGGGGCTCGGCTAGCTCGAAGGAGTAGAGGGCGGCGGAGCTTCTGGACACGGTGGCGCGGCATGGAGACGACGGGGAGCACGACTACGGCGGCGGTGCGGCGACGGTGGCGTCGGCCATGGCGTGGGAGAGCAAAGGAGAGGAGCTGGGGGCGAATGGATGTGTCTGTGAGCTCGAGGGGAAAGTGGCCGATCGATCCAGGGCGGCAGAACGGCGAGAGGAGGAGGCAGGGCGGCAAGCAG
Organism: Triticum timopheevii; assembly: GCA_963921465.1. Classification (NCBI taxonomy): domain Eukaryota; kingdom Viridiplantae; phylum Streptophyta; class Magnoliopsida; order Poales; family Poaceae; genus Triticum; species Triticum timopheevii. Next base: position 626,851,951 of record OY997266.1, on the reverse strand, counting down.
CTGCATGGCGCGCGCTGGTGCCGCCGCCGAGCACCTGCCTGCCTGCCTGGCCAAGCCAAGCAGCTCGCTGGAGTGGTGGCTGGGCTGGGCCGGCAGGTGGGCCTCTAGGTGGCGACAGGTAAGCTTTATCCTGTATTTCTGTTCCTGTTTTTATTCTGTAAGTTTGTTGAATTTCTAAAAATACCTAGGCCATTCCAAAAATCACCAAACTGCACCTGGTCCTTAGTTGGAATATTTCCAACATGGAACATTTTAGTTTGGAATTATTTGAGCATTTGAAATATTTTTATAAATTTTAAATGCCCAAATTCAAATACTTATGATTTAATTCAAAGACCTTAAGATGACCTAGAAAATTGTGCACCACTTTTGGCAGAGGTTCTGAACCAAGACAAAAATGATGGGCATTTTAGAAGGGCATTTCAAATTCATTGAAAATATTTTTATTAAACCCTAGTTGGATTCAGAGGGGGCTGGGGGTTCTGTCATCCCCATTTCAGGTTTCTGTTGAAAAAAATAGACATGATGCAACACTCTAATGCATGAACTAGCTAGGGTGTGACAACTCACCCCCACTCAAAAGAATCTCGTCCCGAGATTTAGGTTCCTCCGGAAAGAAGGCGGGATACTCAAGTCGAAGGCGATCCTCCCTTTCCCAGGTAGCTTCCTTCTCAGAATGATGCGACCATTGAACCTTGAGAAACTTGATATTATGCCGTCGAGTGGTACGCTCGGCTTGATCGAGGATACGAACGGGGTATTCTCGATAAGTGAGATTATCTTGAAGATCAAGCGTTTCGTGGTCCACTCCACGGATAGGATCCGAGAAGCAACGCCTGAGTTGAGAAACGTGGAAGACATTGTGGACTTTGGAGAGATGCGGAGGCAGTTCCAATTGGTAGGCAACTTCTCCTCGTTTGGCGAGAATGCGAAAGGTCCAATGTAGCGAGGAGCCAATTTGCCTTTGATACCGAAACGATGGGTTCCCTTCAGAGGAGTAACCCGAAGATAAGCCTTCTCGTCAACCTCGTAAGTCATAGCCTTATGTTTTCGGTCATATTGACTCTTTTGACGAGATTGGGCTGTTTTCAACTTTTCACGAACGATGCGAACTTGCTCTTCTGCTTCCTGGATCATATCCGGGCCAAAGAATTGTCTTTCTCCGGTTTCTGACCAGTTAAGAGGCGTTCAACACCTTCGTCCATAGAGAACTTCAAAAGGGGCTTTACCCAAACTAGATTGATAACTGTTGTTATAAGCAAATTCGGCAAATGGGAGGCATTTCTCCCAATCCATTCCGAATGAGATAACAGAAGCTCGAAGCATGTCTTCTAGGATTTGGTTGACATGTTCTACTTGACCACTTGATTGAGGGTGAAAGGTAGTGCTAAAGGAAAGATGGGTTCCCATAGCGTTTTGGAGACTTCCCCAAAATCGAGAGGTGAAGAGATTTCCTCGATCCGAGTTAATTTCCAATGGAACACCATGGAGAGACACTATTCGGGAGATGTACAAGTCTGCTAGCTGGCTAGCGGTTATACTCTCACGAACAGGTAAGAAATGGGCCACTTTGGAAAGGCGGTCGATAACGACGAAGATAGCATTATTCCCTCTCTTGGTCCTGGGAAAACCGGTGATGAAATCCATACCAATTTTATCCCATTTCCATTCAGGAATAGCTAAGGGTTGAAGGGTGCCAGCAGGCCGTTGATGCTCTGCTTTTACACGACGACAGACGTCGCAATTAGCAACAAATTGAGCAATGTCTCTCTTCATCCTAGTCCACCAGAACCTCTGGCGTAGGTCCTGATACATCTTAGTGCTACCGGGATGAATGGTGAGAGGAGATTCATGAGCTTCCTTAAGGATCAATCGCCGCAGGTTTCGCACTTTGGGAACCACTAGATGGTTCCCGAAGTATACGACTCCTTGATCATCAACGGAGAAACAATCCGCAACTCCTTTCTTGATGTTTCTTTTGATGCGGGAAATCCCCGGATCTACCTTCTGAGCTTTGATGATCTGATCCGTAAGGGTAGGTTTCGCCACCAAGGTGGAAAGGAATCCTTGAGGAACAATGTGAAGGTTAAGCTTCCGAAATTCCTCGTGGAGAAGTGGTTGACTTTGTTGCAACATCAGATTGTTGCAATAAGATTTACGACTTAGCGCATCAGCCATGACGTTGGCTTTTCCTGGGGTATATGTTATCCCTAAGTCGAAATCTGTGATCAACTCGACCCAACGTCTTTGCCTGAGATTCAAATCTGGTTGGGTGAATATGTACTTCAGACTTTGGTGATCAGTGAAGATTTCGCAACAATTGCCCAGGAGGTAATGTCGCCAGGTTTTGAGTGCATGGACTACAGCTGCAAGCTCTAAATTATGAGTAGGGTAGTTTTCCTCTTGTGGGTGTAATTGCCGTGAAGCATAAGCAATTACGTGTCGATCTTACATGAGAATACAACCTAGTCCTTGTCGCGAGGCGTCGCAATAGATAACAAAATCCTTGGAAAAATCTGGTGGTACCAGTACGGGAGCAGAAGTTAAACGTCTTTTCAGTTCCTGGAAACTGTGCTCACATTGTGGAGTCCACTCGAACTTTTTATCTTTCTTGAGGAGTTCAGTTAGAGGTTTAGCAACTTTGGAGAAGTTTTCGACAAAGCGGCGACAATAGCTCGTTAAGCCAAGGAAACTCCGAACTTGCTTGACCGATTCAGGTGGAGTCCAATTAAGGACGGCTTGAACTCACTTGGGGTTGACAGCAATACCTTTACCCGAAATTACATGTCCTAGATAGGTCACTTCTGGCAACCAAAATTCGCATTTAGAAAACTTGGCATAAAGGCGATTCTCTCGAAGTTTCATCAACACTAGCCTTAGATGTTCGGCATGTTCTTCCTCGTTCTTGGAGTAGATGAGTATATCATCGAGGTAAACCACGACGAACTTATCCAAATACTCCATGAAAATTGAGTTCATTAACCGAGAGAAAGTGGCTGGAGCATTGGTTAAACCGAAGGACATGACGGTGTACTCGTATTGGCCGTAACGAGTAACAAAGGCCGTTTTGGGAATGTCCCCGTTCCGTATTTTGATTTGATGGTAGCCTAACCTCAAATCCATCTTAGAGAAACTGAGGATCCCGCGAGCTGATCATATAGATCGTTGATCCTGGGGAGCGGATACTTGTTCTTAATTGTGACCAAGTTGACGGGTCGATAATCAACAACCATCCGATCCGTACCAGCCTTCTTCTTGACGAAGAGGACGGGGCAAGCCCATGGAGATGAACTAGGACGGATGAAACCCTTTTTCAAGGACTCATCGAGTTGTTTCTTAAGTTCGGCTAATTCTAGGGGTGCCATCTTATAGGGTCTTCTAGAAATTGGGACAGTTCCTGGAATGAGATCTATCACGAACTCAACATCTCTGTCAGGTGGGACATCTGGCAATTCTTCTGGAAAGACATCCGGAAAGTCACGGACTACCGGAACGTCTTCGAGGTCTGGCAATGGACTGGCATTAAGGGAATATAGCTGTCGCTTGGATATTCAGGTCAAGACATTGACTATCTTTCCCGAAGGGTGCATGAGTTGAACAGTCCTAGAGAAGCAATCGATCTTGGCATGATGGGCTGACATCCAGTCCATACCCAAGATGATGTTAATATCCGATGATTTGAGAGCTATCAACGATGCAAGGAAAACAAGTCTGTCGACCTGAATTTCATTCCCATGGCTTACACTAGAGGTTTGCCATTTGGATCCCGGGGTTTGAATTACCATGGAGGTGGGCATGTCACAGAATGCGGTGTTGTGCAAGCGAGCATAGCTTTCGGATATGAATGAATGAGATGCTCCAGTATCAAAAAGAACAGATGCCGGGTCGCAATTAACTAGGAGCGTACCGAGAACGACGTTGGGATCCTCTTGGGCCTCTTCAGCTGAGACACAATTAACATGGCCACGTGCAGTAGTGGCCGGCTTGGCATAGAACACCTTCCCTGCTGGCTTGCCACGGCCAACAGCTTTTCCAGACTGGTTGGGGTTGGTCTGGGGACAATCGCGCATGTAGTGGCCTGATTCCCCACATTTGAAGCATGTCACGGGGCTGGTGCGTGGAGGAGCATTGTTGGTTGGCCCACCATAGGGCTTAGCTAGTGCAAACTGCTGAACTGGACGAGGCGCCTGATAGGATGGCCTCGGTGTGAATCTGGGCGGCAGGGCAGTGTTAGGCACCCACACCCGGCGCTTCTGTGGTCCAGCACCGGATGAGGAACCCATGTCACGACCATGCTTACGTGTTGCTTCAAAATTAGTCTGACCCGTCTCAGCACTGATGGCTTTGTTCACAAGCTTCTGAAAAGAGGTGCACTCATGCAGACGGAGATCTCGGCGAAGCTCGGGGCTAAGTCCCTTGCGGAACCTTGCCTGCTTCTTGGCGTCAGTGGAGACCTCTTCGGTGGCATAGCGTGTGAGATTACCGAACTCCCCGCTATAGGCGTCCACAGAGAGACGGCCTTGGGTGAAACTGCAGAACTCCTCACGTTTACGATCCATGAGACCCTCCGGAATGTGATGTTCACGGAAAGCCTCACTAAACTCTGCCCAAGTAGTGACATGGCCAGCTGGGCGCATAGCCATATAGTTCTCCCACCAGAGACTGGCGGGGCCTTCGAGATGATATGCAGCAAAGGTGACCTTATCAGCCTCAGCTACGAGTGCAGAACGCAGCTTTTGAGTAATGCTGCGAAGCCAGTCATCGGCGTCGAGAGGCTCGACGGAGTGGTGGAAGGTAGGCGGGTGTAACTTGATGAAGTCACTGAGCGACACACGGTTATTCCTCTGCTGATGTGCTGTGTTCTGTTCGATGCGCTCCAACAAACGGTTGGTCTCCCGTTTGTTTCTCTCGGCCTCCAGCATAACTTCGGCCAGAGAAGGAGGGTGAGGCAGGTTTGCTTCTCCAACTCTGCTGCCTTCGGCCTGCTCTGGCGGAGCAGGGTTGTTGCGGGTGTTAACCATCCTAGGAAAAACAAGACAAGGGTTTAGTCCAGGATGATAAGATTCTGACATAGAAATGTAGAATGTAATGGATAACTCGGAATGCAAGATGATCATCCGTATGACAGGGTAGATACAGAAACTGCTTCTTTATTCCATCGTCATACACACCATACAAGGTTTAGTACAAGACCAAACAAAGTACTACTACGGTGAAAGGAAGATTACATCTCATCGGAGGCATTCCAAGCTCCTATACATTATTTTTCATACACCTCCGGAATGATACACACTAAGTCATATTCCACAAGTCACGCAGAACGGTGGAGATTCAACTATTTCAATACTAGTGAGACTACTACTAACTCAGACGTCTCCGTAGTAGTTCTCATAGAAGTCCCCTCCATAGCCTAGAAGTTCAACGTGAGCGTCCGGAAACAGACGGTCCTGAGGAGCCTGTGGACCATAAGGGCAAGGGTGAGGTCTTGGACCAACAAACGGTGGCCTGCGGGGACCACGAGGTGGGGTGATGCCCCCCACATCACGCCAATCCATCATGTCTGGCAGAGCAGATCTAACAGGATACAGGTCTCTCATATCCATATATCCAGCTTGCACAGCCGGTGCAAACCGAGTCAAGGTGGCCCAGTGATCGGCATGGGCATTGAAAAGCTCCATTCTCAAGGCCCGACTCTCTCGGTCCTTATCCTCGAGCAACTCGGCAGTGGTGCGAGTTAGTGAGTCCTCCTGACTGGAATCAGCATGATAGCCCGGAGATACCCATGCGCTCCAGGAAGTGAAGCTGGCATATACCGGAAGTCGGTGTTGCGAAGCAGGCCAGTCCTGACTCGCATGATGGTCATCATAGAATAGGCAGCATCTTGCACCGCCATATCAATAGTAACGCCAAGTCCATAGGAACAGTGAAGGGGCTCGGTGGAACCAGGATAAGAGGGAAATATCCTGACAGTGCAGAGATACTGGCTTTGATTAAAGTCTCGGAACTGCTCTTCGACTGTGTATTCGGGATACCAGCGGTAACCCGTCTCGATCATTACACGGACTAACATAGCCGTATGACCGGTCACACCGATGCATCTGGTCAGACGAACCACTTGGTTTTGATCACGAGTGGCCATTTGGAAGCACAACCACAATGCAAAGACATTAGAATTTTAGCAGAACTTGGACAGCATAACGGCTGTAAATGCTCAAAAAGGATTTGAGACATTTTACAAAGAATTGCATAGCCACTCAACAATATCATATCAAGGTTCTGGGTCCAACTTAGTAACATAACAGGATAGTAGAACTCAACTAGGCTTGTAATCATCAAACCTATAAGGTACTACTGATTAGTAACACGTGAACCTGATAGAGAGAAGAGATCCTAATCCTTAACCCCGGTGGAAGAATGGACTGACTCAGATCAGAATGCCATGAGGTAAAGGAGTAAAAAGAGCCTTACGTACCATCCCACAATCAATTCCCCTACATATAACTAAAGCATTTCTAGACTCGACATCGACCAGTTTGGCTTGGAGAACCTACAGGCAGTCCGGCTCTAATGCCAACGCTGTCAGGACCCCGACTCAATGTCACGTCGATCTAGCCTGTAACACCTCATATCACTTTGCGGCCTCACGCACGGTATCCCCACGGGTGTCGCCTTACCTTTGCCCGGGACCGTTTGCGCCTTTTGGCACACGTATATGATAGTGTCGCTAGCATCCATATGAAAAGGAGCCCGGGCTGACATGGCTAGTCGTAAACCCAAAGTGGCACAGACTTACAGGGACAGGCATCCATGACCCAGCATCGAACGTGTTGGTCATCAGCAAGTAAGTTCCAGGCTGTAGCACTGGGCTAGCAGGACTCCGGTAAACCGGGCTGTAGCAGGCTAACAGGACTCCGGTACTCAATGCGTGACATTTCCCCGAAGGGACAGACACAGGAACGAAGAAGGACACATGCCGGCCAGCCTAAGTGTTCCGGAGCAGTAGCAAGCTACCATGGCTCAGTGGAATCACTAGGAGACATTTCCCGGTAAGAGAGGCTACTAAAGATAAACAACTAGATAGTCAGATCCCACACATACCAAGCATTTCAATCATACACACAATATGCTCGATATGTGCAAATACAACAAGGAATCACAACATGACTCTACGACACAAGTACTTTATTTAATGGCTCGGAGAGCCATACATAGCATACACACAAGTACGGGTCACACGACCCACATTCAAGTCATACAAGCATACAAGCCAACAGCGGAAGTGTTTTGTCTGAGTACAGACATCTAGTAAAATAAAAGAGGCTTGGGCAAGCCTAGCTATACTACATGGTCCTTCACATGCTCAGGATCACCACCTGTGCCTTAGTCTACTCATCGATGTCAACGTCTACGAAGAACCCGTCGGAAGGGGTTGTGGCATCTTCTGAAAAAAATGTAAATTAAAGCAACATGAGTACAAAGGTACTCAGCAAGACTTACATCAGATCCTACATACATGCATATTATCAAGAAGGGTTGGTGGGGTTATTGCAGCAAGCCAGCTTTGACTCTTGGCTAAGCTATCCTACGAGACTCCAACTTGAAATGGTTTTGCGCACTCGAGTCCACTACTCACCACTTCAATACACTACCGAGGATCCACCTCTGTCTTCCTACGGAAGAGCCATCCTCGGCACTCATGCTTATCTTGAGGCTTTTAGTAGTTTCCATTTACTTGTCTATGAACTGTATAGGCAACCAAGCAGTCCTTTACCGCGGACGCGGCTATTCGAATAGATGATGTTAACCCTGCAGGGGTGTACTTCTTCATACACGCTCTCACCACTTACCGCCGTTTACACGACATGTACTCGGCAACCTTCAAGCGGAAGCCCAGCGTGGGTGTCGGCCACGACCTACCTAGACACCTAAGTCTCTAGTCCAGGTTTATCGCCTATTCGGGTTCCATCCATGAGGAGATCCGGCCGGAGTTTCGCTCACAGCCCCAAACGATGTGAGCAGGGTTCCCGAGACACCAAACGGGCATCCGGTACGCCGTGCCACGTACCTACCGCATCACATCCCACCCCTATGGTCAGCGCTGTCCACGGCCTCCAGTAGGCTACAAACACCAGAAACTACTTGCAACTCCTGGACCGAAGACTAGGGTGAATAAGAAGCCGAGAGGGTCCATTGGTTTCGGGCCCAATGCATGGTAGTAGCTGAATCTTAAATCACACATACAGATCTCAGTGCTTAAGGACGGCCTCAATGAAACAACCCACCATGTACTCCTACATGGCCTCTCATCGATACCTTTACCAAATCGTGTTCAACACCTTACTCTCATAATGACACGATCATTTCACTCTAGCCCATCACCTAGATGAACCAGACCTGACACGACTCTAAGCATAGCAGGCATAGCAAGGTAGGAACAACACAATCATATGGCTCAATCAACTCCTACACATGCTAGTGGGTTTCATCTAGTTACTGTGGCAATGACAGGTCATGCAGAGGAAATGTGTTCAACTACCGCAGCACACAGCAGTTTGAATCGCGTTGTCTTAATGCAGTAAAAGAGAGCAGGAGCAAGAACATAGGATTTTATTGATATGATCAAATGGTTGGTTGCTTGCCTGATGGGTCGGTGCACTGGTATTGTTCTTCGTTGGGGTAATCACGGTACTCCTCGGGGGCAGAACCTGCCGCAGAGAGCACCGATACACAAACATTACCAAACAGTATGCAACAATATGATGCATGCATGAGACATGGCAAAATGAGTGTATTGGGCTAATGCAACTAAGAATAGATGGGTTTGAACTAATTTGAACCAATGATTCAAAGTTCAAACTCATAAGTTGCCATTTTAAGTGCTTTATCTTGTTCTGTGATAATCAGCAGGTTAGCTTGTTTAATCATGCATGAAACCAGTACAGATGGAAAGATTGGATTTTTCTGATCATTTTTCATATATAATTTGTTTCATTTGGAGTTAGAGATTAATTTCTATGATTTTTTGAAGTTTGTAGCATTTTCTGGAATTTCCTGTGTAAAAGTAATTCCAATAATTAAATTACTGCGTCAGCATTACGTCAGGATGACGTCAGTGGTCAGCGGGCTGGTCCAGGTCAAACTGACCAGTGGGTCCCGCATGTCAGTAGTTTATTAAACTAACTAAATTAAGTTTAAACTAACTGGGTTAATTAGCGGAGGGGCCCCACATGTCATAGACCCAGGGGAGTCAACCTGGGCCCACCCTGGTCAAGGTCAAAGTCAAACACGCCGGCGTCTAGCCGCCGGCGAGGCCGAACACGGCGGCGGAAGTGCTTTTGTGCATTCCGGCGACCAAACGGGCGGCGGAAGGCATCTACGAGTAGCTGAGACCGAGCCGCGGCTATTGGTGGTGGTGGTTGAGCTCGGGGTGGCCGGAGACGTCGCCGGCGACGACTTTGGCGGTCGCCGGAGTCGGGTGAAGATGGATCCGATGCTACGGGGCATGGTGAGGCCCGTGGTGAGGTGTGTTGGGCCCCTGGGAACGCGGCGAGCATGTTAGACAAGGTGGGGTGGCCGGTGGTTAGCCGGAGACACGTCGGCGACGAGCTCCGCAGCGGCGCGTGCGGTGAGCTACGTGTGCTCGCTGTGGTGCACGAGAGCGAGAAAGAAAAGGAGGGGGAGTTAGCCAAGCTCACGGCGGTCTTGAGGGAACAGACGGCGCGGTCTGGGACGAGCTGGTGCAGCGGTGACGGTGAAGGGGATTTCCGGCAATGGCGGTTCGGTCGAGGTCAGTGCGGTGGCTTCAGGGCACGCGAGCGCTCGGGGCTCGGCTAGCTCGAAGGAGTAGAGGGCGGCGGAGCTTCTGGACACGGTGGCGCGGCATGGAGACGACGGGGAGCACGACTACGGCGGCGGTGCGGCGACGGTGGCGTCGGCCATGGCGTGGGAGAGCAAAGGAGAGGAGCTGGGGGCGAATGGGTGTGTCTGTGAGCTCGAGGGGAAAGTGGCCGATCGATCCAGGGCGGCAGAACGGCGAGAGGAGGAGGCAGGGCGGCAAGCAGCTGCATGGCGCGCGCTGGTGCCGCCGCCGAGCACCTGCCTGCCTGCCTGGCCAAGCCAAGCAGCTCGCTGGAGTGGTGGCTGGGCTGGGCCGGCAGGTGGGCCTCTGGGTGGCGACAGGTAAGCTTTATCCTGTATTTCTGTTCCTGTTTTTATTCTGTAAGTTTGTTGAATTTCTAAAAATACCTAGGCCATTCCAAAAATCACCAAACTGCACCTGGTCCTTAGTTGGAATATTTCCAACATGGAACATTTTAGTTTGGAATTATTTGAGCATTTGAAATATTTTTATAAATTTTAAATGCCCAAATTCAAATACTTATGATTTAATTCAAAGACCTTAAGATGACCTAGAAAATTGTGCACCACTTTTGGCAGAGGTTCTGAACCAAGACAAAAATGATGGACATTTTAGAAGGGCATTTCAAATTCATTGAAAATATTTTTAGTAAACCCTAGTTGGATTCAGAGGGGGCTCGGGGTTCTGTCATCCCCATTTCAGGTTTCTGTTGAAAAAAATAGACATGATGCAACACTCTAATGCATGAACTAGCTAGGGTGTGACAACTCACCCCCACTCAAAAGAATCTCGTCCCGAGATTTAGGTTCCTCCGGAAAGAAGGCGGGATACTCAAGTCGAAGGCGATCCTCCCTTTCCCAGGTAGCTTCCTTCTCAGAATGATGCGACCATTGAACCTTGAGAAACTTGATATTATGCCGTCGAGTGGTACGCTCGGCTTGATCGAGGATACGAACGGGGTATTCTCGATAAGTGAGATTATCTTGAAGATCAAGCGTTTCGTGGTCCACTCCACGGATAGGATCCGAGAAGCAACGCCTGAGTTGAGAAACGTGGAAGACATTGTGGACTTTGGAGAGATGCGGAGGCAGTTCCAATTGGTAGGCAACTTCTCCTCGTTTGGCGAGAATGCGAAAGGTCCAATGTAGCGAGGAGCCAATTTGCCTTTGATACCGAAACGATGGGTTCCCTTCAGAGGAGTAACCCGAAGATAAGCCTTCTCGTCAACCTCGTAAGTCATAGCCTTATGTTTTCGGTCATATTGACTCTTTTGACGAGATTGGGCTGTTTTCAACTTTTCACGAACGATGCGAACTTGCTCTTCTGCTTCCTGGATCATATCCGGGCCAAAGAATTGTCTTTCTCCGGTTTCTGACCAGTTAAGAGGCGTTCAACACCTTCGTCCATAGAGAACTTCAAAAGGGGCTTTACCCAAACTAGATTGATAACTGTTGTTATAAGCAAATTCGGCAAATGGGAGGCATTTCTCCCAATCCATTCCGAATGAGATAACAGAAGCTCGAAGCATGTCTTCTAGGATTTGGTTGACATGTTCTACTTGACCACTTGATTGAGGGTGAAAGGTAGTGCTAAAGGAAAGATGGGTTCCCATAGCGTTTTGGAGACTTCCCCAAAATCGAGAGGTGAAGAGATTTCCTCGATCCGAGTTAATTTCCAATGGAACACCATGGAGAGACACTATTCAGGAGATGTACAAGTCTGCTAGCTGGCTAGCGGTTATACTCTCACGAACAGGTAAGAAATGGGCCACTTTGGAAAGGCGGTCGATAACGACGAAGATAGCATTATTCCCTCTCTTGGTCCTGGGAAAACCGGTGATGAAATCCATACCAATTTTATCCCATTACCATTCAAGAATAGCTAAGGGTTGAAGGGTGCCAGCAGGCCGTTGATGCTCTGCTTTTACACGACGACAGACGTCGCAATTAGCAACAAATTGAGCAATGTCTCTCTTCATCCTAGTCCACCAGAACCTCTGGCGTAGGTCCTGATACATCTTAGTGCTACCGGGATGAATGGTGAGAGAAGATTCATGAGCTTCCTTAAGGATCAATCGCCGCAGGTTTCACACTTTGGGAACCACTAGATGGTTCCCGAAGTATACGACTCCTTGATCATCAACGGAGAAACAATCCGCAACTCCTTTCTTGATGTTTCTTTTGATGCGGGAAATCCCCGGATCTACCTTCTGAGCTTTGATGATCTGATCCGTAAGGGTAGGTTTCGCCACCAAGGTGGAAAGGAATCCTTGAGGAACAATGTGAAGGTTAAGCTTCCGAAATTCCTCGTGGAGAAGTGGTTGACTTTGTTGCAACATCAGATTGTTGCAATAAGATTTACGACTTAGCGCATCAGCCATGACGTTGGCTTTTCCTGGGGTATATGTTATCACTAAGTCGAAATCTGTGATCAACTCGACCCAACGTCTTTGCCTGAGATTCAAATCTGGTTGGGTGAATATGTACTTCAGACTTTGGTGATCAGTGAAGATTTCGCAACAATTGCCCAGGAGGTAATGTCGCCAGGTTTTGAGTGCATGGACTACAGCTGCAAGCTCTAAATTATGAGTAGGGTAGTTTTCCTCTTGTGGGTGTAATTGCCGTGAAGCATAAGCAATTACGTGTCGATCTTACATGAGAATACAACCTAGTCCTTGTCGCGAGGCGTCGCAATAGATAACAAAATCCTTGGAAAAATCTGGTGGTACCAGTACGGGAGCAGAAGTTAAACGTCTTTTCAGTTCCTGGAAACTGTGCTCACATTGTGGAGTCCACTCGAACTTTTTATCTTTCTTGAGGAGTTCAGTTAGAGGTTTAGCAACTTTGGAGAAGTTTTCGACAAAGCGGCGACAATAGCTCGCTAAGCCAAGGAAACTCCGAACTTGCTTGACCGATTCAGGTGGAGTCCAATTAAGGACGGCTTGAACTCACTTGGGGTTGACAGCAATACCTTTACCCGAAATTACATGTCCTAGATAGGTCACTTCTGGCAACCAAAATTCGCATTTAGAAAACTTGGCATAAAGGCGATTCTCTCGAAGTTTCATCAACACTAGCCTTAGATGTTCGGCATGTTCTTCCTCGTTCTTGGAGTAGATGAGTATATCATCGAGGTAAACCACGACGAACTTATCCAAATACTCCATGAAAATTGAGTTCATTAACCGAGAGAAAGTGGCTGGAGCATTGGTTAAACCGAAGGACATGACGGTGTACTCGTATTGGCCGTAACGAGTAACAAAGGCCGTTTTGGGAATGTCCCCGTTCCGGATTTTGATTTGATGGTAGCCTAACCTCAAATCCATCTTAGAGAAACTGAGGATCCCGCGAGCTGATCATATAGATCGTTGATCCTGGGGAGCGGATACTTGTTCTTAATTGTGACCAAGTTGACGGGTCGATAATCAACAACCATCCGATCCGTACCAGCCTTCTTCTTGACGAAGAGGACGGGGCAAGCCCATGGAGATGAACTAGGACGGATGAAACCCTTTTTCAAGGACTCATCGAGTTGTTTCTTAAGTTCGGCTAATTCTAGGGGTGCCATCTTATAGGGTCTTCTAGAAATTGGGACAGTTCCTGGAATGAGATCTATCACGAACTCAACATCTCTGTCAGGTGGGACATTTGGCAATTCTTCTGGAAAGACATCCGGAAAGTCACGGACTACCGGAACGTCTTCGAGGTCTGGCAATGGACTGGCATTAAGGGAATATAGCTGTCGCTTGGATATTCGGGTCAAGACATTGACTATCTTTCCCGAAGGGTGCGTGAGTTGAACAGTCCTAGAGAAGCAATCGATCTTGGCATGATGGGCTGACATCCAGTCCATACCCAAGATGATGTTAATATCCGATGATTTGAGAGCTATCAACGATGCAAGGAAAACAAGTCTGTCGACCTGAATTTCATTCCCATGGCTTACACTAGAGGTTTGCCATTTGGATCCCGGGGTTTGAATTACCATGGAGGTGGGCATGTCACAGAATGCGGTGTTGTGCAAGCGAGCATAGCTTTCGGATATGAATGAATGAGATGCTCCAGTATCAAAAAGAACAGATGCCGGGTCGCAATTAACAAGGAGCGTACCGAGAACGACGTTGGGATCCTCTTGGGCCTCTTCAGCTGAGACACAATTAACATGGCCACGTGCAGTAGTGGCCGGCTTGGCATAGAACACCTTCCCTGCTGGCTTGCCACGGCCAACAGCTTTTCCAGACTGGTTGGGGTTGGTCTGGGGACAATCGCGCATGTAGTGGCCTGATTCCCCACATTTGAAGCATGTCACGGGGCTGGTGCGTGGAGGAGCATTGTTGGTTGGCCCACCATAGGGCTTAGCTGGTGCAAACTGCTGAACTGGACGAGGCGCCTGATAGGATGGCCTCGGTGTGAATCTGGGCGGCAGGGCAGTGTTAGGCACCCACACCCGGCGCTTCTGTGGTCTAGCACCGGATGAGGAACCCATGTCACGACCATGCTTACGTGTTGCTTCAAAATTAGTCTGACCCGTCTCAGCACTGATGGCTTTGTTCACAAGCTTCTGAAAAGAGGTGCACTCATGCAGACGGAGATCTCGGCGAAGCTCGGGGCTAAGTCCCTTGCGGAACCTTGCCTGCTTCTTGGCGTCAGTGGAGACCTCTTCGGTGGCATAGCGTGTGAGATTACCGAACTCCCTGCTATAGGCGTCCACAGAGAGACGGCCTTGGGTGAAACTGCAGAACTCCTCACGTTTACGATCCATGAGACCCTCCGGAATGTGATGTTCACGGAAAGCCTCACTAAACTCTGCCCAAGTAGTGACATGGCCAGCTGGGCGCATAGCCATATAGTTCTCCCACCAGAGACTGGCGGGGCCTTCGAGATGATATGCAGCAAAGGTGACCTTATCAGCCTCAGCTATGAGTGCAGAACGCAGCTTTTGAGTAATGCTGCGAAGCCAGTCATCGGCGTCGAGAGGCTCGACGGAGTGGTGGAAGGTAGGCGGGTGTAACTTGATGAAGTCATTGAGCGACACCAAGTTATTCCTCTGATGATGTGCTGTGTTCTGTTCGATGCGCTCCAACAAACGGTTGGTCTCCCGTTTGTTTCTCTCGGCCTCCAGCATAACTTCGGCCAGAGAAGGAGGGTGAGGCAGGTTTGCTTCTCCAACTCTGCTGCCTTCGGCCTGCTCTGGCGGAGCAGGGTTGTTGCGGGTGTTAACCATCCTAGGAAAAACAAGACAAGGGTTTAGTCCAGGATGATAAGATTCTGACATAGAAATGTAGAATGTAATGGATAACTCGAAATGCAAGATGATCATCCGTATGACAGGGTAGATACAGAAACTGCTTCTTTATTCCATCGTCATACACACCATACAAGGTTTAGTACAAGACCAAACAAAGTACTACTACGGTGAAAGGAAGATTACATCTCATCGGAGGCATTCCAAGCTCCTATACATTATTTTGTGCATTCCGGCGACCAAACGGGCGGCGAAAGGCATCTACGCGTAGCTGAGACCGAGCCGCGGTGGAAGTGCTTTTGTGCATTCCGGCGACTAAACGGGCGGCGAAAGGCATCTACGCGTAGCTGAGACCGAGCCGCGGCTATTGGTGGTGGTGGTTGAGCTCGGGGTGGCCGGAGACGTCGCTGGCGACGACTTTGGCGGTCGCCGGAGTCGGGTGAAGATGGATCCGACGCTACGG
Source organism: Triticum timopheevii (assembly GCA_963921465.1). Taxonomy (NCBI): domain Eukaryota; kingdom Viridiplantae; phylum Streptophyta; class Magnoliopsida; order Poales; family Poaceae; genus Triticum; species Triticum timopheevii. Next base: position 626,836,385 of record OY997266.1, on the reverse strand, counting down.
GGCACGGCGAGGCCCGTGGTGAGGTGTGTTGGGCCCCTGGGAAGGCGGCGAGCATGTTAGACAAGGTGGGGTGGCCGGTGGTTAGCCGGAGACACGTCGGCGATGAGCTCCGCGGCGGCGCGTGCGGGTGAGCTACGTGTGCTCGCTGTGGTGCACGAGAGCGAGAAAGAAAAGGAGGGGGAGTTAGCCAAGCTCACGGCGGTCTTGAGGGAACAGACGGCGCGGTCGGGGACAAGCTGGTGCAGCGGCGACGGCGAAGGGGATCTCCGGCGATGGCGGTTCGGTCGAGGTCAGTGCGGTGGCTTCGGGGCACGCGAGCGCTCGGGGCTTGTCTAGCTCGAAGGAGTAGAGGGCGGCGGAGCTTCTGGACACGGTGGCGCGGCGTGGAGACGACGGGGAGCACGACTACGGCGGCGGTGCGGCGACGGTGGCGTCGGCCATGGCGTGGGAGAGCAAAGGAGAGGAGCTGGGGGCGAATGGGTGTGTCTGTGAGCTCGAGAGGAAAGTGGCCGATCGATCCAGGGCGGCAGAACGGCGAGAGGAGGAGGCAGGGCGGCAACAGCTGCGTGGCATGCGCTGATGCCGCCGCCGTGCACCTGCCTGCCTGCCTGGCCAAGCCAAGCAGCTCGCTGGAGCGGTGGCTGGGCTGGGCCGGCAGGTGGGCCTCTGGGTGGCGACAGGTAAGCTTTTTCCTTTATTTCTGTTCCTGTTTTTATTCTGTAAGTTTGTTGAATTTCTAAAAATACCTAGGCCATTCCAAAAATCACCAAACTGCACCTGGTCCTTAGTTGGAATATTTCCAACATGGAACATTTTAGTTTGGAATTATTTGAGCATTTGAAATATTTTTATAAATTTTAAATGCCCAAATTCAAATACTTATGATTTAATTCAAAGACCTTAAGATGACCTAGAAAATTGTGCACCACTTTTGGCAGAGGTTCTGAACCAAGACAAAAATGATGGACATTTTAGAAGGGCATTTCAGATTCATTGAAAATATTTTTAGTAAACCCTAGTTGGATTCAGAGGGGGCTGAGGGTTCTGTCATCCCCATTTCAGGTTTATGTTGAAAAAAATAGACATGATGCAACACTCTAATGCATGAACTAGCTAGGGTGTGACAGTGTCGCACCCATGAAGTGTTGGAGAATCCGAGGTCCCTCCGGGTTGAACTCCCATAGACGGAGAGGACGGCGTTTGCAGGGCAGAAGATGCCTGATTAGCATAACCTGCATCACCACGACCAGATTGATCTCCCTCGCCTGGAGGTCTCGAATCCGGCCCTGCAACAAGGGCACGTCTTTGGACAGCCCCCAATTGAGCCCTTGGTTGACCCACGACTTCAGCTGGCGTGGAGGTCCCGGGCGGAATGAAGGCGGCGGCTTTTGCTTGCTGCCCTTCGGAGCGGTGATATAGAACCACTCCTGCTGCCACAGTCCGAGTTCCTCCTGGAAGGAACCCTCGGGCCACGGGGCATTGGCCTTTCTGCTTATGGCCGCCCCGCCACACTCCGCTTGACGCCCCCCGATTATCTTCGGCTCCACCTTAAAGGTTTTCAGCCACAGGCCGAAGTGGGGAGTGACGCGGAGGAAGGCTTCGCAAATGATGATGAATGCGGAGATTTGGAGGATGGACTCCGGAGCCAAATCGTGAAAATCCAACCCGTAGTAGAACATGAGCCCTCTCACGAAGGGGTCCGTCGGGAAGCCTAAACCCCGACGGAGGTGAGGTACGAAGACAACATACTCGCCGGGCTCAGGGGCGGGCACGGCCTGCCCTTGGGCAGGCAACCTGTGCGAAATCTCGTAGGACAGGTACTTGGCCTCCCGCAGCTTTGACACGTCCTCCTCCGTGACAGAGGAGGGCATCCACCGACCATGGAGGTCGGAGCCGGACATGATTGAGAATCCGAAGCGCTCGAATCTGGGGCTCTGGGTGCTGGAACTAGGAGCGAGAAGGAGATTCGATGCGAGATTGAAGAAAAGGAACGGTCCTTGGTCCTCTTATAAAGGGGAAAAATACCAAGGGTCGTCTCCGTGACCGTTCGGGATTCACCTTCGATGGAGGAGGCGTGGCGACGGACACGGTTGGGTTACCCACGCACGTATTGATGAGAATCCCGGAATAAGAGGAACACAATCTCTGCTTCGACAAGACGTGCCAAGGAAACCGCTTCGCTAAACGTGCTGAGGTGGTATAGTAAAAACGATTTAAACAAAGGCTTGGTAGCGGTGTGATGTCACGCCGCATAATACGTCAGCAGATTGGACTGGTGTACATTTTATTCTCTCTACGGTGGAATGTGGAATTTATTTTGCAGAGCCGGACACTATCCTGGTGTTCATGATCTTCTCTGGATTATTCAAGGGAGGAACCCGCCTTGCAATGCCGAACATTATGCGCGCCGGACTTATCGTCATTGAAGCCTGGTTCAGGGGCTACTGAGGGAGTCCTGGACTAGGGGGTGTCCGGACAGCCGGACTATCAACGTCCGCCGGACTCCAAGACTACGAAGATACAAGATTGAAGACTCCGTCCCGTGTCCGGATGGGACTTTCCTTGGCGTGGAAGGCAAGCTTGGCAATACGGATATGTAGATCTCCTACCATTGTAACCGACTCTGTGTAACCCTAGCCCCCTCCGTGTCTATATAAACCGGAGGGCTTTAGTCCGTAGGACAACATACATTACAACAATCATACCATAGGCTAGCTTTAGGGTTTAGCCTCCTTGATCTCGTGGTAGATCCACTCTTGTACTACCCATATCATCAATATTAATCAAGCAGGACGTAGGGTTTTACCTCCATCGAGAGGGCCCGAACCTGGGTAAAACATCGTGTCCCTCGTCTCCTGTTACCATCCGCCTAGACGCATAGTTCGGGACCCCCTACCCGAGATCCGCCGGTTTTGACACCGACAGTCACCATGGGTATTCATATGCAAGTCATGTGTTCTCAGATCTGAACATTCAATCTGACAAGACAAAATTTCAAAGGGTAAAGACTCAATTCATCACAACAAGTGTAGAGAGGGGAGAAACATCATATGATCCATCTATGTTAACAAAGCCCATGATACATCAAGATCATGACATCTCAAGATCGCGCGAGAGAGAGATTAAACACATAGCGACTGGTACAAACCCTTAGCCCCAAGGGTGGACTACTCCCTCCTCATCGTGGTGGCCGTCGGGATGATGAAGATGGCCATCGGAGATGGTTTCGCCCTCCAGCAGGGTGCCGCAACGGGCTCCCAATTGGTTTTGGGTGGCTACAGAGGCTTGCGGCGGCGGAACTTCCGACCTAGGATCTACTTGAGGGTTTTCGGAATATTTGGGAATTTATAGGGCGAAGAAGGGGTACGGGAGGCCACCAAGGTGGGCACAACCCACCAGGGCGCGCCTGGGGCCCCAGATGCGCCCTGGTGGGTTGTGTGTCTACAGAGGCTTGCGGCGGCGGAACTTCCGATCTAGGATCTCCTTGAGGGCTTTCGGAATATTTGGGAATTTATATGGCGAAGAAGGGGTATGGGAGGCCACCGAGGTGGGCACAACCCACCAGGGCGCGCGTGGGGGCCAGGCGCGCCCTGGTGGGTTGTGCCCCCCTTGGGGCACCCCCAGGTGCTGCTCTGGCCCAATGATTCTCTTCTGGTCCATAGAAAATCCACAAAAAGTTTCGCGGTGTTTGGAGAACTTCCATCTCTGCACAAAAAACAACACCACGGTAATTCTGCTGAAAACAGCGTCAGTCCGGGTTAGTTCCATGCAAATCATACCAAAACCATATAAAATTATTGTAAAATGGCATTAATACTTCATAAATTATAGATGCGTTGGAGACGTATCAGCGTCCCCAAGCTTAATTCCTACTCGTCCTCGAGTAGGTAAATGATAAAAGAAATAATTTATGAAGTGTGAATGCTAGCAAAGTGCACAAGTTTGATCAATGACAATTTCAATCACTTTTTTCTAGTATCATAACAGCAATTTTTTTTCTTATAAAACTTCTCATGTTATAGTAGCGACCAATTCACATGTTAAGGTTCAAACAATGAATTCTCTTGAAACTCAACAACCTATGTTCTCAGTCACCAAGCAATTGCAATTCAACTTATTCAACAGAGTCTAAGTAAGAGCTCCACATACTCAACCACCATATAGTCTTCTATGATTGCTAACACTCATCGCGTACACAGGAGCAAAACGTTTCAACTGGACACATAGAAAGATAGGGGCTTATAATTTCACCTCCCAATGTATTCACCTCAAGGGTGATGTCAACAATAATAACTCATGATACCCATATCCAACTGGATATATGTGCCTAGATCTTTCCTCACCACATGATGCTTGCCAAAGGAGAAAAATAAAAAGGAATAGAGAGAAAAACTTTGACTCTTACATGAAAGTAAATACATAAAAGTAAAAGATAGGCCCTTTGCAGAGGGAAGCAGAGGTTGCCATGCGCTTACTTGTTTGTATGCTCAACTCCTTAGTGCAAAAGAACGTCACGTTATATTGCCCCATATGATAGCAACCTTTATTATGCAGTCTATCACTTTTATTCTTTGCCATCACAAGTTCGTACAACGCTCAATTTTCTCTTACACTAAATGATCTAACACTTTTAGAAGCACTTTTTATTGCCTTATTGCACCGATGACAACTTACTTGAAGGATCTTGCTCAATCCTTAGGTAGGTATGGTGGACTCTCAAAACAAGATTTGGGTGTAAAGGTTTTTGGATGCACAAGTAGTATCTCTACTTGGTGCAGAATTTTTGGCTAGCAAAGACAGGGGGCAAGCACCACATATTGAAGGATCTATAACTTCTATGTGAATATGAACAAACATAAATCATTACGTTGTCTTCCTTGTCCAACGTCAACAATTTTGACATCTAATATTTTGATGGGGGCTCACAATCACAAAAGATTTCCAAGATAGTGTAATTGCATGTGAAAGTTCTCTTCCTTATACTAATTATTCATGAATTGCTTGTATGACCAATATTGTGATTGTCAAGGTTCAAAAGCTTTCACTTTCTAAACCCAATGTGAAGCCACTACTAGGCATGATATGAACATGTAATTTCAACTTCATGGTATCCAATTCATTCAACAATTTACTCATAGGATATAAGTGAAGCACAAGAGTAAATGACAAGCTACTCCAAAAAGATATAAGTGAAGATCAAACGAGTAGTTATGTAAATGGGTAGCTAACTGAGGACTCTCTTTTATTTAAAACTTTCAGATCTTAGTGTTTTATTAAAATAGCAAGCAAAACAAAACAAAATGACATTCCAAGAATAGCACACATCATGTGAAGAAGCAAAAACTTAGGCTCAACAGATACTAACCGATAATTGTTGAAGAAGAAAGGTGGGATGCCTACTGGGGCATCCCCAAGCTTGGATGCTTGAGACTTATTGCACTATAAATTTTGGATTCCTTGGGCATCCCCAAGCTTGAGCTTTTGTGTCTCCTTAATTCCTCTCATATCATGGTTTCCCTAAATCTCAAAAACTTCATCCACACAAAACTCAACAAGAACTCGTGACATAAGTTAGTATAAATCAGTGCAAAACCTTATCATTCTCTACTGTAGCAAATTACTAAAATTATTATTCAACATTGCATACTAAATGCCTCTGCATATTTAATACTCCTATCCTCAAATAGAATCATTAAACAAGCAAACATAATAGCAATCTGCCAAACCAGTATAGTCTGTAAAGAATGCAATATTCATCATACTTACCTAAACCCAAAAATTATGAAACAATTACCACACTTCAGAAAATTTATCAGACCTTATTTTTCAAAAAGTTTCAGCACATTATCACATTCTGAATTTTCTAGGGAATTTTTGCAACATCGATAAACTTTCTGTTTTGAAACAGCAACATGTATACTTGCAACCTAAGCATGGCAAAGGCTATCATTGCCACTTTTATTGAAATAAAAGATGCAACAAATTATTCTAAATAACAGCAAGTAAATAATAACAAAATAAGTTGATGCTCCAAGCAAAACTCATATCATGTGATGAATGAAAGCATAGCTTCAAGTGAGGTTACCGATAATGTTGGAGATGAAAGAGGGGATGCCTTCCGGGGCATCCCCAAGCTTAGTTGCTTGGATCTTACTTGAATATTACCTTTGGGGTGCCTTTGGAAACCCCAAGCTTAGGGTCTTGTCACTCCTTATTATCCTCATATCGACATCTCACGCAAAACTTGAAAACTTCAATCACACAAAACTCAACGGAACCTTGTGAGATAGGTTAGTATGATAAAGAGCAAACCATTTCACTTTTACTGTCAAATACAAGATTCATAATAGTTTCCACACAATGTCTACTATAGCATATCATTTCTACAGTTTATATTGAGCAATATAAGCCATAGAAGCTAGGAAACAAGCAAACTATGCATTGAAAGAAGAATCTGTCAAAAACAAAACAGTCTGTAGTGATCTGTACTCAAACCATACTTCTTCTACTCCAAAAATTATGAAACAAATTAGGACCACGTGAGCAATTTGTATATTAATCTTCAGCAAAGATAATCAAATCAAAATCACTCTTCTGCTAAAAATGAGAGTTATTTTTGTGAGCGCAAAAGTTTCTGTTTTTCAGCAAGATCAAATCAACCATCACCCAACATGATCCCAAAGGCTTTACTTGGCACTTTATTGAAACAAAAGCAATAAAACATGATTACCACAGTAGCCTAATCATGTGAACACACAAAAACAGTAGGGGTAAATGTTGGGTTGTCTCCCAACAAGTGCTTTTCTTTAATGCCTTTTTAGCTAGGTATCATGAGTTCAATGAAGCTCACATAAAAGATAAGAATTGAAACATAACAAGAGCATCATGAATCACATGGCAAGCAAATTTAAGTCTAACCCACTTCCTATGCATAGGGATTTTGTGAGCAAACAACTTATGGGAACAAGAATCAACTAGCATAGGAAAGTAAAACAAGTGCAACTTAAAAACTTTCAACAGAAAGAGAGGAAACTTGATATTATTGAGATATGTAGAAGCATATGTTCCTCTCTCATAATAATTTTCAGTAGCATCATAAATGAACTCAACAATATATCTATCACATAAAGCATTCTTTTCATGATACATAAGCATAGAAAACTTATTACTCTCCACATAAACAAATTTCTTCTCATCAATAGTAGTGGGAGCAAACTCAACAAAATAGCTATCATGAGAGTGAAGATTAAAATCATGATGACAAGTTTCATGGTTATAATTATTCTTTATAGCATACCTGTCATCACCATAATCATCATAGATAGGAACTTTTTTATCATAGTCAATTGAAACCTCTTCCAAAATAGTGGATCCATCACTACATAAAGTCATGACCTTTCCAAATCCACTTTCATCATTATAAACATCATAAATAGGAGGCGTGCAATCATTATAACAAATTTGCACATCAAATTTTGGGGGACTAAAAACATCATATTCATCAAACATAGCATCCCCAAGCTTGTGGCTTTGCGTATCATTAACATCGTGGATATTCAAAGAGTTCATACCAACAACATTGCAATCATGCTCATCATTCAAATATTTTGTGCCAAACATTTTATTGACTTCTTCTTCTAACAATTGAGCACAATTTTCTGATCCATCATTTTCAAGAAAGATATTATAAAGATGATCAATAATATGATGCAATCTCAATTCCATTTTTTGTACTTTTCTTTTTGTAAACCAAACTAGTGATAAAACAAGAAAAGATTTGATTGCAAGATCTAAAGATATACCTTCATGCACTCACCTCTCCGGCAACGGCACCAGACAAGAGCTTCGTTGATGGGATGTGAGTTCCGCTTACCTAACCTCCCCGGCAACGGCGCCAGAAAAGAGTTTGATGTCTACTATGCAACTTTATTCTTGTAGACACGTGTTGGGCCTCCAAGCGTAGAGTTTTGTAGGACAACAGCAATTTTTCCTCATGTGGATGAACTAAGGTTTATCAATCTGTGGGAGGCGTAGGATGAAGATAGTCTCTCTCAAGCAACCCTGCAATCAAATACAAGAAATCTCTTGTGTCCCCAATACACCCAATACAATGGCAAATTGTTTAGGTGCACTAGTCCAGCGAAGAGATGGTGATAAAGTGTAGTATGGATAGTTGATATGAGTTTTGTAATGCGAACAATAAAAAACAGCAAGGTAGTAAATAGTAAACGGAGCACAAACGGTATTGCAATGATGGAAAATGAGGCCTAGGGTGCATACTTTCACTAGTGCAATCTCTCAACAATGCTAACATAGTTGGATCATATGAGTATCCCTCAAAGTGCAATAAAGAATCACTCCCGAGTTCCTATTAGCGGAGAACAAAAGATATAAATTTTTTGTAGGGTACAAAACACCTCAACGCTATTCTTTCCGATCAATCTATCCTAGAGTTTGTACTAAAATATCAGCAAGCTATTCTTTCCGATCGATCTAATCAAGAGTTCGTACTAAAATAACTCCAGATGATGCAAATCAACCAACTCTAATGTCACCGTGAGTACCCGTGAGTTAATTATATGATATGTATCAAACAATTTCATATTCATAATACTCAATCCACACAAAGAACTACAAGGAGAGCACAAAGTTTCTATCGGAGAAAAGATAATAAAAACGTGCATCAACCCCTATGCATAGATTACCCCAAAGTCACCTCGGGAATCCGCAAGTTGAGTGCCATAACATATATCAAGTGAATCAAAATAATACCCCATTTTTTGCGGGAAAAATAATACCCCATTGTCACCACGGGTATTCATATGCAAGACATATATCATGTGTTCTCGGATCTGAACATTCAATCCGACAAGACAAAACATCAAAGGGTAAAGACTCAATTCATCACAACAAGTGTAGAGAGGGGAGAAACATCATATGATCCATCTATGTTCAAAAGCCCATGATACGTCAAGATCGTGACATCTCAAAATCGCGCGCGGGAGAGAGAGAGAGATTAAACACATAGCTACTGGTACAAACCCTCAACCCCGAGGGTGGACTACTCCCTCCTCATCGTGGTGGCCGTCGGGATGATGAAGATGGCCACCAGAGATGATTCCACCCTCCGGCAGGGTGAGACACGTCTCCAACGTATCTATAATTTTTTATTGTTCCATGCTATTATTTTACCCCTTTTGGATGTTTATGGGATTTATTTTACACATCTACATCATTTTTGGGTCTAACCTACTAACCGGAGGCCCAGCCCGTATTGTTGTTTTTTTGCCTATTTCAGTATTTTGAAGAAAAGAAATATCAAACGGAGTCCAAACGGAATGAAACCTTCGGGAGTGTGATTTTTGGAACGAACGTGATCCAGAGGACTTGGAGTGCAAGCCAAGAAGCAGCCGAGGCGGCCACGAGATAGGAGGGCGCGTCCACCCCCTCTGGGCGCGCCCCCCTGTCTTGTGGGCCCCTCGGGCGGCCACCGACATACTTCTTCCTCCTATATATACCTATGTACCCCGAAAACATCCAAGGAGCCAACAAAACACAATTTCCACCACCGTAACTTTCTGTATCCGCGAGATCCCATCTTGGAGCCTTCGCCGGCGCTCCATCGGAGCGGGAATCGACCATGGAGGGCTTCTACATCAACACCATAGCCCCTCCGATGAGTTGTGAGTAGTTTACCACAGACCTTCGGGTCCATAATTATTAGCTAGATGGCTTCTTCTCTCTTTTTGGATCTCAATACAATGTTCTCCCCCTCTCTTGTGGAGATCTATTTGATGTAAACTCTTTTTGTGGTATGTTTGTCGAGATCCGATGAATTGTGGGTTTATGATCAAGTTTATCTATGAGAAATATTTGAATCTTCTCTGAATTCTTTTATGTATGATTGAGTTATCTTCGCAAGTCTCTTCGAATTATCAATTTGGTTTGGCCGACTAGATTGATCTTTCTTTCCATGGGAGAAGTGCTTAGCTTTGGGTTCAATCTTGCGGTGTCCTTACCCAGTGACAGAAAGGGTTGCAAGGCACGTATTGTATTGTTGCCATCGAGGATAAAAAGATGGGGTTTATATCATATTGCATGAGTTTATCCCTCTACATCATGTCATCTTTCTTAATTCGTTACTCTGTTCTTTATGAACTTAATACTCTATATGTAGGCAGGAGTCGGTTGATGTGTGGAGTAATATTAGTAGATGCAGGCAGGAGTCGGTCTACTTGTTGCAGACGTGATGCCTATATACATGATCATGCCTAGATAATCTCATAATTATTCACTTTTCTATCAATTGCTCGACAGTAATTTGTTCACCCACCGTAATACTTATGCTATCTTGAGAGAAGCCACTAGTGAAACCTATGGCCCCCGGGTCTATCTTTTATCATATAAGCTTTCAATCTACTTTTATTTGCATCTTTACTCTTTGCATCTATATTATAAAATACCAAAAATATATTTATCTTATCATACTATCTCTATCAGATCTCACTTTCGCAAGTGTCCGTGAAGGGATTGACAGCCCCTTTATTGCGTTGGTTGCGAGTTCTTTGTTTGTTTGTGTAGGTGCGTGGGACTTTTGAGGAGCCTCCTACTAGATTGATACCTTGGTTCTCAAAAACTGAGGGAAATACTTACGCTACTATTGCTGCATCACCCTTTCCTCTTCAAAGAAAACCAACGCAAGCTCAAGACGTAGCAAGAGGGATTTCTGGCGTCGTTGCCGGGGAGGTCTTCGCTCAAGTCTATACTTACCAAGTACCCATCACAAACTCATCAACCTCGCATTTACATTATTTGCCATTTGCCTCTCGTTTTCCTCTACCCCACTTCACCCTTGCCGTTTTATTCGCCCTCTCTTTCCCAATCTTCTCCTCTCTTTTTCGCTTGCCTTCTTCTGTTTGCTTGTGTGTTGGATTACTTGTTGCCATGGCGCAAGATAATACCAAATTGTGTGATTTCTCCAATACCAATAAAAATGATTTCCTTAGTACTACGATTGCTCCTCTTAATGATGTTGAGTCTTGTGAAATCAATACTGCTTTGCTGAATCTTGTTATGAAAGATCAATTCGCCGGCCTTCCTAGTGAAGATGCCGCTACTCATCTAAACAACTTTGTTGATTTGTGTGATATGCAAAATAAGAAAGATACGGATAATGATATTGTTAAATTGAAGTTATTTCCGTTTTCACTTAGAGATCGTGCTAAAGTTTGATTTTCGTCTTTGTGTAAAAATAGTATTGATTCTTGGAACAAGTGCAAAGATGCTTTTATCTCTAAGTATTTTCCTCCCGCTAAGATTATCACTCTTAGGAACTATATTATGAATTTTAAACAACTTGATCATGAGCATTTTGCCCAATCTTGGGAAAGAATGAAATTGATGATTCGCAATTGCCCTACTCATGGTTTGAATTTATGGATGATCATACAAAAATTTTATGCCGGTTTGAACTTTGCCTCTAGAAATCTCTTAGATTCGGCCGCGGGAGGCACATTTATGGATATCACATTAGGAGAGGCTACAAAACTTCTTGATAATATTATGGCTAATTATTCTCAATGGCACACCAAAAGATCTTCTAGTAAAAAAGTGCACGCTATAGAAGAAATCAATGTTTTGAGTGGAAAGATGGATGAACTTATGAAGTTGTTTGCTACTAGAAATACTCCTCTTGATCCCAATGATATGCCTTTGTCTACTTTTATTGATAATAATAATGAATCTATGGATGTGAATTTTGTTGGTAGGAATAGTTTTGGAAACAATGCTTATAGAGGAAACTTTAATTCTAGACCGTTCCCTAGTGATTCCTCTAATAATTATGGAAATTCCTACAATAATTCTTATGGTAATTTTAATAAGATGCCCTCTGATTTTGAGAATAGTGTGAAAGAATTTATGATTTCTCAAAAGAATTTTAATGCTTTGCTTGAAGAAAAATTGCTCAAAGTTGATGATTTGGCTAGGAACATTGATAGACTTTCACTTGATGTTGATTCTCTTAAACTTAGATCTTCTCCTCCTAATCATGATATCAATGAGTCTCTCAAAGAAATGAGAATTTCCATTGATGGGTGCAAGGAAAGAACCGCTAGATTGTGTGCTAAGAAAGATTTCTTTGTAAAGGCGTGTTCTTCTAGTTTCAATGAAAATAATGATGAAGATCTTAAAGTTTTTGATGTGTCCCCTATTAGATCTTTGTTTTGCAATATGAATCTTGATAATAATGGGACTGGAGATGAGTCAACTTTAGTTAGAAGGCGTCCCAAGAATTCGGAGTTTTTAGATCTTGATGCTAAATTTGGTAAAAGTGGGATTGGAGAGGTCATGACTTTAAATAGCATTGAACCCACTATCTCAGATTTCAAGGAATTTGATTATGATAATTGTTCTTTAGAAGGTTGTATTTCCTTGTTGCAATCCGTTGTTAATTCTCCTCATGCTTATAGTCAAAATAAAGCTTTTACCAAACATATCGTTGATGCCTTGATGCAATCTTATGATGAAAAACTTAATTTGGAAGTTTCTATACCTAGAAAACTTAATGATGAGTGGGAACCTACTATAAAGATTAGAATTAAAGATCATGAGTGTTCTGCTTTGTGTGATTTGGGTGCTAGTGTTTCCACGATTTCGAAAACTTTATGTGATATTCTAGGTTTCCATGATCTTGATGATTGCTCTTTAAATTTGCACCTTGCAGATTCCACCATTAAAAAGCCAATGGGAAGGATCAATGATGTTCTCATTGTTGCAAATAGAAATTTGGTGCCCGTAGATTTGATCGTTCTTGATATAGATTGCAATCTTTCTTGCCCTATTATTCTTGGTAGACCTTTCCTTAGAACGATTGGTGCGATTATTGATATGAAGGAAGGGAATATTAGATTCCAATTTCCATTAAAGATAGGCATGGAGCACTTTCCAAGAAAAAAAATTCAAATTACCTTATGAATCTATCATGTGGGCTACTTATGAATTGAGTGCCAAAGATGGCACTACTTAGATCTATCTTCGCTTTTATGCCTAGCTAGGGGTGTTAAACGATAGCGCTAGTTGGGATGCAACCCAATTTTCTTTGTGTTTTTTGTTTTTGTTTCTGTTTAGTAATAAATTTTGCATCTACCTTCTGTTTAGATGTGTTTTTATGTTTCAATTAGTATTTGTGCCAAGTAGAACCTATAGGATAACCTATGATGATAGTTAATTTGATTCTGCTGAAAAACAGAAACTTTGCACGCACAAAATTAGTTTTGTTAAATCACAGAAACGTGATTTTGCGTTGATTCTTTTTGCTGCTGATCAATAGAAAAATTGTACAGGACTTACTATTTTGGTAGGATTTTTAGGTTCCAGAAGTTTGCGTTAGTTACAGATTGATACAGACTGTTCTTTTTTTAACAGATTCTGTTTTTTCGTGTGTTGTTTGCTTATTTTGATGCATCTATGGCTAGTATTAAGTGGTATGAACCATAGAGAACTTGGAATACAATAGGTTTAACACCAAAATAAATAAATAATGAGTTCATTACAGTACCTTATGTGGTGGTTTAATTTTCTTTCACTAACGGAGCTTATAAGATTTCCTGTTGAGTTTTGTGTTGTGAAGTTTTCAGTTTTAGGTTAAGCTTTGATGGACTATGGAATAAGGAGTGGCAAGAGCCTAAGCTTGAGGATGCCCATGGCACCCCAAGATATTCAAGAATAGCCAAAATCCTAAGCTTGGGGATCCCCCGGGAAAGCATCCCCTCTTTCGTCTTCGTTCATTGGTAACTTTACTTGGAGCTATATTTTTATTTGCCACATGATATGTGTTTTTCTTGGAGCATCGTGTATTATATTAGTCTTTGCTTTTTAGTTTGCCACAATCATCCTTGATGTACACACCTTTTGGGAGAAGCCTACTTGATTAGAATTTGCTAGAATATGCTATGTGCTTCACTTATATCTTTTGAGCTTGATAGTTTTTGCTCTAGTGCTTCACTTATACTCCCTCCGTTCGGAATTACTTGTCACAAAAATGGATGTATCTACAACTAAAATACATCTAGATACATTCATTTCTTGGACGAGTAATTCCGAACGGAGGGAGTATCTTTTAGAGCACGGCGGTGGCTTAATTTTGTAGAAATTGCTAGTCTCTCATGCTTCAATTATATTATTTTGAGAGTCTTTTAGAACAGCATAGTATTTTCTATGGTTAAAAAATTGGTCCTAGAATGGTAGGCATCCAAGTTGAGTATAATAAAAACTATCGTAGGAAGTGAATTGGATGCTATGATCGATTTGATACTTGATAATTGTTTTGAGATATGGAGGTAGTGATATTAAAGTCATGCTAGTTGGGTGATTATGAATTTAAAGAATTCTTGTGTTGAAGTTAGCAAGTCCCGTAGCATGCACGTATGGTTAAAGTTGTGTAACAAATTTGAAACATGAAGTGTACCTGGCTTGTGCATCCTTATGAGTGGTGGTCGGGGACGAGCGATGGTCTTTTCCTACCAATCTATCCCTCTAGGAGCATGCGCGTAGTGCTTGATTTTTGATGACTTCTAAATTTTTTGCAATAAGTATATGAGTTCTTTTGACTAATGTTGAGTCCATGGATTATACGCACTTTTACCTTTCCATCACTGCTAGCCTCTTAGGTACCGTGCATTGCCCTTTCTCACCTTGAGAGTTGGTGCAAACTTCGCCGGTGCATCGAAACCCCGTGATACGATACGCTCTATCACACATCAACCTCCTTATATCTTCCTCAAAACAGCCACCATACCTACCTATTATGGCATTTCCATAGCCATTCCGAGATATATTGCCATGCAACTTTCCACCCTTCCGTTCATCATCATGACATACTTTACTTTTGTCATAATGCCATTGCATGGTCATGTAGTTGACATCGTATTTGTGGCAAAGCCATCATGCATAATTTTTCATACATGTCACTCTTGATTCATTGCACCATCCCAGTACACCGCCGGAGGCATTCATATACAGTCATATCTTGTTCTAGTTTCGAGTTGTAATTCCTATGTTGTAATCAATAAAGGTGTGATGATCATCATTATTAGAGCATTGCCCAAAAAGAAAAAGAAAAGAAAAGAAAAAAAGAAAGGCCAAAAGAAAAAAAAGAAAGTCCAAAGAAAGAAAGAAAAAAAGAAAAATAAATAAATAAAATAAAAGGGGCAATGTTACTGTCTCTTTTTCCACACTTGTGCTTCAAAGTAGCACCTTGTTCTTCATGTAGTGAGTCTCATATATTGTGCTTCAAAGTAGCACCATGTTTTTCATATAGAGAGTCTCATATGTTGTCACTTTCGTATACTAGTGGGATTTTTTCATTATAGAACTTGGCTTGTATATTCCTACAATGGGCTTACTCAAATGCCCTAGGTCTTCGTGAGCAAGCAAGTTGGATGCACACCCACTAGTTTTCTTTTGTTGAGCATTCATTTATAGCTCTAGTGCATCCGTTGCATGGCAATCCCTACTCCTCATGTTGACATCAATTGATGGGCATCTCCATAGCCCGTTGATTATCCTCGTCAATGTGGGACTTTATCCTTTTTTGTCTTCTCCACACAATCCCCATCATCATATTCTATTCCACCCATAGTGCTATATCCATGGCTCACGCTCATGTATTGCGTGAAGGTTGAAAAAGTTTGAGATTATATAAGTACGAAACAATTGCTTGGCTTGTCATCGGGGGTATAGAAGTTGGGAACATCTTTGTGTGACGAAAATGAAGCATAGCCTAACTATATGATTTGTAGGGATGAACTTTCTTTAGCCATGTTATTTTGAGAATACATGATTGCTTTGATTAGTATGCTTGAAGTGTTACTATCTCTTTTATCAATATGAACTTTTATTTTGAATCATTTGGATCTGAACATTCATGCCACAATAAAGAAAATTACATTGAGAATTATGCTAGGTAGCATTCCACATCAAAAATTCCGTTTTTATCATTTACCTACTCAAGGACGAGCAGGAATTAAGCTTGGGGATGCTTGATACGTCTCCAACGTATCTATAATTTTTATTGTTCCATGCTATTATATTACCCCTTTTGGATGTTTATGGGCTTTATTTTACAAGTTTATATCATTTTTGGGACTAACCTACTAACCGGAGGCCCAGTCTATATTGCTGTTTCTTTGCCAATTTCAGTATTTCGAAGAAAAGGAATATCAAACAGAGTCCAAACGGAATGAAACCTTCGGGAGCGTGTTTTTGGAACGAACATGATCCAGAGGACTTGGAGTGCAAGCCAAGAAGCAGCCGAGGCGGCCACGAGATAGGAGGGCGCACCCACCCCCTCTGGGCGCACCCCCCTGTCTTGTGGGCCCCTCGGGCGGCCACCGACATACTTCTTCCTCCTATATATACCTACGTACCCCGAAAACATCCAGGGAGCCAACGAAACACAATTTCCACCATCGTAACCTTCTGTGTCCGCGAGATCCCATCTTGGAGCCTTCACCGGCGCTCCGCAGGAGTGGGAATCGACCACGGAGGGCTTCTACGTCAACACCATAGCCCCTCCGATGAGTTGTGAGTAGTTTACCACAGACCTTCGGGTCCATAGTTATTAGCTAGATGGCTTCTGCTCTCTCTTTGGATCTCAATACAATGTTCTCCCCCTCTCTTGTCGAGATCTATTCGATGTAAACTCTTTTTGCGGTGTGTTTGTCGAGATCCGATGAATTGTGGGTTTATGATCAAGTTTATCTATGAGAAATATTTGAATCTTCTCTGAATTCTTTTATGCATGATTGAGTTATCTTTGCAAGTCTCTTCGAATTATCAGTTTGGTTTGGCCTACTAGATTGATCTTTCTTTCCATGGGAGAAGTGCTTAGCTTTGGGTTCAATCTTGCGGTGTCCTTACCCAGTGACAGAAAGGGTTGCAAGGCACGTATTGTATTGTTACCATCAAGGATAAAAAGATGGGGTTTATATCATATTGCATGAGTTTATCCCTCTACATCATGTCATCTTTCTTAATGCGTTACTCTGTTCTTTATGAACTTAATACTCTAGATGCAGGCAGGAGTCGGTCGATGTGTGGAGTAATAGTAGTAGATGCAGGCAGGAGTCGGTCTACTTGTTGTGGACGTGATGCCTATATCCATGATCATGCCTTGATAATCTCATAAGTATTCGCTTTTCTATCAATTGCTCAACAGCAATTTTTCCACCCACCGTAATACTTATGCTATCTTGAGAGAAGCCACTAGTGAAACCTATGGCCCCCGGGTCTATCTTTTATCATATAAGCTTTCAATCTACTTTTATTTGCATCTTTACTTTTTGCATCTATATTATAAAATACCAAAAATATATTTATCTTATCATACTATGTATATCAGATCTCACTTTCGCAAGTGGCCGTGAAGGGATTGACAACCCCTTTATTGCGTTGGTTGCGAGTTCTTTGTTTGTTTGTGTAGGTGCGTGGGACTTTTGAGGAGCCTCCTACTGGATTGATACCTTGGTTCTCAAAAATTGAGGGAAATACTTACGCTACTATTGCTGCATTACCCTTTCCTCTTCAAGGAAAACCAACGCAAGCTCAAGACGTAGTAGGGTGCTGGAATGGGCTCCTGATATGTTTTCGGTGGCTACTGAGGCTTGTGCCGGCGGAACTTCCGATCTAGGATCTCCCTGAGGGTTTTCAGAATATTTGGGAATTTATAGGGCGAAGATGGGGTACGGGAGGCGCGCCCTGGTGGGTTGTGCCCCCCTTGGGGCACCCCCCAGGTGCTGCTCTAGCCCAATGGTTCTCTTCTGGTCCATAAAAAATCCACAAAAAGTTTCGCAGTGTTTGGAGAACTTCCATTTCTGCACAAAAAACAACACCACAGTAGTTCTGCTAAAAATGGCGTCAGTCCGGGTTAGTTCCATGCAAATCATACCAAAACCATATAAAATTATTGTAAACATGGCGTTAATACTTCATAAATTATACATATGTTGGAGACGTATCACCCAACGCTACTACTACACCTCCCTAGCAGTAGCGCCTTGTGGGCTACCAGTGCTACTGGTAAAGTTTGCTATCTTTTCTACTGCATATTGCCGCTTGCTACTTCTTGAGCTTGCGTTGGTTTTTCCCTTGAAGAGGAAAGGGTGATGTAGCAAAGTAGAGTAAGTATTTCCCTCAGTTTGAGAACCAAGGTATCAATCCAGTAGGAGACAACACAAGTCACTGAATACCTGCACAAACAATCAACAAACTTGCACCCGCGATAAAGGGGTTGTCAATCCCTTCACGGTTACTTGAAAAAGTGAGATCTGATAGAGATAGATAAATGGTAAATTAAATATTTTTGGTTTATAGATCGAAAAGTAAAAGATTGCAAATTAAAGAAACGACAACAGAAATTGGCAAGTTGATGGGAAACTAATATGATGTAAAATAGACCCAGGGGCCATAGGTTTCACTAATGGCTTCTCTCATGATAGAAAATAATACGGTGGGTGAACAAATTATTGCCGAGCAATTGATAGAAGAGCGCATAATTATGATGATATCTAAGGCAATGATCATGAATATAGGCATCACATCCATGTCAAGTAGACCGAAACGATTCTGCATCTACTACTATTACTCCACACATCGACCGCTATCTAGCATGCTGATACGTCTCCGTCGTATCTATAATTTTTGATTGTTCCATGCCAATATTATTCAACTTTCATATACTTTTGGCAACTTTTTATACTATTTTTGGGACTAACATATTGATCCAGTGTCAGTTCCTGTTTGTTGCATGTTTTATTTTTGGCAGAAACCCAATATCAAACGGAATCCAAACGGGATAAAAACGGACAGAGAATTATTTTGGAATTTTTGGGATTTTCCGGAGGAAGAATCAACGCGAAATGGTGCCCGAGGTGGCCACGAGACAGGGGGCGCGCCCACCCCCCTGGGCATGCCTGGCACTCTCGTGGGCCACCCGTAAGGCGGTTGATGCTCTTCTTTTGCCGCAAGAAAGCTAATTTTATGAGAAAAATCTGGGTGAAAGATTCACCCCAATCGGAGTTACAGATCTCCGGATATAAAAGAAACGGTGAAGGGGAAGGATCTGGGAACGCATAAGCACAGAGAAACAGAGAGAGAGAGATCCAATCTTAGAGGGGCTCTTGCCCCTCCCAAGCCATGGGAGCCAAGGACCAGAGGGGAAACCCTTCTCCATCTAGGGAGAAGGTCAAGGAAGAAGAAGAAAGGGGCTCTCTCCCCCTAGCTTCCGGTGGCGCCGAAACGCCGCCGGGGGCCATCATCATCACCGTGATCTTCACCAACACCTCCGCCATCTTCACCAACATCTCCACCACCTTCCCCCCTCTATCTACAGCGGTCCACTCTCCCGCAACCCGCTGTACCCTCTACTTGAACATGGTGCTTTATGCTTCATATTATTTTCCAATGATGTGTTGCCATCCTATGATGTCTGAGTAGATTTTCGTTGTCCTATTGGTGGTTGATGAATTGCTATGATTGATTTAATTTGCTTGTGGTTATGTTGCTGTCCTTTGGTGCTCATCATATGAGCGCGCGCGTGGATCACACCTTAGGGTTAGTTGTATGTTGATAGGACTATGTATTGGAGGGCTAGAGTGACAGAAGCTTCAACCTAGCATAGAAATTGATGCATACGGGATTGAAGGGGGACCAATATATCTTAATGCTATGGTTGGGTTTTACCTTCATGAACGTTAGTAGTTGCGGATGCTTGCTAATAGTTCCAATCATAAGTGCATAGAATTCCATGTCAGGGATGACATGCTAGCAGTGGCCTCTCCCACATAATACTTGCTATCGGTCTGGTAAAGTAGTCAATTGCTTAGGGACAATTCCACAACTCCTACCACCACTTTTCGACACTCGCTATATTTACTGTATTGCATATTTATCTAAACAGCCCCTACTTTTTATTTACGTGTTCTTTATTATCTTGCAAACCTATTCTATCACACCTACAAAGTACCTCTAGTTTCATACTTGTTCTAGGTAAAGCGAACGTCAAGTGTGCGTAGAGTCGTATTAGTGGCAAATAGGACTTGAGAGAGTATTTGTTCTAACTTTAGCTCCTCATTGGGTTCGACACTCTTACTTATCGAAAGAGGCTACAACTATCCCGTATACTTGCGGTTTAACAAGACCTTTTTCTGGCGCCGTTGCCAGGGAGTCATAGCGTGGGGTGAATATTCTCGTGTGTGCTTGTTTGCTTAACCACTAAGTAATTTTTATTTTCTTTTCTAAGTTGTTCTCTATCTTTAGTTATGGATATGGAACACGAAATACCAAAAAAATTAGGTGTACTTGCTACTCATGGAGATGGGGTAACTCCTAAAACCCTCGATTCTCATTATGTGAAAGATATTATGTACTACTTTGATAATCCTGAGAAAACCCCATTCAACTTTATAACGGGAGACATGTTGGATCAACGTGAATACTTTAGGGATTATCGCTTTACACAAAAAGGGAAACTATTATGGGATCAAATTAATATGTTGCGTTGGTATGCTCGGGATCTATGCTTGAGATACGATATTACTTGTTGCTCTAGGATGAAGGCTCCACACCTTCCCTTTTCATGCAAATTTAATGATAATGAAACCTTAGCTTCTTATGCTAATGGTATATATGTTTACTATGATGTTGAACAAACTGAAGAATTTATTGCTTCTAAGGCTGCTTATGAAAGTGAATCTTTGTTTGAAAAGTATGAAGCTTTTGATGATGATGTTTATAGGCCTAAAAATCTTGCTACACTTAGATATTGCTATGAAAATTATGAATACAATTACAATATTAATGCATTTATTGAGAAAGTCTCCGCTGTCCAAGAAGAGACTAATATTTTGCAGGAAGCTATGGAAGAAGAAATTGATGAAACTATGAGCTCATTGGATGAAAAAGATGACGAGGAGAGCGAAGAACAGAAGGAGGAAGAGCGGATTGATCACCCGTGCCCACCTTCTAATGAGAGTAACTCTTCAACTCATACATTGTTTAACTCCCCTTCGTGCTTACCGAAGGATGATTGCTATGATGATTACTATGATCTCGTTGATTCTCTTGAAGTATCCCTTTTTGATGATGCTTGCTATGCTTGTGGCCAAGATGCCAATATGAATTATGCTTATGGAGATGAACTTGCTATAGTTCCTTATGTTAAACATGAAATTGTTGCTATTGCACCCACGCATGATAGTCCTATTATCTTTTTGAATTCTCCAAACTACACTATATCGGAGAAGTTTGTGCTTATTTGATGGGTTGCCTTTTACCATTGCACATGATGATTTTGATGAATGTAATATGCATGTGCTTGCTGCTTCTACTTGCAATTATTATGAGGGAGGAACTACATCTCCGCCTCTTTATATTTCCAACACAATAGAATTGCAAGAAACTGTTTATACTATGCATTGGCCTTTACTATGTGTGCATGAATTGTTCTTTTATGACATGCCGATGCATAGTAAGAGAGTTAGACTTCGTCATTGCTTGATATATGTTACTATGTGCTCACTACTAACTTACAAATCATTGTTAATTAAAATTGGCTTTGATATACCTTGGGATCCGGGTAGATTCATTACTTGAGCACTATATGCCTAGCTTAATGGCTTTAAAGAAAGTGCTGCCAGGGAGACAACCCGGAAGTTTTAGAGAGTCATTTATTTCTGTTGAGTGCTTTTATATAGTCTAAAAACACAAAAATAAAGAGGGTAACCTAAAACTTTTCAAAAAGGAAAGTGAAAGTGAGAAAGACAAGCATTGTTGAAGTGGGAGCTATCCTTGAACTTTGTTCATGCTCACGGAAACTTTGTGAATCTTGATTACAGAAACTTTTCAACAAAAATAATTATCCCCTTGTACAATTCCATTGTGTTATAAAAATAATGTGCCAAGGTTTGCCTTTAGGATGTTTACAATGCTTGTTGGTTTGTACGGTGCAGGACATAAACTTTGGCTGTAGTGCGCGATTTTACGTTTTTTGCTGGAACGTCAAATGGTTCTGATTACTTTTGCACTGTATTTCTGTACAAATTGTTTATTTTTCCTAATTTTGGTATAATTTTTGGGGTAACAGAAGTATGGTGAATGTTCAGATTGCTACAGACTGTTCTGTTTTTGACAGATTCTGTTTTTGATGCATAGTTTGCTTTTTTGATGAATCTATCAATTTATATCAGTGGATTACGCCATGGAAAAGGTATATTACAGTAGACATAATTCGCAAACAAAATATAAATTGGTTTTCTACAGTACTTAGAGTGGTGATTTGCTTTATTATACTAGCGAATCTTACCAAGTTTTCTGTTGAAGTTTTGTGTGGATGAAGTGTCTAATCGAGGATGTCTCGATATGAGGAAAAGGAAGAGAGGCAAGAGCTCAAGCTTGGGGATGCCCGAGGCACCCCAAGTAAATATTCAAGGAGACTCAAGCGTCTAAGCTTGGGGATGCCCCGGAAGGCATCCCCTCTTTCTTCAACAAGTATCGGTATGTTTTCAGATTCGTTTCGTTCATGCATTATGTGCAAGTCTTGGAGCGTCTTTTGAATTTAGTTTTCATTTTTCTTTTATGCACCATGCTGGTATGAGATATTCCTTGGTTGATTTATAGAATGCTCATTGCACTTCACTTAAATCTTTTGAGTATGGCTTTATAGAATGGTTCATGTGCTTCACTTATATCATTTGGAGTCTGGATTGCCTGTTTCTCTTCACATAGAAAACCGCCATTTGTAGAATGCTCTTTTGCTTCACTTATATTTAGTAGAGCATGGGCATGTCTTTTGTAGAAAGAATTAAACTCTGTTGCTTCACTTATATCTATTTAGAGAGACGACAGGAATTGGTCATTCACATGGTTAGTCATAAAATCCTACATAAACTTGTGGATCACTGAATATGATATGTTTGATTCCTTGCAATAGTTTTGCGATATAAAGATGGTGATATTAGAGTCATGATAGTGGGTGGTTGTGGATTGTAGATACACTTGTGTTGAGGTTTGCAAGTCCCGTAGCATGCACGTATGGTAACCGTTGTGTGACAAATTTGAAGCATGGGGTGTTTCTTTGATTGTATTCCTTATGAGTGGCGGTCGGGGACGAGCGATGGTCTTTTCCTACCAATCTATCCCCCTAGGGGCATGCGTAGTAGTACTTTTCTTCGAGGGCTAATAAACTTTTGCAATAAGGATATGAGTTCTTTATGACTAATGTGAGTCCATGGATTATACGCACTTTTACCTTTCCATCATTGCTAGCCTCTTCAATCGTGCATTGCCGTTTCTCACCTCGAGAGTTGGTGGAAAATTCGCCGGTGCATCCAAACCCCGTGATATGATACACTCTATCACACATAAGCCTCCTTATGTCTTCCTCAAAACAGCCACCATACCTACCTATCATGGCGTTTCCATAGCCATTCCGAGATACATTGCCATGCAACTTCCATCATCATCATATTCATGACTTGAGCATTCATTGTCATATTGCTTTGCATGATCGTAAGATAGCTAGCATGATGTTTTCATGGCTTGTCCATTTTTTGATGTCATTGCTACACTAGATCATTGCACATCCCGGTACACCGCCGGAAGCATTCATATAGAGTCATATCTTTGTATCGAGTTGTAAGTAAATAAAAGTGTGATGATCATCATTATAGAGCATTGCCCCATGAAAAAAAAGAAAAAAAAAGAAGAAAAAGGAAAGGCCAAAGAAGCCTAAATAAAAAAGGGGGCCAAAGAAGCCCACCCAAAAAAACGAAAAAGAAAAGGGGCAATGTTACTATCCTTTTTCCACACTTGTGCTTCAAAGTAGCACCATGTTCTTCATATAGTGAGTCTCCTATATTGTCACTTTTATATACTAGTGGGAATTTACAGTATAGAACTTGGCTTGTATATTCCAACGATGGGCTTCCTCAAATGCCCTAGGTCTTTGAGGGAGTCCTGGACTAGGGGGTGTCCGGACAGCCGGACTATCATCGTCCGCCGGACTCCAAGACTACGAAGATGCAAGATTGAAGACTCCGTCCCGTGTCCGGATGGGACTTTCCTTGGCGTGGAAGGCAAGCTTGGCGATACGGATATGTAGATCTCCTACCATTGTAACCGACTCTGTGTAACCCTAGCCTCCTCCGGTGTCTATATAAACCGGAGGGCATTAGTCCGTAGGACACAACATACATTACAACAATCATACCCTAGGCTAGCTTTAGAGTTTAGCCTCCTTGATCTCGTGGTAGATCCACTCTTGTACTACCCATATCATCAATATTAATCGAGCAGGACGTAGGGTTTTACCTCCATCGAGAGGGCCCGAACCTGGGTAAAACATCGTGTCCCTCGTCTCCTGTTACCATCCGGCTAGATGCACAGTTCGGGACCCCCTACCCGAGATCCGCCGGTTTTGACACCGACATTGGTGCTTTCATTGAGAGTTCCTCTATGTCGTCACCGATAGGAAGGATGCCTCCACCCGTCTTCAAAGACGGTATTTTCGCCGAAGGGGCCTTGGCCGTCGGCCAAACTATCCGGCTAGGTGGTTTTCTTATGACCGCCTGTCCGACCACTGCCTCGACAATGACTTCTCAAGTCGTCAAAAGCAATCTTCGCATCAGCTCGGAATCCGCCGAGCAGTTGGATCCAAAAGAGCTCTCGTCTGTTAACGAGCTCTTGGATCGCATCGCCGCCCTGGGAGTCGCCACAGACTACGATCAGATTGGGCTTAAAGCCGATCTGAGAGAGATTAACTCTCCCTAGGCCACCCACCACGTCGCAGTGGTAGAGGAACAATGCGGCGACTCTTTGCCTATATTAAAAACTAGTCACGTCCGGATTCCCGAACCCTCCATGCCGGATTTCCGCGGAGGGACGGGCTTCGATCGAGCATTGAACTTAAAATCATGCATCACTCCGGACTCACTGGATTGTGTCCAGCAACCTAATCTTCCGAATTCGGAAGCTCTTCGGCCTTTAAGCCCCAAGATTGGCAGGGATCCGGATTTTAGTCCACCCACCCTCCCAGACATATGCGATCTATCTCTAATATGGCAAGAGCCCACTGAAACAGTACATCACTACTGGGCCAGATTCCTCCTGGTTATGGACAGGATAAAGGACTGTCGAGAGGAAAACGCAATCTCAATCTTCTGAGATAATTGCACGGACAAGGGAATACTAAACGCCATTGATCGTCGCAAAATTACACGCTTCACCGATCTGGCATCCATAGTACGAAAGTACTGTGCGATGGAGAGTTTCCGGAAAACCGAAAATCAATTTTGGGATAATCCGGCCCCAAACCCAGTCCGCAGCAAAAGGGCGCCTTACACTCAGGCCCCAGATGCAAAAACGAAAAAACAAAAACCCAATAAGGGAAACGGAACCGTACTGGAGGGATTTCTCAATGGACCCTGTAAGCTTCATAGTACAGAGGGAGCCGTCCCAACACATAGCCTTCGAGCATGTTGGATATTACGGAAGGTGGCCAAAAGTGGCAAGGAGCTTCTAGCCCCGCAAAACAACTCCAACAATACCGGTACGGTATCAACAGTCTTCAAGACTTTCGCGTCAAACAATATGCGAAAGCGAACAATCCGCGGACTCGCCGAAGTCTACCAAATAGCAACAGCAAATCCATGGAGTGACACAGCTATCACCTCCAGTGCCAGCGACGAGCCTAAATTCCGAACAGCCAGAGCACCAGCCGCACTGGTGCTTAGTCCCATAGTGGACGGCTTTCGACTGACAAAAGTCCTCATGGATGGCGGCAGCGGATTAAACCTCATCTACGAGGAAACTCTGCAGAAAATGGAAATCGATTGGAGCCGTATTGAGCGAAGCAGCACAACTGTCGGTGTCAAAACCGGCGGATCTCGGGTAGGGGGTCCCGAACTGTGCGTCTAGGCGGATGGTAACAGGAGACGAGGGACACGATGTTTTACCCAGGTTCGGGCCCTCTCGATGGAGGTAAAACCGTACGTCCTGCTCGATTAATATTGATGATATGGGTAGTACAAGAGTGGATCTACCACGAGATCAAGGAGGCTAAACTCTAAAGCTAGCCTAGGGTATGATTGTTGTAATGTATGTTGTGTCCTACGGACTAATGCCCTCCGGTTTATATAGACACCGGAGGAGGCTAGGGTTACACAGAGTCGGTTACAATGGTAGGAGATCTACATATCCGTATCGCCAAGCTTGCCTTCCACGCCAAGGAAAGTCCCATCCAGACACGGGACGGAGTCTTCAATCTTGTATCTTCGTAGTCTTGGAGTCCGGCGGACGATGATAGTCCGGCTGTCCGGACACCCCCTAGTCCAGGACTCCCTCAGTAGCCCCCGAACCAGGCTTCAATGACGATAAGTCCAGCGCGTATATAGTCTTCGGCGTTGCAAGGCGGGTTCTCCCTTCAAGTTCCATGTACCTGCCGAACAGTGTCCGGCTTCACCATAAATATTGTGTTTCTCGGCTTCTACGCCCAATAATGGTATTTTTCCACGCGTGGCACGAATGCGAAAAGCCAGGGCGTCTTTTACGTTTCACCCCCCAGTCGTGCGAGTCATCCGCCTATAAAAGAGGCAAAAATCCAGATCCAAACCACACCATCCTCCTCCCGCGAATACTTCATCGGAGCGCCTTTGACCTAAAAATCCATTCCATCATGGACCGTCGACGCGGCTCTTCTTCACGCACTCCCAGCCCACCGCCGGGGAATTGGAGGAGGTGCTCTGTTTCGCACAACGAGCTAGTGAAGCTCCAAGCGGGGGGATTTCTCCCTCTGGCCTTCATGGTCCCGGTCCGAGCCGGGCTGGTCACCTATCAAGGTGGGAGGCAAGCGGAGGCTACCCCAAGCCCCAATAAAGGGGAGCGAGTATGCTTCGTCCCTTATTTGGTAAAGGGACTCGGATTCCTGATACATCCGTTCCTCCGCGGGCTCCTGGAGTTCTACGGACTCCAGCTCCACCACCTCACGCCCGCCTCTGTCCTGCATATCGCGGGCTACATGTTGGGGAACGTAGCAGAAATTCAAAATTTTCCTACGTGTCACCAAGATCTATCTATGGAGAAACCAGCAACGAGGGGAAGGAGAGTGCATCTACATACCCTTGTAGATCGCTAAGCGGAAGCGTTCAAAAGAACGGGGTTGAAGGAGTCGTACTCGTCGTGATTCAAATCACCGATGATCCTAGCGCCGAACGGACGGCACCTCCGCATTCAACACACGTACGGAACGGAGACGTCTCCCATGCCTTGATCCAGCAAGGAGGAGGGAGAGGTTGATGGAGATCCAGCAGCACGACGGCGTGGTGGAAGTAGCGGGATTCCAACAGGGCTTCGCTAAGCGCTGCGGGAGGAGGGAGATGTGTCACGGGAGGGAGAGGGAGGCGCCAGTCCTTAGGTATGGTTGCTCCTCCTTTTCCCCACTATATATAGGGCCAAGGGAGAGGGGGGAGGCGCAGCCCTTGCCCCTTCCTCCAAGGAAAGCGTGCGGCCAAGGGGGGGAGGAGTCCATCCTCCCCAAGGCACCTCGGAGGTGCCTTCCCCCTTTAGGACTCTCCCCTTTTTCTCTTCTCTTGGCGCATGGGCCTCTTGGGGCTGGTGCCCTTGGCCCATGTAGGCCAAGGCGCACCACCTACAGCCCATGTGGCCCCACGGGGCAGGTGGCCCCACCCGGTGGACCCCCGGGACCCTTCCGGTGGTCCCGGTACAATACCGATGACCCCGAAACTTGTCCCGATGGCCGAAATAGCACTTCCTATATATAATTCTTTACCTCCGGACCATTCCGGAACTCCTCGTGACGTCCGGGATCTCATACGGGACTCCGAACAACTTTCGGGTTACCGCATGCTAATATCTCTATAACCCTAGCGTCACCGAACCTTAAGTGTGTAGACCCTACGGGTTCGGGAGACATGCAGACATGACCGAGATGACTCTCCGGTCAATAACCAACAGCGGGATCTGGATACCCATGTTGGCTCCCACATGTTCCACGATGATCTCATCGGATGAACCACGATGTCAAGGACTTAATCAATCCCGTATACAATTCCCTTTGTCTATCGGTACGATACTTGCCTGAGATTCGATCGTCGGTATCCCGATACCTTGTTCAATCTCGTTACCGGCAAGTCTCTTTACCCGTTCCATAACACATCATCCCGTGATCAACTCCTTGATCACATTGTGCATATTATGATGATGTCCTACCGAGTGGGCCCAGAGATACCTCTCCGTTTACACGGAGTGACAAATCCCAGTCTCGATTCGTGCCAACCCAACAGACACTTTCGGAGATACCTGTAATGCACCTTTATAGCCACCCAGTTACGTTGTGACGTTTGGTACACCCAAAGCATTCCTACGGTATCCGGGAGTTGCACAATCTCATGGTCTAAGGAAAAGATACTTGACATTAGAAAAGCTTTAGCATACGAACTACACGATCTTTGTGCTAGGCTTAGGATTGGGTATTGTCCATCACATCATTCTCCTAATGATGTGATCCCGTTATCAATGACATCCAATGTCTATGGTCAGGAAACTGTAACCATCTATTGATCAACGAGCTAGTCAACTAGAGGCTTACTAGGGACATATTGTGGTCTATGTATTCACACGTGTATTACAATTTCCGGATAATACAGTTATAGCATGAATAAAAGACTATTATCATGAACAAAGAAATATAATAATAACCAATTTATTATTTCCTCTAGGGCATATTTCCAACAGTCTCCCACTTGCACTAGAGTCAATAATCCAGTTCACATCGCTATGTGACTAACACTCAAGGTCACATCCCCATGTGACTAACACCCAAAGAGTTTACTAGAGTCAATAATCTAGTTCACATTACCATGTGATTAACACTCGATGAGTTCTGGGTTTGATCATGTTATGCTTGTGAGAGATGTTATAGTCAACGGGTCTGAATCTTTCAGATCCGTGTGTGCTTTACAAATCTCTATGTCATCTCCTAGATGCAGCTACCACGTTCTATTTGGAGCTATTCCAAATAACTGTTCTACTTGGAGCTATTCTAAATTGTTGCTCCATTATACGTATCCGGTATCTCTACTCAGAGCTATCCGGATAGGTGTTAAGCTTGCATCGACATAACCCTTTACGACGAACCCCTTTACCACCTCCATAATCGAGAAAATTCCTTAGTCCACTAGTTACTAAGGATAACTTTGACCGCTGTCCCGTGATCCATTCTTGGATCACTCTTGTACCCCTTGACTGACTCATGGCAAAGCACACTTCAGGTGCGGTACACAGCATAGCATACTGTAGAGCCTACGTCTTATGCATAGGGGATGACCTTAGTCCTTTCTCTCTATTCTGCCATGGTCGAGCTTTAAGTCTTAACTTCATACCTTACAACTCAGGCAAGAACTCCTTCTTTGACTGATCCATCTTGAACACCTTCAAGATCATGTCAAGGTATGTGCTCATTTGAAAGTACTATTAAGCGTTTTGATCTATCCTTATAGATCTTGATGCTCAATGCTCAAGTAGCTTAATCCAGGCTTTCTATTGAAAAACACCTTTCAAATAACCCTATATGCTTTCTAGAAATTCTACATAATTTCTGATCATTAATATGTCAACAACATATACTCATCAGAAATTCTATAGTGCTCCCACTCACTTCTTTGGAAATACAAGTTTCTCATAAACTTTGTATAAACCCAAAATCTTTGATCATCATCAAAGCATACGTTCCAACTCCGAGATGCTTACTCCAGTCCTTAGAAGGATTGCTAGAGCTTTGCATACTTATTAGCATCTTTCAGGATTGACAAAACCTTCCGGTTGTATCACATACAACCTTTCCTCAAGAAAAGTCGTCGAGGAAACAATGTTTTGACATCCTATCTGCAAGATTTCATAAATGATGCAGTAATTGCTAATATAATTCCAACAGACTCTTAGCATCGCTACGAGTGAGAAAGTCTCATCGTAGTCAACTCCTTGAACTTGTCGAAAAACATCTTAACAACAAGTTGAGCTTTCTTAATGGTGATACTTACCATCATTGTCCGTCTTCCTTTTAAAATCCATCTGCACTCAACAGCCTTACGACCATCGAGCTGTTCTGCCAAAGTCTACACTTTGTTTTCATATATGGATCCTTTCTCGGATTATATGGCTTTGAGCCATTCGTCGGAATCCGGGCCCACCATCGCTTCTCCATAGCTCGTAGGTTCATTGTTGTCTAGCAACATGACTTCCAAGACAGGATCACGTACCACTTTGAAGTAGTATGCATCCTTGTCATCCCACGAGGTTTGGTAGTGACTTGATCCGAAGTCTCATGATCAATATCATAAGCTTCCACTTCAATTGGTGTAGGTGCCACAGGAACAACTCCCTGTGCCCTGCCATACACTAGTTGAAGAGACGGTTCAATAACCTCATCAAGCCTCCACCATCCTCCCACTCAATTCTTTCGAGAGAAACTTTTCCTCGAGAAAGGACCCGATTCTAGAAACAATCCCTTATTGCTTTCGGATCTGAGACAGGAGGTATACCCAACAGTTTTGGGTGTCCTATGAAGATGCATTTATCCGCTTTGGGTTTGAGCTTATTAGCCTGAAACTTTTTCACATAAGCGTCGCAGTCCCAAACTTTTAAGGAACGACAGCTTAGGTTTCTCCAAACCATAGTTCATACGGTGTCGTCTCAACGGAGTTTCGTGGTGCCCTTTTATAGTGAGTGCGGTTGTCTCTAATGCCTAACCCATGAACGATAGTGGTAATTTGATAAGAGACATCAAGGTATGCACCATATCCAATAGGGTGCAACTATGATGTTCGGACACACCATCCCACTATGGTGTTCCAGGCTGTATTAGTTGTGAAACAATTTCCACAATGTCTTAATTCTGTGCCAAACTCGTAATTCAGATATTCATCTCTATGATCATATCATAGATCTTTTATCCTCTTGTCACGACGATCTTTCAACTTCACCATGAAATTACTTGAACCTTTCAATAATTCAGACTCGTGATTTATCAAGTAAATGTACTCAACATCTACTCAAATCATCTGTGAAGTAAGAACATAATGATATCCACTACATGCCTCAGCACTCATTGGACTGCACACATCAAAATGTATTACTTCCAACAAGTTGCTTTCTGGTTCCATTTTACTGAAACCGAGGCTTTCAGTCATCTTGCCCATGTGGTATGATTTGCATGTCTCAAGTGATTCAAAATCAAGTGAGTTCAAGCGGTCCATCTGCATGGAGTTTCTTCATGCATATACACCAATAGACATGGTTCGCATGTCTCAAACCTTTCAAAAACGAGTGAGCCCAAAGATCCATCAACATGGAGCTTCTTCATGCGTTTTATACCAATATGACTTACGTGGCAGTGCCACAAGTAGGTGGTACTATCATTACTATCTTTTGGCATGAACATGTGTATCACTACGATCGAGATTCAATAAACCATTCAATTTAGGTGCAAGACCATTGAAGGTATTATTCAAATAAACAGAGTAACCGTTATTCTCCTTAAATGAATAACCGTATTGCGATAGACATAATCCAATCATGTCTATGTTCAACGCAAACACCAAATAACAATAATTTAGGTTTAACACCAATCTCTTTGGTAGAGGGAGCGTGCGATGCTTGATCATATCAAGCTTGGAAAAAACTTCCAACACATATCGTCAGCTCACCTTTAGCTAGTCTCCGTTTATTCCGTAGCCTTTTGTTTCAAGTTACTAACACTTAGCAACCGAACCGGTATCTAATACCCTGGTGCTACTAGGAGTACTAGTAAAGTACACATTAACACAATGTATATCCAATATACTTCTATCGACCTTGCCAGCCTTCTCATCTACCAAGTATCTAGGGTAATTCTGCTCCAGTGGTTGTTCCCCTTATTACAGAAGCACTTAGTCTCGGGTTTGGGTTTAACCTTGGGTTTCTTCACTAGAGCAGCAACTGATTTGCCGTTTCATGAAGTATCCCTTCTTGCCCTTGCCCTTCTTGAAACTAGTGGTTTCACCAACCATCAACAATTGATGCTCCTTCTTGATTTCTACTTTCGCGGTGTCAAACATCGCGAATATCTCAAGGACCATCATATCTATCCCTGATATGTTATAGTTCATCACGAAGCTCTAGCAGCTTGGTGGCAAAGACTTTGGAGAAACATCACTATCTCATCTGGAAGATCAACTCCCACTCGATTCAAGTGATGGTTGTACTCAGACAATCTGAGCACAAGCTCAATGATTGAGCTTTTCTCCCTGAGTTTGCAGGCTAAGAAAATCGTCGGAGGTCTTATACCTCTTGACGTGGGCACGAGCCTGAAATCCCAATTTCAGCCCTCGAAACATCTCGTATGTTCCGCGACATTTCAAAAATGTCTTTGGTGCCTCAATTCCAAACCGTTTAACTGAACTATCACGTAGTTATCAAAACGTGTATGTTAGATGTTCGCAACATCCACATACAACGTTCGAGGTTCAGCACACTGAGCGGTGCATTAAGGACATAAGCTTTCTACGAAGCAACGAGGACAATCCTTAGTTTACGGACCTAGTCCGCATAATCGCTACTATCAACTTTCAACTAAATTTTCTCTAGGAACATATCTAAACAGTAGAACTAAAGTGCGGGCTATGACATAATTTGCGAAGACCTTTTCACTATGTTCAGGATAATTAAGTTCATCTTATGAACTCCCACTCAGATAGACATCCCTCTAGTCATCTAAGCGATTACATGATCCGAGTCAACTAGGCCGTGTCCGATCATCACGTGAGACGGACTAGCCAACGTCGGTGAACATATTCATGTTGATCGTATCTACTATACGACTCATGCTCGACCTTTCGGTCTTCTGTGTTCCGAGGCCATGTCTGTACATGCTAGGCTCGTCAAGTTAACCCTAAGTGTATTGCATGTGTAAATCTGTCTTACACCCGTTGTATGTGAACATAAGAATCCATCACACCCGATCATCATGTGGTGCTTAGAAGCGACGAACTGTAGCAACGGTGCACAGTTAGGGGAGAACACTTCTTGAAATTTTAATGAGGGATCATCTTATTTACTACCGTCGTTCTAAGCAAATAAGATGCATAAACATGATAAACATCACATGCAATCAAATAGTGACATGATATGGCCAATATCATTTTGCTCCTTTTGATCTCCATCTTCGGGGCTCCATGATCATCATCGTCACCGGCATGACACCATGATCTCCATCATCGTGTCTTCATGAAGTTGTCTCGCCAACTATTACTTCTACTACTATGGCTACCGGTTAGCAATAAAGTAAAGTAATTACATGGCGTTGCACAATGACACGCAGGTCATACAATAAATTAAGACAACTCCTATGGCTCCTGCCGGTTGTCATACTCATCGACATGCAAGTCGTGATTCCTATTACAAGAACATGATCAATCTCATACATCACTTATATTCATCACATTCTTCTTGGCCATATCACATCACATAGCATACCCTGCAAAAACAAGTTAGACGTCCTCTAATTGTTGTTTGCATGTTTTACGTGGCTGCTATGGGTTTCTAGCAAGAACGTTTCTTACCTACGCAAGAACCACAACGTGATATGCCAATTGCTATTTACCCTTCATAAGGACCCTTTTCATCAAATCCGATCCGGCTAAAGTGGGAGAGACAGACACCCGCCAGCCACCTTATGCAACTAGTGCATGTTTGTCGGTGGAACCGGTCTCACGTAAGAGTACGTGTAAGGTTGGTCCGGGCTGCTTCATCCCACGATGCCGCCGAATCAAGATAAGACTAGTAACGGCAAGCATATTGAACAAAATCAACGCCCACAACTACTTTGTGTTCTACTCGTGCAAAGAATCTACGCAATAGACCTAGCTCATGATGCCACTGTTGGGGAACGTAACAGAAATTCAAAATTTTCCTACGTGTCACCAAGATCTATCTATGGAGAAACCAGCAACGAGGGGAAGGAGAGTGCATCTACATACCCTTGTAGATCGCTAAGCGGAAGCGTTCAAAAGAACAGGGTTGAAGGAGTCGTACTCGTCGTGATTCAAATCACCGATGATCCTAGCGCCGAACGGACGGCACCTCCGCGTTCAACACATGTACGGAACAGAGACGTCTCCCATGCCTTGATCAAGCAAGGAGGAGGGAGAGGTTGATGGAGATCCAGCAGCACGACGGCGTGGTGGAAGTAGCGGGATTCCAACAGGGCTTCGCTAAGCGCTGCGGGAGGAGGGAGATGTGTCACGGGAGGGAGAGGGAGGCGCCAGGCCTTAGGTATGGTTGCTCCTCCTTTTCCCCACTATATATAGGGCCAAGGGAGAGGGGGGAGGCGCAGCCCTTGCCCCTTCCTCCAAGGAAAGGGTGCGGCCAAGGGGGGGAGGAGTCCATCCTCCCCAAGGCACCTCGGAGGTGCCTTCCCCCTTTAGGACTCTCCCCTTTTTCTCTTCTCTTGGCGCATGGGCCTCTTGGGGCTGGTGCCCTTGGCCCATGTAGGCCAAGGCGCACCCCCTACAGCCCATGTGCCCCCCCGGGGCAGGTGGCCCCACCCGGTGGACCCCCGGGACCCTTCCGGTGGTCCCGGTACAATACCGATGACCCCGAAACTTGTCCCGATGGCCGAAATAGCACTTCCTATATATAATTCTTTACCTCCGGACCATTCCAGAACTCCTCGTGACGTCTGGGATCTCATCCGGGACTCCGAACAACTTTCGGTTTACCGCATACTAATATCTCTATAACCCTAGCGTCACCGAACCTTAAGTGTGTAGACCCTACGGGTTCGGGAGACATGCAGACATGACCGAGATGACTCTCCGGTCAACAACCAACAACGGGATCTGGATACCCATGTTGGCTCCCACATGTTCCACGATGATCTCATCGGATGAACCACGATGTCAAGGACTTAATCAATCCCGTATACAATTCCCTTTGTCTATCGGTACGATACTTGCCTGAGATTCGATCGTCGGTATCCCGATACCTTGTTCAATCTCGTTACCGGCAAGTCTCTTTACTCGTTTCGTAACACATCATCCCGTGATCAACTCCTTGATCACATTGTGCACATTATGATGATGTCCTACCGAGTGGGCCCAGAGATACCTCTCCGTTTACACGGAGTGACAAATCCCAGTCTCGATTCGTGCCAACCCAACAGACACTTTCGGAGATACCTGTAATGCACCTTTATAGCCACCCAGTTACGTTGTGATGTTTGGTACACCCAAAGCATTCCTACGTTATCCGGGAGTTGCACAATCTCATGGTCTAAGGAAAAGATACTTGACATTAGAAAATCTTTAGCATACGAACTACACGATCTTTGTGCTAGGCTTAGGATTGGGTCTTGTCCATCACATCATTCTCCTAATGATGTGATCCCGTTATCAATGACATCCAATGTCCATGGTCAGGAAACCCTAACCATCTATTGATCAACGAGCTAGTCAACTAGAGGCTTACTAGGGACATATTGTGGTCTATGTATTCACACGTGTATTACGATTTCCGGATAATACAGTTATAGCATGAATAAAAGACTATTATCATGAACAAAGAAATATAATAATAACCTATTTATTATTGCCTCTAGGGCATATTTCCAACACTACGTAGCTCTTTGTGAGCTATTCCTGGGCATTGAGCCCCATTTTGCATTGTGGCAGAGGCTGTTCTGCCTTGTACCCCGTTCTCACGAGGGGTCCATATATCAAGTGGGTGGCGCCGAAATATGGCGCATCGCCGGGACCGGATACCCATCCGGTACTCCCAAGAAGGCGTCCGAAGACTGGCCCTCAGAGTGGTTTTACATAGGAGACGCTCCGCTGCCGGACCCAGTCCGGATTGGCCTCCCGGAGTTTAGTGCTGCTCCCCTGAAGAAACGCCTCAGCTGGCGCCCACGGAGCCCCCAATTGGAGGAAGACAAGAGCGTCCATTACTTGATGGGCCGAATAAGATTACTGGCCCATTCCGGGTTGACCATGATTGGAGTCATGACGACATGCATCATGCGGGGGGTACAGCCATTGCAATACAGAGGCCACCCTATGTGGGATTTCAACGGGGAGGACGATGCCACCCGTCATGGCCGCAAAGGGCCGGATTCGACCGAGGATCTGGTAGAGATCCTTTCCATCCTGTATAAGGGGGAAAAGGAGGACTTCCTTCGAACGAACCCTTTGAATGGGTTTTCCATGATCAACCCTAGAGGATGGGTAAGCGAACACCTTTAAAGGCTCAACCCATGCTCTCAAAGTTTAAGCTTCTTTACATTATGTCTTCGGCGCAGGGTCTACGCCGGACTGTGGAGGACATGGTAAGTCCTGCTCCGCAACCCGAGGATCCAGAAAGATCCTTGGATCCGGCCTCCGAAGAGGACCCAGACATCGAGGTGGAGCTGATCGACGGGGTATTTCACCAGCTCAGCATGGATAGTGCTTTGGTTGCCATTACGGCGGACTACCCCGGACTGTATTCGGCTTCTCAGGTGACCGTGACCGAGTTCCGAACACCATTATCTCTTCCTTTCCCCTTTCTAACCTTCGCGAACGATGGTATGTTACAGGAAGTGCCTTTACGGCAGGAAGCCGAGCCCGCGGCGGCTGACCAACAGAGGCCAGTCCGGACCAGCAGGCGGAAAAGGAGCGCGGTGCGGACGGAAACGTCGCCGCAAAGGTATAGCTCGTATTTGAATTTTCAGAGCAACGTTCCTAGGAAACTCCTGAGTGCTCATGATCTTTGTAGGAGAAAAAGCACTCGCCGGACTGCGGGCGCAGAAGTTGCTGATCCAACCTACACCGGCCAGGCTCCAGCGCCCGGCCTGGAGGGGGAGGCAAGCGCAAGACGCGGGCCGGATCCTTCTCCAACGGAGGACACCGACAGACTGTCCGCCACCAAGTCTGAGGTGGAGAGCGCCATGAACCATAGGCGCCGCCGGACAGTATTTCGTGAAGCGTGCTTCTCCCCTGAGGCATTGGATGCCTTTAACGCAGGGGACGCGCATCTCCGTGCCGCTCAAGATGGTTTTACCAGAGCCACAGAGCAGTATGTGAAAGACATACGGGTAAGGGAATTTTAATGGTTGTATATACCAGTAGCCCCCGAGATTTAAAGTAGTTATGTTAACTGATTTAAGGATCATGTGAAACGCAGGCTCTTACCGAGAAGAATGCCCAGCTGTCTCAGGAGCTGCAAGAATGCAAGGCCCAACTTGAGGCCGCACTTGCTGCCGCAGGAGGAGACTCAAAGACCCCTCCTGGTAACACATTTGTATTAATAAATATAAGCGCTGTGCGGCGTGCGCGTAAGTCTAATAATGACTGTGTAGGTACCGCCGGACAAGATCCGGACAGGCAAGGATTACTGCGCCAGCTGAAGGCCGGCGAGAGTGTGCTGAATAGGGTGCAGCAAGAAAGGAATAAACTCCAGGATGCCAACGCCAAGCTCGGAGAAGAGCTGAAAGGCGCTCGCGCTGGGCTGTCCGGCTCCGTTAAGGAGAATGAGCGGCTTCGTCGCGGCATTTATAGTAATAGCTTGAGCGGACTCCTTTGAAAAGAAGAGTTCGGCGAGGAAGTATATTGACATGATATGTCTTGTAGGTATACTCACAGGTCGTCCTGTAGAGGAGATGCCCATATCAACGGGTGATCAACTTCCCGAACTGTTGCAACTGCTCGAACGAGTTCGGCAGGCAATGAGCGGCGTCGTCCGGGCTTTATGGCCAACCCTCTCCCTACCCGAGGGCCTTGGGGAGCTTGCGGAGAAGCTTCAGGGAGTGCGGCAGCGCTTCCGTTTGTGGAATATTTCGGCTTGCCGTCAAGGTGCCAGGGAGGCTTGGGCCATGGTGAAGACGCGGTATAAGAAGGCGGATCCCAACCATATGGCCGAAGTTGGACCGGTGGGGCCCGATGGGAAGGAGATCCCTGTGAGTTTAGTATACAGCCAAGTAGAGTTGGCTGCTAAGTTTTCCCAACGGGACTGTAAGTTAGACAGCCTGTTAGACGGGATTGAGGAGGAATACAATCAATAAATTTGACAATGTATGTTTTCCTTTGAAGTGACATGTGAAATGCCTTCTAGCCGGATTGTAGATCGTTTGTCTTTGCCGACCTTTTCGCTTCGACCTCGGGACCCTAGAGTCCGGAGTGTGTCCGAATACCTTTGTGGATGAGAAACAACCGCGGTATGCATGGAGACCAGGCGTAGGGGTCATTATTGCTTTATCAGACAAGTGCCCAACTAGTTATGTTATATTACATGGTTAGTAAGAAACATCTTCCAGGGAGAATAGTTCCGTTAAGGGTTCCTTTCCCTGGGAGGCATGCCCTAAAGTGCATGTCTGGACTGCGAAAAAAGCAGAAAAACATCTGGGGGCAGATAAATGAGTAGGTAAAGAAAATCATCTTTTAAGTCACCGACCGAATATTCCCTTAAGAACGCTAGCTTTCGGCTTCACCCAGTCTGAGGTACACATCCGGCTGACCCGGCAGTAGCAATCACAGAGGTGCTCCCTTTACCTCCTAGCCGAACAATCGGGAACGTAGGGGTAAGCACAGGAGCCAGGCAACCCAGCTTGGCCAAAACTTAAGTCATATCGGTGCATATAATGGTGAGTAAAAGGTACATGTGGAAGCTTGACACATGTGCTGGGCATGAAACCCTTATAATTGAGCTTCTGTAAAAGAAGCCCCCAGGTATAATGAGTGTGGATGGCACATCAAGTGTATGCGAAAAAATGCAAAAGTAAGCCCTCAGGGGCTTTTTAATAAAAAGGTTATGAAAAGAGAAACGAAAGACAGCCAAGGTATAAAAATTTGGACGGAGGGAGGGGACGAACTCTTACTCCGGCGCTAGGCATAGAATCTTCAGAGGCGGGCTGCGTTCCATGGGTTCGGCTCGAGTCGGTTATCCGACGCATTTCGTAGACGGTATGCTCCGCCCGTCAGGACTTGATCGATAATGAAAGGGCCCTCCCACTTGGGCTTGAGCTTGTCCTTTTTCTTGTCCGGCAGGCGTAGAACTAGTTCACCAACATTGTAAGTCTTGGCCCGTACTTCTCTGCTTTGATATCTTCGAGCCTGCTGCTGATAGAATGTGGAACGAGCTTTGGCGACGTCGCGTTCTTCCTCCAATGTGTCCAAGCTGTCCTGCCGATCCAGATCGGCCTCTCTTTCCTCGTACATGCGCACTCGAGGTGAGTCATGAATAATGTCGCAGGGTAAGACTGCCTCTGCGCCGTATACCATAAAAAATGGTGTGAATCTGGTAGTACGGTTAGGCGTTGTCCGCAGCCCCCAGAGTATGGAGTCGAGCTCCTCGACCCAGTGCGTGTCAGATTTAGTAAGTAACCGCACTAGTCTGGGTTTCATGCCGCTCATTATTAGACCATTTGCTCGTTCCACTTGACCGTTGGTTTGAGGGTGATAGACTGAAGCGTAGTCGAGCTTGATGCCCATATTCTTGCACCATGACTTAACCTCGTCGGCTGTGAAGTTCGTGCCATTGTCGGTGATGATGCTGTGGGGGACTCCGTAACGGTGTACTACCCCGGATATAAAGTCTATCACTGGTCCGGACTCTACCGTTTTGACCGGCTTGGCCTCTATCCATTTGGTGAATTTATCCACCATGACCAATAGGTACCTTTGCTTGTGGGTTCCCCCTTTAAGGGGTCCAACCATATCAAGCCCCCAGACCGCGAACGGCTAGGTAATGGGTATAGTTTTGAGGGCGGTAGGCGGCATATGGCTCTGATTAGCAAAGAGCTGACAACCAACGCATCTCTGGACTAAGTCCTGGGCATCTGCCCGGGCCATCGGCCAATAAAATCCTGTACGGAATGCCTTTCCTACAAGGGCCCGGGCTGCTGCGTGGTGTCCGCCTAGTCCGGCATGAATTTCAGCCAGGAGGTTGCGCCCTTCCTCTTCAGAGATACATCTTTGAAGGACTCCGGTTGTGCTTTTCTTATAAAGTTCTCCCTCATGGACCTTGTAGGCTTTCGATCACGGGATTATGTAGTGGGCCTCGTTTTAGTCTTCGGGAAGTTCCTGCCTAAGCAAGTAGGCTAGGAATGGTTCTGTCCACGGGGCGATTACTGTCATTATGTCGTGGACTGACGGTGTTATGTCATCGGCTGAATCGCCGATTGGCTCGGTTTTTTCCGGTTTGTCACTTCCGGGCTCCTCTTCCCATAGTACGGATGGCTTGAAGAGTCGTTCCAGGAAGATATTTGGAGGGACAGCATCACGTTTCGCACCGATGCGTGCCAGTACGTCGGCCGCTTGGTTATTATCTCAGGCTATGTGATGGAATTCGAGTCCTTCAAACCGAGCTGACATTTTTAGGACGGCGTTGCGATATGCTGCCATTTTCGGATCCTTGGCGTCAAAGTCTCCATTTATTTGGGATGTTGCAAGGTTTGAATCCCCGCGCACCTCTAGGCGTTGAATACCCATGGTGACTGCCATCCGGAGACCATGTAATAGGGCCTCGTATTCGGCTGCGTTGTTGGAGTCCGTGTACATTATTTGAAGTACGTACTGGACTATGTCCCCGGTTGGGGACGTCAATACGACGCCAGCCCCCAGTCCGGCCAACATTTTAGAGCCGTCGAAATGCATAACCCAATTGGAGTATGCGCCATACTCTTTAGGGAGTTCGGCTTCGGTCCATTCAGCGACGAAGTCAGCCAAAACTTGTGACTTTATAGCTTGCCGAGGTTTGTAAGTTATATCGAATGGTAAGAGCTCAATGGCCCATTTTGCAATCCAGCCCGTTGCGTCGCGGTTATTTATAATGTCATTGAGTGGTACTTCAGAGGCCACTGTTATCGAACACTCTTGAAAGTAGTGTCGGAGCTTCCGGGATGCCATGAACACCGCATATGCTATCTTCTGACAGTGCGGGTAACGAGACTTGCAGGGGGTTAACACAGTGGATACATAATACACTGGTTTTTGAAGAGGGAATTTCTGCCCTCCTGTCGCTCGTTCGACGACGAGGACCGCGCTTACAACTTGATGCGTTGCTGCGATGTATAACAACATTGGTTCGCCCAGAGTGGGCACAGCCAGGACCGGATTTGTTGCCAATATGGCCTTTATTTCTTCGAGTCCGGCAATGGCAGCATCTGTCCACTCAAAGTGTTTGGTGCGCCTGAGGAGGCGATAGAGGGGCAACGCCTTTTCTCCTAGACGGGAGATAAAGCGGCTTAAGGCTGCCACGCATCCTGTTAATTTTTGTATTTGTTTGAGGTCTTTTGGAATATCCAACTATGACAGAGCTCGGATTTTAGCCGGGTTTGCTTCAATTCCTCTACCGGATACAATGAAGCCCAGCAGCTTTCCGGCTGGTACGCCGAAAACGCATTTTTCCGGATTCAGCTTGATGTCATATGCTCTGAGGTTGTCGAATGTGAGCCTCAAATCGTCTACTAGAGTTTCGATGTGTTTTGTTTTGACGACTACGTCGTCTACGTATGCCTCGACTGTTTTGCCGATCTGGGTGGCCAGACATGTTTGAATCATGCGCTGATATGTTGCGTCGGCATTTTTAAGTCCGAAGGGCATCGTGTTGAAGCAGAAT
This sequence comes from Triticum timopheevii, assembly GCA_963921465.1. Classification (NCBI taxonomy): domain Eukaryota; kingdom Viridiplantae; phylum Streptophyta; class Magnoliopsida; order Poales; family Poaceae; genus Triticum; species Triticum timopheevii. The sequence goes on along the minus strand of OY997266.1, from coordinate 626,794,691 downwards.
GGTCCGTATGGAGTGATGAATGCCGTTGCGGCTTGGTCTGCTTCCGCCATCTTGATTTGATGATAGCCAGAGTATGCGTCCAGGAAGCACAACGAATCGTGCCCTGCGGTAGCATCGATAATTTGGTCGATGCGGGGGAGAGGGAAGGGATCCTTTGGGCAAGCCTTATTGAGGTCTTTAAAATCGACACAGAGGCGCCAGGATTTATCCTTCTTTGGTACCATTACCAGATTTGCTAGCCAGTCCGGATGTTTGATATCTCTAATGAATCCGGCTTCCAATAGTTTGGCTAGCTCTTCTCCCATTGCCTGTCTTTTGGGTTCGGAAAATCGTCGAAGAGCCTGTTTGACTGGCTTAAATCCTTTTAGGATGTTTAGGCTGTGTTCTGCCAACCTGTGTGGGATTCTGGGCATATCCGAAGGATGCCAGGCGAAGATGTCCCAATTTTCCCGAAGGAATTCACGCAGTGCGGCGTCTACTTCGGGGTTCAATTGTGCCCCAATGGAGGCCGTCTTTGTTGGGTCTGTTGGATGGACCTGGAATTTTATTATTTCATCTGCTGGTTTGAAGGAGGTGGACTTGGATCTTTTATCGAGTATCACATCGTCCCTGTTCACCGTAGAGCGCAGCGCGGTGAGTTCTTCTGCTCCTAAGGCTTCGGATAGTGCCTCCAGGGCTAGTGCAGCTGTCTTATTTTTGGCACGGAGTGCTATGTCCGGATCACTAGCGAGGGTGATTATTCCGCCGGGCCCAGGCATTTTGAGCTTCATGTACCCGTAATGAGGTACTGCTTGAAAAATTGTGAATGCCTCTCGTCCTAATATAGCGTGATATCCGCTGTTGAACGGGGCCAGTTGGAACGTGACTTCTTTGGATCTGTAATTGTCCGGCGAGCCGAACACCACATCGAGTGTGATTTGTCCGGTGCAGCGTGCCTCCCGGCAAGGGATTATTCCTCTGAAGGTTGTGCTGCTTCGCTCAATACGGCTCAATCGATTTCCATTTTCCGCAGAGTTTCCTCATAGATGAGGTTTAATTCGCTGCCGCCATCCATGAGGACTTTTGTCAGTCGAAAGCCGTCCACTATGGGACTAAGCACCAGTGCGGCTGGTGCTCTGGCTGTTCGGAATTTAGGCTCGTCGCTGGCACTGAAGGTGATAGCTGTGTCACTCCATGGATTTGCTGTTGCTATTTGGTAGACTTCGGCGAGTCCGCGGATTGTTCGCTTTCGCATTGTTGACGCGAAAGTCTCGAAGACTGTTGATACCGTACTGGTATTGTTGGAGTTGTTTTGCGGGGCTAGAAGCTCCTCGCCACTTTTGGCCACCTGCCGTAATATCCAACATGCTCGAAGGCTATGTGTTGGGACGGCTCCCTCTGTACTATGAAGCTTACAGGGTCCATTGAGCCATCCCTCCAGTACGGTTCCGTTTCCCTTATTGGGTTTTTGTTTTTTCGTTTTTGCATCTGGGGCCTGAGTGTAAGGCGCCCTTTTGTGCGGACTGGGTTTGGGGCCGGATTATCCCAAAATTGATTTTCGGTTTTCCGGAAACTCTTGATCGCACAGTACTTTCGTACTATGGATGCCAGATCGGTGAAGCGCGTAATTTTGCGACGATCAATGGCTTTTAGTATTCCCTTGTCCGTGCAATTATTGCAGAAGATTGAGATTGCGTTTTCCTCTCAGCAGTCCTTTATCCTGTCCATAACCAGGAGGAATCTGGCCCAGTAGTCATGTACTGTTTCAGCGGGCTCTTGCCGTATTAGAGATAGATCGCATATGTCTGGGCGGGTGGGTGGACTAAAATCCGGATCCCTGTCCATCTTGGGGCTTAAAGGCCGAAGAGCTTCCGAATTCGGAAGCTTAGGTTGCTAGACACAATCCAGCGAGTCCGGAGTGATGCATGATTTTAAGTTCAATGCTCGATCGAAGCCCGTCCCTCCGTGGAAATCCGGCATGGAGGGTTCGGGAATCCGGACGTGACTAGTTTTTAATATAGGCAAAGAGTCGCCGCATTGTTCCTCTACCACTGCGACGTGGTGGGTGGCCTGGGGAGAGTTAATATCTCTCAGATCGGTTTTAAGCCCAATCTGATCGTAGTCTGTGGCGACTCCCAGGGCGGCGATGCGATCCAAGAGCTCGTTAACAGATGAGAGCTCTATTGGATCCAACTGCTCAGCGGATTCCGAGCTGACGCGAAGATTGCTTTTGACGACTTGACAAGTCATTGTCGAGGCAGTGGTCGGACCGGCGGTCATAACAAAACCACCTAGCCGGATAGTTTGGCCGACGGCCAAGGCCCCTTCGGCGAAAATACCGTCCTTGAAGACGGGTGGAGGCATCCTTCCTATCGGTGACGACACAGAGGAACTCTCGATGAAAGCACCAATGTCGGTGTCAAAACCGGCGGATCTCGGGTAGGGGGTCCCAAACTGTGTGTCTAGGCGGATGGTAACAGCAGACGAGGGACACGATGTTTTAGCCAGGTTCGGGCCCTCTCGATGGAGGTAAAACCCTACGTCCTGCTCGATTAATATTGATGATATGGGTAGTACAAGAGTGGATCTACCACGAGATCAAGGAGGCTAAACCCTAAAGCTAGCCTATGGTATGATTGTTGTAATGTATGTTGTGTCCTACAGACTAATGACCTCCGGTTTATATAGACACCAAAGGAGGCTAGGGTTACACAGAGTCGGTTACAATGGTAGGAGAGCTTGCCTTCCACGCCAAGGAAAGTCCCATCCGGACACAGGACGGGGTCTTCAATCTTGTATCTTCGTAGTCTTGGAGTCCGGCGGACGATGATAGTCCAGCTGTCCGGACACCCCCTAGTCCAGGACTCCCTCAGTAGCCCCCGAACCAGGCTTCAATGACGATAAGTCCAGCGCGTATATAGTCTTCGGCGTTGCAAGGCGGGTTCTCCCTTCAAGTTCCATGTACCTGCCGAACAGTGTCCGGCTTCACCATAAATACTGTGTTTCTCGGCTTCTACGCCCAATAATGGTATTTTTCCACGCGTCGCATGAATGCGAAAAGCCAGGGCGTCTTTTACATTTCACCCCCCAGTCGTGCGAGTCATCCGCCTATAAAAGAGGTGTCGGTGTCAAAACCGGCGGATCTCGGGTAGGGGGTCCCGAACTGTGCGTCTAGGCAGATGGTAATAGGAGATGAGGGACACGATGTTTTACCCAGGTTCGGGCCCTCTCGATGGAGGTAAAACCCTACGTCCTGCTTGATTAATATTGATGATATGGGTAGTACAAGAGTGGATCTACCACGAGATCAAGGAGGCTAAACCCTAAAGCTAGCCTATGGTATGATTGCTGTAATGTATGTTGTGTCCTACGGACTAAAGCCCTCCGGTTTATATAGACACCGGACGAGGCTAGGGTTACACAGAGTCGGTTACAATGGTAGGAGATCTACATATCCGTATCGCCAAGCTTGCCTTCCACGCCAAGGAAAGTCCCATCCGGACACGGGACGGAGTCTTCAATCTTGTATCTTCGTAGTCTTGGAGTCCGGCGGACGATGATAGTCCGGCTGTCCGGACACCCCCTAGTCCAGGACTCCCTCAGTAGCCCCTGAACCAGGCTTCAATGACGATAAGTCCGGCGCGCATAATGTTCGGCATTGCAAGGAGGGTTCCTCCCTTGAATAATCCAGAGAAGATCATGAACACCAGGATAGTGTCCGACTCTGCAAAATAAATTCCACATTCCACCGTAGAGAGAATAAAATGTACACTAGTTCAATCTGCTGACGTATTATGCGGCGTGACATCACATCGCTACCAAGCCACTGTTTGAATCGTTTTTTACTATACCACCTTAGCACGTTTAGCGAAGCGGTTTCCTTGGCACGTCTTGTCGAAGCAGAGATCGTGTTCCCCTTATTCCGGGATTCTCATCAATACGGACGTGGGTAACCCAACCGTTCCCGTCGCCACGCCTCCTCTATCAAAGGTGAATCCCAAACGGTCACGGAGACGGCTCTTGGTATTTTTCCCCTTTATAAGAGGACCAAGGACCGTTCCTTTTCTTCAATCTCGCATCGAATCTCCTTCTTGCTCCTAGCTCCAACACCCAGAGCCCTAGATTCGAGCGCTTCGAATTCTCAATCATGTCCGGCTCCGACCTTCAGGGACGGTGGATGCCTTCCTCCGTCACGGAGGAGGACATATTGAAGTTACGTGAGGCCAAGTACCTGACCTACGAGATTTCGCACAGGTTGCCTGCCCAAGGGCAGGCCGTGCCCGCCCTCGAGCCCGGTGAATACGTCGTCTTCGTATCCCACCTCCGTCGGGGTTTAGGCTTCCCGACGGACCCCTTCGTGAGAGGGCTCGTGTTCTACTACGGGCTGGATTTTCACGATTTGGCTCCGGAGTCCATCCTCCATATCTCCGCATTCATTATCGTCTGCGAAAGCTTCCTCCGCGTCACTCCCCACTTCGGCCTGTGGCTGAAGACCTTCAATGTGAAGCCGAAGATGATCGGGGGGCGTCAAGCGGAGTGCGGCGGGGCGGCCATAAGCAAAAAGGCCGATGCCCCGTGGCCCGAGGGTTCCTTCCAAGAGGAACTCGAACTGTGGTAGCAGGAGTGGTTCTATATCACTGCTCCGAAGGGAAGTAAGGAAAAGCCGCCGCCTTCATTCCGCCCGGGACCTCCACGCCAACTGATGACGTGGGTCAACCAAGGGCTCAATTGGGGGCCGTCCGAAGACGTGCCCTCACTGCAGGGCCGGATTCGAGACCTCCGAGCGAGGGAGATCAATCTGGTCGTGGTGATGCAGGTTATGCTAATCAGGCATCTTCTGCCCTGCAAACGCCGTCCTCTCCGTCTATGGGTGTTCAACCTGGAGGGACCTCGGATTCTCCAACACTTCATGGGTGCAACACCCATGGAGATGTACAAGTTGTTCTTCGGACCGCAGGTGGCGTGTCCGGAATTAGCCGAGGACGCAGGCCTAATCCGCAATCGCCCGGATACTCAGGTAAATTGCTCAGAGTCCGGACATTCTGTTTATCTGCCTTTCTAGAGTTCGCCTCCTGACCCATTACTCTTCACAGGAGTGGGTGGCGCGATCAAGGCTGATAAGGTGTCCGGCCCCCCTCCCAGAGACCACACTGGAGCCCGTGCTGGTCAGAATGTTGGAGGTCGTGCCCATGGAAGGGAGCGATGGGGAAAATAGAGGAGCTATTATTTCGCCCAAAGGGGCGTCTGAAGAGAGGGGAATTAAAAAACCCTCCCTCCAAGGGGAGAAGAGGACCGCCTCCGAAGATCCGGAGGCCAAAGCCCCTAAGCGGGGGAAGAGATCTTCGCCGGGGGGTCCGGCGTCCGGGGAGAATCCGGACACACAATCATCGCCAAAGGATCAGCCCTCCAGCGAGCCGTGAGTATAAAAAGGGGGAGTTAATTAGTAAGGAAATACCTCCATTTGTGCTTCTGTGGGTGACCGAAATATTTATCTTGCAGGTCGGATCTGCAGCCTTCTCAGATGAGTTCATCTTCGGGGGACCTTCTTCCGGAGAAGATGGAGAGCGAAACGCCTCCGTCTGCCGCGCCATCAGATAAAGCGGACGAGCCTGAAGTATCGTCGCGGAGGGTATCCCCGAGTCCGGAGGGGCCAGAGAGTTCGGCACACACTAGTATCTGGCCGGGAGAACTGAAGAATCTGCTTGAGAGGGCGTCCATTTCAGAAGATCACCGTGTGTTGATGCGTATGGTGATTGGAAGGATTTCGTCCGCCGAGAGCGGATTGCGCAATGCCGCCATGAGTTTGCTGGCGGGGTTTGAGGTACACGAAAATGACGCATCCCTTTGTCTATTAACAGTTTTGCACATAAAAATGCGCCCTATATAGATAGTAGCCCCCGAGACTCGGTAGGTTGTCGAAGACGACAGCGTGCCGAGGATCAAAATCGCAAGTAATTAATGTCGCCATTCCTATGCAGGTGGCGGATAGTCCGAGGGGTAGCCGGACTAGTGGAGTTGCCGAGTTAATGCGGCAACTTGACATGGCGGATGCAGACATCGCGCTTGTCAACCGGCGACTTGACGAGTCGCAAGGTAAATGAGTTCTCCGCAGTCTCTTTATTAAGGGGGTCAAAGCCCTCCTCTTGATAAATTATATGCTGTTGTACAGACGGTGCTGCTGCTGTGGAGAGCCTTCAGGCCGAACTTGCCCAAACTAAGGAGCAAGCCCGAAGGAGTGACGCGGCTGCCTCGAGGGCGGCCGAGGAGTTGAAAGCCGAAAGGGCTGCACACTGCCTAAGCAGGGAAGAGGTGGCCGAATTGGCCGTGAAAGTGAAAGATGCTGCCGACCGCAATGAGGCTCTTGAAAAGGAGCGTTTATCGGAGCGGGAAGACCTGAGGAAGGCCACCGCCGAGGCCAAGGATGCCCGCTCTGCAATGCGGGCCATGAGGGAGGAGCTGCGCCAGGCCGGAGATATCGTGGCTGGCAAGCCTTATCTGCTGCGTCGCCGGTTTATGGATCAAAAGTATGCTCAATTTGATCGGCTGTGGAGTCCGGAGGATCCGTATATGGACTTAGTGGCAAGTGCGGCTGATGCCGTTGAGCACTTCCAGAGCCAGAAGGATCACAAGACGGAAGAGCTATTTTGTCTCAATTCCATAGTCCGGATCGCTCACTTCCGTTGACCGACCGGTTGGCCGAATGGGCCGAGCTAAATAGGTTGTCCGGACTTTCCATGACTGACATCGTGGCTCATGTCTGGCCAGAGAGGCCCGAGGCAACGAGCTACTTCGGCTTACTGCAGCAATTCCTTGGAGCGGTGCCGCATATCAAGGAGATGAAGCGGTCGGCCTGCATCGAGGGCGCGCGGATGGCTATTGCCCGCGTGAAGGCGCATTGGACGGAGATGGATGCCACCGCTGTTGCCGCCCAGGGCTCGGATGAAGACCGGCTCCCCGCCGAGCACTATTTTGGGGAAGTTATGCGTGGCTCTCGTGTAATAGAGTCGCAGTGCTCAAAAAATGTCACGTTCAAATGAACGTTTTAGCTTGTAAAACGATGATTATGCTATAACTGCTTTTTATACTTGTGCGTCCCAAGTAGTAAAACTTCTCCTATGTGGCCGTTTACGTATACACTTGTATAACCTGAAAGATTGCAGTCTTCGGCTTCAGCCCCCACGCACAAGGTGCGGGGGTGTTCGCGAAAATAGCACGTTTTCACACTTAATCCGACGTCTCGGTCCTGTTAAGGAGGTGGTAGCATAGCAAACGAGGCAATCTGGACTATAATGCTTTATCACTTTCACTTAGCCAGTGGAGTTCGAGGGTGGGGCTACGATATAGCCCCTTGGGGCACCGCACTTCTCCGAGTTCGGGGCGCGTGTGTGCCTGACCGGGAAACGGTCCTTCGTCAAAGCAGGGAATTCTAAACATTCCGGTCGTCGATCGAGTGGTTGACCAGTCTCTCGCTATATCATGACAGTCAGTTTTCGGCTTTCTCTACTGAGGTGCTCGCCCAGCCGAACTGGGGCACAATCGCAGTAGTTCTCCTAGTGCCGTGTTAGCCGATGATACGGAACGTAAGGCAGCAAAACACAAGAGCCGGGCAAACCCAACATTTGACCAAAGACATGATTCGGAGCTGATGCATATAATGCCTAACTCGAGACGCCGAACACTCCCTGAGGTGTTCGGTCTTTATAATAATGGGCAAAACAATGCCCTAAGCCCCTGGTGTCCAGGTACAGGCATGGTCTTCTGACGCAGCCGAAGCCAAAACGTCAGGCTCCGCTTTGGCTATAGGAAGAAACCAAGGGATAATAACAACAAGAGACAGTAAAAGAGGTCTACGCAGGGTCTTAATCTGAAAAGAATCCTCACAACGGGTCCCTACTGCACGTCTGCGCCTGTGTCTCCGTTGCGCCGTTATCCTGGACGGGTATGCATGTTGTTCATCTGTAAAAAGAGAGGAACGCTCAGTTTGAAAACAATTTGTGCGAAAAATATATGTGTAAAAGAAGAAATATAAATAAGTAAAGCGAGGTTTGTATGAACCCGCGGTTGTTTGTGCGCGCAGCCCCCTGTGAAGAGGTGTGCGGCTAGGGAGCCCCTAGCCTGCTGAAGCCGGACTCGTCTATCCGAGTCCGGGGTATTTGAGTGACCCTCGCACTGAAATGATGCCACGCGGACCGGGCATCTTGAGTGTAAGAGACGCGTAATGCGGTATGGCGTTGAAACGGACAAAAGCCTTTCGTCCCAATAGTGCTTGATATCCACTTTTAAATGGGACGATGTGAAAAATTAGTTTTTCGCGCCGAAAATTGTTCGGTGATCCGAACACGACTTCTAGTAATAGGGAGCCTGTGAACTTGGCATAAGGGCCTGGCGTCACTCCTTTGAAGGAAGTGCGGCTGTGTCGAATTTTGGTAGGGTCTATCCCCATCTTGCGGATTGTGTTTGAATACAGCAGGTTTAAGTCGCTGCCTCCGTCCATTAGGACTTTAGTAAATTGTAATCCGTCGATTATGGGATTCAATATCAGGATAGTCCATCCCGCGCTTCGAACGCTTCTGGAATAGTCCAGGTGGTCGAAAGTGATTGGTTTTGATATCCAATCTCTATGGTCTGCTGGGTTGGACCGTGCGAGGCTCTTTTTAGGAAGTGCCGCACTATTTTTCCGTATTATCACATGAAGTGAGTTTACTGCTTTGACCTCTTGTGGGAAAGTCTTTTGTTTTTCGGTGCTCTGCTGGTGGGGTTTATCTTCTTCGCTTGACGCGTCGAGCCCCTTGTGTTCGGCGTTTAGTCGGCCGGACTGTTTAAAAACCCAACAATGCCTGTGGGTGTGATTTGCAGGCCTTCCGGGGGTACTGTGGATTTGACATATCCGACCCAAAATCTTGTTTAAGTTGGACAACTCATCGCTGTCATCCTTAAGAGGCGGTGTTTTGTTGTTTGGCCGCGAGCTTTTGAATCCGGCGTTGACTGTCGTGCTCTTTGGGCTTTTCTCTTTATTCCGGCACTGCTCTTTTCTGCGCCGTGATTTTCCGTTTCCATCTCTTATCTCGGATGTTCTTGGGTCGCTGGTGCTGCATCTTGCTAGCCAGCTATCCTCTCCCGCACAGAAGCGGGTCATGAGGCTTGTTAGTGCGGACATTGTCCTCGGTTTCTCTTGGCCGAGGTGCCTGGCAAGCCATTCATCTCGGACATTGTGTTTGAAAGCTGCTAAGGCTTCGGCGTCCGGACAGTCGACTATTTGGTTCTTTTTGGTGAGAAACCTGTTCCAGAATTTCCGCGCTGACTCTCCGGGCTGTTGAGTTATATGACTTAGATCATCTGCATCCGGAGGGTGGACATAAGTCCCTTGAAAATTTGCTCTAAACGCGTCCTCGAGCTCTTCCCAACTTCCAACAGTGTTTTCTGGGAGGCTTTTAAGCCAATGACGGGCTGGCCCTTTAAGCTTGAGGGGTAGGTATTTTATGGCGTGGAGATCGTCTCCTCTGGCCATGTGTATATGCAGTATATAATCTTCTATCCAGACTCCAGGGTCTGTTGTTCCATCGTAGGCCTCTATGTTTATGGGTTTAAATCCTGCTGGGAATTCATGGTCCAGCACCTCATCGGTGAAACATAGTGGGTGTGCGGCGCCCCTGTATTTGTGTGTGCCGCTATCTTCGGACACTTGACGTGTTGCCTTGCTTCTTGGGGCCTTCTTCTTTGGCCCGTAGATGGACCTGGCTGGGCCATCTGTCCTTCCAAGTTCGCTGGTTGGTTTATGTGTGGCGCTGCTTTCCAAATTTGGCCTGTCATCCGGCCGTCTATCCAACCAGGCTGCCTCTTTATTTTTTGACTGTGGGGGCTCTATGGCCTCGTCGTCGAATTCTGGTAGCAGCTTGCGCATCGGGTAGCTCTTTGATTGATGGCCATTGCCGTATTTATCCGCGGTTCTGAGTACTTTGCTCCACCTCATTCTGAGTGTGTCTTCCGCTGTTTTGAGCTTCCGCTTTTCCTTCTTCAGGCTTCTTGCAGTGTTGACGAGTCTTTTCCGAAGGTTTTTGCTCTCCGGCGGCGTGTCCGGCATGAGGTCGTCCGGACTGTCGTTTTCGCCGGGCCTGGACTGATTATCTGACTCGTCTTGTTCGGACGGTTGCTTATCTGCATGTTCGTCGTCCACTTGTGAGCCATGCTGTATTACGGGCTCCTTGGGAGCGTTGTTGTCGTCGAGGCGGGACTTAGGGCGGCGTCTGCGTCGCCGTTTTGGTTGTTTATCGGCGGGGTTATCTTCTGCCGCGGCCCGTTGGTCCTCGCCATCGCTCTCCTTTGGGGTATCCACCATGTATATGTCATGTGACGAGGTGGTCCTCCCGTGCCTTATAGGCTCTGTTTCTTGTTCGTCTCCGGCATCGTCGTCTATTCCGTCGATGTCTTCGGAGTCATGGTCTAGCATGTCAGTTAGATCGTCGACAGTGGCTACAAAGTGGGTGGTGGGTGGGCTCTGAATTTCTTCGTCGTCCGTACCCCAACCAACCTGGCCATAGTCCGGCCAGGACTCTCCCGATAACGAGAGGTGCTTTAGCGAATTTAGGATGTCGCCAAAGGGCGAGTGTTGGAAGATGTCCGCGGCGGTGAATTCTATAACCGGCGCCTGATCCGAATCGATTGGTAGGGGCGTGGGAGGTTCGGAGTCCGGCAAGGAGTCCAGCACCTCGGAATCACGAGTTTCGCGGGGGACAAGATTAATGTTTGGCTCCATCGCCGTGGAAGTCGAAGCCCCCGAGGCGGCGTCTATCCACAGATCCACGATCTGGGTGATCGGCTCCGGACTGATGGCTGAAGCGGATTCATGTGCGGCCACCAAGGCACTGTTCGGTGGCAGAGCTAGATCATGCCCATCGTCACGGTGCGGCACGCTCGGCTGCGGCTTGAGTCCGTCGAAGATCAAGTCTCCGCGGACATCGGCCGTGAAGTTTAGGCTTCCGAATCTGACCTGAAGGCCAGGGGCGTAGCTTTCGATCAGCCCCAGATGGCCAAGCGAATTAGCCCGCAGTGTGAAGCCGCCGAATACGAAGACCTGTCCGGGGAGAAAAGTCTCACCCTGGACAGTGTTGTTGGTTGAAGATGCCATCAAGCCTATCGGTGACGACACAGAGGAACTCTCAATGAAAGCACCAATGTCGGTGTCAAAACCGGCGGATCTCGGGTAGGGGGTCCCGAACTGTGCGTCTAGGCGGATGGTAACAAGAGACGAGGGCCACAATGTTTTACCCAGGTTCGGGCCGTCTCGATGGAGGTAAAACCCTACGTCCTGCTTGATTAATATTGATGATATGGGTAGTACAAGAGTGGATCTACCACGAGATCAAGGAGGCTAAACCCTAAAGCTAGCCTATGGTATGATTGTTGTAATGTATGTTGTGTCCTACGGACTAAAGCCCTCTGGTTTATGTAGACACCGAAGGAGGCTAGGGTTACACAGAGTCGGTTACAATGGTAGGAGATCTACATATCCGTATCGCCAAGCTTGCCTTCCACGCCAAGGAAAGTCCCATCCGGACATGGGACGGAGTCTTCAATCTTGTATCTTCGTAGTCTTGGAGTCCGGCGGACGATGATAGTCCGGCTGTCCGGACACCCCCTAGTCCAGGACTCCCTCAAGAGGCAAAAATCCAGATCCAAACCACACCATCCTCCTCCCGCGAATACTTCATCGGAGCGCCTTTGACCTAAAAATCCATTCCATCATGGACCGTTGACGCGGCTCTTCTTCACGCACTCCCAGCCCACCGCTGGGGAATTAGAGGAGGTGCTCTGTTTCGCACAACGAGCTAGTGAAGCTCCAAGCGGGGGGATTTCAACGGGGAGGACGATGCCACCCGTCATGGCTGCAAAGGGCCGGATTCGACCGAGGATCTGGTAGAGATCCTTTCCAGCCTGTATAAGGGGGAAAAGGAGGACTTCCTTCGAACGAACCCTTTGAATGGGTTTTCCATGATCAACCCTAGAGGATGGGTAAGTGAACACCTTTAAAGGCTCAACCCATGCTCTCGAAGTTTAAGCTTCTTTACATTATGTCTTCGGCGCAGGGTCTACGCTGGACTGTGGAGGACATGGTAAGTCCTGCTCCGCAACCCGAGGATCCAGAAAGATCCTTGGATCCGGCCTCCAAAGAGGACCCGGACATCAAGGTGGAGCTGATCGACGGGGTATTTCACCAGCTCAGCATGGATAGTGCTTTGGTTGCCATTACGGCGGACTACCCAGGACTGTATCCGGCTTCTCAGGTGACCGTGACCGAGTTCCGAACACCATTATCTCTTCCTTTCCCCTTTCTAACCTTCGCGAACGATGGTATGTTACAGGAAGTGCCTTTACGGCAGGAAGCCGAGCCCGCGGCGGCTGACCAATAGAGGCCAGTCCGGACCAGCAGGCGGAAAAGGAGCGCGGTGCGGACGGAAACGTCGCCGCAAAGGTATAGCTCGTATTTGAATTTTCAGAGCAACGTTCCTAGGAAACTCCTGAGTGCTCATGATCTTTGTAGGAGAAAAAGCGCTCGCCGGACTGCGGGCGCAGAAGTTGCTGATCCAACCTACACCGGCCAGGCTCCAGCGCCCGGCCTGGAGGGGGAGGCAAGCGCAAGACGCGGGCCGGATCCTTCTCCAACGGAGGACACCGACAGACTGTCCGCCACCAAGTCTGAGGTGGAGAGCGCCATGAACCATAGGCGCCACCGGACAGTATTTCGTGAAGCGTGCTTCTCCCCTGAGGCATTGGATGCCTTTAACGCAGGGGACGCGCATCTCCGTGCCGCTCAAGATGGTTTTACCAGATCCACGGAGCAGTATGTGAAAGACATACGGGTAAGGGAATTTTAATGGTTGTATATACCAGTAGCCCCCGAGACTTAAAGTAGTTATGTTAACTGATTTAAGGATCATGTGAAACGCAGGCTCTTACCGAGAAGAATGCCCAGCTGTCTCAGGAGCTGCAAGAATGCAAGGCCCAACTTGAGGCCGCACTTGCTGCCGCAGGAGGAGACTCAAAGACCCCTCCTGGTAACACATTTGTATTAATAAATATAAGCATTGTGCGGCGTGCGCGTAAGTATAATAATGACTGTGTAGGTACCGCCGGACAAGATCCGGACAGGCAAGGATTACTGCGCCAGCTGAAGGCCGGCGAGAGTGTGCTGAATAGGGTGCAGCAAGAAAGGAATAAACTCCAGGATGCCAACGCCAAGCTCGGAGAAGAGCTAAAAGGCGCTCGCGCCGGGCTGTCCGGCTCCGTTAAGGAGAATGAGCGGCTTCGTCGCGGCATTTATAGTAAGCGCTTGAGCGGACTCCTTTGAAAAGAAGAGTTCGGCGAGGAAGTATATTGACATGATATGTCTTGTAGGTATACTCACAGGTCGTCCTGTAGAGGAGATGCCCATATCAACGGGTAATCAACTTCCCGAACTGTTGCAACTGCTCGAACGAGTTCGGCAGGCAATGAGCGGCGTCGTCCGGGCTTTATGGCCAACCCTCTCCCTACCCGAGGGCCTTGGGGAGCTTGCGGAGAAGCTTCAGGGAGTGCGGCAGCGCTTCCGTTTGTGGAAGATTTCGGCTTGCCGTCAAGGTGCCAGGGAGGCTTGGGCCATGGTGAAGACGCGGTATAAGAAGGCGGATCCCAACCATATGGCCGAAGTTGGACCGGTGGGGCCCGATGGGAAGGAGATCCCTGTGAGTTTAGTATACAGCCAAGTAGAGTTGGCTGCTAAGTTTTCCCAACGGGACTGTAAGTTAGACAGCCTGTTAGACGGGATTGAGGAGGAATACAATCAATAAATTTGACAATGTATGTTTTCCTTTGAAGTGACATGTGAAATGCCTTCTAGCCGGATTGTAGATCGTTTGTCTTTGCCGACCTTTTCGCTTCGACCTCGGGACCCTAGAGTCCGGAGTGTGTCCGAATACCTTTGTGGATGAGAAACAACCGCGGTATGCATGGAGACCAGGCGTAGGGGTCATTATTGCTTTATCAGACAAGTGCCCAACTAGTTATGTTATATTACATGGTTAGTAAGAAACATCTTCCAGGGAGAATAGTTCCGTTAAGGGTTCCTTTCCCTGGGAGGCATGCCCTAAAGTGCATGTCCGGACTGCGAAAAAAGCAGAAAAACATCTGGGGGCAGATAAATGAGTAGGTAAAGAAAATCATCTTTTAAGTCACCGACCGAATATTCCCTTAAGAACGCTAGCTTTCGGCTTCACCCAGTCTGAGGTACACATCCGGCTGACCCGGCAGTAGCAATCGCAGAGGTGCTCCCTTTACATCCTAGCCGAACAATCGGGAACGTAGGGGTAAGCACAGGAGCCAGGCAACCCAGCTTGGCCAAAACTTAAGTCATATCGGTGCATATAATGGTGAGTAAAAGGTACATGTGGAAGCTTGACACATGTGCTGGGCATGAAACCCTTATAATTGAGCTTCTGTAAAATAAGCCCCCGGGTATAAAGAGTGCGGATGGCACATCAAGTGTATGCGAAAAAATGCAAAACTAAGCCCTTAGGGGCTTTTTAATAAAAAGGTTATGAAAAGAGAAACGAAAGACAGCCAAGGTATAAAAATTTGGACGGAGGGAGGGGACGAACTCTTACTCCGGCGCTAGGCATAGAATCTTCGGAGGCGGGCTGCGTTCCATGGGTTCGGCTCGAGTCGGTTATCTGACGCATTTCGTAGACGGTATGCTCCACCGGTCAGGACTTGATCGATAATGAAAGGGCCCTCCCACTTGGGCTTGAGCTTGACCTTTTTCTTGTCCGGCAGGCGTAGAACTAGTTCACCAACGTTGTAAGTCTTGGCCCGTACTTCTCTGCTTTCATATCTTCGAGCCTGCTGCTGATAGAATGCGGAACGAGCTTTGGCGACATCACGTTCTTCCTCCAATGTGTCCAAGCTGTCCTGCCGATCCAGCTCGGCCTCTCTTTCCTCGTACATGCGCACTCGAGGTGAGTCATGAATAATGTCGCAGGGTAAGACTGCCTCTGCGCCGTATACCATAAAAAATGGTGTGAATCCAGTAGTACGGTTAGGCGTTGTCCGCAGCCCCCAGAGTACGGAGTCGAGCTCCTCGACCCAGTGCATGTCAGATTTAGTAAGTGACCGCACTAGTCTGGGTTTCATGCCACTCATTATTAGACCATTTGCTCGTTCCACTTGACCGTTGGTTTGAGGGTGATAGACTGAAGCGTAGTCGAGCTTGATGCCCATATTCTTGCACCATGACTTAACCTCGTCGGCTGTGAAGTTCGTGCCATTGTCGGTGATGATGCTGTGGGGGACTCCGTAACGGTGTACTACCCCGGATATAAAGTCTATCACTGGTCCGGACTCTGCCGTTTTGACCGGCTTGGCCTCTATCCATTTGGTGAATTTATCCACCATGACCAATAGGTACCGTTGCTTGTGGGTTCCCCCTTTAAGGGGTCCAACCATATCAAGCCCCCAGACCGCGAACGGCCAGGTAATGGGTATAGTTTTGAGGGCGGTAGGCGGCATATGGCTCTGATTAGCAAAGAGCTGACAACCAACGCATCTCTCGACTAAGTCCTGGGCATATGCCCGGGCCGTCGGCCAATAAAATCCTGTATGGAATGCCTTTCCTACAAGGGCCCGGGCTGCTGCGTGGTGTCCGCCTAGTCCGGCATGAATTTCAGCCAGGAGGTTGCGCCCTTCCTCTTCGGAGATACATCTTTGAAGGACTCCGGTTGTACTTTTCTTATAAAGTTCTCCCTCATGGACCTTGTAGGCTTTCGATCGCCGGACTATGCACCGGGCCTCGTTTTGGTCTTCAGGAAGTTCTTGCCTAAGCAAGTAGGCTAGGAATGGTTTTGTCCATGGGGCGATTACTGCCATTATGTCGTGGACTGGCGGTGTTATGTCATCGGCTGAATCGCCGATTGGCTCGGTTTTTTCCGGTTTGTCACTTCCGGGCTCCTCTTCCCATAGTACGGATGGCTTGAAGAGCCGTTCCAGGAAGATATTTGGAGGGACAGCATCACGTTTCGCACCGATGCGTGCCAGTACGTCGGCCGCTTGGTTATTATCTCAGGCTATGTGATGGAATTCGAGTCCTTCAAACCGAGCTGACATTTTTAGGACGGCGTTGCGATATGCTGCCATTTTCGGATCCTTGGCGTCAAAGTCTCCATTTATTTGGGATATTGCAATGTTTGAATCCCCACGCACCTCTAGGCGTTGAATACCCATGGAGATTGCCATCCGGAGACCATGTAATAGGGCCTCGTATTCGGCTGCGTTGTTGGAGTCCGTGTACATTATTTGAAGTACGTACTGGACTGTGTCCCCGGTTGGGGACGTCAATACGACGCCAGCCCCCAGTCCTGCCAACATTTTAGAGCCGTCGAAATGCATAACCCAATTGGAGTATGCGCCGTACTCTTTAGGGAGTTCGGCTTCGGTCCATTCAGCGACGAAGTCAGCCAAAACTTGTGACTTTATAGCTCGCCGAGGTTTGTAAGTTATATCGAATGGTAAGAGCTCAATGGCCCATTTTGCAATCTTGCCCGTTGCGTCGCGGTTATTTATAATGTCATTGAGTGGTACTTCAGAGGCCACTGTTATCGAACACTCTTGAAAGTAGTGTCGGAGCTTCCGGGACGCCATGAACACCGCATATGCTATCTTCTGATAGTGCGGGTAACGGGACTTGCAGGGGGCTAACACCGTGGATACATAATACACTGGTTTTTGAAGAGGGAATTTCTGCCCTCCTGTCGCTCGTTTGACGACGAGGACCGCACTTACAACTTGATGCGTTGCTGCGATGTATAACAACATTGGTTCACCCAGAGTGGGCGCAGCCAGGACCGGATTTGTTGCCAATATGGCCTTTATTTCTTCGATTCCGGCAGTGGCAGCATCCGTCCACTCAAAGTGTTCGGTGCGCCTGAGGAGGCGATAGAGGGGCAACGCCTTTTCTCCTAGACGGGAGATAAAGCGGCTTAAGGCTGCCACGCATCCTGTTAATTTTTGTATTAGTTTGAGGTCTTTTGGAATATCCAACTGTGACAGAGCTCGGATTTTAGCCGGGTTTGCTTCAATTCCTCTACCGGATACAATGAAGCCCAGCAGCTTTCCGGCTGGCACGCCGAAAACGCATTTTTCCGGATTCAGCTTGATGTCATATGCTCTGAGGTTGTCGAATGTGAGCCTCAAATCGTCTACTAGAGTTTCGACGTGTTTTGTTTTGACGACTACGTCGTCTACGTATGCCTCGACTGTTTTGCCGATCTGGGTGGCTAGACATGTTTGAATCATGCGCTGATATGTTGCGCCGGCATTTTTAAGTCCGAAGGGCATCGCGTTGAAGCAGAATGGTCCGTATGGAGTGATGAATGCCGTTGCGGCTTCATCTGCTTCCGCCATCTTGATTTGATGATAGCTAGAGTATGCGTCCAGGAAGCACAACGAATCGTGCCCTGCAGTAGCATCGATAATTTGGTCGATGCGGGGGAGAGGGAAGGGATCCTTTGGGCAAGCCTTATTGAGGTCTTTAAAATCGACACAGAGGCGCCAGGATTTATCCTTCTTTGGTACCATTACCAGATTTGCTAGCCAGTCCGGATGTTTGATATCTCTAATGAATCCGGCTTCCAATAGTTTGGCTAGCTCTTCTCCCATTGCCTGTCTTTTGGGTTCGGAAAATCGTCAAAGAGCCTGTTTGACTGGCTTAAATCCTTTTAGGATGTTTAGGCTGTGTTCTGCCAACCTGCGTGGGATTCCGGGCATATCCGAAGGATGCCAGACGAAGATGTCCCAATTTTCTCGAAGGAATTCACGCAGTGCGGCGTCTACTTCGGGATTCAATTGTACCCCAATGGAGGCCGTCTTTGTTGGGTCCGTTGGATGGACCTGGAATTTTATTATTTCATCTGCTGGTTTGAAGGAGGTGGACTTGGATCTTTTATCGAGTATCACATCGTCCCTGTTCACCGTAGAGCGCAGCGCGGTGAGTTCTTCTGCTGCTAAGGCTTCGGATAGTGCCTCCAGGGCTAGTGCAGCTGTCTTATTTTCGGCGCGGAGTGCTATGTCCGGATCACTAGCGAGGGTGATTATTCCGCCGGGCCCAGGCATTTTGAGCTTCATGTACCCGTAATGAGGTACTGCTTGAAAAATTGTGAATGCCTCTCGTCCTAATATAGCGTGATATCCGCTGTTGAACGGGGCCACTTGGAACGTGACTTCTTCGGATCTGTAATTGTCCGGTGAGCCGAACACCACATCAAGTGTGATTTGTCCGGTGCAGCGTGCCTCCCGGCTAGGGATTATTCCTCTGAAGGTTGTGCTGCTTCGCTCAATACGGCTCCAATCGATTTCCATTTTCCGCAGAGTTTCCTCGTAGATGAGGTTTAATCCGCTGCCGCCATCCATGAGGACTTTTGTCAGTCGAAAGCCGTCCACTATGGGACTAAGCACCAGTGCGGCTGGTGCTCTGGCTGTTCGGAATTTAGGCTCGTCGCTGGCACTGAAGGTGATAGCTGTGTCACTCCATGGATTTGCTGTTGCTATTTGGTAGACTTCGGCGAGTCTGCGGATTGTTCGCTTTCGCATATTGTTTGACGCGAAAGTCTCGAAGACTGTTGATACCGTACCGGTATTGTTGGAGTTGTATTGCGGGGCTAGAAGCTCCTCGCCACTTTTGGCCACCTGCCGTAATATCCAACATGCTCAAAGGCTATGTGTTGGGACGGCTCCCTCTGTACTATGAAGCTTACAGGGTCCATTGAGCCATCCCTCCAGTACGGTTCCGTTTCCCTTATTGGGTTTTTGTTTTTTCGTTTTTGCATCTGGGGCCTGAGTGTAAGCCGCCCTTTTGCTGCGGACTGGGTTTGGAGCCGGATTATCCCAAAATTGATTTTCGGTTTTTCGGAAACTCTCCATCACACAGTACTTTCGTACTATGGATGCCAGATCGGTGAAGCGCGTAATTTTGCGACGATCAATGGCGTTTAGTATTCCCTTGTCCGTGCAATTATTGCAGAAGATTGAGATTGTGTTTTCCTCTCGGCAGTCCTTTATCCTGTCCATAACCAGGAGGAATCTGGCCCAGTAGTGATGTACTGTTTCAGCGGGCTCTTGCCGTATTAGAGATAGATCGCATATGTCTGGGCGGGTGGGTGGACTAAAATCCGGATCCCTGCCCATCTTGGGGCTTAAAGGCCGAAGAGCTTAGGTTGCTGGACACAATCCAGCGAGTCCGGAGTGATGCATGATTTTAAGTTCAATGCTCGATCGAAGCCCGTCCCTCCACGGAAATCCGGCATGGAGGGTTCGGGAATCCGGACGTAACTAGTTTTTAATATAGGCAAAGAGTCGCCGCATTGTTCCTCTACCACTGCGACGTGGTGGGTGGCCTGGGGAGAGTTAATCTCTCTCAGATCGGTTTTAAGCCCAATCTGATCGTAGTCTGTGGCGACTCCCAGGGCGGCGATGCGATCCAAGAGCTCGTTAACAGACGAGAGCTCTATTGGATCCAACTGCTCGGCGGATTCCGAGCTGACGCGAAGATTGCTTTTGACGACTTGAGAAGTCATTGTCGAGGCAGTGGTCGGACAGGCGATCATAAAAAAACCACCTAGCCAGATAGTTTGGCCCACGGCCAAGGCCCCTTCGGCAAAAATACCGTCTTTGAAGACGGGTGGAGGCATCCTTCCTATCGGTGACGACACAGAGGAACTCTCAATGAAAGCACCAATGTCGGTGTCAAAACCGGCGGATCTCGGGTAGGGGGTCCCGAACTGTGTGTCTAGGCGGATGGTAATAGGAGACGAGGGACACGATGTTTTACCCAGGTTCGGGCCCTCTTGATGGAGGTAAAACCCTACGTCCTGCTCGATTAATATTGATGATATGGGTAGTACAAGAGTGGATCTACCACGAGATCAAGGAGGCTAAACCCAAAAGCTAGCCTATGGTACGATTGTTGTAATGTATGTTGTGTCCTACGGACTAATGCCCTCCGGTTTATATAGACACCGGAGGAGGCTAGGGTTACACAGAGTCGGTTACAATGGTAGGAGATCTACATATCCGTATCGCCAAGCTTGCCTTCCACGCCAAGGAAAGTCCCATCCGGACACGGGACAGAGTCTTCAATCTTGTATCTTTGTAGTCTTGGAGTCCGGCGGACGATGATAGTCCGGCTGTCCGGACACCCCCTAGTCCAGGACTCCCTCAGTTGGTATGATTGTACATTTTATTTATGGTGTTGTCCTATGGTGCCCTCCGTCTCGCGCAAACGTGAGGACCCCCCGCTGTTGGGTGTTGCAATACGTTCATGATTCGCTTATGGTGGGTTGCGAGAGTGACACAAACTTAAACCCGAGTAGGTGGGTTGTTGCGTATGGGATAAAAAGGACTCGATACTTAATGCTGGTTTCACGACCTTAATGATCTTTAGTAGTTGCGGATGCTTGCTAGAGTTCCAATCATAAGTGCATATGATCAAAGTAGAGAAAGTATGTTAGCTCATGCCTCTCCCTCATATAGAGTTACAAGAATGATTACCGGTGCTTGTTATCGATTGCCTAGGGACAAATGGCTTTCTTGTTGACAAAAGGTATCCACTTTTATTACCTTGCAATTTATTCATAGTTTTATTCTCGCAAAATACTCGTAGTTTTATTCTTGCAAAATAGTTTCATACTTATTCTAGTTAAAGCAAACGTCAAGTGTGCGTAGAGTTGTATCGGAGGTTGATAGAACTTGAGGGAATATTTGTTCTACCTTTAGCTCCTTGTTGGGTTCGACACCTTTATTTATCGAAGAAGGCTACAAACGATCCCCTATACTTGTGGGTTTCACCCTGGCGCTCCATTATGGAGAATGGAGATTATCCTGTCTCCAATTCTTGCGCTTCGCACAATGTTGATTCCAAGTAGCTCCCTATGATTGTACATACATTTTTTCCATTCTTTGATTGTCATGTCTTCATCGGTTTTAGAAATCTGGTATGAACAACGTTGAAGCCTAGGATGACCTGGCCGTAAGCTAATAATATCAAGGTGACCTTTCAGAAACATCAGATCAGGCACACAATCCTTCGGGTTCTGTTGAAAACATAATAATAAGGTTATAGCTAGCAATGTAGTTTAGCTTTAGAAGAATTTATGCAAAAGATGCACGGATGTCGTAATAGTAAAAAAAATCTTACCATGCCATCTCCGTGGATGTTACCGTAGTTCAACACGTGCACTAATGGCACGTATTAACCATAATGTGCAGGAGTTCCATAATTGATATTGTAGTTCTCAACATCAATAATAAATGAGATAAGATGGTCTTTCTCCTCATAAGTTAATTCTGTGCCATCAGTGTAGTAGGTTCTATCTACCATCTTCCGTACATTTTTTGAAGAATGCAAATAAGCTATCAATGGAAATAAGCTATCAACTATTTTGAAATAAACAATATAAATTACTTAATAGAGGTAGAAATGGAAATTTATCAACAAGGACCCAAATGTCCATATTCTCTTCGTCAATGTCATCTTCAGGATCACCAAGATCGATGGTGACATACATACCCTCCTGAAAATCATATGCCTTGCACAGTGCTTCCCAATTTGAGCAACCAAAATGGGATACGCTCTCCGAATTGTATAGCTTTACAGCGAAAGCATAGCCATGATGGGTCCTAAGATGAACTTCTTTGACTTCATATTTTCATGATCTTCGAAATTCAGATGGTCCAAGACATAATGTCTTGCATGGCATGGGATAAGCTAGTCGAATTGTAGAAGATGGAAATTACACGTTGAAGAAGTAGAAGTCATGCTTAATTACAAAAAAGGCTTGTCGTTGCGGACCGTTTCAACAGTGAAGGTCTCGTCAAGCTTAATACTGAAGTGCCGACCGTCTACCAGGTGAGGCTTGTCGCACAGACCCTGGTCGTTGCCGCACCAGTCGCACTCCGGGAGCCTATCATCATCGTCAGACATTTCCTATGTTCATAATTCAAATATGAAACTTCTAAAAGTAAATATATGTACTACAGAAACTAAATTAGATTATTATTGTTCATCACGGGTTGACTATCGGTCTGTCGAGTATTTTCTTGAAAACTCTCAGCTCACGTGGTGTATATATTTGACCGTCGGTGATGGTAGCTCCTCCCTTCGTTCTCGAGTGCATTACACCAAATTTTCTAGCACATGGGAACGAAGAAGAAGCCAACAACACTCGGGATTCGTCATCTCTGACATTTGCGACCATCGGTGATGGTAGCTACACCTGTCATTCCAAAGTGCATTACACCAAAATGTTAAGCACCTTGGCATGAAGAAGAAGCTACCCCCACGACAACATTTGGGATTCTTCGTCCTCTCATATATGCTGGAGACTCTCCCTCACTGATTCCTCTTTGACATTTGCGACGGTCGGTTATGGTCATTTTTCTCTTCCTTCCCGTGCATTACTGAAAGGTCTATCACGAGAAAGAAGAGGAAGAATGACCCCCATCACAACAGTCAGCATTCTTCTACTCTCATATATGGTGGACACTCCCTCACTGTTTTTTGACTGCCATATATGGAGTCCCAATAGACTTAAAGTCAACCCAAAATGTCGTTTAATGCTCTTTCCCGCATTTCCAACGCACTCGATATTTCCTATATTATAGAACAAGCCATGCCAAAATTCACGAAAAAATCCGGCATGACCTTTGCTAAAAAGGGACATATCGAGTGCCTGAAATTTGCCGGAACGGAAATTAATCAACACTCTGGCAAAACATAGGCCACTCGAAGGTGTTCCCTGCAAACATGGCCACTTGGACAAGCACATATCCTATTTGTGCAATACTAGATATACATGTTTATATCTACATCATATGAGCATTCAAACTTGATGGTCATTGTCGGCGTCAAAACCGGCGGATCTAGGTTAGGGGGTCCCGAACTGCGCGTCTAGGCGGATGGTAACAGGAGACAAGGGACACGATGTTTTTACCCAGGTTCGGGCCCTCTCGGTGGAGGTAAAACCCTACTCCTGCTTGATTAATATTGATGATATGGGTAGTACAAGAGTAGATCTACCACGAGATCAGAGAGGCTAAACCCCAGAAGCTAGCCTATGGTATGATTGTTGTCCGTCCTACGGACTAAAACCCTCCGGTTTATATAGACATCGGAGAGGGCTAGGGTTACACAGAGTCGGTTACAATGGTAGGATATCTTCATATCCATATCGCCAAGCTTGCCTTCCACGCCAAGGAAAGTCCCATCCGGACACAGGACAGAGTCTTCAATCTTGTATCCTCATAGTCTTGGAGTCCAGCCAAAGATGATAGTTCGGCTATCCGGATACCCCCTAGTCTAGGACTCCCTCAGTAGCCCCTGAACCAGGCTTCAATGACGACGAGTCCGGCGCGCATATTGTCTTCGGCATTGCAAGGCGGGTTCCTCCTCCGAATACTTCATAGAAGATTTTGAACACCAGGATAGTGTCCGTCTCTGCAAAATAAGTTCCACATACCACCGTAGAGAGAATAATATTTCACAAGTTCAATCTGCTAACGTATTTCGCAGTGTGACGTCACACCATGGCCAAGCCTTTATTCGAATTGTTTTTATTGTTCCACCTCAGCGCGTTTAGCGAAGCGGTTTCCTTGGCATGTCTTGTCAAAGCAGAGATCGTGTCCCCTTATTCCGGGATCCTCAACAATACGGGCATGGGTAACCCAACCACGCCCGTTGGCACGCCCCCTCTATCGAAGGCGAGTCCCAAACGGCCACAGGGAGGGCTCTTGGTATCCATCCTCTTTATTACGAGACCAAGGCCTGCTCCTTTCTTTCAATCCCAATCGAGTTCACCCCTCACCTCGAGTTCCAACACCCAAAGCTCCAGATTCAGGCGCTTCGGACCTTCGACAATGTCCGGCTTCGACCTGCAAGGCCGGTGGATGCCTTCCTCCGTCACGGAAGAAGACGTGCTAAAGCTGAGAGACGCCAGGTTTCTAACCGGCAAAATTTCGCATAGGCTGCCTGCCCAAGGGCAGGTTATTCCTACTCCCGAGCCTGGTGAGAGCGTGGTGTTCGTGTCTCACTTCCTTCGGGGCTTAGGCTTCCCGACGGACCCCTTCGTGAGGGGGCTCATGTTTTATTATGGGCTGGAATTCCACGACTTGGATCCGGAGTCCATCCTCCACATCTCATCGTTTATTGTCGTATGTGAAGCCTTCCTCCGCATTACCCCTCACTTCGGATTGTGGCTCAAGACCTTCAGTGTGGAGCCAAAGATGATCGAGGGGCAGCAGGCAGAGTGCGGAGGGGCTGTTATAAGCAAGAGTGCTGACGCTCCATGGCCCGAGGGCTCTTTTCAAGAGGAGCTTGGTTTGTGGCAACAGGAGTGGTTCTACATCACCGCTCCCAGGGGCACCAGATGGGTGGCGCCACCTTCCTTTCGCTCGGGTCCTCCACAACGGCTGGCGTCATGGGCCAACAAAGGGCTCAACTGGGGCCCGTACAAGGACGTACCTCTGTTGCAGGGCCATATTCGAGACCTCCAAGAGAGGGAGATCAATTTGGTTGTAGTGGCGCAGGTCATGCTGATTCGGCACCTTCTGCCCTGCAAACGTCGCCCCTTTCGCCTCTGGGAATTCAATCCGGAGGGACCGCGAGCTCTCCAACACTTCATGGGCTCGACGCCCATGGAGATGTATAAACTGTTCTTCGGATCACAACAGACGTGTCCGGACTTGACCGAGGACGCAGGTCTGAGCTGCAATCGCCCGGATACTCAAGTAAGTAGTCCTGTGCCCGGACACGCTATCCGTACATTTATAATAAACTTGCCCTTTAAAGAGCTGTCCCTTGAACAGGAGTGGATAGTGAAAGCAAAACTAATAAGGTGTCCGGCCCCCCTCCCCGAGACCACGCCGGATCTTGTGTTAACCAAGATGCTGGAGGCTGCGCCTTTGGAAGAGAGCGAAGGGGGGAACAGGAAAGCTACTGCCTCCGCTAAGGAGGCTTTCAAGAAAAGGGGGATCGAGAATCCCTCCCTCCAGGGGGGAGAAGAGGACCGCTTCTGAAGATCCGGAGGCCAAGGCCTCAAAGCGGGGGAAGAAATCTTCACCAGAGGGTCCTGTGCCAGGAGAAGCCCCGGCCGCACTATTTCCCCTAGGGAATCAGCCCTCCAGCGAGCCGTAAGTAGAAAGGGGAGTTTTGTAATAAGGGACATCCCTGTTTTTATTTCTGAAGATAACCGAAGTTTTACCTTGTAGTTCGGATCTCAGCCCTTCTCAGAAGAGCTCATCCTCGGGGGATCTTCGTCCGGAGATGATGGAGAGCGAAACGCCTCCATCTGCCGCACCGTCAGGCGGGGTGGACGACCCTGAGGTGTCGTTGCGGAGGGTTTCCCCGAGTTCGGCGGGGCCGGAAGGTCCGGCACCAACTGGTGTACGGTCGGAGGAGCTGAAGGATCTACTCGGGCGAGCGTCTATCTCAGAAGATCACCGTGCGTTAATGGGTGCGGTGATTGAAAGGATTTCATCCGCTGAGAGCGGATTGCACGAAGCCGTCAGAAGTTTACTGACGGGGTTTGAGGTACACGAAAATGATATACCTTCTGACAGTTTTGCATATAGAATGCGCCCTGTATAGATAGTAGCCCCTGATATTCGGTACATTGTCAAAAGTGACAGCGTGCTGAGGATCATAATCTCAGGTGTAAGATGTCGCCTTTCCTATATAGGTGGCGGAGCGTTCAGTGGCCATCCGGACTGATGGATTTGCCGAACTGAAGCGACAACTTGACGTTGCGGATGCGGACATCATGCTGGTCAGTAAGCGACATGACGAGTCACAAGGTATGCGGCTTCTCCGCGGACACCTGGTAAGGTAGCTTGACGCCCGTGCCTTACAACATGTATGCTTAATGCAGATGGTGCCGCTGCTATGGAGGACCTTCGGGCAGAGCTCGCCCGGGCCAAGGAGCAAGCCAGAAAAAGTAATGCGGCTGCCTTGAAGGCGGCCGAAGAGATAAAAGCCGAACAGGCTGCTCACTGCCGAAGCAGGGAGGAAATGGCCGAGATGGCCGTGAAGCTGAAGAATGCTACCGACCGCTGCGAGTTTATTGAAAAAGAACGCCGAGCGGAGAAAGAGGACCTGAAAAAGGCCACCGCCGAAGCCAAGGATGCCCACTCCGCGATGAGAGCTATAAAGGAGGAGCTACGTCAAGCCAGGGATATCGCGGCTGGAAAGCCCTTTCTGCTGCGGAGGAAGTTCATGGATCCGAAGTATGCTCAGTTGGGCCAGCTGTGGGGTGCGGAGGATGCTTATCTGGATTTGGCGGCGAGTGCTGCAGACGCGGTCGCACACTTCCGAGGCCAAAAGGATCACGGAATGGAAGAGCTTTTTTGGTCGCAGTTCCATAGTCCAGAGCGTCCCCTTCCATTAACCGATCGGTTAGCCGAATGGGCTGAGCTGAATAGGTTGTCCGGACTTGCCATGAAGGATGTCGTGACTCATTTGTGGCCGAAAGGGCCCGAGCCGAAGAGTTATTTTGGCTTGGTGCAGCAGTTCCTTGATGCGGTGTCGCATATCGATGCAATGAAGCGGTCGGCGTGCATAGAGGGTGCGCGGATGGCTCTTGCCCGTTGTCGGTGTCAAAACCTGCGGATCTCGGGTAGGGGGTCCCGAACTGTGCGTCTAGGTGGATGGTAACAGGAGACAAGGGACACGATGTTTTTTACCCAGGTTCGGGCCCTCTCGATGGAGGTAAAACCCTACTCCTGCTTGATTGATATTGATGATATGGGTAGTACAAGAGTGGATCTACCACGAGATCAAGGAGGCTAAACCCTAGAAGCTAGCCTACGGTATGATTGTTGTAATGGTTGTGTGTCCTACGGACTAAAACCCTCCGGTTGATATAGACACCGGAGAGGGCTAGGGTTACACAGAGTCGGTTACAATGGTAGGAGATCTACATATCTGTATTGCCAAGCTTGCCTTCCACGGCAAGGAAAGTCCCATCCGGACACGGGACAAAGTCTTCAATTTTGTATCTTCATAGTCTTGGAGTCCGGCCGATGATGATAGTCCGGCTATCCGGACACCCCCTAGTCCAGGACTCCCTCAGTAGCCCCTGAACCAGGCTTCAATGACGATGAGTCCGGCGCGCATATTGTTCGGCATTGCATGGCGGGTTCCTCCTCCGAATAATTCATAGAAGATTGTGAACACCAGGATAGTGTCCGGCTCTACAAAATAAATTCCACATTCCACCGTAGAGAGAATAATATGTACACAAGTTCAATCTGCTGACGTATTTTGTGGCATGCCGTCATACCACCACCAAGCCTTTACTTGAATCATTTTTTATTATACCACCTCAACGCGTTTAGCGAAGCGGTTTCCTTGGCACGTCTTGTCAATGCAGAGATTGTGTTCCCCTTATTCCAGGATTCCCATCAATACGGACGTGGGTAACCCAACCGTGCCCGTTGCCACGCCCCCTCTATCGGAGGCGAGTCCCGAACGGTCACGGGGACAGCTCTTGGTATTCCCCTTCTTTATAACGGGACCAAGGCTCGTTTCTTTTCTTCAATCCTCAATCGAATCTATTCCCTGCCCCGAGTTCCAACACCCAGAGCCCCAGATTCGAGCGCTTCGGACCTTCAACAATGTCCGGCTCCGACCTACAGGGCCGGTGGATGCCCTCCTCTGTCACAGAAGAAGACGTGCTAAAGCTGCGAGAGGCCAAGTACCTGTCTTACGAGATTTCGCATAGGTTGCCCGCCAAAGGGCAAGTCATTCCCACCCCCGAGCCCAGCGAGTATGTCGTGTTTGTATCCCACCTCCGTCGGGGTTTAGGCTTCCCGATGGATCCTTTCGTGAGAGGGCTCATGTTTTACTATGGGTTGGAATTCCACGACTTGGCTCCGGAGTCCATCCTCCATATCTCTTCATTCATTGTCGTCTGCGAAGCCTTCCTCCGCATTACCCCTCACTTCGGCTTGTGGCTTAAGACCTTCGACGTGGAGCCGAAGATGATCGAGGGGCGTCAAGCAGAGTGCAGCGGGGCGGTCGTAAGCAGAAGGGCTAACGCTCCATGGCCCGAGGGCTCCTTTCAGGAGGAGCTCGGCTTGTGGCAGCAGGAGTGGTTCTACATAACCGCTCCCAGGGGCAGCAGGCAGAAGCCGCCGCCAATCTTCCGCTCGGGCCCTCCGCAGCGGCTGATGTCATGGGTCAGCCAAGGTCTCAACTGGGGGCCGTCAAAGGACGTGCCCCTATTGCAGGGCCGGATTCATGACCTCCAGGCGAGGGAGATCGATTTGGTCGTGGTGATGCAGGTCATGCTGATTAGGCGTCTCCTTCCCTGCAAACGCCGTCCTCTCCGGCTGTGGGAATTTAATCCGGAGGGACCACGAATTCTCCAACACTTCATGGGTACGACACCCGTGGAGATGTACAATCTGTTCTTTGGATCACGAAAGGCGTGTCCGGAATTGACCGAGGACGCCGGCCTAAGCTGCAATCGCCCAGATACACAAGTAAGTAGCCCCGTGTCCGGACATACCGTTTGTTTGCCTTTCTATGATTCGCTTTTTAACCAATTTCCCTCTAAACAGGAGTGGATAGCGCAAGCAAAACTGATACAGTGTCCGGCCCCCCTCCCAGAGACCGCGTCGGATCCCGTGCTGGTCAGGATGCTGGAGGTTGCGCCTTCAGAGGAAGGCGAAGGGGAGAACAGAGGAACTACCGCCTCAACCAAGGAGGCTTTTGAGGAAGGGGGATCAAGAATCCCTCCTTCCAGGGGGAGAAGAGGACCGCCTCCGAAAACCCGGAGGCCAAAGCCCCGAAGCGGGGGAAGAGATCTTCACCAGAGGGTCCTGCGTCCGGAGAGGCTCCGGCCGCACAGTCTCCCCTAAAGAATCAGCCCTCCAGCGAGCCGTAAGTAGAAAAAAGGGAGTTCTATAATAAGGGGCATCCCTATTGGTGCTTCTGAGGATAACTTAAGTTTTACCTTGTAGTTCAGATCTCCGTCCTTCTCAGATGAGCTCGTCTTCGGGGGAACTCCGTCCGGAGATGATGGAGAGTGAGACGCCTCCATCTGCCGCACCATCGGATAGGGCGGACGAGCCTGAAGTGTCATCACGGAGGGTATCCCCGAGTCCGGCAGTGCCAAATAGTTCGGCACCAACTGGTGTGCGGCCGGGGGAGCTGAAGGATCTGCCTGAGAGGGCGTCTATCTCAGAAGGTCACCGTACACTGATGAGTACGGTGATTGAAAGAATTTCATCTGCCGAAGGCGGATTGAGTGATGCCGTCAGGAGTTTGCTGGCGGGATTTGAGGTACGTAAAAATGACATATCCTTTGACAGTTTTACACATAAAGTGCGCCCTGTATAGATAGTAGCCCCTGAGACTCCGTAGGGTGTCGAGAACGACAGCGTGCCGAGGATCAAAATCCCAGGTATTAATTTTCGCCTTTCCTAAGCAGGTGGCAGATAGCTCGGTGGCTAGCCGGACTGATGGAGTTGCCGAACTAAAGCGGCAGCTCGACGTTGCGGATGCGAACATCGCGCTGGTCAATAAACGACTTGACGAGTCACAAGGTAGGTTTTTTCTCCGTGGTCACCTAGTAAGGGAGCCGAAGCCCACTCCTTACAACATGTGTGCTCAGTGCAGATGGTGCCGCTGCTGTGGAGAGCCTTTGGGCAGAACTTGCTCAAGCCAAGGAGCAAGCCAGAAGGAGTGATGCGGCTGCCTCGAGGGCGGCCGAAGAGCTACAAGCCGAAAGGGCTGCACACTGCCGAAGCAGGGAGGAGATGGCCGAAATGGCCGTGAAGTTGAAAGATGCTACCAACCGCAATGAGGTTCTTGAAAAGGAACGCCTAGCGGAGCAAGAAGACCTGGGAAAGGCCACCGCCGAAGCCAAGGATGCCCGTTCTGCAATGCGGGCTATAAAGGAGGAGCTGCGCCAGGCCAAAGACATTGTGGCTGGCAAGCCCTTTTTGCTGCGCCGGAGGTTTACAGATCCAAAGTATGCTCAGCTTGGCCAGCTGTGGGGTCCGGAGGATCCTTATATGGATTTAGCGGCGAGTGCGGCAGATGCCGTTGTGCACTTCCGAAGTCAGAAGGATCACAAGACGGAAGAGCTGTTTTGGTCTCAATTCCATAGTCCGGAGCATTCACTTCCGCTGACCGATCGGTTGGCCGAGTGGGCTGAGCTGAATAGATTGTCCGGACTTGCCATGACGGATATCGTGGCTCATGTCTGGCCGGATAGGCCCAAGCCGAAGAGTTGTTTTGGCTTATAGCAGCAATTCCTTGGGGCGGCGCCGCATATCAAGGCGATGAAGCGGTCGGCCTTCATAGAGGGTGCACGGATGGCCCTCGCCCGTGTGAAGACATACTGGACGGAGATGGATGCCACCGCTGTTGCGACCCAGGGTTCGGACGAGAGCCGGTTACCCGCCGAGCACTATTTTGGGGAAGTTCTACGTGGTGCTCGTGAAATAGAGTCGCAGTGCTCAAAAAATGTCATGGTCAAATGAACGTTATGGTTTGTAAAACAATGTTTATAATGTAAGCGCTTTTTGTACTTGTGTGTTCAAGTGTTGAAATATCTCATGTGCGGCCGTTTATGTATACGTGTGTATAACCTGAAAGATGGCAGTCGTCGGCTTCAGCCCCCACGCACAAGGTGCGGGGGTGTTTGCAAAAAATAGCGCATTTTCACACTTAATCCGATGTCTCGGTCCTGTGAAGGAGGTGGTAGCGTAGCAAACAAGGCAACCGGACTATAATGCTTTATCACTTTCACTTAGCCATAGGAGTTCGAGGGTGGGGCTACGATATAGCCCCTAGGGGCACCCGCGCTCTCCGAATTCGGGGCGCGTATGTGCCTGACCGGGAAACGGTCCTTCGTCAAAGCGGAGGAATTCTAAACATTCCGGTAGTCGATCGAGTGGTTGACCAGTCTCTCGCTGTATCATGACAGTCAGTTTTCGGCTTTCTCTGCTGAGCTGCTCGCCCGACCGAACCGGGGCACAACCGCAGCAGTTCTCCCGGTGCCGCGTTAGCCGATGATATGGAACGTAAGGAAGCAAAACACAGGAGCCGGGCAAACCCAACATTTGACCAAAGACATGATTCGGAGCTGATGCATATAAGGCCTAACTCGAGACGCCGAACACTCCCTGAGGTGTTCGGTCTTTATGATGACGGGCAGATCAATGCCCTAAGCCCCTAGTGTCCAGGTACACGCAAGGTCCTCTGACGCGGCCGATGCCAAAACGTCAGCCTCCTCTCTGGTTATGATGAGAAACCAGGGGATGTATAGCAACAAGAGACAGTAAAAAAGGTTTACGCAGGGTCTTAATCTGAAAATAATCCTTGCAACGGGTCCCTGCTGCACGTCTGTGCCTGTGTCTCCGTTGTGCTGTATCCTGGATGGGTGTAACACGATGTTCATCTGTAAAAGAGAAGAACTTAGTTTGAAAAGTAATCGTGCAAAAAATGAATTAAAAATTGAAATATGAATGAATGAATAAAGTTGAGCTTATATTAGATCATACGCACGGCCCCTTGTAAAGGGGTGTGCGGCTAGGGAGCCCCTAGCTTATTTTATGCCGGACTCGTCTAGCCGTGTCCGGGGTCTGGAACGACCTTTTAATGAGATGATGCCGCGTGTACCGGGCATTTTAAGTGTAAGAGATGCGTAGTGTGGTATTGCATTAAAGCGGACAAAAGCTTCACGTCCCAATAGTGCTTGATGGCTACTTTTGAATGGGGCGACATGAAAGATTAGCTTTTCGCGTCGGAAGTTGTCGGGTGACCCGAACACAACTTCTAGTAGTAAGGAGCCCGTGCACTTGGCGTAAGGGCCTGGCGTCACTCCTTTGAAGGAAGTGCGGCTATGTCGAATTTTAGTAAGGTCTATCCCCAACTTGCGGATTGTGTCCGGATATAGCAGGTTTAAATCGCTGCCGCCGTCCATCAGGACTTGTGTAAATTGTAGTCCGTCAATTATAGGATTCGATATCAGAGCAGTCCATCATGCGTTTCGAATACTTCTGGAATAGTCCAGGTGGTTGAAAGTAATTGGTTTTGACATCCAACCTCGAGGTTCCGCTGGGGTGGACCGTGCGATACCTACTTTGGCGGGTGTCGCACTGTTGTTCCATATTATCACATGAAGTGAGTTTACTGTTTTGACTTCTTGTGGGAAGTCTTTTGTTTTCTGGCGTTCTGCTGGTGGGGTTCGTCGTCCTCCTCGCTTGGCGCGTCGAGCCCCTTGTGTTAGGCGTTGAGTCGGCCGGACTGTTTGAAGACCCAACAATCTCGGTGGGTGTGGTTTGCAGGCCTTCCGGAGGTGCTGTGGATTTGACATATCCAATCCAAATTTTGTTTGAGTTGGATAGCTCGTCACTGTTGTCCTTAAGAGGCAGTGTTTTGTTGTTTGGCCGCGAGCTTTTGAATCCGGCGTTGCCCGCCGTGTTCTTTTGGCTTTTTTCTTTGTTTCGGTGCTGGTCCTTTCTGCGCCGTGATTTTCCGTTTCCATCTCTGATCTCGGATGTACTCGGGTCGCTGGTGCTGCATCTTGCTAGCCAGCTGTCTTCCCCTGCGCAAAAGCGGGTCATGAGGCTTGTTAGCGCGGCCATAGTTCTCGGCTTCTCTTGGCCGAGGTGTCTGGCGAGCCATTCGTCTCGGACATTATGTTTAAAAGCTGTTAGGGCTTCGGCGTCCGGACAGTCGACTATTTTGTTCTTTTTGGTAAGAAACCTGTTCCAGAATTTGCGTGTTGACTCTCCGGGCTGTTGAGTTATGTGACTTAAATCGTCTGCATCCGGAGGTCGAACATAAGTCCCTTGAAAATTTGCTCTAAACACGTCCTCGAGCTCTTCCCAACTTCCAACAGTATTTTCTGGGAGGCTTTTGAGCCAATGTCAAGCTGGCCCTTTGAGCTTGAGGGGTAGATATTTTATGGCGTGGAGATCATCTCCTCTAGCCATGTGTATGTGCAGTATGTAATCCTCGATCCAGACTCCGGGGTCTGTTGTTCCGTCGTATGCCTCTATGTTTACGGGTTTGAATCCCGCTGGAAATTCATGGTCCAGCACCTCATCGGTGAAACATAGTGGGTGTGTGGCGCCCCTGTATTTAGGCGTGCCGTTATCTTCGAACATGCGGCGTGTTGTGTTGCTTCCTGGGGCCCTCTTTTTTGGCCCGTAAATGGACCTAACCGGGCCATCCGTTTTATGAGGATCATGTGTCGTCTTGTGTGTGGCGCCGCTTGTCGCTTTTGGCCTGTCATCTAGTCGTCTATCCGGCCAGGCAGCCTCTTTGCTTTTTGACTGTGGGGGCTCTATGGCCTCCTCGTCGAATTCTGGCAGCAGCTTGCGCTTCGGGTAGCTCTTTGTTTGGTGGATATTGCCATATTTGTCCGCGGTCTTGAGTACTTTGCTCCACCTCATTCTGAGTATGTCTTCCGCTGTTTTGAGCTTCCGTTTTTCCTTTTTCAGACTTTTTGCAGTGGCGACAAGTCTTTTATGAAGGTTCTTATGCTCCGGTGGTGTGCCCGGCGTGAGATCATCTGGACTATTGTTTTCGCCGGGCATGGATTGATTATCCGATTCGTCCTGTTCGGATGGTTGCTTGGTTGCATGTTCGTCGCCTACTGGTTTGCCCTGCTCTATTGCTGGGTCATTAGGAGTGCTGTTTTTGTCGAGGCGGGACTTAGGGCCGCGCCTGCGTCGCCGCTTTGGTTGTTTGTCTGCGAGATTGTCTTTTGCCGCGTCCCGTTGTTCCTCATTATCGCTTCCTTTTGGGGTGTCCACCATATATACGTCATGAGTTGGGGTGGCCTTCCAGTGCTTGGTAGGCGCTGTTTCTTGGTAGTCTCCGGCATCGTCGTCCATACTGTCGATATCTTCGGAGTTGTAGTCTAGCATGTCGGTTAGATCGTCGACAGTGGCTACAAAGTGGATGGTGGGTGGGCTTTGAATTTCTTCATCGTCCGCATCCCAACCATCCTGACCGCAGTCTGGCTAGGGCTCTCCTGATAATGAGAGATGTTTTAGCGAATTCAGGATGTCTCCAAAGGGTGAATGCTGAAAGATGTCCGCGGCGGTGAACTCCATGATCGGCGCCCAATCGGATTCGATTGGTAGGGGCGCAGGAGGTTCAGAGTTTGGCGAGGAGTCCGGCACCTCGGAATCACGAGCTTTATAAGGGACAAGGTCAGTATTCGGCTCCATCGCCGTAGAGGTTGCAGCTCCCGAGGCGGTGTCCAGCCACCTGTCCTCGGTCTGCGCGGTCGGATCCGAACTATGGGTCGGAGCGGATTCGTGTGCGGCCTCCAAGGTTCTATCCGGTAGCAGAACTAAATCATGCCCCTCGTGATAGTGCGACACGCTCGGCTGTGGCTCGAATCCATCGAAGATCAAATCTGTGCGGATGTCAGCCGTGAAGTTTAGGCTTCCAAATCTGACCTGATGGCCAGGGGCGTAGCTTTCGATCTGCTCCAGATGGCCAAGTGAATTGGCCTGCAGTGCGAAGCCGCCGAATACGAAGATCTATCCGGGGAGAAAAGTCTCACCCTGGACGGCGTTGTTGTTGATTGAAGAAGCCATCAGGCCTATCGGTGACGACACAGAGGAACTCTCAATGAAAGCACCAATGTCGGTGTCAAAACCGGCATATCTCGGGTAGGGGGTCCCGAACTGTGCGTCTAGGCGGATGGTAACAGGAGACAAGGGACACGATGTTTTTTTACCCAGGTTCGGGCCCTCTAGATGGAGGTAAAACCCTACTCCTACTTGATTGATATTGATGATATGGGTAGTACAAGAGTGGATCTACCACGAGATCAAGGAGGCTAAACCCTAGAAGCTAGCCTACGGTATGATTGTTGTAATGGTTGTGTGTCCTACGGACTAAAACCCTCCAGTTTATATAGACACCGGAGAGGGCTAGGGTTACACAGAGTCGGTTACAATGGTAGGAGATCTACATATCCGTATTGCCAAGCTTGCCATCCACGCAAAGGAAAGTCCCATCCGGACACGGGACGAAGTCTTCAATCTTGTATCTTCATAGTCTTGGAGTCCGGCCGATGATGATAGTCCGGCTATCCGGACACCCCCTAGTCCAGGACTCCCTCACCCTTGTCAAAACATACTGGGAAGAGATGAAGGCCACCGACGTTGCATCCCAGGATTCGGACCGAAGCCGAGTACCTGCCATGCACTATTTTGAGGAAGTCCTGCAGGGCGCTCGTTTAATAGAGACGCAGTGCTCGAAGGATATTATGTTCAAATGACATGTATGATTTGTGAAACCATGTTTCAAATATAATATAAGGGCTTTTTATACTTGTGCTTTCAAGTTTTGAAATACCTCATGTGCGGCCATTAATGTATATGTGTATATAACCTGAAAGATGGCAGTCTTCGGCTTCAGCCACCATGCACATAGTGCGGGGGTGTTTGCAAAAAAGTGCATTTTCACACTTAATCCAACGTCTTGGTCCTGTGAAGGAGGTGATAGCGTAGCAAACTAGGCAACCGGACTATAATGCTTTATCACTTTCACTTAGCCATAGGAGTTCGATGGTGGGGCTACTATATAGCCCCTAGGGGCATCGTGCTCTCCGAATTCGGGGCGCGTATGTGCCTGACCGGGAAACGGTCCTTCGTTAAGGCGGAGTAATTCTAAACATTCCGGTGGTCGATCGAGTGGTTGACCAGTCTCTTGCTATATCATGATAGTCAGTTTTCGGCTTTCTCTACTGAGGTGCTCACCTGGACGAACCGGGGCACAATCGTAGTAGTTCTCTTGGTGTCGCGTTATCCGATAGAGCGGAACGTAAGGCAGCAAAACACAGGAGCCGGGAAAACCCAACATTTGACCAAAGACATGATTCGGAGCTGATGCATATAAGGCCTAACTCGAGACGCCGAACACTCCCTAAGGTATTTGGTCTTTTATGGAAACGGGCAGAACAATGCCCTAAGCCCCTAGTGTCCAGGTACACGCAAAAACTTCTGACGCGGTCGATGCCAAAACGCAAGCCTCCTCCTTGGTTATAGTAAGAAACCGGGGGATGTTTATCAACAAGAGACAGTAAAAAAAGGTTTACGCAGGGTCTTAATCTGAAAAGAATCCTTGCAACGGGTCCCTACTGCACGTCGGCGCCTGTGTCTCCGTTGTGCCGTATCCTGGACGGGTGTAGCCCGGTGTTCATCTGTAAAAGAGAAGAACTTAGTTGGAAAAAAAGGATCATGCGAAAAATGTATAAACAAAGTATGATTCAAAAAATGACTAAAATTGAGCTTTATTGTCTCTTATTGTACATGCGTGCAGCCCCTTGTGAGGGGGTACGCGGCTAGTAAGCCCCTTGTTTATTTATGCCGGACTCGCCTAACCGTGTCCGGGATCTGAATGACCTGTTTAGGTGCTTTGATCAGCAAAGCCGGATTAGTGTGTGGCTGTCAAGGCAGTCTCACGTTCTTCCGTATTCGAGGAGCACTCGAAGTTTCCCTTTCATGAGATAATGCCGCGTGGACCCGGCATTTTAAGTGTAAGAGATGCATAATGCGGTATTGCGTTAAAGTGGGCGAAAGCTTCGCGTCCCAATAGTGCTTGATAGCTACTTTTAAATGAGGCGATGTGGAAGACTAACTTTTCGCGACGGAAGTTGTCGGATGAGCCGAACACAACTTCTAGTGTTAGAGAGCCCGTACAATGGGCATATGGGCCTGGCATCACTCCTTTAAAGGAAGTGTTGCTATGGCGAATTTTGGTTGGGTCTATCCCCATTCTGCGGATTGTGTCCTGATATAGCAGGTTTAGATCACTGCCGCCGTCCATTAGGACTTGTGTAAATTGTAGTCCGTCGATTATAGGATCTAATATCAAAGCAGTCCATCCTGCGTTCCGGATACTTCTGGAGTAATCCTGATGGTCGAAAGTGATTGGTTTTGGCATCCAGTGTCGGGACTCCGCTGGGGTGGACCGTGCGGAGCGTATTTCAATGGGCGCCGCTCTATGTTTCCCTATTGTCACTTGAAGTGAGTTTACTATTTTGACCTCTTGTGGGAAATTCTTTTGTTTTCCAGTGCTCTGCTTGTGGGGTTCGTCATCGTCCTCACTTGGTGTGTCGAGCCCCTTGTGTTCGGCGTTAAGTCAGCCGGACTGTTTGAAGACCCAGCAATCTCTGTGGGTATGGTTTGCAAGCTTCCCAGGGGTACTGTGGATTTGGCATATCTTGTCCAAGATTTTGTTTAGGTTGGATAGCTCGTCGTTGTTGTCCTTAAGGGGCAGTTTTTTATTGTTCTACCGAGAGCTTTTGAATCCGGCATTGACTGCCGTGCTCTTCGGACTGTTTCCCTTGGTCCGGCGCTGGTCCTTGCTGCGTCGCGATTTCCCATTTCCATCCCTGACCTCGGATGTACTTCGGTCGCTGGTGCTGCATCGTGCCAGCCAGCTATCCTCTCCCGCGCAGAAGCGGGTCATGAGGCTTGTTAGTGCAGTCATTGTTCTTGGCTTTTCCTGGCCGAGGTGTCTGGCGAGCCATTCGTCTCGGACGTTATGTTTGAAGGCTGCTAAGGCTTCGGCGTCCGGAAAGTCGACTATTTGGTTCTTTTTGGTGAGGAACCTGTTCCAGAATTTGCGGGCTGACTCTCAGGGCTGTTGAGTTATGTGACTTAAATCGTCTGCATCCGGAGGGCGGACATAAGTCCCCTGAAAATTTGCCCGAAACGCATCCTCGAGCTCTTCCCAACTTCCAATGGTATTTTCTGGGAGGCTTTTGAGCCAATGCCGGGCTGGCCCTTTGAGCTTGAGGGGTAAGTATTTTATGGCGTGGAGGTGATCTCCTCTAGCCATATGTATGTGCAGGATGTAATCCTCAATCCAGACTCCAGGGTCTGTTGTTCCGTCGTATGCCTCTATGTTTACGGGCTTGAATCCCGCTGGAAATTCATGATCCAGCACCTCATCGGTGAAACATAGGGGGTGTGCGGTGCCCCTGTATTTGGGTGTGCCGTGATGTTCGAATACTTGACATGTTGTATTGCTTTCTAGAGCTTGCTTTCTTGGCCCATAGATAGACCTGACTGGGCCATCCTTTTGGTGCGGATCCTTATGCGGATCGCGTGCCGGCTTGTGTGCGGCGCCGCTTGCCACTCTATGTTTTCCATGTGGTCGTCTATCCAACCGGGCGGCCTCTTTGTTTCTTGATTGTGGGGGCTCTACGGCCTCCTCGTCAAATTCGGGCAGTAGTTTACGCTTCGGGTAGCTCTTTGTTTGGCGACTATCGCCGTATTTGTCTGCGGTGTTGAGTACTTTGCTCCATCTCATTCTGAGTCCGTCTTCCGCTATTGTGAGCTTCCGCTTCTGCTTCTTCAGACTACGTGCAGTGGCGACAAGCCTTTCGTGGAGGTTCTTCTGCTCCAACGATGTGTCCGGCGTGAGATCGTCCGGACTGTTTTCTTCGTCGGGGACGGATTGTTTATCCAAGTTATCCTGTTCGGATGGTTGCTCGAGGGCATGTTCATCATCCACCAGTTTGCCCTACTCTATGGTTGGGTCTGTATGGGTGCTGTCTTTGTCGAGGCGGGACTTTGAGCGGCGCTTACGTCTCCGTTTTGATTGCTTTTCGAGGGGATTATCCTTCGCAGCGTCCCGTTGTTCCTCGTTATCGCTTCCTTTAGGTGTATCCACCATATATACATCATGAGTTGAGGTGGCCTTCCAGTGCCCTGTAGGCACTGGTTCTTGGTCGTCTCCGGCATCGTCGTCCATACCGTCGATGTCTTCGGGGTCAAAGTCGAGCATGTTGGTTAAATCATCGATAGTGGCTACAAAGTGGGTGGTGGGTGGGCGTTGAATTTCTTCGTCGTCCGCATCCCAACCTTCCTGACCGTAGTCCGGCCTGAGCTCTCCTGATAAAGAGAGAGACTTTAGTGAATTCAGGAGGTCGCCAAAGGGCGAGTCCTGAAAGATGTCCACAGCGGTGAACTCCATGATCGGCGCCCAATCGGATTCGATTGGCAGGGGCGCAGAAGGTTCGGCGTCCGGAGAGGAGTCCGGCGCCTCAGAGTCACGGGCTTTATGAAGGACAGGATTGGTATCCGGCTCTATCGCCGTAGAGGTAACAGCCCCCGAGGCGGCGTCCAGCCCCCTTTCTCGATCGGCGCAGTCGGCTCCGAGCTAAGGGTCAGAGCGGACACTTGTGCGGCCTCCAAGGCACTGTCTGGCGGCAGAGCTAGATCATGCCCATCGTGATAGTGCGGCACGCTTGGCTGTGGCTTGAACCCGTCGAAGATCGAGTCTCCGTGGACATCAGCCGTGTAGTTCAAACTTCCAATTCTGACCTGATGGCCAGGGGTGTAGCTTTTGATCTGCTCCAGATGGCCAAGCGAGTTGGCCCGCAGTGCAAAGCCGCCGAATACGAAGATCTGTCTGGGGAGAAAATTCTCACCCTGGACCGCGTCGTTGTTGATGATCGAAGAAGCCATCGGGCCTATAGGTGACGACACAGAGGAACTCTCAATGAAAGCACCAATGTCGGTGTCAAAACCGGCGGATCTCGGGTAGGGGATCCCGAACTGTGCGTCTAGGCGGATGGTAACAGGAGACAAGGGACACGATGTTTTTACCCAGGTTCGGGCCCTCTCGGTGGAGGTAAAACCCTACTCCTGCTTGATTAATATTGATGATATGGGTAGTACAAGAGTAGATCTACCACGAGATCAGAGAGCCTAAACCCTAGAAGCTAGCCTATGGTATGACTGTTGTCCGTCCTACAGACTTAAACTCTCCGGTTTATATAGACACCGGAGAGGGCTAGGGTTACACAGAGTCGGTTACAATGGTAGGAGATCTTCATATCTGTATCGCCAAGCTTGCCTTCCACGCCAAGGAAAGTCCCATCCGGACACGGGACGGAGTCTTCAATCTTGTATCCTCATAGTCTTGGAGTCCGGCCAAAGATGATAGTTCGGCTATCCGGACACCCCCTAGTCCAGGACTCCCTCAGTCATTGCATTTCGATGGTTGAAAATATGAACAGAACATTTCAATATATCTTATATATAATCCTAACATAACTAAATTTGCCAATATAGGTCTCTCTCTCTAAACTAGTTATATTAACCACTTACTAAAAAAATAGTTCTATTATCCACTTACTAAATAAACTATTTCTATTAAACACTTACTAAAAACAATGAAATGTAAGTGTTCTACTCTATTGAACACTTACTAAAATCTCTATTAACCTAGTTCTACCCTAAATTTTCTTATTACAAACTTCTATTACTAAATTTATTAATACCTAAAAATTTCTATTCTTAAAATGTCAAAAACAGAGGGAGTAGGAACGAAGGGAGGGGTGAGTGAGGGTGGAAGGGATGGGTGAGTGAGGGTGGAAGGGAGGAGGCGGACAGATGAGGCAGGGAGGAGGACAACGGATGAGGCAGGGAGGAGAGGACAGACGAGGCAAGGAGGGAGGTGGGAGGAAGGAGGCGGGAGAGGGAGGGAGGGAGGGATCGGGGAGGGATGAGGAGGAAAGGGAGGTGTAAGGAGGAGGGATGTTGGAACTACCTTGATGGAGGAGGAGCAGGAGCGTCGGCGGCGACGGGAGACGACAGTGGTTGGGGAGGGCCGTGGACTAGAGGGGTAACTCACCTCCCATCTAGGGGGCGCCAAGGAGGAAGAAGAAGGAGGGGGCTCTCCCCCCTCTCTCTCGGTGGCGCCGGAGTGCCGCCGGGGCTAGGATCGTGACGGCGATCTACTTCAACAATCTTACTACCGTCAACAACAACTCTCTCCCCCTCTATGCAGTGGTGTAACACCCCTTCTCTATGCTGTAATCTCTACTTAAACATGGTGCTCAACTTCATATATTATTTCCCAATGATATTTGATTATCCTATGATGTTTGAGTAGATCCGTTTTGTCCTATGGGTTAATCGTGATCTTGGTTGGTATGATTGTATATTTTATTTATGGTGCTGTCCTATGGTTCCCTCCGTCTCATGCAAACGTGAGGGGGGCCTGCTGTAGGGTGTCGCAATACGTTCATGATTCGCTTATGGTGGGTTACGAGAGTGACACAAGCTAAAACCCGAGTAGGTGGGTTGTTGCGTATGGGATAAAGAGGACTTGATACTTAATGCTATGGTTGAGTTTCACGACCTTAATGATCTTTAGTAGTTGCGAATGCTTGCTAGATTTCCAATCATAAGTGCATATGATCCAAGTAGAGAAAGTATGTTAGCTCATGCCTCTTCCTCATATAGAATTACAAGAATAATTACCGGTACTTGTTATCGATTACCTAGGGAAAATGACTTTCTTGTTGACAAAAGCTATCCACTTTTATTACCTCGCAATTTATTCGTATTTTTATTCTCGCAAAGTACTCGTAGTTTTATTCTTGCAAAATAGTTTCATACTTGTCCTAGGTAAAGAAAACATC
The DNA here is from genome assembly GCA_963921465.1 of Triticum timopheevii. Classification (NCBI taxonomy): domain Eukaryota; kingdom Viridiplantae; phylum Streptophyta; class Magnoliopsida; order Poales; family Poaceae; genus Triticum; species Triticum timopheevii. The sequence continues at coordinate 626,753,217 of OY997266.1, read as the reverse complement.
AAGTGTTCGTAGAGTTGTATCGGTGGTCGATAGAACTTGAGGGAATATTTGTTCTACCTTTAGCTCCTCGTTGGGTTCGACACTCTTATTTATCGAAGAAGGTTACAAACGATCCCCTATACTTGTGGGTTATCAAGACCTTTTTTTGGCACCGTTGCCGGGGAGCAATAGCGTGGGGTGAATATTCTTGTGTGTGCTTGTTTGCTTTATCACTAAGTAGTTTTTATTTTTAGTTCTAAGTTGTTCTCTATCTTTAGTTATGGATATGGAACACGAAACACCAAAAAAATTAGTTGTACTTGCTACTCATGAAGATGGGGAACCTCCTAAAACCCTCGATGCTTTTATGTGAAAGATATTATGCACTACTTTGATAATCCGGAGAAAACCCCATTCAACTATATAATGGGAGTACCGTTGGATCAACGTGAATACTTTAGGGATTATCGCTTGACTCATAAAGGGAAATTGTTATGGGATCAAATTCATATGTTGCATTGGTATGCTCGGGAGCTATGCTTGAGATATGATTATACTTGTTCCTCTAGGATGAATGCTCCACACCTTCCCTTTTCATGTGAATTTAACGATAATGAAACCTTAGCTTCTTATGCTAATGGTAAATATGATTACTATGATGTGGAACAAATAGAAGAATTTGTTGCTTTTAAGGGTGCATATGAAATTGAATCGTTGTTTGAAAAGTTTGAAGATTTTGATGATTTAGTTTATAGACCTGAAAATTTTGCTATCCTTAAATATTGCTATGATAATTATAAATACAATTACGATATTGATGTTTATAGGCCTGAAAATCTTGCTATACTTAGATATTGCTATGAAAATTATGAATACAATTACAATATTAATGCATTTATTGAGAAAGTCTCCGCTATCCAAGAAGAGACTAATATTTTGCAGGAGTCTATGGAAGAAGAAATTGATGAAATTGTGAGCTCATTGGATGAAAGAGATGATGAGGAGAGCGAAGAACAAAAGGAGGAAGAGCGGATTAGCTACCCCTGCCCACCTTCTAATGAGAGTAACTCTTCAACTCATACATTATTTGATTACCTTTCATGCTTACCAAAGGATGAATGCTATATAATTGTTATGATCCCGTTGATTCGTTTGAAATATCCCTTTTTGATGAACTTAATGCTTGCTATCTTTTGGCCAAGATGCCAGTATGAATTATGCTTATGGAGATGAACTTGCTATGGTTCCTTATATTAAGAATGAAATTTTTTCTATGGCACCCACACATGATAGTCCTATTATCTTTTTGAATTCTCCAAACTACACTATATCGGAGAAGTTTGTTCTTATTAAGGATTATATTGATGGGTTGCCTTTTACCGTTGCACATGATAATTTTGATGAATGTAATATGCATGTGATTTCTGCTCCTACTTGCAATTATTATAAGAGAGGAACTACATCTCCACCTCTGTATGTTTCCAACACGATAAAATTGCAAGAAACTACTTATGATATGCATTGGCCTTTACTTGATGTGCATGAATTGTTCTTGTATGACATGCGGATGCATAGGAAGAGGGTTAGACTTCGTCATTGCATGATATATGTTTCTTTGTGCTCACTGCTAAATGTGAAATCATTGCTAATTAAAATTGGCTTTGATATACCTTGGGATCCGGGTGATCCATTACTTGAGCACTTTATGCCTAGTTTAATGGCTTTAAAGAAAGCGCTGCCAAGGAGACAACCCGGAAGTTTTAGAGAGTCATTTTATTCTGTTGAGTGCTTTTATAAAGTTTAAAAAAAATATAGGGGAACTTAAAACATCACAAAAAGAAAAGTGAAAGTGAGAGGGGAGAGCATTGTGAAAGTGGGAGCTAGCCTTGAACTTCGTTCGTGCCCATGGAAACTTTGTGGATCTTAATTATAAGAACTTTTCATCAAAAATAATTATCCCCTTTTACAAATCCGTTGTATTATAAAAATATTGTGCCAAGATTTGCCTTTAGGATGATTAGATTGTTTGTTGGTATGTGCGGTGCAGAAACAGAAACTTTGGCTGTAGTGCATGAATTTACATTTTGTACTGGAACATCAAAAGGTTATGAAACTTTTTGCACAGTGTTTCCATAATTTTTTTTATTTTTTCCTAATTTTTCAGAATTGTTGGAGTACGAGAAGTATGGTAGATGTTCATATTGCTACAGACTGTCCTGTTTAAGACAGATTTTGTTTTTGATGCATTGTTTTGCTTGTTTTGATGAAACTATCGATTCTATCAGTGGTATAAGCCATGTAAAAGTTATATTACAGTATATACAATGCAAAAAAATATATGAATTGGTTTGCAACAGTACTTAGAGTAGTGATTTGCTTTATTATACTAACGGATCTTACCGAGTTTTTTGTTGTGTTTTGTGTGGATGAAGTGATCAAAGATTGAGAAGGTCTCGATATGAGGAGAACGAGGAGAGTCAAGAGCTCAAGCTTGGGAATTCCCAAGGCACCCCAAGAAATATTCAATGAGATTCAAGCGTCTAATCTTGGGGATGCCCCGGAAGGCATCTCATCTTTCTTCAACAAGTATCGGTATGTTTTCGTCTTTGTTTCGTTCATGTGATATGTGCAAATCTTGGAGCGCCTTTTGCATTTAGTTTTCACTTTTCTTTTATGCACCATGCTGTTATGAGATAGTCCATGGTTGATTTATAGAATGCTCATTGCACTTCACTTAAATCTTTTGAGTATGGCTTTATAGAATGCTTCATGTGCTTCACTTATATCATTTGAAGTTTGGATTGCATGTTTCTCTTCACATAGAAAACCATTATTTATAGAATGCTCTTTTGCTTCACTTATATTTGTTAGAGCATGGTATTTTGTAGAAACAAGTAAACTCTCTTGCTTCACTTATATCTATTTAGAGAGTCAATAGGAATTGGTCAATTGCATGGTTAGTCATGAAATCCTACATAAAACTTATGGGTCACTGAATATGATATGTTTGATTCCTTGCAATAGTTTTGCGATATATAGATGGAATATGTGGGAGGTACTACTAATAGTTGTGGTTAGTAAGAATATTGGTGTTAAGGTTTGTGATTCCCTAAGCATCCACGTATAGTCTCTTATTATGCTATGAAGTTGGAGCATAATTTATTATTGATTGTCTTCCTTACGAGTGGCGGTCGGGGACGAGCGATGGTCTTTTCCTACCAATCTATCCCCCTAGGGGCATGCGTAGTAATACTTTGCTCCGAGGGCTAATAAACTTTTGCAATAAGTATATGAGTTCTTTATGACTTATGTGAGTCCATGGATTATACACACTCTTACCTTTTCGCAATTTGCTAGCCTCTAAGGTACCGTGCATTGCCCTTTCTCACCTCGAGATGTGGTGCAAACTTCATAGGTGCATCCAAACCCCATGATATGATCTATCACACATAAGCCTTATTATATCTTCCTCAAAACAGCCACCATACCTACATATTATGGCCTTTCCGTATCCATTCCGAGATATATTGCCATGCAACTTCCACCACTTTCGTTTGATGACTTGAGCAATCGTTGTCATATTGCTTTGCATGATCATATAGCTGACATAGTATTTGTGGCTCAGTCATCGTTCATCATTTTTTATACATGTTACGCTAGATCACTACACATCCTGGTACACTACCAGAGGCATTCATATAGAGTCATATTTTGTTCTAGGTATCAAGTTGTAATTTTTATTTCTTTTAACTTATAAGTAAATAGAAGTGTGATGATCATCATTATTCATTATTAGAGCATGTCCCAGTGAGGAAAGGATGATGGAGACTATGATTCCCCCACAAGTCGAGATGAGACTCCGGACATTGAGAGAAAAAAAAAAGAGAAAAAAGAAAAAAATGAAAATAAAAGAGAAGAGGCATTGTTACTATCTTTTACCACACTTGTGCTTCCAAGTAGCACCATGTTTTTCATATAGAGAGTCTTCTATTTAGTCACTTTCATATAGTAGTGGGAATTTTTCATTATAGAACTTGGCTTGTATATTCTGATGATGGGATTCCTCAAATGCCTGAGGTCTTCATGAGCAAGCAAGTTGGATGCACACCCACTTAGTTTTCATATTGAGCTTTCATACACTTATAGCTCTTAGTGCATCTGTTGCATGGAAATCCCTACTCCTCATGTTGATATCAATTGATGGGCATCCCCATAGCCCGTTGGTTAGCCGTCGATGTGAGACTTTCTTACTTTTTTGTCTTCTCTATATTTACCCCTACCATCGTACTCTATTACACCTAAAGTGCTATATCCATGCTTGCGCTCATGTATTGCGTGGGAGTTGAAAAGGCTGAAGTGTGTTAAAAAGTATGAACCAATTGCTCGGCTTGTCGTCGGGGTTGTGCATGATAAATACTTTGTGTTAAGAAGACAGAGCATGACAAGACTATATGATTTTGTAGGGATAGCTTTCTTTAGCATTGATATTTTGAAAGACACGATTGTTTATTGGGATGCCTGAGTATTGATATCTTTATGTCAAATTATAGACTATTGCTTTGAATCACTTATGTCTTAATATTCATGCCATGATTAAATATATGATCAAGTTTATGCTAGGTAGCATCCCACATCAAAGATTATCTTTCTTCTATCATTTACCTACTCGAGGACGAGCAGGAATTAAGCTTGGGGATGTTGATGCATCTCCGTCGTATCTATAATTTTTTATTGTTTCATGCCAATATTATACAACTTTCACATACTTTTGACAAGTTTTTATATGATTTATTGGACTAACCTATTGATCCAGTGCCCAGTGTCAGTTCCTAATTTTTGCATGTTTTTTGTATCATAGAAAATCCACATCAAACAAAGTCCAAACACGATAAAAAATTACGGAGAATTATTTTGGAATTTATGTGATTTTTGGAACGTGGAATCAACGCAAATGGGGGCCCACAGATCCCACAACCCACCAGCCCTCCTCGAACAACGGTTGGAGCCCATCTTCTGGCACAAGAAAGATAATTTATGGAAAAAAGTCATGTAAAAATTACAGCGCAATCAGAGTTACGGATCTCCGGGAATTTAAGAAACCGTTAAAGGTAGGATCTGGGGAAGGCGAAATAGAAGAGAACAGAGAGGGAGATCCAATCTCAGAGGGGCTCCCGCCCCTCCGCCACCATGGAGTCCATAGACCAGAGGGGGAACTCACCTCCCATCTAGGGGGCGCCAAGGACGAAGAAGAAGGAGGGGCTCTCCCCCTCTCTCCCGGTGGCGCCGGAGTCCCGCCGAGGCTAGGATCGTGACGGCGATTGTCGGTGGGATACGACACCTATGGGATCACTGGAATCCCTTCTACGGTTGCAGGGCGCAGGGATCTTGAGAAGAGCGGGACTAACAGAAAAAACAAGGGGGATTTATCCAGGTTCGGGACGCAACGATGCGTAAAACCCTACGATCCTGCTTTGGTGGATGTATTAGTGTTCTTGAGCTCTCGAACTAGCTCTGGGTGCTGTGGGGTTCGAAAGAGCCGAATCCTTTCTCTGTGTGTCATGGGCCTCCTTTTATAGGCGAAAGGGGCTGCCACAGTGGCACACAGGAGGTGGAAAGTGATACAGTAGCACGAGCTTATCGCCCGTATTACAGGACAAGGTGCATTAAATGCAAGGCTTAGGTGTCGCTCCACTTTATCGGGGACGGGGGCCGGGCCCATCCTGTACGTCGCCGCTCCCCCTTGCTTCGACACGCACCCTGGCCAGCGATGCATGCGGTGCCATGTAGGCAGGCAGGCATCGGAGGTGGCGCGGTGGTGGAGCCTCCATGAAGGATCGCATGCTGCCACGCAGGTGCCTGCCCAGCTGGCTGGGTTGGCAGCTGTATGCGAACGATGGTGAAGACTTAGCTGGCATGGGCCTGGCGGCGACCCTGCTGGTGCTCTTGGCGAGGGCCTTGCCGGGTGGCCCGGCAAGGGTCTCGCCGTAGCGCACTGGCGTCCCCGGCAAGGATCTTGCCGGGGGTCTTGTGGGTCCCTTCGTGAGGATGGTTGCCTTCCTATCCTTACTTGATCTTGAGCATTCTATGTCTTCACAAAGATCTGCATGCCACCACAAAGGTGCCTCCCGAGCCTTGTCCCGACGTGTTTGCCAAGTGTCGGTGGGCTCAAGGGTGGCTCACTCAGTTGGCGTGGGTGAGCTGCCCCGGCAAGGGTCTTGCCGGGGCCGCTGAGGTTGCCCCGGCAAGGGTCCTTGCCGGGAAAACCTGCTTCGCACATCTGATCTTCGTGGCCTTGGTCCTTGTTGTTGCTTCATTTGTTTTGTGGCCTCGGCTCCTCTCCAGCTTCCCTTTCTTGCCGTGTCGGTGCGTGGCCGTGGCGGGAGGTTCTGACTGCCCGTGCACAAGTAAAGGGGTCAAAAGCAGAGCCCCTACTTTTGTACACTGATAGGAGCCCCCGGGCCTGGGCCAGGCCCAGAACGGTGCACGGGCAGTTGGGGCGGATTTTTACCGCTGCCACCGTCCCGTTCGCTGTGCTTCCCCACGACCCGCGTTGAACGCGCGACGTGAGGGTCGTGCGCGTGCATGACGTGGGAGGCATGCGTGGGACAATGCCCGCACGCATGCGTCGCATCGCAGTTAATGGGAAAGGAGGCGGCCCGCGCCTTCCCCATAAAAAGGAATAACCGCGGGCGCGCTGCTCACTTTACCCCTCTCCTGTGCCCCCCTCCAATCTCAGAACCGTCGCCCCCTTCTCCTCGAGCCCCTCTGTTCTTGCCCATTGTCGTCGCACTTCCGCCATCCTCTGCCTTTTCGCTTCCCACAACCGCCATGGCACCTAAGTCCACCAAGAGCAAGGGAGCGGTGAAGGATACCGGCGTGTCGGAGCAGCCGGAGAGCGAGCTGGTGGTGCGGCAGGCGCAGTTCGCCTACTTCCTCCCCTTGATGGTCGGCGTGCCCAAGCTTCGGGAGATGTTCAAGTGTTTGTGGGGCGTGAAGACGGGGGGAGAGAAAATGGGGCACCCGGCCACGACCGTCGTCCCTGCCAGCGCCGGGCCCTTCCCTCACCGGTACCCTTTTTTTGTCGATTATTTCTCTTGCAGGCTCTGTCCTCCTTCTCCGATTTCTTCAAGGACATCATGCACACCTATGGCTTCCGCCTCTTGGATTTTACTCCGAATGCCGTGGCATGCATGGCCCTCTTTGCCCATCTCTACAAGGGCTTCGTCGGGGTGTACCCCAGCACGACGCTCTTTCGCCATTACTTTTCCCCTCGGATCCAAAAAGGGGGCGCCATTGCTGGCTATGTCGCCTGGATCCCGAGGGTCAAGGGGGCGTACCCGGATGGCGCCACGAAGGAGAGGTGGGAAGAATGGCGGGGCCAGTGGTGTTGGATTGAGGAGAAGGAACCGCCAGTGTTCTGTGAGGTTCGCCAGAAGCCGCCGGTCCGTGGCGGCGATTGGGGCAACGTCGACGCCGATGACGCGAAGCTCACGATCGCCACCACCAAGATTCTTCGGCTCACCCAGGCCGGGCTCACCCTCGAGATGATTGGGGCGGACTTCATCCGCCGCCGGATTGCCCCTCTGCATGACAAGGGGAGGCCGGCCTGGCTCTACGTGAACGCTGCCGACATCATGAGGCTCCATCCTGGCCTCGACAACAACCTGACGGTGCTGCAGCACGCCCATCTTTGACAGCAAATCTTCGAGCTCGAGGTCAACGATGCGGGTGAGGTCGAGCGGTCCGTCAAGCTTGCCAGGGCCGCCGCGAAGGCCGGCAAGGTCAACAAGGAGCCCATTTTCAAGCTGCCGGCGAGGGTGGTCCCGCTGAGCAACAACTCTCGTCGGAACAAGATCATCACCATGATGCCGCTCTTCAACGCGCACGGCCTCGCCCCGAACTGGGTCGAGCCGAATGAGCTCGTGGTGCAGGAGTTCTTCGACACTCTACACGAGATATACATCACCGATGAGTCGCGGCTCATTCAGGACACCTCCCCGGCAGAGCTGGATTATATTGCCACCAGGGTGGAGGAGGCGAGGCTTGTCGAGGAGGAGGCAAAACTCGTCAAGGCGGATGGCAGCGCCGGCGGAGTGGTGGACAAGGCCACGGCGGAGGTAGAGGAGAGGGAGCTCGCCGGGTGGGTGATACGTCTCCAACGTATCTATAATTTATGAAGTATTCATGCTATTATATTATCCATCTATGATGTTTTATATGCATCTATATGTCATTTTATATGATTTTTGGGACTAACCTATTAACCTAGAGCCCAGTGCCAGTTTCTGTTTTCTCCTTGTTTTTGTGTTCTACAGAAAAGGGGTACCAAACGGAGTCCAATTGACGTGCCACTTTTTGAGGATTTTTTATGGACCAAAAGAAGACCACGGAGCATCAGAGTTGGGCCAGAAGAGTCCCGGGCTGCCCACGAGAGTGGGGGCCGCGCCCTCCCCCCTAGGGCGCGCCCCCCTTTCTCGTGGACAGCCTGGAGACCCCCCTGATGTGAAACCAATGCCAAAAATTCCTATAAATACAGAAACCTTCGGGAATTAACCTAGATCGGAAGTTCCGCCGCCGCAAGCCTCTGTAGCCATGAGAAATCAATCTAGGCCCTCTCTGGCACCCTGCCGGAGGGGGCCATCATCACCGGAGGCCATGGAGGAGGATCTCAGAGGGGGCCATCATCACCGGAGGCCATGGAGGAGGATCTCGGAGGGGCTATCATCTCCATGAAGGCAAAGGACCAGAGGGGGAAAGTGCTACGTCTTGAGCTTGCGTTGATTTTCCTCGAAGAGGAGAGGGTGATGCAGCAAAGTGTAGCGTAAGTATTTCCCTCAGTTTTGAGAACCAAGGTATCAATCCAGTAGGAGGCTCCTCAAAAGTCCCACGCACCTACACAAACAAACTGAGAACTCGCAACCAACGCAATAAAGGGGTTGTCAATCCCTTCACGGCCACTTGCGAAAGTGAGATCTAATAAAGATAGTATGATAAGATAGTATGATAAGATAGATGCAAAAATTAAAGATGCAAATAAAGGTAGATTGAAAGCAAATATGATAAGAGATAGACCCGGGGGCCATAGGTTTCTCTAGAGGCTTCTCTTGAGATAGCATAAGTATTACGGTGGGTGAAAAAATTACTGTCGAGCAATTGATAGAAAAGCGCATAGTTATGAGATTATCTAGGCATGATCATGTATATAGGCATCACGTCCATAACAAGTAGACCGACTCCTGCCTGCATCTACTACTATTACTCCACACATCGACCGACTCCTACCTGCATCTAGAGTATTAAGTTCATAAGAACAGAGTAACGCATTGAGCAAGATGACATGATGTAGAGGGATAAACACATGCAATATGATATAAACCCCATCTTGTTATCCTCGATGGCAACAATACAATACGTGCCTTGCAACCCTTTCTGTCACTGGGTAAGGACACCGCAAGATTGAACCCAAAGCTAAGCACTTCTCCCATGGCAAGAAAAACCAATCTAGTAGGCCAAACTAAACTGATAATTCGAAGAGACTTGCAAAGATAACTCAATCATACATAAAATAATTCAGAGAAGATTCAAATATTATTCATAGATAAACTTAATCATAAACCCACAATTTATCGGATCTCAAGAAACACATCGCAAAAAGAATTTACGTCGAATAGTTCTCCACAAGAGAGGGGGAGAACATTGTATTGAGATCCAAAAAGAGAGAAGAAGCCATCTAGCTAATAACTATGGACCCGTAGGTCTGTGGTAAACTACTCACAACTCATCGGAGGGGCAAGGATGTTGATGTAGAAGCCCTCCGTGGTCGATTCCCCCTCCGGCAGAGTGCCGGTGAAGGCTCCAAGATGAGATCTCGCGGATACAGAAGGTTATGGCGATGGAAATTGTGTTTCGTGGTGCCCCTGGATATTTTCAGGGTACGTAGGTACATATAGGAGGAAGAAGTACGTTGGTGGCTGTCCGAGGGACCCACGAGACAGGGGGCGCACCCTACTGGGGGGGGCGCGGCCCCTATCTCGTGGGGCCCTCGGAAGCTTCTTGACTTGCACTCTAAGCTCTCTAGATCACGTTCGTTCCAAAAATCACGCTCCCGAAGGTTTCATTCCGTTTGGACTCTGTTTGATATTCCTTTTCTTCGAAATACTGAAATAGGCAAAAAAAACAACAATATGGGCTGGGCCTCCGGTTAGTAGGTTAGTACCAAAAATGATATAAATGTGTAAAATAAAGCCCATAAACATCCAAAAGAGGTAATATAATAGCATGGAACAATCAAAAATTGTAGATACGTTGGAGACGTATCAGAAAGCCATGGAGGAGGAAGCACAAGGGGGAGAACCTCTCCTCCTCTCTCTTGGTGGCACCGGAGTGCCATCGGGAGGGGAATTATCGCCTCGGTGATCGTCTTCATCAACATCACCATCATCATCACCATCCTCATCTCTTTTACGCGGTCCACTCTCCTGCACCCCGCTGTAATCCCTACTTGAACATGGTGCTTTATGCTACATATTATGATCCAATGATGTGTTGCCATCTTATGATGTTTTGAGTAGATATCTTTTGTCTTTGAGTTGATTGATGATCTAGATTGGTACGAGTTGTATGTTTTATTTTGGTGCTGTCCTATGGTGCCCTCCGTGTCGCGCAAGCATGAGGTATTCCCACTGTAGGGTGTTGCAATACGTGCATGATTCGCTTATAGTGGGTTGCTAGAGTGACAGAAGCTTAAACCCAAGTAAGGGGGTTGTTGCGTATGGGATAAAAGGGGACTTGATGCTTTAATGCTATGGTTGGGTTTTACCTTAATGAATCTTTAGTATTTGCGGATGCTTGCTAGAGTTCCAGTCATAAGTGCATATGATCCAAGTAGGAAAAGTATGTTAGTTTATGCCTCTCCCTCATATGAAATTGCAATGACGACTATCGATCTTGTTAACAATTGCTTAGGACAATTCCGCACACCGATCCACCATTATTCCACACTCGCTATTTATATTATTTAGTAATATATTCTAACTTTATGATAACAGCACCTACTTTTATATTTTAGCTCTCCGATATCATACAAAGTTATCCCCTTTATACCCACAACACAGTTTTATTTCTTGTTTTTAGTTGGAAGCAAACATTCGGTGCACGAAGACTCGTATCAGTGGCAGATAGGGCTTGAGAAAATATTGATCTTACCTTTAGCTCCTTGTGGGTTCGACACTCCATACTTATCACTTCCACCTTTGGGAATTGCTACGATGATTCCCTGCACTTGGGGATTATCAGTGGGCTACAGCCGCTGGGGGGCCAGCGCGGTGCCGACACCGGGGCTCCCCTCGTTGAGGACGTCGCCGACGGGTCGTCGTCGGAGGAGGGCGAGGAGGAGAGGGCCGCGACCGCCAATCCCCCGATCACCAGAAAAAGGTGGGTTCTGCGGCGGGCCACCTCCAGCGAGCCGGTCCGCCCCGACCAGGTCGTGCAGCTGCGTCCAACCCAGGAGGCGTCCATGCGCCAGACGAGGGCGGTGACGATGAAGAAGGCGGCGAAAGTCGTGGCTTCGAAGAAGAGGACACCTGCCTCTTCGTCGTCCAGGTGCTTCCGGACACCATCGCCTCCCCCCTCGCCGGCAAACATTGGCGTGGGGATTGGGAGTGATTTGTTTGATTTCGGGCCACTCAGCCCGAAGAGAGAGCCCGGGCCTCTCAGCCCGGTGCGGAAGAGGAAGACAACAGAGGAGGAGGAGGAGGAAGAGAACGAAGAGTAAGCCTCTGCTTTTCCTCCCTCATTCCTTACACTCCTCCCCGAGGGTGTTGCTTACTTGTCTTCATCTTGCAGGGATGTGGAGACACTGGCCCAGAGGATCAAGAGGGCCAGGACTTGGGCGAGCGGCCAGCCCCCGGCAGGCACCTCCAGTACGCCAGTGGTTGTGTCGAGCAGCCCGGACAGCAGCCCCCGGCCCAGCCCCCAGCGTAAGTCCACCATCCGCCCTCTATCAACGCGTGACGTGGTCGATGCTTTGGTGTTAACCGTGTCGTGTATGTAGGAGAGGAGCAGCACCAAAGGGAGCCACAGGGGGCCGCTCCGATCGTGCCACCCCCGTCGACCACACCGCCCCAAGGGGCGTCTCCGGCAAGGACACCAAGCACCGAGGCCGTGCACACGGGGGAGAGGGAGGGAAATGCGGGCGCCGGTGCCTTTGCCTCGACGCCGGACTTTGGAGGAGAAGGGGCTTCCGCCTCTCGGCCTGGCACGGGTAGGCTACTCGCCCTTCTTTTCTGTTTGCATTATTCTTTTCCTCTTTCCCTCATTGGCTTTCGATCTTGGCCGCGCCCCATCTCTTTCTTGGCACGCAGGCCACTCTTCCGAGGACGTCGACACCACCATCAAGGACGTCGCCGCGGAGGAGGAGAGGATTGCCACCGAGGAGAGTGCCAGGGGTGCTGCCGAGGACGCCGCCAAGGAGTCTGCCGAAGGGCCCGACAAGGGGCCTGCCGCGGGTGCCGGCAAGGCCACTGCCGAGGAGGGGGCATTCGACAACCTGCCCTCCTCCTCTGCTGCCTCTGGCTCTGAAAGGTACCTGAGGGTCAGCGACGACCTCTCCGTTCACCTTCTTGGCGCATCGAGTGAGGGAGTCCTGGATTAGGGGGTATCCAGACAACCGGACTGTGTACAATGTCCGGACTATTGAAGCGTGAAGATACAAGACTCAAGACTTCGGCTCGTGTCCGGATAGGACTCTCCTTGGCGTGGAAGGCAAGCTTGGCGATCCGGATATTGTGTTTCCTTCCTTGTAACCGACTCCATGTAAACCCTAGCCCTCTCCGATGTCTATATAAACCGGAGAGGTTGGTCCTTAGAAGGCCGATCACAATTACAATCATACCATCATAGGCTAGCTCTTAGGGTTTAGACTCTATGATCTTGTGGTAGAGCTACTCTTGTACTACCCATATCTTCAATATTGATCAAGCAGGAAGTAGGGTTTTACCTCCATCGAGAGGGCCCGAACCTGGGTAAACATCTGTGTCCCTCGCTTCCTGTTACCATCAGCCTTGACGCACAGATTGGGCCCCCCTACCCGAGATCCGCCGGTTTTGACACCGACGTTGGTGCTTTCACTGAGAGTTCCTCTGTGTCGTTGTTGTCGTGCTCGATGGCTCCTTCCATCATCATCAACAACGCGGTCCAGGGCGAGACTTCCCTCCCCGGATAGATCTTCATGTTCGGCGGCTTTGCGCTGCGGGCCAATTCGCTTGGCCATCTGGAGCAGATCGACGGCTATGCCCCTGGCCATCAAATCAGGTTCGGAAACCTGAATTGCATGGCGGATATCCGCGGAGACTTGATCTTCGACAGGTTCGGGCCAGCGTCAGGAGCACCGGACTTGATCACGACGAGCATGGCCTGAACCTGCTGTCAGGCAACACTCGGAATATCATCCCGGCAGCAGCCCCGGACTCTCATCCAGAGCAGACTGCGTTGCTTGGGGACGGAGGGATGGAGCCCTCCCCGCAGGCCATAACCTCATCGGCGGTAGAGCCGAACACAGGCCTCACTTCTGAGGAAGCATGTGACTCCGGACCCCCGGATTCGTATCTGGATGTAGGTTCCAGTCCGCGCGTTCCCGAGCCCGCCGAGTTTGGTTGGGCTCCGGTAATGGAGTTCACCGCAGCGGACGTCTTTCAGCACTCGCCCTTTGGCGACCTGCTGAACTCATTAAAGTCTCTATCTTGTTAGGAGACTCTGGGCCGAACTATGTCCGGCTTGGGTGGGAAGCAGACAACGATGGAATTTGTTGCCCACCCACCACCCACTTCATTGCCACGGTCGATGATTTAACCAACATGCTGGACTTCGACTCCGAAGACATTGACGGTATGGACGACGATGCAGGAGAATTACAGGAGCCACCACTCACAGGGCGGTGGATGGCCACCTCCTCATACGATATATACACGGTGGACACTCTGAAGGAAACCAATGGCGACAAGGCAACGGAGGATAACCCCTCAGGAGGAAAAGCAAAGCATGGGCGTCTTCGACGCCGCTCCAAGCCCCGCCACATCAACACCGGCCCCAGAGATGAAAGCAATCCGGATGGTGCTGAAGACGAATCTAACCCCGATCAGATTACCCTCAAGCAAGCCGGACCGGCCACGGTGGGATACCTGGAGAGGGACAACTGCACACCCCCCTCCGAAGACGAGGAAAGCCTCGGCAATGATGAGTTCCGCGTGCCTGAAGATCCAGTGGAATAGGTTCGCTTTAAGCGACGGCTCATGGCCACGGCAAGGAGCCTGCAAAGAAAGCAAGAGCAGCTCAAAGCTGATCAATATCTGCTACTGAACAGGTGGACCAAGATCCTGGCCACCGAAAAGTATGGACTCAACCACCCTAACAAAGGGCATGCCCGGCACAACTGGCTACCTCAACTCAAGCAGGAATACCACAGGCACACACCCAGACGTCCACATGTCACTACGGTCCAAGACAGTAAGAAGCATACACGAAGAGGTGTCCTAAAGCCTCGGCACAATGGTCATAAACGTCGATACAGAGAAACGACTGCCAAGTCTAGCAACTCTCAGTCCGGTAAACGGACAAAGAACAGCTCAAGCCTACTCGGCCAAAGCCACACACTCGATCAACCGTGTGAAATTCACGGTACTCCTAGAAGGACGGGAAAGCATACCAATAGAGAATGTCGGATCCTCAAAACAAAGCGGCTGGTCATGCGCCGGAAGCAATAAGGGGAGTCATTTCGTCAAGAACCCCCCCCCCCCCCCAAGAGCATAAAAGTACGGCCGATTGCCCATGATCACAGGGACCACAGCAAGTCAATTGCAGTACCTCTAGACCTAATAGTCCGGGGGCTCCATAACACACAAAAGCCCACACGGGTATGAAGCCACGAATAACACCTCCTAAAAGATGTAAGGCGCAAAGGCCAAGTTTTATTGGCCCACCACTCTAAACGGTTGTCTTCGGATCACCCAAAAATGCCACGCCAAAGAATAAATCTTTGGCACCTTCCCACCATGCGGTAGTTTACCGTATGCCAACAGGATAAACCACGTTGACTAGATTCCACGTGGTCAATCACTCAGGCCAACTATCCGGACACCCATTGAGGAGTCCGCACTACCTCACGGTATAACGGATGGGCCCAACGGGGCCCGATCAGGGAACCTTGGACCAACCACAAGAGGACGCCCAGCTGCCTTCAAGCATTTGCATTTACAAACTAACGATTGGCGCAGAACGATTGGCGGCGTGGAAACATCCTGGACACACAATGGCAGGAACATGCAGGTAGAAGGCAGTTCGGATTCACTCTTGATCCACTTACAATGCCCTCTAGTCCGGCCACCACAGGTTCCGCCAAATAACACCTCTTTTTCATACATCATACATATATGCATAGACATATCATTCTACTACAATGCGTAGACTTAAATAATACTTACCGACCGTCGTTTATCGCCGACGCCTCTTTGCCAAAAATGATAGCCACGCTTCGCATTCGCGCGGTTACACTAGGGGCGTCACAATACGGCAATAAAGTCCGGCCACCTTTTCGGTCGCTTGGCACCCCGAACTTATAGCACTATATGCATCAGCTCCGAATCATGTCTTGGGTCATTGGTTGGGTTTGCCCGGCTCCCATGTTTTGGTACCTTACGTTCTGTTCTGTCGGCTAAGGTAGCGCTGGGAGAACTACTGCGATTGTGTCCCGGTTCAGCTAGACGAGCACCTCAGTAGAGAAAGCCGAAAAGCGACCGTCATGATGAAGCGAGAGCTGGTCAGCAGTTCGAGAGGTTGTAAAATCCTTAAAGATTTATTCCGCACAACGCCATTATAAATGCAGAGTGCGACGGATCGGTCTTCTGATCAGGCGCCAATAGAGCCCCTAGTTTGGCCTTCCGAACACTAGGGGCTGCGCCGACCATACTCGAATTCCTATGTCTAAGTGAGAGTAATAAAGCATTATAGTCCGATTGCCTGGTTCGCGGAGAGAAACACCTCCTCAAAAGGACCCAATTATGGGATAAAGAGCGTTCAGATATATCCCGAACACCACCGTATTCTTTTTACGAGGGGGCAGAAGCCGACGACTTGCCAACTCTCAGGATTTGCATACAATAAACAGCCGCACAGGAAGAACATATGTTCAAACAAAACAAGCAATATATAACGAAAAATGCCATTATTCCATATTACAAAAGCCGGCACAAATGCCCTCAGGGAAATATAATGTCTTTGGCACACTTATCCGCCGCAAGGCGGGCCCCTTTCATCACACCTTCATAGTACAGCTCAGGCTTGCGGTGCTCCTTACCCTCCGGCGGCCCCTCAGTCATCAGCTTCTCCGCGTCAAGCTTCCCCCAATGCACCTTCGCACGGGCAAACACCATGCGCGCGCCTTCTATATAGATTGATAGCTTGATAGCATCAAGCCAAGGACAGGCACCCACAATCTGCTTGACGAGTCCAAAGTAACTGCTTGGAATTGGCTCCGTAGGCCACAGCCGGACAACTAAGTCATTCATGGCTAGTTCAGCCACCTGGGGCAGTTCGACCAGCTGTTTCAGCTGATCGATAAAAGGCACCGGATAGTTCGGCGCCAAATACTGCGACCAGAAATCCCTCTCCACAGACTTCTTCTCCGCGGTTCGGTAGAATTGGGCGGCATCTGATATGCTGCGAGGCAGATCCGCAAAAGCCCCTGGAAACATAAGAATTCAGCTTGCCGCTTAGGATTCTTCCCATCATCATGTACAAAAGGCTAAGAATGCAGAAGGCCTTACCAGCCACAACTTTCTGGGCCTCCTGAATGTCCCGCGCAGCACCTCGGGCTTCTTCCTGAGCACCTTCCGCAGCCTTGAGAGCTTGGGCAAGTTCGGATTCTTTCCCTGCTAGACTTTGCTCCAAGCCTTCGCTTTTCTTCACAGCTTGCTGGAGCTCTCGCTCAGCTGCAATGACCCTGGCCTCGTGTTTTTCACGAAGCGCCTGTTCCGCGGCAGCCTTCTTGTTGGCATCAGCCACAGCCTTCTTTAGTGCCGCGTATTCGGCACTCGCTCCTAGAGCACACAATACAAACACTTTTCACCAAGCACAACCATTCATTCGTGCCAACTTCAAGACAAATGTTTTCAACATGCCTTGCTTGTCTTCCAATTGCTTCCTCATACGGCCAAGTTCTTCCTCGGCCCGTGCAAGGCTCTGCTTCAGTTCGGACACTTCCGCATTATAAGCGGATGTCCTCTCCGCAGACGCCTGTTTTCACATAAAGGGTACACGTCATTCACATAGGCTCCTGCGAATGCAGAGGATTTGATCCCCTGCCCGGCTTTGTCTCCTCCGCCGGACAGTGCATCAGGGGCTACTAATCATACTATGACAATTCCTCAAAGGTTTCTTAGGAAACATACCTCAAAGGCCTTTATAAGGCCAACGCAGGACTCGTTCAGCCCGCTCTCGGCGGATTGAATCTTCTCAACCACCGCACCCATAAGGGTCCGATGCTCAATGACGATAGACGTGTTCTTCAACGCTGTCAATAGACCGCCGGGCAACTCCGCTCGAACAGAGGATGCCGGCGGGGTGGGCAGGCCTCCCACCATCAAAGGTGGATGTCCGCTCGATTTCGGAACCTTAGAGGTCCCGGGGGCCTTGTCCGCCCCCGCGTGTCCGGCTCCAGGGATATGTCCTCCCTGGTATGGGTCCTGTCGAGATGACACCTCAGTGTCGCGCCCGGACTTTGGGGAATGGGCCTGCGGAGGCGACTCGCTCGCCAAGGCGTCTGAGCCTAGCGAATCCTCGGACAAGGACCAGCCGGCGCGAGACCTTGCCGGACTATGCAAAATATGGCAACAGTTAAAACTACTATACCCAAAAACAATCCCAGACGCATGTGCGCGTTCGGGTACTTACGACTTCTCCAGGGGCTAGGCCTTGGGATCCCACTCCGGGCTGCTATCGGCAGCCATGGTGGATGCCTCTGGGAGGAAACCTTTCCCCCTCTTGGGCGATCCGGCCTCCAGAGATGTGGAGGCTGTCCTCTTCCTCCCGCCATCACAGTGAGGCTCATCCTCCTCTGCTTCATCCTCTTCGTCCTCAGACGAAGGATCATCGCTGGAGTCTTCGGATTTGGCGTCCGAAGCCTCACGACGGCGAAGGCCACTCCGGGTCTTCTTGACCTTCTTGGAGGCCTCTTTCTTTGGCGCCTCGTAAGGCGCAGGGACCAGCATCTTCGTCAAAAGAGGTTCGGCCGGTTCCTCCGGCAGTGGGGCGGGACAATGTATCCGCTCCACCTTCTTTATCCATCCCTGAGGTCACAATGAAACATGATTAAGATGTCTCCCTCACGACATGCCAGCTGAAGCATGAATGGACAGAGCGCGGCTGTAACTTACCGAGCTTGCGGAATAGGATAATTGATACCCATGGTCCTCGGCGGGGTCCGGCCACGATTTGCCGGACTTGAAGAGCACCTTCCAGATATCCTTGTGGGAGGAATCATAAAGCCCCTGAAGGGTTCGGTGCTCGGTTGGGTCGAACTCCCACAGAGTGCAAGCTCGGCGCTGACAGGGGAGAACCAGGCGAACTAGCATCACCTGGACTACGTCGACAAGTTTGACGTCCCTGTCGACCACACCCTGGACGCGCGTCTGGAGCAGTGACAGCTCATCGGACGAGGACCAGTTCGGGCCCTTCTTGGGCCAGGACGTGAGTCGCAGTGGAGCTCCGGATCTGAACTCTAGAGCTGTCGCCCACTTTTTGCTGTGTGGTTCGGTGATATAGAACCACTGCTGCTGCCACTCCTTGACGGAGTCGTTGAAAGCGCCTTTCGGCCAGACGGCCTTGGAAATCTTGCTTACCATGGCATCGCCGCACTCGGCGTGTTTGCCACTCACCACCTTGGGCTTCACATTGAAAATCTTCAGCCACAGGCCGAAGTGAGGTGGGATCCGGAGAAAAGCCTCGCACACGACAATGACGTCGAGATATTGAGGAAGGAGTTGGGGGAAAGGTCATGGAAATCGATCCCGTAGTAATACATGACTCCACGAACAAAAGGGTGAAGGGGAAACCCGAGCCCGCGGACAAAATGGGGAAGGAACACGACTCTCTCGTGAGGTTCCGGAGTGGGGACGACCTGTCCCACTAGTGGGAGACGGTGGCCGATCTTCTGGGCCAGATACCCGGCTCCCCGGAGCTTCTTGATGCCCTTCTCCTGGACGGTCGGGGCCATCCATCTGCCTCCTGCTCCGGATCCGGACATATTTGGAAAACCTCTCTTCGATGGAGAAGAAGGGTACTCGTGCGTTAGGGCTCGAACAGAGGGGAATGAGCTGACGGGAGGAGAGGGCGTGGATAAAGATGAAGAGACCTAACCTCTTTATAGGGGGCGGTAAATGCTTTTTGCGCCTCCCCACTTGCCTGTTGGAACCCGTCTGCCTCCCGCTCGCCGCGATTAGCGGCACAGTTAATTACCCATACCCGCGTTGATGAGGATCCCGTGATAAAGGGACACGATCTCTGCTCTGACGAGACAAAGAAACCGCCTCGTAATATGCACTGTAGCTGGTTGTGGAAAAATGGTTCGAATAATGATCCGACCGTAATAACATGTCACATCATCAGAAAAATTTGTTAGCAAATTGCATTTGTGAAATATCATCCTCTCTACGGCGGTGTGTAAGGATCATTTTGTGGATCCGGACACGATTCAAGTGTTCGATAATTACTTCAGAGTATTCGGAGAAGGAACCCGCCTTGCAATGCCGAAGACAATATTGTGCACCGGACTCATCGTCATTGAAGCCTGGTTCAGGGGCTACTGAGGGAGTGCTGGATTAGGGGATATCCGGACAGCCGGACTGTGTACAACGTCCGGACTATTGAAGCGTGAAGATACAAGACTCAAGACTTCGGCCCGTGTCCGGATGGGACTCTCCTTGGCATGGAAGGCAACCTTGGCGATCCGGATATTGTGTTTCCTTCCTTGTAACCGACTCCATGTAAACCCTAGCCCTCTCCGGTGTCTATATAAACCGGAGAGGTTGGTCCTTAGAAGGCCGATCACAATTACAATCATACCATCATAGGCTAGCTCTTAGGGTTTAGCCTCTACGATCTCGTGGTAGATCTACTCTTGTACTACCCATATCTTCAATATTAATCAAGCAGGAAGTAGGGTTTTACCTCCATCGAGAGGGCCCGAACCTGGGTAAACATCTGTGTCCCTCGCTTCCTGTTACCATCAGCCTTGATGCACAGATCGGGACCCCCTACCCGAGATCCGCCGATTTTGACACCGACATCGAGCACCAGGGCTCCTGTCGAGGGAGAGGTTTTTGACGAGGAGGCGCTTGCCACCGCCGGGCTCAAAGTTGTTGACGAGCCGGGCGCTGGTGGTGCCGGCTCCCAGGAGGAGCAGCTGCTCCAAGCCATGGGCCCCAGCTTCCGTAAGCTCCAGGCACTCCACCGCGCTCGCCTGGACAAGGCCAAGTCCAGGACGGCGGTGGTGGAGAAGATGGAGGAGGACTTTGGGGGGCGCGTCGTCGAGGCACGGGACTGGTTCCACCAGGCCCAGGATGAGATGAAGGCCGCTCAGGGTGAGCTGGCCAACTGTGAGGTGGAGCTCGCCCTGAAGCTGGCCGACATTGAGAAGGCCCAAGAGACGGGGAAGAAGTTGGCCGACGAGGCCGAGGCCGTTCGGTCCCAGCATGAGGCCGCCCTGAAGACCCAAGAGGAGCACCTTGCCGAGCGCGAGGAGAAACTTGCCGCCATGCTCCGCGACAAGGACGAGGAGGTGGACAAGCTCGTCCTGCAGCGGACCCAGGAGCTAGAGCGGAGGCATCAGGAGGCACTCGACGCTCTGGCGCAGGCCCATGCCGGCAAGGTGAAGGAGCTGGAGGAGCAAGCCCTGAAGCTGGCCCAGGAGAAGCACATGCTCAATGGTGCTCTGACGGTGGTGCAGGGCGAGATTATCATCAAGTCTGGAGAGCTCTCCGAGGCCAACGCCTCCATTAAGGATCTCAAGCTGAAGCTGGGAGAGCTCGAGGAGACGCTGTCGGGAGCCTTGAGCCGGGAGGGGCTCCTGACAAAGGAGCTGGAGACGGAGAAGCAGCTGCTGAGGAACGAGACCGCCAACCTCAAGGACTACAAGGCGGGCGAGAAGCGCTGGCTCGGGCGCCTTGCTGCCATGGCAAACTCGGCCCCCGAGCAGCTGGCCATCATGGGGATGCCGGAGATGGTGTACGCCCCCGAAGAAAGCCTAAGCTCCAACGCCAACCTGACCATATTCTTCGAGAAGGTCGTCGGCGCGCTGAAGCGGCTTCACTCCAACCGGGCGGCCTCCCTGGCCGAGGAATCCCGGATACTCTGCCGGTGGACCATGACCAGGGTGCTCACCAAGATCGCGTACTGGCACCCCGACCTCGACTTTGGATCTATGCTGAAGAGCTTGCCGGAGGGTGTCGACACCGCGGCGCTCAATGAGCGTATCCAGCCCATCCTCAACCGCATCGACAAAATCAAGAGGGTGGAGGGCCAGCGTCGGGACTAGGCATCCCGTTCTCCGTCACCGCTGCAGGTTCATGACCAAGACAAAGTTATCTTTAGTTAGAACCGCGGCGGCAGTTTGTGTAATATAACTCTGTGATGCCCCTGAAACTATGCATGTTATTTTCCTGTTTGATTTTTCTTTGTATGTTCACCCCACGTCAACTGGGAAGGCTTGCCGGCACGTAAACCCAGGGCGGCGTTTTGAGGACGGATCCTCATTGGCCTGCCGTGTGTGCTTATTGCCGGGCAAAGCACCTTACCGCCCTTGGCGCGGCCGCTCGATCTATCGAGCTTGACTCGAGCCAGAACCGAGAGCGTTGCCGTTGGCGGAAGGCCACCCTGCCTCTCTTGACGCGGCCGCTCGAACTGTTGAGCGGACTCGAAACAGAACAAGGGCGTTGCCGATTGTGGGAGGGCCCCTCTGCGTTCAGGCCTCCCATACATAGGTTGAACCATGGAGGGAAATAACTTTATATTTAAGGAGAAAAACTCAGAACTCAGCATGACTTATCTCTCTCGTCGCCGCCTTGGTGTCCTCCGGCCAATGGGCAGCGCCGCCTTCTCCGCGGGAGCCGTGGCGATGGAGAGCAGCTAGGCCAACTGCTAAACCAGATTCTCACAATAGCGCCACCCCTACCTGGCGCGCCAAAGATGTCGGTGGGAAACGACACCTATGGGATCACTGGAATCCTTTCTACGGTTGCAGGGCGCGGGGATCATGAGAAGAGTGGGACTAATAGACAACACAAGGGGGATTTACCCAGGTTCGGCCCGCAACAATGTGTAAAACCCTACGATCTTGCTTTGGTGGATGTATTAGTGTTCTTGAGCTCTCGAACTAGCTTTGGGTGCTGTGGGGTTCGAAAGAGTCGAATCCTTTCTTTGTGTTCCATGGGCCTCCTTTTATAGGCGAAAGGGGCTGCCACAGTGGCACACAGGAGGGGGAAAGTGATACAGTAGCACGAGATTATCGCCTGTATTACAGGACAAGGTGCATTAAATGCAAGGCTTAGGTGTCCCTCCACTTTATCGGGGACAGGGGCCGGGCCCGTCCCGTCCGTCGCCGCTCCCCCTTGCTTCGACACGCGCCCTGGCCAGCGATGCATGCGGTGCCATGTAGGCAGGCAGGCAGCTGAGGTGGCGCGGTGGTGGAGCCTCCATGAAGGATCGCACGCTGCCACGCAGGTTCCTGCCCAGCTGGCTGGGTCGGCAGCTGTATGCGAACGGAAGTGAAGACTTAGTAGGTGTGGGCCTGGCGGCAGCCCTGCCGGTGCGCTTGGCGAGGGCCTTGCCGGGTGGCCCGGCAAGGGTCTCGCCGTGGAGCACTGGTGTCCCTGGCAAGGATCTTGCCAGGGGTCTTATGGGTCCCTTCGGTGAGGATGGTTGCCTTCCTATCCTTACTTGATCTCGAGCATTCTATGTCTTCACAAAGATCTGCATGCCACCACAGAGGTGCCTCCCGAGCCTTGTCCCGACGCGTTTGCCAAGTGTCGGTGGGCTCGAGGGTGGCTCACTCGGTTGGCGTGGGCGAGCTGCCCCGACAAGAGTCTTGCCGGGGCCGCTGAGGCTGCCCCGGCAAGGGTCCTTGCCGGGAAAACCTGCTTCACCCATCTGATCTTCGTGGCCTTGGTCCTTGTTGTTGCTTCATTCGTTTTGTGGCCTCGGCTCCTCTCCGGCTTCCCTTTCTTGCCATGTCTTGTGCGTGGCCGTGGCGGGAGGTTCTGACTGCCCGTGCACAAGTAAAGGGGTCAAAAGCAGAGCCCCTACTTTTGTACACCGACAGCGATCTACTTCAACAATCTTACTACCATCAACAACAACTCTCCCCCCCCCCTCTATGCAGTGGTGTAACACCCCTTCTCTCTGCTGTAATCTCTACTTAAACATGGTGCTCAACTCCATATATTATATCCCAATGATATTTGGTTATCCTATGATGTTTGAGTATATCCGTTTTGTCCTATGGGTTAATCGTGATCTTGGTTGGTATGATTGTATATTTTATTTATGGTGCTGTCCTATGGTGCCCTCCGTCTCGCGCAAACGTGAGGGCCCCCCGCTGTAGGGTGTTGCAATACGTTCATGATTCGCTTATGGTGGGTTGCGGAGTGACACAAGCTTAAACCCGAGTAGGTGGGTTGTTGCGTATGGGATAAAAAGGACTTGATACTTAATGCTGGTTGGGTTTCACGACCTTAATGATCTTTAGTAGTTGCGGATGCTTGCTAGAGTTGCAATCATAAGTGCATATGATCCAAGTAGAGAAAGTATGTTAACTCATGCCTCTCCCTCATATAGAGTTACAAGAATGACTACCGGTGCTTGTTATCGATTGCCTAGGGACAAATGACTTCCTTGTTGACAAAAGCTATCCACTTTTATTACCTTGCAATTTATTCGTATTTTTATTCTCGCAAAGTACTCGTAGTTTTATTCTTGCAAAATAGTTTCATACTTATTCTAGGTAAAGCAAACATCAAGTGTGCGTAAAGTTGTATCGGTGGTCGATAGAACTTGAGGGAATATTTTTTCTACCTTTAGCTCCTCGTTGAGTTTGACACTTTTATTTATCGAAGAAGGCTACAAACGATCCCCTATACTTGTGGGTTTCACCCTGGCGCTCCATTATGGAGAATGGAGATTATCCTGTCTCCAATTTTTGCGCTTCGCACAATGTTGATTCCAAGTAGCTCCCTATGATTGTACATACATTTTCTCCATTCTTTGATTGTCATGTCTTCATCGGTTTTAGAAATCTGGTATGAGCAACATTGAAGCCTAGGATGACCTGGCCGTAAGCTAATAATATCAAGGTGACCTTTCAGAAACATCAGATCAGGCACACAATCCTTCGGGTTCTGTTGAAAACATAATAATAAGGTTATAGCTAGCAATGTAGTTTAGCTTTAGAAGAATTTATGCAAAAGATGCGCGGATGTCGTAATAGTAAAAAAAATCTTACCATGCCATCTCTGTGGATGCTACCGTAGTTCAACACGTGCACTAATGGCACGTATTAACCATAATGTGCAGGAGTTCCATAATTGATATTGTAATTCTCAACATCAATAATAAATGAGATAATATGGTCTTTCTCCTCATAAGTTAATTCTGTGCCATCAGTGTAGTAGGTTCTGTCTACCATCTTCCGTACATTTTTTGAAGAATGAAAATAAGCTATCAATGGAAATAAGCTGTCAACTATTTTGAAATAAACAATATAAATTACTTAATAGAGGTAGAAGTGGAAGTGTATCAACAAGGACCCAAATGTCCATATTCTCTTCGTCAATGTCATCTTCAGGATCACCAAGATCGATGGTGACATACATACCCTCCTGAAAATCATATGCCTTGCACAGTGCTTCCCAATTTGAGCAACCAAAATGAGATACGCTCTCCGAATTGTATAGCTTTACAGCGAAAGCATAGCCATGATGGGTCCTAAGATGAACTTCTTTGTCTCCATATTTTCATGATCTTCGAAATTCAGATGCTCCAAGACATAACGTCTTGCATGGCATGGGATAAGCTAGTCGAATTGTAAAAGACGAAAATTACACGTTGAAGAAGTAGAAGTCATGCTTAATTACAAAAAAGGCTTGTCGTTGCGTACCGTTTCAACAGTGAAGGTCTCATCGAGCTTAATACTGAAGCGCCGACCGTCTACCAGGTGAGGCTTGTCGCACAGGCCCCGGTCGTTGCCGCACCAGTCGCACTCCGGGAGCCTATCATCGTCGTCAGACATTTCCTATGTTCATAATTCAAATATTAAACTTCTAAAAGTAAATATATGTACTACAAAAACTAAATTAGATCATTATTGTTCATCACGGGTTGACTATCGGTCTGTCGAGTATTTTCTTGAAAACTCTCAGCTCACGTGGTGTATATATTTGACCGTCGGTGATGGTAGCTCCTCCCTTTGTTCTCGAGTGCATTACACCAAATTTTCTAGCACACAGGAACGAAGGAGAAGCCAACAACACTCGGGATTCGTCATCTCTGACATTTGCGACCATCGGTGATGGTAGCTACTCCTGTCATTCCAAAGTGCATTGCACCAAATGTTAAGCACCTTGGAATGAAGAAGAAGCTACCCCCACGACAACATTTGGGATTCTTCGTCCTCTCATATATGCTGGAGACTCTCCCTCACTAATTCCTCTTTGACATTTGCGACCGTCGGTGATGGTCGTTCTTCTCTTCCTTCCCGTGCATTACCAAAAGGTCTATCACGAGAAAGAAGAGGAAGAACGACCCCCATGACAACAGTCAGCATTCTTCTACTCTCATATATGGTGGACACTCCCTCACTGTTTTTTGACTGCCATATATGGAGCCCCAACAGACTTAAAGTCAACCCAAAATGTCGTTTAATGCTCTTTCCCGCATTTCCAACGCACTCGATATTTCCTATATTATAGCACAAGCCATGCCAAAATTCACGAAAAAATCCAGCATGACCTTTGCTAAAAAAGGACATATCGAGCGCCTGAAATTTGCCGGAACGGAAATTAATCAACACTCCGGCAAAACATAGGCCACTCGGAGGTGTTCCTTGCAAACATGGCCACTTGGGCAAGCACATATCCTATTTCAGCAATACTAGATATACATGTTTATATATACATCATATGAGCATTCAAACTTGATGGTCATTGCATTTCAATGGTTGAAAATATGAACAAAACATTTCAATATATCTTATATATAATCCTAACATAACTAAATTTGCCAATATAGGTCTCTCTCTCTAAACTCGTTCTATTAACCACTTACTAAATAAACTAGTTCTATTAACCACTTACTAAATAAACTATTTCTATTAAACACTTACTAAAAACAATGAAATGTAAGTGTTCTACTCTATTGAACACTTACTAAATTTCTATTACCCTAGTTCTACCCTAAAATTTCTTATTACTAAATTTAATACCTAAAAATTTCTATTCTTAAAATTTCAAAAACAGAGGGAGGTGGAGGGAGTAGGAACGAAGGGAGGGGTGAGTGAGGGTGGAAGGGATGGGTGAGTGATGGTGGAAGGGAGGAGGCAGACGGATGAGGCAGGGAGGAGGACAACGGATGAGGCAGGGAGGAGAGGACAGACGAGGCAAGGAGGGAGGTGGGAGGTGGGAGGAAGGAGGCGGGAGAGAGAGGGAGGGAGGGATCGGGGAGGGATGAGGAGGGAAGGGAGGTGGAAGGAGGAGGGATGTAGGAACTACCTCGATGGAGGAGGAGCAGGAGCGTCGGTGGCGACGGGAGACGACGGTGGTCGGGGAGGGCTGAACGTCGGCGGCGGCGGACGACGGGGTGCGTGGGAGAGTGAGAGTGGGAGTGAAGAGGAGAGAGTGAGGGGCGGCCGATGGAGAAGATAGGATGGGTTTAGCAATAGCGCGTGTTAGGGGAAAGCGCTACTGCTAAACTACCTAGTAGTAGCACGTTTTAGGGAAAAGCGCTACTACTACACCTAGCATGGCGGCAACGGTGGGGCAATTTAGTAGTAGCGCTATTTGTCCTTGCCGCGCAGTAGCGCCTCGTTTTATCCAGCACTACTGCTAAGGTTATCTGTATAAAGTTTTTCCTAGTAGTGCCCTCCTCCACAGAACAAAAATAATAGCACCAAGGTTGCCGTGGAATCTAGCAAGGCATCACGTTGGCATCCCTCGATATCTCTCCATCCAACTAGCTAGCCGAATCAAAAGGGACATGGCACCAACAATTTCACCAATATGTATTCCTATGTTTAAACTACTATGCCCTAGGATATTCATATCAAATCGAAACAATGCAAAATACACAAACAAAATGGTCTGCAAATAGGGGGAGGCGGAATGGGGAATGATGTTGGTGTCCGGTTTTCGGCGGACGAAACTATGTTGTCCGTTGATATGCACATGGAAAGATGGAGGACATCATTTTGGTGTTTTCCCTTATGAATGCCCTTATACACTTCTAGACTTTTTTCGCAAAAAGGTATATTTCTAAACTTGTGAAAATGCTTGTTTACAGGGAGAAAAAAAAATCACAAATGTTGTTTTGTGTGAATTTTTTAAGGGAGGCAGGACGGCAAAGACTCTCCCTTTTCCACCTGCGGGCTGTTCAGCCACGACCGCAACCACCCCTAATAATAACCAAAAATAAAAGCTTCCGCCCATTCAACACAACTCTCTGAAGAAAAAAAATACTAAATTGGACGAAACCAGCTATTGCCTCGGCGGCAGATCGCCGGCCGGCGACTCCCACCATTTTTCTAATCGCTCCGTCGGAGGTCACGCCCGCACGCCCAGATCCCGAATTGATTATTGCGGTGATGGGCCGCCACATTCTCGTCCCTGCGGCGAGGAGGATGGTGTAGGCGTAGGCGTAGGAGGAGGATAAGAGCGCCGGCAGGCACCGGGGGGAGGCGGAGGAGGAGGAGGAGGGATGGAGGGGCAAAAGCACCACGCCGACAGCCAGAAGCACAATCGAAGGTACGTGCCAGGCAATGCGTGCGTCTTCTTCTGCAGATCGGGTCGCGATTTCTGTCGATTTCTTGGCGGAAATTTCCTAATTTGCAGCGCCTTCTTGTCCGATTCGTGAAGGAAAACGTCGACCAAGATGGGTTCCGGCGGAGACCAGGCCAGTCCGCCGGGCACCAAGGCGGGCGCCGGCGGGGACCAGGCCAATCAACCGGGAGGCACCAAGGCGGGCGCCGGCGGGGACTTTCCCAATCTAGCATGCCCCCCCAAGCCGGGCACCAGCGGCGACCAAGCCACCTCGCCAGGTGCCAAGTTGCGCGCCGGCGACCAAGCCAGACCGCCAAGTTCCAAGATGCGCGCCGGCGACCAAGCCAGCCCGTCAAGTACCAAGTTTCGCGCCGGCGACCAAGCCAGCCCGCCAAGTACCAAGTTTCGCGCCGGCGACCAAGCCAGCCCGCCAAGTACCAAGTTTCGGGCCGGCGACCAAGCCAGCCCGCCAAGTACCAAGTTTCGCGCCGGCGACCAAGCCAATCAAACAGGTTTGCTTGCCCCCTCTGCCCCACCGTTCCTCCCCTTTGCAATCGTGTCATTGCAGAAATGCAGGGGCAAAATCATTGTGGCTTTCATCCGGAATATCGCAGCCCCGTTAATTGCCCCAATTCAAAGCTGTCAAATCTTCAGGCGTTAGCCTCATTTTGATGCAAATGCAGCCTTTGTTTTACAATTTAGCGATTTGCCTACGGTTTGGATAACTAACAATTTGAACAGGAACCACAAGATCTAACAAATGTGAGCCACAAATCATGAATAGTCTTGCATTTTTTTTAAAAAAAATCCCTAACTGCATTGGACCTATTAGTTTCGAGCACCATCTTGAACATGATGTGTCCTGTCACTCCCCTGAAACAATGCATCATGTAAACAATTAGATGGTGTTGCTGCATATACATCCGCTGTTTGCTGCATTGAATGAATTCGCTTCCATGATCACTGCCAGGGCAAATTGCTACAACGGACAGATTAGATCGTCTTTTAAGCCAACCAGCAAACAAATGTTGTGCCGACTGTGGTGCTCCAGATCCAAAATGGGTGTAAGTATTCTTGACCTGTGAGATGTTCCTTTCCTTCTTCTTGCACTGTATACAAATCACTCCACATCTTACAGAAATATCGCGTGTGTAGATGATATTGAATTGTGTAATATCACCCATGTGTTTGGATGGAGGTTAAGTTACAGCACTATGTGTATTTCTTATTTTCTTATGATATAAGATACTCCCTCTGATCCATATTAATTGTTGCCGATTTAGTACAACTTTGTACTAAATCAGTGACAATTAATATGGATCGGTGGGAGTACTTTTGACTGGCATGGTATCTGGGACTGAGTATTTCGCATTATTCCCAGTCTTTGAATATTGTGGTCTTTGCAGATCATTAACTTTTGGCGCGTTCATCTGTATCAAGTGTTCTGGAGCTCATAGAAGCCTCGGGGTGCACATTTCTAAGGTAGCCATGATATCTATTGTATTGTTAGCTATTTGTCATCTGTGTCCTTCCATTTTCAGTTTAATTTCTTACTTGGAATGATTTTTGATTCAGCCATAGGAGATGTTGGCTAAAAATGGATTAAACCTTTCAGTTATATATATAGTTAGGCTTTTATTCGCTAGCCCCTTCTGAAACTTGGCAGTGCAACCATTCAGCCATTTTCACTGAGATCTGGGACTTACTTTAGAGCTTGTAGGGACTGTTTGATATTTTGATTGTCCTAGCAATTGCTACTGTCCCAGTCTGTAGAGCAACACATGCAAGAGGTCAGATATTGGACAGTAAAGCATATGTTTCAAGTTTCAGCTATACTTTTCTAGGCTGTACAGTTTTTTCCTAACTTGAGAAACACCTGCATAGAGCCACGGCCATACATTAGCAATAAATAAATAAATTCAGAAGCAAGTGTCTTTGACAAACATAATTAGATCATAGGCTTTTTAAAGAAGATACCAGGAACATATAAGTTTGACATTCCCAATATTATTTTCCATTCCCTCAAGATAATATTACTTTTGCTAATATTCTTAGTGTACGCAATTTTGCCATGAAATACACACGATAAGTCAGAGTAATGCCAGTTGGCTGGTGCAGATATAATGTTTGGTGGTTCGACTATCCATTTCTGGTGTTTGAGTAGAACCCTGTTTATTTCAGGTAGTCTCAGTGAAGCTAGATGAATGGACAGATGAACAAGTTGATTTTTTGACCGACTCGGGCGGAAATGGCGCAGTAAACAGTACATATGAGGCATTTCTTGGAAATTACACAAAGCCAAGGCAAGATTGCTCATCAGATGACCGAAATGATTTTATAAGGTAATACCGAACTAGCAAGTTCTTATTCTTTGAGGCACGTGCCACTAGTATAAAAGGTTTCTTTCATATTTGCCCAACACAGCTCTACCGGTGAATGATGTTTCTCCTTACTCGCATATGTGCAGGAGAAAATATGAGTTTCAACAGTTTTTGTCTAACCAACAGCTTTCATGCTCTTCACAAAACAATGGCAAACATTGTTACCCGCAGCAGCATGCTAGCTCAAATCGACATGGTTTAGGCCATGCTTTCAGGAACAGCTGGAGGAGAAAAGAAGACAAATCAGTAAAGAAACCTGCAGCTGTATGATCAATCATCCCAAATCTATAGTTCAGTTTATACTCTTAACTTGAAATATTATTTTCTTATTTGAACTTATTCTGTCTTAGGTGGAGGTTGGTATGGTAGAGTTTGTTGGATTGATTAAGGTCAATATCATAAGAGGCACAAATCTAGCTATTCGTGATGTGATGTCAAGCGACCCTTATGTTATCCTAAACCTAGGACACCAGGTGAGCTACTCCATTCATTTGCACTGTAACTTAGTTGTGTGAAGTTATTTGTTTTGTGACGCTCCAGATACCCTTTTCGCCCTTGTAGTCGATGAAAACGAAGGTCATAAAGAGCAGCCTGAATCCTGTATGGAATGAAAGACTTCTGCTATCAATACCCGATCCGGTTCCACTGCTAAAAGTGGTAAATATGTTTTATTTACAGGGGCGATGAAAATAATCAGTAAAATGTGCAGTGCAGTTGTATGGTTTAGGTCGTTTTTTTCTCTGGGTAACATTTGCCTTCAATTCTCCTGGCAGCAAGTCTATGACAAGGACACATTTACCACCGACGATCGAATGGGGGAGGCTGAGATAAACATTCAACCGCTGGTTGCTGCAGCCAGAGCCTATGAAACCAAGTCCATCACCGACAATGCCGAGCTCAACAAATGGATGGCGAAAGACGGCATCTGGGTCCCAAGGGACAGTGCCATCTCCATCATCGACAACAAGGTTAAGCAGGAGGTGACTGTCAGGCTTCAGAACGTCGAGCGTGGCCACCTCGAGATGGAGCTCGAGTGCGTCCCGCTCACGCAATAGCTGTGTTGCGCCCGGAATTGTGTCGCCCTAGCATGTTGTTGTCAACATGGTCACTTGAAGAATTTCTTTACAGAACACCTGAGACTTGCTTGTGTGATCAATGTGAGTACCTAGGATCCCAATCATACGTTCAAGGCTTTTCTGTAAAAGATATATACTATGTAAAGTTAGAAGGAAGAGACATAATGTGACCTGTAATTTGTCCAGTAAAGTGGAGGTCATTCTAGCATGACTCTGCCTGTTTCACAGTTCCATATGTTGATCAATTTTATGCACATGAATGAAGAGGGGGTAAGAACAGTTAACCATTGGGGGGGGGGGGGGGGGGGGGGGGGTTAAGAAAGAGAAAGTGTTGATCAAATAATTATCATTGCGATTCTTATGAGTTTTTTGTATGTTGGTTGGTCGATTTGTAGTGCTGCAGCGGGGTGGGGCTTTTCTGTCCTTAAAGGTGCTGAGAATGCAGTTTTTGTGAGCATGGTTTTGTCCTGACTGAGATTGAGAATGTTGTTTTGGTGAGTATGGTTTGTACTATCGTTCGATTTTATGGGGTTATAGAAATGCAGTTTTACCTTTCTATGCTATTTCCTTCATCCTGTTGTTTTCTCATTTGCACATGATAATTGTTGTTGCTGTTGTTGTTTTCTCATGTGCTGCTGCATTTGCTGCTGCTGCCGCCGCCACCAAGCAATTGACAACCCCATGCCAAATGAAGTCATAATCCACACCATGCCCATTTCTTTCATGAACAAAGGAATCTAGAACCACTTCAAAATTCAAACAAACAACCATTATTCCCTTGCGGGGAGGATGAGTATCTACTAGGAGTATTTGACAACTAGTAACTCCTCACAGTTTCCAACTAAATAAAAACTCCACACACTTACAAATCTAAGAAGCCTTGATACTCAAACACGGAGGCGCATGTTTTGTATGGAAATAAAAATCTAAAAGGTCCGCAAGCTTGGGGAATTTTTGTATACTCAAGATAAGGGAAAAAACAACAATGCAATGTGCACATCTGATATGAGAAGGATGGTTTGTAGCAAAAGAACTAAGAATTTTGAAGGTAAAGGCTTTAGTTATACATTATGGGGCCACATACCACAATGTCATATTGTGAGAAAAAGAATGTTATCTACACACAGAAAATTCTCTTTAGGACTCTCTTCCACTTTTATTCCACTCGGAGATACTCAATGATGTAGACTCCTCTAGCCTGTAATGAGGAAAGTGCGATAATGCATATAGAAGGACTAGATTTGAACCCAAGTGCTCAGTGGAGTGTTGAGTCACGCGACTATGTGTGCGTGCCACTCAAAACTAGTCCCTCCGTTCCAAAATAGATGACCCAACTTTGTACTAACTTTAATACAAAGTTGGGTCATCTATTTTGGAATGGAGGGAGTACTTGATAGTACTAGCTAAATACACGTGTATTGTAACGGGGGCAAATTTGTTCTACTGGGTCAATGTAGGATTCTTCTTATTGGGTTGAGATTGAGATATGCTAAGGGGAAGGAATCCAGTGGCAAAGATAAGGAAAAAAAATATGATGCGATTGAGATTGTGTTTGTACAACAACGTGAGTTGATTTTTTCTGTTTGCTTGAAAGAGTTTCTCTTTATATTGGCAATTATTTGGCTTCCGTTGATTGCTTTGCAAGAGATTTCTTTCCCTGAAAAATAAAGTGGTAGGGGTCGGCTTGGAAATTTTTTAATGGAGATTATCGTGTGGTTTTAGAAGGTGACGCCAATGCGGGGAGAGGAGAAAACTTTGCATTTGCAATTCAAGGGTTAAGATTAGGTGGTGAGTGAGAAAATGGTCGGGGCTCAACGCGGTTAGAGGGATGGGTGACAGAGACATGCGGTGTGTGACAGTTGGTTGAGGCGGGATGGCAAGGTGACACGTGAGATTGCAGGCTATACTGGTCGGAGCAGCTAGACGTTGAAGGTGAAGGGGAGTTGTGGATTGCAATGTGACAACGATTTTAGTGGCCTTTTTCTTTTTTCTTTTAGCAAAAAGGCTAAAGCCATGTATCAAATTTCAGTGTCTTTGCAAACACATCCTTACAAGAAAAAGAAATACATTCAAAAATTTGAGGGCGTCGAAGTCCTCTTCTCCCTACTGCATCCACCGCGTGAACCGATGTTGTCTTTGAGCCTTTGCCTTGGCAGAGCAAATTTTTTGAAACCCAAGAGCTCGTAGAAGCAGAGACTCGAACTCATTGATGCCAATGATTAGATTTAAGTGTTCAACACATCAATCAAGAAAATCAAAAGAAATTGTAGCAAAGAAAGTCTTGGTGGGATTTTTTTTCCTTTGAATGCCCTGAAACCCAACTGAAAAAAATAAAATTACACGGCCACGTTAAAGCGTTTTCCAATGCCATCCGTTCGGAATATGGAATTGAAGACCCGACAGTGATGACGCGACGTTGATACTCACCCGGTCAATAAATTTCCTTCGTCCCCTACCTCCCCTTTCCATTCCCCGCCCCCCGCCGCCGTGTCCCCATCCCCTCCCCACCCCACCCACCCCAAACCCCGCCCAAAACCCTAGCCGCCGCCCCACCCCACCCTCCCACCCCACCCGCCGCCGCCGGCCATGGACGCCGCCGCCCTCGAAGCCCTCATCCTCGACCTGCACGCCATCGAGGCGGTCAAGCTCGGCTCCTTCGTGCTCAAGTCGGGCATCACCTCCCCGATCTACCTCGACCTGCGCGCGCTCGTCTCGCACCCGCGCCTGCTGGCCGCCATCGCCTCCCTCCTCGCCGCCCTCCCCGCCACCCGCCCCTACGGCATCCTCTGCGGGGTCCCCTACACGGCGCTCCCCATCGCCTCCGTGCTCTCCGTCGACCGCGGCCTCCCCATGCTCATGCGCCGCAAGGAGGTCAAGACCCACGGCACCGCCAAGGCCATCGAGGGCTCCTTCCGCGACGGCGACACCGTGCTCATCATCGAGGACCTCGTCACCAGCGGCGCCTCCGTGCTCGAGACCGCCGCGCCGCTCCGCGCCGAGGGGCTCGTCGTCGCCGACGCGTTTGTCGTTGTTGACCGCGAGCAGGGCGGGAGGGAGAACCTCGCGGCGAACGGCATCACGCTGCACTCGCTCATGACCCTCACCGAGGTGCTCGCCGTGCTGCTCAAGCACGGGAAGGTCACCGAGGAGAAGGCCGCCGAGGTGAAGCAGTTCCTAGATGCCAACAGGAAGGTCACCGTGCCGGGCGCCGCCAAGCCCAAGGTGGTCAGGAAGGGGTTCCCTGAGAGGGCGGCCTTGGCCAAGAACCCCATGGGGAAGAAGCTGTTCGAGGTGATGGAGGCCAAGCAGAGCAACCTGTGCGTCTCCGCGGATGTTGGGACAGCCAAGGAGCTCCTCGAGCTTGCCGAAAAGGTATAACCCAGTACGATTTGTTGTGTTTTGGTGTTGGTCAGTTGATGGGTTTGATTTAGGCACTTCTAAATCAGCAAGTTATATAATTATGTTTTCTGACATTGAACACAATTGACCATTTCAGCAAGGCATGACAGTACAGTTTGTTGAGTATTTGTGTAGGCCAATTCTTGGGGCTAGATTTCAGCACCTTTACTTCAGCAAGTTAAATTATCTTTTGGGATGGAATCCTAGAATAGACATGGGCATTTCTGGAATTTGTTAATATTAAGACAGGACTTGCGTTAGTTAGCAGTCTCTTGAATTAGGTAGGAAACAGATCTATTTGGTGTGCGTGCATGACTGCAGTCCTTCAGGAGTGAATGCATTGAGTTGTTGCATGACTGGTGACATCATAACAACCTTTTCAGTTGCATTTTGTATGATGTTTTCTGCGCTTGGATGCTGCTGTGTAGTGACATCACCAGATCCTATCCTTAACACAAGATATAACCCATGTTTCTATCATTTTTATGCAGGTTGGCTCTGAGATTTGCATGCTGAAAACCCATGTCGATATCTTGTCAGATTTTACACCTGACTTTGGCACCAAGCTTCGCTCGGTATGCTCTCTGATGATGCAATCTCGTCTTTTATTTTCAATGATAATAATGCTTCTCTCTCTCAGATGGTACCTTTGGATCTTTGTGTTTACTAGTAAAATGCCAGTGTCCGCAATAGTCTTCTCATTTCGTTTGTCAGTATCTGATGTAGCATCTTCATGTCAATCAGAATGGAATTCCTTTCTCCATACTATTCTGTTAGAGAGCATGTTTGATTTTTGTATTTATTAGAGGCTCGTTTGTTTAATCCATTATGTACTGTCATTCTAATGTCATCCATCTTCCTCTCATTTGGAAACAATCGACCTGTAACCAACTATGATACCAAGGCAATTCACTTTCTTAGGTCTGGTTTTCGTTTATCTGTTTTTTGACCAGGACCTAAATTTATTTTATCAATTGCTAGAGCTGTTTTCTACTGTAACAACGTGTCAATCACTGTCCAGGATGCAAAAGGTGTTGTCCTACCTGGGACTTCTTAATGTCACATTCTTTATATAATGGAGCTCTTTACTTTTCTTTTTAGATTGCTGAGAAGCACAACTTTTTGATCTTTGAAGACCGCAAGTTTGCTGACATTGGTAACACAGTAACTATGCAATATGAAGGGTGAGAAAAGGCACTATAAACCACCTTCTCTTTCTGTTTGCATATGTATGCAGTATGCTTATAACTTTTTACTTTATTTCAGAGGAATATTCCGCATATTAGAATGGGCTGATATTGTTAACGCCCATGTAATTCCTGGGCCTGGAATTGTAGATGGTTTGAAGCTTAAGGTATATTGCACCTTAAATGTCCTACATAAACAGTAAATGCTCCCTCTGTAAAGAAATATAAGAGCGTTTAGATCACTAAAGTAGTGATCTAAACCCTCTTATATTTCTTTACGGAGGGAGTATTATAGAAGTTAATGTTGCAGATTCAAATAGCTTGTGTATTGTAGTGTTCACTGTAACTGTTTTGTTTTGGTATTGAAGGGTTTACCAAAAGGAAGAGGGCTACTTTTGCTCGCTGAAATGAGCTCAGCTGGCAACCTTGCTCAAGGAGATTACACTGCAGCAGCTGTTAAGATTGCTGAGCAACATTCTGATTTTGTAATTGGATTTATATCAGTAAATCCTGCATCTTGGTCGGTGGCACCATCAAGCCCAGCGTTCATCCATGCCACCCCTGGAGTGCAGATGGTTTCTGGAGGAGATGCTCTTGGGCAACAGTACACCACTCCTTATTCTGTGAGTTCAACCTTGTCATTACAAAGTGCTTTCTTCACATATGTCAGTCAGTGCATTCAAGTTTTTGTGGAGCTTTCATAAATTTGACTTTAGCAGTATTTATTTTTCTATGTACTATACTGCAGCTGAATCTCGTTACATGCCGTCTCTTTGGATTACATACTTGCCATATGTACCAAATATCTGTCAGTTGTTGAGAATTTTCTGGAAATAGGGCACACCTGTGTGGTGCTGGTTGGTATGGAGTATTGGCTGACGTTGAGATAATCCAGTATGTTAGCTATCTTATACTGTAGTAGGTTGTCTGTATTTTTCTCATGCTCACAGGAATACCATAACAAGCAGGATTCGCCTCTGTGGGCTAGATTGGTGTTCTTAAGTATTTCCTTAGAAGATACGGAGTAGCATTTAGTTTTGAGTTCCCATGCACCACAATACTGGTGGTATTTCGTGGGCAGACATATTCTTGGGAGTTATTCAGGATTTGAGTTTCTTTGTCTCACTGTTGCAGTCTGCTTATTATCTGATGTTGTGTCTCACCTGCAACCTGGCTGTGTCCTACAGGTGATAAACGACAGAGGCAGCGATATAATCATTGTGGGCCGTGGGATCATCAAGGCGAGCGACCCCGAGCAGACGGCCAGGGAGTACCGCCTCCAAGGGTGGCAGGCGTACCTGTCCAGCTTGTGAGGAAAGCTGCTGCTCAAACGCCTCTCTCAGTGTAAACCCAAACGAAATGCGCTGGCGTTCGTGCCATCGACCGATCAATGTAATAAGAGTGCCTCCTGTCGGCGCTGAGTGATTTCCCCCTTGTGCCTGGTGTCGGCGGCACGTGCTGTTTTGGGGAAATAACTTTGAAATCGCGGTAATAGAAACCAGAACGTTCCCCCATGGACACTGCTTGCTTGCGGGCTCCTTGTTGCTCATGCCCTGTGCCTGTTTGCTGCTTCGGTGTGCTGATACTTGTGCTTTGTCATCGACTTGGCTGTTTGCTGTTAGGGGCTTCTTTGAGATTGAATCAGGCAAGTTTTGAAATGGTGTTTTTTTTCCTTCCGTGAGAGGCACATATTTGGTTCTTGGAAACGTAAAAAATAAATGCTTTTTTTTTTCATTCCGCGGGAGGCACAGACTTGTTCCCACGAGAGGCACAGATTTGTTGCTTTCACGAGAGGCATCGCCGTGCTTTTTCTTTCGGGAGATGCACAGTCATCTCTTTCTTTCTTTTGGGAGATGCACAGTCATCTCTTTCTCAAAGAAAAAAAAAGCTTCAACGGTGAAAACAGTTTAAGATTTGGACGCACGGCTTAAGAGATAGTAAAACATTTTGAGTAGAATAGACGGATTTACGAAAAAAGAAAAACTCGCATGTTGAAAAAGTGGCGCATATGCAGTGTGACACTTACACAACCTGGGATGATGTAAGTGACATTTGCAAACTGAGTGCTCCTTAACTAGTGATTTTCTCCCATTTGACGGACGGGAAAGTGTAAGCACCTTAGTTTTTTTCTTTCTATTTTTTATGTTTTAACCTTTTTCCTGTTTATAAATACTTTGGGATTTTAAAAAAAGTTGCAAATTTTGTAATGTTTGTGAATTCAACAATTGTTCATGATTTGGGAAATGATAAATGCTCATGGATTCAAACAAAGACAATTCTTAAATTCAAAAAAAGTTCACGAATTAAAAAAAATGAACAATTTTTCACAATAACAAATTTGTTTGTATTTTCTGAACAAAATTTGAATCCGATGAACATTTTTTAACTTGATGAACAAAATTTGTATTGAAGAACATTTTTTGGAAAAAATAGATGAACACTTTCTAATTTTGATAAACATTTTCTGAAAATCTATGAACAAATTTGAAATTTGAAGAACAGTTTTTTAAAGTCGAAGAAGAATTTTTGAATTTTGATGAACATTTTTTTGAATCCGATGAATAAAGTTTGAATTCTATGAATTTTTGAACATTTTTTTACATTGATTAAGATTTTTCGAATTCGATGAATGAAAAAATGTTTGAGAATTTGAAAAGAAAATTCACAAAAAATACACAATTTCAAAGAAAGGTTCATGCATTTGAAAAATGTTAATGATTTGAAAAAATGTTCACGAATTTGAAAGATGTTTGTAAATCGAAAACAAAAAAGAAAACAAAAAAATATCACTAAATTGAAAAAAAGAATGAATATGAAAAAATAAAAATAAAAAGAAAACATGAAAAGGAACAAACAAGAAAAAGAAAGAACCAAATAAGAAAAAGAAAGAAAAACAGAAGAAACGGGGCAGGGTGGGTGAATGCCGAAAATGGACTGGCCCATAGAAACTCGCTGGTGCGCGCGCGGTCGCTCCGTGGCGACCCGCGCGCCAAATAGGATCCACCGGGTCGGCCCGTTAAGGAGGGCCAACGGCTCGCTCACCCGCGCCGCCACCTCGCCTTCGCCTCCGCCTACCCCGGCGGCGCCGACGGCGGGAGGGCCCAGGGCTGCCGATGCAGAACTAGCGGGTCGTTTGGCCGAGCTGGAGCCGCCGAAGTGAAGCGGCCGAGTCGCTATGGCAGGATGCCTACTAGTCTGTCTGACCCCCTGACGAGTGACGACGCAGTGTCCTGTGTCCGGCTCCAACGTCAGACCGGTAAGAAGTTCCCTGCCATCCATCCTAGATTTTGCCTCTCGTCCTAGAACCGTGATGGTTCGATTGGTTCAAAATCGAGTTCGTCGGCACAGGGGCAACTTTTTGGTCATGAGGTGTTTGTGGAAATGCCACAACGCTGCTGCACTGCATGCATATTGCACTGCACTCAAAGAGGGGGGGGGGGGGGGGGGGGACTGTAAGGGCTGATAAGTGCTTATTCCATCAGTTTTACTGCACCTTCACATGTGGCATGTGAGCACGCAGGCAATGCCTAATCAGTACGTACTACATGAGATTATCCCTAAAGTTATATCCCGGGCATGTATGGTTCATATATAGCCACACAATGCTAAACTTTCCCACAAATGCAGCAACTGTTTGTTTCACCGCAAGATACTCCCTCGGCCCCAAAATAAGTGTCTTAACTTTGTACAAACTTTGTTAAAGTTAGTACAAAGTTAACACACTTATTTTGGGATGGAGGGAGTACATGATTTATCAGATATATATGCACACAGTCTATGTGATGTAATTTTGACAATGATTTCCAATGGATGTGTTAGTAATTAAAGAAGTTATAAACACAACAATATATAGAATTAGTTTCAGGACAAATCTAATGGTATAATTTTCTTAAATAATCGAAATAATTCTTTTACATATCGTTAGTCAAAGTTATGGAAGTTTTCTGCTCTCTCTCTAGAATATCATGTAGTACCTGATATTCTGAAGTAGTTTAGAATGGAGCTAGCTAGCGGCAGACTGACTCAAACAGCAAGTCAAGTCAAGAGACATGTTTGAGATAAGGAGATGTTTCCTTCCTGCCTCGAATGTCACTGTGACTTCCAAGAAAATATTACTTCTTTCACTCTCACTTGTGTTTATTCTGTTTTGTTTGGAAGCGAATCTTTTAAAGAATCAGAAAAGTTAAACAAAAGAGAGAAAATACAGGGTGCACTGGCAAATGGTTGTCAGTTCATCAAGCCTCCCTCCCTCCCCCCTCCCCCCCCCCCCTCTCTCTCTCTCATAATTGAGCACTTCTCCGTTGGTCTCTTGTTGGCACTCTGAGTTAGCTAGTTTATTCTGCAATTTTTGAGCCCATGGCAAGAAGCATACTGCTCGACCCCCTCATTTCCATGGTGAACCGGAAGGTGTCCAGTTATCTGGTTTGGCAATACCAGGAGATGGATGGTATGGAGGAGCAGCTCACAGTTCTGGAGCGCAAGCTGCCAGCCATATTGGACGTCATAACTGACGCGGAGGAGCAGGGGACTCACCGGCCCGGGGTGAGTGCTTGGCTCAAAGCACTCAAGGATGTTGCGTACAAAGCTAACGATATTTTTGATGAGTTCAAGTATGAAGCGCTCCGCCGTGAAGCGAAGAGGAAGGGGCAAGACAACAAATTCAGCACCGATGCAGTAATGCT
Source organism: Triticum timopheevii (assembly GCA_963921465.1). NCBI lineage: Eukaryota > Viridiplantae > Streptophyta > Magnoliopsida > Poales > Poaceae > Triticum > Triticum timopheevii. The sequence goes on along the minus strand of OY997266.1, from coordinate 626,712,443 downwards.
CCGCCCTGTTCACAGCCCTATTCTGTTTCTTTACAGGATGGGCAAGAAGCTGCGCAAGATTGTGCATACCATTGAGGTTCTCGTTGCTGAGATGAATGCCTTTGGGTTCAAATATCGACAGGAAATGCCAACGTCCAAGCAGTGGCGACAGACAGATTCGATCATCATTGATTCTGAGAATATTATCAGCAGAGAGGCAGAGAAGTGGAAGATTGTTGACATATTGCTTGCCCATTGTACAAACAAGGACCTATTGGTCCTTCCAATTGTTGGAATGGGTGGTTTGGGGAAGACCACTTTTGCACAGATCATTTACAATGATCCTGATATCCAAAAGCATTTCCAGCTCCGGAAGTGGGTGTGTGTTTTGGATGATTTTGATGTTACAGCCATTGCTAATAAGATCAGTATGTCAACCGAGAAAGACAGTGAAAGGGCACTGGAGAAGCTTCAGCAAGAAATCAGTGGAAGGAGGTACCTCCTTGTCTTGGATGATGTATGGAATCACGATACTGATAAGTGGGCAAAACTAAAATACTGTCTTCAACAGTGTGGTGGTTCTGGGAGTGCAATATTGGTGACAACTCGTGATGAAAGAGTAGCTCAAATCATGGTAACAGCTCAGGCCCATCAATTGGAAAAGATGGACAAAAAAGATTTGCTTGCAATATTTGAGAAAAGAGCATTTGGACTGAATGAACAAAAGCCTGATGAGCTGGTTCAGATTGGCAAGGAGATCGTGGACAGGTGCCATGGGTCCCCTTTAGCCGCAAAAGCATTGGGATCTATGTTAAACAACAAAAAAAGCGTGGAAGAGTGGGGAGCTGTGTTAAAAAAAAAGCAGTATATGTGATGAGGAGAGTGGGATTTTACCTATACTCAAGCTCAGCTACAATGATTTACCTGCACACATGAAGCAATGCTTTGCTTTTTGTGCCGTCTTTCCAAAAAATTATGTGATTAATGTGGAAAAACTGATACAGTTATGGATGACAAATGACTTCATTCCACCAGAAGATGCAATCCGTCCAGAAACAAAAGGTAAACAAATATTCAATGAGCTTGTCTCAAGGTCATTCTTTCAAGATGTAAACCAGGATGGAAGTGGAAACAACTATACGACTACGTACCTGTACTGTCCATGATCTTATGCATGATGTTGCGCTGTCTGTGATGGGAAAAGAATGTGTTACTATAGAGGAGAGGCTTAACTATATGGAGATTTTGCCATACACTGTTCGCCATTTGTTCTTGTCATCCCATGGTCCTGGAACCTTCTTGAGTGCTACACTGAAGGAAACATGTTCAGGTATCCAGACAATGTTGGGCAGTATTGATGCTAGTAATTCGGTACGACATTTATCGAAGTGCACTTCTCTTCGAGCACTGCAGCTCTGTTACTACAGGTCGAGTGGGCTTCCATTTGTACCAAAGCACCTGAAGCACCTCAGGTATCTCGACCTCTCCGGCAACTGTCATATCAAAGCACTTCCTGAAGAAATCTGCATCATGTATAACCTACAGACGTTGAACCTTTCTGGATGTGAACGTCTTAGTGGACTTCCAAAGGATATGAAGTACATGACTGGCCTTCGGCACCTATATACTGATGGGTGTCTGTCCTTAAAGTGCATGCCTCCAAATCTTGGATGGTTAACTTCCCTACAGACGCTGACATATTTTGTTGTAGGCTGTAGCTCTGGCTGTAGTAGCATTGGAGAACTGAGGCACATGAACCTTCGAGGTCAGCTACAGCTATGCCATCTAGAAAATGTAACAGAAGCAGATATAACAACGGGTAACCATGGGGGTAAAAAGGACCTCACTCAGCTATCTTTTGCATGGAAGAATGATTGCAGTGAGGTCGATTTTCATGAAAAGGTGCTAGATGCTTTTACTCCTAACCGTGGTCTTCAGATTTTACGGGTGGATTCCTATAGAAGCATTAGGTTTCCAACTTGGATGGCGAACCTGAGTGTGATGCAAGACCTAGTCAAGTTGAGCCTAGTCAGTTGCACAGTGTGTGACAGACTTCCCCAGCTGTGGCAATTACCAGCTCTTCAAGTTCTTCATTTGGAGAGGATGGACAGATTGCACTGCCTATGCATCGGTGATGGGGGCACTTTAACATCCTCAACATTCCCAAAATTGAGGGAGCTTGTGTTACTTGATTTGAAGATTTTGAATGGATGGTGGGAAGTAAAAGGAAGACCTGGACACCAATTGTTGTTTCCCCTTCTAGAAGAACAATCAATTGGGAGTTGCAATAAGTTGACAAACTTACCAGAACCACCAATGCTTGGAGAATCTTCTAGCTGCGGTGGTAACAAGGGACGCTCTGCATTTCCAGCATTAAAGAAACTCATGTTACATGGTTTGAAGAGTTTGAGCAGATGGGGAAAAAAAGAAGAAAGATATGGCGAACAACCAACATTTCCACTGCTTGAGAGTGCCGATATTATAGATTGTCCAGAGCTATCAACTCTACCTGAAGCACCAAGGCTTCGAGTATTAGTGTTTCCAGAAGATAGGCCATTGATTTGGTTATCCATGGCCAGATATATGACTGCATTTTCCAATGCAAGATTGAAAATCACACCATATTCTCCCTCACACGTGCAATATTCATTTCCACAAGTAGATGGTAAGGGGAAATGGAACCATAGATCTTCTCATGCAGCTATGGAGCTATGTGGAAGCTATTTCTTCCACATAAGTTGGAAATATTTTGTAAACCTTAGCTATTTGGAAATCATTTCTTGTGATGAGCTTACCTACTGGCCACTAAAAGAGCTCCAATGCTTGGTATCCTTGAACAGATTAATAATTCATTGTTGCAACAATCTTACTGGATCTGCAAAGATTCTTGAAGAAGTAGTATACGAAGGAAATCAGCTCCTACCATGTCTTGAATCTTTGGAAATAAAAAGTTGTCCAAACTTGGTCGAGATTTTCAGCCTTCCTTCATCACTGAAGGAAATATATATTGAGAGATGCAGTAAGCTTGAGTTCATATGGGGTAAGCAGAGTACTGAAAAGAATTGTTATGTTGAATACCAAGATGACTTGAAATTATCAGACTCCTTTAGTGGCCTTAGTGCCTCTGCAATTGAACGAGAACCCTCGTCTCTGGCAAGAAATCATTATCTACCATGCCTCGAGTCTTTAACACTAATAAGTTGTCAAAGTTTGGTAGAGCTTCTCGATTTTCCCTTGTATCTCAAGGAAGTACACATTTGGAGTTGCCCTAAGCTTGAGTTTATATGGGGAAAGCTGGATAAACAAATAAGGAGCCAGTATTTTGAACAGCAGAACAACCTGGAATTGTCAGAATCTTGCAGTAAATTTACTGCATTCACAACTGTACCAGGTTCATTGCCATCAACAGTGAATCATCCCCTACCATGTTTAGAATATCTTTGGATAGCATATTGTGAAGGATTGCTAGAAATTATTGATCTCCCATCATCTGTGAGGACAATAATTATCACGGACTGCCCTAAACTTGAAGTCCTGTCAGGGCAACTTCATAAACTTGGCCATCTTGATATTCGATTCTGTGATCAGTTGAGGCTAGTAGAGTCATGTCAGGGAGACTTCTCATCACTGGAGACCGTCTCCATTGTTGGCTGCGAGAGTTTAAAGTGCTTACCCGATAAGCGTTCACATACATAGGGATTTTTGTATAGAGCTGGGGTGTGTGAAACAACATATTCATTTCCAAGATGTAAAATATGTGGAGATATGTTGTCACAACTGCCTTGTCACTCAAATTGACTATGCTAATTGCACCAGTCGCGAGTCGGTATCTTCAAAGCTCCAGACTTTGGAAGGAGATATCATGAATGCTGCTAGGGTTAGGTACTATCATTGAATTCTTTAAATTTGTTTGGATGATCTACAGGCTTCTCCTATACAAGTGTTTAGTTTTATGAACATATAGAGCTATGTTGTAGAATTATTTCACGGGCATGCATGTGATGAAGCGGTAACTTTTTATATGATCATGTTTGCAGATTTTGTTTGAAATTATGAAGAATCCATCATCGACACCATAACAAGCAACCCCCCCCCCCCCCCCCCCCCCCCCCCCAAGCAACGCACGGATCACCGCCTCGACATGGCCGGAGCAAGCCGGAGGAGCAACCACTCCGGTCAGAGGGATCCATCAAGCCCTACACTGGCGGGTCAGCCCGTGCCATCGGCCAACTGCCAGCCAACATGTCCGGGAGGGGTATGCGTCACCCCAACAGTTCCGGCTGTCCAGATCCAGATGGGGAGACCATCGAGGCATCGGGCACCTCTGGCCGCCCCATGGCAGCCGACACCTTTGTGCGCCAATCGCCATACCTCCGTCGCCCCCCATAGCATGCTGCGCCACCGCCACGGCAAGGCCAAGGGCTGCCTCACAACCCAGCACACCCGACGTCGCCAGCCCGCGGGAGGATACCGCCACACGCCCGCACGAACTCCACCACCACCGCGTCACCACTCCACCGACCATTGTAGAGACGGACGAATGCGGCCCAACCTGCCCACATAGCGCCCCAGCCCACGCCGCCCGCCAGATCTGGCCGCCGCTATGTCAGCTGCCCAGTGCATGGCTGGGTACGCCTCGCCCCAGCGCATCCCACCGCGCCGCCAGTGTTAGCTAAAACAATCTAGCGTGACAAGTAGTCAGAGCTGCTACGGCAGCGTAGTTTGTTTTCAGTTAGCTGGTTATTTGGGTTTCAGTTAGCGATGGAGCTCGAGGACGCAGTCTGTGCGATCCCGAGTCCGTAGTTCACGGAGAGCGCACGCCTCTGATCGTGGGATGGCACGATCCAGTAGAGGGGGTCGTCCTCGATCCGTTTTCTTCGTTCATGAGTGAATAAAGTGGAGAGAAAACGCAGCAGTTCAGGGCGCTGCACAAAAGGTTCAGACTCTTGTTTTCCTTCATCGCCATCGTTCGAGCTCTAGATTTAGGGGCAACAATTGGCACCAGAGCCAGGTTGAGGGATGGCGAACGACGACAAGTCCAAGTCGCCGCAGACCTCGGGCGGCACACCGCGAGCGCAGATCACCGACGGCGATGAGCAGCCGGCCAGCCGGGGACGATCGTGCAGACTCGGGTAGTGCGCGAGGGGGGCGGCGGATCGCCGTGGCCGATGCTCGCCCGTACCAACTACGGGGACTGGGCCCTCCTGATGCAGGTGAAGCTCGAGGGGCGGCACCTGTGGGAGGCGATCGAGACCGGCACGGCAGTGCGCAACGACGACAGGCTTGCCATGGAGGCGATTCTGTCCGGGGTGCCGCCTGAGATGGTGGCGACCCTTGCGGCAAAAAGCACGGCAAAGGAGGCCTGGGAGGCCATCAACACCATGCGCCTTGGCGTGGCGCATGTGCGGGAGGCCAAGGCGGCAACTCTCAGCAAGCAGTACACCGCCGTGACGTTCAATGACGGTGAGTGCATCGATGACTTCGCCATGCGCCTGACAGGTATGGTGAACCAGCTCAGTCTCCTTGGAGAGACGATTCCAGAGAAGAAGGTCGTCCGCAAGTTTCTCTCTGTCGTGCCTCGGCAGTTCTCCTAGATCGCGCTCTCTATTGAGATGCTTGTCGACCTCGACACGCTCTCAATGGAGGAGCTCGTCGGGCGGCTCAAGGCGGCGGAGGAGCGCTACGGCCTCGACTCCGCAAACACCGGCAGCGGCCAACTCCTCATGACGGAGGAGGAGTGGAATGCGCGTCTCGGGCGCCACAAGAATGACGGATTCGGAGGCAGTGGCTCCGGGTCAGGGTGCGGGGGAGGACGCTGAGGACGAGGCCATGGGCGCGGCGGTGGGCGCGGCACCGGCAGCCGCGCGAAGCCCACTAATCAGTGCCGCCACTGCAAGAAGTACGAGCACTGGGAACGCGAGTGCCAAACACGCATCCTGATGGAGGCGAACCTCGTCGAGCGGGGCGGGCACACCGCGGACAGGCACGACGACGACCCGACGCTCCTGATGGCGGTGATCGCCACAGACTCAGCACCAACCACGGGGGAGCACATCATGCTCAACGAGGAGCGCGCAGAGGTGAATCTGGGCACGGACGAGGAGCCGTGCGACGGCCGGTGGTTCCTGGACACCGGCGCGTCCAACCACATGACCGGCGACCGCACGGCGTTTGCAGAGCTTGATGAGGCCGTCACTGGCAGCGTCAGGTTTGGTGACGGTTCAAGCGTGGCCATCCACGCCGCGGAACGATCACGTTCACCGTGCGCAGCGGCGATCAGCGCGCTCTGACAGACGTCTACTTCATCCCGCGTCTGAAATCCTGCATCATCAGCCTCGGGCAACTGGATGAGCACGGCTGCATCGTCAAGATCCAAGGCGGCCTCCTGACTCTGTACGATCGTCATCAACACGAGCTGGCCCAGGTACGCCGAAATGGCAAACGCCTTTATGTGGTTCGCCTGGACATCTCACACCCTGTTTGTCTGGCGGCACACGCCGGCGACGAGGCGTGGAGGTGGCACGCAAGGTTCGGCCACCAGCACTTCAACGCCCTCCGGTGCATGGGGTGCGCGGACTTGGTGCGCGGGATGCCCCTCGTGCAGCACGTAGAGGAGCTGTGTGACGCGTGCTTGGTGGGGAAACAGCGGCGTGCGCCGTTCCCCCACAGGCGCGCTACCGAGCGCAGGACCCGCTCGAGCTGGTGCATGCCGACCTATGCGGGCCGATCACCCCGAGCACTCCGGGAGGCAAGCGTTACTTCATGCTCATCGTCGACGATCACAGTCGCTACATGTGGGCCATGATGCTGCCGACAAAGGACGGACCGGGGCGGCGAGTTCACGGCGACAGCGCTCGGTGAGTACTTCTCCGACCAAGGTGTCGCACCTGACGGCGCCCTACTCGCCGCAACAGAATGGCGTCGTGGAACGACGCAATCAGACCGTCGTGGGCATGGCCAGGAGCATGCTCAAGGCGAAGAACATGCCGAGTTGCTTTTGGGGGGAGGCCGTGGCCACTGCGGTGTTCATTATCAACCGATCGTACACCCACATCGTCGATGGCAAGACCCCGTACGAGGCTTGGCACGGCAAGATGCCTGCCGTGCACTTTCTGCGTGTCTTCGGCTGCATCGCCTACGTCAAGAACACACGGCCCGGGCTGAAGAAGCTCGACGATCGCAGCACGAAGATGATCTTCATCGGCTACGAGGAGGGCTCGAAGGCGTACCGTGTGTATGACCCCTTGACCAAGCGGGTGTACGCATCACGCGACATGGTGTTCGACGAGGCAGCAAGCCGGGACTGGAGCTCTGGCGGCGAGCCCACTGCCAAGCCGCTCGTCGTCCACCACGAGCTCCCTTCGGTCACCAAAGCACACAGCATGCACAACACGGGGGGCAACCTGAGCGAAGAAGGCAACGGTGGCGCGGCAGCGACTCCGGCCGCGTCCAAGACCGCTGTCAGGACGCCAGGGACACCAGCTCAACTGCAGACTGCTGCGGGCGCACCCACGGTGGACTCGCCCGGCGGCAGTGTCCCCCCCATGGACACCCCGGAGGGAGTAGGCTTCGTCACACCGCCGACTATGCAGCTAGATCTCTTCGACGCCGACGACGATCCGGCTATCGCGCACCGGTTCCGCCGTGTCTCAGACGTCGTGCATAGGGCAAACGAGCCGGTGCAGTTGGTCGAGGAGCTACTGCTAGCGGAGGAGGAGCCACTCAGCTTGCCGACGCTGAGCCGCACGACTGCTGGCGGCGTGCCATGCTAGATGAGCTTGCTTCGATCGAGGAGAATGATACATGGACATTGACTGACTTGCCAGCAGGTCACCAGGTGATCGGGCTCAAGTGGGTCTTCAAAGTTAAGAAAGACGCAGCCGTTGTCGTGGTCAAGCACAAGGCGAGGCTTGTGGCAAGGGCTTCGTGCAAAAGGAGGGCATGGACTACAACGACGCGTTCGCGCCCCGTGGCCAGACTGGACTCAGTGCGCGTCATGGTGGGCATGGCGGCTCAGCGAGGCTGGGAGCTGCACCACCTCGACGTCAAGTCGGCCTTCCTCAACGGCGAGCTCAAGGAGGAGGTCTACGTCAAGCAACCTCCTGGTTTCGTGCGGAGCGGCGAAGAGCACAAGGTTTATCGCCTCCGCAAGGCGCTCTACGGGCTGCAGCAGGCACCGCGTGCCTGGAACGCCAAGCTCGACCTCACTATGCAGCAGCTTGGGTTCACGAGCTGCCCGTCAGAACATGCCATGTATACGCAAGGCGAAGGGCAGGCTCGGCTTCTGGTTGGCGTGTACGTCGACGATCTTGTCGTCACCGGAGCCGACGCCAAGGCGATCCTTGGCTTCAAGGCGGAGATGATGGGCAGGTTCCGCATGAGCGACCTCGGCCTGCTCAGCTTCTACCTGGGCATAGAAGTGAAGCACAGGGGGCCGGAGAAATCACTCTGTCGCAGGCGGGCTACGCCAGCGAGCTCTTGGAGCAGGCGGGCATGGCGGACTGCAACCCAGTGCACGTCCCCATGGAGTCGCGCCTCAAGTTGAGCAAGGAGGGACCAGAGCCGCGGGTGGACGCCACACACTACCGCAGCATCATCGGAGGGCTTCGCTACCTCACCCTCACACGGCCGGACATCACTTTTGCGGTGGGGTATGTGAGCCGCTTCATGGAGGCGCCGACCACGGCGCATCTTGCCGGCGTCAAGCACCTGTTGCGCTACATTACAGGCACACGCAAATATGGCTGCAGGTATGTCAAGAGAGGGGACGACAAACTCATTGGGTACAGTGACTCGGACTTGGCCGGCGACGTCGACGACCGGAAGAGCACATCGGGCTACCTCTTCTTCTTGGGAGGAGCACCGATCACCTGGCAATCCCAAAAACAGAAGATTGTCGCCCTGTCATCGTGTGAGGTGGAGTATGTGGCAGCAACAACGGCGGCATGCCAGGCGATCTGGTTGAGCAGGCTGATGAGGGACTTACTGAAAGAGGAGGCCGGTGCCACCACCATCCTCATCGACAACAAGTCCGCAATCCAGCTGTGCAAGAACCCGGTGTTCCATGATAGCAGCAAGCACATCGACGTCCGATTTCATTTCATCCGCAAATGTGTGGAAGAAGGCAAGATCAGGGTGCAGCACATCGCCACGGGTGATCAGCTTGCAGATATTTTCACTAAGTCACTTGGGCGCACGCGGTTTCAGCAGCTTCGTGCGCAGATTGGCATGGTAGAGGTTTAGCTTTCTGTCACGACTAACTTAGGGGGAGATTGTTAGCTAAAATAATCTAGCGTGACAAGTAGTCAGAGCTGCTACGGCAGCGTAGTTTGTTTTCAGTTAGCTGGTTATTTGGGTTTCAGTTAGCGATGGAGCTCGAGGACGCAGTCTGCTGCGATCCCGAGTCCGTAGTTCACGGCGAGCGCACGCCTCTGATCGTGGGATGGCACGATCTAGTAGAGGGGGTCGTCCTCGATCCGTTTTCTTCGTTCATGAGTGAATAAAGTGGAGAGAAAACGCAGCAGTTCAGGGCGCTGCACAAAAGGTTCAAACTCTTGTTTTCCTTCATCGCCATCGTTCGAGCTCTAGATTTAGGGGCAACAGCCAGCAGGGCCTGGAACCTTCGCCATGCAGACCCGTCACAGCACCGTCACGTCTTGCGCATCATAGCACCCAGGCTCGGCGATGCCGGCCGACACCAGCCCCTGTTGCGGGAGGGGGTGAGAAGTCCTTGCCACCGGCGGCGCAGCCTGGCCGCACCCTATGGTGGTGGTGGGAGTGGAAGGAGGGGAGGTGAAGGGAGAGGGGCTGGCGTCTAGGTCCCCCCCCCCCTCCCCCCGCGCATCACCCACAGGAGCGCCAAAGGAGGAGGGGAAGGGGGGAGGGGGAGTTTTTCCAGTCTATGGTTTTGCTATTCTTTGTCCATCAGATCTTCCTTCAGTCCTTTTGTTACCACCTCACCTCTGGTTGCGACACTGTGGCTCACTAATGCCGACCCCCCTCCCCACCTCTAATGAGGTTGCTATGTTTTTTTGAGAATCACGTGGTTTCTATCTATTAATGATGATCGTTGCGAAAAAAGCCTGCACGGCCCACCAACCAGTCTGCTTCCTCGCCTCTGCTGGTAATACCACAATCTGCCACAACGTCCCCCGCCTTCAGTGAAATCCTAGCTAGGCCTCACAGCGTCTCAAAAAAAAAAAACCTAGGCCTCACTGGGTACGCTACGGCCAGCCACGTTGCCCCATCTCGGCCAAAGAGCTCCCCTGGTGTCTTCCCTTCTTCTCTACAAAATCGATTTACAAAAATTCTGATTTCAGGTAACTTACTAATAGCAAACATCGGTAGGACTGGGACGGGCCCTAGCGGGCTGATCCTACATGGAGGGTATATGGGGAGTGTCGCTTAGTCCGGGCATTTGGGCCGGATATGGGTCGCCAGGTTGGGTGGCATTTTTTTGTCCGGGCACTAACTGGGCAGCCCGCTCGAGCATTTGGGCGCGGGTATGGGTGTCCGGTTATGGATACTCCAAGAAATATCTTGACATAGATTTGTACTAGAAGGTACAATTGTCTATCTCAGGTGTAAATAAAATTAAGATTACATAATAAACTGAGCCGAGCCCTTGCACTGCAATTCCTTGGTGGGCCGGCTACACACACGCGCCCTCCTCGATCACAATCGTGTCCTAGTTATTGCACTTTCTTATCACCAAGCATTGTTCAAAAGGTCGTTCGATTCAGCGATTTATTATCCGATTTATCGCTACTCAGGGCCAGCGTTCTGGGTACTCAGCGTCAGTGATATTTGGGACTGATAAACCTATCTATATCTACTTCAAAAAATTTGAATTCAAATTTTGTCCGATTTTTTTCCGGAATTTCATGGTTACCGTGGTAACCGCAAATTCCGGTGCCCCACGAGAAAAAAGGTCCGCTCGGGATCCAAAACCTTGCTCGGGGCTGACCGATAAGATTATGCCTTATCATTACTGTTTATCGTTTGAGCCGAGTAATCGCTCTGACAAGCCATTTATCGAGAATGTACCGATAAATCCGGCCTATTAATAGCACTATATTTGCAAAAGCTATGTTTATTTGTGTTGTGGACCTTGTTATGCAATATGTATTGTTGTCCTCTTTTGTTTGTCATTATACGGGGATTCAAAGGCAAGGAATCAAGGTAACATATCTGTCCAATATTGTTTTGGTGTTGAATATAGCATATTCTAGTGTTGGGAACATGGAATTTGCAGAAAATGGCCAATTAATAGTCAATCGATTAATCGGCTGATTTTCGATTAATCTCTAATCCAGTGGCGGAGCTAGGCAGGAGTGTTCCCGGGGGGAGGGGGGAGGGGGGGGGGGGGGGGGGGCAAAACTCAAAGCATGAAGAACTAAGAGGACAAAGATTGATCTTGCACTAAGCTCCACCACTGCTCTAACCGCCAGCTGACCGACACGGTAACGATAATCGATATCCTTAGCATTGTCACCAAGAGGAGAACAAATGATTATTACCAGAAGAGAAATAGCTGGGTCTGTCTACATTGATCAGGATTTGAGTTGTCAGCCACTTTTTTGGAGAAATTCAGCAGCAGGCAGCGTCACGGGGTCGTGTCAAGTGTCCATGTTTCACAGTGGAAAGGGAACAATTCACATTTGTCGGTGGTGCATAGCTCCGTTTCTGCTTAACTCTGTGTGTGTGTGTGTTTATTCTCAGTTCTATTCTTCAGTGATTACAAAGCTCTATTCACATTGTAAACCATGATTACAAAGCTTCCAATGAGGAGTTCACGTATGACAGCCGGGAAAAAGGAAAATGTCACGCCCTCCACTCCAGTCATGCCCCAGACTGAAGCAGAGGCGGACAGAGAGGCAGAAGTGCAGCAACAGGAACTTGGAGGAGAAGAAGAACTGGACCCACAGGAGGAGCCAGTGGAACAGTCGTTACTAGGAGGGTGAGTATGACGTGTGTGCCTGAGCCAGGCTGTGGCGTTAAAGGTGTAGCCGTGATGGCAGTGTAGGCATGTTGTCATTGAGATAATTCAGATTCCTTCTCATCCTGAACTCTCTTCTCACCTACCCCTTCTCCTACCTCTGGATCTCATCCCCTTCTCCTTGATCTCCTCCCCCTTCCTGTTCGATCTCTCACGGGGTCATAACAACATGGTATTCAGAGCTTTGCCGGTCCACTGCTGCACCACAGTCTCGCGATTGAGCCGTAACATCCACCTCAAAGGGTGTCCAGTTGCTCCGGTGACCAGACGCGAATTCCTTAGCGGGGTAGGCTCGATTTAGGGCGGTTGCAACGGCGCCGTCGGCGACTCCGTCGGCTCAGACGAAATTTGTGTTGCAAGCCATGGAGGGTGTGCAGAAAACTTTAGAGGAATTACTGCAAAAATTTTCTTCTCTATCCACGGAGGTCAAGCAGCTCGACACCCAGGTGGCCGATTTCGGCGAGGGTCTGGACGCCGTCAAGCGTCAATAGGCTAACCACGACGCAGCCGCGCGTGTAGCGCCGCCATCATCGACCACGCCCGCGGCAGCCGTACTTGTCAATCAGGGGGGGCCCACTTCTCCATCGCCCGATCCAGCAACCACCTGTGGTGGATCGCCAGGCCGGTCACCAGGACCGCCAAGTTTCCCGGCCACCCCGCAAGCATTACCACCATAAGCCGCCCAAACATGATTTTTCGCGATTTGGTGGCGAGGCGCCGCGGCTTTGGTTTGACCTCTACCACACTTATTTCGAGCTCTACCAGACGCCTCCAGAGCAGTGGGTCGCCACGACGGTGCTATACATGGAAGGTCACACAGCTCTGTGGTGTCAAGCACACAAGCGCCTCCACGGCCTCGGCGATTGGTACACATTCACTGCAGCAGTGCAAGCGGAGCTTGGTTAGGATGAGTTTGACACTCTCATGCATCGTCTTCATCATCTCAAACAGACAAGCACAGTTGCAGAATACCATCTCTCCTTCGAGGCAATCATGTACCATCTGATCGCACTGGATCCCTCCCTCAACCAGAAGTTCTTTGTGTCCCAATTCATCACTGGACTGCGAGACGAGGTGCATATCGGGGTGCGCCAACATGCGCCTACAAGTGTGTTCGGAGTGGCAGCGCTGGCCAGGATTCAGGAAGAGGAAACAGACAACAACAGACCAAGGGGTCGTCCGCTGGTTGATACGTCTCCGTCGTATCTACTTTTGCAAACACTTTTGCCCTTGTTTTGGACTCTAACTTGTATGATTTGAATGGAATTAACCCGGACTGACGCTGTTTTCAGCAGAATTGCCATGATGTTGTTTTATGTGCAGAAAACAAAAGTTCTCGGAATGACCTGAAACTCCACGGAATATCTTAAAATAAATAATAAAAAATTCTCGCCAAAGATGAAGACCAAGGGGCCCACACCCTGTCCACGAGGGTGGGGGACGCCCCCTGGGCGTGCCCCCCTACCTCGTGGGCCCCCTGGAGACCCTCCGACGCCAATTCCAACTCCATATATTGGCTTTCGGGGAGAAAAAAAATTAGAGAGAAGAAACCATCACGTTTTACGATACGGAGCCGCCGCCAAGCCCTATCTCTCTCGGGAGGGCTGATCTGGAGTCCGTTCGGGGCTCCGGAGAGGGGGATTCGTCGCCGTCGTCATCATCAACCATCCTCCATCACCAATTTCATGATGCTCACCGCCGTGCGTGAGTAATTCCATCGTAGGCTTGGTGGACGGTGATGGGTTGGATGAGGTTTATCATGTTCGAGTTAGCTTTGTTAGGGTTTGATCCCTAGTATCCACTATGTTCTTTGATTGATGTTGCTATGACTTTGCTATGCTTAATGCTTGTCACTAGGGCCCGAGTACCATGATTTCAGATCTGAACCTATTATGTTTTCATGAATATATGTGTGTTCTTGATCCTATCTTGCAAGTCTATAGTCACCTACTATGTGTTATGATCCGGCAACCCCGAAGTGACAATAATCGGGACCACTCCCGGTGATGACCATAGTTTGAGGAGTTCATGTATTCACTATGTGCTAATGCTTTGTTCCGGTTCTTTATTAAAAGGAGGCCTTAATATCCCTTAGTTTCCAATAGGACCCCGCTGCCACGGGAGGGTAGGACAAAAGATGTCATGCAAGTTCTTTCCATAAGCACGTATGACCATATTCGGAATACATGCCTACATTACATTGATGAATTGGAGCTAGTTCTGTGTCACCCTATGTTATGACTGTTACATGAAGAACCGCATCTGGCATAATTATCCATCACTAATCCGGTGCCTACGAACTTTCCATATACTGGTTCTTGCTTATTTACTTTTCCGTTGCTACTGTTACAATCACTACAAAAATACCAAAAACATTACTTTTGCTGTCTATACTTTTGTTACCCTTACCACCACTATCATATTACTTTGCTACTAAACACTTTGCTGCAGATACTAAGTTTCCAGGTGTGGTTGAATTGACAACTTAGCTGCTAATACTTGAGAATATTCTTTGGCTCCCCTTGTGTCGAATCAATAAATTTGGGTTGAATACTCTACCCTCGAAAACTGTTGCGATCCCCTATACTTGTGGGTTATCAAGACCTTTTTCTGGCGCCGTTGCCGGGGAGCATAGCTCTATTCTTTGAGTCACTTGGGATTTATATCTGCTGGACACTATGAAGAACTTGAAAGACGCTAAGACAACAATTTATCCCTCAACTACGAGGGGAGGTAAGGAACTGCCATCTAGCTCTGCACTTGATTCACCTTCTGTCATAAGTAAGCTAGCGACACCTAAACCTGCTTCTGCTATTCGTTCCGATATGTCGCATGTTATTGATGATGCCACTTCTGCTATGCATGATACTTATGATGAAACTACTTCTATGCTTGATACTACTGCGCCCCTTGGTGAATTTCTTGATGAACAAATTTCTAGGTCTAGAGAGAGAGAGAAATTATTGAAACTGATAATATTGATGAAAGTGATGATGAAGATATGCCTGCTATTCCTGAGGGTTATCTTTTTGATGCAGAATCTTCTGCAGCTATTTTTTCTTGTAAAGATAGATATGAACTTAAAAGGCTGCTAGTTAAATGGAACAAAGAATCTCTTAGAGATAGAATGAAACCCGACCCTGCTTTTGCCAGTTCACCTATCTGTGTTCCCGATAAGGATTATTATGAATTTTCTGTTGATCCAGATATAATTACTTTCGTTGAATCTGATCCTTTTTATGGGTATGAATCCGAAACTGTTGTGGCACATCTTACTAAGTTAAATGATATAGTCGCCCTGTTTAATAATGATGAGAAATCACGCTACTTTTATATACTCAAAATATTTCCGTTCTCATTAAAGGGTGATGCTAAGATATGGTTTAATTCTCTTGATCCTGGTTGTGTGCGTAGTCCCTAGGATATGATTTATTACTTCTTTGCTAAATATTTCCCTGCTCATAAGAAACAAGCTGCTTTGAGAGAAATATACAACTTCGTGCAAATTAAAGAAGAGAGTCTCCCACAAGCTTGGGGGGGGGGGGGGGGCTTCTCAAGTTACTTAATGATTTGCCTGATCATCCTCTTAAGAAACCTGAAATACTTGATATCTTTTATAATGGACTAACTGATGCTTCCAGAGATTAGCTGAATAGTTGTGCTGGTTCTCTTTTCAGGGAAAGAACACCGGATGAATCTGAAATTCTATTGAATAATTTGTTGACAAATGAAAATAATTGGGCACCTCCTGAGCCAGCTCCAGAGCCAATTACTGAGCCTATTCCTAAACCAACTCCGAAGAAGAGAGGTGTTCTATTTCTCAGTCCCGAAGATATGCAAGAGGCAAAGAAATCTATGAAAGAAAAAGGTATTAAAGCTAAAGATGTTAAGAATTTACCTCCTATTGAAGAAATACATGGTCTTAATTTACCGCCTGTTGAAGAAGTATATGATCTCAATTCTTTATTCACTGAAGAACCTCCTGATCCCGATATCCCGACACAGGTAGTAAAGGTAAATTCTCTCTATAGATATGATAAAGCTAAAGCCCCTCCTACTAAAATTGCTAGTCAGTGCTTGGATGAGTTTGATAACTTTATGTTTAAGCAAGATGACTTTAATGCTTATTTTGGTAGACAACTAAAACAAGATGCTTATATGATTAAACGCTTGGGTGATTATATGGCTAATATTAGAGGTGAACTTAAACTTGTTAGCAAACATGCTTTTATGGTTACCACTCAAGTAGAACAAGTACTTAAAGCTCAAAAAGAAATGCTTGATGAAATGAATAGTAAGAAAAATGATTATGCTGTTAGAGAGGCTACTAGAACTGGTAGAATGACTAAGGAACCTTTGTATCCTGAAGGCCACCCTAAGAGAATCGAGCAAGATTCTCAGAGAAATAATATTGATGTACCTAGTTCTTCTAAAAGGAAGAAAATGAAAAATGATAGGACTTTGCAAACTTCTAGTGAACCTATTGCTGAAACACCTGAGAATCCAAATGATATCTCTATGTCTGATGCTGAAATACAATCTGGTAATGAATATGAACCTAGTGAAAATGTTAATGATGATGCTCAACCTAGTAATGATAATGATGTAGAAGTTGAACCTGCTGTTGATCTTGATAACCCACAATCAAAGAATCAACGTTATGATAAAAGAGACTTCGTTGCTAGGAAACATGGTAAAGAAAGGGAACCATGGGTTCAGAAACCCATGCCTTTTCCTCCGAAACCATCCAAGAAAAAGGATGATGAGGATTTTGAGCGCTTTGCTGAAATGATTAGACCTATCTTTTTGCGTATGCGATTAACTGATGTGCTCAAAACAAATCCTTATGCTAAGTATATGAAGGATATCATTACTAATAAAAGGAAGATACCGGAAGCTGAAATTTCCACTATGCTTGCTAATTATACTTTTAAGGGTGGAATACCAAAGAATCTTGGAGATCCAGGAGTACCTACTATACCATGTTCCATTAAGAGAAATTATGTTAAAACTGCTTTATGTGATCTTGGAGCCGGTGTTAGTGTTATGCCTCTCTCTTTATATCATAGACTTGACTTTTATAAGTTGACACCCACTGAAATATCTTTGCAAATGGCTGATAAATCAACTACTATACCCATCGGTATTTGTTAGGATGTGCCTATTGTAGTTGCAAACGTTACTGTTTTAACGGACTTTGTTATTCTTGATATTCCCGAGGATGATAGTATGTCTATTATTCTTGGAAGACCTTTTCTTAATACTGCAGGGGCTGTTATTGATTGCAACAAAGGCAATGTCACTTTTCATGTTAATGGTAACGAGCACACGGTACACTTTCTGTGGAAACAACCTCAAGTTTATAGTATCAATTCTATTGGAAAAATTCCATCGATTATATTTGGAGGTTTTGAATTTCCTCTCCCAACTGTCAAGAAGAAATATGATATACTTATTATTGGGGATGTCCATATCCCCGTTAAGGTAACATAGTGTTATTCGAAATTTCTGCGGTTCCATGTTAATCGGAATGAGTTTGTTAACAAGACTTGATCGACCTTGTTAGGGGATTCTTTTTGATGAGCATGAGATGGATGAAACTAGAAGCACAACTTTCTGTACCCTCTTTATATTTTCTGTTATTTAGTAGAAATAAAGTAAAATAGTATCTTTTCTGTCTGTTTCCTGATTTATCCGTGCAATATAAAAATATCCCAAAAATAAAAGTCCTCAGAATGCCATGCCAATTTAATATGATTTTTTCGGGAATATTTGAGGATTTAGTGTGCAAACATTACCGCGGGGGGAGCTGCCACCTGGCCACGAGGGTGGAGGGCACGCCCTAACCCCCTGGGCGTGCCCCCCTACCTCGTGGGCCCATGGAGGCCC
The DNA here is from genome assembly GCA_963921465.1 of Triticum timopheevii. Taxonomy (NCBI): domain Eukaryota; kingdom Viridiplantae; phylum Streptophyta; class Magnoliopsida; order Poales; family Poaceae; genus Triticum; species Triticum timopheevii. Next base: position 626,694,577 of record OY997266.1, on the reverse strand, counting down.
TCTTCCACTTATCCATGCACCCATCTTCTTCCTCTGCCTCACACAAACACAAAAAACCAACTCAAGCACGAGTTCCAGCCCCTGTTGCTGTGATTTTCGATCTCCTTGCTCAAAGCACCTCTCGCAAAACTGCTTGGGGAGATTGTTCCTTGGTATGTGACTCCTCCATTGGTCCAATTAGTTTTTGTTCTAGTGCTTTATTCATTGCAAATTTATGCTGCATAGGTGACCATGTTCTTGAGCTTGCATGTCAAATTTATATGGTTCCAAGTAGTTCTAATGCTTGATATAGGCTCTAGGCACTTGTGGGAGTAGTTGCTATCAATTTTATTGAAGTTGGTTCACTTTTATTTGAAGTTATTAAAAATTTCAGATTGTTTCAGAAATAATGAAGAGACTTTTGAGGGGCTCGTCGAGCCGAAGCTCGAAGGAAAAACAAAAGGAAGAAGAGCAGAAGCCCAAATTTAATTTGCCTCGCATCGCGGAGGTCCGGCCGTGTGAATGGCCTTCCGATGACTTCTTGAGGAGAGCCGGGATTTATGAGGATTTCTATTTATTGATTGAGAATGCTGGCCTCACCGACTTCCTCCGCGACCAACGTCATCAGTATCTCTTACTCACAAATACTTTTGTGCAAAACTTCTACTTTTTCCCTAAGAAATCACCTCCATCAGTAGAGTTTCATTTATATGACATTGTTAAGGAGATGCCATTAGCTGAATTTTGCGAGGTTTGCAAAATACCCTTTGAGGGCATGTCGGTGTCAAAACAGGCGGATCTCGGGTAGGGGGTCCCGAACTGTGCGTCTAGGAGGATGGTAACAGGAGACAAGGGACACGATGTTTTTACCCAGGTTCGGGCCCTCTCGATGGAGGTAAAACCCTACTCCTGCTTGATTAATATTGATGATATGCGTAGTACAAGAGTGGATCTACCACGAGATCAAGGAGGCTAAACCCTAGAAGCTAGCCTATGGTATGATTGTTGTTCGTCCTATGGACTAAAACCCACCGGTTTATATAGACACCGGAGAGGGCTAGGGTTACACAGAGTCGGTTACAATGGTAGGAGATCTACATATCCGTATCGCCAAGCTTGCCTTCCACGCCAAGGAAAGTCCCATCCGGACACGGGACGGAGTCTTCAATCTTGTATCTTCATAGTCTTGGAGTCCGGCCGACGGTGATAGTTCGGCTATCTGGACACCCCCTAGTCCAGGACTCCCTCAGTAGCCCCCGAACCAGGCTTCAATGACGATGAGTCCGGCGCTTAGATTGTCTTCGGCATTGCGAGGCGGGTTCTTCTCTGAATTCCATGTACTTGTCGAATAGTGCCCGGCTTCTTATAAATGCTGCGCTCCTTGGCTTCCACGCCCAATAATGGCCACCTTCCACGTGTCGAACGAATGCGAAAAGCCAGGGTATTTTTACACTTTACCCCCTAGCTGCGCAAATGAGCTGCCTATAAAAAGAGACGAGGATCTAGATCTGAATCACACCATCCTCCTTCCGCGAGTATTCATCGGAGCGCCTCTGACAAAAATCCATTCCAACATGGACAATCGACGCGGCTCCTCCTCTCGTGCTCCCAGCCCTCAGGCAGGAGATATGCTCAGTCCCGCATAGTGAATTAGTGACGCTCCAAACCAAGGGATTTCTTCCCCCAGCCTTTATGGTTCCGGTTCGAGCCGTACTTGCCACCTACAAGGGCGGAAAGGAGGCGGAGAGCGTCCCCAATCCCTCCAAAGGAGAGCGGGTATGCTTCGTCCCTTATCTAATAAGAGGACTCGGATTTCCAATACATCCGTTTCTCCGGGGGCTCCTGGAGTTCTACGGCCTCCAGTTGCACCACCTTACGCCTGCCTCCATTCTGCACATCGCGGGCTTCATGGCCCTTTGCGAGCTGTTTCTGGGCGTCGAGGCTCATTTTGCACCGTGGAAGAGATTATTCTGCCTCGTACCCCGTACTCATGAGGGGTCGATATATCAAGTGGGCGGAGCCGAGCTATGGCGCATCGCCGGGACTGGATATCTATCCGGAACCCCGAAGAAGGCGTCCGAAGACTGGCCTTCGGAATGGTTTTATATACAAGACGCCCCTCTACCGGATCCAGTTCGGATCGGTCTCCCGGAGTTCAGTAATGCTCCTCTGAAGAAACGCCTAAGTTGGCGTCCGCGGAGCCCTCAACGGGAGAATGATTGGGACGTCCAGTACCTGATGGGCCGAATAAGGTTATTGGCTCATTCCGGATTGACGATGATTGGGTTCATGGCCACATGCATTATGCGAGGGGTGCGGCCACTCCAGTATAGGGGCCACCCCATGTGGGATTTCAACGGGGAGGATGATGCCACCCGTCATGGCCGCAAGGGGCCGGGATCGGTCGCCGATCTGGTGAAGATCCTCCGTGCTAGTCCTTTGAATGGATTTTCCATGAACAACCCTCGAAGCTGGGTAAGCGGACACTTGTCTATCTGATCCATATTCCCAAAGTTAAGTGTCTCATTTTGTGATTTCGACGCAGAAACTGCGCCAGACCGTAGAGGATATACACAGCCCGGCTCCACATCCCGAGGATCCGGAACGGTCCCTCGATCCGGCCTCCGAAAAGGATCCGGACATAAAGGTGGAGCTGATCGATGGGGTGTTCCACCAACTTAGCATCGACAATGCTTTGGTCGCCATTACGGCCGACTACCCCGGAATATCTCCGGTTTCCCAGGTAACTGTGACTGGAGTCCTGATACCATTACCCATCCGTGCTTATCTTTGATCACCGTATACCAACGGTGTCCCGCAGGAGGTGCCTTTGAGGGGGAAGCCGAGCCTGCGACAGCTGGCCAACAATGAACAGCTCGGCCCAGCAGGCGGAAAAGAAGTGCGGTGTGAATCGAGAAGTCGCCGCAACGGTATGGCGCGCCACTATGTTTCAAGGAAAGATTCCTGGAAGGCATATTAACGCTCGGGATTTTTTTAGGAGAAAGAGCGCTCGCCGGACTATGTCCGGAGAGGTTGCCAATCGAGCCTCCGCCAGCCAGGCTCCAACGCCAGGTCCGGAGGGGGAGGCGAACACAAGGCACGCGCCGGATGCTCCTCCAACGGAGGATGCCGACAGGCTGTCCGCCACCATATCTGAGGTGGAGAGTGCCATGAATCACAGGCGCCGCCGGACAGTTCTTCATGACGCGTGTTTCTCCCCGGAGGCATTGAATGCCTTCAATTTGGGAGATGCGCACCTCCGTGCCGCTCAAGATGGTCTAGTCAGAGCCACGGAGCAGTATGTGAAAGACATACGGGTGAGTGAATTTTGACATTTATATATGCCAGTAGCCCCCGAGACTTAAAATAGTTAGAATAACTGATTTAAGGATCATTTGTTATGCAGGATCTTACAGAAAAGAATACCCAACTGTCCAAGGAGCTTCAAGAGTGCAAGGCCCAACTTGAGGCCGCACTAGCCGCCACAGGGGGAGCCACAGAGACCCCCTCCGGTAATATATACTTCAAAATATAAGTAGTTTGTGAAGTGCGGTGTGTGTATAAGTCTGACAATAATATTGCAGATGGCGCCGGACTAGATCCAGACAAGCAACAGCTACTACGCCAGCTAAAGGCCGGCGAGAAGGTGCTTACAAGGGTGCGACAAGAGAAAAATAAGCTCCAAGATGCCAACACCTAGCTGGGCGAGGAACTAAAAGATGTTCGGGCCCAGCTGTCTGACTCCGTGAAGGAGAATCAGCGGCTTCATCGCGGAATTTATAGTAAGTGCTTGACTGAACTTTTTGAAAAGAAGAGTTCGGCGAGGAAGTCGATTGACAGAAATATGTCTGTAGGTATGCTCACAGGTCGTCCTGCGGAGGAAATGCCTGGTTCAACGGGTGACCTACTTCCCGAGATGCTGCAATTGCACGAACGAGTTCGGCAAGTGATGAGCGGAGTCGCCCAGGCCTTGTGGCCATCCATGTCCCTACCCGAAGGTCTTGGTGAGCTTGCGGAGAAGCTGCAGGGATCACGGCAGCGCTTCCGGTTATGGAAGATATTGGCCTGCCGTCAAGGCGCCAGGGAGGCCTGGGCCATGGTGAAGACACGGTATGCGAAGGCTGACCCAAACCACATGGCCGAGGTCGGACCTGTGGGGCCCAATAAGAAGGAGATCCCTATGAGCTTAGTGTACGGCCAAGTAGAGTTGGCCACAAAGTATTCCCAGCGGGACTATAAACTAGACAGTTTATTAGATGGTATCGAAGAGGAATACAATCAGTCAGTTTGACTATGTAATTTAAAATGACATGTAAAATGCCTTCTAGCCAGATTGTAGATTGTTTGTCGTGGCGGTCCTTTTCGCTTCAACCTCGGGACCCGACAGTCTGGAGTGTGTCTGAATGCCCTCGCGGTTATAGAAAAAACCGGGGCATGCGTGGAGACCAGGTGTAGGAGTCATTAGTGCTTTATTAGACAAGTGCCCAACTAGTTATGTTATATTACATGGTTAGTAAGAAACATCTTCCAGGGAGAATAGTTCCGTTAGGGGTTCCTTTCCCTGGGTGGCATGCCCTAAAGTGCATGTCCGGACTGCAAAAAGAGCAGGAAAGCATTTGGGGGCAGATAAATAAATAGGTAACAAATCATCTTTCAATTCACTGACCGAATATTCCCTTAAGAACGCTAGCTTTCAGCTTCACCCAGTCTGAGGTACACATCCGGTTGACCCGGCAGTAGCAATCGCAGAGGTGCTCCCTTTACCTCCTAGCCGAACAATCGGGAACGTAGGGGTAAGCACAGGAGCCAGGCAACCCAGCTTGGCCAAAACTTAAGTCATATCGATGCATATAATGGTGAATAAAGGGTACATGCAGAAGTGTGACGCATGTGTTGGGCGTAAAGCCCATATAAATAAGCTTCTGTTAAAGAAGCCCCCAGGTATAATGAGTGCGAGTAGCACGTCAAGTGTGTGCGAACAATGCGCAGGCGAGCCTCTCAAAGGCTTGTGAGAAAAGAAAAAAAGGGGGGAGAAGGAGAGAAATAAAAGACAGTTAAAGTATAAAATATGGACGGGGGAAGGAGACGAACTCAGAATCCGGCGCTAGGCGTAGAATCTTCGGAGACGAGCTGCGTTCCATGGGTTTGGCTCGAGTCGGTTATCCGATGCGTTTCGCAGACGGTATGCTCCGCCGGTCAGGACTTGGTCGATGATGAAGGGACCTTCCCATTTGGGTTTGAGTTTGTCCTTTTTCTTGTCCGGCAGGCATAGAACTAGTTCGCCAATGTTGTAAGTTTTTGCCCATACTTCTCTGCTTTGATATCTTCGGGCCTGCTGTTGATAGAATGCGGAACGAGCTTTTGCCACGTCGCGCTCCTCCTCTAAGGTGTCCAAACTGTCCTGCCGATCCAGCTCGGCTTCTCTTTCTTTGTACATGCGCACGCGAGGTGAGTCATGAATTATGTCGCAGGGCAAAATTGCCTCTGCGCCGTATACCATAAAAAATGGTGTGAATTCGGTCGTGCGATTCGGCGTGGTCCGCAGCCCCCAGAGTACGGAGTTGAGCTCCTCTACCTAGTGCGTGTTAGATTCCTTAAGGGACCGCACTAGTCTGGGTTTGATGTCGCTCATGATTAGACCATTTGCTCGCTCCACTTGACCGTTAGTTTGAGGGTGATAGACTGAAGCGTAGTCGAGCTTGATGCCCATGTTTTTGCACCAGAGTTTAACCTCGTCGGCCATGAAGTTCGTGCCGTCATCAGTGATGATGCTATGGGGTACGCTGTAACGGTGTACTACCCCCGATATGAAGTCTATCACGGGTCCGGATTCGGCCGTCTTAACTGGCTTGGCCTCTATCCATTTGGTGAATTTATCCACCATGACCAATAGGTATTTTTGCTTGTGGGTTCCTCCTTTAAGGGGTCCAACCATGTCAAGCCCCCAGACCGCGAACGGCCAGGTAATGGGTATAGTTTTGAGGGCGGTGGGTGGCATGTGGCTTTGATTAACAAAGAGCTGGCAACCGACGCATCGTTGGACTAAGTCTTGTGCATCTGCCCGGGCCGTCGGCCAATAAAATCCTGTACGGAAGGCCTTGCCTACAAGGGCCCGGGCTGCGGCGTGGTGCCCACCGAGTCCGGCATGGATTTCAGCCAGAAGATTTCGCCCTTCCTCTTCAGAGATACACCTTTGAAGGACTCCGGTTGTGCTTTTCTTATAAAGCTCCCCCTCGTGGACTTTATAGGCTTTAGATCGCCGTACTATGCAGCGGGCCTCATTTTGGTCCTCAGGGAGTTCCTTCCTAGTTATGTAGGCTAGGAATGGCTCGGTCCACGGGGCAATAACTGCCATTATTTCGTGGGCTGAAGGTGTTATTTCGTTGGCAGAACCACCGATTGTGTCAGAATGATCGGTGTTGGGCGGTGCGGTTGGGTCCGGATTGTTGTTTCCGGATTCCCCTTCCCATAGTACGGATGGCTTGAAAAGCCGCTCCAAGAATATGTTGGGAGGGACTGCATCGCACTTTGCGCCGATGAGTGCCAATACGTCTGCCGCCTGGTTATTATCCCGGGCTATATGGTGAAATTCGACCCCTTCGAACCGAGGTGACATTTTTAAGACGGTGTTACGGTAAGCTGCCATTTTCGGATCCTTGGCGTCAAAGTCTCCATTTATTTGGGATATTACGAGGTTTGAATCCCCGCGAACCTCTAGGTGCTGAATGCCCATGGAGACAGCCATCCGGAGACCATGTAGAAGGGCCTCGTACTCGGCTGCGTTGTTGGAGTCCGTGTACATTATCTGGAGTACGTATTGGACTGTATCTCCGGTTGGGGACGTCAGGACGACGCCAGCCCCCAGGCCGGCCAACATTTTGGAGCCGTCGAAGTGCATGATCCAATTGGAATATGCGCCGTACTCTTTAGGGAGTTCGGCTTCAGTCCATTCGGCGATGAAGTCAGCCAGAACTTGCGACTTGATAGCTCGCCGTGGCTTATAGGTTATGTCGAATGGGAGGAGCTCGATGGCCCATTTTGCAATCCAGCCAGTTGCGTCGCGGTTGTTTATAATGTCATTAAGGGGTACTTCGGAGGCTACTGTTATCGAACACTCTTGAAAGTAGTGTCGCAGCTTCCGGGATGCCATCAACACCGCGTATGCTATCTTTTGATAATGTGGGTACCGGGACTTGCATGGAGTTTGGACAGTGGACACGTAGTAAACTGGTTTTTGAAGAGGGAACTTGTGTCCGTCCGTTTCTCGTTCGACGACGAGCACCGCGCTTACAACTTGATGTGTTGCCGCGATATATAATAACATCGGTTCGCCCAAATTGGGCCCGGCCAGGACCGGATTTGTTGCCAATATGGCTTTGATTTCTTCGAGTCCGGCCGTGGCGGCATCCGTCCACTCGAAGTGTTCGGTGCGCCGGAGGAGGCGATAAAGGGGTAATGCCTTTTCTCCTAAGCGGGAGATAAAGCGGCTTAGAGCCGCCACGCATCCAGTCAATTTTTGTATTTGCTTGAGGTCTTTTGGGATATCCAATTGTGACAGAGCTCGGATCTTGGCTGGGTTTGCTTCTATTCCTCTACCGGATACAATGAAGCCCAAGAGCTTTCCGGCTGGTATGACGAAAACGCATTTTTCCGGGTTGAGCTTAATGTCGTATGTTCGGAGATTGTCGAATGTGAGCCTCAAGTCGTCTACTAGAGTTTCGACATGCTTGGATTTGATGACCACATCATCTACGTATGCCTCCACTGTTTTGGCAATCTGGTTTGCCAGACATGTCTGCATCATGCGCTGATATGTTGCGCCGGCGTTTTTGAGCCCGAAGGGCTTTGTGTTGAAGCAGAATGGTCCTTATGGAGTGATGAATGCCGTTGTGGCTTGGTCTGGCTCCGCCATCTTGATTTGGTGGTAGCCGGAGTATGCGTCGAGAAAGCACAATGAATCGTGCCCTGCAGTAGCGTCGATGATTTGATCGATGCGGGGGAGGGGGAATGGATCCTTTGGGCAAGCCTTGTTAAGGTCCTTGAAGTCGACACATAGGCGCCAGGATTTGTCCTTCTTTGGTACCATTACCAGGTTTGCTAGCCAGTGCGGATGTTTTATATCTCTGATGAATCTGGCCTCTAATAGCTTGGCTAGCTCCTCTCCCATTGCCTGTCTCTTGGGTTCAGAAAATCGCCGAAGAGCCTGTTTGACTGGCTTGAATCCTTTTAGGATATTTAGGCTGTGCTCGGCCAGCCGTCGTGGAATTCCTGGCATGTCTGAAGGGTGCAAGGCAAAAATGTCCCAATTTTCCTGTAGGAATTCTCGTAGTGCGGCGTCTACCTCAGGGTTTAATTGTGCCCCAATGGAGGCCGTCTTTGTAGGGTCCGTTGGATGGACTTGGAATTTGACTATTTCGTCCACTAGCTTAAAAGAGGTGGACTTGGATCTTTTATCGAGTATCACATCGTCCCTGTTCACCGTGGAGCGCAGCGCAGTGAGTTCCTCGGCTGCTAGGGCTTTGGATAGTGCCTCTAGGGCTAGTGCAGCTGTCTTATTTTCGGCGCGGAGTGCTATGTCCGGATCACTGGCAAGGGTGATGATTCCGTTGGGCCCGGGCATTTTTAGCTTCATGTACCCGTAATAGGGCATTTTTAGCTTCATGTACCCGTAATGGGGTATAGCTTGAAAAATTATGAATGCCTATCGTCCTAATAAAGCGTGATATCCGCTGCTGAACGGGGCCACTTGGAACATGACCTCCTGGGACCTGTAATTGTCCGGCGAACCGAACACCACATCCAGCGTGATTTTTCCTGTGCAGCATGCTTCCTGACTAGGGATTATTCCTCTAAAGGTTGTGCTGCTTTGCTCAATGCGACTCCAGTCTATTTCCATTTTTTGAAGGGTTTACTCGTAAATGAGGTTTAATCCGCTGCTGCCGTCCATGAGTACCTTAGTAAGTCGAAAGCCGTCCACTATTGGGCTAAGAACCAATGCGTCTGGTGCCCGGGCTTTTCAGAATTTAGGTTCGTCACTGGCATTGAAGGTAATAGCCGTGTCACTCCATGGATTTATTGTTGCTACTTGGTAGACTTCGGCAAGGCTGTGGAGTGTTCATTTCCGCATATTATTTGATGCGAAAGTCTCGAAGACTGTTGATACCGTACTGGTATTGCTGGGCTGGTTCTCTGGAGCTAGAAGCTCTTCACCACTTTTGGCCACCAGGCGTAGTATCCAACATGCTCGAAGGCTATGAGTTGGAGTGGCGCCCTCTGTGCTATGAATTTTGCAGGGTCCACTGAGCCATCCCTCCAGTACGGTTCCGTGCCCTTTAGGGGTTTTTTGCTTTTTGGTATGTAACCCAGGTGCCTGACGATGATGCACCCTTTTATTTCGGACTAGGGTTGTATTCGGAGCCGGATTATCCCAAAAGTTAGTTTCGGTTTTCCAGGTGCTCTCCATCGCACAGTACTTTCGTACTATGGACGCCAAGTCGGCAAAGCGTGTAATTTCGTGACGGCCTATGGCGTTTAGGATTCCCTTGTCCGTGCAGTTATTGCAGAAGAGTAAGATTGCGTCTTCCTCGCGGCAGTCCTTTATCCTGTCCATAACCAGGAGGAATCTGGCCCAGTAATGGTGTACAGTTTCAGCGGGCTCTTGCCGGATTTGGGATAGATCGCTTATGTTTGGGTGGGCGGGTGGAATTAAATTCGGAACCCCGTCCAATCTAAGACTCAAAGGGCGGAAAGTTTCCGAACTTGGAAGCTTGGGTTTTTGGATATTGTCCAATGAGTCCAGCTCGCTGCCTGACTTTAGGTTCAGGACTTGATCGACGTCCGTCCCTCCGCGAGAATCCGGCATGGAGGGGTCGGGAATCCGGACATAGCTTGTCCTTAATATAGAAGAAGATTCGCCGTGTTGTTCCTCCACCACAGCAATGTGGTGGGTAGCTTGGGGAGAGTTGATCTCTCTCAGATCGGTTTTAGGCCCAATTTGATCGTAGTCTGTAGCGACTCCCAGGGCGGCGATGCGATCCAAGAGCTCGTTTAAGGAGGTGAGCTCCATCGGATCTAGTTGCTCGGCGAGTTCCGAGTTGACGTGAAGATTGCTTTTGATGACCCGAGAAGTCATCGTCGGCTCGGTGGCTGAACATGCGGTCATAAGAAAACTGCCGAGCCGCATGGTTTGGCCGATGGCCAAAGCTCCTTTAGCAATGGTGCCGTCTTTAAAGACGGGACGAGGCATCCTTCCTGATGGTGACGGCACAGAGGAGCTCTCAATGAAAGCACCAATGTCGGTCTCAAAACCAGCGGATCTCGAGTAGGGGGTCCCGAACTGTGCGTCTAGGAGGATGGTAACAGGAGACAAGGGACACGATGTTTTTACCCAGACTCGGGCCCTCTCGATGGAGGTAAAACCCAACTCCTGCTTGATTAATATTGATGATATGGGTAGTACAAGAGTGGATCTACCACGAGATCAAGGAGGCTAAACCCTAGAAGCTAGCCTATGGTATGATTTTTGTTCGTCCTACGGACTAAAACCCTCCGGTTTATATAGACAACGGAGAGGGCTAGGGTTACACAGAGTCGGTTACAATGGTAGGAGATCTACATATCCGTATCGCCAAGCTTGCCTTCCACGCCAAGGAAAGTCCCATCCGGACACGGGACAGAGTCTTCAATCTTGTATCTTCATAGTCTTGGAGTCCGGCCGACGGTGATAATTCCGCTATCCGGACACCCCCTAGTCCAGGACTCCCTCAGCGCACCTTGGATGAACCACACCGTAACAAAGTAGAAGCTTTTATTAACACTATCACTGTGGGAGAAACCAGGAAGGTTTCTGATGCAAGAATACTAGCATAGATTTTCCTGTTTTACGCTACTTTGCCTTATTTGCTAGGCGTTGCTTGATTGGTCGCGGAAACTGTGGAAACCTTAGTGTTCCTGATATTAGCATTTTGTTCCATGGTTTATACCGCAATAACTCTGTTAGTATGGGTGGAATTGTTGCTAGACGGTTAAGTCTGAACCATACTAAGGGCCCCATCTTGGGAGGCATTTATGCTCCATGCCTAGCTGAATATTTTGAAATACCTATTAGGCATGAGGAGAAAGAGGAAACATCGTTGCCCCGTGCTTATTTAGATTATAAGAGTATGCTAGCGCATGACTTTCTTGTTAAGAGTCGTGAAGGGGATCTCAAATATATATTGTACTTTGATAAACATCACCTTGAGACTATTACTTTGCCTGCTCCCTCTTTGTTTAACTTGTCTGCAGGTCCTCACATCGTTCCGTGGGCGGCCGTTCAAGCATATCGGAATCCTGCACCAGCCCCGGAACCGGAGCCACAAGATGAGCCTCCAGGACAGTCTGTTTATTCTTGGGATCCAGAGGTGGCTGCCAGCCAGTGGCAGTTAGAGTCTTCTTCATCGCAGTACGACCCCAGCTACACCTACGGGTATCCGCCAGGCTATCCCTGGCAATAGACCAACTTAGGCCAAAAGCCTAAGCTTGGGGGAGTACGTATTTCTCACCGACATTACATTCATGTTCACACACACTCATTGCTAGATGTCGGTTCTCATACTCTTTCACTATAATATCCATGCTAGTTTATTTTCTTTTTCCTGCTTTCTTCTTGTGTGTTTAATAAACCTTAAGAAAAACCAAAACAAATTAGTAGTAGTTTATTTCTTTGCTGTAGTAATTAAAAAAAAGGGGAAAACCCAAAAATATTTCCCGTTCTTCTTTTGCTTGTTGGGAGCTCTCCCGTGTAAATAGTTTTTATTTCTTTTCTTTTCTTTGGGGGTCAGTAAGAGAAGACCATGATTAAATTATTGAAGTGGCTCTTATATGCATCATTGTAGATTTAACCAAGAGCCCATATTGCCTTGTCTTCTCCTGTTTATTGAATGCTCGCAGATTCCAGCTTAGTCCAATGCACGTGCACTCTTATTATTATTCACACCGTTCGGTCGTGCAGGTGAAAGGCAATTATGATGATATATGATGGACTGACTAAGATGGAAAAGCTGGTATGAACTCGACCTCTCTTGTTTCTGTAAATATGATGAGTTCATCATTCTTGATTCAACTTATTATGAATAAACATGTTTGCAATGACAATTAGAGATCATAGTTGCTCGTGCCATGCTTGATTAGCTATGAGTTATAATGTTTTACCTTGCGTGCCAACATGCTATTAAAATGATTGTGATGTGGTATGATGGGGTGGTATCCTCCTTTGAATGATTTAAGTGACATGACTTGGCACATGTTCACGCATGTAGTTGAAACAAATCAACATAGCCTTCACAATATTTATGTTCATGGTGGATTATATCCTACTCATGCTTGTATTCAATGTTTATTAATTTTAGTGCATGTTCATGACTGTTGTCGCTCTCTAGTTGGTCGCTTCCCAGTCTTTTGCTAGCCTTCACTTGTACTAAGCGGGAATACTGCTTGTGCATCCAATCTCTTAAACCCCAAAGTTATTCCATATGAGTCCACTATACCTTCCTATATGCGGTATCTACCCGCCGTTCCAAGTAAATTTGTATGTGAAAAAATCTAAACCTTCAAATAAACATTCTGGTTTGCATGCTCGAATAGCTCATATATCAACTAGGGCTGCCCTTATCTTCCGTGTTAGGCGGGTTATTCTCAAGAGGAGTGGACTCCGCTCCTCATTCACGAGAAAATGGCTGGTCACCGGGATGCCCAGTCCCATGCTTTATGCAAACTAAATCAAATTAATTGCAAACAAAACTCTCCCTGGGACCCGTTGAATGTTGGAGGCACTCGTTGTTTCGAGCAAGCCATGGATTGATGCTTGTGGAGGAGGGGGAGTATAAACTTTACCATTCTGTTTGGGAACCGCCTATAATTTGTTTAGCATGCAGATATCGTCACCTCTTAGTTGTTATGTTGACAATGAAAGTATGCCGCTCAAAATATAATTTATCTCTATTTCAAAACCGAGCTCTGGCACCTCTACAAATCCCTGCTTCCTTCTGCGAAGGGCCTATCTATTTACTTTTATGTTGAGTCATCACCTTCTTATTAAAAGCACTATCTGGAGAGCACAGATGTCATTTGCATTCATTACTGTTAATTTATATCGGGTATGACTATGAATGGATCTCTTTTACCATGAATTACAATGTCTAGTCAGTCCTTGATCTTTGAAGGTGCTCTGCATTTATGTTTTGCGGTCTCAGAAAGGGCTAGCGAGATACCCTCTTGTTATATCGTATTATGATTGTTTTGATAAAGTGTTGTCATCCGAGATTTATTATTATAGCTTGCTAGCTGATTATGTTATTGATATGAGTAAACATGAGACCTGAGAATTATTGCAAATGTGGTTAGTTATGATCTTTGCTGAAAACCTGAATGCTGGCTTGACATAGTTACAACAACAAGAGCAAATAGAGTTTATAAAAGTTTTTCTTTTTCTCTTTCAGTTTGTCAACTGAATTGCTTGAGGACAAGCAAGGGTTTAAGCTCCGGGGAGTTGATATGTCTCCGTCGTATCTACTTTTCCAAACACTTTTGCCCTTCTTTTGGACTCTAACTTGTATGATTTGAATGGAACTAACCCGGACTGACGCTGTTTTCAGCAGAATTGCCATGATGTTGTTTTATGTGCAGAAAACAAAAGTTCTCGGAATGACCTGAAACTCCACGGAATATCGTAGAATAAATAATAAAAAATCCTCGCCAAAGATGAAGACCAGGGGGCCCACACCCTGTCCACGAGGGTGGGGGGCGCCCCCCTGGGCGCGCCCCCCTTCCTCGTGGGCCCCCTGGAGACCCTCCAACGCCAACTCCAACTCCATATATTGGCTTTCAGGGAGAAAAAAATCAGAGAGAAGAAACCATCGCGTTTTACGATAAGGAGCCACCGCCAAGCCCTAATCTCTCTCGGGAGGGCTGATCTGGAGTCCGTTCGGGGCTCCGGAGAGGGGGATTCGTCGCCGTCGTCATCATCAACCATCCTCCATCACCAATTTCATGATGCTCACCGCCGTGTGTGAGTAATTCCATCGTAGGCTTGCTGGACGGTGATGGGTTGGATGAGATTTATCTTGTAATCGAGTTAGCTTTGTTAGGGTTTGGTCCCTAGTATCCACTATGTTCTGAGATTGATGTTGCTATGACTTTGCTATGCTTAATGCTTGTCACTAGGGCCCGAATGCCATGATTTCAGATTTGAACCTATTATGTTTTCATGAATATATGTGTGTTCGATCCTATCTTGCAAGTCTATAGTCACCTACTATGTGTTATGATCCGGCAACCCCGAAGTGACAATAATCGGGACCACTCCCGGTGATGACCATAGTTTGAGGAGTTCATGTATTCACTATGTGCTAATGCTTTGTTCCGGTTCTTTATTAAAAGGACGCCTTAATATCCCTTAGTTTCCAATAGGACCCCGCTGCCACGGGAGGGTAGGACAAAAGATGTCATGCAAGTTCTTTTCCATAAGCACGTATGACTATATTCGGAATACATGCCTACATTACATTGATGAATTGGAGCTAGTTCTGTGTCACCCTATGTTATGACTGTTACATGACGAACCGCATCCGGCATAATTATCCATCACTAATCCGGTGCCTACGAGCTTTCCATATACTGGTTCTCGCTTATTTACTTTTCCGTTGCTACTGTTACAATAACTACAAAAATACCAAAAACATTACTTTTGTTGTCTTTACTTTTGTTACCGTTATCACCACTATCATATTACTTTGCTACTAAACACTTTGCTGCAGATACTAAGTTTCCAGGTGTGGTTGAATTGACAACTCATCTGCTAATACTTGGGAATATTCTTTGGCTCCCCTTGTGTCGAATCAATAAATTTGGGTTGAATACTGTACCCTCGAAAACTGTTACGATCCCCTATACTTGTGGGTTATCATTGTTATATGCGCGTGCGATCCCACCAGCACCTGTGCCTGCGCTCGCTCCACCACCAGCCCAACCACGCATTGATGGCGCCAAGCGCGGCACCGATGACTTCGGTCAGGAACGACAGCTCTGGGAATTCAGGCGAGCCAATGGCCTGTGCTTCAAATGTGGGGACAAGTACACATGAGAACACAAGTGTAACAGAGTTGGGCAATTGCTCAAGATCGAGGTGGGTACTCATGGTAAGCTCCTATCGGACTCATGATCGAGGTGGGTACCCTGCAGCCATTGCCAATTCCAGAGCCCGCCTGGAGCGAGGTGACAATGGATTTTGTCGAGGGGTTGCCACGCTCCGACTGTGCTGATGTCATTCTGGTGGTAGTCGACCGTCTCTCCAAGTACGCACATTTCATTCCTCTCCATCATCCCTTCACTGCAACTCAGGTGGCCCGTGCTTTCCTCGACAATATTGTCAAGTTTCATGGGTTCCCTCTCTCGATCGTCTTTGATCGCGACAAGATCTTCACAAGCGCATTCTGGCGTGAGCTTTTTGCACTGGTGGGCACGAAACTGCTCTACACCACAGCGTACCATCCTCAGACGGACAGGCAGAGTGAAAGGGTGAATCAGTGCCTTGAGCACTATTTGCGTTGTGCCGTCCACGACACTCTCAGCGCTGGAAGCGCTGGCTGCCAATGGCAGAGTTCTGGTATAATTCAAGCCATCATAGTGCCATCAACTGTTCTCCATTCAAGGCTCTCTATGGAGTGGAACCAAATTTTGGTGCTCTTCCCAACCTATTCAACACCAAGACACCAGAATCGCTGCATCATCCGGTGGCAGAACACCAACAGTTCACCGAGATGCTGAAAACTCATCTGTTGCATGCACAACATCGAATGAAACATCAAGCGGACCGCAAGCGCACCAACAGGGAATTTCAAGTAGGAGATTAGGTCTTGCTCAAGCTGCAACCCTATGTTCAGTCTTCCGTGGTGAGCAGACCATGTCCAAAGCTTGCGTACAAATTCTTTGGGCCGTACAAGGTCATCAGCCGTGTCGGATCCCTCGCATACAAGCTCGACTTGCCTCACGAAAGTAAGATTCATCCGGTATTTCAGGTTTCTCAATTGAAGCCATTCACAGCCGACTACACTCCGGTGTTCAACCAGTTGCCAGCCCCACCCGACCTCACCATTGGCGATCTGGTACCCGAGGCGATTCTGGAGCGTCGCTTGGTCAAGCAAGGTAACACAGCGGTGCCTCAGGTACTTGTGCATTGGCGTACATTGTCTCCGGCGAGTGCCACTTGGGAAAATTTTAATGTCCTCCAGCAACGTTTTCCGACGGTGGACCTCGGAGCAGGGGCTCCATTTCAAGGAGGGGCGAATGTCACGCCCTCCACTCTAGTCACGCCCCAGACTTAAGAAGAGGCGGACAGAGAGGCACAAGTGCAGCAACAGGAACTTGGAGGAGAAGAAGAACTGGACCCACAGGAGGAGCCAGTGGAATAGTCGTCACTAGGAGGGTGAGTATGACGCGTGGGCCTAAGCCAGGCTGTGGCGTTAAAGGTGCAGTCGTGATGGCAGTGTAGGCATGTTGTAATTGAGATAATTCAGATTCCTTCTCATCCTGAACTCTCTTCTCACCTATCCCTTCTCCTACCTCTGGATCTCATCCCCTTCTCCTTGATCTCCTCCCCCTTCCTGTTCGATCTCTCACGGGGTCATAACAGAAAGCACTCGCCTAAAGATTTAACTTTCTTTCCCACAAAGGAGGGATCAGTTGGGAATCATGACATGTCCCTGGCCCTATTTCATGGCATTGTGGCTATAATACGCTACATTGTGCTTTCGTGAGCCTACACACGGTCCTCAAACCCTCGGTTGAGGTCCGGCATGCCGGGGGTTGATCTCCGCCACTGCACGGACACGGAGTAAACCTATGGACGCACACACAATCCATCCCCGTGACCACATTTCAGAGTCTGAGTCGGTACATTTGAAATTGATGAAATAGTCACAGACACCTCATAGTTAACGGGCACGCCGTACTAGTGAAAGAATAGTGTCAGAAAGACTGAAACAAATTCACGAAATTGCGAGTGTACCCATGTCAAGTCTAGTACTTAAATCCAAGTGGACATGTTACACAACAAGGTAGGATCCTAACCAACTGAGCATGTAGAGGTGAATCCCCTAAATCATTTCCCAAGTAGGTTTGTTATTTTTGGTGGTTAAAAACTTTACATTAAAAGAATCATAGGACATTAAAACACATTCTTTTTACTTTTACAGAAATACAATACAAACGTTGAGGCACTTGTCAGATACATTACCACATACATGTGGTAAGCAACCCAAACTTGATAAAAACAAAAGTTACATGGAAGTTATTGTAGTAAAGTTTAATACTAGGCTACTAGCACATAATACATTTGCGTGTGCACATTTGCATATCATTCCATTAGCCGCAGTAGCTCTATGGAAAGCGCAAACTTCGAATCCGGTGACCTGCAAAAATGAAGGAAGGAAAACCAGTTCATGCTCAGGGCTGGAAACACTCTAATGAAAGCACCAAGATAACTGTTTTTATGTAACAAGGTTCAACAGGCAAACAGGCTGAAAGAAAAGGGCCTGGGTAGGGAAACATTAACTGAAGCCCAGCACTTGGGCCTCTTTGGCTAAAATTTCACCTAATTATATGGATCGAAGAGAGGATCCTAAATTTTCTGGTATATTGCTCCAGCAGTCTGAAGGAAACCCTGCATTTCAAACAGCGTGAGAAAATGATCAACAGCAAAGAGGCCTTGGTTGCACAGAGATGCACCAAGAATCAAAAAAACATTACCTCCACAACATTCTGTGCAGTTTTGGCAGATGCCTCCATGAATAGCAGACCATGGTCCTCTGCGAACCGCTTGCCTTCCTCATAGCTCACGGCACGGCTGTGAGATAGATCACATTTGTTCCCAATCAGCATTATTGTCATGCCAGGGTGCGAATATTGCCTTGCATCTTGCAGCCAGTTCACGAGATGGTTAAAAGTCTCCCTCCTGAATGTGGTTAATTATGACACAAACACCAGGGTAGTTAAAGTTCAGGAAACCATGCACTTCATCCAACGGGGCAGCTTTCATTGTGTCGGGCAAAGTACCTTGTGATGTCATAAACCAAAAGAGCACCGACAGCCATGTAGTAGAGTGGTGTAGTCAGCGATCTGAATGCGTCTCGGCCTGGCTGTAATGTTAACACAGACAGCACAAAATGGATTATTTGTCTCGCCAACAGAACGTGACAGTACGGTTCATGGCATGACAAACCTTGTGGAACTCAAAATGGCACTGCGTTATCTCACGAGACCTACTAATACTATATAGTAAAGAGAAACTCGTATAGGCCACAATTACCGACGGTGTACCCATAATCTAGCGCAGATGTCGCTTCCAATATAATTTCCAAGCAATAGTTTTATATGCAGCTGGCACTAATTGCTACAGTGGATGAGATAAGAGAAGGGGAAAGTGTACCGTGTCCCAAATCAGAAGCTTGACGGGCTTGTTGTCGATGGTGATCATCCTGTCCCCGCGCTCGGTGTCGAGGTTGAGCTCAAGGACGGGGTGGAACTCCTTGTGGAGGAACTGCACCAGCAGGCATGTCTTGCCGACACCTGCGCTAGGTCGTCGGACCATCCAATCAGATCTCCCCGACAACGAGAGCTACTCCCTCCGTTCTGAATTACTTGTCTCACGTATGGATGTATCTAGATGTATTTTAGTTCTAGATACATTCATTTCAGCGACGAGTAATTTGGAACGGAGGGAGTACATGAACGGAACGAGCAGCAAGAGGAGGGGATTGGAAGATGATCGGGGAAGCGTACCTGAGTCGTCGATGAGAACGTACGTGAAGTTGTAGAGCGACATCTCCGCCCCTGCTGCCGCCGCAGCTCCTCTGTTGTAAGATGACTCTTCGTGGGGTTCAGGAGATTCCGAGCGACTCTGAAGAAGCCTTGGTGCGTGAGGCGGCTAGAGTGAGTGGGGGACACTTTGATCATTTGCTCATGCTTTCAGTGTAGTAGTAGTTGTTGCACTTGTTAAAGTCGCTCGGTCTGTCTATTGTGATGAGGATGAGTTGACACTTGACAGCAACATTTCTGAAAAATTCAGCAGCACGCAGTGTCCTGGGTTGCGTCAATTGCTGAAGTTTCAGTGTGGAAAAGGGGCCCAACAATACACTGATACTGCTGTCAAGAATAGCTACCATACAGTTCACTCGGTAACCATACAATGATTACGAAGTTGTCCTTGATAATATCTGTCATGGTCGTTAATAAGCCAAGGGGAGAACAATACGGATTCTATATATAACCAACCAAAAAAGGCAACGAGGTAGCCAGATGGGTAAACTCAATGAGGAGCTGCCTGTCAATTGTTCAGACATTAAACGAGGGGATGATACCTGTCATGGTCGTTAATAAGCCAACTATGATGAAACGGATTCAATTGTTCAGACTTTGATTACCAAGGAAAGACAAATCAATGATGAGTTGCAGCTTGCTCGGATGGAATACGAGCAAGTTACTGAATTGATTGAGCACCTTTTCATGAGATGGTGATGTACTGCGGTCCGTCAGATTCGCTTTTCGGCAGGCGTCTTGGCGGCGGTGTTGGTGGCATGTGTTGTCCGTGTGGACGGCAATGGATGTTGCGCTTGGTGTCGGCGGTGGCGCTACTCAGATTGTGTTCTGGAGATTCTGTTTGGTGGCTCATGTCTCCCCTCAGGTTGGGCAGGTGCTTCAGAGTCTTTGGTGTGGCAAGGTCGAGAGGTTCCAGGTGAAAGCCTTGTGCTTTGGCACCAACGACGATGATGCCCGTGGGTGTCACATCCCTCTTGGGGGCGTAGTTGAGGTCCCTCTCAGCAAGCCAGGGCTTCGGGTGAAAACCCTTGACCGCTTCATCGGTCTCAACGGCGACGACACGTGTGTCGTCTCCCTCTTGAAGGTGTCGTCGTGGAGCCCGGGTTCCACCGGTGCGCCTGTCGTCATCGGCGGGCATTTTCAGATCCTGACGTGGAGCTCCCTAGGCTCTAGCGTGGGCGGATTCAGTTGCCTCCTATTCTTTTAGACTGGTCCTCATTGGTTCCACTTGCGGGCCTCATTTTCCACAGGCAGGTGCGGACTCCACAATTCAGAGCGGGAGGGCAGGGGTCATCTCGGGTGGGAACTTGGTGTGAGGGGCAACGAGGTCTGGTGGTTTCCCTTGGCAGCTAGTCTCCTTCCTTGTTAGTAGTCTAAGGGTGTGATCTCTCCGGTTTTCATGTGTTTTTCTTTGATCTGCTTTGTAAGAGGGTCTCCTCATCATCATGTGTCGATACGGCTGTGTTTCTTTGTATATAAAGCGGGGCTAAGGCCTTTTTCGGTATAAGCCTACTTAGATGACACTTTTACCTATATGAAAGGGGGAGACGAGGAAAACTTGGAATGGTAGGCTCTCATGCAAGAGTCAACCTCTACTCTTTCTCTTGGTAAAAAAAAAAAGAGGAATGATAAAAGAGAAAAAAATGACTAATCTTATGTCCAACCTTATAGCTAACCCTATTTGAGGAAGTATAATAAGATGATGAAAGCATGTTGTAAGGATATAAATATGGTATTTTATTGATTTAGCGGAGAAAGAATAGAATAGGACTGTAGATTAGCAGTCAGCTGCATCACATGCTCTAATAAACTTTTGTCAAATTGCTTGTTGGGCCAGCTATTAACAAAATATTATATTCAAAGGTAACTACTCCCTCTGATCCAAAATAAGTGTCGACTTTACTTCACAGCCGCGACACTTATTATGAATCAGAGGGAGTACTATATATCAATTATGTCCTGGTTTATTAGTCCACCTTGTATTTAAAGTCATATTTTGACCATAATTTTAACTAATAACATATAAGTTATACGAATTCAACAATGTACAACTACGAACCCAACGATATAATTTTTGGTGACATCTAGTAAAATCTTGTTACTTAAATTTATGGTCAAAATTTTACATAAAATACGAATGGGGCCAATAAACTAGGACAGTTGTGGTATGTTGGTTATTAAATTGACTATAAGAGTATGGTTAATAATATAGTCAGCTGCCATGTCATCTATAGTCGATGTAATAGCCAATGAGTATAGTAGTTAGCTATAGGAAATACTACTGTATTAACATATGACACATCTTACACTCTCACAAAATTTCCTTGCAGCCCGTGCTATAGCCGACTGTAAATGTACAACTCGCTTCTCTTCTCTCTCTTCTAACTCAGAAAAAATATAATATTTAAATCCTTATAGTCTGCTTACATCACTTTATTATAAGAAATTAATAAGGTTGATTCTTGATGACATGGCAGTGTTATGAGTTAATTGTATGTTAGTGCCAATATTGGGCCTAGGGTAAAAAATTGGTACCACTTTACGGTTTTTTTGCAGTTCAGTACCAAGTCCGGGGCACGCCGTACACAAATCGAGCTAAACTCTATATAAATTTGTGTTGACAGTGAATCTGACGAGCTGGGCCCACTTGTCAGGTGCCAACATGGAGAAGAGGCTCGTGTTGGTTGCTCCACAAACACATCACACATGGTCAACAGGAGCCACGGGCCGAGCAGGCGGCTCTCCCGCTTGATCCTGACGGGTCGAGGCAGGCGGCCGGCGGGGCTCGTTGCGGCCGGGCACGAGGCAGGCAATCAGCGGGCTCGCTGCGACGGGGCATGGGGGTCAGATTCTCACCGGAATTCCTGCCAAAATCGGGGAAGATTTCAATATGCAATTGTGGTATCAACATGCAATTAACTCCAGTGTTATATAACAAGCCGCTGAACTATACTGTTATTCTTGTTCTAGGAGACAATGTATCATGATAATTGACTCCGAATTATGTCGACATGATAACACATGGACCAATACAGGTTTGGTTTTCAATAGATAAGTAAAGAACCCAGTCAAAGAATTACAAAAATGCTATCCGGCGAACATCAGTTGAAAAGGGATGGCAAGCAAACACTATTATTATTTCCTGATAGTTTTAGTTTCTTTGCGAGATCAGCGACAATTTTAGAAGAAAAATATCATTTCCATGAAGAAACTGGAGTAATTGCATTCACCAACTAAGAGGGTAGATAATTAATGCCTCCCTGACTGAAGAAAAACAAAATCAATGCCTCATGGACGAAGCTCAAGCGAGGGCCGGTCGCACAGCCGGTCGAGGGCGTGATTATCGTTTCTTCTTCTTCGGTTATTCACGGACGACCTCACCGAAGAAGAAATTTACCAAGCGGTCCCTACCGCCCACCCCCCTCTTAAATGAACGCCAAGCGTCAGTGCGGCAGTCACAGCCAGCCCAAACGGAGGGGGAGAAGGGGGAGAGACAAAAACCCTCGTCCACCACTGACCACCGCTCGCTCTCGCCGGCGATCGATCCCGGCTCGGGAGGTAAGGCTCTCTTCCCGCACCGCACGCCCCTACTTTGCTACGCTCCACGGATTGTTCGCCGGGTATTGCATTTCGTTAACCTGCGTGGGTGGCGTGGGCCGGTGTGGATGGACGGAGCCGCCGCCGTTCGGCTCGCTTTTCCCCTCCGCGCGTGGGCTTGCACGAGGAGAGGCCGGCGATGGAGGGGGTTGCTCGCTCAGTAGTGTATCGTGTGTTCTCTCTCGCGCTTCCGTACGGCCGCGGCCTTTTCATTGCGTGAGATGCATGCTCTGTTTAGGATTTCTGTGCGCCCAGATCCTTGTGCTCAAAACAAATGGTTTGAAATAGCCCATGTTCTTGTAGAGTTTGCACTGCGTGTTGGATTTCATCTCAATAACATATGGTGAATGTGTGCATGCATTTGATTTTATATACCCATCTGATTTAATCGGGTTTTTCCGGCCATAGGTGCCAGATGAGCTGAAATGTTTTTGTAGTTAGTACCCTTATGATACTGTTTTGGATACAAGTATTTAGTTTGCAAGCACCAAATTAATCCCAAATTTGTCTTAACTTGTTTTTGGCAATCAGTTATTTTCGGCAATAGGTGCCAAGTTAGATTAAATGTTTTGGTAGGTGGTACTCTGATTTGCTAGATGTTGTTTTGGATGCAAGTATCTGGTTTGCAAGCTCCAGGTTTGTCCCTTGTTGCTGTTTTATGGGGCAAATCGGCAGGCGAGACCATGCTGGTATTTAGGAAATAGAAAATGCTACAATCTTGAAAATTTAGCACAAAGACAGTAGGCCAGATGCAGAAACACCATCTTGACACATTCCTGTTTGTCGCTGACAACAACCATACTACCTGTTGACAGGATGGCAGAGCAAAGGGAGCAGCTCCTCCAGTCTTACAAGGAAGGTTCGTGTTGATGTTTTGCTATTTACATCATTACATGCTCTGATATGTCTGTTCATCAGCATTCATGCATTTCTCTGTTCACACTTTGAGCTTTCAAGTGTTTAATAACTTTTCCAAAGTGAACTTTTTTTTCTAGAGAATCGCAAGTTGCAGGAGCTTGTTCGTAGTTATTCGCAGAGGATAATTGCTCATAATTCCGAACTGGAATCCATGATAAGGGACTATGAGCAAGAGGAAAATGAGGTAACTTGTTTTTGCAATTTTAGTTGTTGTGAAGCCTACTTATGTTTGTTTTTTTCCCGTATTGATAATGCAAAAGGAGAAAGAAGCCGCTCCATTATTGAAGTCAGAGCAGGAAATCAGGTGTAAGGAGCTACAACTCGCTGAATTAGAGCAGGAAAAGCTATCCCAATCCATTGATAGACTGGTTTCACAAATTAGGCAAGAGAAAAATGAGGTAACATCTTCTTCTTTTTTTCTTTTTTTGCAATTTAAGATTTTGAGAAGCTTAGCTATCTGAGTGTTTGTCTGTACTGATAATGCAGAAGGAGAAAGAAGACGCTATAGTATTTCACATGTCAGAGGAGTTAAAGCAGCAACTTGAGCTAGAAAATAAACAGCTTCACAGCAAATGAGAAGCAATGGAACACATGCAAGGTGATGAAGACTCTGAATCAAAGAAGAAAATGGCTGATCAAATTCAGGAGCTAAAAGAGCAGTGTGATACAGTACAATTATTTGCACAGACTTTGGCTATCAAGGAAAGGAAAGCCAATGATGAGTTGTAGCTTACTCGGAAGGCACTGATACGTGTAAGTTAACTCATTGATTCAGTATCTGTCCATGAGATGGTGATAAGCTGCTGTTGTTGATTTTTCTTAACAGCTAAAATTCATTCTCCTTGTAACCTGTTGCATGCTCCACAGGGCTTCCCGGATCTTACAACTGGTCAATTATCTATAGGCATCAAAAGGATCGGCATGCTTGACCAGGAATTAATTGGAAAAGCTTTCCAACAGAAAGTGTCAGAGTATGATGAACCAAGTCAGCATGCTGCCTTATTTTGTGCAAAATGGCAGGATGAGATAGGAAATCCAGATTGGCACCCTTTTAAAGTTATCATGGTTGATGGAAAACAGCTGGTATGGATCTCTTTACTATTGCTACTGCACAATAAGCTTTCTCTAATATTTTGTAATTGTGTGTCATTGGTTCCGCAGTAGGCTTTCGGCTTTGCAAATGTTTCCCTGGTACATCTTCTTCTTAATAAACTGCGGTAGAGTGCATAGTTAAATAGTTTAACATACTCACCTAGATTTTCTTAATTAATCCAAAAGGAACAAATCAGTAGAGAACAATCTTTTCTTCATGGTGTGCTGCAACTGGTCTTTGCAGTGAACTGTTTAATAGCTTGGTTTAGTTTTATACTATAACACTAATGTATTCATAGGTCAGTTAGTTCACTTTTATGTACAACAGTTAATTATTAAATGGATGGTTCATTACTGAATCTGTTAACTTAGACATATATGTGTATCACTGATCAATAAGGCCAGGTTAGATAAGGCATGTTTGTGAAATATGTGGTATGACTTTAAAAACATAATAATATGTTGTATCACCCGAGTTTGGCTCCTTGTTTGTAGAGTGTTCAGCCAATGCATAGGTTCATTGCTCTGAGAGTGATTCCAAGTTTTGTCATGGAGGGCAAGAACTTATCAGTACTATTAAATAAAAATCTTGGCATGTTCATGAAATGCAAGTCGTTGAACCATTAAATAGTTTGTTTGCCTTGGAAAAATGCCGTCCGTCTAACAGTGTGTGCTATGTTGTAGGAAATCCTCAGTGAGGACGATGAGAAGCTTTGCGCTTTGAAAGAAGAAAATGGCGAACAGATCTATGGTGTGGTGACAAAGGCCCTGCTCGAACTCAACGAGCACAATCCCAGGGGCCGCCATCCTGTTAACGAGCTGTGGAACTACAAGGAGAACCGGAAAGCCACCCTGGAAGAAGCTGTTGAGCACCTCCTGAAGCAGTGGCGGGTGGACAGGAGCATCCTCAAGAGGAAGCGCACTGAAGAAGATGCTGGAAGCACTTAATCTCAACTGGACATGACGGGCTGAAGTTGCTGGCAGTACTTAATAAGTTTTAAGTAATTAATAAGTTAGACATGATGTTATTTTGGCCCTGGCGTGTTTGAGCTGTGTGACTCTTGACGCATGATGGTTGCCGGTAAACTTGTAGCCTTTTAGTTGCGGTGGTCGTGTAGCATTGCCATGAATGCTTGTTGGTTATCCTTTTCAGGTTTCTCCGGGGTTTGACGCTGATTTGATGCGAACGAAGGTGCATTTTGCCTTTGATTTGGGATCAGTTTCTTGATGTTAAAGTCGCCATGCATGCCTAACAAGCAACAACTATTCTGGCTTACTTTGCTGCTATTGATTGGCTTCCTACATCTAAATTCCTTTTGTTACCCCTTTTGTTCTCAATTTGTTCAAGTTATAATCCTCTAGCCCAACTAAATCATCCTCAGATCTTCCTTCACTCCTTTCTTCACTAAATCATCCTCAATTCTTTTTTTTTAGAAGGCATCGAAAGGTGCCATTTATTGGCTCACACACATTTTACAACAAGGATTCTGAATCCTTCGAGTACAAAGTTGCTTAAGGCAAGCAACAGAGGGCACTGCATACCCCTATGGAAGAAATTCGTACAGAAAGTAGAAGAGGAAGCAATAGATGACTTCTTTGAGCTCGTTGGTACAACCGTGAGCAGTCCCATTCAAGTCTCTCTTAATATGGTGAATGTTGAAAGAGTGAGCTTTGAAGAGGTTAGCTATCTGTTCTAAGAGCATCTCCAACATGCGCCGAACGCGCGCCGCGCTAAAAACTTGTTTGCGGCGCGCCCATCGTCAGGTTTGGCGCCGCGCGCAGCGTTGGCTCCAGCAGCCAAGCTAAACTGTAGCGCACGCACGTAGCTCCAGCAGGCGTGCTAAAATGCAACTCGCGCGCTCTCGCACAAACATTTTTTCCGATAATTTTGTTCATAGATAAAAAAGATACATAGTTCATAGCATAGATAAAAAAGGATACAAAGATATTTTACATAGTTCCTGAAGCATAGATAGATAGAACTACAATGCAACTAGATAGAAAAACTACGGTGCAACTTGATAAAACTACGGTGCAACTAAAACCTACTCCCAGCCGTCATCATCATCACCATCATCATCATCATCCTCGGTGGTGTTATCCGAGGTATCGAGCCACATGTCATCCCAACGGTCATCGTTAGGGGAGAAGATCAACGTCCCGCCTGCCCGACGATATCGCACTGCGATAAGGCCAGTGCCTTGCGCCGATGCCTGTCGGCACGCTCTGCGCGGTGCCTTGATGTCCTCTCCGCCTGGAAGGCGTTCTCGGCGGCGACATCCTCCGGGTGGCGCCGGCGCCACTCCGCCATGGCTCGCTCGTCCTCCTCGACGACGAGGAGGCGGCGCTGCAGCCAAACGTGGTCCGCACGGTCCTGGTCCGTAATCAGACGAGGCGGAGGGGCGATGCGCTGCGCCTGCTCGCGCGTGTAGACGTCCCGAAAGTTCATCTGCGATGGGGGCCTCTCCAAGCACCACACCGCCGCGTCATACGCGCGGGCCGCCTCGTGCGCGGTCCGGAACGAGCCGAGGCCGAGCCGGACATCGCCGGACCGGATCTCGGCGGAGTACCAGCCGTTGGGGCGCTCGCGGACACCGCGGTAGCCCGAAGATCCCCGGCGGCGCGGCGGCATGGTGGCGCGGTGGTGGCGGGGCGCTGGAAGCGGCGAGAAAGCCTGGAAGCGGCGAGGTCGCGAGGGGAAGGGCGTGTGGCAGTGTGGTGGAGCGCGTGGCGAGCGCCGCATTTTATAGGCGCGCGCGAAGCGGCACACCAAATCTACCACGCGAGCTGCCGCTTTCTCCTGCGCGCGCTAGTTTGCCGCCACCGCTGGAGCGCGCGAAAACGGGCCGCGCGCGCTAAAAAACCAGTTTACCCCGTGCGCGCGTCTTTTGGCGCGGCTGTTGGAGATGCTCTAAATCTGACCTGATTTGCCAATGACCTACTCCCTTCGTTCCAAAATAGATGACCTAACTTTGTACTAGTTTGGAGTGAACATCTTCAGCATCTGTGACTTTAGCAAGCGCCTGATTGTCTGTGAGAAGTGTTGCTTGGTTAAGCTGAGTGGTAGAAGCGAGCTTAGAGGCAAGAAGCAGAGCTTTGGCTTCAGCATGGAGAGGAGAGTTGACAGCACCATAAGTGGCTGAAATCATAACATTAGTTCTTTGGTCCACCTATTCATACAAATATAAATACCAATTCGTGTAGAAAGCCGTCCAGAACCCTCCTTCGACGCTGCATCACAGAAGACCTTGAAACCTGCAAGCTGATGATCAGTCCTGATAGTGCTTCCAGAAGGAAATTGTCTTTCTACCGTCAATGTATGCGCCTGTTCTCTGTATTCTGGAAGATAGGCCTGGCAAGTAATATCATCTTCTATTTTTTGTCCCTGCATAAGTGCTTGCGCGGTGAAATTAACCTGTGCAGGATGACCCTGCGCTTGTTGTTCCTAGCCTTCCATAAGCACCAGAGAAGTGTCATTGTGTTACACATGGACGCCTGTGGATGCCCTGTGTCTAGAATCGCCTGAAATAAGTTGTGGCACAGACCTGTGATGTCGTAATAACAGTTCTGATCTAATGAACCATGTGTCAGAGAACCAAACAGCTTTAGCAAAGGAACAAGAAAAGAATAGATGCACGTCATCCTCTTCAACATCACAAGTAGAGAAATGTTTATTAATATGAGAAATGTACCTGCCTCCTCTCATACCTGTGGGTAAATCTCGCCTTAAAAAGCTCCAAGCAAAAGTCTGAACTCTAGGCGCTAAAGTTTTATCCTTCCAAACCTGTGTGAGAAGGGAAGTGACAAGAGAAGGAACCTGCCTAGGTTGTGGTGCTCCCTCATTGAGGAGGTCCTCCACACAAAGTTTGTAAGCACTTTTTGAAGTATATTCACTAGTGGGGTTAGCTTCCAGCAGAGAATGTCCTTTCCATGAGTTTGAATGATGGGCGTTTGAAGTGTCAAACACAACATTGTGTCACGTCCTAGTTATGTACATGGCGTGCGACTATACGAGAGATAGGCTAGGTAGTCAGATGAAATCTTTATCTCTTGTAACCATCTCTATCTCTTCTTCTCCGAGTTATAACTCTCCTGAAAAATCTCCAACGATGTATGTTGTGTTCAGGGAGGTGCGCCCCTGCCTATAACATGAAGGGTGTCGCCTCCAGATGAGGTAAGACGCTTTCCGTCATCAAACATGGTAATCAGAGCCTTCCTCCTTCCAACCATCTAGCTCTCCAATTCCATCAAGTGCTAGCCATGTCTTCCTCCAGTGCTTTCCAACCGAGCCTCAACGGCCATGTCACAGAGAAGCTCTCCCGCACAAACTACGTCCTGTGGCGCACACAGATCACGCCACAGCTGAGGGGAGCCGGTGTCTTCGGCTACGTCGATGGCACCATGTTGGAGCCGGCCAGGCTTCTCGTTGTTAAACATGGGATATTGTTGCGTGTACATCAAGGAGATGCGCCGGCACAACCAGAGGATCATCAACGTAGAGTAGTTGGTTAGCTAGAATACTATGTACTCTTTATCTTTCTTATCTCTAGTATTCTTTCTCTCCAAGATGTATCCTAACAACCTGTACGCGTATCCGGGCTCGCAACCCTGTTATTCAACACGCAACACGTCCGACCAGGAAGGCTAAGACGTTTACCGCATTCGCACATGGTATACAGAGCCTTCTTCTTCCACCAGAAACCCTAGCTCATCCATCTCCATCAAGTGCGCAGCCATGTCTTCCTCCTCCGCCTCCTTCCAGTCGACCCTCGGCGGTGGAGCCCCGGAGAAACTAACCCGCGGCAACTATGTTCTGTGGCGGACGCAGATCATGCCACAGCTGCGGGGAGCCGGCCTCTTCCACTACGTAGATGGCACGGCAACCGAGCCGGCCGAAGTCCTCACCACCAAGGACGCCGCCGGCAAGGAGACCACTGGGCCGAATCCCCTTCATCCGCTCTGGGTGAGAGAGGATCAGCAGGTCCTTGGCTATCTCCTCCAACACCTCTCCAAGGAAGTTCTCATCACGGTGACCACGATCACCATGGCGCGCGCTCTTTGGGTGGCACTGGCGAACATGTTTTTGTCACAATCACTCAGCCGCGTCAACAACATCCGGACAGCGCTGATCAACACGCAGAAGGGCAATCAATCGGTGGCCACCTTCTTCGCCGCCATGAGGGGTCTCGCCGATGAACTTGCCGCGGCGGGAAAACCCATCCAGGACGACGAATTGATCTCCTACATCATCCATGGGCTGGACCAAGACTACCAGCCCCTCGTCTCCGCACTAGATGCCCGTGTCACTCCGGTAACTCTCGATGAACTTTTTTTCATGCTCAGTAACTTTGATCAACGCATGGCACAGTATCATGGTCCCGGTGGTGGCTTCAAGTCGTCGGCCAACTCTGCATCCAGAGGCCGCGGTGGTGGCTCTCGCTCGCATTCATCTTCCCGATGCAAGGGGAGGTTCGGCTCTGGCGGCAGTGGCTACTCCAATGGCTACTCCAACAACTCACGCGGCGGCGGGCGCTCCAGCAACTCCAAAGGGCGTCGTGGTGGTGGCAGTGGTGGTTCCAACCGGTCCCGTCCGGACCTGCCTCGCTGCCAAATTTGCGGCAAGCCTGGCCACGGAAAAGGACTGTTGGTACCGCTACGAAGAAGATGACGACGACTCCTCACAAGATGAAGAGAAAGTTGCTGCGGCGGCCGATGGCTCCTATGGAATTGACACAAACTGGTATGTTGACAGTGGTGCCCCCAACCACATCACCAATGAACTCGAGAAGGTCATCATGAAGGAGAAATATCGTGGCAAAGATCAAATTCATACGGCCAGTGGTGAAGGTATGGGTGTATGTCACATTGACCACTCAATTTTTAATACCCTAGTCGTAAAATTCATCTCAAAAGAATCCTGCATGTTCCTAGTGCTCATAAGAATCTTCTCTCCGTTCATAGAATTGCTATTGATAATCATGTTTTTCTCGAATTTCATCCTTTCTTCTTTTTGATCAAGGATCAGGCCACGAGGAAAGTTCTCTATCGAGGTAGATGTGTTCGAGGGTTCTACCCGTTGATTCCGGAGTTTAGAAGATTCAATAAACAAGCTTGTGGTGCCACCAAGCTTTCGTCCACACGATGGCATGATCGTTTAGGACATGCCTCTTTCTTTGGTTGAAAAATTGCTTAGGAAAAATAAGCTCCCGTTTGTTGGTGAGCGCAATGCTGAAACTATTTGTGATTCATGTCAGTGTGCTAAAAGTCATCAATTACCATATCCCATATCCACTAGTGTCTCCACTAAACCTTTGCAATTGATCTTTTCTGATGTGTGGGGACCTGCCCCCTCCTCTGTTGGTAGACACACGTACTATGTTAGTTTCATCGATGACTATAGCAAATTTTCATGGATCTATCTTCTCAAAAAAAGATCTGATGTGTTTCAAGTTTTTCACAACTTTCAAGCACTTGTTGAAAGAAAGTTTGACAGTAAGATCATTACTGTCCAATCCGATTGGGGAGGGGAATACGAAAAACTCAATTCCTTCTTCCAAAACATAGGCATATCTCACCAAGTATCATGCCCACACGCTCACCAACAAAACGGGTCAGCCGAACACAAGCATAGGCACATTGTAGAGGTTGGCCTGGCCCTCCTCGCAGGAGCCTCCATGCCTCTCAAGTTTTGGGATGAGGCTTTTCTTACAGCCGTTCACATCATCAATATGCTTTCTAGCCGTGTCATAAATAATGAAACACCTATGGAACATCTCCTCCACACAAAACCTGATTACACTTCTCTCCGTGTCTTTGGGTGTGCGTGTTGGCCAAATCTTCGGCCTTACAATAAACGCAAGCTCATGTTCCGTTCAAAACGGTGTGCTTTTCTTGGCTATAGCGCCCAACACAAAGGCGTCAAGTGCCTTGACATCTCTACTGGTAGGGTATATATCTAACGTGATGTTGTTTTTGATGAGACAAAATTCCCCTTTGCGGATCTTCATCCCAATGCCGGTGCCCTACTCCGCAAGGAAATCTTGCTTTTACCCTCTCATCTCTCCGGCTATGATCAAGGGGGTATTACAAATTGTGATGATCATATGTTGACTAACCCTACTAATGGTCTCCATGAGCTTTGTGATGATGCAGGAAATGGTGCAAAAATCGCAGAAAATAATGAAGAAAACGGCACCGCAGGCCCTTATTTCATGTGTCCTGGCTCGGGGGACATATCCACCTCGGGATTAGCGCAGGTGCTGCAGCCAGGCAGCAAATCTTCCCCGGGATCCGTGCCTGGCAGTGATTCTGCCGCGCCAGCCGAAACAGGAGCAGGCGGGCGCGTCGCCGAATCGGCACCAGCCACGCGGCAGAGTCTGGTGGGCGGCAGCGCTCCCCCTTGTGCGCGCGACTTCGCGTTTGACAAGCGGCGGGCCGGCACTGGCTCGGGCCACGTTCAGAGCCAGGCCCAACTACGTGTGTACACACGTCGCGCCGCCACTCGTCAGGCGGATGCGGGGGGAGGTCTACTTAGCCCGGGGCCCAGGCAGTCATTGGGCCATGATGACGCCTCCAGGCCCGGATCTTCTGCGGTGAGATCGGCTCCCACACCACAACCCACGACCACAGAAGATCCCGCGCTGACATCGCCTGGAGCCGCTGCTGATTCTGGAGGCTCGCGCGGATCCTCCTCGGGATCGGGTGAGGATCAGTTCGATCCAGACCCGGGATCCTCTGTGCCGGATCTCTCTACAGAAGCGCCTGCTGCTACTCCTCCACGTCGAACACAACTACAACAAAGGGTAATTAAACCTGTTGATTATAAACATGTTACAAATATGGGCTGTCTGTTCTATAGGTGAACCAGGAGAACCCAATACGCTTGAGGAAGCTTTGGGTGATGCAAATTGGAGAAAAGCAATGCATGATGAAATCATAGCACTTAAGAAAAATAGAACATGGCACTTGGTTCCTTCACAACGAGGTAAAAATCTTATTGACTGCAAGTGGGTTTTTAGGATTAAAAGAAAAGCTGATGGAACCATTGACCGTTACAAAGCTAGACTCGTTGGAAAGGGTTTTAAACAAAGATATGGTATTGACTATAAGGACACGTTTAGTCCAGTTGTAAAGGCTTCTACTATTCGACTTGTTTTGTCCATTGCTGTGTCCAGGGGATGGAGTCTACATCAGCTAGATGTTCAGAACGCTTTCTCCATGGTGTTCTGGAAGAAGAGGTTTACATGAAACAACCACCTGGGTTTGTAAACACACATGCACCACTTCATGTGTGCAAACTTGACAAGGCATTGTATGGACTAAAGCAGGCCCCAAGAGCATGGTATTCTCGTCTCAGTAAGAAGATGCAAGCTCTTGGTTTTGTTCCCTCAAAGTCTGACACTTCATTGTTTATTTATAACAAGTCAAGCATATCCATATTTGTTCTCATATACGTTGATGATATAATTGTGACAAGCTCATCTGATGAAGCTATAACTGCACTGTTTAAAGATTTGAGTACAGAATTTGCCCTCAAGTATCTAGGAGATCTGCATTATTTTCTTGGTATTGAGGTAAAGCAACACAAGGATGGTCTTCACCTCTCTCAAGAAAAATATGCAACAGACTTGGTAAAAA
Organism: Triticum timopheevii; assembly: GCA_963921465.1. Taxonomy (NCBI): domain Eukaryota; kingdom Viridiplantae; phylum Streptophyta; class Magnoliopsida; order Poales; family Poaceae; genus Triticum; species Triticum timopheevii. The sequence goes on along the minus strand of OY997266.1, from coordinate 626,661,502 downwards.
AGGCTGGTTTGCAAAGTTGTAAGCCTGCACCCACTCCTTTGTCCAGCACAGAAAAATTATCTCTTGTTGAGGGAGAGCCCTTGAGTTCAGAAAATGGTACAAAGTACAGAAGTCTGGTAGGTGCACTTCAGTACCTAACACTGACTAGACCAGACATTTCCTTTGCTGTTAACGAAGTATGTCAGTTTCTCCATGCACCTATCACTGTTCATATGACTGCTGCAAAACGTATAGTAAGATATGTAAAAATACACTGAATGTTGGCCTAAATTTCAGCAAGTCATCTTCTACACTTATCAGTGCTTTCTCTGACTCTGATTGGGCTGGATGTCTAGATGACAGACGTTTAACTGGTGGCTTTGCAGTTTTCTTTGGACCAAATTTGATATCTTGGAGTGCCAGGAAGCAAGCCACAGTTTCAAGATCTAGTACAGAGGCAAAATACAAAGCATTAGCAAATGCAACAGCAGAGATCATATGGGTGCAGTCAATTTTAAAGGAACTAGGTATGAAAAGCACTAGAGCTTCATGTTTGTGGTGTGATAATCTAGGTGATACCTATTTGTCAGCAAATCCATTTTTCATGCCAGAACTAAACACATTGAAATAGACTTTCATTTTGTTCGAGAAAGAGTTGCAAATAAACTTTTGGACATTCGGTTTATTCACTCTCAAGACCAAGTTGCGGATGGTTTCACCAAAGCTCTACCCACAAGAAGTTTTGAAGACTTCAAGCATAATCTCAACTTGATGAAGTTGTGATTAAGGAAGGGTGTTAAACATGGGATATTATTGCGTGTACATCAAGGAGATGCGCCGGCACAACCAGAGGATCATCGACGTAGAGTAGTTGGTTAGCTAGAATACTATGTACTCTTTATCTTTCTTATCTCTAGTATTCTTTCTCTCCAAGATGTATCCTAACAACCTGTACGCGTATCCGGGCTCGCAACCCTGTTATTTAACACGCAACACGTCCGGCCAGGAAGGCTAAGACGTTTACCGCATTCGCACACTCGTCACCAAGGACAAGGACGGGAAGGAAACCTCTGAGCCCAACCCTCTCCATCCAATTTGGGTCAGGGAGGACCAGTAGGTGCTCAGCTACCTGCTAAATAACCTCTCCAAAGAGGTTCTTGTCACGGTGACTGCGATCACCACGACACTCACACTTTGGGCGGCACTGGCAGGTATGTTTTCGTTGCAGTCTCCCAGCCGCGTCAAAAACATCCGCATAGCATTGATCAACACGTAAAAGAGCAACCAATCACGCTTACTTCGCCTCCATGCGTGGCCTGGCCGCGGCCAGCAAGCCCATCCAGGACGACGAGCTGATCTCCTATATTCTTCACGGGCTGGACATGGATTACCAGTCCCTCGTCTCGGCCCTCGATGCCCGCGTCATGCCCGTCACCCTCGACGAGCTCTTTGCCATGCTGAACAACTTCAATCAGCACGTGGCCCGACTCTAGTGCTCGGGCGGCGGCTTCAAATCTTCTAAACACGGTGACCCGCGGGCGTGGTGGCAACTCCTCACGCCACCGTGTTCCTCCTCGTTCCAAGGGCAAGCAAGGCGGCGGGCAACACCAACAGCCCTGGCTCCCGCAGCGGCCGCCCCAACTCCACCAACAACAGGGGTCGCCGCGGCGGCTCTGGCAAATCACGATCGTATCCCGTGTGCTGCCAGATCTGCAGGAAGCCAGGGCACACCGCCAAGGATTGTTGGTATCGGTTTGATGAAGACGATGCCTCCTCTGAGGATGATGACAAGGTTAATTGCTGCTGCCGCCGCCGGGTCCTATGGCGTCGATACCAATTGGTATCTTGATAGTGGCGCAACCAATTCAGTCATAAGTTCTGTACCGTGAAGTTTATATTTCCTGATATTTTCGAGCTATAGCTCGTGCACTAGTGAGTTTTATAACTAACAGAATTGGTTGTTTCACAGGTAAGTCGAGCCACTGAAGCAGCGTACTCTAACCCTATGTCATATCGTCATACATCTACCTGAGTCTCTAGTTTCATGTGATCTGCGTGTTTCTTATAAGTTGGTCGATGAATTTAGATGGTTTACTCATATCATAAGCATCCTGGGATTACCGTGAGAGTGACCCATGTCACATTGTCAAATGTCCAATTATTATACTAGTTCCATCTTCCATGCAACACTATATTACTGATTTCACAGCAATCTTGCAGCTGCAGTGCCTGTGAATTATGAACTCTTCTTCTGCTTCCTTTTTCTGGAAAAGGTGTCTTTGTGCTTGTTCCTTTTGGCTGCCTCTCTTAGTAGATGGGATTCCAAATCGTGTTACATCCATATGAATAGATGATGTTGAGTCCTGGTTGTTAATGTTTTAAAGTCTTGGCTGCATGTTTATCCATTACTCCCTCCGTTCCAAAATAGATAACCCAACTTTATACTAACTTTGGTATAAAGTTGGGTCATCTATTTTGGAACCGAGGGAGTACATTTCTTTTCTTTTCTCGTGTTGCTACCCCACAGTTTCGATGTGATGCTGCAGTTTCCACGGTTTCGAGATTAATGAATGTTTTCTCGTGCCTATGATCAAAGAGGCACATTCTGAATCTGGACTGTAACCGCTTAGATGAGCTCGGTGATCAATTGGAACGGTCAATGGCACATTTTGATCAAGAATTAGAAGCTACTATCTTCAGCACAGTGGACTTCCGGAGAATTGATTTCTTTTCTTGTATGTTGGTAAAAAATATGATCATACTCATGGTCGTCATAGTGTAAAAAATGATTTTTTTTGTTTCTTTTCTTCTATGTTGCACTTATTTGTGATCATGCTCTCCTCCTTGGATGAACGTACTTCGATCTTAATTTGCAGCTGTAAAGTCATCCAGCTGTTTCAGAATTATGGCCAGAGTTTGGCTGAAACCTTGAGAGAAGCAAGTTGACTCAGGCCGTGTTTGTTTGGGCTTTTGCTTCTGCTTTTGCAGCTTTTTCACTTTGACCAAAAAGTCATACCTGCTCTCAAAGGAGGTTCCGCTACTTCTGTTTACACAACTTTTGTTGTACCAAAAGGTTTCGTGTCGACAATATAGCATAACAATACCATTACTACAGGCCCGTTGGCTTTGGCTACGCAAGACCGACCCTACCCGCCCGTGGCTGCACCTTCACATTCCCAGCAGCCCGACGTGCAGGCCATCTTCCGGGCCTCCACTACTTGGACGATTGGCGATGGCAATTCTTGCCTTTTCTGGGAGGACCACTGGGTTGATTGGGCCTCCATTGCTGAGTTGGCACCTCTCGTCCATGCTCTTGTGCCTCACTGGCGCCGCAAGGCGCGCACAGTGTCCGCGGGCGTGGTTGCCCGCGCCTGGATCCAGGATGTGCAGGGCTCCCTGGGCCCTGCGGCCCTCGTGCAGTACATCCACCTCCGGACACGGCTCCGGCAGACCACCCTCTCCGATGGCCCGGACCTCCTCACTTGACGTTGGATGTCGAACGGCGAGTACTCCGCCAAGTCATGCTACAAAGCCCTGTTTGCCGGTTCGACGATCGAGCCCTCCTGGAAGCTAACATGGAAATCTTGGGCACCACTCCACGTCAAGATCTTCCTTTGGTTAGCCTTCCAAGGACGATGCTGGACCGCCGACCGCCTTGCTCGCCGTGGCCTCGCCCATGCTCCGCTATGCCTCTTCTGCGACCAGGAACCCGAGACCATGGAGCACCTGCTTGCAGGTTGCGCTTTCTCTCAACAAACATGGCACGAGGTCTTATCCTGGTACCGCATCACCGACACGCCACTCCCAGGCCCAGGGTTGGACTTCTGCGACTGGTTCTCCTGGCCGTGCAGGACACGCCCATATCCTTGAGATGCGGTCTAGCCTCGCCGATCATCCTCACTTCCTGGCGTCTTTGGAAGGCGCGGAACGCCTGCATCTTCAATGGCGCAACCCCATCGATCCCCCTCCTCGTCAACGACAGCAAGGAAGATGCCCGCGGCTGGGCCGCTGCCGGAGCCAAAGGGCTCAGCGACCTGCTCCCACCTCCGTGGTATTCGTCTGTGGGGACTAGCGCATCCCCCTTTCTCTTTGTATGCGCCCTAGTAGCTCTCGCTCATGCCCTCTCGCGTACGTGCTTGCGAGGCTATCCCTGTAACCGTCACTTCTTTTTCCCCCTATCAATGCAATGATACGCAAAGCTTTTGCGTATTCACGAAAAAAAATACCATTACTGTACCAAGTTTACTTAGACCTTGCTGATAATACACTTAACTCGGTACAGTAATATGATTTATTTGGAGTTGCTGATAATACACTTAACCTGGCTAGGTTACTCACAGTTATAGATAATAAGAAGGTGTGTCAAACATTGTTTCAGGAATGTGTTGCTGATAATGCCTTGCCTGTTATTCATGTGTAGTTCATCTTCTTCCTCCATGTTGTTGCATGTTGACCGAGTGCGTTGCCGAAAGCTTGGAAATGTAGACTTTTGGACTGTCAAGCTGATATTCAGTTGTCAAGTTAGCCAAATTCCATCTGAGTTTTACTAATCTCTTTGTGGTTTCGTGGTTTTTGTTTTTTATTCTGGATACCTTTGTTGGGATATGGCCGTCACACCTGACCGTTTAATAATAAGCTAATTGATTACATGTTCCTTAGGTGATGTGCCATTCCTAATATGTCTATACGAGTTGTATCCTCACCCTCACATATACCCCTAACGTGTGATACCAATTGTTCTTTTATCATCTTGACATTTTTAATGGATAGTTTGTTTAGTCATTTGGCCGCATGAAATCGCCAACTTACCCTATCTTCAGTCCCTTATTGCTCCTCTGCCATTTTTCTGTTTGATCCCTTCAGTCCCTTATTGCTCCCGGCGGCATGGCGCTGCGGAGTTTCGGCGACGGGCGTGTGTGGATGGACTCGCGCGGGAGGACGAAGTTGTCTGGCGTCGTGGTGGCGTCGATGGCAGAGAGACCTGGCACGGTAGATGCAACAGTACAACTCTGAAGATGGATTGGTGGCAGGTGGTTGTGGCGGCCTCAACCCGGCAGGCGTCCTGGTTGAGGAGTGCGCCGGACTGGTGGGTGCCCCATACCCGACAGGCGTCCTGGTTGGGACATCGGGTCTTAGATGTTAGGTTTGGCTGCAAGGTCTGTTTGGTATTAGGTCCAGACTATCAGCATCCCTACATCAACTAGACGGTGACTTTAGTCTTACTTTTATATGACTTTGTAAGGTCTTATGTGAATAATTAATAAAGTGGCTGCATGCATCGTCCAGACGCAGAGGCCGGGGGTACTCCATTTCTAAGAAAAAATTCCCGCCAGGCTGTAGCTGTAGCTAGCAAGCTTCTCAGATGATTTGATCATTCAGATACACAGTTGTTCACAGAAAAATTCACATTCTTGTTGACAAGAATTTGTACTATCTTGCTCAGAATTCTGTGTGGATGCTACACTAGTAGAAAACAGGGCTTTCGTTCAGGCCAGATAAGCTCATAGTCCCGGTTCAGTCACGAACCGGGACCCATGGGCCCATTGGTCCCGGTTCGTGAGGCCAGGGGGCCTGCCGGGCCTCGTGGGGGCATTGATCCCGGTTCGTCTGGCCCCTTTGGTCCAGATTGGTGGGACGTACCGAGAGCAATTGGCCTCGCTCCTGGCCCACCACCATTGGTCCCGGTTGGTGGCTTGAACCGGGACCAAAGGCTGCCCTTTAGTCCCGGTTCAAGCCACGAACCGGGACCAATGAGATGCCTATATATACCCCTCGCGTAAGAGCAGAGCACACTGCTCTGTTTTTTCTGGCCGGCGAGGGGAGGGGGCTTTGTGGTGCTCTAGCTCACCTCCTATGCACACGAGGTGTTCGATGGAATGCCCGAGCCACACTACTTAAGCTTTCTCCTCTCCAAGCTCGACCTTCAAACTCCATTTTCCTCAATATTTGTAAAGGTTTAGCGGTCAGTCACGTCCCGTCCTCATCTTCACCGCCGTCGATCGCCCGCGCCGATCTCGTCGCCGGCACCACCGTGGTGAGCTTCTTGTTCTTATCTTCTTTCTGAAAGGAAAAAATTCTTAGTTGTATGTTTAGATAGATACTTGTATAATTTTATTACTTTTATTATTGCTTCTTATTATATAGTGCGATGGTTTTGGTATCCGCCCCCATTGGCCCTCGTCCTGTCTATGATTCGGATGTGGTATATATTATCTTTATAACTATTTGGTTCATTTATTGTTTATGATAATTATGCCGATCAACGTGACATAGATTTTATTTATCTAGGAGGTATGTGAACCGGAAATTCCAACCGACCCTATTGTCGAGAGGTTAAATTTAGTTGAAGAAGAAAACAATTTATTGAAGGAAAAAATAAAAAAATGAGCAGGAGAAGATGATATTGGAGTTGCATGTTGCGGATGTCGTCGATGATCACAAGATCAAGATGGATACAATGCGCTTGAAGATTAGAAATATTAGAAAATATGCCATTCATACCGAGGCTTGGTATCGTTATGCCGTTGGATCAATTGTTACCTTGGTTGCGGTTATGATCGCATTTGTTTTCGCATTGAAATGTTTTACATAGTTTCAATGTATAGTTTAATTAATTAGATGCTCTGGAGAGCTATATGTTGTTAGATGAGAACTATGTATGTACTTCGGTTTTAATGTGATGATGAACTTCTATTAATTTAGACACTTAATTATCTATTCATGATGTTCTGTAATGGTTTTTGACACACTTGATTATATATAATGCACGCAGATGAACCGGCAATGGATGTATGGTGACAGACACACCTCCGAGTACATTAAGGGCATGCATACTTTTGTCGAAGTGGCTGAGGCAAACAAGCAGAATGGTTTTATGTGTTGTCCATGCCCTATATGTAGGAATACGAAGTCTTACTCTGACTTGAAAACCATTCACACCCACCTGCTTTATAAGGGTTTCATGCCATACTATAATGTTTGGACTAAGCACAGAGAAATAGGGGTTATGATGGAAGACAATGAAGAAGAAGAGGACGATGACAACTATGTGCCCCCTGAATACGGTGATGCTGCAACGGGGGAAGCTGCTGAAGATCAAGAGGAACCAGACGATGTGCCTGAGGTGATCTCCGCCGGGTCATTGTTGATGCAAGGAGAAAGTGCAAAAGTCAAAAGAAGAAGCTCAAGTTGGATCGCATGTTAGAGGATCACAAAAAAGGTTTGTACCCCAATTGCGAAGATGGCAACACAAAGCTCGGTACCGTACTGGAATTGCTGCAATGGAAGGCAGAGAATGCTGTGCCTGACAAAGGATTTGAGAAGCTACTGAAAATATTGAAGAAGAAGCTTCCAAAGGATAACGAATTGCCCGACAGTACGTATGCAGCAAAGAAGGTTGTACGCCCTCTAGGATTGGAGGTGCAGAAGATACATGCATGCCCTGATGACTGCATCTTGTACCGTGGTGCGTACGAGGATTTGAACGCATGCCTGGTATGCGGTGCATTGCGGTATAAGATCAGACGAGATGACCCTGGTGGTGTTAACGGCGAGCGCCCCAGAAGAGGGTTCCTGCCAAGGTGATGTGGTATGCTCTTATAATACCACGGTTGAAACGCCTGTTTAGAAACAAAGAGCATGCCAAGTTGATGCGATGGCACAGTGAGGACCGTAAGAAAGACGGGAAGTTGAGAGCACCCGCTGATGGGTCGCAGTGGAGAAAAATCGAGAGAAAGTACCGGGCTGAGTTTGCAGGTGACCCGAGGAAAGTATGGTTTGGTTTAAGCGCGGATGACATTAATCCTTTTGGGAAGCAGAGAAGCAATCACAACACCCGGCCCGTGACTCTATGTATGTATAACCTTCCTCCTTGGATGTGCATGAAGCGGAAGTTCATTGTGATGCCAGTTCTCATCCAAGGCCCTAAGAAACCCAGCAACAACATTGATGTGTACCTAAGGACATTAGTTGAAGAACTTCTACAGATGTGGAATGGAAACGGTGTACGTGTGTGGGATGAGCACAAACAGGAGGAATTTAACCTGCACGTGTTGCTGTTTGTAACCATCAACGGTTGGCCCGCTCTCAGTAACCTTTCAGGACAGACAAACAAGGGATACCACGCATGCACGCACTGTTTAGCTGACATCGAAAGTATATACCTGGACAAATGCAGGAAGAATGTGTACCTGGCCATCGTCGATTTCTTCCGACCAACCATCAATGTCGAAAGAAAGGCAAGCATTTCAAAGGCGAGGCAGATCACTGAAAGAAGCCCGCCATGCGTACCGGTGATCACGTACTTGCTATGGTCAATGAGTTACACGTAATCTTTGGAAAGGGTCCCGGTAGACTATCTGTTCCAAATGACGCTGAGGGACGCGCACCCATGTGGAAGAAGAAATCTATATTTTGGGACCTACCCTACTGGAAAGACCTAGAGGTACGCTCTTCCATCGACGTGATGCACGTGACGAAGAACCTTTGCATGAACCTGCTAGGCTTCTTGGGCATGTATGGGAAGACAAAAGATACACCGGAGGCACGGGAGGACCTGCAATGTTTGCACGAAAAAGACTGCATGCCTCCAAAGCAGTACGAAGGTCCTGCCAGCTACGCTCTTACCAAAGAAGAGAAGGAAATCTTCTTTGAATGCCTGCTCAGTATGAAGGTCCCGTCTGGCTTCTCGTCGAATATAAAGGGAATAATAAATATGCTAGAGAAAAAGTTCTAGAACCTAAAGTCTCATGACTGCCACGTGATTATGACGCAACTGCTTCCGGTTGCATTGAGGGGGCTTCTACCGGAAAACGTCCGATTAGCCATTGTGAAGCTTTGTGCATTCCTCAATGCTATCTCCCAGAAGGTGATCGATCCAGAAATCATACCAAGGCTAAGGAGTGATGTGGCGCAATGTCTTGTCAGTTTCGAGCTGGTGTTCCCACCATCCTTCTTCAATATCATGACGGGCGTCCTAGTTCATCTTGTCGACGAGATTGTCATTCTGGGCCCCGTGTTTCTACGCAATATGTTCCCCTTTGAGAGGTTCATGGGGGTCCTAAAGAAATATGCCCGTAACCGCGCTAGGCCAGAAGGAAGCATCTTCATGGGCCATCAAACAGAGGATGTAATTGGATTTTGTGTTGACTTCATTCATGTCCTTAATAAGATTGGTCTCCCTAAATCGCGGTATGAGGGGAGACTGACTAGAAAAGGCACGCTTGGAGGGGACTCAATAATATGCAGGGACGGGAATTCTTGGTCTCAAGCACAGTACACAGTTCTATAGAACCCTACCTTGGTTACCCCGTATGTCGATGAACACAAGAACAGTTTGCGCTCCAAACACCCAGAGTAGTGTGATGACTGAATTACATGTAAACACATCAGAACTTTCGGCAGTTGGTTGGAAACACGTCTCAGAGGTGACAACACTGTTTGTGATGAGATGTACTCGTTGTCCAGGGGACCATCTTCGACTGTATTGACTTACAAAGGATACGAGATAAATGGGAATACATTTTACACGATCGCCAAAGATCAAAAGAGCACCAACCAAAACAGCGGTGTCCTCTTTGATGCAGTAACCAAGAGGGGAAAGGACACATATTATGGTTACATAGTGGACATATGGGAACTTGACTACGGACATGATTTTAAGGTCCCTTTGTTTAAGTGCAAATGGGTCAATCTGTCAGGAGGCGGGGTAAAGGTAGACCCACAGTACGGAATGACAATAGTGGACCTGAACAATCTTGGGTACACAGACAAACCGTTCGTCCTAGCCAATGATGTGGCGCAGGTTTTCTATGTTCAGGACATGTCTACCAAACCGAGAAAAAGAAAAGATAAGGAAGCAAACACATCATACGATGAGCCAAAGCGCCACATAGTTCTTCAGGAAAAATAGACATCGCGGAAGTGGAGGGCAAGACAGACATATCTGAAGATTATGAAAAGTTTCATGAAATTCCTCCCTTCAAAGTCAAGGCTGACCCAAACACCCTGTTAAACGATGAAGATTATCCATGGTTACGACGCAATAAGCAAAGGACATAAGCAAAGAAGAAGTGAATACTTTCTCTCCACGACTATTATGATGATGCCTTTGATCTAGAATATCACTGCAGTTACATGTGAAGAAATGAAATGCCTGTTGTAACCGACGAGTTTTTGTCCGAAACCATGATACTTCGAAACAAATAGTCCGTTTTGTACATGAAGTGCATCCAGTTTTTGTCGTAACCCTCTCAACTTTTTAGCACATGCTATGTGGGTGAGATGATGATGCCATGCCAACTTTCAACCTTTTCAGAGTTCATTTGAAATGCTTTTCAATTTCAGGGTCATTTAGCTCAAAGAATGAACTAATATAAAAAAGAATGAACTAGAAAACTTTTATGAAACTCTAATAGAAAAAAAATATTAAACTAAAAGAATGAACTACAAAACTTTAATGAAACTCTAATAGAAAAAGAATGAACTAGAAAACTTTAATGAAACTCTAATAGATAATGGAATCAACCAAAAAGCTTTTATAAACCTCTAGTATTATTGAAACTAAAATTATATAAAATTTATGCAACTAAAATTATATAAAATTTATGCAACTAAAATTATCAAAGTATTTTCTGTTCAAAACATTAAAAGCAAAAAGAATTTTCATAAAATAAATAAAAAAAGCAAAGAAGAAAATAAAATAAATAAGTAGAAGCAAAATAAAATAAATAAGTAGAAACAAAATAAACTTTAATAAATAAGTAGAAACCAAATAAACTTTAATAAAGTAAAATAAATAAACTTTAATAAAATAAAGAAAAATAGCAACAGCAAGTAGAAACAAAATAAATAAATAAAGCAAAAAAGAAAACAAGAATAAATAAAAAAAGTGCCACCTACTAGGCCACCACGGCCTGAATACGACTAGAAACCCAACCATGGGCTAGGATTCAGGCCCGCAGCAGGCCCAGTAGGCCTACAGGCACAGCGTGACAGAGATTAGGCCCGAAAGCCTGCAGTTGAGAGGAGCTCGAGAGGGTAGGCGAAGCAGCGCTTATAAACCACTCTCGAGCTCTCTCAACTCTCAACTAGCGAGGTGGGACTAACTTTTGGCCGCGACGCGGGCAACACGAGGCCTTTTGTCCCGGTTGGTGGCACCAACTGGGACTAAAGGGGTGCATTGGTACCGGTTCGTGGCACCAACCGAGATCAATGCCCCCCCTTTAGTACCGGTTGGTGCCACCAATCGGGACCAAAGGCCTCTACTTCCCGGTTCGAGTGTTCTAGGGTCGAGGGTTCGAGGGTTAAGGGTTTGAAGGTCGAGGGTCAAGGGTTTGAGGGTCGAGGGTTCAAGGGTTCTAGGGTCGAGGGTCAAGGGTTCGAGGGTCGAGGGGTCGAGGGTCGAGGGTTCGAGGGTTCTGGGGTTCTACGGTCGAGGGTTCTAGGGTTCGAGGGTTGTCGAGGGGCCGAAGGTTCGAGGGTCGAGTGTCGTCGAGGGGTCGAGGGTTCAATGGTCGAGGGTTCGAGGGTTCTAGGGTCGAGGGTCGAGGGTTTGAGGGTCGAGGGTTCGAAGGTTGTAGGGTTGAGGGTTCGAGGGTCAAGGGTTCGAGGGTCGAGGGGTCGAGGGTTCGAGGGTTCTAGGGTCGAGGGTTCGAGGGTTCTAGGGTTCGAGGGTCGAGGGTTCGAGGGTTGTTGAGGGGCCGAGGGTTCGAAGGTGAAGGGTCGTCGAGGGGTTGAGGGTTCGGGGATCGAGGGTTCAAGGGTTCTAGGGTCGAGGGTTCGAGGGTTCGAGGGTTCGAGGGTCGTCGAGGGGCCAAGGGTTCGAGGGTCGAGGGTCGTTGAGGGGTTGAGGATCGCCGAGGGGTCGAGAGGTTGCCTAGTTTCAAAGTATTGAAGAAATCCATGGCTTTATCATTAGCCGGACATAACCGGGGCATGATGGTATGAAGTTCTCCAAAGTTATTCTGGAACGGAGTCCCGGATAGGATAATCCACCTTTTGGTACAAATTTCAGCAAAGGCCTTCCAAACAGGGATATTCGGAAGGCTGTTGCTGAACTTTGTATCAAAAAGAGAATTATCCTATCTCGGATTCCGTTCCAAAATAACTTTGGAGAGCTTCATAGCATCATGCGCCTATTACTTTCGCCTAATGATGAAGACATGGTTTTGTTGAATCCTTTGACACTAGACAAACGTCGGACAATCATGAGAGATGTGGTCCGGCCCAAACCCTAGAAACACTACCGAGGACACCCAAATTTACCAAGTTAAAAGAGCGTTGTCGTCGAGGCCACCCTGAACTCTTGAAGCGTTGCCGAGGCCACCCCAAACCCTAGAGAAGCGTCAAGGCCACTAATTAATATAATTCCTTGTTGTGGTTAGCTAGCTAGGTCTAAATTTGCCACTAATATATCCATCTGTCATATTTGTATAATAATTACCATGTTGTAATATTTGCAGAAACTATGGAGAACGACCGAGATGAGGAAGCAGAACAGGCGTTGGGGGACATAATCGCAGACGAAGGTGATGTCATGTCGTATCTCAACAAAACCAATGGTCTGGAAGAAGTGGGTGAAGCAGGCTACGGTTATCGAACAACGGAGGAGGAAGGACATGATTATGATGGCTCCGGTGACCGAATGCCGGTGCAAGAAGGAGACCGTGATGACGGCTCCGGTGACCGAACAGAGTCCTTCCAGGTATATATATATATTAATTAAGCATGTTCTGACTAGCTAATTGATGCACTCATTGTTTTGGTATGTACACACATTAACTCTCGTCTTTCTTCTTTTTTCTAGCCCTCCGGATCGAGCACAACTTCGGTAAAGAGACGAGGCCCGAAGAAAAAGTTGCGCTCGGATGAAAGGTTCACGATCACAGCAATCGCGCGCGAGGGCCAACCGATTGAACCCATCCGGACAAAGGAAGCATTTTCTGCTCAGTGCGGGGTTCTTGTTAGGGACACGATCCCGATCAGCATCAAGCTATGGAATCAGCCTAAGAAGGAAGATCTTCAAGTTTCTTTTGTCGAAGATAGACAGAAAGACGATCCTTGGAAAGCGCTGAAGGTAAATTTCACCCTACTAGAAGAGGAAGATCCGTAGAATCCAGTTATAGAGCCATTGATCAAGTCTTGTGCTTTCAAGAAGATGGCAGATCTATTCAGGAGGTGGAAGACTGAGCTGAAAGCAAAGTTTGTCGACAAAGAAAAGACACCAGAATTCATCGGCCGGTATGAGAAGCTCACAGATCAATGAGACGCATTTGTGGCCAACAAGACATCGGAGAGGAGTAAGAAGATGTCAGCGACAAACAAGATAAATGCTGCAAAGAAGGAGCATCACCATCGCACGGGGTCAGGTGGCTACCTCAAAGCCCGGCTATTGTGGGCCAAGACTGAGAATGACCTGCTTCATAAAGGGGTCGAACCAGAGACATTGAACTGGCCAGACCGCAAGGATTTGGTTCTTCGGGGTTGGCGGAACCTTGGACCCTGTAACAGGGAAGTGCGTTTGGACGAGTGAGCAACTACGAATACCCGTCACGAGGCTTCAGGACTATATTAACGCAACACAGGAAGGGACGTTCATTCCAGACAGAGAGAAGGACGAGCTCACAACGGCCCTCGGGAATCCTGAGCACCCTGGACGGACACGAGGCATGCCAGGCTTCGTTCCGTGGAAGGCTAGGTTTCCGTACGCAGGCGGTTACAAATACCAAGAGAGGAGGAGGAAAGTGGAGCATACCGAATTGTAGAAGCTGCACGCAAGGGTACAAGCGCTAGAGGAACGAGAAGCAGTTCGAAGCAAGCGACCTGCCGAAGCTACCCTGCCATCTCAGCAGAGAAGCAGCGTGGCTTCCACCGAGCTGCTTCAGCTGGAGCCTATCTTCGCGGCTCCTGCTAGCTACCCCGTGGATACTATCACGGAGTCACAACATTGCCACCTTATGATGCAATGGCAGAACTACAAAGTCAAGGCGGCTATCGGCTCTGTTCGACCTCCTGAACCCGGCGCAACTTTTCACTGCCATCCAATTCTAGAAGGATATGCTAGGGTGACGGTGGACGAAATAACGGAGGGATTTGAGGAGCTTGTGCTTGACCACCCTACCGATGAAGGGGAGACTCGGCTGGGTTCTGCTCTGAAGACTCCATGCCTATGGCGGAAGGAACTCATCAACCTTTCGAACTGGACGCCTCCGCCGCCTCCTCCTCCTCCTCCGGCGAGTCAGGGCACTCCGCCTCCTCCTCTGCCCGCTCCTCCGACGAGTGATCAGGGCACTCCGCCTCCTTCTCAGCCTGCGCCGGCGCGCCCGAGCAGCCAGCCTCCTCCTTCTCCGCCTCGTCAGTAAGGGCGGAAGAGACCCGCCGCCGCTCCGGCTTCTCGACGCATCATAGTCCTTCTCCTCCGCCTCGTAAGCAATGAAAGAAGACAGCCGCAGCCGCTCAGCCTGCTCCGGCATCTAGCAGTACAACCAGAGGCGGGAGGCAATATAGATTCGGTCCATCTCTCAAGACTCTAGAGAAGTTACCATACGAGATGACTGAACAGGAAAACACGGAGATTTGTCAAGCCCAAGTGAAGGACTACTTCGAAATGCAAAGAGCTAAGAAACATCCACCTCCGGAGGAGAAGATAGATCCGGTGAAAGCGAAGCGCACTTTGGATGCCCTACAGCGACCACCACCGTCTCCGCCACAAACTAACTATGAGCGCATTACTGAAAGGACATATAAGGAAGCGAAGCAGTCGGGAAGTACTTGCAGTGACAAAAGGTTACAATAACGAAGAAGTGGGAAAAAAATTCCCCAGCTCGGCGAAGAAGCGAACAAATCGTGCCCCCCGCTAAAGGTGTCTAGCGATATCATCGCTAATCATCCGGGGATCTTTTCCGGTACCAATCCTGCAGATTACATGCACGTCGATGATGCACATTTTGATATAATGGAGGTGGAAGAATTCAAATACGAATATGGGAAGCCTCTCGTCAAAGACGGAACTACTCTAACAACGATGATGTGAAGATTCCATGATTGGTACATGGAAACCTCTAGAAAGTCTGGGAAGAAAATCGATACTTTGACGCTGAAAGTTAAAGAGGATCAGCATGACCTCGTTGGAATTGAGCAGTTGTCTGTTCCATTTGAGGAGTTCTTCCAGTTTTTCAATCAAAAGGCCCTCGATAAATTAACGGTCACTTGTTACTGTCTGTAAGTACTACTTCTGTCATTAAGTCTCTATATATAGCTCAGCTCTTTCATTGCATGTATATATAATTATCCTCACTATATTATGCAGATTGAAGATCGTCGAATGCAGAAAAGCTGAAATGTATGATATTGGGTTCATTAACACAAATCTCATAAATGAATATACGGTTACATTTCATGCCAAAAAAACCGAGGACAACTTGCTACGATAGTTGGTAATAAATCAAAACAAAGATATAATACTCTTTCCTTACAACTTCAAGTGAGTGTTACTATTTTGTGCATATTCGGTTTTCCTTTATTATTACTCGAGGTTATGGTAATTAATGTAATTGATGAGTTATGCATGCGTGCGCAGGTTCCACTATATTCTCCTAGAGATTAAGCTTGAGCAGGGACTAGTAAACGTCTTAGACTCGAGATGAAAGATCCCGAGGACTATGCGGACATGTCTAAAATGCTCGACAAGTAAGTTGAATCGATCATTATCGCACCATATCGACAACTTTGTTCATTTCATGATATCAAGTAATTGTTTTCTTTGTCTCGCAGGGTTTGGAAAGTATTCACCGCACAAGTTCCAGGACTGCCGTGGGATCTGCGATGGAAATACCCGAAAGTAAGTACTACTAGCTAGCTAGTTCCGCGTATCTCCCGTTGATTCTAGCTACTTTCATCAATGCCATTCATAATGCTTCATTATCAGTTTGATTGACCTCTATTTATCATAAAGTACTTGTGGTAGGAAGCCAGGAATAATTACTGTGGATACTACGTCTGCGAGTTCATCTACAACGCGACGGCCAAGAATAGGCGGGGCTACTCTAAAAGATAATATGAAGTGCGTAAGCAAAAATATTCATAAGTTTATTTTATTGCCATCATTTCTGTTGAGTTTCATTCATATATATGTATTGACCCCGTTATTCAAATTAGATGTGGCAGATGCAGAATGAACTCTTATCACAAGATCGCATGCAAGCAATTCAAGAGGAATTTGCTGGATTCTTTCTTGACCACGTCATCAACAAAGCCGGAGAATACCATGCATGTGGAAGTTGAGTTCATATGTTAGGGTATTGTAAGAGATCTTACACATTGTATATATATATGTATCCAGTAGCATCGGTAAGATATACGAAAACTTGTTGTTCGACCAATCTCTCGGAGAAGGAGAGGTCGATCACTTCTCTCTGTATATGTTCATGACGATCTTTGTACTTAATGGTTTCCTTCATTTGCTTACTAGCTAGCTAGCGTGTTGAGTCCTCTCTATACACGTATAGTACGTAGCGTCGACCAAGCACGGATATAAGAGAGGACACTTCTCTCTATTAGCTAGTTAACACAATATATGTGAAACCCCTAAGTTAACCCCACAAACCCCCCCGAAACCCCACCCCCCCCCCCCTTCAGAAAAAAATCCCAAAACCCCAACCCCTGAACTACTGACGCGTGGAGGCCTTTTGGTCCCGGTTGGTGGCACCAACCGGGACAAAAGGCCCCCCCTGCCTGGGCAAGCTGTAGCGGCCACGTGGAGCCCCATCTGTCCCGGTTGGTATAAGAACCGGACTAAAGGTGTTGGGCTTTAGTACCGACCCTTTAGTCCTGGTTCCCGAACCGGGACAGATGGGCCTCACGAACCGGGACGATTGGCCCTTTTTCTACTAGTGCTAGGATGATACTAATCTTATAGAATAAAATACAAGGCTGTAAGGACAATATATAGGCTACTTGATCGATGTACTTCAAGGTTTGAGACTTTAGTTAGCTGCTTATGAAGTTCCAAATAGATAACTCGTAATTACTGTGTTTGATCATACATGGGAATCTGGAGAATATGACCCATTCTGTATGGAAAATAATGCGGCACTTTGGAATCTCATTTAAAATCACACAACAGCTTCTGGATCTCTTGCCGGAGATTTTATTTTCGCTTCTCTTTTTTGAGGGAAAGCCATCATGGCGGTTTATATTTCATGCGCAAAAAGTGATACATCGTTTGTTAACACATCTACTAGAAACCCCGGAGGCTCCGATTTCCAAACAATTGTATGAGAGAACTCCGAGTTTCTAGCCAATAAATCTGCCGCCGCATTGGCCTCCCTAGGGCAGTAGGAAAACATAATAGAAATAAAATTTCTAGCAAGAAAAGAACATTCTTCATAAATTGCGGCTGCCGGGCCTAGCGAATTACCACCCCCTTGCATGACTTCGACGACCTCCATGCAATCGGACTCGACGCAAATTTTATTGCACCCAACTTCATTTGCGAGTAAGAGCCCATCTCGCATACCTCTAGCTTCTGCCGTAGCCGCATCTTCCACAAAAGGGATATTACTGCATGAAGCTGCGACGAAGAAACCAGCTTCGTCTCGTAATATTGCACCCGTACCCCCTGTTCCCCTATCAGGATCAAAAGTGGCATCGACATTAAGTTTGATAACTCCCTCCGGTGGCTTACTCCATCCATATCTTCTCAGTTTCGCTTGCTTCGACTTTGCCTTGGAAAAATTCTTAGCAAGAGCTAAAATTGCTTGCGCTGACCTGCTTGGTTCATACACATATTCACCATGAGTGTAGCAGCGTCTTTCCCACCAAACGTACCACACTGTAGTGGCCACAAGGTCATTGCGTTGAACATCAGTCATATGAGCCATGTTATTATTTGTTGATAGATCGAAGAAGATCAGCCAGCACCGATCCGCCATCCCTTTCTAGCGCACACATCTCCTGAACCACATCTTGCAGTCCCAATATCCTCTAGATTTCTTGAACTCTAGGGCACAAGAACATGGCATGTCTAATACTCTCACAATCCAAAGTGCAGAGAGGACATTGAGAGCTTGTGATCATATGCCTATTAGCAAGGATTCCATTACAAGGGATGGCGCCAAGCAAAGTTTTCCATACATGAATTTTTATTTTTGCCGGCACACGCAATTTCCAAATGGTATGCCAAACTGGACTAGTACTTGAGGCTTGTATAGAGTTAGTCATCCTCAACTTTCGTCCGTGTTGATGCTCCCACTCTTCATGGTATGCCGATCTAACCGAAAATATTCCACTTCTATTATTGTAGTGTTGTGTTGTATCGGTGTTTGGTCTTTGTGTCCTCGGCTGTAAGGGCGTCATTAATTTAACGCCGGGCCGTAGGCCTCTTATCTAAGAAAAAAAAACAGCAATACTAGGGAGCGTTCGAACCTTAATTATGCGATCAAACACCGGGTTTTGTCTTTCACGCTATTTGCTCTTTTCAGATGCTAGTAATATAGCTAGAATGCCCAACTTTCAAGATTCAGTCGTAGATTCCGTGACCGTGAAGCTGATTTTTCCTGATCTTTTTTAGCTATGGCTCATGCACTAGTGAGTCCATGACTAATATGAGGTTGGTTGCTTCATAGGTACGCCTCCAGCCATAGAGCTCCACCAGCCATCGTGCCACTGAAGCAGCGTGTTCTGATCCTATAGTGTCATGCATCTTTTCGGACCCTCTAATTTCATACGATGTGCATATTTGTTATAACTTGATTGATGGAATGAGATGGTTGACTCATATCAAGCGGGCAGCCTGGGATTACCATGAAAGAGAGCCTTCTCATTATCAATTTTCCTGTTCCGACTGACTCGTGAGAAATGCCTACCTACCTTGATGAGCAAAGAAGAGTACTTTATCATCAGCATTCACGAGCCATGAGTCATGGAGCCTTGCTGCTCATCTTTTAATTTCCTTCATTTTCCATGCTGATGGCAGTACTGGACATGACTATGGTGATATATTGTTAATTTGCAATTTATCGGTGAGCTACAAGATTTGCACGAAATGCACCTCCTACAAGATTTTCATCGATCTTGCGCGCTTCCTACAAGATATGGAAAGTAGTGATTCTTCTTTCTTTCCTTTTTCCTTTTCTTTTTCTTTTTCTCTCTTTTTTTTTAATTTTTATCACTCACTTTGTGCCAACAGATGAGACAATATCAACTAGCGCATACAACGGTCGCTCGGAAACTATAGGTACAATCTGCAAAGCCCAAGCAATCATAAATGAGCTAGCCTCAATAGGTAAGGTAAACACAAAGGTAGGTTGGCTAACAAAGGAATGCAAGTGGAAGAAGATTCACGACGTTTATACCTTATTCCGGCAATCTTCAACCTTGTTGTGGAAACTACCATGCTTCTCATGCGAATAGGTATCAATGGAGGATGGATCTTCCTCCATGGTGATGTAGAGCTTGTCCATAGCTTCGAAACAAGCTACTGTTACTAAGTGGATCATGTTATGGGGTGACACACTCTCTTCTGCTGGTAAAGAAGTGATGATAAGGGCGGTGTTGCAAGCAATTCCATCCTACTTAATGGGAGTTTTTAAGCTCCCTGCATCTGTCGGTGATGATCTTAATAGGCTCATACCAAACTTTTGGTGGGGAGCAGCAAAAGGAAGGCGTAAAACGCATTGGCAGGCCTGGTCTCAAATTATGAGAACCAAAGAACATAGCAGCATTGGCTTCAGAGACTTTCGCCTATTTAATCAGGCTGTACTTACTCGTCAAGCGTGGCGCTTATTAACTAAACCTGACAGCTTGTGTGCGCGGGTCTTGAAAGCTCGATACTACCCGGATGGTCGTCTTGAGGATACGGTCTTCGTCGGGAACGCGCCGTCTACCCGGCAGGCTATACAACATGGCCTTGATCTCCTTAAGACGGGCTTTGTGTGGCGCGTCGGTATCGGGGAGCAGATTCGGATTTGGCGTGACCGTTGGCTCCCCCGGATGCACTCTGGCATGCCGATTACGCAACAAGGCACCTACAGGCTTAGGCGGGTTGCTGAGCTTCTTGATGACTGGGCGCCTGGCGCATGGAGCTTCTCCAGTAGTACTTCCTTCCAGCGGACGTTTAGGCCATCACTAGCATCTGTGTTTCCACAAGGGCACCGGCAGATGTGCTTGCTTGGGCGCCAGAATAATTTGGTAACTTCACAGTGAAATCAAGTGAAATCAGCCTACCGATTCGCGATGGACGAGCGCGAGCGTCCATCGGCGGCATCGACGAGCAGGACATCGGATGGTCGACGCACCATCTGGAAGACCATATGGGGGTGCCCTGCTCCCCCTAAGGTACGGGTCTTTGCTTGGAAGCTCGCTTCCAACACTCTGGCGACATGGAAAAATAAATTCTCTCGACATCTGGAATCGTCTAATATTTGCCCCGTTTGTGGTATGGAATACGAGCACATTTTCCATACATTTTGTAGGTGCCCCCGAGCAAGAGACCTTTGGCTCGCAATGGCTCAAGAGTGGCCGCCCCCTGATGTGGATGCTATTCCCCATACCGGACCCGAATGGCTTCTTGACGTGCTCCATCCTCTCTCTAATACGGCAAGAATGGTTCTCCTAATGACGTTGTGGAGGTCATGGGACGTCCGGAATGATGTCACTCATGGGAAGAAGGCTCCTCCAATTGAAGCATCGGGGCGCTACCTCCATAGCTACATATCATCTCTCTTTTGTCTCCAACAGCACCCTCATGGCAACATGGAGAAGGGGAAGATGGCCATTACGGCTCCCATGGCTCTAGTTAGGCCAAGCACCCCACATCTCTTGCATTATCCCGGTGAAGCTGACCTGAGGTGGTACCCACCACCTTGTGGATAGACAAAGCTGAACACGGATGGATCCTATCTAGAGGCAAATGGTCGTGGTGGAGCAGGGATGATTCTTCGGGGTGAGACGGGTGCTATTATTTTTTCAGCCTACCGAGAGTTGCGTACATGCGATAATGCCCTTCAAGCTGAACTTGAAGCATGCAGAGAAGGAATTCATCTAGCGACACAATGGACTACTAAGCCGATTATGGTTGATCTAGACTATGCTGAGGCGGTCAAGATGATTGGCGGAGGTGGGTCTGATCGCTCGAGATATATGTCGTTAATTGGAGAGATTAAATCCTTGTTAGCCGAAGAAAGGGAGATTGTTATTGCTCTCATTTGATGTACACAAAATAGAGTTAGTCATGAGCTTGCACAGTATGGCCGTGTCACGCCTCGAACAGCTTGAAAGATCGTGGATGTCGCCTAGAGGGGGGGGGGGGGTGAATAGGCGCTTTAAAATAATTACGGTTGAGGCTTGAACAAATGCGGAATAAACCTAACGGTTAATTTGTCAAGCACAAAACCTAAAACAACTAGGCTCACCTATATGCACCAACAACTTATGCTAAGCAAGATAAGCAACTATGTGATAGCAAGATATATGACAAAGAACAATATGGCTATCACAAAGTAAAGTGCATAAGTAAAGGGCTCGGGTAAGAGATAACCGAGGCACACGGAGACGACGATGTATCCCGAAGTTCACACCCTTGCGGATGCTAATCTCCGTTTGGAGCGGTGTGGAGGCACAATGCTCCCCAAGAAGCCACTAGGGCCACCGTAATCTCCTCACGCCCTCGCACAATGCAAGATGCCGTGATTCCACTAAGGGACCCTTGAGGGCGGTCACCGAACCCGTACAAATGGCAACCCTTGGGGGAGGTCACCGAACCCGTACACTTTGACAACCCTTGGGGGCGGTGACCGAAACCCGTCAAAATGCTCGGGGCGATCTCCACAACCTAATTGGAGACCCCGACGCTTGCCCGAAGCTTTACACCGCAATGATTGAGCTCCGAACACCACCAACCGTCTAGGGCGCCCAAGCACCCAAGAGGAACAAGCTCAAGGGCACCAAGCACCCAAGAGTAATGAGCTTCTCAAACTTCACTTCCACGTATCACCGTGGAGAACTCAAACTGATGCACCAAATGCAATGGCAAGGGCACACGGAGTGCCCAAGTCCTTCTCTCGCAAATCCCACCAAAGCAACTAATGCTAGGGAGGAAAATGAGAGGAAGAACGAAAAAAGAACACAAAGAACTCCAAGATCTAGATCCAAGGGGTTCCCCTCACTTAGAGGAGAAAGTGATTGGTGGAAACGTGGATCTAGATCTCCTCTCTCTTTTCCCTCAAAAACTAGCAAGAATCCATGGAGGGATTGAGAGTTAGCAAGCTCAAAGAAGGTCAACAATGGGGGAAGAACATGAGCTCAAAGGATAAGGTTCATTGGGGAAGAAGACCCCCTTTTATAGGTGGGGAAAAAATCCAACCGTTATGCTCACAACCCGCACAGAGCGGTACTACCACTCGTCCTCACGGTACTACCGCTAGGGATCGCGGTACTACTGCTTGCGGTACAAAAAATATACTTCCGTACCTACCTCCGCAGGACTTGGGACGAGTTTTTTGGTCCGGAGCGGTACTACCACTCTAGGAGCCGCGGTAGTACCACTCTGGAGCGGTAGTAAAAAATTACATCCGCTCCAATTCGCGGTAGTACCGCTGCAGCCTTTTCAGAACACCAAAACTGCCACAACTTTTGCAAACGGACTCCGAATTCGATAAAACCAAGTTTGTTGGAAAGCTAGCGACAAGGGCTAACACAATCTTGAAAGAAATACCAATAATAAGCAAATGAGAAATGGCCCAAAAGAAAATGGTGAGAACCCTTCCTCGGAGAAGACCGGTAAAACCTCCAACACCGAAAACATCATAGAAGACGCATGCAAACTCCGTTTTCGATGAACTCAAGCTTGTCATCAAGATGACCATAAGCTCTAAGACTCACAAAGAGAATCAAACAAGAACCAAGAAACATGATGCAAGGATGCAATGGTTTGAGCTCTCTACGAACGATACGATCAAGCAACTCATCGAGAGCCCCCCTTGATAGTACGGCAATCGATCCTATAACCCGGTCTCCCACAACTACCATGAGACCGGTAAAATAGAAAACCTATCAAGGGAAAACCTTTGCCTTGCACATGGTCCACTTGAGCTAGATGATGATGATCTTCACACCCTCAAGTTGGACCACCTTTCTTGATTGCGTTGGCTCGATGAAGACTAGATGATTGCTCCCCCATAGTCCACTATGGGTGAGCCACTCTTCGGCTCATCTTCACAAGTCCATTGACACCACAATGGATGGCAAGATTCAAGCACTTGATCTCTTCGTGATGCTCCACTTGAACTTGCACACGGCAATCTTGATGACGATCACCACTTGATGTCATCCTTTCCATGGGTTGTATGATATCTTCTTTTGATGCAAGCCCATGGATACGTACCTAACCCCACATGGAACTCTCATATAGACCATGGGTTAGTACACAAAGTGCAATGGACAATGCTTACCATACCATGGGATCACTTGATCCCTCTCGGTACATCTTCTACGCTTTGTGAGTTAATCAACTTGATTCACTATTGACTTAGTCTTGATCAACCTTGAATCTTTGCAACTCTCTTCATTTGGATGATGTATTGAAGGTAAACATGAATGATCACACAACCTTCTTCTTCAAGACATGCTTGCAATAAGCTCAACACCCGCATGACCAATCTTTGGATAATTCCTTAATAGCACCTTGGTCAACTCATAAACTCCTTTAAACCAACACATGGACTTCAAGAAAAACCTATGGAAAAATCCTTCAAATATAACTCAAGACAACCGTTAGTCCATAGAGATTGTCATCAATTACCAAAACCAAACATGGGGGCACCGCATGTTCTTTCACAGCTGTTTGGCTGGGCGCGGGCACAGATGAAGTTGTAAGGTTGTGAATGTGAGCAATACGTGAGCAATACGTGATCCCTTTTTCCCGCAGAAAAAGAAACAAGCCAAAGAACACCAAAAACGGAGTCCGGATGTGAATGTCATGGCCAAAACAGTAAGGCGAGTGCTGCACTTTTCTTCCAGGCGAACCAGGCTGGAGACCCTGCTCTTGGGGGGGTACTCCGCTCTGGGGCTGGAAACTCCGGTCCGGGACCGGGTCTACTTGTCCGGGACGCAATTTTTGGTGGAAAAACGCGATGAAAAACACCAAATCGAAGGGGAAATTAGTGGAATTTGGCCATGGGAATGCAAAGGAAGGTGGATCAACAAGTTTAACAGTGGATCTATGGACCAAGACCTACGAAAAAGCACTAGAATAATAGATCGAACCAAAAGCAACTTGGGGTTATTTTTTGTGAAGTTTTTGAATTTCTACAATAACAAGAAAAAAAATTGGTGGAAAAAGGGTGTCAAATCCGTGGCAACCTTGCTCTTGATATCATATGATGCAGGCTTGTGCCTCTAGGGTGACCTGATGTTCGTGGATTGACAAGTGAGTGGGGCGAACTCACGCAAGAACACGGAAAAGAACAAAGAACACCAAGAACATAAGAACACAAACACGATACAAGGATAGTTTCCCCCACCGCTCGATCCAAGCCAGCCCAATAGAATCACGAAGGGAGAGATCATGAGGTAGAATCCCTATGCAAGAGATCGACAAGCGCTCGGTAAAATTGTGGGGGGGAGAGACCGTGAGGTAGAATCTTCCACACGAGAGACTTTGCCCAAGAAGGGGCCTTGAAACATTCCAATAGATGAATCTATGGAGTTGCCTTGAAACCCATAGGGAACTTCTCCACAAGGGGAGGAGCACATGCTCAAGTCTTTCTTCTCTCTATTCTTTCCTATCTAGATCTGAGCCATAGGGTCACTATATATGGTCTAGCCACGAAGGGGTACGTGGGGAGAGGGATACAAGGGAATATTCCCGAAATATGCACTTAGAAAGTCACTTAGTCTAGAGACTCTGGTAGGGGCGGAGACTCCAGTCTGGTCTGGGGCGGAGACTCCGGTCAGCTCAGGGGTGGAGACTCCAGTCTTGGAGGTAGGGACCGGAGACTCCGGATACTCCGAGCATACTCCGGTCACACTCCGGACCACACCTTTGCATGTTACATCGTTTGGCAGTGATGTGGTGTAGCGCCGAGGTTGGAGACTCCAGGTTCGTCAGGTTAGAGACTCCGGTCTCTTCAGCATCTGGTTCGTCTTGTCACTTCCTCCTCCTATTCCAAGTGTACGCCTTGGATGGCTCAAGCTCTAGGGCTTCCTCGGCATCTCCCTCGTGTACATACTCATTGAGTCACACCTAACAAGGCAAGAGGGTCGATGGTTGTCGTGGAATTGTCACGGCAGATGTCCTTAGTGTCAGGACTTAGTCGCGAGGCCAACGCATCTATGTGGTAGCTTGAGAGGGGTTGAGTGGGACGAGAGACGCAGGGCGGATCAACACGCAGACAAGAGTTTAGACAGCTTCGGGCCCCGGGAAACACCATCCGGAATAGCCCTACATGCTGTTTGTGGCTAGGTCTCATTATGCTCATGAGGGAGTCGCCGTAAACCGGCTCTCCTCTTTGTGTCTAGCCCTAGATTGTTTCTTCTTGCTTGTAGCCTCTAACCTCCAACTTGTAACTTCTAACTTCTAACTTGTCCCTCTTTGGGGAGCCCTGCCCCTCCTTATATATGTTGAAGGGGTGGTTTACATGACTAGTCCTAGTTGGATTAGGATTACTCTATTACAAGTGGAGTCCTAGTCTTGCTTCCTTTGTAGGAGAATAGTCCTTATGCTTTCCTCATAAACCGGCCCACCATTAAACGTGAACCGGCCTTCTGGGCCATGGGCCTCGTCATCCATCTAACCCGCCCACCGGGTTACGAATGAACCGCCAAGACCGGGCGGGTATCCCGTGAACCGCCAAGCTCCGGGCGGGTTACCAGTGAGTCGTCCAGTCCGGCCGGGTTAAACTACCGGCCGGTTTACACCGCGGGGTATATCCCCGACATTAGCCCCCAGTTTAATTTGGATTTATCCATGTTAAACTGATCCTGTAAAATAAACACAAGAACAAACTTGATAGGTTGTGCACCGGGTTAAAAATTCTTGTAAACCAGCACCTGATCATTCTTAAGTCCTTGTCATTTTCTCCTTCTAGAAAATCCAGGTCAATAAGCCAGCGTCATACTCAATTTTCTGACATTGGTTTCTCACAGAACAATATTGTGAAGAATAATCCACTTGAGTCGGCTTCCAAAGCGCCGGTTTAAGAAATATTGGTCTTGAAATATTCATCTGATACTCAGCCAGTTTGAAGATGTAAAAAACTTGCCGGTTTATGATTACCACCTTTGTCGGGTTATAAAAACTGATACTTCCGAGTCATGATTGTTGCAGACACCGGTTCATGATTGTTGCCAACGTCGGTTCATGATTATTAATGACGCCGAGTTGCAGCCACAGGGTCATAATGATTGGTGACGCCGGGTCAACCTAGTTTGCTCAATCAGAGAATTTGAAAATATTTCTTCGATAATAATATAATACCTGTAGCCCCCAAGTCTTGAGTAGAACAAAGTGATGGCTTAAGACTTGCTTCAATATAAATACTGTCACTATCGAAGAAATCCATGTTGTTCATCCCAGTCACTAGCAAAAACTGAATACTCCATATTATGTAGCCCCCAAGTGCCGGGTTGTTATGCTTGCAGCAACCTGGGACTTGTAATTTCCTGATGCTCATAAAAACTTCAACCAGTGTAGCCCCCAAGGGCCGGTTCAGTAAGATAATATTGAGCTGGAACTTGATATATACTTCAATGAAAATAACATCATATGATGTAACCCCCATCATGGGGCTTGAATCCACGTCCATAAGGTTAAGAGCCTTGTGCTTTACCAACTTAGTAGTGGACCCTTCAATATAATGAAAATTTGTGTACCTTGAATTGTTGATATGAGCAATTGGTAGCCCCCAAGGGCCAGCTCATTATAATGTGATGAGTCGGGTCTTCAATAAGATGAACAAAGAATGACTTTGCATTAGCCCCCAAGTGTCATGGTGCATGCTTGCAGCGACATGAGACTTGCATATTTGATGTAATCTGAACTTTAATAATGCAGCCCCCAAGTGCCGGGTTGTAAGCCTGCCGCAACTCGGGACTATTCCTTCAATTGTAGAATAAAAGCCATATCCATTGATAACATAATATCCATTGCGCTAAAGCGACTTTGAAAACCTCAATCATAATATTAATAACCATAATAAAAATCCAGCCATGTTGGCTATTCAAGATAATATAATCCGGTATGAAACCTTATTCATCCAATATCATAATGAAACTTCAGCCAAGTTTGGCTATTTGAATAATATAACCCAATGATTTATAAGCGCATGATTCCAATGGCGCAATCCAAATATATACTGGCGACGTATAGTCCAAAAGCCAGGCCGGTTTAATAAACACCGGATAATTTTCCATCATATACTGGCGACTTATCGTCTTAAAGCCAGGCCGGTTTAATAAACACCGGATAATTTATCATCATGCTTTATTCAACCTGTTCCTGCATACAACAAGCTTAAAGTGTCCTGGCGGTTTACCGCCGGACGGGTCATAATGCCCAACATATAACCCAGGTTTATAACCAAGGCTGCACTTAAGAATAATCAAATATGAAATATATCATACCTGTGACATTGAATAACATCATTGGTTTACCAACTTTTTGTAGTAAGAGTGATAACCCCAATCTTGAGTAAGGATAACTCCTTTCATACTATGCCGGTTTATGATAAAACCGTACCGGATTGTGATAAACACCGGATTATCCATATATAACACTGGTGACTCGTAGTCAAACCAGACCGAGCGGATAGTCTCCGGATTATGATTTGATCATGTATTGACAACTTGTAATTGAAAGTCAAGCCGGGTTGATAAACACCGGTTTACTCCATAATAGGATGGTAACAGAAAATCAAACCGGGCAGATAGTCTCTGGATTAAAGGGGAATCAAATCCATCGGCTGAACCGGAAAAAAGGTGTTTGTTGACATAGAAGAAATCCAACAAAAACAAAGAACAAACAAGCCATGAAAATAACATGGAAGCAAAGGCAATGATAAAAATCGTTTGCAAAAATATGCTATACTGAGCTGATCAGATGGTATTACCATGGTCGGACAGGATCAAGGCCCCCAATAGGAGTGACAATGATTCAAGTCAGCCAGGTCCCCAAATGATTCGTGGCATATATGCCAGATCAAGAGGCGTGGCAATGGTTCGGGTTCGACCATGCCCCCAAGTGATTTTGTGGCCTTAGGCCGACCAAGAGGCGTGACTGGTTCAGACTTGACCATGTCCCCAAATGACCTGGTGGCTGTCGCGTATCAAAGGGTGTCCGTTGGTTCGGACACGACCAAGGCCCCCAGTGATATATAAAAAGCAAATGTCAAGGGGTAAACCGGAGGCCGCTTTAAACAGAACCACTCCGTGTAACCACGCATGATGAGAAAGACAGAGACCCTTCTTTATGAAGCAGAAGCCCCCATGTGATCAATAATATGTCAGGCCAATAAAGGCTGGATACCCATGTTTGAACCGCGCATCATGGCAGCAGGTCCTCTTCGGCAATTTTTAACTTTTTGCAAGAGATAAATTCTTCTTGAACCGGGATCTTGAACCGGATATTGAGAGCTTCAGTGAGACTGGCTTCCCTTGAGCCGGATTTTAAACCGGAAACTTTTCTGATGACCCGAAACTTCTTCATTGAGCCGGGATTTTGTAATTGTCACATACTTTCTAAGCCGAAAATTTTCTGACAGCCTTTAAATAACAGTAGCCTCCGGGACCGGGTTAGCTTTCCCTCCATTGTCCTGGGGTTTTTAAATTTGCTGAAACTGGCAAGTCTTGTTGCGTCATGTCATCGTAGCCCTCGAGTCTCAAGGTGACTCGAAGAGTTGGCTTGAGATTCTCCATACTTGACCGTCATATAAACCGACATAACTTGTATATCATTGGTGTTGATAGCATGATGTGAATCCACAGAAAGTTGAGGTGACTGCGGTGGGTTATAAATGATCCCGTATGAGCCGTGTCAGCAACTCGGCCAAATGGTTCCTACCAACTGGCGATTTCAAGTTAACCAAACTGTAGTGGCGGCGACTTGTGCGCCTGCCCATTGAGCCACCCAGTGCAGACGGCAGTTGATAGTATATGATAATTTGCCTCCAATTTGTTGGAAGAAAAACCGGGCTTCCCAAGTAGTGACTTGTTCATACTCAATAAACAGCTCATCCAGACAAGTGCAGCCCGGTATGCTGATGTAGACCAGGCCGCGAAAGACGGACGATAAAAACGCCCGCAACATCAGAGGCAGCTCAGACAAATGAGTCGGTCGCGGCATTGTAAGCCAGTGCGGTCGGGGAAGACCGGCACCGGTGTCGTAAACCGGCACGGACGGCCGAGTTAATCGCAGGCGCGGTCCCGGCAAGCTGATGTAAACCGGGCCGCAGGGATGGCGACTTGCTCACGTTCATTCACCAGGTGGTATGACACGGACGAGACGCTAGTGCAGAATGTTGCTAGCACATGCTCTGTACCCATGGTATAGACCACGTTTATAATGAATAATTGTCCTGCATATCAAAATATATAGTCCAAAGTAATTGTTCTTTTGATAAAAAACAATATGTGTCAAAAATAGACTTAGATAGATGTCACCTGGTATGTTAGGCCGAAAATTATCCGCCGTGGAGTTGATCGTCACCACGGTGAAGCTAAAATCAGCTACGGATGAGTCACCCGTAGGAGCAAACGGATGAGTCGGCCGTAGCGTTGTAAACCGGTGCGGACGAGCAAATTGTTCTCTGCGTTGTAAACTGGAGTGGACGCGTGAACCGGCCGCGAGGGCGGACGGGCGAATCGTCCGTGGCGTTGTAAGGCGGCGTGGACGGGTGAGTCGGCCACGGCGTTGTAAGCCGGTGTGGTCGCGAGAGACGGCCACAGCATTGTAAGCCGGTGCGGGAGCCCGTTGAATAACGACGACCACCTGTGCCAAAAGATGTTGGCGTGCCTCCACCTCCGCGGTATAATATCACTTTTTATCACAAATAATTGCCCTGCATAAACAATATAGCAGACCAAGGCAAAGATAAACTTGTTCTTTGACAAAAACAACATGTGATAATAAAACAGACTTGGATGGATATCACCTGATTTGTTTGGACGAGGATGATTCATTTATCGCGACAGAGGTGGCTCAGGCAGACCAGCGACTCAATAGAGTTCCGGTGGCTCAAAGCGGTAAGGGCGGACGGGTGAATCGTCCGTGGCATTGGAAGACGGTGCTGACGGGCGAGCCGGTCAGTGCGTTGATGTAAACCGGACCGCAGGGGCGATGCCTGTATATAACAACACTATAGGCAGAGTGGTTGTTTTCAAAAAATTAATAAATATTGATAAAAGTAAATTGGATGGATATCACCTGGTATTTTTTGCCGGATGTTGGCGCTGGATAATGCATAGTGCTGCTTTTGTTTTTTGACCAAAGAATTAATTGGTTCTGTGTCTTCTAGTGCCTGAGCTCTCCACATAACCCAGCCGGCACTTTTTGAGCCGGAATTTTGGAACCAGAACTTCTTGATAATCCGGCCGGAACCTTTGATATCCCGGAACTTTTTACCGGAACCTCTTGATAATTCGGCCGGAACTTTTGATAATCCGGAACTTTTGAACCGGAACCTCTTGATAATTCGGCCGGAACTTTTGATAATCCGGAACTTTTGAACCGGAACCTCTTGATAATTCGGCCGAAACTTTTGATAATCCGGAACTTTTGAACCGGAACCTCTTGATAATTCGGCCGGAACTTTTAATAATCCGGAACTTTTCTGTAGCCTAAGTCGGAATTCTTTGATGACTCGGACGGAACCTTTCGGCGACTCGGTTGGAACCCTTCGGCGATTCGGACCGAACCTTTCGTCGAGGCGGTCGGAACTTTTCGCCGATTTAGACGGAACCTTTCGTCGAGGCGGTCGGAACTTTTCGCCGATTTAGACGGAACCTTTCGTCGAGATGGTCGGAACTTTACAATGATCCGGCCGGAACTTTTCTACGAACCGGCGGAACCTTTCGATGAGCCTGACGGAACTTTTTCGGCAAGCCGGCTGGAACTCTCTGATGAACCGGCTGGAACTTTTTCATTGAATCAGACGGAGCTTCTTGATCCCTAGGATAGCGCCCTCCAAGAACTCAACACCACCGTGCGCAGGCCCCACGGTGGGCGCCAACTGTCGTGTAATTGTCACGGCAGACGTCCTTAGTGTCAAGACTTAGTCGCGAGGCCAACGCATCTATGTGGTAGCTTGAGAGGGGTTGAGTGGGACGAGAGACGCAGGGCGGATCAACACGCAGACAAGAGTTTAGACAGCTTCGGGCCCCGGGAAACACCATCCGGAATAGCCCTACATGCTGTTTGTGGCTAGGTCTCATTATGCTCATGAGGGAGTCGCCGTAAACCGGCTCTCCTCTTTGTGTCTAGCCCTAGATTGTTTCTTCTTGCTTGTAGCCTCTAACCTCCAACTTGTAACTTCTAACTTCTAACTTCTAACTTCTAACTTCTAACTTGTCCCTCTTTGGGGAGCCCTGCCCCTCCTTATATATGTTGAAAGGGCGGTTTACATGACTAGTCCTAGTTGGATTAGGATTACTCTATTACAAGTGGAGTCCTAGTCTTGCTTCCTTTGTAGGAGAATAGTCCTTATGCTTTCCTCATAAACCGGCCCACCATTAAACGTGAACCGGCCTTCTGGGCCATGGGCCTCGTCATCCATCTAACCCGCCCACCGGGTTACGAATGAACCGCCAAGACCGGGAGGGTATCCCGTGAACCGCCAAGCTCTGGGCGGGTTACCAGTGAGTCGTCCATTCCGGCCGGGTTAAACTTCCGGCCGGTTTACACCGCGGGGTATATCCCCGACAATGGTCAAGTAGTATACCATCCAATTGCGACATTTTGGGGTTCACAAAGTGGAAGGAGTTCACCTTTTATATCCATGGTGACTTGGCATATGTTGTAGTGCAACACATGCCAGGTTGGATGGGTAGGGCTGCATCAACAAGTCAACTTTACCTTTTTTGCATGGTAATATGCGTCTCATTCATATTATAAAGATTAAAGTACAAGTCACATAAAGACGGACATGACAAAACTGAAAAGACAACAGAACGTCTTTGAGCTTGACACCAACGCCCGTCACCCGCCTCCACGGAGCAAGCAATGGGAGGCACCACCGAGCTCAACAACCTCCCAATAAGCATACAGTTGATAGCCTTCCACTTCTTTTCGTCCACACTAGTCTTGTCTCCTGGTTCTCCAATGGTACCCATCAAGTATCCATCAAGATCCTTCTGCTCCACATCCAGCACTACCCTTCGAGACCAACTCAAATAGTTGGTAACCCCCTCTAGCCTGATGTCGGTGGGTGACAAGTCAATCTTCTGAAACACCTCCTGAGGAGGAACATTGGCCCTAGAATTCGATACCGTGAGAAACCTCGTGAGTTGCTCGAGAGCTTCAGCAAGGCCTTTGGATTCACCCATCTTGATCTTCCCAACCACTATTGTAGTAGCAACATAGCAGCTACCCAACAGTCTTCTTGACGTGGCAAATAGCTGCACGAAGCAACAACAAGAGCACTTTTCCCTTACCAATCAGTACACTACAATCAGCAGCAGCAGAAGCACAATCCCAGCAGCAGCACACACGCTAGCTGCTCAAACCAGACCCAGCTCACGACTCCGACCAGTAGCAGCACGCATGTTGCCAGCCCACGCTGCTCTCCTGCAGCACCGCCTCCTCCTCGTGTAGCTGCAGGCCCCTGCACAGCCGCCCAGATGCGCCGTCGTCTCCTGACTGGACCCCACCGCCTTACCGGCAACTACACCACCATTGCCGCCACCTCCACTTTGCTGCATTGGACTGCCTCCAATCCCAGCCGGAATCACTATCCTGTCAGCCCTGCCGTCGCCTTGCTTGATACCCTTTTGTGCTTTGAGGAGCACCAACCTGGAGAGCGGAGGCTGCACATCAAACTCGGGTGTGTGTTCTATCGAGGAGACAACTTACTCCTCCCTCACTTCTAGGTCAGCAACACACATTGGCCAGGCTCATAATGGTCTTACGGATTTTATTTGGAAACACAGTTGCACCACATTACCAAAGAAGTTGCCCACGCACCGCACTTGTGTGGGCCACTGGGCTAGTTCTGTATATAGCAGATGATGAATGTGTTGTTCAGGCTTGTGGGAGTGGTGTTGCCATTTTGCTTCATAGGTTAGATAGCCCGCATGTACATACTTTGGACAGCAAAGAAGGACATGCTTAACTCTGGAGCCTGGTCTGTATCCCATTCCCATCTTTGGCATTCCAAATCTGAAGAGTTCTGAACCGTCTATCGAGACGGTCTCAAAAAATTACCCTTCTATCTCCTCGTCCTATATGTATGCTCTCTTCCTACTCCTAGGTCTTTAAATACCACTCAACCCACGCATTCAAAACCACTAGTGATATAATTAAGAAGTTAGATTCTTCAGTCTTGTTTTTCGTCTTTTATTTTTAGTGTTGTTTGTTTTTGCTGATGTGTGCATTTTAGCAGTGACGACTCCTGGTATTCAAAAAATACGGTCTCCACTGGCCACGTGGGTGTGGGGTCCAACAATTGTCTTCAGTAGGAACGCTCCACGCGATCGGTCATGATTAGCTCCATCTAAGAGCAGGGATCGTGCACTCGAAAATGACGACGAGCCTCCATGCACTTTTTAGCGTTTAGGTTTAAGTTTCAGTATATCTATACCCACAGTGGGAGTAACATAGGTAGTAACATCACACATATCTAGATAAAGTAGATGATGTGGCAAGCAATAAATGAAGAAAAAGAGGAAAGTAGTAACATAGCTAGTTACTAGTAGTATGAGTAACATCACACATATCAAGGCATGATGTGTCTCTATAGCCTAATAAATGAAGTGTTGCATGTTATCACACATATGTTACTCCCCACTATAGAGGTAGTAACATAGACTAGTAACATGGGCATGTTACTAGTCTATGTTACTATCCATTGTGGCTAGTTTAACTAAAATCAACAGGTATAAGTATTTTCAATATATGTGGGAGAACGTGATGGCTTCCTTTTTAGATAGATAGAGAGATATATAGATAGATAAAGATAGTGAGAGAGATAGATAGACAGATAGATAGATAGATAATCCCGGGTCCTGTACCGGTGCTCTGAAATCTGAAGACTGGATCATTCTCTGCGCTTCCTCGTTTCACACAATTTAGACTACCTTTTCCTCGTCATGTATATATCCTCTCTTCCTCCTTGGTGTATAAATACTACTCAACTTTAGTCTCCAAAACGCCCAACCACATCACATATCTAACGAGAAAGGTAATACTGATTAAGGTAGGTAGCAGTGGAGACTGGAGAAGATGGGCAAGAAGCAGCTTGCCCCATTGTCATTGTTCCTCGCAATCCTCCTCGTCACCTGTTGTAAGTCAAAATCTCTCCTACGATGCATAATTTTTTCTAAAAAAATTTGTCATTTGGTTCAAGTTTGGTGTGGATCTCATGTATACTTTTGTGTGAAATTAGGTGAGATGGTGGAGGAGGTTGGGGCGAAGTTGGTGTGCGAGATCTACTGGCCCCTGTGCATCGAGAAGTGCTACAAGTCCAGCAACTGCATGCGCTGCTGCAAGAACTGGGGCTTCGTCCACGGCCGCTGCAACCCCTTGCGCGGCATGGGCTGCTACTGCTGCGCCGATGACTCTGACCCCGGTGATGCCGCCCTCTGCCGTCGCTACCAGTACCACCAGCAACAGAAGATGGTAGCACCGCCGCCTGAATCCTGACCACCACCTTCTTGCATGAGATAGCTCCCTTCAGTGCTTCACAGTCAGTAGTACATAACATCTAAGCTGTGGAAGAGTCAATTCAGTCTAGCAAACAAGCAATGCATGCCTGACAGAATGACTGGATTCTGTTGGCTAATAAGTATGTTGCGTCCCAAGTCTCAACTCCTGCCCTTTTTAAACCTCAAACCGTAACTTTGCGTTGCGTCTCAGCACTGAACGAGATAGACTCGAACTGGATCATACTCGAAATAATATTGTGCAAAAGTTTCTCAGAATAGGAAAGATGTACTGCATTATTTTACTTATTTTTGGCAATGTATATTTTTTTCTTTCAAGGAACCGGCAGGAACACCGCCTTTTCATTTCAGACGAAAAAGAGTATATGTACAGAGGTGTCAGGTTTTCCATGGGATCATGACAAGACCCGCAGTAACAAGTACTCCAACAAGTCAGCTGATACCGATCGCCACTGGGACGTAACGTATATATTTGGCTGTCGCTACACAAGAAGAATTTGGAGTTGTTGGGTGTGCGATACTGAAAAGCTACCACATATTCTTACAAAGCAAATTGACACATCGTCGTGCATTCTAAGACAAAATGAACAAGTACAGTGCATCTCATCATATCCTCTATTCTTAAATAGTTGCAACCCAGTATCTATCTTTTTTTCTCTTCATGCAACTATGCCACATCATAAAGGCATGCATATGGTCATAAGTTAAAATTGCCCCCAAAATTGCAAAATATTAGCCACCAATGCCATGTACAAGTGACAAAAAACGTTTTGCAGGGAATCCCCCGCCTGGGTCGGCCCAAGTATAGGGACCTACTATACTGCACTCAGCATGCTGGAGAAGTCACAGCGCGCCCTTTGAGGCCGGCCCATGTGCGGGCGCTTATTTTTTTAGATTCCCTTTTCATTTTTATTTTCTGTTCCTTTTTTATACTTTTAATAATTTGGAACTTCAACAAACTTTTGAAATTTGAAAAAGGGTTAATTTTGAAATAAAATATTTAAGAAAACATTAAATATTTCTGAACTGAAAAAAATGCTCGGATTTTTCTAAAATTGTTCGCAATTGTGAACAAATTGTTCGTAATATTATGTATGTTTTTGAGAAAACGTTTCTTGAAATTCAGAATAATTCTTCGAAGTACCAAGTTTTTTTTATAACGATGATATTTTTTCGAAAATGTGAGCATTGCTTCAATTTGTGAATAAATTTTAAAAAAGAAAAAATTTCTTGCATCTGTGAACAAATTTTCAAAATCATGCGATCATATGTGAACAAAATGTGGTCATTGCCATTGGAGACTATGAATTTTTTTTCTCCCGTTGAAACGCATGGGCCCTTTTGCTAGTAAGAACTAAATGACTTAACTTATAACAAACTTATGGACAAACGATAGACACTAAAGAATTAATACTAATGATGATAACATACTATATACTGAACCATGAGCTAGACTAAACCAGGAATGGCAACAATACTTAGAAATGGCATGTTACATTCTTAGCAAAATAAAACAATGATATAGCGCTAACTCTAAGTAAAAACTAAATAGCTATGAATAAGAAGACTTTCAAATAACAAATGAACTTCCAAAAATATATGAACGAGATAATCTTCCAGCTGCTATTGCTCGCTTGCTTGCTGTCTATCTATACTAATCTTTTACGCACCTTGCCAGTGTCAAGTGAGATACTACTTGCATTAAAGTAGTCAGCAACAATAAGTACAATTATATGCTTGTTACACTCAGGTACTACAGTACTCCCTCCGGTCCTTTCTACTCTGCCTATTAGATTTGTGTCCAGTCAAACTTTGCAAAATTTGACCAAATTTATATTAAAAAATATCAATATCTACAATACCAAATATATATACTATGAAACTACATTTCATAACAAATCTAGCAATATTGATTTGGCATTCTGAATGTTAATACTTTTTTCTATAAGTTTGGTCAAAATAAAGATACTTTGATTTCAGATAAAACTTATATGCAGACTAAAAAGGACCGGAGGGAGTACTACGGTAAAGTCGAGCTGACCAAACAAAAAATAGGCTGGCATGAAACACTGAATTATTTTGACTGATCTGGAGTATTAAAATGAGGAGAACATGTACCGAAAATGAGAGCTGGAATCACTTACGTACAGAACTTAAAAGCAAAGATGAAAAAAAAAAGGTCCAGCAACATTTTGGGGACAAACACAGCCTGAAGACAAAAAAAAAACTAAAAAAAAAACTGAAGAAGTGTAATGATCAAAACAGAGGAGGCACACAAGCCTACTTCAAACTCAAGCCTGTAGAAGCACGTGTGCATAGACACAAAATGTCGCTATCACCACTGCCTAATGAGAAAAAAAGCATCAGGTCTAGAATTACAGACACTGAAGGCACAAATTCAGGGCCAGTTTGCTGAGCTAATAGAGTGCATGAATCTCGACCTGCATGAAAATGATAGCACCTAGCTCCTCTCCGTAGTCTGACCAACATCTACTTCCTCCCGCCGTTGCAGGGAAGCACCCCTCCAGCCGGCAAGTGAGCTGATTACGGGCGGCTCGCCACGCGTCACGCGTGCCGCTAATCACCGGCGAGGAGCCTCCATTCCATGTCACAGACCAACCCGGTGCGCTAACTCAGACCGACCTGGTGCGCTAACTGAAGGATACATGTTTACTATGCAACTCTGCTCGGGACTCATGGCGACATGCTTTGCTAGATTGTCGTATGTCCTAGTGGAACATATGATAGCATCTGAACATGAAGATGCAAGGCTATGGCTCGCAGTGTTGCAAGATTCAGTCAGCGGGCAAGAATTCAGAACGATCCTAGTGACACTATGGGCCATTTGGCGGGCGAGTAGAAAAGCAAAACATGCGGATATCTTTCAGAGTCCACTGTCGACTTTCAACTTTACTCACAACTATCTGGCCGAATTGGACTTAGACACTTAGTGCCGGCAAATCAGAAGATGAAGCCTATCAGAGTATCTCGGACAGTGCACAAGAGATGGCTAAAGGGACCTCTGTGAGTGGCAAAGTTTAACGTCCATGCTGCTGTCTCAAAAATTTCAAACCTGGGAGTGAGTACTCGTGTTTGAGGGGCTGGTCAACCCTGAGAGCTTGGAAGCACACGCATGCTGTGAGGGGAAATAGCCAATGGTTCCTGGGGACATCTGTTCCCGGGATCTCACCGGTCATCCGCAGCTGCCTATTACTCCCTCCGTCCCATAATATAAGAACGTTTTTGACACTAGTGTAGTGTCAAAAACGTTCTTATATTATGGGACGGAGGGAGTAGTATAGTTCTGTCCTTTCGTTTTGTATTACAACGTTCTCTGCAGCAGCAGTTCTTGTATTTGATTCCTTTAATCCTGTTCGACGTGCGGCCCCACACTCATTTACCCAGCTACTTCCTCCTCAACTGTCCCTGACGTTCATCACAGTGCAAAGCGCGTCTGTCCACTGAAGAGCCTGCATCCTTGTGGTGTTGCTTTTTAATCAAGGTTTGCTTGGACTGCTAATTACGGCGATGGCCAGCATCCAGATTATGTTTTTATTTGTCTCTGCCGCATAGAAAATTCGGCATCGTTCAACTTGGGGATTAGATTATGCACTGATGGTCATTGTTCATGGCACGCAGGACACAGACATATTTTACCTCTCTCCACTTACCTACCACAAAGGGAATCAAGTGCTGAAGAATGTTGAAAATAGTTCTAATGAAAGATCTTAATGAATCACCTGCCAGTAATTTAGAGATTGACTGTTTCAAGATGGCGTTCGTGATATTCAATGGGCCACATCCTCGCACCTTCTACTAAGCACAACGTTTCCGTCATAAATTGCTGGGCAGCTATTGCGAACATGGATAAAATTGTGGACTTCAACTTTTGTGATTATGTCTTCGGCTCTTCGCTGACTTACTGGCAGCTTGCTGGAAGGTGAAGCAAGACATCCAGAATAATAGGCCAGTTACTCACTTGATGGGATGCCATCATTTTTTTCCAGGTATTCACATATATGAATGCACTACATTTAAGTTTGATGTTTGATTCCTCCAATCAGTATTAATGTATAATGGAAATGAAATGCAGATTTTTTATCTAGACAACCTAGACCTTGGCATGCTAAACCTCCCTCACAATTCGTACCCACGCGTTTCCTGCTTTGATGAATCAAGGATCAGGAAAATGATTCTCCAGTGCACTAGAATTGGCCCTGGCCCCCCTGATTTCTCTGTAGCCCAGGTATTTCTTGCTGCAGTTTCCCAAACCATGCAATGGAATCAGATGAAATACTAATGCAATTGTGTCCACATTTTTTACGGATCCGTCACCATACCCAGATTTGCTACATGTGCTCCGTTTGGGACAGAAAGCCTGATGCCAACACATCGTCAGTCCTCAACAACAGTCTGCTGGAACATCTTCATATGTGTCACACATCCCTACACCTTCTGAATTCAGCACCATCCTCAAAGACAACTACCCAAATTTGGTAAACATGTTAACCTGTCGGTTTTTAAACCCCTATATAGCTTTTCATTTCTTTCTTTTTAGACAGTACATAATTTAATGTTATATGCAGGCGCATTCCGAGCTTGGCATACTCCTTAATCAACACAATGCAGTTTCCTTTAAAGCATGCAATGCTTTGAAGCTTCCCGTCCATGAAGAGAACACTCGCTTTCTCCACAGCATCATTTCAATTCTATCGAAAAGCTGCATCTGTTGCATGGTTCAACATGCATTGCACAACAGCTCCAGCCACCTGAAGTTCCTCTTTTATCTAATTTGTACCGGCAATCCAATCAGCAATCCAAGTCTGAAGGTCAGTATGCTACTGAACAGACTTTACTAAACTTTTTTCACATGTTAATAATTTTTTTATCATTTGTACCGGCAATCCAACCAACAACCCAAGTCTGAAGGTCAGTATGCTACTGAACAGACTTTACTAAACTTTTTTCACATGTTAACATTTTTTAATAATTAAACAAAAAGTCAAATAGTTTAGAAGTTGTTTTATATTAAAATTGATTTACTTTTGCA
This sequence comes from Triticum timopheevii, assembly GCA_963921465.1. Taxonomy (NCBI): domain Eukaryota; kingdom Viridiplantae; phylum Streptophyta; class Magnoliopsida; order Poales; family Poaceae; genus Triticum; species Triticum timopheevii. The sequence goes on along the minus strand of OY997266.1, from coordinate 626,621,607 downwards.
CCAGTATATAAATTTTCACGTAAAGATAACCAACTTTGACTTCACAAAGAGAAAGACAAAATTTAGTATATATTACTGGTCACTATTCACACTATGTTGGCCAAAATTTAATTACCCAGATCCCGAACACCCGCCTAGTAAGTATATCAACTTTTGTCAGGCCTTGGTACTTCATAACAACAATATGATTAACATTTTCAACCTATTTAGTTCATCATCCCAGCCTACCTTCAATCTGGCTAGAGTGCCTATTGTTTAGACATGAAGAGAAAGATCATTCACATGTGTGATCCAATGGCTGATGCATGTTCTTACACTGCCTAAAAAGCAAGCCACCTTATTATTGCTGACAAGCTTCACAACGCCGGCCTCTTCACCTGTTTCAAAAAGTTTTTCAAATCATGGCATGTTGACTCAGCTAATTGGAAGAAAAAATTTCCATTTCCTTTCCGCCACATTGTTTGACCGCAACGAGAGCGGTGTCTGTATGGTTCACATGGCTCGTCACTTCAACGGCATCGGTCTTGCTTCTAAGTTTGACAATGTAAGTCTCTCTTATATTTTTTCTATACAATCTTTCTGTAACAAAATACTCACATTCCCCCTATCTGATTGGAAAAATTTAAGAAACACTTGTTCATCAGAAGAAACTGATGGCGGCCGAGTTACTGCAGTTAGATGGCAACCTCGCCATCATCCCAGCACCACTGAAAGAAATCTTTGATGCCCAACATAAGGAATGACAGCCTGCCTTTTCTAGTTTCGAGCTACTTTTCCTTGATGTACGCCTTTGAACTACTTTAAGAAATCCTTGATGACAGTAACGATATAATTGTCGATAGATGATCGTACCAATTTCTATGATGTACAAAGCTTACCGATTTCTCAATGCAAGGAATGATTCATTCATGTTCTTGAATCCCAGGTTTGCCACCGCATTCCTTATATCCTTGTTGTGAGGGCATATTTATCCCTAAGTGTTTTGGTGATTGATGACAATACTCGTGCGGACTAATCATGTGCCTTGAGTCCCTCAGATACTTCATCATTAGGCACAAGACGATTCGGTGCCCCTCGGAGACTGTTGAAGCCGGCGTTGTTCTACGTTTCTCTTTGGTGGAGTTGAGTCATAGGAGAGCCGTACTATTAAGAGGGGGTCCGCGTCGGAAAGGTAGGGTGGAATCACACGTACACTTGTCCCTCCTTTCCTTGCACTTTGGAGCTACCCGTCGTTATCTTGGTTGTGTGAAAAACTGGCGACTACTGCTGTACTTGCGGTAGTACCGCAGGTACAAGCGGTAGTACCGCGGCGCGTCACGGTAGTACCGCCCCCTTTGGTGCGGTAGTACCGCAGCACCCTGGCCTAGTGCCGCTCCGGTGCGGTAGTAGGGGTGGATGTAATTTTTTACATCCGCGCCCCTCACGGTAGTATCGCCCTTTTGGTGCGGTAGTACCGCGGCACCCTGGCCTAGTGCCGCTCCGGTGCGGTAGTAGGGGCGGATGTAATTTTTTACATCCGCGCCCCCCACGGTAGTACCGCTCGTCCAGCGCGGTAGTACCGCGGGGGCCCACGGTAGTACCGCTCCCTTGGAGTCTTAGTATCGTGGCCCTTCTGCCTAGTACCGCAGTGTCGCGGTAGTAGGCGCGGATGTAATTTTTTACATCCGCGCCGACCACGGTAGTACCGCGCCTCGCAAGCGGTAGTACCGCGTCGGGTTTTTGCACCATCCTAGTTTCTGCGGAAGTAAGCACGGATGTAATTTATTTCATCCGCGCCCTTCCCAGGACGTAACCCTCCTGCCTTGCGGTAGTACCGCAAGGGGGAGCGGTAGTACCGCGCGAGCGGTAGTACTGCTCCTTCTTCAAGCTTGTTCCGGCCTGTGCTGTTGCCACGGTAGTACCGTGGTGGTCCACGGTAGTACCGCGCGGCGCCGCGGTAGTACCGCGTCCTTGGAGCGGTAGTACCGTGAGTCGCGGGCAGAACTAGTGGATAACGGTTGGATTTTTTCCACGACTATATAAGGGATGTCTTCTACCTCTAGTTGACTACCTCTTCCACCTCTAAGCTCCATTGTTGCTCCAAGCTCCATTTTCGCCCGATCTCTCTCCCTAGCCAATCAAACTTGTTGATTTGCTCGGGATTGGGTGACAAGGGCCCGATCTACACTTCCACCAAAGGATATTTGATTCCCCCCACTTATCCCTTGCGGATCTTGTTACTCTTGGGTGTTGAGCACCCTAGACGGTTGAGGTCACCTCGAAGCCATACTCCATTGTGGTGAAGCTTCGTGGTGTTGTTGTTGTTGGGAGCCTCCGATTGTTGTGGAGATTGCCCCAACCTTGCTTGTAAAGGTTCGGTCGCCGCCTTCAAGGGCACCAATAGTGGAATCACGGCATCTCGCATCGTGTGAGGGCGTGAGGAGAATACGGTGGCCCTAGTGGCTTCTTGGGGAGCATTGTGCCTCCACACCGCTCTAACGGAGACGTACTTCCCCTTAAAAGGAAGGAACTCCGGTAACACATCCTCGTCTCCACCGGCTCCACTCTTGGTTATTTCGTGCCTTTACTTTCGCAAGCTTACTTATTGTTACATCTCTTGTTTGCTTGCGTGCTAGTTGATATTGCATCATATAGGTTGCTCACTTAGTTGCATATCTAGACAACCTATTTGTTGCAAAGTTTAATTTGGTAAAGAAAAGCTTAAAAATTGTTAGTTGCCTATTCACCCCCCCCCCCCCCCCCCCCCCCCTCTAGTCAACCATATCGATCCTTTCACTTGTAGCATTGCCCTAATGCAAATGACGAGATCGCAAATACCACATTCTTCCGACGTGTCCTGCCATATACTTCTTGACGCGGCTTTTTAGCAGGCCTGAAAACTATTTCCTCGCATCCTGTCATATCCGCTGCGAGCCTTTTTTTCAGACGAACTGCCTCATCATCTATCTCGCGTACAAATTCTCCTTCGTCATATGTTGTGATGTTCAGATTCGGTATATCAGCTGCTGCATTACAATGTCATTTCATCACTTACGCCAACCAAAGCACATATTGCTAGCCGATAACATTTAAAAATTGGTTTACCAAATTTTTACCATTTGTTGTGTTAAATATGCTTGTGCAAACACTGTCACTGGAACAAAAACATCTTTCCTGTCACCCCACTCACCCAATTCTTAGTGCACGGTCATCAGGCATGACATTCAGCCTCAACCAAGCTGAATGATTAAGGTCAGTATGCACCAGCTTGTTAATCGAGTCTACTCCTTCCAGCCCTATCTTCCTGATTAGAACCTGTTGCTCTTCAGAATGTGCATGATACAGTTTGTGCAGATTCACTGGTCCGAATCTGAACTGTTCTTTAACTCTGTTACCACTCCCACAGGGCGCTGCTTTACTACTCTCACATCCCTCTTTTTGGCAACAATCCTTAACAAGATCAATGGGTTTAATACTACTCAGGGGCAGAGCCAGGATGAAGGCATGAGGGGGGCGAGAAAAATAATAATCACTTAAAAGACACACCACAAGAATATAATCTCAAAACTAGCATTCATACAAACGTATGGCAACATTTGATTGGCAAAAAAGACTAAATTTCTACTCCTTCCGTTCCGAATTAGTTGTTTTAAATCTGTTTAAATACGAATATATTTAGACATGTTTTAGTGTTATGTACATCCACATCTAAACAAATTTAAGACAACTAATTTTGACTGGCGTACTATCAGTTTAGATTTACCTGCCCCGCAAAAAAATAGTTTATAGATTTACCTGTACAAATACCTGGGTGGATAGTACTTCCTCCGTCCCAAAAAACTTGTCTTAAATTTTTCTAAATACGAATTTATCTAGAGATGTTTTTGTGTTAGATATGACCGTATCTAGACAAATCTAAGACAAGTTTTTGGGGACAAGGGTAATACTAAATACTGAGTCACCTCAAAATGAATCTATTTTGGTATATTTCCTCTTCATCCTAAGGTTGCACAAAGAGTGGAATAAGATTTATAAATTCTGATCTTACCGCATCTGATTAGTAATTCACCCAGAATCTTAATTTGTAATGTGCGATCGATCTGGAGATCTAGTACAGTACAGTAGGTTACTGTTGTTACATTATATACGAGTAATCGTACCTTCGAATTCATGCCAGACGCCTTGGTCAGTTTGTGAAGCAGCTATGGATTCAATCGCTGGAGGAGAAGAGCTGAGCGCCCTGTGCTCCGGCGGCGACGAAAGATGCAAAGAGATCTGAGAGGCGACGGCGCACGAAGAGAACTCGGGAAGGAAACCGTCTACACGATCGACGGCTGCGCGTATGCCCATTTGACTGATGCGTAGATCTAGCGATTACTTTCCTGTTGGGCCTTTGGCCGGAATATTGGGCCATTAACTTCGAGCCGGCAAATTACCTCAGCCATACTTATATTATATACCCATATTAAATTAGTGTAATACTTAGCGAGCATATATAGGGGATTAGTGGGGGCGAGACGATGGGGGGTGTCTGACCCCTGCTCGCACCCCCCTGTCTCCGCCTCTGATACTACTGAATCCATCACCACTTATCAAATCTGTCTTATCTGTTTCCTTTGCAGCTATAGCAGACTCTCTCACAGGTACTACCTCCTGAGATTTGCTCCAACCAGTAAGTGATGAAAGCGAAATACGTTTCTACTCCTATGTACTCGCGAACTGAGAAAGATTGAGATTTCTTACCTTAGATGCAACAGTTCCGCCATTGAATCCGTCACTTGCTCTATCTTCCTCCCCCGGAGACACAGAGCGGGGGCTGTTTGCTTGACTAGGGAGGAGGACTCTGTTCAGAATATGGGATGGACTCAATCCGTGCTGTAGCTAACCGCCCACAATGCCACCGACGATTCAATTAAAGGATGACCAACCAACTAACAGAATTTACTGGCCTCCCCTTTTTTTTATTGCAACGGAGTAACCACTGGCCGATCATCTTTAACTAATGTCTGTGTTATTACATTACATGCAAACACGACTTGTACAAAAAGGTTCTATTTTAACTAGTACTAGATCATTGATGGCGCGCGTTGCCGCGCCCATCTATTTGTTCAAGAAAATGATAGGAATTTTCACGAATATAAGGCCACATGAAAAATATTGTACTTGCAAAACATAACCTTATATTAGTCAGTAATCAAGGAAATCTCATACAACAATAGCAAAGTTCAGAAATAAAATTTTGGTTTGATATGACAACATGCACAACAATGTACTCCATCCGTTAAGAAATATAAGAGCGTTTAGGTCTTATATTTCTTTACAGATAGAGTATTGATTAAATAGAGCACAACGATGCCCTTAGTAAATAGAGCTAGATAACCACAAAAAAATATTATGATGTTCTCTTGAATGTAAAGTTGAAATGAGTACACGGGTTGGGGAAATGAGGCATGAAACTTTCAAGTTGCTGCTCTCTAACAATTTCACGAGTAAACATATTTCAGTAACTATCAGATCAATTTCAACATTGTCCATGACTCAATGCATCAGATAAGAAATTTCAAGGGGCTGAATCAGAAAGGCGAGTGGATATTTGTACTACCACTGCACAACAAGATATCTATTTCTTATAAAAGAATCCTTTCCTGAGGGGGGGGGGGGGGGGGGGGGGGATACCAGCTACTTATTCCTACAGAGATAGAAAACAATAATATCAGTGCTTATGCATCAGCTGTCACTAAGCAAGGATGTCTACTGCCCAACAGCAATATGTTATTGCTTGATCATATATGCTATACGTGAACTATGCGCACCTTTATAATCAAAGTTGGACCCTCCAAGCAAAGCCTCCTAGTCTGCTCCGTTAATTGAGCATATCTACAAAAGAAGGCGGGTGCTTATAGGCATCTTTGCTTCCAAGAAGAGATATAAACCAAAAGCAGTTGCATGACGATAAATTGAATAATAGGAGTCTTCTGAGGGGATGCCTTCACTCTGCTCACCAACAATTTTAAGGGAGGGGGGGGGGGGGGGGGGTCTTACTATATATTATAAAAGATTAAATCGCAAATAGTAACATGAACAAAGGTAAACAAACCTTCCGTAGGATCCTTTCGCTACTTAAAAGGCAAATGAGAGCCCGATATGTAAGCACCATGCACCTGCAATATCTTTACAAAACTAAAATTAATACACACATAGCACCATAATCATTCGTTGGGTGAAGACCTATAAGCCAAACAGCGGCACAAGCTCTGCCTCTATTTTGATTGTATTAAGAAGTGCAAATTTCAATAGAGTACTCATACACGGAACTTAGAAAAATCTGAAATAAAACTAAACTAAATCTCCAAAAAGGGAATCACCCAAAAACAATTCTAGAATTATGTGGTATTCCAATCAGGTCTTACCGAATCCGTGGATGCCGACCTCCTCCAAGAGATGGAAACTGAAGGCGCGGAGGGAGGCCGTCAATGCCGCCGGGGAAGTCGGTTCAGTGGTGCTGCCTTTGGGCACAGTAGCGTGTAATGGTGGGCACCGCCACACGCCTCTCAAGATCAAGGTATAGGGTGGGGCGCCATCGCTCGAGGTCTCAAATAACGAAGCATCTGTAGGCAAGACCTATTTTCTCTACTGGCTCAGATCTCACAAAATTAGATGAGTATGTAGAATATGCAAGAAGCAAATGTTACGAAAGATCAACTATATCAGTTGTCCATCACTGCCCACAATGTGCATCGGGACAATTTTTCTACTATAGTACTAAAATTGATGGAAGAAATCAAGATTAGTCCATCCCAATGTACATGCCACAAATCCGCCTTACAAAATATATGGGCTAGCATCAACCTTCTGGGCAGAGTATTAAGCTTATCTAGAGTAGGATATAAAAGGATACTGAGTTACTTACTCGCAAAAAAGTTGAATGGTGTGGAGCAGGTAAACAACCCGCCACCAATCCTCCATAATTATTTCGTTGGTGCAACGGAGGAGGTGAATCACAACTGAATTCATTATGCTGCATATTCATCTGTTGTCTTGAAAATAGATGTTGGGTTACTGTGTGTCTAGAAATCCAGGGCTTAATCATAGGCAGCAGTGGCGGATGAATTGGATCTTACCTAGTAGCAGTAGAGGATGGATTAGATCATACAGTACTTGGTTTTTATAGATCGATTTGATCATAGCATGGCCGTCCCAAAGAAAAGATACGGCGGGGCGGACGATTAGGAAGAGCGGAAGTTGGGGGTCCTCGAAGATGCTGCGGTTGGGAGGGGCGGCGAACAGAAGGAGGCCGGCCAGTGCGCAGCCATTTCCGATCGATCCATCCCAGCCTCTTTCTCTCGGAGCGACCGTCCGCATCGGCTTCTCACCTCTCGCGCAGCGCCGGATCCCCTTCTCCTTTCTATCGCAGCGACGGAGGATTAGTTTTTTTTTGAGACACAGCGACGGAGGATTAGTGACCGAGTGGATCAACTACAGGCCTCCAGAATGGACTGCCGACGGCCCAGTTAACCACAAGCCTTCCTTTCGGCCCTTGGAGCAGCAGGCCATAGGACAGCTGGGCCAGTTGCGGGAGAGATTGCTTTACACAGTAGATCTGACGGCCAAAAATGTCCAAATCACGAAAACGGACGGCCGAAAACTCAAATCGCTGTGAGGGCTCGCTTTAGGTGCGGTTATACTGTCCTTCGCTTCACCGATTGCCTGAAATACTTGCGAAAGAGAGGATTTAGGTCTCAAAAGATTAAAACCATAGATCATAAGATCAAGCAGTGTTAATACAGTGCAACAAGCTTTGTTAACTAAACTAAATTTTGGGAGAGCTCAACACAAGATTGCTAACACCGGCACTCGCCTGCGCTCCATGTGCCATGTAATACTTTTGGGAGAGCTCAACAACATGAACATTGACTTTCAGAAATTAATAGTGAATATGGACTCTCGAGAAAGGGGAAAATATTTCCAGAAATAAATCGTGCGCATAATATATCCGAGAATAACACGGCAAAATCTGTAGAAAGAAATTACAATAGAAAACAAATTGTGTTTTAGTCACAAGTGTAAACAAAGAGTGAACTTCTCATTTATCAGAGTCCGGTGGATAATATAAGATTTGTTATTCGTAATAGCATGGTACAAATCTACCATTAGCATGGTCACGAAAAAACTAAATCCTCAGCTCGCTTGATGAGCACTTGAACCACACAATAATCACGCCAAGATGAATTAAGTTAGGCACAAATATCACACAACCGGAATCAATGTCATGCTCAATTGGAGAAATTCAAGCTTCTTTGCACCTACGCATATTCAGAATTTTGGTACCAATTCTTGGCCTTCCTCAGAAGGATCTTCTCACATGGGAAATAAAACCGAACACATTGAGACATAAAAATAGAATTTGAAGTCTGTCAAAGAACATGCAGAACGAAGGAGAGAGGGTTGGACTCTGTCCCTGGGTACCAAGAGCAGAGGCGACGAGAAGGCACGCGAGAGAGCAGGCATCTAGCGCCTCCATCGCCACCCCGAAACCATCCAGGTAGTTTGCCTCCAGCGATTTTCAGCAGTTTGTCCTGCAACAACAGTCCTAAGATTACATTAGAGATAAGCTGCTACCCTACCAGGCCGAGGAACATGGAAGGAGGGCCAACCTACAGGCAAGAAGAAATAGCTGGTAGGGGAAAACAAGGAGAATATAACCCATATCTAGAACAACGAACCAAGAATAGAAAAGGGGAAAAGGAGGAATCACGAACCTCCACTCCGAGCAATGGACTGGTTCGCCATTATTCTTCCGCCGCCGCCACCAGAGAGGATGGCCACACGCATGCCTCGTTTCCCATTCACGATCGATCGGCCCGATTAAGGAGAGAGAGCCCAGGTCAACCTGCAAAGCAGCGGCCCGGTTACGTGGTGAAAACGTGGAGAGTGGTGGGATGGACGGCCAGATCTAGACCATTAAGTGTAATCGAACGGTTAAGGACGTCAAATTGCTGTAGGGGCTTCTAGCTAGCTCTGTTTTACTGTTTTGTAATGAATGTCCGAGAAATTTTACTGTTATTAATGTATAATATTTAGCATTTTTTCCCGTTCATGTAGGAAACTTTTGCAACTAAACAGTTTTGTTTCCTCCTGTACTTACATTTTTTCCATGTAAAACACCACTTAATCATATCTCATTACCATACAGCTTGCTGCCTTGCTTTATTACATGCTTCCTAATCTAACTAGAAGAACGCCCGTGCGTTGCAACGGGGCCACATTAACTTTAAGAGTTCAATATTACGACACTGGCGACCTTTTTTACCATCAAATCCTCACACACATACTCTCTCCCCCCCTCCCTCTTCCTCACTCTCTCTCCCTCTCTCCCTCTAACACACACATAGCCTATTCTCCCCGCCAATAAAACTTACTCAATTGGCAATAATGTGTGGACTTGTGATGAGCTTGACTGAACTAATGGATAATGTGATATATTCCCCAATCATTTAACAATGAAATTTCAGAAATGGGAAGATTATGTAACACCTCAACTCGTTAGCTACAGTGCCCTCCCCCTAATGATGCCATGTCATCGGGCTTGCTAAGCCAAACTGCAACTTGATAAAAATCAAAGCCCAATTCAAATTTAAAATAAAGTCAAATAAATTATTTCGTCAAACAGTAAAATCAAAATGTTCATCATACTCTATAAATTCCACTGATCTTTGACATGTTGAGCCCAACATTATTTGACCCAAAAATTAAATATTGTCAAATTAATAAGAGGTCCAACAATAGTTAAAATAATCAATTAAATATAAACCTAGTTTTATGTATTTCCTTTTGGCCCCAAACTTTTTGTGCCACCTAAAAATATTGTGCTCGAATTGCGTGCATAGTTTCACAATTAACAAATTCCATTTAGTTGATATAAGAATAAATAAAAAACGGTGTTAAAAAGGAGAAACGGATTAGAATACATTAAAAACCAAAAGGACGATGAAAAAGGGATTCCCCCTACCCCGGGGCTTGCCACCGAACCGGCCCAGTGGTCCAGTCCCCGCACGGTCGTCTTCTCCTGTTCCCCGAGCCCGTCGCTACAGAGTCGGGCTCCCGCCCGACCACCTTGCCGGCATCGAAGGGGAATGGATAAGGGTGACGCCCTGGCTCCCCTGCCCCCATGGCCTCACTCCTCCTCGACGCCCCCTCCCAGATCCACTTCTCCTCCTCGCTCGCTCGATCCCGGTGATCTGGACGAAGTCAGATGCCACGGCCACCATGAACGACCCCGTCCACACGGCCACTGTCCTCCCTGCTGGCTAGGAGCTTGTCGAGGAGCTCCGAATGCCTCCGCTACTTCGTCTGCGCCAACGAGATCAAGTTCAGCACCCCCAGATTGACGTCGTTGCCGTCTTCCTCAACCTTCGGCCACCGCGACATTGTCGTTCGATCCGCGCCGCGACAGGAGGCAGGCGCCGCGAAATTTTACTTTATTAATGTATAAATTTAGCATTTTTTCCCGTTCAAGTAGGAAACTTTTGCAACTAAACAGTTTTGTTTCCTCCTGTACTTACATTTTTTCCATGTAAAACACCACTTAATCATATCTCATTACCATGAAACCGTACAGCTTGCTGCCTTGCTTTATTACTTGCTTCCTAATCTAATTACATTCTTTCTAAGCTATGTCTCCCTTCTTTTTAATAGTTTCTTTTTTGCCTATTATAAGTAGTATACGTGATCAAGGATCAACGTAATAATGACCGCAGGATGAAGTCAAGCTTCTGTTTATCAAAGTTATGTTGTCTATCTCCACTGACAAGGGCATCACGCGTGCAAAATGTTTTGCGTGTGCAACCAGCATAGCATTTAGAGCACCTCCAACGGGTCGACCCAAACGAACGGCGCATTTGTCCGTTTTTTGTCCGTTTGGGTCGGCCGCCCGCCCGACGTCCGCTCCGTTTTGCATTTGGGTCGGCAGTGTGCCCAACGCGCCGACCCATTTCATGTCCGCGTTCAACTTTTAAATAAAAAGGGTCCGCGGTCGATTATGCCAGCGGCCATGCCTCATGCCGGCACCATGCCAGCGCTGGCATACAATGTCGGCTTCAGAAAATATCACCACAGTTCATGCTGGCGCACCCACATGCCAGTACACAAAAAAGGGTGGGACTTGAGTTCGACCATGCCATCTCGGCTCCCGTGGTCATGCCGGCACACCTGCCCGCATACAAAAAAGATGGCCCTCGCCGCCATAGATCACTCGTCAGCGAACTTGAGCATGTTGGCCTGCATCTTCTCGAACCACGGCCTCTTCCTTGACAACACGGTGTTGAGATCCACCTTCATGATCTCCACCCCGGTCATCATGCTCGCAAGAGCCACTTCTTTCGCCTTGGTCTTGGCGTTGGCGGCCTCGATCTCTAGCATTCTGGCTTGCTTCTCCGCCTCGAGCTCGAACATCTTGGCTTGCTTCTCGGCGTCAAGATCAAGCCTCCTCCTTTGGATCTTCATGAAAGCATCCATTTGCTCCGCCTTGAAACACCGGCGCTCCTCCTCCCTTGAGTCCTTCTTATTCATCATGCCGTCCACGCTTGCGATCAAGGCGTTGGTGGCCGCATCTCGCTTGTCCTCCTTCTTGGAGTTGGTCTTCCCCGCGGCCGTGCCGGCTCGCCCTCCCCAACATCCTCCACGGCTTTCTTCCCCCCACGTGCCTTGAGTGCGGCATATCGTGCCTTGAACTTCTCTTCGTCCTTGATGACCCGATAGCAATGGGAGAGGTTGAAGCACTTGCCATTGTGTTGAAACTTGAATGCCTCCAAAGCTTGAAATGCCTACAAAATGTTTCCATGCAAGCATATGGGCAAGTGATAGCAAGAATGATCTAGATGACACAAAAGAGGGTGGCTTGCTTGCTATCATACCATGTCTTGCATGCCGATGCCGCTCACGGGGCGGGCCTTGACGCTGTCAAGGGTGGCGCAAAACTTGTTGCACTCTTGTTGGATCACCCTCCACCGCTTGGAAATGGAGACCCACCCGCGCGTGCTCACAAATTGGTAAGGTGGAAACTTCTTGCGCTCATGGAACTCTCAGTGCACATGAGTCCAAAAGGTCGAATGCTTTTGCTCGGCGCCCGTCTTCGGGTCTTGTCCAATGTCTCGCCAACACTCGCCATCGTGTACGCCTTCGTATGCTTGCTCTTGCGCTTGGGCTTAGGACCGGCGGCTTGGTTGGCGAGCTCGTCCTCGAACAAAGGCTCCACGTCGATGTCAAACTCGTCCTCTTCCTCTAGCCCGTAGTCGTCCGGGAACTCGTGGTCGAGGGGGAAGCCGTCCAGGTCGACGCCGACCTGATCACGCATGAAGGCCGCATGGTCGGGATCATAGCCAGCGGCCGGCGTGAACGCCCCGCGGCCGTCCTGGCTTTGTGTCTCGTCGGGATCGTAGCCAGCGCCTGGCGCACTGCCCTCAAAGATGAGATTTTGCATGAAGTCATCATCGACGGCGGACGGCATTCCCTCGAACAGGTTACAGGCGTCTGGGAGCCCGCCGGCCGACGTCTGCCGTGCGCGTTTCCTCGTGCCGCCGGACGACGAGCCACCAACCACCAGGGTGGTGTTGAGGTCGATGGGCGCTGGAGCAGGCGTGGAAGGCGCGACCACGCTCACGTCGGATGAGCACTCCCCGGAGAGGTGGGAGGCCTGTAGGTAGACGTGGAAGCTGGGGACCGGGTTGCAAGCCGACGCGTGGGGTGACTCGGGCAGCACCATCCGAGGAAACGCCGACGAGCCGGTGCCGGCCGCGGCGCCGACGGCTTGGACGAGGCTGTGCTGGCTAGGGTTTACCCCTAGCATGTAGAGCGCCTCCCTCGTTGCCGCCGCGACGCGGGCATTGGTGAATTCCTGCTGCGTGGCGGCGACGGCGACGGCCTGCGCGGCGGCCTCATCCCTCGCGTCCGCGGCGTGCCTCCGGCCCTTCCTCTTGGCCGACTCCCTTACCCGTTGTTCGGGCGTCAGCGCCTTCTTTGGCTTGGTCGCGGCGGCGGTCTAGCGCGGGGCACGAGGCTTGCCTTTCCTGGAGAGGGCGACGGCGCCGGACGAGGCGAGGGAGGCGAGGCCGGCGGCGGCGTCGAGGTCGAGGTCGATGGCGTCGTCCATGGTTCGGGCGGGAGCGAGCGCGCGCGGGCGGGAGTGTTTCTGGGGAAAATGGGGGGAAATGGTGGTGGCTGCCAGCGACCGGCGGGCCCGGGGAGAAGAGTAGGCGCGCGCGCACGCGTCTGTCTCGTGTCCGCGCCGACGCAAATCAGGCTCAAAATTGGGCCGGGAATGGATCGCCCGTGGACGAAAAACGGACGCGCGTCCGTTTGGGTCTGCGCGTTGGGCCGCCACTTTTGTCCGGATCAACCCAAACGAACGCGGGTGGACGAAATGGGTCGCCCCGTTGGAGTTGCTCTTATAGATCAAGCAAGGCAAAACGCGTCTGGCCACTGCAGTAGATCCTGTATTGTCCTGTTCTTAGGCTCGTACAGCACTGTTCTTCACATGTATATGCCACTTTCCGCGTCTAAATGCACAACGTATAGCCAGACATGCTACGTACTTTAGCTAGCGATGCACTTCCTGACGAAGAGGATTCCAGGGACACATGTCCCCATAGACTAAAATTTCGCCTCCATGCTGTGAGGCCTTTTCCTTGGCGGAGGATCTTCACTTAACTCGACTCGGAATTGCTACAGACTGTTTAGCTACTGTTCATCACCTGAAAATTAAGTTTATGGGAGTTTCGTTGACCATCATTGGAGGCATTAAGAAGAGAATGCTGAAATTTGCAGAAGCAGAAGTAATCCATGAGACAAGAGAAGCTAACCATTTTGCTGGGGCCTTGCTCTCATTGGCTGCTGGTCGTTATTTTTGGTTATCCACCACGCCAGATGTTTTAGCTGTACCAAATGTTATTAATTCCGGATTAATAAAGTGGTGGTCAGTGATTAGTGTTGATTTGAGATGGGGCCGACTCCTCATGCCTTCCCAGCCTTCGTACGAAGGCCTCACGTGCTGGGTCATTATGGAAACTAGATCATTGATGGCGCGCGTTGCTGCGCCCGTTCATTTTGAAAGTAGAATGATAGGAATTGTTTATATGGAGACAAAAACTAAACCATATGGAGGCAAAAACTAAACAAAAACCAAAATGTGAACTGCAGAAAACTAAAATATGTTGAAATAAGTTGTTCCAAGCATGTTTCCCTTTTGTTTTCATATGAGAGATACTCAAGTTCAAAGCATGAGCCATTCTCTGTCAAATAACACAACACTTGAAGTTTATATTATAATTGATAGATCACTTTGAAGTTACAATATACAATGAGGAGGAACCTCCATAGTTGGTAGTATTTAGCAGTGACCATCAAATGAAGACATTATATAAAGCTGCATAAAATGTGAACATGGATCTACAACATGTTGTGATTTGGAGAGGGGCATGTACTGCATAACCTGAATATTAGGATATACTCATGTGAAGGATCCTCAAGCCTACCCCAACTTGTTTGGGACTAAAGGCTTTGTTGTTGTTGTTGTTGTTGTACTCATGTGAAGGATCCTAGATTTTCATCCTCAAGGCTACTGATTCCAAAATCCATTTTATAAATCTTCAGCCCCTGTTAATAAGAACTATATTATTTTCAGGTCAGATTGACAAACGAAATACAAAGAGTATCAATCAATAATGGATATCAATTATTTGTTATCATCCTACCTCTTTAAGAGTTTGCATGCCAGTTGTGGAACAGCCTTCTCATACTGTTAGTTGCAATATTGAGAACATGATAAACACGGAAAACTAACAAATCTAGCAATCATCGATACGCGAATGCGAGAAATCTTCTCTTTGGTACTCTTATGTGAAATTGGATCACATGGTTTAGAGAGAGATAATTAACCTATCGGATGATGGTGTCATGGTGATATCTACAGTAACATGGATTTAAGAAGTTGATAAGCATCTCATATATTGTGCAATATAATTGACTAATTCCAGCATAAATAGTTACTATTTGCATTTTACTGTTAGAAAAAAAAATCCACTGGTTTGTTTTTAGTTCCTTAATCTAAAGAGTAGAAGGGAAAAAAAGGTAGGGAAAATACAAATGGAAATATAAAAACTACATGAAAAACACTACCTGGAGGTCAAATGAAATATTAAGAAATTTTGGATTGCAAAATAAGGAATCCAACATCACGTACTTGCACTGGAATTAAGTTGATGCATGTGCTGGAATCAAGTCATTGTTCTGTTGGTACCTTATTTTGAAACCGAAGAAATGGTATAGAAGGATGTTATTTGACTTAAGAATGTTCAATGAATTTGGGATTATATAATATACCTGATTGGCTTCAGATTTATAACATCAATATATTGCATCTGTAACAGAGTTGCAACCTATCAAGTAGATGGTTAAAAAGCTTTCTCCTTGGTCACTCATGATTTCCTTTTTTGAAAGCATATAAGCATGAAATACAAAGCCGTTGCCCCACATATTAGTTCATACAAATGCAAACCAAGAGAAGTCAACTCACATGGATGGTGTCCGTTTGTAGGAGTTTGCACGAGATCTGCCTGGCGACACAACGTGATGCACCATGGCATGGTATTTCTCAAGTGAACAACAATTTAATCCCTGCCTGATCAGAAAAATGGAAAATAAATAAACATATAAGAAGAAGACAATTTACAAAAATTTATGATAAAGAAAATCTCTGTTGATGTATATTTAATTATGAGAAAATGTGCTATGGCCCGCCTTGAAAAGGAGTGAAAGGGATCACAAAATATAAAAACGAAATCAACAAAGTAATGAGCATATATGGGAATTTAATTTGGAAGGGATTTCAAATGGCATACCATGGGAAGAAAATGGTCCGATGGATACAATTCCTCACCAAGAACAAATTGTTGAAATCCTGCGAAAGCAAATCAGAAAATAAATTTTGAAGGCACCAAACATATCTTATAGGGGGTGACCGAGCGAATGATAAGGATACACTTTAAACTGGACATATTCGTACGAATGTGAAATGGTTTCTAATCACCAATGACAATCTAGCAACATGAAGGAATAATGAAACAGATTAAAGCAAGTAAAATACTTTAGAGTTATCACCTTACTTTCATAGAAGTAAGCATTGAAGCGGGGATTTGAATTAAACATCAGTACAAATGGGGATTTAGGCCTAAAAAAGTTTTAGGTTTAAAGGGGAGAGTTGGATCAATAGATCTAATATATTTAGTACTACTAACAAGTGTAGAATCTAGGTACACGCATATTAATCTGAGGATTTTGGCTCAGCAGTCAGCACAGAGAATAGCAATTTTGGTTCCATAATATCTAGATAAAATAAAATGGGAGGCAAAGGTACTGGAAGGGAAAGAAATCAACAGCCGGCCGTCCATGCCGGAGCCGTTCTGCCACAGCCGCAAACTCGAGCTCCGCTGCTCTAGTGTGTTCCATCCAGCTGCACTGCTGCGGCCACAACTGGCAATGCAAGAACACCAGACCAAAATCAGATGCGAATTAGGAATTTAGGGCACTAATCGATGTGCAAATTAAAGGAATGGCACGAGGGCAGAGGATGGGGTGTCAGGATATGCTGATTTGTAGCAGGTGACACGGTCAAACAAATTATTCTATTGCACAACCGTTGCACAAATCAAGATAGAAGAGTGCCCATCGGTAGTAGAACTTACCGATTAATATGAGAAGTGCCACCGGATGGAAGCACACTATCAACGTCAACCGGCATCACTGATCGCCGCGCACCCACCTGTATTACAGGAAGGGAGAGGAGAACCGATCGATTGAGACAAATGGAAAAGGACGCGAGACCCCGCATAAGACAAAGAGACGAACTGTAGGGAAGGAGACATCTCGAGGGAGGGTGAAAGGCTGGAAGCACGGCGACCTCTGATGGCAGCTCGCCTAGGAGCGCTGGTTCTAGCGGCGCGACCGCAAGGCCAGCTGGAAAGTCAAGGTTGGCTCCGCTGCCCGAGGTCAAGGACGCGGGATGGGCGCCGCCGCTTTCGCCCAGCTTCGGCCGCCGCACGAGGGTTTGCTCGCGAAAGGAAGGATGAGCGACACAACGGTTTAATACCAGTGGTACAGCAGAAAGCCCGTTGGGCCCAAATTAACACCAAAATCTCAAAATTGCCATCAGAGTAGCGGCCCGGTACCGTTGGCGCTCGTTCTTAGCGATCTGTGCAAGCGGGTGTGGGATTAAGGGCTAATCTGATGGCCAGAAATGCCTCAGAGTGAAGATCGGACGGCTACAAAGGTCAATGACCTGAGAGGGCTGGAAAGGTGCTCAGTTATAATCTCTCCCTAATAATAAAGCACGGATTGGGTCTTCGGGTTCACCGTCACAATACGCTTCTTCCCGTAAGTTTACGCTTTCAGTTTGAATTTAGAACATATACATGAGGTGGTACTAATTCGAGGAATCCGCCCAGTAAATCAGGCCCGTTTGAGCGCAGCCAGCAGAAGCGCTGGCAAACGGGCCGGCCCATTGCCAGGTCACAAGTGAAAGTACGAGAAAAATGCAACGAAGGAAAAATTGAACCACTGGTAGGATTTGAACCCACGACCTTTGGCTTGATAGTTGCGACGCCAGCCACTGCAGCTAGCGACTTGGATTGGTACTAAAGTACAGAGAAAGTTGAAACTACTATGGACGATGGCAGGTCCATTGTTTCAATCTTCATTCAAAAAATGATTAATGTTTCTTGAAGAAATTTAAAACTCGAAAAAGTGTTAAAACGTGAACAATTAATGAAAACATGAAAAAAAATATATACGACGACCAATTGTAAAATGTACATGTACATTGAACATATTTTAACTACATGATGAACATTTTTGTGATATGCACTGAAATAATTTGAAACATAATAAACATTTTTGTGATATACGATGAAGAAATTTTAAACATTGAACATTTTCGTAATATAATATGAACAATTTTTAACTATACATTAAACAGCTATGCGCTGAAAAACATTTAAATGCCCGTTGAACATTCTTGTGATATACACTGAACAATTTCAAATTATGAACAAAATTTGAGAAAGTGAATAAATTTGAAAACTATGAACACTTTTTGAAATCACGAACAAATTTTGTGATTTCAAAACATTTTTCTTGAAAACAAAGTATAAACATAAAAAACAAAAAATGATAAAATGAAGGAAAAGGAAAAAGGAAATAAATAGAAACAAACGCAGAAAAAAACAGAAGAAAGGAAAAAGGAAACAGGGAAAGACCGGCAAAAGAAAAAACCCGGCTCAGGGAACCTACTAGAAGGTTCCCAAAACCGGGTACTGGTTCAAAGTGGGTCGGCCTGTGTTGCGTCGTTCGCTCGCTTCGCCTCAGCGAAGCAGCGACAACCGGATGCACACGGGCGTCATATAGGATCTGCCCGCGAGGAGATGCCGACGGCGATGGCAACGGTGCAGGCACAGCCAGGACTCGACGCGCACGAGTAGGACGAGGCGGCGTACTGGCAGGGCATCCTGTGGGAGCGCGACCTCTCCCGTCGCACCCTCTTCCGTGCTGTCTTCTACGACCAGCACGACGAACCCGACCCGGACGTCCTCCTTGCCGCCGCCTCCAGCGATGGTCCTTCTCGCTGTCTTCCTGCATCTCCTCCTCCGCCTCCGCCCACGGCGTCCCCCAGGTTTCTGTCAATTTCTAAGGCCCTTGGGGTGCACTATCTCCAAGACCAGAAAATAAATGCCATTGCAATTAGCAAACAGATCAATACTTCATAATTGCATACTTTCACACTGTTTGAAGAAAGCAAGCAGCACACCAGCCTCTATGTGCATTCTGTCCTCATTCTTCTTCTAGAATTCTTGATTCCTTATGGTTATGTTGGGTATGATTTTCTCCAGTACGCTTATTTCAAACATGATGGATCTCTTTTCGCGGGAGCGGGTGATACACCAGTTCTCTCGTCCTAAAAATAAAGAAGGAAAGAAGGGTTTTCCGGGATTGACAGCAAAGACAAATAGGAAAGTGGGAACCCGTCCAGTAATAAGAAGGAAAGGAGGGAATTCGGGGATTGAAAGCAAAAAAAAAAAAGTAAAGTGGGAAGCTGTCCCGTAATAACAAGGAAAGAGGGATTCCGGGAAAAAAGTTGGAAGCCAGACGTCCCGTAATAAGAAGAAAGTGTCCTAATAAGGAAGAAAGGAGAGAACAAAGAAGGAAAGGAGGGATTCCGGGAATTGATAATAAAGAAGGAAAGGGAGGGATTTCTGGGATTGACAGAGAAAATAGCCTGGTGATTTTTTGTCATTTGTTTTGTCCCGTAATGAGTTGATTGATCTCTAAAAAGATTGTGGGAGCAAAGTAAACCAGCTAGAAATCAATCAAAAGTCTCCCCCCTCAAAAACAATTCATCCTCTGCCACCAGCTATAATCCCACGAACGAAGTTTTGCCCCATCCATAACTCGAGAGAAAATTATGCTAGAATTATTTATTTATTGTTTATAATCACAGGAAAAATTATGTTAGAAAATACAGTCATAATAAAGCAATTGTTTATTTATTGTTCATGTACAATAAATTTTTGAGAATTATAATGAAAAAGATAGTACCGGTTAAAAATAGGTGTTGTATTGTTGGGCACGAATAGTGCTATGATACACAGTCCCTAAACTTAGCCAACATTGGTTCATGAAAATTCATGTTACCTCTGTAGTGGAGCAAAAAACATTGTACTAAAATGGACTTTACTATTTACGGTATAATGTGATATGTTTTGGGCATCACTAAGCAACTCCAACAAAGGCATGAAGAGATACTCACAATCAGGTAGATATTTCTATGATTTAAATTCCACATATCTTCAGTACACTTCTGAAATACGTTCATATTTTTCTGCAGTACATATTTTCATGGAAGCATGGACGATTTCAAAGAGCTTGTTCATGTCATCATGCCTGGCGGTGTGTCGTGGAATGAGAGGGGGTCTTGAGCAATTAGGTTAGGAAAGTGTGGTTTTTTTTTCACCCGATGCAACGCACGGGCATTTGTGCTAGTATATCTAAATTCTGGTCGGCTGATGACTTGCCTTGGACTGGCTTCGCTCGCTGGATATTTCCCGGGTGGCTGCGTAAGCAGCAATCGTCCAAGTGAAGCGCGTCCCCTTGAGTCCTTCACCTAGCTTCCGGGGAGTTTCTGCGAAGAGCCACCCTCCCTCGCAACGACGACCACAAAAGTGGTTTCAATAACGGCTTGGCCCCAGCATGGAGACTCTAAAAAAAGAGCCAAGTATGTATAAATCAAAGATGAAAAAAAAGCTCCAGCAACATGTTGGGGACAAACACAGCCTGAAGATAAAAAAAAAACAGCTGAAAATAATGTAATGATCGAAACAGAGGAGGTACACAAGCCTACTTCAAACTCAAGCCTGTAGAAGCACGTGTGCATAGACACAAAAAGTCGCTATCACCACTGCCTAATGAGAAAAAAGCATCAGGTCTAGAATTACAGACACTGAAGGTGTTAGAATAAATCCGAGGTACGCGGTCGATCCATCGAGGAACAAGCAATCACAGACAATGACGACACCGAGATTAGTTAACGAGGTTCACCAATATGGCTACATCCCGGGGCTTGACTACGGGCGCTCTTCCCCGTGACACCATCACAATACCGCACCCCGGTCGCCCTGGACACCGGCACAAGCCGCCGGCTTCCCCTGCGTTCCGGTACTATTATATTGGCATAGGTTACATCGTGTGTCTACCCTCGCTATATAAGAGAGGCCTAGGATATAAGTGTCCTATTAGGACACGACTCCATATCCTATCTAAACACAATACAACTACAAGTCCAACTGTAACCTTCCTCGTACACTATGTTCGACACAACTCTAACAAACTCCACCTTGGCGAATGTACTCCACCACCCTGGATTTGTCCATGCGTCAAACTTCCATGTACATTGGACTTGAGCTTATCCCATGAGTACCGCTGCTACTCCAAAGACTCAATGCGACTCCACCTGCAACTTGTAGTCCCTTCTTTTCTTGACCACGGTCAACACTCGAGCAAAATTAAGTTCCTTGTTACTCTAGTTTGTGCTCCCAACTTCCAGAGTATCAGTCCAACGCCATCACACACCGATCACTGACACACCGAATTACGTGTCCCTCACTTTTTCCCCGCTGAATAAGCTTCGATTCTCAGGATCCTTACACTGTAGCCTCTCAATCCAGCTCCACCTTCAACATGACTCCAAGGTAGATGATCAGTCCACCCCGCGCCCCGTCGACTTCAAGCTCTCATGTGCGCACCATCTTGAATCAACCCCGCGCCATAGTCTTGTCGAAGCCACACAAGTCCTCAAGCCTGTGCCACGTGTTTTCCACACCCCAGAAGTCGGTCACCATCAGCATCACGTTCCTATGTCGTCCTCGTCGATCCCACCACCGTCTTCTGTACCAACCGACTCGCGTCGATCCGTCAGACTGCCCAGTCCGACCAAGCCGAATTTGTTCGGCTACAACCATGCTCCACCTTGCACCATGACTGCTCGCACGTATATGCATATCTTGGACGCCATGTGTACGCATGATTCTGCCGCGACGCGCTCCAGACTCCTCCAAGCCCTATATGCCCGTCGCTGTCCTTGCTGCATGCACACCCAGAAGCACTCACAACAAACTTGACTTAGTAGGAAAAACTTCCGTCCAAACAAAGCACTATTTTTCCTTTTCCTTGTCCCTGTTCGCTTGTAGCCTCTCTGTGTATGCACGAGGACCTTTTCTTTTCTCAAACAAACCTCATGTGTTTGCATCAGCATGTACGTACGCATGCAGCACGTAACACGCGCTAGCAGCATGTCACGAACAGCATGTCCCGCCTGCACCCACGGGCTCCGCCAGGCGTCTGGGCCAGCGTAGCTGCTGCCACTCGTGCGCACCTCGGACTGGACCGCCTAGTGTCCACGTTCCTTCCATCACTGCATCGATCTTGCCAAGATCGAGTCGATTTAGAATACCAAGACACCTCGTCTGTTCCATCCGACCTCGCCGAGAATTCGCCCGAAAGACACGCCTGCCCTAGCGAGTCAGCACCGCCGTGATTCCGCTTGTCCGCCTTCACCTGCTGCTGCATGTTTCACCCGTTGTACGCTCGCCCGATCAATCCGCGGATCGACCGCCGCACGTCTCAAGCACACGCGTTGCCGCCGATGCTTCCGCCTTTGATTACTTTTTTTCAATCTCGCCGAGAACCACGCCGCAACTGGCTGCATCTCTGACTCGATACTTCCTCTAGATCACAATTCACAACCCCTAAACAACCTAGCTCTGATACCACTTGTTAGAATAAATCCGAGGTACGCGGTCGATCCACCGAGGAACAAGCAATCACAGACAATGACGACACCGAGATTTGTTAACGAGTTTCACCAATATGGCTACATCCCCGGGGATTGACTACGGGCGCTCCTCTCCGTGACACCATCACAATACCGCACCCCAGTCGCCACTGGCACAAGCCGCCGGCTTCCCCTGCGTTCTGGTGCTATTATGTTGGCATAGGTTACATCGTGTGTCTATCCTCGCTATATAAGAGAGGCCTAGGATATAAGTGTTCTACTAGGACACGACTCCATATCCAATCTAAACACAATACAACTATAAGTCCAACTATAACCTTCCTCGTACACTATATTCGACACAACTCCAACAGAAAGCACAAATTCGGGGCCAGTTTGCTGAACTAATGGAGTACATGAATCTCGGCCTGCATGAAAATGATAGTAGCCAGCACAGGCATGCAAAACAATCTTGAACCATCACCGCGAAGGGGATATGTGACCGGGGACATGACCATAAACTAAATCGAGCGCATGGAGACAGAAACGCATAGGAAGAAACTCAAGCAAAAAGCCCTCGACACAGACCAACCCGGTGCACTAAATGAAAGACACTCGAGCCACAGTGATTCATGCAGATTGGACGGATAGAAAAACGGCCTAAAGCCTAATAAAAAACGGACGTGTGAAAAATAGAAAAAGTGACCGCTACTAGATATTTCGCGGGTAGCTGCGTAAGAATATCTCCAGCCGAGCCCCCAACACAGCCCCCAAGGCGATTTTTTTTGTTGAAATGGACCCAAGGCGATTTTTTGGCGCCATAAAAACGGTCCAGGAGCCCGTTTTTCGTCGGACTGGGCCGAAATTAGCGCTGGCGGATCTAGGCCAAACCCGACGTGCCGTGGCGCACCTAGGGGCGCCGGGGACACGATTTTGGCGCGTATGAGGATGGGCCCGCCGAGACAGCGAGACGCTGCTTCGTCGCCCTCATCGCCTCGGTTTCCGCGGGAATCAATGCCAAGGCTGCCTCGCTGCCGCGCCGGCCAGCCTCCATTGATGCCTCATGGGCGGCGCAGTGAAGGCGCCGCCGACGCGCGTTCCGCCCGCTCCCGCCACGCGTCGCCCGTCATGAAGCCTCTCGCCGCCCCGCTGCGGCTATAAAAGGCGTCCCTCCCCGCAGGTGAACGCCATAACCCCCCTGCATCCGCGTCGCAAAGCAGCCCTCTCCCCCCTTCTAGCCGACGAGCAAGATGCCCGAGAGGTTTTTAGGCGACGGCGCGGCGGCAAACGGCTTCGGCCGCCGCCATCTCCCAGAGCCGGAGGCGCGCCTCCTCTACGAGGCCGAGTATCTGGCGCCCCCGGATATGCTTGTGCCGGCGGCGTGGAGGCTGAGTGCCGGCGGCGTCCCGGTGCCACCAGTGCCCTAAGGGGCGGCACGGCGGCCGAGATCACCCGCATCCGCTCGTCCCTGACGGAGGAGCAGCGGAACGAGCCGAGGTACACCGCCGACAGTAAAACGCTGTGGACGATGTACTTCGAGCGCCGCCGGCAAGAGCAGGTCGCCTCCGCCAACGGCGTCATCCCCCGCGGCCGCCTCAACGCCGAAGGACGGCGCGAGTGGTGGGGCGTCCCAAGCCGCACCCTCGAGGCCGTCCTCGACCACATCGAGACCGGCAACTTTCCGCGCCTCGAGTACCCGGTGCGGCCATCCTTCTCTCGCAGTCGCGGCAGTTCCTGAACGCCGCGGCGAATGGAGCCGACGTCCTCGTCGTCGGGCTCCGACTCGCTCTCCTCCGGCTCGCCGGCTCTCCGTCCCGTCAAGCCAGAGCCGGAGGAGACACCACAGCGGCGCCGCACCCGCAGCAGCGCTCTCGTTATCAACGAGGGTACCCGCCCCTCCCCGCGCTCCCTTCGCCTGGTCCGGCCGAAACCCGAGCCGGGCCTGCTCCCCGTGAAGCCGGAGCACGTCGACATGGTGGCCCCGACGCCGAGGCCGCCGTGAAATGGGCGAAGGAGGACTACGTCCGCGAGCACGTGCGTCGTCAGCGTCAGGCATACGCGGAGCTCCAGGCCTGCGCCGCGGGCGCGAGGTGGTCGGCGTCATCGTCCTCGACAGCGACGAGGAGGACGAGGCCGGGCCGTCCAGTGCGCCACCGCACGTCGGCGACCCTGGGCAGGGGTGCGGCAGGGACGTCAGCGACTCCGGCGGGGCGCGCGACGACAACGACGACGGCGGCGGCATCGACTACACCCGTTTCTACATGCTTCTCGGCATGTAGATGGCGGGCGATGGAGGCTAGTGTGGCGTAGTTTGGCATAGTTTGCATGTTTTTACTTTTTTTTTTACAAGTTTCAATAAAATTTCGCCGACTTCGTACCAGTTCGCCGAGTTTGCACAAGTTTATACGTAATTTCGCCGAGCTCACGCGATATTGGCGGTGACCTGATGGACGACGACCGGGGACGGAGTCGCCCTCACACGCCAAACTTGCGTCGGTTGGCCCTCAGGCGGCTTTTTTTCGCCGCCCTGGGGCCGAACGGCTGGATATGCTCTAAGCAGCAGTCATCCAAGTGAAACGCGTCCCCCTGAGTCCTTCACCTAGCTTCCGGGGAGTTTCTGCGAAGAGCCACGCTCCCTCGCAACGACGACCACAAAAGTGGTTTCTACGGCTTGGCCCCAGCATGGAGACTCTAAAAAAAGTAGCGCGGTATATATAAATCAAAGGCAACCGCGCCATCATTTCGAGTCTCGCCCCTTGGGTGCAGGTCGGCCAAATTCCTAGGTAGGCGGCTGCCATGGCGATGTGGACTGAGCTCGGCGATGTGGCGACGGTGGCACAGCTGGTCGGCGCAGACGTCGTCGGGCTCATCTCAAGGATCACGCAGGCCGCGGAGACGGCGCGGCAGAACAGGAGGGATTGCCGGCAGCTCGCGCGTCGGGTGCTCATAATCTCGCGGCTGCTGCCGCTCGTGGAGGACCCGGAGGCGGCGCGGCAGATGGCCGGGCTGGGTGACACGCTGCAGGAAGCCCACGAGCTCCTCATGTCCTGCCAGAGGAGGAGCGCGGCGTACTGTCTTTTCATGGCCGGCAGGAAGGCCGTGAGGTTCAGGGAGATGCAGAACAAGATCGACTTCTACCTTCTGCTCTTCCCCGTAACCAGCCACATAGGCATCGCACGCCGTCTCGACCGGATCTACAAGCTCCTTGACAGCGCCGGAGCTGGAGGTGAACCGTCTATGCTTCCACAGCCGTCCCAGCTGCAGCAGGTATGCGCAATTTCAGTAGTAGTACAAATTTGTCTCGCGGCTCCTTGAGTGCTGAGTGCTTATTTATGGTCTATTTTTCAGGAGTCTACAGTGGTCCATCAGGAAGTAGTACCGTATGAAATACATGAATTCACATTTGCAGAAATCGTCGCTGCCACGGATTATTTCGCCCCTCACACGGAGCTCGAATCCGTCAGCTCTGTAACGATGTACAGGGGCAGCCTTCACGATGGGCGTGAGGTGGCCGTCAAGCGCATCACGGACCGCGAGTCCAACTTATTACAGGAGTTCCGCACGGAGCTCGACATCCTGCCACGGCTCCAACACAAACACATCGTCCGCCTTCTCGGATCATGCGTGACTGCAAGGAAGGACAAGCAACAGAAAAAAAAGCGTCTGCTATCCTGGTGGAGAAAGGAGCCGCGGCCGAAAGAGCCGGAGTGGCTGACCGTCTACGAGTACATGAAGAACGGCACGCTCTTCCACCATCTACACCCTGATCAGGGCTCCTCCGAGCTGTCGTCCGTGACGGTGTCCTGGAAGCTGCGCATCGAGGTGCTCCTCGGAGTGTCGCGCGCCATCGAGCACATGCACTGTCATACCAACCCGCCGATCATTCACCGGGACATCAAGTCGCGAAGCATCCTTCTCAACGCCAACTGGGTACCGCATCTGTCGGGCTTTGGCTTGTCCTTGGCCTGTGACATGGCGATGAGTGAGGAGTTCGAGATGACTTGCCCCGTTGTGGGCACAATTGGGTACATCGCCCCAGAGTACTTGGCCACAGGTCATGTGAAGCTGACGAGCGACGTGTATGCGCTGGGCATCATGATGCTCGAGGTTCTGACAGGTAAAAAGGTGATTGAGGAGGACGACAAGGGGGATATACTACATTTGCCATCGTTCGCAGTCCCCCTCATCGAGGCTGGTAATATTAGGGAGTTGCTGGACATACGACCTGTGCCGGAGCCAACGGCGGGGCAGCTCCAGGCGCTGGAGCATGTGGCCCAGACTGCACGATGCTGCGTAAAGGAGCAAGGGACGGACCGGCCGGTCATATCATACATCGTGGCCAACCTTGAGACGGCGCTCGAATTGTTCTGCAGGGACGAGCCAAGCTCGGTTCACGAGTCACCGGAACATGCCAGCAGCCTGCAGTGGGCAGTCTTCCCGTCCCAGCCGGAGACGGTACATTACAAACTCATTGAACTCTGTTACATTAGTGAATTCAATCGTGTTCATATATTGATGAAATAGTACTTATTTTGTGGTCTCTTGCTTGATTAGGAGTCTTCGGAGATCACGTTGGCGGAGGATCCTCCAGCCGGTAGCGGCGACGAGAAATGCAAGTCTGATCCGGTCAACAGCTGCTCCAACTCTATCGACGGCACGCAGCACCATAAGATTACTAACTCTATCTAGTCTCTGTGTAGTCTACACCCTCTGTTCCTAATTATAAGTCTTTTAAAGATTCCACTATATAGATCCTTTTAAAGTATATATATGATCACTCATTTTGCTACGTATGAAGTCTACAACGAAATCTCTAAAAGGACTTGTATTTATGAACGGAGGAAGTAATTAGTAATTGACCCTTAGTTATGTTCTCGTCTGGCAACCAAGAACTTTGCCCTTGACACCAGTCGTCAAAGACGTCTATTGGGGAAAAAAAAAGAGGAACACGCATGGGTTGATGGGAACTTTGATGATCTCGTCTTAATCAAAACTGTGGAAGATTTTTAGCTTGCTAACCACATGTGCTGACGTTGGTATTAGAAATGTTATTAATTAGCGAGGGTGTTAATGCTAAATATGTTTAATACTAAACACGAAGCCAAGTAGACCGTTGATAGATGTGGTTGAACGGGTGAGATTTATTAGATCTCTACAACTCGCCTTTTTTATATGGTATCGATATAGATATATAGATAAACATAAGCTAATATTGAGTGAGTTGCTTTGTCTGTGACGTACCACATTGTCGAGAAAGACGGTAATTTTCTCGATTGAAGCCAGCTGTAGCTCCCGCGCAAAAAAGAAAAAAAAAACGGCGGTAGCTATTCACGTACGCATGTAGGCACCATCCATTCATTTTGTCACCAGATCGATCATCAAAAGTCGTATGTATGTAGTACTAATCAGCAACTCCGGACCACTCTACTTTATTCTTAGATTTTTCTGATACGAAGTTCATTGGTACGCACGTAGACGTAGTACCGTACTATACTCCCGCGCTCCTTATTATTGCATCCATCGCCTGCTTGAAATCCCCACTTCTTACATGGGTTTACCAGCACTGCGAGAAGATGGGTTCGATAGAGCTTAGCTTGACGATAAGCTGGTCTGGTAGGCCTGCCACCCTCGGGCGCGGTGCTCTCTCGCGGCGCCGGCAGGATCGCCCGCCTCTATGATCCCGCGCCCGAC
This sequence comes from Triticum timopheevii, assembly GCA_963921465.1. NCBI lineage: Eukaryota > Viridiplantae > Streptophyta > Magnoliopsida > Poales > Poaceae > Triticum > Triticum timopheevii. Next base: position 626,593,565 of record OY997266.1, on the reverse strand, counting down.
CACGATCACGTCGCCGCCTCGCTCGTTTACGACCTGCAAAGAGAATAAGGGGTAATGAGCAGCAGGTTGCAGTGAGTCCAGGAGAGAGATCAGTGTCAGTCAGCAGGCACATATGCGGCAGAGACTTCGCGGTGAAAAAACACAGCCAACTCCCTCTTGAGAAATTACTGCTAAGGTATGTGTGAAGAAAACTGAGTGCTGGTCACACGAAACTGAAATGGCAAAGGTCAGACTCACCGAATGAGGGGCGTCATACTGCTGACCAGGAGAATCTCCTCCGGCAACAACATCAACTCCCGGATCGATAATGTGGACGAACGCTGGACTCGCCGCTGGAGCTGGCCAGGATGCAGGGTTTACCGACACAAACCCAATCACAAAATCGGAATGTTGCTCGGCAAACTTCACAGCTGCTGCGGTGTAATCTCCATGAGCAAGGTTGCCAGGTGAGCTCATCTCAGCAACCAAGAGCAACCCTTTTCCGTTTGGTAAACCCTTCAAGACAATAATGCGTCAGGTTTACTGTCTATGTCTATGGGCAGTTGAGCACTAGTGCACTACTACAACATAGTATCAACCATTATCAGCTGTAGCATTGACGGTTGGACTTTTCAGCTCAGGATTAACTAGTTATATAAGAAAGTAATTAGCATAGTATACCTTCAGCTTCAAGCCATCTACAATTCCAGGTCCAGGAATTACATGCGCAGTGACAATATCGGCCCAGTCTGATATGCGGAATGTTCCTCTGAATCAAAAGTAAGAACACTAGTTATATTGTGTCGGTATATACAGAATAAACAAAGTCAGTAGGTGGTTCATAATCCTCTGCTCTCACCCTTCATATTGCATAGTTACCGTGTTCCCAATGTCAGTGAACTTGCGGTCTTCAAAGATCAAAAAGTTGTGCTCTTCTGCAATCTTAAGAAAACATCAAAGCAAAAAAGGCATTATTATTGGTGTCCAAATGCGAAGAAGGCATTATTATGGGTGTACAGAACTGATGGAAGAAACACATTTTCAGACTCTAATAAATGCAGAAGTGAAACATGTTCCCTGATAGAACTGTATGAACAAAGGCACTCTGTACTGAACCTACACCTGCTTTAGTTTTCTATACACCTGATAGGCATGATCCAACACATGATTTATTTTCTCATTTCAGACTGATCCAATATCTAATTACTGAAAAACTAACTCCAACTCAGTACAGGACTAGAATGGCATACTAGTCTACTGAACAATGCTACACGTACGGATGGGCCTTACGGAATTAAGCTTACAGGGTGACGTGGGAGAAAGCAAACAGCAAATACCGCATTTCGGCAGTAGAAAAAAGATCGCAAACAGAGTACATTTCCTTGGTATACAGGGCTATTTTGCCCAAATGCGAAGAAGGCATTACTGTGGGTGCACGGAAAACATGCTTCCTGACAGAACAGTATGAAGAGAGATACTCTGTACTGAACTTACACCCGGTTTATTTTTCTATGCCTGATAGGCATGAAGCATGATTCTACACTTGATTTCTTTTCATTTTTCAAAATGATGCAAGATCTGATTACTGACAAACAAACTACTAGTCTACGACCAAACATCAAAATGCTAGGAAAATCATCAATAATAAGGATGGTTGAAAGAAAATAAAGGTTGCATCAGAAGCAGGGTGACCATACCGAACGGAGCTTGCCACCAAAATCTGGTGTAAAATCAGTCAAAATATCCACATGGGTTTTCAGCATGCAAATCTCCGGACCAACCTACAATTGGAGAACAAAATCACCAGTACATGTTCAAATGGGGTTCAAAAAATAGCGAAAAGGTCAAAGCTAATCCAGCTTAGTGAAGAACTGTATGAGACTGAGATGACATTGTGTTCAGCACCTGTACTGAACCCACACTGATTTTTTTTTCAGTGGTACTATTTATACTTGCAACATTAGATTCCTCAAAAGTATTTGCAACAATACATGTGAAAGGTATACAATAAGTGCAGTACAAAAATTCTGAATTTATTCAGTTCACAACCCCCAAATCCGTGTCTTCATGCATACAGATACAGGTACTGAATTACTGGTGCAGTCAATTTCATCTCGACACATTACATGTGTGCAGTCAATTTCATCTTGACACATTACAGATTTACAGAATGCTTGATTACCCAAGATGAGAAATTACAAGTGTGTAAACAACCTATCTGAGCATCAATAAACAGCAAACGATAAGTTTATTAGTACTGTATGATTTGTATACCTTGTTGGCTAGCTCAAGGAGTTCCTTTGCTGTTGTAACATCGGCAGCGATGCAGAGGTTGCTCTGCTTGGCCTCCATCACCTCGAGCAGCTTCCTCCCCATCGGGTTCTTGGCCAGCCTCGCCCTCTCGGCGAGCGCCGTCCTGGCCGACACCGCCCTGGGCTCCGCCGGCACCAAGACCTTCCTGTTGGCGTCGAGGAAGCGCTTCACCTCTGCGGCCTTCTCCTGGGTGACCTTGCCGTGGCTGACGAGCACGGCGAGCACCTCGGTGAGCGTCATGAGGGAGTGCAGCGTGACCCCGTTCGCCGCGAGGTTCTCCCTCCCGCCCTGCTCGCGGTCGACGACGACGACGGCGTCGGCGACCACGAGCCCCTCGGCGCGGAGCGGCGCGACGGTCTCGAGCACGGAGGCGCCGCTGGTGACGAGGTCCTCGACGATGAGCACGGTCTCCCCGGCGCGGAAGGAGCCCTGGGTGCGCATGGCGGGAGGGGCGCCGGCGCCGGTCTCGCGGTAGCGGCGGAGGATCATGGGGATGCCGCGGGCGACGGAGAGCACGGAGGCGAAGGGGAGGGCCGTGTATGGGACGCCGCAGAGGAGGCCGTAGGGGCGCGTGGGCGGGAGGGAGCCGAGGAGGGCGGCGACGTGGGAGAGGAGGCGCGGGTGGGAGACGAGCACGCGCAGGTCGAGGTAGATCGGGGAGGTGATGCCGGACTTGAGCACGAAGGCGCCGAACTTGTACGCCTCCACCTCGTGCAGCTCCAGGATGAGGGACTCCATGGCGGCGGCGTCCATGGCCGCCGGCGACGACCGGCGAGGCAGGGAGTGTGGTGGGGAGGAGTGGGAGGAGTGAGGAGACAGAGGAGCGAAGCTCTGGCAGTGTGCAATGTACTGGGGTAGTGTTGACTAAAGCGTGACTTTTCCACATGAGGAGGAGGCGTGCTGGAGAAGGTGCCGCCGTCACGTCAGCGCCAACGTGGAACTGGTTGGGGATGGAGGGTGGGCTCCACGGCGGCCTAGAGCAACTCTAGCAGACCCCGCATCCCATCGGCCGCAAAACGCGTTTGCAGTTCGCGCAAAATCGTTTTTGCAGGCTGGTTCGGATTGGCATAGATGCATACTCCCAAACGGATTCGTAAAAAAGTATATTCGCGGCCGACCTCCAGTCCAGCCGCTGCCGCCCCTTCCTCCAGCCGGCCGCGCCGGCCACGCCCAACCCCGCCGGCCGCGCCCTATCGCCCGCAGGCCATGCCCCGTCGCCCGTCGGCCGCGTCCCATCGCCCGTCGGCCGTGCCCCGCCCCTGCCGATCGCGCCCCACACTACAAGGAAAAGGGCTATAGATGATATGGCCACTAATGGCGCACCAGGCATGTGGTGCGCCACTACTATATAGCAGTGGTGCACCATGTGTGGGTGCGTCATTAGTGTGAAAGACACTAATGGCGCACCAAACCCGTGATGCGCCACTAGTAATAATTTTTTATTTCCAAAAATACTAATGGCGAACCAGGGCAGAGTGCGCCATTACTAGTTTTAACTAGTAATGGCGCACCAGCCACACAGTGCGCCACTAGTAACAATTTTTTTATTTTTCCAAAAATACTAATGGCGCACCAGGGCAGAGTGCGCCATTACTAATTTTAACTAGTAATGGCGCACCAGCCACACAGTGCGCCAGTATTATATTTTTTTTATTATTTTTTTTGCAAAACTACTAATGGGGCACCACTAGCTGGTGCGCCATTAGTAATCAGGGTTACTAATGGCGCACTTGTAGGTGGTGCGCCATTAGTAACCTGGGACCAGCTAGATATTTTGGACAGCTACACCTACATACTCACTTTCCTCACTTCATTCTCTTCACCTCCTCCAAACTTGTCTCGGCTGCCTCCTCCTCCTCACCTCATTTGCACCATAGATTCATCCAAATTAATTGGTTAAAATACCTTTTTTGATAGGTAAGTAAGGGGAAAGCTATCTTTATGTTGTAGATCTATTTTTTTCTCCCTCGTGCACATGCACTTTTTATGGCCTAGCTAGATCTATGTATGTTTGTGGTGTTGCATATGTTTGTGGTGTTGCATATATGTTTGTGTTTGCAGGTACTGGTAGTTGAAATGCGATAGTTGCCAATTTTTTGCCGGAATGTTGATTCATTTTCGTTTCGGCGAGAATTTTGGCACTATGCATTCTTTTTGGTCCTATTTTTAGGCAAAGTCATGCCAAATTTTTTTCTTGGTTCTAAAATATCGTTTTGCTCTACCCCACAGGCGACCATGGTCCGCACGATGACCGAAGGCATCGTGAATAGGTTTTTGAGCTCCGCGAAGGCCGAGATGATTCAAAAGAACGAGACGGAGATAAGATGTCCGTGTCGAAGATGCAAGCTGAGGAGCCCTGTGGACCCGGATTCCGTACAGGTGCGGGAACACCTGCTCTTGCATGGTTTCATGGATGGCTATCGGTGGCAAGGTGATGAAGATGATTATGAAGTCGTCCATGGGGGCCGGGCAAGAAATGAGGAAGGGCAGCAAGACAACCGCGACGAGGGCGGGCGAGAAGACAAAGAATCTCCAGGACATGATCATGAAGTAGATGCAGTACACAGTCATCATGTAGAAGATGCCGGACATGATGATGAGGAAGATGCCGGAGTAGACGAAGGGCATGATCATGAAGATGAAGATGCCGGAGCAGACGACTATGGACCATCGATGGGCTGGGTGCAGGACCCTCATATTCAAGAGCTGCTTCTCAAGCAGACGGATAACGCAAGAGCTGCCGCCCGAGAGAAAGCCAAGCTGGATCAACTGGAGATAGACGCGGTTACTCCATTGTATGAAGGATGCAGGCCCGAGGATACCCGCCTGAAAGTAACGCTCATGGCTCTGGAGATGAAGGTAAAACACAAAATGACCAATGGATGCTTCGACAAGAACATGTCATTCTGGCACGAATGTCTTCCCAAGGGGAACAAGTGCCCGACCAGTTTCGAGGAGGCGAAGAAAATCGTGTGTCCTCTGGATTTACCGCACGTGAAATACCATGTGTGCATGAACAATTGCATCATTTATCGGGACAAGCACGCGGAGTCTATCATATGTCCGGTGTGCGGCGTCACTAGATACAAGAAGAGGAAGAAAGCTCCTCGAAAAGTGATGTGGTACTTTTCAATCACTCCTCGTCTACAAGGTATTTCGCGGATCCTAAGGTAGCAAAGCTCCTGCGTTGGCACGCGGATAGGGAGGAGAAGAAGCGAGAAGATGACGCAAATGATCCGGAGATAAATAAAAAAGACAAGGTGCTGACTCACCCTAAGGATGGGAGCCAGTGGCAAGCGTTGAACTTCGAACACCCAGAATTTGGGAAGGATCCAAGGAACATCATGCTGGGCGCGAGCATCGATGGAGTCAATCCGTTTGGCAGCCAGAGAAGCACACATAGCACCTGGCCTGTGTTTGTGTGGATGTACAACCTTCCCCCTGGTTGTGCATGAAGAGGAAGTACATTCACATGAGTATGCTAATTGAAGGGCCGAAACAACCAGGGAACGACATCAATCTTTATCTGGGGCTGCTGAAAGAGGAGCTAGACACGCTGTGGAAAACACCAGCCAATACGTGGGACGCTGCAGAGAAAGAATATTTCCCTATGAGAGCCGCACTGCTCACGACGGTGCATGACTATCTCGGTTACGGATAAGTCGCGGGGCAGGTGGTCCACGGATTTTTCTGGATGCGTCAGGTGCATGGATGACACAACGTATCGCCAGCTAGATAGAGATCCCGGGTCTTCGAAAACCGTGTTCATGGGACATCGAAGGTGGCTTTGCGACGATGACCCGTGGAGAAAACGCAAGGATCTATTCGATGGTGAAACCGAACCCCGAAGACGTCCGCGTACGAGGAAATAGACGAGCTGTTGAAAAATTGGAAAGATTGCCCACTGCCGGGAAAGAAGCAAAAGGCGCCAGAGCCGGGAAAGAAGCAAAAGGCGCCAGAGCCGCTGCTGAAGGTATGGAAAACGAGGTCTATTTTCTGGGACTTGCCGTACTGGAAGATCCACCGTGTGCCTCACAGCCTTGATGTCATGCATATCACGAAGAACATGTGCAAGAGTCTGCTTGGTACCCTGCTCAACATGCCTGAGAGCACCAAAGATGGGCCGAAAGCAAGGGTAGACTTGAAATCAATGGGCATCAGGGAGAAGCTTCACGCTAATTATGATGATGATGAGGCGAAGTAGGGCACGGAAAGTCGTCGCAAAGGCAAAAAGGCCAAGAAGACCGGAAATGACTCCCCTCCCGCGTGCTTCAATCTAAGTCAAGAGGAGATCGATCAGTTTTTCACCTGTCTCGTAGGAGTAAAACTTCCTTATGGTTACGCGGGGAAGACAAGCAGATACCTAGACTCAGTGAAGCAGAAGTTCAGCGGGATGAAGTCTCACGACCGTCACGTGCTGATGACGCAGATACTTCCAGTTGCAATCCGTGGGATCATGAACGCGCACGTCCGTGAAACGCTATTTGGCCTATGCAACTTTTTCGACGTCATCTCTTGGAAGTCGGTTGGCGTGAGGCAACTCAGAAGGCTACAGGAAGAGATCGTGGTGATACTATGCGAGCTTGAGATGTACTTCCCGCCCGCATTCTTCAACGTTATAGTGCATCTGCTGGTCCATATCGTGGAGGATATCATCCAACTCGGGCCAACGTTCCTGCACAGCATGATGTCGTTCGAAAGGATGAATGGTGTCATCAAAGGATACGTTCGCAACATGTCACGTCCAGAGGGAAGCATAGCCAGGGGCTTTCTGACCGAAGAGTGCATCTCCTACTGCACGAATTATCTACGCATCGAGAACCCCGTTGGTCTGCCCGTCAACAGGCACCTCGGCAGGCTCGCTGGATGGGGTCACCGTGAGGGTCGCTGCGAAATGCATGTCGACTTCGAGGGTCGACTCGCCGACTTTGAAAGAGCAAACCTAGTCGCGCTACAACACATAGACGTGGTCGATCCTTGGGTGGTAGAGCATAAAACCTTTATTGAGAAGACGTACAATGACCGAGGCCAATAGAGGACGGGCGGAGATATAATCAAAGAGCACAACTCATGTTTCACGCGTTGGTTCAAGCAGAAGCTTCTGTCGTACCCTTTACATGAGGATTCTTCCGCGGGAGAACAACTCATATTCGCCTTGTCACAGGGCGCCGAGCACAACCTGATGACGTATGAGGCGTACGATATCAATGGCTACACATTCTACACTGAGGGAAAGGACATGAAGAGCGATGGTTATCAGCACTCCGGGGTAATGATGGAATCCTACACCGGTAACGACAAGGACAGATACTACAGAAGGATCGAGGAGATCTGGGAGCTGAGCTACGCTGGAGAGAAGGTCCCGATGTTCAAGAGTGTCATAAAAGAAGACCGGTATTTCACCACCATGGTTATACCCGAAGCCAAATCCAAGACCGCGGGCGCAAACGTCACCGCGAAAAATGAGCCATGGGTACTGGCTTCCCAAGTGGACCAATGCTTCTTCATTACCGACCCGTCAAAGCCCAGTCGTGTTGTCGTGAGGAGAGGTAAAAGGAAGATCATCGGAATGGATGGAGTCGCCAATGAGCAAGACTTCGACGAGTACCGCGACCCGAAAATGGAACATGACGACGACGATGAGTACTAGCATACACCACAAGAAGAAGCAGGACCACCCTACCTAAAGGACGTCCGTTCAAGAGAAGAACTCCATTTACAAAAAATAAGGGCAAGAAGATTGTGAACAGATAGCTAGCTAAGATCGATTGTATTTAATTGTAGCCTTCATTTCTCGATTTTATTTCATGGGCACTTTTTGAACTCATGAATATTTTTAAATTTCATGGGCACTTTGTGAATTCATGAATATTTTTTCAAATTTGATGATATTTTTTCATATTCAATATGAAAAAAATATTGAATATTCATGAGGACACTCGATCTTGATCCCCCTCCATCTCGATCTCGATCCCCCTCCATCTCGATCGTTATCCCCCTCCATCTCGATCTCGACCCCCCCACTCCCGCACCCTGCCCCGGCCGCTCCACCGCCGCCGACGACCCATCGCACCCTCCCCCGCTCCACCGCCGCCAACGACCCCCGGCACCCTCCCCGGCCCGCTCCACCGCCGCCGAGCACCCCCCGCACCCTCCCCCGCTCCACCGCCGCTGACGACCCCCCACACCCTCCCCAGTAATGTTTTACCAATTCACAAATGAATGCAACTAAAAATCCAAAAAAACAAATTTGATTATATTTTCAAATAACAAATTTGATGATATTTTCAAATAACAAATTTGATGATATTTTTTCATATTCATAAATATTTTCAAATAACAAATTTGATGATATTTTTTAAAAAATTATTATTGTTTTTATAAAAAATCATTACTGTCTCATATTCATATTCATTTTCTAAAAAATTATTAGATGCAACAAAAAATAATAAAAAAAATTACTTATGGTGCACCGCTGGGTGGTGCGCCATTGCTGTGCAAAAAAAAGTTACTTATGGCGCACCGCCGGGTGGTGCGCCATTGCTATCTAAAAAAAGATTTCTAATGGAGCACGGCTCGGGGGTGCGCCATTGCTATAAAAAAACATACTAATGGCGCACCGCTAGGGGGTGCGCCATTAGTAATCTTCCCCCTAGCTCATTCGCCCCTCTCCCTCGCCAGATCCACTTTGATCCCCCCCCCCCCCCCGCTACCCCGACCCACGACGCCGCCACCCCGACCCCCGCGCCCCCGCACCCCCCACCACTGCATTCGCTGCACCGCCGACCCGCGAAGCACGTGGCCGCCGGCCTCCCCACGGCCAACCGAGGTGCCCAGGAGGACCGCCGCCGTCTTCCCCTTCGACTACGAGGACCCGGAAGAGCTCGGGCGCCCTCGAGCCATCCCTTCGACGCCCGCCGATTTCCTCCGCCTCGGCCACGATCGCCACCGCTCGACGCCGAATTCGCGCCGCCTCGACTAGCTCCGGCTACCCCGAGTCGCCCTCGACCTCCCTAGTGAGCACCCGAGCCGCTTCCCCATCTTTCGCCTTTCGTTCCGCCGGGGTCGAAGCTCGCCGTGACTGCGCTCGGAGCCCGCGCTCACCGCGCCCAGCCCTGCGTTTGCTGCGCCCTGGCCACGCCTTGGTTGCGCCCTGGCCTCACCTTCCTATTGAATTTCTTATGTTTGTACGGATTTTCCAAAATTAGTTTCTTACATTGTGAAGAATTCTATTACCTTTTAGTTGAAAAGAATCTGCCACTGTTAAGAGTTCTATTACCTCGGTATTTCTATATTAGAGGGTGCCCCTGTTGTTTCTTGGTATCATTACTAGCAAGTGTCATATGAGGTTTGTGTGCCTTGCCTGCCATCATGATTCATGAGGTGTGTGTTTGCCTTTGTTTCAAGAAGGTAAACCACACAAAGGAAATCTATGTATCATAAAAAAGAGGATGTGCATGTGTCTTGTAGGGTTGATGGATTGATTGATCACCACACAAAGTAAGTAGTTCGGGAAAAGAATGATGTTGGACTACTAAAATCAAAGAAAATATTCCCTGAATTTGTCACTGGAATGGCTTGTAAAATGGTGCAGTGCCATCTTGTCTCTAGAACAGCTTATAAATGGTGTCCAGAGGTTTCTTAGTTCTTGTGATGCACCCCATTTTTTTAGAAATTGAAACTACTCCAGTGTCCAGTGTTAGCTAAGAGCTAAGATGAGTACAAGAATTTTCTGTAGATATTGTTGCACGAGTTCTGCTGTATATGCCTTCCCAAGGTCATTAACTTGTGAATCACAGACATATCTTATCCCAAATATGAGTAGTGTTGGATTCATCTCTGAATTTCAGACAACAGAGCACACGCACATGACACATGTATCATGTATCAGTAGAGTAATTTGTACAGTCACACCAACTGTTTGTAAAATTGCAGTATTGAAGATGTGTATTTTCCATTTTGAAGCTGGAAATAAACTGCCAAAACTGAAAGAAATTGGAGTGTTGAAGATCTGCTATTGCTGAATTTTAGGAGTAGACTAAAATAAATTTTAGAATGACTGAATGTATGCAGCCTGCAGTAGTGTAGCTGTACCAAAATCACATCTGCCCTAATGTATGCAGTCATATTTTTATGCCATTCTGACTTGTCCACTAGGACTTCTCTCCTGTGATGTCTATTTTGGTTTCGCAAAAACCCATTCAGTAGTGTGGGACTGTGGATCATTAGCAAGGGAACCGTGCTTTAGTTCAGACTTCAGAGATATTTGCCTTTGCTTCAATAGGTAGTTTGCTCACAGTCTAAGTTGAGCTGATTTTGATTTCCGTATGTTATGGGGGGACAACAGATATTGCTATATGTTCATTCTTGAGGGTACAGACTTGCTAAACTATTGATGATTTTTTGTTGGGTGACCTATTAGATCTGGAATGGAAGCTCACATAAGTTGAGCTGATTTTTGTCCATATGAAAGCAGAGGACCATATGGTCTGTGGCCTTTTCATCCATATGAAAGTAGAGGCACATTGTGGTGCTAGTTTGCTGGGTTTTGTCTCCGACCATCGTGTCGTGATGATTTTGCAGGTACCCCGACAGGCCCTTGAGTTTGCCGGAATATCGATTAACTTCCGTTCTGGCAAATTCGGGTACTCCATATGTCCTATTTTCAGCAAAGGTCATGCTGAAATTTTCCGTGAATTTTAGCATGACTTAACTTAGCATTTAGGGTGCCTCAGCGTCGATAAACCCTAAATTATAAAACCTTGGCTTTTAGGGTGCCTCGGTGTCGATAAAAACCTAAATGATGAAAGCTTAGGCTTTTAGGGTGCCACGACATCGACAAACCCTAAATGATAAAAGCTTAGCTTTTAGGATGCCTCGGTGTCGACAAAACCTAAATGATGAGACCATGATCTTGTTCCTTGACAATAACCAACTTTTTGACCAAACTATTTTCCTATTTAGAGTGAAACATGCCCCACAACGATGAGGCCGGCGGTTCGGGCGGCAAGCAATTCTAGGAGCTGTCCCAGGAGATGGAGCAAGAACCTTACCGCTATGAGGATGCCGCGGAAGACACCGATCCCGACTACACAACCCCTAGTGGCCTCGGGGATGACACCACTGATAGTGCCATCGAGGATGCTACCACTGATGATGGCAGCGCACGCACAGATGGCAGCCAACTGAAGAGGCAACGGAAGGACTCGCGCCCGAACGTGCTCGGCACCGTCAAGGAGGAATTTACTGAAGTGAACTCCGACATGCATCCAACGACGCCCAAAGAATTAGTCAAGGGGTACTCGGTTCAGCTCGGGTGCATTCTCCGGAGCACCGTCTCCATCAACACCGAGAACCTAAGGCATAAGGACCGAGGGAATTTGCGTAGCCTCCTCTTCACGAAGCTGCACGAACGATCCAAGTTCCCTGCTGACTTTGCAAACACACGCCTCTCAGGGAATAAAGTGAACAGTGTCGCCCTCACGAGGATGAGCACGGCCCTGTCTACTTGGAGAAGCGCGGTGAAGAGAATGATTGACAAAGGTGATAGTTATGAGAAGATCAAGGCGAAAAATCCTTCACTCAGCGAAGATGACTACAAGGAGTTCAAGATCAAGTGCGAGAGCAGCGCAACCGTGGAATCAAGTCAGTGGGGGAAAGAAATGCGGGAGTTGAACTTAGGGGTCCACCAAATCGGTCCCATCGGTTACAGAGTGGCGGAGCCTATATGGGACAAGGAGGACGCGGAGCGTGCCGAGCAAGGCCTACCGCCCCGCTTCGAGAAATACCGTGACAAGCAGACCAAGAACTTTGTCAGGGCCCGGTACAAGGAGGACCCGGTAACAAAGGAGCTTACCACTGACCCGAAGACTAGGGCGCTTGAGCTTGTTTTGGTAAGGAATACACCCGCGTAATTAGCTCCATATGGTTGCATTCTAATTAATGAAGCCAAATTTCTAAATGGTTCACATTCCTTCCGCAGGAAACTGAAACCACTAGCGCGGGGTCGTCTCAGAGCTCCCCTTGGGACAACACTCTAAATAGGGCGTCGAACGTAATGAAAAACAAGGATAAGCTCAGTAAGCCGTCATCAGCTGGTTGTGTGGCTGGCAAAGGCTTGTCCACAAAATGGTCGTCATACTATACCGCTGGTGGGCGAAAGGAGAAAAAGACCAGCTCGGAAAGCCAGTCGCGCGAGGTTCAAGAACTCAAGGCACAAGTGGCGCGGATTTCGGAGATTGTCCAAGAGCAAGTGCAACAACAACTGGGAACAACGCTCACCGCCATGGTGCCTACCTTGATTCAGGGGCTGACGACGTGGATTGCAGGCGGCCAACAGGGGCCGCCCCCGGTTCCCAGCTTCACGGCCAGCAACTCGCACAACATGCAGGCGGCGTCATTGGTGTCTCCGGCAGAGGCGGTATTCGTGTCTCCGGCTCCGGCACAGGCATTGGAGCTTAATGCACCCGGGTGTACGCCGGCCGGCACCTCGCCAGCAAGCATCCCCTCCATCAGTTGCACGCCCGCCGTTGGCGGTGCCTCGACATTAGCCGAGCTCGACGGCATCACGGTAACTAAGCCTCTCGGGCGATGAATTCATCTCCTTGCCTTTGACTGGGCATCCCTGACTCCCTACATATTTTCGCAGGGCGCCGCCGACGTTCCATGCACTCTCCTGCACTTCGTGGGCGGCGAGTTGATCGATGTTGCCAAGGGCAGAATCGTTCAACCGGGCAACCCCGTGTTCCACGGTAATCCGATGCCACCCACCGTGTATAGGGTTGAACTGGTTCGGGTGCTGCCAGGCTGCGATGAATTGTTACCTCCGATTCGACCCGCTGGGGCCCACGAAGATGATGTGATGACCCTCAGCGCCTGCGTAAGCTGGCCCCTGCTTTGGCCGAAGAGCCAGATTCGTTTGGGGGCGGGGGACACCACCCCACAGACAAGACCGCCAGTCGTGCCGGCGCCTAGCCATGGCAAGACCGCCGCAACGCTACCGGACATGCCGGACATCCCTATGGCACAGGATCCGGACATGCATATGGCACAGGATCCGGACGACGACGACAACGACGACGGTACATTTACCAACGTCGATAAGTACTTTGCCGAACATGGGTACGGTGACGAATCTGCGGACCTCCTTCTCAATAACCCAACTCTGAAAAAGACGACCGCGATCTAGCTGGTACCGCAGAGAAACCCAATTGCAACAGGCGTCGTCTGGCGTTCAGTTCTCAGGAGACGCCTCCAGCTGCCGCCTTCACCGAGCCTCAGATAGCCGAGGTGCGAAATATTATCAGCCCCAACACACTCAAGAAGGTGGTCTGTGAGCAGAACTCGATCCCATTACAGCAGATGAAGAAGAAGGGACGGAAACGAAAGAATAACAAGGGCGCCGGTGCGAGCCTTCCGGCACCGAGTACGATCCGTGCTCAGGACGGGCGACCTTCACCTAAGGATATCTCGAGGAGGGTGCATGTGGCGGGTAGGGCGATGCTACCGACAAATCTGCTCAATGCTGCAACGGTGCTATGCGGAGTCTGCATGACAGTGTTATTTCTTTGGAGAAGCGGCGTCTCTCCCAGAATGATGCATGTGGCATACCCGGTTTTCGTGGCCAAGGTGCCAGAGGGCAAGGGCTTTGTGGATAGCACCATCGGGGGTACGATCGTCCTGCGATTTGATGACATCTTCGCTATGTTTAAACTTCATCCGCTGCACTACACCTTCGTTCGGTTGTTTTCGCTGAGTATGGAGATGCGGATCATTAGATACAAGACCCGGACATCGGGATAGTCGACCCCTTCTACATGCGTGCCAAGATCTTGGGCAGCGCTGGGGACCGGCAAGTCGCGAGTTCACACCTCGAAGGCATCATTCTGGCAAACCCAGATAAGGATAACTTCCTCGTGCCTTACTTTCCCGAGTAAGTCATCTCCTCACTACTAGGGAAAAGCCTAGCAGCAGCGCGGGTTTTGGGCCTATCAGTAGCGCGGGCAGGAGCGCTACTGATAAGGCGCTACAGCTAATGCTTAGCAATAGCGCATCTGGACCCACACTACTGCTAAATTGACTTAGTAGCAGCGCTTCTTCAGAACATCGCTACTGGTAATTAGTAGTAGCGCTTCTCCTCTCCCGCGCTACTACTACTATTTAGTATTTTATTTCTTTTCTTTTTCATGTTGTATTCATACACCTTTACACAAGTTTTCATACAACAGGAATTTAGAGATTGTTTTTACATCATAATGAGTTATTACATCATGGGGTGAAAGAACCGTGGACTAGTTTCAAGTGGATGTCCATCCACTTGAAACTAATCCACGGTTCTTTCACCCAATGATATAATAATATCATCATCATCATCATATCATTAACAACTTATCATCATAATACATCATTGTCATATAACACCTCCTCAAGATCATCGTTTTCATCATTGACATCACATAATACCTCCTCAAGATCATCATTATCAACTCTAACACATTACCACATAATAAACATATTGTACCTCATAGGACCTATTACATTCGATTAAGACCTACTACATTTTCTAAGGTAAAATAGCAAAAAACAAGATAGCCCCTGACTCTCCATTATGGAGAATGGAGATTAGCCTGTCTCCAATTCTTGCCTTTCGTTGAATGTTACTTCCAAGAACCTCCCTGCGAATGTCCATACATTTCTTCCATTCTTTGATAATCATGTGTTCACGGGTTTTAGAAATCCGATATGCACAGGTGAACTCCGTAGATTTACCTGGCAGTATGTTCAGAACTGAGAGGCGACCATGCAGAGACATCAGATGAGGCACACAATCCATCGGGAGTTTCTGTTGAAAAACATAATAATAACCTCGTAGTTAGCAATGATGTACTAGTTTTAGAAGTATGCAAAAGATGCACAGATGTCGTAATAGTAAAAAATCTTACCAGGGTATCTCCAGAGAAGTTTTCGTGGTTCAACACATGCACTAGTGGGACGTATTCACCATAATTTGGAGGAGTTCGATAATAGTCATTGTAATTCTCAAGAAGAGTACAAAATGCGATCAGATGATTTTTCTCCTTATACGTTAATTCGGTGCCATCGGTGTAGTGGGTTTTATCTACCGTCTTCCGCACAGTCTTTGAAGAATCAAAATAAGCTGTCAATGGAAATAAGCTATCAACTATTTTGAAATAAACAATATAAATTAGTTAATAACTATGTTTGAGAAACTCACATAGCGGTACAATCGGAAGCGTATCAACAAGGACCCAAATGTCCATATTGTCTTCCTCGCTGTCAGGATCACCAAGATCCATGGTGACAATCATACCCTCATAAAAACCATACATTTTGCAAAGTGCTTCCCCATTTTGGCAACCAAAATGGGTTACGCTCTGAGCATTGCACATATTTACTTCAAAATCCATATCATCATGGGTCCTTAGGTGTATTTTCTTTGTTTCGAAATTTTCATGGTCTTCAAAACCCATCCTCTCGAAGACAAAGCATCGTGAATGGCATGGGATAAGCTAGTCGAATTGTAAAATATGAAAATTAGACGTTGAAATAGTTGAAGTCATGCTTAATTACAAAAAAACACTTGTCGTTGTTGCATACCGTTTCACAATCGAAGGTCTCCTCGAGGTTAATGCTGAAGCGCCGATCTTCGTCCAGCCGAACGAACCTGTCGCACATATCTCGATTGTCGTGGCACCAGCTACACTCCCCCGGGAGACCGTCGTCGTCCGAGTATGACATTTCCTACAGTCATAATTCAAAGATTAAACTTGTACATATTCTAGCACAAGTCATGCCAGAATTCACGACAAAATCTGGCATGACCTTTGCTAAAAAAGGACATATCGAGCGCCTGAAATTTGCCGGAACGGAAATTAATCAACACTCCAGCGAAACATAGGCCACTCGGAGATGTAAACTGAACATGAACGGCCACTTGGGCAACCACATATCGTATTTGAGCAACAACACAAGATATACAAGGATATTTGGCTGGTCTCACCTCGATGTCGGAGGGGGTCGGTGACTGGGACGACGGCGGGGATGTCGGAGGGGGTCGGTGACGGGGACGACAGTGGTCACCTGAAACCATATAAGTTATCACTAATACATCCCGAATAATTGCTTAAACTAAAAAATAACAACAAATATGACATGTTCAACTAGTTTTATTAATTCAACTAGTTCTTACTAAATATAAACTTACTATAAATAGAAAAAAAACTAGTTCTTTCTAAAAATAAAGTAGTTCAACTAGTTATATTAATTATCTTACTAAAAATACATTAGTGCTATTAATTCAACTAGTTCAACTAGTTTATTAATTTACTTACTAAACTAGTTCAACTACAACTAAAGTAGTTCAACTACCACTACTACTACTAAAAATCTAGTACTAACTTAGCAACATCTAGTACTAGCTAACCCTAAATTAACATCTACTACTACTAAATCTAGTACTAACTAGTGGCAGGGGGCAGGGGCGACGGAGAGGTAGCTAGGGGCGGCGAGGTCGAGGGCGGTGGGAGGAGCGCTGCCGGCGGAGGAGGGAGGAGGGGCGGCCGCAGGCGGAGGGAGGAGGGCAGCGACGGAGGAGGGAGGGGCAGCCGCAGGCGGAGGGAGGATGTGCGAGGAGGATGGAGGAGGGACGGAAGGAGGGGAGTACCTCGGCGGCGGACGGACGAAGGAGGCGGCGGCGGCGACGCACGACGACGGTTTACGCGGGCGAGAGTGAGAGTGTGAGTGAGAGGGCCGGTCGTGCGCGTGGGGATAAGGTAGGGATAGTTGTAGCGCGTTTGCTAAAACGCGCTACAGCTAATCTGAATAGCAGTAGCGCTGTTTAGTAAAGTGCTCTACTGCTATAACTAGCGGGGGGGGGGGGAGGGCGAGGTCATGGCAACTATAGCAGTAGCGCTGTATGCGGTGGACGCGCTACTGCTATTTTCCTGTCAGCAGCGCGTTTTGACGACACGCGCTGCTGCTAAATAGCAGTAGCGTGGTATTTTGAAGAGCACTGCTGGTAAGATTCTGTGTATAGGCTTTTCCCTAGTAGTGCCTCACCGCCCCGTAACATATGATTTCTTAGATTTCGATCATTCTTTTTTTTCTAACATTTCGTGTTTTGTGCAGTGACACACATTGCACACTCATCCTCCTAAGCCCGAAATATTCCATGGCCACGTATTTCGACCCGGACCGTGAGTCGAAGATAGACTACACAAATATCAAGAAAGTTCTTGATGCTCTCCCCGGCTACGCCAGATCTGGAGGCACCTTTAAGAGGCCAGTTCGTAGGTACGGCAAGCACATGTTCACCCACAATACGACGTTCCCCTGCGTCAAGCAGCCTCCTGGCGGTCAGAAGGATGCCTACTACGCCCTCCATCACATGCGGGCGATCGTACGGGACTATAATCACCTTCTGCTACCAAATAATCTCTAAGATTGGGCCACACGCTTGTCGGCAATCCAGGACGCGGACATCAGACAAGAATTCTTTCGCATCCAGTCGGAGTTTGCGGAAATCATCCATCAAGATGTCCTTCGTACCTCGGGGCAGTTCTACCTCAGATATCAACCGTCCAACAGTGAGATAGAAACAACGCTACAAATGCAGGCTGACAACACCCGCGATTTCATGACCATCACGAAAGACGACGACTTCATCCACGCTCCAGTCCCATGAGTCGAGTCGAAAGTAGTGATGCTATGTAGTTCTGAATTGTCGATTGGCTCATGTTGTAATATTAAACTTTAATGAACTTGTATGTCTCTTTGGTTTGGACAGTCGTTCAACTTATATGTAATCGATGCTATTTATTAGTAGGACCATGAATCGTGCTATTAATGTGTTGATTTTCTCTTCCGATCTTTTTGTTGCATACTTATATATTGCTTATGTATTGTCTATGAATTGTTACTAACGTTTTGTTTGGCTAGTGGATAGAGATGCCGTCGTATGTCGTGTACAAGGGTAAGGTTCCTGGAGTCTACGATGATTGGGAGGAGTGTCGGAGACAGGTTCACCATTTCAGCGGTAACAGTTACAAAGGGTACACCACTAGGGCGAAGGCGGAAGTTAGATACGCGCGCTATCTAGCGGGAGAGAGGAGGGAGCGTTGGAGGAACCGGATGAAGACCAGTTTCATCGCGATTATGCTCATCGTGATGACCGCAGCTCTCTTCTATGTGATGGTAGTTTAGATGATCGATATCGACTTGTAATGTGAAGACAAACTCGCTACTCGCGGTATCGAGACTTGTAATGTTATAACTTTGTTCAGTATTTGAAGTTTGGAGACTAATATGATGAATTGTATTCGGAGACTGATCTTCTATTGTATTCGATAAATCAGCTGTTTATATGTTGTGCTCTCTATATTATGTGCAGTAATATGTTTTGTAACCTGTGCAAATATCAGAAAAGAAAAGAAAATGATCCCTAATATTCATACTAATGGCGCACCACTCAGCACACTAATGGCACACTGCAGAAAGGACACTAATGGCGCATCACCCCCTAGTGCGCCATTAGTATGCCAAAGCACATGGGTAAATATGGCCCCCTGGGAGGCATTCTAATGGCGTACGGTGGGCTATACTAATGGCGCACTGCGTGGTGCGCCATTAGTATACCAGATACTAATGGTGCACCAGGGATGCGTCATTAGTATTTAATTCTAATGACGTGGTGCTAGTGGCGCACCAGTAGTGTGCCATTAGTAGGCAAAACTGGTGCGCCACTAGCAGCCCTTTTCCTAGTAGTGCCATCACCGCGCCGGCCGCACCTAGCCTCGCCGGCCACGCCCCATCGCTTCCATCGTCCACGCACAGCTTGCTGGCCACGCCCCGTCGCCTCCGTCGTCCACGCACAGCTTGCTGGCCACGCTCCGTCGCCTCCGTCGTCCACGCCTTGCTCTATTGCCAGCCGAGTCGTGCCCCTTTACCTGTTGCGCCGGTAGGATTCCGGCGGCCAAGCTGAGGTCATGGGAGGCCATGGCGATGTCGAGCTCGTCCAATTCGAATCAGTGGCGATCGATTGCGGCGTCTAGCGGCCTTTTCCGGTGTGCGGTGATGAATTCCGGCGAGTTTAGGGCGGATTCCGGCAAACTCCGCGGCGGCGTGTTTGTTCCGACAAGGTTTGACCGGTATACGGGGCCCCCTAGATTCGGCCTTCCAACCTCCAAAGATAAGGGTTTCGGGTGTGCATTTGCGGTGGCCCTTAAAATTTTTACGGGTTGGACCGCTTTTACGGTTTCTGTTCTGGACATTTTTTTCGCCCGAAACTGTAAAACGCAAATTTTTTATGGGTTTGACCACTTATGTGGGGTCTGCTACAGTTGTTCTTAGCATCAGCAGCGTAAAATGACCCACACAAATTCTTTGGAGTAACAATTTGTACCAGAAATGATCTTTTTGAAGGAGTTTTTTTCTCCAGAATTATCTGCAAAATAGAATGCCAATGACTATGCTCATGTTGTGTCATTTTACACCTATCCTTTACGAGGGTAGCCTGTTAAGTTTTTTTTTGAGACATGGGTAGCCCGTTAAGTACCATCACACGACCGCATGCCGACCAAGATAACACCAAACTGGACCAACCGAGAAACAAATATCGTCACATTGATGCCAAATTTATAATTTTGCATCTCGAGTAACGTTTTGAATTTTGATATGAAATTTCATGACAATGTAGACCGATGTTGTTTCAATATGTTAGATCTTTTAAAAAGATGTTCATTTATTTTTGAAAACATAAGCACAATCACGCAACATCAATGTATGTTGTCAAAAATTTCAAAAGAAAATTCAATACATATCTCGAAAACGAAATGACAAATTTGAAACTAAAAAAACTGAAAGATATGACAAAGTCAACACAATTTGGCCCATTATCACATTGATGCCAAATTTATCATTTCTATCTCGAGTAGTGTTTCGAATTTTCATATAAAATTTTATGACAACATATACTGATGTTGCGTCGATATGTTACATTTTTAAACAAACTGCAAATATTTTAAAATGTGTTACAACATTGGTTGTATTGATAGCACCAGAAAAATGGGTGCACCGGATCAGTAGACCCGGCGAGGATATCTGGTGCACCGACGCTTGTGGTACTATCGGTGCACCGATCTCCCATTGCATATTTTAAAAATTTCCAAAAAATCTGAAAACAGAAGCCCATTCACACAACTTCAATGTATGTTATCACAAAATTTCAAATTAAATTCTATACATAAACGTCGAAAAACAAAAATGATAAATTGGACATTGAATAGTACATAACACAAGTTGGGCTTTAGATTTGGCACATTATCACATTGATGCTAAATTTATCAATTTGTATCTCGAGCATGTTTCAAGTTTTGCTTTGAAATTTTATGGCAACATACATTAATATTGCCAATATGTTATATTAAAAAAACAAAATTTTAAAATGTGACGGCATCCGATGTATCGATAGCATTACAAAAATAGGTGCACCCAATACATTCCCACGGATATGAGGAGGATATCTTGTGCACCAACACTTGTGATGCTACCAGTGCACCAAACTCCTGTTGCATATGTGAAATCATGAACATTTTTCAAATTCATGAACACTTCTACAAATTTTTGAACATTTTTTGAAATCCAGAATTTTTTTTGAATTCGTGAACATTTTATACTATTTGTAAACATTTTTTAAAACATGAACATTTTGTTTGTTATTTTTTGTAGAGTATTACTACTCAAATTTCAACCATATATGCCACTCAAAATTCCCCTCTCCCAAAAATTTCATGGCTATTTAGTTGGCCATGAGCTGTCTGTCAAGAGATAGTTGAAAAGATCATTTTATCCATGGCCATCACGGGCATTGCCATCGGGTGTTCATTGCCACTGAGAACTTTTTTGTTAAACAATTTTCAGGAGGTGGCACACTATTAGAAATCTTCCTAGCCAAACGATGCATGTAAACAAAAAACAAAAACGAACCAATCCTCCCGCCGTCACCGCCAACTGCTCCGCGCGCCGTCGCCGCCATCCCTCACCGCCGAGACCCAGCGCGTTGCAACCGCAATTTGCACCAGCGCGCCGCCACCGCGGTCTTCTCCAGCGTGCCGTCGCCGCGAACTTCCCGGTCTCCAGCCCCAGCCCCAGGTCCTCGTCCTTCGACCTCCCAACCCCTTCCTACTCGTCACCCTTCCCGGCACGCTGCCCCCACCCTCCCGCACCCTACATCCACCATCCCGCCGCCGGCCACGGATCCCTCCGGCGGGCCCCATATCCCACCCCTCCGGCCTTCTTCCACAGACCCGGCGGCATCCATCTTCGACAGCGTCGGCCTTCTCCCCATCCCGCCGCCCGCTCGCCGGCCGAGCAGCAGTACGTCGCCGTCTGAGCCCCCGTGCACGACCACTGCTTTCCCTGGCATCGTGCCCCGCCCCAACCCGCCGTCCCCGACGATCGGCTCAAACTCATAGTCACCCTGCCCGAGCCCCATCGCCGCGTGCACCCTGCACCTCGCCGCCCCTTCTACTCGCGCCACCAATGTCCTTCCGCTGTTGCTGCCGCTAGATGAGGAACTCCAAACATCGCTGGATCCAGGATAGCGCGAGCCCGTGGCGAGGAGCTGCTGCGTGCGCAAGATGTGATTCTCTTATCCTGGCGATTTAGAAATAAGGAAGGATGTATTTGTGCACAAGATGTGATTCTCTTATCCTGTGAGACCAGGATTTTGTTTTCTGTTCTTGGTCTATGAGCACTAGACCATGTCTTTGATGAATCATTAGTTGTATGTATGTAAGACTTTTTTTTGTCTATGATTAGGGATGAAACAACATGATTAGGGATGAAACTATTGATGAATCTGCAATTTTGATTATTTTTGTGACGGATCCTTGATTTGTTTTGGTCAATTTGTGATGATTTTAGTATTTAATCCTGAGTAGGAGTATGTTCCAGCTAATGCATAAGTTAACACGTGATTTTTTCCATGGCCCCTGCTGCTAGACGAAGAGTTGTGTTTAATCCCGAGTGACAGTAGTGTTTAATCCCTAGTAGCAGTATGTCTATATCAATCAGCGAATATGTACCCAAGGAACTAAGGGCTTCAGTGAATGTGCGGGTCCTTGCGTACAACATAAATCCGAAATACAAAGCTACACATAATTAATTGGCCAAATACAAGCTTGGAATGTGAATGGGAAAAATCACGAAGTGAACTAGCGCTTGTGATAAAGAGGACTTCCGTTTATCAAGAGCTTATTTTCACAGCATAGCTCCTGTAACGTGGGCCGCATATGCATCCGCTCGTGCCTCTTCGCAATGAGGCTTGGGAGTGCACCGAGGGAGTCATCGAACATGTCAATCACCTCGCAGCACCACCCCGCCCGCCACTTCAGAGTTCAGACGGCCGTCGCACACCCACGCCGCCTTGCTCGCCATCGCCCTGTCAGCCGCGTTGCCGTTGCTACTCATTAAATAAATTCAAATCGGCTAGTGCACCGGGCGCCACATGAAGCCGTGTTGTTCTGTGTGCACGCATTGGCTGCAAGGGAATAGGTATAGCGGAGGTCCTTGCGCCGGCGAGCCGCATGGAGATTTTGCGGCGGCGTGGCCTCGCGAGCAGCGGAGGAACAATGTCGTGTGAGATGGGATTAACTTAATTAATTAGATTAATATAATTATATGATTAAAGCTAAGAAAGAATAAACCTACCTCTGATTGAGAATTACTAATATGTCCTTGAGTGAAAATTTTATTGATCAATACTGACCATTGGATCAACTAAATACTACCCACTATGTTGGGTAGTATGATCGCAGGCCAAAAGCGTCGGGCAGCTTGTCGGCCTGGAAGTGTCCGGCGTCGACTCGCCCGAGGAGCAGAAGGGTGAATGGAAAACTTATCAACTGCCCATCTTCGATCCCGCCGTCGTGGAGCTCTGCTCAACGCCACCGGCCTTGTAATCACAAGGTGAGTTGATGCAATAGAGAAAATCACAGGGAACCATATGTGCTTGTGACCATCAGCAAGCGTCTCGCGTGCGCACTTGTGCTACGAGAGCAAGCAGTGATCTGATTGTTGCATATGTGCATGACGTGATTGTCTATCCGGCCGGCGGAGCTTTTCTACATCGTTGTGTCCTGTCTATGTGAGGGAAATTCCACCTTGGGGCACGAACCGAGGCCGTCAGCTTTGCTTCGCCGGCGGCCGTGTCTTGTCGCCGAAAAGTACAGGACGGCTTGCCGGCGTGGACTGGGCAAGAGATGATGGGAGGAAAGGTTGGCCATGGCGGGGAAGAAACCTGACCGCGATTGATAAATACTGAGTACCCAAAATGCCCTTAACTAGTAAATATACTACCCAAAACCTGGTGTAGTATGGACTCATCTGGGCTCTCCAAACCATAGAAACGAACGGCCCAAATTAACTTGGTGCACTGTAAAAAGTTATGTAAGTATATATGCATGCATTGATTCATCTGTTGATGGTTATGGACGTGCTTAGCATTTTAAAAAGAGAAAAATGACTATGTTACAATTTTTTTTACATATTTAGTAGTGATTTGACTCCTGTAGAAGAAAAATGACAACTTGTACAGTTGTTCATCTCAAGAAATATAAATTTACTTTTTTACTTCGGTTTATTCGGTTAACCCTTCGGTTTTCGGTATATACCATAAAAACCAAAGTTCAAATCGGTATGAAAAGTTCATACCATACCGAAACCAGAAACCATGAAAACCATAAAGTCGGTTCGGTTCGGTTTATTTTCGGTATGGTTTTTCGGTTCGGTTTTAAAATGCACAGAGTGACCAACAGCCCCCCCCCCCCCCCCCGGCGAATTTTTAGCGTCGGTGGTCGAAAATCGGCCTAGTCGCGCCCCCAGGATCTCGTTTAGCGCCGGTTTGGGCGAAATCCAGAGCCGGCGATCCCGCCCCGAACCCAAGCGGCCGGGTGTCGCCTGGGCGCGCCAGCAGAAGCGAAAAGCGGCGTGGGGCCGCTCTGTCGGCGACAGGAAGCCCTTTTCCCGTTGTTTCCTCCCGCTTCCCCCCCTCGGCTTCCCTCTCTTTTCCATTCCTCTCGCCAAAACCCCGCCTCCTCCCTACCCTTCCGCCTGCCATGCCGCCGAAGAAGTACGTGATGCCCCGTGCCGCGACGGATCGCACAACCGCCGCCGTCACCCAGCCGAAGCAAAGGAAGCCGAGGGCGCCGCTGTCCAAGCCCCCCGGCATGAGCAACGCCGAGTGGAAGGCAGATGTGGAGCGCCGGGAGGCCGTCACCGCCGACAGGCGCAACAGGGCCAAGAAGGCCAGGGAAAGAGCGGCGCACGCTGCGGCGGAGCATGCGGCGGAATAAGCTGAGGCGGCGCGCGCGGCGATGATGAATCCATCCGCTGGGCACCCATACGCGGCCTAGAGCCAGCAAAGCGTCCGCTCTCCGGCCGGGTTCTCGTCGTCGCCGCACCCATGGAGCACGCCGTCGCCGGGCTATGCAGATGGCGACGCCCATGGTGGCTTCAACCCCAACATCACCTTCCCCCATGGGCGCCCAGTCCAGCGCACGGCCTCGCTCACGTTCGCCGGCGTGCAATACCCGCCGTAGTACTCGCCGCCGGACTACGCGGCTTCACCGACGCCACCTCTTCGCCGCGGCCTCTACTCGCAAGCCTCCTCCTCGTCGCATCTCGGCGATGCCGACACGATGGAGGATGACATGGAGGACATCATCGCAGCCGGCTCGGCTGCCGCCGCCGATTCCCCAGGTTCACTACCCAAGACGGCTCGATTGACCTCGGCGACATGGACGACGAGCTCGACTACGGCGAGGAAGAGCCGGTGTAGGAGGAAGAAGAGGAGGAGGAGCTGGCGCCGACGAGAAAAGGCAAGAAGAAGAAGAAGAAGGCGAACAAGCCTGGCGAGCCGCACATCAAGTGGGCGTCCAAGGAAGAGGAGTGCCTCGCTGAAGCGTGGAAGGTCGTCTGCCTCGACCCGGTCACCGGCACGAACCAGAGCATCGAGACATATTGGGCCCGCATCAAGGCCGAGTTTGACGAGCGGAAGCTCATCGACCCCTACTTCAAAGGCGTGCACATGAAGCGTGGGTCGAAGGTGATGGCGAACCATTGGGGGCTCATCCAAACGGCATGCAACAAATGACATGGGATCGTCGAGGAGGTCGCGGCTCGCCTGGAGAGCGGCACCAGCGTCAAGGATCAGGTATATCACATCGTCCTTATTGTTGCCTTTCACCGTGCGCGCGCCCTTTTGCCGTGTGCGCGCCCTCGCGCGCGCTAGCGCCGACTGATGTTCTTTTCCTCGGCGCAGCTGCTACGCATGTTCGCCATGTTCCGCGATGACAACAGCGATGTAGAGTTCAAGTACCTCCACGTCTTCAAGCGGATCGACAAGTGAGAGAAATGGACGGGCGTCCGACGCACCCTCGCCAAGGCCAAAGAGACGTACAAGCCTGACGCGCCGACCGCGGGCGCCCGGACGGCAACAAAGGTGCCAAGAAGGCGAAACACGCCGAGTCGGCTGCAGTGCGCGTGCAAGAGTCCATCGAGCACTGCCTCGCCGACGCCAAGACCAGGGCCGCCCAGCGAGAAGAGAAAACTAAGGCGAGGTGGGCTGTTTTGATGACGAACAGCGCCGTCAAACTCGACTTGCTCCGGACCAACGCCGCCGCGAAACTCAAAGCTCAAGACGCCAAAAAGAGGAACAACGACCTCGCCTTCTTGATGGGCGGCGCTGACATGCTCCAGAGCGGCGATGAGAAGCTCAAGGCGTGGTTCTTGGCGAAGCGAGGCCTCGACGCCGCCGCCCAGCCCGACTGATGATGATGCCTCCGCGACGCCCAGCCCCACCAACGATGCCTCCGCCGCTCCCAGCAGCACAGAAGCCGCGTCGACCAGCCCGGAAGACGTGCCGACTCCTCCCAGCCCGTGTACGCCGCCGACGACGCCGGAGGTTGAGCTCGACGTTTGATGTACTCCTTCGGCGTCCTTCCTTTTTTGTACGCCGAACTACTGCGTCCTTTCATTTGATCGCCGAACGGTGGCACCGAATCGCCGAACTATTGCGATGATCGCTGGTTTGTGGTTTTTTTGAGCGGGAACGATGGAGTTCGAATATGGGGCGCCTTGGGGGCGGCACCTAGGGGCGTGGCTGGGGAGAAACGAATCCCAGGGGCCGATCTAGCGCTGGCTCGCCCCCAGATCGCTCTTTTTCAGCGCCCTGGGGGCCGAACGGCTGGAGATGCTCTAAGATCCAACGGCCACAGACAGAAATGGTCTCAAAGGGCTTGATTTGTGCACAGTTTAATGTCCCTGAATTGGATGTAAGACAACCTTGCCTGTCGATCATTAGTCGGATGGTACACAATCATTGCCTCACTACCACTTTACGAGCGTATCAACAAAGTTACTCGCAAGTTATATTTCAGGATATCTTTGTTGCTTCCGGTAGCAACGACATCGTATTGACATAGTACATGCCAAATAGAAATGGAAACGAAAACAGAACATGGATCGATGGAACACGTGAGTGCACCCGTGGACGGATCTGTGCTGTGCAGGTGGTTGCAGACTTGCAGGTTGCATTGACGCCCATACGTAGCGCCGTTCTACTCAGTGAACTGCGCAATGGTAATGCGGGTTGCAGCCCCGGCCGCCGCCGCTGGACGGCCCTCCGGCGACGCACGGAGCAACAAGGCAAACTGGCTTGGTGGGGTTTACGGCCTCTGGGCTGATGTTCTTGCCGCCGAGGAGGCCGTTGACGTCCAGGTCCACCACCGATATCACCCCAAGCTCCGGCGCCACACCATCCTCCAGCCTCATGGACGAGGAAGGCGCTGGCATCACCGCCTCGCCATTGCTGTAGCCCACCGCGACCTTCGTGTCTGGGGCAGGGAGCATTACAAGCGCGAGGATTACAAGAGAGATGCACACCTTTATACCCATGGCATATATCCAGCTAATCTGTTTTGTGCATTGTGCTGCGTTCTTTATATATGGAAATTAATTTGGTAGGGGGCAGCTCCCATGGCCTAATCTAGCATTCTAGCTAGCTTATAATTCTTGATGTTGCTTCCAGTTACCTTCTTTGTTTGGTTATGGTAGCCGTTACAATCAATCTGTGCTCATGTTCTGGCATAGATAATGAGATTACATCGGCATGATGTCATGCACGGAGATTCCGTGTCCAAAGTGGACTCGGATGTGTTCAGCGCCCATGTACACGTATATATACATGTACTCTAATCTAATCTTCGTCCATCTCGTTAAGATTTACTCTTAGACGTGATGATCTTCCTGTACATCTATATATTGACATGGGCACCGCTAGGCGCCGGCGCACCGGCCGAAACTTTCGGCCGGTCCAGCCATAGCCGCTCGATGCGAGCCGCGCGGGCGGTTGGATCTGGAGCAAAAAAAAATCGCCCCAGCTTCTTCTTCCTCGGGCCCCCGTGGCGCATCTCCGGCGAGATCCCCCGCGGCTCGCAGCACTGCGCAGCTCCAGCAAGGCCCCCGCGGCGCATCTACGGCGAGCCCCCCGCCCCCCCCCCCCCCCCCCCGGCTCGCCGAGCCGCACGTCGTCGGCCGCAGCACGCTCGTGTTATTCCTCGTCCTTAATTTACCGGTCGCAGCAAAAAATTCCACCGGTCCTAGCAAAAATTCTTGACAATTCCAGCAAAAACCAATAAAACGATTGTAGCAAAAACAACTTCTGGTCCAGCTAGGGGCTTCTCTGGTAGTAGCAAAAAATGCACAAGGTTGTAGCAAAAAGTGTACAAGGTTGTAGCAAAACACATAGTCGCAGGGTCTCGACAACCTCATGAAAAAGGATGTAACAAACGACAGTGCCGGTAGTAGCAAAAAACCAAAACTGTTGTAGCAAAAAAGTGATACAAAATGATTCCAGAAAAAAAACATGGCAGCAAAATTTGGTTAGTTCCAGCAAAAAACGAAGACGGTGGTAACAAATATTACACTGGTTCAGCAAAAACAAACATGGAAGCAAAATCTAGAGTTGAAGAAAAAAGCTTGAATGAAATGATTCCAAAAAGATGCAACCAGTTTAGCAGAAGCTACAACCGGCGATTCAAAAAGCCACAACCAGTTGGCACAAAAAATTGGGCAGATCTTCTTCCGCCATGGCTGCTGCGCGGGGTACCGGGGGGGGGGGGGGGGGGAGGGGAAGAGGGTCGCCGGAATTGCAGCCGCCTCGGTTTCTTGTGGTCGCTGTGGAGGTGCTCGTGGCAGCAGCCTCGGAGCTGTTCTGCGGCAGCGAACTCACACGGGATGGAGCAGGCAAGGTCATGGCTGCTGCAGGGGAGAAGAGACAGAGAGGAAGAGGGGAGATTGAGGGGGAGAGAAACAGTCGAGGCAGAGGATAGATGAGTGCGTGGATGGATAAGAAGGGAGAGCAGGCGGTGCACCGGTCCCACAGAACACGTCGTCACGAGAGGACCAGGGACCACTCGATCTCTCTTTCATCGTACGTGCCGCGTGCGACCGGTCCAATCTTCAGCCGGCACACCAGCCACAAACGTTTCCCTATTGACATTGGATACCCATGAATATACAACTGTTGCATTCTATTGTTTCTCCACATAGTATCAGCCTAACTTGACCTAATCTAGGGCCGCCACTCGCGCTGCTTGCTCCAAGCCGCCGCCACCGCTATCACCTCGCCGCACTGCTGCTTCTCCGAAGCCGCGTCGCTTGACCTTTTTCCCGTCCACCGTATTGCTGCTGCTGCTGCTCCAACAACCAGCAACACCTCGTGCGCCCTCCAAACGCAACCGCCGGGCTGCCCGATCGCCAGCAGGCCACTCCTCTCGTTCGCCAGCGACTCACTCCACCTGATCGCCAGCGTGACCCACTCTTCCCTCCTCCCGATTGCCGGTGACCCATCCCTCCTCCGGATCCCTCCTACCACCAGATCGCGCCGCCACCTTCTCTCGGCAGCGTCGCTACCTTCCCCAAAACCCTACACCCGGTCCTAGCCGCACCATCTTCCCCACACTACTAGGAAAAGGGCTATAGATGGAATTGACACTAATGGCGCACCAGACATGTGGTGCGCCATTACTATATACTAATGGCGCACCATGTGTTGGTACGCCATTAGTGTCCAAATACTAATGGCGCACCACATCCACGGTGTGCCATTAGTAAAAATATTTTTTTTTAAAAAATTCAAAACTACTAATGGCGCACCGTGGGAGTGGTGGTAATGGCGCACCATCCCACGGTGCGTCATTAGTAACCTGGCCACCACTTCCACCGAATGCAACCCCCTGGATCGCCTTTTCAGTTTTAAAAAAAATAAAAGAAAATGATGAAAATGTCAAAAAAATAAAAGAAAATAAGTTTACCATGTGATATGTGGTCTAGTTGTTGGGAAAATTTGCAAATATGAATTTCGACTTCATTTGCAAAATCTCGCGAGAATTTGTAAAAATGGGCATAACTTTTGCATACTAACTCGGATGAAAAAGTTTTTTATATGAAAAATCATCTACTCGAAAAGTTACATCCAAATTTAAGCGGGGGAACCCCGTTAAACATTTTCAAAATCCTCAAAAACCTAACAGAAAAAAAGATACGATGCTTTTAAGATCTGGAGAGGCAAAAAAATTCAAAAAAATTCAAACTTACTAATGGCGCACCTACCCATGGTGCGCCATTACTATCTTCCCGCCTTCAAAATTCAAAATAAGTCAAAAAAATAAAAAAAAAGTTACTAATGGTGCACCTGCCCATGGTGCGCCATTAGTATCTTCCCTCCTTCAAAATTCAAAATAAGTCAAAAAAAAATAAAAAAAATTACTAATGGCGCACCTGCCCATGGTGCGCCATTAGTATCTTCCCGCCTTCGAAATTACTAATGGCGCACCTGCCCATGGTGCGCCATTAGTATGCCGTATATATGGCTGGCCGTGGTCCTCTCCTCCTTATCTCTTCATTCCACCTCTCCTACACTCCATCTCCTCCTCTCCTCCACTCCATCTTCCATTCTCTCCTCCACCATACTACCCTCCTCCTCTCCGGCGACCTCCTCCTCCTCTCCGGCGACCTCCTCCTCCCTCCTCTCCTCTCCTCCCCTCCCCTCCCCTCCCCTCCCCTCACGGTTTCTTCTCACTCCTCTCCGGTGAGCTCCTCCTCCCTCCTCTCCGGTGAGCTCCTCCTCCCTTCTCTCCGGTGAGCTCCTCCTCCCTCCTCTCCGGTGAGCTCCTCCTCCCTCCTCTCCTCCCATCCCCTCATGGTTTCTCCTTCCTCCTCTCCGATGCTCCGGTGAACTCCTCTCCAGCGACCTCCTCTTCCTCCTCTCCGGCAATGTAGGCGAGCGCCTCTTCGGTGACCTCCTCCTCCTCTCCGGCAAACTCCTCTCCGGCGAACTCCTCTCCGGCAAAAGAACACGGCAAAAGAACGTACAAGATCCAAAAACAGGAACAAAATTTGAAATAATGTCGTGCCAAAAAACGAGCAAAAAAAACGAGCAAAAAATGGGCAAAAAATCACGATCCAGATCCAAATCCAGATTCAAAAATGGGCAAAAAATACTAATGGCGCACCGGTGGCCTATACTAATGGCGCACCGGTGGCCTATACTAATGGTGCACCGTGGCCTATACTAATGGCGCACTGCCTGGTGCGCCATTAGTATACCAGATACTAATGGCGCACCATCGGTGCGCCATTAGTAATAAATACTAATGGCGTGGTACTAATGGCGCACCGGTGGTGCGCCATTAGTAGGCAAAACCGGTGCGCCATTAGTAGGCCTTTTTCTAGTAGTGCCACTTCTGCTTCCATGGCTTTCTCTCCAAACTCATCTTTCTCCGGCCCTAGCAACCCCTTTGCCTCCTGGTCTGGGAGAAGCAACCCCTTCGACGGTCCCTTGGTAGCCACCATCCGTGACGTTCCAATCTTCGAAGGCGTCCCGGTGAAGCTCTCCCACTCTGAGGCCAACTTCTATTTATGGAAGACATACTTCGGTCTTCTCTTTCACGAGTATGATCTTCATGACCACATCGACGGGACAGTCGATCTCTTAACCATGCCTCACGACGCCGAGTGGATGGCCATCAACGTCACCATCATCCGGTGGTTCTTCCTCACCATCTTGAAGGAGATTCTTCACGCCGTCGTCCGTGACGGTGATATGGGTGTGTACTAAAATCATAGGTCTCATCTACTATATTCTGTATTTTTCTTAGAGATAGAAAATAAGTTGTATATTTTAATTAAAATGTTAAGTTAGGAGTTAATAACAAATATTTTAAAATTAGCAAGATATATTACTTACAATTTGTTTAAGAAACTCACACGGAGGAAAATTAGGAATGATGTATATTTCCACCAAGACGTCTTGATCAAAACAAGGAAAGGTGTCTTGGAAGATGCCAATATCAAAGGTTATACTCATACCCTCCTCAAATCCATAAGCCTTGCATAATCCTTTTGAATTAGCGCAACCAAAATATATGTGGTATACTTCATTGTAGATCCTAGCTTCAAAAACGAAACAATGTTTCGTCTTCAGGTAAACAGTCCTTTCAGCAACATCATCTCTAGGATAAAAAGTCTTGCATAGCAGGGGATGCACTAGTCGGATTGAGAAAAAAAATAGAAATTATACATTAAAACAAAAATCTTGAGAAATGTTTAGTTAAGGAAATATGTGCAAAAATTATAGTATAATATAGCCCTCTTTAAGTGTTAGCGAGAAGTACCTATCGTCCCTAGATGAGGATCGTCACACATACCCCCGTCGTCGGAATAGTAGGGGCACTCCGGGATCCCATCGAGCTCATCCTCATTCATTTTCTGTGTTCATAGATGGAAGATTAAAAATCAACAAAAAAATCATAACAGTAGTACGTGCGATCACACATTACCAACACCGGTTGTGCCGCCGCCTTGGCGATGTCGGGACATTGTATCTTGACCATGTTGAGGTCTTGAATCTGGGGCGCCCACTTTCTAGAAATTGAAGACAATATGAATCACAAACTAATGAAGTCGGCTCGTATGTAACAAATGAAAAATGCATATAACATTCTTCATAGAAACATAAGAATTACATTCAGAATCATCTATCATAACTAGAGATCACATAAAGGCAGTGCAGCACTAGTTCACAGCATGAAATTAAGTTCAGCTCCCTCATAGCAACATGAAATTAAGTTCAACTCCATCATAACAACATAAAATTAAGTTCACACAGATCATATAGATCACATAAAGGCAGTGCAGCACTAGTTAACAAGCAAACGCTCGGCTCTGTCCAGAGCTATCCTCGTCTCCAATCGTCTTACTGATCTCGACTAGGGCGGTCTTCGCAGCTTCGGCGGCTGTTCACGCAGTCGCGGTGGCTCCTCACGCTATTCATGTGGCTGCTCGTGCAAGATAGCAAGATGTTGCATCTCTGTTGGCACATGTTTCAGTGCTCTCGACGGCTAGTAGATTGCTCTCCGCACAGGAGAGCGCGACCACAATGTAATGAGCCACCCTCGAGACGGAGTATACAACCGCAGAAGTAATAACGACGCATCTTGGCTTTTCATCTAATTCGCCCAGTACACCTGTATCATGAATAACCAGTACAAATTTTTACTTTGCATGTACACTATCTAGTAACTAGTTAACTTTTCATAGTATAAATAACATGCTACGCCCAAAAATGTACATCTATAATAAACACTATCTAATAACTACTACTAAGTTTTTCTAGTATAAATAATATGCTATGCCCAAAAAATCTACATCTATAATAAACACTATCTACACACAAAACATCTACATCTAGTACTAACTTTTTTTCTAGTACAGGAACAACAACAATCTAAATATACACAATAAAAGAGAAAGATGTGGTTACTGGGGCGGACGGAGACAACTTGGAGGTTGAGGACGACGGCAACGGATGTTGAGGGCATCAGGGATGTAGCAGACATTGGGGTCGGTGGAAGGTGAGGGTGACGGTGACGGCGGGGACGTTCGACGCGGCGGCGGACGACGGCGGCAGACAGCGACGAGTTGGATGCGGCGGCGGCGATGGGGATGACGAGGACGAGTGGTACGACACTGACCATGTAGGTGTCAGAGGGCGAGCAAGACGGTGGCGACATCGAAGGCCGCCACAACGATGGCGATGGCGGCGACGGTTGAGAGAGACAGGGGTGAACTATTTTTGGATAAGATGTGGGCGGCTGTGGGCGCGTGGGGCTTAGAAACCCTATACCATACGGTCTATGACTAGTGACGGGCGCATCTCAGCACCTGCCACAACTAAGTTCAAGTGGCGGGCAGAGACCACTACCCGCCACATCAAGTTAGGAGTTTGCGGGTGTCTTCATTTTACCCGTCTTACACGCACAACTACATTTTTCTAAATCAATAGGGCTTCAATTTTTTCCCATGGTCAGTACACACCATCCAAAACTCCATGCTCAAATTTGGCCTTTTATAGTACGTTTGCTATTTTCTAGGCATTAACTGATTTTCTCGCCACTAAAAAGAGCAGAATGCTCCTCGGCTGGAAAGCGAGTGCAAAAGAGCTTCGAATGTGATGAAATTTGGCATGATGTCTTAATTTGACCCATGCAGGGTGTGGGAAAAAATTCAGATTGTTACGGCAAAAACTTGATGCACTTCGTGTACAAATCGAGCAGTACTCTCCCCCAAAAGTGTCAGGCTTACCAACGGAAACCACCGCCTTACACACACAGTTACATTTTCCTAAATCATTTGGACTTAAAACTTTTCCCATGGTTCATACATACCATCCAAAACTCCATGCTTGAATTTGCCCTTTTTAGTATGTTTTCTATTTTGCAGGCATGCATAAGCTGATTTTCGGGTCACAATAAAAAGAGGAGAATGGTCTTCGTATGGACTTAAAACTATTCCCATCGTTAATACACACCATCAAAAACTACATAATCGAATTTGGACACTTTCTAGATTTAGCAAAAAAAGATTTTTCACAATTACGATATGTGTGGCGGGCGGCAAAAGACACTCGCCACTACTATTTTTCTATTTTTGAACAACTATGGCGCGAATTACCAAAATAAATGCATGGCAGGCAATTTTTGCCGCCCGCCACTGCTGTCTGAGAGAGCAGTGACGGGAAGTTCGCGCTACCCGCCAGTAGAGGTTTTCACCAAGTGGGGGCCTTGAAGACAGTTCACCTGTGACGGGTACAACATAGAACCTGCCACTGCTGTGACAAGAGCAATGGCGGGTCCCTTTTAGGACACGCCAGTGCTACTTCTCCAATGTAGCAGTGGTGTATGATATAGTGAGTCTGCCATTCATGTGAGTTCACCTATAAGCCCTTTCCAAGTAGTATAATATTCAGAAAACTACTTCTCAGGTACAGATTTCTTGTACATCAAATTAGTACCACTTCTAGTTTTTTGTTTCTAAACTATGTCTTCGAGTGCATTCAGCTAGGCAACGTATGGTACTACACTGGCGCTACGGAAGAAGTGCATCATAGTCGTTGTACCTTTATCTTCAACTGCAACAAGATGTACAGTGAACGACCCATATGTTCACATGATTAAGCTTTCTTTCTTGATTGCTAATTCATCTACAAGTTGAACTTGTGCTGTCAAACGTATATTAAAACTAGACATGCATATGTTCTATCCTAAATAGATGTATGTTTTCTGCAGGGAAAAATTCATAATAATCCTAAGAATGTATTTGCCGCAGGAATGTGCATAAATATTATGAGGAAATATGGTCAAAACTTTCCAGATAGGAACAATTACCCAAACAAGGTAAAAAAACGCACCCGTGAGCAGGCTACATCGTTAAAGCGTGAGTATATAAATGAAGAAAATTGAAGAAAATTGGTAGAAACTTGTGGTCCAGTGGTGTGAGGATCACTCCAGTGTATGTAATACACACTCTTCGCTCTTCAACTTGTCAATCCGTACTTCTGGATGCATCGTACTAAATTTTATGTTCATATCATAGGCACTTCGTGCCAGGAAACAAGGAAACCATCTACTGTGAAGCTACGCCAAAACACTGCACATGCAAAATGTGACTCCCACTTTAGACATATGGGAAGTATTTGTACTACCTTATTGCAAATGCTTTATGTTGGATTACTATATGACTTGCATTATTAATATTTAACAATTGATAAATCTGAAATTACAAAACAGTATAACAAAGCCACCTACGAGCCACCACAGCGATTTGACATTGTCAGCCGTCAGATTCAGCATAGAAACGGCCCAGATTGTTCCATTACTCAGCGCCCAGCGTTTTCACTGCGTCGCGACCTACTGGACCCACGTAATCGGGCCGCTGCTCCGCAGGTCGAGCTGAACGTGCCCTGCTTGATCGGGCCCTTCAAAGGCCGAATGCGTGCAAAGGCCCGGTAAGGGAAAACTCCCATCCATCATCCCAAGGAACCGTTCGTTCCCCGCAGCGGCGGCGCGCCTTGCCGCACTGTCGCCATTATATTCCTCCCGCTTCCGCGCTTCTCCACGTGCCCCCGGGCCTGGGTGCCTTCTCTTCGTCCTCCTTAGGCTCCGACCAAGGACGATTACGGGAGGAAGACCATGGATAATCATTCCATCAATCAATCGGGGCCCGCCTAGAATTTCTGGTAGCGAATAGGCTGGGTCGGCAACGCATGCATGATCCAGCTTATATTATGTTTCATTGCTTTCGTTTCCGCCTTATTTCTCGTGTCTGACCTCCCGCTGTTCATCAGCAAAATTCCTTGCTTACATACTTCTACTTTTTTCAGGAATGACGAGTGTTAGAATTTCCTCATGTCAGTAATTACTGGGTGTCAGATCAGAGCTTTATTTGCAAGAAAGGCTTCCAGACCGGTGGCTTTTTCTTTCTCCTAATTGTTAATCCTTTGCACCTTTTTTACTTGCTATGCACTGTGGGCTATCTCTTCACTTTTATTCCAATCGCTGTATCCTTTTCTGTCGTCGGTTGTGCTCTATTTTTTAATGTTCATAGTTCATGTGTGCCACACGGCATATACCTGGCCCACTAGCATAAAACGCCTAAACATTCTCGAGTACACGATCAGGAGCCGATGATTGTTTGTGTCTAATAAAATTTATTTTCTTTCTAGCAGGTTTCAGCACGGCTTGATCTATCTGCATCGCAGCACCAGAATAACACTCACACAGTTAAGGGTATACATTCACACTGGCGCCATATACATTCAATAAGTTATTGTGCCTGATTTTTTGTATGCTTGTACTGGAAAGTATCAACCCAGCACGAGATGTCTAGGTCTCACAAGCAACAAAGTAAAAATGCTTGTTTTTGTTGTTGTAAACTGTTTTTTTACAGGAAAGAAAAAACACCTGGTTGCTCCCTAGGCCAAGGATCATATAAAAAAATAAAAATAAAAACAGATGGATGCATACATAAAATTGTTTTCTTCTTCCTAGATCTAGCACTTCATGAAGCATTTGTTTCAGGGTAGCTTCATCTTGCATTTCGTAAGCATCTTGTTCACCAAAGACATCATCTTTGCATTGTCCTCCATCACTCTAGCAGAGGTATAAGGAAATGACTCTGGATCATGCCCCACCTCCCAAAAGATCAGCCACTGGCCTGAATACACATGCTGAACATAGGCGAAAGTAACTCAAATTTGTTTGATGTTTCGAGCCCATGGATTTCCCAAATTGACATTCCTAATAGGATGCCCTGTAACCCTAATACCTCCTACAAGATCTCCTCATGCTGCGGGAGAACACCGATGGCAAGTGATTGTTGCACGCCAGCAACGACCACGTCGATCCATTCCATAATTTGAATTATTCAAAATTATCATCCCAAATCCACACCCAACACTGTAATTTTGAAGCTTTCAATTTTCTTGAATTTTTTCAATGACTAAAATTTCTCAAACATTTTGTTCTTTTGTTAATATTGGCGGGCGCGGCAACGCGCGCCTTCATGTTCTAGTAAGTATAAGGACAACATTGACAGTCAATCCGATGAGGACTTGCTTGTACGTACGTGCACTACAAAGAAAGATCCTACAGTGAGTTTGACTACACAAAAACAAATCGTAAGTATTGCCCAACTTATAAACTTCAAATGTATAGTCTGACCATAGTTATTAAAATTATCAAACACTGATCTAGCAGTGCTGTCAATCACATTGTAGAATGAATCGAGGATCAAACATACACCATCAAAACAGCTTGATATGACAGCAATACCTGATGTAGAAATTATTGAGAAAAAGAGCTTCTTAAGCACGTTACTTTCGAGCAAGGCGTCTCATACTCCGGGAACAATTCATCCTCTCGTGAACATATCCGTGATCTAGAACACATCAATGAAATTCAGGAGGCTGATGCAAAAAAGGCAAGTGATATGTTTCATGAAGAGCTAAATGAAATATTTTTTGACCAGATAGTAGAAATTAAAGAACTCAAGAAGAAGCAGCTAATAGAGATTGAAGATTTCAAGATGGATCAGCAAAAGAAATCCACTGTATTTGAAAAAAGGTAAAGAAATATGAAGGCCATGCTTTGTTTCCTGTTAAGGATGTCCACGTAGTCAGCACAAGACAGCGTCTGGAAAACACCGATGGCCTAACGCTTATAGTCAACTTAATTTCCCTTTGTCTACTTTGTACTGTCTGAGACTATGTCCTCTACTTCTCCTTATAAAATGTCAGCTTTCAATTATAATGAATTAATGACCTATTACCAATGTTTGAATTCTCATATTCCAGCGACTCAAATTTTGATTCTTTTGTTTTCTTAGATTACAAATTAAATACAGATTCATCGACAAAATTAATAATATAAGAATTACAACTTTTTTCTGCGTGCAACGGTAATTGTGAGGTAAATGTATGTCGTCACCAATGTCTGGTCCCACATGTAAGCAACCACGTCAGCATCTTCTGGGCCCATATGTCAGCAGCGTTGACCGATTAAAACTGAGGCCGAGTTATTACTGACGTGACCGTCGGCGATAAAACCCAAGGCAAACCCACATGGAAGCAGCCACGTCGGCAACTGCTGGCCCCACCTGTCGGAGTCTTTGACTGGTCAAATTCGCCGACTGATGACTGGTGAAGGATTATTGTCTCCAAAAAGATCTTAGGCGGCAGATTGGGCTATCATCGGTGACATTCTGGGCTTACCGAAAATGGCCATCAGTGACATTTTCTGTTTCATCATCTAAAATGCGATCTTGTGTGATGAAAAAGTGGTACCATCAAGATTTTATCTTTTTATGAAGGCGCTTCGGTGATGGCGGGGTAATGGCCGGAAAACGTCGCAAGTACATTTTCTATGGCGAAAAACAGTTTTACGTGACACAAGTGAAACATCGCAAAATAGAACAAATTTTGTAGTGTGTTGACCGGCGATTCCAGGGTGCCTTGCTGCCACCTGGGTTGACAAATGGCATTGGACTGTGTTGTCAGTCTTAGGCCAGGTTATCACCACAGACTGGACACAGGAATACTTCATGATAAAGAATAAGTTGTGCAGGGGGATTTCCGAACTCTCAATTAGCGCAGGAATAACGAAGTCCCGATGGGTAGTAAAAGCGCATGTGAGAACTCTTCGCATGCGCTTGGATGAACTAGATGTTGGATACGTGAATAAGAAATTAACTAGTTTTCAAGGCCGACGACTGAAGAACTGCCCGGAAGACCAGAAGAGCGTCTTTGACTTGAAGACCGGTTCAGGGGCTACTGATAGTGTCCTGGATTGGGGATCATGCACAACGCTGTCTCCCGGCCAGGTGGACCAGGCTAAGGACCCCATGTCGGTTCCTCAATTGGCCACATCAAAGCAGCCCATGGAGTTTAGACGGAAGGCTCCCGAAGACTTAGCTTATACTCCCTCCGTTCAGAATTACTTGTCGCAGAAATGGATGTATCTAGATATATTTTAGTTCTAAATACATCAATTTTCGAGACAAGTAATTCCGAACGGAAGGAGTACTTAGGAAATTTAGAGTTCATCTACAACACGTCCACCTTGTACGTAACCGGCTAAGTTGTAACCGTAGACCACCCAGTATTAACGGAGGGATCGGGCATTAACGGAGGGATCAGGCTCATAGACACACAACGATCTTGCGGTACACCAATTTGTACTCTATACTCCATGCCAAATCAATACAAACACTTAGGAGAGCCCAAGCCTGAGTAAAAACCCTTGTCTCTATTACCACCGTTCGGGGCCCCTACCCCAGATTTGTCTAATTCGACTCCGTCATATAGGAAAAAAGGAAAGCGGGCAAACATTTGACAGCTAGAGTTGGATGGCCGGCGTTTAGCCAAATGTCCGCGGACACGCGTGATCCATTTGATGATCCTCGTTGGAGATCCCCTCGCTCCCTCAACTATGTCGAATGCCACCACTCTTGCTCGTCCCCTATGTAGGCTCCAAGAACTATCTTTCACTCCCGCCCGTCCTCCATCTCATCTCTCTGAGCCAAGACCTTTTCGTCCCCCTATCGTCATAATCTATTTCAGTAGTTATCACAATTGCAGCATCACCTGGGTCATAATATTTTGGGCATCACGGTCGATTTTGTGTGGCAATGTGTGTTTGTAGACACGTCGTCGTTCTAGTGGCACTGAAGATAAGCTTGTTGCCATGTTTTTAGCGCCTGGCGTTGTAGATGGTTGACTTTGGGTTTGTCTTTGCTAAGTGGCATGCCACAACGACCTCGGGGTTTCTGCTCATGGCTACAAAGACAAAATTACTTTACATTCAAACAAGTTCGGAGGACGGATGCAAAGGAGGGGTGCAATTTGAAAAGAATACAAGCAATCAATGAGGCCATGCCATTGCCATAGCCTATGCATCCGACACTACAATGCCGAAGGCAGCTTTGTGCTCTCTTACCCCGGTTCAACGGGCGCCACACCATCAGACGATGGGTATGCTCACCCTAGCCTTGATGAAAACTCACACCAAGACCGGAGGGTGCCGAACACAAACCACCTCGCCAAACCCATGAAAACGCCACAATCAATAGCACGGAAACGTCAAAATGGGGCCAATAAGCTGCCAACCAAGAAACCCACCCCGACAACCAGCAATACGGGATCTTGCTTACGGGATGGAGCCTCCAAGAAGGAAACGATGACACAACACCGCTACCGCCCGGTTTGGCATTTTTTGGAGCAAGGGTTTTCACCTAGAGCCTGAGATGGGGAAGGATAACCCACATTGATGCATCCAAGGGGGAAAATGATGCTTGATAGCTTCGTTGTTACTGGCCCATGTTGGGAAACCATGCATTCTCATAAAGTGTCTTGAGTCTCGTGCTATATCCAACTCTTATTCTACAGAGCGCTTCCCTTCTCTCTCCTCCAGCCAAGCAAACCACCTCACCAAACCCATGAGTATATAATAATTTAGTCCTTATAACCTGCTTATGTGACCCTATTGTACATGCTAAGAGCATCTCCAGCCGCGTCCCCAACAGCCCTCCTCAGGCGATTTTTTAGCGCCAGCGCCCAAAAATTCGGCCCAGTCGCGTCCGCAGGAGCCTGTTTTTCGCCGGTTTGGGCCGAAACTGGCGCCGGCGGACCCGGGCCAAACCCGGCGCGCTAGGGGGCTCCCGGGCAAGCGATTTTGGCACGAACGAACTGCGGGCCCGCCGAGTCAGCGACCCCCGCCTCGTCGTCCTCACAACGGCACGGTTTCCCGCTAGGAATCAATGCCAAGGCTGCCGCCGGTCAGCCTTCCACTGATTCCTCACGGGCAGCGCGGCGACGCACCCCTCCCGCCATGCGTACACACGGCGCTCACCCCCGGCCGCTATAAAGCAACGCCTCCCCTTGCCTGTGGCCGCACCTCGCCCACAGCCGTCGAGCTCTTCCTCTCTCTCTCCCCGTGCGCAGCAGCCGCCGACGTTCCTCCCCTCTCTCCCCGTGCCCAGCCGCAGGGGCGGACGCATGTTCAGGGATGTGGGGGCAGCTGCCCCCACTTGATTTTTTCGTTCACCTGTAGTTTAACAACGTAGTAGGCCATGTGCCCCCACTCAGCCCATTACCCCTGCCCCCACTCAGCCCAATTCTTTGTATTATTTCTAAAAGCCGAACTCCAAATTAAGATGCAGCCC
The DNA here is from genome assembly GCA_963921465.1 of Triticum timopheevii. NCBI lineage: Eukaryota > Viridiplantae > Streptophyta > Magnoliopsida > Poales > Poaceae > Triticum > Triticum timopheevii. Next base: position 626,552,138 of record OY997266.1, on the reverse strand, counting down.
ACTGAATAGGAATTCCCTCGCAGGTTGTCTCATGGGCTGCAGCCTACGGGTCTAATCGTTGCCTAACTCAATCGCCGGATTGCCCTAAAAAAGACTCAATTGCTAGATTTCCCTTATACACGCACGCCTACCTAATGGAATCCCCCGATCTCTTGTCTCACGCCGCCGCGTAGCCGCTGCAATCCCCTGACTTGCGTCGGCCATCCCTCGCGCCATCGCGGCCTAGCACTATGATACCACAGCAGCGGCCGCACAACCCAATCACCAAACAGGGGCCCTAATTTTCAATTCTTCTCTAATTCTATTTGACATAAAGGTAAACTGTATAGTATCCTTTTGCCCCAAAGTTTTTGTTTGTTTACAATTTCTTTATGTTAACAACCATGTTAGTTGCACTTACTGATGTGTATAATTTATCAATTCAGGTGATTAGGTTAGTTTAAAAAAACTGTGACATGTAAATTTCAGTATGCAACTTTCTACTTCAGACTATGAACTTTATTGGCTAGTTCGGACTAAAAACTCAAATTTATTCAGGTCAACTATTAGTACTTCCTAGTTTCCTCACATTTCTTCTTCTTGTATGAATATGAAATTTGGCAATTCATTTGGCATTTTAATTTTGTCTCTTAAAGTTTATTGGAAGCTAATGTAGAGTTTTTCTCTTTCAGGAAACAACAATGCCCAAGATGCCTTAACAAGTTGATTTGGACAAGCTTCTAATTAATGAAGTGATTGTTATACATTTTCATGCCGTGAAAGATTGTTGGTTGATGAAACGGAAGGTAATGTGCTAAAGCTCTTTTCTATTTTATTAATATCGGCCTTCTTCGGTGTTTCCATTCTTCCCTACTTTGATAGTGCTTTTTTTTCTAGCAAGTTGTAAATTAGATTGATAGAACAATGCGTCAATAATGTTCTCTTATGCAACTTTGGAACAACATGTTGTCATAAATGGTTAGTTTTCTCAATTAACTTGGTTACCATGTGGAGAATGATGTGATTATGCCAAGTGTTTTACTTTATATCAATGTGTTTGCCATGTTGAACGTGAATATAGCCATATATTCGGGTTGTTGCTCTTGGGCCACACTTGCTAGCTTTGGGTCTTGGCGCTCTTGTGTCTGGCTCAGATGATGTTCCTTGATGTCGCTAGTGTCTTTTATTCATAGTCCCCAAACTCAAATATATTTTTGTGTTTTTGGTTTTCGCTTGGCTTTTCCCTGATTAACTGGGAATGTTTATTTTTTTGGTCATGTTTTCCTTATAAACTAGACCATATTTTCTCCTTAACGACTGCAGAAACCCCTGCCGTCGAATGAGGTTCTTCAAAAAAAAAATGGCCATATATTTTTGCCCCCTCTCAAGTTTTTTCCTGGGTCCGCCCCTGCCCAGCCGCGGCGATGGGCGAGAGGTTGCCCGGCGATGGGGCAGCAGCCAATGGCTTCGGCCGCCGCTTGTTGCATGAGTGGGAAGCCCACTTGCTGTTCGAGGCCAAAGTCCCGTCGGCTCCCGACATGCGCGCGCCGGGGCGGTGGAAGCTCAGCGCCGGTGGCGTCCCCATTCCCCCACTGCCCGACGTCACCGCGCGTGCCGACTACTTCGCCGACGAGGTCGACCGCGTGCGGGCGTCGCTGACGGAGGAGCAGCGGGCCCTCTCGCAGTACGCCACCGGCAACCACGAGGCGTGGGTGGCGTACTTCCAGCGCCGGCAGGCGCAGCGGCTGGCCTCCAACAACAACGCGCCGGTGGTGCGGGGGACCAAGAACAGCGACGGCCGCCGCCTGTGGTGGGGCACCCCCGGCCGGACGCTCCACACCGTCCTCCAGCACCTTGAGGGCGGCAACGAGCCGCCGTTGACGTACCCTGCCGCCCCGGTCCCCTGCCGGAGTGGCGGCCAATGGATGCCGAGGAGGGCCAGCTCCTCTTCTTCCTCCTCCCGCTCCTCCTCCCACTCCTCCGGGTCATCGGCACTATTCAGTGTCAAGGCCGAGCGTGAGCCCACGGCGACGCCACTCGGCCGGCGCACCCGCAGCATCGGTATCGTCATCAACGAGGGCGGGCGAGCCTCCTCAGCTCCTCCCCGCGTCATCAAGCCGAAGACGGAGCCGAGTCTCGCTGCCGTGAAGACGAATCCAGGGCTCGCCCCCGTGAAGATGGAGCTCGATGACGTGGCGGCCTTGAAGTGGGCTCGCGAAGACTGGGCGCGGACGGAGCTGGAGCGCAGCGCCTCGCCCTAGAGCAGTTTGCCGCTCGGCGCCGTGGCCGTAATGAGGGAGGCGTCGTTGTCCTCGACGACGACAACGACGACGACGCGCCGCCACCGGTCCGCCAAGGCGACCCCGGGCAGGGGTCCAACAGGGGCGGCTGCGTGAAGGAGGAGAAGGACGACGAGGACAACGGCGGCGGCGGCGACTTCGCCTCTCTCAGCGCGTTATTCGGCATATAGTCGCGGCCTCTTGTCTACTTTTTTTCCAAATATTTTATCTATGTAAAAAACTATTTCAGTTCGCCGAAGTATAATGTTTCGCCGAATATTTTGTCCCGTTCGCTGAATTTTAGTCGAATTAATGTTCAAAAAAATTTAAAACAGGCTCCTGGGGCCAACCCTGGGGGCGTCGGCTGGGTACCCGATCGCCACCAAGCCGATTTTAGCGCCGGTTCGTCCCAGGCGGCGATTTTTGGAGCCACATGAAGGGCCAACGGCTGAAAATGCTCTAACAAACGCACAACCCCCAGCCCAAGAAGCGGGCGCCGTGGCTGGCCGCGGCATCGCAGTCGCAGGCGAGGCGGAGGACTGACTTGTTCATGTGGGAGGGGTGCAGTGTAATCGCCGCCGTGGAACACTGGGATTTAGATGGAAGACGGGGGGCAACGGTGTTACGATGGCACGCGGAGGCGGTCTGGCTGGTTTGGTGGTACGAGGAGGGACATGAAAGAATAAGAGTGAATTCCATTTTTTACCTTGTAGTTGTACATTTGTGACACATATTACCCTATTTAGCGGAACTTTTATCGAAATGTCAGATTTTGGAGACTTTTAACACGGTTTTACCCCAGTTTTACATTTTGTTTGTTTATGGTCGATAGGATCGGCATGTTGCGTCATTGATTCGTAAAAAAAACTGTAAGGATCGGAGGGCATCATTGGCGATCTTGTCCAAGCTTCTCTTGTCTATCTGTTCCACTCCTTGTGGCCGTCCACATGTTTTTGGATACAGGGCGTCACCTCACACCTTACCTGATGGACACGCATCAAAAAACAAGGGTCCAAAGATTTCAAAAGGGGTATTCTAGACAAATTTTCACTCGAAGGGGTAATTAGTGTCACAAATGTATAAATATGGGGTAAAAAGTGGAATTCACTCAAAGAATAAACTGTTCATGCAAAATTTACTGAAACACAAAAAAATTCCTACCGCATGCCAAACAGTGTAGGTCCCTTTGTTGTACTACTGTACAAGGACTTTGATTCGAAAGCTACGTTCTCGTGCCAAGAAGAATCACAAACTATTTTTACTTGTGTGTAACTGCAAACTGGATGTAAGATAACCTGGACTTTCGACCATCAGTCGGATGGTACAACCGTGTCTATTCACAATCGTACAATACAAACACGACCTAGTAGTTTCAATGTACAAGGCGATAGCAACGGCGCTACTGAAATGCAACATGGAAATGAAAAAGGGAAAGTGCAGGAAGGAGGTTGCACTGACGCCCGTATGTAGTGCTGGTCCATTCGGTTACTTAGGGGCGCACCCGTAACGTGGGTTGCATCCCCGGAGGCCGCCGCTGTATGGCCCTCCGGCGATGCACGGAGTTTTGAGGCAGCGCTGCGTGTTGCTGTTATAGACGCGTTTGAGTAGGAGCACCGGGAGCGGCGCCATTCGACCTCTTGAAGTCGAACGTGCCACCGGACTGGGTGCGCACCGACCCGTACCTCGCGTTGGCTTGGGCAGAGGAACGGCCAAGTACCACCATGCAGACGTCCTCCCGCCGCCGGTGCTGGATCAGCGACGAGCTCTGCAAGATCGGGCTGTGTTAGAATAATCCGAGGCACTCTATCGATCTACCGAGGACCAAGCAATCACACGAGGCACGACACCGAGATTTGTTAACGAGGTTCACCGATATGGCTACATCCCCGGGGCTTGACTACGGGCGCTCCTCCCCATGACACCGTCACAATACCGCACCCCGGCCGCCCGGGCGCCGGCACACGCCGCCGGCTCCCCCGCGTGCCCGTGCTATTATGTTGGCATAGGTTACATCGTGTGTCTACCCCGCTATATATAAGAGGCCTAGGATACAAGTGTCCTACTTGGACACGACTCTGTATCCTGTCTACACACTGTACGACTCCAAGTCCAACTGTAACCTAACTTGTACAATAATATTCGACACAACTCTAACAAACTCCACTTTGGCGAATATTCTCCACCACCTTGAATTCGTCCGTGCATCGAACCTCCATGTACATTGGACTTGAGATACGTCATGAGCACCGCTGCTACTCCCAGACTCCATATGACTCCACCTGCAACTGTAGTCCCTTCTTGTCTTCTTCACAATCAACACTCGAGCAAAATTAAGTTCCTCATTACTCTACCGTGTGCTTCCAACTTCCGGAGAATCCGTTCAACACCATCACACACCGACCACTGTCTGCATGAAAATGAACAACTCACATATTGGACGCCACATATAAGAGTTATCTGAACTCAACGTCACCGCTCTTTCTTGACTGCTTCTCTAAAACTTGAAGGAATGTCACCGCCGCCCTGTGTCACCCTGAGTCAAATTCGCAGTTGTCTCACCCTTCTTCCGGATAGTCTATGGCATGTCCCACAGCTGTAGCACTCCGCCTCCTTCTGTATTTGTCATCCGCACTTTGCCATGTGCACTGAACACCACAGAATATACGACCATGTACTCTCTCAGCTTTTGACAATTTCAGACTTTCCGTCACTTTCTCAGATTCTCCATGGTCAACTCCTGTCCATCAACTAGCACCGATAGACCCAGTCACCAACTTGAATCTGGTACTCGTCAACACTGCTTCAGCACCCTTGCACACTTTGTCTGACGACATGTCTGACCACCAGTGCTTGGTCTGTCGCTATGTCCCGTGCTTACCGCACGCCTCGCCGCTATCACCGCGTCGAGCCTCTGCTGTCCTGGTCGAGTCTTCAGGGTTGCGAACCACACCACTCAACCCCCACTGCAGTGAACCACCGATCATCACCGACCGATGCCGAGTATCACATCTCCATCAAACCACTGGTACCCAGTCCGATCCATGTGTCTCTCGCTATCCCGCTGAAATAGGCTTCGACTCTCTGTTAACTTACGCCGTAGCCCCTCCATCAGCTCAGAGCATAGTCATCCATCAGACTCCAGCTCCACCTTCAACATGACTCCATGTAGCTGCGCTGTGCTACCCCCGCACCCCGTCGACTTCAAGCTCTCATGTGTACACTGCCTTGAGTCAACTCTGCGTCATAGTCTTGTCGAAGCCGCACAAGCCCTCAAGCTCGCACCACGTGTTTCCACGCCCCAGAAGCCGGTCACCATCAGCATCACGCTCCTATGTCGTCGTCGCCGAAATCACCACCGTCTTCTGCTTTGACCGACATCCCTGTCGATCCATCAGACTGTCCAGTCCGACCCAGCCGAAATTATCCGACTGCACCATGCTCCACCCTGCACTGTGTCCGCCTCGCACATCTGTGCATTGCCTTGATGCCCTGTATATGCATGATCCATGTCACGACGCGCTCCAGGCTACCAAATCATCTTCGGCGAAACTCATCCATCACATGATACTTGCATCTTAGCTCGCTTGACTTCCCGCAATGACTTCAAACATCCCTGTTGTGGCAACAAAATTTTCATCCTTGCCCACCATATGGTCGACCCATGAAAAAAGTAACCAATCTACAATACTTCACGTGCATGTGCTGAAGTGCACTAACCAAAATCGCAAATAAAAAACCTTTGATTCAAGCCATGCTCCATGTACTGCACTGCTCCCAGACACAACTCTCGATGCTCTTTTTAATCGCTGCCAAAGCGTCTTTCTGATGGGTTCTTGCCCCTTGATGAATGTTTTTTCCTGATTGATTCCCTCTAGCCTCCACGTACGTGTCCCTTTATATCAGTAACAAACCTATCCTTTGCAGCTTCTTCACGTGCGCATGGCCACACTCAACCAACAACAACGCTCCATGGCCTTGCAACACAGCCTAGTCAGCCAGCCCCGTACAGCCTAGTCAGCCAGCTCCGCGCATTGGAGGACTGCGGCCCCTTTGGGCCACGCTGCTGCCAGCTGCACACCTGGGCCTAGCCCCACACTACACGCGTGAGCCTCCTCCAGCGTTGGTTCTGGGCTACCACCAGCCTACACATTGCCTGCCCGCGAGCATTGCTGCCTCGTGATTCCAGTTTGGGCCGCCTCCGCTGTCCATCGATCTCGTCGACGCCAAGGATTCCACCGCACGTTGTCGCCGAGAGCCACACCTATCCTGCTGCTGCACGATTTTGTCGAGAGCCGCCTGTAACCTGCTGTCGCCGAGATCGCCAGATCGAACATCCAAAACAAGCCGATCGAATTCCACGCCGACAGCTTCTATGCGGACAGTTCCTCCCTCCGACTGCTATTGAACGGAGCGTCTCGCCGTACCATCGATTTCCGAACCGTTCCACACGATCATCGAACCGACGAAAAATCCTCGCTCCACTCCTTCCTCTAGATCAACAAATCTGCAACCTCCTCACAACCTTGCTCATGATACCACTTGTTAGAATAATCCGAGGCACTCTATCGATCTACCGAGGACCAAGCAATCACACGAGGCACGACACCGAGATTTGTTAACGAGGTTCACCGATATGGCTACATCCCCGGGGCTTGACTACGGCCGCTCCTCCCCATGACACCGTCACAATACCGCACCCCGGCCGCCCGGGCGCCGGCACACGCCGCCGGCTCCCCCGCGTGCCCGTGCTATTATGTTGGCATAGGTTACATCGTGTGTCTACCCCGCTATATATGAGAGGCCTAGGATACAAGTGTCCTATTTGGACACGACTCCGTATCCTGTCTACACACTGTACGACTCCAAGTCCAACTGTAACCTAACTTGTACAATAATATTCGACACAACTCTAACAGGCTGGCCGAGTTCGAGCGCGGCGCTAGCGCTCTGCCCGCTATTGCAAGGGCAAGGGCAGGCAACGTGGTCTGGAGTCCGCACCCAACCGTCGCCGTCAGCCGGACATGACCGGTCTGCGCGAGGTGGAGCGGCTTTGCCATGAGCGGGCCTCAGCGGGCAGGGCTGCCGCAGAAACTGGGGGACCGTTGGAAGGTTCACGACGATGGCAATGACCGTGGCGACGATGATAGCGCGGATGTCAATAGAGGTGTCCGCGTCCTTAGAGGCCATGCGTACGAGGTCGTACCTCGATCGTGTGGTTTGCTTATTTCTAAAATTTAGTTGAACTTGTTAAATAGCTTCCAGTTTGCATGTAATCTATGAAACTTTTGGTTGGCCGCCACCTATCAAATGTCGGCAGAAATGTCCAAAGATGTCTGCGGAATTTGGTGTGTCCGTTGCATGCCGTGTGAGATGCCATAACCCCTCAATCCACATACTCCCTCCGTTCCTAAATAATTGTCTTTCTAGAAATTTTAACAAGTGACTACATACGGAGCAAAATGAGTGAATCTACACTTTAAAACATGTCTACATACATCCGTATGTTATAGTCCATTTGAGATGGCTAGAAAGATAAATATTTGGGAACGGAGGGAGTAGATAGTATGGAAAATTACGTATAGTACAGTAGAACCAATGATACGATAATACTAAACTTGCTGGATAATCTTATAAAACTGTATAGAAAATATTAGTAGACAGTTTATCCAATTCTATGGATAGATCTCATCCATTGGATGACAGGAATAAACGGCCCGCAGTCATTTGTTGTACTGTGAATGGAATCCAAAATGCAGTGAGATCTTATTCCAAGGAGATGTACAAATTGTTTTTACTTGTGTTTAAGTGCAAACTGGACGTAAGATAACATCGACTATAGTATCGACCATCAGCCGGATGGTACAACCGTGTCGCTTGCACAATCATGCCAACTCTATGTAGTACGTAATGCCAAGTCATTTTAAGATACGTACTAAAATGCAAAATGGAAAGGAAATAAAAGTATAAAACATGGATGGATGGAACGCGAGTGCACCCATGAACGGACGGCGTGGAGGAAGGAGGTTGCGTTGACGCCCGTACGTAGTGCCCTTCAGTTCACTGTGGACTGTGGTGGCGCTAACGAGCAGCCGTACTTCTTGAGGCATCCGCGGTCGGTATACGCCCCTCCGTCCGCCGGACACCCATTCTTCAGGCAGGCTGGCCTATTGCGGTCCGCGGTTCGCTGGGGGATGCCCAAGAGGATGCGGCGGTGCACCTCTAGGTCCACCGCCAGCTCCGGCAACACGGCGTCCTCCAGCTTCATCGACGACAGCGTTGGCGTCGGCTGCCGCACAGCCAGCGCCGCGTCCATGCTGGCGGCGGCACCGCCGGCGAAGGCCACAGCATTCGCGCGCAGGCCAGCAAGCAGTACAAGCGCGAGGATTGCAGGAGAGATGCACACCTTTCTGCCCATGGTAGTTTTGCTAATCCGTGTGTGCTGGGCAACCGTGGACGAGAGTGTGCTTATAGTAGATCGAGGGTTGTTACGGGGCACCTCTCATGGCCCCCATTTGGATTGGACACATCCATCTGTTGTCTCTGCCCTTTTTTATTCCGCAATATATGTCGCTATTTCTATCCATTAATGGAGGCGTGCAGAAAGTGTGAGAGTCTTAGCTTTGTGAACGACTTCAAACCACCATAGGTAGACCCATCCACTTATTTCTCTATCGGCCAGACTTTTGTCCCTATCTACGTCTGATTTAAAAAAGAAATGGAGGGGCGCCCTTTCTTTTATCGAGAAATAAGGTTTGGTTGTAATGCTACTTGTGGTTGGTGCTTCAGGCCGCAGTTGGTATATCATAAACGAGTTTATAACCTGAAAAGCTTAGAAAGAGTAAATGGTATATACCTGATACCGAAAAGCGAAGCGTGCTGCTAACATAACTAAAAGAACGATTCGGAAATCTGTCTTTATAACTTCCTCTCATGTGGAACGAAGAAAAGTTAGTAAATATATTGGGAAGCCCTTGATCAAGTAGTTCATCCGAAAGCATTTGATCCATCAGATCAGTGCTTGATCGCCTACTCAATAGGTTCAAGACTTAAATAAAGGAATGAAAATAGCTGCAAGATCCGCTACCCAAACCTCTCAACTAAGCCTAACATACAAATAATCCGAAGTCCCCAACCAAGCCACATATCAGGTCTGTGGCATAGACCGGTCCGACGGACTCTCATAGGTCGTCGCCGCCGTCTTCCATCGATCCATCTTCAGAGTAGATACTGACGCATCGACCTTGCCAAGCCTGTCGTCGACGGCACCACGGCACCAGACAACACCTCCTCCCTATGCGCGTCCATCATCACATCCGTCACCGAGGCCCTGCCGCGCCACGCCACCAAGATTCCACGTCGTCGATGCATCACATGGAACGCCGCTCCACCGCAGATGTCGTCCACTGGTCCCTCAAGCCTATGCATACCTCCAAGAATGACGCCCCAAGAGGGATATGGCACAAGAGCGTCACCGTCATCCGATCGATCGATCTAGGGTTTCCCGCAGAGGTGGCGAATACGGGTCTAGAGCTTCTCCACGACGAAGCGTTCAAGAAGGGGACGACGCAGAAAACACCGCCATCGTCGGCCTTGGCAATGAGCCAATAGTAGGGTTTTCACTCGGATCCGCTCGAGGAACCTCCATCCATCTCGTCTGCACAGGATTGCCTCCGATAACCGCCGCCGCGCATGGAGCAGGCCGCACCGGCCAGATCATATCTAACCAGAGGCCATCCCACACGTATAGCCGATCCATCCACCAGGCCCTTCATGCCGCCGCCACCGATCCGGGATCCAACCGGCAGCAGAGCCGCCCGCCACCGTCGTGTGGTAGGGCCGACTGCGGCGCCTCCACACGCGGGATAGAAGGAGACCCCTGCCACCACCATCTGCCCCCGGGCTTAGAATGGCGGTGTCACACGGCGGCGACGGGAGGAAAGGAGGGAGTAGATCGGGGCTCGGCAGTGGCTAGGGTAGCGGCTCGCCTGAGTCGCCCGATGCTGAAGCAATGCGGGGGAAGGGAGAGGAGCGATGCCTGCCTGCTTCCATACTCATCTATCAAGAAATCTATCTATCTTCTATCTATTATATACTAAAAGCATAATGCTGATAAAAAAATAGGAAATAACTAAAAAATTCCACATTAATCAGAAATATCTGACCATCAATTAATTAAACCAACAGATCACAACCGATGGATCTCCAAAATAGACTATCGACATTAGTTGTCTTATAGAGAAACATTATGTTCTAAGATGTCTGGCGTAACATTTCTTTCAAATCAAATGAGAATTTAGTTATTGTCTTTGAATCGTCCAGCACTTCTACATCCTTAGACAATTTACTCAACATAATGCTCCTGGGTTATCACATAATCTCATGTCCGAAATTGGTAGTTTGAAAATTCCGTATATTTATACTTAATGTTAGATATTTATCGCCGACAAGTCCTCTTTTGAGCAAACTTTGCAAAACAATAACTTTGCATAACAATGTACTTCGGAAGACTACAGTACCATCAGATTTGTGCATTCTAGATATTTATTTAACTCCATTTCATATTTATTGAACTGCAAAATCATAGAAAAGTATGTATTTTCATTATGAGAGAATTTAAAGCCAAAGCTCCAAATGCATATAAAATTAAAAATGTTGTGTTTTCAACCTATATTGCCCACCTTTACTCCAGTTTCATATCATACTACTGGCATCCTATTTTTGAGCGCATGTTCCAATCTCAACACCACTACTATGGAAAATTATGCTACATGTCTCTATATGTCATTAACAATATATTTATAGTTTATGACCTTAAGTTAAACAATTGAAAATGTTGGACACAGGCCCATATCTCCACTTACCTATGTAATGTGACTGACAAACTATCTCCTACTTGGGATCTAATCTTTGATTATACTATGTACTAATATATCATCACGCACAATTGAAAATGATCAACATTATTATCTATTAAATACAATATTTATTTATAAACACTTTAACGAAAAAGGGTTTCCCCCGCTTTATATTCATAAACACTTTTGCCTTGTTAGATCTCCTCGCATTTAATTCAACACCCTAAAGATAATGCCCAATTAGCATTATATTCATAAACATTTGCGAGGGCCACTATGCTAGTTTTAAAAGAAAAACAGCTGATGGTACAGTGCTCTAGCCCAATTAGCATCGTTGATCGTTATCGAGTCGTTATAGTGAAACTTCAATGCTAGAATGGTGATGCTCCAGCGTACCAAACCGTAGGTACGTACGTCCCCGGAAGCAGGCCTGCCCGGAAGAAGCATTCATCATAACGTTTGGTACAGATGGGTTTTCAACGGACCACCGACCGGCAATCCGCGGTACTGATTGCAAATTTGCAATCCGGTGGTCAGACGGCACGCACTTGCTGCTCGACCGTCCCACGGACACAATACAAGTACAATATATGTTCGTTTATTATGGTGCTCACGTTTGCACACTTAGATTTCGTTTTTGGAGGAAGAACGATCAGGTACGCCTACACCATGCATTTTTTCCCCCACCGCTTGCTTGCTTCGTTATGTATGGTCTATCGTCCAGGTCGCGTTTAACCCTGTAATGTACTATCACATGTTTGGCTCTTGCCAACGTGGGCTTTATTCTAGATTAAACTCCCAGTTTTTAACAATGTCTATATATATATGTAGCATACATTTGCTTCCGATCATGATTGGATGGTACAATCACCACCACTCAACAGTAGTACAAACAAGACTGCGTGCAAGGTTATACGTACTACTTCAAGAAACATGGCGATCCCAAACGACACGGGCAAAACGGAAATGGAAATATACACTAAAACACTGATCGTACGGACGAAGTGCCGTGCAGGAAGGAGGTTGGAGCGACAGCCTCAGTGCTGTTCCGTTCACTCCCCCTAACGGCACTGGTACCTTCGGAGGCATGCCCGGCCGGTGTAGGCCCCTCCGCGCGCCGGGCACGTCCTGGTGCAGGCTGCCTTGTTGGGGTTCAGGGAACTCGCGCTGATGCCTCTGCCGGCGAGGACGCGGCGGTGCCCCTCCAGGTCCATCGTAGCCGAATCCGCGAGCTCCGTCGCCACGCCGTCCTCCAGCTGCATGGACGACGACGACGTTGGCATCACCGCCGCCGCCGCGGCGTCGATGCCGGGGAGCGCCGCTGCCCTCGTGTTCGGGCGGGCGAGCACGAGCGCGAGGATTACAAGCGAGATGCACGCCTTTGTGTCCATGCTAGCTTAGCTAATCGATCCCGTGGAGAGTGTTAGCTAGTATATATAGGAGCACTGACTATAGATCGACGTTCGGTATTCTTTTGAATAGTCGACGTTCGGTACTTTGAATACGTTCGGTATTAGGCAGCTCTCGTGGCACTGTCTATTTGTCTCTGCTTAATTGAGTTCAATGCCGCAGCATTTTCTAGGTGAACAACAGATAATACAAGCACCCAACCAATTTGAAACAAACGAAAAGAAACATTCTAATAAAGGGTTATGAACTTATTTTTTGAATGTCACCAGGGGGAGAAGAAATCCTCCCCACCAGAATTATATTCATTTGTTGCCTATAGACTTTGCAGCCTAATACAAGATAGGGCTCAAGTGAACCAGAATTGTAGGGGGGCACAGGAAGGAGAAATAAAGCAAAGCAAACAAGGGGCACCATGTGCGCCCGAACAGCAGTGGTGAGCCGAGACTAAACCATGACACTGCACCATCGACGCAATCGACAAAGCACCGGGGCAACCAAGACTGCACAACGCCGCGACACCACGTGTGTCATGGGGTACATTCGAACGGTCACACCGGGCCGAGACGACGCCACAACACCTGTGTGCCACCGGCATAGTCGAAGGACATCACCAGACATAGGACTCCACAGAGCACACCCAAAACATCATAATAAGGGGCACCACAGGCGCTCGAACTGCAGCGGCGAACCGAGACTAAACCATTACATTGTGCCATCGACGCAATCGAAAAGCACCGGGATGACCAAGACTGCACAACGACGCGACACCACCTATGTCATGGGGTACATTCGAACGGTCACACCGGGCCGAGACGGCGCCACGGCACCTATGTGCCATCGGTGTAGTCGAAGGGCATCACCAAGCATAGAACTCCACAGAGCACAACCAAAACATCACAAGACCGGGGGATGAAGACAACGCCATCAAGATGAAAACAACGGTAAGCGTTGCCGCTGTCTCGGCCAGCAGCAGGCCGACCAAAGATTTCTCCCCATCCCGGTCACATCCGCGACGCGACAAGCCACAGAGCAGCCGCCAACAGCGCTGGGTAGCGCTGGAATGGATGGCCCCAGATCCAGGTGAATCCAACCAGCCGAGCCAAGCCGACAGGCACTCTTTGACGCCGAGGGCACCAGCGAGGACCACCGGTGCAGTGCCCTTGTGGGGGAACTGGGAGGTGGAGGGCTCCAAAGACAGGAGCCATGACGCCACCTTCGTTTGGCGAGTGCACGGAGAAACACGACGACGACAGAACGAGCGGCGGCGAAGGTGGAAGGCACGGTAGTTTGGATCTGTGGGGAAGGCGGGACGTCGGGGAGACATTGACGATGGCGGACGGGTGAGCAAACGGTGGGGGCCGGCGCAAGGCGCGGAGCGGGGGCGGGGCGCAGCATCCAGCCCAGCAGGCTACGGCGGGTGCAGCTGCCGGAGCCACCCTGAGGGCGCCGGATGCCCGCAGCCGTGGCACGCCGGCCAGATCTGGAAGGAGGACGCCGGATGAACTTATAATTATAGAATTAAGTCGATCATCATATTATAAGTTCATTGCACACCGGAGCAGACCATTCTTTCGCACAAGATAATTCCCATAGCCAAGAATAGGATTTCCACAACGGATCGCACGGCCGAGGACCAGAAAACCATCCGACCTTGTGGGCTGTAGTAACAGTTATAGCCGTAACCCATGTCATTTTTTTTATCTCCAGCCGAGCACAAGAATGGAACTAACCAATTTCTTTGAAACAGATCCATGACATTTCATTACTTTTGGTCCTCAAACCAACCCCATCCTTAGTACTTCCTCCATCCAAAAAAACTTTGTGTTAAGTTTTTTCGGACGGAGGTAGTAGAATACGACACAACCAGCACTACAAACTACATACACATGCATGGAAACACACGGAAAAACAGAAAAGGAAAGGCATCACATCAGCGAGATTACGCCAAGACACATAGAACCACCAATGCCCCCAAAGGGGATGGGTCTTACCTGCTAACCGTGAGACCTAGTCTCATATATATATTTTTTCCCCAAAGGGCAATGCTAAGCCGAGCAATTGTACCTCCCATCGGTAGCAAACTGGACATACTCCTATATCGCTACATCAGCATAGTGAGCCATATACAAGGTGACTAGAGCTTCATAGGCAATCGAAGCACATTGACCAGTAGAAAAATCAACACCAACATGAACACGGCCATCAAAGGGCATATATCACTACATCCCATCCCTTTCAATTCCCTGGCAACCAAACACGGCCCAATGAGGTTGCATTGACGCCGGTAGTGCAGGCCCATTCATTCAGATTATTTAGGGACGCAACCGTAAATGGCTTGGCATCCCCGGCCGGTGTACGGCTGTCCATCCCCGGCGCACTTCGGCTCGCACGCTCCCCTGTTGGGGTCCAGTGCTCCCTTGCTGACTTTGCCGAAGACGCGGCTGTGCACGTCCAGATCCACCCCGAGCTCCGGCGCCACGCTGTCCTCCAGCCTCAAGGACGATGACATTGGCATCACCACCTCGCCCACGCTGTAGACCGCCGCGGCCTCTGCGTCCGGGCCAGCGAACAGTACAAGCGCGCAGATGACAAGAGAGATGCACACCACCTTCCTGTCCATGGTAGATAGCTAGGTAATCGACCCGTTTGTGATGGGAAACTGTGGGGGAGAGTGCACCGATTTATATATACCATCAAGGTTAATTTGGTGTCAGGCAGCTCTCGTAGCCCAATAGTGCTTTATGTTGCTTCCAGTCACCTCAAGTGGTTACTTTCATGGAAGGCTTCGGTTTTGGAGGTGTCTTGTTTTTTCAGCCTGAGAACCGGATCGATCGAACACCTTTAGTTACACCCCCTTGCAATCAAACCCTGCTTAGGTTCTGACATTGATATCTCACCTGCACCTGCATGCAACATAGTACAACATGGTTGTCGTCGTTTGAAATAAAAATAGTCACGGTTACATCAGCATGATATCAATGCTACATGTGCTTGATTTTTCTTTCAGTCACTTTTTTTGGTGCCACATGTTGTCGTTTGAAATAAAAGGCAGCTATAATCCTTTGTAACATTTCAATCCTGATTTTTATCCATTCACAGTGGATCAACCAAAAATATATCTTGTGATTCAGTGAAATAAACTACAATGATAATCATGTCTTGAGTAGATCAATTATAGAAATGAATCTATTTTAAGGTTCTAACACAAAATTAAGCAATGTGATATCAATGCATAATCAAACAAATGTCGCATGCACGGATATAGGAGAAAATGCAACGGCCGGAGAACCGACTAAGCAACACAAAAGGAGCTATTCGTGGTAGACAATGCCAGTGGCCCCACCGAAGATCCGGTCAAGCCCGGCGGTGCGTAGACTACCCACAGTGGAAGTAATATAGGTGGTAACATCACACATATCTAGATAAAATAGATGATGTGGCAAGCAATTAATGAAGAAAGAGAGGCATGCAGTGAGGCTACCTCCAATGCATATGTACTTACATGAGGTGCTAAGCAAATTAAAAACGTTAGCAACTAAAGCGCCCAATGCATAGGTGCTTAACTTGTTGGTGCTAAGCATCCTTCATTTAATGATTTTACAACTAAAATTTTTCATGCATTGGTGGGATTTTTTCATTTAAGTGTTTTACCTAGGTTCTCGCGCTTGGCATTGTTTCTTCTTGGGGTCACTACGCTCATCTCTCTCCTCATAACTACCTTGCCACATCAGATTTTTTACCTACATGGCAGCCTTAGCACCTGTACAAGGTGGAGCATTGGGAGGGACCTAACATAGCTAGTCACTAGTACTATGAGTAACATCACACATACCGAGACAAGATGAGTTTATAACCTAATAAATGAAGTGTTGCATGACACCACACATATGTTACTCCCCATTGTAGAGGTAGTAACATAGAATAGTAACATATGCATGTTACTAGCTTAAGTTACTACCCACTGTGGCTAGTCTTAGGATGTTCCTCGCGCTGCCGCTTCGCCCATATGTACAGCATCCTCCCAGTGTTGTGTCATCATGCTCTTCAGTTATACAAGTATATATAAATATACTCATTTTCAAATAAAGGATGTACATATTTCGATTTTCAGACTGGCTCAAGTTTGTAAAACAGGCATCAATTTATTTTGTTCTCACTGGAGGCCAACCATGGGCGTATATACGCCTTTTTATGATACACTCCATAAACTATATTATATGCTAGATTTTTTAAATACTATATACTTCAAACTTTCTTAGAAGGAAAATACTCCATACTTTCTTGAAATGAAAATACTTCATACTTTGTTAACAGAATACAACATACTACACTCCATACTTTCATAAATGGAAAATACTCCATACTTCCTTAACAAAATACAACATACTGCATAAGCATTAATTTCTTATAAAATTACTCCATTTTATATACTCCTACTTTGAGTGTCCATAGTTTCTTGAAAGGAAAATATTTCATACGTTGTTAACAGAATACAACATACTACACTCCATACTTTCTTAAATGGAAAATACTCCATTATAACATTACTCCATTTTATATACTCCTCCATTGAGTGTTCACTCTCTATTAAAAAATACGGAGTGTTTACCATCAAAAGTGCATATCAGTTGGCCTTTGATGAGGCGCACAGAGGTACTGCTTCTGGTTCTAGTTCGAGACTAGATGGTCGTCGTGATTGTTGGAAATATATTTGGTCATGCAAGGTGGCTCCTACTTTCCGCAACTTTGCTTGGAGACTTGCAAGAAATTCCTTGCGAACACAGCAAAAGAAACACAAGATAGGGCTGGCAGATGATGATCTATGCCCAGTGTGCGCGTTTGAAGTGGAGGACAACTTCCATCCCTTTGTTTGGTGTAATCTTTCTCAGGAATTTTGGCATGTTATGGACGAGGTATGGATGCTACCGCCATTGTCGTCATTTCAAATTCTGGAAGGGAATGGCTATTCCAAGTGCTTGAGCCTTTGCCTGATATAGAGCGGCCATTGTTACTCATGACGCTTTGGTGAATATGGCATGTACGGAACAAAGTTGTGCACCATAAGCCTCCTCCACCAATGGAAGTTTCCAGAACCTTTCTTGTTAGCTATCTTGTTCCTTGATTGGCCTTAAAACAGAGCTATCTGCAGACCCTAACAAGGGCAAGACTACCATCACTTATGAAAAAACAGTGAAAAAACAGCTTGTGATAATGGAATCAGGGTGAAGCCCTAGTTGTTTTCCCCAAAGGGTGGCTGGGTTAAGTTCTACAATGATGGTGCCTTTGCTGATGATGGTAGTGCCGGTGCAGGTATATATGGTCCTTAGAGATGAAAAGAGCAGTATCATTTTCTCTGCTTGCAGGGCTCTTTTATCTTGTCGTGACACACTTGAAGCTGAGTTATGTGCTTGCATGGAGGGTCTCTTTCTTACCATTCAAAGAAGTGAATTGTCAATCATTGTGGAGATGGATTCTGTAGTTGCAGTGAAGTTGATCCAAGCGCGGGAACAAGACCGATCAGTCTATGCTTCCGTCATCAAGGAGATTAGGCATCTTATGGGCTTACGTGAATGTTGTATTACTCATATTTACCGCACTCAAAATAAAGTTAGACATAGTTTAGCTAAATTTGCAAGAGTTGAGGGCACAACTATAAGCTGGTTATCATCTGTCCTGGATGTTCCGTTGGCTCTAGCTTTTGATGATTGTAAGGATAATGTGATCGTGTAATACAATTTTTCACTCGCGCAAAAAAAAAGAAACTTGATGCATGCATGTATGCACACAGTTAGCTAGCCCAACAAACTATAACATGTGTGTCGTACTGTGCTATGTACAATCTTTTTTATATAAACTTCACACTCCATACTACCTATTTTTAACAAAAATTACGACCATATTCTGACTAAAGATTTTCCTTCCACCAGGAATATTCAGCCCATAACTGAAGCATTTTCGTTCGTCGCTGGCTAAAGAGCTTTTCTCGGACACGGCGAATAGAACGGCTTTTTTTTTCTCAAATATACATGAGTGTGCGTACTTTATATTAAAGGAGAGAGGGGGGGGGGGGGGTAAAGAGGCCCCCTCCACGTTGGGTTTACATAGTTCTTACAGGAGAAACCAAAAAAAGGTGGCTCATTGCCTTGCTGCCTTAGCTAAATCAGAAGGTCATCATTTTCTGGTTGCTAGCGTCCCTGAAGCTATTTGTGAATCGTTGAAGGATGATTGCAGCTGAGTTTGCCACCTGAGTGATGTTGTTTCACTGTGTTCGCTCGGGAA
The DNA here is from genome assembly GCA_963921465.1 of Triticum timopheevii. NCBI lineage: Eukaryota > Viridiplantae > Streptophyta > Magnoliopsida > Poales > Poaceae > Triticum > Triticum timopheevii. Next base: position 626,533,336 of record OY997266.1, on the reverse strand, counting down.
AAAAGTGCTCTAGCTAGATGGTTATCGGGTCATTGTAATGAACTTCAATGCTACTAGATCGTTGATGCTCCAGCGTACCAAACCGTACGTACGTCGTCGGAAGAAGCATGCATGCATAAAGTTTGGTATAGATAGATTTTCAGCGGACCACCGACCGGCGATCTAGCTCGGTACTGATGGCAATCCGGTGGTCAGATTGCACACACCTCGGCCGGAAGGAGGACAGGATTGCAATCCGACTGTCCATGAGGCCATGGGGTCGGACTGAGAGGCCCTAGACCTGGCCGGGTTCTTCCAGACCCGTGCCAACCAGGTTAGAAGAGGAGACACCTCTTCTAGCTAGTGTTTGCGACGTTAGTTTGGACTTTGTGGACGACGCGTGATAAGATCGTGATTGAGTGTGTCTTTCTTAGGAGAGTCTCTGATGCAATCTTCAAATACCATCCATTTTTGCAGAACTGGCACCCGCTGTCTGGACAGTGCCACAACGAGTGGCTGGACTTTTTATGATGGATGCGATGCATGATGTTGCTCGCCGACTTGCCTCGCCGCAGGTCCCCTGAGATTATGGCCACTTTCTACCCCGAGAGACTGAGCCATCACACAATTTTGATATTGACGAAGTCGTCACAGGCACCGGGAATGTCTCCTCCCATTGAACGCACATCGCCGAAAGAACTAAAATAAAATCAGGAAAATGCGACCACCAATGCCAAGTATTAGACTTTAACTCTGGTGGGTTGTTATACCACAAAAAATCTAAGCATCTAAGCTACACTCAGTTCACCCTTGATAGAAGACAACCTTGACTTCAGAACATCAGTAGTCAGACGGTACTACAGTACAAGCACTTCACAATTGCACAACGAGACTGCACGGCAAGTTTACATATACACAGCGGTAGCAACGGCGCACGGTATCGAAGTGCACGCAAAATAGAAACGAAAACAGAACATGGACCGATGGAACGCGAGTGCACTGTCACTCATGCATGAAAATGACGCCGGGCAGTGCAGCAAGGGGGTTGCATTGACGCGCCCGTACGTAGTACCCTTCCGACTTCCATTCGCTGTGCTGGTGCTTAACCGCACTGGTACTTTCTCTTGCAATCCCGGCCGGTGTACCGCTCTCCGGGCGCCCCGCACCCCTCGACGCAGGCTGGCCTGCTGGGCTCCCGCACGTATTGTGGGCTGATGCTGTGGAGAACGTGGCGACGCACGTCCAGGTCCACCGCCGTCACCACCCCGAGCTCCGGCGCCACGCCGTCCTCTAGCCTCATCGACAACGTCGACGACGATGACATCGCCGCTTGGTGGACGCTGTAGCCAGCCGCGGAATTCGCATCGGGGCCAGCGAGCACAAGCGCGAGGATCACAAGCGAGATGCACGACGCCTTTCTCACCATGCTAGCTTAGCAAAATCGATCCGTTTGTGCTGGCCAACATCGGAGGAGAGTGCACCGATCTTTATGGATGGAGGTTAATTTGGTGTTGCGCAGCTCTCATGGCCTCTGCCAGGACCACCCGCCGCCTGATAGTTGATTATGTTGCTTCAAGTTAATCTAATAATGGTTGCTTCCATGGAAGGTTTGTGTTTTGGTGGTGCCTATTGTTCGGTCTGAGATCCCGATCGATCTAACACCTTTAGTTACAATCAAGCTCTGCGTAGGTTTTCACATAGATCTCTCACCTGCCCTGCATCTACATGCAACCTGCAGACGTGCAAACTACGTGCGAGTTGTGGGTGGCCAGGATGGTCCATGGACCACACTAGGGTTTTGCCCCCACATAAAACCCAACTCTCAAGTGCATGTACTGACATTGGGCCTTAGTTGTGGAGATATAAGTGGCGATAACGTGACCAATGCAGGTAGGGCCCGCCAGGGCTGGGGCACCTTCTCACCTCTACCGTGGATTTCGGAAGTGCTTCTGTGGGGTTTTCTTTTCTTCTTTTCTTTTTATGTGTTTTTTGTATAAGTTTTCAAATGGTTTTTTCTTTTTTAAAATACATGACAACTTCTTTTAATAGATGTTGTACATTTTATAAATACATGATGAACAGTTGTTTCAAATACATAACCGAACAATGTTGTTGAATACGTGTAAACAATTAAATACACATTGAATTTTTGGATAAACAATACAAAATAATACATGTGAAACAATTTTTAGATACACTGAACATTTTTAATACATTTTCAATCTTTTTATTAAATGCCATTCACATATTTTAACACATACAAAACATTTATTAAGTGAAATAATGTTCTTTTAAATGCAATGAATTTATTTTGAAATGGTAAAAAAATCTTAAATTACGTGAACAATAGTTTTACCATGTATTATGTTTTGAAAAAGTTCATGAACATATTTTGGAACGAAAGATCATTTTATAAATGAACATATTTTGGAACAAAAGATCATTTTATAAATGTACCGTAATGGTAAAAAATCAAAAAAAATGCATGAGCAAACTTTTAAAACAGCATGGACATTTTTCTAATGTGCGATAATTTTTTAATATACAGTTAAATTAAAATTTTAAAGTATATGTATTTAGAATACTTCAAAATATGAACAAAAGAAGGAAATAGAAAAGAAAAAAAGCCAAACCTGTAAAATTCCGGCGAGTTTATAATTCCGGACCAATTTTATGTTCAGAACAGACCCCATAAAAATTCGTGAAACCGTAGATATTTTACAGACCACCGAAAACGCGAGCCTCCGACCTCTAGTTCTACAGGACCAAGGACAATATACAGACCACGAACCGGGTCCTTCCGCCGCCTCTTCCCGCGCGCCGCCGTCCGTATCACCCGTCTCCAGCCGTCGATTTCTCCTTGCTCTGTCAAAATTCTGCACTGCAAAAGGATCGAAAGCGTGCCTGCGGCCATGGCTGATCCCGTTTTGTGCTCGACACGAGGAAGAGAAACAGGATGCGGCGGCTCCGTGACACCGGGCAGCTGCATATTTGACAACTACGACGAGGGGAGCTAGCTAGCTAGCTTATGGATCGATTGGCCAGGGCAACGGGTGCTAGCTAGCTAGCTCCTGGGTCGATCGATTGGTTAGCTACCTAGCTGGCTTCTGGATCGATTCGATGTCGGCGCTAGCTAGCTTCTGGACCAATTCAAGCAGCGACGGTCACGGCGACGCTGGGGTGCTTCGTGCGAGCAGTCCTGGACGTCAGCGGCATCGTATTTGGCAGCTTTGTGCGCTGTCCGCTGGCTTCGTACGAGCGAGCTAGCTGGCCGAGAACACGAGCAAGAGGAAGAAGAAGACATGGGAAATAATATACCCGAATATTCGGTTTTACAGTCTAAGTTTAAAGGGTCTGCCGGCCGCAGCTCAAATCAATCCTTAAAATGTGTTTTCCGCGATTTAAGGGGTCTGCTAGAGATGCTCTCAGTACTAGCAGTAGGGATGCAAGCGGGCACGTCCACAAAGTTCAGCAGAGTCTCCATTCATGGTTTTTCTACTAACTCGGTTTACAAAGCAACAACGATTAGTCGTGGATGTTGCGGGCGCGTCCACTTGCATCCTTAGCATGTGCAGCAGCGGTTTATGCGCCTGTTGCCATCTAAGCTTGATTGGTAATAAACACCCCCCCCCCCCCCCCCCCCCCCCCAAAATGCTAGACATACGGGTTTTTTTTACAAGAATTTACAGATCAACTCTTCTCCCCTCACTAATCTCCCCCCCCCCCCCCCCCCCCCCCATTTTCAGGGTGGGGCCTGCCTCATCTAATTACCAATTGAAACAGCCCACCTCAGCTTTGCCTGTAAACGTCCCGTTGAGCTTCCGTATGTCTAGCATTGCCGCCCCTCCCCTGATGAATCGCAAGCCTGCAGGTTTTTTTTTAGGGCTCACAAGCCTGCAAGTAGTCTGCTGGCTTGAGTTGCACTATTCAATACGGGATACCGAGGTTCGTACCCAACAGCTATCAATATTTCTCTCTGTAAAGGGTTGGACAATGTTAAAACTTTGGCCCAACAACTCGTTGCTTAATATTTTTCAGGTCTTTTTTAGCTGATTTAAATTTTTTTCAAAATATTCATATCTTTCAAAATCCAAGTCCAAATCTAACATGTTATTCATAGAAATCTCAATTAATACCTTCTTTATGTGGTGTATTTTAAAAATGCCTATTATATAAGCTTCCTACCCCATTTGAATTGAGTAGATATGATAGTTTGATGTTCTCATAAAGATAATTTTGACACCATAGCGGATGTTGATTCCTACTAGCTACCATATGATCTTTATTTCCCACAATGCACAATAGCCAACCCATATACGATGATCTACATTAAACTGTTGATACGAGCTTTATGTAAACAAGTGTTTTAATGTTGATTTCCATATTTTTTGAAATTGTGCCCATAAAGATTTTTGGAAACACCTTGAGTGCACTCAAAAATCATCTCACCTATTTGTTTTTGCGCAACGCCACTTATCATGTTGTTTGTTGTGTGGCATCGTGAAATATTTCAATGGATTTTTTATGTCATGGGTGCGTGTATGCAGGGTGGGTGATTTTTTCTTTCGTTGCAGCGCATGGGTATTTTCTCTAGTAATTCAAATACTGTATTATTATGCTAAGGAGAAGTACATATTCTTCACAAGCTAGACTTAAGATAAGGTTGGCTTCCGGTCATCAGTCGAAATCACTTCACAACTGCCCGCAAAAGTATTCGAGAAAAAAAAACTACCCGCAAAAAAATACAACTCACAACTATGCATACTCAGCTACGGAGGCCCTGAGATGATGACAAGATAATATTGACTTCCGATGTTCAGTCGAATGGTACAGCCACGATCTCTTAACAACAGTGCATCTTCTGCGGAGGCCGAGGGAAGATAATATAAATGGAGATGTCAATGTACACTCGTCCCTATGGATGCATATGCATATATCCTATCTTTAGACTAGCCACAATGGATAGTAACATAGAGTAGTAACATGCATATGTTACTAGTTGTTACTACCTTCACAGTGGGTAGTAATATAGAGGTAGTAACATGAAGGTTGCCATTTATTGTTTTGTGGGATCTATAGTAGTATTTTTAACTTTGTGATCTATATGTGGCTTGTATCAAAATGAAATTTTGTTTGCTAGTATGCATAGATAAATACAAGAACACAAATTCGAACGGGTCCATAATAAATAATAAAGTGCCAATATAATATAATTAAAATATATAAAACATATATAACAATACATGGATCAAGTCTCGAATATAATCTATTGTCGCCCAAACTTTTTCCATATATGCTCAATCATATATTGTCGGACGCCGTAAAATAGACCATCGCGTCTGGAGCACACCAAATGCACGTTCTGTTGGGGAATGTAGTAATTTCAAAAAATTTCCTATGCACACGCAAGATCATGGTGATGATATAGCAACGAGAGGGGAGAGTGTTGTCTACGTACCCTCGTAGACCGAAACGGAAGCGTTGACGCAACGTAGAGGAAGTAGTCGTACGTCCTCCCGGTCCAACCGATCCAAGCACCGTTACTCCGGCACCTCCGAGTTCTTGACACACGTACAGCTCGATGACGCACCCCGAACTCCGATCCAGCAGAGGCACGGGGAGGAGTTCCGTCAGCACGACGGCGTGGTGACGATCTTGATGTTCTCCTATCGCAGGGCTTCGCCTAAGCACCGCTACAATATGACCGAGGTGTAATATCGTGGAGGGGGGCACCGCACACGGCTAAGGAACGATCTCAATGATCAACTTGTGTGTCTAGGGTGCCCCCCTACCCCCGTATATAAAGGAGGGAGGGAGGAGGAGGCCGGCCCAAGGGGGAGGCGCGCCCTAGGGGGGCAAACCTACTCCAAGTAGGTTTGGGCCCCCCTTTCCTATTCGGAGTAGGAGAAGGAAGGAAGAGGGGGAAGGAGAGAAGGATAGGGGGGGCCGGTCCCCCTCCCAATTCGGATTGGGCTTGGGGGGGCGCGCCCCCTCCCTTGCTCCTTCTTCCTCCATCCCACTAAGGCCCAATAAGGCCCATATACTTACCGGGGGGTTCCGGTAACCTCCCGGAGCTCCGGTATATTTCCAATCTCACCCGGAACCTTTCCGGTATCCAAATATATCTGTCCAATATATCAATCTTTATGTCTCGACCATTTCAAGACTCCTCGTCATGTCCGTGATCACATCCGGGACTCCGAACAACCTTCGGTACATCAAAATACATAAACTCGTAATGAAACTGTCATCGAAACCTTAAGCGTGCGGACCCTACGGTTCGAGAACAATGTAGACATGACCGAGACATGTCTCCGGTCAATAACCAATAGCGGGACCTAGATGCCCATATTGGTTCCTACATATTCTACGAAGATCTTTATCGGTCAGACCGCATAACAACATACGTTGTTCCCTTTGTCATCGGTATGTTACTTGCCCGAGATTCGATCGTCGGTATCCAATACCTAGTTCAATCTCGTTACCGGCAAGTCTCTTTACTCGTTACGTAATGCATCATCTCGCAACTAACTCATTAGTCGCAATGCTTGCAAGGCTTAAGTGATGTGCATTACCGAGAGGGCCCAGAGATACCTCTCCGACATTCGGAGTGACAAATCCTAATCTCGAAATACGCCAACCCAACAAGTACCTTTGGAGACACCTGTAGAGCACCTTTATAATCACCCAGTTACGTTGTGACGTTTGGTAGCACACAAAGTGTTCCTCCGGTAAACGGGAGTTGCATAATCTCATAGTCATAGGAACATGTATAAGTCATGAAGAAAGCAATAGCAACATACTAAACGATCGGGTGCTAAGCTAACGGAATGGGTCATGTCAATCAGATCATTCAACTAATGATGTGATCCCGTTAATCAAATAACAACTCTTTGTCCATGGTTAGGAAACATAACCATCTTCGATTAACAAGCTAGTCAAGTAGAGGCATACTAGTGACACTCTGTTTGTCTATATATTCACACATGTATTATGTTTCCGGTTAGTACAATTCTAGCATGAATAATAAACATTTATCATGATATAAGGAAATAAATAATAACTTTATTATTGCCTCTAGGGAATATTTCCTTCAGTCTCCCACTTGCACTAGAGTCAATAATCTAGATCACATCACCATGTGATTTAACATCGATAGTTCACATCATCATGTGATTAACACCCATAGTTCACATCGCCATGTGACCAACACCCAAAGGGTTTACTAGATTCAGTAATCTAGTTCACATCGCTATGTGATTAACACCCAAAGAGTACTAAGGTGTGATCATGTTTTGCTTGTGAGAGAATCTTAGTCAACGGGTCTTTCACATTCAGATCCATTATGTATTTTGCAATTTTTTTTATGTTTACAATGCTCTGCACGGAGCTACTCTAGCTAATTGCTCCCACTTTCAATATGTATCTAGATCGAGACTTAGAGTCATCAGATCGGTGTCAAAACTTGCATCGACGTAACCCTTTACGACGAACCTTTTGTCACTTCCATAATCGAGAAACATATCCTTATTCCACTAAGGATAATTTTGACCGCTGTCCAGTGATCTACTCCTAGATCACTATTGTACTCCCTTGCCAAACTCAGTGTAGGGTATACAATAGATCTGGTACACAGCATGGCATACTTTATAGAACCTATGGCCAAGGCATAGGGAATGACTTTCATTCTCTTTCTATCTTCTGCCGTGGTCGGGTTTTGAGTCTTACTCAATTTCACACCTTGTAATACAGGCAAGAACTCTTTCTTTGACTGTTCCATTTTGAACTACTTCAAAATCTTGTCAAGGTATGTACTCATTGAAAAAACTTATCAAGCGTCTTGATCTATCTCTATAGATCTTGATGCTCAATATGTAAGCAGCTTCACCGAGGTCTTTCTTTGAAAAACTCCTTTCAAACACTCCTTTATGCTTTGCAGAATAATTCTACATTATTTCCGATCTACAATATGTCACATATACTTATCAGAAATGCTGTAGTGCTCCCACTCACTTTCTAGTAAATACAGGCTTCACCGCAAGTCTGTATAAAACTATATGCTTTGATCAACTTATCAAAGTGTATATTCCAACTCCGAGATGCTTGCACCAGTCCATAAATGGATCGCTGGAGCTTGCACATTTTGTTAACACCTTTAGGATCGACAAAACCTCTTGGTTGCATCACATACAACTCTTCTTTAATAACTTCATTAAGGAATGCAGTTTTGTTTATCCATTTGCCAGATTTCATAAAATGCGGCAATTTCTAACATGATTCGGACAGACTTAAGCATAGATACGAGTGAGAAACTCTCATCGTAGTCAACACTTTGAACTTGTCGAAAACCTTTTTTGCGACAATTCTAGCTTTGTATATAGTAACAATACTATCAGCGTCCGTCTTCCTCTTAAAAATCCATTTAATTAACATGGCTTGTTGATCATCGAGCAAGTCAGTCAAAGTCCATACTTTGTTCTCATACATGGATCATATCTCAGATTTTATGGCCTCAAACCATTTCGCGAAATCTGGGCTCATCATCGCTTCCTCATAGTTCGTAGGTTCATCATGGTCTAGTAACATGACTTCCAGAATAGGATTACCGTACCACTCTGGTGCGGATCTTACTCTGGTTGATCTACGAAGTTCAGTAACAACTTGATCTGAAGTTTCATGATCATCATCATTAACTTCCTCACTAATTGGTGTAGGTGTCAGAGGAACCAATTTCTGTGATGAACTACTCTCCAATAAGGGAGCTGGTACTGTTACCTCATCAAGTTCTACTTTCCTCCCACTCACTTCTTTCGAGAGAAACTCCTTCTCTAGAAAGGATCCATTCTTAGCAACGAATGTCTTGCCTTCGGATCTGTGATAGAAGGTGTACCCAACTGTCTCCTTTGGGTATCCTATGAAGACACATTTCTCCGATTTAGGTTTGAGCTTATCAGGATGAAACTTTTTCATATAAGCATCACAACCTCAAACTTTAAGAAACGACAACTTGGGTTTCTTGCTAAACCACAGTTCATATTGTGTCGTCTCAACGGACTTTAGATGGTGCCCTATTTAACGTGAATGCAGCTGTCTCTAATGCATGATCCCAAAATGATATTGGTAAATCGGTAAGAAACATCATAGATTGTACTATATCCAATAAAGTACGGTTATGACGTTCGGACACACCATTATGATGTGGTGTTCCAGGTGGCATGAATTTGTGAAACTATTCCACATTGTTTTAATTGAAGACCAAACTCGTAACTCAAATATTTGTCTTCGCGATCAGATCGTAGAAACTTTCTTGTTATGATGATTTTTCCACTTCACTCTGAAATTCTTTGAACCTTTCAACTATTTCAGACTTATGTTTCATCAAGTAGATATCCCCATATCTGCTCAAATCATCTGTGAAGGTTAGAAAATAACGACACCCGCCGCGAGCCTTAACACTCATCGGATCGCATACATCAGTATGTATTATTTCCAATAAGTCAGTTGCTCGCTCCACTGTTCCAGAGAACGGAGTTTTAGTCATCTTGCCCAAAAGGCATGGTTCGCAAGCATCAAATGATTCATAACCAAGTGATTCCGAAATCCCATCAGCATGGAGTTTCTTTATGCGCTTTATACCAATATGACCTAAACGGTAGTGCCACAAATAAGTTGCACTATCATTATTAACTTTGCATCTTTTGGTTTCAATATTATGAATATGTGTATCACTACGATCGAGATCCAATGAACCATTTTCATTGGGTGTGTAATCATATAAGGTTTTATTCATGTAAACAGAACAACAGTTTAGTCTCTTACTTAAATGAATAACCGTTTTGCAATAAACACGATCAAATCATATTCATGCTCAACGCAAACACCAAATAACACTTATTTAGGTTCAACACTAATCTCGAAAGTATAGGGAGTGTGCGATGATGATCATATCAATCTTGAAACTACTTTCAACACACATCGTCACTTCACCCTTAACTAGTTTCTGTTTATTCTGCAACTCCCGTTTCGAGTTACTATTCTTAGCAACTGAACCAGTACCAAATACCGAGGGGTTGCTATAAACACTAGTAAAGTACACATCAATAACATGTATATCAAATATACCTTTGTTCACTTTGCCATCCTTCTTATCCGCCAAATACTTGGGGTAGTTCTGCTTCCAGTGACCAGTCCCTTTGCAGTAGAAGCACTTAGTCTCAGGCTTAGGTCCAGACTTGGGCTTCTTCACTTGAGCAGCAACTTGCTTGCCGTTCTTCTTGAAGTTCCCTTCTATCCCTTTGCCCTTTTCTTGAAACTAGTGGTCTTGTTAACCATCAACACTTGATGTTCTTTCTTGATTTCTACCTTCATCGATTTCATCATCATGAAAAACTCGGGAATCGTTTTCATCATCCCTTGCATACTATAGTTCATCACGAAGTTCTACTAACTTGGTGATGGTGACTAGAGAATTCTGTCAATAACTATCTTATCTGGAAGATTAACTCCCACTTGATTCAAGCGATTGTAGTACTCAGACAATCTGAGCACATGCTCACTAGTTGAGCGATTCTCCTCCATATTTTAGCTATAGAACTTGTTGGAGACTTCACATCTCTCAACTCGGGTATTTGCTTGAAATATTAACTTCAATTCCTGGAACATCTCATATGGTCCATGATGTTCAAAACATCTTTGAAGTCCCGATTCTAAGCCATAAAGCATGGTGCACAAAACTATCAAGTAGTCATCATATTGAGCTAGCCAAACGTTCACAACGTCTGCATCTGCTCCTACAATAGGTCTGTCACCTAGCGGTGCATTAAGGACATAATTCTTCTGTGCAGCAATGAGGATAAACCTCAGATCGCGGATCCAATCCGCATCATTGCTACTAACATTTTTCAACACAATTTTCTCTAGGAACATATCAAAATAAACATATGAAAGCAACAACGCGAGCTATTGATCTACAACATAATTTGCAAAATACTACCAGGACTAAGTTCATGATAAATTTAAGTTCAATTAATCATATTACTTAAGAACTCCCACTTAGACAGACATCTCTCTAGTCATCTAAGTGATCACGTGACCCAAATCAACTAAACCATAACCGATCATCACGTGAGATGGAGTAGTTTCCAATGGTGAACATCTTATGTTGATCATATCTACTATATGATTCACGCTCGACCTTTCGGTCTCCGTGTTCCGAGGCCATATCTGCATATGCTAGGCTCGTCAAGCTTAACCTGAGTATTCTGCGTGTGCAAAACTGGCTTGCACCCGTTGTAGATGGACGTAGAGCTTATCACACCCGATCATCACGTGGTGTCTGGGCACGACGAACTTTGGCAACGGTGCATACTCAGGGAGAACACTTCTTGATAAATTTTTTTAGTGATAAGATGCATAAAGGATAAACATCACATGCAATCAATATATGTGATATGATATGGCCATCATCATCTTGTGCTTGTGATCTCCATCTCCGAAGCACCATCATGATCACCATCGTCACCGGCGCGACACCTTGATCTCCATCGTAGCATCGTTGTCGTTTACGCCATCTATTGCTTCTACGACTATCGCTACTGCCTAGTGATAAAGTAAAGCAATTACAGGGCGTTTGCATTTCATACAATAAAGCGACAACCATATGGCTCCTGCCAGTTGCCGATAACTTCGGTTACAAAACATGATCATCTCATACAATAAAATATAGCATCATGTCTTGGCCATATCACATCACAACATGCCCTGCAAAAACAAGTTAGACGTCCTCTACTTTGTTGTTGCAAGTTTTACGTGGCTGCTACGGGCTTAAGCAAGAACCAATCTCACCTACGCATCAAAACCACAACGATAGTTTGTCAAGTTGATGCTGTTTTAACCTTCGCAAGGACCGGGCGTAGCCACACTCGGTTCAAATAAAGTTGGAGAAACTGACACCCGCTAGTCACCTGTGTGCAAAGCACGGCGGTAAAACCAGTCTCACGTAAGCGTACGCGTAATGTCGGTCCGGGCCGCTTCATCCAACAATACCGCCGAACCAAAGTATGACATGCTGGTAAGCAGTATGACTTATATCGCCCACAACTCACTTGTGTTCTACTCGTGCATATAACATCAAACCATAAAAACCTAGGCTCGGATGCCACTGTTGGGGAACGTAGTAATTTCAAAAAAATTCCTACGCACACGCAAGATCATGGTGATGATATAGCAACGAGAGGGGAGAGTGTTGTCTACGTACCCTCGTAGACCAAAGCGGAAGCGTTGACGCAACGTAGAGGAAGTAGTCGTACGTCCTCCCGGTCCAACCGATCCAAGCACCGTTACTCCGGCACCTCCGAGTTCTTGACACACGTACAGCTCGATGACGCACCCCGAACTCCGATCCAGCAGAGGCACGGGGAGGAGTTCCGTCAGCATGATGGCGTGGTGACGATCTTGATGTTCTCCTGTCGCAGGGCTTCGCCTAAGCACCGCTACAATATGACCGAGGTGTAATATCGTGGAGGGGGGCACCGCACACGGCTAAGGAACGATCTCAATGATCAACTTGTGTGTCTAGGGTGCCCCCTACCCCCGTATATAAAGGAGGGAGGGAGGAGGAGGCCGGCCCAAGGGGGAGGCGCGCCCTAGGGGGCCAAACCTACTCCAAGTAGGTTTGGCCCCCCCTTTCCTATTCGGAGTAGGAGAAGGAAGGAAGAGGGGGGAGGAGAGAAGGAAAGGGGGGGCCGGCCCCCCTCCCAATTCGGATTGGGCTTGGGGGGGCGCGCCCCCTCCCTTGCTCCTTCTCGCTCCATCCCACTAAGGCCCAATAAGGCCCATATACTTACCGGGGGGTTCCGGTAACCTCCCGGAGCTCCGGTATATTTCCAATCTCACCCGGAACCTTTCCGATGTCCAAATATATCCGTCCAATATATCAATCTTTATGTCTCGACCATTTCGAGACTCCTCGTCATGTCCGTGATCACATCCGGGACTCCGAACAACCTTCGGTACATCAAAATACATAAACTCATAATGAAACTTTCATCGAAACCTTAAGCGTGCGGACCCTACGGTTCGAGAACAATGTAGACATGGCCGAGACATGTCTCCGGTCAATAACCAATAGCGGGACCTGGATGCCCATATTGGTTCCTACATATTCTACGAAGATCTTTATCGGTCAGACCGCATAACAACATACGTTGTTCCCTTTGTCATCGGTATGTTACTTGCCCGAGATTCGATCGTCGGTATCCAATACCTAGTTCAATCTCGTTACCGGCAAGTCTCTTTACTCGTTACGTAATGCATCATCTCGCAACTAACTCATTAGTCGCAATGCTTGCAAGGCTTAAGTGATGTGCATTACCGAGAGGGCCCAGAGATACCTCTCCGACATTCGGAGTGACAAATCCTAATCTCGAAATACGCCAACCCAACAAGTACCTTTGGAGACACCTGTAGAGCACCTTTATAATCACCCAGTTACGTTGTGACGTTTGGTAGCACACGAAGTGTTCCTCCGGTAAACGAGAGTTGCATAATCTCATAGTCATAGGAACATGTATAAGTCATGAAGAAAGCAATAGCAACATACTAAACAATCGGGTGCTAAGCTAACGGAATGGGTCATGTCAATCAGATCATTCAACTAATGATGTGATCCCGTTAATCAAATAACAACTCTTTATCCATGGTTAGGAAACATAACCATCTTTGATTAACAAGCTAGTCAAGTAGAGGCATACTAGTGACACTCTGTTTGTCTATATATTCACACATGTATTATGTTTCCGGTTAATACAATTCTAGCATGAATAATAAACATTTATCATGATATAAGGAAATAAATAATAACTTTATTATTGCCTCTAGGGCATATTTCCTTCACGTTCCACTTCCTTCCTTGCACCTTCTTGATGTTTAGCAAACAACCTTTGCTTTTCTGTTTGAACCATCGGTATTGACTTCACGAATGCTGCCCACTCGGGGTATATTCCATCTACAAGGTAATAACCAAGTTGATATTCCTTCTCGTTGACATTATAGTTCACTCGAGGAGCTTGCCCTTTCAGTTGCTGAAGGAACAATGTCAATTAATTGAGCACGTTGATGTCATTGTTGGATCCAGCAACACCCAAAAATGCATGCCATATCCAAAGATCCTGGGAAGCAACCGCCTCTAGAATAAGAGTAGGGGTGCCTTTATACCCGCTGGTGAATTGTCTCTTCCACTCCATGGGACATTTGTCCCAACGCCAGTGCATACAGTCGAGGCTTCCTAACATGCCAGGAAACCCACGCCCCTCTCCAATATCAAGCAAGCGCTGCACATCATTGATATTGGGTTTTCGCATATACTCATCACCAAATATATGAATGACGCCTTCGACAAATAGCTTTAAGCACTTAATTGAAGTGGACTCGGTAATCTTAAGATACTCATCGAGAGCGTCTGCCGGAGTACCATATGCCAATTGGCAGATAGCTGATGTGCATTTCTGCAACGGAGATAGTCCATCACGGTCAAGAGCATCTTTCCTTTGCGTGAACTCCGGAGAACACTCTCCTAGTGCATGTACGATATGCTCGAAAAGGGGCCTTCTCATCCGGAATCTTCTACGAAATACCTTCTTCTTGTAGGTAGGATTGCCTACATTGCGCACATTTAATTTAGTTGAGCCCAATAAGCAACAAGAAATTACATGCACGTAATATGGATTTGAGCAACGAATATACTTACCAGTCTTTCATGTTCCTCGGGTAAAAAGGGCAGACTATATGCGGTCCTTTAGGGTGGTGGCGGTGGTGTTGAAAAGGAATCGTGTGGCGAAGCCCCGACAAAATGCAAATTCTCCATATTTTGGTGTCCTTGTTCCGGGTGGTGCATTGGCGGAGGTCGATAATTATAAGGATGCATTGGAGGGAATTGTCCAAAACTTAGCAAGCCTTCAGGTGCAGGGGTGTACATTGGCCTCCTGTTACAAATATGAGGTTATGTTCAGATCCACATTCTATGAATACAAAGCTAGGGATTTTGGAACGAGAGGACAATTCGCTTGAAGCCATTGAATATATAGCTTTTGAGGACTTTGGTTTAGAAGCCTAAAGTATGTTAACATTTTTCATTCCAAAAAGGATTTCAAACTACAGCTCGTGTATTCTCTGATGAAAGGTTTGAAACAATTCGTTTTGAGAAAAACTAATCTGTAGTTATCACAATTTAATAGATTGTCTGAATTAATCCATAGCAATTTCCTTGCATGTATTCAAGCTACATCTACACACGCTGATCAGACTTACAAATTCAGACTTAGATGTTAGTAAAGACTTGGCAGTACAAACATTACCTACTGCTGTTTTATTAAGATGGATAATCTATATCTATATCTATACCTACTAATAAAAGAAATAGGTATTCTTAGTCCGTCATGCTATTTTGTAGAAAAACCCCTGATGTTTCTGATATTAAAGCCGCAGTACATATCAAATGTTTTTTAAAATACTCATATTTTTTAAACCCTAACTCCAAATTTAACATATTATATATGAAATTTGATTAGAAAAATATGTAGAATCTAAATATGATGTTATTTTACTTATTAAAATTTTTAAAAATATTATCTAGCCTGCAATGTTAATCAACAATGCATTATCCGTCTTTTTTTCATATCGGTACTGATTCAGATTCAAATTTGTTAACTCCAAATATCCGTCTTTTTTTCATACCGGTAATGATTCAGATTCAGATTTGTTAACTCCAAATTCTTTTTTTCATACTGGTACTGATTCAGGATTGGACATCAAATTGAAGATAAATTTGTTGGAGACAAATAAATAAGGACATGCATGACAAGAAATAAAAGGACCAAACAAAGATGGGATGTCCGCTATAAAATAAATAAAAGAGAAAATGCAGAGAGATCCGATAAAGATGAGACGTTGCTCTATTCTCCTATATATAAGAACAAAAAAGAGAGGATATGCATGAAAAAAGTAAAAAGGAGGCATGCATGACAAAAAATAAAATAAAAGACAAGTTTAATAAAAAATAAGTAATGATGAAACAGGGACACATACCTATTACATGTATGGCAAGAAATAGTGATGAAATAGGAGCGCAAGTACCTGCGTTAACATGAGACCATAAAAAAATGTTTTTTTAGACAAAAAAAATCTCTTTTATGATTAAAAAATCCTGTATTTTTTCACAACTTTTTAACTCTTCATTATGTAAGAAATAGCCCCAAATTCTCAGATTATAGAATATTTTTTGTAAATTAAGAGCATGTGGTATTTTTTCTCCTGTTGCGACGCACGGGACTTTTTGCTAGTCCTACTAACTACAGTAGAGGGATGTGAGTACACACTTGGCAGTATAGAAATTCCCTGAACAACTACACGCGCTGAATCAGGTATTCTAGATCCTGAACACAAAACATAAATTACCTAATGCTGCAAATTTGAGCTAAAGAAATTGCAATTGCTGAATATTGAATTGAAAGCAGAAATTTATACCATCTAGGGTTTGTAGTAGAGGATTCCATGAGAGGGGGGTACAGGTGCGCCGGTGTCGACGGACTGGTGGACAAGCTAGTCGGAGCGCCGGGGTAGAAGAGCGGTTGTGGCGAGCGGCTAGCACACGAGCCTGCCGAGGCGCCGGGGATGCACTGTGGTGGCTGCGGGGTTGCCGATGACCGGGTTGGTGTCGCCTCTTTACGGGCACCAGAATTGGCCATGAATCGGGTGGCTTCGCCCCGCTGGCCAGAGCTGCCGCCGGCCAGTGAGACGGAGTGCGGGACAAGGGGATCGAGGCGGCAGGGAGGGAGAGGATGGAGGTGTAGCCGTGGAGAAGGGAAAGGTGTTTTTTCTTTCGCGATGGGAACACCCGCAGCGGATCGATTCACAGTATTGTAAGAAACGCTATGTTACGGTAACCAGCTATGTTACTGCATCTATCTCTCTCCTTATTAACTCACTGCCACATAGACAAATTTACTGAGGTGAACTTTGATGTTACTGCTGAAGTTACCCACATTATGGCTAGTCTTATGAGCACCTACAGGAGTTAAATGCATGTGCCACGAAATGCAGAAAATCATCACTTTACGAATCGTGACATTTTGCACCGAATCAAAAAATTGACAGTGGCAAAAAATACGGATGGTAGATGCTAAGCATTTCGTCACTAATCGGCCAAGCCCACCATCAGGCTGAGTTGGCAAAAGAAAAACGCCACGTAGGCAAATTGGACTTAGTCTTTTTCTCCCGTCTTCCTCGTTGTTTCAGATGTGGATCCCGAGCACCCCAACTATACCTGGCCATCCCTCGGGCCTGGCCGGGCTTCAGGCCGGGCCTCGCCTAGCCTGATGAAGAAAACCCAGGCTCGGCCCATCCTAGGTGTTGAACCTAGAAAATCAGGTCCAAGCCCTGCCAGCGCGTGTAAAATCCTGCCAGGGCTTGGGGCTCGGGCCGGGCCCTTCGGTAAATCACAAAAACGGCGGGCCCAGGCCCGGCCCAAGAGCAGCATCAGGTCGGACTGGGTCAAGCTTTTTCGGGCAGGGCCGTTTGGGCCGGGCTGCCCATGGCCAGGTATAACCCCAACCCCCCAATAATTCTGCACCTACGTACACTTACGGACCTGTTACATAAATCTTCCACTAATCCTCGGAGGCATGTGACGGGCGTTGGTGTCAAGCTCATAGATGTTCTGCTATCTTTTGAATTTTGTCATGTCGGTTCTTACGTGACTTACAGTTTGTTCTTTATTATATGAATGATACACACATTACCATAAAAAAATCACCCCTCCCCCATTTTAACTGTGGGCCCCATTTTAACTGTGCCCGTAAGATCAACCAGCTCCCATGCATAGCACCACGCAGCAGCTCCATGGCAACACCTCCTAGCATCGATGGGGCTTCATTGCAACCTCATCAAAGCTCGAACGGCCACCGCGGCGCTTCACTGCAGCTGCGACGGCGTCCAATGGCGCTTCATTGAAACCTCAACGAAGCTCCAACAACCCCATGGCGCTTCACTGCAGCTCCGGTCGTGCCTGGGGGCGCTTGATTGCAACCTCATCGGAGCTCCAACGACCCACGCGACGCTTCACTGCAACTCTGCCTGCGCCTGATGGCGCTTGCTACGTCTTGAGCTTGGGTTGGTTTTCCTTGAAAAGGAAAGGGTGATGCAGCAATAGTAGCGTAAGTATTTCCCTCAGTTTTTGAGAATCAAGGTATCAATGCAGTAGAAGGCTCCTCAAAAGTCCCACACACCTAAACAAACAAACAAGAACTCGCAACCAACGCAATAAAGGGGTTGTCAATCCCTTCACGGCCACTTGCGAAAGTGAGATCTGATAGAGATAATATGATAAGATAAATATATTTTTGGTATTTTATAATATAGATTGGAAAAGTAGAGATGCAAATAAAAGTAGATTGAAAACTTATATGATAAAAGATAGACCCGGGGTCATAGGTTTCACTAGTGGCTTCTCTCAAGATAGCATAAGTATTACGGTGGGTGTACAAATTACTGTCGAGCAATTGATAAAAAAGCAAATAATTATGAGATTATCTAGGTATGATCATGTATATAGGCATCACGTCCGTGACAAGTAGACCGACTCCTGCCTGCATCTACTACTATTACTCCACACATCGACCGCTATCCAGCATGCATCTAGAGTATTAAGTTCATAAAGAACAGAGTAACGCATTAAGAAAGATGACATGATGTAGAGGGATAAACTCATGCAATGTGATATAAACCCCACCTTTTTATCCTCGATGGCAATAATACAATACGTGCCTTGCTGCCCCTGCTGTCACTGGGAAAGAACATCGCAAGATTGAACCCAAAGCTAAGCACTTCTACCATTGCAAGAAAGATCAATCTAGTAGGCCAAACCAAACTGATAATTCGAAGAGACTTGCAAAGATAACTTAATCACACATAAAAGAATTCAGAGGAGATTCAAATATTTCTCATAGATAAACTTGATCATAAACCCACAATTCATTGGATCTCAACAAACACACCGCAAAAAGAGTTACATCGAATAGATCTCCAAGAAGATCAAGGAGAACATGGTATTGAGATCCAAAGAGAGAGAAGAAGCCATCTAGCTAATAACTATGGACCCGAAGGTCTGTGGTAAACTACTCACAACTCATCGGAGAGGCTATGGTGTTGATGTAGAAGCCATCCGTGGTTGATTCCCCCTCCGGCGGAGCGCCGGCGAAGGCTGCAAGATGGGATCTCGCGGATACAGAAGGTTACGGTGGTGGAAATAGTTTTTCGTGGTTGCCCCTGATGTTCTCGGGACAGGTGGGTATATATAGGAGGAAGAAGTAGGTCGGTGGACGCCCGAGGGGCCCAGGAGATAGGGGGCGCGCCCAGTAGGGGGGGCGCCCTCCACCCTCATGACTTCCTCGATTGCTTCTTGAGTTGCACTCCAAGTCCTCTGGATCACGTTTGTTCCAAAAAGATCGCTTCCGAAGGTTTCATTCTGTTTGGACTCCATTTGGTATTCCTTTTCTTCGAGCACTGAAATAGGCAAAAAAACAGCAATACGGGTTGGGCCTCCGGTTAGTAGGTTAGTCCAAAAAAATGATATAAAAGTGTAAAATAAAGCCCATAAACATCCAAAACGGGTAATATAATAGCATGAAACAATCAAAAATTATAGATACATTGGAGACGTATCAAACATCCCCAAGCTTAATTCCTGCTCGTCCTCGAGTAGGTAAATGATAAAAACAGAATTTTTGATGTGGCTACCTAGCATAATTCTTAATATAATTTTCTTTATTGTGGCATGATTGTTCAGATCCAAATGATTCATGATAAAAGCTTATAAAACATACTAGTAATACTTGGAAGCATACTAACAAATAATCATGTCCTATCAAAATATCATAGCCAAAGAAATCTTATCCCTACAAAATCATATAGTTAGGCCATGCTTCATTTTCATTACACAAAATACTCCCATAATGCACAACCCCGGTTTCAGACAAGCAATTGGTTCATACTTTTTAACGCGCTTCAGCTTTTTTAACTCTTACGCAATACATGAGCGCAAGCCATGGACATAGCACTATGGTGGTATATGGTGGTGATTGTGAGGACAAAAAGGGGAGAAGATAGTCTCATATCAACTAGGCGTATCAACGGAATATGGAGATGCCCATCAATAGATATTAATGTGAGTGAGTAGGGATTGCCATGCAACAGATGCACTAGAGCTATAAATGTATGAAAGCTCAACAAAAGAAACTAAGTAGGTGTGCATCCAGCTCGCTTGCTCACGAATACCTAGGGCATTTTGAGGAAGCCCATCATTGGAATATACAAGCCAAGTTCTATAATAATAAATTCCCACTAGTATATGAAAGTGAAAACACAAGAGAGACTCTATCATGAAGATCATGGTGCTATTTCAAAGCACAAGTGTGGAAAAGAGATAGTAGCATTGTCCCTTCTCTCTTTTTCTCTCATTTTTTTTATTTTTTTATTTGGCCTTTTTTGGCCTTTCTCTTTTTTTATTTGGTGGGCTCTTTGGCCTTTTTTCTCTTTTTTTATTTAAAGTCCGAAATCTCATCCCGACTTGTGGGGGAATTATAGTCTTCATCATACTTTCCTCACTTGGAACAATGCTATTATAATGAAGATCATCACACTTTTATTAATTTACAACTCGAGAATTACAACTCAACACTTAGAACAAAATATGACTCTATATGAATGCCTCCGGCGGTGTACCGGGATATGCAATGAATCAAGAGTGACATGTATAAAAATTATGAGGGTGTCCTTGCCACAAATACAATGTCAACTACATGATTATGCAAAGAGCAATATGACAACGATGGAGCGTGTCATAATAACGGAACGGTGGAAAGTTGCATGGCAATATATCTCGGAATGGCTATGGAAATGCCATAATAGGTAGGTATGGTGGCTGTTTTGAGGAAGGTAAATAATGGGTGCATGATACCTGCAAAAGTTGCGCGGTATAATAGAGGCTCGCAAAGTGGAAGGGTGAGTGTGCGTATATCCATGGACTCACATTGGTCATAAAGAACTCATATACTTATTGCAAAGTCTACTTGCCCTCGAAGCAAAGTACTACTGCGCATGCTCCTAGGGGAAGGGTTGGTAGGAGTTAACCATCGCGCGATCCCGACCTCCACTCATAAGGAAGACAATTAAAAGAGCACCTCATGCAACAAATTTGTCACATAACTTTTACCATACGTGCATGCTACGGGACTTGCCAACTTCAACACAAGTATTTCTCAATTTCATAATTACCCACTAGCATGACTCTAACATTACCACCACTATATCTCAAAACAATTATCAAGCATCAAATTGATCCTAGTGTTTTATGCACTTTTTATGATAGTTTTTATTATACCCAACTTGGATGCTCATCATTCTAGGGCCAAATTTATAACCATAGCAAATACCATGCTGTTCTAAAATACTCTCAAAATAATATAAGTGAAGCATGAGAGATCACCAATTTCTTCAAAATTAAGCCACCGCCGTGCTCTAAAAGATATAAGTGAAGCACTAGAGCAAAAACTATCTAGCTCAAAAGATATAAGTGAAGCACATAGAGTATTCTAATAAATTCTAATCAAGTGGGCTTCTCCCAAAAGGTGTGTATAGCAAGGATGATTGTGGAAAACTAAAAAGCAAATACTAATATCATACAAGATGCTCCAAGCAAATCACATATCATGTAGCGAATAAAAATATAGCTCCAAGTAAAGTTACCGATAAACGAAGACGAAAGAGGGGATGCCTTCCGGGGGCATCCCCAAGCTTAGGCTTTTGGCTATTCTTGAATATCTTGGGGTGCCATGGGCATCCCCAATCTTAGGCTCTTGCCACTCCTTATTCCATAGTCCATCAAATCTTTACCCAAAAATTGAAAACTTCACAACACAAAACTCAACAGGAAATCTCATAAGCTCCGTTAGTGAAAGAAAGAAAAACCACCACATAAGGTGCTGTAATGAACTCATTATTTATTTATATTAGTGTTAAACCTACTGTATTCCAAGTTCTCTATGGTTCATACCACTTAATACTAGCCATAGATGCATCAAAATAAGCAAACAACACCCAAAAAACAGAATCTGTCAAAAATAGAACAGTCTGTAGCAATCTGTAACTCTCGAATACTTCTGGAACTGTAAAAATCCTACCAAAATAGGAAGTCCTGGGAAATTTATCTATTGATCTACAGAGAAAATAATCAACGCAAAAGCACGTTTCTGTGAATTACTAAAATTATTTTCTTGCGTGCAAAGTTTCTGTTTTTCAGCAGAATCAAATTAACTATCACCATAGGTTATCCTATAGGTTCTACTTCGCACAAACACTAACTAAAACATAAAAACACATCTAAACATAAGGTATATGCAAAATTTATTACTAAACAGAAACAAAAACAAAAAACACAAATAAAATTGGGTTGCCTCCCAACCTGCGCTATCGTTTAACGCCCCTAGCTAGGCATAAAAGCGAGGATAGATCTAAGTGGTGCCATCTTTGGCACTCAATTCATAAGTAGCTCGCATGATAGATTCATAAGGTAATTTAACTTTCTTTCTTGGAAAGTTCTCCATGCCTTTCCTTAATGGAAATTGGGATCTAATATTCCCTTCCTTCATATCAATAATTGCACCAATCGTTCTAAGGAAAGGTCTACCAAGAATAATAGGGCAAGAAACATTGCAATCTATATCAAGAACGATAAAATCTACGGGCACCAAATTCCTATTTGCAACAATGAGAACATCATTGATCCTTCCCATTGGCTTTTTAATGGTGGAATCCGCAAGGTGTAAATTTAAAGAGCGATCATCAAGATCATGGAAACCTAGAATATCGCATAAAGTTTTCGGAATCGTGGAAACACTAGCACCGAAATCACATAAAGCATAACACTCATGATCTTTAATTTTAATCTTTATAGTAGGTTCCCACTCATCATAAAGTTTTCTAGGTCTAGAAACTTCCAAATTAAGTTTTTCATCAAAAGATTGCATCAAGGCATCAACAATATGTTTGGTAAAAGCTTTGTTTTGACTATAAGCATGAGGAGAATTCACAATGGATTGCAACAAGGAAATACAATCTTCTAAAGAACAATTATCATAATTAAATTCCTTGAAATCCAAGATAGTGGGTTCAGTGCTATTTTAAGTCTTGACCTCTCCAATCCCACTTTTACCAAATTTAGCATCAAGATCTAAAAAGTCCAAATCATTGGGACGCCTTTTAACTAAAGTTGACTCATCTCCAGTCCCATCATTATTAAGATTCATATTGCAAAACAAAGATCTAATAGGGGACACATCAATAACTATAAGATCTTCATCATTATTTTCATCTAACTTTTCTGGTTTGGCAGCCATCTTATTGACTAAGGTAGCTTTCTTATCAGAAATTTGGGCTATAGAATTTTCAAGCCGAGTAATTTGGGAGTTCAAACCATAAAATTCTTTAGACATATCATCCAGCTCTTTGTTCACAAACCCCATAAAACTTTTTTGTTCTTTAAGCTCTTTTCTGAAGAAATTATTATGCTGAAATTGTAAAGTCATAAAACTTCTAACGTTTGATTCAATCGCTTCCAACCTTCTAAGATGAAGGTCGGTGTTATTAGGCAAAGCCATAAGGGCAAGTAGGCACACAGAAAGACAAGCGAAAGAGAGAAGAGATTGGGAAATAGAGGTGAATAAAACGGCAAGGGTGAAGTGGGGGAGAGGAAAACGAGAGGCAAATGGCAAATAATGTAAATGCGAGGGAGATGAGTTTGTGATGGGTACTTGGTATGTCTTGACTTGAGAGAAGACCTCCCCGGCAACGGTACCAGAAATCCTTCTTGCTACGTCTTGAGCTTGCATTGGTTTTCCTTGAAGAGGAATGGGTGATGCAACAATAGTACCGTAAGTATTTCCCTCAGTTTTTGAGAACCAAGGTATCAATCCAGTAGGAGGCTCCTCAAAAGTCCCACGCACCTACACAAACAAACAAGAACTCGCAACCAACGCAATAAAGGGGTTGTCAATCCCTTCACGGCCAATTGCGAAAGTGGGATCTGATAGAGATAATATGATAAGATAAATATATTTTTGGTATTTTATAATATAGATTGGAAAAGTAAAGATGCAAATAAAAGTAGATTGAAAGCTTATATGATAAAAGATAGTCTCGGGGGCCATAGGTTTCACTAGTGGCTTCTCTCAAGATAGCATAAGTATTACGGTGGGTGAACAAATTACTGTCGAGCAATTGATAGAAAAGCAAATAATTATGATATTATCTAGGCATGATCATGTATATAGGCATCACGTCCGTGAGAAGTAGACCGACTCCTACCTGCATCTACTACTTTTACTCCACACATCGACCGCTATCCAGCATGCATCTAGAGTATTAAGTTCATAAAGAACAGAGTAATGCATTAAGAAAGATGACATGATATAGAGGCATAAACTCATGCAATATGATAAAAACCCCATCTTTTTATCCTTGCTGGCAACAATACAATACGTGCCTTGCTGTCCCTGCTGTTGCTGGGAAAGGACACCGCAAGATTGAACCCAAAACTAAGCACTTCTTCCATTGCAAGAAAGATCAATCTAGTAGGCCAAACCAAACTGATAATTCGAAGAGACTTGCAAAGATAATTTAATCACACATAAAAGAATTCAAAGGAGATTCAAATATTTCTCATAGATAAACTTGATCATAAATCCACAATTCATCGGTTCTCGACAAACACGCCGCAAAGTTACATCGAATAGATCTCCAAGAAGATCAAGGAGAACATGGTATTGAGATCCAAAGAGAGAGAAGAAGCTATCTAGCTAATAACTATGGACCCGAAGGTCTGTGGTAAACTACTCACAACTCATCGGAGAGGCAATGGTGTTGATGTAGAAGCCCTCCGTGGTTGATTCCCCCTCCGGCAGAGTGCCGTCGAAGGCTCCACGATGGGATCTCATGGATACATAAGGTTACGGTGGAGGAAATGGTTTTTCGTGGTTGCCCCTGATGTTCCCAGGGTATGTGGGTATATATAGGAGGAAGAAGTAGGTCGGTGGACATCCGAGGAGCCCACGAGATAGGGGGCACGCCAAGTACGGTGGGCGCCCTCCACCCTCGTGGCTTTCTCGGTTGCTTCTTGACTTGCACTCCAAGTCCTCTAGATCACGTTTGTTCCAAAAAGATCGCTCCCAAAGGTTTCATTCCGTTTGGACTCCGTTTGGTATTCCTTTTCTTCGAAACACTGAAATAGGCAAAAAAAAAAGCAATATGGGTTGGGCCTCGATTTAGTAGGTTAGTCCCAAAAATGATATAAAAGTGTAAAGTAAAGCCTATAAACATCCAAAACGGGTAATATAATAGTATGAAACAATCAAAAATTATAGATACGTTGGAGACGTATCAGCGCTTCATTGCAACCTCACCGGAGCTCCAACAACCCCCGCGACGCTTCATTGCAGCCTCGGCGAAGTTTCATTGCAGCGCCAACACCGCCATGACGGTGTTCCATCGCAGCACCACCGACGGTAGCCGTGAAGCTCACTACAACGTCACCACCACACGAGTGCCCCATCAAATCTCCACCGCAGCACCCGATGGCCGCTGGCAAAGCTTCGTTGTAGTGCAGAACGACGTCGCTGTGGTACAGCGACGAAGCACGTCGCGGCGACGGCGAAAGTTGCAACTCAGCATGGTGGCATGCGGAGGGCTTCGACGCAGCACGCGGTGGCAACGGCGGATCTTGTAGCAGAAGCGGCACTGATGCATGTGGTGGTCGGAGGGGTTAACGTCGTGCGCGGCCTTGGGCTGCTTGCTGGAGAAAATGTGAATCGGGAGAGGGAGGCGTAGAAGACTGTTGTGCTGAATAGAAACCAGTGGATGAGGGAAGAAGGAAGAAAAAGGAACGGATGACCTTTTCTCGCGTGGAAGAGTTAAGCGATGGTGGTCCCTCACAGGGACGCGTGGCAAGCATCCGAGGTGGCTTGCATTGCACCAAAATTAACCGGTTGCTTCTAACCATTTTCCTTTTTTTACCAACTCGGCATGACGGGTGGGCCTAGACGATTAATAACGTCATGTGAACATTTAGTATATACCACTAGTGCTTTTTGTCACTCTCAAGTTTTTGGTGCGGTGCAAAATATCATGATTTGTAAACTGATGGTTTTCACTAATCGTGACATGGAAGTGGTGGTTCTGTGCATTTAACTCACCTACGGGATACTGAGTCAGCACAGTATCTTGAGATTAACGATGTCATCACATGTGCCTTTCGTAGTCTACATGAACGTCTTATCCCACTAAACAAACATTGTCGTAAAACATAAAATAAATATAGAAAAATGCAAACACTAGTGCCAAGTCTAGTACTTGCACCCTGTTGAATGGGCTCCACCACAAGCAACGACAACACTAAAAGAAACTGCAAAATGATCTTTAACCGCTGACGGGGTGAGTATTTTCCTCTAGGGTTTCCTAGAGTCCACCCGTTCCTCTGGCGGCGACGTCGGAGGCCACCCTTAAACCCTACCGCCGATCACCTGGACCTTTCCTGGCGATCGAAAAGCGTAGGGATCAGACAAAGAAGCTTGTCGCAATGGGGGAGCCATTCCTGGGCAAGGCGCAAGGGGGAGAGAAGGAAGATGGGGCTAGGTTAGGGTTTCCCGATGAGAAGTTGAAGGAAGATGTAGGCAGAGGGCTGGGCCGTCGGCCAGTAACCCGTCTCTGGACCATGCTGCCGTTGATGGTAGGGAGGAAGATGAGGCGGATCGTCACCTGGAAGAAGATGAGAAGTGGGAGGATCTGTGCCACGAATCGGCCCTGGAAGATGCTTTTGAAGGATTGAAACTGCACGGGGAGGAGGAGGAAGATTTAGATCTGTCCGGGGAAGTGGAAGAGTTGATCAAGGAGGTGCGATGGCTATGTCTTTTTAGGGTTCATACAATGAGACCTTTCAGCCATGCCACGGTGCTAAATTCTATGAGGAACGTGTGGTCGTGCGCGCAAGGAGTTACTTTCAATATCAAGGGGCCTAATCTCTTCCTCGCTCAGTGCCATTGTTTGGGGGATTGGAAGCGGGTGATGGAAGGAGGGCCTTGGCAATTTAGGAGGGATCCGGTAGTCATTGTTGAGTATGATGGGTTTACGAACGTTGCTGAATATGCTCTGGACTAGTATCCACTATGGGCTAGAATTAAAGGTCTTCCGGATGGGCTAACGAGGAAGAAGGAGCTGGATGAGAAAGTTGCTAAAAAAGTGGGTATGCCGCCCTTTACTGTTGCTGTTAATGAAGGAAGGATTAATCCATCGAGTTTTCTAAGGGTTAGGGTTTATGTTGATGTTCATAAGCCCTTGGTGCGTTTTGTCCCAATCACTTTGAAAGAATCAAAGCGATACCCAGTGAGTTATGAAAAACTACCGGACTTTTGCTTTTTTTGTGGTTGCATGGGCCATGTGGTTGAAGAATGTGGGGATGGAGTACATGATCCATTGGAGTGTGAATGGGGGGATTGGTTGCATTGGAGTAATGAACGGCCTTTGGGGAGCACAGGGAGTGGCAGAGGAGGAGGGGGTGTAGCTGGAGGAAGGGGTAGGAGTGGAGCGAGAGGTGTGTTCAGAGGAGGGGGTGGAGGAAGGGGAGGAGCAGGCAACAGAGGGAGAGCTGCAATGCATACGAAGGCCTTAGAGGATGGCGTCGTTCCTGCCGCCCCAGCTAGCGATGGTGTGATGATGCAGGTGTATGGTGGAGGTGATGAGGATGGACGCTTAGCACGCAAAAGGCTTGTCAACACTAATGGCACAGTGAGCGTTCGGGGACAGCCGGTGCCAAATCTCATGGGCAAAGTTTCGAGCACAGTTTTGATGCTGGAGGGGGGGAGTGCTGAAGGGATGGAGGTAGGCCCATCTAGTACCCCAGGAAAGGTTCCGATCGTAAAGAGGAGGAAACAAGGTGATGGTGAAGAAAGTATGGAGATGGATGTGGCGTCCGAGGCGGCCTCCGAGTGGGAGGACCGCCGGGCCCAATGAATGTGCTAAGCTGGAACTGCCGGGGAGGGGGGAATCCCCGGACAGTTCGTGAGTTAGCGACGATCTCACAGTCGCATTCCCCGAGCTTGGTATTTCTGTGTGAGACTAGGCAGAAAGCTGAAAAGATGAAACGGGTCCGTGGTCGTCTTGGTTTGAAGGGATTCACGGGTGTGGATAGTAATGGGTTGAGTGGAGGCTTGGCTTTGTTCTGGCATGAGTCGTATGAGGTTGAGATTTTGGATAAGGAGGATAGGTATATTGACGCACTTGTGCGAGTGTCGGAAGGTGCAGCTCAATGGAGGATTACATGTGTGTATGGAGAACCCGGAGTTGAGAACCGGCATTTTATGTGGGACAAGCTTCAAGAACTAAAATCTACAAGTAATGCCCCGTGGCTAGTTGTGGGTGATTTTAATGAGGCGATGTGGAATTATGAGCACTTGTCATCTACACCCCGTGCAGAACCACAGATGAGTGCTTTCCGGGATACTCTGGAGATCTGTGGGCTTGTGGATTTGGGTTTTGTGGGAGTGCCTTTTACTTATGATAATAAGAGGGGAGGATTGGGTTATGTCAAAGTCCGTTTGGACAGAGCAGTAGCTACAAATGATTGGAGGAACATGTATGCTTTCACTACGGTTCTCCACGTGCCATCCCCATGTTCTGATCATGTGGCGATCGTGATAAAGGCCAGTACAGACCAAGGGACAGTGTGGGGCAAGCAGCGCCGGTATGAGCTGTTTTGGGAGAGGGATGCGGTTCTTCCTGAAGTAATAAAGGAAGCATGGGAGGCAGTGGGCAATATACAGAACCTAGAGCAACTCCGAGATGCACTATCAAAAACTATGACAACGTTGGGTAAGTGGAGTAAGAAATTTGGCAATGTAACGCGTGAGCTGGCTAAATCACGATCCCAACTGGAAGAACTCATGCATATGAATGCGGATAGGCAGGAAATTAGAAGAGTCACTGACAAGATGAATGAGTTGCTCTATCAGGAAGAGATGCTTTGGCTTCAAAGGTCTAGAATAACATGGCTGAAAGAGGGGGACAGAAATACTAAATATTTTCGGAGTAAAGTTGTTTGGCGAGCGAGGAAAAACAAGATAAAGGAGCTAACGGATAGTATTGGGGTTGTGCACTCGGATTTTGAATCCATGGGGCGTTTGGCAAATGAATATTTTCACTCCATCTTCTCGGCTGACCCTTCTTTGGATGCATCACCGGTGCTGGATCATGTGGAAGCAAAGGTGACGGCTGAGGATAACATCAAGCTTTGTAAGTCTTTTACTGACAAGGAGATTTCCGATGCACTTTTCCAAATAGGACCGCTTAAGGCGCCCGGCCCGGATGGCCTGCCGGCAAGGTTCTTTCAGCGTAACTGGAGTACACTTAAGGAGGGGGTCGTGGCAGCGGTGAAGGATTTTTTTCTCATAGGGTTTATGCCAGAAGGGTTTAATGCTACTTCGATTGTGCTAATTCCAAAAGTTTCAAATCCTACTAAGCTTTCGGAGTATAGGCCGATAAGCCTCTGTAATGTGGTATATAAAGTGATCTCGAAGTGCTTGGTTAACAGATTGAGACCCCTCATGGATGATCTTATTTCTCCAGAACAGAGTGCATTCATCCCAGGGAGGATGATTACGTACAATGCTCTGGTAGCTTTTGAATGCATCCACCACATAAAGCAAGAAAAGGATCCAACTAGGAGTTTCTGTGCGTATAAGTTGGATCTGTCCAAAGCTTATGATAGGGTGGATTGGATCTTTTTGAGGCAAGTGATGCAAAAGATGGGTTTCTCTCAACGATGGGTTGACTGGATTATGGCATGTGTCACGTCGGTGAGATACTCTGTGAATTTCAATGGAACCCTCTTGGATTCGTTTGCGCCGTCGCGTGGACTACGACAAGGAGATCCTTTATCACCACTCTTATTTTTGTTTGTGGCAGATGGGTTATCATCTTTACTGAGAAAGAAGGTGGAGTCAGGAGATATTACTCCGGTGACAGTGTGCAGGAATGCACCCGGTATATCACATTTGTTGTTTGCTGATGATACACTCCTGTTTTTTGAGGCGTCCAAAAACCAGGCTGAGAAGGTGAAACAAGTCCTGGATGCTTATAGTATGGCCACAGGCCAAACTCTGAACTATGACAAGTGTTCTGCGCTTTTTGGGAGTGCATGTCCAGAATCAATACAGGAGGAGGTGCGATCAGTTTTGCACGTCATTACTGATGAATTTGAGGACAAGTATTTGGGGTTGCCAACACCGGAGGGACGGATGTCGAAGGGCCGGTTTCAAAACCTGCAAGCCAGCCTTACAAAACGACTTTTGCAATGGGGGGATGGGTTTCTGGCTCAACCAGGACGGGAGGTGCTAATCAAGTCTGTAGCTCAGGCGCTTCCTACCTACATCATGGGCGTCTTCAAAGTGCCATTCTCGGTCTGCGACGATCTTACCCGGATGGTGCAAAATCTTTATTGGGGCTCGGCCGAAGGTAAAAGGAAGGTACACTGGCGCGGTTGGGATCATCTTCTACAGCCCAAAGCTAAGGGTGGCATGGGTTTTCGTGATTTCCGTTTGTTCAACCAAACGTTGTTAGCAAGACAAGCTTGGAGGTTGTTAACTAAACCGGATAGTTTGTGTGCTCGAGTTTTGAAGGCAAGGTACTACCCATTGGGCAAATTAGAGGATACAGTCTTCACTGGAAATGCATCCTCGTCGTGGCAAGCTATCAGTTATGGGTTGGAATTGTTGAAAAAGGGTCTTGTTTGGAGAGTTGGCAACGGCAGAAGTATTCGTGTCTGGAGGGATAACTGGATCCCCAGACCTTATTCTTATAAACCTATATCCCCCCAGGGTAGGTGCTGGATTCGGTTTGTCTCGGGTTTCCTAAACCAGAATGGATCGTGGAACTATGGGCTCCTAAATGAGTATTTCGTTGAAGCGGATGTACAAGAGATAACAAAGATCAGGGCGTCACCGAGGCTGGATGATGATGTGTTAGCTTGGGGCCCTGGGAAATATGGTGTGTTCACTGTAAAATCGGCTTATACTATCGCTTTTGAGGAGGCACATTGCGGCACTGATGTATCATCAAGTTCTTCTCCTTCAGGCCAGAGAAAATGCTGGGATTTCATATGGAAAAGCTGGGCGCCACCGGCGGTAAAGAACTTTGCTTGGAGGCTTGCCACCAACTCGCTTCCAACCTGGCAGAAGAAGCATAAGATTGGCCTCGAGGTAGTCAGCAGATGCCCAGTTTGCGGGGTGGAAGAGGAGGACAATTTCCATCCTTTTGTTAACTGCCAGCTCGGCCGGGACTTGTACATTGCCTTGAGCAAGATATGGATGATTCCAGAGATTGAGTCTATACAAAACAACGGAAAGGAATGGCTTCTCCATGTACTAGCGCCGCTGAACGATGTGGGGCGAATGATGATCATGATGATTTTTTGGAGGAACTGGTTTGTTCGGAAT
Organism: Triticum timopheevii; assembly: GCA_963921465.1. Classification (NCBI taxonomy): domain Eukaryota; kingdom Viridiplantae; phylum Streptophyta; class Magnoliopsida; order Poales; family Poaceae; genus Triticum; species Triticum timopheevii. The sequence goes on along the minus strand of OY997266.1, from coordinate 626,501,768 downwards.
GAGTTGGTGCATTGCAAGCCTGCTCCGCCCATGGAAGTTTCAGTACGTTTTCTCCGAAGCTACTTGGATTCTTTAATTGGGATCAAGCTGAACCCTCGGGCGGACCCAGCAAAAGGCAAGTCTCCTATAGTATATGAAAAACCGAGGGTAGATGATACCAGCTCTAATGCCCCAGTAGAGAAGGGATGGTGCCCCCCGGCTAGGGGGTGGATTAAGCTGAACACAGATGGCTCTTTTGTTGCGACTGAGTTAGCAGGAGCTGGAATGATTCTACGGGATCATCATGGAGGTGTTATCTTCTCTGCTTGCAGGGCCCTGTACTCATGTAGAGATGCCCTGGAGACCGAACTATGTGCATGTATGGAAGGCATTTCATTGGCACTTCAACGCAGTGATCTTCCTATAGTGGTGGAGCTGGATTCACTAGAGGCTGCTACTATGATTTCATGTGAAGCTGTTGATCGTTCAATCTATGCATCCATCATCAAGGAGATAAAGTACTTATTGTCACTTAGACAAACTTGTATTACTCATGTTGTTAGAACTCAGAATAAAGCTAGTGATAGATTAGCATTGTTTGCTAGATCTCAAGGTAGGACCATGACCTGGCTTGGTGCTGGCCCGGATGAGGTGATGAGCATTGTTAACCTCGATTGTAAGAACACCTTGATTGAGTAATACAAGTTTTGATTCCGCAAAAAAAAAAGAAACTGCAAAATGAAAATGGAAATAGAGCATGGATCGATGGAACGCGAGTGCATCGAGGGACAGACGACGGGCAGGAAGGAGGAAGCATTCCTAATGCCCTCCCATTTATCTGCGACCCACGCACATGTAAATTTTGGCACACGGCCGGCCATGGAAATTGTACGACTTTCCGGGTGTGCACGGGCCATTGCAGACTGGCCTGTTGGGATCCAGGCCTTTCGGGCTGATGTTTCCGCCCTTGAGGACGCGGCGGTGCACCTCCAAGTCCACCACCGCAAGCTCTGGCGGCACGCCGTCTTCCAGCTTCATCGATGACGGCGATATCGCCATCATCTGCGACGCCGCCGCGTCCTCGATGGTGGCCGTTCCGCCGGCGAGCGCGGCCGCCTTCATGCCCAGGCCAGGGAGCACAGCTAGCGCGAGGATTACAAGAGCGATGCAGACCTTCCTGTTCATGGTAGCTAATCGATCCGTTGGGGCTGGGCAACTGTGGAGGAGAGTGGTGCGAGTGGCCAGGCGCGGCACCGGCTTAGTAGACGGAGGTTTGGTACTGGGCACCTATCGATCTGTCTGTCCGAGCCTTTCAAACGAAAGAGCATTTGTCCATTTGCGCACGTGCAGTAGCAGCTTGATTTGCTCTAGTTCCGTGCATGCATGGGCGTGTAGAAATAATCAATGTCGGCACGCAAACTCGTGAGAGTGGAGAGGCACGTCTGGTGCCGAGGAACGATGGAGCCAGACAGAAACAGACGATATCACCAGACATGCAGCACCAGCTAGCCATCTCGCAATATGGCAACACGTACGTTCAGTAGTCACATGTTGCTTGGAAGAGTCCGCTCGTGCCGCTACGCATCTGACAAATTGATGCCATTGCCATGTGCTAAACCTTGAAAGTAATTGTTTTTATATAAGTAAATAAAACACCGAGTATAACACAGACGCGTGTGAACCCAAAGTGAAAAGTGTATTGTCAGTCTCTATCACCAAAATTATAATCTGACTTTGATACAGAAGATGTAAAACTTGATATCTTTTAGCATATAATTATGATAGTGTCTTTATCAATTCATAATGTCGCCTCAAGAAGATAAAACATAACAGCTACACATCGAACAATTAGAATAGACACATAACCAACATATGGAGTATGGCGAGAGCGTCGATGGCAGCAGCGGACATGGAACAGATGGTGGCTGCGGCAGAGCACATGACACGGATGGCATTCGATGAGTAATTCATCATGTTGGTCAGTCGTGGTCTGGACTTGAATTTTATTTTGGCATGTTCGGATTGTTGAATAGTGATTTATTTGCTTTATTCAATTGTCTAATTATGATAAATTTGTATGATCCACGTGCATGGATTTCATGGATTTGAGGGTTTCCATGTTGTCCAGGATATACAAGGAGCCATCTAGTGCTGTCCGGGCTCACGTCCGGGCGCATTCGTGGGCGTTTAGGGGATGGATTTGTCAAATCAGGCGCTATTAATTGCTCTACTTCCCATGTGTGTTGGGGCTGCCCACCGGCGACACACGCCGAGCTGTCTCGTGCCGACACAAATGCCGGACAAAGATAGACGAAGGAGATACCACAATTTTGCCGGCGACGAACGCCATGGCACACAAACACAGGTATCTTGTCTTTATTTCTCACAATGACTCGAACACATACATGAAGGTACACATGCACACACGCAGTACTACACAGAGGAGCTCTCCTGCCGGCCGGGCGCATACCGTGGTCCATACGGAGGCTACGTCTTTCTCATCAGTTTCGTTTAGAAAATGTTGCTTCAAGATATATATATCTAGCAACGACAGTACTGAAATGCCGAATGGAAATGGAAACAGAACATGGATGGATGGAGCCGCAAGTGCAGCCATGAAAGCACGTACACCGATCGCCGGAAACAGAACATGGATCGATGGATCGCCGGAAAGATGCTGCATTGACGCCCGTCCGTACGCAGTGTCGCTCCGTTCACTTTGGCGGGCAGAAGTTATATCGGTTGCATCCCCGGCCAGAGTACGGATTTCCCTTCCCCCCGCACCCACCACGCTTGGTGCAGACTCCCTTGTTGGGATTCAGGGCTCCCGGGCTGACCGGTGCGCCGGCGAGGATGCGGCGGTGCACCTCCAGGTCCACCACCGACGCCACCGCGAGCTCCGGCACCACTCCGTCGTCCAGCTTCATGGACGACGAATGCGACGCCGACATCAGTTGTCGCACCGCCGCACCCGCGTCGATGCTGCCAGTGCCACTGTCGAGCGCCGCCGCCTTCGCGCCCGGGCCAGCGAGCACAGCTAGCACGAGGATTACTAGGAAGATGCACACCTTTCTGTCCATGGTAGCTAGCTAATCGATCCGTTGGTGCTGGGCAACTGTGGAGTCGAGTGTTGCGAGTAGCCAGGAACAGCACCGGCTTTATTGTAGATCCAGGTTTGTTGTTGGGCACCTCTCATGGCCCCCATTTGAATTGGACAATGTCCATGTGTCTGTCTCAGCCTTCAAAATGCAAGAGCTTTTGTACGTCTACGCACATGCAGTAGCAGCTTGATTTTCTCTAGCTCCCATGCATGCACGGGCGTGTAGAAAATAATCGATGTCGGCATGCAAGCTCGAGCTTAGCGCTCGTGATAGTGACTGTTAGACTGTATATATACGTAGCCTCTGTATACATATTGTAACATTGTATTGTACCTCTTGATACCTCTATATAATGGGATAGCCACACCCCATTTAGGGTGTCGGGCAGTTTCCGAAACCTACGTTTTAAATGGTAGCAGTTTAGGGTTCGATGTCTTCCGCTGCATCTGCTGCCACGGTCGCGTCGGCCCCCGCCGCCGCCACCACCGTTGCTACGCCGCCTCCTCCCGTCGCTCTGTCGTCTTCGTACCTTGCCTCCCAGCCCCTGGCTGCGGCCTCAGCTTGGTGGTCCAACCAGCCGCCCGCGAGCTCCCAGATCGGATCGGGAGCCGGCCACGGCACCCTGCCGCCGCCGATGTCTTCTGGCAGCCCGTCGTCCTTGACCACTACGGTTGCCCCGCCGGCGCCGCCGTCCTTCTAGGGTCAGCCGCCTGCGTACGGCACCGCCCCTGCCCCGACCTATGGCGCCGCTACCTCATCGCCGTACGCCGCCCTGCACCCGTACGGTGTTTCGGGTCCGGCCTATGGCCCCCCGTGGTATGGTGCTCCTGCATCCACTCAGGGTGCCCTGCCACCACCGCCGTCCGCCTGGCCGATGCATCCCTACGACGTGATGCCCCTGAAGCCCTACGCGGCGCCAACGCGTCCTCAACCCTACGCGGCACCACCACCTTCGCTGCCCTACGGGGCTGCACCTCCTCCGTCATCAGGGGACCCGGTGTCGCCGTTTGCTGGTGCTGTTCCCGGCTATGGCGCGCCTTTGGCGATCGCCCCACACCAGGAGACGGATCCATCTATGGGTCTCTACGCGCCACCGACACAGGATCATGCTGCACCGCCATCGCCGTTCTACTTCTCACATCTCCTTCCGGTGAAGCTCATGCCGGACAATTACCTGTCGTGGCGGGCTCAGGTGCTTCCTCTCCTTCGCAGCCACTACCTAGAGGGGTATGTCGACGGCTCCATCCCGTGCCCGCCGTTGTACCATCCGTCTTATCATGTGTGGGTGGCCTAGGATCAGGCAATCCTCTCCGCCATACAGTCATCGCTGACTCTGAGTGTGTCATCATTGGTCATCTTTGCCGCGACGTCTAAGGAAGGTTGGTCGGCGCTTCACAGTAGCTTTGCCTCTCAGTCTCAGGCGCGTGCTCACTCTATACGCACCGAGTTGGGGGAGACCAAGCTTGATGGCATCAGCATCACGGACTACTTCAACAAGATGACTGGTCTCGCCGACACGTTGGCCTCAATCAGCCAGCCGCTTGGTGATGAAGACTTCACCACCCATGTTCTCAATGGCCTGGATGACGACTATGATAACCTCATCGAGAATGTGCATGGTCGCGAGGCTGCAGTGCCTCCCCGTGAGCTCTATGCGCGCCTCCTTGGTCGCGAACAGCATCAAGGTGCGCCGAGCTTCTCCAGGTTTTGTCTCCGCCAATGCCGCGACTCGCGGCAAATCTCAGAAGCCAGTGTCGCTTGGTGGGAAAATGGCGGCCTCGCCTCAGTCGGCTCCGCGGGGTGCGGCTCCCTCCATCACTGGCGGTAGCCGGCCAGTTGCTTGTTTTCCCTGTTGTGGCACTCAGCAGGCCTACCAGCTGTGTGGCATTGAGCGTCACATTGCATCCCGCTGTCATCGTCGCTTCAAGCAAGACTTTCTGGGCCTGGGCAACAATGGCAAAGGGAATGATAAGCAGGTTGCCGCCGCGGTGACGAGTCACGAGCCCGATCGCACTTCGTCCTACTCCATTGACCCTACGTGGTATATGGACACTGGAGCTACCAACCACCTCACCGGAGAGATGGGCAAGCTCTCTACTCAGGAGCCATATCGTGGTCATGATCAGATGCACACCGCCAGTGGAGCAGGTATACGCATCTCCCATGTTGGTCATGCCTCTCTTCTTGCACACAATTTTCGCAAACTACATCTTTCCAATGTCCTTCGAGTTCCCTCTACTACGCGTAGTTTGTTGTCCATTTCTCAACTTACTCGTGATAATAATGTCCTTACTAAATTTTATCCTTTTCGTTTCTTTATCAAGGATCGGGGCACGAGGGCCGTTCTGCTTAGCGGTCGTCTTCGACATGGCCTATATGCACTTGACGCGACGCACACATCTCCCATGCAGTTTTCTCCTCAGACGTTCAGTGGTGTTCGTGTGTCGCCTACGCACTGGCATGCACGCCTTGGTCATCCTGCGGCTCCTATAGTTCGCCGTGTGTTGCATCGTCATGAACTACCAGTTGTGTCCAATAAAACTACTGAAACTATCTGTGATGCCTGTCAGCAGGGCAAGAGTCATCAGCTTCCGTTTTTAGAGTCTAGTCGTGTTGTGAAACATCCTCTTGAGCTTGTGTTTTCTGATGTATGGGGTCATGCCCAGATGTCTGTTAGTGGTCACAACTATTATGTCAGTTTTATTGATGCTTATAGTCGGTTTACTTATCTGGGCATGACTGATCTTATTAAGCGCAAGTCTGATGTGTTCGATGTTGTCATTCAGTTTCAAGAACATGTTGAGCGTCTTCTTAAGCAGAAAATTATCCATGTTCAATCCGACTGGGGGGGTGAATACCACAACCTCAACTCATTTTTTAACAAACTTGAGATTTCGCATCGTGTGTCTTGCTCTCATACACAACAGCAGAATGGAACTGATGAACGTAAGCATCGTCATCTTTTAGAAACTGGCCTAACTTTGCTAGCTGATGCATCCGTTCCGTTTCGGTTCTGGAGTGATGCTTTCTCCGCAGCTTGTTTTTTGATAATTAGGCTCCCCTCCCTCACGACTTCTGAAAATGCAAACTCCGCTTGAACTCTTACTCAATGAAATTCCAGACTACACATTCCTCAAGGTGTTCGGGTGTGCGTGTTGGCCTCACCTACGTCTGTATAACAAGCGTAAGCTAGAGTTTTGGTCTAAGAAGTGTGTTTTTCTCGGGTATAGTTCCCTTCACAAAGGGTACAAGTGCCTACATGTTCCTACAAATCGCGTCTACATATCTCATGACATTGTGTTTGATGAAAATGTGTTTCCTTTCGTGCACTTCCGACAAACTCTACCACTCTCACGCCACCTGTGCACATGTCTATACCTTCGCCTGATTAATTTGTGGATGTTGCATATGCCCCTGCGTTGCTTCCTAATCATGTTGCGGGTATTGAACGTGGTGCTCGCCTTGAGCTCCTGGATGAACAAGCGTCGGACGTCGCTCGTGATCAGGACGTATCCCGCGTGCATGGGACATGCATACCGGGTGGCACCTGCCAACCCGCCACTGCTTCGCCCGAGGCACAGGCGCAGGCCTTATCCGCCCCGATACTGGCCTCGCCTGGCCCGCGGACGCCTGCCTCGCCCGCCCCGATCCTGGTCTCGCCTAGCCCTCGGATGCCGGCTTCGCCCAGCCTGTCGGTCATCTCACCTGGGCCAGCTACCGTCTTCCCCGGCCCGGTGGTGGTCTCGCCCGACCTGGCGGTCACTCCGGCTGGGCCGGCTGCAGCTTCGCCGGGCCCAGCAACACTGGCAGGTCTCACCTTGGCCTCCGATGGACTGCCTTCGCTCGCCTCGATGTCGCCTGCTTCTCTGGCGCCAGGGAGTCCTGGCTAGAGCTCGTCGGGTGCCTCGGCCTCATCGCCGTCACCTGCTGCTTTGGTATTGCCAGCACAGCCTGCTGTCGCCTTGCGTCCTCGCACACGAAGTCAATCTGGCATTTTTTGTCCGAAGGAACGCAAAGATGGGACTGTCGCATGGCTCACTGCTTGCATGGCTCATACTACTGCTGATCCCACTGCAAAACCTCGTCACTTTCAGGCTGCACTCAGTATTCCTCGCTGGCATGCTGCAATGGAACGGGAGTTTCAGAATCTACTGAAAAATGATACTTGGCAACTTGTTCCTCCAGTGTCCGGCGTCAATGTCATTGATTCCAAGTGGGTTTTTAAAGTTAAGAGACATGCTGATGGTTCTATCGAACGCTACAAAGCACGGCTCGTCGCCAAGGGCTTCAAACAGAGGTATGATCTTGATTATGAAGACACGTTCAGTCCAGTTATCAAGCCTACTACCATTCGTTTGCTGTTGTCTCTTGCTGTTACTCGAGGATGGTTTCTTCGTCAGCTTGATGTGCAGAACGCTTTCCTACATGGAATTCTAGAGGAGGAGATTTATATGCGTCAGCCACCTCGTTTTGTTGATCCTGCATGTCCTCATCATCTCTGTCGTCTGGTTAAGGCACTATATGGACTCAAACAGGCTCCTTGTGCATGGCATGTCCCCCTCGGTTCCGTTCTTCGAGCTCTTGGGTTTCCTCCCTCCACTGTGGACACGTTGTTGTTTCTCCTTCAGCGTCCTGAGGTCACGATGTATCTCCCGGTTTATGTTGATGAAATCATTCTCATCAGTTCCTCCGATACTGCTGCTGATCGTCTTGTGACTGCACTGAGCGGTGATTTTGCTGTCAAGGACCTAGGTGCTCTGCATTTTTCCTTGGTCTGGAGGTTTCATGGTCTTTTGCTGGATTCACTCTTACTCAGAAGAAGTACTCCTTGGACTTGTTGTGTCATGCTGGAATACTGAAATGCAAACATGCTATTACTCCGATGTCTGCCACTGATCGGTTGTCTGCTCTTGATAGAGAGTCTCTTTCACCTGATGATGCTACTGAGTATCGCAGTCTCGTTGGTGGTCTGCAATACCTTACTATTACCAGGCATGATATCTCCTATGCAGTTAACCGCGTGTGTCAGTATCTTCATCCACCCAGGACATCTCATGGGTCAGCCGTGAAGCATATTTTGCATTACATCTGTCTTACTGCCTCCTACGGTTTGCTCCTTCAGCCTGCACCGTCCGGTGAGATCTCCGCTTTTTCAGATGTAGATTGGGCTGGTAATCCCGATGACAGGCGATCCACGGGGGGTTATGCGGTATTCATGGGTTCTAACTTGATCGCCTGGAATGCTCGCAAGCAAGCAACAATGTCTCGCAGTAGTACTGAGGCTGAGTACAAAGCGGTATGCGACTGCTGAGATCATATGGGTACAGTCTCTATTGAGAGAATTGAGAGTCTCTCCAGCTTGCCCTCCAGTTCTGTGGTGTGATAACATCGGTGCTACATATCTTTCATCTAATCCGGTGTTCCATGCTCGAATGAAGCACATTGAGGTTGACTATCATTTTATTCGGGAACGAGTTGCACAGAAGCTACTTTGTATCAAGTTCATCTCATCAAAGGATCAACTTTGCTGACATCTTCATGAAGTCTCTTTCACAACCACAGTTTGTAGATTGTAGGAGCAATCTTAACTTGCTTTGTACCTCAAGCCATAGTTAAAATTGAGGGAGGGTGTTAGACTGTATATATACGTAGCCTCTGTATACATATTGTAACATTGCATTGTATCCCTTGATACCTCTATATAATAAGATAGCCACACCCTGTTTAAAGTGTCGAGCAGTTCCCCAAACCTACGTTTTACAGTGACAATGTCGGAACGCAAGCTCGAGGTACAGCTTCATGGACGACGGCTGGTGTCAAAGAACGATGGAATCAAACAAAAACAGACGATACCACCAGACATGCAGTACCAGCTATCCATCTTAGCAATATGGAAACACATACACTAGTCACATGCATGCTGCTTGGAAGAGTCCGCTGGTGCCACTGCGCATCTGACAAATCGATGCCATGTGTTGAAACTTGAGAGTAGTAGTTTTTCTTACATATAAATAACAAAAACGCCAAGTATAGTGTGAACCACAGTTTTTTTTCACAAATACGCAAAACTTGCGTATCATTTCATTGATAGAAGGAGTAGAATGAGTCCAACAGGGATACAACACATTACACGAATGCAGACAGGCGCGAACATTATGCCCAGAGCAGAAAGAGAAGGGATGTTCGGCCCGAACAAAGGAAAGAACGCAGGTAGACCCAACCTAACCCGAACCAACAGACGATGCCGAACCAGCAATAAGCCTCAACATCACCAAACCAACGCCGGGGACACCGCGAGCGAGCAAGATAGCGCCTTCAAGAAGGAAGACGACGCCAAGAAGTCTTCGCCATCCGGTCTGAAGCAGCCAGACCTAGGGTTTCCCCCGAGCTCGAAGAGGGGCACAACTAAAGGCCATGGCAACGCCTTCAAGAAGGAAAGACGACACCCGCGAGCGCCGCCATGCCATCACCGACAAGCAGAGCAGAGATTTCTCCCTGGCCAGAAGCTGAGCAATCCCATAGCCGCCGGGTATGGAGTCTTGGATGAGGAAGCCAACGCTGGCCGGAACCACCAGGCTGGAAGGGGGTAGGTGGGGCTGCACATGCCGTCGGAGGGTGGCACCGCCTCCGGACCCACGAGCACTGGATCTAGTAAAAGGAGGAGGCTTTGAGGCATACAGGGTCGACGACGAGGCAGAGACCACTGTGATGGGAGACGACGGCGACAGGCGACGACGACAAGCTGGGACTGGAGGGGCGCAGATCCAAACTTCTGTGGCCGTAGCCGTTAAGACATCAATGCGCCAAGCAAGCTGGAAAGGGACGCAACCGCTGGTCGCCGAGGCCGAGGCCACCCGGCATAGAACGCCGGCAAGCCTAGGACACCGGAAGACGCGGGTACATGGCCACCAGGGCTGGAGCAGCGCCGGCGAGGACCCGTCACGAGCTGCCCCACGCCTGCCAATACCACCGAAGCCTCGCCACCGCCGCACGAAAGCTATCACCTTGGCTTGAGGGGGGAGGAAGTGCCATCGGGGAGGGGAGGGGGCCTGCGCGAGGCAGGCCGTACGCATCCCGCAACCCGGCGCAAGTTCCACGCCCAGCCGCAGCCAACAGCAACACCAACGGCAGGCCGGGGCGCACCGCCGGTGGTAGGGGGGAGCTGCAAGGATGGCCAGGGCGCGGCGCATCCACCGCCGGACCGGCAGGGGTGGGGGCAGTAGCTGGAGGGGGTGGGGTGGGGCCGCCCGCGACTGCCATGGATGGAACCTGGCGACGGGGGGAGGCACGGCAAGCCTGAGCCGCGCAGGGCAGGCCGACGACTGAAGGCCGGATCCGGCCGCGCAGCACAGCCAGGTCATACACGCAGCCCCGCCGGACCAGCAGACAACCGCCGTGGGGGGTCGGGGCGCGGGGAGGTGATGGAGGGCGCGAGGTGACAGTGGAGTGCGCGGGGAGCCAGATCCGCCCCGCCGCCACCTTCATGGGGTCCGGCACGGCTTCGCCGGCAAGCCCTCCGGCGGCAGTGGCGCGAGGGAGAGTGGTGGAGTGCCCGCGAGTGGCGGCGGCTAGGGTCCCCCCGTGTCGCCAGAGGAGGTCGACGCGGGGGCCGGGCTCGGTCGGTCGTTTCCCAGTGTGAACCACAGTGACAAGTATACTCTCAATCTCTATAACTAACGTTATAATTTGACATTGTTCAAAAAAACGTTATAATTTGACTTTGACACACGAGATGTAAAACTTGAACTATTAGTTTACATTTTCGATAAAAGTGCCTTTTAACCTTGATCAAGAGGATACAAACACAGCGAATATACCTCCAGTATCTGCATAAGATAAACACAACCAATAAAGGAAACAAGTGGATTTGTAAAGGTTAAACCGAGACGAACGGTTCGTCTTGATTTACCGAGGGGAACGAATACGATGCAATCAGCAGAACAGGAAGGAAACGCCCGCAAATATCTTATCTCCCCCGCGTCGCTCAACTGGGCGACATGGGTGGCTCCCCATTCAATCTCCATCAATGCTCCTCACTGCCGCCAGCCCGCCACCTTCAATCACCGCCAGCCCGCCACCTTCAATGCTCCTCACTGCCGCCGCCGCCACCGGTGGCAGGCCCTACCTCTTTTATTTTTCTCTTGTTTGACTCTCCCCGGCGGCGGCATCTCTGTCCAAGCGGCTTGTCAGATCACCCAATGTTGATCTTTCAACAGCCGCAGCACGGATGTTGCGTCCTCTCCCTGTTGTCTCAAAATGGAGCCATCCATGTGGAGCTTGTTCACCATGTCGAAGTGGTGTAAGGTGAGGTGGACATGACGTCTTCAACCCCAGCACGAAACACCACCATCCAGCGGTTCATGGGGCAATTGGCATGGGGCTGATCTATGGCTGCGCTGTAGAAGATTTCATTAGTGTGTTGCCTGACGTCACGGCTCCGATGGTGTGCTGAAGTGCTGATCCACTGGTGGTAGTGGTAGTGGTGCGCCTCTCATCAGTATTGATTTTGGAGCGCTCAAAAGCATATGCAATTAATGGCAGATCTAGCGGCTTCATCATCATCTATGCCACTCCGGCCTGCGGCGGTGGACTCGAGAATTGTGGCGACCATCAAAAGGGCTTTGTCAGGGTTGCTCGCTCCAGATCCGGTGGTTGTGTTCAGCGGGAAGATGCAAACTATGGATGACGATTTGACGCGAATGTATGGTTGTGCAACGGTGGCGGTTTCATATCGCATATAGTTGTTGAGATCGCGGAAAAGTGGTGATGGCAACAAATAAGAGACATCGATGGTGATGCTACACGAGCATGCAGAACCAAGACATCGAAGGTGAAAGTGTTGAAGAACAATGGAGCCAAACAGAAACAGATGATACCACCAGACATACAGCGCCAGCTAGCCATCTCGCAATATGGCAACACGTGCTGCTTGGAAGAGCCCACTCGTGCCGCTACGCATCTGACAAATTGATGCCATTGCCATGTGCTGAACCTTGAAAGTAATTGTTTTTCTGTAAATAAATAAAACGCCGAGTATAACATAGACACGTGTGAACCCAAAGTGAAAAGTGTATTGTCAATCTCTATCACAAAAAATATAATCTGACTTTGGTACGCATGATGCAACACTTGAAATCTTTTAGCTTATAATTTCGACAAAGTGTTTTTTTATCAATTCATAATGTCACATCAAGAGGATACAAACATAACAAGTTCGCATCCAGCCTCTCAACAATTAGAATACACACATCCAACAAGAGAAAAACGAAATACAAGAAAAGGATCTGGAAAGGTTTAGCCAAGACGAATGACGCACTGTAGCAAAACATCAACAATTACCGATGCTTTTTTACATTACCCAGATTACGAGAAGGCTCCCCAGCACAACAAGATAACGGTGCATGAAGCGTACCAGATCCAACCACATAACTCAGATCATGGGTTTTCACCCACGAGAGAAAGTCTGAGCAAAACTCCAGAAGGTGCCTTCAACAAGGGAGTGTAAACTCGAACGCTACTCTCATGTATAACCGCTGAAGGTCAGAGCTAGGTTATTCATCCCGGAACTAGGGATCTGATACTTGAAGAGCACCACCATAGCCGAAGTCACATGTGTTGCCGCCACCAACTTGATATACAAGAAGTCTTGTTGTAATGTCTCAATCAGCACTAGAATCTCAGATCAAGATAAACTCCACACATCCAGCATTTACTGAGACGCCAATATGTAATCGATGAGTGTGCTAATGGGTCTTAATATTTGTTCTTTTCTAATGGAGCTGAACCATTTACATAGAGAATGGATCGCAATATTTGGTCTTAGAATATTTGTTCATTACCTGGTTTTAATGAAGGTAGTTAGAGAACTTTTTGATGATTTGAACCACATATATTTTGTGAGACATATATGGCAGAATTTTAATAAACCTTTTAAAGGAGGTATCTGGAAAAATCAGTATGGAGGTGTGCTAGAAGTACTACTTATGTTCAAAGGGAGGGAGAACATGAACAAAATGTTACTAGTTCGAAACAAAGATGTTGATGATTGGTTGGAGGAGTTAGAGCCTAAAACATGGTGAGGGCATTTCAAATTGAATCATCTATGTTATCACACATATATGGCACTACCCATTATGAAAATACTAACGTGTTATTTGTCTAGTTACTGACCACTATCACCGGCCTTAGTAAGAGAGTGGGACAAAAAGTTTGCATGTGCACGTACCCCGAAAAATAGAAATAGAGTGAACTGACATGTGATTGGATGGTTAGGAGGACAGTGGTATCTACAGCCCACCAGGATTCAAGTCTTAGACTTGACATTGGTGCTCAGATTTTCCTGGATTTATTGCAGGCCTTCTAGCAATGTGCGTTCAGTGGGAGAAGACATTCCCATCGACTACGAAGGCGTCTGTGGCAACTTCATCAATTCAAAATGATGTACTCGGTCTCTCGGAGGTGCTTATAGGATAGGGTATGCGTGCGTAAGTTTATAGGAGTGTATGTGCATATGTATGAACATTTGCGTCTGTACTGTATTGTGTTAAAAAATAAAAATAGAGAAAGAGAGAATACAGACTGTGCCGACAACTATTTGAGAAAAAAAGGTTTTTTCCTTGTTTTTTTAAGGGAATCTTGTTCTTTATTAGATAGGTGGTCCGGTGGGCCAAATTATGAGTGACCTCAGCATTCATGCATGATCGTCTCCCTACCGGGCTTCCGGCCTATGCTACAGCAACACCACCAGTGCGATGCCCGTTCCAGCTTGATGTGCTGTTATCCTTGGCCAAAGAGGACTACAAATTGTTTTCACATGTGTTTATTCACAAACTGGATGTAAGATAACGTTCACTTCTGATCATCATCAAGCGGGAGGTACATATGCCATGTTACTACCTCCGTACGGAAATACTTGTCGTAAAAATGGATACAAATGGATATATATAGAACTAAAATACATCTGGATACATCAATTCCTCGGATAAGTATTTCCGGACGGAGGGAGTACGTTTCAAGAAACATAGCGACAGCAACGATGACGCGGTACTGAAATGCAAAATGGAAACGAACGCAGAACATGGAACGCGAGCACACCGTACTCATGCACCCATGGACGGAGGAGGGGAATCAGACGTCCGTGCTGCTGTCCCGCTCAGTTTCCTCCTGGGCAGCGGTAAATCTTGAGGCAGTTCCGGCCGGTGATCGGCTGTCCGGGCTGCGCGCACTTCGGCTTGCAGGCTTGCTTGTTGCCGTTCAGTGGCCCCGTGTCGATGCCGGCGAGGACGCGCCGGTGCACCCCGAGGTCCACCACGGTAGACACGACCGCGAGCTCCGGGGCCACGCCGTCCTCCAGCCTCATCGACGACAACAACGACAACGGCATCAGCTGCCGCAGCGGGTTGAAGCTGGCAGTGCCAGTGCCGCCGACGAGCGCCGCGGCCTTCGCGCCCGGTCCAGCGAGCAGCACAAGCGCGAGGATCACAAACCCGATGCACACCGCCTTTCTGTCCATGATGACAAGCTTAGCTAGTCGGTCCGTTTGTGCTGGGCGGTCGTGGAGGAGCAGGAGAGTGCTGCGAGTCCCGTATGTAGCAAGGAGCAGCAATGCATGGCTTATAGTAGGTCCTCTCTCTGGTTTGGGCGTTTGTTGGTACTGGGCACCTCTCATGGCCCCCATTTGAATTGGACGGTACCAATATCTGCCCGTCTCAACAGTCCACATGCAGTAGATTAATTTGCTCTAGTTCCCATGAACGTGCGGCCGGAGCCAAGCAGAAACAGATACTTCATACTACCACCAAAAATACAGCACTTGACAGCTCGTATTTTTGTCTCAAAGAAGCTAGGCACATGCTCTTTGGAACATCCGTGAGTGCGACAAACTGATTGTCATGATAAACTAGGTTTTTTATATGGTTCAGCCGGCGGATAACGTGCTGGGCGTCGGCCGCCTGCCTCCCACATGATGACCAACACACTTTTGCAACAAGACCCATGTTGCAATTGCAAGGAGGGTTGCAATGGTGACGGGGCACTAGCGGAGATGTTTTTTGCAATGAGGATCATGTTGCAAAAGAATTTTGCAACAACTTTCCTGTTGCAAAGGACTTCGTAAGTTATTTGTGGGCTTCGCAACAACGTCCGTGTTGCAAAAGAGTTTTTTTGCAAGAATGTCCCTATTGCAAAGAATTGCAACTAAGGTTGTGTTGCAAAAGGACTTGCGCAACATGCTCATCGTCACAAAATAATACAGCTACTAGAGGAGATCAGATGGATGTCAAACTCGCCATCCAACGGCTTGCAAGGCAACAAACCTTTTAAAAAGATCCGCCGGCCGACGTGTCGCAGCCCCCTTGGAAAACGCTATCGCTCAACCGGTGGATCTTTGTGCGTGCGTCGACCTCGTTCATGGCCGTCGGATATGATTTGGATTTGGATCGAATGACTCAAAAGCAATCTCTATCCTAGTATATATATATAGTTCTTGCAACTGGCCCTTGGCTTGACCGAAACAAATGATCTCTTGTAGATCGAGCACACACGAGGGAAGTTGCCGCCGACGATCGGCGGAGGATGCCTCTTCTCCTCTCCTCCTTTTCCTCTTCAACTACTCCTCTCCCCACATCCATGTGCCCGGACGCTCGCGACTAGCGGCCAAGCCGGGTGCCTCTGCCTGTAGGTCGTCGTCGCCAAGTGCATCCATGCCGAATCTCCGCTGCCAGACGCGTCCCTACTGATCGGATCGACGGATCCAACGAGATCCGCCACACCCATGTGGAGCGCCATCAACCTTGCTGTCGCCGCGTCACCATCAACACTAGCAGCAGCCACTTTGCCGTGGTGTATGTCCATGTCCACTCCGCGCTCGGCCCTGCGTTGTTGTTCATGACATCACCTCTGAGACAAGTTTCCGCAACAATGGTGTTGTTGCGGAACAGTGGCAGCAGACAACAATTGTACAAGTGCGTGACGCGGCCAGAGATGTTGTTGCAATTTTGGCAAGATGGGTCTTGTACAATTAGACATGATAGAAGATGTTATTGCAATTTTTGGAACAAGGGGCTTGCATCAGAAAAATAAAAGAAGAAAATGTGTTGCAACATGGGTCCTGTTGCGAAAAATTAGAGAAGATGAGGTTTTGCAACAAGGGTCTTGTTGCAGGAAATTAAAGAAGACAAGGTTTTGCAATAAGGGTCTTCTTGCAGAAATACAAGATTTTGGAACAAGAGTCTTGTTGCAACAAAAATAAAGAATATGAATGGTACGGACAACTCGCATCATCGAGACAGACGGCTCGCGAGCCTGCGGGTCTTTTAGAAGGATCTGCCGGCCTATGCATAGCATGCCCCTTTTTATAGAACAACAAGCAAGGTATCAAAGGCTCTCGAGGTGAAAAGGCGCCAGAGCTATACGTTGCTTATTACGACCCGGAAAAGGCGTTGCATGAAGGAGTTCCCTTAATGGGTCGGCTCAACCGCACTGTTTTGTTCTGGTTCTTATTCAGTTTTCTTCTGGTTTTCCTTCCGATTTTTTCTTTTCGTATTTAGTTCATTTCATCGATTTTTTGCATGTTTTCTCCATTTCGTCAATGGTTTTATTCTGTGTTCTCCATTTATTTTTTAACACATGCCTACTTTTTTCAATAAACTTAAAGATCTTTCATATACTTGTGAAACTTTTTTATACACAATGAACATTTCCAATTCCAATATATACATTTTTAAAGACAAATGTTTCAAAGATTTTTTAAATGCATATTAAATATATTTCAAATAAACGTTTTCACATGGCCAAAATATTTTTTACAAGTATTAAATATCATGAAGATTTTTTTTAACTGCTCAAACATATTTTTACATTGCCTAAACATTTTACAAAACTATCATGAACATATATTTGAAACACATGCACATTTTTTTAAGAATGTCACATATATTTTATAAAAGGTACAAAACATTTTTATATATTGTATGAAGGTTATTAAAGAAATGCCCCAAACATATTTTTAAACACGTGAACTTCTTAAAAATTTCATGAACATCTTTTAATGCTATCAACATTTTTTAAAAGTTTTGCAACATTTTTCATGTACTGCTGGAATTTTTTAAATGCATGATTAAATATTTAAGTAAATTCATTTTTAACCATATAATATCTGGAAATTTAAACAAAAGAAAAAACAAACAAACCTAACACTACTTGGGCGGCGTACTGTACGCCTGCTTGAGGTCATGCTACCTTCCATCTACTCCCTCATTTCGAAAATAGATGACTCAACTTTATACTAACTTTAGTACAAAATTAAGTAGTTTCGAGCGAGATATATGAGCACCCATGAAAAGGGGTAACGATCAGCAGCAACACCAACGAGAAGCCCAGTTGGCAAGCAAGCATATGGGCCAGGGAAGTAGGTTTGCATTTTCTTGGTTTTCTTTCGGGGGTTTTACTTTCTTTTTTCTGCTTTTCGTTTCCCATTTTAAATTTTCTGACGAATTTTTCTAAATTCATAATTATTCAAAAAATCAGATTTTGGAAAAAATATAAAATTCGTGAATTTTTTAAAAAATATATAGGAACAAGTTTCAGATGTGTGAACAATTTTAACATTTGAACTTTTTTGGCAATTCCAGGATACCTTTAAAATTTGAGAAAATTTTCAAAAATCCCTGAAGCAAACTTCTCTTTCAAATTATCTTAATCCTTTCACTTACCTTCTTTTTCTATCTGCAGTTTCTACCTTTTAAAGTTGTTTGGTGTATGAGCCCAGACCGAAGACATACCTAATAACAAGTGAGCTATATTCTACTACACTGAATGTTTCAAAATTTATTACTTTTTATATTTGTGTTATTATGAGGTGAAATGCCCAAAGACAATATGTTCCTGAATCATTGATCTGGTGTAATCTATTTCTCATGCATGCTGAAAGACAATATGTACATTGTTTTATGAAATGAATTTAATAAGTAGATTATCTATGTCCTTTTTGTCCCAATTTTCGAATAAATTCGGAATGTGGCTTTTATCCTAAAATGTTGATACCGCTTTTCCTTCTGCCAGCTATGGTAACATTCATGTTCTAAATGTCAGGGAGATGATATTTGTCATGATTTATATTTTTTTTTGCGGATAATGATTTATGTTTTCTCTGATATGATTCTCGGAGCTTATCTCATAGATGTCACTAATTATCAAAGGTTTGAGAACCGAGCGTTTTAGGGTCAAACTGCAAGAAATTTTCGGGTATATGAACAGAAATAATCTTGACAAAGAAATAGACAACAGATGGGCACCTAAGTTTGTAGTATGAGAGCGGCTACACTGAGGCTTTTGTACTTCAGGATATTCCATTTTTCTTTCGTGCAATCATAATGGAAAAAAATGTTAGCCACGTGAACAGGATAATAAACAAGCAAAAATCTGGGCGAATCTTCCGAGTCCAAGATGTGGTTGATCCGTTGATATACTACTATTTAAAAATGATCCTCCCGCCTCCTGATCCGGACGCGGAGCCCGCCCTTCATCCTCAGCGTCGCACCCAGCTCGTACCGCGGCGGCGCGTCCATGCTCGCCGGCGTCCCCACCATCTCCACCGCGAACCTCCGGATCACGGCGGCCGCCACGGCCTTCATCTGCACGTACGCCATCTCCTTCCCGAGGCACGCCCGCGGCCCCGCGTGGAACACCGGGTACCTCGCCGCGTCCGCCGCCACGAACTCGCCGCGATCACCATGGAGCCACCGCTCGGGTCGGAATTCGCGGCAGTCGTCACCCCACAGCCGCGGCATCCTCCCCATCGCGTACGCCGAGTAGTCCGCGAACCAGCCGGCCCGCACCGTCGTGCCGTCCGGCAGCACGTCCGCGGCCGCCGCCACGCGCGTGTTGATCGGCACCGGCGGGTACAGCCGCATCGCCTCCGTGAGCGCCGCGTGCAGGTAGTGCATCCCCTTCAGCTCCTCGTATTTCCCGGCGTCGTCTCCGTGCGGCGTGCGCGTGAGCTCCTCGTGCACGCGCCGCTCGCAGCGCGGGTTGGCAGCCAGGAGCCAGAAGAACCAGGTGAGCGCGGAGGACGTCGAGTCCTTCCCGGCCAGCACGAAGCTCACCACCACGTCCCGCAGGAACCGCCGCTTCGCGTCCGGCGAGCCGAACAACTCGCCGAGCTCTCTGCCGGCAGCGGCGGTGGATTCTGCGTCCAGCGCCGACGCGAACCGCGACAGGAGGTGCTGCTCGTGCTCGCCGCCCTCGGCCGGGGACGACGGCTGCTCTGCCTCCAGCATCCCCATCACGTACTCGTCGATGACCCCGATGGCCTCGCGCATCCGCCGCTCGCTCCCGACGTTGGCCAGCCTCATCGCCCTCCACAGCAGGGTCGTCGGGTGGAGTATCCGCGCGAAGGAGATCTCAACGGCGTCGTCGAACGCCGCGAAGAATGCCTCGTGCCTCCGGCTGCGGCGATCCCCTGCCTCGAGCTCGAGCAGAGTGGAGCTCTCGACGCCGAAGGCCACGCCGCACACGTTGTCGAAGGAGAAGCGCCGAAGCACGTCCTGCAGGTCAACGGCCACGCCGGAGCCCGCGGCGGCGTCGAGGAGCGGGAGGAGTCGGCAGTGGAGGTGCTCCCGGAGCACCCGCCCGGAGAAGCGGCGGAGCGAGCGGGACGAGAAGGAGTAGGAGGCGAGCTTGCGCTGGAGGGTCCAGAGGCGGCCGTCGGCGAGAAAGATGCCGCGGCCGAGCAGGTCAGCGAAAGGGACCGCGAAGCGCGCGCCCTTGACGTAGTTGGGGAAGTTGGCGCGCAGGAGGTGGTCGACGGCCTCCGGGCTGGCGGTGGCGACGCCGCCGCCGAGGCCGAGCGGGCCGCGGACCTCGATGGTGGAGGCCGGGGACTCCGCGAGCTGCTCCGTGGCCCAGTCGAGGAAGCGGTGCAGGTTGCGGAGGAGCGGCACGGTGTTGCCGAGGACCCGGTTCGGGTGCGGACAGTGGTTCGCGCTCGCCGCGGCCGGTGCGACACGGCGCCGCCGGAGGTAGACGGCGAGGAGGACAGGGAAGAGCAGCAGCAGCAGCAGCAGCGCGATGCTCCCGTCGTCCATGACCTCCATGATTGACTCGCGTGGTGGTTGGTCGGCACGTACGTACAGTCCTAGTCTCGTGATAAACGAGGACTTTTCTTGTGCACGGAGATGGGTCCAGTTTGTGATCGAAGACCTGTGACCAACACGGTGGCCGTCGAAGATGGCGAATTCTGCTCAGTGCGCGTCATCTGTCAGCGGTGGACGGCATTTGGCCGAGGGACGGTTGAACCGGAGCCGGGGAAGATACCCGGCCGTGAGCTAGGAGGATGATCGATAGAAGGACGAAGTATATACTTGACATGCTTATATACTACTAGTACTTTACCACAGAGCATCTCCAACAGACACCTGCTCCTACACTTCACTTCGTCGGGCATGCATGTCCAACTCGTGCTACGATGGATCTGCTCGTTGACGGCGGTGAATTCGTGCAGGAGCGGAGCCGGATCCAAGTGCAGAGCCAAACTTAAACCATCCCTGATCCTTTCCCATTGGCCTATGCTACTGCAAGAACAAAACGAGAAGAAGAAGATGATGAAGACTACATACACAGACACGGCCAAACCAAATACTCACAAGGAAAGCATGGCCTCTTGCCGTGGCCGTGGCCCAAGCCCCAAGTCCAAGTCGCACGCGCACCCCGCACCCCGCACGTGCACTCGCGGATGAATGACTATTTCTTGTATATATAGAGATGGCTGCATGGTGGAGAGAACAAGCTCTCACGGTGCAGCTGTGTGGTCCATGGCGCTAGAGGGAAGGTTGCCGCGGATCAGTGAGGTGGCGCAAAATTAGCCTGCACGCACGCATTAAATCGGTCAATTTACCGGAGCGCTTTACTCAAGTAGTTACTGCACCTGCAATTATGCATACTACCTCCGTTTCAGTTTACAAGTCCTGCGCGTATACCTAGGTTACCAATTTCATCACCCTAATATAAACTATATAACACAAAAATTATATCTTTTGAAAGTAAAAACTCCGAAGTTTATGTTGGTATATTTTTTGTAATATTTGACTTGTATTAGATTGGTCAAATTGATGACCTAAGGGTACGCGCACGCCCTGTAAACTGAGAGAGAGGTGGTAGTTGAAACCGTGGTTGGTTATGGTTGCATCGAGAAGCCGCATATACAATTATGCATGGTTGGATCCGTGGTTGCATTGAAGGAGCCCAAAGATCAAAAGGACAGGCTGGATATACAGGCTGCATGCTGGAGCCCAATGACCGTGCCATTGACAAGTCGTTGATGATTATTATGTCTTGGTTGCAGCGAATTGGCTCCCCAAACAAACTATTAAGATACCTTTCTGCTTGTCATTCCGGTGCCAAACTGGTAATGCATGAACATACTTTTAGATGGCCTCAGCCAAATTGGTAATGCATGAAGTTTAGTTGCTTTTACAATGGCCTCAGGAATTTTGTTTCCGATGCCGAGTTGGTTCCTCAGTTTTCTAGCTAATAAACAGGGTGAATTGTGCTCAATTGCTCTAGCTAATCTTATTGGAACAACTCATCCCTCTAGCTAATGTTCAAGCCTTGTCTTCTCCTCTGTCTCTTTTCTCTTATTTAATCACAAGAAAGAACCACAAGCATGTGTATATGTATGCTAGCTATCTAGAGTTTACAAGCAAATGGACCATAGGCATAGGCAGATGACAGCAAAATGAACCCTCAAACTGATTTTGTGATCAACAAAGACAAGGCCTTTATTAGATCTTTTATGCATTCATTGGTTGTTGACAATAATAATCCTCAGACTGATACATGCATTCATTGGTTGGGGGAAATATCTAGTGCACCCAACCATCTTGTGCTACCTGTGCACCAAGTTAATAAAATTCAATTTACGGATGTCAAAAATTCTGAATAAAAAGTATGTTGTAATAGCATCAAGAATCTGTCATACCACAAAATTTGAGATCCAAATTTAAAACACAGCATTAGAAACAAAAAAGACAAATTCACGGATGATATAGAAAATGGGCTGAATTCAAGGCCCAGGTTGCATTAGGTACTATTCACAGTGTGATTTGTCTTTTTTATTTTCTAACTATGTACATTAAATTTGAATCTCAATTTTTCTATTATTGTAGATATGTGTTATACTTACACCCTCACAAAATTTCATAATTTTTCAATGAATGAATAGTGAGATACGGAGATCGGTGCACTGGTAGCACCACATTCACCGTTGCACCAGATACGTTCCCCATTGGTTGTTCCTCCTAGTTCATAAAAGTCAGTGATGATACACAGAGAGCGGCAGTAGAGCACGCGAGCTCGCCTGCTCCCGCTTGGCGTACAAATGGGACAAGGACACATTGGTACTTGGGTATTGAATGCGATCATAGGGAAGCAAAAGGTGCACAGCGTGCAACCGTATCATACGGTGACTTTGCCGTTTGATTTATCTACAGCTTGACGGTACACCGCGCCGTTTGGTACAGGATGCAGCTGTCGGTGCATAGCGACTGACGACCAGCGGCTTGGAGCAGTGTTGAGGCATGCATGCAACGGTGGATTCCAGCTTTTCGTTCACGTATGCGGTGAATCTGTGTGCATGCATGGCATTGGCTGATGCATGTTCTTTCGTCCCTACTTGTACTCGATCTGTTCTTTGCAAGCTCAGGTGTTCTTGGTTGAATGGATGGATTTCAGAGACGACAACGTGACTCACAAAGTTTGGCTGCGCATCGCCGCGTACATCACGTACAGCCTGAAATAACTGTTCACTTTGGCAGCCTGAAGTTCAAAGTGAGTATCTCGCCCAAAAAATTCTG
The DNA here is from genome assembly GCA_963921465.1 of Triticum timopheevii. Taxonomy (NCBI): domain Eukaryota; kingdom Viridiplantae; phylum Streptophyta; class Magnoliopsida; order Poales; family Poaceae; genus Triticum; species Triticum timopheevii. The sequence continues at coordinate 626,478,838 of OY997266.1, read as the reverse complement.
TTTTACATTATGCTAATTGTATTCTTAGTTGCAACAAGAAGAACGAACGAATAACGAGGAAGAAGAAGAAAAAGGGAGAGAGATAAAAATAAAGGTAAAATGGTAGATGATTGTTCGGTTGTGTGTTGTTCAATCAGCCGTCACCTCTTTGGTATATAAGTGGCGGCTGGACTTACCATGCAAGAAAAAGTCTTGGATTCACGTCCAAAACCCTAGTCCCATCCGGATGGTTTGGTTCGAGCTTTCCAAAAATGTCCGGTCTAAAACTGGCTGCAGCTTGCGCGTCGTTTTTGAGCCGGTAAATGACCTTAGATAAAAATGGGACCAAAAGCAATTTTAACTGTTTGAACGAGATGAACAACTTTCGTGTTGAACGTTTTCCGATTAGAGGTCGTCTTGAGGGTCGAATCACTTGCGCAACCAGTCAGACATCACGCACATGGGTGTCTGATGCCCCGGACCAGTTTTTACTCATGACCGGTCTGCAGTGCATCAGCTCCAACTATCGTATACGACCTTGGATTGAAATGATTTATATATCAAAATTGATTAGCTCGACGAGAAGAATATAATCCATATAGCATATAGAATACTTCTTCATATGAGGTTGTCTTGGAGGCGTAATCGGTCGAATAGTACTCCCTCCGTCTAGGTGTGTAAGTCATCTTACGAAAACCAAATAATCCCAAAACACTTAGGCGCGGTACATTAACTCTCATCCTGTTTCTTGTTTCATGACATATCAACCAATAAGAGATGTGGGTCATGCATGCTTTAAATGATTTGAGACTACCAAACACGACATGCATTGGTTAGTTCGTTGCATACATTGTTATTAATTAGCAAAAACACATTAAGTTCTCTCGTTTTCCCCTCCACCTTGGTCACGGAGCGCAACGTAAGATGACTTACACACCTAGACGGAGGGAGTATTCTGAATACAAAATTTTGACACTTCGAGTACAGTTACGGTCCTCGAGATGAGACCGTATGGTGATGACCCAAAAATCAAGGTTTCTCATTTTGACGATACCGAAATTTGTCATGTTGAAAACTTTTCCATTCGAGGCTATCTTAATTAAGTTCTTGACAATGCCAAAATTTGGTGTCAACGGCTAACTCTATCTGTGGCGTCGGTGGTCACAGGAAGAACACTTGCAACAAAGGTGCTCTACGTTGTCGCAAACTGTACCTTGGATCCAAGTAATATGTGTGAGTGATTCCGTTTAAATGCAATGCTTTTGTTCTGTCGTGAATCGTGATGAGAGCTAAGTAGCCGCTCTCTGCAACTGAAATAAAATCCTGAAAACAGTGCCACCCCAGTGACGTGTGATGTATCTGTTCCACTGTCACTGTTCTGCATGCTTGTTGTTTGTAAAACAGAGGAATGTATGAATCTTTGGCTTCCATCCATATTTCATAGTTTGATTCCACTGTGTATTCTTCAGTCATAAGTGAATGTGGTCTGTTGGCGTGTGTGCTGGAAAGTTCAGTTGATGTACTGCACAATTGCCACAGTGCATAACGCCGCCGCTTCTGCTTAGACGGCCGTCAACCTGCCACGCACAAACGTCATCTCTTCTCGTTTCTGTATAGCATTAAATGATCTGCCATCTATTGTACTACAATACGGCAAGCGAACGCTAATCAACGCCCAGTGATACCGAGACCAGGCAAGGACGAGCGCTCCTGTGGATTTTCGATCACTACCAGCACATGGTTACCAACTCAAGAAAGCTAAGAACTTTTGAACACAATTCTCGACACCACGACAAACTAATACGCCCACCAATCTAATCAAAGACGACACCGCCAACTACGGTTGGTACTTGTCACCAGCAATTCCCTCATTCACGGGCTCGTCAGGCCATCGTTCTTCAGGAATATCACGAGATTTTCATTGAGCTCTTCAAGATTTGATTTGATTTGATTCATATCTATTAACTTTAATTTCCTGGAGCTACCTCTTTCCATTCTTCCTCTCTTTGATCTTGAGAGGATCTTGCGAGAATATCTGAAAGAAGAATAACAATGGTTAGTTCATCTTAGAGCAGAAAAGGAAGCATCCCTAACTGGGAGAGAACAAACACCAAAGTGAAAAATCATGAAACAGCCAGACCTGCCCCTTCTGTATGTGGTCGACGCAGTCCTCGCCTTCATTCTCTGCATCATCCCCCAGGTGGATCTTCTCAGCGGCGCCATACGCTGCTGCTGCAGCTCTCCCGCATCAATCTGAGCTGAAGAAATCACATTATCTCAAATATACATACATACATCCATTAAATTTTAATCAAGTACGGATCTAGACATGCATAAATAGAATCTACATGACAGACTAACATCTCATTCCATCTTGACTTCTCACATACTAGAATCTTTAGGAAATACAATACATAGTCATCATGCCTTTTTCCTTTCTTGTCAGTATTAACTAAAGAAATCTCATTCCAGATAGTTGGTACTAACAAAAGTTTGGCGTTGTCAAGCACAAAATAGGCATCAAGTCAGCTACAGTTTATTACTACATATAGAAAAGAAGGCATGCACTGGATATCTATTGATAGAAGAATTCAGGCCTGGTTACAATTGCAAAGACGGGAATGAGGATGCCAGATATTTGGATGAGGTCGTGAGGATTATTCATGGCCTCTTAAAGTTTAGGGTGATTAAAAGATTGCTGACACGGACGCATGCATGCAGTGGGCCAATTAGGAGAAGGAGGGTAAGGAGGCCGACTGCAATTGCTAATGCTAATTGTGGTGAGGTGGCATACATGATGAGGTGGAGTGTGTGCATGTTGAGAGAAATCTTATAGTGGGGATCAACTATTTAGGTACATAGGATATAGGATACCAGTCCTAATTCTGCATTCAAAAGAAAATAACCAGTCTTAATTTGGAGCTAAAAAAATGGTGGAACCTTTAGAGCATGGTTAATAGTATAGCCAGCTGCTGGCTATAAGCCAGTGCCATGTCATCTACAGCCCATCTTATAGTCAACATTTATAATAGTAGATCAAAAGAGTGTACTATTTTTTTATTATGTGGCCCACTTTCATTCTCACAAAGTGCCTAGGAGCACGTGCTAGAGCTGGCTCTTCACGAAGAGCCCGCTTACCTTCTCTCTCCTCTTCTATTTCCTCCAACTAAGCAGAAATATACTAGTTTATTTCTTATAGCTCGCTGACTCAACTCTATTGTACTTGCTCTTAAGATCACTGTGTCCTACTCCCAAGCATGCACGACAGATAGCAACTCCCAAGCATGTCCCTCAGCTCCGGCCGGGCGATGCGTCCTCGTCAGCAACTACTAGCTACTGCCTAGTAGTGGGTCTCGTCATTGATCGTCCCCGTTGCATGCACGGACACTCGATCCTAGGCGTCTTTGACGGCAGCGTGCTCGCCCAACACTCCCCCAACGCTCAATCTCCCGTGGCTTTAACTCGTCAAGTTTTCCCGGTAATGCATCCGTCACGATAGCTAATCCAATCGCCTAGGGCTGTTTAGACTTGCCAATGGATGGTCTCTGAACTCTGAAGTAGTGTCGTGCACATTTCGTCTAACAACAGAGGGACTGAAGAGACGAGATAGCGGAGGCGGGGAGATGAGGGGATAAGATGTGGGTCGAGCGAGCTAACAATAACGGGTTTGTTGAACCGGACCTGACAAGAGAAAACAAATCAGCAAAAAAGAATAATAAATGGAAAAGATCAACACATCCAGCACGAATCTCAGCACAGAATTGCACGGCCCACAATCAGAACTACTTCACGGGCGATCTTTTGCTGAATGATACATGCACGATAGCTAATCCAGGCGCCTTAGGCCTGTTCAGACTTGCCAATGGATGGTCTCTGAAGTAGTGTCTGTGCACATCTCGGCTAGGAGCCTAGGAAGCCTAGTCTGCGTAGCACTGCTCGCCCACGATTGGACTTACGCAACAAAAAGTTGCAGGTACCAGATAATAATCAAAGCAAATCTGGGCGAATTTTCCGAGTCCAAGATGTGGTTGATCCGTTGATATACTATTTAAAAATGATCCTCCCGCCTCCTGATCCCGACGCGGAGCCCGCCCTTCATCCTCAGCGTCGCGCCCAACTCGTACCGAGGCGGCGCGTCCATGCTCGCCGGCGTCTCCACCATTTCCACCGCGAACCTCCGAATCATGGCGGCCGCCACGGCCTTCATCTGCACGTACGCATCAGAAATATGTTTTATATATACGTTAAACATTTTTTAAATACATGATTAACATTTTTGAAAGCTTGATGTCTACTTTTACCATACATATTGTACATTTTTTTGTATTTATTCAATATATTTTTCTAATACATGTTTAAAATTTTTTAAATACAATTTCAGAAAAAAGGGTACATGGTAAACATTTTTATACACATTTTAAACATTTTTCAAATGCTTGATTAATATTTTTCAAATATAAGATTAACATTTTTAATACATGGTCAATATTTTTTCTAGACATTTTGAAGATTTTCAAATGCTTTATTAAAATTTCAAATACAAGACTAATTTTTTAATAGATTGTCAACAATTTCTATACAGACTTAATATTTTTCAAACACTTGATTAGCATTATTTAAATACGTTTTCAACATTTTTTTAAAATGCTTGATTAACATTTTTTAAATATATGACCAATTTTTTTCATACACATTTGTCATTTCTTGTATACATGAGAAAATTTTCTATACACATTTAACATTTTTTAAATGCTTGTTTAATTTTTTTAAATGTTTATGTAAAGTGTTTTTGTAATATATTTGTAAAAATAAACAAAAGTTAAAGAAAAGCAAAAACGAAAACAAAAAACAGAAAGAAAAAAAATGAGGCTGTGGCCTCACGCGAGTTGGGCCGGCCCAGCTAGGCGCACCATCAGGCGAGGTATAGCCGCGCCTGTGTGCTGTGTGCCGTTAAGGCACTATTTGGCGCCTAGGAACTGGCCGCTGCTGCGAGCCGTCGTTGTCCTCCTCGAAGTCATGGAACCTTTTTTTTTCTTGTAAAGGTCTTTTTTTTGAGCATCAGTACAGACACAAGCGCTCATATACACGCGCATACACTGGCCCCTATAAACACATACATGCACACCCTACCCCTATGAGCACCTCCGAAAGACTGAGCCAACATACAGGCCCGTCGATGAGGGGGAGCAAGGTGAGCGACCGCACAGGGCCCCCCCGCTTCGTTCGATGCCTCCCTTCCGTAAAACGAAACCAACGTACGTTGAAAGATCGCTAAAAAACCCAAGAAACCAACGTATGTGTACAGCAGTCGTGAGTCGTGACTACGGGGAGCTCCTATAGGCCGCTCGCTGCGGCAAAGTGCCGTCGCTTCGCACAGGAGCGGCTAGCGTGGGCCGGCCCATTTACAGCGGTACGCGACAGTGCTTTCCCGAGATGAAAAAATCGCAAAAAAAAAAAATCACGCTAGCACAGAACTCGAACACGCGACTTCACAGTTATTGGCCAGCCGGGCGAACCACTGCGACGTAGACCATCACATGTTCTTTCAATTAGCAGTCCGGCAGTTAAAGACATATATGACGGAGACTAATGTTAAACATTAATTCGCAAAAAATTCTAAAAACTACCGTCAATTTATTGGGTCGAACCGACGATCTCCTACAACTGAATTTTTCGAAATTATGAATATTTTCTTCAAAATAAAAACATTTTTCGAATTTTCGTACAAATTTTGTGAAACAGGAACATTTTGATGAAGTGAACAAATTTGAAAAGGGGAACATTTCTTGAATTCATGAACAAAAAATAAAAACGTTCAGTTTTTAAAACTTCCAGAACATTTTTTGAATTTGTGAACAAAATTGAAAAACATGAACTATCATTGAATTTGTGAACAAATTAGGAAAGCTGGAATATTTTCTTCAATTCCCAAACATTTTTTGAATCTTGAGAACAAATTTGGAAACACAGAACAATTTTGAAAAATCCTGAACAATTTTGAAAAAGGGAACATTTCTTGAATTCGTGAACAAAAAATAAAAATGTTCAGTTTTTAAAACTTCCAGAACATTTTTTGAATTTGTGAACAAAATTGAAAAACATGAACTAGCATTGAATTTGTGAACAAATTAGGAAAGCTGGAACATTTTCTTAAATTCCCAAACATTTTTTCAATCTTGAGAACAAATTTTGAAACACAGAACAATTTTGAAAAATCCTGAACAAATTTGGAAGCGTGAACAATTTTTCTAAAATATGAACATTTTTTGAATTTTGAGAACATATTTTGAAATGGAGAACAATTTTGAAAAATCCTGAACAAGTTTGGAAGCGCGAACATTTTTTTAATATGTGAATAAAAAATTGAAATCCAGTACATTTTCTGAATTTCGAAAGTTTTGTACTCTTTTGTGTAACGCGAACATATTTTGAATTTTAAGAACATTTTTTCAAAAACTGACCATTTTTTGGAAACACAAACAAAATTTGAATTTTTCAATTTTTTGAGAAGAGAAGAAAAGGAAAAGAAATAAAAAATAAAATCATAAATATTTTGTAAAACTGCGAACAAGTTCTGAGAAAGAAAAATAAACTTGAAAAATAAAATGAAGCAAAAAGAAAAAATGAAAAAAAAAACAGAAACGAAAAAAGAGAAATGAAAAACAATAGAAAGCCGAAAAAGAACCGAAAAAAACGATACAGGAAAAAACCCGGTTCAGGGAACCTTCTAGAAGGTTCCCAAAACCGGTTGGACGCGTATTAGTGGGCCGGCCCAGGTTTTGTCGCTCGCTGCGTTGCCCTGTGCGGTAGCCCGACATTTTGCCGCAGCGAGCGGCGAATAGGGATTTCCGTGACTACGTGGTCTTTGCTGCTTACTGGGCGTCTGGGCTGCTAGAGGCCGAAATTGGAGACTACAAAGGTTAGAGGCCCAATGGCAGCAAGGAAAGAGTTGATACAGACCGCCTGGTTCCAGAGATTGCAGCCGAACAGAAGCGATCTGCCGCCTCGGTCTCGCAGCCGACGATCGGCGAGTGAGGAAGACCAAACCCTCGCCCTACACGAGGCGCTATCAGTCTTGCCGGCGCCGCGTAGTTGCCTCCCATTTGATCCCATAGACTGATCGTCTTGTTGCTGTGGAGACGCAACAGTTTGGGATCGTGGTTCCGTTCGTTGCTTTGATCAGGATTGAGGAATACATGGACGCCAGACCACAGACTGTATTAATCTCCACAAGAGCAAGGTTCTCTTTTTAATTTATTTTCTTTGTATTTGAATGATCTTGCTATGTAGCAATCGTTACTATTTGAAACTAATCAGATTTCGTTTGATCAGTGATCACTTATAATTCGTTAGATTTTGTTTCTGAATCTTCATCATATCTACCAGAATTAGGAAGAAACAAAGACCGGAAGTCGAGGATCGATCTCTAACAGATGTCCTTTTTTTTTTGCATGGTAATATGTGTCTCATTCATATCATAAAGAACAAAATACAAGTCACGTAAAGACCGACATGACAAAACTGAAAAGATAGCAGAACATCTTTGAGCTTGACACCAACGTCCGTCACCTGCCTCCGGCACCACCGTAGCAGCCACCGAAGAAAAGAATGACGAATCACCGACGTGGCTCCATCGCTGATATGCAGCTTTACGGACCTCCAAGGTGGCTCACCAAAAGTGAAACCCTTACCGTTGAACGAATCAGACCGGGGCAACACCCCGGACACACCATCGAACTCCAGATCTGGCAACCCACCACGGCTAAAACGCCGAAGGAGGAAACCATATCTGCCATCCACCAACCACGAGCCCAACACATGCTCCGTCTTCCAGATGTCGTCGATGCAGACCACAATCTGCATCCGCTCCTGAACTACCTCTCAAGCTCCGCGCCGACGCTGGAGCAAACTCCGTCGCAACGGCGGAGTCCGAGGACACAGGTCCACCACGAGGAATACTGGACGAATGCTACTTTTTGGTAGAACATGAGGCGCTTATTGCTTTGCTATCCCTTTACCTTCTTAGTATTAGTATTTGATATATGCCTAAATAAGGTATAAATAAAACATATTTACAATTATATAATAAAGTGAGTGTAACCCATTACACATATTAGTTCTTCTATTATGTGAAAAATGTTTGAAATTTTAGGCCACATTTTGGTTTTCGCCCGGGGCCCCCAATTTCTGGAGACGGCCCTGCCGGCATATCATCTTGAGATTTACGAAATAAATCCAGGAATAATGCGAGCACCAGGATTTGAACTCTGGTGGGTTGGGAATACCACTGTCCACCTAACCATCTCAACCGCAGGTTGATTCGCTCTGTAAAGTTTTTCAATTTAATGTAGAAACAGTGTTGAACTGCCCGATGCATGGTTGAAGGCGCTGTCCGAAAGGACGGGCAATTGATGAGTGCTTCATGCTCTGTGCATGGTCCATTGGTCCTTCTCAATCGACCTCTGGCAGGCAACCTGCCTAGCTGGTGGTACGTGGAAAGCTTCGCCAGTTCATGCATCCATGGACCATTGCGGATTATGAAATGAACAAGGTCCAATCCTGCTTGCAATTAACCAGCTCCGTGCAGCCTTATTTTCATCACCACACGGTGATTGATACCACCACCCGGCAGTACTGTCGCCCTGATGCTTATCTCTAGTTGCAAGGAGCGGACCGCCGGGTCATCACAAAATTGTAGCTATACGCAGTTTTGTGAATTTGAAGTTTTATTATAGCTTGAATACTTGGGAGGATGGCGTTTCGGTGCACAGGAGCATCTGCTCCGCGTATGGACAGTAAAAAATATACTCCCTCCGTCCTATAATATAATATCTTTTTCAAGCTATGTTAGTTTGAAAAATGGAAAATGATCTTATATTGTGAGACGTAGGAAGTAAAATAAATAAAAATGTTTATTTTTTCTTTTGCACCAAAGATGCACAAGTTTTTTAGGTGTGCAAAATTTGATGCTGATATGATATCAAAGGAGCTCTGAACAAAAAACTTGGAGTTCTGAGAAAGGTTTAATATTTTGGGTTTTGGAGCATGGATTTTGTTTGTGTTGTCCCGAGCTCCTCCAATGTCATATTGTCATTAAATTCTGCACGCATACAGAAAACTTGTTCATCTTTGATGTACAAAAAAATCAGTTATTTTTGCTATTTTATTTTAACTTACTGTTTATCGGGGAGCATATAGGCTCGTGATCAGGTATGAATTTTTGGATCTTGGGGTCTTCTCACAGAAGGAAACAAGAAAAACTTTTTAATTAAAAAACCATTTATTTTTATAGAGACTAGAAGCCCTAGATTAAATAAGTCCAAGCCTTATAAGAACACCCCTAACAAAAATGAAAAGTACAAATAAGTCCAAGAGAAATTCATTGTTGTCTCCAAACCTCCACAAGCCGATGTCGTGTTATGATTAGAGCTCGTTGTTGCACTTGCTCCGAATCACTGGAGGCATGGAGTTGTTGTAACTGCGACCACCATGAAGTCATCTGACTTTGTCATGATACTCCAAGCACATATTGTTGCAGAAGAGAATAAGGTGAAAGCCGAACACGAAAATTGAATGCCACATTGATTCTAAAAGCGCATCACAACATGTTATTGAAGAGACCATTGACGGGATCGTGAACTAGGGTGGAAGCATTGCGGTCAACGACTCACCCCCACAACATGAAGGATCGGATATGGGAAACCCTCACATGTCCATAGGTACTTATGTCACTGTGCCGACACCTCTGTTCCCTTATGGATGATAAGATGAGACTAAACCCTAATAAACTAGACCAAAACTCCCCCACAAGCATAAACATTCAAGGTGTCCCCACCTCTGTATCGAAATCGACCACTAGAGGCGAGAAAGACCGACTGAATTGACAACCTATTACCCTTGCTCAAAAGTCGCCTTGAGGCCGCTAGGGGCAAGTAGATTTTTATCTGGCACTTAGTTAAGAGTCAAACAAGAAGAACTTCAGATGTTAGGGTTTGAAGGGGACTAACAGTAGGGTTTCTGATCAACATAAAAAGTAGACGATGGCGGGATGATCTTGCTGACATTCTCTCCGGAGAGGCCTTACTCATGCGCCCATGTTTATGTAACCAACGTAATACAAGATAGTAAAAAAACGTAATACAATCACCCATACCCATCGGGGCCTCGATGTTGTCTCCGACCGGCCACCATGACTAGTTGTATGCCATTGATGTCCTTGTATATTAAGCTTTTGTTACATACTTATAGCATCTTCAGACAGACTAGGCAAATTTGACCCCCTAAACGTCCCCGAACAATGCCGTTCTAATCCTTGCAACACTGTTTAACACCACGTTTTGTGAGCGAAGCCAATTTGACCCGCATCCGTTGGCAAGGCCTTTAGGTAGGTGAGCGGGCAAGGGATCCAATCACGCCCTAAAACGTCTCCGATGACGATGGCTACCGGTTTTATCTATTCTATTTCTTTTTTTGTGCAGAAAAGGGAGTTTTATCCGATGATTATAGAGTTACAGTTCGAGAGGCAAAAGCTCCTCAATACATGGCGGTCCTTGATGCAACCACACAAATTGTCGTATGCTCCGTGCGATTATAGTTTGCCAATCAATCAACTACTCTATTTTGATTTCTACTATGTTTCTCCTTGACTGCCATCAAAGCTCAATCTCCTGAACAAGATGTTCATATGCCAAGTGCGCGAGCCCGTCACTAGAGAAGATGGATAAAGCTTCCATGGAATCTGAATATATATAATTACCGGTAAGGTCTGTGTGTTGCAATGCGATAGACATACCTTGCATATTTGCATGAATTTCCGCTTCTAGGACATAGAAACCTATTTCAATTACTCTATGGCATAAGATCAGACGCTGACATCAAAATCTCTGCTAAAATCTCCTAGAGTCTGGATGGATGATGCCCCTAATGGGATTATCCCTTTTATTGTAAATGATGCCACCATTCTTATAAGTGAATAAAGGAGAAGTAAATTTTCAAAAAAAAAAGTGTATTCGCAAAAAAAAAAACTATACAAAGTGTAAATGTGCTAGCAGCTATGGTCACATACACATTCACATGGTAAATACAAATGCAGCAACTATACATAGATCAGCAACATGTACACAGTAGACCGTGTCCAACCAGCCGGAGCGGGCGCGGGCACGGGCACGTGAGGCCGGAAGGATGCCGTTGCCTCTGCTCCAAATCTAATCATGGAGCCGGCCGGGTCTTAAAGCATGGATGGATGGATCGTGCCGTTCCCAACCAACGACCGGAGCCGGAGCTGCCCCTGCATGCGCCTCAATTATGGGGATCTTTCTGGGCTCGCTGAGCTAGCAGATACTCTGACCCTGCGCGCTGCGCCGGTGCGGAGGCAGAGCGTGTCGCCGCAGTGGCCGTGGCGACGCACATGGCATGCCGGCCGGCCGGCGACGCCGCCGTGGCGCGCGAAGAGCCGCAGAGCCCTAACCGATGGGCCAATGACTCGATTCGAGCGACGCGCAGCGCCGCATGTATGGACTGTTTGCATTCTGAGCTGATTTCCATTCTGTTTGTGATCTATTTTTTTTCCTAGTTTTTTGTTTCTTGTCGCTGCATTATATTTTGTTAGAACTTAGATGTGACATCCTTAAAAAATATCTAGATGTGAATTAGACAAACTGTTCTGAAAATCATGCACCCCTTCCTATTTTTGGACTTGTACTCCCTTCGTTCCAAAATAGATGACTTAACTTTATACTAACCTTAATACAAAGTTAGTATAAATTTGGGTCGTTTATTTTGGAACTAGTAAACAGTAGTAAACCCTGCCCCGCCCAGGTAATCGGATCGAGATGTATAGTTTGGAATTAAACTAATCGCTACGGGCCACGGTGAGAAGAAGATCGAGATCGCTGCACGTCGTAGGTTAGTATAGTATATGTTTGTGCGACAGATAGAATGATTCGAGCACGTTATAGTGTTACTTTGCAGATGAGCATCGATAAACTATACGAGTCGATCTCATTAGCTGGGCGAGGCAGGGTTTACTAATGTTTGCAGATCAATGCTTATCTACCAAGTGGTCAGCTTGGTAAGCCACCAACAAAAAATTGCAATCAAAGATCAACGCTTATCTCGATAATTGAAAACGCCCTGTGTCGCGCCCCGTGTGGACAACTATACATTTCATTTCACTTCGTTCCCAGACCAAACACACCCTAAGGGGCATCCATCCCAAACTCTAGCCGCTGCCGCCAATGGCGGCTGTCTACCTGTCCTCTCTGCTGCTGCCGGAGGACGTCGCAAGGCAATGCCACACGGCTGCCGGCGTAGGAAGGGACCTTACTCGCGTCAACGGGCCGCTCTCGGGCATGGGCAAGAGTTGCTCAGTAGTATGCACGTCGATCTACGAGTCGGTGCTCGGGCCCGATGTCTACGTGGGGCTACACGTCGGCGTGGAGCTGCAAGTGGGTGGTCGCTTGGGGGCACGACAGGTTGATGGGGTTGAAGCGCCGTGCAGGCCGATGCAGCTCCTAATGCCCTGTGTTGCCCAGATCTAGCGGGCGGCGGCGTTCTCCTGCCTCCTTCCTGTCACTTTGCGATGTGCGTTAGTGGTATTAGTTGTTGGTTTCTGGCATGTCCAACTTGTGCGGGGCGACGGGGAGGCAGGGAGTCCTAGCATCCACTTGGGTGGTGCTTTGTCGTTCTCTTCTCGTGGCATAGTGGGGTGCACCTCGCCCCTCTTGGGGCTTGCTGCGACGGACGAAGGTGTCACTAGTAGAAGCATTAGCAGCGGCCAGCAAAAGCAGTTACGGTCATAGTTTAAAAAATCGAACCGGACCGCCAGTCGAACCAGAATCGACTCTCACACCGGTGTTTTAAGCACAAAAGCCTAACCTTCAACTAGACCGATGAGAACCGGATAGACTGCGCTTTTTTTGTGAAACCGCTAATAAACCAGGCAGTCGAACCGGTGTATAGAGAAATTCAGATAAGTATTCATGCAAGTAGTGGGATTTGATCCTAGGTCATGGGCATTGGCCTATCCTAGCTAGGGCAGATAACCATCTCAACAACACTTTGTTGTTGTCTAATAGCGGAAACCATTGCTATTTGACCTAAATTAGCATATATTATTACTCATAATATACTTTTTGACTGTAAAAAACACAACAATCGAACCGGTGAACCAGCGGTCAGACCAGTAAAAGCCTGAACCGAAGGCCTTATCAATTCAATCACCGGTTCGTTATTCAAACTATGGTTACAATCCCACATGACAAACCCACCTTTAATAGTCTAGTGGAAGCAGTTACTTTTGGTTGTGCAATGCTTCCTCTTAACTAGGAAGGTGTTAGGCCCCAAATGGAAAGGTTTCTAGCAAGCAACAACTTTCACTCAAGTGGATGATACTAAGTTTTATCAAACTAGTAGAAGTTTACTAAGGAGTCAATGATAAGTACCTGCACACATAAATACAAAGCTACCCTGGCCCCGAACAAAACTAGGGAGATTGTCAGTCTCACTAGTCTTGCTAGTTACAAGGATTATGCAAGTGTGTATGGAAGATTGATTTCAAATGAAAATAAAGCAAGAATTGTAAAAGAGCGTTGATCGAGGTTGAAATAAATAGAATGAAGAATGACCGAGATCCATTGGTTCACTGGTGGTTTTTCTCCAAAAGATAGCATGATGTGATGAACAAATTACATTTTTGTAGTTTTTATGAGCATCACGTCCAAACATCTATAAATCATTATCCAACTGATACTCCATCCAAGATCACTATTTAGCATGCATCTTAAAATACTAAAGTACTCAAACAGAGTATTGCATTAAGTATGACAACATGAATTAGTGATGATATGTTATCTTCAACCTGCGTTCAAAGGACAACTACACAATCATCTTTTTATCCCTAGTGGCAAAAAGACAATACAATCATTTCCACATCCTGTTAGTATTGTGGATTACTTGCAAGATTGAACCCAACTACCATACCCAACTTTCACTTGGAGATCATCAATCAAACTTGACCAAAAAAGAACAACTAGATCAGAGAGCATATATGAATAAGAATTATGCAACAAAGAAACCAAATTGATCTCAAAAGAATTCATGGATAAATTTGATCATAAAAAGACAATTCATCACATCGCAACAAACACATCAAAAGATCACATTAGATGAATCACAATCATGTAGGGCAGCTTAGATGATCTTTTGTATTGAGAAGTAAGGGAGAGAAAATAATCTAGCTACTGCTATGGACCCATAGTCCAAGGAAACTACTCATGACCAATCATCACGGACTTAAAGTTGATGGAGATGGCCACCGAGATGATTTCCACCTCCGACAGGGTATCGGAAAAGGCCTCTAGATTCGATCGATTTGGAATAGAGAGGTGCAATGATGGAAACACAGAAACTCTCGATGGTTAGGGTTTTCGGAGCAAACAAAAAATATAGGCGTCGATAGGCAGTGGAAAGAGGTCCAGTGGGCCTGAGGGAGTCCGGGATTAAGGGGTCCTCGGACAGCCGGACTATATACTTTGGCCGGACTGTTGGATTATGAAGATACAAGACTGAAGACTTCGTCCCTGTTGGAAATATGCCCTAGAGGCAATAATAAAATGGTTATTATTATATTTCCTTGTTCATGATAATTGTCTATTGTTCATGCTATACCACACCGAGAAGAGGTATGTGTAGGACCTTGAAGTATGTCTAGAGGGGGTGATTAGACTACTTGACCAATTAAAAACTTAACCTTTTCCCAATTTTAGAGTTTGGCAGATTTTAGCTATCTTAGGACAAGTCAAGCAATCATCACACAATTCAAGCAAGCATGCAAAGAGTATATAGGCAGCGGAAATTAAAGCATGCAACTTGCAAGAAAGTAAAGGGAAGGGTTTGGAGGATTCAAACGCAATTGGAGACACGGATGTTTTTGGCGTGGTTCCGATAGGTGGTACTATCGTACATCCACGTTGATGGAGACTTCAACCCATGAAGGGTAACGGTTGCGCGAGTCCACCGAGGGCTCCACCCACGAAGGGTCCACGAAGAAGCAACCTTGTCTATCCCACCATGGCCGTCGCCCACGAAGGACTTGCCTCACTAGATGTAGATCTTCACGAAGTAGGCGATCTCCTTGCCCTTACAAACTCCTTGGTTCAACTCCACAATCTTGTCGGAGGCTCCCAAGTGACACCTAGCCAATCTAGGAGACACCACTCTCCAAGAAGTAACAAATGGTGCGTTGATGATGAACTCCTTGCTCTTGTGGTTCAAATGATAGTCTCCCAACACTCAACTCTCTCTCTCATAGGTTTTGGATCTGGTGGAAAGAAGATTTGAGTGGAAAGCAACTTGGGGAAGGCTAGAGATCAAGATTCATATGGTAGGAATGGAATATCTTGGCCTCAACACATGAGTAGGTGGTTCTCTCTCAGAAATGGTAAGTTGGAAGTGTAGGTTTGTTCTGATGGCTCTCTCCACGAATGAAGAGGAGGTGGAGGGGTATATATAGCCTCCACACAAAATCTAACCGTTACACACAATTTACCAAACTCGGTGGGACCAATTCAACACACTTGGTCGGACCGATTTAGTAAACCTAGTGACCGTTAGGATTTTCGGTGGGACCGACATGCAACTCGGTAAGACTGATTTGATTAGGGTTAGGGCATAACGTAATCTCGGTAAGACCGATCACTCAAACTCGGTGAGACCGATTTGGTAATAAGCTTTCCAGAGAGTTGGTCAGGTAAACTCAGTGGGACCGATTTGCTCTTTTCGGTGAGACCGAAATGTTACAAAAGGGAAACAGAGAGTTTACAATGCAATCTCGGTGGGACCGATCGCTCACTTCGGTTAGACCGAAACGTTACGAAGGGAAACAGAGAGATTACAATCCCATCTCGGTGAGACTGAGATCCCTATCGGTAGGACCGATTTGCCTAGGGTTTGTGGCGGTGGCTATGACATTAGAACTCGGTGGCGCCGGATAGGAAGAATCGGTGTGACCGATTTTGGCTTTAGGTTTAGGTCATTTGTGGATGTGAGAAAGTAGTTGAGGGTTTTTGGAGCATATCACCAAGCACATGAAGCAAGAGCCTTATTAAGCAACACCTCATCCCTCCTTGGTAGTATTGGCTTTTCCTATAGACTCAATGTGATCTTGGATCACTAAAGTGTAAAATGAAGAGTCTTGAGATTTTGAGCTTGAGCCAATCCTTTGTCATTAGTATTTTGAGGGATCCACTTTCATCATCCATGCCATGCCATTCATTGAGCTTTCCTGAAATAATAGTCTTGGAATAGCATTAGCCCAATGAGCTATATGTTGTTATGAATTACCAAAACCACCTAGGGATAGTTGCACTTTCAATCTCCCCCTTTTTGGTAATTGATGACAACATATAGATCAAAGCTTCGACAAATGATAATAAGATTGAAAAACATCGTCGCTTTGAGAAGTATGTGATAAGCAAGAGCTCCCCCTAAATTTGTGCATAGTTTAAGATTTGCTATGGACTACAAATGCACAAGGAATTAGGCTCATGGGTTACTCTTCCATGTCACATACATCTTGGTGGAGCGCTCAAAATGATAAAGATTGAATACATGCACTCATCACCAAGCAAAGTGAATGATCACATATGGATAGGTAAGATAATATCATCAAACATGCATAAGTGTAGCTTATGATCAAACACATGATCATCAATGTCTCACAAAAACAGCATAGTATCTCAAGCAATCAAAAGCAAACAAAGTTTAACCACCAAAGCAAGAGAGAACAAAAGCAACACACACTCTCTCTCGAAGCCTATGATCTATACATTTTTCTCCCCCTTTGGCAACAAGTTACCAAAAAGTTCATAGAAAATGCATAGTGCTAGATCAACTCTCAGGCTTGATCTTCAGGTGGTGGTGTCTGGAGAACTCAAAGAACGAAGGCTTCAGTTGATGTAGAGGGAGCTGGAGGAGTTGGTGCTGGAGCTGGTTGCACTGGAGCTGTAGGAGCTATAGCTGGTGCAGATGATGTGGCTCTGGTGTCTGGCACAGGCACTGCAGCTGACCTCTGAGCTCTAGGCACTCTGGCAAATACATTAGTGGTAGTCTTTCCCTTCCCCTCCTGCATGTCATCCTGTAGCTGCTCCACAACTGACTGAATCTAAGTTACTTTGACATCTAGATCACAGAATTTTTGTTCCATGATTCTTTCCAAGCTCTTCTGATTTTGAGTGAGGGTGGCCAATCCCTTCTCAATCCTCATTCTTGATGCTATCAAGTAACCAAGCTGCTCCTGCTTGTTCTTCAGAAAGTACTCAGATGCCTCCTCTGGAGTTGGCATCTTGGCAGCCTTCTCTTTCCTTGCCTTCTCCTTCTTCTCTTGAGCTTGTACTGATGATGGTTCATTCTCATTCATGACAACCTGATTGTCCTCAAAGTCTGGATAGAGAGGAAAATGTTCCTTATCCAATAGATATTTTCCTGCGCCCATCTTTGAGTTAATCAACTCCTGAATCTGAGGGGCATATCCACAACTTCTCTTTTGATCTGCTACAGTCATCTTAATGGTCTCAACCATAAGACTCATGACCTTGAATTTTTGTGGCACATCAAACAAATGCAACATGTTGATTGCATGCCCTCTAATCATGTTGTGGTCACCAGACTTAGGCAACAAAGCGTGCCTTAGGATCTAGTTGATTGTAGGCAGCCCTGATAGAAGATAGTGGACTGACCCAAACTTATGTGTCTCAATGGCTTTGTCTGGGATCTCCTTGTACATGTGTGCCATGGAATTGTGGTCCATCTTCTTCTTGGCATAGACATCCAAGTCATCTTCACTCTCCTTTGGGGCATTGATCAGTTTTGCCCATTCCTCAACAGTGGATTGGTACCTTGTACCTTCAGACATCCAAACTATCCTCCCATCTAGATAGAAGTGTGATGTGGAGTAGAATTGCATAATGAGTTCATCATTCCAGTTGGTGAGCTTTTGCCCAACAAAAATCTGCAACTCCACAAGTAACAAAACTGTCTTGCACTCCAGGATAGTGTTCTTCATTTTCTTTCATGTAGGTCCAGTCGACCCACCTCATATCACACACTATGGGCTTCTTGTCCAACAAAATTGTCTCATAGAAGTCCTACTGTTCCTTGGTATGGAACCTGTAATCAACAACAGTCCTTCTCCTTGTGGCATATGGATCTGTCATCCTCCATAGCCTCAACCCTGAGTCTCTTCTGATGTTCATGTCCTCAGCCACAGGATGGGCATCATTATGGTCTGGTATCTTGGGCTTGAGCTTCCTTAGGACTTGTCCTTCTTCATCTTCCTCATCAGCAACTTCAGGCACTGGGGCCTTGTTCTTCTCAGCAGCTGGAATACTCCTGGTATTCCTCTTTGGTGCAAGCTTGGCCTTGGGGGCAGCTTTGGGTGCTTCCTTGGGCTTTGATGTTGCAGCCCCTGACTTAATAGCATCACCCATAAGCTTTTGTGCCTTGGGTGCTGGTGCAGCAACCTCTTCTTCCTCTTCAGAGTCTCTCCTCATTGAGGGATTTCCGAGAACCTCGACAGCAGTGGTTCTGGCTCTCTTATTCTTCTTATCCCGAGCACCAGCTTCATCTTTTGATTCAATGGTAAACTTCATGGTTTCTCCAGTGGGAACTTTCTTGGGTTTGGAAGTTGTGACTCTCTTTGCAGGTGCCTCTTTGGGTTTAGACTTTTCAGGCACTTGAGTAGATCCTCTCACCTTCAGCATAGGTGTCCTCTTGGCAGGAACCTTCCTATTGAGTCCAGGTTTAGTGTTCTGTGCTGAGGGATACTCCTTTTTGAGCACTACCTTCTTGGAGGTAGCCTCATCCTCTTCTGCTATATAATCCTCATCCTCAGAATCTGAGGTTCTCTTCTTCCTTGTCCTGGTGGCAGCTTTAGGCAGGTTGTTTGGGGTGCTCCTGCTGCCTTCATCTGAAGTGCTAGAGGGACTAGTGCCCTCACTCATGTGATTGTGCTCTTCTGACCTGTTCTAACTATCACTTTGGTCTGACATGCTACAAATCACTGACTGCTGACTCTGTGAAGAGTTATAGATGAGATAGAGTGGATGAGCATCACAAAATGCAGAGATTTTTGCAAAAGAATGATTCAAAAATTCAGTTTTAGTTTTCCACAGAAAGCATTTCGGATCAACCGATTTTCAAACTCGGTGATACCGAAGCAGTTTTGGAACCTAAACTGATGAACTCGGTTGGACCGAGTCACAGTTCGGTGGCACCGAGACTGCTAGGGTTTCACAAAGTCCTAAAATCGGTCTCACAGATTAGCAATTCTCGGTCAGACCGAGAGTTACTAGTGCAATGGCGTTAGCCAAATCGGTGGGACCGAGTTTTTCAACTCGGTGGGTCCGAGATGGTTTCGGCGGAAACCTAACCCTAAATTTTCAAATCTCATCTAATCTAAGGATTGCATTGACTGGATAGGAGTGTTTCAATCGTGGCAAGAATCATTAAGAACACAATGTGCTAGGAATCGGACGAGGATAGCACTGTGATCGAGTCCATACCCTATCTTGGCGATGAACTCGCTATGGTGGCAACGGCGGGGGTGAATTCCGTTGACAGCGGCAGAGACCAGCGACAGGAGGCGGCTGGCAACGAGGAGACGATCCGGAGACCCTGATGGCAGAGCGAGCTATTGCACGGGCGAAGAGGTTTGGAGAAATTTCCAAATTTTTGCCCGTGACTATATATAGCCCGACCCTATCGGTGTGACCTAGTGGAACAACTCGGTGGCACCGAGATGCATAACTGTGTACAGTTACAGCAACTCGGTGGGACCAAAAAGTTCAAATTGGTTGCACCGAGATTGAAAACCTAGATCGACTTAGTGATCTCGGTGGGACCGAAATGGAGGAATCGGTCAGACCGAGAATCACAAAGAAGTTTTGGAAGTTTAAGTCTATGACGAATCGGGGACTCCGAGTGCTCCTCACACAGAGTGGTTCGAATCTGACTTGATCAAATTTTATGATGTAGCATGAATAGAGTTTGAGACGAGAAAAGCATATATAGCTAGAGAAGGTTCTTAGGCATTCTTGTCCATCCACTTGGCAAGAAGAAAAAGAAGCCAATCACTCAAAACTACAAGTGGATGTCCTTGAATGAGTAAAATATGCAACCAACATGCTCACACAATAAGATGGCAAATGAAATATGTGGCAAAACATGCACAACCAATTCTAGCATCTATCAAACAATTGGCGATGACTAGGTCATCTATATATGAGTATATTGACTTAGGAGTCAAATGAAAACATTTGATCATAGGTCATACTCATCGTTGAAGCTCAAGTGGGGTTACCAATTTTACATAATGCATTGATGTTCACACCATTAGAGTTGCTTTGACTCGATTCTTAGAGTTAAGATCCCCCTAGATGTGAGATCCCCTTTTAGAGGGATGAACTAACCTTGGGTTTTTGTCGATGATGACTTCATGTAGGTGTTGAAGATGTGGATGCTCAATGTTGATGTAGATCATTTGGAGCAATCCTTTGGAGTGAGTTGCACTTTCAACATACCTACATGGATTAGTCCCACAAGGAACAAACAAGAATATCCATAGACATAGAGTGATGCATACACAAGATGATGTCCATGAAATCATTAGGTTACCTTGCCCCTTGCCTTACCAACATGAGGGTTTATGACTCCTTGAACTAGTGCAAGATGTGGAAGTTGATTGCACTTGTTCTTGCCATAATGATACGAGTGAAGAATGTTGGCGGAGTCACCCTCAAGAACTATCTAGTTCTTCTTCTTCGGGATCCACATCATCTTGATGGGAATCCTTGGAGTTGTAGTTGTACTTGATGAAGTAGAACTTGACGTAGTCTTGGGAACCCACTTGACCGAGACCTTAGGTGCTTCTTCAAATGCATCAATCTCTTCTTGAAGCTTGTCGTTACCTTTGTTCTTGTGGTCTTGTGGTGGAAGATCATCTTGTGCTTGTGTTCCTTTGAAGGAAGTAGGATCATACTTCTCTTGTTGAGGAACAAACTTCGTCTTGGGGTATTGATCTTCTTCCCACTCAACTCCATTGGCATTGAACTTTCGTTCAAAACCAACACCTTGATTCTTCCGGTGCCTTCCTTGCTTGCATACAATTTCCTCGAATTGCTTACTCCCGGCAAGGCTCTTATAAACACCTTTATCTATAATTCCCTTCAATAAGCTATTTTCTTGCTCAAGTGTAACTTGGCTAAGAGAATCATTAGTGGAATCAAGAGAACTACTAGAAGCAACAATATTGGATTTGACATTATTATTGTTACTACTAGAGGAAGTATCTTTCTTGTACTTGTTACTAGACTTGACTTGAGGCATGTAAGTAGATAAGAGTAAACGCTTGGCAATGTAAGAAGAACTTTTCTTACGGAGATCATCATTGATTGCTTTTAAGAACTCATGCTCTTGCTCAAGATTGAGCTTTTCAAAGCGTAACTTCTCATGAGCCCTTAAAAGTTCTCGATGATCTTCGAAGATAGTTTCATGAGCCAACTTAAGAGTGTTTAGTTCTTTAGTTAGAAGCTCAGTCTTCTCCTTGTCATTGTCATTCGTTTTATCTTGATTAGCATGATTGATTGACGTTTCATCATAGTATTCATAACTAGAGTTGTCAACAAGTAAATCATCATCCACAAGTAAGTCATCTTCATCACTATTGAAATCAACATACTCAGGATGTGTTACCTTTGGACCTTTGGCCATGAAGCATCTTCCAATTCCTTCATTTGGTGAATCAAATATGTCATAGGAGTTGGTTGACACCAGTGCTAGACCGGCAACACCTTCATCTTGAGTATATTCGGAGTCAGAGTGATAGCTTCTCTCGGAGTGATTGTCGGAGTCGGAGCCGGATACCCATTCACCAACATGAGCTTGATGTCTTCGTTTTGTGTAGCTCCTTGATGACTTGTCCTTCCTTTTCGAATCCTTGCGTCTCCGTGAGGGTCTTCGTTCATAACGATCATCTCTACTCCTCCTCTCTCTCGGTGGTGATTCTTCTCTTTTGCTTCTTCTTTTTGGAGAATCTTCTCTTCTTTTGTAGGGTGCCGTACACTCATTGGAATAGTGTCCGGGTCTCCCACAATTGTAGCAATTTCGCTCTCGACTAGAAGATATTTTGTCATTGTAAGACCTTGACTTGGAGCTTCTTTCTTTGCTTCTATTCTTGTAGAATTTGTTGAAGTTCTTCACCATTAAGCTCAATTCTTCATTGAAGGTTTGTTTCTCATTTGATGATGTGGGGGCTTCACATGAGGCTTTGTAAGCACCACTTGACTTGTTGTGAAGTTCCTCCTTATCCTTAACTGACATCTCATGAGCAACAATTCTTCCAATGACTTCCGTTGGCTTGAGATCTTTGTAGTTTGGCATCATTTGGATCAATGTGCACACGGTATCATACTTTCCATCCAATGCTCTTAGGATCTTCTTGATGATGAATCTGTCGGTCATCTCTTCACTCCCTAAGCCGGCAATCTCATTTGTGATAAGTGCAAGCCTAGAGTAAATTTCAGCGACACCTTCACCATCCTTCATTTTGAACTTGTCAAGCTGACTTTGGAGCACATCCAACTTGGATTCCTTGACGGAGTCGGTACCTTCATGCATATCAATCAAAGTATCCCAAATTTCCTTTGCATTCTCAAGACGGCTGATTTTGTTGAGTTCTTTGGGGCACAATCCGTTGAAGATGATATCACAAGCTTGAGTGTTGTATTGCAACATCTTCAATTCTTTCGCATTAGCTTCATGGTTCGGCTCTCTCCCATCAAAGAATTCACCTTGCAAGCCAATACAAATAATTGCCCAAACGGCGGGGTTATGTTCGAGAATATGCATTTTCATCTTATGCTTCCAACTAGCAAAATTAGTACCATCAAAGTAAGGACCTCTACGGTGATAATTTCCCTCACTAGATGCCATACTCTCCTAGGTTGTGAAACCAAGGCTATGACCACCAAAAGCTATGGAAATCAAAGCAAATAGAGACCAAAGCTCTGATACCACTTGTAGGACCTTGAAGTATGTCTAGAGGGGGGGGGGGTGATTAGACTACTTGACCAATTAAAAACTTAACCTTTTCCCAGTTTTAGAGTTTGGCAGATTTTAGCTATCTTAGGACAAGTCAAGCAATCATCACACAATTCAAGTAAGCATGCAAAGAGTATATAAGCAGCGGAAATTAAAGCATGCAACTTGCAAGAAAGTAAAGGGAAGGGTTTGGAGGATTCAAACACAATTGGAGACATGGATGTTTTTGGCGTGGTTCCGATGGGTGGTGCTATCATACATCCACGTTGATGGAGACTTCAACCCACGAAGGGTAACGGTTGCGCGAGTCCACGGAGGGCTCCACCCACGAAGGGTCCACGAAGAAGCAACCTTGTCTATCCCACCATGGCCGTCGCCCACGAAGGACTTGCCTCACTAGCGGTAGATATTCACAAAGTAGGCAATCTCCTTGCCCTTACAAACTCCTTGGTTCAACTCCACAATCTTGTCGGAGGCTACCAAGTGACACCTAGCCAATCTAGGAGACACCACTCTCCAAGAAGTAACAAATGGTGCATTGATGATGAACTCCTTGCTCTTGTGCTTCAAATGATAGTCTCCCCAACACTGAACTCTATCTCATAGGTTTTGGATCTGGTGGAAAGAAGATTTGAGTGGAAAGCAACTTGGGGAAGGCTAGAGATCAAGATTCATATGGTAGGAATGGAATATCTTGGCCTCAACACATGAGTAGGTGGTTCTCTCTCAGAAATGGTAAGTTGGAAGTGTAGGTTTGTTCTGATGGCTCTCTCCACGAATGAAGAGGAGGTGGAGGGGTATATATAGCCTCCACACAAAATCTAACCATTACACACAATTTACCAAACTCGGTGGGACCGATTCAACAGACGCGGTCGGACCGATTTAGTAAACCTAGTGACCATTAGGATTTTCGGTGGGACCGACATGCAACTCGGTAAGACCGATTTGATTAGGGTTAGGGCATAACGTAATCTCGGTAAGACCGATCACTCAAACTCGGTGAGACCAATTTTGGTAATAAGCTTTCCAGAGAGTTGGTCAGGTAAACTCGGTGGGACCAATTTGCTCTTTTCGGTGAGACCGAAATGTTACAAAAGGTAAACAGAGAGTTTACAATGCAATCTCGGTGGGACCGATCACTCACTTCGGTTAGACCGAAACGTTATGAAGGGAAACAGAGAGATTACAATCCCATATTGGTGAGACCGAGATCCCTATCGGTAGGAACGATTTTCCTAGTGTTTGTGGCAGTGGCTATGACATTAGAACTCGGCGGCGCCGGATAGGAAGAATCAATGTGACCGATTTTGGCTTTAGGTTTAGGTCATTTGTGGATGTGAGAAAGTAGTTGAGGGTTTTTGGATCATATCACCAAGCACATGAAGCAAGAGGCTCATTAAGCAACACCTCATCCCTCCTTCATAGTATTGGCTTTTCCTATAGACTCAATGTGATCTTGGATCACTAAAGTGTAAAATGAAGAGTCTTGAGCTTTTGAGCTTGAGCCAATCCTTTGTCATTAGTATTTTGAGGGATCCACTTTCATCATCCATGCCATGCCATTCATTGAGCTTTCCTGAAATAATAGTATTGGAATAGCATTAGCCCAATGAGCGATATGTTGTTATGAATTACCAAAACCACCTAGGGATAGTTGCACTTTCAGTATGTGTACCTCTAGCAATAACAAGAATGGAATCATAGGCTTGTATTGATCGAAAACCGTAATACATGTGTGAATACATAGACCACACCATGTCCCTAGTGAGCCTCTAGTTGACTAGCTCGTTGATCAACAGATGGTCATGGTTTCCTGACTATGGACATTGGATGTCATTGATAACAGGATCACATCATTAGGAGAATGATGTGATGGACAAGACCCAATCCTAAGCATAGCACAAGATCGTGTAGTTCGTTTGCTAGAGCTTTTCTAATGTCAAGTATCATTTCCTTAGACCATGAGATTGTGTAACTCCCGGATACCGTAGGAGTTCTTTGGGTCTACCAAACATCACAACGTAACTGGGTGACTATAAAGGTGCTCTACAGGTATCTCCGAAAGTGTCTGTTGGGTTGGCACGAATCGAGACTTGGATTTGTCACTCCGTATGACGGAGAGGTATCTCTGGGCCCACTTGGTAATGCATCAACATAATGAGCTCAATGTAACCAAGTGGTTGGTCACGGGATCATGCATTACGGAACGAGGAAAGTGACTTGCCAGTAACGAGATTGAACGAAGTATTGGGATACCGACGATCGAATCTCGGGCAAGTAACGTACCGATTGACAAAGGGAATTGTATATGGGATTGCTTGAATCCTCGACATCGTGGTTCATCCGATGAGATCATCGTGGAACATGTGGGAGCCAACATGGTTATCCAAATCCTGTTGTTGGTTATTGGCCAGAGTGCTATCTCGGTCATGTCTGCGTGATTCCCGAACACGTAGGGTCTACACACTTAAGGTTCGATGACGCTAGGGTTATTAGGAAGATTTTTATGTGATTACCGAATGTTGTTTGGAGTCCCGGATGAGATCCCGGACGTCACGAGGAGTTCCGGAATGGTCCGGAGGTGAAGATTTATATATGAGAAGTTGTCATACGGTCACCAGAAATATTCAGGGGCATACCGGTATTGTACCGGGGCCACCGGAGGGGTTCCGGGGGTCCACCGGGAGGGGCCACTTGTCCCGGAGGGCCTCATGGGCTGTAGAGGGAAGGGAACCAACCCCTTGGAGGGCTGGGCACCACCCCCCCTTGGGCCCATGCGCCTAGGGTTGGAGGGAAACCCTAAAGGGGGCGACCCCCTTGCTTGGGGGGCAAGCCCCCTCCCCTTGGCCACCCCCTCTATATCTCATCTAGAGGGGGCCGGCCCCCTTCCCCCTTCTCCCTATAAATAGAGGGGCGAGGGGAGGGCTGCAACAACACATCCAAGGCGCAGCCCCTCCCCTCCCCAACACCTCTCCTCCTCCGCAAGAGCTTGGCGAAGCCCTGCCGGAGAACTGCCACTCCACCACCACCACGCCGTCGTGCTGCTGTTGGAGCCTTCTTCCTCAACCTCTCCCTCATCCTTGCTGGATCTAGGTGCGGGAGATGTCACCAGGCTGCACATGTGTTGAGCGTGGAGGCACCGTTGTTCGGTGCTTAGATCAGATTCGTCCGCGATCTAAATCGCTACGTGTACGACTCCTCCAACCGCGTTCTTGCAACGCGCCAACTCGCGATCTTCAAGGGTATGAAGATGCACTCCCTTCTCTCTCATTGCTAGTTACTCCATAGATTGATCTTGGTGATGCGTAGAAAATTTTTAATTTCTGCTACGATCCCCAATAGTGGCATCATGACCTAGGTCTATGCGTAGTTTCTAGGCACGAGTAGAACACAAGTTTGTTGTGGGCATCTATTTTGTCAATTTACTTGCCACTACTAGTCTTATCTTGTTTTGGCGGCATCGTGGGATGAAGCGGCCCGGACCGACCTTACACATATGCTTACGTGAGACAGGTTCCACCGACTGACATGCACTAGTTGCTTAAGGTGGCTAGCGGGTGTCTGTCTCTCCCACTTTAGTCGGATCGGATTTGATGAAAAGGGTCCTTATGAAGGGTAAATAGCAATTGGCATATCATGTTGTGGTTTTGGCGTAGGTAAGAAACGTTCTTGCTAGAAACCTATAGCAGCCACGTAAAAACTTGCAACAACAATTAGAGGATGTCTAACTTGTTTTTGCAGCATGTGCCGTGTGATGTGATATGGGCATGAAGGATGTGATGAATGAAATATATGTGATGTATGAGATTGATCATGTTCTTGTAATAGGAATCACGACTTGCATGTCGATGAGTATGATAACCGGCAGGAGCCATAGGAGTTGTCTTTATTTTTTTGTATGACCTGTGTGTCATTGAATAACGCCATGTAATTACTTTACTTTATTGCTTAGCCGTTAGCCATAGTAGTAGAAGTAATAGTTGGCGAGACAACTTCATGGAGACACGATGATGGAGATCATGATGATGGAGATCATGGTGTCATGCCGGTGACGATGATGATCATGGCGCCCCGAAGATGGACATCAAAAGGAGCAGAATGATATTGGCCATATCATGTCACTATTTGATTGCATGTGATGTTTATCATGTTTTTGTATCCTATTTTCTTAGAACAACGGTAGCATAAATAAGATGATCCCTCATAATAATTTCAAGAAAGTGTCCCCCCTAACTATGCGCCGTTGCGAAAGTTTGTTGTTTCGAAGCACCACGTGATGATCGGGTGTGATAGATTCTAACGTTCACATACAACGGGTGTAAGCCAGATTTACACATGCAAAAACACTTAGGTTGACTTGACGAGCCTAGCATGTACAGACATGGCCTCGGAACACAAGAGACCAAAAGGTCGAACATGAGTCGTATAGAAGATATGATCAACATGAAGATGTTCACCGATGATGACTAGTCCGTCTCACGTGATGATCGGACATGACCTAGTGGACTCGGATCGTGTATCACTTAGATGACTAGAGGGATGTCTATCTGAGTGGGAGTTCATTAAATAATTTGATTAAGGTGAACTTAATTATCATGAACTTAGTCTAAAATCTTTACAATATGTCTTGTAGATCAAATGGCCCACGCGAATGTTGTCCTCAACTTCAACACGTTCCTAGAGAAAACCAAGCTGAAAGATGATGGTAGCAACTATACGGACTGGGTCCAGAACTTGAGGATCATCCTCATAGCTGCCAAGAAAGCATATGTCCTTGAAGCACCGCTAGGTGAAGCACCAGTCCCAGCAAACCAAGACGTTATGAACGCTTGGCAGTCCCGTGTTGATGATTACTCCCTGGTTCAGTGCGGCATGCTTTACAGCTTAGAACTGGGGCTTTAAAAGCGTTTCGAGCAGCACGGAGCATATGAGATGTTCCAAGAGCTGAAAATGGTTTTCCAAGCTCATGCCCGGGTCGAGAGATATGAAGTCTCTGACAAGTTCTACAGTTGTAAGATGGAGGAGAATAGTTCCGTCAGCGAGCACATACTAAAAATGTCTGTGTTGCACGACCGCTTGTCTCAGCTGGGAGTTAATCTCCCGGATGACGCGGTCATTGACAGAATCCTTCAGTCGCTTCCACCGAGCTACAAGAGCTTTGTGATGAACTTCAATATGCAGGGGATGGAGAAAACCATTCCTGAAGTATATTCAATGCTGAAATCAGTGGAGGTGGAAATCAAAAAGGAACATCATGGTGAACAAAACCACTAAGTTCAAGATAGGCAAGGGTAAAAAGGATTTCAAGAAAGACGGCAAGGGAGGTGCCGCACCCGGCAAGCAAGATGCCGGGAAGAAGCCAAAGAATGGACCCAAACCTGAGACTGGGTGTTTTTATTGCAAGGGAAGTGGTCACTGGAAGCGGAACTGCCCCAAGTACTTAGCGGACAAGAAGGCCGACAACACCAAAGGTATATGTGATATACATGTTATTGATGTGTACCTTACCAGTACTCGTAGTAGCTCCTGTGTATTTGATACCGGTGTGGTTGCTCATATTTGTAACTCAAAACAGGAGCTGCGGAATAAGCGGAGACTGGTGAAGGACGAGCTGACGATGCGCGTCGGGAATGGTTCCAAGGTCGATGTGATCGCCATCGGCGCACGCTACCTCTACATTTACCTACGGGATTAGTTTTAAACCTTAATAATTGTTATTTAGTGCCAGCTTTGAGCATGAACATTGTATATGGATCTCGTTTAATACGAGATGGCTACTCATTTAAATCCGAGAATAATGGTTGTTCTATTTATATGAGAGATATGTTTTATGGTCATGCCCCATTGGTCAATGGTTTATTCTTAATGAATCTCGAACGTGATGTTACACATATTCATAGTGTGAATACCAAAAGATGTAAGGTTGATAATGATAGTCCCACATACTTGTGGCACTGCCACCTTGGTCACATTGGTGTCAAACGCATGAAGAAGCTCCATGCAGATGGACTTTTGGAGTCTCTTGATTATGAATCATTTGACACGTGCGAACCATGCCTCATGGGCAAAATGACCAAGACTCCGTTCTCCGGAACAGTGGAGTAAGCAACCAACTTATTGGAAATCATACATACTTATGTGTGCGGTCCAATGAGCGTTGAGGCTCGCGGTGGCTATCGTTACGTTCTCACCTTCACCGATGACTTAAGTAGATATGGCTATGTCTACTTAATGAAACACAAGTTTGAGACCTTTGAAAAGTTCAAGGAATTTCAGAGTGAGGTAGAAAATCAACATGACAGAAAAATAAAGTTCTTATGATCAGATCGTGGAGGGGAATATTTGAGTCATGAATTTGGCACACAATTAAGGAAATGTGGAATCGTTTCACAACTCACGCCGCCTGGAACACCTCAACGTAATGTTGTGTCCGAACATCATAATCGCACCCTATTGGATATGGTGCGATCTATGATGTCTCTTACCGATCTACCGCTCTCTTTTTGGGGCTATTCTTTAGAGACTGCCGCATTCACTTTAAATAGGGCTCCATCAAAATCCGTTGAGACGACACCATATGAATTATGGTTTGGGAAGAAACCTAAGCTGTCGTTTCTAAAAGTTTGGGGATGCGATGCTTATGTCAAGAAACTTCAACCTGAAAAGCTCGAACCCAAGTTGGAAAAATGCGTCTTCATAGGATACCCTAAGGAAACCATTGGGTATACCTTCTACCTCAGATCCGAAGGCAAGATCTTTGTTGCCAAGAACGGGTCCTTTTGGAGAAAGAGTTTCTCTTGAAAGAAGTAAGTGGGAGGAAAGTAGAACTTGATGAAGTACTGCCTCTTGAAGCGGAAAGTAGCGCAGCTCAGGAAGATGTTCCTGTGGTGCCTACACCGACTAGAGAGGAAGTTAATGATGATGATCAAGGCACTTCGGATCAAGTTGCTACTGAACTTCGTAGGTCCACGAGGACACGTTCCACACCGGAATGGTATGGCAACCCTGTCCTAGAAATCATGTTGTTAGATAACGGTGAGCCTTCGAACTATGAAGAAGCGATGGCGGGCCTAGATTCCAACAAATGGCTTGAAGCCATGCAATCCGAGATAGTATCCATGTATGAAAACAAAGTATGGACTTTGACAGACTTGCTCGATGATCGGCGAGCGATAGAAAATAAATCGATCTTTAAGAAGAAGACGGACGCGGATGGTAATGTTACCATCTATAAGGCTTGACTTGTTGCTAAGGGTTATCGTCAAGTTCAAGGGGTTGACTATGATGAAACCTTCTCACCCATAGCGAAGCTGAAGTCCGTCTGAAGCATGTTAGCAATTGCCGCATTCTATGATTATGAGATATGGCAAATGGACTTCAAAACGGCATTCCTTAACGGCTTTCTTAAGGAAGAATTGTATATGATGCAGCTGGAAGGTTTTGTCGATCCTAAGAATGCTAACAAGGTATGCAAGCTCCAGCGCTCCATCTATGGGCTGGTGCAAGCATCTCGGAGTTGGAACATTCACTTTGATGAAATGATCAAAGCGTTTGGGTTTACTCAGAATTATGGAGAAGCCTGCGTTTACAAGAAAGTGAGTGGGAGCTCTGTAGCATTTCTCATATTATATGTGGATGACATACTGTTGATGGGAAATGATATAGAACTCTTGGAAAGCATAAAGGCCTACTTGAATAAGTGTTTTTCAATGAAGGACCTTGGAGAAGCTGCTTACATATTAGGCATCAAGATCTATAGAGATAGATGAGATGCCTCATAGGTCTTTCGCAAAGCATATACCTTGATAAGATATTGAAGAAGTTCAATATGGATCAGTCCAAGAAAGGGTTCTTGCCTATATTGCAAGGTGTGAAATTGAGCTTAGATCAAAGCCCGACCACGGTAGAAGATAGAGAAAAGATGAGTGTCATCCCCTATGCCTCAGCCATAGGGTCTATTATGTATGCCATGCTGTGTACCAGACCTGATGTAAACCTTGCCATAAGTTCGGTAGGAAGGTACCAAAGTAATCCTGGCATGGAACACTGGACAGCAGTCAAGAATATCCTGAAGTACCTGAAAAGGACTAAGGATATGTTTCTCGTTTATGGAGGTGACGAAGATCTCATCGTAAAGGGTTACGTTGATGCTAGCTTCGACACAGATCTGGATGCATGACTCCAAGTCACAAACCTGATACGTGTATATTTTGAATGGTGGGATAGTAAGCTGGTGCAGTTGCAAGCAAAGCGTCGTGGCGGGATCTACATGTGAAGCGGAGTACATGGCAGCCTCGGAGGCAGCACATGAAGCAATCTGGATGAAGGAGTTCATTACCGACCTAGGAGTTATTCCCAATGCGTCGGGCCTGATGACTCTCTTCGGTGACAACACTGGAGCTATTGCCCTTGCCAAGGAGCCCATGTTTCACAAGAAGACCAGACACATCAAGCGTCGCTTCAACTCCATTCGTGAAAATGTTCAAGATGGAGACATAGATATTTGTAAAGTGCATACGGATCTGGATGTCGCAGATCCGTTGACTAAACCTCTTCCGCGAGCAAAACATGATCAACACCAGAACTCTATGGGTGTTCGATTAATCACAATGTAACTAGATTATTGACTCTAGTGCAAGTGGGAGACTGTTGGAAATATGCCCTAGAGGCAATAATAAAATGGTTATTATTATATTTCCTTGTTCATGATAATTGTCTATTGTTCATGCTATAACTGTATTAATCGGAAACCGTAATACATGTGTGAATACATAGACCACAGCATGTCCCTAGTGAGCCTCTAGTTGACTAGCTCGTTGATCAACAGATGGTCATGGTTTCCTGACTATGGACATTGGATGTCATTGATAACAGGATCACATCATTAGGAGAATGATGTGATGGACAAGACCCAATCCTAAGCATAGCACAAGATCGTGTAGTTCATTTGCTAGAGCTTTTATAATGTCAAGTATCATTTCCTTAGACCATGAGATTGTGTAACTCCCGGATACCGTAGGAGTTCTTTGGGTGTACCAAACGTCACAACGTAACTGGGTCACTATAAAGGTGCTCTACAGGTATCTCTGAAAGTGTCTGTTGGGTTGGCACGAATCGAGACTGGGATTTGTCACTCCGTATGACGGAGAGGTATCTCTGGGCCCACTCGGTAATGCATCATCATAATGAGCTCAATGTAACCAAGTGGTTGGTCACGGGATCATGCATTACGGAACGAGTAAAGTGACTTGCCAGTAACGAGATTGAACGAGGTATTGGGATACCGACGATCGAATCTCGGGCAAGTAACGTACCGATTGACAAAGGGAATTGTATATGGGATTGCTTGAATCCTCGACATCGTGGTTCATCCGATGAGATCATCGTGGAACATGTGGGAGCCAACATGGGTATCCAGATCCCGTTGTTGGTTATTGGCCAGAGAGCTATCTCGGTCATGTCTGCGTGATTCCCGAACACGTAGGGTCTACACACTTAAGGCTCGATGACGCTAGGGTTATTAGGAAGATTTTTATGTGATTACCGAATGTTGTTTGGAGTCCTGGATGAGATCCTGGACATCATGAGGAGTTCCGGAATGGTCCGGAGGTGAAGATTTATATATGGGAAGTTGTCATACGGTCACCGAAAATATTCGGGGGCATACCAGTATTGTACCGGGGCCACCGGAGGGGTTCCGGGGGTCCACCGGGAGGGGCCACCTGTCTTGGAGGGCCTCATGGGCTGTATAGGGAAGGGAACCAGCCCCTTGGAGGGCTGGGCGCCACCCCCCCTTGGGCTCATGCGCCTAGGGTTGGGGGGAAACCCTAAAGGGGGCGCCCCCCTTGCTTGGGGGGCAAGCCCCCTCCCCTTGGCCGCCACCGCCCCTCTAGATCTCATCTAGAGGGGGCCGCCCCCCTTCCCCCTTCTCCCTATAAATAGAGGGGCGAGGGGAGGGCTGCAACAACACATCCAAGGCGCAGCCCCTCCCCTCCCCAACACCTCTCCTCCTATGCAAGAGCTTGGCGAAGCCCTGCCGGAAAACTGTCACTCCACCACCACCACACCGTCGTGCTGCTGTTGGAGCCTTCTTCCTCAACCTCTCCCTCCTCCTTCCTGGATCAAGGTGTGGGAGATGTCACCGGGCTGGACGTGTGTTGAGCATGGAGGCACCATTTTCGGTGCTTAGATCGGATTCGGTCGCGATCTAAATCGCTACGTGTACGACTCCTCCAACCGCATTCTTGCAATGCTTCCGACTCGCGATCTTCAAGGGTATGAAGATGCACTCCCTTCTCTCTCATTGCTAGTTACTCCATAGATTGATCTTGGTGATGCGTAGAATTTTTTAATTTCTGTTACGATCCCCAATAGTCCCGTGTCCTGATGGGACTCTCCTTTGCGTGGAAGGCAAGCTTGGCATTCGGATATGTAGATCTCCTTCTCTATAACCGACTCTGTGTAACCCTAGCCCCCTCTGGTGTCTATATAAACCGGAGGGTTTAGTCCGTAGGACAGGAACAATCATAGTCATAGGCTAGCTTCTAGGGTTTAGCCTCTACGATGTCGTGGTAGATCAACTCTTGTAATACTCATATCATCAAGATCAATCAAGCAGGAAGTAGGGTATTACCTCCATCGAGAGGGCCTGAACCTGGGTAAACATCGTGTCCCCTGCCTCCTGTTACCATTAGCCTTAGACGCACAGTTCGGGACCCCCTACCCGAGATCCGTCGGTTTTGATGCCGACATTGGTGCTTTCATTGAGAGTTCCATTGTGCCGTTGCGATAAGGCTTGATGGCTCCTTCAATCATCTTCAACGACACGGTCCAGGGGGAAGTTCTCCTTCCTGGACAGATCTTCGTATTCGGCGGCTTCGTACTGCGGGCCAACTCGCTTGGCCATCTGGAGCAGATCGATAGCTACACCCCTGGCCATCGGGTCAGGTTTGGAAGCTTGAACTATACTGCCGACATCTGCGGAGACTTGGTCTTCGACGGATTCGAGCCCGTGTCAGGTGCGCCGAACAGTCACGACGAGCATGATTTAGATCTGCCATCGGACAGTGTTCGGGAGATCGCGCCTGCGGAGGCCCCAGGAATCAACCCGGAGCAGATTGTGCCATCCGAGGATGGGTGGATGGACCCCGCCATGGAGGCCGCACACTCATCGCCTTGGAGCCAAACACTGACCCCACCTCCTATGAGGTCGGTATCGTTGGACCCCCGGACTTGTCTCCGGTTACAGGATCCGAAACACGTACGCCCGTGCCTATCGAATCTGATTGGGCATCGGTCATGGAGTTCACCTCCGCGGATATCTTTCAGCACTCGCCCTTGGGTGATGTGCTAAATTCATTAAGGTCTCTCTCCTTGTCAGGAGACTCTTGGCCGAACTATGTCCGGCTTGAGTGGGAAGTGGACGATGAAGAAATTCGTTCCCCACCCACCACCCACTTAATAGCCACTGTCGATGACTTAACCGACATGCTTGACTTCAGCTCCGAAGACATCGACGGTATGGACGACGATGCAGGAGAAGAACAGGAACCACCGCCTATAGGGCGCTGGACAGCCTCCTCATCATATGATATATACATGGTGGACACCCCTAAAGAAAGTAATAGCGATGAGGCAACGGAAGATAATCCCCTGGAGAAGCAATCTAGGCACCGACGTCATAGGCGCCGCTCCAAGCCCCGCCATAGCAAAAATAGTGATACCGGCACAAGAGATCATAACAATCCAGATGGTGCCGAAGACGAAAACAATCCTGCCCAGCCAGGCTTCGAGCAGGCCCAACAAGAAGATGGGCAAGCTAGCCCCAAGGAACAGGTAACAGATGGAGAATCAGAGGATAATAATTACATGCCTCTCTCCGAAGACGAAGTGAGCCTTGGCGACGAAGAATTCATGGTGCTTGAGAATCTCGTCAAGCAGGAGCGCTTCAAGCGCCGGCTTATAGCCACTGCAAAAAGCCTCAAGAAAAAGCAGCAACAGTTTCAAGTTGATCAAGATCTACTAACTGATAGATGGACCGAGGTCCTGGCTGTCGAGGATACAGACTCGAGCGCCCTACCAAAAGTTACCCAAAGCGTAGGTTGCTACCTCAACTCGAGGAGGAGGCGTTAAAACCCACACTACCGGCACACGATGCGGCTGACCGGCCACCCCGTGGCCAAGACAAAGTGGCGTACCAGCCCGAAGTCCAGCCCGCACCCCGATGCCAAACAAGCAAAAACACGAGGGTCGGGGGCTCCACGCATGACCTGCGAGACAAATTGAAAAACAAAGCAGGACAGTAAAGATCGATCTACGGATCACGGGGGCGCGCCCCAACGCGTGATGATGACTATCACGCCGAATACACCAACAAATTCGGCCGGACTGAATACAATGTAGCCCGGCACAGAGGCGCCGCACACCCCCAATGCTTCACTGATGAAATAATGGATCACGAATTCCCAGAAGGGTTTAAACCCATGAACATTGAATCATATGATGGTACTACAGACCCCGCGGTTTGGATAGAAGATTTCTTCCTCCATATTCACATGGCCCGCGGAGATGATCTACACACCATCAAGTACCTCCCACTAAAACTCAAGGGACCGGCTTGGCATTGGCTGAATAGCTTGCCGACAAACTCCATCGAGAGTTGGGAGAACCTGGCAGACGCATTCCTTGACAACTTCCAGGGCACTTATGTGCAACCACCGGATGCTGATGACCTAAGTCACATAACCCAACAGCCCGGAGAGTCAGCCAGGAAATTTTGGACCCGGTTCCTAACTAAAAAGAACCAAATTGTCGGCTGTCTAGATGCCGAAGCCCTAGCGGCCTTTAAGCATAACATCTGTGATGAGTGGCTTGCCCGACATCTCGTCCAAGAAAAGCGAAAGTCCATGGCATCCCTCACAACACTCATGACCCACTTTTGTGCGGGCAAGGATAGCTGGTTGGCTCGTAGCAACAACACAGCAAGCAAGCCTGGCACATCAAAAGCCAGGAATAGCAACGACAAACCACGGCGCAACAAACACAAGCGTCGCAAAAACGGTGATAGTGCCGAAGACACGGCAGTCAATGCCGGATTCAGTGGCTCCAAGTACGGTCAGCGGAAAAAGCCATTCAACAAAAACAATTCAGGTCCGTCCAGTTTGGATCGCATACTCGACCATCCATGCCAAATTCATGGCACCCCTGGAACACCAGCCAATCATACCAACAAAGAATGCTGGGTCTTCAGACAAGCCGGTAGGTCAGGTGCCGAAAACAAGGGGAAGGGGTCTCAAAGCGACGATGACGACGAAGAGCCCTGATCACTGAACACAGGAGGACAGAAGAAATTCCCTCCCCAGGTGAAAACGGTGAATATGATATATGCAACCCATATTCCCAAGCAGAAGCGTGAACTAAGGGACGTCTATGCAATGGATCCAATCGCCCCAAAGCTCAACACATGGTCCTCTTGTCCGATCACTTTCGATCGCAGGGACCATCCTACCAGTATCCGTCATGGCGGTTCGACCGCATTGGTCCTCGACCCCATCATTGATGGATTCCACCTCACACGAGTCCTCATGGACGGTGGCAGCAGCCTGAACATGCTCTATCAGGATACAGTCCGCAAAATGGGCATCGACCCCTCAAGGATCAAGCCCACAAAAACCACCTTCAAAGGTGTCATACCAGGTGCAGAGGCTTGTTGCACGGGCTCAATCACACTGAAAGTGGTCTTCGGATCTCCGGACAGTTACCGTACTGAAGAGTTAGTCTTCGACATCGTCCCCTTTCACAGTGACTGTCAGGCATTGCTCGGAGGAACCGCGTTCACTCAGTTCAATGCGGTGCCACATTATGCCTACCGTAAACTCAAGATGCCCGGTCAGCGCGGCGTCATCACGGTTAATGGCACGGCCAAGCTCCCAGACACCGCCAAAGGAGTCCGAACTACTGCACGACAGGATAGCCCGGCTCGCCCGGAGCTTAATTAAAAACACTCCGGCAAAAAGTTAAGACAAGCCACATACCGCGGCTCAACCGCTCTGTGGCGCAAAACCATTTCTTACATTTTCTTTGCAGGTTCACCTTTGCGTTGGCCAGGACGGATGGCGTGAAGACAGTTCGAGTGCGTAAGGGAATCTCTAGATATTCCCCTCTGTGATCATCCGACCACACTCTGGATCTGCATACACCTTCCTCCCGCATGGTCTCAGCAGGTTCCGCAGTCATATTTCTTTTTATCACATTACCTGTACTCATACGCATTGACGTATTATTCAAATATAACATGTGAGTTTATATGATGCTCGTCTGCTGCTATTTCTTATTAAAACTCTTTTGCTAAAAGGCGGCTGCATATCGCGATATGCCTTAATATGCCAGGGGCTTCGTTATACCCATACTACGGCAAAGAAGTCCGGACACCTTCACGGCAGTTCGGCACCCCGAACTTATAGCATTATATGCATCAACTCCGAATCATGTCTTGGGTCAATAGTTGGGTTTGCCCCGCTCCTATGTTTTGGTACCTTACGTTCTGCTATATCCGCTAAGGTAGCACAGGGAGAACTACTGCGATTGTGCCCCGGTTCTTCCGGACGAGCACCTCAGTAGAGAAAGCCGAAAACTGACTGTCATGATGCAGCGAGAGCTGGTCAGCTGTTCGAGAGGTTGTAAAATCTTTAAGGATTTCTTCCACATAGTGCCATAACCAATGCAGCGTGTGAGGGACTGGCTTTTCTTCCGATCAGGCGCTTATAGAGCCCCTCGTGCGGCCTTCCGAACACCAGGGCTGCGCCTACCTTCCTTTTAAAAACTCCTATGGCTAAGTGAGAGTGATAAAGCCCTGTAGTCTGATTGCCTAGTTCACTACACTGAACACCTCCTTCAAGGACCCAAAACTGGGATAAAGAGTGCTCAGGTTTATCCGGAACACCCCTGTACTTACTACATGGGGACAGAAGCCGACGACTGACCAACTCTCAGGATTAGTATATAAAACGGCCGCACAAGAGGAAAAACTTTCAAACGACAAGAAATAAATGAAATAACCTTGTTCAAACATTACAAAGGACAAACATGACCATATTCATGGAAATATAATGTCATTGGTGCATTTCTCCGCCGCAAGGCGGGCTCCTTTCAAGACACCTTCATAATACAGCTCGGGCTTGCGGTGCTCCTTTCCCTCTGGTGGTCCCTTGGTCATCAGCTTTTCCGCATCCATCTTCCCCCAATGCACCTTTGCGCGGGCAAAGGCCATTCACGCACCTTCTATGCAGACCGACCACTTGATGACTTCGAGTCGAGGGCAGGCACTCACAAGCCGCTTCACGAGCCCGAAGTAACTGCTCGGAATCGGCTCGGCGGGCCACAGCCAGATAATCAAATCCTTCATGGCTAGCTTGGCCGCCTTATGCAGTTCGACCAGCTACTTCAGTTGATCGGAGATAGGCACCGGATAATTCGGCGCCAGATACCGCATCCAGAAGAGCTTATCTGCAGTATTCCTCTCTTCGGCTCGGTAGAATTGGACGGCATCAGATATGCTGCGCGGCAGCTCCACAAATACCCATGGAGAAATCAGAATTTAAACTCTCAACTTGATTTTCTCCTTTCAAATACCCGCTTTGTATAGAAAAATCCTTACCAACCGCAATCTTCCTCGCCTCCTGGATTTCCTTCAGGGCACCTTGGGCTTCCCCCTGGATATCACTTACGGCTTGGCGAGCCTCGGAGAGTTCGAATTTTTTCCCTGATAAACTCTGCTCCAAGGTCTCGCATTTCTTCACGGCCTCTTGAAGCTCTCGCTCAGCCTCAATAACACTGGCCTCGTGTTTCTCACAGAGAGCCTGTTCTGCGGCTGCCTTCTTCTCGGCTTTGGCCATAGCCTTTTTAAGAGCCTCAATTTCGGTTGTCGCCCCTAGAGCACATTGTAAAAATATTTTCATCATGCACACTTATTCATTTGTGCTAAATAAACAAGGTTTCTGTATACCTTGGTTATCATCCAACTGTTTTTGCACTCGGCCAAGTTTTCCTTCGGCCCGCTCCAGACTATGCCTCAGTCCGGATACTTCCACAGCATGAGAGGCGGCAGTCGCTACAGACGCCTGCTTACTAAAAAGAGATAGATGTCATCAAGTAAGTCTCCTGCGAACATACATTTGATCCTCTGTCCGGTTCTTTCTTTCACCGAACAGTGTATCAGGGGCTGCTATCTATACCATGACAATCTTCCAAACCTCATAAAACATACCTCAAAGCCTCTCATGAGGCTGATACAGGATTCATTCAGTCCATTCTCGGCGGACTGAATCTTCTCAATCACCGCACCCATATGGGCACGGTGTTCATCAACGATGGAGGCGCTCTTCAGCGCCGCTAATAAAGCATCCGGCACCTCTGGTTGGACAGAGGTTGCCGGTGGAACAGACACACCCCCTTCAGCCGACGGAGACTGCCTGTCTGATTCTGGGGCCTTATTGGTCTCCAGTATCGTGTCCGGATGGGGGCCGGATTCAAGACGACCCTCGCCGTCGACATCCACGGGAGCCTTCTCTCCTGTGTGTCCGGACCCTGAAGTTTGGCCTCCTGGCGCCGCCTTTGCGATCTCCCCCCCCCCTCCGTGGCCTGGGTCCTTCTGGGACGAAACCTTGGTGTCATTCACATGTCTGGGGAGGGGGCCTTTGGGGGTGTCCCGCTCTCCATAGCATCCGAACCCAGCAAATCCTCTGACGAGGATTTTTCGGCACGGGACCTCGCAGGACTGTAAAAAGTATGGCTCAGATTAAAATGTTATGCCACGACAAGTCTGGACGCATAAGCATGTTCGAATTTTATACTCATGAGTTCACCAGGGGCTGGGCCCTCGGATCCCACTCCGGGCTGCTATCGGCGACGGCAGTGGACTCCTCTAGAAGGGGAGTTTTCCCCTTCTAGGCGACTCAGCCTCCAAGGATGTGGAGGCCGTACTTTTCTTTCTTCCCCCCGCGGGGGATTCGTCTCCCTCCTCCTCCTCGTCCTCTTCGGAGGAAGAATGGGCATTGGAGTCTTCGGATTTTGTGTTCGAAGCACCACGGCGACGGAGGCCGCCCCTGGTCTTCTTGGCCTCCTTTTTAGCCTTCTTCTTCGGTGCCTTGTAAGGGCATCCCCACTAGGCTCCCCAACAGGCCCCCCAAGAGCGCTTTTTTAGCGCCGGCTATAAAAAATCTTCCCAGTCAGGCACCCAAGAGCTCATTTTTAGCCGGATTTGGCGAATGTTACGACCGGCGCGCCCACCCCACACCCAGCTCCCGAGGGAGCAGCTGGGGACGCCGGCGTTTGCCTTTTGCATGCGCAGGCCCACCTGCCAGCGTCTCTCCCGTCCCTTTCCCTCCCTGGCCCACCCACGTGCTCCCCTCCACACACCCATCCCCTTTCTCTCGGTTGCAACTCCTCTCTTCTCCTTCTCCTTCTCTCGCCTCGCCACGCACAGGGACGGCAGGATGAACGAGCTCCGGGTCGGCTCTGCGCCTCCGCATCTCCGCATCCCCTGGCTCCGCTCGCCGGCAGCCATTCCCGCAGCTCAGGCCTGCTGCATCGCCACCGCGCCCGGCTGCGCGCGCCCCGCCCCGCCAGCCAGCCTGCGCCGCCCCACCAGCCAGCCTGCGGCCGCGCCCGGCCTCCCGCCAGCCAGCCCGCGCCGCCCCGCCAGCCATCTGCGGCCGCGCCCGGCCTCCCGCCAGCCAGACCGCGTCGCCCCGCCAGCCATCTGCGGTCGCGCCCGGCCTCCCGCCAGCCAGCCCGCGCCGCCCCGCCACCCCTCTGCGCCGCGCGCCCAGCCGGCTCCGGGATGCAGAAGCGCATGGCCTCCTCGAGCCAGGCGGGGGTGCAGAAGCGCAGTGCGGAGGCTCCATGGGCGTAGCCGAGGAGGACGGAGCTCCACCGTAGGCGGGGGTCGGTGTCACGTACGCGTAGGCGAAGCGCATTGTGGAGAGCGCCTGCTGGGAGACGAGAAGGGGCGTGCCCTGCACCGGGGCAGAGTGGGGGCAGCAGGCGAGCGCGAGCCTCTCGGAGGACGATGCCGGACGGACAACGCGGTCGCGGCAGCTGGGGCGTCCGCGTGCTTGAGGGCGCGGCCTGGGCGAGTGGGCGGGCGCGGACGGGCGAGCGAGCAGGCGCAGACGGGCGAGCGCGACCGCGGGAGCGTGCGGCCTGGGAACGCGGGAGTGCGCGGCCGGCAGACTCGACGAGGCAGCGTGGGCAGACGAGGATGGCGGCGAACTCCAGGAGGCTGCACTCGCCGGGCAGCGACGGGGACTGCACAGCCTCCACATCGAAGAACACCATTTCCCTCTTCTTGGTGGTCACCTTTGGTTCCGGCAAGCAACTCGGTGGTGGTTTCTTGGTGATGGAGCTCTGTTTGTTTCTTGCTTGAAGGAATGAAGGAATGGAGCCTGTCGATGGAGCTATGGGGGTGCAACGAGTGGAAAAAATTCCACCCCGAGGCCGAAGTTTTCGCCGGCAGCCCCCCAGGAGGCAAAAAAATGCCTCCTGGGGAGGCCAACGGCTGGAGATGCCCTAAGGCGCTGGGACCAGCATCTTCATCAGAAGTGGACCGACCGGTTTTTCTGGCAGCGGGGCCGGACAGTAGATCCACCCCGCCTTCTTCGCCCAACCCTAGGAAATTGGTGGGAAACACGTTAAGCATTTTCCTAAGGATATGCAAATAAAACATATGAATTGTCAACATACAGCTACTTACCGAACTTGCAGGGTGGGACAGTTGCTACCCGCGGTCCTCGGCAGAGTCCGGCCACGATTTGCCGGACTTGAAAAGCACCTTCCAGATGTCCTTATGCGAGGACCCAAAGAGCTCTAGCAGGGTCTGGTGCTTGGCCGGGTCGAACTCCCATAGATTGCAAGCCCGGTGTTGACAAGGTAGAATCCGGTGAACTAACATCACCTGGACTACATTGACGAGCTTGATGTTCTTATCTTCCATATCTTGGACGCGCGTCTGGAGCACCGATAGTTCGTTAGACGAAGCCCGGTTCAGGCCCTTCTTGGGCCAGGACGTGAGTCGTAGAGGGGCTCCGGATCTTAATTCCGGAGCAGCAACCCATTCCTTGCCGAGCGGCTCAGTGATGTAAAACCACTGTTGCTGCCACTCCTTGACGGAATCATTGAAAGTACCTGTTGGCCATGTAACGTTGGGCATCTTGCTCACCATGGCGCCTCCGCACTTGGCGTGCTCGCCGCTCACTACCTTGGGCTTCACGTTAAAAACCTTCATGTTGGAAATATGCCCTAGAGGCAATAATAAATTAGTTATTATTATATTTCCTTGTTCATGATAATCGTTTATTATCCATGCTATAATTGTATTGATAGGAAACTCAAATACATGTGTGGATACATAGACAACACCATGTCCCTAGTAAGCCTCTGATTGACTAGCTTGTTGATCAATAGATGGTTACGGTTTCCTGACCATGGACATTGGATGTCATTGATAAAGGGATCACATCATTAGGAGAATGATGTGATGGACAAGACCCAATCCTAAGACTAGCACAAAGATCGTAGTTCGTATGCTAAAGCTTTTCTAATGTCAAGTATCATTTCCTTAGACCATGCGATTGTGCAATTCCCGGATACCATAGGAATGCTTTGGGTGTACCAAACGTCACAACGTAACTGGGTGGCTATAAAGGTGCACTACAGGTATCTCCGAAAGTGTCTGTTGGGTTGGCACGAATCGAGACTGGGATTTGTCACTCCGTGTAAACGGAGAGGTATCTCTGGGCCCACTCGGTAGGACATCATCATAATGTGCACAATGTGACCAAGGGGTTGATCACGGGATGATGTGTTACTGAATGAGTAAAGAGACTTGCCGGTAACGAGATTGAACAAGGTATCGGTATACCGACAATCGAATCTCGGGCAAGTATAATACCGTTAGACAAAGGGAATTGTATACGAGATCGATTGAGTCCTTGACATCGTGGTTCATCCGATGAGATCATCGTGGAACATGTGGGAGGCAACATGGGTATCCAGATCCCGCTGTTGGTTATTGACCGGAGAACGTCTCGGTCATGTCTGCATGGTTCCCGAACCCGTAGGGTCTACACACTTAAGGTTTGATGACGCTAGGGTTATAAAGGAAGCTTGTATGTGGTTACCGAATGTTGTTCGGAGTCCCGATGAGATCCTGGACGTCACGAGGAGTTCCGGAATGGTCTGGAGGTAAAGATTTATATATGGAAAGTTGTTGTTCGGGTTCCGGAAAAGTTCGGGTTTTTTCGGTATTGTACCGGGAAGCTTCCAGAAGGTTCCGGAGGATTCCGGAGGTCCGGAAATTGTTCCACCACGTCCAATATAGTAGCATAGGCTGTAAGGGGGCGCCCTAGCCTTAATGGGCCAGGGGCACCAGCCCCCCCAAGGCCCATGCGCATGGGAGGGGGAAAACCCTAAAGGGGGAGGCCTCCACTTGACTTGGGAGGCACTCCTCCCCCCTTGGCCGCACCCCTTCCTTGGAGGAAGGGGCAAGGCTGCGCCCTCCCCCTCTCCCTTGCCCCTATATATAGTGGAGGGGAGGGAGGGCAGCCGCACCTGAAGCCCTGGCGCCTCCCTCCCTCCTGTGACACCTCCTCCTCTCTCGCGGTGCTTGGCGAAGCCCTGCAGGATTGCCACGCTCCTCCACCACCACCACGCCGTCGTGCTGCTGCTGGACGGAGTCTTCCTCAACCTCTCCCTCTCTCCTTGCTGGATCAAGGCATGGGAGACGTCACCAGGCTGTACGTGTGTTGAACGCGGAGGTGCCGTCCGTTCGGCACTAGGATCTCCGGTGATTTGGATCACGACGAGTACGACTCCTTCAACCCCGTTCTCTTGAACGCTTCCGCTTAGCGATCTACAAGGGTATGTAGATGCACTCTTCTTCCCCTCGTTGCTAGTCTCTCCATAGATAGATCTTGGTGACTCGTAAGAAAATTTTGAATTTCTGCTACATTCCCCAACAGTGGCATCATGAGCTAGGTCTATTGCGTAGATTCTTTGCACGAGTAGAACACAAAGTAGTTGTGGGCGTTGATGTTGTTCAATATGCTTACCGTTACTAGTCCAATCTTGTTTCGACGGTATTGTGGGATGAAGCGGCCCGGACCGACCTTACACATACTCTTACGTGAGACAGGTTCCACCGACTGACATGCACTTGGTGCATAAGGTGGCTAGCGGGTGCCAGTCTCTCCCACTTTAGTCGGAACGGATTGGATGAAAAGGGTCCTTATGAAGGGTAAATAGCAATTGGCATATCACGTTGTGGTTTTGCGTAGGTAAGAAACGTTCTTGCTAGAAACCCATAGCAGCCACGTAAAACATGCAAACAACAATTAGAGGACGTCTAACTTGTTTTTGCAGGGTATGCTATGTGATGTGATATGGCCAAGAAGAATGTGATGAATGATATGTGATGTATGAGATTGATCATGTTCTTGTAATAGGAATCACGACTTGCATGTCGATGAGTATGACAACCGGCAGGAGCCATAGGAGTTGTCTTTATTTATTGTATGACATGCGTGTCATTGAACAACGCCATGTAATTACTTTACTTTATTGCTAACCGGTAGCCATAGTAGTAGAAGTAATAAGTTGGCGAGACAACTTCATGAAGACACGATGATGGAGATCATGATGATGGAGATCATGGTGTCATGCCGGTGACGATGATGATCATGGAGCCCCGAAGATGGAGATCAAAAGGAGCAAAATGATATTGG
The DNA here is from genome assembly GCA_963921465.1 of Triticum timopheevii. Taxonomy (NCBI): domain Eukaryota; kingdom Viridiplantae; phylum Streptophyta; class Magnoliopsida; order Poales; family Poaceae; genus Triticum; species Triticum timopheevii. Next base: position 626,433,983 of record OY997266.1, on the reverse strand, counting down.
CCATATCATGTCACTATTTGATTGCATGTGATGTTTATCATGTTTATGCATCTTATTTGCTTAGAACGACGGTAGTAAATAAGATGATCCCTCATTAAAATTTCAAGAAAGTGTTCCCCCTAACTGTGCACCGTTGCGAAAGTTCGTCGTTTCTAAGCACCACGTGATGATCGGGTGTGATGGATCCTTACGTTCACATACAACGGGTGTAAGACAGATTTACACACGCGAAACACTTAGGTTGACTTGACGAGCCTAGCATGTACAGACATGGCCTCGGAACACATGAGACCGAAAGGTCGAGCATGAGTCGTATAGTAGATACGATCAACATGAAGATGTTCACCGATGATGACTAGTCCGTCTCACGTGATGATCGGACATGGCCTAGTTGACTCGGATCATGTAATCACTTAGATGACCAAAGGGATGTCTATCTGAGTGGGAGTTCATAAGATGAACTTAATTATCCTGAACATAGTCAAAATACCTTTGCAAATTATGTCGTAAGCTCACGCTTTAGTTCCACTGTTTAGATATGTTCCTAGAGAAAATATAGTTGAAAGTTGACAGTAGCGATTATGCGGACAGTAGAAAGCTTATGTCCTTAATGCACCGCTCAGGGCGCTGAACCCCAAACGTCGTTTGTGGATGTTGCGAACATTGGACATGCACGTTTTGATAACTACGTGATAGTTCAGTTAAACGGTTTAGAATTGAGGCACCAAAGACCTTTTTTCGAAACGTCACGGAACATATGAGATGTTTCGAGGGCTGAAATTGGGATTTCAGGCTCGTGCCCACGTCAAGAGGTATGAGACCTCCGACGATTTTCTTATCCTGCAAACTAAGGGAGAAAAGCTCAATCATTGAGCTTGTGCTCAGATTGTCTGAGTGCAACAATCACTTGAATCGAGTGGGAGTTATCTTCCAGATGAGATAGTGATGTTTCTCCAATGTCATTGCCACCGAGCTGCTAGAGCTTCGTGATGAACTATAACATATCAGGGATAGATATGATGATCCTTGAGGTATTCGCGATGTTTGACACCGCGAAAGTAGAAATCAAGAAGGAGCATCAATTGTTGATGGTTGGTGAAACCACTAGTTTCAAGAAGGGTGAGGGAGTCCTGGACTAGGGGGTGTCCGGACAGCCGGACTATCAATGTCCGCCGGACTCCAAGACTACGAAGATACAAGATTGAAGACTCCGGCTCGTGTCCGGATGGTACCTTACTTGGCGTGGAAGGCAAGCTTGGCAATACGGATATGTGGATCTCCTACCATTGTAACCGACTCTGTGTAACCCTAGCCCTCTCCGGTATCTATATAAACCGGAGGGCTTTAGTCCGTAGGACAACATACATTACAACAATCATACCATAGGCTAGCTTCTAGGGTTTAGCCTCCTTGATCTTGTGGTAGATCTACTCTTGTACTACCCATATCATCAATATTAGTCAAGCAGGACGTAGGGTTTTACCTCCATCGAGAGGGCCCGAACCTGGGTAAAAACATCGTGTCCCTCGTCTCCTGTTACCATCCGCCTAGACGCACAGTTCGGGACCCCCTACCCGAGATCCGCCGGTTTTGACACTGACATTGGTGCTTTCATTGAGAGTTCCTCTGTGTCATCACCGATAGAGCGGATGCCTCCACCCGACTTCAAAGACGGTATTTTCGCCAGAGGGGCCTTGGCCACCGGCCAAACTATCCGGCTTGGTGGTTTTCTCATGGCCGCCTGTCCGGCCGCCGCTTCGGCAATGACTTCTCAAGTCGTCGAAAGCAATCTTCGCGTCAGCCCTAAAGCTGCCGAACAGTTAGATCCAATAGAGCTCTCGTCTGTTAACGAGCTCTTGGATCGCATCGCCGCCCTGGGAGTCGCTATGGACTACAACCAGATTGGGCTTAAAACCGATCTGAGAGAGATTAACTCTCCCCAGGCCACCCACCACGTCACAGTGGTGGAAGAGCAATACGACAACTCTTTGCCAGTGTTGAAAACAATTCATGTCCGGATTCCCGAACCCTCCATGCCGGATTCCCGCGAAGGGACAGACTTCGATCGAGCATCGAACTTAAAATCATGCATCGCCCCGGACTCGCTGGATTGTCCCCAGCAAAACACACTTCCAAATTCGGAAACCCCTTGGCCTTTGAGCCTCAAGATGGGCAGGGATCCGGATTTTATTCCACCCACCCGCCCAGACATATGCGATCTATCTCTAATACAGCAAGAGCCTACAGAAACAGTACATCACTACTGGGCCAGATTCCTCCTGGTTATGGACAGGATAAAGGACTGCCGAGAGGAAAACACAATATCAATCTTCCGCAATAACTGCACGGACAAGGGAATACTAAACGCCATTGATCGACGCAAAATTACGCGCTTTACCGATCTGGCATCCATTGTACGAAAGTACTGTGCGATGGAGAGTTTCCGGAAAACCGAAAATCAATATTGGGATAATCCGGCCCCAAACCCAGTCCGCAGTAAAAGGGCGCCTTATACTCAGGCCCCAGATGCAAAAGCGAAAAAACAAAAATCCAATCAGGGAAACGGAACCGTACTGGAGGGATGGCTCAATGGACCCTGTAAGCTTCATAATACAGAGGGAGCCGTCCCAACACATAGCCTTCGAGCATGTTGGATATTACGGCAGGTGGCCAAAAGTGGCGAAGAGCTTCTAGCTCTGGGAAACCACTCCAACAATACCAGCACGGTATCAATAGTCTTCGAGACTTTCGCATCAAATAATATGCGAAAACGATCAATCCGCGAACTCGCCGAAGTCTACTAAGTAGCAACAACAAATCCATGGAGCGACACAGCCATTACCTTCAATAGCAGCGACGAGCCCGCATTCTGAACAACCAGAGCCCCAGCCGCACTGGTACTTAGTTCCATAGTGGACGGCTTTCGACTGACAAAAGTCCTCATGGACGGCGGCGGCGGACTAAACCTCATTTACGAGGAAACTCTGCGAAAAATGGAAATCAATTGGAGCCGTATTGAGCGAAGCAGCACAACCTTTAGAGGAATAATCCCTAGCCAGGAAGCGCGCTGCACAGGAAAAATCACACTCGATGTGGTGTTCGGCTCTTCGGACAATTACAGATCCGAAGAAGTCACGTTCCAGGTGGCCTCGTTCAGCAGTGGATATCACGCCATATTAGAACGAGAGGCATTCACAATTTTTCAAGCAATACCTCATTACGGGTACATGAAGCTTAAAATGCCTGGGCCCAGCGGAATAATCACTCTCGCTAGTGATCCGGACATAGCACTCCACGCCGAAAACAAGACAGCCGCACTAGCCCTCGAGGCACTATCCGAAGCCTTAGCGGCAGAGGAACTCACCGCGCTGCGCTCTACGGTGAACAGGGACGATGTGATACTCGATAAAAGATCCAAGTCCACCTCCTTCAAACCAGCAGAAGAGATAATAAAATTCCAGGTCCATCCAACGGACCCAACAAAGACGGCCTCCATTGGGGCACAGTTGAACCCCGAAGTAGACGCCGCACTGCGCGAATTCCTTCGGGAAAATTGGGATATCTTCGCCTGGCATCCTTCAGACATGCCCGGAATCCCTCGCAGGTTGGCTGAACACAGCCTCAACATCCTAAAAGGATTCAAGCCAGTCAAACAGGCTCTTCGACGATTTTCCGAGCCCAAAAGACAGGCAATGGGAGAAGAGCTAGCCAAACTATTGGAAGCCGGATTCATTAGAGATATCAAACATCCGGACTGGCTAGCAAATTTGGTGATGGTACCAAAGAAGGATAAATCCTGGCGCCTCTGTGTCGATTTTAAAGACCTCAATAAAGCTTACCCAAAGGATCCCTTCCCTCTCCCCCGCATCGATCAAATTATCGATGCCACAGCAGGGCACGATTCGTTGTGCTTCCTGGACGCATACTCTGGCTATCATCAAATCAAGATGGCGGAAGCAGACCAAGCCGCAACGGCATTTATCACTCCATATGGACCATTCTGCTTCAACACGATGCCCTTTGGACTCAAAAACGCCGGCGCAACATATCAGCGCATGATTCAAACATGTCTGGCCACCCAGATCGGCAAAACAGTCGAGGCATACATAGACGACGTAGTCGTCAAAACAAAACACGTCGAAACTTTAGTAGACGATTTGAGGCTCACATTCGACAACCTCAGAGCATATGACATCAAGCTGAATCCGGAAAAATGCGTTTTCGGCGTACCAGCCGGAAAGCTGCTGGGCTTCATTGTATCCGGTAGAGGAATTGAAGCAAATCCGGAAAAAATCCGAGCTCTGTCACAGTTGGATATTCCAAAAGACCTCAAACAAATACAAAAATTAACAGGATGCGTGGCAGCATTAAGCCGCTTTATCTCCCGTTTAGGAGAAAAGGCGTTGCCCCTCTATCGCCTCCTCAGGCGCACCGAACACTTCGAGTGGACGGATGCTGCCACTGCCGGACTCGAAGAAATAAAGGCCATACTGGCAACAAATCCGGTCCTGGCTGTGCCCACTCTGGGCGAACCAATGTTGTTATACATCGCAGCAACACATCAAGTTGTAAGCGCAGTGCTCGTCGTCGAACGAGCGACAGAAGGGCATAAATTCCCTCTTCAAAAACTAGTGTATTATGTATCCACTGTGTTAACCCCCTGCAAATCCCGTTACCCGCACTATCAGAAGATAGCATATGCGGTGTTCATGGCGTCTCGAAAGCTCCGGCACTACTTTCAAGAGTGCTCGATAACAGTGGCCTCTGAGGTACCACTCAATGACATTATAAATAACCGTGACGCAACGGGCAGGATAGCAAATGGGCCATTGAGCTCTTACCATTCGACATCACTTATAAACCTCGACGAGCTATAAAGTCACAAGTTTTGGCTGACTTCGTCGCCGAATGGACGGAAGCCGAACTCCCTAAAGAGTACAGCGCATACTCCAATTGGACTATGCATTTCGACGGCTCCAAAATGTTGGCCGGACTGGGGGCTGGCGTCGTACTGACGTCCCCCACCGGAGATACAGTCCAGTATGTACTTCAAATAATGTACACGGACTCTAACAATGCAGCCGAATATGAGGCCCTGTTACATGGTCTCCGGATGGCGGTCTCCATGGGCATTCAACGCCTAGAAGTGCGCGGGGACTCAAACCTCGCAATATCCCAAATAAATGGAGACTTCGACGCCAAGGATCCGAAAATGGCAGCATATCGTAACGCTATCCTAAAAATGTCAGCTCGGTTTGAAGGACTCGAATTCCATCACATAGCCCGAGATAATAACCAAGCGGCCGACGTCCTGGCACGCATCGGTGCGAAACGTGATGCTGTCCCTCCAAATATATTCCTGGAACGGTTCTTCAAGCCATCCGTACTATGGGAAGAGGAGCCCGGTAGCTACAAACCGGAGAAAACCGCACCAACTGGTGATTCGGCAGACGACATAACACCCTCCGCCCACGTCATAATGGCAGTAATCGCCGCATGGACAGAACCTTTCCTAGCCTACTTACTCAGGCAGGAACTTCCCGAAGACCAAAATGAGGCCCGCTGTATAGTCCGACGATCGAAGGCCTACAAGGTCCATAAGGGAGAACTTTATAAGAAAAGTACCACCGGAGTCCTTCAAAGGTGTATCTCCGAAGAAGAAGGGCGAAACCTCCTGGCTGAAATTCATGCCGGACTAGGTGGACACCACGCAGCAGCCCGGGCCCTTGTAGGAAAGGCATTCCGTACAGGATTTTATTGGCCGACGGCTCGGGCAGACGCACAGGACTTGGTCCAGCGATGCGTTGGTTGTCAGCACTTTGCTAATCAGAGCCATATGCCACCCACCGCCCTCAAAAACATACCCATTACCTGGCCGTTTGCGGTCTGGGGGCTTGACATGGTTGGACCCCTTAAAGGGGGAACCCACAATAAAAAGTACCTATTGGTCATGGTGGATAAATTCACCAAATGGATAGAGGCCAAACCGGTCAAAACGGCAGAGTCCGGACCAGTGATAGACTTTATATCAGGGGTGGTACACCGTTACGGAGTCCCCCACAGCATCATCACCGACAACGGCACGAACTTCACAGCCGACGAGGTTAAGTCATGGTGCAAAAATATGGGCATCAAGCTCGACTATGCGTCAGTCTATCACCCTCAAACCAACGGTCAAGTGGAAAGAGAAAATGGTCTAATAATGAGCGGCATTAAACCCAGACTAGTGAGGTCACTCACTAAATCCGACACACAATGGGTCGAGGAGCTCGACTCCGTACTCTGGGGGCTGCGAACAACGCCTAACCATACTACCGGATTCACACCATTTTTTATGGTATACGGCGCAGAGGCAGTCTTGCCCTGTGACATTATTCATAACTCACCTCGAGTGCGCATGTATGAGGAAAGAGAAGCCGAGCTTGATCGGCAGGACAGCTTGGACACATTGGAGGAAGAACGTGACGTCGCGAAGGCTCGTTCCGCATTCTATCAGCAGCAGGCCCGAAGATATCAAAGCAGAGAAGTACGGGCCAAGACTTACAACATTGGTGAACTAGTTCTACGCCTGCCGGACAAGAAAAAGGACAAGCTCAAGCCCAAATGGGAGGGTCCCTTCATCATCGATCAAGTACTGACCGGCGGAGCGTACCGTCTACGAAATGTGTCGGATCACCGACTCGAGCCGAACCCATGGAACGCAGCCCGCCTCCGACGATTCTATGCCTAGCGCCGGACTAAGAGTTCGTCCCCTTCCCCCGTCCAAACTTTTACACTTCGGCTGTCTTTTGTTTCTCTTTTTATCCTTCTCATTTAAAAGCCCTTTCGGGCCTATTTTTGCATTCTTTGCATACACATGATGTGCCATCCGCACTCATTATTCCTGGGGGCTTCTTTTACAGAAGCTCAATTATACGCATGATGTGCCATCCGCACTCATTATTCCTGGGGGCTTCTTTTACAGAAGCTCAATTATACGCATGATGTGCCATCCGCACTCATTATTCCTGGGGGCTTCTTTTACAGAAGCTTAATTATACGGGTTCTATGCCCATCACATGTGTCAAGCTTCCACATGTACCTTTTATTCGCCATTATATGCATCGATATGACTTAAGTTTTGGCCAAGCTGGGTTGCCTGGCTCCTGTGCTTACCCCTACGTTCCCGATTGTTCGGCTAGGAGGTAAAGGGAGCACCTCTGCGGTTGTTACTGCCGGGTCAGCCGGATGTGTACCTCAGACTGGGTGAAGCCGAAAGCTAGCGTTCTTAAGGGAATATTCGGTCGGTGACTTTTTACCTATTTATCTATTTGCCCCCAGATGTTTTACTGCTTTCTTTGCAGCCCGGACATGCACTTTAGGGCATGCCTCCTAGCGAAAGGAACCCTTAACGGAACTATTCTCCCTGGAAGATGTTTCTTACTAACCATGTAATATAACATAACTAGTTGGGCACTTGTCTGATAAAGCACTAATGACCCCTACGCCTGGTCTCCATGCATACCACGGTTGTTTCTTAACCAAAAAGGTATTCGGACACACTCCGGAATCTAGGGTCCCGAGGTCGAAGCGAAAAGGTCGGCAAAGACAAACGATCTACAATCCGGCTAGAAGGCATTTCACATGTCATTTTAAAGGATAACATACATTGTCAAATTTATTGATTGTATTCCTCCTCAATCCCGTCTAACAGGCTGTCTAGTTTACAGTCCTGTTGGGAAAATTTAGCAGCCAACTCTACTTGGCTATACACTAAACTCACAGGGATCTCCTTCCCATCGGGCCCCACCGGTCCAACCTCGGCCATGTGGTTGGGATCCGCCTTCTTGTACCGCGTCTTCACCATGGCCCAAGCCTCCCTCGCACCTTGACGGCAAGCCGAAATCTTCCACAAACGGAAGCACTGCCGTACTCCCTGCAGCTTCTCCGCAAGCTCCCCGAGGCCCTCGGGTAGGGTGAGGGCTGGCCATAAAGCCTGAACGACGCCGCTCATTGCCTGCCGAACTCGTTCGAGTAGCTGCAACAGTTTGGGAAGTTGATCACCCATTGATATGGGCATCTCCTCTGCAGGACGACCCGTGAGTATACCTACAAGACATATCATGTCAAAACGCTTCCTCGCCGAACTCTTCTTTTCAAAAGAGTTCGCTCAAGCACTTACTATAAATGCTACGACGAAGCCGCTGATTCTCCTTAACGGAGCCGGACAGCTCGGCCTGTACGCCTTTCAGCTCTTCTCCGAGCTTGGCGTGGGCATCTTGGAGCTTGTTCCTTTCCTGCTGAACTCTATTCAGCACACTCTCGCCGGCCTTTAGCTGGCGTAGCAATGCTTGCCTGTCCGGATCTTGTCCGGCGGTACCTGCAAATGTCATTATTAGACTCGCGCGCACGCCGCACAGCGCTTATATTTATTAATAAAAATGTGTTACCAGGAGGGGTCTTTCCGTCTCCTCCTGCGGCAGCAAGTGCGGCCTCAAGTTGGGCCTTGCAATCTTGCAGCTCCCGAGACAGCTGGGCGTTCTTCTCGTTAAGTGCCTAAAATTTATAATGATCCTTAAATCAGTTAGCATAACTAATTTAAGTCTCGGGGGCTACTGGTATATACAACCATTAAAATTCCCTTACCCGTATGTCTTTCACATACTGCTCCGTGGCTTTGGTAAAACCATTTTGAGCAGCACGGAGATGCGCGTCCCCTGCGTTAAAAGCACTCAATGCTTCGGGGGAAAAGCACGCTTCTTGAAATTCTGTCCGGCGGCGCCTACATGGCGCTCTCCACCTCAGACTTGGTGGCGGACAGTCTGTCGGTATCCTCCGTTGGAGAAGGATCCGGCTCGCGTCTTGCGCTTGCCTCCCCCTCCAGGCCGGGTGCTGGAGCCTGGCCGGTGTTGGTCGGATTGGCAATTCCTGCGCTCGCAGTCCGGCGAGCGCTTTTTCTCCTACAAAAATCATGGGCATTTAGACATTTCCTCGGAACGTTGCTCTAAAAATTCAAATATGAGCTATACCTTTGCGGCGACATTTCCGTCCGCACTGCGCTCCTTTTCCGCCTGCTGGTTCGGACTGACCTCTGTTGGTCGGTCGCCGCGGGCTCGGCTTCCTGCCGTAAAGGCGCTTCCTGCAAAATACCATCATTTGCGAAGGTCAAAAATGGGCAGGGATGAGATAATGGTGTCCCGACTTCGGTCGCGGTCACCTGGGAAGCCGGACTTAGCCCGGGGTAGTCCGCCGTAATGGCGACCAAAGCATTGTCTATGCTGAGTTGGTGATACACCCCGTCAATCAGCTCCACCTCGATATCCGGGTCCTCTTCGGAGGCCGGACCCAGGGATCCTTCTGGGTCCTCGGGTTGCGGAGCAGGACTCACCATGTCCTCCACAATCCGGCGTAGACCCTGCGCCGAAGACATAATGTAAGAAGCTTAAACTTCGAAAGCATGGGTTGGGCCCTTCAAGGTGTTCACTTACCCATCCTCTGGGGTTGATCATGGAAAACCCATTCACAGGGTTCGTTCGAAGGAAATCCTCCTTCTCCCCCTTGTACAGGCTGGACAGGATCTTCACCAGATCCTCGGTCGAATCTGGCCCTTTGTGGCCGTGCCGGGTAGCATCGTCTTCCCCGTTGAAATCCCACATGGGGTGGCCTCTGTATTGCAGTGGCTGTACCCCTCTCTTGATGCATGTTGCCATGACTCCGATCATGGTCAAGCCGGAATGAGCCATTAATCTTATCCGGCCCATCAAGTAATGGGCGCTCTTGTCTTCCTCCAATCGGGGGCTCCGCGGGCGCCAGCTGAGGCGTTTCTTCAAGGGAGCAGCACTAAACTCCGGGAGGCCGATCCGAACCGGGTCTGGTAGCGGAGCTTCTTCTATATAAAACCATTCTGAGGGCCAGCCTTCGTACGCCTTCTTGGGAGTGCCGGATAGGTATCCGGTCCCGGTGATGCGCCATATTTCGGCGCCGCCCACTTGATATATGGACCCCTGGTAAGAACGGGGTACGAGGCAAAACAGCCTCTTCCATAATGCGAAATGGGGCTCAATGCCTAGGAATAGCTCGCAAAGAGCTATGTAGCCTGCGATATGCAGGACAGAGGCGGGCGTGAGGTGGTGGAGCTGGAGTCCGTAGAACTTCAGGAGCCCGCGGAGGAACGGATGTATTGGAAATCCGAGTCCCCTTGTCAGGTAAGGGACAAAACATACTCGCTCCCCCTTATTGGGGCTGGGAGTGTCCTCCGCCTGTCTCCCACCTTGATAAGTAACCAGTCCGGCCCGGACTGGGATCATAAAGGTCGGAGGGAGAAATCCCCCCGTTTGGAGCTTCACGAGCTCGTTGTGCAAAATAGAGCACCTCCTCCAAGTCCCCGGCGGTGGGCTGGGAGCGCGCGAAGAAGAGCCGTGTTGACGATCCATGGTGGAATGGATTTCTAGGTAAAAAGGCGCTTCGATGGAGTATTTGCGGGAGGAAGACGGTGTGGTTTGGATCTGGATTCTTGCCTCTTTTGTAGGCGGTCAACTCGCACAATTGGGGGGTGAAATGCAAAAAACACTCTGGCTTTTCGCATTCGTGCGACACGTGGAAGAGAGCCATTATTTGGCGTAGAAGCCGAGGAACACAGTATTCAAGATGAAGCCGGACACTGTTCGGCAGGTACATGGAATTTGAAGGGAGAACCCGCCTTGCAACGCCGAAGACTATAAACGCGCTGGATTTATCGTCATTGAAGCCTGGTTCGGGGGCTACTGAAGGAGTCCTGGACTAGGGGGTGTCCGGACAGCCGGACTATCAATGTCCGCCGGACTCCAAGACTACGAAGATACAAGATTGAAGACTCCGGCTCGTGTCCGGATGGTACCTTACTTGGCGTGGAAGGCAAGCTTGGCAATACGGATATGTGGATCTCCTACCATTGTAACCGACTCTGTGTAACCCTAGCCCTCTCCGGTATCTATATAAACCGGAGGGCTTTAGTCCGTAGGACAACATACATTACAACAATCATACCATAGGCTAGCTTCTAGGGTTTAGCCTCCTTGATCTCGTGGTAGATCTACTCTTGTACTACCCATATCATCAATATTAATCAAGCAGGACGTAGGGTTTTACCTCCATCGAGAGGGCCCGAACCTGGGTAAAAACATCGTGTCCCTCGTCTCCTGTTACCATCCGCCTAGACGCACAGTTCGGGACCCCCTACCCGAGATCCGCCGGTTTTGACACCGACAAAGGGCAAGGGCAAGAAGGGATACTTCATGAAACGGCAAATCAGCTGCTGCTCCAGTGAAGAAACCCAAGGTTGAACCCAAACCCGAGACTAAGTGCTTCTTTGATCAGGGGAACAGTCACTAGAGCGGAGTTACCCTAGATACTTGGTAGATGATAAGGCTGGCAAGGTCGATAGAAGTATATTGGATATACATTATGTTAATGTGTATTTTACTAGTACTCCTAGTAGCACCAGGGTATTAAGATACCGGTTCAGTTGCTAAGTGTTAGTAACTCGAAATAAAAGAGCTATGGAATAAACGGAGACTAGCTAAAGGTGAGCTGACGATATGTGTTGGAAGTGTTTCCAAGTTTGATGTGATCAAACATCGCACGCTCCTTCTACCATCAAGATTAGTATTAAACCTGAATAATTGTCATTTGGTGTTTGCGTTGAGCATAGACATGATTGGATTATGTCCATCGCAATACGGTTATTCATTTAAGGAGAATAATGGTTACTCTATTTATTTGAATAATACCTTCAATGGTCTTGCACCTAAAGGAATGGTTTATTGAATCTCGATCGTAGTGATACACATTTTCATGCCAAAAATATAAGATAGTAATGATAGTACCACTTACTTGTGGCACTGCCATGTAAGTCATATTGGTATAAAACGCATGAAGAAGCTCCATGTTGATGGATCTTTGGACTCACTCATTTTTGAAAAGTTTGAGACATGCAAACCATGTCTATTGGTGTATACGCATGAAGAAACTCCATGCAGATGGACCGTTTGGACTCACTTGATTTTGAATCACTTGAGACATGCAAATCATACCACATGGGCAAGATGACTGAAAGCCTCGTTTTCAGTAAAATGGAACAAGAAAGCAACTTGTTGGAAGTAATACATTTTGATGTGTGCTGTCCAATGAGTGCTCAGGCACGTAGTGGATATCGTTATGTTCTTACTTCACGGATGATTTGAGTAGATACTGAGTATATTTACTTGATGAAACACAAGTCTGAATTATTGAATGGTTCAAGTAATTTTAGAGTGAAGTTGAAGATCATCGTGACAAGAGGATAAAATGTCTATGATATGATCATAGAGATGAGTATCTGAGTTACGAGCTTTGGCACGCAACAAAGACATTGTGGAAATTGTTTCACAATTAATACCGCCTGGAACACCATAGTATGATGGTGTGTCCGAACATCATAGTTGCACCCTATTGGATATGGTGCGTACTATGATGTCTCTTATCGAATTACCACTATCGTTCATGGGTTAGGCATTAGAGACAACCGCACTCACTTTAATAGGGTACCACGTAATTCCGTTGAGACGACACCGTTTGGAGAAACCTAAGTTGTCATTTCTTAAAGGTTTGGGGCTGCAACACTTATATGAAAAAGTTTCAGGTTGATAAGCTCGAACCCAAAGCGGATAAAATGCATCTTCATAGGACACCCAAAACAGTTGGGTATACCTCCTAATTCAGATCCGAAAGCAATATGGATTGTTTCTTGAATCGGGTCCTTTCTCTAGGAAAGGTTTCTCTCGAAAGAGTTGAGTGGGAGGATGGTGGAGACTTGATGAGGTTATTGAACCATCACTTCAACTAGTGTGTAGCAGGGCACAGGAAGTTGTACCTGTGGCGCCTACACCAATTGAAGTAGAAGCTTATGATAGTGATCATGAAGTTTCGGATCAAGTCACTGCCGTACCTCGTAGGGTGACAAGGATGCGTACTACTTCAGAGTGGTACAATAATCCTGTCTTGAAGGTCATGTTGCTAGACAACAATGAACCTACGAGCTATGGAGAAGCGATAGTGGGCCCAAATTCTGACAAATGGTTAGAAGCCATGAAATCCGAGATAGGATCCATGTATCATAACAAGCATGGACTTTGGTGGACTTGCCCAATGATCGGCAAGCCATTGAGATAAATGGATCTTTAAGAAGAAGACGGACATGGATGGTAATGTCACCATCTATGAAGCTCGACTTGTGGCGAAGAGTTTTTCACAAGTTCAAGGAGTTGACTACGATGAGATTTTCTCATCCATAGCGATGCTAAAAGTCCGTCGGAATCATGTTAGCACAAGCTGCATTTATGAAATCTGGCAGATGGATGTCAAAACGAGTTTCCTTACCAGTTTCCGTAAGGAAAGGTTGTATGCGATACAATCAGAAAGGTTTTGTCGATCCTGAGGATGCTAAAAGGTATGCTGGCTCCAGCGATCCTTCTAAGGACTGGAGTAAGCATCTCGAAGTTGGAACGTACGCTTTGATGAGATGATCAAAGATTTTGGATTTATACAAAGTTTATGAGAAACTTGTATTTCCAAAGAAGTGAGTGGGAGCACTATAGAATTTCTGATGAGTATATGTTGTTGACATATTGTTGATCAGAAATGATGTAGAACTTCTGGAAAGCATATAGGGTTATTTGAAAGGTGTTTTTCAATAGAAAACCTAGATTAAGCTACTTGAACATTGAGCATCAAGATCTATAAGGATAGATCAAAATGCTTCATAATACTTTCAAATGAGCACATACCTTGACGTGATCTTGAAGGTGTTCAAGATGGATCAGTCAAAGAAGGAGTTCTTGCCTGAGTTGTAAGGTGTGAAGTTAAGACTTAAAGCTCGACCACGACAGAAGAGAGAGAAAGGACGAAGGTCGTCCCCTATACTTCAGATGTAGGCTCTATAGTATGCTATGCTATGTACCGCACCCGAAGTGTGCCTTGCCATGAGTCGGTTAAGGATTACAAGAATGATCCATGAATGGATCATTGGACAGCGGTCAAAATTGTCCTTGGAGTAAATAAGGACATGTTTCTCGATTATGGAGGTGATAAAGAGTTCGGCGTAAAGGGTTACGACGATGCAAGCTTTAACACCTATCCGAATGACTCTGAGTAGCAAACCGGATACGTATAGTGGAGCAACCATTTGGAATAGCTCCAAGTGGAGCGTGGTAGCAGCATTTACAATATGACATAGAGAATTGCGAAGTACATACGGATCTGAACATTGCAGACCCGTTGACTAAAACCTCTCTTACAAGCAAAACATGATCAAACCCCAGAACTCATTGAGTCTTAATCACATGATGATGTGAACTAGTTTAATGACACTAGTAAACTCTTTGGATGTTGGTCACATGGCGATGTGACCTGTGAGTGTTAATCACATGGTGATGTGAACTAGATTATTGACTCTAGTGCAAGTGGGAGACTGTTGGAAATATGCCCTAGAGGCAATAATAAATTAGTTATTATTATATTTCCTTGTTCATGATAATCGTTTATTATCCATGCTATAATTGTATTGATAGGAAACTCAGATACATGTGTGGATACATAGACAACACCATGTCCCTAGTAAGCCTCTGATTGACTAGCTCATTGATCAATAGATGGTTACGGTTTCCTGACCATGGACATTGGATGTCATTGATAACGGGATCACATCATTAGGAGAATGATGTGATGGACAAGACCCAATCCTAAGCCTAGCACAAAGATCGTAGTTCGTATGCTAAAGCTTTTCTAATGTCAAGTATCATTTCCTTAGACCATGAGATTGTGCAACTCCCGGATACCGTAGGAATGCTTTGGGTGTACCAAACGTCACAACGTAACTGGGTGTCTATAAAGGTGCACTACAGGTATCTCCGAAAGTGTCTGTTGGGTTGGCACGAATCGAGACTGGGATTTGTCACTCCGTGTAAACGGAGAGGTATCTCTGGGCCCACTCGGTAGGACATCATCATAATGTGCACAATGTGACCAAGGGGTTGATCACGGGATGATGTGTTACGGAACGAGTAAAGAGACTTGCTGGTAACGAGATTGAACAAGGTATCGGTATACCGACGATCGAATCTCGGGCAAGTATAATACCGTTAGACAAAGGGAATTGTATACGGGATCGACTGAGTCCTTGACATCGTGGTTCATCCGATGAGATCATCGTGGAACTTGTGGGAGCCAACATGGGTATCCAGATCCCACTGTTGGTTATTGACCGGAGAACATCTCGGTCATGTCTGCATGGTTCCCGAACCCGTAGGGTCTACACACTTAAGCTTCGATGACGCTAGGGTTATAAAGGAAGTTTGTATGTGGTTACCGAATGTTGTTCGGAGTCCCAGATGAGATCCTGGACGTCACAAGGAGTTCCGGAATGGTCCGGAGGTAAAGATTTATATATGGAAAGTTGTTGTTCGGGTTCCGGAAAAGTTCGGGTTTTTTCGGTATTGTACCAGGAAGCTTCCAGAAGGTTCCGGAGGATTCCGGAGGGGTTCGGAGGTCCAGAAATTGTTCCACCACGTCCAATACAGTAGCATAGGCTGTAAGGGGGCGCCCTAGCCTTAATGGGCCAGGGGCACCAGCCCCCCAAGGCCCATGCGCATGGGAGGGGGGAAACCCTAAAGGGGGAGGCCTCCACTTGACTTGGGAGGCACTCCTCCCCCCTTGGCCGCACCCCTTCCTTGGAGGAAGGGGCAAGGCTGCGCCCTCCCCCTCTCCTTTGCCCCTATATATAGTGGAGGGGAGGGAGGGCAGCCGCACCTGAAGCCCTGGCGCCTCCCTCCCTCCCGTGACACCTCCTCCTCTCTCGCGGTGCTTGGCGAAGCCCTGCAGGATTGCCACGCTCCTCCACCACCACCACGCCGTCGTGTTGCTGCTGGACGGAGTCTTCCTCAACCTCTCCCTCTCTCCTTGCTGGATCAAGGCATGGGAGACGTCACCGGGCTGTACGTGTGTTGAACGCGGAGGTGCCGTCCGTTCGGCACTAGGATCTCCGGTGATTTGGATCACGACGAGTATGACTCCTTCAACCCCGTTCTCTTGAACGCTTCCGCTTAGCGATCTACAAGGGTATGTAGATGCACTCTTCTTCCCCTTGTTGCTAGTCTCTCCATAGATAGATCTTGGTGACTCGTAAGAAAATTTTGAATTTCTGCTACGTTCCCTAACACTTCATCCATAAGCCAAAGTGTGGCGGGATGCGGAGAAAGGCCTCACACACGATGATGAATGTCGAGATGTTGAGGAAGGAATTTGGGGATAGATCATGAAAATCAATCCCGTAATAATACATGATGCCACGAACGAATGGGTGAAGGGGAAACCCTAGCTCCCGGACAAAATGAGGGAGGAATACCACCCTCTCGTGGGGTTTTGGAGTAGGGATGACTGTCCCGCCGTCGGAAGACGGTGGCCAATTCTCTTGGCCTAATACATGGCCCCCCGAAGCTTTTTGATATCCTTCTCCCGGACAATAGAGGCCATCCACTTGCCTCCTGCTCCGGATCCAGACATTTTCGGGAAGCCTTTTTAGGTGGAGAAGACGAACGCTTGGGCACTAGGGCTCGAGCGAAAAGGAATGGATGAGTAGAGGAAGAAGAAGGCGTGGGTGAAAATGGGAGTTCTTATCCCCTTATAAAGGTAGCAGAGATCCTGCGCCTCCCCACTTGCCCGGTAAATTCGCTTATTCCCCAAGCGCCACGATTGATGGCACGGTTGGGTTACCCACACCCGTATTGATGAGAATCCCACGATAAGGGGACACGATCTCTGCTTCGACAAGACGTGCCGATAAAACCGCCTCGCGATATGTGTGGTGGCAGGTTGTGGAAAACGGTTCGAATAATGACCCGGCCGTGGTGTGATGTCACGCTATGGAAAATTGTTAGCAGATTAGATCTGTGGAATGTTGTGCTCTCTATGGTGGTATGTGGAATTTGTTTTGTAGAGCCGGGCATGATCCTTGTGTTCAAAATCTTCTATGGAGTATTCAGAGAAGGAACCCGCCTTGCAATGCTGAAGACAATCTGCACACTGGACTCATCGTCATTGAAGCCTGGTTCAGGGGCTATTGAGGGAGTCCGGGATTAAGGGGTCCTCGGACAGCCGGACTATATACTTTGGCCGGACTGTTGGACTATGAAGATACAAGATTGAAGACTTTGTCCCGTGTCCGGATGGGACTCTACTTTGCATGGAAGGCAAGCTTGGCAATTCGGATATGTAGATCTCCTTCTCTGTAACCGACTCTGTGTAACCCTAGCCCCCTCCGGTGTCTATATAAACCAGAGGGTTTAGTCCGTAGGACAAGAACAATCATAATCATAGGCTAGCTTCTAGGGTTTAGCCTCTACAATCTCGTGGTAGATCAACTCTTGTAATACTCATATCATCAAGATCAATCAAGCAGGAAGTAGGGTATTACCTCCATCGAGAGGGCCCGAACCTGGGTAAACATGGTGTCCCCTGCCTCCTGTTACCATTAGCCTTAGACGCACAGTTCGGGACCCCCTACCCAAGATCCGTCAGTTTTGACACCGACAGGGCCCACACGGGTACACCACATGGGTCCACCACACGTGTACCGGGATGTGCAATGATTCAAGAGTGACATGTATGAAAGAATTATGAAAGGTGGCTGTCGGTGTCAAAACCGGCGGATCTCGGGTAGGGGGTCCCGAATTGTGCGTCTAGGCGGATGGTAACAGGAGACAAGGGACACGATGTTTTACCCTGGTTCGGGCCCTCTTGATGGAGGTAAAACCCTACGTCCTGCTTGATTAATATTGATGATGTGTGTTACAAGAGTGGATCTACCACGAGATCAAAGAGGCTAAACCCTAGAAGCTAGCCTATGGTATGATTGTTCTTCGTCCTACGGACTAAAGCCATCCGGTTTATATAGACACCGGAGAGGGCTAGGGTTACACAGAGTCGGTTACAATGGTAGGAAATCTACGTATCCGTATCGCCAAGCTTGCCTTCCACGCCAAGGAAAGTCCCATCCGGACACGGGACGAAGTCTTCAATCTTGTATCTTCATAGTCTTGGAGTCCGGCCGATCATGATAGTTCGGCTATCCGGACACCCCCTAGTCCGGAACTCCCTCAGTAGCCCTTGAACCAGGCTTCAATGATGACGAGTCCGGCACGCATGTTGTCTTCGGCATTGCAAGGCAGGTTCTTCCTCCGAATAATTTATTGAAGATTGTGAACACCAGGATAGTGTCCGGCTCTGCAAAAAATAAATTCCATGTACCACCGTAGAGAGAATAATATTGCACAAGTTCTATCTGCTGACGTATTCTGTGGCATGACGTCACACCACTACCAAGCCTTTACTCGAATTGTTTTTATTCTACCACCTCAGTGCGTTTAGCAAAGCGGTTTCCTTGGCACGTCTTGTCGAAGCAGAGATCGTGTTCCCCTTATTCCGGGATTCCCATCAATACGGACGTGGGTAACCCAACCGCGCCATTGATTGCGGCGCTTGGGAGATAAGCGAGTTTTATTAGGCCGGTGGGGACACATGTTTTTGTCCGCCCATATAAGGGGATAAAGATCCAACCCTTTTACCTGCGCCTTCTTCCTCCTTGGCTTATCCATCTCCGCGAACTCAAGCTCCAGCGCCCAAGTCTGCACTTCTCACCTCAACCTTCTCCAACTATGTCCGGAGCGGGAGGCAAGTGGATGGCCTCCTCCATCACGGAGGGGCAGATCCAGAAGCTGCGCAACGCTGGATATTTGTCCAGCAACATCGCGCACCGGCTTCCCGACGAGGGGGAGCTCATCCCCACCCCCAGGCCCCATGAGAGGGTAGTATTTCTTCCCCATTTCCTCCGTGGACTGGGCTTCCCACTTAATCCCTTTGTCCGGGGGCTCATGTTCTACTACGGCTTGGATTTCCATGATTTGGCCCCGAATTTCATCCTCAACATCTCGACGTTTATCGTCGTGTGCGAGGCCTTCCTCTGCATCCAGCCCCACTTCGGCTTGTGGCTCAAGACCTTCAGTGTCAAGCCGAAGGTTGTGAAGGGCAGCCAAGCGGAGTGCGGAGGCGCCATGGTGGGCAGGATGTCCCACGTTACTTGGCTGGAGGGCACTTTCGTGGAAACCATTAAGGGGTGGCAATCGGCGTGGTTCTACATCACTGAGCCACGTGACCCTGATTGGGCAGCGGCCCCCGAATTCAGATCTGGCATCCCTACACGGCTCACCTCCTGGAAAGAGAGCGGCCGGATCTGGGGTGATTTGGAGGAGCTGACAGGACTCCAAGCCTGTATCCAAAAGCTGGTGGACAAGAAGCTCAAGCTTGTCAACGTAGTCCAAGTCATGCTCATCCGCCGGATTCTCCCGTGCCAACGACGGGGCTTCAACATGTGGGAGTTCGATCCAGCACAGCACCAGACTCTGAACGGGCTCTTCGACACTACGTACGAAGATGTCTGGAAGGTGCTGTTCAAGGGCGCCGAGGCTCCCGCATCCGCTACTAAAGATCGCGGATTCAGCTCGTAGCATCCAACAGACGGGGTGAGTGATTTTGTCGCTTGTTTTCCATAGTTTGACTCTATGCGGGATCTAAACTCCCTTTACCTTTGACAGGACTGGCTGGCGAAGGCTGAACAGACTATCTGTCCGGCCCCATTGCCAGAGGACCCAGCGGACGCCCGCCTAACCGGGCTGCTGGCTCCGGCACCCCACGTGGTGCCGGAGAAGAAGGCCAAGAAGAAGGCCACGGGTACTCGAAAGAGTTCCCGTTTTCAAGTGTTATCGTATGATGAATCCGAGGCCGACTCCTCCCACAAAGGCGAGGAGGAGAAGAAGAAAGCCTCTCCCCCAGCGGGGGGAGGGAAGAAAAGGAAGGCCTCCCCAACAAGGGAGGCCGAAGGGTCCAAGAAGGGAAAAACTCTTTCCCCGGACTGCTCTGCCAACGCCAGTGAGGACGACGAGGATTGGCCTCCAAGGGCCAAGCCCCTGGCGAGATCGTAAGTATCCGGACTCCCGAGTAACTTCATGGTTTTTCTTTTCGCCACATAATGTCTTTCTAATGCCGCATACAACCCTGCAGTCCGCCCAAGGATGATCTTCCTGCTTCGTCGAGCGGGTCCTTAGGTGCGTCGGACATGGATTCCCTTCCGACTGCCTCCACCCCCCGTGATGCGGACGATGCCGAGGTGGGATCCCAGGAAGGGACCCACCAGGAGGAAGAGGCCCCGGAGGTGTCGCAGGACAACCTCCCGGACTTTGCACTGGACTCGGCCCCAGAACCTATAGTGGCTCCGGAGTCCGGCGGGCGACCCCTTCGTAAGAAGGGCAAGACCGTGACGCTAGCAGCCTCCGTCCAACCGGAGGCGCCGGATAACTTGCCGGAGGCGCTCAATGGCGCCTCCATTGAAGAGGAACACTGCACTATTATGAGTGCGGTGATTCAGAAGGTTCAGCTCGCCAAGAGTGGGCTGACCGAAGCCTGCAGCAGCCTTCTAACAGGCTTTGAGGTAAGAATTTCGATATATATAAAATGGTACCGCATAGACAGTAGCCCCTGATGCTCGATTTGGTGTTCGGAAAGAAAAGCCGGACTGAGGATCTAAAAAGATATACGCAGGAGTCATAAAAAATATGTCAATATGGGATTGCAGGCTGTGCTGCTGACCTCCGCCGCACTGTCTGCAGAGGTCAATACTTTGAAGGAAAGCCTCGAGCGGTCCGAGAACGAGCTCGGCCGTGCCAAAAAGCAGCTCGAGGACAAGGAAGGTGAGTAACACCTTATTAAAATTGTACCTCATAGAAAAGGATTTTGGTTGCAAGAAAAATGACAAGGATAACGTGGATGTAACAGGGGCCACGAACAAGGTGGTGACCCTAAAGGAGGCGGTGTCCGCGGCCGAACGTAGTGCGGCCGCGGAACGCACTGAGCGAGAGAAGCATGAGGCGCGGGTGGCGGAGGTACAGCAAGAGCTCTAGGCTCTCATGGAAAAACATGAGAGTTTGGAGCGTGACTCGAAAACTTGAGAGTCTGAGCTTGCGACGGCTCTTGAGAGTGCCAAAGCCGCT
Source organism: Triticum timopheevii (assembly GCA_963921465.1). Classification (NCBI taxonomy): domain Eukaryota; kingdom Viridiplantae; phylum Streptophyta; class Magnoliopsida; order Poales; family Poaceae; genus Triticum; species Triticum timopheevii. The sequence goes on along the minus strand of OY997266.1, from coordinate 626,412,891 downwards.
AAGGGAGAAGCCTATAAGGCCCTCCAGGAAATCGAGGCGTTGAAGAAAATAGCGGCGGGTAAGGCATTTTTCATGCAAAGTAAGCATGTGAGTGTGAATTACCTATCACTTACCCGAATTCAGAGCTCTCCAGCAGCGTTCGCAGATCTTCCTCGCAGCGTATCCGATGCTGCTGCATTCTACCGGGCCGAGGAGGGGAGCTCGACGGAGAAGGTCTTCTGGTTTCAGTATGCTGAGGCCGGACATCCGGTGCCCCTTAGCGACCAGCTGAAGCAGCTGGTCGAGCTCCACAAGGTGGCCGAATAGGCCATGAAGGGCCTCATACTCGGTTGTGGCCTAAGGAGTCCATGCCTGGGAGCTACTTCGGCCTGGTGCGGCGGCTGGTGGATGCGTGCCCGTGGGTTGAAGTCATCAAGCACACCGCTTGCATTGAGGGTGCCCGTCGGGCCCTTGCCCGCGCAAAGGTGCACTGGGGCAAGATGGATGCCCAGAAGCTTGTGACGGACCCGCCACCGCAGGGCAAGGAGTACCGCACGCCCGAGATGTATTATAAGAGTGTCCTGAAGGGTGCCCGCACTATTGCGGGTGAGTGCTCAAAAGATGTAACATTTGAGTAGACTCGCATTTTGTTATCCTGTGCACTGAAAACTTAATTCATATGCACTAAGCAACGCTTGTTAATTTAAAATATTACCTTCTGTGCGGCTGTTTATCAAATCTGAGAGATGGCAAGTCGTCGGCTTCGGGCCCCATGCCGCGAGTGCTGGGGTGTTCGGGATAAACTTGAGCACTCTTGTTCCCATTTTTGGGTCCATCTAGGGAGGCGCTCAACACGACGAACAAGGCAACCGGACTTATAATGCTTGAACACTCTCACTTAGCCATAGAATTCTATAATTTTAAATTTTGGCGAAGCCCCTAGTCTTCAGAAGGCCGAATTTGGGGCGCTATCCACGCCTGGGCCGGACAAAAACCGGCTCCTCGCTCTAAGCGGCATAAGTCTTTAAGGACTCGCAAAAAACCTCTCGAACAGCGACCGGCTCTCGCCTCATCATGACGGTCAGTTTTAGCTTTCTCCACTGAGGCATTAACCCAACTCAACTGGGGCACAATCGCAGTGGTTCAGCCCCCAAGCCACAAGTGCTGGGGTGTTCGGTGATAAACTTGAGCACTCTTGTTCCCATATTTGGGTCCATCTAGGGAGGTGCTCAACACGATGAACAAGGCAACCGGACTTATAATGCTTGAACACTCTCACTTAGCCATAGAATTCTATAATTTTAAATTTTGGCGAAGCCCCTGGTATTCAGAAGACCGAATCCGGGGCGCTATCCACGCCTTCATCGGACATAATCCGGAACTTCGCTCGAAGCGGCGTGAGTCTTTAAGGACCCGAAAAAACCTCTCGAACAGCGACCAGTCTCTCGCCTTATCATGCCGGTCAGTTTTAGTTTTCTCCACTGAGGCGTTAACCCGGCTCAACCGGGGCGCAATCGCAGTGGTTCTCCCAGTGCTACCTTAGCCGACGGAACGGAAACGTAAGGAGCCAAACATGGGAGCCGGGCAAACCCAACTATTGACCCAAGACATGATTCGGAGCCGATGCATATAATGCTATAAGTTCGGGGTGCCGCACTTGTGAAAGTGTTCGGACTTATCACACCATGATGCGGGAAACATAAGCCCCTGGTGTATTTGAACCGTACCAAAGTGTACGGATGCAACATGTCGTAAATGAACATATGTATAAAAAGGAAATGCAATTATAAGCAAAAAGGTGCTGCATTGTTTTATTCAAGAAGTGCTGCTATGAATGCAGAACGATACAAATAGTGCGATAAGCAAGGGACGGGACTGTTTAGGCATGTCCCCCTCCAGGGGTAGGCTACAAAGTGGTGTATAAAATAGATTTAATGCTCGTAATGGAGACCACCTGGATATTCGTTGTAGCCTTTATCCTTCCCTGGCTGTTGCATCGTGACTTCGGCAGGTCTGCTACCGGACAGGGCCTCTGACGAACGGAGTCCTGTGGGTAAAAATAAAAAAGAGAAAAGAAAAAAAAACGACACACTTGAGAGCCCCTGGTGTGGTTGAGCCGCAGTCTGGGCCTATCATGGTCGTGCCCCTCTCCCCATGCCCATGGTATCTTCAGAGCGTAATGGTGTACGCGAAGGACCTGTCTTGACGTTTTGCGAGGCCTGGGGTTGGGGCCGCACTGCTACGCGTGCTCGGAACGTGCCAGGTGGTCTTGTTGTAGGTTACTCCAGGCGCGCTTAGCTGTGTCCGGCCGCTTAATGGCCGGACTCGAGAATTGCCTTAAGAGGCTGCATTGTACTTCTGCCGCGAGAGCTGCTGTATGTTCCTCCATGCAGAGAGAACGTTTAGTGTTTCCGTTGACCGTGATGACTCCTCGAGGGCCTGGCATCTTGAGCTTGAGGTATGCGTAGTGCGGCACCGCGTTGAACTTTGCAAACGCGGTACGTCTGAGCAGGGCATGATAGCCGCTGCGGAACGGAACTATGTCGAAGATTAACTCCTCGCTTCGGAAGTTATCCGGGGATCCGAAGACCACTTCCAGTGTAACTGAGCCTATACAATTGGCTTCTACACCTGGTATGGCGCCTTTAAAGGTCGTCTTGGTAGGTTTAATCCTTGAGGGGTCTATGCCCATTTTGCGCACTGTATCCTGGTAAAGCAGGTTCAGGCTGCTGCCGCTGTCCATCAGGGCTCTGGTAAGGTGAAATCCGTCGACGATTGGGTCTAAAACCAATGCTGCGAATCCGCCGTGGCGGATGCTGGTGGGGTGGTCCCTTCAGTCAAAAGTGATCGGGCAGGAGGACCATGGATTGAACTTCGGGCCAACTGGCTCCATCGCGTATACATCCCTGAGTGCACGCTTCCGCTCCCTTTTGGGTATGTGCGTTGCGTATATCATGTTCACCGTCCGCACCTGTGGGGGGAAACCCGTTTGTCCTCTATTGTTCGGCGGTCGGGTCTCTTCCTCGTCATCGCTATGCAGCCCCTTGTCATCGTTTTCGGCAATTAACTTGCCTGCCTTCTTGAATACCCAACAGTCCCTGTTGGTGTGGTTGGTTGGTTTTTTGGGGGTGCCGTGTATCTGGCACGAGCGGTCGAGTATTCTGTCCAAATTGGACGGACCCGGAGTAGTTCTTTTGAATGGCTTTTTCCGCTGACCGGGTTTAGAGCCTCTGAATCCGGCATTGACTGCCGTATCCTCACTATTGTCGTTGTTAATGCGGCGTTCGTTTTTGTTACGACGCGACCTGCCATTTCGGTCCTTAAAATCCGGACTGCTAGAATTTTTGCTGAGGTTGTTGCTGCGTGCTAGCCAGCTGTCCTCACCCGCGCAGAAGCGGGTCATGAGTGATGTGAGGGCTGCCATGGATTTCGGCTTTTCCTATCCCAGGTGCCGGGCGAGCCACTCGTCCCGGATGTTATGCTTGAAAGCCGCGAGGGCCTCCGCATCCGGACAGTCGACGATTTGGTTTTTCTTGGTTAACAACCGTGTCCAGAATTGTCTGGCCGATTCGTCTGGCTGCTGAATTATGTGTCTTAGGTCATCAGCATCTGGTGGTCGCACATACGTGCCTTGGAAGTTATCGAGGAATGCGGATTCCAGGTCTTCCCAACTCCCAATTGACTCTGATGGCAAGCTGTTAAGCCAATGCCGGGCTGGTCCCTTAAGCTTGAGGGGGAGATATTTGATGGCGTGAAGATCATCGCCGCGGGCCATGTGGATGTGAAGGAGATAGTCTTCGATCCAAACCGCGGGGTCTATTGTGCCATCATAAGATTCGATATTGACGGGTTTAAACCCTTCGGGGATTTGATGATCCATTACTTCATCTGTGAAGCATAGTGGATGTGCGGCACCTCTGTACTGGGCGATGTCACGACGGAGCTCAAGAGAGCTTTGTCTATTTTGTTCGGCCCGGCCGGACTTACTGTGTCCGGCGCGACGGTTGTCGTCACGTATCGTGGGGCGCCCACGCGATCCATAGATCGATCTTGATTGTCTTGCCTTATCCTCCAATATATCTCGCAAGTCCAGAGCGTTCCCCTGTGGCCTTGTGCTTTTCGAGTGATGCCGGGGTACGGTTCTAGTGAAGGGCCTAGAGGCCTCTCTGTCGCGACCACGGGGTGGTCGGTCAGCCGTATTGTTTGCTGGTGATGCAGGTTCATATGCCTCCTCCTCTAATCGGGGGAGCAGCTTGCGTTTAGGGTAGCTTTTGGAGGGGCGTTCGAGCTCATGCTCTTCGGCCGTGAGGACTTCAGTCCATCTGTCGACTAGCAGATCTTGATCAGCTCTGAGTTATTGCTGCTTTTTCTTGAGGCTGTTTGCCGTGGCCATAAGCCTGCGTTTAAAATGCTCTTGTTCGACGGGATCCTCAGGCATGACGAATTCGTCGTCGTCGAGGCTCGCCTCGTCTCCGGAGGGAGGCATATAATCCTCTACCTCTTCTTCTGCCGCTCTCTCATGAGGGCTGGCGTCTCCGTCCTCCTGCGCTGAATCTTGCTGGAGGAGGTTGTCTTCAGCACTGTCCGGGGTATTATTATCTCCGGTGCCGGAATCGCCATTCTTGCTGTGGCGGGATTTAGAGCGGCGCCGCTGACGTCGGCGCTTGGGCTGTTTTTCGGAGGTGTCATCCTCCGCTGCTCCTTCGCCATTCCCATCCTTTGGGATATCCACCATGTATATGTCATATGATGAGGTGGCTGTCCAGTGCCCGGTAGGCGCTGGTTCTTGGTCGTCTTCGGCATCGTCGTCCATACCGTCGATGTCTTCGAAGTCGTAGTCTAGCATGTCGGTTAGATTGTCGACAGTGGCTACCAAGTGGGTGGTGGGTGGGCTTTGAATTTCTTCGTCGTTCGCATCCCAACCGTCCTGGCCGCAGCCGGCCAGGGCTCTCCTGATAACGAAAGATACTTTAGCGAACTCAAGATGTCACCAAAAGGTGAGTGTTGGAAGATGTTCGTTGCGGTGAACTCCATGATCGGCGCCCAATCGGATTCGATCGGAGGGGGCGCGGGAGGTTCGGAGTCTGGCGAGGAGTCCGGCACCTCGGAGTCACGAGCTTTATGAGGGACAAGGTCAGTGTTCATCTCTATCGCCGTAGAGGTTGCAGCCCCCGAGGCGGTGTCTAGCCATCCGTCCTCGATCTGCGCAGCCGGCTCCAAATTGAAGATCGGAGCGGGTTTGAGTGCGGCCTCCAGGGTACTGTCCGGCAGCAGAGCTAAATCATGCTTGCCGTGACAGTGCGGCACGCTCGGCTGTGGCTCGAATCCATCGAGGATCAAGTCCCCGCGGATGTCAGCCGTGAAGTTCAAACTTCCAAATCTGACCTGATGGCCAGGGGCGTAGCTTTCGATCTGCTCCAGTTGGCCAAGAGAATTGGCTCGCAGTGCGAAGCCGCCGAATACGAAGATCTGTCCGGGGAGGAAGATCTCACCCTGGACTGCGTCGTTGATGATGATCGAAGAAGCCATCGAGCCTATCGGTGACGGCACAGAGGAACTCTCAATGAAAGCACCAATGTCAGTGTCAAAACCGGCGGATCTCGGGTAGGGGGTCCCGAACTGTGCGTCTAGGTGGATGGTAACAGGAGACAAGGGACACGATGTTTTACCCAGGTTCGGGCCCTCTTGATGGAGGTAAAACCCTACGTCCTGCTTGATTAATATTGATGATGTGTGTTACAAGAGTGGATCTACCACGAGATCAAAGAGGCTAAACCCTAGAAGCTAGCCTATGGTATGATTGTTCTTCGTCCTATGGACTAAAGCCATCCGGTTTATATAGACACCGGAGAGGGCTAGGGTTACACATAGTCGGTTACAATGGTAGGAAATCTACGTATCCGTATCGCCAAGCTTGCCTTCCACGCCAAGGAAAGTCCCATCCGTACACGGGACGAAGTCTTCAATCTTGTATCTTCATAGTCTTGGAGTCCGGCCGATCATGATAGTTCGGCTATCCGGACACCCCCTAGTCCGGAACTCCCTCAGTGGCTTTGCCACAAATACAATGTCAACTATATGATCATGCAAAGCAATATGACAATGATGGAGTGTGTCATAATAAACGGAACGGTGGAAAGTTGCATGGCAATATATCTCGGAATGGCTATGGAAATGTCATAATAGGTAGGTGAGGGAGTCCTGGACTAGGGGGTGTTCGGACAGCCGGACTATCAATGTCCGCCGGACTCCAAGACTACGAAGATACAAGATTGAAGACTCCGGCTCGTGTCCGGAAGGTACTTTACTTGGTGTGGAAGGCAAGCTTGGCGATACGGATACGTAGATCTCCTACTATTGTAACCGACTCTGTGTAACCCTAGCCCTCTCCGGTATCTATACAAACCGGACGGCTTTAGTCCGTAGGACAACATACATTACAACAATCATACCATAGGCTAGCTTCTAGGGTTTAGCCTCCTTGATCTCGTGGTAGATCTACTCTTATACTACCCATATCATCAATATTAATCAAGCACGAGTAGGGTTTTACCTCCATCGAGAGGGCCCGAACCTGGGTAAAAAACATCGTGTCCCTTGTCTCCTGTTACCATCCGCTTAGACGCATAGTTCGGGACCCCCTACCCGAGATCCGCCGGTTTTGACACTGACATTGGTGCTTTCATTGAGAGTTCCTCTGTGTCGTCACCAATAGGCTTGATGGCATCTTCAACCTGCAACTCTGTCCTGGGTGAGACTTTCCTCCCCGGGCAGATCTTCGTATTCGGCGGCTTCGCACTGCGGGCCAATTCACTTGGCCATCTGGAGCAGATCGAAAGCTACGCCCCTGGCCGTCAGGTCAGGTTTGGAAGCTTAAACTTCACAGCTGATGTCCGAGGAGATTTGATCCTCGATGGACTCGAGCCACAGCCAAGCACGCCGCACTGTGACGATGGGCATGATCTAGCTCTGCCGCCGAACAGTGCTTTGGTGGACGCACACGAATCCGCTCCGGCCATTAGCCCGGAGCCGATCGCCCAGATCGAGGGCTGGTGGATAGACGCCGCCCCGGGGGCTTCAACATCCACGGCGATGGAGCCAAACACCAATCTTGTCCCTTGCGAAACTCGTGATTCCGAGGCGCCGGACTCCTCGTTGGACTCCGAACCTCCCGCGCCCCTACCAATCGATCCAGATTGGGCGCCGGTTATGGAATTCACCGCCGCGGACATCTTTCAATGCTCGCCTTTCGGCGATATCTTAAATTCACTAAAGCATCTCTCGTTATCAGGAGAGTCTTGGCCGGATTATGGCCAGGATGGTTGGGATGCGGACGACGAAGAAATTCAGAGCCCACCCACCACCCACTTTGTAGCCACTGTCGACGATTTAACCGACATGCTATACTACGACTCCGAAGACATCGACGCTATGGAAGACGATGCCGGAGACGAACAGGAACCAGCGCCCACAGGGCACTGGAAGGCCACCTCGTCATATGACGTATACATGGTGGATACCCCAAAAGATGGGGACGGCGAAGGAACAGCGGAGGCAGATTCCTTAAAGAAACAGCCCAAGCGCCGGCGTCAGCGGCGCCGCTCTAAATCTCGCCACGGCAAAAACGGAGATTCCGGCACAGGAGATAATAACACTCCAGAGAGTGCCGAAGACAATCCCCTCCCGCAAGACTCAGCGCAGGAGGATGCAGAAGCAAGCCCTCATGAGGGGGCGGCAGATGAAGAGGTTGAGGATCATGATTGTATGCCTCCCTCCGAAGACGAAGCAAGCCTCAACAATGACGAATTCGTCGTACCCGAGGATCCCGTCGAACAAGAGCGCTTCAAGCTGATCAGGACCTGCTGGCCGATCGATGGACCGAGGTCCTCGCGGCCGAAGAGTATAAACTCGAACGTCCCTCCAAAAGTTACCCAAAACGCAAGCTGCTCCCCCGATTAGAGGAGGAAGCATACATACATCCATCACCAGCACACGATATGGCTGACCGACCACCCCGTGGTCGTGACAGAGAGGCATCCAGGCCCCCAGCCAAGACCATACCCCGGCATCGCTCCAAAAGTACGAAGCCAAGAGGGAACGCGCCGGACTTGCGAGACATATTGGAGGACAAAGCAAGGCAATCCAGATCCATCTATGGATCACGTGGGCGCCCTATGACCCATGACGAATACCGTCGTGCCGGACACAATAACCCCGGCCGGGCCAAACACAGCAGACAACGCTCTCTCAAGCTGCGTCGCGATATTGCTCAATACAGGGGCGCCGCACACCCGTTATGCTTCACTGACGAAGTAATGGATCATCAGATCCCCGAAGGGTTTAAACCCGTAAACATCGAATCTTACGATGGCACAACAGACCCCGCGGTGTGGATCGAAGACTATCTTCTCCACATCCATATGGCCCGCGGCAATGATCTCCACGCCATAAAATACCTCCCACTCAAGCTTAGAGGACCAGCTCGGCATTGGCTTAACAGCTTGCTCGCAGAGTCAATTGGGTGTTGGAAGGACCTGGAGGCCGCATTCCTTGATAACTTCCAAGGCACATATGTGCGACCACCAGACGCCGATGACCTCAGCCACATCATTCAGCAGCCAGACGAATCGGCCAGGCAATTCTGGACACGGTTCTTGACAAAGAAAAATCAAATCGTCGATTGTCCGGACGCAGAGGCCCTTGCAGCCTTCAAACATAATATCTGGGACGAATGGCTAGCCCGGCACCTCGGGCAGGAAAAGCCGAAATCCATGGCAGCCCTCACATCGTTAATGACCCGCTTTTGTGCGGGAGAGGACAGCTGGCTAGCCCGTAGCAACAATCTCCGTAAAAATTCTGGCAGTCCGGATACTAAGGACAACAACGGCAGGTCACGTCGAAATAAAAACAAGCGCCGAATTAACGGCGATGATAAGGAGGATACGGCAGTCAATGCTGGATTCCGAGGCTCTAAACCCGGTCAACGGAAGAAGCCATTTAAAAGAACCATTCCGGGTCCGTCCAATTTGGACCGAATACTCGACCGCTCATGCCAGATACATGGCACCCCTGAAAAGCCAGCTAACCACACCAATAGAGATTGCTGGGTGTTCAAGCAGGCCGGCAAGTTAATTGCCGAAAACAATGACAAGGGGCTAAAAAGCGACAACGAGGAAGAGACCCGGCCGCCGAACAACAGAGGACAGAAGGGTTTTCCCCCACAAGTACGGATGGTGAATATGATATACGCGACCCATATACCCAAGAGGGAGAGGAAACGCGCACTAAGGGACGTCTATGCGATGGAGCCAGTCGCCCCAAAGTTCAACCCATGGTCCTCTTGTCCGATCACTTTCGATCGAAGAGACCATCCGACCAGCATACGCCATGGCGGATTCGCCGCATTGGTCTTAGACCCAATCGTCGATGGATTTCACCTCACGAGAGTCCTGATGGATGGCGGCAGTAGCCTGAACCTGCTTTATCAGGATACAGTGCGCAAAATGGGCATAGACCCATCAAGGATTAAACCTACAAAGACAACCTTTAAAGGTGTCATACCAGGAGTGGAAGCCAACTGTACAGGCTCAGTCACACTGGAAGTGGTCTTCGGATCCCCGGATAATTTCCGGAGCAAAGAGTTAGTCTTCGACATAGTCCCGTTTCGCAGCGGCTATCACGCTCTGCTCGGACGAACCGCGTTTACCAAATTCAACGCGGTGCCGCACTATGCATACCTAAAGCTCAAGATGCCAGGCCCTCGTGGAGTCATCACGGTCAATGGAAATACGGAACGCTCCCTCTGAACGGAGGAACACACAGCGGCTCTCGCGGCAGAAGTACAGAGCAGCCTTTTAAGGCAATTCTCGAGCCCGGCCGTTAAACGGCCGGATACAGCAAAGCGCGCCCGGAGCAATATCAACCAAGACCACCTGGCGCGATCAGCGCACGCGTAGCAATGCGGCCCCAACCCTCCCCCGCGTATGATCGCAAGAATAACACTCCGCATACATCGTTACGCTTTGGAGATACCATGGGCACAGGGGAGGGGGCACGATCTCAACGGACCCAGAGTGCGGTTCGACCACACCAGGGGCTCGCAAATGTGCCTCTTTTTTTTATTATTATTATTTTTCTTATTTTTTGTACACAGGACTCTGTTAACCAGAAGCCCTGTCCAGCGGTGAACCTGTCGAACTCATGATGCAATAGTCAGGGACTAAAGAAGGCCGCGTCGAACACTCAGGTGGTCTCAATTACGAGCATTAAATTCGATTATATACACCAAATCCGCAGCTCATCCCTGGAGGGGGACATGTTTATTTAGTCCAAATCCCTTGCTTACCGCACTATTTGTATCAGTCCGCTCTACTAGCAGACTTTTTCTTTCATTAATAATGCAGCACCTTTATGATCGCAATTGCATTACATTTTATATATATGTTCATTATATGACATTCTGGCACCCGTATATTTTTGGTACGGCATAATACACCAGGGGCTTATGTTCCCCACTTTATGGTGTGATAAAGTCCGAACACTTTCACAAGTGCGGCACCCCGAACTTATAGCATTATATGAATCGGCTCCGAATCATGTCTTGGGTCAATAGTTGGGTTTGCCCGGCTCCCATGTTTGGCTCCTTACGTTTCCATTCCATCGGCTAAGGTAGCACTGGGAGAACCACTGCGATTGCGCCCCGGTTGAGCCGGGTTAACGCCTCAGTGGAGAAAGCTAAAACTGACCGGCATGATAAGGCGAGAGACTGGTCGCTGTTCGAGAGGTTTTTTCGGGTCCTTAAAGACTCACGCCGCTTCGAGCGAAGTTCCGGATTATGTCCGATGAAGGCGTGGATAGCGCCCCGGATTCGGTCTTCTGAATACCAGGGGCTTCGCCGAAATTTAAAATTATAGAATTCTATGGCTAAGTGAGAGTGTTCAAGCATTATAAGTCCGGTTGCCTTGTTCATCGTGTTGAGCGCCTCCCTAGATGGACCCAAATATGGGAACAAGAGTGCTCAAGTTTATCACCGAACACCCCAGCACTTGTGGCTTGGGGGCTGAAGCCAACGACTTGCCATCTCTCAGATTTTATAAACGGCCGCACAGAAGGTAATATTTTAAATTAAACAAGTGTTGCTCATGGCGCATATGAACGAAGTTTTCAGCGCACAGGATAAATACACAGCGAGTTCACTCAAAGATTACATTTCGGGAGCACTCATCTGCAATATTGCAGGCTCCCTTCAGGACAATATTATAATACTTCTCCGGCGTGCGATACTCCTTGCCCGGTGGCGGTGGGTCCGTGAGAAGCTTCTCCGCATCCAATTTGCCCCATTGCACCTTTATGCGGGCAAGGGCCCGACGAGCACCTTCAATACAGGCGGAGCGCTTGACTACATCCAGCCTAGGGCATGCATCCACCAGCCGCCGCACGAGGCCAAAGTAGCTACCAGGCATGGCCTGTCCAGGCCACAGCCGGACTATGAGGCCCTTCATGGCCTCCTCAGCTACTTTGTGGAGTTCGATCAGCTGCTTCAGCTGGTCGCTTGGGGGCACCGGATGGCCGGCCTCAGTATACTGAGACCAGAAGACCTTCTCCGTCGAGCTCCCCTCCTCGCCACGATAGAATGCGGCGGCATCAGCCGCACTACGCGGCAGATCTGCAAATGCCCCTGGAGAGCGCCAAATTCGGGTAAGTGTCTGGTAGTTCACATTAACATGCCTGCTTTGCATGAAAAACGCCTTACCCGCCGCTATCTTCTTTATGTCCTCAACCTCCTGAAGGGCCTTCTGGGCCTCGGCCTTGGCGGACTTGGCACTTTCAAGAGCCGCGGCAAGCTCGGACTCTCGAGTCTTGGAGTCACGCTCCAAACTCTCATGTTTTTCCATGAGAACCTGGAGCTCTTGCCGAACTTCCGCCACCCGCGCCTCTTGCTTTTCTCGCTCAGCCCGTCCTGCGGCCGCATTGTGTTCGGCCGTGGACACAGCATCCTTCAGGGTTGCCACCTCGTTAGTGGCCCCTGCAATGCACATATTATCCTTGTTAATTTTTTGCAACCAAAATCCTTTTCTGTAAGGTACTTATTCAAAGAGGTGTTACTCACTTTCTTTTTCCTCGAGCTGCTTCTTTGCATGGCCGAGCTCTTTCTCGGACAGCTCGCGATTCTTTTTCAGCATGTCAACCTCCGCCGTTAGTGCGGCAGAGGTCAGCAGTGCAGCCTGCAATCCCATATTGACATATTTAAGGCAACCCTGCGTATATCTTGTTATAGATCCTTAGTCCGGCTTTTCTTTCCGAACACCGAACCAAGCATCAGGGGCTACTGTCTATGCGGTATTATATTACATAATTTTAACTTCTTACCTCAAAGCCTGTTAAAAGGCTACTACAGGCTTCGGTCAGCTCGCTTTTCGCGAGCTGAACCTTCTCAATCACCGCACTCATAATGGTGCGATGTTCTTCCTCGATGGAAGTGCCTTTAAGCGCTTCCAGCAGGTTATCCGGCGCCTCCGGTTGGACGGAGGCTGCCGGCGTCACGGTCCTACCCTTCTTTCGAAGGGGCCGCTTGCCGGACTCTCGAGCCACTGCGGGTTCCGATGTGGAGTCCGGCGCGAAGTCCGGGGGGCTGCCTGACGGCGCCTCCGGAGCCTCCTCCTGATGAGTCCCTCTTTGGGATCCCACCTCGGCGTCCTCGTTGGCGCGTGGGGTGGAGGCAGTCGGGATGGAATTCACATCCGACGAGGCCAATGACCCGCTCGATGAGTCGGGGAGATCATCATTGGCCGGACTACGGACAGAATGCGGCGTTAGAAGGATACTTCGCGACATAAAAGAAATTATACATCAAGGATCTGGATACTTACGATCTTGCCGGACGCCTGGCCCTTGGAGGCCGCTCATCCTCACCAACGCTGATGTTGGCGGAACTGTCCGGGGGGATAGTTCTCCACCTCTTGGACCCTTCGGCCCCCCCGATGGGGGAAGCCTTCCTTTTCTTCTCTCCCTCCTCTGGGAGAGAGTACTCCTCCTCCTCGTCTTCGGAGGAGGAATCCTCGTTGTCGTCAGACGCCTGATTGCGGGAACTCTTTCGAGTCCCCGCGGCCACCTTCTTGGCCTTCTTCTCCGGCACCACGTGCGGTGCCGGAACCAGCAGCCTTGTTAAACGGGCGTTCGCTGGGTCTTCTGGCATGGGAGCTGGGCTGATGAGCAGCTTGGCCTTCTCCATCCATTCCTGTCAAAGGAAGAGGCAGAATGAAGCCTCACTAGAGTCAATCTAATTATCACAAGTGTCCCGTAATGGGGTTGAAACACTTACCTCGTCAGTTGGATTCTGCGAGCTGAATCCGCGGTCTTTGGTCGCGGACATAGGGGCTTCGGCGCCCTTGAACAGCACCTTCCAGGCGCCTTCGTATGTTGTATCGAAGAGCCCGTTTAGCGCCTGGTGCTGTTCCGGATTGAACTCCCACAAATTAAATGCCCGTTCTTGGCATGGGAGGATCCGCCGGATGAGCATGACTTGGACCATGTCGACGAGCCTGAGCTTATTGCTCACCATCTTCTTGATACATGCTCGGAGTCCCGTCACCTCCACCGGATTCCCCCACTGCAAGCCCTTCTCTTTCCAGGAGGTGAGCTGCGTGGGGATGCCTGATCTAAACTCGGGGGCCGCCTCCCATGTGGATTTGCGCGGCTCGGTGATATAGAACCACCCCGATTGCCACCCCTTGACGGAGTCCATGAAGGTCCCTTCTAGCCAAGGGACGTTGGGCAATTTGCCCAACATAGCGCCTCCGCATTCCGCTTGCGTACCCTTCACAACCTTTGGCTTGACGTTAAAGGTCTTGAGCCACAGGCCGAAGTGGGGCCAGATGCAGAGAAAGGCCTCGCACACGACGATAAACGCCGAGATGTTGAGGATAAAGTTCGGCGCCAGATCGTGGAAATCCAGGCCGTAGTAAAACATGAGCCCCCGGACAAATGGATGGAGCGGAAAGCCCAGTCCACGGAGGAAGTGGGGAACGAAGACGACCCTCTCATCAGGCCCGGGGGTAGGAATGAGCTGCCCCTCGTCGGGCAGCCGATGCGCGATAACGCCGGAAAGGTATCCGGCGCTGCGCAGTTTGGTGATGTCCTCCTCCTTGACGGTGGAGGCTAACCATTTGCCTCCCGCTCCAGTCATATTCGGAGAAGGTCGAGGTGAGATGCACGAGTTCGGGCGTTGGAACTTGAATTCGCGGGGATAGATAAGCAAAGGAGGAAGAAGGCGTAGGTGAGAAGGTGAATCCTTATTCCTTATATATAGGCGGACAAAACTATGTGTCCCCCACCGGCCTGGTAAAACTCGCTTATCTCCCAGGCGTCACCGTTGATGGCGCGGTTGGGTTACCCATGCACGTATTGATGAGAATCCCGGAATAAGGGGAACACGATATCTGCTTCGATAAGACGTGCCGAGGAAACCGCTTTGCTAATGCTGAGGTGGTATAATGATTCAAACAAAGGCCTGGTGGCGGTGTGATGTCACGCCGCATAATACGTCAGCAGATTGAACTAAGTGTACATTTTATTCTCTCTACGGTGGAATGTGGAATTTATTTTGCAGAGCCGGACACTATCCTGGTGTTCATTATCTTCTCTGGATTATTCAAGGGAGGAACCCGCCTTGCAATGCCGAACATTATGCATGCCGGACTTATCGTCATTGAAGACTGGTTCAGGGGCTACTGAGGGAGTCCTGGACTAGGGGGTGTTCGGACAGCCGGACTATCAATGTCCGCCGGACTCCAAGACTACGAAGATACAAGATTGAAGACTCCGGCTCGTGTCCGGAAGGTACTTTACTTGGCGTGGAAGGCAAGCTTGGCGATACGGATACGTAGATCTCCTACTATTGTAACCGACTCTGTGTAACCCTATCCCTCTCCGGTATCTATATAAACCGGAGGGCTTTAGTCCGTAGGACAACATACATTACAACAATCATACCATAGGCTAGCTTCTAGGGTTTAGCCTCCTTGATCTCGTGGTAGATCTACTCTTATACTACCCATATCATCAATATTAATCAAGCAGGAGTAGGGTTTTACCTCCATCGAGAGGGCCCGAACCTGGGTAAAAAACATCGTATCCCTTGTCTCCTGTTACCATCCGCCTAGATGCACAGTTCGGGACCCCCTACCCGAGATCCGCCGGTTTTGACACCGACAGAAGGTATGGTGGCTGTTTTGTGGAAGGTATATGGTGGGTGTATGGTACCGGCGAAAGTTGTGCGACACAAGAGAGGCTAGCAATGGTGGAAGGGTGAGAGTGCGTATAATCCATGGATTCAAGATTAGTCATAAAGAACTCACATACATATTGCAAAATATATTAGTCATCGAAACCAAGCACTACGCGCATGATCCTAGGGGAAAGGTTGGTAGGAGTTAACCATCGCGCGATCCCGACCTCCACATAAAGGATGACAATCAAAAAATACCTCATGCTCCAACTTCGTTACATAACGGTTCATCATACATGCATGCTATGGGAATCACAAACCTCAACACAAGTATTTCTCAAATTCACAATTACTCTACTAGCATGACTCTAATATCATCATCTTCATATCTCAAAACAATCATAAGGAATCAAACTTCTCGTAGTATTCAATGCACTTTATATGAAAGTTTTTATTATATTCCTCTTGGATGCCTATCATATTAGGACTAAATTTATAACCAAAGCAAATTACCATGTTGTTTAAAGACTCTCAAAATAATATAAGTGAAGCATGAGAGTTCATCAATTTCTCTTTGTTGCATGGATAGCATGGTTTGGGGGGGGGGCTGTTTTGTCAAGTCCGTCTGTAGATACTCTATGAGAGCAACTCCAACGGGGCGACCCATTTCGTCCGCCCATGTCCATTTGGGTCGCCGCGGGCAAAAACACCGGCCCAACGTGCCAAACCATTTGCTTCATGTCCGCACGGACCCATTTCTGGCCCAAAATTGCACCTGAAATGTGTCAGCGCGGACGCGACGCGCGTCCCCTTGGTGTCCGCCGCGGTCCCACTTGGTGGCCGCCCAACTACTGTTGGGGAACGCGGTAATTTCAAAACAATTCCTACGATCACGCAAGATCTATCTATGTGATGCATAGCAACGAGAGGGGAGAGCGTGTCCATGTACCCTCGTAGACCGAAAGCAGAAGCGTTTAGTTGACGCAGTTGATGTAGTCGAACGTCTTCGCGATCCAACCGATCCAAGAACCGAACGTATGGAACCTCCGCGTTCAGCACACATTCAGCTCGGAGACATCCCTCGTACTTTTGATCTAGTTGAGGCGGAGGGAGAGTTTCGTCAGCACGACGGTGTGGTGACGGTGATGATGAAGTTCCCGGCGCAAGGCTTCGCCTAAGCACTACGACGATATGACCGAGGTGTGTAACTGTGGAGGGGGGCACCGCACACGGCTAAACAATTGTCAACTTGTGTGTTCTAGGGTGCCCCCTACCCCCGTATATAAAGGAGTGGAGGAGGGGAGGGCCGACCCTCTATGGCGCGCCCAAGGGGGGAGTCCTACTCCCAGCGGGAGTAGGATTCCCCTTCCCAAGTTGGAGTAGGAGAGGAAGGAAGGTGGAGAGAGAGGGAAGGAAAGGGGGGCACCCAATTCGGATTGGGCTTGGGGGGAGGGCGCGCCCTCCACCTAGCCGCCTCCTCCTCTCTCCTACTATGGCCCAATAAGGCCCATACACTCCCCAGGGGGTTCCGGTAACCCCCGGTACTCCGGTAAATGCCCGAACTCATCCGGAACCATTCGGATGTCCAAACATAGTCGTCCAATATATCAATCTTCATGTCTCGACCATTTCGACACTCCTTGTCATGTCCATGATCACACCCAGAACTCTGAACTACCTTCAGTACATCAAAATACATAAACTCATAATACCAATCGTCATTGAACGTTAAGCATGCGGACCCTACGGGTTCGAGAACTATGTAGACATGACCGAGACATGTCTCCGGTCAATAACCAATAGCGGAACCTGGATGCTCATATTGGTTCCTACATATTCTACGAAGATCTTTATCAGCCAAACCGCATAACAACATATGGTGTTCCCTTTGTCATCGGTATGTTACTTGCCCGAGATTCGATCGTCGGTATCTCAATACCTAGTTCAATCTCGTTTCCGACAAGTCTGTTTACTCGTTCCGTAATACTTCATCCCGCAACTAACTCATTAGTCACATTGCTTGCAAGGCTTATAGTGATGAGTATTACCGAGAGGGCCTAGAGATACTTCTCCGAAACATGGAGTGACAAATCCTAATCTCGATCTATGCCAACCCAACAAACACCTTCGGAGACACCTATAGAGCACCTTTATAATCACCCTTTTACATTGTGACGTTTGGTAGCACACAAAGTGTTCCTCCGGTATTCGGGGGTTGCATAATCTCATAGTCCGAGGAACTTGTATAAGTCATGAAGAAAGCAGTAGCAATGAAAATAACATGATTATAATGCTAAGCTAACGGATGGGTCATGTCCATCACATCATTCTCCTAATGATGTGATCATGTTCATCAAATGACAACACATGTCTATGGTTAGTAAACATAACCATCTTTGATTAACAAGCTAGTCAAGTAGAGGCATACTAGGGACACTATGTATTGTCTATGTATTCACACATGTACTAAGTTTCCGGTTAATACAATTCTAGCATGAATAATAAACATTTATCATGAATTTAGGAAATAAATAATAACTTTATTATTGCCTCTAGGGCATATTTCCTTCAGTCTCCCACTTGCACTAGAGTCAACAATCTAGATTGCATAGTAATGATTCTAACACCCATGGAGCTTTGGTGCTGATCATGTTTTGCTCGTGAGAGAGGCTTAGTCAACGGGTCTACAACATTCAGATCCATGTGTATCTTGCAAATCTCTATGTCCCCTTCTGACACTTGATGACGGATGGAATTCAAGCGTCTCTTGATGGGCTTGGTTCTCTTGTGAAATCTGGATTCCTTTGCCAAGGCAATTGCACTAGTATTGTCACAAAAGATTTTTCATTGGACCCGATGAACTAGGTATGACACCTAGATCGGATATGAACTCCTTCATCCAAACTCCTTCATTTGCCGCTTCCTAAGCAGCAATGTACTCTGCTTCACACGTAGATCCCGCCACGACGCTCTGCTTGGAACTGCACCAACTGACAGCTCCTCCATTCAATAAAAATACGTATCCGGTTTGCGACTTAGAGTCATCCGGATCAGTGTCAAAGCTTGCATCGGCGTAACCATTTACAACAAGCTCTTTTTCACCTCCATAAATGAGAAACATATCCTTAGTCCTTTTCAGGTTTTTCAGGATGTTCTTGACCACTGTCCAGTGCTCCACTCAGGGATTACTTTGGTACCTCCCTGCTATGCTTATAGCAAGACATACATCAGGTCTGGTACACAACATTGCATACATGATAGAACCTATGGCTGAAGCATAGGGAATGACTTTCATTTTCTCTCTATCTTCTGCGGTGGTCGGGCTTTGAGTCTGACTCAACTTCACACCTTGTAACACAGGCAAGAACCCTTTCTTTGACTGATCCATTTTGAACTTCTTCAAAACTTCATCAAGGTATGTGCTTTGTGAAAGTCCAATTAAGCGTCTCGACCTATCTCTATAGATCTTGATGACCAATATGTAAGCATCTTCTACAAGGTATTTCATAGAAAAACTCTTATTCAGGTATACCTTTATTCTATCCAGAAATTATATATCATTTCCAATCAACAATATGTCATCTACATATAAGATTAGAAATGCTACAGAGCTCCCACTCACTTTCTTGTAAATATAGGCTTCTCCAAAAGTCTGTATAAAACCATATGCTTTGATCACACTATCAAAGCGTTTATTCCAACTCTGAGAGGCTTGCACCAGTCCATAAATGGATCACTGGAGCTTGCACACTTTGCTAGCACCCTTTGGATCGACAAAACCTTCTGGTTGCATCATATACAACTCTTCTTCCAGAAATCCATCCAGGAATGCACTTTTGACATCCATTTGCCAAACTTCATAATCATAAAATGCAGCAATCGCTAACATGATTCAGACAGACTTAAGCATCGCTACGGGTGAGAAAGTCTCATAGTAGTCAACTCCTTGAACTTGTCGAAAACCTTTTACAACAAGTCGAGCTTTGTAAACAGTAACATTACCGTCTGTGCCGGTCTTCTTCTTAAAGATCCATTTATCTTTTATGGCTTGCCGATCATCGGGCAAGTCCACCAAAGTCCACACTTTGTTCTCATACATGGATCCCATCTTAGATTTCATGGCCTCAAGCCATTTCGCGGAATCTGGGCTCATCATTGCTTCCTCATAGTTCGTAGGTTCATCATGGTCTAGTAACATGACTTCTAGAACAGGATTATGATACGTCTCCAACGTATCTATAATTTTTTATTGTTCCATGCTATTATATTACCCGTTTCGATGCTTTTGGGCTTTACTATACACACTTATATTATTTTTGGGACTAACCTATTAACTGGAGGCCCAACCCAAATTGTTGTTTTCTTGCCTATTTCAGTGTTTCGAAGAAAAGGAATATCAAACAAAGTGCAAACAGAATGAAACCTTCGGGAGAGTTATTTTTGGAACGGAAGCAATCCAGGAGACTTAGAGTAGACGTCGGGGAAGCTTCAATGAAGCCATGAGGGTCCAGGGCGCCCTACCCCCTGGGCGCCCCCCCCCCCCCCCCCACCGTCATGGGAACCTCGTGGCTCCCCTAACCGACTTCTTTCGCCTATATATATCCATATACCCCAAAAACATCGAGGAGCACAATAGATCGGGAGTTCCGCCGCCGCAAGCCTCTGTAGCCACCAAAAACCAATCGGGACCCTGTTCCGGCACCCTGCCGGAGGGGGGATCCATCACCGGTGGCCATCTTCATCATCCCGGTGCTCTCCATGACAAGGAGGGAGTAGTTCACCCTCAGGGCTGAGGGTATGTACCAGTAGCTATGTGTTTGATCTCTCTCTCTCGTGTTCTTGATTTGGCACGATCTTGATGTATCGCAAGCTTTGCTATTATAGCTGGATCTTATAATGTTTCTCCCCCTCTACTCTCTTGTAATGGGTTGAGTTTTCCCTTTGAAGTTATCTTATTGGATTGAGTCTTTAATAATTTGAGAACACTTGATGTATGTCTTGCATGTGCTTATCTGTGGTGACAATGGGATATTCATGTGATCTACTTGATGTACGTTTTGGTGATCAACTTGCGGGTTCAGTGACCTTGTGAACTTATGCATAGGGGTTGGCACACGTTTTCGTCTTGACTCTTCAGTAGAAACTTTGGGGAACTCTTTGAAGTACTTTGTGTTGGTTGAATAGATGAATCTGAGATTGTGTGATGCATATCGTATAATCATGCCCATGGATACTTGAGGTGACATTGGAGTATTTAGGTGACATTAGGGTTTTGGTTGATTTGTGTCTTAAGGTGTTATTCTAGTACAAACTCTATGATAGATCGAACGGAAAGAATAGCTTTGTGTTATTTTACTACGGACTCTTGAATAGATCGATTAGAAAGAATAACTTTGAGGTGGTTTCGTACCCTACCATAATCTCTTCGTTTGTCCTCCGCTATTAGTGACTTTGGAGTGACTCTTTGTTGCATGTTGAGGGATAGTTATATGACCCAGTTATGTTATTATTATTGAGAGAACTTGCACTAGTGAAAGTATGAACCATAGGCCTTGTTTCCTAGCATTGCAATACCATTTGTGCTCACTTTTATCATTAGTTACCTTGCTGTTTTTATATTTTCAGATTAAAAAAACCTATATCTACAATCCATATTGCACTTGTATCACCATCTCTTCGCCGAACTAGTGCACCTATACAATTCACCATTGTATTGGGTGTGTTGGGGACACAAGAGACTCTTTGTTATTTGGTTGCAGGGTTGTTTGAGACAGACCATCTTCATCCTACGCCTCCCACGGATTGATAAACCTTAGGTCACCCACTTGAGGGAAATTTGCTACTGTCCTACAAACCTCTGCACTTGGAGGCCCAACAACGTCTACAAGAGAACGTTGCATAGTATACATCAGATTATTGTACCACTCTGGTGCGGATCTTAATCTGGAAGACCTACGAGGTTCGGTAGTAACTTGATCTGAAGCTTCATGATCATCATCATTAGCTTCCTCACTAATTGGTGTAGGAATCACTGGAACTAATTTCTGTGATGAACTACTTTCCAATAAGGGAGAAGGTATAGTTACCTCATCAAGTTCTACTTTCCTCCCACTCACTTCTTTCGAGAGAAACTCCTTCTCTAGAAAGGATCCATTCTTAGCAACAAAGATTTTGCCTTCGGATCTGTGATAGAAGGTGTACCCAACAGTTTCCTTCGGGTATCCTATGAGGACGCACTTCTCCGATTTGGGTTCGAGCTTATCAGGTTGAAGCTTTTTCACATAAGCATCGCAACCCCAATCTTTAAGAAATGACAACTTTGGTTTCTTGCCAAACCAGAGTTCATAAGGTGTCGTCTCAACGGATTTTGATGGTGCCCTATTTAAAGTGAATGCAGCCGTCTCTAGAGCATAACCCCAAAATGATAGCGGTAAATCAGTAAGAGACATCATAGATCGCACCATATCTAATAAAGTACGGTTACGACGTTCTGACACACCATTTCGATGTGGTGTTCCAGGTGGCGTTAATTGTGAAACTATCCCATGTTGTTTCAAATGAAGACCAACCTCGTAACTCAAATATTCTCCTCCACGATCAGATCATAGAAACTTTATTTTCTTGTTACGATGATTTTCCACTTCACTCTGAAATTCTTTGAACTTTTCAAATGTTTCAGACTTATGCTTCATTAAGTAGATATAACCATATCTGCTCAAATCATCTGTGAAGGTGAGAAAATAATGATACCCACCACGAGCATCAATACTCATCGGACCGCATACATCGGTATGTATTATTTCCAACAAGTCAGTAGCTCGTTCCATTGTACCGAAGAACGGAGTTTTAGTCATCTTGCCCATAAGGCATGATTCGCAAGCACCAAGTGATTCATAATCAAGTGATTCCAAAAGTCCATCTGTATGGAGTTTCTTCATGCGCTTTACACCGATATGACCCAAACGGCAGTGCCACAAATAACTTGCACTATCATTATTAAACTTCAATATTTTGTCTTCAACACTATGAATATGT
Source organism: Triticum timopheevii (assembly GCA_963921465.1). Taxonomy (NCBI): domain Eukaryota; kingdom Viridiplantae; phylum Streptophyta; class Magnoliopsida; order Poales; family Poaceae; genus Triticum; species Triticum timopheevii. The sequence goes on along the minus strand of OY997266.1, from coordinate 626,390,651 downwards.
GAATCACTATGATATGTCTCCAATGTATCTATAATTTTTGATTGTTCCATGCTATTATATTACCCGTTTTGGATGTTTATGGGCTTTACTTTACAAATTTATATCATTTTTGGGGTTAACCTACTAAGCGGAGGCCCAACCCATAGTTATTCTCTTGCCTATTTCAGTGTTTCAAAGAAAAGGAATATCAAACAGAGTCCAAACGGAATGAAACCTTCGGAAAAGTTATTTTTGGAACAGAAGCAATCCCGAGGACTTGGAGTGCAAGCCAGGGAAGCGTCGAGGAGGCCACGAGATAGGGGGGCGCGCCCACCTCCCCCTAGCGCGCCCTCCACCCTTGTGGGGCACTCGAGGCTCCCTTGACCGACTTCTTTTGCCTATATATTCCCATATACCTTAAAAACATCAAAGAACAAGATAGATCGGGAGTTCCACCACCGCAAGCCTCTGTAGCCACCAAAAACCTCTCGGGAGCCTGTTCCGGCACCCTGCCGGAGGGGGGATCCCTCACCGGTGGCCATCTTCATCATCCCGACGCTCTCCATGACGAGGAGGGAGTAGTTCACCCTCGGGGCTGAGGGTATGTACCAGTAGCTATGTGTTTGATCTCTCTCTCTCTCCCGTGTTCTCTCTATGGCATGATCTTGATGTATCACGAGCTTTGCTATTATAGTTGGATCTTATGATGTTTCTCCCCCTCTACTCTCTTGTGATGAATTGAGTTTTCCTCTTGAAGTTATCTTATCGGATTGAGTCTTTAATGATTTGAGAACACTTGATGTATGTCTTGTCGTGCGTATCTGTGGTGACAATGGGATATCACGTGATCCACTTGATGCATGTTTTGGTGATCAACTTGCGGGTTCCGCCCATGAACCTATGCATAAGGGTTGGCACACGTTTTCGTCTTGACTCTCTGGTAGAAACTTTGGGGCACTCTTTGAACTACTTTGTGTTGGTTGAATAGATGAATCTGAGATTGTGTGATGCATATCGTATAATCATGCCCACGGATACTTGAGGTGACAATGGAGTATCTAGGTGACATTAGGGTTTTGGTTGATTTGTGTCTTAAGGTGTTATTCTAGTATGAACTCTGTGATACATTGAACGGAAAAGATAGCTTCATGTTATTTTACTATGGACTGTTGAATAGATAGAATAGAAAGGATAACTTTGAGGTGATTTCGTACCCTACCATAATCTCTTCGTTTGTTCTCCGCTATTAGTGGCTTTGGAGTGACTCTTTGTTGCATGTTGAGGGATAGTTTGTTGGAAATATGCCCTAGAGGCAATAATAAAAGCATTATTATTATATTTCTTTGTTCATGATAATTGTCTTTATTCATGCTATAATTGTGTTATCCGGAAATCGTAATACATGTGTGAATAACAGACACCAACATGTCCCTAGTAAGCCTCTAGTTGACTAGCTCGTTGATCAATAGATAGTCATGGTTTCCTGGCTATGGACATTGGATGTCATTGATAACGGGATCACATCATTAGGATAATGATGTGATGGACAAGACCCAATCTTAAGCATAGCGTGAGATCGTGTAGTTCGTTTGCTAGAGCTTTTCTAATGTCAAGTATCTTTTCCTTTGACCATGAGATCGTGTAACTCCCGGATACCGTAGGAGTGCTTTGGGTGTATCAAACGTCACAACGTAACTGGGTGACTATAAAGGTGCATTACAGGTATCTCCAAAAGTGTCTGTTGAGTTGACACGGATCGAGACTGGGATTTGTCACTCCGTATGACGGAGAGATATCACTGGGCCCACTCGGTAATGCATCATCATAATGAGCTCAAAGTGACCAAGTGTCTGGTCACGGGATCATGCATTACGGTACGAGTAAAGTGACTTGCCGGTAACGAGATTGAACGAGGTATTGGGATACCGACGATCGAATCTCAGGCAAGCAACATATCGATTGACAAAGGGAATTGCATACGGGGTTGATTAAATCCTCGACATCGTGGTTCATCCGATGAGATCATCGTGGAGCATGTGGGAGCCAACATGGGTATCCAGATCCCGCTGTTGGTTATTGACCGGAGAGCGATCTCGGTCATGTCTACGTGTCTCCCGAACCCGTAGGGTCTACACACTTAAGGTTCAGTGACGCTAGGGTTGTAGGGATATGTATATGCAGTAACCCGAATGTTGTTCAGAGTCCCGGATGAGATCCCGGACGTCACGAGGAGTTCCGGAATGGTCCGGAGGTAAAGATTTATATATGGGAAGTCCTGTTTCGGGCATCGGGACAAGTTTCGGGGTTATCGGTATTGTACCGGGACCACCGGAAGGGTCCCGGGGGTCCACCGGGTGGGTCCACCTGTCCCGGGGGGGTGCTGTAGGGGTGCGCCTTGGCCTACATGGGCCAAGGGCACCAGCCCCACATAGGCCCATGCGCCTAGGGTTTGAGGGGGGAAGAGTCCTAGGAGGGGAAGGCACCTCCTAGGTGCCTTGGGGGGGAGGGAAACCCCCCTTGGCCGCCGCCCCCCTAGGAGATTGGATCTCCTAGGGCCAGCCACCCCCCCTTGGCCCTCCTATATATAGTTGGTGAGAGGAGGGACTTCATACCTTGGTCTTTGGTTGCCTCCTTCTCCCTCTCCAACACCTCCTCCTCCTCCATAGTGCTTAGCGAAGCTCTGCCGGAGTACTGCAGCTCCATCAACACCACGCCGTCGTGCTGCTGCTGGTGCCATCTCCCTCAACCTCTCCTCCCCCCTTGCTGGATCAAGAAGGAGGAGACGTGGCTGTTCCGTACGTGTGTTGAACGCGGAGGTGCCGTCCGTTCGATGCTAGGATCTCCGGTGATTCGAATCACGTCGTGTTCGACTACATCATCCCCGTTCTTTGAACGCTTCCGCTCGCGATCTACAAGGTATGTAGATGCATCTAATCACTTGTTGCTAGATGAACTCATAGATGGATCTTGGTGAAACCTTAGGAAAATTTTTGTTTTCTGCAACGTTCCCCAACAGTGGCATCATGAGCTAGGTCTATGCGTAGTTCTCTTGCACGAGTAGAACACAATTTGTTGTGGGCGTAGATTTGTCAACTTTCTTGCCGCTACTAGTCTTATCTTGCTTCAGCGGTATTGTGGGATGAAGCGGCCCGGACCAACCTTACACGTACGCTTATGTGAGACCGGTTCCACCGACTAACATGCACAAGTTGCATAAGGTGGCTGGCGGGTGTCTGTCTCTCCTACTTTAGTTGAAGCGGATTCGATGAAAAGGGTCCTTATGAAGGATAAATAGAAGTTGACAAATCACGTTGTGGTTTTCACGTAGGTAAGAAAACGTTCTTGGTAGAACCCTACTTCAGCCACGTAAAACTTGCAAACAACAATTAGAGGACGTCTAACTTGTTTTTGCAGCAAGTGCTTTGTGATATGATATGGCCAAAGTTGTGATGAATGATGAATGATCTATATGTCATGTATGAGATGTTCATGCTATTGTAATAGGAATCACGACTTGCATGTCGATGAGTATGACAACCGGCAGGAGCCATAGGAGTTGTCTTTATTTTTTGTATGACCTACGTGTCATTGAAGAACGCCATGTAAACTACTTTACTTTATTACTAAACGCGTTAGTCATAGAAGTAGAAGTAGTCGTTGGCGTGACAACTTCATGAAGACACGATGATGGAGATCATGATGATGGAGATCATGGTGTCATGCCGGTGACAAGATGATCATGGAGCCCCGAAGATGAAGATCAAAGGAGCTATATGATATTGGCCATATCATGTCACTACTTTATATAATTGCATGTGATGTTTATTATGTCTTATGAATCTTGTTTACTTAGGACGACGGTAGTAAATAAGATGATCCCTTACAAAATTTCAAGAAGTGTTCTCCCCTAACTGTGCACCGTTGCTACAGTTCGTCGTTTCGAAGCACCACATGATCATCGGGTGTGATAGATTCTTACGTTCACATACAACGGGTGTAAGACAGTTTTACACAGCGAAAACACTTAGGGTTAACTTGACGAGCCTAGCATGTACAGACATGGCCTCGGAACACAGAGACCGAAAGGTCGAACACGAGTCGTATGGAAGATACGATCAACATGAGAATGTTCACCGACGATGACTAGTCCGTCTCACGTGATGATCGGACACGGCCTAGTCGACTCGGATCGTGTAACACTTAGATGACCAAAGGGATGTCAAATCTGAGTGGGAGTTCATTATAATTTGATTAGATGAACTTAATTATCATGAACTTAGTCTAAATATTTTACAATATGTCTTGTAGATCAAATGGCCAATGTAGTCCTCTACTGCAACGCGTTCCTCGAGAAAACCAAGCTGAAAGACGATGGCAGCAACTATACGGACTGGGTCCGGAACCTGAGGATCATCCTCATAGCTGCCAAGAAAGATTATGTCCTACAAGCACTGCTGGGTGACGCACCTGTTCTCCCTGCAGAACAAGACGTTATGAACGCTTGGCAGGCACGTTCCGATGACTACTCCCTCGTTCAGTGCGGCATGCTTTACAGCCTAGAGCCGGGGCTCCAAAAGCGTTTTGAGAGAGATGGAGCATATGAGATGTTCGAAGAGCTGAAAATGGTTTTCCAAGCTCATGCCCAGGTCGAGAGATATGAAGTCTCCGACAAATTCTTCAGCTGTAAGATGGAGGAAAATAGTTCTATCAGTGAGCACATACTCACTATGTCTGGGTTACATAACCGCTTGACTCAGCTGGGAGTTAATCTCCCGGATGATGCGGTCATTGACAGAATCCTCCAGTCGCTTCCACCAAGCTACAAGAGCTTTGTGATGAACTTCAATATGCAGGGGATGGAAAAGACCATTCCTGAAGTATTTGCTATGCTGAAATCAGCAGAGGTAGAAGTCAAGAAGGAACATCAAGTGTTGATGGTCAATAAAACCACTAAGTTCAAGAAGGGCAAGGGTAAAAAGAACTTCAAGAAGGACGGCAAGGTAGTTGCCGCGCCCAGCAAGCAAGCTGCCAGGAAGAAGCCAAAGAATGGACCCAAGCCCGAGACTGAGTGCTTTTATTGCAAGGAAAGTGGTCACTGGAAGCGGAACTGCCCCAAATACTTAGCGGACAAGAAGGCCGGCAAAACCAAAGGTATATTTGATATACATGTAATTGATGTGTACCTTACTAGTAATCGTAGTAACTCCTGGGTATTTGATACCGGTGCCGTTGCTCATATTTGTAACACACAGCAGGAGCTGCGGAATAAACGGAGACTGGCAAAGGACGAGGTGACGATGCGCGTCGGGAATGGTTCCAAGGTCGATGTGATCGCCGTCGGCACGCTACCTCTACATTTACCTACGGGATTAGTTTTGAACCTCAGTAATTGTTATTTTGTGTCAAGTTTGAGCATGAACATTGTATCAGGATCTCGTTTAATTCGAGATGGCTACTCATTTAAATCCGAGAATAATGGTTGTTCTATTTATATGAGAGATATGTTTTATGGTCATGCTCCGATGGTGAATGGTTTATTCTTTATGAATCTCGAGCGTAATGCTACACATATTCATAGTGTAAGTACCAAAAGATGTAAGATTGATAGTGACAGTCCCACATACTTGTGGCACTGCCGCCTTGGTCACATAGGTGTCAAATGCATGAAGAAGCTCCATGCTGATGGACTTTTAGAGTCTCTTGATTACGAATCATTTGACACGTGCGAACCATGCCTCATGGGTAAAATGACCAAGACTCCATTCATAGGAACAATGGAGCGAGCAACCAACTTATTGGAAATCATACATACTAATGTATGCGGTCCAATGAGTGTTGAGGCTCGCGGTGGCTATCGTTATGTTCTCACCCTCACTGATTTTCGGTGTACTAAAGTAGGGGGGTACCTTAGTAACTTGTGCACGGGCAGTCGCAGCAACCCGCGGCAGGGCTTGCCGGGCGTCCGCCAAGATCCTCCACGGCTACTTTGATGCCATTCAAGATCAGAGTACTCAAGCTAAAGCCCCGGCAAGAGGAGCTTGCCGGGAAAGCCAACCAAGGCCCCGGTAAGAGGAGCTTGCCGGGAAGAACAAAGGCCCCGGCAAGAGGAGCTTGCCGGGAAGAACAAAGGCCCCAGCAAGAGGAGCTTGCCGGGAAGGCCGACCAGGGCATCTCCAGAAGACTTGTCGCGGCGCCCCGCGCGTCCCGGCAAGGCCCGACGGCCGGCAAGCTTGCCGGCACGACAAGAGAAGGGCCGCGGCAAAGCACTTGCTGCGGCAAGGTGGCCACCCAAAATCCAGCGCATCCAGCGACGTGTCACCCCAGGGGCACGTAGCGAGGCGTTGCGTAGCCATGCGAAGCAAGGTGGCAAGCAGAGCTGACAGAGACGCCATCGTGGCAACCGGTGGCTCACCTAACGGTCGCTTCTTTGCACTGTTGGGGCGACCGGACGGGCATTAAAAGCCCTTGCCCCCTGCCGTTAGAGTTAGGTAGGGGACACTGTTGGTCACTGTTGTACCAACCTGCGTTTTTACCTTTCTACCCCCTCTTCCTATGTTGCCACCTGTTGGAGCCCCCTTCAGACTATAAAAGGGAGGCCCATGCGCACGTAGAAGGGGTTCAGAATTTTGGTTCCGCGGCTTAGGGGTTCGGTCCATTCGACACACGCAACACCACCATACGCTCACTCTCGAGCGAGATCAAATACAAACACAAAGCAGCAGTAGGAGTTTTATCTCTCCGGAGAGCTCCGAAGCTGGGTAAAAATCGCCCGTCTCGTCTCCCCGCGCGCGCCCGGACCTCGATCTGCTCTGCGCGCGGCCTCCGCCCCCCTTGCCGGACTAGAAGGGGCCCCCCGTGCCCCATAGGTGCTCGCGGCCACGGATAGAAAGAGAACGTGCGCCCCGACATCTTTGGCGCGCCAGGTAGGGGGCGCGTCGAGGTCGTGAGCATCTGATCCGGTCTCCGCGCGCGCTGCATCAACGCCTTCATCAACATGCCACCGAAGAAGAAGCCTTCGGAGGTGGCCGCTCCGTCTACATCGATTTCGCCACCACCGTCGGAGCAAACGGGCGGCGGAGTGGACGCCGGCGGAGGAGTGGGCGCCGACGGTGGGACTCACGTCATCAGCAGATCCAAAAACAAGGCCCCGCAAGCGTCAGCGACCATGCAGACACCGCACCCTTCCCAGGAAGTGCAAGGTCGACAACGCCCCGGTGCTCCTAGCACCGTGCTCGCGTTGGAACAAGCCCAAGCTAGTGGGTCGCGGGACGCTCGAGGTCTGCATGCACGCCCGCATGCTGGCGCGAGCGAGGTACGGTCGCCTGGGCGGGGTGTTGCACCTCCCAATCCAGTTGGGAGTCCGAGCACATCCCACTCCTCACGCCGCTCGTCGCCACCACCACCCAAGACAGCAGAGGAAGCGCTGGCCCGAGCCCAGCTGCTTCTAGACTACCCTCCGGCGCCGCACAAGATCGACGACTGGAGGATGACCATATACAGTCTCATCGGCTTCGCCAACGGCAACAAGCCCCGGCAACCGAGCGCATCGAGGCCCCGGCAAGGCGCCCAGGCGCAAGCCGACGCCGACAAGACCGCTGGGGGTGCCACCTCCGTGCACTCCCAGCCCCGAAGGCCAAGATCGCCGGCTCGTCGGGCCAACCCCAACGGCGACTCCACCGCGTCGTCGGACCCGTGAACCCGACGCGATCAACGCCACGTTCTCCAAGAACGGTGGCACGAAGACGCTCGCACTCGCATCGAGCGCAGAAGGGAAGCGCGACGTCAATCCGACCAGCGCGCTGGGCCCACTGTCGATATGCACGCACCAGGGGAACCAAGCGACTTGCCGTACGCGGCAGGTTGCCCTGTGTTAACCCGCGAGCTGCGGCAAGTCCAGTGGCCCAAAACCAAGAACTTCAAGCGAGACGTGCCCGAGAAGTACGATGGCAGGATACATCCATCGGAGTTCCTCAGCATCTACACCATCGCGGTGCAGGCTGCCGGAGGGCACGACGAGAAGATCCTCGCCAACTACTTCCCGCTGGTGCTCAAGCCCAACGTCAGATCTTGGCTCATGCACTTGCCGGACGGTTCCATCTCTTCATGGGCGGACTTGTGTCATCAGTTTGCCGGCGCCTTCACAGGTGGCCACAAGCCTCATGGCCAGGAAAGTGACCTCCACTTGCTCGTCCAGAAGGAGGGAGAACCCCTGCGCAAGTACATACAGAGATTCAGCCAAGTGCAGCGCAACATCCCAGACGTCCACCCTGCCGCAGTTATCAGCGCGTTTCATCAGAACGTGCGTAACCGCAGGATGAGGGAGGATATGGCGATGTGCAAGATCAGAGACATCAGCGAGCTCTATGCTCTGGCCGACAAGTGTGCACGGGCTGAGGAGGGGAGGAAAATCCCCGGAGAGGTTGCAGGAGCAGAAGGATCTGACAGTGAGGATGCCGCCCCGGCAAGGAAGAACCGGAGGCGGAACAACAGGAAGAGAAAGGCTAAGGATGTGCTAGCTGTTGAGCATTCCGGCAACGGAGGCGGCTCCGACAAGGCCAAAGCCGATGACTCCAGCGAGGCTGTGGTAGCCGCCGGCAAGCAGGATGGCTCCGGCAAGCGGTACTGCAAGATCCACCGCACCAAGGGCCATGATCTCCAAACCTGCAAGAAAGTGGAGCAGATGGCGGAGCTACAGAAAGCCGAATACGAGCACCGCGATAAGGAGAGAGCCCAGGGAGGTGGCGGAGGATCCGGCAAGAAGCTTCCCGCCCGGGGAGGACACCGCGGCAAGGCCAAGCCGCGGCAAGGAGATAGGCCTCCCCGCGGCCGCGACAAGGACGAAGATGAAGATGAGGATGATGAGATGGAGGAAGATGAGACCGATGACCAAGAGTTTCAGAAGGCGACAGAGGTGTTGTGCATCGACGGCGGCGCCTCTCTGCACACCTCGCACCGCCAGCTCAAGCAGTGGGTGCGAGAGGTGAATGCAGCGGAGCCGTCCGTCGAGGCGCGCAAGCCTCTGAAATGGTCCAGCACGCCCATCATCTTCGATGTTGAGGACCACCCTGATCGCATCACTGCGGTCGGGTGCTTGCTCATGTTGGTCTCACCAACAATCCGCAACCTCAAGGTCACGAAGATGTTGGTTGACGGCGGGGCCGACCTGAACCTGATTTCCTCCGCAGTGCTCAAGAAGCTCCAGATCCCCGACAGCGAGCTCGAAGAAACTGGTACCTTTCAAGGGATAAATCCGGGAAGGAGCAAGCCCAAGGGGAAGATCATGCTGCCAGTGACGTTTGGCAGCGAGCTGAACTTCAGGACAGAGAGGGTCACCTTCGATGTTGTTGATATCCCATTACCCTACAATGGGATACTCGGCCGTCCAGAGCTTGCCAAGTTCATGGCAGCCTCTTACTACGCATACAATGTGCTTAAGATGCCTGGTCCGATAAGTGTCATCTCTGTCCAAAGCGACAAGAAGGATGCACTTATCTGCACCGACAAGATCTACCGGGAAGCAGCAGCCGTAGCAGAGTGCAAGCCACTTGCCGCTGAAGCTCCCCGGGGGAAGAAGAAAGTCAAGTCCGGCAAGAGCAGCTCTGGTGCCCACTCCGGCAAGCGCACCTCCCCGGAGTGCTGCGCTGCCGTCGAGGACGCACCATCGAGCTCCACCGGCAAGTGCAAGAAGGCGAAGGCAGATCCGCCAAAGACTAAGCACGGCAAGGACAGCTCTGGTGCCTGCTCCGGCAAGCACGCCTCTCCGGAGTGCCGTGCTGCCGTCGAGGATGCGCCATCGAGCTCCGCCAGCCAGTAGGGCGAAGGAAGCATCCAGCTTCGAGATTTTGAACTGTATTCCCTGAGAATCCGTACCTTGTATGAAGAACCTGTGCGCAGAAGGGTCGAATCATGGCTAAGTTGCGCCCTTGATCTGTTTCGAGTCCGCTCAACGATGAAAGCGCGCCGCAACTAGCCCGACAAGTTCTTCCTGCCGGAAGCAACACCGCCAGCGGGCTGCTGATGTCCCGCACTCAGCAAGTGTGTTTGCGCCGGCAGGTTCCCTGAAAGCGTAGGGCGGGAACATACAAGGGAGGAAGTCAAGGGAGAAGTGCGGCTCCGCCGGATCGCGGAGGACGGAAAAGCTAAGTCGCTCGATCTTGAGTACAGAGCACTTTTTAGTTCCAAGCTCTTATGTTATATTCCTCGAACGTTCGTCCCTTGTACGAAAAACCTGTGCGTGGAGGAACCTACTCGTGGTTAAGTTGCGCCCTTGCTTTGTTTTCGAGTCCGCTCAACAATACAAGTGCGCTGCAACTGGCCCGAGAAGGTTTCTTGCCGGGTACAACACCGCCAGCGGGCTGCTGATGTTCCGCACTCAGCAAGTGTGTTAGCACCGGCAAGTTCCCTAGAAGCATAGGGTAAAAACGTACAAGGGATGTAATAAAGTAGAGGACGTAACATAGCAAGCCTTGCCGTGGGACGTCCTTCGTATGTAAAACTTGTGCGCTGAGGAGCTGACTCGCGGCTGAGTTGCACCCTTGATTTGCTTCCGAGTCCGCTCGACAATGAAAGCGCGCTGCAACTAGCCCGACGAGGTTTCTTGCCGGAGGCAACACCGCCAGCGGGCTGCTGATGTTCCGCACTCAGCGAGTGTGTATGCACCGGCAAGTCCCCTAAAAAGCGTAGAGTGTAAACATACGAAGGGCGAAGCATGGCATTGCGTTGCCCAACCTAAATAGTCACGCCACGAAAGAGTAACTTATTACGGTGCTGTCTTAGTTATTTTCGTGATTATAATAATAGTGGCAAGGAAAAACCAGAAGGGCGCACTGGCGTAGGGGCCCCGGCAAGCCGATTTCGCTGGGGGCTGCAAGTACCGAAGTTCCTTCGCGGCAAGCCAGGATCCCCGGAGGCCGCAGCATCAGGGACAAGGGCAAGGAAAGGCACACCGGCACCTAGGTCTCGGCGGAGCCAGAGTTGCCGGGGGCCGCAAGCGCCAAGATTCATCCCCGGCGAGCTAGAGTCGCCGGGGGCTGCGGCATCAGATAAGTTTTTCATCCCTCGTCATGCATCCTCTTATGGGCTGGGGAAAGCGAGGCCGCGTCCTTGAACGAATGTGTCTTGTAAAAAAACCTGTGCGCGGAGGAACCGGCTCATAGCTAGTCGCACACCGACTGTTGTTTCGAGTCCGCTCGACGACTTAGGTGAACTGCGGCTAGCTCAACGACAAGGTTTCTTGTCGGTCGCGACACCGCCGGCAGAAGAACCAACTCGTAGCTAGTTGCCTTACTATCGTTTCGAGTCCGCTCAACGACTTAAGTAAGCCGCGACTAGCTCCGCGACAAGGTTTCCTGTCGGTTGCAGTTCCGTTGCTGATGTTCCGCACTCGGCGCTCACGGCAAGGTGCCTGCGCCGGCAAGTTCCCTAAAAGCGTAGGGTGGGAACATACAAGGCACAAAATCAAGTAAAGGGCATAACCCGGCAAGCATTCCCCTCTTTTCATTAAAAAACATCCCAATTTAGTACAAGTCCATAGAGGATGAAAAACATGATAGAGAGGATTACAAATTTTAAATACAGCTAAGGCCCGAAGGCTTACAAATTGAAAGATAAGATGCCCGTAATCCCTCTCCTATTTCTCTCTTCAGGAGGTAGGTCAAGGAGGCCCCGGCAAGAGAAGCTTGCCGGGGAGGGCAAAAGGGGCGCCTAGGTGAGCTACGGGTGCCAGAAGACACCAAGAGAACTTCCCGGGGGCCGGCCAGGAGCTTGGCGGAGACGGAGGCGCCGGAGGCAGAGCTCGAAGACGGGGCGGCAGGACGTCCACGCTGTCGAGGGCACCACGCCCTCGTACTCCGACTTGATGGCCTTGCCGCCACCCCTCTGCCTCTTCCGCAGCCTCCCTACGCCAGCCGCCCAAGGAGATGGCCCCGGGGAGTTCAGAAGGCCGGCGACCCAGATGATGGGGTCGCCGGTGGCGCGCGAGGCGGCGTCCGGCCCCTAGTCGGACCCGCCGTCCTCGTCGTCGCTGTCGCTCCCCTCCTCGTCACTCTCGCTCGAGGAGGGGCCTTCGCTATCGGAGGAGTTGTCCACGCAGCATCTCGCCCGGATGCCGGAGTCCCCGAAGACCTTGACGGCGAGAAGTTCGCCCTCCATTAACTTAAAATAGAGGGTAAACCCCGCCGTCAAGCTGTGGATGCGGGCGAACGTCTTCCAACCTCGATCGAAGTACATCACGTCGGGGGCTGGGGATACGACACTAACTCGAGTGCCGCTGATCCCGCAGCCCCTCATGCGCAACTCCAGCATCTCGGGCGGGTCCGGTTCCATCGCGCTCGCAAACGGAGCCGAAAGCCGGAGGCGTCGACGAGGTGCCCGACGCAGCTTGACGAAGAACTCCCAGGGGTCGTCCCCAGTGTGGACCGCCTCGAGGAGAGGAGCCGCCGGCGGAGACGGGGGTGGCACACCACCCCGGCCGCCTCTTCCCCGAGCGCCTCGGCCATGCCCTCGACCTCGTCCATGGCCTCGCCCCCTCCCTCTTCCCCTCGCGGCCAGCTCCGCCACCACAGGCGCGAGAGAGGGAGAGGTGCGCTGTCTGGCGGCAACCCTCGCCGCCACCGATGAAGGGCCAGGGTTCCCTTTCTCCATGGCGAATGGGAGAAAGGGGAGCAGAAGTTGAAGAAAGAAGAAGATGAGAGAGTGCGGGCTTCTGTGCCCCCCCTCCTGCTCTTTATAAAGGAGCAGGGTGGGAGCCCGGCCGCCCCGCTCAGCGAATCAAGGCACGGGAGAGCAGGGAATTGGGACCGACCCGCTGCCTCTGCTCACGCCGGCCCGGATTCCCAATCTCACCGTCCGTGACCCCAAGCGCATGGGAGCCGCGTGGCAGGGATGCAGTGCCGAGTGGACAGGTGAGGCGGCCTCGCCCCACCCCGTGATCATGGGAGTGGACGCCTCAAAAGCCGCGCACTGGCCCCATCCAGTAAATGCACCACGTCCCCACGCCTACCTCCGTTTAGGTAGGAGGGCGTGAGCCGTCCCCTTCATCATGGCTTGACGCATGCTCACAAGGCTCAGCCCCGCACACGCCGCCCACATCACCCACGACGCCGCGTTTGACGCGTGCAGTTCTGGGCGTGCGCGGTGGAAGCAGAGAGATATGCGGTGTGACCTAGGCCGCGCGTGCCCGTGCACTGTTTTGGGCCTGGCCCAACAGCGCTCGGCACCGTGTATGGCCCAGGCCCGGGGGCTCCTGTCGGTGTACTAAAGTAGGGGGCTACCTTAGTACCCCGAACTTGTGCACGGGCAGTCGCAGCGACCCGCGGCAGGGCTTGCCGGGCGTCCGCCAAGATCCTCCACGGCTACTTTGATGCCATTCAAGATCAGAGTACTCAAGCTAAAGCCCCGGCAAGAGGAGCTTGCCGGGAAGGCCAACCAAGGCCCCGGTAAGAGGAGCTTGCCGGGAAGAACAAAGGCCCCAGCAAGAGGAGCTTGCCGGGAAGAACAAAGGCCCCGGCAAGAGGAGCTTGCCGGGAAGGCTGACCAGGGCATCTCCAGAAGACTTGCCGCGGCGCCCCGCGCGTCCCGGCAAGGCCCGACGGCCGGCAAGCTTGCCGGCACGACAAGAGAAGGGCCACGGCAAAGCACTTGCCGCGGCAAGGCGGCCACCCAAAATCCAGCGCATCCAGCAACGTGTCACCCCAGGGCCACCCCAGGGGCACGTGGCGTGCCGTTGCGTAGCCATGCGAAGCAAGGTGGCAAGCAGAGCTGACAGAGACGCCATCGTGGAAACCGGTGGCTCACCTAACGGTCGCTTCTTTGCACTGTTGGGGCGACTGGACGGGCATTAAAAGCCCTTGCCCCCTGCCGTCAGAGTTAGGTAGGGGACACTGTTGGTCACTGTTGTACCAACCTGCGTTTTTACCTTTCTACCCCCTCTTCCTACGTTGCCACCTGTTGGAGCCCCCTTCAGACTATAAAAGGGAGGCCCATGCGCACGTAGAAGGGGTTCGGAATTTTGGTTCCGCAGCTTAGGGGTTCGGTCCATTCGACACACGCAACACCACCATACGCTCACTCTCGAGCGAGATCAAATACAAACACAAAGCAGCAGTGGAAGTTTTATCTCTCCGGAGAGCTCTGAAGCTGGGTAAAAATCGCCCGTCTCATCTCCCCGCGCGCGCCCGGACCTCGATCTGCTCTGCGCGCGGCCTCCGCCCCCCTTGCCGGACTAGAAGGGCCCCCCCGTGCCCCATAGGTGCTCGCGGCCACGAAAAGAAAGAGAACATGCGCCCCGACACTGATGACTTGAGTAGATATGGGTATGTCTACTTAATGAAACACAAGTCTGAGACCTTTGAAAAGTTCAAGGAATTTCAGAGTGAAGTTGAGAATCAACGTGACAGGAAAATCAAGTTTCTACGATCAGATCGTGGAGGAGAATACTTGAGTCACGAGTTTGGTACACACTTAAGAAAATATGGAATAGTTTCACAACTCACGCCGCCTGGAACACCTCAGCGTAATGGTGTGTCCGAACGTCGTAATCGCACTCTATTAGATATGGTGCAATCTATGATGTCTCTTGCCGATTTACCACTATCCTTTTGGGGCTATGCTTTAGAGACTGCCGCATTCACTTTAAATAGGGCACCGTCGAAATCCGTTGAGACGACACCATATTAATTATGGTTTGGGAAGAAACCTAAGCTGTCGTTTCTAAAAGTTTGGGGATGCAATGCTTATGTCAGGAAACTTCAACCTGAAAAGCTCGAACCCAAATCGGAAAAATGCGTCTTCATAGGATACCCTAAAGAAACTGTTGGGTATATATTCTACCTCAGATCCGAAGGCAGGATCTTTGTTGCCAAGAATGGGTCCTTTCTGGAGAAAGAGTTTCTCTCGAAAGAAGTAAGTGGGAGGAAAGTAGAGCTTGATGAAGTATTACCTCTTGAACCGGAAAATGGCGCAACTCAAGAAAATGTTCCTGAGGTGCCTGCACCGACTAGAGAGGAAGTTAATGATGATGATCAAGATACTTCTGATCAAGCTCCTACTGAAATTCGAAGATCCACAAGGACATGTTCCGCACCAGAGTGGTACGGCAACCCTGTCTTGGAAATCATGTTGTTAGACAACAGTGAACCTTCGAACTATGAAGAAGCGATGGAGGGCCCGGATTCCGACAAATGGCTAGAAGCCATGAAATCCGAGATAGGATCCATGTACGAAAATGAAGTATGGACTTTGACTGACTTGCCCGTTGAACAGCGAGCCATAGAAAATAAATGGATCTTTAAGAAGAAGACAGACGCGGATGGTAATGTGTCCATCTATAAAGCTCGGCTTGTCGCTAAGGGTTATTGACAAGTTCAAGGGGTTGACTACGATGAGACTTTCTCACCGGTAGCGAAGCTGAAGTCCGTCCAAATCATGTTAGCAATTGCCGCATTTTATGATTATGAAATTTGGCAAATGGACGTCAAAACGGCATTCCTTAATGGTTTCCTTAAGGAAGAATTGTATATGATGCAGCCGGCAGGTTTTGTCGATCCTAAGAATGCTGACAAGGTGTGCAAGCTCCAACGCTCGATTTATGGGCTGGTGCAAGCATCTCGGAGTTGGAACATTCGTTTTGATGAGATGATCAAAGTGTTTGGGTTTACACAGACTTATGGAGAAGCCTGTGTTTACAAGAAAGTGAGTGGGAGCTCTATAGCATTTCTCATATTATATGTAGATGACATACTTTTGATGGGAAATGATATAGAACTCTTGGACAGCATTAAGGCCTACTTGAATAAAAGTTTTTCAATGAAGGACCTTGGAGAAGCTGCTTATATATTAGGCATCAAGATCTATAGGGATAGATCGAGACGCCTCATTGGTCTTTCACAAAGCACATATCTTGATAAGATTCTGAAGAAGTTCAAAATGGATCAGTCCAAGAAAGGGTTCTTGCCTGTTTTGCAAGGTGTGAAATTGAGCTCAGCTCAATGTCCGACCACGGCAGAAGATATAGAAGAGATGAGTGTCATCCCCTATGCCTCAGCCATAGGTTCTATTATGTATGCCATGCTGTGTACCAGACCTGGTGTAAACCTTGCCGTAAGTTTGGTAGGAAGGTACCAAAGTAATCCCGGCAAGGAACACTGGACAGCGGTCAAGAATATCCTGAAGTACCTGAAAAGGACTAAGGAAATGTTTCTCGTTTATGGAGGTGACGAAGAGCTCGTCGTAAAGGGTTACGTCGACGCTAGCTTCGACACAGATCTGGATGACTCTAAGTCACAAACCGGATACGTGTATATTTTGAATGGTGGGGCAGTAAGCTGGTGCAGTTGCAAGTAGAGCGTCGTGGCGGGATCTACATGTGAAGCGGAGCACATGGCAGCCTCGGAGGCAGCACATGAAGCAATATGGGTGAAGGAGTTCATCACCGACCTAGGAGTCATACCCAATGCGTCGGGGCCGATCAAGCTCTTCTGTGACAACACTGGAGCTATTGCTCTTGCCAAGGAGCCCAGGTTTCACAAGAAGACAAGGCACATCAAGCGTCGCTTCAACTCCATTCGTGAAAATGTTCAAGATGGAGACATAGAGATTTGTAAAGTGTATACGGACCTGAATGTAGCGGATCCGTTGACTAAACCTCTCCCTAGAACAAAACATGATCAACGCCAGAATTCCATGGGTGTTCGATTAATCACAATGTAACTAGATTATTGACTCTAGTGCAAGTGGGAGACTGTTGGAAATATGCCCTAGAGGCAATAATAAAAGCATTATTATTATATTTCTTTGTTCATGATAATTGTCTTTATTCATGCTATAATTGTGTTATCTGGAAATCGTAATACATGTGTGAATAACAGACACCAACATGTCCCTAGTAAGCCTCT
This sequence comes from Triticum timopheevii, assembly GCA_963921465.1. Lineage (NCBI taxonomy): Eukaryota > Viridiplantae > Streptophyta > Magnoliopsida > Poales > Poaceae > Triticum > Triticum timopheevii. Next base: position 626,373,780 of record OY997266.1, on the reverse strand, counting down.
AGTTGACTAGCTCGTTGATCAATAGATAGTCATGGTTTCCTGGCTATGGACATTGGATGTCATTGATAACGGGATCACATCATTAGGATAATGATGTGATGGACAAGACCCAATCTTAAGCATAGCGTGAGATCGTGTAGTTTGTTTGCTAGAGCTTTTCTAATGTCAAGTATCTTTTCCTTTGACCATGAGATCGTGTAATTCCCGGATACCGTAGGAGTGCTTTGGGTGTGTCAAATGTCACAACGTAACTGGGTGACTATAAAGGTGCATTACAGGTATCTCCGAAAGTGTCTGTTGAGTTGACACGGATCGAGACTGGGATTTGTCACTCCGTATGACGGAGAGATATCACTGGGCCCACTCGGTAATGCATCATCATAATGAGCTCAAAGTGACCAAGTGTCTGGTCACGGGATCATGCATTACGGTACGAGTAAAGTGACTTGCCGGTAACGAGATTGAACGAGGTATTGGGATACCGACGATCGAATCTCAGGCAAGCAACATATCGATTGACAAAGGGAATTGCATACGGGGTTGATTAAATCCTCGACATCGTGGTTCATCCGATGAGATCATCGTGGAGCATGTGGGAGCCAACATGGGTATCCAGATCCCGCTGTTGGTTATTGACCGGAGAGCGATCTCGGTCATGTCTACGTGTCTCCCGAACCCGTAGGGTCTACACACTTAAGGTTTAGTGACGCTAGGGTTGTAGGGATATGTATATGCAGTAACCCGAATGTTGTTCGGAGTCCCGGATGAGATCCTGGACGTCACGAGGAGTTCCGGAATGGTCCGAAGGTAAAGATTTATATATGGGAAGTCCTGTTTCGGGCATCGGGACAAGTTTCGGGGTTATCAGTATTGTACCGGGACCACCGGAAGGGTCCCGGGGGTCCACCGGGTGGGTCCACCTGTCCCGGGGGGCCACGTGGGCTGTAGGGGTGCGCCTTGGCCTACATGGGCCAAGGGCACTGGCCCCACATAGGCCCATGCGCCTAGGGTTTGAGGGGGGAAGAGTCCTAGGAGGGGAAGGCACCTCCTAGGTGCCTTGGGGGGGAGGGAAACCCCCCTTGGCCGCCGCCCCCCTAGGAGATTGGATCTCCTAGGGCCGGCCAACCCCCCTTGGCCCTCCTATATATAGTGGGGGAGAGGAGGGACTTCATACCTTGGTCTTTGGTTGCCTCCTTCTCCCTCTCCAACACCTCCTCCTCCTCCATAGTGCTTAGCGAAGCTCTGCCGAAGTACTGCAGCTCCATCAACACCACGCCGTCGTGCTGCTGCTGGTGCCATCTCCCTCAACCTCTCCTCCCCCCTTGCTGGATCAAGAAGGAGGAGACGTGGCTGTTCCGTACGTGTGTTGAACGCGGAGGTGTCGTCCGTTCGGTGCTAGGATCTCCGGTGATTCGAATCACGTCATGTTCGACTACATCATCCCCGTTCTTTGAACGCTTCCGCTCACGATCTACAAGGTATGTAGATGCATCTAATCACTCGTTGCTAGATGAACTCATAGATGGATCTTGGTGAAACTGTAGGAAAATTTTTGTTTTCTGCAACGTTCCCCAACATAGTTATATGATCCAATTATGTTATTATTGTTGAGAGAACTTGCACTAGTGAAAGTATGAACCATAGGCCTTGTTTCCTACCATTGCAATACCGTTTACGCTCACTTTTCTCATTAGTTACCATGCTGTTTTTATATTTTCAGAATACAAAAACCTATATCTACCATCCGTATTGCACTTGTATCACCATCTCTTCGCCGAACTAGTGCACCTATACAATTTACCATTGTATTGGGTGTGTTGGGGACACAAGAGACTCTTTGTTATTTGGTTGCAGGGTTGTTTGAGAGAGACCATCTTGATCCTACGCCTCCCACGGATTGATAAACCTTAGGTCATCCACTTGAGGGAAATTTGCTACTGTCCTACAAACCTCTGCACTTGGAGGTCCAACAACGTCTACAAGAAGAAGGTTGTGTAGTAGACATCAAGCTCTTTTCTGGCGTTGTTGCCGGGGAGGCTAGGTAAGCGGCACTCACACCCCGTCAACTAAGCTCTTTTCTGGCGCCGTTGCCGGGGAGGTGAGTGCTTGAAGGTATATCTTTAAATCTTGCAATTGAATCTTTTTGTTTCCTGTTTTATCACTAGTTTAGTTTGTAAAAGAAAACTACAAAAAAATGAATTTCAGTTTGTCTCATACGCTTCATCTTTTTTATATCTTTCGTGAGTATGATGAAAAGGAAAATTGTGCTCAAGTGCTAGAAGAAGAATTACATAGAATGCTTGGCATGAAATATGTGAATGATGAGCATGATTGCAATGTTGTTAGTATGAATTCCTTTAATTTCCATGATGCTAATGATATGCAAAGCCACAAGCTTGGGTAAGCTATGTTTGATGAAGATGATATTTTTTGTCCCCCAAGTTTTGATGAGAAAATTTATTATGATGAAAGCATGCCTCCTGTTTATGATGATTATATTGATGAAAGTGGGTTTGGAAAAGTGTCAACTTTAGAAAGTAGTGATCCCACTATTTTGGAGAATGTTGACTCTTATTGTGATTAACATGAAAGTGGATTTGGAAGAGTGTCAACTTTATTTAGTGATGATTCCACTATTTTGGAAGAGGTTCCAATTGATTATGAGAACAAAGTTGCTATCTATGATGATTATTGTGATGACTTGTACGCTATTAGGAATAATGATAACCATGAAACTTGGCATCATGATTTTAGTTTTCAATTGGATTATGCCTCACATGATAATTATTTTGTTGAGTTTGCTCCCACTACTATTCATGAGAAGAAATTTGCTTATGTGGAGAGTAATAAATTTTCTATGCTTGTAGATCATGAAAAGAATGCTTTATGTGCTGGTTATATTGTTGAATTCATTCATGATTCTACTGAAAATTATTATGAGGGAGGAACTTATGCTTGTAGGAATTGCAATAATATCAAGTTCCTCTCTATGTGCTTAAAATTTTGAAGTTATGTTTGTTTTGCCTTCCTATGCTAGTTGATTATTGTTTCCATAAGTTGTTTGCTCACAAAATCCCTATGCATAGGAAGTGGGTTAGGCTTAAATGTGCTAGTCTTATGATTCATGATGCTCCCGTTGTGTTTCAATTCTTATCTTTTATGTGAGCATCATTGTCATCATCATGCCTAGCTAGAAAGGCATTAAAGAAAAGCGCTTGTTGGGAGACAACCCAATATTTATCCTTACTGTTTTTGTGTGTACACATGATTATGCTACTGTGGTAATCATGTTTTATAGCTTTTGTTTCAATAAAGTGCCAAGTAAGACCTTTAGGGTAGCTTATGGTGATAGTTGTGTTGATCCTGCTGAAAATCAGAAACTTTTGCACCCAGTAATTTAGTTTTGATAATTCACATAAACGTGCTTCTGATCGTATTCTTTTTTCTATGTATTGGTACACAAATTTCTTAGGTTTTCCTAATTTGGTAGGATTTTTGGAGTTCCAGAAGTATACGTTTGATACAGATTACTACAGACTGTTCTGTTTTTGACAGATTCTGTTTTCTATGTGTTGTTTGCTTATTATGATGAATCTATGAGTAGTACCGGAGGGTATGAACCATATATAAGTTGGAATACAGTAGATATTACACCAATATGAATTTAGAATGAGTTCATTACAGTACCCAAGTGGTGGTTTTATTTTCTTATACTAACGGAGCTTACGAGTTTTCTGTTGAGTTTTGTGTTGTGGAGTTTTCAAGTTTTGGGTAAAGATTCGATGGACTATGGAATAAGGAGTGGCAAGAGCCTAAGCTTGGGGATGCCCAAGGCACCCCAAGGTAATATTCAAGGGCAACAAAGAGCCTAAGCTTGGGGATGCCCGGGAAGGCATCCCCTCTTTCGTCTTCGTCTATCAGTAACTTTACTTGGAGCTATATTTTTATTCACCACATGATATGTGTTTTGCTTGGAGTGTCATTTTATTTTGTTAGTATTTGCTTTCTGTTTATAATAATGTTTTGCATCTATATTTTCAATAAAAATGTCAAGGATAGCCTTTACCATGCTTATTTTGCTAGTATACATGTTGCTGTTTGAAAACAGAAAGTTTACCGCTGTTGCAAAAATTCCCTAGAGAAGTCAGAGAATGGTATAATGTTGAAACTTTTCGCATAATGAGCTCTGATAAATCTTCTACAGCATAGTATTTTTCTCATAATTGTTGGAGTTAGGGAATTATGATGAATCTTGCATTCTTTACAGACTATACTGTTTTGGCAGATTGCTGTTATGTTTGCATTGTTTGCATATGTTTGCTTGTTTAATGATTCTCTTTGAGGATAGGAGTATTAAATATGCAGAGAAATTAAGTATACAATGTTGAATAATAATTTTAGTGATTTGTTACAGTAGAAAATGATAAGGTTTTGCATTGGTTTATACTAACCTATCTCACGAGTTCTTGTTGAGTTTGGTGTGGATGAAGCTTTTGATAAAAAGAGAAACCATGATATGAGAGGAATTAAGGAGACACAAAAGCTCAAGTTTGGGGATGCCCAAGGCACCCCAAGATAATATTTCAAGAAGTCTCAAGCATTCAAGCTTGGGGATGCCCCGTTAGGCATCCCACCTTTCTTCTTCAACAACTATTGGTTAGTATCGGTTGAGCCTAAGTTTTTGCCTCTTCACATGAGTTGTGCTATCCTTGCAATGCCATTTTATTTTGTTTTGCTTGCTGTTTGAATAAAATACCAAGATCTTAAATTCTTAAATGTTAGAGAGTCTTTACATAGTTGCACAATTATTTGACTACTCATTGATCTTCACTTATATCTTTCGGAGTAGTTTGTCATTTGCTCTAGTGCTTCACTTATATCTTTTAGAGCATGGCGGTGGTTATATTTTGTAGAAATTGTTAGTCTCTCATGATTCACTTATATTATTTTGAGAGTCTCTTAGAACAGCATGGTATTTGCTATGGTTATAAAATTGGTCCTAGAATGGTAGGCATCCAAGTTGGGTATAATAAAAACTATCATAGAAAGTGAATTGGATGCTTGATCAGTTTGATACTTGATAATTGTTTTGAGATATGGAGGTAGTGATATTAAAAGTCATGCTAGTTGGGTGATTATGAATTTAAAGAACGCTTGTGTTGAAGTTTGTGATTCTCGTAGCATGCACGTATGGTGAACCGCTTTGTGATGAAGTTGGAGCACAATTTTATTTATTGATTGTCTTCCTTATGAGTGGCGGCCGGGAACGAGCGATGGTCTTTTCCTACCAATCTATCCCCCTAGGAGCATGCGCGTAATACTTTGTTTTTGATGACTTGTAGATTTTTGCAATAAGTATATGAGTTCTTTATGACTAATGTTGAGTCCATGGATTATACGCACTCTCACCCTTCCACCATTGCTAGCCTCTCTTGTACCGCGCAACTTTCGCCAGTACCATACACCCACCATATACCTTCCTCAAAACAGCCACCATACCTACCTATTATGTCATTTCCATAGCCATTCCGAGATATATTGCCATGCAACTTTCCACCGTTCCGTTTATATGACACGCATTACCATTGTCATATTGCTCTTTGCATGATCATGTAGTTGACATCGTATTTGTGGCAAGGCCACCTCCCTAATTTTCATACATGTCGCTCTTGATTCATTGCATATCCCGGTACACCGCCGGAGGCATTCATATAGAGTCATATCTTGTTCTAAGTATTGAGTTGTAATTCTTGAGTTGTAAGTAAATAAAAGTGTGATGATCTTCATTATTAGAGCATTGTCCCAGTGAGAAAAGGATGATGGAGACTATGATTCCCCCACAAGTCGGGATGAGACTTCGGAATAAAGAAAAAAAAAAGAAAGGCCAAAGAAAAAAAAGAGAAAAGAAAAAAAATGAGAGAAAAAGAGAGAAGGGACAATGCTACTGTCCTTTTTACCATACTTGTGCTTCAAAGTAGCACCATGATCTTCATGATAGAGAGTCTCCTATGTTGTCACTTTCATATACTAGTGGGAATTTTTCATTATAGAACTTGGCTTGTATATTCCGATGATGGGCCTCCTCAAAATGCCCTAGGTCTTCATGAGCAAGCGAGTTGGATGCACACCCACTTAGTTTCTTTTGTTGAGCTTTCATACATTTATAGCTCTAGTGCATCCGTTGCATGGCAATCCCTACTCACTCACATTGATATCTTTAATGGGCATCTCCATAGCCCGTTGATACGCCTAGTTGATGTGAGACTATCTTCTCCTTTTTTGTCTTCTCCACAACCACCATTCTATTCCACATATAGTGCTATGTCCATGGCTCACGCTCATGTATTGCGTGAAAAGTTGAAAAAGTTTGAGAATACTAAAGTATGAAACAATTGCTTGTCTTGTCATCGGGGCTGTGCATTATTAAATACTTTGTGTGATGAAGATAGAGCAACAACTAGACTATATGATTTTGTAGGGATAACTTTCTTGAGCCATGTTATTTTGAGAAGACATGATTGCTTATGCTTGAAGTATTACTATTTCTTATGTAAATATGAACTTTTATTTTGAATCTGAACATTCATGCCACAATAAAGAAAATTACATTGAGAAATATGCTAGGTAGCATTCCACATCAAAAATTCTGTTTTTATCATTTACCTACTCGAGGACGAGAAGGAATTAACCTTGGGGATGCTTGATACGTCTCCAACGTATCTATAATTTTTTATTGTTCCATGATATTATATTACCTGTTTTGGATGTTTATGAGCTTTACTTTACACATTTATATCATTTTTGGGACTAACCTACTAACCGGAGGCCCAACCCATATTGCCGTTTTCTTGCCTATTTTAGTGTTTCGAAGAAAAGTAATATCAAACGGAGTCCAAATGGAATGAAACCTTCGGAAAAGTTATTCTTGGAACAGAAGCAATCCCGGGGACTTGGAGTGCAAGCCAGGGAAGCGTCGAGGAGGCCACGAGATAGGGGGGCGCGCCCACCTCCCCCGGGTGCGCCCTCCACCCTCGTGGGCCCCTCGAGGCTCCCCCAACCAACTTATTTCGCCTATATGTTCCCATATACCCTAAAAACATCAAAGAACAAGATAGATCGGGAGTTCCACCGCCGCAAGCCTCTGTAGCCACCAAAAACCTCTTGGGAGCCTGTTCCGGCACCCTGCCGGAGGGGGGATCCCTCACCGGTGGCCATCTTCATCATCCCGGCGCTCTCCATGACGAGGAGGGAGTAGTTCGCCCTCGGGGCTGAGGGTATGTACCAGTAGCTATGTGTTTGATCTCTCTCTCTCTCTCTCGTGTTCTCTCTATGGCACGATCTTGATGTATCGCGAGCTTTGCTATTATAGTTGGATCTTATGATGTTTCTCCCCCTATACTCTCTTGTGATGAATTGAGTTTTCCTCTTGAAGTTATCTTATAGGATTGAGTCTTTAATGATTTGAGAACACTTGATGTATGTCTTGCCGTGCGTATCTGTGGTGACAATGGGATATCACGTGATGCACTTGATGTATGTTTTGGTGATCAACTTGCGGGTTCCGCCCATGAACCTATGCATAAGGATTGGCACACGTTTTCGTCTTGACTCTCCGGTAGAAACTTTGGGGCACTCTTTGAAGTACTTTGTGTCGGTTGAATAGATGAATCTAAGATTGTGTGATGCTTATCGTATAATCATGCCCACGGATACTTGAGGTGACAATGGAGTATCTAGGTGACATTAGGGTTTTGGTTGATTTGTGTCTTAAGGTGTTATTCTAGTATGAACTCTATGATAGATTGAACAGAAAAGATAGCTTCATGTTATTTTACTACGGACTCTTGAATAGATAGAACAGAAAGGATAACTTTTAGGTGGTTTCGTACCCTACCATAATCTCTTCGTTTGTTCTCCACTATTAGTGGATTTGGAGTGACTCTTTGTTGCATGTTGAGGGATAGTTATATGATCCAATTATGTTATTATTGTTGAGAGAACTTGCACTAGTGAAATTATGAACCTTAGGCCTTGTTTCCTACCATTGCAATACCGTTTACGCTCACTTTTCTCATTAGTTACCTTGCTGTTTTTATATTTTCAGATTACAAAAACCTATATCTACCGTCCGTATTGCACTTGTATCACCATCTCTTCGCCGAACTAGTGCACCTATACAATTTCCCATTGTATTGGGTGTGTTGGGGACACAAGAGACTCTTTGTTTTTTGGTTGCAGGGTTGTTTGAGAGAGACCATCTTCATCCTACGCCTCCCACGGATTGATAAACCTTAGGTCATCCACTTGAGGGAAATTTTCTACTGTCCTACAAACCTCTGCACTTGGAAGCCCAACAACGTCTACAAGAAGAAGGTTGTGTAGTAGACATCACACTACTATCGAGATTCAACAAAAATAGACCACTCAGCAGGGGTGCATGACCATAAAAGATATGACTCATATAAATAGAACAACCATTATTCTCTGATTTAAATGAATAACCGTCTCGCATCAAACAAGATCCAAATATATTGTTCATGCTCAACGCTGGCACCAAATAACAATTATTCAGATCTAAAACTAATCCCGATGGTAGATGTAGAGGTAGCATGCCGACCGCGATCACATCGACTTTGGAACCATTTCCCATGTGCATCGTCACCTCGTCCTTAGCCAATCTTCGCTTAATCCGTAGCCCCTGTTTCGAGTTGCAAATATGAGCAATAGAACCAGTATCAAATACCCGGGCGCTACTGCGAGCATTAGTTAAGTACACATCAATAACATGTATATCAAATATACCTTTCACTTTTCCATCCTTCTTGTCCACCAAATACTTGGGGCAGTTCCGCTTCCAGTGACCAGTCCCTTTGCAATAGAAGCACTCAGTTTCAGGCTTAGGTCCAGACTTGGGTTTCTTCTCTTGTGCAGCAACCTTTTGGCAGTTCTTCTTGAAGTTCCCCTTCTTCCCTTTGCCCTTTTTCTTGAAACTAGTGGTCTTGTTGACCATCAACACTTGATACTCCTTTTTGATTTCTACCTCCGCGGTCTTTAGCATCGCGAAGAGCTCGAGAATAGTCTTGTTCATCCCTTGCATATTATAGTTCATCACGAAGCCTTTATAGCTTGGTGGCAGTGATTGAAAAACTCTGTCAGTGACATAATCAACTGGAAGATCAACTCCCAGCTGAGTCAAGTGATTATGATACCCAAAAATTTTGAGTATGTGTTCACTGACAGAACTATTCTCCTCCATTTTGCAGCTGTAGAACTTGTTGGAGACTTCATATCTCTTAACTCGGGCATTTGCTTGAAGTATTAACTTCAACTCTTGGAACATCTCATATGCTCCATGACGTTCAAAACGTCTTTGAAGTCCCGATTCTAAGTCGTAAAGCATGGCACACTGAACTATCAAGTAGTCATCAGCTTTGCTCTGCCAGACGTTCTTAACATCATCAGTAGCATCTGCAGTAGGCTTGGCACCTAGCGGTGCTTCCAGGACGTAATTCTTCTGTGCAATAATGAGGATAATCCTCAAGTTACGGACCCAGTCCGTGTAGTTGCTTCCATCATCTTTCAACTTAGCTTTCTCTAGGAACGCATTAAAATTCAAAAGAACGGTAGCACGGGCCATTGATCTACAACAACATAGACATGCAAAATAACTATCAGGACTAAGTACATGATAAATTAGAGTTCAATTAATCATATTACTTAAGAACTCCCACTTAGATAGACATCCCTCTAATCATCTAAGTGATCACGTGATCCAAATCAACTAAACCATGTCTGATCATCACGTGAGATGGAGTAGTTTTCAATGGTGAACATCACTATGTTGATCATATCTACTATATGATTCATGCTCGACCTTTCGGTCTTAGTGTTCCGAGGCCATATCTGCATATGCTAGACTCATCAAGGTTAACCTGAGTATTCTGCGTGTGCAAAACTGGCTTGCACCCGTTGTATGTGAACGTAGAGCTTATCACACCCGATCATCACGTGGTGTCTCGGCACAACGAACTATAGCAACTGTGCATACTCAGGGGAGAACACTTGTACCTTAAAATTTAGTAAGGGGTCATCTTATAATGCTACCGACGTTCTAAGCAAAATAAGATGCATAAAGGATAAACATCACATGCAATCAAAATATGTGACATGATATGGCCATCATCATCTTGTGCTCATGATCTCCATCACCGAAGCATCATCATGATCTCCAACATCATCGGCGCGACACCTTGATCTCCATCGTAGCATCATTGTCGTCTCGCCACCTATTGTTACTACGACTATCGCTACCGCTTAGTGATAAAGTAAAACAATTACATGGCGATTGCATTGCATACAATAAAGTGACAACCATATGGCTCTTGCCAGTTGTCGATAACTTTGTTAGAAAACATGATCATCTCATACAACAATCTATGTCACATCATGCTTGACCATATCACATCACAGCAAGCCGTGCAAAAACAAGTTAGACGTCCTCTACTTTGTTGTTGCAAGTTCGTGGCTGCTACGGGCTTCTAGCAAGAACCGTTCTTACCCACGCATCAAAACCACAACGATTTTTCATCAAGTGTGTTGTTTTAACCTTCAACAAGGACCGGGCGTAGCCACACTAGATTCAACTAAAGTTAGAGAAACAGACACTCACCAGCCACCTATGTGCAAAGCACGTCGGTAGAACCAGTATCGCATAATGTTGGTCTGAGCCGCTTCATCCAACAATACCGCCGAATCAAAGTATGACATGCTGGTAAGCAGTATGACTATTATCGTTGCTACGTCTTGAGCTTGTGTTGGTTTTCCTTGAAAAGGAATGGGTGATGCAGCAATAGTAACGTAAGTATTTCCCTCAGTTTTTGAGAACCAAGGTATCAATCCAGTAGGAGGCTCCTCACAAGTCTCACGCACCTACGCAAACAAACAAGAACTCGCAACCAACGCAATAAAGGGGTTGTCAATCCCTTCATGGCCACTTGCGAAAGTGAGATCTGATAGAGATAATATGATAAGATAAATATATTTTTTGTATTTTATGATATAGATTGGAAAAGTAAGGATGCAAATAAAAGTAGATTGAAAGCTTATATGATAAGAGATAGACCCGGGGGCCATAGGTTTCACTAGTGGCTTCTCTCAAGATAGCATAAGTATTACGGTGGGTAAACAAATTACTATCGAGCAATTGATAGAAAATTGAATAATTATGAGATTATCTAGGCATGATCATGTATATAGGCATCACGTCCGTGACAAGTAGACCGGCTCCTGCCTGCATCTACTACTATTACTCCACACATCAACCGCTATCCAGCATGCATCTAGAGTATTAAGTTCATAAAGAACAGAGTAACGCATTAAGAAAGATGACATGATGTAGAGGGATAAACTCATGCAATATGATATAAACCCCATCTTTTTATCCTCGATGGCAACAATACAATACGTGCCTTGCTGCCCCTGCTGTCACTGGGAAAGGACACCACAAGATTGAACCCAAAGCTAAGCACTTCTCCCTTTACAAGAAAGATCAATCTAGTAGGCCAAACCAAACTGTTAATTCGAAGAGACTTGCAAAGATAACTTAATCACATGTAAAAGAATTCAGAGGAGATTCAAATATTTCTCATAGATAAACTTGATCATAAACGCACAATTCATCGGATCTCGACAAACACACCGCAAAAAGAGTTACATCGAATAGATCTCCAAGAAGATCGAGGAGAACTTTGTATTGAGATTCAAAGAGAGAGAAGTAGTCATCTAGCTAATAACAATAGACCCAAAGGTCTGTGGTAAACTACTCACAACTAATCGGAAGGGCCTTGGAGATGATGTAGAGGCCCTCCACGGTCGATTCCCCCTCCGGCGGAGCGCCGACGAAGGCTCCAAGATGGGATCTCGCGGATATAGAAGGTTACGGCAGTGGAAATAGTTTTTCGTGGTCGCTTCTGATGTTTCCAGGGTATGTGGGTATATGTAGAAGGAAGAAGTAGGTGGGTGGACGCTCGAGGGGCCCACGAGGGTGGGGGCGCGCCCACCTATAGGGGGCACGCCGGGCACCCTCGTGGCTGCCTCCTCTGTTGCTTGACGTCCACTCCAAGTCCCCCGGATCACGTTTGTTCCAAAAAGATCGCTCCCGAAGGTTTCATTCCGTTTGGACTCCGTTTGATATTCATTTTCTTCAAAACACTGAAATAGGCAAAAAAACAGCAATTCGGACTGGGCCTCCAGTTAGTAGGTTAGTCCCAAAAATGATATAAAAGTGTAAAGTAAATCCCATAAACATCCAAAACGGGTAATATAATAGCATGGAACAATAAAAAATTATAGATACGTTGGAGACGTATCAATCACCCACAACTCTTTTGTGTTCTACTCGTGCATATAACATCTACGCATAGACCTGTCTCGGATGCCACTGTTGGGGGACGCAGTAATTTCAAAAAAATTCCTACGATCACGCAAGATCTATCTATGTGATGCATAGCAATGAGAGGGGAGAGTGTGTCCACGTACCCTCGTAGACCGAAAGCGGAAGCGTTTAGTTAACGCGGTTGATGTAGTTGAACGTCTTCACGATCCAAGCACCGAACGTACGGCACCTCCGTGTTTAGCACACGTTCAGCTCGGAGACGTCTCTCGTACTCTTGGTCTAGTTGAGGCCGAGGGAGAGTTTCGTCAGCACGACGGCGTGGTAACGGTGATGATGAAGTTACCGGCGCAGGGCTCTGCCTAAGCACTACGACGATATGACCGAGGTGTGTAACTATGGAGGGGGGGGGGGGCACCGCACACGGCTAAACAATTGTCAACTTGTGTGTTCTAGGGTGCCCCTCTGCCCCCGTATATAAAGGAGTGGAGGAGGGGGAGGGCCGGCCCTCTATGGCGCGCCCAAGAGGGAGAGTCCTACTCCCAGCGGGAGTAGGATTCCCCCTTCCCAAGTTGGAGTAGGAGAGGAAGGAAGGGGGAGAGAGAGGGAAGGAAAGGGGGCCGGCCCCCCACCCAATTTGGATTGGGCTTGTGGGGGCGCCCTCCACCTGGCCGCCTCCTCCTCTCTCCCACTATGTCCCAATAAGGCCCATACACTCCCCGGGGGGTTCCGGTAACCCCCGGTACTCCGGTAAATGCCCGAACTCATCCGGAACCATTCCGATGTCCAAACATAGTCGTCCAATATATCAATCTTCATGTCTCGACCATTTCGAGACTCCTCATCATGTCCGTGATCACATCCGGAACTCCAAACTACCTTCGGTACATTAAAACACATAAACTCATAATACCAATCGGCATCAAACGTTAAGCGCGCGGACCCTATGGGTTCGAGAACTATGTAGACATGACCGAGACACGTCTCCGGTCAATAATCAATAGCGGAACCTGGATGTTCATATTGGTTCCTACATATTCTACGAAGATATTTATCAGTCAATCCGCATAATAACATATGTTGTTCCCTTTGTCATCGGTATGTTACTTGCCCGAGATTCGATCGTCGGTATCTCAATACCTAGAGCAATCTCGTTGCCGACAAGTCTCTTTACTCGTTCCGTAATACTTCATCCCGCAACTAACTCATTAGTCACATTGCTTGCAAGGCTTATAGTGATGAGTATTACCGAGAGGGGCCAGAGACACCACTCCGAAACATGGAGTGACAAATTCTAATCTCGATCTATGCCAACCCAACAAACACCTTCGGAGACACATGTAGAGCACCTTTATAATCACCCTTTTACGTTGTGACGTTCGGTAGCACACAAAGTGTTCCTCCGGTATTCGGGAGTTGCATAATCTCATAGTCCGAGGAACTTGTATAAGTCACGAAGAAAGCAGTAGCAATGAAACTAACACAATCATAATGCTAAGCTAATGGATGGGTCATGTCCGTCACATCATTCTCCTAATGATGTGATCTCGTTCATCAAATGACAACACATGTCTATGGTTAGGAAACATAACCATCTTTGATTAACGAGCTAGTCAAGTAGAGGCATACTAGGGACTATAGGTTTTGTCTATGTATTCACACATGTACTAAGTTTTCGATTAATACAATTCTAGCATGAATAATAAACATTTATCATGAATTAAGGAAATAAATAATAACTTTATTATTGCCTCTAGGGCATATTTTCTTCAACTACCGCCCACAGTCTAATATATGACGATCACCCGACACTGGGCCCACTGGTCAGCCAGTGGAAGTGTCCTTTTTTAACCCATGTGTGCGGGGGGGGGGGGGGGGCTCATCCACTTCTGTCCACATCTGCCCCCACCCCCTTCGTGCTTCCTCACTAGCGACAACCAAAACCCTAGCCATGGGGCTCTTTGGCAGTAGCTCTGGCAGCAGCAAGGGCAAGGGCACCCCTGGCGCCTCATCCTCCCGTGCTCCTCCTCCCCTCCTCCTCCGCCGTTGGCGTGTGCCTGCTCAGGTCGGCAGCGTCTGCACATCCCGATGCACGAAGCGTGGTGGCACTGGGAGTTCAGGCAGCTGCTGCCATACCAAGACGTCATGCTGCCACACCACTGGCACCTCGATCCGCAGCGAATCCCGGTGCCGGCGGTGCCGTGGTCACAACGGGCGCATGAGGAGGAGGTGCGCAGGTGCCGGGTGGCAGCTCTCGCCGGTGCAACGGCGCATTCCCGAGTACGCTGCAGACTCTTCCAATTGGGAGGCCTGGTTTGCCCTCGAACTGGAGGAGCAACGACGGCTGGGCGTGTAGCACCACCACGTCAACCCCTCGCCTCCCCCCGTGGTCAAGCCAGAGGAGGAGGAAGCCTAGGCGGCCTACCAAGCGGCGCTGCCGGAGGCCTTCGCCAACTCCATCGAGGAGGAGCGGCGGAAGGCCAAAGTGGCAGCAACGGAGGAGGCCGCGTACCAGGAGGAGATGGCGGCGACCTTGGCCCTCTCCACAGCAGGCGAGTGCGTGGTGCCGCCGTCGTCGCGGCGGCTAACCCTGACGACGCCTGCGCCCGAGCCGGCCGAGAGGTACGCCTGGACCGGTGTCGGTGTACTAAAGTAGGGGGGTACCTTAGTACCCCAAACTCGTACACGGGCAGTCGCAGCGACCCGCGGCAGGGCTTGCCGGGCGTCCGCCAAGATCCCCCACGGCTACTTTGATGCCATTCAAGATCGAAACACTCAAACCAAGGCCCCGGCAAGAGGAGCTTGCCGGGAAGGCAAACCAAGGCCCCGGCAAGAGAACCTGGCCGGGAAGAGAACAAAGGCCCCGGCAAGAGGAGCTTGCCGAGAAGACCGACCGAGGAATCTCCAGAAGACTTGCCACGGCGCTCCGCGCGTCCCGGCAAGGCCCGACGGCCGGCAAGCTTGCCGGCACGACAAGAGAAGGGCCGCGGCGAGGCACTCGCCGCGGCAAGGCGGCCACCCAAGGCCCAGCGCATCCAGCGACGTGCCACCCCAGGGCCACCCCAGTGGCACGTGGCGGGGCGTTGCGTAGCCATGCAGGGCGAGGTGGCAAAACGGAGCTGACGGAGATGCCATCATGGCAATCGGTGGCGCCTCTAAACGGTCGTTTCCTTGCACTGTTGGGGCGACCGGACGGGCATTAAATGCCCTTGCCCCCCCCCCCCCCGCTGTCAGAGTTAGGTAGGGGGGCACTGTTGGTAGCAGTTGTACCAACCCGCGTTTTTACCTTTCTACCCATCTTTCTATGCTGCCACCTGTTGGTGCCCCCTTCAGACTATAAAAGGGAGGCCCATGGGCACGTAGAGGAGGTTCGGGAATTTTGGTTCCACAGCTTGAGGGTTCGGTCCATTCGACACAACACCACCATACGCTCGCTCTCGAGCAAGATCAAATAAAAACACAAAACAGCAGTAGGAGTTTTATCTCTCCGGAGAGCTCCGAAGCTGGGTAAAAATCGCCCCGTCTCCCAGCGCGCGCCCGGCCTCGATCCGCTCTGCGCGCGGCCTCCGCCCCCTTGCCGAACCAGAAGGGGCCCCCCGTGCCCCATAGGTGCTCGTGGGTTAGGTCCCCCGACATCTTTGGCGCGCCAGGTAGGGGGCGCGTCGAGGTCGTGAGCATCTGATCCGGTCTCCGCGCGCACTGCACCAACGCCTTCATCAACATGCCACCGAAGAAGAAGCCCTCGGAGGTGGCCGCTCCGTCTACATCGATTCCGCCACCACCGCCGGAGCAAACGGGCGGTGGAGTGGACGCCGGCGGAGGAATGGGCGCTGACGGTGGGACTCATGTCGTCACCAGATCCAAAAACAAGGCCCCGCAAGCGTCGGCGACCATGCAGACACCGCACCCTTCCCAGGAAGTGCAAGGTCGACAACGCCCCGGTGCTCCTAGCACCGTGCTCGCGTTGGAACAAGGCCAAGCTGGTGGGTCGCGAGACACTCGAGGTCAGCATGCACGCCCGTACGGTCGCCAGGGCGGGGTGTTGCACCTCCCAATCCAGTTGGGAGTCCGAGCACATCCCGCTCCTCGCGTCGCTCGTCGCCACCACCACCCAAGACAGCAGAGGAAGCGCTGGCCCGAGCCCAGCTGCTTCTAGACTACCCTCCGGCGCCGCACAAGATCGACGACTGGAGGATGACCATATACAGTCTCATCAGCTTCGCCAACGGCGACAAGCCCCGGCAACCGAGAGCATCGAGGCCCCGGCAAGGCGCCCAGGCACAAGCCGACGCCGACAAGACCGCTGGGGGTGCCACCTCCGTGCACTCCCAGCCCCGAAGGCCAAGATCGCCGGCTCGTCGGGCCAACCCCGGCGGCGACTCCACCGCGTCGTCGGACCCGCGAACCCGACGCGATCAACTCCACGTTCTCCAAGAACGGCGGCACGAAGACGCTCGCACCCGCATCGAGCGCAGAAGGGAAGCGCGACGTCAATCCGACCAGCGCGCTGGGCCCACTGTCGATATGCACGCACCCGGGGAACCAAGCGACTTGCCGTACGCGGCAGGTTGCCCTGCGTTCACCCGTGAGCTGCGGCAAGTCCAGTGGCCCAGAACCAAGAACTTCAAGCCAGACGTGCCCGAGAAGTACGATGGCAGGATACATCCATCGGAGTTCCTCAGCATCTACACCATCGCGGTGCAGGCCGCCGGAGGGCGCGATGAGAAGATCCTCGCCAACTACTTCCCGCTGGTGCTCAAGCCCAACGTCGGGTCTTGGCTCATGCACTTGCCGGACGGTTCCATCTCTTCATGGGCGGACCTGTGTCATCAGTTTGTCGGCGCCTTCACGGGTGGCCACAAGCCTCATGGCCAGGAGAGTGACCTCCACTTGCTCGTCCAGAAGGAAGGAGAACCCCTGCGCAAGTACATACAGAGATTCAGTCAAGTGCAGCGCAACATCCCAGACGTCCACCCCGCCGCAGTTATCAGTGCGTTTCATCAGAACGTGCGTAACCGCAGGATGAGGGAGGAGATGGCGATGTGCAAGATCCGAGACGTCAGCGAGCTCTATGCTCTGGCCGACAAGTGTGCACGGGCTGAGGAGGGGAGGAAAATCCCCGGAGAGGTTGCAGGAGCAGAAGGATCTGACAGTGAGGATGCCGCCCCGGCAAGGAAGAACCGGAGACGGAACAACAGGAAGAGAAAGGCTAAGGATGTGCTAGCTGTTGAGCATTCCGGCAACGGAGGCAGCTCCGACAAGGCCAAAGCCGATGACTCCGGCGAGGCTGTGGTAGCCGCCGACAAGCAGGATGGCTCCGGCAAGCGGTATTGCAAGATCCACCGCACCAAGGGCCACGATCTCCAAACCTGCAAGAAAGTCGAAGAGATGGCGGAGCTATAGAAAGCCGAGTACGAGCGCCGCGATAAGGAGAGAGCCCAAGGAGGTGGTGGAGGATCCGGCAAGAAGCTTCCCGCCCGGGGAGGACACCGCGGCAAGTCCAAGCCGCGGCAAGGAGATAGGCCTCCCCGCGGCCGTGACAAGGACGAAGATGAGGATGAGGAGGATGAGATGGAGGAGGATGAGACCGATGACCAAGAGTTTCAGAAGGCAACAGAGGTGTTGTGCATCGACGGCGGCGCCTCTCTGCACGCCTCGCACCGCCAACTCAAGCAGTGGGTGCGAGAGGTGAATGTAGCGGAGCCGTCCGTAGAGGCGCGCAAGCCTCTGAAATGGTCCGGCACGCCCATCATCTTCGATGTTGAGGACCACCCTGATCGCATCACTGCGGTCGGGTGCTTGCCGATGTTGGTCTCACCAACAATTCGCAACCCCAAGGTCACGAAGATGTTGGTTGACGGTGGGGCCGGCCTGAACCTGATTTCCTCCGCAGTACTCAAGAAGCTCCAGATCCCCGACAGCGAGCTCGAAGAAACTGGTACCTTTCAAGGGATAAATCCGGGAAGGAGCAAGCCCAAGGGGAAGATCATGCTGCCAGTGACGTTTGGCAGCGAGCTGAACTTCAGGACAGAGAGGGTCACCTTCGATGTTGTTGATATCCCATTACCCTACAATGGGATACTCGGCCGTCTAGCGCTTGCCAAATTCATGGCAGCCTCTCACTACGCATACAACGTGCTCAAGATTCCTGGTCCGATAAGTGTCATCTCTGTCCAAGGCGACAAGAAGGATCCACTTATTTGCACCGACAAGATCTACCGGGAAGCAGCAGCCGCAGCAGAGTGCAAGCCACTTGCCGCCGAAGCCCCCCGGGGGAAGAAGAAACTCAAGTCCGGCAAGTGCAGCTCTGATGCCCACTCCGGCAAGCGCACCTCCCCGGAGTGCTGCGCTGCCGTCGAGGACGCACCATCGAGCCCCACCGGCAAATGCAAGAAGGCAAAGACAGATCTACCAAAGACTAAGCCCGGCAAGGACAGCTCTGGTGCCTGCTCCAGCAAGCACGCCTCTCCGGAGCGCCGCGCTGCCGTCGAGGACGCGCCATCGAGCTCCGCCGGCCAGTAGGGCGAAGGAAGCACTCAGCTTCGAGCTTTTGAGTTGTATTCCCTGAGACTCCGTACCTTGTATGAAGAACCTGTGCGCAGAAGGGTCGAATCGTGGCTAAGTTGCGCCCTTGATCTGTTTCGAGTCTGCTCAACGATGAAAGCGCGCCGCAACTAGCCCGACAAGTTTTTCCTGCCGGAGGCAACACCGCCAGTGGGCTGCTGATGTTCCGCACTCAGCAAGCATGCTTGCACCGACGGGTTCCCCTGAAAGCATGGGGGTGAAAACATACAAGGGAGGAAGTCAAGGGAGAAGCGCGGCGTCGCCGGATCACGAAAAAGCTAAGTCGCCCGAGCTTGAGTACAGAGCACTTTTTAGTTCTAAGCTCTTATGTTATATTCCTCGAACGTTCGTCCCTTGTACGAAAAACCTGTGCGCGGAGGAACCAACTCGTGGTTAAGTTGCGTCCTTGCTTTGTTTTCGAGTCCGCTCAACAATACAAGCGCGCTGCAACTGGCCCGAGAAGGTTTCTTGCCGGGTACAACACCGCCAGCGGGCTGCTGATGTTCCGTACTCAGCAAGTGTGTTAGCGCCGGCAAGTTCCCTATAAGCGTAGGGTAAAAACGTACAAGGGATGTAATAAAGTAGAGGACATAACATAGCAAGCCTTGCCATGGGACACCCTTCGTATGTAAAACTTGTGCGCTGAGGAACCAACTCGTGGTCAAGTTGCGCCCTTGTTTTGTTTTTGAGTCCGCTCAACAATACAAGTGCGCTGCAACTGGCCCGAGAAGGTTTCTTGCCGGGTACAACACCGCCAGCAGGCTGCTGACGTTCCGCACTCAGCAAGTGTGTTAGCGCCGGCAAGTTCCCTAGAAGCGTAGAGTGTAAACATACAAAGGGCGAAACATGGCGTTGCATTGCCCAACTTGAAGTTACATTGCAAAGAGTAAATTATTGTGGCGCCGTCTAAATTTTCCTCATGACTATAATAACAGCGACAGGGAAAAACCAGAAGGGCGCACTGGCGCAGAGGCCCCGGCAAGCCGATTTCACTGGGGGCTGCAAGTACCGAAGTTCCTCCGCGGCAAGTCAGGGTCCCCGGAGGCTGCGACGCCGGCGGCAAGGACAAAGAAAGGCGCACCGGCACCTAGGTCTCGGCGGAGCCAGAGTTGCCGGGGGCTGCAAACGCCAAGATCCATCCCCGGCGGGCTAGAGTCGCCGGGGGCTGCGGTGTCAGATAAGTTTTTCATCCCTCGTCATGCATCCTCTTATGGGCTGGGGAAAGCGAGGCCGCGTCCTTGAACGAATATGCCTTGTAAAAAGAACCTGTGCGCAAAGGAACCGGCTCGTAACTAGCCGCGCACCGATTGTTGTTTCGAGTCCGCTCGACAACTTAGGAGAACTGCGGCTAGCTCAACGACAAGGTTTCTTGTCGGTCGCGACACCACCGGCAGGAAACCAACTCGTAGCTAGTTGCCTTGCTGTCGTTTCGAGTCCGCTCAACGACATAAGTAAGCCGCAACTAGCTCCGAGACAAGGTTTCCTGTCGGTTGCAGTTCCGTTGCTGATGTTCCGCACTCGGCGCTCACGGCAAGGTGCCCGCACCGGCAAGTTCCCTAAAAGCGTAGGGTAGAAACTTACAAGGCACAAAATCAAGTAAAGGGCATAATCCGGCAAGCATTCCCCTCTTTTCATTAAAAAACATCCCAATTTAGTACAAGTCCATAGAGGATGAAAAACATGATAGAGAGGATTACAAATTTTAAATACAGCTAAGGCCCGAAGGCTTACAAATTAAAAGATAAGATGCCCGTAATCCCTCTCCTGTTTCTCTCTTCAGGAAGTAGGTCAAGGAGGCCCCGGCAAGAGAAGCTTGCCGGGGAAGGCAAAAGGGGCGCCTAGGTGAGCTACGGGTGCCAGAAGACACCAAGAGAACTTCTCGGGGGCCGGCCAGGAGCTTGGCGGAGACGGAGGCGCCGGAGGCAGAGCTCGAAGACGGGGCGGCAGGACGTCAGCACGCTGTCGAGGGCACCTCGCCCTCGTACTCCGACTTGACGGCCTTGCCGCCGCCCCTCTTCCTCCTCCGCAGCCTCCCTACGCCAGCCGCCCAAGGAGACGGCCCCGGGGAGTTCAGAAGGCCGGCGACCCGGATGATGGGGTCGCCGGTGGCGCGCGCGAGGCGGCGTCCGGCGCCTAGTCGGACCCGCCGTCCTCGTCGTCGCTATCGCTCCCCTCCTCGTCACTCTCGCTCGAGGAGGGGCCTTCGCTATCGGAGGAGCTGTCCACGCAGCATCTCGCCCGGATGCCGGAGTCCCCGAAGACCTTGACGGCGAGAAGGTCGCCCTCCATTAACTTAAAATGGAGGGTAAACCCCGCCGTCAAGCTGTGGATGCGGGCGAACGTCTTCCACCCTCGATCGAAGTACATCACGCCGGGGGCTGGGGATACGACACTGACTCGAGTGCCGCTGATTCCACAGCCCCTCATGCGCAACTCCAGCATCTCGGGCGGGTCCGGTTCCATCGCGCTCGCAAACGGAGCCGGAAGCCGGAGGCGTCGATGGGGTGCCCGGCACAGCTTGACGAAGAACTCCCAGGGGTCATCCCCGATGTGGACCGCCTCGAGGAGAGGAGCCGCCGACGGAGACGGGGGTGGCGCACCACCCCGGCCGCCTCTTCCCCGAGCGCCTCGGCTACGCCCTCGACCTCGTCCACGGCCTCGCCCCCTCCCTCTTCCCCTCGCGGCCGGCTCCGCCAACGCAGGCGCGAGGGGGGGAGAGGGGCGCTGTCTGGCGGCAACCCTCGCCGCCACCGACGAAGGGCCAGGATTCCCTTTCTCCATGGCAAATGGGAGAAAGGATAGCAGAAGTTGAAGAAAGAGGGAGATGACAGAGTGCGGGCTTCCGTGCCCCCCCTCCTGCTCTTTATAAAGGAGCAGGGTTGGGGCCCGGCCGCCCCGCTCAGCGAATCAAGGCACGGGAAGAGCAGGGAATCGGGACCGACCCGCTGCCTCTGCTCGCGACGGCCCGGATTCCCACTCCCACCGTCCGTGACCCCAAGTGCATGAGAGCTACGTGGCGGGGATGCAGGGCCGAGGTGACGGGTGTGGCGGCCTCGCCCCACCCCGTGATCGTGGGGTTGGACGCCTCGAAAACCGCGCACCGGCCCCATTCAGTAAATGCACCACGCCCCACGCCTACCTCCGTTTAGGTAGGGGGGCGTGAGCCGTCCCCTTCATCATGGCTTGATGCATGCTCGCGAGGCTCAGCCCCGCATGCGCCACCCACGTCACCCACGACGCCGCGTTTGACGCGTGCCGTTGCGGGAGGACGCGGTGGACACGGAGTCCGATTCCGTGTGACCTAGGCCGCGCGTGCCCGTGCACTGTCTTGGGCCTGGCCCAACAGCGCTCGGCACCGTGTATGGCCCAGGCCCGGGGGCTCCTGTCGGTGTACTAAAGTAGGGGGTACCTTAGTACCCCGAACTCATACACGGGCAGTCGCAGCGACCCGCGGCAGGGCTTGCCGGGCGTCCGCCAAGATCCCCCACGGCTACTTTGATGCCATTCAAGATCGAAACACTCAAACCAAGGCCCCGGCAAGAGGAGCTTGCCGGGAAGGCAAACCAAGGCCCCGGCAAGAGAACCTGGCCGGGAAGAGAACAAAGGCCCCGGCAAGAGGAGCTTGCCGGGAAGACCGACCGAGGCATCTCCAGAAGACTTGCCACGGCGCTCCGCGCGTCCCGACAAGGCCCGACGGCCGGCAACCTTGCCGGCACGACAAGAGAAGGGCCGCGACGAGGCACTCGCCGCGGCAAGGCGGCCACCCAAGGCCCAGCGCATCCAGCGACGTGCCACCCCAGGGCCACCCCAGTGGCACGTGGCGGGGCGTTGCGTAGCCATGCAGGGCGAGGTGGCAAAACGGAGCTGACGGAGACGCCATCGTGGCAATCGGTGGCGCCTCTAAACGGTCGTTTCCTTGCATTGTTGGGGCGACCAGACGGGCATTAAATGCCCTTGCCCCCCCCCCCCCCCCGCCGCTGTCAGAGTTAGGTAGGGGGGCACTGTTGGTAGCAGTTGTACCAACCCGCGTTTTTACCTTTCTACCCATCTTTCTACGCTGCCACCTGTTGGTGCCCCCTTCAGACTATAAAAGGGAGGCCCATGGGCACGTAGAGGAGGTTCGGGAATTTTGGTTCCGCAGCTTGAGGGTTCGGTCCATTCGACACAACACCACCATACGCTCGCTCTCGAGCAAGATCAAATAAAAACACAAAGCAGCAGTAGGAGTTTTATCTCTCCGGAGAGCTCCGAAGCTGGGTAAAAATCGCCCCGTCTCCCAGCGCGCGCCCGGCCTCGATCCGCTCTGCGCGCGGCCTCCGCCCCCTTGCCGAACCAGAAGGGGCCCCCCGTGCCCCATAGGTGCTCGTGAGTTAGGTCCCCCGACAACCGGTCAGGTGCAGTAGTTCGTCAGCGCACCCCCCGCCCATTTGGCTTGATGCCACGCCAGCGCAGGAGGCCATGTACCTCGAGCATTGGTGGCAGCGGCGGCTAACCCCGACGACGCCTGCGCCCGAGCCGGCCGAGAGGTACGTCTGGACCGGTCAGGTGCAGTAGTTCGTCAGTGCACCCCCCCCCCGTTTGGCTTGATGCCACGCCAGCGCAGGAGGCCATGTACCTCGAGCATTGGCGGCAGCGGGGGCTAACCCCGACGACGCCTGTGCCCGAGCCGGCCGCGAGGTATGTCTGGACCGGTCAGGTGCAGTAGTTCGTCAGCGCACCCCCCCATTTGGCTTGATGCCACGCCAGCGCAGGAGGCCATGTACCTCGAGCATTGGCAGCAGCAGCGGCTAACCCTGACGACGCCTGCACCCGAGCC
Organism: Triticum timopheevii; assembly: GCA_963921465.1. Lineage (NCBI taxonomy): Eukaryota > Viridiplantae > Streptophyta > Magnoliopsida > Poales > Poaceae > Triticum > Triticum timopheevii. Next base: position 626,350,009 of record OY997266.1, on the reverse strand, counting down.
AGCCAAGAGGTACGTCTGGACCGGTCAGGTGCAGTAGTTCGTCAGCGCACCCCCCCCCCCCCATTTTGCTTGATGCCACGCCAACGCAAGAGGCCATGTACCTCGAGCATTGGCAGCAGCGGCGGCTAACCCCGACGGCACCTGCGCCCGAGCCGGCCGAGAGGTACGCCTGGACCGGTCAGGTGCAGTAGTTCGTCAGTGCACCCCCCCCCATTTGGCTTGATGCCACGCCAGCGCAGGAGGCCATGTACCTCGAGCATTGGCGGCAGCGGCGGCTAACCCCAACGACGCCTGCGCCCGAGCCGGCCGAGAGGTACGTCTGGACCGGTCAGGTGCAGTAGTTCGTCAGCGCACCCTCCCATTTGGCTTGATGCCACGCCAGCGCAGGAGGCCATGTACCTCGAGCATTGGCGGCAGCGGCGGCTAACCCCGACGATGCCTGCGCCCGAGCCGGCCGAGAGGTATGTCTGGACCGGTCAGGTGCAGTAGTTTGTCAGCGCACTCCCCCCCCATTTGGCTTGATGCCACGCCAGCGCAGGAGGCCATGTACCTCGAGCATTGGCGGCAGCGGGGACTAACCCCGACGACGCCTGCGCCCGAGCCGGCCGAGAGGTACGTCTGGACCGGTCAGGTGCAGTAGTTCGTCAGCGCACCCCCCATTTGGCTTGATGCCACGCCAGCGTAGGAGGCCATGTACCTCGAGCATTGGCGGCAGCGGCAGCTAACCCCGACGACGCCTGCGCCCGAGCCGGCCGAGAGGTATGTCTAGACCGGTCAGGTGCAGTAGTTCATCAGCGCACCCCGCCATTTGGCTTGATGCCACGCTAGCGCAGGAGGCCATGTACCTCGAGCATTGGCGGCAGCGGCGGCTAACCCCGACGACGCCTGCGCCCGAGCCGGCCGAGAGGTACGTCTGGACCGGTCAGGTGCAGTAGTTCGTCAGCGCACCCCCCCCCATTTGGCTTGATGCCACGCCAGCGCAGGAGGCCATGTACCTTGAGCATTGGCGGCAGCGGCGGCAAACCCCGACGACGCCTACGCCCGAGCCGGCCGAGAGGTACGTCTGGACCGGTCAGGTGCAGTAGTTCGTCAGTGCACCCCCCCATTTGACTTGATGCCACGCCAGAGTAGGAGGCCATGTACCTCGAGCATTGGCGGCAGCGGCGGCTAACCCCAACGACGCCTGCGCCCGAGCCGGCCGAGAGGTACGTCTGGACCGGTCAGGTGCAGTAGTTCGTCAGCGCACCCCCCCCCCCCCATTTGGCTTGATGCCACGCCAGCGCAGGAGGCCATGTACGTCGAGCATTGGCGGCAGCGGCGGCTAACCCCGACGACGCCTGCGCCCGAGCCAGCCGAGAGGTACGTCTGGACCGGTCAGGTGCAGTAGTTCGTCAGCGCACCCCCCATTTTTCTTGATGCCACGCCAACGCAGGAGGCCATGTACCTCGAGCATTGGCGGCAGCGGCGGCTAACCCCGACGACACCTGCGCCCGAGCCGGCCGAGAGGTACGCCTGGACCGGTCAGGTGCAGTAGTTCGTCAGCGCACCCCCTCATTTGGCTTGATGCCACGCCAGCGCAGGATGCCATGTACCTCGAGCATTGGCGGCAGCGGCGGCTAACCCCGACGACGCCTGCGCCCGAGCCGGCCGAGAGGTATGTCTGGACCGGTCAGGTGCAGTAGTTCGTCAGCGCACCCCCCCCATTTGGCTTGATGCCACGCCAGCGCAGGAGGCCGTGCACCTCGAGCATTGGCAGCAGCTGCGGCTAACCCCGATGACGCCTGTGCCCGAGCCGGCCGAGAGGTACGTCTGGACCGGTCAGGTGCAGTAGTTCGTCAGCGCACCCCCCCATTTGGCTTGATGCCACGCCAGCGCGGGAGGCCATGTACCTCGAGCATTGGCGGCAGCGGCGGCTAACCCCGACGACGCCTGCGCCCGAGCCGGCCGAGAGGTACGTCTGGACCGGTCAGGTGCAGTAGTTCGTCAGCGCACCCCCCCCCATTTGGCTTGATGCCACGCCAGCGCAGGAGGCCATGTACCTCGAGCATTGGCGGCAGCGGCGGCTGGCGGACGAGCGCGCAGATGCCGAGCAGGGGATGCAGAGTTAGTGGGAGGAAGAGGAGGAGCGCGCCGGAGGTTGGCCGACTAACTTTTTGTTTTTGTTTTTATGAATGTTTAATTAAGTTTAACTGGACTTTGGCCGGAGGTTGATCGGCCAGTTATTGTAAATTAAGTTTTTATTTTTTATTTGTGCTACGTGTGGTTAATTTTAAAATTTGCCCCCCCCCCCCCCCCCCGCTCCCCAGCGCTCAAGCCGACCCATATAAAAAAGCGGACGCGCATGTCCGTCTGACCGACCCAACGGACGAAAATCGGACAAAACGCGCGTCCTTTTAGGTCGGTGTGTTGGAGTTGCTCTAAGCACCTTGCACTGACCTAGGCGCATGCATGATGCTTCATGTTATAGTTTTTGTTGCCGCTAAAATAAAATAAAAAAACACTTCATATCTTATCGATTGTGGACACCGACAGGACCGGACTAAAACAAACAAACAAATGCTCCGGCGGTCCGGCCGGCCAAACCGCACGACGCATTCGTGGCCATATATATACATACACACACACACTTCTCTGCGCCATTTCAAAGGCAAGAAAACAAACACAAACTTGTCGCCGTCAAATCAATCAAAGGCAGAAAAAACACAAAACGTGCAAGGAATCGTCAACCGGCCGGTTGGAAGAAGAGGAAGAAGAAAACGTCTGCCACAGCACAGATATATCCTCCTCCCTTCTCTCTCTCGAAGGAGAAAAAAACAAGACATATTCTTCTCCTGCCGGACAAGGCAGCCGAATATACTACTACGCGTCACCGGCCAGTGCGTATATGTGTATGTGTGTATGTACTGCTCTGGCCATGCTGCGTGCGCCATGTGGCACTTATTGTATGCCGTGTGGTACACTTGTACCAGGCCAGGTCGGGCGGCGATGGGTGATGATGGCCGCCACTGGGCGGGCGTGGGTCCGTCCGACCGACCGACCGACCGGGGCGGGCTTGGCTGGATGGATCCATGGGCATGGGCGTGGCATGCTCACGCAGCAGCATCTGCATCCACGAGCGCGACCATTATTACCCCCGGTGCGGTGGCACGAGCCCCCCTTCTCCTCAGCCCAGCCAACCCGCCCTCCCTCCTTTTCCTTCCGTTCCTTCCCACACACGCGGTCGGACGCCCCCTTTCCCTCCACACTCTCGCCCCTCCTCCCGGCGACGGACGAGCCCCTCCCGCTCCGCCGGCTCCCTCGCTGCCGCCGCCGGATCACCGCTCCTCCTCCTCCTCACGGGCGTGCGCCGGCGGATCTACGCGCGCGGCGCGGGGACCCTACCTCTTCGTCGGCGGCCCCACCGGCACCCCCTCCCCGAGCAAGGTGAATTGCGTTCCCTCTACCAGCCCCGTTCTGTAGATCCTCCTCTCCTCCTCCCTTCCCCGCGCTCGCTCGGCGCCGAATTCCGGCAGGCAGGCGCCGAGGGTCCGCGAACGAAGGCCCTGGGGCCCGGGATCGTCGGCAGGATCGGGGATCACGCGCTCGGATCCGCCGCGGCAATGGCCGCCCCCGCTAGATCGCGAGATCCGGGCCATTATTCCGTGATCCACGCGTTACATATGCACCTGTCCGGATTTGAATGCTCATTTATTTTGCTGTCGTGCGTTGGGCAACTGGCTGAATTTCAGACTGTCACTCTCCCTCCGCACACTTATAATTTTTTATTTATTTTGCTCACCACATCGGCCTCGCAGCTGCCGGCCATTGTATGCAAGTTATTACATTCCCTATGCCAAGTGGAATTCACAGCTCGCAGCCGAAACAGATGAAGGCCAGCATCACCTGGACACATATTTGCCGGAATCAATTACTCGAGTTCAGGATGTCCATGGAAAATTACTTGGATCAACTGTTGGATCCTTGGGGTTAAACAGTTGAAACTAGCGGCGTAACACATGATATCATTGCTAGATAACTCATCTCCTTCACCTAGACGCCTACATTTGGTTGGGACCAACTTTTTGAACAAGATCAAATAGCCGTTCAAATGCATCGATCCTTGCAGCAAAGCCTTGGCCATGTGCTGGTTGTGTGACCACGGCGGGCTCCTATGCGCGCACGGGAAGTTGTGCTCTTCTCTGCCGACTTTGGTGCGGGGTGGGAAGAGGAGCCTCCTGTGTCATGGGGTTAGGAGAGAGTGATACTTCTGGAAAAAATGCTGACGCCAACATAAATCTGAATACAGCTATTTTTACAGCGTAAGCTTTTTTTTAATGAAAATTATGCAGTGATGGATATATGCTGCCCAAGAGAGTGACTGAGAGAGAGCACGTCAATGCTGATTCATAGCATTGTCCATGGCTTGATGCATTCTAGTCTCAGCATCTCACACACGACTTCATTAGTTATCTTATCTGCAGTTGGTTGGAGTTTTTTTTCTTCTATTTCCTTGTTGGAGTAACTGAATGCGTTTTCATATTTGGTTTAGCGTGCTCCCTTTTCAGCTTATGACGTACTCTCAAATTTCAGGGCCCTCGCTGTATAGTGGAGCCATTGCTGCTCTTTCATCACCTTCAAAGTGAGCCCTGGTAAAGTTGCTTCCAAATGTCGACCCAGAAAGTGGTGGACCCTGCTTTCCAAGGGGCTGGCCAAAAAGTGTATCCTTCCACACGACTGTTAGCTGGTTATCTTTGATTGAATTGATTTTGTTCGTTAAGCTCACATATTTGGGCTGTACTTCTTTATTTTATGTATGCGTGCCCCTTGACGTCACTTAGTGGGATAGAAATATGGCGAATTGAAGATTTTAAGCCAGTTGCATTGCCAAAATCTGATTATGGTAAATTCTATTCTGGAGATTCATATATAGTTTTGCAGGTGATTGCTTTGACTCTTGCATTCTCTGATGCATCATTGATCTTTCTATTTTTCTATCATACAAAAGTTACTAAGCCATTTCTTTGTATTTTTCTAGACAACTTCTCCTAAGGGTGGTGCATATCTGTACGACGTCCACTTCTGGATTGGGAAAGACTCAAGCCAAGTACACACCGTGTAAAATTCAATTTTTGTGACACTCAGAAATACATTTTCATCCAACTGACGACTTGTCGTTGTGCAGGATGAAGCTGGCACTGCAGCAATCAAGACGGTCGAACTCGATTCTGTACTTGGGGGTCGTGCAGTCCAGTATAGGGAACTCCAAGGTTATGAGTCTGACAAGTTCCTGTCATACTTCAAACCTTGCATTATACCTATGGAGGGTGGTTTCGCCTCTGGGTTCAAAACGCCAGAAGAGGAGACGTTTGAAACACGGTTATATATTTGCAAAGGAAAGAGAGCTATTAGAATTAAGCAGGTAGAGGATATTTTACCCTCTTCCTGCATATTCTTTTCAAATTCCAGCTTATCAATTCTGTATGCTACATTAATATGGTGCCTACATTGTTCAGGTTCCCTTTGCACGGTCATCATTAAACCATGATGATGTGTTTATCTTAGATACTGAAAATAAAATTTATCAATTCAATGGTGCAAACTCCAATATCCAAGAAAGGGCTAAATCACTGGAAGTGATCCAACATTTAAAGGAGAAGTACCATGGGGGTGTTTGTGATGTTGCAATTGTTGGTAAGGGGATATTTAACCTGGCATCGGTATTTTGTTAACTGATGCACCTTTTTCTCTACTCACGTGGTTTAACTCTAATAATGCCAGATGATGGAAAACTACAAGCGGAATCAGACTCTGGTGAATTCTGGGTCCTTTTTGGAGGTTTTGCACCTATTGGGAAAAAAACTGTTAGTGATGACGATGTTGTACTGGAAACTACAGCACCCAAGCTCTACAGGTATTTCTTAATGGAAGTGACTTTTGTTGATACTTAATGGTAGCAACCAGTCCAAAGAAATAGATAATTAAAGGAAACTAATCATCATGATTCAAAATTATATGGCTACTGTTGCTACTTGCTGGGGCCATGTGCATGACATTATTGTTGTTTATGTTCTCACATTTGTAAGACAAGCACATACCAGTTAATAATTATTTAAAAAATGAGCGTATGGTTGGCAATAAAATAAATAAATTGAAATCTCTATTCATCTCTAGACGATACAGATGAATGCTTAGTTATAGCTTCTTATTTGCTTCAGTTGTGTCTCCTACACTTAAAAAGGCTTCTAGCCAGTCATTGGCTACATACCTTTTTACATCATAGGCTACATGTCTTTTACACCCATAAATTTTGCTTTCTACTCTATAAGATATTAACTAAACAGAAGTATCTTTTCGGGAGCAGCAACACAGTAATAAGATTTTATTAGCATCGGGAAAGATGATTGTAACAGCAAATAGTCCACAACACAACACAATACAATACAGCGACCCACAGACTGTCATAGCTTGCCTCAAGTTCTTGTGTCCCTAATCTGTGTATTCCACATTCCTTCTGGAAATAGCCCGGACCACCAGCTAAAGGTCTTTAAAAGACCACTAGGGGGTGGGAGTGCAAAGGTAGCCAGGAGGTTTGCCTAGAAGCAGTTACGTGTCAAATGTTTATAGTTGCAGTATCTGTAAAGATCACTTGATGTTGGAAGACATGGCTCTATTGATATTTTACTGTTTGCCCTGTCCATTGTTCTCCTTGCAGTATCAATGACGGTGAATTAAAGTTTGAAGATATACCTCTTACAAAAGCAGTCCTTGAGAACACAAGATGTTTCTTACTTGACTGCGGGGCTGAAATGTTTGTATGGGTTGGTCGGGTAACACAACTCGAGGACAGAAAAGCTGTCACTAAAGCAGTTGAGGTGAGCTTACAGAAAGTCTCTCCTTCTCTTTTTATGTTTTTGATTGTCATTTCAGATTTGCAACACTGTTATGGTTTTGCCTCTTGTAGGAATTCATCATTAATCAGAAAAGGCCAAAGACAACAAGAGTGACACAAGTGATTCAGGGTTATGAAAGCCATGCATTCAAGTCAAAATTTGAATCATGGCCGGCGGGTACTGCAACAGGGAACTCAGGTGCAGAGGATGGGCGGGGAAAAGTTGCAGGTAGTTTATTCAGTTACAACTAACAGGATAACAAAAATTCTATTTTGATTATTGCTGATGATCTTTGGTGTTTCTTCTAGCTTTATTGAAGCAACAAGGCGTTGATGTAAAGGGAGCTCCAAAAAGCAGCACTCCAGTAAACGAGGAAGTTCCTCCTTTGCTTGAAGGTGGTGGAAGACTCGAGGTTTGGCTGATCCTATGTCCTACTTTATGAGTCGCATTCTTTAAAATATTTATTCCCAAAATGCATTAATGAAAATGACCTTACAAATAAATTCTTTCTATTTCAGGTGTGGTGCATCGATGGAAATACTAGGAGTCCACTTCCAAAAGAGGACAATGGAAAATTTTACAGTGGAGACTGTTATATTGTTCTTTATACATATCATTCGGGTGACAAGAAAGAAGAATATTATCTCAATTACTGGATTGGGAAGGAAAGCACAGCGGTAATAATACGTTGCATGCTGCCCCACTTAGCTAATGACTAACCTTTTCTTTTCACTTGATAATGAATTAGTGATTGTCTTGGTGGTCCGGCGTTTACTGTTTTATATATCGTGCATTTACTTACATGATGGTTTACTTTAGATAAAACCTATTCCTAAGCCTTTCTGTAGAATTATTTATATTCACTGTCAATGCACATGTCGAAGCCACATTGCCTGATCAGATTAGAAAGGTCATAAACAGATAAATCAGGATGCATGCATAATACAGGTGTTGCAGCAACTAGTCTCAGAATGTTTTTGCTGGAAGGGTTCATCTTTAAATTGCAGATGTTGCTAGGATGCTCCAGATCTTCCTGCCAAAATCTTTCCATACAGAGCTTAAATTTAAGTGTGTCCGTTCTATGTTAGAATAGATTTCCAAGGACAAACTCATGTTATTGGTATTAAAGGAGTTAACTGATCTCTGTTTATCACATTTTTACATCGACATGACTCATGTGCTTTTAAAAGTGAGCTGGTGTCTATCTTTACCTTTTTGGTGTACTCTGTGCAGGATGATCAAGTAATGGGAGCTGAACTAGCCAATACAATGTGGAATTCACTGAAAGGAAGGCCTGTTCTGGTGCTGCATTTTATTTCACATTTAAACAAGTGTATATAATATTTATTCCCAAGAGAAGAGTTTAATTTATTTGTAGTTGTACTGTAGGGTCGTATTTATCAAGGGAAGGAACCACCACAATTTGTTGCTCTTTTCCAGCCCATGGTTATCTTGAAGGTATCACTGTTTCTGTATTTATCTCCTTTTTTTTTACAATCACTCACCACCTGAGAGGTGGCTTCCCTTTGATGCTGTTATGCTAAAAGGACTGCATAGTTCAATTCTTACTCTTAAATAATGTACAACAACAACAACAAAGCCTTTTGTCCCAAGCCAGTTGGTATAGGCTGGAGATGAAACCCAACAGAAACCTATGAGAACCCATAAATGAAGTGATCAGGTACAAGTAAACACAGTGAAGGAAAGTAAATTAAAGGTCTAGTACATGGATTGCTGATTTCCATGCAGTTCTATCCAGAGCCAAATCGCTGGGTACATTCCAGTCTCTGAGTCTAAATAATACATGTTAAGTATTTTTCTTTTACTAATCATGTAGGGTGGTATCAGTTCTGGATACAAGAAGATTACAGAAGAAAAGGGTGCGGCCAGTGGATCTTACTCTCCCGAGGGCATAGCTCTGTTTCGGGTGTCTGGAACAGCTATCCATAACAATAAAACGCTTCATGTTGACGCGGTATAACCTGCCTCCCTGTTATTTTTGTTGATATCTAGAACGGCACATACTCCCTCCGATCCATATTAATTGTCGCTGATTTAGTACAACAAAAGCTGTGCAAGTGAGATTATTGGGCTCCGAGGTACCAATATTAGTCTTTCAAAAGTATACCTTTGTGCCAATTTCTTAGAAAAATTATACCTCTGATGCACAGAGAATATTCACAAAATCTACAAACTGTACATAAATTCCGTTATTTTTCCGTTGAGTTAATCGGTTATTGTTTTACAGCTAGCTACATCTTTAAGCTCCACAGACTGTTTTGTATTGCAAACTGGAAGTGCTATGTTTACATGGCATGGCAATTCTAGCACTTACGAGCAACAGCAGTGGGCAGCGAAAGTTGCTGAATTCTTGAAGGTACATGACCATCTTTAAACAGAGATCATTTCAAATTTCTATGCACCTTTTGCAGAAGTATTTATTACATGATTTGTTATTGAGTTTGTTGAATGACTGATTCACCCATGTCTCGTCCATCTTACAGATACAAGTTATTACCACATATATATAAGATGTTAATAGTGACACTAATAGTTTAACTCGTGAAAAATTCAAGCTTATATGCTGATTTTGAATGGAAATGGGAACCTTATAAAGGTGACATATGAAGATTGAAGCTCACCATTCTGGTGGGTTGTGGTAACATGTATCACAATGTCAGTGTCAACTGAAATAAAGATATTGCACAATTAGCAAAAAGTGCCGGTCCAGTTAGGTATAGAATATAATTTCTCTGTGTACCGACGCAGTTCAGCACTACTACTGATTGCAGTTCAGTACTTGTACTGATTGCTGGCTTTTGCCAAAATTTACCAGGTAAAAATTCCATCTAATCTCTTTGGATGGAAAATTTAGATACGTGCCACCGTGTGTTCATATTAGAGATGTGCTACTAAAAGGACCCCTCTTCGAGATATGCCATTGCAGATTGTCTGTTTTACCTTTTGAATCTCAAATTGCCTGATTTTAAAAATACGTCAGTATGGATGGAACTACCCCTGTTTCCTTTGTCAACCTCACACCAGTCCTGACTTCTTCCACACCATTCCATAGCGTTCTCCATGGACAGACTCAGTTGCTTGCCAGGCTATTTGAGGCAATCTCAAGCTGTACAATCTCATCGCGTTGCATCATTGAGGATGCCGCTGTTGCAACCTTGAACCATGGAATTTGCAGTAAGGTTGCTTCTGGAACTTTGGATACAATCTTCAATCACTGTGTCCCATCACTCTGTTGGTGCCACCACTTGAAACTGCTGGGTAAACTCCAGTCACTCCATTGTCGTAACTGAGCTGCTTCCACCACATATCCTTGCGCCAATATTTGAGTTCCCGTTTCTCCTTTTTTTGTGCCATCTGAGCCATCCTTGCACCAACAACCTGTGTAGAAACGTTGCAGACTTCACTGTACCGACCTGTGTAGAGTCGTTGCAGACTTTATTGTACCCTAGTTTTAGTATATTAGGGTCCCACCCCAACGTTCTTGTACATAAAAAATACAGCCATGCTCTTTCCATGTGTTTCCTAAACACAGCCCATCCCCAAGCTCTGGCGTCCTGTTCATACTGGCATATATCTGAAATCAGCCACTTAATGGCACATCACGAAGGGCTTTTCAGTGGCACATCTCAAATACAGCCAATCTGCAGCAGCACACAACTAATTTTTTATTTGACCCTTTACTGGTCGGCACAACCTTTTCTGTTTACATGCCCCTGGTTATTTGTGGAAGACATGTCAGTAGAAATGTCTATTCACTGTAGCTTGATGGATGGTCATAGTGTCACGGTTACCTAAAGAGTTCTTCTGTTTTAGTAATCGTGATACAGCATATTTTTAAAAATATCACATCGAATTACATGAGCGTGGTTATGGATTGCTGCAAAGTTGTTCCATAACTATTTTTTTATGAAGCATTGATTCTGAAACTTCATGAATCACTGCCATTCCCAACTAACCCTTGCTAAGATTTCTGTATCCAATATTGCAGCCTGGTGCGACAGTGAAACATTGCAAGGAGGGAACAGAGAGTTCTGCTTTCTGGTTTGCTCTTGATGGAAAACAGAGCTATACAAGCAAACCCATCATTCAGGATACTATTGTTAGAGAGCCTCATTTGTATGCCTTCTCAATTAGGAAAGGTTAGTCCTTGTAGATTTCTTACTTTGACTTCTTTGCTCTCATTATGTCAGTATCTATATGGTACATGTACTTGTCCTAATTATATTTTGTTGCTTTGGTTTCATTCATGGTAACATGGTCATCAATTTACCATTGATCAGGGAGACTAGAGGTATTCCTCTTGCCCTTGATTCTTTTAAGTTAGACTTGGTTATAGAAATTCAGGTTATGTGATGTCATTGAGCTTCGGCAGGTTACCGAGATCTTCAATTTTTGCCAAGATGATTTGTTGACTGAAGATTTGATGATTCTTGACACACACGGAGAGGTCTTTATTTGGATTGGTCAGTGCGTGGAACCAAAAGAGAAACAAAAGGCGTTCGAAATTGGCCAGGTGACCTGAAGCTTTGACCTTGTTATTATAGTTTGCTGTTGTTTTACAATTATGCAACACTTGATGCTTCTTATACCTCTTTACCACAGAAATACATAGAGCATGCGATGTCGATTGAAGATCTTTCCCTTTATGTACCACTTTACAAAGTCTCTGAAGGGAATGAACCATGCTTCTTCAAGACATACTTCTCTTGGGATAACACAAAATCTGTGGTATGCTGTCGGATATCTTATACTGCTATATCTTTGTGTGCTGTTGTCTATTATTAACTTACAGTGATGGTATGATCTACTTAAGTTAATTAAAGTGAAAACCTACCGAACATTTGTGGTTTCATTTACTTCTGAAGGCAGTCTTCGTTATAGTTCTCCTTGTTCACTTATACCTGTGTATGCTATTCGTGTTGTTTATTCTGTTAGTGCTTGTTATGGGCTATTAACGGGTTTCTTGTTTTGTGCAGATTCATGGGAATTCGTTCCAAAAGAAACTTTCACTTCTTTTTGGATTACGCTCAGAGGTAATTTGGGTAACACTCGCAGCACTGCTCGAATGTATAACAAGTAGTATAGTATAGCTGAATTGCTTTTACTGAATGAACTTCATAAACCGAATGTTTAGACAATTGATCATGCTGTAGTACATGATACAAATTTCATGAATTCATTGGAGATGCAAAATATAGAGAATATAATAGTAGCATGATATTGATGCCATACTTACTTTACAGGGTGCATCTAGGAGCTCTGGTAATGGTGGACCCACTCAAAGGGCATCTGCATTAGCAGCTCTATCATCTGCATTCAATCCATCTTCGCAGCCGAAGCAGGTAAATGTTCAGTATTTTCACTACCAAAATATTATGAGTGATTAACTAACTAGGCAATCCCTTTTCAGGCTAACGATAGTAGGCCTCCAAGCAGTTCGGGTGATGGACCCACTCAACGTGCCTCTGCACTGGCTGCCTTGTCCTCAACTGCATTCAATCCAGCTCCGCAGCAGAAGCAGGTAAATGCTCAATATTTTCTCTACCAAAATATCATGAGTGATTAACTAACTAGGTAATCCCTTTCAGGCTACTGATAGTAGGCCTCCAAGCTCGGGTGATGGACCCACTCAACGTGCCTCAGCACTGGCTGCCTTGTCCAATGCGTTTAATCCATCCTCAAAACCAAAAACTCCACCTCCATCACGTTCAGGTCAAGGGTCACAAAGAGCAGCTGCAGTTGCTGCGCTGTCCTCTGTGCTGACTGCTGAGCAGTCTGGATCATCTGACAATCTCAAAGCTAGCAAGACGAGCACAACATCAGAAAAGAGTGGTACAGCCATACCCCCCCTTTTAAATTTCATCTTCTTAGAGAACAATAAAGACTTGCGGATTGTCCGATTTGTGTTTTTCTGTAAAATTGTTCCACCAAGACTTCAAAACAATTGTGCTCATCTCTCTGCAAATAACTTTGGAATAGTGAATGCATGTCTACTGTGCTGTATATTTAATTTGCTGTTATACTGGAGTAACTGCGTGATGTTCACCAGACTAGTGGGGAGATCCATAGATGAAGTGAGCCCTTATGGACTTGCTGGTATTTGTGTTTTTCAAAGCTTTATACCTTTAATCATTGCAGAGGCGGAGGTCGTTGTAATATCTCCATCAGAGGCATCTCCTCGCTCTGAAGCTGGGGAATCCTCTGAATTTCAGTCAGAGAAAGATGCTGCAGTGGATGAGGTGCCATCCGAGGTAGATGTAGCAGAGCCTGAGGCGCTGGAGGTGCCAGAGGAACAAGAAACTGAGCATGTTGGTGAAGCAACATTTAGCTACGACCGCTTGATATCTAAATCTACTGATCCTATCCGCGGGATAGACTACAAACGCAGAGAGGTTTGTTCTCGAGAACACTTCATATCGAGAGTCCACATGTACTACTAGGTTATTCTTCCAAAGCACTTTTTAAGTTTGCTGGTTTAGTGTAGTTTCTTAGACTAGGGTTAAGCTTGTATAGGTTGCAGCTGAATTGCTGATGTCTTTGGCTGTTGCTTCTCTAGGCGTACTTATCAGAGAGCGAGTTCCAGACCGTCTTCGGCATCACCAAGGACGCGTTCTACCAGCAGCCAGGTTGGAAGCAAGAACTGCAGAAGCGGAAAGCCGACCTCTTTTGAATAAGCGTCTGCTTCCGGTTCTCCCGCAGAATGAGATCAATCAATCATATGTGCTTGTTTTTATCCCTCTCATCATGATTGATTGATTGGCACGATCCATTGCTGGTCATCTTTGTGCGAACGGCTACCTGTGGCTTTGGTTGATTGGTTTTGCGAATTTTATAGGTCATTCTTTCGTTTGTACATGGACTGAGTGCTGTGCTGCTTGCAAGGTCCTAATATGCTCTAGCTTGTTTTGTGATTGTCCATATGTGTATGGTTTTTCTCGGTTTGTTTTATTTACATGTGTATGGCAGCCCCCCTGGGTATGTTTTGGAAGGTCATCTACACTGTCATTCTGATGTACCACGGACAATTATGTTACCTATAATGTCTAGTTGTGCTGTTGAAGATTGTTGCAACTTGGAAAGAACACTCCGTCAAAATTATTGTCCATTCTTCTAGATAAGCCTGCATGTTTTCCCATTGAGAGACATGCCGGCTTATCGACGCCCGCCTGTTGAATGTATTTTCCTTTTGGTGTAGATGTGTTTCTGAGTAAAAATATCACAAAACCACAACTCATGGGTTGGTGTTAGCTGAACATAGTTTCCAGATTATCTTTTCGCAGAACCATGATTTAATATCAATGCTTGGTTTGTACCCCCTTCCTAAATATAAGCCCTTTTAGAGATTCCAATATGTTCTACATATAGAGCAAAATGAATTTATACATCCGTATGTAAATCATATTGAAATCTTTGGAAGAGCTTATATTTAGGAGGGAGGGAGGGGGGTGGTAACTGGTAGCCAAATTGACTGGTTGGTCTCACATTGTACGTGCCCAGGCAATGGCTAAAGTCTTGGCCATCTGCAACTAAATGAACTCAAATGGGTCTGAAGTCATTTGCAGATCAGGGTTTTGGATTTGAAGCGAATTTGTGCAGAAACGAGTCAAATTAGTGCTTGGGTTGGAAGCTTTTAGGCCTGTCTGTTTTGTGTTGGGTCTTCTAGCAAAGTGCTTCTGAACATCAACCGGTCATCTCATACTATTGATCATAGAGGAAATGCACAGATAAGTCCAGGAAAGAGTTGTGCCGGAAACGAAAAAGGACCAAACAAACAGGGGAGCATACAATAGGAACAGCACAAATGTTTGTCACTCGGAAGAGTCGGAGCACAAGACGCACAACACAACGAAACAGATACCGCTAGCTCAGTTTGCCAATGGCGAACGAGGGAGGGGGAGCTGTCTAGATGGTGCCGCCGTTGCAGCGCAGCACCAGGGCGTTGACCCACCCGCCGGCGTCGCTGACGAGGAAGCCGACGAGCGGCGTGATGTCCTCCGCCAGCCCGAGCCGCCCCAGCGGCGCCTCGGTGATGTGCCGCTCCGCCTCCTCCTCCGTCTTGCCGTTGTAGAACATTGGGGTGGCCGTCGACCCCGGCACCACGGCGTTGGCGGGTCCCGCGCAGCTCCTTGGCCAGTGTTGAGTATATTGATTATTAGAAAAGACGAGATAGACTAGGATTTGTTCTGTCTTGTTTTTTACTTCAAGTTAATCATTATACTCCTATATATATGCCCATGAGGCTCAAGCAATACAACGAATTATTCTACCAATTCCTTCTCTTCCTTCTAACATGGTATCAGCCTAATCTCGATCCAAACCCTAGTCACCACCGCTTCCGCACGGCGCCGCCCACGGGGCGGTCGATCTCCATGATCGCCACCGGGGGCCGCTGTTAGAGTGTAGAGAGTGTAGAGTGTATGTATACACGTATAGAGCACGACCTGCGGTCAGTGCATGCGTGTGAGTAGTGGGCATGTCGCCCACGATCAGCCAGGTAGTGGCGCACAACGATCTCTGTAACCTGTATATAGTTTCAGCCAACAGAGCTAATAGATGTGTGTTGATCCCTATAGCTACTCTCTCCTCTTCATGGTATCAGATACCGGCGACCGGCTCAATCCTTTCGCTCCGGTCGACGATCCTGCTTCCGCTGCTATGGGAACAACCCGCCTTCCCCCTCCTCCCATGCTCAGGATGGCTCCGGCGCCCCTGCCGCCGTGGTCGTGCCACCTCCACCTCCACCCGCTCTCCTTCCGGCCGCCCCTGTGGTTCCTGCTCCGGTTGTGACAACCGTCTCTCCCACGGTGCTGCAAACCATCGACATCCGTCGTCACGTTCCGATCACCCTCGACCTCCTCGCCGGCAACTACGCGAAGTGGCATCGCCACTTCGACACGATGATCGGCATGTGTCGGTGTCAAAACAAGCGGATCTCGGGTAGGGGGTCCCGAACTGTGCGTCTAGGCGGATGGTAACAGGAGACAAGGGACACGATATTTTTACCCAGGTTTGGGCCCTCTCAGTGGAGGTAAAACCCTACTCCTGCTTGATTAATATTGATGGTATGGGTATTACAAGAGTTAATCTACCACGAGATCGGAGAGGCTAAACCCTAGAAGCTAGCCTATGGTATGATTGTTGTTCGTCCTACGAACTAAAACTCTCCGGTTTATATAGACACCGGAGAGGGCTAGGGTTACACAGAGTCGGCTACAATGGGAGATCTTCATATCGTATCGCCAAGCTTGCCTTCCACGCCAAGGAAAGTCCCTATCCGGACACGGAACGAAGTCTTCAATCTTGTATCTTCATAGTCCGGGAGTCCGGCCAAAGGTCATAGTCCGGTCATCCGGACACCCCTAATCCAGGACTCCCTCAGTAGCCCCCGAACCAGGCTTCAATGACGACGAGTCTGGTGCGCAAATTGTCTTCGACATTGCAAGGCGGGTTCTTCTCCAGCTTCATATACTTGTAGAATAGTGTCCGACTTCTGATAAATGTTGCGCTCCTTGGCTTCCACGCCCAATAAAGGCCATTTTCCACGTGTCGAACGAATGCGAAAAGCCAGGGTATTTTTGCATTCCCCCCCCTAGCGACTCAAATAAGCTGTCTATAAAAAGAGACAGGGATCTAGATCCGAACCACACCATTTCCCCATCGCAAGCTTTCATCGGAGCACTTCTGACCAAAAAATCCATTCCATCATGGACAGCCGACGCGGCTCCTCCTCTCGCGCTCCCAGCCCCAAGCCTGGGGATTGGGAGAGATGCTCCGTCCCGCATAGTGAACTCGTAGTGCTTCAATCCAAGGGACTCCTTCCCCCAGCATATATGGTCCCAGTTCAAGCTGGGATCACCACTTATAGCGGCGGAGAGCAAGCAGAGAGCATCCCCCATCCCTCTCGAGGAGAGCGGGTATGCCTAGTCCCTTATTTAATAAGAGGACTCGGATTTCCAATTCATCCGTTTCTCCGAGGGTTGCTGGAGTTCTACGGCCTCCAACTACATCATCTCACGCCTGCCTCCATTCTGCACATTGCGGGCTTCGTGGCCCTCCGCGAACTATTTTTGGGCGTTGAGGCCCATTTCGCGCTGTGGAAGAGGTTGTCCTGCCTCGTGCCCCGTTCTCAGGAGGGGTCTATTTATCAAGTGGGCGGAGCCGAACTATGGCGCATCGCTGGGACCGGATATCTATCCGGTACCCCAAAGAGGACGTCCGAGGACTGGCCCTCGGAGTGGTTCTATATAGATGACGTATCCCTGCCGGACCCTGTACGGATCGGCCTTCCTGAGTTCAATAATGCTCCGTTGAAGAAGCGCCTGAGCTGGCGCCCGCGGAACCCTCAGAGGGAAACTGACAGGGACGTCCTTTACCTGATGAGCCGGATAAGGTTGTTGGCTCATTCCGGACTGACCATGATCAAGGTCATGGCCATATGCATTACGCGAGGGGTGCAACCGCTTCAATACAGAGGCCACCCCATGTGGGATTTCAACGGGGAGGACGACGCTACCCGGTGCGGTCGTAAGGGGCCAGATTCGGCCGCCACCTTAATGAGAATTTTATCCGCTTTGTACAAGGGAGAAGAAGAGGAATTCCTCCATGCCAACCCGGAGGGCGGATTCTCCATGTATAATCCTCCAAGTTGGGTAAGCGAACAATTTCACTTATCTACCCGGTTTTCGAAATTCCCATGGTTGAGTATTCAGTCTGGTGATATTAACGCAGGAGTTACGCCAGACGGTGAAGGAGATCAACAGATCTCCCCCATAGCCCGAGGACCCGGAACGGTCACTCGACCCGGATTCCCAAGAGGATCCGGACTTATGTGTGGGGTTAATTGATGGGGTGTTTCATCAATTGAGTAAGGACAACACCTTAGTGGCCATTACAGCCGACTATCCCGGATTACTTCCAGCCTCAAAGGTAGCCGAGACCGAAGTCCTGGTACTTTGAAGGAGATCCATCCATGTTTTATTTTGAATGTTGTAGACCAATAGTGTTTCGTTTTGCAGAGGAAATCCTTGAGGCGGAGTGCCGGGCCCGCGGTGGGCAGCCAACAAGGGCCGCTAAAGCCAGGCGGGCAAAAAAGAAGTGCGGACCAGATCGAGACTCTGGTGCAACGGTACGGCGTGCAAATTTCATGCCTAGGGTCTATGCCCTCAAGTCATTCTAATGCCCATGTTCTCCTTAGGAAGAAGAGAGCCCACCGGACTATATCCACCGGCCAGACTTCAAGGTTAGATCCGGAAGCGGAGGCGGACACGGGACGCGCGTCGGGCGTTCCCCCGACAGAGGATGCGGACAGGCTATCTGCCACCAATTCAGAGGTGGAGAGTGCCATGAACCACAGGCATCGCCGGACTGTTCTTCAGGACGCATGTTTTTCCCCGGAGGCGTTAAACGTCTTTAATACAGGAGATGCGTACCTCCGTGCCACTCAAAATGGTCTAGCCAGGGCCACGGAGCAGTATGTAAAAGACATACGGGTGAGTAAATCTGATAGTTATATATGTCAGTAGCCCCCGAGACTTGAAATAGTTAAGATAACTGTTTTAAGGATCATATGTTATGCAGGGTCTTACAGAGAAGAACACACAACTGTCTCAGGAGTTGGCGAAGTGCAAGGCCCAACTCGAGGCCGCACTGGCCGCTTCAGCTATTGGCAAGGAGACCCCCTCAGGTAATGTATTCTCCCAAAAATAATTCCATTGCGAAGTGTGCAATGCTGACGATAACAATGCAGATGAAGCCGGAGTAAATCCGGACAAGCAACAACTCCTACGCCAATGAAAGGCTGGCGAGAGCGTGCTGTCAAGGGTGAGGCAAGAGAAGAACAAACTTCAAGACGCCAATACCCAGCTGGGCGAGGAACTAAAGGATGTTTGTATCCAGCTGTCTGCTTCCGTAAAGGAGAATTAGTGACTTCGACGCGGCATTTTTAGTAAGTGCTTGAGCGAATTCTCAAAAAAAAATTCGGCGAAGAAGTCGATTGACAGAGCTATGTCTGTAGGTCTGCTGACGGGTCGTCCTACGGAGGAAATGCCCGGTTCAATGGGGGAACTTCTTCCCGAGTTGTTGCAACTGCACGAACGAGTTCGACAGGCAATGCGGGGCGTCGTCCAAGCTATGTGGCCATCCCTTTCTGCGCCCGAAGGCCTTGGGGAGCTTGCAAAGAAGCTGGAGGGAGTGCGGTAGCGCTTCCGGTTGTGGAAGATATCGGCCTGCCGCCAGGGTGCGAGGGAGGCCTGGGCCATGGTGAAGACTCGGTACTCGAAGGCTGACCCAAACCACATATCCGAGGTCGGCCCTATGGGTCCTGACGGAAGGGAGATCCCTGTCAGCTTAGTATATGGCCAGGTAGAGCTGACTGCAAAGTATTCCCAGCAGGACTGTAAATTAGACCGCCTGTTGGATGGTATTGAAGAAGAGTATACCGAGTCGGATTGACTCTGTAATTGAAAATTACATAAAAAATGCCTTCTAGCCGGATTGTAGATCATTTGTCATTGCGGACCTTTTCGCTTCGACCTCCGGACCCTATAGTCCGGAGTGTGTCCGAATACCCTCTCGATTATGTAAGGATCGGGGCATGTGTGGAGACAAGGCGTAGGGGTCATAATTGCTTTAGCAGACAAGTGCCCAACTAGTTATGTTATATTACATGGTTAGTAAGAAACATCTTCCAGGGAGAATAGTTCCGTTAGGGGTTCCTTTCCCTGGGAGGCATTGCCCTAAAGTGCATGTCCGGACTGCTAGAAAGAGCAGAAAAGCATCTGGGGGCAGATAAATAAACAAGAAAAATCATCTTTTAATTCACAGACCGAATATTTCCTTAAGAACGCTAGCTTTCGGCTTCACCCAGTCTGAGGTACACATCCAGCTGACCCGGCAGTAACAATCGCAGAGGTGCTCCCTTTACCACCTAGCCGAACAAATGGGAACATAGGGGTAAGCACAGGAGCCAGGCAACCCAGCTTGGCCAAAACTTAAGTCATATCGATGCATATAATGGTGTATAAAAGGTTCATGCGGAAGTGTCACACATGTTTTGGGCATGAGGCCCACTTAGATAAACTTCTGATAAAGAAGCCCCCAGGTAGGATGAGCGCGGGTGGCGCATCAAGTATGTGCGAGCAATGCGCAAGCAAGCCCCTAAGGGCTTGGGAGAAGAAAAAAAAGAAAAAGGGAGGGAGAAGGAGAGAAATGCCAGACAGCTTAATGTGAAAAAAATAAAAAGGGGACAGAGGAAGGAGACGAACACGGAGTCCGGCGCTAGGCGTAGAATCTTCGTAGGCGTGCTGCGTTCCATGGGTTCGGCTCGAGTCGGTTGTCCGATGCGTTTCGCAGACGGTACGCTCCGCCAGTCAATACTTGGTCGATTATGAAGGGACCCTCCCATTTGGGCTTTAGTTTGTCCTTTTTCTTGTCCGGCAGGCGTAGAACTAGTTCGCCAACATTGTAAGTTTTGGCCCATACTTCTCTGCTTTGATATCTTCGGGCCTGTTGTTGATAGAATGCGGAACGAGCTTTTGCCACGTCGCGCTCCTCCTCCAACGCGTCCAAGCTGTCCTGCCGATCGAGCTCGGCTTCTCTTTTTTCGTACATGCGCACTCGAGGTGAGTCATGTATTATGTCGCAGGGCAGAACTGCCTCTGCGCTGTATACCATAAAAAATGGTGTGAATCTGGTAGTGCGATTCGGCGTGGTCCGCAGCCCCCAGAGTACGGAGTCAAGCTCATCTACCCAGTGCGTATTTGATTCCTTAAGGGATCGCACTAGTCTGGGTTTGATGCCGCTCATAATAAGACCGTTGGCTCGTTCGACTTGACCATTAGTTTGTGGGTGATAGACTGAAGTGTAGTCGAGCTTGATGCCCATGTTTTTGCACCAGAGTTTAACTTCGTCGGCCGTAAAGTTTGTGCCGTTGTCAGTTATGATGCTGTGGGGGACACCGTAACGGTGTACCACCCCGGATATGAAGTCTATCACCGGTCCGAATTCGGCCGTCTTTACAGGCTTGGCCTCTATCCATTTGGTGAATTTGTCCACCATAACCAGTAGATATTTTTTCTTGTGGGTTCCTCCTTTAAGGGGTCCGACCATGTCAAGCCCCCAGACCGCAAAAGGCCAGGTAATGGGGATGGTTTGTAGGGCGGTAGGCAGCATGTGGCTTTGATTGGCGAATAATTGGCAACCGATGCATCGCTTCACTAAATCCTGAGCGTCTGCCCGGGCCGTCGGCCAATAAAATCCGGTACGGAAGGCCTTGCTTATGAGGGCCCGGGCTGCGGCGTGGTGACCGCCGAGTCCGGCATGGATTTCAGCCAGAAGGTTTCGCCCTTCCTCTTCGGAGATACATCTTTGAAGGACTCCAGTTGTGCTTTTCTTATAAAGCTCCCCCTCGTGGACTTTGTAGGTTTTAGATCGCCGCACTATGCGACGGGCTTCGTTTTGGTCCTCGGGAAGTTCCTGCCTAGTTAGGTAGGCTAGGAATGGTTCTGTCCACGGGGCAATAACTGCCATTATTGTGTGGGCTGACGGTGTTGTTTCGGTGGCGGAGCCACCAACTGTGTCAGAGTGTTCGGTGAGGGGCAGCGTGGTTGTGTCCGGACTATTGTTTCCGGACTCTCCCTCCCATGAGACTAACAGCTTGAACAGCCTCTCAAGGAAGATGTTGGGAGGGATGGCCTCGCGCTTGGCGCTGATGCGTGCCAACACGTCTACTGACTGGTTGTTCTCCCGGGCTATGTGATGAAATTCGAGCCCCTCAAACCGAGCTGACATTTTTAAGACGGCATTGCGATAAGCTGCCATTTTCGGATCCTTGGCGTCGAAGTCTCCATTTATTTGGGATACCGCGAGGTTTGAATCCCCGCGGACCTCGAGGCGCTGAATGCCCATGGACACTGCCATCCGGAGACCATGTAGAAGGGCCTCGTATTCGGCTACGTTGTTGGAATCTGTGTACATTATCTGAAGTACGTATTGTACTGTATCTCCGGTTGGGGACGTCAGAACGACGCCAGCCCCCAGTCCAGCCAACATTTTGGAGCCGTCGAAGTGCATGATCCAATTGGAGTATGCGCCGTACTCTTTAGGGAGCTCGGCTTCAGTCCATTCGGCGATGAAGTCAGCCAAAACCTACGACTTAATAGCTCGCCTTGGCTTGTAAGTTATGTTGAACGGGAGGAGCTCGATGGGCCATTTGGCAATCCAGCCCATTGCGTCGCGGTTGTTTATAATATCATTAAGGGGTACTTCGGATGCCACTGTTATTGAACACTCTTGAAAATAGTGTCACAGCTTCCGGGATGCCATGAACATCGCGTATGCTATCTTTTGATAATGCGGGTACCATGACTTGCATGGAGTTAGGAAAGTGGACACGTAGTAAACTGGTTTTTGGAGAGGGAACTTGTGTCCGTCTGTTTCTCGTTCGATGATGAGCACCGCGCTTACAACTTGGTGGGTTGCCGCGATGTATAATAGCATTGGTTCGCCTGTGTTGGGTGCGGCCAGGACCGGATTTTTTGCCAGTATGGCTTTGATTTCTTTGAGTCCGGCCGTGGCGGCATCCGTCCACTCGAAGTGTTCGGCGCGCCGCAGGAGGCGATAAAGGGACAATGCCTTTTCTCCCAGGCGGGAGATAAAGCGGCTTAGAGCCGCCACACATCCTGTCAATTTTTGTATTTGTTTGAGGTCTTTTGGGGTATCCAATTGTGACAGAGCTTGGATCTTGGCTGGGTTTGCTTCGATTCCTCTACTGGATACGATGAAGCCCAAGAGTTTTCCGGCTGGTACGCCGAAAACGCGTTTTTCCGGGTTGAGCTTGATGTCATATGTTCGGAGATCATTGAACGTGAGCCTCAAGTCGTCTACTAGAGTATCAACGTGTTTGGTTTTGACGACCACGTCATCTACGTACGCTTCAACTATTTTGCCGATCTGGTTGGCCAGACATGTCTGAATCATGCGCTGATATGTTGCGCCAGCGTTTTTGAGCCCGAAGGGCATCATGTTGAAGCAGAATGGGCCGTATGGGGTGATGAATGCTGTTGCGGCTTGGTCTGACTCTGCCATTTTGATTTGGTGGTAGCCAGAGTATGCATCAAGGAAACACAATGAGTCGTGCCCTATAGTTGCGTCGATGATTTGATCAATTCGGGGGAGCGGGAAAGGATCCTTTGGGTAGGCCTTATTTAGGTCTTTAAAATCGACACATAGGCGCCAGTATTTGTCCTTCTCTGGTACCATCACCAGGTTTGCTAGCCAGTCCAGATGTTTTATATCTCTGATGAATCCGGCTTCCAGTAGTTTTGCTAGCTCTTCTCCCATGGCTTGTCTCTTGGGTTCAGAGAAACGCCGCAGAGTCTGCTTAACGGGTTAAAACCCCTTTAGGATGTTCAGGCTATGCTCGGCCAGCCTACGTGGGATTCCTGGCATGTCTGAAGGGTGCCAGGCAAAAATGTCCCAATTTTCTCGCAGGAATTCTCTGAGTGCGGCATCTACATCGGGTTTTAGTTGTGCCCTGATGGATGCCATTTTTATGGGGTCCGTTGGATGGACTTGGAATTTGACTATTTCGTCCGCTGGTTTGAAAGAGGTGGACTTGGATCTCTTATCTAGTATCACATCGTCCCTGTCCACCGTGGAGCGCAGCGCAGTTAGTTCCTCGGCCGCTAGGGATTCGGATAATGCCTCCAGGGCCAGTGCGGCTGTCTTGTTTTCGGCGCGGAGCGCTGTGTCCGGATCACTTGCAAGAGTGATGATTCCGTTGGGTCCGCGCATTTTGAGCTTCATGTACCCATAATGGGGTATGGCTTGAAAAATTGTAAATGCTTCTCGCCCTAGCAGAGCGTGGTATCCGCTGCTGAACGGGGCCACTTGAAATGTGACCTCCTCGGATCTGTAATTATCCGGCGTGCCGAACACCACATCCAGTGTGATTTTTCCTGAACAGCACGCTTCCCAGATTGGTATTATTCTTCTGAAGGTTGTGTTGCTTCGCTCAATGCGACTCCAGTCTATTTCCATTTTTCGCAGGGTTTCCTCGTAGATGAGGTTAAGTCCGCTACCGCCGTCCATGAGTACCTTTGTGCGACGACCCGGTACTAAAGGGGGTGCGCTGGCGCAGGTGCGGTGCGGCAAGTTTAGCCCACCTTGCTAGTCGAGGGGCTACCGCACTGGTTTATAAGCCCCAGTGCGGTAGCTCTCTCGAGCTCCTCTCCTAACCAGGCCTACTGGGCCTACCTGTCCTCTTTGCCTAGTGGGCCTACTGGGCCTTCGCGGGCCTGCATCCTGGCCCAACGAAAGGTTGTGTCGCTAGTCGTATGCAGGCCGCTTTGGCCCAGTAGGCGGGCTTTTTTTTCTTAATTTTTTTTGCTTTATTTTTTTTTGTTTTATTTATTTTTGAGTTGTTTTTTGCTGTATTTAGTATTTCTTTGTGAATATTTTTGCTTTAGGTACAAAAAATTACAAACTTTCTGTTAGTGCCGGTAGATTTCAAATTTGAATAGTTTAAATTTTGAATTATTTGAAATTTGTGTGAATCACTAGTTTGTGAATAACTTAACTTTGAGTTCATTTGAATTGCTTTTCAATTTCAGGGTCATTTAGCTGGAAAAAAAAATCAGTAAATGCATGAAAAGAATTTGTTTGCACATAAAATTTCTCCGCGTTTCAAATGCCAAAACACATAACTACCCTAACTATTACAGACATTCCCTCCTGGGTGTGAAACACAGAAGAAAGTGATGATAGTGAAGCCGATCACATCCCAGATCTTTGGTGTGAAACTTTTTCTTCGCGTGTGTCCCTTTGCGCCGTAACCATGGAAAATCTTCATCATTTAACGGGATGCTCGGGTCAATATTCACTGTGAATGGAGCAATTTCATCAAACTTTTCATAATCTTCTGACTTGTCTGTCTTGTCGTCCACTCCCACGATGTTTCTCTTCCCAGAAAGAACTATGTGCCGCTTTGGCTCATCGTACGATGCATTCGCTTCCTTATCTTTTCTTTTTCTTGGATTGGTAGACATGTCCTTCACATAGAAAACCTGTGCCACATCATTGGCTAGGACGAATGGTTCGTCTGCATACGCAAGATTGTTGAGATCCACTGTTGTCATTCCGTACTGCGGGTCTTCCGTTACCCCGCCTCGTGTCATATTGACCCATTTGCACCGAAACAAAGGGACCTTTAAACCACGTCGATAGTCAAGTTCCCATATGTCCTGTATATAACCATAATATGTTTCCTTTCCCGTCTTGGTTTCTGCATCAAAGCGGACACCACTGTTTTGGTTGGTGCTCTTCTTATCTTGGGCGATCGTGTAAAATGTATTACCATTTATCTCGTACCCTTTGAAAGTCATTATATTCGAAGATGGTAACTGGGATAGCAAGTACAGGTCATCTTCAATAGAGGTGTGATGCATGGTACGTGTCTGCAACCAGCTGACGAAACTCCTGGTTTGTTCACGTGTAATCCAGTCATCAGACCGCTCCGGGTGTTTGGAGCGTAGCAAATTCTTGTGTTCATCCATATACGGAGCCACCAAGGCGGAATTCTGTAGAACTGTGTAGTGTGCTTCAGTGAGAGAATGTCCGTCCATACATATTATTTGTTCCCCTCCTAGCGTGCCTTTTCCATCCAGTCTGCCCTTATGCCGCGATTCAGGAACACCAATCGGCTTAAGGTCAGGAATAAAGTCAATACAAAACTCAATGACCTCCTCATTTTGATGGCCCTTGGAGATGCTTCCTTCTGGCCTAGCACGGTTATGAACATATTTTTTTAAGACTCCCATGAACCTCTCAAAGGGGAACATATTGTGTAGAAATACAGGACCCAAAACGTTAATCTCTTCGCATAGGTGAACTAGGACGTGCGTCATGATGTTGAAGAAGGATGGTGGGAACACCAACTCGAAACTGACAAGTCATTGCACCAAATCATTCTGTAACCTTGGTATGATTTTTGGATCGATTACCTTCTGAGAGATTGCATTGAGAAATGCACATAGCTTCACAATGGCTAATCGAACGTTTTCTGGTAGAAGCCCCCTCAATGCAACCGGAAGCAGTTTAAATTCGACGAGAAGCCATACGGTACCTTAATACTGAGCAGGCATTCAAAGAAGATTTCCTTCTCTTCTTTGGTAAGAGCGTAGCTTGCATGACCCTGATGTATGCCGTCTTCTCCGTGCATACGTTGCTGGTCCTCCCGTGCCTCAGGTGTATCTTTTGTCTTCCCATACACGCCCAAGAAGCCAAGCAGGGTCACGCAAAGATTCTTCGTCACGTGCATCACGTCGATTGCGGAGCGGACCTCTAGGTCTATCCAATATGGCAGGTCCCAAAATATAGATTTCTTCTTCCACATGGATGCGCGTCCGTCAGCGTCCTTCGGAACAGGTTGTCCGCCAGGACCCTTTCCAAATATCACCTTCAAATCCTTGACCATATCATGTACATCAGCACCAGTACGGTGGCGAGGCTTCGTCCGGTGATCCGCCTCACCTTTGAAATGCTTGCCTTTCTTTCTTACAGGATGCCTGCTCGGAAGAAATCGACGATGTCCCAGGTACACATTCTTCTTACAACTATTCAAATATATACTGTCGGTATCATCCAAACAGTGCGTGCATCCGCGGTATCCCTTGTTTGTCTGTCCTGATAGGTTACTGAGAGCTGGCCAATCATTGATGGTCACGAACAGCAACGCCTTTAGGTCAAATTCTTTCCCCATGTGCTCATCCCACGCACGTACACCCGTTCCATTCCACAGTTGTAAGAGTTCTTCAACTAATGGCCTTAGGTACACATCAATGTCGTTGCCGGGTTGCTTAGGGCCTTGGATGAGCACTAGCATCACAATGAACTTCCGCTTCATGCACAACCAAGGAGGAAGGTTATACAAACATAGAGTCACAGGCCAGGTGCTATGGTTGCTGCTCTGCTCCCCAAAAGGATTAATGCCATCTGCGCTTAGTCCAAACCATACGCTCCTTGCGTCATCTGCAAACTCCTTCCCGTACTTTCTTTCGATTTTTCTCCACTGCGACCCGTCAGTGGGTACTCTCAACTTTCCGTCTTTCTTACGGTCTTCTCTATGCCATCGCATCGCCTTGGCATGCTCTTTGTTTTGGAACAAACGTTTCAACCGTGGTATTATAGGAGAATACCACATCACCTTGGCAGGAATCTTCTTCCTGGGACGCTCTCCCTCGACATCACCATGCTCATCGCGGCTGATCTTATAGCGCAATGCACCACATACCGGGCAAGCGTTCAAATCCTCGTACTCACCGCGGTAGAGGATGCAATCATTAGGGCATGCATGTATCTTCTGCACCTCTAACCCTAGAGGGCAGACAGCCTTCTTTGCTTCGTACGTACTCTCGGGCAATTCGTTGTCCTTTGGAAGCATATCCTTTATCATTACCAGCAACTTTCCAAATCCCTTGTCAGATACACCATTCTCTGCCTTCCATTGCAGCAATTCCAGTGTGGTGCCCAGCTTTTTCTTGTCACCTACGCAATTCGGGTACAACAATTTTTTGTGATCCTCTAACATGCGCTGCAACTTCTTCTTCTCCAAATCACTTGCGCAGTTTCTCTTTGCATCGGCAATGGCCCGACCTAGATCATCAACGGGCTCATCTGATGCCTCTTCTTCAGATTCTTCCCGCATTACCGGCTCAGCTTCTTCCCCCATTATTGTATCATCGTATTCAGGGAACCCATGCCCAGGATAGCTGTCGTCGTCCTCTTCTTCTTCATTGTCTTCTATCATAACCCCTCTTTCTCCGTGCTTGGTCCAAACATTATAGTGGGGCATGAAACCGGACTCAAACAGGTGGACGTGAATGGTTCTTGACGTAGAGTAATTGCGACCATTCTTACAACCAGCACATGGACAAGGCATAAAACCATTCGCCCGCTTGTTTGCCTCAGCCGCAAGCAGAAAAGTATGCACGCCCTCAACGAACTGGGGAGAGCATCGGTCATCGTACATCCATTGCCGGCTCATCTTCATTACACAACACCGAATAGACCAAATTAATACAAGTTCATACATAAAGTTCATACAACACTTAAATGCAACAAACAAATATCTCTCTAGCTAAAGCATTTAAATGCAACAACAAATGCGATCAAGATCGCAACTAAGGTAACAATTGATCCAACAGCATAATGATACCAAGCCTCACTATCGATGGCATATTTTCTAATCTTTCTAATCTTCAAGCGCATTTTCTCCATCTTGATCTTGTGATCATCGACCACATCGGCAACATGCAACTCCAATTCCATCTTCTCCCCCTCAATTCTTTTCAATTTTTCTTTCAAGTACTCGTTTTCTCTTTCAACTAAATTTAACCTCTCGACAATAGGGTCGGTTGGAATTTCCGGTTCACATACCTCCTAGATAAAAATATCTATGTCAACTTGATGGGCATAATTTGTCATAAATACGAAATGCAACAAATAATTTTAAAAGAGAATATACCACATCCGAATCATAACAAGGACGAGGGCCGACGGGGACGGATATCAAAACCATGGCACTATGTATAACAAACAACGTACGGGTAAGATAATTATTACACGAGTAACTATATATCCAAATCACACAAACATCAATTTTTTATATAAAATTTCATGAACAAGAGGCTCACCACAAGGTGGTGCCGGCGACGGGACGGTGTGGGCGATCGACGGTGGTTACGACGAAGATTTAGAAGGCACTAAGTAAACCACACCTACATATGCAAACTAAGTGTTATTTTGACCTCAAATTGCGTATAAATCAAATACTAGCACATATATATATATATTTCCTCCCAAATTACTAAACTCACAAATTAATAACTATATAAAGCATTGCAAGAGCTAATCTAGCAATGAGAGATGAAAGGACAAAGTTGCTAACCTTTGTGATCACTTGAATGGATGGGGGCCTTCAAATCTTGACAAATTTTGGGCAAAATGTGTGATGAGCTCGAGGGGAGAAGAGGAAGAACAGAGAGGAGAGGAGAGGGGAAATGGGGGAGAACAGAGCGAGCTGGACGAAGGGTTTATATGCAGGAGGACCTATAGTACCGGTTCGTGGCACGAACCGGTACTAAAGGTGCTAGAGGGGGCCCAGACTGACAACATCCTGCCACCACCCTCATTAGTACCGGTTCGTGGCACGAACCGGTGCTAAAGGTTAGCCACGAACCGGTACTAATGAGAGCAGCCCGGCTAGCCATTTGAACTGGCACTAATGTATACATTTGTGCCGGCTCTAATACAAACCAGCACTAATGTGCTTCACGTTTGACCCTTTTTCTACTAGTGCTTCCTTTTCTCATCTCTGAAGAACAGAGTGCTTTCGTGCCTGGGCGCTTGATCTCCGACAATGTGTTGGTGGCATATGAGTGTGTCAATGCTATTCGGAAGAGCAAAAGGAAGAAGAGTTTGTGTGCTATCAAGCTGGATATGATGAAAGCCTATGATAGGGTGGAGGGGATTTTTCTTGAGCAGATTATGGCACAATTTGGCTTTGCGCCGCTGTGGGTTTCCATGATTATGCGGGGTGTGACCTCGTCTCGTTTTTCTATAAAGCTTAATGGTGGGCGTTCAAGGAGCTTTTTACCCTCCCAGGATATGCGACAGGGCTTTGTCACCATATCTGTTTCTATTCTGTGTGGAGGGGTTTTCTGCATTACTTAAGAAGGCTCAGAATGACAAAAAGCTAAAAGGTGTGAAATTTGGGAGCACTGGCCCCCACATAACTCAACTCTTGTTTGATGATGACAACATTGTCTTCTTGGAGGGCATGAAGGAGAACATGAAGACCCTCAAAGAGATCCTTACCAAGTATGAAAAAGCGTCAGGACAAAAGGTAAACTTGCAGAAGTCCTCCATTTTATTTGGGAGGAGGAGCCAACCTAGGATGAAGGAACAAATGAAACAGGCAGTGGGGATTCAGTCTGAAGCTCTTAGTGAGCGTTATCTAGGCCTCCCAACACTGGTTGGAAGGTAAAAGGATGGCACTTTCAAACACGTCACCGAATGCTCTAAAGACAAAGTGTGTGGGTGGAAGGGTCAAGGACTATCAAAAGCAGCTAGAGAAGTACTTGTCAAATCTGTTCTGCAAGCGACTCCAACTTACACCATGAGTTGTTTTCACCTCTCGAAGAAGATGTGCCAGAATCTGACTTCGATCTCCTCTAAATTCTGGTGGGGTGCAATGAATGCTGAGCATAAGGTCCATTGGATCGCTTTGCAGAAGATGTGTGCAAGCAAGCAGGATGGAGGCATGGGATTTCGAGACCCCGAGGCGTTTAACCAAGCTTTGTTGGCTAAGCAAGATTGGCGTATTTTGCAGGTGACATCCTCCCTTTGTGCTAGAGTCCTTAAAGCTAGGTACTTCAAAGATGACTCAATTCTGTCTGCATCGTGCCCAGCCGCGGGATTATTCACTTTCCGTAGCATCCTGCATGGTCGAGACCTCCTCCGCGAGGGTCTTATTTGTAGAGTAGGGATAGGGGCGCATATCAACATTCATCATTACCCATGGATCCCCCATAGCAGGAGCACAAGGCCACTGGGCCAAGTGTACATGCAGGGCATTAACAAGGTCACGGACTTGCTAAACCCTGATGGGATGACATGGAACGAGGAAGTGGTGGATGCGATGTTTTCTTCAGATGATGCAGAAGATGTGAAGCAAATAGCTATAGGAGGACCAATGCTAAAGATTTTCTCGCATGGAATCTTACCCGAAATGGAGTGTTCACGGTCAAGTCAGTGTATCATCTAAGAATGTCTATGAACAGAGCGAGGTCCGGACAGCCGGAGTCCTCGAGCTCGATAGCAAAGCACAAGGGGTATTTGGCGCTGTGGGAAACGAGTGTTCCTAGTATGGTCAAGATCCATATGTGGCGTTTGATACGAAATGGTCTTGCTGTAGGTTCAGAGCTTCATCGAAGGCGGATCAAGCCGAGCGTTTTTTGTGTTGTGTGTGCCCGCGAAGAGACCATGATGCATAGATTCTGGGGCTGCCAACATTCAGTCTTGTTCTGGGAGGAGCTGAGGGTGCACATGGGGTTGGCACTTGAGTTGCCACCCAGGCATATCGAAACGCAATGAGCCCTAGCCTCTTGGTTGCTTGAATGGTTTGCTCGTGCTTCTGGCGACGAGAAGGAGTTGATGCTCCAAGCAGCTTACAGCCTTGGGCTAGCAAGAAACGAGGCCTGAGACGGGAGGAGGATCGCACAACCACATGAAATTATAGCTACAGTGCAGATGCAGATTTCGGATTGGAGAGCATCACATGAGATGAGGGCGCCACAACCGGAGCGAAAAACCGTTCAGCGGTGGGAACCTCCTGAAGCTGGCTGGGTGAAGATCAACTCCGACGGCGCGGTCTCCAGGAATGGGGAAAGAGGAGGAGGCGGCGCGGTCCTGCGGGATCACCAGGCGGCGTTCAGAGCCGGGTCATGCCAACTCTTCCCAAATATTTTTGATCTTGAGATGGTGGAAGCTCTAGCATGCCGAAGTGCAGTCCGCATGGCGATCAATCTGAACGTAAGGAGGGCGCATGTCGAGCTGGACAGCTTAGCTCTTGTGCATATGCTTAATAATCCGTAGAAGAACCTCTCTGCGGTTGGGCCATGGGTTCAGGAGATCAAGACCTTGCTCCGTGGTATGGACGAGGCCAAGGTGACGTGGATTTGTCGATCGAGGAATGTTGCCGCTCCTAAACTAGCGAAAGTAGGTGCAGGAGAGTGACGTTCGGAGATTTGGGTGGGATCACCATCAGACTTTATTTTAGATGTAATTTCAAACGAGATTCCTAGCTTTGGTTAAATAAAGCGGCATGATTTTCCCCTAAAAAAACTCATAAAACCATGAAAGTATTACACGAAACTACACTACCTTTCCGCTTAGATGATCACACCTCCTGCTCACGAAAAAGTATAGAAATTTCCTTGGAAAATAACAACCTTTGGCCTTTGGCTTTTGAAATGAACATCGAAGGCATCAGCATTTTTGTCGAAAGTAATTATTCCACGAGCCTCGAATAATCCTAGCAGACGAACCCACGTGTTTGGTGGGTCCGTATGGGCATGCATGCAGCACGCAGCCAATCAACGATCGGCAGAGAGAAAGAGACGTCGCATCGTTGGGCGGGCCGACACCGGGACGTGGTGGCAGAAAAAGAGAGGGCCGCGCGGCATTATCGTCCAGGGCGCGCGAGGGGAAACCGCGTCGACCGCCATCGCAAACAGCAAACGCCATGAAGCCCCCCGGGCGCCTCGCCACCGCCGCGGCCGCCGCGCTGCTCGTCGCGGCCTCGCTGCTGGTCGCCACGCTCCTCACCTCGCCGCTGCCGCTGCTGCCGCTGCTCCCGTGCCTGCCGACCGTCACGGCGCCCTCGGGCGACGGGTACGCGCCCCCGGGCCTCGCCGCGCTCGCCGACGCCGCGCTCTACTACGCCACCACGCCCGACGTCCCGCAGCAGTCGCGCGACGAGATCTCGCTCTCCCTCGCCGTGCTGCGCCGCCGCGCGCCGCTGCGGCTGCTGGTGTTCGGGCTCGGCCACGACTCGCCGCTCTGGCACGCGCTCAACCCCGGCGGCGTCACCGTCTTCCTCGAGGAGGACCCGGAGTGGTACCGCATCGTGCGCGCGCAGTCGCCGTTCCTGCGCGCGCACCTCGTCAGGTACCGCACGCGCCTCGACCACGCCGACGTCCTCTTCCGCTCCTACAGGAACTTCCCCTCCTGCGTCCCCGGCGCCGACGCCGACGGCGCCCCCTTGCGGGTCCGCGGCAACGCCGAGTGCCCGCTGGCGCTGCACAACCTGCCGCCGGAGGTGTACCAGAACGAGTGGGACATGCTCATGGTGGACGCGCCCAAGGGGTACTTCCCGTCGGCGCCCGGCAGGATGGCGGCGATATGGACGGCGGCGGCGATGGCGCGGGCGAGGCGCGGCGAGGGGGACACGGACGTGTTCCTGCACGACGTGGACCGCAGGGTGGAGAGGATGTACGCCGAGGAGTTCCTCTGCGAGAGGTTCCGGGTGGGAGGGACCGGCCGGCTCTGGCACTTCAGGATCCCGCCGGTGTCACGGCGGAACGGCACGGCGGCCGGCGGCGACAAGAGGCCTTTCTGCTGACGATGCAGGTTTCCGAGGGGTGTTTTTAGAAGATGGCCTCATCGGTGCAAGTGTCAAGCCCTGCTATCACGTTCTCTTTATTGATTGTACTGTACATGTCGGGCACAGCACACAGTGTATGTTCATGTGCTCAGTGCTCAGTCGACAGGTGTAGTAATTAGGCGCTTTGCTTGCTGCAAAAATATACTGTATGAAATAATAAGGGACCTGACGTGTCCTTTTTTCTGGGTGAAGGGGCCTAGTAGAAGTGGGCTCAGGAAGAGGCTGTGGTGTAATAGGGGCGGCCCTTCAAATCTGGCGGGTTTTTTATGAAGGCGACCATTCAGCGGCACCCTGCTAAAAAGGCTATAACAGAGTTATAGCTGGCTATTTAAAACTATGGATGTAATCAGTAATATTTGTTACTCCTCCGTCCATCCCATAGTATAGAACATGCGAGTATATTGATTGTATTATGAGACGGCAATACTCCCTCCGGTCCTTTTTACTCTGCACATTGGAGATTTGCCGAAAGTCAAACTTAGCTAAGTTTGACCAAATTTATATTAGAAATTATTAGCATCTATAATATCTAATAAATATAATATGAAAATATATTCCGAGATGAATCTAATGATGTTGATGTTGTTATGTAAATGTCAATAATTTTTTATACAAACTTGGTCAAAGTTGGATGAGATTGACTTCAGACAAACCTAATATGCAGAGTAAAAAGGACCGGAGGGAGTACCTTAGAAAAATTATAATAATATGCATAATACAAGCAGGTTGTAAGCATTTGAATTTGAATATTATATTTTTGTTGAGTTGAAAGAGATGAAATGATAGATAAGAGAAACGAGTTGTAGATTAAGAGTCAGCTGCAGCCAAAGAACTCATTGAAATTGTGAGGTGGGCCATATATTTCTTGAGAGTACATAGTTTTAGCTAACTCCTATATATGCGAGTAGGGCATTTTGGTGCCCAGGCTCATCTGCACCTGGATAGAGAAAAACCGTAAAAAAATCAAAAATCCAACAAAGATCTGCGGTAGAAAATTATAATGCGTGAGACCCACTCCAAATTTCAAATCATTTGGACATCTGAGCAGCTCTCAGTAAAAAAGATAAATCGGGCCAAAACAGTACATGAACAGTAAAGTTTTTTACAGACCACCAATTTGTCTTTTTTGCTGAGAGCTGCTCAGATGTCCAAATGATTTGAAAATTGGAGCGGACCTCACACATCAAATTGTCTACCACACAATTCTTTTCTTTATTTTTTTTTGAAATTTGATAGTATTTGTTTTGATTTTTTTTTGTCGGCGCGGGTGCAGAGATGAATTTTCGCGATATATGCCCACTATATTGGCTATAGATGACATGAAAATAAGCTACATCCAATAATTGGCTCTATATTATTCTTGCTCTTAGTGGATGAGTGGAGGAGCGGTGAATCTCAAATATAAGGTAACGGTGGATACTTGTCTTTGATTGGATACGATGCTAGCGAGTGTCATGGTCAACAACTATAAAGTAGGTGTATACGATGAGCGTATCACTGGTAGACAAATACTTGCGACAATTGAGCAAAGGTGTTTTAACTGGTCTTGTCACGACTATTGGTCAAGCATGACGTAATCCTATTGAGAGGTGTCGCTCGGGTACGAGATTGTCAACTCAGAACCATGCCGACCACTGACACGAGATGACTCCTTTTGGCAATCCTTCTGATCTGAGCCCGACACTCAGAGAGTTTTTTTGCCCAAGTTTAATCCGAATGAAATTTGAAACTCGAAGAAATCTCCACCGACTTCGTGTTAGAATGGGAATTCTCAGTTGGTATTTGATGTGGGGAAAAAAATGCTAAAAGAATGGTATATTGGATTGGGAATATCTTATTAACCAGAGACAAGGTGACATTGACTAATGCCTGCTTGAGTCACTTTGTACATGCTCTCTTTTCTTGAAACTCCAAAAGGCTCTTTGAAAAGGATGACTACTCATAGAGTAAGAACCGTGTGGCAAGAAAACAGGGATAAAACAAATGTTACGCGGTCAACTGGCATGTAGTTTGTATGTCTAAAGATCATGGAGGATTGGGAGTACTTGA
This sequence comes from Triticum timopheevii, assembly GCA_963921465.1. Lineage (NCBI taxonomy): Eukaryota > Viridiplantae > Streptophyta > Magnoliopsida > Poales > Poaceae > Triticum > Triticum timopheevii. Next base: position 626,314,849 of record OY997266.1, on the reverse strand, counting down.
TCTTCAAGCAATAATAAATCAAAGCCTTTTTTGATGAAATGGTTGCGAAATCCAGAAAACTCTAAAGGAATATGGCAGACTCTCCTAAGCATGAAGTATTTGAGAATTAAAACTCTAACTAAGGAGAGTGGTGATTCACATTTCTACCGAGGACCGATGAAAGCTAATGCACCATTTCCAGAGAAACGTTGAAAGGATTTTAGCAGATGGTAGGAACTGTTTTTGACAAATGTGAACAATTTGTAAATCCAAACAATTTTCTTAAAAAAATGCGATTTTTTTCTAGAAACACAAAGATTTTCTAAAGTTTTGAAGATATTGAACATTTTCTATTTATTGATTATTTAAAAAAAGAAATAGAAAACTAAAAATAGTAAAAAAAGGAAACTAAAACTAAAAAATGAAGAAAACCGTATATAAAACTGGAAAAATGGTTTATCTATACGTAATAACAAAGGGGCTATGGCTTCTTGCGGCACGTCACGAAAATTGCCCCTAAAGTTGCAAAATATTACACACCAATGCCACTTATAATCATAAACTATGTCTCACACAGAGGAATCCTCCGCCTTAGCCGGCCCATGCAGAGACCTACTATACCGTGGTCTACACACTGGGAGAAGACGCAGCGCACGCGTAGGGCCGGCCCATGTCCGGGCGGCCTCACTACAAGAAATATGTCAACTCGTGACCTTCTCTTAGTGACACTAGTAGAAAACCACCCATTAGTCCCGGTTCGTAAGGGCCTTTAGTCCCGGTTCATGAACCGGGACTAATGGGTCGTTACTAATACCTCCACCCATTAGTCCCAGTTCAAACACGAACCGGGACCAATGTGCCTCCACGTGGCCCTGTGCGCCGAGCCCAGTCAGGGGGCCTTTGGTCCCGGTTGGTGGCTCCAACCGGGACCAAAAGGCATCCACGCGTCTGCATTCCAGTGGCTGGGGTTTTTTTTGAAAGGAGGGGGGGGGGGGGTGGGGGTTTTGGGGGGTTAATTTAGGTGTTTCGTATATTGTGTTAGCTAGCTAATTAATAGAGAGAAGTGTCCTCTCTTATGTCCGTGCTTGGTCGACGCTACGTAGTATATATACATAAGTGATCGAGAGAACCATTCAGTATAGAAGTTCGTCATGCATACCGAGAGAAGTGATTGATCGACCTCTCCTTCTCCGAGAGATTGGTCGAACAACAAGTTTTTTACTGGCTACATACATGTACAATATGTATAAGATCTCTTAATTACAAACCCCTAGCATTTGAAATCAATTTCCACATGGTATTCTCCAGCTTTACTGATGACGTGTTCAAGAAAGAATCCCGCCAATTCCTCTTGAATTGCTTTCATGTGATCTGGTTCTAGGAGTTCATCCCGCATCTGCCACGTCTAATTTGAAGAAGGGGGTTAATTAATACATATATATGAATGAAAATCAACAGAAATGATGGTGTAATAAAATGAAATTGTGAATATTATTGCTTACGCACTTCATATTGTCTTCTAGAGTAGCCCCGCTTGTTTTTCAAAGTCGCATTGTGGATGAACTCGCACACGTAGTATCCACAGAAATCATTCCCTTCCTCCTGCCACAAGCACTTTACGAGAAATAGAGGTCAATCAAACTGATAATGAAGCATTATAAATGGCATTGATGAAAGTATAGCTATAGAATCAACGGGAGATGCGCGCAACTAGCTAGCCAGTAGTACTTACTTTCGGGTATATATATCGCAGCTCCTTCGGCAGTCCCGGAGGTTGTGCGGTGAACTGTTTCCAAACCCTGGAAGACAAAGAAAATAATAATTATTACTTGAGATATCAGGAAATGAACAAAAAGTTGCCGATATGGTGCGATAACGATCGATTGAACTTACTTGTTGAGCATTTTAGTCATGTCCGCATAGGTGCTGGGATCTTTCCGTCTCGAGTCTAAGACGGTTACTAGTCCACGCTCAAGCTTAATCTCCAGAAGAATATAGTGGTACCTACGCACGCATGCATAACTCATCAATTACATTACTATAACCTCGCTCGAGTAATAAGGGAAACCGAATATGCACACGACAGTAACACTCATGGGCCGTTGTAAGGAAAGAGTATGGTATCTTTGTTTTGATTTTTGATCAACGATTGTAGCAAGTTGTCCTCGGCCTCTTCGACGTTCTTTTCAACCAGAAATACATCTATGGTATTTGTGTTAATGAACCCAATATCATAAATTTCTTGTTTTTTGCACTCGACGATCTTCAATCTGCATAATATATTGAGGATAATTAATTATAAATACATGCAATGAAAGAGCCGAGCTATATATAGAGGCTTAATGACAGAAATAGTACTTACAGGCAGTAGCAAAAGACCATTAATTTATCGAGGGCCTTTTGATTGAAGAACTCGAAGAACTCCTCAAATGGAACACACAACAGATCATTTGAGACGAGGTCGTGCTCCTCTTCAATGTTCAGATACAAACTGTTCTGCCCCTCAGACTCTCTGCAGGTTTTCATGTACCAACTATGGAATCTTCGCATCCTTGTTGTCAGAGATTTTTCATCTTTGACGAGAGGCTTCCTGTACTCGTATCTAAATTCATCCACCTCCATGAAATCAGGAAGTGCTTCGTCAGGCAGGTAATCTTCAAGATTGCCATAACCGGCCACCGTCCCCGGAGGACTAGACACATTGAGCGGGGGGCACGATTGCTGTGCTTGTTCGCTGAGCTGGGCAATTTTTTCCCCTTTGCTCGTTCTTTTAACCTTTTATCACTGACAGTAGTTCCCGACCGCTTGGCTTGAAGATATGTCTGTTCAGTAATGCGCTCATAGTTGGTTCTCGGCAGAGACTTTGGTGGTTTCCTCAGGGCATCGAGAGTGCGCTTTGCTTTCACCGGATCTACCTTATCCTCCGGAGGTGGATGTCTCTTTGCTTTCACCCCTTCAAAGAACTCCTTCACGTGAGCCTGCACGATCGTATTGTTTTCCTCCTTGGTCCTCTCGTACGGTAACTTCCCTAGAGGCTTTAGAGGTGCACCGTATCTGTATTGCCTCTCTCCTCTTCTTGTGCTGCTAGACGCCGGAGCAGACGGAGCGGCTGCGGCGTCTGTCTTCTTTCGTGCTTGCTTATGAGGCGGAGGAGAAGGACTACGACGCGCCGGAGCAGCCAGGGTGGCGGCGGGTCTCTTCCGCCCTTGCTGGCAAGGCGGAGAAGGAGGAGGCGGAGTGCCGCCACGCGCCGGAGAAGGAGGCGGAGTGCCGCCACGCGTGCCCTGGTCGTCACTCGCCGGAGGAGGAGGCGGTGGAGGAGGCGGAGTGCCGCCACGCGTGCCCTGATCGTCACTCGCTGGAGGAGGAGGCGGTGGAGGAAGCGGAGTGCCCTGACTCGCCAGAGGAGGAGGAGGAGGCGGAGGCGTCCAGTTCAGAAGGTTGATGAGCTCCTTCTGCCATAGGCATGGAGTCTTCAGAGCAGAACCCAGCCTAGTCTCCCCTTCACCGGTAGGGTGGTCAAGCACGAGGTCCTCAAATCCCTCCGTTATTTCATCCACCATCACCTTAGCATATCCTTCTGGAATCGGCTGGCAGTGATAAGTTGTGCCGGGTCCACTAGGATAAACTTGGCCAACAGCCGCCTTGACCTTCAAATTCATCCATCGCGCCATAATGTGGCAATTTTGAGACTCCGTGATACCATCCACGGGATAGCTGGCACGAGCCGTCAAGACATGCTCCGGCTGAAGCAGCTCGGTGGAAGCCACGCTGCTTCTCCGCTGAGATGGCGGGGTAGCTTCGGGGGAAGCTTCGGCAGGTCGTTTGTTGCGATCTGCTGCTTCTCGTACCTTTTCTCGTTCCTCTAGCCCCATTACCCTTTCGTGCAACGCCTGCATTTGGTCCTGCTCCAGTTTCTTCCTCCTCTCGTGGGTTTTGTAACCCCCTGCGTCCGAAAAACCAACCTTCCACGGAATGGATCCTGGCGTGCCTCGTGTTCGTCCAGGGTGCTCAGGATTCCCAAGGGACATTGTGAGCTCGTCCTTCTCCCTGTTTGGAAGGAACGTCCCTCGCTGCGCTGCATCGATATAGTGTTGAAGGTTCTTGACTGGTGTTTGCAGTTGCTCGTCCGTCCACTGACACTTCCCTGTTACAGGATCCAAGGTTCCGCCAGCCCCGAAGAACCAAGTCCGGCAACGGTCTGGCCAGCGCATTGTCTCTGGTTCGATCCCTTTTTCAAGCAGATCATGCTCAGCCTTGGACCACTTAGGCCGGGCTTTGAGGTAGCCACCTGACCCCGTGCGATGGTGAAGCTTCTTCTTCGCAGCATTTTGCTTGTTTGTCACCGACATCTTCTTACTCTTTTCCGATGTCTTGTGGGCCACAAATGCGGGCCAGTGATCTTTGATCTTCTCATATTTGCCGATGAATTCTGGTGTCTTTTTTTTCTCGACAAACTGGTTCAGCTCTTTCCTCCACCTCCTCGTTAGGGTTGCCATCTTCTTAAGAGCACAAGACTTGATTAATTGCTCTTTAACTGGCTTCTCCGGATCCTCCTCCGGTGGTAGGGTGAAATTTGCCTTCAGCTCAGTCCAAAGATCTTCTTTCTGCATATCATTGACATAAGACACATCAGGGTCTTCGTCCTTAGCAGGCTTATACCATTGCTGGATGCTGATCGGGATCTTGTCCCTAACAAGAACCCCGCACTGAGCAGAAAATGCCTTCCTTGTCCGGATGGGTTCAATCGGTTCGCCGTCGGGCGCGATTTCTATGATCTCAAACTTTTCATCCGAGCTCAACTTTTTCTTCGGGCCTCGTCTCCTTACCGAAGTTGTGCTCGATCCGGAGGGCTAGAAATTATAAGGAAGAAAGACGAGAGTAATTAATATGTGTGCATATACCAAAACAATGGATGCATCAATTAACTAGTCAGCACGGGCTTAACTAATATATATATACCTGGCCGGACTCGGTTCGGTGACCGGAGCAGTCAGCACGGTCTCCTTCTTGTACCTCCATTGTGTCACCGGAGCCATCATGAACATAGTCCTCTTCTTGTACCGGCATTAATGGGTCGAAACCATCATGAACATAGCCCTCTTCTTCATCCAGTCCTTCCTGACCATCGGTCTCGTTGAGAAATGACGCAACTTCATCACTTCCTTGTGCGATTATTTCCCCCAACATCGCTTCTGTTTCTTCGTCTCGGGAGTGCTCCATAGTTTCTGCAAATATTTACAACATGTCAATTATTATTCAAACATGGTACAGATGGATATATATATATATATATATATATATATATATATATATATATATATATATATATTAGTGGCAAACATAGAACTAGCTAGCTAATCACAATAAGGAATCATGTTAGTGGCCTCAACGCTGCATCTCTAGGGTTTGGGGTCACCTCGACACAACGCTTCAAGGGTTTGGGGTGGCCTCGACGACAACGCTCTTTTAACTTGATAAATTTGAGTGGCCTCGAGAGAGTTAATTTGTCGGGTAGGGGCGCGGCGGGAGGGGTAGGAGACCAGCATCGTTTTCTCTCTAGAGTTTGGTTGTCCTCGAGAGTTTTGGTCGAGCGAGAGGGCCGAGGGGGGTGCTGTAGTTGTATAAGTTATCACGGTCGAGATGGGGTATATATATCGACCGCCCCTCATGTCGACGTTATCTAGAGGGGGTTATATCGACAACGACACGACATACATATACATGAAAAAATAATGTTATCGGGGAGGGGGTATCGATACCACCCCCTAGCTCGTGTTGAAGTTTCTTCTTTCTCCTCTATTGCTTTCTTTCTTCTTCTCCTCTTCTTTTTCTTCTTCTCCCTCGAGAAAGGAAAATAATTAAGGAAAAGGAAGAAAAGAGAAAGAAGGAAGAAGGAAGAAGAAGAAGAAAAAAAAGAAGAAAAAAAAGAGGAGAAGAAGAAAGGAATAGAGAAGAAGAAGAAAAAATAGAATTTTTTTCTTCTATTTTTTCTTCTTCTCCTCTATTCCTTTCTTCTTCTCCTCCTCTTCTTTTTCTTCTTTTTTTCTCTTCTTATTTATTTCTCCTCTTCTTCCTCTCCTCTTCTTCTCCTTTCTTCCTCTTCTTATTTTCCTTTTTCCTCTCATTCTTTTAGTATTGCTTGTTTTAAAAAAAAGTTCAAATACAAAATTTCGAAAAAAACCAAAGGTTTTGCCTAATGCATTGTTCATATGAATATACAAACATTTGCATATTCTACAATAATTAATATCACCAAAAAAATCTATGAACAGAAAAAAAACCTAACTTTTCTAAAAATCTATCTTTTGCATATATGAAAACATTAATACACATATCAACAAAAAATACATATATGAACAAAAACATGCTCTGAAGAATTTTTGAACATCTACATACACATAGCCACATACATACACATATACATTATATATATGAACAAAAAAACTAATAAAAATGAAAAAAAAACAGAGCCGCATATATATATATCGCCACATACATACACATATACATTGAATAAAAAAATTAAACTAATAAAAATGAAAAAAACAGAGCCGGTGCGGCGCGGCGGCTCACAGCGGTGGCGGCTAGATGACGATGGCGACGGTGGGGGCGGAGAGGGCGCCGGCGCGCGGGGGCGGGACGGGGCAGGGGCTCGGGGCGCGGCGCGCGGGGGCGGGCAACGGCGACGGGGCAGCCTGGCGGCGACGACGGCGGGCGCGGGCTCGGGGAGGCCGGCGACGACGACGGGCGCGGGCGACGGCGACGGCGACGGCGGGGGCGGCGGGCGGCGTCGGGGCAGCCTGGCGGCGACGATGTGCTCGGCGTCGTCGGGGGGCAACTGGTGGTGATGAACTCTGCAAAACTGCGAAGTGCTACTTATATACAAGGAGCATTGGTCCCGGTTCGTGGCACCAACCGGGACCAATGCCCCCTTTAGTCCCGGTTGGTTCCACCAACCGGGACCAAAGGCCTCTTTTTCGGCAGCCCAAAGGGCGGGAAGCGGCGACCTTTGGTACCGGTTGGTGGCACCAACCGGGACCAATGCCCCCCCTTTAGTTCCAGTTGGTGCCACCAACCGGGACCAAAGGTCCCTGTGCTGCCCATGTCGGAGCCAAAGTTTAGTCCCACCTCGCTAGTTGAGAGGGGCGCGCAGTGATTTATAAGCCCCACTGCCGCACCCCTTCGAACTCCTCTCGACCGCAGGCTTTCGGGCCTACTTGCTAAACTTTGCCTTGTGGGCCTTCTGGGCCTACCGCGGGCCTGAATCCTGTCCCATAGTAGGGTTTCATGTCGTATTCAGGCCGTGGGGGCCCAGTAGGAGGCATTTTTTTCTTTACTTATTGTTGCTATTTTTATTTTTTTCCCGTTTTTTTGTTTTGTTTTCTGCATTATTTATTTTGTTTTGTTTTTTGCTTTATTTTTAAATTCTTTTTGCTTTTAGTTTTAGGAAAATTATAAACTTTCTGTTAGTGCCATTACTTTTCAAATTTGAAAACACTTTTTTTGTTTTTTTGTTTTCTTTCTTGCTTTATTTATTTTATTTTGTTTCTACTTACAACAAAATACTTATTGTTGCTATTTTTAATTATTACGAGGGCCGAACCATAAGACATTAAAGCATTTCAAATGAACTCTGAAAAAGTTGAAAGTTGGCATGGTATCATAAATTGACCCACACATAGCATGTGCATGTACAAAACGGACAATGGTATCATACTCGTCAGTTACAAAGTTGACATGGTATCATCATAATAGTTGCGGGAGAAAGTCTTCACTTTTTCTTCACTTGTGTCATTTGCTTATTGCGCCCTAACCATGGATAATCTTCATCGTTTATCAGGATGCTGGGGTCAGCCTTGACTTTAAAGGGAGGAATTTCATGAAACATTTCATAATCTTCAGACATGTCCGTCTTGTCCTCCACTCCCACGATGTCCCTTTTTCCTGAAAGAACTATGTGGCGCTTTGGCTCATCGTATGATGTATTCGCTTCCTTATCTTTTCTCTTTCTCGGTCTGGTAGACATGTCCTTCACATAGATAACCTGTGCCACATCATTGGCTAGGACGAATGGTTCGTCAGTGTACCCAAGATTTTTCAGATCCACTGTTGTCATTCCGTACTGTGGGTCTACCTGTACCCCGCCTCCTAACAGATTGACCCATTTGCACTTAAACAAAGGGACCTTAAAATCATGTCCGTAGTCAAGTTCCCATATGTCCACTATGTAACCATAATATGTGTCCTTTCCCCTCTCGGTTGTTGCATCAAAGCGGACACCGTTGTTTTGGTTGGTGCTCTTTTGATCTTAGTCAATCGTGTAAAATGTATTCCCATTTATCTCGTATCCTTTCCAAATCAATACAATCAAAGATGGTCCCCTGGATAACAAGTACAGCTCATCACAAACAGTGTTGTCACCTCTGATACGTGCTTCCAACCAACTGCTGAAAGTCCTGATGTGTTCACATGTAATCCAGTCGTCGCACTGCTCCGGGCGTTTGGAGCGCAGACTGTTCTTGTGTTCATTGACATACGGGGTCACCAAGGTAGAGTTCTGTAGAACTGTGTAGTGTGCTCGAGACCAAGAATATCCGTCCCTGCATATTATTGAGTCCCTTTCAAGCGTGCCTTTTCCAGCCAGTCTCCCCTCATACCACGATTTAGGGAGACCTATCTTCTTAAGGCCAGGAATGAAGTCAACACAAAACCCGATGACATCCTCTGTTTGATGGCCCATGGAGATGCTTCCTTCTGGCCTAGCGCGGTTATGGACATATTTCTTTAGGACTCCCATGAACCTCTCAAAGGGGTACATATTGTGTAGAAATACGGGGCCCAGAATGACAATCTCGTCAACTAGATGAACTAGGACGTGCGTCATGATATTGAAGAAGGATGGTGGGAACACCAGCTCAAAACTGACAAGACATTGCACCACACCACTCCTTAGCCTTGGTATGATTTCTGGATCGATCACCTTCGGAGAGATTGCATTGAGGAATGTACATAGCTTCACAATGGCTAATCGGACGTTTTTCGGTAGAAGCCCCCTCAATGCAACCGGAAGCAGTTGCGTCATAATCACATGGCAGTCATGAGAATTTAGGTTCTGAAACTTTTTCTCTGCCATATTTATTATTCCTTTTATATTCGACGAGAAGCCAGCCGGGACCTTCATACTAAGCAGGCATTCAAAGAAGATTTCCTTCTCTTCTTTGGTAAGAGCATAGCTGGCAGGACCTTCATACTGCTTTGGAGGCATGCCGTCTTTTTCGTGCAAACGTTGCAGGTCCTCCCGTGCCTCAGCTGTATCTTTTGTCTTCCCATACACGCCCAAGAAGCCTAGCAGGTTCACGCAAAGGTTCTTCGTCACGTGCATCACGTCGATCGAAGAGCGGACCTCTAGGTCTTTCCAGTAGTGTAGGTCCCAAAATATAGATTTCTTCTTCCACATGGGTGCGTGTCCCCCAGCGTCACTCGGAACAGCTAGTCCGCCAGGACCCTTTTCAAAGATTACGTGTAAATCATTGACCATAGCAAGTACGTGATCACCGGTACGCATGGCGGGCTTCTTCCGGTGATCTGCCTCGCCTTTGAAATGCTTGCCTTTCTTTCGACATTGATGGTTGGTCGGAAGAAATCGACGATGGCCCAGGTACACATTCTTCCTGCAGCTTGCCAGGTATATACTATCGGTGTCAAGTAAACAGTGCGTGCATGCGTGGTATCCCTTGTTTGTCTGTCCTGAAAGGTTACTGAGAGCGGGCCAATCGTTGATGGTCACGAACAACAATGCCTTTAGGTTAAATTCCTCATGTTTGTGCTCATCCCACGTACGTACACCGTTTCCATTTCACAGCTGTAAAAGTTCTTCAACTAATGGCCTTAGGTACACATCAATGTCGTTGCCAGGTTGCTTAGGGCCTTGGATGAGAACTGGCATCATAATGAACTTCCGCTTCATGCACATCCAAGGAGGAAGGTTATACATACATAGAGTCACGGGCCAGGTGCTGTGATTGCTGCTCTGCTCCCCGAAAGGATTAATGCCATCCGTGCTTAAAGAAAACCATACGTTCCTTGGCTCACTTGCAAACTCATCCCAGTACTTTCTCTCGATTTTTCTCCACTGCGACCCGTCAGCGGGTGCTCTCAACTTCCCATCTTTCTTACGGTCCTCACTATGCCATCACATCGACTTGGCATGCTCTCCGTTTCTGAACAGACGTTTCAACCGTGGTATTATAGGAGCATACCACATCACCTTCGCAGGAACCCTCTTCCTGGGGGCTCGCCGTCAACATCACCAGGGTCATCTCGTCTGATCTTATACCGTAATGCACCGCATACCGGGCATGCGTTTAGATCCTTGTACGCACCGCAGTAGAGGATGCAGTCATTAGGGCATGCATGTATCTTCTGCACCTCCAATCCTAGAGGGCATACGACCTTCTTTGTTGCGTATGTACTGTCGGGCAATTCGTTATCCTTTGGAAGCTTCTTCTTCAATATTTTCAGTAGCTTCTCAAATCCTTTGTCAGGCACAGCATTCTCTGCCTTCCACTGCAGCAATTCCAGTACGATACCGAGCTTTGTGTTGCCATCTTCGCAATTGGGATACAACCCTTTTTTGTGGTCCTCTAGCATGTGATCGAACTTCAACTTCTCCTTTTGACTTTCGCATTGCGTCCTTGCATCGACAATGACCCGGCGGAGATCATCATCATCGGGCACATCGTCTGGTTCCTCTTGAGCTTCAGCAGCTTCGCCCGTTGCAGCATCATCGTGCACATCGTCTGGTTCCTCTTGATCTTCAGGAGCATCACCGTATTCAGGGGGCACATAGTTGTCATCGTACTCTTCTTCTTCGCCGTCTTCCATCATAACCCCTATTTCTCCGTGCCTCGTCCAAACATTATAGTGTGGCGTGAAACCCTTGTAAAGCAGGTGGGTGTGGAGGATTTTCCGGTCAGAGTAAGACTTCGTATTCCCACATATAGGGCATGGACAACACATAAAACCATTCTGCTTGTTTGCCTCAGCCACTTCGAGAAAATCATGCACGCCCTTAATGTACTCGGAGGTGTGTCTTGAACCGTACATCCATTGCCGGTTCATCTGCGTGCATTATATATAATTAAGTGTGTCAAAAATCATTAGAGAACATCATGAATAGATAATTAAGTGACCAAATTAATAGAAGTTCATCATCACATTAAAACCAAAGTACATACATAGTTCTCATCTAACAACATAAAGCTCTGCAGAGCATCTAAATTAATTAAAGCATACACTGAAACTATGTAAAACATTTCAATGAGAAAACAAATGCGATCATAATCGCAACCAATGTAACAACTGATCCAACGGCATAATGATACCAAGCCTCGGTATGAATGGCATATTTTCTAATCTTTCTAATCTTCAAGCGCATTGCATCCATCTTGATCTTGTGATCATCGACGACATCCGCAACATGCAACTCCAATATCATCTTCTCCTCCTCAATTTTTCTAATTTTTTCCTTCAACAAATTGTTTTCTTCTTCAACTAAATTTAACCTCTCGACAATAGGGTCGGTTGGAATTTCCGGTTCAACAACCTCCTAGATAAATAAAATCTATGTCACGTTGGTTGGCATAATTGTCATAAACAATAAATGAACCAATAGTTATGAAAAGATAATATATACCACATCCGAATCATAGACAGGACGAGGGCCGACGGGGGCGGATACCAAAACCATCGCACTATATAAGATGCAATAATAAAAGTAAGAAAATTATACAAGTATCTATATAAACATACAAGTAAGAGGCTAACCACGGTGGTGCCGGCGACGAGATCGGCGTGGGTGATCGACGGCGGTGAAGACGGGGACGGGACGTGACGGACCGCTAAACCTAGACAAATATTGAGGAAAATGGAGCTTGGATGTGGAGCTTGGAGAGAAGAAAGCTTAAGTAGTGTGGCTCGGGCATTCCATCGAACACCTCGTGTGCATAGGAGGTGAGCTAGAGCACCACAAAGCTCCCTCCTCGCATGCCACGAAAAATAGAGCAGTGAGAGTGCTCTGCTCGCGGGGTATATATAGGCAACTAATTGGTCCCGGTTCATGGCTTGAACCGGGACTAAAGGGAAGCCTTTGGTCCCGGTTTAGGCGACCAACCGGGACCAATGGTGGTGGGCCAGGAGCAAGGCACATTGGTCCCGGTTCGCCCCACCAACCGGGACCAAAAGGTCCAGACGAACCGGGACCAATGGCCCACGTGGCCCGGCCGGCCCCCGGGGCTCACGAACTGGGTCCAATGCCCCCATTGGTCCCGGTTCTGGATTGAACCGGGACTAATGGGCCGACCCGGCCTGGACCATTGCCCCCTTTTCTACTAGTGTGACCCCAGCTGAATTGGTCGTAAATCCACTTCCATTTCGCTTGGAAGGGCTCAAACCCTAAAATTGCCTACCATCAAATGGTCATAAAGCAGATAAGAGTGGTCCATGACCTTATTTCTACCTGATTACGACCAATATAAATGGTAATGAGGTTGTGAACGTGGATGCATTGGTACTTATTGCTATGGCTAGGTGCCACCTCATTAGTTTTGCCTATGTGTCATGTCCATGTGTCAATTTTTGTCCTAGGTTGTGAAGCAACCTATATTTCTGTCAGTCCCAAAGTTCCCCAAAAAATCTCATAAATTCTTTGGGTCATATCTTCGTCAAATATGTAAAAATCCTTCCTTGTCTAGTTCAAATATAATTAAAAAATATTCATTTTCCTATTCTGTTGAGAACATCACTTTGTGAAGGAGGTGCTGTTTATATATTCTTGATCACCCTCAAAAATTTTGGGCACTCTTTCCTACCCAAATCAATGCCTCGTGATAAAATTCAGCTCCATTTGCGCAGTAAATCTTCCTCGGCAAATTCCCAAAGTTTTTGTCCACCTAGAAGCATTGTCAAGGAAGTACCATTTTTGTATATCCAAATGACATGAAATTTATACAGTTCCTTCATATGCCCAAATTACCACCCTCCTCCAAATTGCAGATTAGTCAAATCATCTATGTGAGCCCAGGTTTAATATATATTTTATGGCCAGATTGGCCCATTGCAAAGCAAGTGTTATCTAGATCCCTCCTATTACCCTCAAACTTTTGGGGCACTCTTCCATACCCAAATCATTGCCACATGATAATATTCAGCTCCATTTTCCTGGTAAATGTTTCTCAGAAAATTTTCGAAGTTTCTATCTCGAGAGATGCTTTGTGAAGTAAGTACTAGCTAGCCTTACCCAAATGATCTGAAAATTTATCAGGGCATGACCATACCTATGTAACTTACCTACACCAAATTTGAGCTCATTTCATTTATCCAATTTATCTCGCTAATTTTCCCAAGTTTCTGTCCATAGAAGAGTAGTGTGAAGGAAGTACCACTTTGGCATGTCCAAATGGTATCAATTTTCTATAGTGGTTTCCTATGCCCAAATAACCATCCTCCATCCAATTTCAGCTCAATCCATTCATTATTTTGAGCCCAGCTTCAACATTTATATTTTTGTCCAGTGTGGTACTTTGCAAAGCAAGTACCACCTAGGCTCCTCCTTTTGAGCTAAAAATTTGTGAAGACAGTCATCTTAGTAGATGATCATCCTCAGCCAAATTTCACGCCCATTAGCCATATGCATTTCCCGTACCGCGAATCAAACACTTGGCTGCTAATTCATGTTTGAGCATAGTTCGGTCTCCTCATGAGAACTTTATGTTGTAATTTTCTTCCTAGCACCTACCTGGGGACTGCCCAACCCGCTAGACATGCCTAGGCCGCCCATAATGCATGGCAACGCCACGGTCACGCGATGACCATGCGGCGGGCATGCGAGTTTACGCGCTCTAGAGTTGGGGCCCTTGGCCACCATCCAAACCTCGATGCATCACCACCAAACCATGTATTTCTGATTAAATAGATACTTATGTACCTATAAATGATTTATGAAAAAAAAATAAAGAGCAAATTATGAGGCAGCTGCAGTTCAAATTTGACCCGCTTCCTGCTGAATCAGTGGAATTTTGTCTTTTTCATCAGAGGTGGATCAAGGCTTTTGACATCCAGCCATTTGGTCAATTGTGCATTAAATATGGCCTAGGATTTTAGAAAATTGATTTGGTCCAATTTTGCAACAAATATATGGTAGGTCCTTCACAAAAAAAACTCATTTCGGGCACTCAAAAAATGGAAAATGAAATTTCCGTGCAAAGAAAATAAAAACTCACTTAGGCAACCTTGTTTGGAATTCCAAGATGCACCCTTGTGCATAATATGAGATCATTTGAACAAACTATGCCATGAATGTGGCGATAAGATTGATCATTTGGCTTCAAAGCCATGAATCTTCACGCATGATGGCTCATTTCTGAGAACACTTTTCTAAAATAATCGCCGTATTACAAGTTTATTATTTTTCCTGGCAACTTGGTCACATATAATGACACAATGCGAAGGTTTTCCAATTTTTTGTTTTTTTTGAATTTTTTATGCCCGTTTTAAAATGCGGTCAAAATGGCGGGCTTGACCGTTCCTAGCTAGTGGTTGAATCTTGGAAAACTATTGATGTTTCTCTGATTAAATAGATACTTATGTACCTATAAATGATTTCTGGAAAAAATAAAGAGCAAATTATGAGGCAACTGCAGTTCAAACCATGTCAAAAGTTAGAGCACTCCTGATTGCTATACTAGGGCAGCGCTGACCATGTGTTGTTTTTCTTGAAGGAAGTTATTTTTCTTGAAGGAAGGTCAAGGAGGAGGCAACACGTTGGAAGATGGTGGACCCAAGGATGTATAATATGTGTTGGTCTCGCCATCTACCTGGCCCTTTTGCTGATAAATCCATTGCGCAATGGTAAGCTTCCTGTGGCTCCGCTTTGAACTAGCGAGACATGTTGTATTTGCATGAATTTGGTCCATCTTAATAGTATGGAATGCCTTTACAACAATATATGTGATCCTTGACTAGTTAGTTTCTAGAATGAGAGTTCGTATGGAATCTTTTTTTATATCTTTTTTAATGCGAGTCGGCACCAATCCTTGACTAGTTAGTTTTCGGAATGCATGTAACAGGGTGATCGTGGAAGGGATGGAAGTTCATATTGCTGTTTGTAATGAAGGTCACAGCCTAATCCTGACTATGGTCATCTAGTGAGTATGGCATATGGTTCATATGACAGGAGCATGTGCCCAGTTTATGATCGCTATTGACAGGAGCTCCATTCTGAAGAAGACTGAAGACAATTGTGGAGTTGTGAAGTACTGTATCCAGCTATCACACTTGTAGAGCTTGTAATATTGTGATTCCAATTGTATTACGTGTTATTGGTAGAGCAAGAGCTCCATACTGATTCTGGTTGTTGTTATTTGAAGTATTACATGTGTTTTCTGTCTGTTTGAATTTAAATATTTGTTATTTATTCACTGGCATCATCTGAAGAACATGACCTTGACAGGAGGGACCCACAAAACAGAACCTGACATTTCGGACCCATTTACTAGAATTTGAAAAAAGAAGAAAACAAAGGCCATGGCCCAGAAATAAAAAGGCTAAAATGTTGGGCTATGCCCATGTAGCTGACGAAAACTGATATATAAAATATAAATAGGCTGAATTGATGGGCTTGGCCCATGCAGCTGATGAAAATTGACAAAAAAAAACATAAATGGACTGAATTAATGGGCTCGGCCCATATAAACACCGAATTGGACTAGGCTGATTCTTATCCACGTCAGCTTGCCATGCTGGATCCTACGTGGCATGGGGAGGCTGCTAGTAACCAAAAATTTGGTCAAAGAACCAACGACCTTTTACATATCACAAAGAAGGTCGCGAATTTCAGTTTACGACCGTCAGCTTTTGACCATCTGTTTTTGGTCACAAAAAGGTCGCAAATAAAAAACAATGACCTTTCAGTGACCAATAGTGATGGTCACAAGTTGACATATTTCTTGTAGTGCCTATTTTTTAAAAATTTAAATTTTATTTTTTCCCTTTTTTGTTTCTATTTTCGTTTTTTTCTACTTTAAAAAATTGGGACTTCAAAAAAAGTTCCAATTTTTTAAATGAGAATTTTGAAATAAAATGTTTAATAGATCACAAAATATTTGTGGTGTATAAAACGCTCTTATATTATGGGACATCGGGAGTACTATATATGCCCACTATATTTGCTATAGATGACATGAAAATAAGCTACATCCAATAAGTGGATATTATTCTTGCTCTTAGAGCATCTCCAGCCGCGCCCCCAGAACGGCCTCCCCAGGCGATTTTTTCGCGCCGGCGTCGAAAAAACGGCCCAGTCGCGCCCCCAAAGGCCCATTTTTGTCGGCTCGGACCAAAATTGGCGTCGGCGGACCCAGGCCAAACCCGGCGCGCTGGGGGACGCTTGGGGGTGCGGGCCGAAACGTTTTTGGCGCGAAAACCGGCGGGCCCTCCTTGGTAGCGACTCGGCTCTTCTCACCGCTTCGTCGTCCTCATCGCCTCGGTTCCCGCGGCGAATCAATGCCAAAGCTACCGCGCGCTGCCGCGCCGGTCAGCCTCCTCCATTGATACCTCACGGGCGGCGTAGTGAAGACCTCACGAGTACACATGGCGGCCACGCGTACGCGCGGCGCCTCCGCCTATATAAGCCGCCCCCAGCGCGCCGCTGACGCACAGACACTGCATCGTCGACACTCATTCCTCCCCCGTTCCTCCCTCTCCCCTCGCCGTCTCCAATTCAACCATGGCCGAGCGTTACCCAGGCGATGGCGCGGTGGCGAACGGCTTCAGCCGCCGCCACCTTCACGAGGACAACGCTCGGCTCCTCTTTGAGGCCGAGTACCCGGTCCCGCCGGACATGCGGGTGCCCGGGGCGTGGAGGATCAGCGCCGGCGGGGTCCCGGTGCCATCACGGCCCACCAGGCGCGCGCGGCGTGCGGAGATCGCGCGTATCCGCGCCTCTCTGTCGCAGGTGGCGAGGGAAGGTCCACGGTACGTCCCCGACAGCCCGTTGTGGGAGCCCTACTTCCGTCGCCGCCACGCCGAGCAGCTCGAGGCCACCAACGGCGTCGTGCCCTCCGGGAGGCTCAACTCCGAAGGACGTCGCCGATGGTGGGGCGTGCCCGGCCGCACGCTAGAGGCCGTCCTCGAGCACATCGAGGGCGGCAACACGCCCAGGTTGGAGTACCCCGCTCCACTGTCCTTCTCCCGCCGGCGTGGGAGCTCATGGACGCTGAGGCACATGGACCTGGGGGCGTCCTCCTCCTCGTCCGGCCGCTCGACCGGCTCTCCCTGCCTCCACCCCGTCAAGCCGGAGCCCCAGGACACGCCGGCCAGCCACCGCACCCGCAGCTCCGGCATCCGCATCGCTGACCCCTCCCCCACCTCTGGACGCCTCGTCCTCGTCAGGCCAAAGACGGAGCCCGGCCTCCCCGCGGAGTACGAGGCCATAGCCGGGCACGGCTTCTCCGACGAGGAGGCCCTAAAGCAGATGCGGGACGACTACCTCCGCGACGAGATGGTCCGGCAGCGCCGAGCCCTGGAGGAGATAGCCGCCCGCAGGCGTGGGCGCAAGGACGAGCATGTCGTGGTGATCCTCGACAGTGACGAGGACGAGGACGCCCCCGGACCGTCCAACCCGCCGCGCCAACCTGGAGAGGGGTGCAGCAGGGACGGCGGCCGCGGAGGAGGCGACGACGACGGCGGTGGCGGCGGCGGCGGTGACTACACACAGTTCTACAGGCGCCTCGGCATGTAGAGCTTCAAGGGCGGCGGGCGACGAGGAGCAGCGAGGGCGACGGCGGGCCTAGTAGCATTTTTTTCTTTTCTGTAAAATATTTTAAATATGTATGAACTCGTCGAAGTTTGGTTGAATTTAGCCGTGTTTAAATGAACGTTTTCTTTTTTTCAAAACAATTAGACGCGCTTGGGGGCGGCCCTGGGGCCGGCGACTGGGGGCCAACTCGCCCCCAGGCCGGTTTTTTGTGTCGGCTCGCCCCAGGCGGCGATTTTAGACGCCTTCTGAGGGCCAACGGCTGGAGATGCTCTTAGTGGATGAGTAGAAGCGGTGAATCTCAAATATAATGTAACGGTGGATACTTGTCTTTGATTGGATACGATGCTAGCGAGTGTCATGCTCAACAACTATAACGTAGGTGTATACAACGAGCGTACCACTGGTAGACAAATACTTGCGACAATTGAGCAAAGGTGTTTTAACTGTCCTGTCACGACTATTGGTCAAACATGACGTAATCCTGTTGAGAGGTGTCGCTCGGGTAGGAGATTGTTAACTCAGAACCATGCCGACCACTGACACGAGATGACTCCTTTTGGCAATCCTTCTGATCTGAGCCCGGCACTTGGAGAATTTTTTTGCCCAAGTTTAATCCGAATGAAATTTGAAACTCGAAGAAATCTCCACCGACTTCGTCTTAGAATGGGAATTCTCAATTGGTATTTGATGAGGGAAAAAAATGCTAAAAGAATGGTATGTTGGATTGGGAATATCTTACGGAAATGTTAACGCCCACACGTGTGGGCGTTTGTAGATCGCCCACACGCCTTCACCACTACTCATTTTGCCACGTATGAATACATGACATTAGCAGAAATCTTTTTGGTTTTTGGCTTAAAAATGTTTTATCTCCTAAATAAAAAAGCGAACTAAAAATCCGTTTTCACCATTAAATCCGTCTCGACGAGATCTTCAAAACTAGACCCCATGTTGATATGTTTCGATGAAAAATTTTTTTTGCCCAGAAGTTGCCATGATGTTTACACTATAGTTGCCATAGTGCTTAAACTAAAGTTGCCATGTGGCAATTTTAGTTTGTAGATCATGGCAATTTTAGTTTTTTTATGATGGCAATTCCAGTACTTTGACCATGAAAATATTTTTTTATTGAACCATGGCAATTTTAAGTGCATGTATCATGGCAATTTTAGTTTATGGTGCATGGCAAGTCTAGTTTCTTAATTCTTTGATTTATAATATGTTAAATTTGCTTTTAAATATAAAAGAAAATAGTTGAAACATATCATGGCAACTTCAGTGTAAATATCATGGCAATTCATGCGCAATAGACATGGCAACTTTTAACCAAAAAAAAATTTCGCCAAAATATATCGATATGAGATCTAATTTTGAAGATCTCGTCGCGAGGGATTTAATGGTGAAAACGGATCTTCAATCGGATTTTTCATTTAAGAGATAAAACATTTTAAAAACTGAAAATCCAAAAAGATTCTCGCATGCATGTATGCGATGACGTGGCAATCTATTTACATTAGAAACGTGTGGTGCGTCTTCTTTCCCACCACACGTGTGGCAGTTATCGGGACCCATATCTTATTAACCAGAGACAAGGTGACATTGACTAATGCCTGCTTGAGTCACTTTGTACATGCTCTCTTTTCTTGAAACTCCAAAAGGCTCTTTGAAAAGGATGACTACTCATAGAGTAATAATCGTGTGGCAAGAAAGCAGGGATAAAACAAATGTTACGCGGTCAACTGGCATGTAGTTTGTATGTCTAAAGACCATGGATGATTGGGAGTACTTGATCTTCAATTTATACTAGCAATTTGCCCGTGCGTTGCAAGGGATCTAAAGTAGAATAATACAAATTCACAAATTTGAAAGGAAACGGTCTAGTTTGGATATACATATATCACTGAAAATATCTTATGTTTCACTCAATATATATTTCTTTGGCTGTTTTGATGAGGTAAGGAAGGAATGTGGTTGGTTTGAAGATACTAAGGGGTTTTCTGTAAATTAGAGCAGAAGTGGAATATTGTTGCAAAAATGCCACAACTTACATCACAGTCGTTAGATACAAATCAAATGGTCAGAAATGACGGATGGCAGCCGCACCATCACCACCAACTGAGTCTTTTATAGGAGTAGAGAAATTAAAGCCTTTTTCGTTGAAATGGTTGTGTACTCCGGAAAACTCTGGAGGAATGTGGCAAAGTCTCTTAAGCATGAAGTATTTGAGAAATTAAACTCTATCAAGCTTAACTAAGGAGAGTGGTGATTCACATTTCTGCTGTGGACTGGTGCAAGTTAATGCACCATTTTCAGAGAAACGTTCAAAGGATTTTAGGAGATGGTAGTTTTCTATTGGACGAATGTGAATAATTTGAAATCTGGCACGAAGGAATTCTTAAATTTTGAACACTTTTTGAAGATATTGAGCATTTTCTGAATATTTTGTGATTTTTATAAAAACAAAAACAAAATAAAAATAAAAAAAACAAAAAAAAAACAAAAACTACTTTTTTGAAGAAAACCGTATATAAAACTGGAAAATGATTTATCCTAATAATAAAGGGGGTATTGATTTGTGGTACGCCATGAAAATTGCCCCTAAAATTACAAAGTATTACCCATCAATGCCACCTATAAATGGTAAGATACGTTTCACACGATGGAATCCACCGCCTGGTCTGTCCAGTAGAGACCTCCTATATTGCGCTCTGCACACCGGGAGAAGACTCAGTGCGCCCGTTTGTGTCGGTCCATGTCCGAGCAGCCTATTTTATAAATTTCGTTTTTTTCGTATTTTTTTACTTTAAATGATTTAGGACTTAAAAAATTCTGAAAAATATATATGAGAATTTTGATATAATTTTTTTAATAAACAATAAAATATTTGTGGATTGAAAAAATGTTCACGATTTTATAAAAAAATGTTTGCTTAAGAAAAATGTTTGAAATTTGTTTCAAATGTTTGGAAAATCAAAATTTGTTCATTACTTTTTAAAAAGTTTGTGTATTAAAAAATATTAATGAAATTGAATATTTCCCAATTCAAAAAAAATTCATCAATGAAAAAATATCATAAAAATTCAAAAACTGTTCGTGACTAACAAAATAGTTTATTCATTCAGAAAATATTCACTGATTCAGAAAATGATCATGCATTTCAAAAAAATTTCATGAATTTCAAAAAAATTCCACCAATTTTTAAAACAATATTCATCCATTTGGAAATGTTGACCGATTCATGAAAATTGTTTAAAAATCTTCACAGAGTTTTTTTTGCAAATAGAATGATTTGTACATGAACTCAATTTTTTAATTAATTTTAGGAAATGTTCGGAAATTTGTATAAGTGTTCAAGAATATGATAAATGTTCACAATTTCAAATATTTTCACGAGTTTAAAAAAATGTTGATGATTTCGCGAAATTGAGAGTGATAATGTATCTCGGTGATGTGGCAAAATATGATGATGCCCATTGGAGATTATGATATTTTTCTTCCGTTGCAACGCGTGGGTCCTTTTGCTAGTAAGAAATAAAAGGAAAAAACCCGGTAAAAGTGGGACGAAATCTTGCTGAATGTTCCTAAAACCAGAAACCTGTGATAGTATTAGAGCATCTCCAATAGATGGTCCAAATGTAAAAGTAACTAACTTTTGGACCGTCTGAGGCCAAAAACGCAGCTTCAACAGACGGTCCATATGTAAAAAAAATTGTACCGCGGCCTCCTCGTAATGTAAAATGCAACCTCGCGGTGCAAATTTACATCACGAGGTGCATCTGCTCCCAAACCAGCCGCCGCCCGCGAACGCCCAACCGCCACTTCATTTTCTTTCCCGCCCGCTCGCCCGCGACCTCCCGCTGCCGCCCGTCCGCTGCCGCCCCGCCGCCGCCCCGCCGCCTCCACAACCCGCCGTCGCCCCACCACATGCCGCCCGCATCAGATCCGGCCCCGCCCACCCCCCGGCGTCCGCCTGCCGCGGATTCGACCGCGGCCGCAGCACACGCTGCCGGCCCGTGCGCCGCCGCCCCGTCCGCCCCGCCTCGTCTGCCGCAACTCCGCCCGGCCCCTGCCCGCCACCGTAGCTCCGACCCGCCCCGGCTTCGTCCGCCACCGCCCCGCACGCCGCCGCCGCCTCGCAGCTCCACCCCGCCCGGCTCCGTCCGCCACCGCCCCTCAGCTCCGCCCCGCCTGGCTCCGTCCGCCACCGCCCCGGCCGCACGCCGCCGCTGCTCCACCGCTCTCACCGCTCTCCGATGGCGCCGAAGAAGACACCGAAGGGCAAGTCGGGCTTCTTCGGCGTGAGGCAGAAGCCCTCCGGTAACTGGGGAGTGGAGTTCTCCGACGCCGGGAGGCGTTGGTGGATCGGCACGTACCCCTTCGCCCACGAGGCCCCGTGTGCCTACGACGTGGCGGTGTGGCGTGCCGAGAGGCCTCGGGAGCACCTCAACTTCCCAGAGATCAAGAGTCGGGCGGAAGCGGAGATGCTTGTGCCGCAGGGCATCAAGATGAAGGAGATCACGACGAAGAAGACGACGACGAAGAAGCCGTCGGTTGTCGTCAATGCCGGTGAGACCGATGAGGAGGCGATGGCGAGGTTTGCTCGGGAGCATCCAGAGTACGTCCAGGCCGAGCTGGAGTACTACTGGAAGCGTGAGGCGGAGCATAAGAAGAAGGAGGACGAGGCCGGTCCCTCGACGGTGATCCCCATCGAGGCCTCTTCCGAGGAGGACTGGGCAGACTTCTCGGAGGAGGAGGAGGAGGAGGGGTGCGACGACCCGGAGAAGGAGGAGTTCTGGGCGCAGTTCCGCAGCTCCGACGAAGAGGAGTAGTTTATCTAGTAGTTTGAATAAGTAGTAGTTGAAGTTCATGTATGAAACTATGTTGAACTTGATGTTTGAACTATGTTGAATGGACTAGTAGTTTGTCATTTTAAGAAATTGACATCTTCATTTTGGACCATCTATTGGAGTTGCTCCTTTGGACCATCAATATGGACCATCTGTTGGAGTTGAGCTTTTTTCGGAGCTTCAAAACGCACCTTTTGGCGGTCCAAATTTTACATCTTCGGTTTTGGACCGTCAAATTTTGGACCATCTATTGGAGATGCTCTTATTGGAGATGCTCTTAAGTGGGCACACCGGAAATTCCGTCTGCAGAGTTGCATGTAGCGTAGATGCAGTATAGGTGAGAGATCTATGTTCGAACCTAAGCAGAGATTGATTGCAACTAAAGGTATTCGATTGAGTTCTCAGACCCAACAAACAAACAAACAAGGCACCTCCAAACCCAAAACCTTCACATGGAATTAACCAAATTAAGCTCCATGTATATATAAATCGGTGCACTCTCTCCCCACGGTTGCCCATCACAAGATTCACAAACGGACCGATTAGCCAAGCTATAGCATGGACATCAAGGCGGTGTGCATCTCTCTGGCGATCCTCGCTCTTGTGCTGGCCGGCCGGGACATGAAGGCGGCGGCGGCGGCCGCTGTCAACGGCATCGGCCAGTCGGTGATGCCAACATCGTCGTCGTCGAAGAGACTGGAGGATGGCGAGGCGCCGGAGCTCGCGGTGGACGTGGACGTGGACGGCCGCGTCCTCGGCGGCATCGGCCAGGCAGCCCAGAGTGCCAACCGGCCATTCTGCGGCCTGCATAATTAGTGCCCGGCTGCAGCCTCATCAACCATTGCCCTTCGTGAATGGAACATCACCACGCCGTGTTTGCATTTTAATACCGTGCCGTTGCTACCGCTATATATATAGTGGTTGTACCGTCCGACTACATATATACTGATGATCAAAAGTCAAGCTTGTCTTACATCCGGCTTGTGATTAAACATAACCGAAAACGATCTGCACTCCTCTCTGGCATATGAACACGTACGTACTGCATTCGGGAAAAAACAATTCTCCCATGCATATGCATGTATCAGCCCTTGATTTGGTTGGAGATTGGAAGCCATGCATGAGAATTGCTTATTTCTCTTGAACTAGTCTTTTGTCCCGCTTTATATACTCCCTCCGTCCAGAAATACTTGTCATCAAAATGAATAAAAAGAAGTGTATTTAGAACTAAAAACACGTCTAGATACACCCTCTTTTATCCATTTTGGTGACAAGTATTTTCAGACGGAGGGAGTATAAAGCAACCACTACTCTGTATTACAACCGCAGAAAACGAAAGATTAGGTCGGCCGGGCAACAGTACAAACATGACCAAGTACAAAAGTAAAGAGAAAGGGGTAGGAACTCCATAGAGCCAACAATCAACGAAGCACGATGATTGTACACTCCAGTGCACGATGCCTCCAATGGAAATCTTGGTAGAAACTACTAATATTTACCACCTTTTACATACCCGTTTAAAACAGCTTAAAGCGAACTAACATACGGTGAAACACTACGATGCGTTCTGGAAATTGATGGACTACAATGAAGGTGAAACCTTTGTTGCAATAAAATCTATTGATACACATCAGCACACAATATAACATTATGGTACACTATGGAACACGGTGAGCCATAGTTAAACAATATGATTATTTTTTGCAAAACATAATGAAAGGTCAAATGTATAAGAATTGCTTCTGTCTCTTGAACTAGTCTTTTGTCCTGCTTTATATATAAAGCAAGCATCAAATGTATACTAGAAGTGCAGAAAAGGAAATATAAGGTCGGCCGGGGAGCAACAATACAAACATGCCCAAATACAAAAGAAAAGAGAAAAGGGGTACAGACTCCGTAGACCCAACAATCACGGGTAGGGACGAAGCTAAAGGGAGGGCCGCCAATAGAAGATCATCAATCATACCGCCTAGACAGTCCTTGTCCTGCTACCTACAGAGCAGGTGTTAGTGCTGCAAGAAGACAAAAAATTTGAACATCGAGTCAGTAGCAGGCGGTAGAAAGACCCGCTCAATAACGATCTGGGTATGCCACTGAAATGTACACTCATACTGACAACTCTTCCCCAACCCACAAGCACACCGTGCCAGCTATGCTCCACCATTGCATGCATTTTCATCCTATTTCTAAGTTTAAATTTATTATCTTTTGACCCGAAAGTCCAATTTATGATCCATTTGCTATTTGCATTTATGGTGGCAACGAATTTAAAACAACACACTTTCGAATATATTTTAACAAGTTTTAAAAATCAAACTCTGAAACCTAGCGAAACACTACGAAACTGCACGAAACTATGATATAGTTTGCTAAACTGTTTCATGCCATGAACATGATGGTACAGACTGGGGCATGATGCCTCCAAGCGAATCTTGGTATACACTACTATTTATTAACTTTTACAATCCCGTATAAAACAGCTTAAAGCAAACTAACATATGATGAAACACTATGATGTGTTCTGGAAATTGATGGACTACAGTGAAGTTGAAACCTTTGCTGCAATAAAATCTATTGATATTTACAAACTCGTAGGTTTCAGTGAATCCATTTGATACACATCGACACACAATATAACATCATGGCACACTACGCAACACAGCAAGCCAGAGTGAAACAATATGATTGTTTTTTTGTGAAACATAATAAAACACTATAGATTTTTTTCACATGAAATTGTTGAATTTGAGTGAACCAAGTAGGCAGCACTGTGAAACATTATGCTGCACTCTGAATCAGGATTATTCTGGAGAAAACAAATAAAAAAATATTGTCAATATGAATAGTAAAAAGATATTGTATTTTGGTTTTCAAATTAATTTCTAAAAATATATTCAATATTGGTCTTGCTTTACGTATCTCATGGGAAAAGCACACTTGTGCAAACATAATGTAAATAAAAAATTCTATTCCAAAATCTATCTGGTATCAAATTATTTGAATGAAACACTCAACAAGTTTGTGCTAATTTCGAGAGAGAATCTAGCTTCTAGGTGTGGTGGTGACTAGGGAATAACACATGGTTGTATATTAGGTGAGAGAGAAAACAATATAGATGATGTTATCGTTCCCCACATGATAGCACTGTATAACAATACAATATACACTATCATATATGCCATATCAAAATAATTCACCTAGTTTAATGCAATAATGCGATATACATCCCAAGAAACAAGGAATGGTGGATGCATACACGGGATATCCGGTGCATGGTAGAAAATCCATTCCCCACCACATTTGACTTAATATGGTATTGGTATTTGGCATTTCTTTGGCAAGGAAGCTTTTATATTCTTATAATCGCATCAAGATGATACCACCACACACGAGTTTCACCCCTAACTTCTTCATATTAGTCGCACACCACCCTAAACGCATCAAGTGCAAAACCATAAATATTATTGAGGGCATGTTTAGTTAGTTGCATGGATTTTCTGGTCTCCTGCATGATTGGCAATGTTGAGCATGTTTCGGCTGAAACGCGGGCTAGAGCATGCTTTGCACTTTGTTTTGTAGATCACATCGTATCGCTGGTCATTTTTCTGGGTGCTATTTAGTCACCTGCATATAAGGTTTCAGGGAGCAGATGCAAAGCACATGTGTTTGGTTGTGTGTAATGAGGTGTTCTGCTCACTCCTTTCAAACCTATTGATGTTACCACTCTATGCAGCATGTAATAAGCATTACCCCTAAAAACATCACACTAAAAATCACAATTAGAAGGTCACAACATAATTGGAAAACTAATTAGGGGTGTTTTCACATGACATCCCATGACCCTGCACACTAATAACATCAATAGTTTCGACCTTGATCGAAACAACAAGTTTTGGGCATCCCATGCCCCTCCCTTGATAAAAAATGTACAGTTTGATACGTGTTCAGCGTATCTACAATTTTTATCTGTTTCATGCCATTATATAATCATTATATTTTTTAAACCGTGTGGGGACCGTGGCTGGCGGTCTAAGACCTACTACAATACTCACTCTTTTTTATTTCTTTTATATGTTAGTTTTTTTAAGTCAAACTATGTAAATTTTATTAAATATATAGACAACATTAGGAACATCTACAATATTAATACCAATACCATTAGATTCACTACAGAATATATTTTCACATCATATATGTTTTTTTATTATAAGTATTCATTTGTTTTTTATTAACTTGGTCTAAATTTTCATTTAGCACAAGCTAATATGCATAGCAAGTAAGAACAAAGGGAGTACACTATAACAGTAACAACATACGAGTCCTACAACAACTCTACATCCGATTAAATGAGTACACTGACTCTATTGTTGATTAAGCAATCCAGAGGTTTTGTTAGGGTAATCAACATCCAAAGTTGCCAACAAATGAGAAGGCAGTATATTTCTTGATGGGTTAACCATCCACGGTTGCCAACAAATGAGAAGGTAAGATAGTTCCTCATGGGCTAATCCATTGACGTTCTACAAGAGGCGTAGTGATAAAACATTAGGGGCGTGATTGCTATGTTACATGCAGCCAAGCCAGATCCTGTGATGCAAAATCAGCATCTTTGCTTGCCTGGGTTGCACATAAATTCTTGCCCACATGCTTTTTAAACCAACATTGGACCTAGCTAAGGACCGCTCGCATCGATTGTATCCTCTCAGTCAGATCGGAGTGTGACATTCTAGCTTAATAACAGTAGACTACATATATCAACAAGTAATTCATTCCTTTTGAGAACCTCAAAGTCAAGTGTGTTTTGCATTGATCTTGGTTGCGCACGACTGAGGACAAAGTGCGCAGGAAAGACTAGTGTTGGTCTGCGGAGCCATTCTAGATGCTATCAAGCTAGCGTAATGGTTAGGAACAAGTGGCTGTGGCAGGGCGTTACACCAAGCTAGTTCAAGAGAGACTAGTGTTGGTTTGATTAAAGATGATTCTACACAAAAAAAGATGCACATAAACAAGGAGGAGGCGTATGTAGCGGAGATACAACTCGTAGCTTGTTTCTGTATCCAATGTATTTAATGCTCGAATCCAGTGTGGATTATCTTCAAAATTTTCAGAAAATTTGGGCCCCAAGGTTAAGATGCAAATATGACCACTAAATAAATTAAACACAATATCACTTAGATACAACATCTAAGAGACAATGCATTGTGGTGTTTGTCTCTAAGTTTTTTTCACTACCTATAATTACTTGATAAGAGCCAATGCATTGGGAGTGCCCTTATTTGTGCTACCTTGAGGTGCATTGTGGGTGATGGCCAATCGTGTCATCCACCTTCGATTGTTTGAAAACTAGAGGCTGGTGCACAGGGGCCTCCATTGATACGTTAATTGTTCACGTACTGGTCCCTTTTAAAGTTTAAATGTATATTTTAATAATTTAATTAAACTATTTATTATTCTTGGGACTAACCCTGCCTATTATTGTCATAAAGCTTAAGTTAGCAATGTTTGTGATTTCATAACTTTGAAGAAAAATTGGCAACAATTTAGGAGCAAGTTCCAAGAAGACTCACAAAGCTCGCTAAATGGCACCTGAGGGGTAGGGGCAGTAGCATTCCTTGGGTACCTCAAGGAAGGGGGAGGGAACTCACCTATGGTTTCTGAGCATGCCCTTGGACTATTGCCCTCCTTTATACTCGTTAGGCCTACCATAAGTTATCGATGAAATTTCACCCTCGTCGCCGCATCAAAATATTCAAGAACGGGAGATAAAAGTATCCTAATTGCCTCTATGGCATTCTGCCAATTGGAAAATTCATTATTGTTATTCATCAAGATCACCTCAAAGCTGCCAACTCAGCCCACGTAAGTGAAAACTGATCCTTTTTTCCCACGATCGATCCTACACCCTTTTGTCCACACGAGCCCCACGATGCATGCGCTCCTTGCCACAATCCCTACGAGCCCGCAGCCTCGCATTCGATCCCCTCGATGAAGGTGCGCCCTCCCTGCACGGCCTCAAGCAGCCCACCGCCACCATCACCGTCCCCGCGCGGCCGCGCCCCCCCCAGGCGTCATAGGAGCTCGTCGAGTGCATGCTGGGTCTCCGGCTCTCAGCTAGCAGCAACAGTCGCCTGCTACCACGCCCCGGCCATCCTCCGGTTCGTGGTCGGTCATGGGGTCAGCGGATCTTGCCGTCCAGGCCTCCGTTGGAGTAAGGTGACGACCACCATCGCCTGGCCCCGCCACCATCTTCGGTAGATATGCTGAACACACTCATACCCATCGCGTCTCGCTCTCACCTCCTTCCCGGTCCCAACACACTCGCCCTGCAAACCATCTGCGTGATGTTGCCGCCGCCACTCCGGTCTCTCTCTCACCCCGTCGGATGCCGCTCCCTCTCTCTCATCTCTCCCAATATGATGGCGGTGATGCGAGGAGGAGCAGCGAGGTGGCGGAAGGAGACGGGATCAAGAGGAGAGAAGCAAGTAGCAGTGTCAACAACAAGCGTCAGCGGCCGATTTGGCAGGGAAAGGATTGAACGACAGGTTGGTGGCGGCTGATTCGGCGGCAGCAGAGCAGCCACGACTGGCCTCTTCCCTGCTTTTTTCTCTTGGATGTTCCCCTTTTTCTCAGGGGTGGCAACGGGTTTGGCGGGCAGAGGAATTGCCTATCTCCACTGACGGTTGTGGGCTGGTTGGTTCTTCACCGAGGAATGAAGAGAGGAATTGCTTCTCAAAGGTAGTGTTGAATACGTCGGTTTTTAGGGAGTGTTGCATATCTCGTTGAACATAGATGAGATTGATTATCTTTGCAAGTCTGTGATGTTGAGGACTTGGGGACTAGATTGGTTACTGAATTTTCCACTAAAGGTATATATGCTTGATCTGTGTGCTTATGTCGACCGATAATGATACAGATTTTGGTGATACACAGTATTTGTTATACGTATATAGGAGTGGTTATCAACCTATTGTTAGTTCTGCAACCTATTACTTATATACTTTAAACATTTCAGATTGGCTGGTCTCTGGTTGAATTTCAACGGTCCAAGGATTCTGTAGAAGTACAAGATTTTAAAGAGAGAGGCCTCAGACATGGTCACAATAATGAAGGTGGAGTGAAAGGAGTGGAGAGAAAGATCTCTCTCTCTCTCTCTCTCTCTCACACATACACACACACACACACACACACACACACACACACACACACACAAGTATGCCTCTATTATCTTTTTTTATGTAACCATGTCAGTATTTCCTTCTATCACAAGGCAAGTTTGTTCCCATGATGTTATGTTTACAAGGGGATGCCTTGTTGGAACCGTGGCTATCCCTAGCTCTCCTTTCCTCTATCTCTCTCACTGCACCCCTCTCTTTGATACAGAACGGAAGGAGGAAGAAGGAAGGAGGGAGCACACGATGGACTCGGATGTATTTCTGGCGCACGTACGCCGCCGCACGAACGGCACTTTACCTTCAGCACGAACTCAAAATATCCAGTCAATCTGTTACAACACATGGGGGGCTACTTATACCTGGGACTCGCCGGGCACGTACCCACGTTCCAGTCCACCACGCCGAGCGCCCGATACGGCCCGCGCCGTCCACGCCCGCGACATGCACGTACATGTCCGGGTCGTGCGCGCCCGCCCGGGATCGACTCCAACGCTTCCCCCTTGCTCGCCAAAAGACGCTACTCACACACACGCACACACACACACCAGCCTGACTCACGCACCCACACACACATGGGCATGGCTTGCTGCTAACATGCCCATCTATTGTCTTCCATTTTATACCTGAATAAATATAGTCCGAGGTTACCTAATCTTATACTACAATTTCAGAATTTACCTATATGTTTTTTTACAGGTTCAACGCATATTCTTATTGCTAAAGTAGTCCAAACATCATTGTACAGTGGATACAATTCTTTTAAATAATTGGTGTTGTGGTATTTGTGTGGCACTAATCAAACAACTTATAAATCATTGTAATCACCTATAATATATTGTATGATAGTAAAGCTGAAACTTAAACACAAGTAGGAACTACCAGTAGATACTAAGAGTCCCAATAAATACTTTTTGAACCTACTATCTTTGGGAGAAAGATGTCAGCATCTAAATGTGTGGCAAAAAAGTTTGACAGATAGGTCAAGAGTAAGAAACATAGGATGGCCGGGTTAATAAAACTGAGAAAAATAACCCGGAAAAAAAATTGGAAGCTCCGTTGCTGGATTCAGACCTAACCATGCAAGGAGAAGCAGTCGGAAAGTTTTGCAGATTGTTGTACGAGCTTAACAATTTAGAATAGTTCTCAGCTGGTTACTAAGATTTAGCATCACAAGCAGATTTTTTACACTCTGTCTACAGGGAGTTCTCAATACGTTATAATTTGTCATTTTTAGTGTCAGACAATGCATGGAGTTTTTGTAGATTCAAAATTTTAGCATCTTCTGTTTTCTCACTCATGTAAAGCTAAACTACAATTTGCATTTTCATTAGAATAATTTTTGCTTTGACACCACATAAGTTTTTTATCCTCATTCCAGTAGATACACTTGCATCCCTTGTAAGTTATGAAACAACGAATGCAACTCCAAGTCTCCAGCAAATCATGGGCACTAAATTTTACAAAAAGGAATTTCTCTCCTGGGACTGGGTACTACAATGGAATGCTGCGTGTTGGTTGTTCTATCTGGAGAGATCATGGTGCTCGGAACAACGAGATAGCGCAGCTGCATTTTTAAGCAATTAGGTTGAATAATTGCATCATATATGGAGGTACCAGTGTCGTGTCATATGTTTTGGGAACTAAGCAATATTTTAGCTTACTTACCAGATGACATTATGGAGCTAGCACAACATGGTAGAACCAACACGTCTAGATCAGTGCCCTTGTCCACTCATCCATGTTATCTATGCTTTTATCTTGAAGTTTCCATCGACTTTGCTTTGTTTATTCATATCAAGTTAGGGTTGTATATACGTCTAAGTTTCGATCAGAGCAGTGCCCTACGGGGTGGGAATTAGAACGCAGGGGAAGAGACTCGAAGGTAAATTTATTAATTCTAGAATGATAGGACCATGATCTATGCCGGCGAGCTGCGTCCTGAAGAGTATGAATTTACATTTTCTTGGTTACAAATTTGACCGAATGCCATGCGGATTGGTTTGGTTAACCAAAACCTTAATGAAACTCCTTTTAGGACAAAAGTATACGCATAATACATTGTTTTGATATATATGCCTCTTCCTCCAAGTAGTATGCCCCAAACTTTCATTCATCATGTATATTGCTGCTTGAATAATATTTAATTTCTCTCAAGAGTTATGCACTCCACATACATCTCTCTATGAGATTGGAAATCTGTTGTGCATAGCGAGTATGAAATATCCTTTAATTATTTTTCCTTCAAAAACATATCAAGAGTTCAGAATATCTGA
The DNA here is from genome assembly GCA_963921465.1 of Triticum timopheevii. NCBI lineage: Eukaryota > Viridiplantae > Streptophyta > Magnoliopsida > Poales > Poaceae > Triticum > Triticum timopheevii. The sequence continues at coordinate 626,282,760 of OY997266.1, read as the reverse complement.
AACATATTTGGAATAACATAGCAAGATATGTACCCCTGCCTTTTCCCTAAAAAAGCACATGCCCTTTTTGATTTGGAAACATCTGTATATTCTAATTCAAGAAGTGTGAGGAATATTTTTTCAATATAAACAAATTTTGTAGGAGCGATCAAAATCTGAGGGTTGCATAACAAGTTGGTGTCATGTTTACACATGTTTTAAGTACATATCATGTTGCAGTACATAGCCAGAGGGCACTGGGGCTCCCTACATGGTCTGATCTAATCATGCTCCGACTGATCTATGTACTCCTGCTGCGACTTCACACAGAATAGAGACAATAACATTATTGGCATGTATATGCATTCTTTCTAACTACAGAAGCAAAGATCAAAGTTTGTCCATTACAACTGCTCAATTAGTAGTTCAACATACTTTTTTTTCTAAAATAACAAGTCAATCATGCATACTTTTATTGTACAAAATTGTTGCAACAGATAGTTACTCTGTACTGTACTAATTTAATCCGGCAGCTGCAGTTGTTTTAAAATGCTATGAAACTTAGTAATGGAGATACCGCAGATGGTTGAATGGTCGCTTGCTGATTTAATTCGTGCTTGGTTCTCGTGTTGATGAGATCAAAGGCCTCTTTGCCCCCTCCGCCACTGTGTAAACGATGTACTTCTAACTTTTGTTCTTATTTTGTATTGGACATTTGAATTAAAAAGGGTTTATAATGGTAGATGCTTTCGCTTTTTTCCTTGTATAGCCAATCTTAAAACAAGCGCTATTTCAATAAATGCATTGTACTCTCCCTCGCTAAATTCAGGTTTATGCTTAGGGAGTTTTCTATTTGCACGCAAGATTGACGTGAGGCATGAAACAAATCATTGGTGAAACAGAAGAATCCCTTTGGTTTTTATTGATGTCATTTTGTTGGGAGGGTTTGGAAATGATAGCTATTGTCATTTTCCCTACTGTATATCTATGTAGCATAAAGAACTTTCAAAATGAATTTTGTTTTCTCTAATAACTTCATTTATGTTGCATTTGCACTCATACTGACTGATGTAAGCTTAAGAATGAATTAGGTCACTCACCAACACTATTTAGTTGATCAAGTGCTCTATCATATCTTTGTATCCTTTCTATTTTTTATAAGAATAGTTTGCAAGTATGGCTGCGAAGAGCTTAGAATGTGCACTGTCTACACAGATTCTTCCAATGAGATATTGTTGCACCTCTTTTTCTCTCGTACTCATCTCACTTTTTTGGTAGAGGCTCGACCGATGGAGGGACTTGGACCTGCCACTCATGGGCATACTTGTTGATGTATATCAAGAAGCAAAACTTCCCTTGATTCAACAAAATGTCATTATAGGATGTTGCAGCATTTGTAATTTTAAAAATAACATCATAATGGATGGAGTTAGTATCAGCTATGAACTTGTTTCACATTATTGAAGGATTTTTTTACCTTGATTATCCATAGGCCCAACCCCAACGGTGAAGACATACAAGGGGAGTTGGTGGTTGTATCATGTATGCTATTTTTTGGCACGTCGTTCATTTCCAGTGATACATGAAGACCATTTCATAGAGAAGTGCCCAATCCATGGGAAGTATATAGACTACTGACTTCTGAAATGATGACAATGCTAGAGCAAGGACGGATGAACATAATGGAGGTTGGGGGGGGGGGGGGGGGGAGAAAATGAGAAAGATGCTTGACCGAGAGACCACTGAGTTTTTTTATGTCATGCTCAAAAAAAGAGACACGATGTTGTTGAGGAGAAAATAAGCGGAAGAATGAATCATGCTGCTATATATGGATGGAATACCACATGCTATCATGTTTGACGTGGAATTCTGAAATACATAATTCTTCTCTCCTCCCCTGTCGTTTGACATACAATTCTAAAATACATCAATTATTTGACCAATGTACATGTATTTGTTTTTGTTATTTCGTGGCAACGCATGGGCATTCAGCTAGTGTGTGTGTGTGTGTATCATAGCATGCCACATAACTAGTTAAGGCTTGCTAAACATTTAACGGTTTAAAAGTTAATAAAGAATGTGAAATAAATAGGGGAGTCTCACTCTAATATAATGAGATGATCCAAGGTGTGATTGTGAAAATATGCATTTGTGTGTCCTCAGCGGAAAAACAAGCATTTCAGTTCACTGCAGGATCAATATATACTGAAATGTTTGTTCTTTTTGTTCAGGACACATCCAGTCATATTTTTTTCAATTCCTTGATTGGATCATGTTATATTATAGGTGTGTTAGTTCAGTATTTTTTTCAGGATTTTTGAGAACTTTTACACCGTCGAAAACCTTAACTAGTTCTGTGGTAAGCTATTGTAGAGAAATCCTACTCCGATCTTACGATTAATCTATCCTTGGCCAGTATTAATGAAAGTACAATAGCAGGATAATGAGCATCAAATGGGGCAAAGCCTCTCTATTTGTGAAAAAGTACATGACCATCTCCTCCCACTATTTTTATTCCCTCAATAACTTCCTCAAAAGAGTCAATATGCTGGCAAATACCTTCCATTTTTTTGTTGGATACAGTTGTGTATTGCTCATTGCTAGCAGAGAAGCATCGCGTCGCTCAGGTCGCCAGTTGCTACACGAGCCTAGACCACCTCACTACTCTCCTCCAGCTAGCACGAGCGAGGATCTCCCAACGGTCCTCCCAGCGAGCGCAGGTGTTCATGAATAAAAAAAAATTGGACGGTTTTAAAATATTTTCACAAATTTGAAAAATTCTCTAGAACTAAAAGATGTTCGTGATTTCAAAAACTTTTCAATATTTGTTTAAATATATTCATGAATTTTGAAAACGGTTCTTGAATTCAAAAAAATGTTCACGAATTCAATACAAATTCATGAATTGAAAAAATGTTCATGAATTCTTTTTTATGGATATTAATAAATGTCTGCGAATTTGAAAAAAGGGTCGTGAATTTTAAAATATACTGTTGAACTCTAAAAAATTATGATTTCAAAAGCATCATGGATTTTAAAAATGTCATAAATATGAAAAAAGCTTATGAATTTCAAGACTGTTCAAGAAATCACAAAATGATCATAAATTTGAAGAATGTTCGCGAGTATGGAAAAATGTTCATGAAATAGAAATTGTTTCTTAATTAAAAAATATTGATGGCTCAAACAAATCTCGATTTTAATAGTGTGTGTTTAAAAAGTGCTTGCGGATTCCAAAAATGTTTATGAATTAAGAAAGGCACCAAAAAAAGGTGAAAAGAAATGAAAAGCACATAAAGAAAAATAGAAACAACCCAATGACGAAAATACCTGAATGAAATTCTGAAAACAAACAAGGAATCTTCTCGTCCCCTGGCTGACAAAGCGCTCGCTTTTTATTCGTTCCTAATGGACTGGCTCAGCTTCGTACGCTAGTAGGCAATCATAGGATTATGTACTGCTATGAGCCATACATATCATTTCTGAGGTATGGCTATGTACCGCCTAATGCGGCGCCTATGAATGGCTTGCTTCGAGCGGGAACTGTGCATTCACAGTAACCAGCTGCCACACCGCACTGATGCCATGCACATATTTTCTTTTTCTTCACTTTTTTGTTTTCATTTTGCTTTCACTTTTTCATATCAGTAATATTTTTACTATATATAGTAAAAGTAAATTTATATAAATATTGAAAAAACGTTAATCATTCATATAAAAATGTAAACGTGTAAATAAAAAGGTTCATCATGTGTATGAAAAATGTTTGCTACATCAAAAAAATTCCACATGTGTAAATAAATGTATGTGCCAATTTGAAATATTTCTAAAGTATATACAAAATGTTCGAATAATTCAAAAAAATGTTTCATATATTAGAAAGACGTACATACCATTTAAAAACAATGCTTCACGAGTTTCCATAATGCTTTTTCTCACATTGCAACAAAAAGTATACAATCTAAAAACAGTCATAATGGATAAAACATGTTTCATCCCATTAAAAAATGTATATGACATTTTAAAGAAAATTCTGGCGATAAAAAAAGTTTTCGTGACATTTCAAAAAATTGTTTACACAATGTAATAAAATAATGCTGCAGGTTAAAAAAATATTTATTTCCATTGAAACAATGTGCCACTTTTATTTGGAAAAACATTATTGTGTATTGAAAACATGTATTTTTTGAAAAAAAGTAAATCATGCATTTGAAAATGTCCAAAGTGTATCATAAGAATGTTACGCATGTGCTTTAGAAATGTTCATTGTGTACTCTAAAAATAAGACATGTGTGAAGAAGAGCAATAAAAACCGAATAGGAAACAAAAAGAGAAAGAGAAAAACCCAAAGGAAAGACAGAAAAAGAGAAAGAAACAGAAAAAAAACAACGTATAACAAAGAAAGAAAAAACAAAATAAGCAATGAGAGAACAAAGAAAACTAAAGCAAACTGAAAAAATAAAATCAAAGAAATAATTGAGAAAACAAACAAAACTGAGGAAAAACAAAAGAAAACAAAACCATAAAAAACCAGACTACACGAACCTACAACAAAGAAAAGCCAAATAAAAATGTAGAAATAAAGGTAAATAAATAAATAAAACCAAAGTAAAAATAAAATAATATAGAAAACAAAGGAAAACTATACCTATAGAAAACTTATTTGGCCGGGTCGCTAGACCCCGCACATAGGCGATTCCTATTAGGAATCAATACGGGTGATATATAGCCCTAGCGTCATTTGTGTGTTTTCGTCCTTGCTTTGTTTTGTTGGGCCAGACTTGACATGCATATAGGCCTTTCATTGTTCATTAAGCTTGTGCACAATCCATAAGCTTCTCAGGTCAGTTGCTCGTTGTCTTTAGACCTTTTTTTATCCTTTTATTTGTATGGCACTCTATGGATGAATAAGGTTTACATTTGATATGACCACATTTTTTTCAAAAGGCCCAAAGGCATATATTGAATACAATCAGTCCATAAGAGAAGTTATTTACAAGAATACAAATTACAAGCAAGTCCTTGAAGATATCAACACCGTCTTCCTTCTAGCGGCGCACCAGGAGCAGAGCTCGTTGCTGCCTCTGAGCCTCCATCTTATCGAAGTGACCTTGTTGAAAACCAGGAACTTGTAGAAGTATTGAAATGGAAGTCATCAATGTAGATGCGAAGACGCTGGCGACCAAGATCTGTGCAGATTGCCGTCCCAGAAAAAACTTGCACCAAGGAGGGCCAGGAGATGACCATGTAGGCCCCAAGCGTCAGCGGCAGAGAAGGAAGAAAAATAGTGAGCTGCAAGGTGAGCCGCGGCTGTGTGGGGAATGGGCCGGCCTGCTGGCGTTGTGCTGCTGCTGCTCCAGCGCACACAGCGATGAATAGAAACGGGCCGCCCCTGTACAGCAAGATGAATCGTAATCTCTGGCTGAGTAATTATACTGAACAGGAGGTCTATTTGGGTAAAATAAAAATACGAACAGATTCCTAACATTATTAGAACACACAGTAATATATTATTGATATTATAGAATACAGTGAAAATTTTCATCCCAAATGATTTTTTAACAAAAGCTATTTTATGCAATAGGAGCAAACCAGAGTATCAAAACAATCTCAAAATAAATCCAAATAATGTTCTAAACCTTTTTCAACTATACGTACTTCTCTCAATTTTTTTCCGTGAGTTGAAAATGATTTGAATATTTGTAAAAAAAATCAAAATAAGATTCAAATGGATATTCGGAAAAGTCCTTTTACTCCCTCTCATTTAGTATTCGGCAAACTCGAAAAGTCAAATCCTAGTCAAGATTAAGTAAGAGCAAGTATCGCAAGAAAATTTTAATTACTCCTATTTAAATAATTAACATTCCAAAATTCTAATTTTTGAGATTTTAGACTTCTACAGTCTACCTCCGTCGTGCAGAAATGCTAACCATTCTAAATGAAAGACACCACACCTCGACTCGTCAGAATCACTTCGAGGAAGGACAAAATCACGGGGAAAGCTGAAAAAACCAATATTCCCATTGTTGCCACTGCCCTAACTCCACCGTCGATAAAGACTTGAAAACCCTATGGGACACCGACCTGACACACGGATCCGGTGTTTCCTCACCCTCCCATCGCCATATTGTCTGATGGAAGGCCGAGAAACCTGCAGCGGCACCAATGGGCCTAGGGGAGGTGCTAGTCACGTCATGGTCACCAATATCCCTATAAAATTATCCGTCAAACTCGACTGTAGAATTTGAGAATGTTATTTTTTTCACATATTTTATTAGTTACCATAACATGATTTAATTTGAATTATATATCTGATCTTTCTTCCGAGCCCTACTATTTTCTATATATTGTTTTTAATGGAGTTGGATTATTGCTTAGTTGAAACCTAGAACTTATTTATCTATCAATAATTCCAGGGGTGTGGCAACTGGAAGGTTGTGATTTTTCTCATGAAAACTATAGTATTCTTAAAAACTAGAGCATCCTTAGAATACTTCGCTCTCAAACATGGCCTGAGTATGTTGTTATCTGTCATGGTTTTGTTTTGAGGTGTTAGGTGAACTAGATGATACCGCGCGTTGTTGCAGGGATCGGTTGCAATATATTTCAGTTTGATTTGATTGCGTGGAGTATGGATATTGGATTAATAACACATGAATGAAAATATAAAATACACACGACTTATTATAATTTATCATGTATAGTTGTAAAATACTATAAATAGAGTAATAGAATGAAAAGTATTTAATCATGTATGGTTGCATGTGGTGGTGGGTCTTTTTTTATACATGGTTGTATGTTGAGTAAGTCTTGTTCCATCCATAATTGTGTGATAATATGGCATATTTACATGTTGGGGTAAATAAGGTAGTGGAAATCACTCTTATCTCTACTCCTAATGGAGCAGTTGGTAGTCTCGTTTCCAGGTTTTTTTTTTCATCCCACCACTTTCATCCGGGTTTTTTTTCGTAGGTTAACCGTCGTAGATTTTTTTCGTCGCCTCCCCCCACTTCATCGGTTTATTTTCACTTCACCCTCTCACACAACGAAAAAAACTGAACGGATCAGAACTTTCCATACTGACGCAAATTATTTAGTAATGTCTTTATGTAAAAGAATCAATCACAATCAATCTCTAAAGATCAAATCTAAATTAATTAATCTTCATAACGTTTGTTTCCTTTCGAATCACGTCCATAACTTTCCTTCCTTGTTTGGGCAGAAACTGTTTGGTAGCAGAGATTAGGAAGCTTCCTATGAGTGTAGCAATAGGAAGTATTCTTTTTCTTGATGATTCGTTTCCATGCATGATGATAGTAAATTAGGCCAACATTCACCACTATTTATCAACGTCATCAATCGTATCCATTCCTTCCAGTTTTAAGGGAATCTGCTCGCTATGTCTTTTTTAAGGGGATCCGCTCGCTAAATCGTCGTCGCACGTTATTTTCACAAACAATCTCTACTCCTAGTGGAGCAGTTGGTAGCCTCGTACGGTTTATTTTTGTCCTCCTCCCACCTCCACTGGTTCTTTTTCTCTCCACTCTTTCCTTGCAAACCAATAATTTCCTAACATACAAAAGATCACGAATCTATCTTTCCTTACCCGAACCAATCGCGCCCCACATCAGTGCATTTCTTTATTAAGAAAACTAACACGTAAATCTTAACGCATTGTAAACAAATCCCGTTATGGACCTAATTAATTTATTATGGAATCTAGACGTGGTCGCATTGGTTCTTTTTCTCTCCACTCTTTCCTTGCAAACCACTAACTTCCTAACATACAAAAGATCACGAATCTATCTTTCCTTACCCAAATCAATCGATCCCTACATCAGCGCATTTCTTTATTAAGAAAACTAACATGTAAATCTTAACGTATTGTAAAGAATTTCCGTTATGGACCTAATTAATTTATTATGGAATCTGTACGTGGTCGCATCTCTCCCCTCGTGAAAAAATCGCATCCATCGCCCGTTAAAAAGGAAAAGTGAACATGAACGATCAATCCCACACCATGCATCTCAGTAGCAAAAAATCGCCCCCGCCTCTGCTACTGCACCTCGCCGTGTGCCCGGCTCGACCCATGCCTCGCCTGCATGGCTGGACGCCGCCGTCTCCACCGCCACTTACAAGAAAACGGTGGGCAGAACCATCCATTCAAATCGCACACCCCCACCCTCCTCCGCAATCCCTAGCCCCGCATCACCCTATCGCTTTCTCGCCTCTCTTTCCCCTCGATGTAGATGGTGCCGAGCGGCAGCCTCGAGCACCGGCAGTGCCGCCCTCTCTATCTTCGCTGTGTCGAGAGATGGGCCGAGGCTATCGTCGGTTCGCCGCCCACGATTGGGCCGCCTCCGGTTGTCGCGCACCACCGGCTCCACCTAACGTGCCCGACCCTCTCCGCTTTCAACCTTCCGGCGACCACATCTCTCCGCGCCTCCATCCATCATCCACAAGGCCACTCCCTGCACCCACCCTCCTAAATTCTCCATACCGGCGGACAATCACCGAAGATCCAAGTTGGCCTGATATCAATTTTCTTACATGCTTTCTTTATCAGTTGGTGATGGGAATGGGTTCCAATTTCTCTCTCTGACTGTGGGTTCGCAGGCAATAAGAGCTTCTACATGCATCCTCCTGTCGGTCCCTAAAGTACCAAGGTAAATGGTTGATGTTGCGTTTGTCTAGGATGATATATGTTGGCTCTGTTCCGGTTTATCCGAGCAGTTCCGGTACATCGTGCATTTATCTTGCCAGTAATGTTCTGTGATGCTCTGATGCACTTTGGGAATTGTTTATCTTGTCTTCAGTGCAGAACATTTGTTTATTAATGCATGAGAAGAATCCTTGTTACTACCTTGAACCTGTTTTATAATCCATATTGTTATGCACTAGCGCGTGTGCGTGTGAAATAGATGGATTATGGTACCGTACCCAATAAGATGAATATGTGTGTGTGTTATAGAGAGAGAGAGAGGGAGAGGGGGAGAGAGAGTGAGGAGGAGGGAGGGAGAGAGTGTGTGTGAGAATTTGATGGTAAAAAGGTCGCCAATGTCACTTGATATGTATGAGAATATTAAATGTAATATTAACATAATTGATATTGAACTCTTAAATTTAATGTGGCCCCGTTGCAACGCATGTGTGTTCTTCTAATACGTATATAATATAAGTTGTATTCTAACCATTGTCTGATCAAAGCTGGATCTGGCGCATCCTGTATGCTGGGCACCACGGCCCCCCGGGCACATGATCAACTTGCTATGGGAAATCATCGAGTGTAATTTCTCTCGATAAAAAGAAAATCATCTAGACACTATTATTATGACTCATTTTAACTTTATTGCTAGCAAAAGCGTGTGAATTATGTTCCCTTCAAAGTTTTGACTCAAAACCTCACGGCAGTTACGGGTTGAGTATCGTGATTATTTAGCAAATATAGGACAGACTGGTGTTGCAACCGTTGTCGAGACCTCCTCTGCTAGCCCCCCTTGACATGGCATCCATCTCGTACTGGTCTCCGTCTACGCATGCCCGGTGCTGGTAACACCGACGCGTACCTCTACGACGTGTCCTTGGGTCTGACAAGACTGGTGCGACGCCTCGTCAACATCGACTTCGTCCGTCTACACATGCCCGATGCTGGCAACACCGTCATGTGCCTTCAAACACAACGCGTCCCCAGGCTTGGCAAACCCGTTGTGACGCCTCGTCAACACCTTCTTCTTCCAGCTGCATCATTGCGCCCATGACTAACTCGGCGCCTCTTTGCGAACACGGCTTCACGGCGACTACCTTGACACCGGCCATCCCGACTTGACATCGACCACAGTGTCCCTCACACGTCCCAACCTCTATATTTGGAGCACGAAAAGGACATTATAGTGTGCCCTCCATAATTTCGTGCACGTGGTGAGAACGTGGCAGGAGGAAAATTCCATGGTAAGTAGCCAATGACAAATTGATCCCACGCGAAAAGAGGAAATATGAAGGCTTTACTTTTAGCTATTCCGACTTCTACCCACTAGCTCTGGAGCCTCCATATTTTTTTGGCAATCATCTTCATAGTACTTTGGTGATTCAAATTATGGCGACCCTGCTAGAGTTGCTCTAAACAGTCTAGGCCCTTCGATTCAAAAGATTTGTATGCAAGTTTTGGAGGATCAGAATCCTTTGAAAAAATTCTTATGCCGGCCGTTTGATTCGTAGATTAAATGTTACAGAATTTTTTCTGGCGATTCTCTTGTACTAAATTTTATAGGAAAGCTCAAATCTCTTGGAAATTCCCTCAAGAAAACAAGATCTCTTGGGAAGAACCTTTTGCTTTTGCTGTGACGCAACCAAACAAACCAAATTCGTGTAGGATTTGGATAGACATGACATCGCAATTCAATGTTTTTTCTATTCTTGTATTTTGAGCATCGCATGAATCAAATAGGCTCCAAGGTGTACGATCACAGTCACATCAACTCGATCTCAAAGTAGCCTCGAACAATTTTATGATTTTTTTTATTACAGAAGACAAGTCTAGTGTACTGGACTCCACGGCCTTCTCGAAAGTTAATTATAATGACTCAGGAGGAGATTATAAGAGCATTTACGTGGTTGTATGTGTAGTTTGGAAACCAGTTAAATCAGCGAAATTAACTGCGTTTGTGCAAATTTCTGAGAATGAACGAAAATCCAAATCACAGCACATGTCTTTTTTTTTTGCGGGTACACAGCACATGTCTTTTTTCCATGAATTTTTCCACGCATCTAAAAAACATGGATATGTTTATTGCCAAATCTTTTTTTTTACTTTTGCATCCGGTGCGTGTGAGATAAGGAGTAGCATTGAATCCATGATGCAGGAGCCTTTTTAGGGCAGATCAAATCAAACAGTGGGCCTCCAGCCACTAAGTAGCACCCTGTGTCTGGTTGCAGGTACACGTCGCGGAGTTGGATCTCAACCGCACTGCTCTTCCTGGTCCATCGTCGTCCTACTCCTATCGCGCAGGTTCTATTGCCATTATCGGTCCCAGTATGATCCTGTCGGTTGGTTCTACATTTATCATGTGTATAATCAGCCACGTCTGCTCATGTGGCTGCATGTGACACGGACTAGGAGATTCCAGGAGCATTTCCTCGGTTGCATTGGTAGTTTGGGAAACAGTAAAAATCAGTGAAATAACTACTCCCCTATCCCAAAATTCTTGTCTTACTTTTGTCTAAATATGAATGTATCAAGTCACGTCTTAGTATTAGATACATCCGTATCTAGACAAATCTAAGCGGAGGGAGTACTATTGTGCAAATTTAAGGTAAAAGGACATGTGTTGCAATTTTTGTACTACTGTAGTATGAAAAATCCAAATGATGAAGCATAGATATTTTCCGCGAAAAGTTTCACTCATGTAGAAGACACGGATATATTTGGGGCAAATATTCTGAATTTTTGGAATTCCATAACAATTGTTCTTTCTTACTATTCATCCGGTGCATGTGACTTGGGGAGCAGCTTTGAATATCCGTGACCAGGACACCAGGAGCCTTTTCAAGCCAGACCAGACCCTGAGCCTCCATATGAACCACATACTCCCCATCTTGGTTTCATCAGTCGTACCTACCATGACAAAAAAGATTAATGGCAGTGGAAGCAGCCAAGGAGGGAGATAATAAGTCATAAGTGTGATCGATCTGGCCGCTGGCATCCTGCCATTCGGGCGCGCTTGGCCTGGTCCACTCAAGTGGGCTGCCAATTTCACGGACCAATTTTTATGCTCTAGAAAACAGCGCTGGACGTGCAGTCATTTTTTTCTGAAAATAAATGATCAACCACTGACATCTGACTAAGGCTAGCCATAGTGGGGTAATATAAGTAGTATCATGCACTTGAGACTCGTAAACATACTTATGTGGCACGCAATTAAAGAAGAAAGAGATGGTTATAGTAACATATAGGTAGATACCGTAACATAATAAATGTGATGCTACTATGTGTCATGCATGGCAATAAATGAGACCATCTATAATACTAATCTATGATATTATGCACTATAGAGGTAGTAACATAGACTAGTAACATGTACATGTTACTAGTCTAAGTTACTCCCCACTATGACCAGCCTAATGCATTTCAAAGCTGAAATCCGGCAGCCAATTAATTAAAGAAGTACATATCACTCCTAATTTTTTATGAAGTATATTTTGTACGTATTTCGTCTGTTTTTATTTAATCTACATATTACTTTTGTCTTAATTCAAACTTCATAAATTTTGATCAAATTTATGAAAAACGTTATTAATGTTTACGATACCAAATCATTACCATTAAACTCATCATGAATATATTTTCACATTATATATGTTTATTATTGTAGGTGTTCATATCATTTTCAATATGTTTGGTCATATGTGAAAAAAAACAAACCCAGCGGGAGTACCTCGAGTAACCCGATTTTGGCTACACAAAGTAAGTCATCACCTTCCTTTAGCCTTGGTGCACTACAGGAGTGCACTGTTCTGTGCTTTTGTTTGTGGCTACTTTCTCTTAAGGCAGAAGCTATCAACCGAAAAGGCACTGCTTCGAAGGAGTGCACTGTTTTGTGCTAATTCAGACTTCTTGCTAAAACTTAGGAGGTTACTCCAATAAATATTAAATAGTGCATGAAAACTATAAGAAAAATTGACACCAAAACTTCATAAGGCTAGTCATAGTGGGGAGTATCATTTACTAGTATCATGCATATATATGATACTAGTGTATGATACTACATCCATAGTGCATAGTACTCGACCCGTCAGATAAATTTTAAATGACATGGTCATCTTTTTTTTTGGAACAGTGAAACCAAATTTGTGGTGGCATTTCAAGAAATTAAGAAAAATGATAATTTTTGGTAACCTTAGCTCGTAATGTGGTATTTTTTGCTATTATTTACTCGTTACACTTTATGCACCATCATCTCTCCAGGTCAATGTATGGACTATAAGTGGTGACTTTATGGACGACCACCATCTATGAGTTACGGATCTAAGGGGGCCTGTCAACAGGGTTGTTCAACATTGACTAGTCCACTCCGACCCATCGGTGATGAACCGAAGGATGTACCCTTTTTTGTAGTAGTGTGGGCCTGCCAAAATGCTTACCAGCTTTCAAATGAAAAAACTTCCAATTGAAAAGATGGAATTCAGACTTCTAGATCAATAAATTCCTATTTCAAAATTACCGACTCTTCTTCAGTGATATTTTTGCGCTCATCATATAGTTGTTTAAACAAGATAATCATGGAATTTCTTAGAAAATCACTCTAATATTGCTACTAATGATTAATGAATGCGAGATATCGCGAAATATTTCGTTTAATGTGTTTCTGCAACATAAGGCCCTAAATATGGAAAGGAATCATCACTTATGAATAAACAAGAAGAATGGAGGAAGAAAGCAAGGAAACTAAGGCGCGACAAATGCAAGGAAAACTGGCCAATTAAAAGTTGACCGATAAACTTGATTAATCAGCTGATTTCCGACTAATCTCTAATCCCCAACCGACAGAAACACTATGTTATTGCGGCTGCTAGGGTTGGAAGATGGTATGGTGCTCTAATTTGCAAATGGTGCTCTCCGTGTTGAGATTCTATTGTAGGCCCTTTTATAAAGGTTGATTGGTTGGACCTCTGGTACGAGCGCGTGCGTTCGTACCGAAGGCCGTCTTGCTCTCTAGTGCATTTGTCGCTCCTTTAATTCCTTGCTGTCTTCCTCCATTCAGGCCTACAACAGAATCGCAACACGGAGAGCACCATTCGCGAATTAGAGCACCATACCATCTTCCAACCCTGGCAGCCGCAATAGCATAGTGTTCCGTCTTTTACTCCTCTGCCGGTTTTTGTCCTTCCAGCTCAACCCTGAATTTTTTTTCATTCCTTCTATGACTCCAGGCCCTAGAATCCTTCCCGATCCGCGATCTCACGTTCCTAAACCTAGTTTTCTATCACCACCAACCAATGTTCAAGATATCACTTATATTGTTAGTGTTTCTGTCGGTTGGGGATTAGAGATTAGTCAGAAATCAGCTGATTAATCAATTTTATCGGTCAACTATTAATCGGCCAGTTTTCCTTGCAGTTCCAGGTTCCAAGCACTAATAAGGTAAAAAGGGAAAAAAACATCTCCCCAATCACATGTTGCACCCAATGTTTTTAGTGAGGCTGTCAATCTCACCAGCTTTGTAGTTGCTAAAATTTATGAGCAGATAATGGTACACGAACTGTTTCATAATTTTTGGATTAATTATGAACCCAAAAAAAGTGCAAATAAATGTAAAAGTAAAGTTGAGTGTTTACTTATGAGGAAAATTTGACCAGGGAAGAGGTGATACATAAATATAATCATAGTAGAGCAATCAAACGCTCATGGAAAATCATAACATATTGTGAGACCATATTTTATAGGCAGCGCATCCATAATTCTACTAGACTGTCACACGTTCCAACTAATAGCTAATACTCCACCTTACACGTATGTAACGCAGGCACGTGGTAATAGTATTAAGTAATAAAATAGAACATTGAAATAGGCATGTTTGCATACAGTTGAGAGAATGACTCCTACCACGTGCGGAAGTCGATACTCTTTTTAAGTTCAAAAACATAGTCAATGCTCTTTTTATCCTTTTTTAGGGAAATACTCTTTTTATCCTTACTGAGGTACATCAAATTAAGATTTTTGTCTCTTGTTGTCATTAAAAATACCTTATAAAATGGGATCAACTCCAACTAATGCATACTGATGGTGTCCCGGTCTTGGGGTCTCTCACCACTGTCTGTTCCTAGCTTGGTGGGCTGGGCTAAGGACCCCTAGTCGGTTAGACTCATAATTTCGCAAACAACATAGAGGAAGAATGAAAGGAAAATCCTGCCGAGGCAATCGTATTTGCTTTGGTAGATATGCTCTTCAAGCACTTGAACCCGCTCCTTATCCATTTCTCGAAACAAAAATATGTAATCCGTATCCATTGAACGACTCCCCTTCACCGACATAGACCCCGATTTCATATATAAGACGGGGCTGCAATAGTCAATAGAGCACATTAGACAACATACAGACAAAACCTTGGTACTTTACTTGTACTTTGTACAGACTCCAATGCAAGTAGGATGTACGGTATTATCTCCTCATTGAGAGCCTGAACATGGGTAAAACCTTTCCCCAGTTACCATCGTGCCAAGTAGTCTAGCTAGGATACTCTAGCAAGGGATCTACCAGATTTAGCTCCTACAGTGGTGGCCCATGCATGTCCTAGTAGGTGAACACCGCGGCTCGATGGAGTTCGCATCAACGCTCGGATCAGTTCCGGCGCAATCTTCGTACCGGGCCAGACGTTTGTCTTCGGTGTTGCTACCTTCGTTGCCGACTTGCGGCCATATCGGCCAAGTCGAGAACTACGCCTCATGCCTAATCTTCAGAGATCGGATGGTGTTGTCATCAACATCAACTTCATTCTCCACCGAGATTATGGAAAATTTCGTCCATGGAGCTCGGGAGCTGAATGTCAACATTGCTCTGGCGCGGCCGTGCAACCATGGCTTTGTTTACGTCGTCCTTGAGTATCTTTTCTCCGATCACTTCAGTGAAATTGTACGGAATTAAGTTTTCAATGAAAATGTAAAATTTCATTGTGATTCAGTGGTGGAATCTCTGCCTACCTCCGAAAAAAGTGAGGCACTATCGGATCTGGATGGAAACCCATGCAAGTTTGCAAGAAGGAGGCCAGAGGCCAACTCGGAAATCATTTGTAAGATCTAACTTTCAGATTATACAGAATTGTTGCGGCTGAAATCCCTAAACATTTTAGCTTGATCTGACGGTTAAAACTTCGGGTAACGCCCGATAAGTGCTTCAATTTGCATATATGTTTTATCGGCAAAACTAATCTAATCCGGTTTCATCTTGCAATATGAAAGAGTTGTTACAATTGTTCATTACAGCCTCACCACGCAGGGCGAAACATTCTTAACAAGGGCATGATCTGATCTATTATCAAAGCTAAACTTAGCAATCTGATGAGCCACCACGTTGGCCAATCGATTAATTTTGGAGACTTTAAAATTATTTATAAGCTTTGATATACTCATCGCTTCCTTCATCAAATTGACCAGAGAGGACTTGTCAAAAATTTCACCTGCAAGGGCGGCAGCCAGAAAAGTGTCTATACAAACGTCGGCAAGGCAAGGCAAGCCTGAAATTCTGCTTCCTCCACACTTTTATAATGCCCGATAAATTCCCATGAGAAAATGATGACCTTAATTTCCAGACGAGTCCCTGCCGACCATCCCACCAACATTAGGTCTTTCCTATTATTTTGTTGTGTGGCAAGGCTATAAAACGGAAATGGTAGCCGGTGAACGTTCGGCAATGAGGATCTGCTAGCACCCCCCCCCCCCCCCCCCCCCCCCCACACACACACACAACTGCCACAGGATATGAATCCAACGGTGCCGTTTTTAATGACTTTTTTCACAGTAAAATTAAACAAATGCCATGGCGGTTTTTCAAAAAGGCCATCCAGGTTCTCAAAATGCACCTAAACTGGCAGACGAGCATTTGCAAATGCCACCTCCTGTGGGGAACGCTTGCCAGATATGCCTATAAAAAGGGAGCGTGACAGCAAGAGTACTGCACACAAGACCTTCGCTCAGCAAAACGAAAATGGGTGTGGATCAGGAGGTGGAGGTGGTGGAATCGTGCATGGTGAAGCCGAGCGAAGAGACGCCTAGCCATGGTCTCTGGCTCTCCCTACTCGACCTCAAAATGGTGAATAGAGGCCACACGCCGACCGTATACTTCTACAGTTCCGACTCCGGCGACGTCGATAACTTCTTCGACGTGGCCAGGCTGAAGGCGGCCATGGCCAAGGCTCTCGTGCCCTTCTACCCTCTCGCCGGCCGTCTCAGCGTGGACGGCGACGGCCAGCCAGAGATCGACTGCGCCGGCCAGGGCGCGCTATTCGTTGTCGCTCGTTCAGACCTCACCGTCGACGGCTTCGTCGACTTCCAGCCGTCGCCGGAACTAAGGATGCTCTTTGTTCCCCGCGTTGAGGACTCGCCTTCCATCATGTGCGCCATCCAGGTGACCTTCATGGGATGCGGCGGGGTGGCCTTGGGGACGGCGCTGCACCACGCGGCCATCGACGCCGTAAGCGCTGTCCACTTCTTCCAGACGTGGTCCGCCTTCTCCAGGGACGGCGACGCGGCGGCGGCGGCGGCGCTGGAGCTCCCATGCCACGACCGCACCCTCCTCCGCGCACGCTCCCCACCCGTCGTCCACCCCGACGCTCTCACCGTGTTCTGTCCGAAGCTGAGCATAGCAGTAGCTGAACCCTCGGGGGCAGTCGTCAACAAGATCTTCGTCCTCTCCAAGGACCAGGTCGTCGCTCTCAAGCGTGCCTGCACCGGCGGTGGCGACGGCGGGCGCGTGAGCACGTTCTGCGCCGTGAGCGCGCACGTGTGGAGGTCCTTCTGCACCGCCCGCCGGCTGCCGACGGACGCCACGACACGCCTCACCTTCCCGGCCAACATCCGGGGCGCCCTGAGGCCGCCGCTCCCGGCCCGCTACTTCGGGAACGGGATCATCGTCCTGGGCGCTGCTGGCAAGGTGCGAGACATTGAATCGGAGGAGCTGGGCTCCGTTGCCCACCGGATCAATGGCGCGGTCCGCAGGATGGATGACGAGCTGGTGCGCTCGGCGATCGACTACTTGGAGATAAACGGCAGCAAGCAGCCCCCCAGCAGCATGCCGGAGACGGAGCTGAGGGTGATCAGCTGGCTGGGCATGCCGGTATACGACGCGGATTTCGGGTGGGGGAAGCCCCTCGTGATGCACCGTGCTGTTCAGCAGCGCGCAGGGTTCGTCTACCTCATGGACGGTGTCAGCGGGAGTGGCGGCGTGCGCATCCTCGCGGCTATGGAAGCTCCAATTCTCAACGACTTTCAGCGCCTGCTATATGCCAGCTTCTTCTAGTTCTATATATGCTTTCAGAAGCCTCCGGTCGGTATGATTCCTATGGTTCCAAAGCCTTGCAAAATGCAACTTCTGGTTTTATTTTCGTTTTTGCCTTTGATGGTTGAGGGACCTTGATGTAATTTTTCTTATGGTTTGGGTTCTTTGTACTTCTTGTGAACTCTCATAATATATTTGTATGCTGTTCATTGAAAACATAAAAGTTAACGGTTTTGCTATTTTTTAGTCGAGTGTTTTGCAATTGGCTTTCACTCAAATCTGTGTCCGTTCAATCTCGCGATGAGATTCACGCTTGGAGTTGTTGTTTTGGGTCTACTTTTCTTAACGGGCACGCGTTTCCGCCGCCCGTCGCTCGTGGGTGTTGTTTTCTATTTTTTTCTCCTTTTGAATTTTCTCCACGTCTTTCCATTTGCCATTTCATTTGGGCGGGACTGTACAAATCAATATAGAAACAGAGATCGTGCGTGAGGGAGAGTGCTTGAGCGGCCGAGAAGAGGAGGCGATTCCGCCGTGTTCATGTCATTTCGGAGATCCCCCTCTGCCGGAGCTTGATTTCTCTTTGATTCACGGTTGCCTAGTTGATTGTTTTCGTCTACCCCTCCCCCCTGAGTGATTTCACATGTTTTCCATCCCCGTAGCTTCCAGATCTCACTGGTATAACGAGGTGCTATACAAACGGTTTTTAACCCCTTTCCACGATGACATTTGGAACCATCGTCAAGTGAGTGACTGCGATAGGGGGGTCCTTCCCACACGACCAAGAAACCGTCAGGGATATGGAGACAGGATCCAGAGGCCTTGCAAAATGTACTTGTGTGCGATGCAGCACACACTAAATTCTTTCACACGTGTGGGATCGGTGATTAAACGTTTCTAATGACGTAGTGAAACCAAATGGTGTGTCGTAATGAACCGTTTGAGAAACAGTATGTAAGGCACACAGGCCAACCTATGAAGTGTGTGCAATATGTGCCACATCACACACGAGTTTTCTACGGAACCGTCTGCTGCTACGTCTTGAGCTTGCGTTGGTTTTCCTCAAAGAGGAGAGGGTGATGCAGCAAAGTGTAGCGTAAGTATTTCCCTCAGTTTTGAGAACCAAGGTATCAATCCAGTAGGAGGCTCCTCAAAAGTTCCACGCACCTACGCAAACAAACTGAGAACTCGCAACCAACGTAATAAAGGGGTTGTCAATCCCTTCACGGCCACTTGCGAAAGTGAGATCTAATAAAGATAGTATGATAAGATAAATATATTTTTGGTATTTTATAAGATAGATGCAAAAAGTAAAGATGCAAATAAAGGTAGATTGAAAGCAAATATGATAAGAGATAGACACGGGGGCCATAGGTTTCACTAGAGGCTTCTCTCAAGATAAGTATTACGGTGGGTGAACAAATTACTGTCGAGCAATTGATAGAAAAGCGCATAGTTATGAGATTATCTAGTCATGATCATGTATATAGGCATCACGTCCATAACAAATAGACCGACTCCTGCCTGCATCTACTACTATTACTCCACACATCGACCGACTTCTGCCTGCATCTAGAGTATTAAGTTCATAAGAACAGAGTAACGCATTAAGCAAGATGACATGATGTAGATGAATAAACACATGCAATATGATATAAACCCCATCTTGTTATCCTCGATGGCAACAATACAATACGTGTCTTGCAACCCTTTCTGTCACTGGGTAAGAACACCGCAAGATTGAACCCAACGCTAAGCACTTCTCCCATGGCAAGAAAGACCAATCTAGTAGGCCAAACCGAACTGATAATTAGAAGAGACTTGCAAAGATAACTCAATCATACATAAAATAATTCAGAGAAGATTCAAATATTATTCATAGATAAACTTGATCATAAACCCACAATTCATCGGATCTCGACAAACACACTGTAAAAAGAGTTTACATCGAATAGATCTCCACAAGAGAGGGGGAGAACATTGTATTGAGATCCGAAAAGAGAGAAGAAGCCATCTAGCTAATAACTATGGACCCGTAGGTCTGTGGTAAACTACTCACAACTCATCGGAGGGGCAAGGATGTTGATGTAGAGGCCCTCCGTGGTTGATTCCCCCTCCGGCAGAGTGCCGGCGAAGTCTCCAAGATGGGATCTCGCGGATACAGAAGGTTACGGCGGTGGAAATTGTGTTTCGTGGTGCTCCTGGATGTTTTCGGGGTACGTAGGTATATATAGGAGGAAGAAGTACGTCGGTGGCCGCCCGAGGGGCCCACGAGACAGGGGGCGCGCCCTACAGGGGGGCGCGGTCCCCTATCTCGTGGGGCCCTCGGGAGCTTCTTGACTTGCACTCCAAGCTCTCCGGATCATGTTCGTTCCAAAAATCACGCTCCCGAAGGTTTCATTCTGTTTGGACTCCGTTTGATATTCCTTTTCTTCGAAATACTGAAATAGGCAAAAAAAACCAGCAATATGGGCCGGGCCTCCGGTTAGTAGGTTAGTCCCAAAAATGATATAAATGTGTAAAATAAAGCCCATAAACATCCAAAAGGGGTAATATAATAGCATGGAACAATAAAAAATTATAGATACGTTAGAGACGTATCATCTGCCATGCAAGTCTCCATCGCACACGTTTCCCAACAATTATCGTGTGCGATAATGTTCTATCACAAACGGTTCAAGAGCCCCTTCGCACACATACAAGTGCTGCAGACCGTTTGTGATTTGTTGTGTATCACCGACGGTTGCGGCAAGAGTGACGTGTGCTTTTCGTTTCGGATCCCACACGTTTCCTGAAAAGTTTACCACTGGAATTGTATTTTACATTGGGCACGGTTTACTCCGAGCTCTCGTGTGTGATCACTAAATGAATTAAACACAATATCACTTAGATACAACATCTAAGAGACAATGCATTGTGGTGTTTGTCTCTGTTTTTTTTCATAGCCTATAATTACTTGATAAGAGCCAATCCATTGGGGGTGCCCTTATTTGTGCTGTCTTGAGGTGCATTGAGGGTGGTGGCCAATCGTGCCATCTACCTTCGATTGTTCAGCAACTAGAGGCTGGTGCGCGGGGGCCTCCACTGATACGTTAATTGTTCATGTACCGGTCACTTTTAAAGTTCAAATGCATGTTTTTTGCAATTGAAAAAAGTCAATTTTACTATCCTAAAAAAACTTGGTGGTTCACATAACCCCCTGATGTTATTTTCTGCTCCTTTACCTCCCTCAACATTCCCATTCCAGTCAAAAAATGTCCTTAGCTGGTTTGTCGCGACCAGATGCTGGCGTGGACAAGGTCAAAGCAGTATTTGACCAGTGAGAGGGGGACCCACCTGTTAAAAAGTCAGCCCAGATCGAAAAGGCAGCTAGCGGCATGATAGCAAGCATCAGCAGCAGCAAGCAGCAACATTGCCGTGCGGGAAGCCGGGCGATGCGGCGCGATGAAGAACGTTGGCGGCGGGACTCGCTGGATCCTGCTAGATCCGGGCAATGGGCCGCGCAAGGGCGTGGATCAGGACACGGGGAGGTAGCAGGACTCCGCTAGGACCCGACGTCATGGAGCTCCGAGGAGGTCTTTCCTGGCGTCAGTGCGAAGGATTCCATGGCGGCTGCATGGGAAGTCGGGAACAAGAGGGAGCGGGGCGAGGAAGAAAAGGGAGACCAGGGAGAGAGGAGGACGAGGGAAGAAGGAAGAGAGGGATGGTGGGGGCAAGAATGTTGTATGGGACCATGGTTCGCCCGAACCTATGCTCCACACCATTGATCTTTGGACACCACTTTTCGAGATATGTGCATGGCGGGAATCGTTTACGCGAGATGGCGAACAGATATGCATGGCGCGAGCAGTTTAGCGAAGGTTAGAAGCCCTACATTGTTAAAATAAACCTACTTGATGCTTACAAACCGGGACTAAAGGTCCACCTGTCTGAGCGCCCCACAGCGGCCATATGGAGCCCCTTTAGTCCCGGTTCATAACACGACCGTGACTTAAAGTGGTGGGCATTAGTCCCGATCGTTTAGTTCCGGTTGCAGAATCGGGAGTAAAGGCCCTCTGAAACCGGAACTGATGCCCTATTTTCTAATAGTGCGGGGTGGACCAGCTAGCGCTTCCTGGCCACCACCCTCCACCTCCTGAGGCCGCACCAACACACAACGACGGCGATCAGCACCACCAATGCGATGACCGCCACGCAGACGCCAGTCTGAACACGTTGTGACGGCTCGATGCGATCCAGCTAGCACCGACACCCGTGTCAGCGTGCGGTAGCTCCTGCTCCGGCATCGCCGTCTATGAAAGCATTCAAACAGATTAATCCGGGTGCCGACACCAATTCGGACACGGCGTCACGGATGTATGCTGTTCGGCCAGCCGATGATGTTCTTGTCAGTGTGCGGAAATCTTCATGAGTTGGTCAAAGTTGGGGGGGGGGGGGGGGGGCGTGGCCCCCTCTGGCTTGTAGAGTAACTAGCTGGGTTTCACGCGCAACAGAACGTTTTTTATTTCTTTTGCCAACGATACACAGACACGGCGAAGCATCATAACCATGGACCGTGGTACTTATGAATAAACTATATGCACTGATGAAGCACTGATTGAACACATCCTGAGTTTTCCCCTCTCTTTTTTTAGCGTGTGATACAGGACAGGGCAAACGTGAGGTGGGCCGTAATATGAAAAGCGAATTGACGGAGAACATTGAGAGATTTCACACGTGCGATGTAAAGTGTAAAGTGTTTTTCTTTAATATATAATTTACATATATATACTATATTTAATAACTATTATTATTATGATGAGTGCAATTGTTTTGAACACAGTACAGCACAGACTATTAAACGTACGTGACAAACGTAGTAGTAACTTGTTTTAGTACTTGGTAACACAATAATAATAGAAGTAGCAATCCATCCAGGAGTCGAGGTAGCTGCTCAGGCGTGGCCGGCCGGAACCGCTGGAGCCGGAGCAGGAACAGTGGCGGCGAAGACGTCCTCCGACACGGGGTGAACCAACTGGCGCCTCCTGGCCGACGCCCTCCACTGCCCGAGGCCGCAACAACACACTGCGACGGCGATCAGCACCACCAGTGCGATGACCGCCACGCAGACGCCAATCTGAACACGTTGTGACGGCTTGATGCGATCCAGCTAGCACTGACACCCGTGTCAGGGTGCGGTAGCTCCTACTCCGGCATCGCCGTCCATAAAAGCATTGAAACAGATTAACGCGGGTGCCAACGCTGATTCGTACACGGCGTCACAAATGTATGCTGTTTAGTCAGCCGATCGATGATGTTCTTGTCAATGTGCTGAAATCTTCATGAATTGGTCAAAGTTGGGGGGGGGGGGGGGGGGGGGGGCGTGGCCCCCTCTAGCTTGTAGATAACTAGCTGGGTTTCCCGCGCAATAGATTAACATTTAACTTTTTTATTTCTTTTGCCAACTATATGCCCTTTCACTCAATCCCTACCCAATGGCCACTAGCTTTGGTGAATACACCATTGTTAGCGGTTGGTAACAATTACTCCTGCAGAGTCATCTATTGTGGTGTACCTGTCGCCCCATAGGAACACGGAAGGTCGATTGCCTCAAGAGACTGAAAAGAAGAAGAAGAAGAAGAAGAAGAAGAAGAAGAAGGCCCCTGTGGAAAAGACTAAAGAAACAGAGAAGAGGAGAGGAAAGGAAGGAGAAGTACTCGGCACTTTCTATATGAAGCCAGGAGAATCCAAGAGAGGGCTTTGGAGCGTTTGCCAGAAATGGGGGAAATGCAACAGCTTTGCTTGCTAGGAATATGAAACAAGATAGCAATACAATTTGTGTCCATCTTACGTGATGAGAAGAAATGCCGTGCTAGAAATACTTGGTAGAGTCGCTAAAAAGTTTTCTAAAATTGTGATAACAATTGTGTGTATTAATAAGATACATGTTTACAACCCCGGAAAATTCTAAATCTAAATCTGCTCTACTCTCACATAAGCAAAAAATACAACTCTAGCTATCGATGGTGCAGAAAAAGGCAAAAGCATAAAAGACCATGGGATTGGCGTCGATGGCAGAGAGGCCTAACAAGGTCGATGGACCGATCGATGGAAGACGGATGTGACGACCCTTTGCAGCGTGTGCGTGTGGTACTCTGTTAGAGTTGTGTCGAATATTGTGTACAAGGTAGGTTGTAGTTGGACTCTGAGTAGTATTGTGTTTATATAGGATATGGAGTCGTGTCCTAGTAGGACACATTGATCCTAGGCCTCTCATATATAGCGGGGTAGACACACGATGTAACCTATGCCAACATAATAGCACAGACGCGCAAGGGGGAGCCGGCGGCGTGTGCCGGCGCCGAGTGGCCGGTGTGCGGTATTGTGACGGTGTCACGGGGAGGAGCGCCCGCAGTCAAGCCTCGGGATGTAGCCATATCGGTGAACCTCGTTAACAAATCTCGGTGTCGTGCTCATGTGATTGCTTGGTCCTTGAATGATCGACGGCATGCCTCGGATTTATTCTAACAAGTGGTATCATGAGGTAGGTTATTTGAAGACTGTGGATTGTTGATCTAGAGGAGAGCGACTGGGGACCGGCTGCAGATTGGCACGATGTTCGTGCGGCGATGGATCCCGAGGATTGATCGGGCGAACGTGCGGCGATGTGCTACAACCGAGGCGCATGCGGGCGTGGCAGCGCGAGGCGTTGGAGCAGGGCCGGATCGGACCGGAGGCGCGTGCAGCCGTGGAGCGTTTGGCTGCTCGGGTATACGCTTGTACGCGGACGCGCTGGAGTCCGGCAGTGGAAGCCTGGAAGCGTACAGCTCTGTACATTACATACTGCATGTGAGATTTGTTTGAGAAAAAAAAGGACCGAGTCCTTGGAGGAGAGGCGTTCTGCTCGTGGCCGTGACGCGGACGTGCAAACATCAAGGCACACTCCAAAAGAAAATCATCCATCGTTGGAAGGCAAGGGCTTGGACAAGCAAAGCTAGCATCTGAAGTTGTGTAAGGGAGCTACTCCACGTGAAGACCAGAAGCTATCGCGCTATCCTGTTGGATTTGCAACTAGTATACTTGGTGTACTTGGGGATCACGGAAAAAGTGCTCGGTATTTTTTCACAGGTCGGCTGTAAAAGAACCATGGAGCCAACGGGTACCAGATTTGAGGTGGAGACGTTCGACGGAACTGAAAACTTTGGGTTATAGCAGATAAAGGTGAAAAATTTGTTGGCACAATAAGGATGCTTGAAGGCGTTGAGGGATGTCAAGCCAGATGGATGATGAGGACTATGAGGAGTTGCAGATGGTTGCAGTTAGGAAAGTTCGGCTGGGTTGGACTGGACAGTCTGACGGACCGAAGCAAGTCGGTTGCACTAGTGCAGAACCGGGCTTTAGTGCCGGTTCGTGACGGCCTTTAGTGCCGGTTGGCGAACCGGCACTAAAGAGTGGGGACTTGAAGGAAATATGCCCTAGAGGCAATAATAAAGTTATTATTTATTTCCTCATATCATGATAAATGTTTATTATTCATGCTAGAATTGTATTAACCGGAAACATGATACATGCAAACATAGTGTCACTAGTATGCCTCTACTTGAACTAGCTCATTGATCAAAGATGGTTATGTTTCCTAACCATAGGCATGTGTTGTCATTTGATTAATGGGATCACATCATTAGGAGAATGATGTGATTGACTTGACCCATTCCATTTGCTTAGCACTTGATTGTTTAGTATGTTGCTATTGCTTTCTTCATGACTTATACAAAGTTCCTTTAACTATGAGATTATGCAACTCCCGTTTACCGGAGGAACACTTTGTGTGCTACCAAACGTCACAACGTAACTGGGTGATTATAAAGGTGCTCTACAGGTGTCTCCAAAGGTACATGTTGAGTTGCCATAATTCGAGATTAGGTTTTGTCACTCCGATTGTCGGAGAGGTATCTCTGGGCCCTCTCGGTAATACTCATCACCTAAGCCTTGCAAGCATTGTAACTAATGAGTTAGTTATGAAATGATGTATTACGAAACGAGTAAAGAGACTTACCGGTAACGAGATTGAACTAGGTATTGGATACCGACGATCGAATCTCGGGCAAGTAACATACTGATGACAAAGAAAACAACGTATGTTGTTATGCGTTTGACTGATAAAGATCTTCGTAGAATATGTGGGAACCAATATGAACATCCAGGTTCCGCTATTGGTTATTGACCGAGAATAGTTCTAGGTCATGTCCACATAGTTCTCGAACCTGTAGGGTCCGCAAGCTTAACGTTACGATGACAGTTTTATTATGAGTTTATAAGTTTTGATGTACCGAAGGTTGTTCGGAGTCCCGGATGTGATCACGGACATGACGAGGAGTCTCGAAATGGTCGAGACATAAAGATTGATATATTGGATGACTATATTCGGACCGGAAGTGTTCCGGGTGTTTTCGGAGAAAAACCGGAGTACCGGAGGGTTACCGGAACCCCCCCGGGAAGTAATGGGCCTTGATGGGCCCTAGTGGAGAGAGAGAGGGGCCGGCCAGGGCAAGAGGCGCGCCCCCTCCCCTTGAGTCCGAATAGGACAAGGAAGGGGGGGGGGGGGGCGGCGCCCCCCTTGCCTTCCCCCTCTCCCACTCCTTCCTTCCCCCTCCTTCTTGGAATAGGAAAGGGAGGGGGCAAACCTACTTGGAGTAGGTTTCCCCCTCCTAGGGCGCGCCTCCCCCTTGGCCGGCCCCCTCCTCCTCTCCCCCTTTATATACGGGGGAGGGGGACACCCCATAGACACACAAGTTGATCTACGGATCGTTCCTTAGCCATGTGCGGTGCCCCCCTCCACCATATTCCACCTCGGTCATATCGTCGTGGAGTTTAGGCGAAGCCCTGCACCGGTAGAACATCATCATTGTCACCACGCCGTCGTGCTGACGGAACTCATCCCTGACGCTTCGCTGGATTGGAGTCCGGGGGACGTCATCGAGTTGTACGTGTGCTGAACACGGAGGTGCCGTACGTTCGGTGCTTGGATCGGTCGATTCGTGAACACGTACGACTACATCAACCGCGTTGTCATAACGCTTCCGCTTAACGGTCTACGAGGGTACGTAGACAACACTCTCCCCTCTCGTTGCTATGCCATCACCATGATCTTGCGTGTGTGTAGGAAAATTTTGAAATTACTACGTTCCCCAACAGTGGCATCCGAGCCTAGGTTTTATGGTTTGATGTTATATGCACGAGTAGAACACAAGTGAGTTGTGGGCGATACAAGTCATACTGCTTACCAGCAATGTCATACTTTGGTTTGGCGGTATTGTTGGATGAAGCGGCCCGGACCGACATTACGCGTACGCTTACGCGAGACTGGTTTTACCGCCGTGCTTTCCACACAGGTGACTAGCGAGTGTCAGTTTCTCCAACTTTAGTTGAACCGAGTGTGGCTACGCCCGGTCCTTGCGAAGGTTAAAACAACACCAACTTGACGAACTATCATTGTGGTTTTGATGCGTAGGTAAGAACGGTTCTTGCTCAGCCCGTAGCAGCCACGTAAAACTTGCAACAACAAAGTAGAGGACGTCTAACTTGTTTTTGCAGGGCATGTTGTGATGTGATATGGCCAAGACGTGATGCTATATTTTATTGTATGAGATGATCATGTTTTGTAACCGAAGTTATCGGCAACTGGCAGGAGTCATATGGTTGTCGCTTTATTGTATGAAATGCAAACGCCCTGTAATTGCTTTACTTTATCACTAAGCGGTAGCGATAGTCGTAGAAGCAATAGATGGCGTAAACGACAACGATGCTACGATGGAGATCAAGGTGTCGCGCCGGTGACGATGGTGATCACGACGGTGCTTCGGAGATGGAGATCACAAGCACAAGATGATGATGGCCATATCATATCACTTATATTGATTGCATGTGATGTTTATCCTTTATGCATCTTATCTTGCTTTGATTGACGGTAGCATTTTAAGATGATCTCTCACTAAAAATTATCAAGAAGTGTTCTCCCTAAGTATGCACCGTTGCCAAAGTTCGTCGTGCCCAGACACCACGTGATGATCGGGTGTGATAAGCTCTACGTCCATCTACAACGGGTGCAAGCCAGTTTTTGCACACGCAGAATACTCAGGTTAAACTTGACGAGCCTAGCATATGCAGATATGGCCTCGGAACACGGAGACCGAAAGGTCGTGCGTGAATCATATAGTAGATATGATCAACATAAAGATGTTCACCATTGAAAACTACTCCATCTCACGTGATGATCGGTTATGGTTTAGTTGATTTGGATCACGTGATCACTTAGATGACTAGAGAGATGTCTGTCTAAGTGGGAGTTCTTGAGTAATATGATTAATTGAACTTAAATTTATCATGAACTTAGTACCTGATAGTATTTTGCTTGTCTATGTTTGTTGTAGATAGATGGCTCGTGCTGTTGTTCCATTGAATTTTAATGCGTTCCTTGAGAAAGCAAAGTTGAAAGATGATGGTAGCAATTACACGGACTGGGTCCGTAACTTGAGGATTATCCTCATTACTGCACAGAAGAATTACGTCCTGAAAGCACCGCTGGGTGCCAGGCCTGCTACAGGAGCAACACCAGATGTTATGAACGTCTGGCAGAGCAAAGCTGATGACTACTCTATAGTTCAGTGTGCCATGCTTTACGGCTTAGAACCGGGTCTTCAACGACGTTTTGAACGTCGTGGAGCATATGAGATGTTCCAGGAGTTGAAGTTAATATTTCAAGCAAATGCCCGGATTGAGAGATATGAAGTCTCCAATAAGTTCTACAGCTGCAAGATGGAGGAGAATAGTTCTGTCAGTGAGCATATACTCAAAATGTCTGGGTATTAGTAATCACTTGATTCAACTGGGAGTTAATCTTCCGGATGATAGCGTCATTGACAGAATTCTCCAATCACTGCCACCAAGCTACAAGAGCTTTGTGATGAACTATAATATGCAAGGGATGAACAAGACTATTCCCGAGCTCTTCGCAATGCTAAAGGCTACGGAGGTAGAAATCAAGAAGGAGCATCAAGTGTTGATGGTCAACAAGACCACTAGTTTCAAGAAAAAGGGCAAAGGAAAGAAGAAGGGGAACTTCAAGAAGAACAGCAAGCAAGTTGCTGCTCAAGAGAAGAAACCCAAGTCTGGACCTAAACCTGAAACTGAGTGCTTCTACTGCAAGTAGACTGGTCACTGGAAGCGGAACTGCCCCAAGTATTTGGCGGATAAGAAGGATGGCAAAGTGAACAAAGGTATATGTGATATACATGTTATTGATGTGTACCTAACTAGAGCTCATAGTAGCACCTGGGTATTTGATACTGGTTCTGTTGCTAATATTTGCAACTCGAAACAGGGACTATGGAATAAGCGAGCACCGGCCAAGGACGAGGTGACGATGCGCGTGGGAAACGGTTCCAAAGTCGATGTGATCGCGGTCGGCACGCTACCTCTACATCTACCTTCGGGATTAGTTTTAGACCTGAATAATTGTTATTTGGTGCTAGCGTTGAGCATGAACATTATATCTGGATCTTGTTTGATGCGAGACGGTTATTCATTTAAATCAGAGAATAATGGTTGTTCTATTTATATGAGTAATATCTTTTATGGTCATGCACCCTTGAAGAGTGGTCTATTTTTATTGAATCTCGATAGTAGTGATACACATATTCATAATGTTGAAACCAAAAGATGCAGAGTTGATAATGATAGTGCAACTTATTTGTGGCACTGCCGTTTAGGTCATATCGGTGTAAAGCACATGAAGAAACTACATACTGATGGACTTTTGGAATCACTTGATTATGAATCACTTGGTACTTGCGAACCGTGCCTCATTGGTAAGATGACTAAAACACCATTCTCCGGTACTATGGAAGAGCAACAGATTTGTTGGAAATCATACATATAGATGTATGTGGTCCGATGAATGTTGAAGCTCGTGGCGGATATCGTTATTTTCTCACCTTCACAGATGATTTAAGCAGATATGGGTATATCTACTTAATGAAGCATAAGTCTGAAACATTTGAAAATTTCAAAGAATTTCAAAGTGAAGTGGAAAATCATCGTAACAAGAAAATAAAGTTTCTACGATCTGATCGTGGAGGAGAATATTTGAGTTACGAGTTTGGTTTACATTTGAAACAATGCTGAATAGTTTCGCAACTCACGCCACCTGGAACACCACAAAGAAATGGTGTGTACGAACGTCGTAATCGTACTTTACTAGATATGGTGCGATCTATGATGTCTCTTACTGATTTACCGCTATCGTTTTGGGGTTATGCTTTAGAGACGGCTGCATTCACAATAAATAGGGCACCATCTAAATCCGTTGAGACGACGCCTTATGAACTGTGGTTTGGCAAGAAACCAAAGTTGTCGTTTCTTAAAGTTTGGGGCTGCGATGCTTATGTGAAGAAACTTCAACCAAATAAGCTCGAACCCAAATCGGAGAAATATGTCTTCATAGGATACCCAAAAGAGACTGTTGGGTACACCTTCTATCACAGATCCGAAGGCAAGACATTCGTTGCTAAGAATGGATCCTTTCTAGAGAAGGAGTTTCTCTCGAAAGAAGTGAGTGGGAGGAAAGTAGAACTTGATGAGGTAACTGTACCTGCTCCCTTATTGGAAAGTAGTTCATCACAGAAATTAGTTCCTGTGACAAATACACCAATTAGTGAGGAAGCTAATGATATTGATCATGAAAATTCAGATCAAGTGTCTACTGAACCTCGTAGGTCTACCAGAGTAAGATCTGCACCAGAGTGGTATGGTAATCCTGTTCTGGAAGTCATGTTATTTGACCATGATGAACCTACGAACTATGAGGAAGCGATGATGAGCCCAGATTCCGCAAAATGGCTAGAGGCCATGAAATCTGAGATGGGATCCATGTATGAGAACAAAGTATGGACTTTGGTTGACTTGCCCGATGATCGGCAAGCCATTGAGAATAAATGGATTTTTAAGAAGAAGACTGACGCTGATGATAATGTAACTGTCTATAAAGCTCGACTTGTTGCAAAAGGTTTTCGACAAGTTCAAGGGGTTGACTACGATGAGACTTTCTCACCCGTAGCGATGCTTAAGTCTGTCCGAATCATGTTAGCGATTGCCGCATTTTATGATTACGAAATTTGGCAGATGGATGTCAAAACTGCATTCCTGAATGGATTTCTGGAAGAAGAGTTATATATGATGCAACCAGAAGGTTTTGTCGATCCTAAAGGAGCTAACAAAGTGTGCAAGCTCCAGCGATCAATCTATGGTCTGGTGCAAGCATCTCAGAGTTGGAATAAACGCTTTGATAGTGTGATCAAAGCATATGGTTTTATACAGACTTTTGGAGAAGCCTGTATTTACAAGAAAGTGAGTGGGAGCTCTGTAGCATTTCTAATATTATATGTGGATGACATATTGTTGATTGGAAATGATATAGAATTTCTGGATAGCATAAAAGGATACTTGAATAAAAGTTTTTCAATGAAAGACCTCGGTGAAGCTGCTTACATATTGGGCATTAAGATCTATAGAGATAGATCAAGACGCTTGATTGGACTTTCACAAAGCACGTACCTTGATAAAGTATTGAAGAGGTTCAATATGGATCAGGCGAAGAAAGGGTTCTTGCATGTATTACAAGGTATAAAGTTGAGTCAGACTCAATGCCCGACCACTGCAGAAGATAGAGAGAAAATGAAAGGAGTTCCCTATGCTTCAGCCATATGCTCTATCATGTATGCAATGCTGTGTACCAGACCTGATGTGTGCCTTGCTATTAGTTTGGTAGGGAGGTACCAAAGTAATCCAGGAGTGGGTCACTGGACAGCGGTCAAGAACATCCTGAAATACCTGAAAAGGACTAAGGATATGTTTCTCGTATATGGAGGTGACAAAGAGCTAGTCGTAAATGGTTACGTCGATGCAAGCTTTGACACTGATCCGGACGATTCTAAATCGCAAACCGGATACGTATTTTTATTGGTGGAGCTGTAAGTTGGTGCAGTTCTAAACAAAGCGTCGTGGCGGGATCTACATGTGAAGCGGAGTACATAGCTGCTTCGGAAGCAGCAAATGAAGGAGTCTGGATGAAGGAGTTCATTTCCGATCTAGGTGATATACCTAGTGCATCGGGACCAATTAAGATCTTCTATGACAATACTGGTGCAATTGCCTTGGCAAAGGAATCCAGATTTCACAAGAGGACCAAGCACGTCAAGAGACGCTTCAATTCCATTCGGTACCAAGTCCAAGTGGGAGACATAGAGATTTGCAAGATACATACGGATCTGAATGTTGCAGACCCGTTGACTAAGCCTCTCTCACGAGCAAAACATGATCAGCACCAAGACTCCATGGGTGTTAGAATCATTACTATGTAATCTAGATTATTGACTCTAGTGCAAGTGGGAGACTGAACGAAATATGCCCTAGAGGCAATAATAAAGTTATTATTTATTTCCTCATATCATGATAAATGTTTATTATTCACGCTAGAATTGTATTAACCGAAACATGATACATGTGTGAATACATAGACAAACATAGTGTCACTAGTATGCCTCTACTTGAACTAGCTCATTGATCAAAGATGGTTATGTTTCCTAACCATAGGCATGTGTTGTCATTTGATTAATGGGATCACATCATTAGGAGAATGATGTGATTTACTTGACCCATTCCATTTGCTTAGCACATGATCGTTTAGTATGTTGCTATTGCTTTCTTCATGACTTATACAAAGTTCCTTTAACTATGAGATTATGCAACTCCCGTTTACCGGAGGAACACTTTGTGTGCTACCAAACGTCACAACGTAACTGGGTGATTATAAAGGTGCTCTACAGGTGTCTCCAAAGGTACATTTTGAGTTGGCATAATTCGAGATTAGGTTTTGTCACTCCGATTGTCGGAGAGGTATCTCTGGGCCCTCTCGGTAATACTCATCACCTAAGCCTTGCAAGCATTGTAACTAATGAGTTAGTTATGAAATGATGTATTACGAAACGAGTAAAGAGACTTGCCGGTAACGATATTGAACTAGGTATTGGATACCAACGATCGAATCTCGGGCAAGTAACATACCGATGACAAAGGGAACAACGTATGTTGTTATGCGGTTTGACCGATAAAGATCTTCGTAGAATATGTGGGAACCAATATGAACATCCAGGTTCCGCTATTGGTTATTGACCGAGAATAGTTCTAGGTCATGTCCACATAGTTCTCGAACCCGTAGGGTCCGCACGCTTAACGTTACGATGACAGTTTTATTATGAGTTTATAAGTTTTGATGTACTGAAGGTTGTTCGGAGTCCCGGATGTGATCACGGACATGACGAGGAGTCTCGAAATGGTCGAGACATAAAGATTGATATATTGGATGACTATATTCGAACACCGGAAGTGTTCCGGGTGTTTTTGGAGAAAAACCGGAGTACCGGAGGGTTACCGGAACCCCCCCCCCCCCCCCCGGGAAGTAATGGGCCTTGATGGGCCCTAGTGGAGAGAGAGAGAGGGGCCGGCCAGGGCAAGAGGCGCGCCCCCTCCCCTTGAGTCCGAATAGGACTAGGAAGGGGGGGGGGGGCGCCCCCCTTGCCTTCCCCCTCTCCCACTCCTTCCTTCCCCCTCCTTCTTGGAATAGGAAAGGGAGGGGGCAAACCTACTTGGAGTAGGTTTCCCCCTCCTAGGGCGCGCCTCCCTCTTGGCCGGCCCCCTCCTCCTCTCCCCCTTTATATACGGGGGAGGGGGACACCCCATAGACACACAAGTTGATCTACGGATCGTTCCTTAGCCGTGTGCGGTGCCCCCCTCCACCATATTCCACCTCGGTCATATCCTCGCGGAGTTTAGGCGAAGCCCTGCGCCGGTAGAACATCATCATCGTCACCATGCCGTCGTGCTGACGGAACTCATCCCCGACGCTTCGCTGGATTGGAGTCCGGGGGACGTCATCTAGCTGGACGTGTGCTGAACACGGAGGTGCCGTACGTTCGGTGCTTGGATCGGTCGATTCGTGAAGACGTACGACTACATCAACCGCGTTGTCATAACGCTTCCGCTTAACGGTCTACGAGGGTACGTAGACAACACTCTCCCCTCTCGTTGCTATGCCATCACCATGATCTTGCGTGTGCGTAGGAAAATTTTGAAATTACTACGTTCCACAACAGGACTAAAGGTCCCCCCCTTTAGTACTGGTTCGTCACGAACCGGCGTTAAAGTGCAAACACGTGGCACGAGCCAGGCCCGGGTGCGTGTAGGACATTAGTACCGGTTGGTAACACCAACCGGTACTAAATGTTTGGGTGTTTTTTTTTTAATTTTTGCTTTAATTTTGTGTTTCCAATTTGGCTTTATTTTCCATTTAATTCTTTTTTGTTTGCTGGTATTTCACGATACTACAAATTGTACACGTTATGCATATATATAAATAGATTTTCTCGTACGTAGAACCGCATATATATATAATATATCATCGAATGTCTCAGAGCCAACACCATTAACTATTCACACATACACATGTATATACATATACAATTTCTCCTACATGTTGCCTTGGTGCCTTCGGAGCACGATGACAAGTGGTTCATGGGGGCGGTAGCGGGTAATAGTATTCTCCTTTGGGATCTATGACCTGGTCGAGCAAAAATTCGGCTATTTCCTCTTGAAGTGCTTGTATGCGGTCCGATGGTAGGAGCTCATCCCGCACCGATCTGAACTGTTAAGAAGGAGATCAATATGCATGTGTGTTAGTTGTGTGACTAGATATCGATAATAGTGTGAATAGTGTTCTGACAAACGTACCCAGTCATGTCTATCAGATCTGCTCCTTTCGCACGTCATCATGCGAATGTTCTCGCAAACGTACTATGCACACAGATTATTCCCCGGCGCCTGCCTCAGGGCCTTTACGAGAATGGTATTGAAACAGATAATGATTAATCAAGCATGATAATTAATTAATGATATTGAAACAAGAATTAAAGAGATGGTAGCTAGCTAGTACTACTTAATTACTTACCAAGGGTCGATGCCAAAACAACTTTTTTGGCCACGTGCCTGGAGTCACCTTGATGAACTTTGCCCATGCCCTGCCCGCCGGCAAAGAAAATTAGTAAAGGGGTTATTAAATAGTTCATATCAGGAAATGAAGATATAGTTAATAATGATTGAAATTACCTGTTGAGTATCCCCTTCACGATGGTGTAGTCTTTATCTTCTTTAGTTAGTGAGTCCAGTAATTCAACTTTTCCTTCCTCAACTTTAATGTCTAACAAGACCCAGTGCCAACTGCATACACACACATTTGCATGTCTTAATTAAGCGGGCATGTGCATAAAATTAATCAACTACCGTAAACGGTATACACTTAATTATTAACATCTAGCTAGCTAGTAAGCAAAAACAGAATTTGTAGTACAAGACAGTGTGACTCACGGGAAGTTGTATATCTTCATTGGTATTGAGGCGCTTCAAGACTCTAGCATGCTTTCCTCTACAGCAGCTTGACAATGTTCAATCTCCCATATGTCCTGATTAATGGTATTTGGGTCAATGAACCCAACGCCATAGCGTCCAGCTTTTTTCATTTCATACGTCTTCATCCTGCATATAATACCACAGAAAAAGAATATAGTGAGGATAATTACATGTAACGAGTGATCAAAATTATCACTACATAACTAGCTTGAGACTTAAATTACAGAAAGAAATCACTTACAGACAATAGCAACTGACGATAGACTTGTCGAGTGCGTCTTGATTAAATAATTGAAATAGTTCTGGATACTCAATGGTCAGAGCTTTCTCATGGTAATAATGCTCATGCTTGACATTCACCATGAGGGACTCTCGATTGGAAATCTTGGTAATGTCCATGTACCATTGATGCAATTGATACATTCTCGTTGGGAGGTCCTTGACCTTGTCTGGATGGACCAAAGGTTTGCCCCGGACATATTGCCATGCTATTTCCGATTCTTTAAGCGTAGGCATGGGCTCGATTTCGAGGAGTTGTCCAAAAGAGATATTGAGCATTTGAGCCTGCATTATATGATCCTCTGTTATTACCACATCGCCATGCTAGGGAACGCTAACGGTTTGCCCACAATAATATTTGGCGCGCGTACTACTCCTCTTATGTGTTGTTGGCACAACAAGCGGGGGGATCGCTTGCGCCGCCTGTTCTCCCAACTGGGGAATGGTTTTCCCGCATTTTTTGCCAGCTGCTTGTTGGATCGAGCTTGAGCTCGCTTCCTTCTGTAGTCGTGCTCGATGTGCCTTCCTGATTTGGCGCTCATAGTCCAAGTCAACAGGCTTGGGAGCTGGTTCTCTAGCCATACGAATGAAGTGGTCAATTACTTTCTCAGGCACATTCTCCTTTGGCGGCGGTGCCGGTTTCGGTCCAAAATGGGCGTCCAATTGGGCTTGCACTATGGTTGTGTTTTGCTCCTTAGTCATGTCGTAAGGCCTCTGAGGAAGAGGAGCGAGGCTTAGACCATATTTATATCGCTTGCCGCCGCCTGTACTTTCTGAACTACCTCGACTCGTACCGCTACGCACCAAAGCTGCGGGATGTCTCTTCTGCGATTGCTGAGACGGCGGAGAGGGCTGACGTGGAGTTGGACCAGGAGAAGTGGCCTGACGATGTGCCGGACTTGAAGCAGGAGGTGTGGCCTGACACGGTGCCGGACTTGAAACCGGAGAAGTGGCATGATGCTGTGCGGGGCTTGAAACCGGAGGAGTCAGCTCACGCGTTTGGGGACTTGGAGGAGGTGGCGGACTTCGAGGAGGAGTCGTCTCACGCGTTCGTGGACTTGGAGGAGCGGGAGTCTGCTGACTCAGTGGCGGACTTCGAGGAGGAGTCGGCAGACGACGCGGTGTCGGTGGACTTCGAAAGATGACGCAATCCTTTCTCCATAGGATGATACGATGTATGGCCTCTCCCAGTGTGCGCTCGTCTTCACCTCCAGGAATGTCAAGCGTTAGCCCCGAATATGGGTCCACCACTTCATCAACCATGACACGAGCATAGACATCTGGAATCGGGATGCAATGGTAGGTTGCTTCGGGGGTAACTGGAAAAGCAACGCCGTCCGCCACCTTCATGGATATGTTCTTCATTTTGGAGTGTAGCTCACAGTTAGTGTTCTCTATGATGTCATCCACAGGGTATGTATCCAGCAGTGTGTCGCCCGGGGCAGAACCAACGCTGCTTCTCGGCATGGATGGGACGGTGCTATCCAATGCTGGACGATCATCCGCTTGCTGCTGCCGCTGCTGAGACCCCCTTTCCTGGCTAAGTGAGTCGATCTACTGTTGTTGCTGCTGGAATTTGAGTGCCAGGTCTGCGTGCCTTGCTTCTAGGCTTTGAAGGCGTTCTGCGTCTTGCTTCCTCTGCTCCTCCTCCAGCTTCCTTTTCTTCTCCTCCTCCATCTTTCTTCTTGCACGGCTCCTGTAGTCCTCGTTCCATTCTGAAAAGCCCTCATACCAGGGAATAACGCCATTGCCTCATGTTTTTCCTGGGTGTTCAAGATTTCCCAGGGCGCGCGTAAGCTCGTCGTTCTCTCTGTTGGGCGTGAACACCCCCCTTCGAGCTTCATCTATTGCGTCAATTATCTTTTGCTCGGCTCCTTTTTAGACTTGCCTTCCGCGAAACTTCGCCTGTCTTCGGGTCCAACGCTCCCCCATGCACATAGAACCAAGTTCTGCACCTGGGGGGCCAGTGCCGGGTAACCTGAGTGACCCCTGCATCCTCCATCTCTTGCTCAGACTTATCCCACTTAGGCAATCCCACCGCGTAGCCACCTGGACCCAGCCTATGGAACTGCGTCTTTCTTGCGGCATTTTCCTTGTTTTTCATCGACCGTTCCTTAGATATTTCTGAATCCTTGAAGGTCACGAAATCGTCCCAGTGCTCTCTTTGCTTCTCCAGTGTTCCCGTGAAATCTGGAGTCTTCCTTTCATTAGCAAGGTAGTTGGCCCATACAGTTTTCTTGTGGGTGTTGAATGCAATTGCCATCTTCTTAAGAGCAGCGGCCTTGACTTTCTCCACATCTGCTTCAGTGAAATGATCTGGTAGGGTGAAATGTTCCATCAGAGATTTCACAAGGTCTTTTTTGGCTCTGTCGTCGACCCAAGTAACATCTGGACGTTTAGTCTTTGGCTCTTTCCATTCTTGAATGGAGATCGGGAGTTTGTCCTTCACAAGAACTCCACACTAACGAGTCCACTTGTTTGCAATGTTCTTAGGCGTGAGTGGTTCGCCACTAGGTTTGATGGATTCGATGTGGTACTTTACACCATCCTTCAACAATCTCCCGGGCCTCGCTTTGTCTTACTGTCTGTAGAAGCAGATTTGCTCGATCCGGAGGACTGAAAGAAGAAAGATCGATTCGTTAATATATCTTCAATAAAAAAACATGTGATGATCACCATGATGCATGCTTATATAAATATACCTCGCCGGTAGTCTTTGTTATTTGAAGATCAACATTGTCTGTGTCATCACAAACATTGTCTGTGTCATAATCATAATCATAGTTCATGACTTCATCAGCCCGGTCGTAGAGATCGAATATCTTTTCATCACCCTCTCCGGTATTGTTCAGATATTGGGAGCCGTCATCTGCTTCATTCAGATCATCTAGCCTGTGAGGGCTGCGTATCATGTCAAACAATTCCTCTTCTCTCTCTCTGCCGGTATTGTCCGCCATAGCTTTTACTTTACTAATACAAAAGAAATATAAAACAATTTAGTATTCAAATTACAATGCATGGATGCAATTAATCAATAAGGAAAAACTGAATCTCGAATACATCGTCTCGAATATATAATCTCGAATACATCATCGTCTTAATATATATAATCTCGAATACATCGTCTCGAATATTATATATCGAATACATCACTGGCTAGGTACCTAATAAAGATCGAGTACTACAGAAGAATCTAGGGCGCCACTCGCGGTTCCTGGGGCGCGGGCGGTGCACACCCAAAGAGAAGGAACCATCACAGGATCATATCTCCGGTCATCTGCCCAAAGAACCCGCCAAGTAGTGGAGAACCTGACGTCGTCCATAGCAGCCATGTAGCGATGGACGTGCTCATCTTCCTCCCTAACACGGCGACGCACCACCTCCGGCGGGGCCGGCTGCCTCTGCACCAAATGTGGCCCACGCGAACGCCACCAAAGAAGATCAGGGTCGACGACGGGACCCGAGGTCGGGTTCCTCACCAAGCGGCGCGCCCTCCAGGTAGCACCTCCCAGTGCCAGCCCGGCGGACCCCAGTCCCGGACATGGGTCCCCTGAAGCAGGATGTCGTCGTGAACGGGTCGACGGCGAGGATGCGGGCCGGGCATATCGTCGAGAACAAATACTATATGCCCCCAAAAAGTAACATTTTTTAAATGATTGGATTGTGATAACTAAAATTCTATATATATGCAAATTCTAACAATTTGACATTAATCTAATTCATCTAACTAAAACTAATTCTAAAATTTCATGATTATATAACTAACATTTCCATAACAATTCTAATATTTATATAACTAAAAAACAGAAAAATTGCTAACATTTCTATAACTAAAAAACATAAAACATCTATTATATAATTAAGACAAGAGTCAAACAAGCCATCACGTTAATCCACATAGGCTAAAAATATATACTCCGTTGATTAAAAGAATAATGGCTGAGATTAAAAGATCTAAAAGTTACGCACAACTTTGACGTGTACAATTTTAAGAATCTGACATGTACTAAAAGAGTGCTATAACATATATGTGTTTTCCATGAAAAAAAACTAGACATAAAAAATTGTATGTATGCATACTCTATCACGGACACGAGGGAAGAATTGGAGTTGGAGTACTAACCGGACACAAAGGAATTAGCCTCCTATAGGTTGAAAGAGTCCGGTCAACAGGAAAGTAAAAAAGTCAGACATGGAGAATAGAGTATACACGCCCCTGCCCGCTAGCCAATAAAAAAAACATGTGCTGGCCTTGTACACATCGGTGCACACCATATAGACTCTTGGCGCGCGCCTAAGTTGGTGGCAATTATGTCTAGCATGTAAAATATATAAAAAAGACAGAAGCAACTATTTACATTTATTTATAGCATCGGCACGCCAAAATTAAGAAATTTAGTCGCTACGCCAAGGATAGACAAATAATGTTGCATAAAAAATATTAGCACAATCGCTATGTTAGCACCAAATAGTTTCCCTTTAGAAAAAAACAATTTTTTTCACAAACATGCATATACCTAAGATGTAGTTAAAAATACATGCTCGAGGTCGGGCCAGTGTGTGGGCCCATAATGTGGTAACTCCGTGCACGGATGTCATGCTAATACCAACATGTATACATATCCGTAGGTTTCCTAAAAAACATACGTAAAGCACCCACTTGGTAAACTGATTGGCGCAAGTGGAAAAACATCTTCGTACATAAATTGAAATTTGATTAACAGAAAACAACTATGTGTTGGTATACAATAAGGAATACGGAATAAATATAACAATGGAAAATTTTAGTCCAATCTCCATTTATAACTATAAATTGCCAACTTTTAAATAAGTTATGGATGAAAATTTTCTTAGGTGGATAAAAATAATGATATTTTAAACATAGCTAAAAATAAAAATTAAATATATTTTAAAATATGTTTCCATACGAACTACATAGTGTCCTAAGAAACATCCACCAGAACTCTCTTAAATAGCTTAATCTGTAATAACAACTTTTAAAATGAAACTGAAAATAAGAAATTGAAATATATTAAAACTGGTGGCCATGGACTCCATATATAGAGAGGCTGAAAACATCAAATAGGATGGACAAAGAAATGACAAACCTAGAAGGGTGAAAAGAGTATATGTGTTAACATTCATTTCTTTCTTATAGGTACGTCGGAGAAAAACATGAAATATAGATTAGATGTATCTATGCAATTGGGTTTGTAGTACAAGAAATAATATCATCCTGAGTAGAATGTAGGCATCATTGGATTCATGTACCTGTTCTCATTAGCAAGGTTGGCAACGAAAGGATGTGATGAACTTCCCGCTAAAATATGACAGTGATGAACATGTGACAAAGACTTCTGAGCATGCATGACATCGTGTTAGAATAATGGCAAGTTGATGGCAATGTGTTTTATGTGCATGTTAATATGCTATGTGGGTTAGATTTAGATTTAGCTAATTAGTTTATATTTATGTTGTTTATCATGTTAGATATAGAATCATATATTAACTTACAGGACTAACGGTTTTATTGATTTGAGGTATTGATCAAGCGTATCATAGATCAATCTATTTCTGTGCAACATTTAGGTAGGTGGTCACAAATTTCAACTAAATAGTAACAATTCACGGTCGCGGAAGAGTCAAATCAAACAAACAATCACTACCAATTTATGTTGATGAATATATTATCTTCGATTTCACGGAACCATCTAAAACGATATCTATAATAACTGGTCAAAATCTAGCCGCGCAAATGCGCGGGTCACTCCGCTAGTTTATAACATTTCTATATAACTAACATTTCTAATATTTATATAACTAAAAAACAGAATAATTTCTAACATTTCTATAACTAAAAACAAAAAAAAATTATAACAAACAAATTAGTGTGTGTGTGTGTGTAGTGTGTGTGTGTGTGGACATGGCGGCCGGGGCGAGCACACCGGCGAGGCGACGACGGGGCGACGGGACGGGGCGGCGACGACGGGGTGACGGGACGGGGCGGCGACGACGGGGCGGGGCGGCCGTGGCGACGGGGCGAGCGGCGACGACGGGGCGGGGCGCCGGCGGGGCGCGCGCGGCGACAGGGACGACGGGGACGGGGACGGCCGGAGCGGCGACGTCGACGGGGGCGGCGACGAGGGGCGGGGACGGCTGGGGACAGCGACGAGGGGCGGGGGCGGCGACGTCGACGGGGACGGCGTCGGTCGGGGCAGGGCGGCGCGACGGAGGGAGGAAAACAGAGGGAAATTGAATTTTTTTTTCAAGTGTTGTATATATAGGATGGACCTTTAGTACCGGTTGGAGCCACCAACCGGTACTAAAGGTCTGTTTTGGCCAGGCCAAGCGGCGGGAAGCGCACCCTTTAGTACGGGTCGTGGCACCAACCGGTACTAAAGGGGGGGGGGGTCTTTAGTACCGGTTGGAGCTACGACCCGGTACTAAAGGGGGTGCGCTGGCTCCAGGCGGTGCGCAAGTTTAGTCCCACCTCGCTAGTCGAGGGGCTACCGCACTGGTTTATAAGCCCCAGTGCGGTAGCTCTCTCGAGCTCCTCTCCTAAGCAGGCCTACTGTGCCTACCTGTCCTCTTCGCCCAATGGGCCTACTGGGCCTTTGCGGGCCTTCATCCTGGCCCAACAAAAGGTTGTGTTTCTAGTCGTATGCAGGCCGCTTTGGCCCAGTAGGCGGGCTTTTTTATTTTCTTAATTTTTTTCGCTTTATTTATTTTTGTTTTATTTATTTTTGAGTTGTTTTTTTGCTGTATTTAGAGTTTCTTTGTGAATATTTTTGCTTTAGGTACAAAAAATTACAAACTTTCTGTTAGTGCCGGTAGTTTTCAAATTTGAATAGTTTAAATTTTGAATTATTTGAAATTTGTGTGCATCACTAGTTTGTGAATAACTTAACTTTGAAAAAAGTTTTTTCAGTGATTCTTTTTTCTTATGTTTAATATTAGTGTGTTTTATCATTATATTCAATTTGGTAATGCTTAGGTTATTTAAAAAATGAAATGCCTTTGTAACAGTTCAGTTTTCGTCGGAAACCCTGATACTTCAAAAGGGATTGTCCATTTTGTACACGAAGTGCATCCAGTTTTTGCCGTAACCCTCTCTACTTTCTTGCACATGCTATTTGTATGAAATTATGATACCATGCCAACTTTCAACATTTTCTGAGTTTATTTGAAATGCTTTTCAATTTCAGGGTCATTTAGCTGGAAAAAATCAGTAAATGCATGAAAAGAATTTGTTTGCACATAAAATTTCTTCGCGTTTCAAATGCCAAAACACATAACTACCCTAACTATTACAGACATTCCCTCCTGGGTGTGAAACACAGAAGAAAGTGATGATAGTGAAGCCGATCACATCCCAGATCTTAGGGTGTGAAACTTTTTCTTCGCGTGTGTCCCTTTGCGCCGTAGCCATGGAAAATCTTCATCATTTAACTGGATGCTCGTGTCAATATTCACTGTGAATGGAGCAATTTCATCAAAATTTTCATAATCTTCTGACATGTCTGTCTTGTCATCCACTCCCACGATGTTTCTTTTTCCTGAAAGAAGTATGTGGCTCTTTGGCTCGACGTATGATCCATTCGCTTCCTTATCTTTTCTTTTTCTCGGCCTGGTAGACATGTCTTTCACATAAAAAACCTGCGCCACATCATTTGCTAGGACGAATGGTTCGTCTGCATACGCAAGATTGTTGAGATCCACTGTTGTCATTCCGTACTGCGGGTCTTCCGTTACCCCGCCTCGTGTCATATTGACCCATTTGCACCGAAACAAAGGGACCTTCAAATCACCTGATCCATAGTTAAGTTTCCATATGTCCTCTATGTAACCATAATATGTTTCCTTTCCCGTGTTGGTTGTTGCATCAAACCGGACACCACTGTTTTGGTTCGTGCTCTTCTTATCTTGGGCGATGGTGTAAAATGTATTCCCATTTATCTAGTACCCTTTGAAAGCCATTATATTCGAAGATGGTAACTGGGACATCGAGTACAGGTCATTTTGAATATCGCCATCATTCAGGGCACGTTTCTGCAACCAACCAGCGAAAGTCCTCGTTTGTTCGCGTGTAATCCAGTCGTCAGACTTCTCCGAGTGTTTGGACTGTAGAAAATTCTTGTGTTCCTCCATATACAGAGCCACCAAGGCGGAATTCTGTAGAACTGTGTAGTGTGCTTCAGTGAGAGAATGCCCGTCCATACATATTATTTGATGCCCTCCTAGCGTGCCTTTTCCTTCCAGTC
Organism: Triticum timopheevii; assembly: GCA_963921465.1. Lineage (NCBI taxonomy): Eukaryota > Viridiplantae > Streptophyta > Magnoliopsida > Poales > Poaceae > Triticum > Triticum timopheevii. The sequence goes on along the minus strand of OY997266.1, from coordinate 626,238,762 downwards.
TGCCCTTATGCCGCGATTCAGGAACACCAATCGGCTTAAGACCAGGAATAAAGTCAATACAAAACTCAATGACCTCCTCATTTTCATGGCCCTTCGAGATGCTTCCTTCTGGCCTAGCACGGTTATGAACATATTTCTTCAAGACTCCTATGAACCTTTCAAAGGGGAACATATTGTGTAGAAATACAGGACCCAAAACGTTAATCTCTTCGCAAAGGTGAACTGGGACATGCGTCATGATGTTGAAGAAGGATGGTGGGAACACCAACTCGAAACTGACAAGACATTGCACCAAATCATTCTGTAACCTTGGTATGATTTCTGGATCGATTACCTTCTGAGAGATTGCATTGAGGAATGCACATAGCTTTACAATGGCTAATCGAACGTTTTCCGGTAGAAGCCCCCTCAATGCAACCGGAAGGAATTGTGTCATAATCACGTGGCAGTCATGAGACTTTAAGTTCTGAAACTTTTTCTCTGCCATATTTATTATTCCCTTTATATTCGACGAGAAGCCAGACGGTACCTTCATGCTGAGCAGGCATTCGAAGAAGATTTCCTTCTCTTCTTTGGTAAGAGCGTAGCTGGCCTGACCCTGATGTATGCCGTCTTTTCCGTGCATACGTTGCTGGTCCTCCCGTGCCTCTGGTGTATCTTTTGTCTTCCCATACACGCCCAAAAAGCCAAGCAGGGTCACGCAAAGATTCTTTGTCACATGCATCACGTCGATTGCGGAGCGGACCTCTAGGTCTTTCCAATATGGTAGGTCCCAAAATATAGATTTCTTCTTCCACATGGGTGCGTGTCCGTCAGCGTCCTTCGGAACAGGTTTTCCGCTAGGACCCTTTCCAAAGATTACCTCCAAATCCTTGACCATATCATGTACGTCAGCACCAGTACGGTGGCGAGGCTTCGTCCGGTGATCCGCCTCACCTTTGAAATGCTTGCCTTTCTTTCTTACGGGATGCCTTGCCGGAAGAAATCGACGATGTCCCAGGTACACATTCTTCCTACAACTATCCAAATATATACTGTTGGTATCATCCAAATAGTGTGTGCATCCGTGGTATCCCTTGTTTGACTGTCCTGAAAGGTTACTGAGAGCAGGTCAATCATTGATGGTCACAAACAGGAACGCCTTAAGGTCAAATTCTTCCTGTCCGTGCTCATCCCACGCACGCACACCTGTTCCATTCCACAGCTGTAATAGTTCTTCAACTAATGGCCTTAGGTACACATCAATGTCGTTGCCGGGTTGCTTAGGGCCTTGGATGAGCACTGACATCATAATGAACTTCCGCTTCATGCACAACCAAGGAGGAAGGTTATACAAACATAGAGTCACAGGCCACGTGCTATGGTTTCTGCTCTGCTCCCCAAAAGGATTAATGCCATCTGCGCTTAGAACAAACCATACGTTCCTTGGGTCACCTGCAAACTCCTCCCAGTACTTTCTCTCAATTTTTCTCCGCTGTGAACCGTCAGCGGGTACTCTCAACTTTCCGCTTTCTTACGGTCTTCTGCGTGCCACCGCATCACCTTCGCATGCTCTTTGATTTGGAACAAACATTTCAACCGTGGTATTATAGGAGCATACCACATCACCTTGGCAGGAATCTTCTTCCTGGGGCGCTCGCCCTCGACATCACCATGGTCATCGTGACTGATCTTATAATGCAATGCACCACATACCGGGCAAGCGTTCAAATCCTCGTACTCACCGCGGTAGAGGATGCAGTCATTAGGACATGCATGTATCTTTTGCACCTCTAACCCTAGAGGGCAGACAGCCTTCTTTGCTTCATACGTACTCTCGGGCAATTCGTTGTCCTTTGGAAGCATATTCTTTATCATTACCAGCAACTTTCCAAATCCCTTGTCAGATACACCATTCTCTGCCTTCCATTGCATCAATTCAAGTGTGGTGCCCAACTTTTTTTTGTCAGCTTCGCAATTCGGGTACAACAATTTCTTGTGATCCCCTAAATGCGCTACAACTTCGTCCTCTCCAGATCACTTGCGCAGTTTCTCTTTGCATCGGCAATGGCCCGACCTAGATCATCAGCGGGCTCATCTGATGCCTCTTCTTCAGCTTCTTCCCGCATTGCCGGCTCAACTTCTTCCCCCATTGTTGTATCATCGTATTCAGGGAACCCATGGCCAGGATAGCCGTCGTCGTCCTCTTCTTCTTCATTGTCTTCCATCATAATCCCTATTTCTCCGTGCTTGGTCCAAACATTATAGTGGGGCATGAAACCGGACTCAAATAGGTGGACGTGAGTGGTTCTTGACGTAGAGTAATTGTGACCATTCTTACAGCCAGCACATGGACAAGGCATAAAACCATCCGCCCGCTTGTTTGCCTCAATGGCCCGCAGAAAAGTATGCATGCCATTAATGAACTCGGGAGAGCATCGGTCATCATACATCCATTGTCGGCTCATCTTCATTACACAACACCGAATAGACCAAATTAATACAAGTTCATACATAAGGTTCATACATAAAGTTCATATACAACACTTAATTAAATGCAACATACAAATAACTCTCTAGCTAAAGAATTTTAATGCAACAACAAATGTGATGAAGATCAAAACTAAGGTAACAATTGATCCAACAGCATAATGATAGCAAGCCACACTATCAATGGCATATTTTCTAATCTTTCTAATCTTCAACCTCATTTTCTCCATCTTGATCTTGTGATCATCGACGACATCGGCAACATGCAAATCCAATTCCATCTTCTCCCCTTCAATTCTTTTCAATTTTTCTTTCAAATACTCGTTTTCTCTTTCAACTAAATTTAACCTCTCGACAATAGGGTCGGTTGGAATTTCCGGTTCACATACCTCCTAGATAAAAATATCTATGTCAACTTGATGGGCATAATTTGTCATAAACACGAAATGCAACAACTAGTTTTAAAAGAAAATATACCACATCTGAATCATAACAAGGACGAGGGCCGACGGGGACGGATATCAAAACCATGGCACTATGTATAACAAACAACATACGGGTAAGATAATTATACGAGTAACTATATATCCAAATCACACAAACATCAATTTGGTAATGTAAAACATTCATGAACAAGAGCCTCACCACAAGTTGGTGCCGGCGACGGGACGGTGCGGGCGATCGATGGTGGTTACGACGGAGATTTAGAAGGCACTAAGTAAACCACACCTACATATGCAAACTAAGTGTTATTTTTGACCTCAAATTGCATATAAATCAAATACTAGCAAATATAATTCCTCCCAAATTAATCACTATACAAAGCATTGCAAGAGCTAATCTAGCAATGAGAGTTGAAAGGACAAAGTTGCTAACCTTTGTGATCATTTGAATGGATGGGGGCCTTTAAATCTTGACAAATTTTGGGCAAAATTTATCAGGAGCTCGAGGAGAGAGGGGGAAGAACAGAGGAAGTGAGGGGAAAGGGGAAGAACAGAGTGGCTCGGGTGGACGAAGGGTTTATGTACGTCGACCTTTAGTACCGGTTCGTGCCACGAACCGGTACTAAAGGTGCTGGACGGGCCCCAGACTGACAACACCCTGCCACCACCCTCTTTAGTACCAGTTCGTGGCACGAACCGGTACTATAGGTTCGCCACGAACCGGTACTAATGAGAACGGCCGGCTAGCCGTTGGAACCGGCACTAATGGAAACATTAGTGCCGGCTCAAAACCAAACCGGCACTAATGTGTCTCATATTAGGTCCTTTTTCTACTAGTGTTGGTACAGAAGACGGTGCGGGATCGGCGACAATGACATAGGAGCGTGATGCTGATGGTGACCAACTTCTGGGGCATGGAAACATGTGGCGCAGGCCCGAGGGCTTTTGTGGCTTCGACAAGACTATGGCACGGGATTGATTCAAGGTGGTGTATACACGGAGCTTGATGTCGATGAGGCGCGGGGTGGACTGATCATCTACCATGGAGTCATGTTGAAGGTGGAGCTGGAGTTTGGAGGACTTCACTCGGTGTTGATTGAGGGGTTACGACGTAAGTGCACAGAGAGTCGAAGCCTATTCAGTGGGAAAAGCGAGTGACATGCAGTTTGGACTGGAGCCCAGTGGTCTGATGGAAGCGTGAAACTCGCCATCGGTCGGCGTTGATCGGTGGTACTCTGTAGTGGGGTTGAGTGGTGTGGGTTCGCGACCCTTGAGACTCGACCAGGACAGCAGAGGCTCGACGCGGTAATAGCGGCGAGGCGTGCGGTATGCACGGGCATGTAGACGGGCCAGGGGCTCTGGTGGTCATACATGTGGTGATACAACTGCGAATTGGACTCGGGATGACTACAAGTAATGGTGAAATTCCTTCAAGTTTCAGACAGGCGGTCAAGAAAGGAGCGGTGATGTTGAGTTCAGGTAACTCTTATGTGTGACACCCAATATGTGAGTTGTTCACTTTCACGCAGGTCAGTGATCAGTGTGTGATGGCGTTGGACTGATACTCTGGAAGTTGGGAGCACAAACTAGAGTAATGTGGAACTTAATTTCGCTCGAGTGTTGACTGTGGTCAAGAAAAGAAGGGACTACAAGTTGCAGGTGGAGTCATGTGGAGTCTTTGGAGTAGCAGCGGTGCTCATGGGATAAACTCAAGTCCAATGTACAATCAAAATTTGATGCATTGACGAATTCAAGGTGGTAGAGAATATTCGCCAAGGTGGAGTTTGTTAGAGTTGTGTCGAATATTGTGTACAAGGTAAGATATAGTTGGACTCTGAGTAGTATTATGTTTAGATAGGATATGGAGTCGTGTCCTAGTAGGACACATTGATCCTAGGCCTCTCATATATAGTGGGGGTAGACACACGATGTAACCTATGCCAACATAATAGCACATGCGCGCAAGGGGGAGCCAGCGGCGTGTGCCGGCGCCCGTGTGGCCGGTGCGCGGTATTGTGACGGTGTCACGGGGAGGAGCGCCCGTAGTCATGCCCCGGGGATGTAGCCATATCGGTGAACCTCGTTAACAAATCTCGGTGTCGTGCTCATGTGATTGCTTGGTCCTTGGATGATCGACGGTATGACTCGGATTTATTCTAACATACTCACTGAGAGGGCGCCGGTCCGGAGTGTTAACCGGTCCCGCCTATGTGGCTTGGATGGGGCATCAGGTGTTAGATGTTAGGCTTTCGTGCGATGTCTATTTGGTATTTGGCCCGGACATTCGGCACCCCTTCATCAAGAGGATAGGAGTAGCGACAGGTGTTGTCTAGATGGTGGCCTCGAGCTTACTGTTGTATTACATTGTAAGATCTTTCTGAATAATTAATAAAATGGCCGCATGCATCACCCAGATGCAGAGGCCGGGGGTGCCGTCGACGAACCATCACGCGGCCCGGTGGGACGACGACAGCACCGACGCCACCATTTCCATCATGGACCTCACGTCCACCGGCGACGGACAGGCCGCGGGCTCCTCCGAGGATGTGTATGCCACGGGAGGCGGCAGTGCCTTGTGTCCCATGTGGGCCGGTCCGTCTCCCGTGTTCTACTCTTTCTCGCCGGATACCGCACCTTCACTTCATCGGTCTTATTGCCAGTTCACATGGAGGCGGCGGATAGAGGACGACACTGGCTTGGACGCTGGGTGCAGCCTCCATAGGATATGTTTAGGGTTGGGTCAGTTTTTTTTCTAAATATTCAAAATGTAATGAAAATCCGTCATGTTTATATGAAATCTGTCATGTTTATATGAATCTGGCCATGTTTGCACGAATTTCATTTGGTTTGTTGAAAAAGATTTTGAAATGTATGCGGCTACAGTCGTATGACAACCTCCCGCATCCGTGTCCGCGGACTGGTCCCCCCCGTCAGCGGAAGGATGCCGGAGAAAGTTTGCGGGTGGCCATTGGAGATGCCCTAACTTGGCGAGGGTAGCGCATGGCACACGTGGTTAGCAAACACCAAATTCCCTAAAAAATCCTGATGAGGGGTAATTTAGTCACTAACTAGATAAAACCCGGCGTGTTTGCTGCGGAACTTCTAATTTATACTTTTACGCAAACAACTTGAAAGAAAAGCATCCAATACTTGATATGGAAATAAGAAAAGTTGACATCAAATAAATATTTGATAGAATACTGGTATTTCGGAATTTAAACAAATACATGAATACATGGTATGGATTTAGACTTAGCACAAACATGACACAGTCACGTATTTCTGTCCACGGTAGTGAGGCTGGCTTGTAAGAGTATTTGAACAATCGAGGTTAAAAAGGGTATTGTTAGCTTAGACCAGAGTTCAGAAAAGGCATTTAAGTTTACTTTTAACAAAATTCTTTTCTAACATCTGCATATTTCAGGTTTGAATATGGACTGCGGGTTTCTCAATTTTTTTTCCCGCACATGCCCAAATCTTTTAAAATCATGCCCAAATTATAAGCTTTCTAACATCTGCATATTTCAGGTTTCCAAGGAGGTACATAAAGCGAAGTTCAAACAATTCAGTGCAGCAGCAGCAGCAACACCTCCAAGGTGAGAAATATGTTCCTATTTATCCTTCTTTGCTAGCCGTGTTCCTCTGCTAGGCATCGACCATGATCTCCATGTCGCCACTAAGGCCATGGCTCCTGGGATCCAGGACGCTGGGCTCACATGGTCTAGGCCACTATCGATTTGTTTCTCTTGGTCGATGGCCTCTTTCGCCTATGGTCGGATCTGCGTGTCAGCGTCCACAGGAGGACTAGGATCTGGCTGTGCTCCACGACCATCACAACCAAGTCGGGGAGCGCCAGAGATCACAACTTGAAATTTTTAACTGCAATATTTCTTGGTCAGTGTCCTCCTCTGAAATTGTTCGCAAGGTAGTGCTTTATTCAGTATAGCATCCTTGGAAGATTGTGTGGTGTGATGCTTTATTTATAAAGCGGGACGTAGAGTCCTTTTTGTTATTCTGTATAGCAAAGGGAAAGAGCCTGAACAGTGGTGGTGATCCTTCGTTGGAAGAAACATTGGTGTAAAACAGATATACTTGCTATTTTTTTTTATACTAGCATATTGTTGGTTGTTAATTTTAAGTGTATCATCAGTTTTTTCAGCCAATGAAGTTATGCTCACGACATGGAGAACTTCAAGGACAACCTGCCTGAACAGTGTCTACCTGATTAGTGAACTAGGCCATTTACTATACAAATAGAGTGAAATGTGCCACTAGTCCATGAACTCAAACTAATTGCACATTTAGGCCAACAACTCGAGAAGTGATCGGATTTAGTCTGCAAACTCGTTGATTTGATCTAATAAAGCCAAAACCGGCCCGACAAGGAAAAACACTACACCATGACAAAACTTAGGGGTCACCTTATCTGCCGGGAAAACATTTTGCCGGCATTTACAAACTGCCCTTGAAAGTCCTGTCGGGAAAGACCATTCCCGGCAGTTACAAGAAACGCCGGCAGATCCCCTGACCTACATGCCTGAAGCTTTGCCAGCAGTTAGTAGTATTCCCGGCACATAGATTTTTTGCCAGCAGACTGATATTACAGGGCAGATAGAAGTATTTCCGGCTGTTAATTTGCCCTTAATTAAGTACACCGCCAACACAAAAAAAAAATCACATTCAAGTGTGTATACATGGAACATCACACATGTAGAGCTAAAGTTGCATCATAATATATCTCAACAATACATCATGTCTTCATACATACATAGGTATACATTTATAGGTTCACAAGTCCAGTACCGCGTCACAACATACATAGGTATACACTAGCGGGTAGTGCACGGCGGCACGCCGTGCTCTGCTGATATATTTGTGAGTTGCCTTTCCAGAATTTGTGCAAAAATTTGTGCGTTTTGTCTTTTCAATTTTTTATAGCACATAAGGGAAGAGAAAGAGAGACTTACTAACTATGGAGTATTGTTTTATTTAGGATGATTGTCTTACATAACTTAAGACCTATAGGTACTACAGCTACACTGGCGAGTAGATAGATTTGCTTTCTGCTTGGTTGGTGATGAAGTGGAAAAGACAGAAGCTAGTTTTCCTTTGCGCGTCCCAGGTGGTTTGTTGTTGGTGTAGATGATCTGCGTGTTATTGGAGAAGCGCCATTGACAACGGAGTTGTGCCAGATCGGAGAACTGTAGCAGATCTTCTCCAAAATACTTGCAGGGCAAGAGCTTGAAGTTGAACCGGAGAACTGGATGCAGATCTTTCTCCAGGATACTTACAGGGCAAGAGCTTGTATTGCGCATCATCATAGTGAACACGGCGTGGTTGTACTCATTGATGACACTGTGGAGCAACTCATCCTTTATAGTGATCTGATATCGAAGAAAGCTTTTTCCACCAAAAAATAAATTTCCTTCATACCTGCAGCAAAATACTTATCAACACAAGGGGCTGGCATCACATAAGAAAAGCAAATATGATAAGGTCATGAGATTACCTCAGTCAGGAAAAATGCAGAGATCTTTATTCTCTTCATGCTTCTTTGCAACTTCCTTCCTCTGTTGCCGGATCAAAGTAAGGTGATCTGCGGTTACAAAAATGATAGGTAAATTTCATGATTGTCTGCCAGTTAATCAAGCAATGATGGTCCGATACTAAACAAAGATACAAAATGCCTAGCACGGTGGCCATTCGATGAAATATATGATAACCTCATAAATAATCACAGTACAATAAAAATAAAAATGATTTGTTAGATAGAATCATGAAATAGAGGAAAATGTGTTATTTTCTATTTTTTAGTACTTCGGGAAGGACAAATAGTATAACGTACCAGCAACTTCCTTGAATCTAACATGCTTATGTCATTTCATAATATGGGCTTGCACACAAGAATCAAATGGAAGCATGGTAGGCCGTTTCTTCTATCTAATTATAGTATGGACAAATAGTACAACAACAATTGAATGTGAGGTGGAGCATTTAAGCATATTTATGTACAGCAAAGCTAAAACTGATTTTTTTTTAATAAAAATGACGGTACAGTAAACAGAGTTTACAAGCTATACTTGTACAAACACTCTCTAGAAGCAACACCCAAATAGTTCAGCCCATAGGAAAATGCTCATAATTCTCAAAATGTTACAGACTGAACCTCCCAAGGGAGGTTGCATGGAATTCAGGGATGGCTGGGGCCTGGGGTGTACGACACTGAGCAGTGAGAATGCACAGAATACAGTTTCAAGTCGCCCATAATAAACCAAGATTAGATATCTCTATACCTAAATATAAAATTTAGATGAGAAAAGAAGAAAATTAAATACATGTAGAAGATAGTTATAGGGAAAAATCATAAATGATAGGATGCATTATCCATCGTACTTGAAGGACACATTGAAGCTTATTCAAAAATTCAAAGACCAGAAAAGCATCAGCTCAATGGAAGTTTTGAAGGATCATTGTACGACCCTATAGACAAGAGATACTAATCTTGAAAAACAACCTGAAGAATGTAGGCTGCATTGAAATCTTTCTATTTCTGAAAAATTAATATCTTCTCTGCAGTTGTATGAGGCATAGAAAAACTACCTCTGTCCCTAAATATAAGACGTTTTTCAGTTCAAATCAAACTGCAAAAACGTCTTATATGTAGGGACGGGGGGAGTACTAAACTATATGAAATTGATAAAACATAGTTTTTGAGAACACCATGAGGATTTGCTGCATTTAACTTTATGAAATACAGTGAACTATCAACTAAAGGTAGATCTGAGAGGAAAGTGTTTGGTGTGTACTCAACTGAAAAAAGCAATTGGTGCAATTCCATCAATGTACAAAAATGAATTATGAGAAGCATTAGAAACTGAAGAAATATCTGGAAAGAAGACGATAAAACCTAACCTGACCAGTCACTAAACCATTTTACTTTGGTGGCGAGCCAAGGAAGCACTCTCTTGATGGTGACCCCTGATCACATCCTCTTCCGCTCCCTGCAAGCAGAAGAATTTTCTTTGCATTCCGTTTTGCACCATATCTGAGCCATCATTCAACATGCATCTGGACAGCTTTGGAGCCAGTAAGGTTTTTCCTAGAAAGATGGGAGCGCTAAGTATAAACCTGTTAGGAGAAAAGGTGAATTTATGGCACATGTATTCTAGTCAATTTGTTCACCCACATGTAAATTTTAGGAGAAAAAGCCAGCTACAGCTATCAACCACAAAATACTAACCAGTCTCCACAACTAAGAAACTATTACAATGAATACATGTTACATGCCGCCTGACAAAAGTCCCTATTCAGTGACATCTATTGGCTCCCTAAAGAGGACATATGAATTTGATTTTACCAAGAGGGGAAGAGAGACTAAAACAGAACATATTTAGTGCATACTAGTTATCATGTAGTAAAACTCATCTGGACCATTCAGTTAGAGAGAATAGCCTCTTCAAATAGTTAGTAGTACATATTTATCATGAAGCAAAACTCTCCCTGCTGCTCCCTTCTCCCTCAAACCACTCAGAATAAACTTTATCCCTCATTCAGTTACTATTCGTAGGAAGCAAAACAGAGCCCTCATTCAGTTACTATTCGTACTTCCATAGGAAGCAGAACAGAGCCCTCATTCAGCTAATATTCGTGCATTCATAGGAAGCAGAACAGAGGAACAAATAGGTATAAGAGGGAGCAGCGTACGGACACATGCCAAGGAAATTTAAAGCAGAAGAATGGTGAGGTGGTTGGCGTCAGACCTGCAGGCTTGCTCATGATGGCGGGGGCACACCATAAGGAACGAGAGTTGAACGACGGGGAGAGGGCACCCAAGGTCAAGCTCACCCCACCACAGCAGCCGCCATGGTGAACGAATCTGCTGACGCCAAGGTCGACTGTGTGCTGTGGACGGAGGCGAGATCGCTATGCTGTTCACGGAGGTCGCCTCCGTACTCGTCGGTGACCTCCAGCGGCGGCGTGGATGGGGATGCGAAGACAACGGCGTGGGTGGGGGTGCGGAGGCGATGGCGTGGGCGATTACGGGATTTGTGGGGCGATGCGGGAAGGGGAAATAAGTTAGGGTTACGTGACGCTTCCAGCGACTTCTTATAGTTTCGTGTTTCCCGCGGCTCCTCGCGCGCTTTCTGGGCCGAAATTTGATAGACTGCCCTTAGAGGTTAACTATTGCCGGCAGATAACACGCCTTACAGTTATTTTCCCCTTTGACTGCTCGTGAATTCACTATTCTTTACAGGGGTCTATTTGCAAATTGGCCGTTTTTTCCTCATAAATTGTGTTGGCTAGGACTTGAACCTTGTCGGTTCGGAATATGCACTATCTCAATGACCGCTACAACAACACTAGGTTTGCACACTGCTATGCATTCCAATTTCTAAACTAGACGACAAATTTTTCCTACTACCGGGTGTAGTTACTCCCACTTTTGTTTCATACGTTCCAGGTAGTATCTATCATATCGGAGAGTATATACGCGTAGTATGTATTATGTAAGAATGTTTAGGTAGTATATATACTATTTTTTAGGTAGTATGTAGTATATTTTGAGCATACTCCTTTTTACGTACAAATATGTACATATTTCACAAATATTATAAAAACATGGGCTCATATGCAATTTTTTCACATAAGTCGCTTTGGAGTATCTTGGATATGGTATATGAACATACTAAAAATAATAAAGTAGAGTATATACTACCGCATGGTAGTATATGAGAAATGGGTGTAGCTACACCCAGTAGTAGGATGCATTTTCCCTACACACACATACGGTCTATTCTGCTAATATTAGCAGAATAACTATTATGCACACCACTTCCGCACTGCACGCTGAACGCAAGTGCACGTCGTTCTTTGAACCAAGTGTGCTGCAGTACTCACACGAGTAAACTTCTCGTCGGAAAAAACTTCACGCGTTATTTTTTTTGCACTGTTTTCGCTCTAATTTTTTAATTGTTTATCGGAATGAGGCGTGTAATATACCGTTGAAAAGCTATGGATTAGGCGCAACTTCTACATGTTGAACACTTTTCGAGATACCACACGGTTTAAGAGCAGTTTTGAAAATGGTTCGGCCCATGACGAGTGGCAGCGAGCGTTTTTCGCGATTTCTTCTAAACCGCTCGTCGGAATGAATCAAACGATACGCCGTTGGATAGATATCGTCGAGGCTCATCTTTCTCATATATAATTTTTTCTCTAATTCCTTACGGTTTAAGAGCAGTTTCAAATTTACTAAATCACGGAATTCTGTTTTTCAAATTTTTTCAAATTTTTGGTACTGTTTTCGCTCCAGTTTTTGAACCGTTTGTCGAAACGAGGCGTGTGATACGCCGTTGGAAAGCTACGAACGAGGCGCAAATTTCATATGTTGAAATATTTTTGAAATTCCTTACGGTTTTAAGTTAATTTTTGAAAATCGTGCGGCGGACGACGAGTGGCAGCGGCCGTTTTTCGCGAAATTTTTGCAAACCGCTGGTCGGAATGATTCAAACGATACTCCGTTGGAAAGATATCGACGATACGCAACTCTTTCATGTAGAACACTCTTTCTAATTCTTTACGGTTTAAGAGGAGTTTCGAATTTATCAAAATGCGGACACTCTGTTTTTTCGCGACCCAAAATCGTCGGATGTACTGCATCAGACAGAAAACCGCACTGCTTTCAGACCAAAAGACCGCACTTCATCAGACCGACAAGTGCACTGCATGATTTCTATTTTGTGGGACATAAATTTTTCCCAAATGAGGTACCAAACCGCACTTCTTTAGACCAGAACCCGCACTTCATTGGACAGACAAGTGCACTGCATGATTTTTTTTTTGTGGGACGTAATTTTTTCCAAACAAGGTGGAGTGCACTTCTTTAGACCAAAACCAGCACTTCATCGGACAGACAAGTGCACTGCATGATTTCTTTTTTGTGGGACGTAAACTTTCTCACCCGAGTTTTTTGTGAGTTTTTGTTGTCTTTTTTTCAACAATTTTTATTAACGAGAGTGGACCGCAGAGACGAGGGCAAATGAACTGCGACATATGGCGAAGTGAACCTCATTGCTATCTTGTTGTTTCGTTTATAACAAAATGCACTTTAATGTTGAGCGCAAGTGAACAACATCACTCTTAAAAGTAAACCACATCTGAGGACCAAACGCACTGCAAGTGTTCATGTAGTCGACTGAATTTTGAGACACACGAAAAAATTGCACTTCATACAGAGAGGTAATGGGCTGCTACACAAATGGAATGGACCACATTTTTTTGTCTCTCTTCCAACAAATTTGTTCAAGACACTGCAAGCACCCTCGCCGGTGGATTGCACACCCAGCCACACCGCAGCGACGACCCATGCGGGCTGCAGTGTTGCGCCCAAATGAACTGCTCGTGATACGTCCGAGGTGCTCACTTCGAGCAACGGAAACCGCGTTGGGAGCCCAAGAGTACTGCACTCTCCGCCCCCGTCAGACCCTGTAGAACTCCGGGCATGATACAATGTAACCCTGCATCAGGAAAAGGAGCTGATTTCTTTAATTTATTTTCTAACTAAAAGAAACAGGTTAACTAAAGCGGAAGAACATCGCATAGCAAACTACAGGGCTGAAGATGTTTCAACCGCAAAAAATAAAATAGTGTACTGCAAGACCAACTTCCCCCAATAAATTTTAAACTCAAAATAAAATGCCACTGCCACTTTTTCTCAACCACATGATCCTTCTTTGTCCTCTAGCACTTTCCCACCTGAGCACCACACATGCTTTACTGTCCACTCCGCCCGTGGATTCATTTCGCCATACATCAATAGCTAGCTTCACGACACACTTCTTATCCTTCCACCACCGTATGTGCTTTCTCTTCTATCTTTTTATTTTCTTCCTTGTTCGCACAAACCCATAGAAGCTACAACATCAAGATTCGATTAGAAAATCAGAGGAAAAAAAAAGCTCAATAGTAGATGCCTTCATGCCACAGTAGTTGGTTCATAGGAGGAAATATACAGCAAAGAGGAAAACATGCACGTGCACGCACGTCTATTACCACCAATAACATAGAAAAATGTGAAACACTGCTAGTCTAACGATCGACCCAACGCCACGCGCCCGAGCCTGCACGTCCTCTCTTTACCATCTTGCATCTTCCTTTTTTTTCCTTTCTCTAGAAAAAACATCATCTGCACAAACTTCCTTCCTTATCTTCTTCTCTCTAGCATCGGATCGCCGATCAACCCAGCAGCTGCAGCTCCGCGGTGCATGCTCACGCCCAGGTCTCCCACTCCATCCGCCACCACACCCATGCCCAGCTGCTGATAGGCCCTGTAATCATTTGCTCCACCCCTGCCGCTCTAATGTTCAAGCTCCTCCTACACCTACTTCTCATATTCTTCCGAGTGATCTGAACCTGCAGAAGTTAGCATGATGCTTGTTCCTTAAACTATGCATGCAAGTGTGCAATATCTCATGTCTAAGGAATGAATGAAATATCTGACTTCCTAGAGCGGGTCATGGACTTCAAAAGAACTTATCAAAATTCAGAAAAAAAGAGCTAATTGAAATTCCAGCAAAAGAAAGAGTTAATCAAAATTGGGCGACACATATGTATACAATCTCCGCATTTCCAATTTTCTATCAATTCAAGCAGAAAACTGGGAGATTGTTTCCTAGAGCATGTGCAACAGCCACAACCCCAGGGCCAAGATAGTACAAAACTGAAATGAAAATAGAAGAGTGTATTAAAGGTATGAAAAAGCAGGAAAGCCTCATAATCATTCGCGACATATATAGTTGGTTCAGAATGTCTGCTCACAAGCTATTTACCTATTTTGCCATCGGACAATTAAAAAGAATACTTGTATTGCAGTGAGCTTTTTAGTTTGCAAAAGTCAAACCACACATTACCAGTACCAGCTCTATATTCCGCATATTGTAGCAATAACCTGTAAGACATGTTAGAAATAGGAGCACTGAAGTACACCCATCCAAATAATAGATCACCATCGTTACAATCTTAATGACAGTAAATTTAGCACCAAATATAATTTGCTTTGTATAAGATGCAACCTGAAAAACCCAAGCTCATATTTACAACCAAATAAAGTAAATGCCCACTTTATTCCCGTTGTGTATCATTTAAAAGCTTATTACCACTCTACCAGAATGTAAGGGTAATTAGGCTATTTTGGGAAC
This sequence comes from Triticum timopheevii, assembly GCA_963921465.1. NCBI lineage: Eukaryota > Viridiplantae > Streptophyta > Magnoliopsida > Poales > Poaceae > Triticum > Triticum timopheevii. The sequence goes on along the minus strand of OY997266.1, from coordinate 626,223,653 downwards.
ATTAAGATACGCGATCGAATGGTACAGAGTCATATATCATTACACTTAGGAGTGAAATACCTAACTTATATGCTTGAGAGATTATCTTACGTTTCATGACATTACCTAATATTTACACCGCTCATCAGAACGGATTCCTCTGCAAGGAACAAGCAACCCATCAAATTCATGGCTAGCACGCATCAGTTTCTCCTGTCATTTGTTAGATTAATTAAAATTTCAAACTTGCAGCTGCAGTCACAGGATAAATGTAAGATAAACTCTTCTAAACTGGATATGCATAAAGTGAGCATAATAGAGAATCTGTTCTTGGCAACTGACCTACTTCCACCATGTGACATTGTAATCTCGATCCTACTATCTACATCCCATTGGAACAACTGCAAAGGGAGGAAAAACCATTAAAAATCTGCTATAACCAGAACCAAGCGAGAATACTAAACCCAGTCCAATTTTATCATGCTAGGGTGTGGACCTTCTACAACTTCGAGTGGCGCTGCACTCCCAAGTCTTTTTATGAGCATATTATCAGCTCTCGTGAGCATGCTATCAGCCTAGTTGTGCAAAAACAAAATCTAGTGGTATTACATGAGGATTACAAATTAAAAAGGTCTTTTTCTTGGACTAACATGTATTATGTTTGTAAATCATTCAGAATAAAAAGTAACTTACTACTGAACTTAGAGCAAATGATCAAGTATATTAAGTCCTAAATAGAAGAAAGCTCCCCAGTATGCAATCTTCGTATCTGTATAGTTTTGCCTCCTGAAGGAGGCGTTTCATGAGTAGTCTCGTGTTGACCTTACTGCCGAAGTGCACTCTACACTACCACGCGTTTCATTTTCTTTACTATGCTCCCTTAGAAGCCTTTATAGATTCTTGGTGAAATCTTAATACAGAAGCAATACTGCTACTTTTAGTAAAAAAAACAGAAGAGCAAAATTAATTTTGCAGTTCTAAACATGTTGTGTTAACAATCCCCCAATCTACTATCACTGCCTCTATGATGTTCCTGTAGTCGAGATCCACCAACTCGCCACGGACCCAGGTCATCTGACCAGACGCCTTGCCGTTCGGCCACCCACCGCTGCCTATTTTAGGGAAGAAAAAAACATTAATATAGCAGCATGCATTAGCTGTGTGAAAATCATTCAGATGAGCTGGAAGACAAATTGAAGAAAATACAAAAAGAAAATCATATTAGTATCACTGCAAGCAAGACTAATTGAAGTTTCAATTGATATGATTTTACACATACTCCTTCCGTCCGAAAATACTTGTCATCAAAATGGACAAAAACGGATGTATCTAGAACTAAAATATATCTAGATACATCCCTTTTATTCATTTTGATGACAAATATTTCCGGACGGAGGGAGTATATTATTCAGCCCATATACCAGCATCAGACATAATATACCAGCATGTATTAGCTGTGTTGAATTGTCAGTCCAATTCATATACTGCCAACCAAGGAACGGAGTCCATTGAGGTACTAAGGATCCATCAAGTTCAAAATTATACGCTTGATGGAATTGCATGCATGTGATCTCAAAACACTAAGAATTGATGATTTGTGTAGCCAACAGCAGGATAATCACGCCACGCAAGTTCAGACTGACCTGACCACAGCTGCGTCCCTGTGCGCGAGGTGAGAACTGCTTCGTCGTCGTCAGAGCTCACAAGGCGACGACCTGCATACCACAACTGCCTCATTTTCACTTCACGTCACAACTCACAAGACGACGGACCACACACCACGGCTACCCTCATTTTCACGACACAACAAGCAGTGGGCGTGGTACTGTACTGAGACAATTCAGAAACATGGGAGAGGAAGGGTGGCTAGGAAACTCACCGTGCTGGGGCTCCCGAGCGAGGAGGAGTGAGTAGATCGCGGTGCGGCCGTGCTTGTGGTGGGACGAACTCAGGCGCCGCGACGAATGACACCGACGACAGTGGCGGCCGTTCTGCTGGGACCTCGGCGCGGGGTGCGCCAACGACGCTATGAGGGAGGGGAAAGCCGCAATGCGGCAGCACTCGAGCGAGAAAGGCGGCGGCGGCAGAACCCTAGCGCGCCGATGCCTCCGGGCGGCCTTGCAGGCCAGGCCGCCAAGGGTGCTGATGGGGAGAGGTGAAGTTAGAAAGAGGGCCATTCTTGCAGGCGAAAGGAGAGGGAGGCACGTGAGGATGGGAATGGAGGAGCGGCTGCGCAAGGAGAGGGGCGGCGCGAGGTTGCTCCGAATCCGTCCTTCTCGATCTGAGGAGAAAGAAGGGTCGGGAGGCCGGATTCGGTTGTGGTAGGCGGGGCCGCGGGGACTTGGCAGACCACGGCGTGGCAGAACATTTTATCTCAGCCGTTTATTCGATTGGCAGACCTTTGATGAAATATGGACAGCTGGATGTGTTTACATTGGTTTGATTGGAGGGTCCTGGTTACTCCGCGTACAGTTTGTTGTGTGGCTTTAAGGGAATTCATGTTTGCTTTTTTAATAGTAATATAGATATATATATATATGAGCACCACACATGCTTTACTGTCCACTCCGCCCGTGGATTCATTTCGCCATACATCAATAGCTAGCTTCACGACACACTTCTTATCCTTCCACCACCGTATGTGCTTTCTCTTCTATCTTTTTATTTTCTTCCTTATTCGTACAAACCCATAGAAGCTACAACATCAAGATTCGATTAGAAAATCAGAGGAAAAAAAAGCTCAATAGTAGATGCCTTCATGCCACAGTAGTTGGTTCAGAGGAGGAAATATACAGCAAAGAGGAAACAGTTCAGAGTAAAGAACCAGCTTTCTAGCGGCGGGACAGAGGCAACCTGCAGTCAATGAGCAGAAGAAATGAGAGAAGAATAGCAGCTAGCGGCTGAGCCAGCGGAGGCCACGAGCAATGGATCGAACGACCTATATGCTGGACCGCCACCTGCTGCTCTGCTCCAGTAGCTACTGCTGCCAATGCTCCTCGCCGGCACCACAATAATTGAATCTCCTTTTCTTGTCTGGACCTCGTCTGAGCTAACTGCAAGGGGATGTCTGCTGCATCCATCGCCGGAGTAAAAGAGAGACAGGGGCCGCCAGATCTTGAGGGGTGGAGCGGACGCGAGCTCGACGATGCAGCGAACTGCTCTGCATCGCTACCGTCGGCCAGATGGGGAGGAAGCTGGACGACAAGATGGGGAGGGCTGGGCGTGGCGCGGGCAACCGGCGATGGCGGTGGCGACCCTGACCTCCCGGCGTTTGGCAGTGCAGTGCAGCGGCCCTCGAGGTGCACTGCGGCCGCGACCATGTGCGTCCTTGATGAAGGAAATAGGGAGGGAGGTCGGGCTGGCCGGGGGTGGCCGCGCAGATCCGGACGGGGAATGTGGCGCCCTGGCTGACGGCGGGCCGGTCCGCAGAGCTTGTAGGTGGGGGATAGGATGGTTCAAGTCTTGGAAAACATAATTTTTTAATAGTTTTTCACTCGAAACGACGTTAGCATTGTTTATGAGAAAAAATCGTCCAATTTGCAAATAGACCCCTATAAAGAATAATGAATTCATGACAGTCAAAGGGTCGATGACATAGCATCCACGTAGCCGGGTTTTTTCCGGTCGGGCCGGTTTTGGCCTTATTTGATCAAACCAACAAGTTTGCGGACTAAATCCGATCACTTCTTGAATTGTTGGCCTAAAGTGTGCAATCATTTTGAGTTCGTGGACTAGTGGCGCATTTCACTCATACAAATAGTTATTTTGTTGCAAGTTACGCCCGTTGCTTCTAAATACTGCACTTTTGGTTGCATTTTGCAACTAAGAATGACGCTAACAAATTCGAGCAATGCCCAAGGTTAGTACAGGAAGCATAGTAGTTCACTTTAGTAGAAATATATTCCTTTTTTTTCCACTACTGTGAACATGGACGTGAGTAGGTAATTGCTCCTAAAAGAAACCTAATTAATGTATTGTTGAACCTAATTTTGAGATGATTTTTATTCTACCATTGTACAGTGCACATTAGCATCGTCTAAATATATATGTCTCTGGGGTTTCTTTTTGGTGCAAATTGATTCTTGCAATAATAGCGGAAAGACCAGCAATAAGACACTTTACACTGATGAAATTTGCATAAGTATTCCTCTTTGTGATAAGATTTCACCAAAAGTTTCAACATTAAGATATTTACTTGGTTAAATCCTGAACTGAGGCACCCACCCATACATGTATAAGCTCCAAAATAAAACAATCTGCAAAGAATTTTTCAGCTTTCGGGCTATAAGCGTTAGACATTTTCATAAGAAATGTTGAGTGTTAGTATCAATTGAATCAATTTGACCTTACACGCAGTGCAGGTACTGTTAAATCTGTAGTTGTAATTTATTCACCTGTAACTTGATTTTCTTTTCACTTCTCTTTTTATAAATTTATGTAGTCGGCTATTGATATTTTTTCTTTTGAGAGAGAAATTGTGTGTCTGCTCTGGTTTCAGTTTTAACGTCAGCTCGTTACAATAAGTAACTACTTATAGACTACTTCATCCGGATGGGTTTGCAACTTTGTGTACAGACTGCTTCAACACTTCTATTTTCTATAGGACTTGGATTAATAATCTCCAACAATATGGTCATGCTTCTTATATTTACTTTCAGTTCTAAATACATTTGTGCTTTTCTCTATGTTGTACTACTAAACTATGTGTGCTAAACTAAACATAAAAATATGATGGGGTGGTGGTTTCAGCCACAGAAAGAATTGAGTTGGAGAACAAAGGGAATTTTTGGCGCATGAAGAACTCGCTCGAGATGCTCCAGTGATGATTTTATACAGCGTTTTATCTAAACCTGGGTTCCTTCTTTCAGACTGGGCGGTGCCATATGATGTGAAGCTGGTGTAATAACTTTTTCATTTGGCATCGGTGGTGGTGTGGCAACCTTTTAGACAATTTGGCACCACAGTGGAAGATCTCATACGAGCTGGTTGCCTTCTTAGTAGTTATTGCGGCTTCTGAATTAAGTGTACCACTATGTTTGAAACGCCATGATCAAAAGCTGTGGTGGGTGTACCGATTGACTCTTATTACATGACTATTCCTAAGATTGATTCTTATTGGGCTAGGGGCATGTGATTTCGTTCTCCCGGTGCAATGCATAGGCCCTTTTGCTCGTAATTAAAACATGGGAACAGCATGAATGTCACCAGAATGCTAAACATTTTCAATTATAAAAATGAAGACTAAACGTTTTATTAAGCAAGAGGGGGGCTGGCTTTCTATGTCTGTCTCTATCGGTACGATGAAACTAACGGAGAGATGTTGGGCTTTTATCGGCTATTACCGTTGGAAACGGATCTGTTGATTGGAACCCGACTGCTGACATGGCATATGTGCTTACGTGGGATGGCTGCATGTGACTTGAGTGCTCAGATGGAATAGTTGCATTTTTTTGAGTTATTGATTGTTTTTTGAGGTAGCTATCTGCTTATTCCACGCAGTGGAATAATTGCATGTTCAGATGAGATGGATAAACTGCATGTCAAGAGAATTGAGACCAACTTCTTAGGCTACTCATAGTGGGAGTAACATAGGTAGTAACATGCATGTCACATAGGCAAAAAAAATGATGTGGCAAGTAACTAAAGAGGAGAGATACAAATAGATTAACATAATATGTTACCATCACATAGCGGTTTTCAATGTAAAATGAGTCTACAAGGAAATAAATGAAGCCTTCTATGTTACTCCCCACTGTAGACTAGCCTTAAGAATGTAAGATGCGGACAGCTAGACGAGTAAGAGTGGTGGGCCTCCGTATTTTGGTCATCTGAAGAAATATAGTCACTGTATTTTGGATTTCTCAAATGTACATGACGGAAACTAGTAGCGGGATTTTGGTTCTCCCACCTACGGGTAAGAGTGGCGGCATACGAGCACTGGCGGTGCTACGTGCGTTAAGGGGGGCCATGCCCCCCCCCCCCCCCCCCCCCAATGTAAAATGAGTCTACAAGGAAATAAATGAAGCCTTCTATGTTACTCCCCACTGTAGACTAGCCTTAAGAATGTAAGATGCGGACAGCTAGACGGGTAAGAGTGGTGGGCCTCCGTATTTTGGTCATCTGAAGAAATATAGTCACTGTATTTTGGATTTCTCAAATGTACATGACGGAAACTAGTAGCGGGATTTTGGTTCTCCCACCTACGGGTAAGAGTGGCGGCATACGAGCACTGGCGGTGCTACGTGCGTTAAGGGGGGCCATGCCCCCCCCCCCCCCCCCCCCACACACACACACACACACACACACACACTTTTTTATCAGGTGATTCTGGATGGTTGTATACATCACGTTCGTATCATGATGATGATATGCCGAGAATCCTACCTATGATTTTATTGATACACACTCGCCGAATATAAAACTCTGCCATATGATCTGTGTCGAAAGGAATTTCTGTACCTGTGGATTCCCCGTTCGGTCCCATGCTCGCGCTTGGACTTGGAGTGGTGAGAAGCTTGGAGACCCTGCGTTGGTGCGCCTTCGAGTCGGAGAGAAGATCAAAGAGAGGAGAGGGGGTTCTTCTTCTTATATCTGCATTATCATACTACCAGAAGCATCACCACCTGCGTTAGTTATCTTGGCAACTTCACACCCAAACCCCATGTACAAAACCGCCTGTTGCAAATGCTCCGAGGAAGATCATCGCCACTCTTAATTTCAACATCGTCGCGCATCTAGACCCCGTTCCTCGAACAAAAATGTCACGAAACAAGAGTGGACAAATGCCTAGCCTATCTACTGGCAACCTCCAAATCAAAAACCTACTACCGCAAATTCTAGCAACCTCGTGTCGTGGGTCAGACAATTCCTATAAAAAAGAGGACTACCCCCAGCAAGCAACGACGATGTTCGCCAAGGAAAAATGGAACCGCAAGCACAACAGGGCAACAAATCGACCGTGCGAAAAAGCACATAGGAGACATTGCCGCCGCAGCCACGTGCAGGTGCCCAATCTACACCTCTCGCCACCGAAGACGCACGGCCCCCACTGCGCCGCCCAAACACCGGCAGCTGCGCACGACAGTTGATTTTTGTCGGGCGGCGGATTTGGATGGCGGACAATTTGCACGGCAGCGTGCCTCTCTCCTCTCTTGTGGATTTCGAATACAGGGAAGCGAGAGAGAGAGGGAGAGAGAGAGAAAGAGGTCGCGGTGGCAGCAAAGAGCGAAGTGGGCGTCATGGTGGGCCCTCCACCGCTTTCCGGTTTTAATTCCCTCCATCGCGTCGACAGTTCGCTTCCAACCGGGAAACACCTGCTCATCGTGATCTCCCACGTGATGAGATCCGACGGTCCTCGATGGATGTGCCTGAAAACGTCTGCACTTTTTAGCATTTGGGCTTCAATATTACTAGAATTGAACATCATATGCTTGCGCCAGGTCCAAAGAACAATTTTTTACACATGTGGAGTCAACTCAAATCTAATTATTCCACATGTGGAGTCAACTCAAATCTAATTATTCAGGTACAAATTGGAAATCTAAATACTCCCTCTGTAAACTAATATAAGAGCGTTTAGATCACTACTTTAGTATTCTAAACGCTCTTATATTAGTTTACGGAGGGAGTACATAGGTCAGGTGTTGCGTAAAATTCCATGAGCACTTCTTCTTCGGTATAACCCCCTGAACACATCAATGGCCGAGATCTGTCCATACCCCTTTATAATAAAGGGTACGATGGTCTTTCTAGAAAATACGTCGCCGAGATTTGTCACGTTCTGAGTCCCGCCTTGGGCCGACCCATTAGTGAGTATGTACGGTAGCACGGATGGAAAATCCAAAATAATAGTGCGCCTGTTAGGCATCGAACAGGGGATCTCAGAGGGTTGTGAAGTTGCTAATAGCCACCGGACCCATCACAATTGGTTGATACTTATGTACCGCTGTTATTTATCACCTAGAATGGGTGTACTGTAGTTTTTTTATTAGAAATATAGTAGCAGATCAAAATTGGTACTGTACAACGGGGCCAGACATTCTATCTAAAGCATTTTTATAGCTCAAAGAAACTAATGTGTTTTTCATCTTTTGGAATATTTTTAAAAATACGAAAAAAACACAATTTGAACTTATTTTGGAAATGTGATTTTTTGAAATTTCCGAACATTATTTATGAACAATACTCTTATTTTGTGAATATTTTTCAAATTTTATGACTAGTTTTTCAGAATTGTAAACATTTTTCTGAAACGGCGGACATTTTTTCGAAAAGACGAATAATTTATCAAATTTTTGAATATTTTGTTGAAAACGAGAACAATTTTTAAATTTCCGAACATTTGAAAAAATGCAAATACTTTTTCAAATTGGCGAGCATTATTCGAAAACACAAACATTTTTTTTTCAAATTTACGAATATTTTACAAATATACTAACATTTTCTGAAAACATTTCTTATTTTCTAGGGCCTAAGTATTTTTTTGTTGCAGTTATTTTTGGATTTTTCTCTTTTTGTTAATACATTTTTCTACTTTTGAAGTTTATTATTCTTTCTGAAACTTGTTAAAAATTTTGAAAAATTGTTTGGCATAACATAAAATGTTCTTGTTTTCAAATTTTTTAAAAAAATTCTAAAAAATATTCTGGAATTTCATAAAATGTTCCAGTTTTAGAAATTTTTTGTTCACAAGTTTAAGAAATGTATGTGTTTCAAAAAATTTAATAATTTTTTAAAAAAAACGGACATGGTTTGCAATTCTTGTTCGAATTTTCCACCGTTTTTCCGTAATTTGTTAACAATTTTGGAAAAAAATGTTCAAGTTAGTAAAGTTTTAATACACACTTTGAAATTCCAAAATTGTTGACAAATTTCAGGAAATTGTTAGTAAAAATATAGTGTTTATATTGAGTGATAATGACAGGAACAGAAATAATTTGCTTCCCATGGTGGTAGCTACGCATGGCCCCAATTTTTATCTCTAATTATTTTGGACTATGAAAGGTAACTTTATGAAGAAAATATTGTGATTTTGGACCAGCCAGACAAGCAAAAAGATTGAGAGAAGTGAGAAAAGGCCATTTCTACACAACGAGAAGGAACTTATGTCAAAATGGAAATAAAAGGACAAAGAGAAGTGAGAAAAGGCCATTTCTATACAACAAAAATGCACTTGTGCCAATGCCATAAGAAACCCGACACCTCATATATCAAAAAAGGGACTTATGCCAAAGGGTATGTAGTTGCCACCATGTGTGCGTAACTACCACCATGCATAGGAAATCGCCTCTCATGACAGGAATTACAAATACGCTCATCTAACTGGTACTCCATGCTTCTTGTAAGAGCCTGGCATGGACATATGAGGCACCCATGCCTAGTTTGAATGACTTCCGACACCGTTTGCACGTTTTGACACATTTTGCAATTAATCGACTTTTTTCACCGAGAAAACTCAAAAAATGCAAAAGTTGGCAAAAAAAGTCAAACAATTTGGCATGGTGCCTTGAATTGGTCATACAAGGCCATGAAAAAATGGGTCATTTAAGGGATGTCGAGAAATGAGGTGCTCCTGTAGGATCGAAAATATGTCTAAGGGAGGGTTATACTACTTGACCAAATAAAAATCTTTCATTTTCCTAATTTTAGTTGTGGGCAAATTTTAGCAATTATGACAAGTCAAGCAATCAACCTACACATGCAATTCTAAGAGTATAGCAGCGGAATGTAAAACATTGCATATGAAGGTAAAGGGAAGGGTTTGGAGAAGGAAAACGCAATGGAGACACAAATTTTTTTGGCGTAGTTCCGATAGGTGGTGCTATTGTACATCTACGTTGATGGAGACTTCAACCCCCGAAGGGTAAGGGTTGTGCGAGTCCACGGAGGGCTCCATATCCACGAAGGGTCCACGAAGAAGCAACCTTGTCTATCCCACCATGGCCATCGTCCACAAAGGACTTGCCTCACTCGGATAGATCTTCACAAAGTAGGCGATCTCCTTGCCCTTACAAACTTCTTGATTCAACTCCACATCATGTCAGAGGCTCCCAACCGACACATATCCAATCTAGGAGACACCACTCTCCAAAAGGTAATGGATGATATGTTGATGATGAACTCCTTACTCTTGTGTTTCAAATGATAGTCTCCCCACACTCAACTCTCTCACACAGATTTAGCTATGGTGAAAGAAGGATTTGAGTGGAAAGCAACTTGGGGAAGGCTAGAAATCAAGGTTCAAATGGTTGGAATGGAATATCTTGATCTCAACACAAGAGTATGTGGTTCTCTCTCAGAAAATGTATGGTGGAAGTGTCGGCATGTTCTGATGGCTCACTCTATGGAGAAGAAGGGGTGGAGGAGTATATATAGCATCCACACAAAATCCAACCGTTACACCTTTTGACCCATCTCGGTGGCACCGATTAGTAAACTCGGTGGCACCGATCAGTACAAAAATATGAACATTAAGAATCTCGATGGGACCGACTGGAACAACTCGGTGGGACCTATATGCTGGGGCTTACGGAAAACTTCATCCCGGTGGCACCGATTGCATCATCTCGGTGGCACCAAAGTGAATACAATGAGCAACAAAGAATCAGTCAAGCCAATTTGGTGGGACCGATTGCAACATCCCGGTGAGACCGCGAGTGAATGTAACAAGTCACAGAGCGCTGGCAAGGGCATCTCGGTGGGACCGAGATCCGTATCGTTGTGACCGAACTGTTAGGGTTTTTGGCAGTGGCTATGTCAAAATGAACTTGTTGACTCCAGATGGAAATATTGGTGGGGCCGAGTTGGAGTTTAGGTTTTGGGCATATTTGGATAGAGAAAGTGGTTGAGGGTTTTGGAGCAATATCACTAAGCATTTGAGCAAGTAGAACATTAAGCAACACCTCATCCCCTTTTAATAGTATTGGCTTTCCTATGGGCTCAATATGATTTTGGATCACTTAAAAAATGTAGAGTCTTGAGCTTTTGCCAATCCTTTTCCTAAGCATTTTGAGGGGTCCACATCTCTATGTTAGCCATGCCAATCACTGAACATCTTGAAATGTTTATCTTAAATGAATATTAGTTCAATGAGATATATGTTGTCATGAAGTATCAAAACCACCCGGGGATTGGTTGCACTTTCAGCTCCCAAACATATCCTTCTGGCCTATTCGAACACCCTTCATTGAACATGGTATTTCTTTGGAAATATCAGAACTGCCCCCAACTTTTGGAAGCAAGTGGGCATGCCCATGTTAGGCATCCATGCCTGGCCTGAATGACTTCCGACACCGTATGCACGTTGCGACATGTTCTGTCATTAATTGTCATTTTTTCACCGACTTCATGGGTTGAGAGAGGGAGTTGAACTCTAGGAGGTCGAATCCCCCCTTGTTCCTCAGTAGCTCAATGGTAGAGCGGTCGGCTGTTAACTGACTGGTCGTAGGTTCGAATCCTACTCGGGAGATTTTATTCATTCTTTAATGTAAGTATTTTAATGTAAGAATAAAGAATTGAATTAAAGGGCTTGCTTTGACCCTTAGGAGTAGGTAACCAAGAAATGCAAAACTTGTCAAAAACCCAAACAACTTGTCATGATGCCTTGAATTGGACATACGAGGCTGTTGAAAAAATGGAGTAATTTCAAGGATGTCGAGAAATAACATGCTCTTAGACGGAGCCTTCTGGCCGGCAGAACACACTTCGTTCAACATGGTCTATTTTTGTACATCCTTGAAATGATCCCAACTTTTGCCACTAGGTGGGCATGCCCCTCATAGGCATCCATTCCAGGTTTGAACAATTTCCGACACTATACGCAAGTTGCGACACGTCCAGTCTTTTTTCTGCATTTTCCTACCGAGAAAACTCTAGAAAAATACAATACTTGTCGAAAACCAAAACAACTTGTCATGGTGGCATGAAAAAATTAGGGTCATTTCAAGGATGTCGAAAAACAACATGCTCTTTGACATACCCTTTCTGGCCAACCTGAAAACCCTCGTTGAACATGGTGTTTTCCTGGACATCCTTGAAATTACCACAACTCTTGCCACTAGGTGGACATGCCCGTGGTAGGCATCCATGGAAGGTTTGAACTACTTACGACACCATATGCAAGTTGTGACACATCTAGCCATTTATCGACCTTTTTTGACAGAGAAAACTTTAGAAATGCAAAACTTGTCAAAAAGCCAAGCAACTTGGATTGGTGCCTTGAATTGGTCATACAAGGTCATTGAAAAAATATTGGGGGCATGGATGCCTACCATGGGCATGCCACCTGCTGGCAAATGTTGGGGTCATTTCAAGAATGTCCAAAAAAAACATGTTCAACGTAGCGTGTTCGAGTAGTCATCCACGCCAGGTTTGAAGGGAAAATGTATTTAAAATCATAATTTATATAGATACTTAAAATGTCATCTTAAGTTCCTAACATAACTAATAAATACGGAATGATAGAATTGAACACAACAAATGCTTTTAAAAGAATTTAATAAATATTTAAACAGAAAAGAATTAAATCATAATTTAAAATAGGTACTTAAAGTTGTTATTTTGGTATTTCAATATTTTGAACTGGTTATAAAGTTTAGAACTGCGAAAAGGCAAATTAACAAAAAAAAAGAGAAAACCCGAAAAATAGAAAAGAAAAAGAATCTTAGGCCTTGCCTAACTAAGTGATGGCATCACTCCTGTTGGGCGACCGTTGGAATTTGTTCGGAATTTAGAAAATGTTCACATTTTTTAAAATATTGTTCACAAATTCAAAAAATGTTCGGGCAAATTTAGAACACTTTTTTATATCATTCATTTAGTGTCATTTCTAAAAAAATTGGAATTTAATTGTTTTTCCGTGCTCTCAGAAAAATTTTGTTTTCACTATTTTGTTTGTGCTTTTCAAAAAAAATATTCGCATTTTGACATTCTGAACAATTTTGTAAAGACATAAACATTTTTTGATATTACCTTACCATTTTCAAAAATGCAAATATTTTTTAATTTATGAATAAAGTTTGGAAATAACGAACCTTTTGAAATTTTGAACAACATTTTGAAAGCATGGCCTTTTTTGAAAAAGAAAGAAGAAACATAACTGGAAAAGGAAAATAAATAATTAAAAAGAAATTATGGAAAAAAAGACCTGTTCTCAAAGTGTTTCTGTAATCTTTTGAAAATTCCCAGCCCATCCATTACTTAATGCATCTAGCTTTAGATTGTTCACCAAAGGCATGCTGTCGCAGTTGTTCTGGACGCAGTTAATGGTTCAAGTGGTCCTGGGTTCGACTCCCAGCTTGTGCGTTCCTTGTTCGCTATTTTTCATCGCATGCCATCCCAAATGGGCCGGCCCAAGTAAGCTGCCCAAAGTAGATACAAATTGTGAAAAGTCCATATTACCCTTTATACGTATTGCGAGGGGGGTGTACCGCCCATGAGACTGCTGCTAATTGCAGAAAAAATGACACTACTATTGGTTTCGACTAGGGATCTAATGCAGGTAAACAATGAAATACTCATACAGCTTAATTTGTTTTCAAACAAGGGCATGGTACAAATTAACCTTTTCACTAAGTGGGAACTCCCCGTTCTACCAAACTAATGGATCGCATGGCCAGCGGGCAAGAGAGAGAGAGAGAGAGAGAAGAAGGGCATAGAAAAGAGAAAAGGGATCCGCACATGTTAATGCTCGTGCAACGCAGGTATGCTGGCGGGTGTCCCCTGGCCTTTGACTTCAAGTTCAACTGCATCCAGAAATGGAGCCGTAGCACCGTGGTGCTAAAGAAAAGACTCCATGGCAGGCATAGATAGGTAAATGCAACTTCACGTGAAGATGTCGAGGGTGAAGGGGTTCAAGGGGGGGAAGCGTGCATGAAAAGGATGCAGCCCCACCAACACAAACGCAGAGATAGATTTCGTATTTGAAGTATGTTCATGATTCTGAAATTCACAAAATTCGCAAAAACAAAACAGTTATATGTCAATGATAAATCCTATATAGGAATAAAATAATTATCCAGCAAATAGTGTACCCACTTTGCTCTCCGGCTCTTTCCCACACCCCCATTTATGTTTCTTCTGCTTTTAGTTTTTTTTCCTCCCGGATCGTCTATGCCTAGCTGCATCCTTGGTGCGGTGCTCACATAGGCTACCACGTAATTGACTCTGGTCACCAGGCATTGCCTGTTTTGAAATGCATAACATAGAAAATGCTCTACTTTTATTTGGAAAAAAATGTCCAACTCGAGAATATAATGACATCTTTATTGTAGTTTGTAGGGTACATTCTTAGACAAAATTACCCGGCCCACCATAGTACATATGCACACCATGGTCGTCAACTCCATAATTGCCGATGGTATATTTCCTTACATCACTACTGCCTCTAATCGCTTTCTCTTCATTTGGTGTTACAAGCTTGTTGTTGTTATCAATAATTTGGATGTCTTTTATAAAAGCTGCTTTTCCATAGCCTTCGAAGGCAAAATGCCCACTGCCAATTTGTGGAGAGTCTGATGAAGCTGTCGGTCCTGAAACATGCCCACCCGTGTATGAAAAGTTCCCTTTATCCTTAAGGCGAGTGAATAATGAACTTGGCCAATATCCAACTGGTGTTTTGTCTTTACCATACGCCAACCACCAATTATGTGTCTTTGGGTCCTAAGATAAATAAAAATGTGAATGAAAGTATGTTGAACATATCGAGGACATAAAATCCTCTATGCTACTCTACAAAATTTCATAGCATCCATGCATTTATTTCTATTCCTCTGAAGTTCATAGTAAGCATTTTGTCATAACCTTTTCCCATAACAAGGGACCGATGTAAATCAAGAGGATACATTTGTGATTCCTAGAACTAGAAATATTTTCCACGGTTGAAAGTTTGTATCAAATCTCTATTCTTTTATTGGTAGGTACCTTTTAAATTTAGGCCCCTGTTCTTGATAATTTTTCAAATGTGTGTCAAAAGATAATATATATTACCTCTGTCCCGAAAAGGTTGTCTTAAATTTATCTAGATAAGGATTTTGACTATGTTAAGTTATTCAACAGATTTCATAGTGAACTGCCAAAATGTGTTGTTGCGCAACAAATAAGATAAGTGAATATTTCCATATGCATTGTATAACATATATATGAAATTGTAAAATTCAATGACTAAGTGAATACCTTGAAAATAAGAATGTGTATCACATATTGTGGTCCATTGTAAACTGAAACAGGTTTTACTCTTCCTCCAAGGCCAACATTGTGGCTAACTTGAACGAAACCAGGGCAATCATGATCAATGCATGACTTGTTTTGTACACCATCGCGCTGTTACCCAAGTTTATCCAAAGATAAACAAATATTGCATCAAATTATGGTTGTATCTTCATGATATAAAAATTGTGTAGTTGATAACATTATATGTAACCAAAGAAATATTGCTCCTTACCCAACCAACATGAAACCTCGCAAAAGTATCGCCATAGAAGCTTGGAGATACTGAATAACAAGCATTTATACTGTCCATATGACCCTTTGGTCCGTTATCAATTTGGATCCCTGTTTGACTAAGATCCCCGCTATCCTTCTTTACCTTTGGCTCATAAACATTTATTGTAGCTTGTACCCCATATAAATCATCAAAATATTTCAGCCCTGCCTCCTAAAGACAAAATATTTAATGTTGGTATATGTGAGGAGCAGATATTAACTACATATAGGTTACTACAATAGCAAAAGAAAATGAATTATGAAATCAGCGAATTTAACTTAATATTGTCAATTGAGAGTTAGAGAGATCAATATAGATCAAACACTTCAACAAAGTCTTGGAGAAACATGGTAAGACAAATGAAATTCCTTCATAGATTACTGAAAGAACATCAAAACTCAATGTATTGTTTAGTTGAAAGAACTAGGTGAAGGCATAATGAGAATGGGCATGGACGGACAGGGGATATCGTCCTGACACAAAATTTGGAACTCAATGGGTTTTCTCGGTTGGCTCGTAATTAAATTGGGGCAGGAGGACCCATCAATGCGAGAAGGTTGACCTAGATTTTGCTGCCTTGGGATGTAATATGACATTACAATATCACATACCTTTTAGATTGTTAACTTCGTGCTTGTAGAAAATTCAAACTATTGACCCAAAAATTGCTTATATTGTTGACTTGCAAATATGCTAACTTGTAATTTTAACAGGTTCATCGTAAAAATTGAAATGGAGTTGTATATCTGTGCCTTTTTCATTAAACGAATAATGTCTAAATATACTAACTTGATATAAAATTCAGTTGCTAAATGATGGTATGTTGTTGTGTAACTAATCCCTGTTCTCATACAAATATGTTACTTAAATGTGTTGGACCGTGTTATCGAATGCGACATGAGGCCATTCATTGTTGGACCATTGGGCTGGCTCCATGTCCCTATATAGACCAGAGGAGCTAGCGGGGACCGGGTCGAGGCCGTAGTGGGTTGGCCCACTCCCATTCTTAAGATATAGCATTAAATACTAACCTCTCAAATTTTCAAAATTGAAGGTCCTACATCTACATCTTATTGGCCTTATATACTTCACCTTAGAATCTTTATCGAAAGACCAAATATTAGCATTCAAAGATGACTTTGCACAAGAATAATATTTTGGAATTAAATCAGCTTAAGTTTCCTTGTTTTTTGCTCAATTATGTCATACTTACGCTAGCCATGCAACAACTCTGGCTAGTTGCAAAATCAACCTATGTTTTTTTTCTTCTGAAAATAACTCTAGAGAGCTCACCTCGAGTTGTGCATCCTTGTTAATCGCTTGATCTATAAAGTGTGCTGATATTTGATCCCTTCTACCATTACGTAGTATTGGAACCATTCCTCTTGGGCAGTTGACGATAGACAAATGCGCTTGTGAAACGACACGTGGGAACGAAGATTTTATGTTTAGTCCAATCGGAAAAGAACTTGGTTCCATCTGTTTGACAAGAAAACTTGGTTAGCTTATAGTCATGTATATGTTGCCAAAGCACACTCAGATGTACAGAAAGTATGCCATTTAATTCATTACTGGCGAAGCCCATATATCATAAGATTTATGTATTTCACTTTCACTTCTATTTATTTTGCAGAATATGTTATGAACAATAATAGTTACCTGATTTGCAATTCATGATTCGCTACCTCGTACAATTGGGTTTGTTCGGGTTTACATCTCTGATTCGTGAATCAGACATTGGGTTCAGGGATTCAAAGTTTCGGATTAGCATCATGATCGTAAAGAATATGCATACCTAAAAACAATGGAAGATCCTATGCCTAAATTCTAAAAAATGTTGATAGAGAAAGAGAGATTTTACTGAGTTGTCCCACGTAATCCCAACTCGCCAATGGTCAACCCTAAACCACGAGAAACCCTGCACTCTCACTACTCATTCAGTCCCTCTTTGATTCATAGGATTCTCAGAACGCGGGAATAGGGAAAATAAAGGGTTGGAGCCGCAATCCACTTGAATCACGTAGGATTAGCACACAGTGTTTGATGACATAGGAAAAACAAAGGAAGTGAAAAGGAGGTTGGAGTGGATGCTAGATTTCCAATGAAATGTAGTACACATGATTCCATAGGAAAAATTCCTATATGATTCAATTCTATGAATCAAATGACTAATGTAGGAAAAACTCCTAAGGATTCTAACCCTCCAAAAATCCTCTGGAACTCCTTTGAATCAAAGGAGCCCTCAAATTGTTCTGTTATAGTGCCATGGCGAACACCATAGCACAACCGCAACTGTATCTTGTCTCTCTGACATCTCTTCCTCCACATCGAGCTTCTTTTCCACAGGAACCATTTGCTGTGAGCTTCTCATCTCTGTGCAGGTCACCAACACTATAGCCTCGCGTCAGCCAACAAAAATCCCTCTACACCTCGCGTACTCCTCGTCGATGGGCAGATGAGGCTGAGTGACACGTGGTGAAGAACTCAAGTGCAAGCATGTCAAGATGCGCACAATTTTCAATTCGGCGAATCGGAGAGCGAACCCGGGACGATGGGGGCAAATTACACCCCGATCTAATTTGATTAATCAGGGTCAGAGTTCGATGCCTCTTGTAGCATATCAGGTAACTTTGAAACAAACACACAGTTTTGATTTGAAACAAAAAGGGAGTAGAAGAAGCAATGTTATGAAATATTATAATTCAACACGATGTATTATCCCAAAACTCATGATCTGTTTAAACAATTCTATGCCAAACTAATATTCTTGTGTCTCAGAGGACATACTATTCATTTTTTCCCCAAACATGAGTCATTATCATTTGAATCAAATAATGGTTGTAAATCCTAACTTTATATTTACCTGAATTGTGTGGTTTTTCAACAATGGGTGGTTAAAAGCCGGTTGTAGATTCACATCGATGCAATCATAGATATCTTCATCTTCCATCTGGTTTGATGTTTCCTCTGCTTGTTAGCCATCAAAACAATCATAAATTATATAAAGTAAGATGTATACTTGCTCATACCATAATGGTTTTATTAGATTGTTGATATGTGGGGATATGGCTAGTATTTTCCCATTGTTGTATATTTCTTGCACCTTCTCCTGCGGCGACTAGAACAAGATATGATAGTAGAAGGGCTACTGTAAAAGACTTTTTTTCTTTCATTCTGGAAGATTTGAATGGTCAATTTTCATTGTGCGTGCACTAACATATTTATAATCTTTTGTGCATCTGACAGATTTAGTAACCATTCATGTAATTTATGGCCCGAGGGTCGGATTTTCTCTATGTATATAATTCATATCGAACATATGGTATGTAATTCATGCAAAAAGTTTAATGGTTACCATTCATGCAATTTATGGCCTAAGATATGGTATGCTTCTATTTTATACATAAATATTAAGGTATTAATTCGTATAGAAGATTTGAATTGTTTAATGTAGAGAAAATATTAAGAGTTGCCCATAATCCAATATTTGTGATATATATTCATGCCTCATATTACACTGATTGTGTTATTAGACCTACAATCAGGGCACTAACGTCTCTAAGGGGAAGCACCTCCTTATATATAGGTCTCCTGAACTTTGGAAATCATGAATCATTCTCACTGTTACTGAAGAGGTAACTCAAAAATAAACTGCAAGAAGATTGCCTAATCTGTTTAGGAGTAACCCTAGTGATCTACTGCTTGCTTATACAGAGGTAACAACCTCTAGAGGATGATGTATTCCCATCCCGAGCCAAGTATTAGTATCTATTTAAACATGTCAACCAAGTTCATGAACACAAATATACCCTGAATCCCATTTATACTCTTAAGCAATATCCTCTAGAGTTACCAAATAAATCAACACATGAAGCATAATCATTTTTTCTATCGAAGCTTGAAAGTATTGGCTTAGTATTTTTGCGCCACAAGGTGTTGGTATATAACCCGGGGAATAGAAATGGCATATGTAATTAGCTCAAAACATGGTTCGCTTACTTCCTCTGTATATTGAAACTTGAAAGTAATGGCTTTAACCGACTGTTCTGTTATAAGCCAGAAATATCATAAAAACAACAAAATCTACAATGGTCAGAAAGTAATTCAGAGTTGCATATTTGCGACAGCTTTAAAATAGGAACAGAATTTCATTAAAACTTGTTGATTTCGGAAAGACAAAATAGTTTAATTTAATAGAACATAATTTGTTACAAAAAGAACGATAGATAATATCAAAGGCTAAGAGTAAAGAGGAATCAAACTTCAAGAAATCTTTCCGGGGTCTACGAGAGCGTGTAATAATTTTACAGCAAAACGGATAGTTGGAGTCTTTGGTTGTTCCTCACAATTGAGAAGTAACTCAAGAATAACATCAAAATCTCGTGCAGTTTATATTTTTGGAAAGTTCAATACAACAGTAACATAAATGTCACCGAATTTAATAATGAGGCTTGGACCAACAATATCAACTATATATGCCACCATTCTTCTAGACAGGAGATAATAGCGTTGAGTGGGCGGGGTTTGTTTCGTGGAAATACACCACCTAAATTGTAAATACTTTCGCCAAAAAAATAATCCCCTCTATCCAAATATATAGGGCCTAATCTATTTTTTAAGGTTGCCTTTGACTATTGATAAGATTAATAATATATGAGATGTATGATATAAAATTTCTATCATTGGAAACTCTTTTTCACATATGAATATAAGGTATGCTTTTTGTAACATTCATGTCATACAATATAGCTCTAACATGCTGTCAAAGGCAACCTAAAAAACGTATTAGGTCATATATATTTGGATGAAGGGAGTAGTAAATACAAATCACGACATATGATGTTACCATGTATTCATAGAAAAGCCTACAATTGTCCAGCACCATAAACACATTTAGGCATCACCAACTGAATTTTACACATATAAATCCATGCATTTTTCCTCTTGAAGGAGGAAACATAACATCTAAAGCCTTGGGATCCAACATAGTAGTGCAAACACATACTTGCTGCAATGCATCAACAGAAAAGAGTTTTTTCAAGGGGCAATTATCAAAGGCATACCAGCACGGCAAAGGATTTAAATCAAACTTGTAGCAAACCAAATTTTTTGATCATAAGAACTATTTTCACAATCTTACCAGGATCCATTTTTAAGTTGAGCTAGACATCTACAATAACCTTTGGTAATTCTTGCAACTAAAATACATCACAACAAAAATCAATTTTCAAACAAATCGCAATGAATCGATAGAAAGAACTTGAGGATAAGGTGGGAAATCTATTAGCTTCTGACAAATTGGTAGTTGTAACAGCTCCATCAGATACTTATCTGAATATCAGAGAATAAAAAAAGCCTCCTCCTTGTGTCTTCCTAAGACCCAAGCATCAGATTTATTCACCATAGAAGTCCTAATATTCAATAGTTATACCCTATTGCTGTTGCAGTTAATCATTACTGCAAAATCAGGACTATAATAAATTTTCTTATGCATGATCGAAACAAATTCCAAAACCACTACAAAAAAGAAACAAGATATACTAATTTATTATAATTCATATTAGTTTGCTTTAAAGAGAAAATATGTACTCTTACAAGGAAAAAATACACAAGCAATTGTATACATTTATCATTTCTCTGCCATAGTACAGAGCGGATTATAGGATACTGAGGGAGTAATAATTATAAGAGTCATGGAGAGAAGAGACAATGATCTGTTTGATGAGGAAAATGCGGCAACAGAGAAGCCATACAGTTCAACCACCTGCACAAACAGAGATGTTGAGGAATAGAATAACATCAATGGATCTTGAAGAAGAATGCATGGGGAAAGAGAACAAAACGAGGGAACGGGAAGGCACCTGCTACCGCCATGTCATGCTCGCCGCTCCCTTGCATCACCACCACAAACACCAGCTTGATAGAGGGAACTTCGCATACCCCAATCCAGGCTTCTGATGTTTATGATCTTAAACATTATACATGATTCTTCATTAAACTTTATGTATGGGTAATCAAGAATTTGAAGCACCATCAAATGAACCAAACTAACAAAAATTGTGCCTTGAAGTTCTTTCTCTTGTACCAATGGAATAGCTTTTGAAATAAATCATGTGCCGGTAGAATGCAAGGAGTAGTACATTACAGTTTGTGATAAACTTATAAAATGAGTGACCAATGAAATTGACAATGCATAGAAACATTTGCAACATGATAATTGACTGAGGCTTGCAAATACATATGCACAAATAAAGCTACATGCATATTAAGGTGCTAGTTGCAACTAAATTTTGCGAGAATGCAGAAGAAATCTTACATAAATCTCAGTTCTTTTATTAGGTGACATGCTGAATCTCAAATACATGCCGGTTATTTTTCCATAGGCAAAAAAAAATTACTCCCAAGACAACCAAATGTTAGCTGTGACTTGCAAGCATTTATGCGCAAGTATAGCTAATGGGTAACGAAAGGCTTGTGTGCAACTGATGTTCACTAGAAGGAGGAATCCCATGTATATGCATGTCAACTATTTTTCGACATCACACATCTTTACTTCTAAAGGTAGAGTTGGTAGCGTCGCCTCACTCCCACCAGCCCAATATTATGCCCGGAAGCATCTACCTTTCTCTTAAGCGCAACCAATTAGGGCCGACCCATTTGACGCATGCATTAATTCAATCAACTCGACAATTTTTAAAAAATAACATCATGCATTGACTCATTCTAATCAAATTTTAAGAAAATCTCAACTAAATCCAAACTTTTCTTGCCTTCCACTACTAATACCCAAACCAAATCAAGTATACCAAAACATCGAAAATACAAAGGTGAACATGGGTGCGCGCGCACCCACGTGAATAGTAAATTCATAAAAAATACTAGAAAAGATTAAAAAATTCTGAAATTTCACGATATGAACCTTAGTCGATCATTCTACTCACGTGTGAAGTTTCATGATGTAGTGACACCCATGGTATTCTTAGTGAAGAAAATACTAATGTGACCATACTTTTCATTAAATTGTGTTTTTAATATCGTTTCGATTAGCTTCGATTTTGTCATTTTTGCCCAGATTACCACGTATGTGATTTCTTCGTGAAACTTCATATGTGAGTATACCGGTTGACTATGTATATTAAAAAAATTAATATATTTTTTTAAAAAAAATCTAGCTTTTTTAATTTACTATTCATAAAGGGTGCGCGCGCACCCATGTTCACCAAATCTGCGTCCAACAAAACATCAACTATAATCTCTACTTCTAAAAAGGGATGGTAGCGTCGCTTCACTCCCACCAACCCTATATTTCATGCGCAAGCGTCTTACACACGACATTTGGCTCAAGTGCAGCAATTTGGGCCGGCCCATTTGACACGTTCATTAATTCAATCAATTCAGCCTTTCCAAAAACAACGCTCATGCATTAACTCATTCAATCAACTCTTAAGAAATTCTCGACTAAATCCAAACTTTTCTTGCCTTCCACTAATCATACGCAAATCAAATCAAATCTTACCAAAACATCAACTATAAACAAAGCTGGCCGGCCCATTTGACACGTACGAGAGTTTTTATTTTTTATTTTTTCTATGTTCCATTTTTTGGTTTTGTTTTTTCTAAGATCAACCGAACTTTTGTGGTCAACACACTATCAAAATTGGCACAGACCTGTCCGCCGTTGTGAGTTGGTAGCGGTAAAGGTCCCACTGATTTTTTAGCCCACAATTCTACTTAATCTGGTTTCAGGCACGCTAGTTAGGACGCTAGTTAGGAAGGATTAGAGATCATGGCATGTACAATGGTTGATAAGATAGTCTTATCTTAATTCTTGCATGTAATTTAGAGATGACAAAATAACATGTCTCATATCTTAGCCTTATCTTAAATAACAAGATATTCCTAAAAACATGGTAAGACATATTGTGCTAAGAGATCATCTCTTGTCTTCTCTTAAATAAAAGAAGACTAGCCTTTTCTTATGACTTCTCTCTCCTCCACCTCATCATTTATCCTACGTGACATTGCTAAGATAGAACCATTGTACATGCCCTGATCAAAGGGATTAGGGAGTCTTAGGCTGGGCCCACCGTGAAAATCAGGGGGGCGTCATGATTACGTGAGGAAGCTAGCAAATCTGAGGTTATTAGGCAGGTTTAGGCTGGGCCCACCCTAAAAATCAGAGGGGGGTATGTGATTACGTGAGGTAGCAAGCAGTGGTCACTACACTCGCCGTCCATATCTCGCCCGACGCCGACTGCCTCCCCCAAACGCCATCGGGCACGGGGTCTTTGACGACTCGCCGTCGCCAAATGCAGAGTGGGCTAAAGCTCTGGCCCAGCGGAGCACCACAACGAGGCGTCCACTTCCAGCGAGGAATTCCATGAGCCAGAGGTCGAGACCTCCTCTCCTACCTCTGCGTTGATCGTCTCGACCATGTCCACCACCCCCGTTCTAGTGGCAGCGGCGCCAATGGCCATGGGCATCTCCACGTCGACCACGATTTCCGCGGCATCTGCTCCCATCGTCGCACCGATCTCTATGTAGAAGCGGCGTCGGCTGCTTCATCAACGACGAACTCGTTCGTCCGCCGTCCCTGCAACCAGTGGGTTCTGCACTTCTGCTCCAGGGCGCACACCACCTGTTCGATCAGGTGATCAGGTGATCATGACAAAGGTGTTGAGGTTAGTTAATTTGCACAGACTTGGTGTTCAGTGTATGTAGCCAACCAGTGTTCATTTTGAAGATATTCCTTATCTTGAACAACTGGTTATTGGATTTCATAAGAACCTGTTGGCAAGGTTTTGGTTACCGGTCGCAATTTTGAGATTTCCCATGGTTACCGCGTATTTCCGTGCCCCTTGATAAATTCCCATACCAAGCAAAAAATACCAATTTTTTGAATTTTTTGAATTTAGACGCTTGATTTATATAAAGTACGTAGGATCTAATTAATGACATGAGAGTTGGTTCTGACGTGTTGGTAGCAACCTAGTTCCTGTTTTGAGAGGTCTCTGTCTCGAATGTTCGTTCATTCACTTATTTGAATTCAAAATTCAACTATGAAATTCCTTCGAAATATTCTCGGTATTTCTCGGTAACCGTGGTAATCACGTTTACCCAGTCCCCCTCGGTAAAGTTGCCTCATTCGGTAACCAAAACCTTGCATGTTGGTCATTTGTTCAGTCATGAAATTTCTTCCAATTGGCACTCTTGCAAATGACTTGATAAATAGGTTCTGGCAGTATTTCCTTTGACATGACATTTGCTTGTACGAGCTATGCATTGGTGGAGGAATTTCATCATGGGTCTTCAATTGATAACCCAAATGACATGTCCATTGCTGAAGCAGTCATAGCCGCACACAAAATTCATTCTCCGTTTCCCTTGCCTGCGAAGACAATTGGTGAGATCAATAAATACAACATGGATGCTCATCTAACTATTACTCACTTGCCAAGGAAGATAATTGGTGCAGCTCCTGTAGGTAACACCTTGTCTGACTTTCTTAATGGCATCATGTACAGTATTGAGAAATTAGCTGCTCATTCGCATGACAGCAAGTTGCCTTTCAGTGCCATCCACCTTGATAAGCAAGGAACTCTAAGGAACTTCACTGGATTATTGTCTTGGGGCATCTAGCTCTTACTTTGGATGCATTATATTACAACGGAATGGGATTATGTACTGCAGATAGAGAATTGTTGCTCCATAAATCAGGTCATTCTGTTGGGATGAAAAACAACCTTCAGGTTCTAAATCCACTGTACTTGAGTGTTCTGGAGCTCAATTTCATCAGCTGGCCCTGCTTTTTTGTCCCTGTGGCGGCACTGCTTTTTTTGTTACCTTTCATTTTGCCGTCACTTTGTCTTCATTTCCATCTTTTCCTTGATGGTCTTGGGGTTCTGCCCTGTTCCAGCTAATTCTTGGAATATTCAGTTCCACCCTCAACTCTCCATGGCTCTCGCTCCTTTTCAAATTCAGAATACATCATATAAATTCCTTTTGATATTGTCAGTTTCTGCTACATTCCCTTGGGTTCCATGTGTTTCTTGCTGCTCTGTAAATCACCAAACCGTACTGTAACTAACTAATGGTTTCATGTGGACAGATGAACGATGACGACTGCTCCTTGCTGGATTGTTCAACTCCAACGCCTTTGGGTGCAGGGTGCTCTCAAACTAGTGGCTTTATTTTAACCTCAGTTATGTCTCCTTTCTAATGGATTTATACTGCGCTGTTAGCTAGTTTGCATAATGGATTATGAAACTCTTGTTATGTTGTCTGGTAGTGATGTTTCAGGGGATATTTCCTAGTTCATTGCTTTCTACAGAAGTTGCAGTCAGGTGTACTAGTTTGACTTGATTGGTGGTTGCACTCATAGGTTGGTATCGCAAATGAGTATGGGATTCTACTAGAACTCTCGAAGTGATCCAAGTCCTGATTGATCCGAATCTTGTGATAGAAGCAAGGCATACATAATCTCAGATGGGGGCAGATAAGCAAGGCAAAGGACCACTCAAATGAAATGGCCATGATTGAACTTGTACTGCAGTGTGATCCCAAATCTTATTAAAGCCCCACCAGATTGTTTTTCATCTGGGATCCAAAACCTTGACTCGTACAGAACATACCTTGTTTACAATAACAGGATACGTAAAAGCACTCAGTCTCACAGCATCGAAACTCAAAGATGCTTGTGCCCCTCATAGATTCAGAAGCTATACACTTTGATTGCTTATCTGAATGCTTTTTAGAACACGTTTTTCAGTTGTCGATATGCTTGTCGTATGTGCATATGCAGATTACTGTAAACTAATAAAACCTCTGTCGGACCTGAACTCATGTTAAAGAAATGGCCAGTATAGATATCAGGAGCCTGAGTATTTGGATCTCCGGTCGTAACACAGTGGTAATAATAGTAATGATATGTAGAACAGCGTCGAGGTAGATGCTCAAGCGTCGCCGGCCGGGTCAGGAACCGGGCCTGGAGCCGGTGCAGGAACAGCAGCGGCAAACACACCCTCCGACACGGGATGGACGAGCTGCCGCTTCCTGGCCGCCGCCCTCCACCTCCTAAAACAGCAGCAACACAACCCGAGGGCGATCATCACCACCACGGCGATCACCGCTGCGCGCACGCCGGTCTGGACGCGCTGTGACTGCTCCATATTGTCCAGCCAGGCGCTAAAGCCGGTGTCAGGGCAAGGGAACTCATCATCAGGCAGATCCTCCTGTATATACATGAAAGCAGCATGTTAAATTCCAAATTTAAAAGAGTGAGCTAAATTAAGCTCTATACCCACAAAAGAACTTGGAGGTTTTTACGGCACACCGTACTCGAGAATTTAATGTATATATTAGGTTGATCCATCGGTTTATATGTGATGGCTAGAATCTAGTTTGAGAACATATTGTTAATTTCCTATTAGGGATAGTTTTATCCTTTCACTTGATTAATCCTAATGAATCTACTTAATTCAAATTAATAATGGTATCTTTGCAAAAAAAAACTAATAACCGCAGTCACCAACAGACGTAGGCCTGTATGGTTCCATCATTCAGGATGAACTCTGCCCAAAATGCAGATCAAAATCTGAGAACAGCTGTTCCGTCGCCGTCCTCTGATGATAAGCATTAGATATATGCGGTTGGTTAGGAAAATGCAACTTGGCGATAAACATTTTCCTAACCGACCGCTGATTAGTTGTAGCTTTGTATCCCTGGTATATTATCAATTAGTTTGGTTGACATAACTCTCGTTGCGCAAATTAGTCCTAACTATGAGCCCCGGGTGTATTAGCGATTCGTTTGCTCAAATGGTATGTGTGTGAGGACAGTACGGACCTGCTTGAAACCAACATGCTCTTGGTGGACAATTAACAGATATATGAACAAAAGAAAAGAGAAAACACACAGAAACCTAAGTCAAGCACCTTTTCTTGCAATGAGAAGGCCATGTTGGAACCGGACGATGAAGGTAACGCGGGAAATGTAAACCGGAGTACTTAGCTGGAAATCGATTTCATCTATCCGGGCAAGCATCCGGCTTCCCCTTAGCCACCCGCGCGCAGCACATCTGTACGCTGGGTCCTTTTCCTCACAGTGATTCGTATGTGTGTGAGGATAGTACCTGAACAAACCCCACACCCCGCCGGCCGAGCAAGACACCCGGTTAGGCGTCGCCCCAGCCAGATTCATCCAAAGGCGGCCTTTCTTGGGAGCTTAGATTTTTAGGAGATTGATTGATCCAACAGTTTAAATGTGATGCCTAGAATCTAGTTTGAGAAAGCAGAGGAAGGAACTCGCCCCTAATGGCTGAATATATACTACTCTACCAGAATTAAGTGGTAATAAAGCAAAATCGATAGGAGGGGATTAAGTGGAGGAGCGTACGTACCTGCCGCCCCATCCCCATCGGAAGAAGAAGGCTCAAGAACTGGTGAGGGTGCCGCCGTCTTCAGTCCAGTGGAGATCAGAGATGCTGATGTACCCCAAGATCGATGCACCCGCTTGCTTCAGTGGCCTGGTGCAGAGAGAGGGGTCCTTGTATCCAGCCGCGTTATCGTACTACCACTATCAGAAGCATGATCCATCACCCTCGTTTAGCTCGAGATTCTCTCCTCAACTGCCTCCTAGCTAAATGGAGCTGATAGACAAATATGGTGCCTGCCTCCCCTCGCACTGTACACTATTGCAAGTTTGCAACCGTCTGCCAAAACGATACAAGAAACATGGCGTGATGAGAACAAGAAAGTAAACATTATGTGGTTACTTATGCTTATGTAAACATTATGTGGTTACTTATGCTTAATTGCTTATGTAAACATTATGTGGTTACTTATGCTTATGTATGCATGGCTACACTGATGGACTCTTAACTAGCAGTTCCATCAGTGTTATTTGACAAATGAGATTTAGATTCGACAAAGCCACCTGATATAGGTGGGAGATTACGACAAGCGTGTATTTGCCTAATTTGTGTTGAGTGGTGGGATATTTTGTGTACGCCTCCGCATTGTGTTTGCTCGTCTTTAAGTTTGTATGACCAACGGGCCTTCATTGCTGTGTGTGTATATAACTATATATATGTACCATCGCTTTTCTTATCTTGTTACAACGCTGGGAGGACATACTAAGGTGAGTAACTCTCTTATCCTGCAAAAACTAAAGTTTCTTCCCCATGAGGAAAGAAAAGGTGATCTCGCCAACAGCCATCACAAGAGTTTACTTCCGTCACCGTCCTCTGTCGGTTCCCCTCCGCTCACGACCTCGGTCGTCGGTGGTGAGGAGGGCCGTTGTGGACATGCGCGTGGATCGTGTAGATTTAGTTTTTAGGCCCTAGTAGCTTAGGGTTTTTTGGTTCTTCATCGTCTTAAAAGGAAAAGAGAAGAAAAAAAAAAGCGAAACAGAAATAGTGGTATAGAAAAGAAAAAAGAAAAAAACGAAACAGAAACACTTGGGCTGGCCTGCCGAGAGAAACCTTCAGCGAAAGCTCGTCTATTTGCCGCACACGGGTGGCAAATAGGATTTGCCGATGAGGCGGCAGCAGCAGCGGATAGGGCACTAGGACACGACAGGGTGGTAGCAGCCGGCGGCGCGCGTCTGCCATGGGCCGGTGAATGGCGATCTAGCGAGGCCGCGAGGGTGAGCAGATCAGCAGATGTGGTCGGAAAAAAAGATCGAGTACTTGTATTATGCCGCTGACTTCTGTCGATTGAAATTGTATTACATCAAGTATTAAAATACATATCCCTCGCCAAAAAAAGTATTAAAATACATATGTATGTTCTACCGTTTTAGCTATGTACTTGTGCACTGCTTTTATTCTAGTGCTCTCGCATCGTTGAAAAACTAATTGATTTGTTTCCTCTTGTGACTAGATACGGATATTTAGAAGAATTGATTTTGCTGAAATTAAGAATGAATGTCAAAATAGACCAAGAAGAATGCCTTTGCCACGGTCTACTTGATAAAGTAAAACTTTATTATAGGTAGGTATTCTCACTTGTATAGTGTGTTTTTTATGATTATATTGTACTAGTTACAAATCCGTGGTTTATATGGTTTCTATGTTTATAGACATCTTATGTGTTTAGTTATTAAACGATAAATTGGTGATCCATAATTCATATAAGCTTCATCTAGTGAGGTATTTTGAGTGTCAGTATTTACTTTTGGATTTCAGTTGTATTTGTTGAATATAAAGCATTGTACTGAGCTCATGCATTGTTGTAGTATACATGATTTTCTCCTTCAAAAACTTCACCACGGCTGAAAATTAGTCTTGCCCCCACCACTGCATATAGGATCAGGATACAACTCAAGCTGCAAGGACTAGTGGAGAACGTGGGCGATCGTGGCCGAGTCCCTGGCAATCGTGCTGCGTGACCGAGTCTTCATGCTGACTAACAAGGATTACCACATCGCACATGTGGGTAAGCAATTCAAACTATTTTTAAAAAAAAAAGACGGCTCACACAGTATCATTGGTGAAGCTATGTGTAAGCCGGGTCCCCCCCCCCCTCCCCCCAGCCTTTGGAAGAAGTGCGAAGGGGGAGGAATTACACATCTTACCTGTATGTTGTTCCCATTGATGGGCTGAAGGACACCACGAGCTAACTTATTGATGCATACTACCACCTCCATTCCTAAATATAAGCTGTTTGGCCAGTTTAAAAATATGGCAACTCTAACCGATCCCTTAAAAGTTAGTGGAGTACCCGGCCGAGTAAAGTTAGTGAAGGAAAGTTATCCTCCTGTATAGGTGGCCGCACCTAGCCGATTCCCTAAACACTTCATAATATATACTCCCTCCATTCCCTTATACAAGGCCACTATCAAAAATACATTTTGCATCAATATAAGGCTACCAACAGTAACCGAGGCAAAAATTAATGATGTTTCCTTGTACTAGCAACTTTTTAATACTTACATGCATGTAGTCATAATGACACTCAGCTGCTTCCTTCCCATTGATTTGTTGCATGCTTATAGTGTATTGATGATCCCAGTTAACAAGAAGAAAAATTGACTTGCAAAGCAGTCATTAAATTATATCTTGGTACTTGTAATATGAGTTTGTGGTCTTGTATAAGGGAATGGAGGGAGTATCATTATTGAAATTCAAACATGCATAACATAACCGTCATAACATATAGTTTCATCATCACGATTTTCAAATAAAACACATGCATAGTTCATCCAAAAGGCATCACTTCAAACACAATGTTTGATCCAAAATCACCACAAACATAGCATGTACATGTTGGGGATCGAGCCAACCAATGGCATGCACCACCACCCCCTCGGTCACCATCACTCAAACAAGGTCCTCGGCGAAGAAAATATCATCACCACCACCACCACCACCATCCTCTCGGCCACCATCACAACCACCACCCGCTCGGCCACCACAACCATTTTGAAGAGAGGCTTCCACTTGGGTCAAGATCTCCCCACTAGTGAGCTCGCAATACTTTCTTGCGATTTCATCCATTGTGGTTGGATTCGTGAACATGATAGCACGTTCTTCGGCCTTATTGGAATCATGAATCCTCTGCTCGTCAAGTGCAAGCCTACGCTCTTCCGCCTTCAACTTTCTCTTTTCGGCCACCAACTTGGTCTTTCATTTCTCATTTTCCAACACCTTGAGCTCATTCCACCTCGCCATCCTCTCTTCCTTGCGTTCGTCCGCCAACACCTTCTTGGACTCAATCATAGCCACAAGTTCTTCTTTGTATGTGCCACCGAATGCATTTCTCTTCTTTCTTTCTTTTGCAATTTTGTTCTCATCCAATCTATTGTTGGCCTCTTCATCAACCTCATCGTCCTCTTCAAAGGATATGGTTAACCTTGATCTCTTTGCAGTGGTCTCCGAAACTCTATGGATCCAATTCTCGTTCTTGCATACTACATTCATCCTGGTTTATTGGTCCCCGTCGTATTTTTTGCCAAATTTTGATCATAGATTTAACTGACAAAATATTAATTCATGTCATAAAAAATAATATCACTGAAAACTATGTTCAAGTACGAATCTTACGATATAATTTTTTGTGACATGTATTAACATTTTGTTAGTTAAATCTTTGGTCAAATTTGGCACAAACAAAGGGGACAAATAAACCAGGACGGAGGTAGTAGCACTTTGTAGCAATGATACAATGTGAAGGGATTGTGGCCGAACTTTGTGTTCCTATGCTTGAATAGTTCTTGGGTGTAGGGACCATACTCCACCACTTGGACACCGCTCGGTGGTGCATGATTCACGTGGTTGATGCACCTGCACCATCGGTTGCATTGGTCATGAATGATGCTACAACGATGCCCAAAATAACATTGTGTAGGGCTTGATGTCACATCCACGGAGTTGTAGTAGTAGTCGGTAATTCTCGCCAAAAACATAATCTTGGTTTGATCCGTTTCAGTCATTGCATCCATGGAGATGTTCATCCAAGCATCGCAAAGAGCAACATTTTCTTTTGCATTGTAGTTGGTGGTGTGTGACCTTGACACTGCGCGCTTGCTTCGGTCACCTCCGCAACCTCCTCGCCATAGCCCACCTCCTCATCGGCCTCCTCCTCTTCCTCGGCCACCTCCTCTTGCTCCATGTCTTGGGCCGCCTCCGAATGATGCCAAATGGAGTCATAGTTGAGCTCATCAAGTCCCATCGTGGCCGATGACTCCAAAGATGCTAAGAATACGGTCGTGTTCATCTCCGCACTACAACAACAAAACTACCGAACTACATCACCATCGGCGACCATCAATCACCATCGGCCAAAATGTTGAAGAGGTTTTTATTTACCTTGTTGGAATTTCATCGAGCACTTGGCGGTCGTGACCATTCTTACCGGTTGTCGCCGGCGGACGCGCAGGAGTAGTGCCCGTGGGTGTCACTAGAGACTCTGCATGTGTCGTCGGCTGTGGACTGGACGCTGGAGTCGACTTTTTCTTGTTCTTCTCCTCAGCCTCTGATAACCCACAAGTATAGGGGATCGCAACAGTTTTCGAGGGTAGAGTATTCAACCCAAATTTATTGATTCGACACAAGGGGAACCAAAGAATATTCTCAAGTATTAGCAGCTGAGTTGTCAATTCAACCACACCTGGAAACTTAGTATCTGTAGCAAAGTGTTTAGTATCAAAGTAATATGATAGTGGTGGTAACAGTAACAAAAGTAAAGACAGTAAAAGTAATGTTTTTGGTATTTTGTAGTGATTGTAACAGTAGCAACGGAAAAGTAAATAAGCGTAAACCAGTATATGGAAAACTCGTAGGCACCGGATTAGCGATGGATAATTATGCCGGATGTGGTTCATCATGTAACAGTCATAACATAGGGTGACACAGAACTAGCTCCAGTTCATCAATGTAATGTAGGCATGTATTCCGAATATAGCCATACGTGCTTATGGAAAAGAACTTGCATGACATCTTTTGTCCTATCCTCCCGTGGCAGCGGGGTCCTATTGGAAACTAAGGGATATTAAGGCCTCCTTTTAATAGAGAACCGGAACAAAGCATTAGCACATAGTGAATACATGAACTCCTCAAACTACGGTCATCACCGAGAGTGGTCCCGATTATTGTCACTTCGGGGTTGCCGGATCATAACACATAGTAGGTGACTATAGACTTGCAAGATAGGATCTAGAACACACATATATTCATGAAAACATAATAGGTTCAGATCTGAAATCATGGCACTCGGGCCCTAGTGACAAGCATTAAGCATAGCAAAGTCATAGCAACATCAATCTCAGAACATAATGGATACTAGGGATCAAACCCTAACAAAACTAACTCGATTACATGATAAATCTCATCCAACCCATCACCGTCCAGCAAGCCTACGATGCAATTACTCATGCACGGCGGTGAGCATCATGAAATTGATGATGGAGGATGGTTAATGATGACGCCGGCGATGAATCCCCCTCTCCGGAGCCCCGAACGGACTCTAGATCAGCCCTCCCGAGAGAGATTAGGGCTTGGCGGCGGCTCCGTATCGTAAAACGCGATGAAACTTTCTCTCTGATTTTTTTCTCCCCGAAAGCCAATATATGGAGTTGGAGTTGGCGTCGGAGGGCCACTAGGGGGCCCACGGGTAGGGGGGCGCGCCCAGGGGGGAGGGGCGCGCCCCCCACCCTCGTGAACAGGGTGTGGGCCCCTGGCCTTCATCTTTGGCGAGGATTTTTTATTATTTATTCTAAGATATTCCGTGGAGTTTCAGGTCATTCCGAGAACTTTTGTTTTCTGCACATAAAACAACACCATGGCAATTCTGCTGAAAACAGCGTCAGTCCGGGTTAGTTCCATTCAAATCATACAAGTTAGAGTCCAAAACAAGGGCAAAAGTGTTTGGAAAAGTAGATACGACGAAGACGTATCAGCCTCCTCGGCTAGAGCCGATGCCGCCGCTGTCGAATTTCAAGCTATTTTGGCATCGCCGAAAGCGGCGGGAGAGCGGCGGGTCATTGTCGAAGAGGCGCTCGCCACCCCGACAGCCTTTGCCGCGGTTGGAGCAGGAGCTTGAACCCGGTGAACTTTTTTTATCCCCAAGCTTTTTTTTGGCGCGGACGGAGGCGCGGGGGTGGTTTCCAATGGCGACAAGCCGGCGGCAGTGGCCGGCGGGGTGGCAGAATGGTCCGGGCTCTCCATTCCGGCGGGAGGGCCGGTCATCGGCGGCGGCGGTGGCGGGGGGTGGTGGCGGGTGTGGCAGGAAAGAGCAAGCGGGGGAGAGAAGGCGCTAGTTTTCCTCAGCCGAGCGTGTGGTGAGTATATTCAGGGAGATTTTTTTGGGGGGGGAGGGGGGTGCGGCGAAGGATAATTTATCCTCCCTTATGAGTTTTAGGGGATCGGATAGGTGCAGCGTAAGGGAGGGTAACCGAATTTATCCTCCCTTAGCGCCGAATAAGGGGAACGGTTAGTGTTCCCTTATATGCTACCTAAACGTCTTATATTTAGGAATGGAGGTAGTAACTGAGAAGGCGGAACAAGAGGAACAAAGGCATCTCTTACACTCTCGGTTGAGTATTCGCAACCTCGCCAATGCGTTCTATATGTAGTAGGATACGGTTTCTTTTCCATCTATGGTGAACTGATCGAGTAAACAAGCTGCCTCTCCTCACTCATTATGTTTGCGTGTAAGTCATCACTCATCAGAGACGCCAGAAATGGGAAAATGGTGAGAAGGTTTTGTAAACGAACTTAATTTGCTAGCCAGCGTATCTACATTGCACACGTATTGTAGCTCACGATCATTGAGCCAAATTTTAGTCCATTCGTCTCTACGTCTTCTTCCTCGTCTGATCCCTCCCCTTCGGGTTGGGACTCGGTAAACTCTACCACTCGCTCCCTTCTTAAATATAAGTCCTTTAGAGATTTTAATATGAACTACATATGGAGTAAAATGAGTGAATCTACACTCTAAACTACGTCTATATACACTTGTATGTAAATCATATTGAAATTTATAGAAAGACATAGATTTAGAAGGGCGACGCTACGCGTCTGCCGACTGATTTTCTGATTTTATACGTCGCCTCGACGACCGTTGGATGCCCGACCTGATAGCCGCCCGATCTACTGTCCGCGCCCCGCATGCCCACTAATTATTTCCCGCAACAACCGCTCTATTGCAGAAACATTAGCACTCTTGCTCCCGGCCCCCGATAGATTTGTGCCCCGCACGGTTTCGCAACAAGAGCATTTCCTGCAACAATGCTCTTGTTGCAAGATCTGGTCTTCTCTGATTTCCTGCAACAATGCTCTTATTTCCTGAAGCTCCATCTAGCAAATCCCATCAACAATCTTCGATGAGCTCTTGTTTCAGAAACACTAGCTCTGTTCCACTCTGATCATGAACACCTGCGTGAAAAAAAATAATAGCTCTATTTCGGAAACAATAGCTCAGTTTCAGAAACGGCTCCGGCGACTTCGGCGAAGCTGCGATGCACTGGCGATGTTGTGACAACGGCGGAGCGGGAGGCGGGGCTGCTATTGTGCTTCTCAACTGCGCTTGAAGCAACGATAGATGCAGAAGCAGAAGCGGCAGGCTGGGAGCACGTGGGCCGGAGTTGCAGCAAGCATCAGCAGCCGTGGTAGACGGTTGATGGGGCGGGGTCTTTGGTTGACTGCGGGGGCAGCGGGTACACGAGAGAGAGGAGAGGAAGAGATGAGGATGAAAATTCTCGGTGAAGAGGATGGATAAGGCTGAGACGTGGGGAGTGGGATGGGACCACCGGGGCACGTGGCGTACACCAAAGGCGGCTGATGGAGCGGTGGAAATCAGCCGGTTGAACAGGATCGTTTCCCTATTTAGAAACAGAGGGAGTAGCTACGCCTGCATTTTTTACACCCAACGATTTTATCTTAAGCACAACTAAGGAACAAACAAGTAACTGCTATTGATGTTGCAAAAAAGCCATGTATAAGAATTCTTTAGCACGGGGAACAAACACCCTCATGGAGCGAGTATCGGGCATCATGCTTTGGGTGGGAGCGTGTACGGGGACGACAGCGATGGTGAGGAGTGGTCGGACGATGTCAGGGTGAGGGCTGGACGGGGTGGGGAATGGAGACATGGAGAGGGGAAGTGGGTTTGGGTGGGGCTTGCGACTGTGTGTCCGGGATGGTGTTTCCTATTCCACGTGCAGATCATTGGATAGAGACCACACACTTATCCCCTGCAATGCTCATGGGCGGACCCCAACATGGTGGCATCAGTTTCCTTTTTTCCCAGCAGCTTATGTAGTTTTTTTTCTGGTTCTCATTTTATTAGTCTTTTTCTTTATTATTTTAAAATTCATAAAATTTTGAAAATTTGTGAACTTCCGAAAGTTCGTGATGTCTTTAAATAATTCATGATCATTTTCAAAAATATTGGTCAATATTTATAAAAATTGCGGAAAGTATCTTAAGAATTCATGAATATTTTTAAAATTTTGGAAAATTCTTTACATTTGTGATCATTATTTAACTCACAAGCATTTTTGAAAATGCATGAGCCTTTTTAATAATGGTTGGAGTCTTTTTAATTATGCGAAAAACATTATCTTATGTAAAGAAACATACCCAATATTTCATTCTCCACTACGTAAATTTACTTTAATAAACTAATCAACATTTTTTTCTAAGAATGTGGTAAACAATATTTTTCTGGAAAACAAACAAAAATAATCGGCTCAAAAACCAATCAGCCCAAACATATATCATTGCACATACATATTATACAAGAACACAAGGAACGAAACAGAAGAGCCGAAACCACTAAATGGTCTTGTGAGGGACAAGGCCAGGTTTGTGAGTCGGCTATTCCAAAGGAGGTCTTGTGAATTTTCTCAACAAAAAAAGAAAGGAGGACAGGGCTAGGTTTAGAGATGCCCTAAAGGATCATGACCTATTTGTTAGTAAAGGTTTTACGAAGTACTCCCTCCGTAAAGGAATATGAGAGCATTTAGGTCACTAAAGTAGTGATCAAAATGCTCTCATATTCCTTTACGGAGGGAGTAGCATGCATATACAATCATAGAGCGATTGGTGCGCTGGCCAATAGATTGAACAAAGATGAGATAGTATACCATCATGAACTGAGTCAATTTTGGGGTATAACAGCCATCATGAACTGAGTCAACTACTAGTTAATGAACCAAGGGGCAAAGGTTGGGCGGCAGCAGGTATATACAGTCATGTCACTGATTGGATTATGTTGTAAGTCTCTTAGCATATGTTCCCATGTTGTCCATCTTCTACCACTCACCAAAACAAATAGTTAATGACCTTTCGAAACAAAAAGAGTTCTATCATGTGAATCGTTCTTCGATTCTCGAGATCATACAGCCTATTTGAAATCCTGCTTTGGTTTGGTTCTCCTCTTCCTAATTAATTAAAAAGACCCGCCCCGAGCGAGCGCTAGTCCACCTTTTTGCTCTGACTGGAATCTTCATCCTCTTCCTCGGCGGCTCCCTCCTCTTCAGGCTGCGTCTCGGTGAACTCCAGTAGCTGCAATGTACAATGGTCAGAAATGAGGCTTGCATTTTTTACAGCAAGCGATTTATAGGTACGATACTATATGAGATGAAAAACAAGAGTAACATGGCAATGTCTTAAGCACAGCGAAGGACGAAACAAGTAACTGGTATTGGTGTACAAAGGATCCTTTAGCGTGTGGCAGAGTTGAAAAGGTACAGTTCTGCAGAATTACATGTTTTCTTAGGTGAATTACCCAGACGAGGTTGGAAGCTGGTCAGAGGTCTTACCGGCTTTACTTCACCATTCCACAAAGAGTGGACAGCCACAAAACCAGTCACGCCAGGAACGATGTATAGCAGAGCAGGCTGCGTATCAAAAACAAAAACAAAAAGGGGTAAAGAAACAGGTGTTAATATTTCAGAGATGGACAGACATCACGATCAACGAGATGATCAGAAATGTAACAGAACTAACCTGTGCAGCTTGAAACCAGTTCATCACAACGATTGTTACTGTCATGCCCGCAGTGTATCCCAAAAATGCACTATTGAAGTAACGGTTCTTAATGTTTCTTGAGACATCGAAACGGAGTGCAAGTGCGACAAATATACCTGGAATCATAATACAAATATACATTGTATGTTATAAGAGAGTGCTTGTGGAAACATGGGAGCTATGCATGTTTTCCAATATTGAATGGGGCAGAACTTCTTTGAAAAAGGCTCTTCTAATTTTGGTTATATACTAAACAGTTAACACAGAAGACAGCAGAAATGACTAATGCATCAATACAACAAAATATTTTTACCAACCAAGCTCATCCTTGGGAAATGAGATGCATTGTTTGCCAGGCAATCAATGTAAAACTTTTGATTCAATTTAGTTCCTGTGATCTACAAAAACCAAGCAGCATTCATCGCAGTTCCAAGCTAATTTTTTACGTCTCCTTATGGACAGCAGAACTCAGATTGGAAAATACATTTTGTGTGCAACTGGAAGTTATCGAAATCATAACTACTTTCTGAAGCTACTGGATACCTACAATCCTGATGCCTGGACTGGAGCATATATTTGTTTTATTAGTAATGGCCCAAGAGTCCATGCAATGAGATAGCGAAAAAACCATAGAATCTCCCACCCAAATCTAGTAAGTCAATGATATCTGACTACATTAAATAAACAAGCAACTACAGGTTTCTTTCCGCAGCTAAGTCCCCTTATATCAACAGCAATCCAGTTGTAATGGCAGCTAGACTAGCAGTTCACCATAGATCAATAGTCAGATCAGAGTTGTGCTAGTACTATTAATTCGAAAATCAGAAAAGAAATCCAGTATCACTGCAAATATCACTAGAATATGAGAGAAAACTAGCCAAGACTTTTATCACTAACCAGGTATAACAATATCACCAAGACCAAGCATAGAGAACGGGCGTGCGGCATCCGCGGTGGGAAATAGAAGCTACAAAAGGAGAGGAACAGATGGATAAATTGAAATACTCATCATGGAACAAAATGACGTTGACAATAATGTGAATTCACCCAAACAAAACACTAACCTTTATTGGAGCATCAAATGATTTAGCAACACTGACCATAACTGGAGTGAAGAAAACCCAGAAAATGTCATACACAAAAAGTCCAGCCTGAAATTATAAAAGGAATTGAGCAACCATTCACAAAACATATTAAGAAATAATAAAAGGAAGGGCTCAGTGACGATATGTGAAACTACAGCAGAGACTGACTAGGACTGGCATTTTTATAAGCCATGCACCAACAAGAATTTCAAAAGTTGTAGAGCTAGTAGTAAACAAGTCATAGTTCCAAATTATCCAATTCATGAGATAGTAGGATCACAGTTCAATCCTAATTGCCAGAGGATGAGTACAATACAGACTATGTGGTGAAAATGCAATCATGAACTTGCCAACACGATACCACCAATCAGAACCAATTTGCTGAAGTGCCGAGTAGAAACAGAGAAGGATCATTTATAATACAATCACAGTAAAAGTAGTCCGCGATTGATACTAGATTCTATAATATTACAAATAAATCATAAAAACAAGGACAAAAGCATTATCTACCATGCATATGGTGAGCTGCTAGAAACAATATTAATTATATTAACAGAAAAGGTGTCATGCTTCAAAGTGAGGATTATGAAAGCAGAGAGGTGAAAAGGAGGAAGACATGTGGGTGGCTGAAATAATGAAGGTGTTCACAAGTACACCACCAGAAAATAGTGATATTAAGTTTCAGTTCGTTACAAACTTTGAGTGAATCCATACCAAGAGAATACCACCGGTTTTGAATGATCCTAGTGATAACATCTCAATTCCCTGCAAGATTAAAACTGACGTATTAAAGTTTTGAGCAAGTAATAAGCAGGGAGGAAAACTCAGAAGTAGCCGTAAGGGCAAACCTGAATGCAGAAAGCAAGTCCCAAAACATTGTTTGCTAGCCAATGCTTCTTCATGGCATACCATACGCAAAAGAAAAATCCAGGGACTGAAGCGACAACTTGGGACTTGGTAAACTCCACCGACAGTGCTGAAATATGAAGTTCATGAGCTTACATCACCATCAAGACTCAACCTTGTAAAGGGGGATAGCATGAAAAATTCTAAAATGATCAAGAAGTCGCAATCGTTTTGCAATTGTCAACAAAGTTGAAGCTAATAACAAACTCAAGAAGAGTGATCAGCCACAGCAAAAGCATTGCAAATCTAGCAAACAATGAGACCCATATCAAACAAAACATTGTCACAAAAATGTGTGTACATGCCATTTAATTGTTTACAGAAAACAGGATCTTCTATAATTTCACTCTTTGATTTATCTTTATTCTTTGTGCAAAATTC
Organism: Triticum timopheevii; assembly: GCA_963921465.1. Lineage (NCBI taxonomy): Eukaryota > Viridiplantae > Streptophyta > Magnoliopsida > Poales > Poaceae > Triticum > Triticum timopheevii. Next base: position 626,183,350 of record OY997266.1, on the reverse strand, counting down.
AACACATGGTCCCATGGAGCAAATGAAAACTATCATGTTGCCAGAAAAGGAAAGCATGAGTGCTGAATTTTCTTCAAGTCTTATTTAGTTAGGATACTCCATAAGTAATATATGGACTCTTGGTAGCACATTTATACTATTATAAAGTACATGGCAAGTTGGAGTTACTAGAGATACAACAAAACAGTGGCTCAAGACAGCAGGCTAGTAATAGAAATTATGATGTGTTAATTTGACATGAGCTACAAGATGTAGATCAAAGTGGGAAGCATCGAAATGAAGGTGGGAATCATACAGTGGAAATATGGAGCACGCCAGACGATGGCATTATCATTCCATCCTTCTGGAAGAAAACGTTTGACGGTAGGGAGCAACGTTGCACTGCATCAGAAAATAGGGGTCACACATAATCTCAAGTTTGCATTCACACTTTTAAGTACTTATTACATCCATGCAAAATCTCTTCAAGGAACAGTTGGAATTACCATAGCGCGGCAATGCCAAGAATGAAAAAGTAGGCAGTGAGAACAGTATTGACCAGGTCCTTGGAGAGAAACTTGAACAGAAGGAATAGCGACAAAAGCATAGCACTCCCAACCAAAGGGAAACGCATAGCATGCTCTTTGGACATTGTCTCCTGCATAAGAAGAAATGAAAAGGTTGAGTTGGACAGAACGATACACAATAATTTCGTGTTAACCTATCGCCGTAGTTACCAACAAGGAGATACACTGACACGAAAAGATTAGAGAGAGGAAAATGTTGCACTCACAGCGGGTGGAGTTGACTTGACAGAACGGTAACAGCCCACATAGACAGTAAGACATGCTGTCAGTATCACATTCAAATTTGGGTTCACATTGATCACGAGCGGTGCCAAGCTCAAACCTGCACATGCCGGAACACAGATTAGGACCACGAGTCAGGCAAACATCCTATCAGGTCGGACAAACGATAGGTAACGGCCACTGCCAAAGCGTGAATTTTTGAAGCGTACCAGCAAGAGCCAAGTTGGCAGCACGCTCATGTGTTTTCATTCTTCAGCTGGATGGTTTTGCCCCTCCTACGCTAGCTCAGGAGCTTCAGAGTGCCGTGTTCCTGCTAGAGCAAAAATGTAACCCAACGCCGATGAGTCCGGTGACGGATCTAGATGGTATGCCACACAAGCTGTGAAGGTCCCCTAGTGGGATTTAACTAAGAGAATCGATGTCTAGAAACAAGAGTAAACTGCAGTTTCCTGTACTGCCGCGCCCCCTCTCCCTAACTCCCTCGGTACCCCCCAGATCTGCTAAATCCTGGGGGACGAACTGCTCGCCGGATCCGGAAAGATTAAAGCTTGGAACTCAGCGAATTCCTCCGCCGGCGGCAGAGGAGAGGACAACCCGCAGCACGCGCGCGCCCCCGATCTAGACGGTGCGCCGGGCGCGCGGCGGCACGCCCGCAGGTTGTGGGCAGGCCCCCTAGCGGGATACAGCAAAGGGAATCGCCGGATTCATACCTAGTCGCCGGCGGGGTGGAACGCGATGCCCCGGCGAGGGAGGACGGGACGGCGGCGGCGGCGGCGGCGGCACGCGTGAGAGGCGGAGGGGGTCCCTCGTCGGCGCCGGCGTCGGGCCGGAAGGAGGTTTGGGGATCCGGCTGGGTTCACGCGTGACGCGAGGAGGATTTTGCGTGGAAGGGAGGAGGGGAGTAGTACTTGTACTGCAATAGTATCCCCGGTTGGGGACGATGACGACTCGGACGCCGGATCCGGCCGTCCGTCCTGAACGGCCACGGTCCGGATTGCTCCGGCCACGTAGAGAAACCTTCTCTTATCTCGTGCCCAACCAAAAATACAATCGGATTTGGAATGTTTCATTGATTGATGTGTCAAATTGTTACCATGAATTTTGCCAGTGTGTAGTGTGTTCATAAAATTAGTTTAGATGGATATCTCAAACAAAAAGCGGTGTACCACGCCTGAGCAGCTCGACACAACTTGAAGGAATTCTGGAAGGCGATGTGGAGGATTCGGGATTTTGGTGGCGGGTTCTTACAAACTTTGTGTCAGCATGCGCTGAGATGAGGCGAAGACACATTAGAGATGATGCGGTGTGTCCCATGTGTGGTGGCGACGAGGAGTCGATATACCATTTTCTGGTCCAATGCGAGCATGTGTTGTTATTTTGGCAGGCGACGTAAGATTTTCCGGACGTAAAGCTGCCCTTGTTTACCCCCTATGACATGGTCGAGGGACATATTGGATAATTATTTCATGAAGAAAGAGCAAGTTGCTATCGTTATCTCTGTGATGTGGGACGAACCGTGATAAATACACTTCTAAGGAGGCGTTGCAACGGTCTATGGAGCTTAATGACAGTCTGGACATTCCTGTGCATTAGTGCCTAGGGGTCCGGGTCTGGTACATCGACATTGTTGGAAGGTACCTAATCAAGGATGGCTAAAGACGAAGTGGGTAATCTCAAATGGGGCAATGCAGCAAATATCCGGCTGTGTATGATCCCTTGACCACTGAAATGTCGAGGTGCTATGATGTTGGCAGTGGTGAATGACCGACACTAGATTGTGATTGATACGAATTGTTAGATGGTCTCATAAGCATGGCATCAGGGGTGATCGTTTAGTCAGAGGACATATCATTAGGTAGATGCACACGTATCTCATGAATCTCTAGGGATTTTTTTTTTTGACTGGGAACTGTGGGGCAAAAAACCCCACAGCAGATCAAAACTTTATTGAGAAAAGAATAAGTAATACAACAGGGTGATTACAAGGAGTAACCAGGGTACAAGGTAAAACAAGAAAGGGGGGCTTACAAAAACTAGCTTAGGGTGGGAGAAAAGAGATCCATCTAAGCAGTTCATCCTTGTAAACAGATTTGATTATGTGCTGCATTAGGGTAATATCATGCTTAAAAGCAAACCTCCATTTATTGAAACTAGCTCTCTCATTTCTGAATACTTTGGCATTTCTGATGATCCAAATATTCCAGCAAGCAATGAAAACCACTTCAGAGAAAAAGGGCTTATCAAAACTTCTTCTAGCCTGAGTAACCAGCTGCATCATGGAGGTACCAGTAGACCAGTCAATCTGCAGATAATTCCAGACCCTGACACTGAAATTGCAGTTGAAGAACAGGTGATCTCTGGTTTCTCTAACCTGCAAGGAACATAGCCTACAATTGACCCCATCATCCATGTGCTAGTGCCTTCTCTCAACCATGTCCTTGGTGTTCAACCTGTCCATAATAAGCATCCATGCAAAAACCTTGATCTTGAGGGTACAAGAGGATTTCCAAACCCCACAGAGCAAAGGATTGAAGGATTCAGACACAAAAGTGTGTGAGTAGAACATCTTGGGTTTGAAAAACTTTGTAGATCCTTGCCAGAACCAAACATCTCTCAAACTTGATTCTCTGCTGTGGGAATTCATCAATTCCTGTATCTGGTTCAACTCATCATAGGCCTGAGCAGATAAGGGGAGGTGAAAGAGTTGATTCATATCCTGGGTATTGAAAGATTCCTTAACTGAGATCCAGGGATCCTTGGCAAAAGAGTAAAGCCTTGGGAATCTTGTCTGCAGACTAGACACTGTGTTATCAAGGTTCCAATTATCAGCCCAAAAAAGAGCAGTGTCCCCTTCATTAATTTGAACCCAGGTGCAGTCTCTGAAGTGTTGCATGACTTTACAGATATCTCTCCACTAGAAGGATCCACATTCAGTTGTTCCCTGGGGCATTCTTTCAGAATAATATGAATTCCAGACTAAGGACACCCAAGGGATATCTCGTTTATTCAGAAAGTTATTAGCATGCTTAAGAAGAAGAGCCACATTCTGAACTCCCAGATTAAGAATGCCTAGTCCCCCTTTGTTTTTGGCCTGCAAATGAGGTTCCAAGCAGCAAGAGAAGGTGCTGGCTGATCTCTATGCTTTCTCCACAGACACTGCCTTTGAATTCTTTCGAGCTGCTTGAGAATACCTGCTGGCAGAGCAAGGCTACACAGGAAGAATATTGGCATTGAAGAAAGAGCAGAGTTAAGGAACTGCAATCTTTCACCTTGGTTAAGGAAAGAAGAACTGGCAGTCATTCTTCTTTCCATACAGTCCACCAAAGGCATGAAGTCAACCATTTTGGGCCTTGTGGTCCCCACAGGCAATCCAAGGTATGTAAATGGCATTTTTCCAATTTTGCAACCAAAAGCAGCAGCCAAATCTTCCATAACAGCAGACTCAACATTGATTGGGATAATAAAGGACTTATGGTAATTGACATCTAGACCAGTCGACTGAGAAAATACCTTTAACATATCCTTCAAAGCCAGAAGTTGGGCTCTGTCAGCAGGTAGGATGATCAATGTATCATCAGCATATTGAATCACGGGGTAATCTGCATCATGGCAAGGTATAGGTAGGTGAAGAATTCCTCTTCTGAACATGTCATTAATCACTGTTTGGAGCAGATCTGCAGCAATAACAAAGAGCAGATCTTACACATGGCAGATCTTGAGCTTCCAATCAAGGGCAGATCTTACACATGGTCCCTGAATCTCTAGGGATTTGACCTGCAATGTACTCGTCGGGAATGTAATGGAGCAGCCCATAGATGTGCCAAGGAAGCTTTATCTATATAGACCAATGCTACCATTTTTAGTGTAATCCTTGATTATCTGATTGACATTTTGCAATCAGGCATGATCCACCTGAATGAATAATATGCCTTGAGGGTCATTCTAAAAAAGTTAGATTGAATGTTGATGCACATATATGTGACATTCTGTGCAAAAATTGTAATCATCCTAATGGTTTTGTGGATATGATTACCTTTACCTCTCGTCCGTTATATAACGCACTCATGTCGTCCCAATTTTGCACTACTTTTAATCTTTTATTGATATTTGCATAATATATATTTTGCACATTTAATGGACAAGGTTTCTTCTCTCTCTATCTGATTCTAAAATTTATTGTGCATTTTATAGGTAGTAATTACCATATCTTTTGTGTTGTTCTGCAGCTTGAGCTTCACCGTAAATCAAAGTCGTCCACCACACATGAGGGCCCAACCCCTCCATCTTAGCATCAATATGGTATTGTGAATAATTTGAAACCTCTAGTTTCATTTCCTTGTTCCAGAACAAACCAAGGCCTCCACTCCTATCAGAGCTGCCAACAAGAAAACTACAATCATAACCTAAGGAAAGCTTCTACTCTATCCTTACTTATTTGAGTCTTAACAATTCCTAACACCTTCAGGACAAATTTCCTCGTGATTCACGAAGCACTCGGGCTATAGCGATGTTGCTCGCACTATGACTATTCCATGTTAGAAGACTCACTAGTTTCGGTAGTGATCCGTGAGGGAGGCCACCGATAAAACCAGACGATCATTCTTGTTCGATGACTGGTTCTTCTTCAGCCTCTTCGAATCCCTCAGTGATATGCACTTTGTAGGTGGCAGCAGAATATTACCGGGACCCACCCTTTCTCCGTCATTTCCAACTGCTGCAACTAGGGTCAAATCAGGGTTCTTGCATGTTGCACTCCCTTTCCTTGCCCAATTGTTCCTCTCCATCTAGTTTAAGGGGTTGGATGCAGGGTTGTCAGTGTCCTCATTCTCAGAAAATACGTCCTTGGAGGATCTCTTTTGTGGTGCATGTCCTCCTCTACAGTGTCGTTGTATCCATGTCCCCGGTCTCCCCAAAAAACAATCACGCCACCTATAGGAGCTACATAAGCCACATTTATGTGATGCAACACCCTCCATCTTCCTCACTTCTTATCTTTCACCTTTGACACCCCATCACCGCACTCCTCGAGGCCATGCCCCATTAGTGCACAGGCTTGACAATAAAAAAGGAATCTTCTCATATTTCACACATTTGTCTTCCTTCTCCTTCAATTATCAGAGGCGCGAATCGTGTCAAGGGTTTTTGTCGTAAGAACATGAGCACACACCCTCACATTGTCTCCCTCATAATAGAGATTTGACCAGAGCTACACCTCGTGCACCTTCTCAATCGTGCATGTTAGCTGGTCAACCCCGACTCATGGCGATAGAAGTCCATCATCGTAGATCTGAGCCCACACATACAAACCATCTAGAATAATCGACTCGGGGTTATCCTTGCCATCATACTCCTCATGATCACTGTCGAGGGGATTCCCCACCGAGTAGAACCACGACGACATAAGGCCCAACTAAGAGGTCCATGCAGGCCCAGGCCCAGTCAGAGTGGACACTGGTCAGGGGTTCTTCATCACTCGGTTTGCCCGTCAGTCGGTTTGCCCATTAGTCGGTAGCTTTATCATTCAGGATGTAACCAGTTGGATTTCATACCAGTCCAACGCTCAGGAGCATTCACAGAGGAGTTACGCACGGGGCTTCACTATACAATAAATGCCAAACATTACCAGCCGCTTCCTTGAAACTTTTTAAGGCGTCTGTTTCAATCATAATGGACATGAAACTGTTGGTATTCAATATGTCATTTAGTAGCACTTATGACCAACCAGTGGAACCTGTTGCATGGTGGACTCTATATAAGCTTGTTAGGTATTCTAAGCTGAGTGTTCGGAACGTCTGAAATATCAAACTCATATGCAAGAACAACTCCTAAAGAGACGGGACTAGGGCTTTTACCTCCACCAATGAGGGACCTGAACCTGTATACAATCTTGTGTCACCCATTGGCATCTCGGTAGATCAAGCTCCATTCATACCCCCCACTTGCTGTGAGATTTAGCAACACGACTGTTGGTGCCAACTACGGAGTTGCGCATCTATCGATCAATGGCGCAGATGGCCTTTCCTTCTTCATCAACTTCCGACATCGAGCTGATCCATGGGGTGATCATGTTCTTCGAGTCAATTTGTTTCATCGTAGAAGATTCCGTGTCAAATATGCTCGCACCTACTGACATTTTATTTTCAAATTTGCGAATATATTTTTTGAAATCATGAACATTTTTACAAATTTGTGAACATTTTTTAAATTTTTGAACATTTTTCTAATTCATGATTTTTTTAAAAAAATTCGCGAACATTTTTTGAACTTGTGAACATTGTTTCAAACTTTTCAACATTTCTTGAACCGGCCAACATTTTTTGAAAATTTCGGAACATTTGTTTTGAAAATCATGAACAGTTATTTGTTTGGTGAACATTTTTTTCAAATGCATGAACATATTTGAATTCATGATTTTTTTTGAATCGGCGAACATTTTTTGAACCTATGAAGTGTTTTCTTTGAAATTTGGGAACAATTTTTGAACTTAGCGACCATTTTTGGTTTTCTGAACATTTTCTAAGAAAATCGTGAAAATTACTTTTATTCGTGATTGTTTTTCAAATTGATGAACATTTTTTGAGTACACAATTTTTTTTAAAACCATGAATTTTTTTTGAATATGCAAACATTTTTTTAAATCACAAACAGTTTTTAAGTCCATGAACATTTTTTGATTTCTTGAAAAAAATATCAAGTTCTCTCATTTTTCTTCCAAAACTCTGTATTTATTCAACAACATGGAAACTTACAAAGGAGAGAAGAAAAACAAGTGGACGACCTAAAAAATACAAAGAACCAGGGGAGTTGGGCCAGCCCATCTAATGTCGCCAGACTCCCCACCCCTGCGCATTCGCATATTGCCGAGAGCAACTAGTTGGCGAGCGCTAACGATCACTTGGGGCTGGGCTGAGAGCGCGCCACACCACGTGTCACGCTCTGGCGCTCCCTCCAGATTTTTTTTATTTTTTCGCATGATTTTTGGCTTTTTAAATTGTTTTTTTACTTTTTTATTTTCCACCGGTCCTCCTTAGCTTTTCGATATATATATATTTTGAAACTTTTTCCCGTGAAAAACACGTTGTTTTGCTTCTGCGAGAGGTACGATTGTGCTTTCGCGAGAGGCATGGCCGTGCCTCTCGAAAACAAAAAAAATGCATTTTATATTTCTTTTCCTTCCGCGCGAGGCACGGATTTGCTTCGACGAGAAGTACGGTTGTGCTTTCGCGAGAGGCTTGGTCGTGCTTCCGAGAAACAGAAAAGAAAAAACGCGTTTTCTGTCTTTTTTCCTTCCGCGAGAAGCACGATTTTGCTTTTGCGAGTGGCACGGCCATGCCTCTTTAAAAGTGCGTTACGTCGACTAGAGGGGGATGAATAGGCGATTTTTATGAAATTCTTCACTGAGGAATTTCAGGGTGAGGAAATTCCTAAGCGAAGAACTACTTGCAGCAGAATAAGTACTCAGGTATAAGCAAAACAGAGTAACAACATAATCATCATGACGAAATAAAAGACAAACACAGAGTACAGAAAGCGTAAACACAGGATAAGCAGAATGAAGACAAGCAGACTGAAGAAATAGGATTGAGGAATTAGAGAAAGTCTTCAGTCAAAGTCTTCAAATAGTAATGATCAGGTACATCAACACATAACAGAGGAAATGAAAGGGTTGAGGAAATAGAACCAGTTGGTTTGGTGAAGATAATGATTTAGTAGACCAGTTCCAACTGCTGTGACAGTTGTACGTATGGTTGGAGCGGCTGAGTATTTAAACTCGAGGACACACAGTCCTCACTGTATTCTCCTTGAGCTAAGATCACACAGACCTCGCCCAACAGTAGTGGTAAGTCTTCACAGGTGACTTCCAAACCTTTAAAGACTTGGTCACTCGGCAATCCACAATTCCTCTTGGATGCTCAGACCATGAAGTCTAACTGTCTGGAGGATACACAGTCCTCAAAGGTAACAAGCGTCGGTTCCACACAGGAACAATCTCTTCAGTGATGCTCAATCACTTTGGGGTTTGTAGGTTTGGGTTTGGGATTTGGGGTTTTCCTCACTTGATGATTTTTGCTCAAAGTCCTCGGAACATGGGATGCTCTCAAATGACAAGTGTCAGTTTCTCTCGGAGCAGCCAACCAGTTAGTGGTTGAAGGGGGCGGCTATTTATAGCCTGGGGAGCAGCCCGACATGATAAGACATAAATGCCCTTGGCTGATATGACCGTTAGGTGGTAGGATATTTTTGGGACAGCTGGCACGCGGCACAGCAACGGTCGGATATTTGAGGTTCGAATTCCTCAGGGCTATCATGTTCCTCACTGTGTAGGAAATCCGCACTGGCGAATTCCTAACTCCTCAGTCAGAACAAATTCCTCAGAGACCAGAAGATCTTCGTCTCTGTCACTAAAGAAATTTACTGAACTGATATGAGATTTCCAATGGCTTCACTCGAAGGATTGGGTAGGTGTAGGATTTTGAGATGAGAATCACTTGGAAATCTGTTTCCTTAGTATTACCTCGACCCCCTTTAACAGTACGGTGTTTCCTATGACTCAAGAAGGAGAAAATGAAACTACGAAAACAAAGTCTTCACGCTTCAGATTCCTCGCATGAATATCAAGTCTACAAGGTCACACCAATTTCTTCACAAAGTCTTCAGGAGAACCAAAATCTTCAGCCGAAGACATTCATTTTTAGGGGTCGACTTTCACTGTAAATATCAAACTCCTCATTGACTTATAGAGCCTGTGTACACTCACAAACATATTAGTCCCTTAACCTATAAGTCTTCAATACACCAAAATCACTAAGGGGCACTAGATGCACTTACAATCTCCTCCTTTTTGGTGATTGATGACAATATAGGTTAAGTTTTCAACGGGGATAAACATATGAATTGAATTGTAAGTACTCAATATTGAGGAATTTGATTGCAAGATATAGAAGAACTCCCCCCTAAAGATGTGCATAGTGAGGAATTTGCTTTTGAAGCATTGCACATCTGAAGAGTAGAATCATGGAGATCTCCCCCTATATCTTGTAATTCATACACGCATTTATCATATGAAATGAAGAATTTAAAATGCATGATGAAATATGGTGAGTGATGTGATTCAGCATGAGTGCATAACATTAATGAGGAAATAACATGCAGAAAATAGAGCAAAAGTATCAGGTCACCATCGGACTTAAGTTTACAACTCAATCAACAAAAGCTTCAGAAGAGCGAGAGTTGCAACTTAACAAAAAAAACGCCCATTGTCGGTGTCAAAACCGGCGGATCTCAGGTAGGGGGTCCCGAACTGTGCGTCTAGGCGGATGGTAACAGGAGACAAGGGACACGATGTTTTTACCCAGGTTCGGGCCCTCTCGATGGAGGTAAAACCCTACTCCTGCTTGATTAATATTGATGATATGGGTAGTACAAGAGTGGATCTACCACGAGATCAAGGAGGCTAAACCCTAGAAGCTAGCCTATGGTATGATTGTTGTAATGGTTGTTCGTCCTACGGACTAAAACCCTCCAGTTTATATAGACACCGGACAGGGCTAGGGTTACACAGAGTCGGTTACAATGGTAGGAGATCTACATATCCGTATTGCCAAGCTTGCCTTCCACACCAAGGAAAGTCCCATCCGGACACGGGACGAAGTCTTCAATCTTGTATCTTCATAGTCTTGGAGTCCGGCCGATGATGATAGTTCGGCTATCCGGACACCCCCTAGTCCGGGACTCCCTCAGTAGCCCCTGAACCAGGCTTCAATGACGACGAGTCCGGCGCGCATATTGTCTTCGGCATTGCAAGGCGGGTTCCTCTTCCGAATAACCCATAGAAGATTGCGAACACCAGGATAGTGTCCAGCTCTGCAAAATAAATTCCACATACCACCGTAGAGAGAATAACATGTACACAAGTTCAATCTGCTGACGTATTTTGTGGCGTGATGTCACACCACTACCAAGCCTTTACTTGAATCGTTTTTATTATACCACCTCAGTGCGTTTAGCGAAGCGGTTTCCTGGGCACGTCTTGTCGAAGCAGAGATCGTGTTCCCCTTATTCCGGGATTCCCATCAATACGGACGTGGGTAACCCAACCGCGCCATTGATTGCGGCGCTTGGGAGATAAGCGAGTTTTACCAGGCCGATGGGGACGCATAGTTTTCGTCCGCCCATATATAAGGGGATAAGGATAAACCCTTTTTACCTACGCCTTCTTCCTCCTTTGCTTATCCATCTCCGCGCACTCGAGCTCCAGCGCCCAAGTCCGCACATCTCACCTCAACCTTCTCCAGCCATGTCAGGAGCGGGAGGCAAGTGGATGGCCTCCTCCGTTACGGAGGGACACATCGAGAAGCTGCGCCGCGCCGGATACCTATCCAGCGACATCGCGCACCGACTGCCCGACGAGGGGCAGCTCATCCCCACCCCCAGGCCCCATGAGAGGGTCGTATTTCTTCCCCACTTCCTCCGCGGACTGGGCTTCCCACTTCACCCCTTCGTCCGGGGGCTCATGTACTACTACGGCCTGGACTTCCATGATCTGGCGCCAAACTTCATCCTCAATATCTCGGCGTTTATCGTCGTGTGCGAGGCCTTCCTCTGCATCCAGCCCCACTTCGGCTTGTGGCTAAAGACCTTCTATGTCAAGCCGAAGGTGGTGAAGGGCGTTCAAGCGGAGTGCGGAGGCGCCATGGTGGGCAAAATGCCCAACGTTACTTGGCTTGAGGGTGCCTTCGTGGAATCCATCAAGGGGTGGCAATCGGGGTGGTTCTACATCATCGAGCCGCGTGACCCTAAATGGGCAGCGGCCCCCGAATTTAGATCTGGTACCCCCATGCAGCTCACCTCCTGGAAAGAGAAGGGCTTGCTATGGGGTAGTTCGGAGGAGCTGACCGGACTCCAGTCCTGTCTCCAGACCCTGGTGAACAAGAAGCTTAAGCTTGTCAATGTGATCCAGGTCATGCTCGTCCGCCGGATTCTCCCCTGCCAGCAACGGGCCTTCAATTTGTGGGAGTTTGATCCGGCACAGCACCGGACCTTGAGCGGGCTCTTCGACACGACGTACGAAGCTGCCTGGAGGGTGCTGTTCAAGGGCGGAGAAGCCCCCGCATCCGCAACTGAAGATCGCGGATTCAGCATGCAGCGCCCGGCCGGCGAGGTAAGCTATGTTATCCTTTATGGGACACTCGTTTCTTTCATAGTTTGATTCTATGTGGGATCTAAACTCCCAATGCCTTTAACAGGACTGGCAGAAGACGTCCGGACAGGTTAACTGTCCGCTCCCCTTCCAGAAGACCCAGCGGACACCCGTTTGACGGGGCTGCTGGTCCCGGCACTTTACGTGGTGCCCGAGAAGAAGGCCAAGAAGAAGGCCACGGGAACCCGAAGGAGTTCCCGGCGCCTGGTGGTATCGGACTCATCGTCCGATGACTCCGAGGCGGACTCCTCCCCCGAGGAGGAGGAGAAAGAGGCCTTCCCCCAGCGGGGGGAGAGAAGAAGAGGAAGGCCTCCCCAACGAGGGCGGCCGAAGGGTCCAAGAAAGGACGGACCCTTCCTCCGGACTGCTCCGCCAACGCCGACGACGACGACGAGGAGTGGCCCTCAAGGGCCAAGCCCCTGGCAAGATCGTAAGTGTCCGAATTCTTGGATGATTTATAATTTCTCTTTTTGCCACGTGGTGTCCTTCTAATGCCGCATACAACCTGTAGTCCGGCCAAGGACGATCTTCCCGCTTCGTCGAGAGGGTCCTTGGCTACGTCGGATATGGATTCCCTTCCGACCGCCTCCACCCCTCGTGACGCTGATGACGCCGAGGTGGGATCCCAGGAAGGGACCCGCCAGGAGGGGGAGGCTCCGGAGGTGCCACAGGGCAACCTCCCGGACTTCGCACCGGACTCCGCACCGGAACCTGCAGCGGTTCCGGAGTCCGGCAGGCGGCCCCTTCGTAAGAAGGGCAAGACTGTGACACCGGCGGCCTCCGTCCAACCGGAGGCGCCGGATAACTTGTTGGAGGCACTCAACGGCGCTTCCATCGAGGAAGAACACCGCACTATCATGAGTGCGGTGATTTAGAAGGTTCAGCTCGCCAAGAGCGGGCTGACCGAAGCCTGCAGCAGCCTTCTAACAGGCTTTGAGGTAAGAAATTTAAAATATGTAATATGATACCACATAGACAGTAGCCCCTGATGCTCGGTTCGGTGTTCGGAAAGAAAAACCGGACTGAGGATCTAAAAAAGATATACGCAGGAGGTCTAAAAAATATGTCAATATGGGATTGCAGGCTGCGCTGCTGACCTCTGCCGCACTGACTGCAGAGGTCGATGCTTTGAAGCAGAACCTCGAGCGGTCCGAGAGCGAGCTCGGCCGTGCCAAGAAGCAACTTGAGGAGAAGGAAGGTGAGTAACACCGTATTAAATTTGTACCTTATAGAAAAGGATTTTGGTTGCAAGAGAAATAACAAGGATAACGTGGGTACTCCAGGGGCCACGAACGAGGTGGCGACCCTGAAGGAGGCCGTGTCCGCGGCCGAACACAATGCGGCTGCGGAACGAGCCGAGCGAGAGAAGCAGGAGGCACGGGTGGCGGAGGTGCAGCAAGAGCTCCAGGCTCTCGTGGAAAAGCATGAGAGTTTGAAGCGCGACTCGAAGACTCGAGAGTTCGAGCTTGCATCGGCTCTTGAGAGTGCCAAAGCCACTAAGGCCGAAGCCCACAAGGCCCTCCAGGAAATCAAGGCGGTGAAGAAAATAGCGGCGGGTAAGGCATTTTTCATGCAAAGCAAGCATGTGAATGTGAATTACCTGTTACTTACCCGAATTCGGAGCTCTCCAGGAGCGTTTGCAGATCTGCCTCGCAGCGTGTCCGATGCTGCCGCTTTCTACCGGGCCGAGGAGGGGAGCTCGACGGAGAAGGTCTTCTGGTCTCAGTATGCTGAGGCCGGACATCCGGTGCCCCTTAGCGACCAGCTGAAGCAGCTGGTTCAGCTCCACAAGGTAGCCGAACAGGCCATGGAGGGCCTCATAGTTCGGCTGTGGCCCGGGGAGGCCATGCCTGGGAGCTACTTCGGCCTGGTGCGGAGGCTGGTGGATGCGTGTCCCTGGGTGGAAGTGTTGGGGAACGTAGTAATTTCAAAAAATTTCCTACGCACACGCAAGATCATGGTGATGGCATAGCAACGAGAGGGGAGAGTGTTCGTCCACGTACCCTCGTAGAACATAAGCGGAAGCGTTAGCACAATGCGGTTGATGTAGTCGTACATCTTCAGGATCCGACCGATCCAAGCACCGAACGTACGGAGCCTCCGAGTTCAGCACACGTTCAGCTCGATGACGATCTCCGGCCTCCGATCCAGCCGAGCTCCGGAGATGAGTTCCGTCAGCACGACGGCGTGGTGACAATGATGATGTTCTACCGGCGCAGGGCTTCGCCTAAACTCCGCGACGATATGACCGAGGTGGAATATGGTGGAGGGGGGCACCGCACACAGCTAAGGAACGATCCGTAGATCAACTTGTGTGTCTATGGGGTGCCCCCCGCCCCCGTATATAAAGGAGGGAGGGGGGAGGCCGGCCGGCCCCTTTGGGCGCGCCAAGGGAGGAGGAATCCTCCTCCTAGTAGGAGTAGGATTCCTCCTTTCCTACTCCTACTAGGAGGGGGAAGGAAGGGGGAGAGGGGGGAAGGAAAGGGGGGCGCCGCCCCCCTCCTAGTCCAATTCGGACCAGAGGGAGAGGGGGCGCGCGGCCCATCCTGGCCGCCCTCTCTCTTCCCACCTAGGCCCATGTGGCCCATTAACTCTCCCGGGGGGTTCCAGTAACCCCCCCCCCCCCGGCACTCCGGTTTTCTCCGAAATCACCCGGAACCTTTCCGGTGTCCGAATATAGTCATCCAATATATCAATCTTTATGTATCGACCATTTCGAGACTCCTTGTCATGTCCGTGATCACATCCGGGACTCCAAACAAACTTCGGTACATCAAAACTTATAAACTCATAATAAAACTGTCATCGAAACGTTAAGCGTGCGGACCCTACGGGTTCGAGAACTATGTAGACATGACCTAGAACCATTCTCGGTCAATAACCAATAGTGGGACCTGGATGCCCATATTGGTTCCTACATATTCTACGAAGATCTTTATCGGTCAAACCGCATAACAACATACTTTGTTCCCTTTGTCATCGGTATGTTACTTGCCCGAGATTTGATCGTCGGTATCCAACCTAGTTCAATCTCGTTACCGGCAAGTCTCTTTACTCGTTTTGTAACACGTCATCTCATAACTAACACATTAGTTATAATGCTTGCAAGGCTTAAGTGATGAGTATTACCGAGAGGGCCCAGAGATACCTCTCCGACAATCGGAGTGACAAATCCTAATCTCGAATTATGCCAACCCAACATGTACCTTCGGAAACACCTGTAGAGCACCTTTATAATCACCCAGTTACGTTGTGACGTTTGGTAGCACACAAAGTGTTCTTCCGGTATACGGGAGTTGCATAATCTCATAGTTGCAGGAACTTTGTATAAGTCATGAAGAAAGCAATAGCAGTATACTAAACGATCAAGTGCTAGGCTAACGGAATGGGTCATGTCAATCACATCATTCTCCTAATGATGTGATCCCATTAATCAAATGACAACACATGTCTATGGTCAGGAAACATAACCATCTTTGATTAATGAGCTAGTCAAGTAGAGGCATACTAGTGACTATAGTTTTGTCTATGTATTCACACATGTATCATGTTTCCGGTTAATACAATTCTAGCATGAATAATAAACATTTATCATGATATGAGGAAATAAATAATAACTTTATTATTGCCTCTAGGGCATATTTCCTTCAGTCTCCCACTTGCACTAGAGTCAATAATCTAGATTACATAGTAATGATTCTTACACCCATGGAGTCTTGGTGCTGATCATGTTTTGCTCGTGAGAGAGGCTTAGTCAACGGGTATGCAACATTCAGATCCGTATGTATCTTGCAAATCTCTATGTCTCCCACTTGGACTTGATCCCGAATGGAATTGAAGCGTCTCTTGATGTGCTTGGTCCTCTTGTGAAATCTGGATTCCTTTGCCAAGGCAATTGCACCAGTATTGTCACAGAAGATCTTCATTGGTCCCGATGCACTAGGTATGACACCTAGATCGGAAATGAACTCCTTCATCCAGACTCCTTCATTCGCTGCTTCAGAAGCAGCTATGTACTCCGCTTCACATGTAGATCCCGCCACGACGCTTTGTTTAGAACTGCACCAACTTACAGCTCCACCGTTTAATAAAAACACGTATCCGGTTTGCGATTTAGAATCGTCCGGATCAGTGTCAAAGCTTGCATCGACGTAACCATTTACGACTAGCTCTTTGTCACCTCCATATACGAGAAACATATCCTTAGTCCTTTTCAGGTATTTTAGGATGTTCTTGACCGCTGTCCAGTGATCCACTCATGGATTACTTTGGTACCTTCCTGCCAAGCTTATTGCTAAGCATACATCAGGTCTGGTACACAACATTGCATACATGATAGAGCCTATGGCTGAAGCATAGGGAACATTTTTCATTTTCTCTCTATCTTCTGCTGTGGTCGGGCATTGAGTTTGACTCAACTTCACACCTTGCAGCACAGGCAAGAATCCTTTCTTTGCCTGATCCATTTTGAACTTTTTCAAAATTTTGTCAAGGTATGTTCTTTGTGAAAGTCCTATTAAGCGTCTTGATCTATCTCTATAGATCTTGATGCCTAATATGTAAGCAGCTTCACCGAGGTCTTTCATTGAAAAACTTTTATTCAAGTATCCCTTTATGCTATCCAGAAATTCTATATCATTTCCAATTAATAATATGTCGTCTACATATAAAACTAGAAATGCTACAGAGCTCCCACTCACTTTCTTATAAATACAGGCTTCTCCAAAAGTCTGTATAAAACCATATGCTTTGATCACATTATCAAAGCGTTTATTCCAACTCTGAGATGCTTGCACCAGTCCATAAATGGAACGCTGGAGCTTGCACACTTTGTCAGCACCTTTTGGATCAACAAAACCTTCCGGCTGCATCATATACAACTCTTCTTCTAGAAATCCATTCAAGAATGCAGTCTTGACATCCATTTGCCAAATTTCATAATCATGAAATGCAGCAATAGCCAACATGATTCGGACAGACTTAAGCATCGCTACAGGTGAGAAAGTCTCATCGTAGTCAACCCCTTGAACTTGTCGAAAACCTTTCGCAACAAGTCGAGCTTTATAGACAGTAACATTACCATCAGCGTCAGTCTTCTTCTTAAAGATCCATTTATTCTCAATGGCTTGCCGATCATCGGGCAAGTCAACCAAAGTCCACACTTTGTTTTCATACATGGATCCCATCTTAGATTTCATGGCCTCTAGCCATTTTGCGGAATCTGGGCTCATCATCGCTTCCTCATAGTTCGTAGGTTCATCATGGTCAAGTAACATGACTTCCAGAATAGGATTACCGTACCACTCTGGTGTGGATCTTACTCTGGTAGACCTACGAGGTTCAGCAGAAACTTGATCTGAAGTTTCATGATCAATATCATTAGCTTCCTCACTAATTGGTGTAGTCGTCACAGGAACCGGTTCTCGTGATGAACTACCTTCCAATAAGGGAGTAGATACAGTTATCTCATCAAGTTCTACTTTCCTCCCACTCACTTCTTTCGAGAGAAACTCCTTTTTTTAGAAAGGATCCATTCTTAGCAACGAATGTTTTGCCTTCGGATCTGTGATACAAGGTGTACCCAACAGTCTCTTTTGGGTATCCTATGAAGACACATTTCTCCGATTTGGGTTCGAGCTTATCTGGTTGAAGTTTCTTCACATAAGCATCACAGCCCCAAACTTTAAGAAACGACAACTTTGGTTTCTTGCCAAACCACAGTTCATAAGGCGTCGTCTCAACGGATTTAGATGGTGCCCTATTTAACGTGAATGCAGCTGTCTCTAAAGCATAACCCCAAAACGATAGCGGTAAATCGGTAAGAGACATCATAGATCGCACCATATCAAGTAAAGTACGATTACGACGTTCGGACACACCATTTCGTTGTGGTGTTCCAGGTGGCGTGAGTTGCGAAACTATTCCGCATTGTTTCAAATGTAAACCAAACTCGTAACTCAAATATTCTCCTCCACGATCAGATCGTAGAAACTTTATTTTCTTGTTACAATGATTTTCTACTTCACTCTGAAATTCTTTGAACTTTTCATATGTTTCAGACTTGTGCTTCATTAAGTAGATATACCCATATCTGCTCAAATCATCTGTGAAGGTGAGAAAATAACGATATCCGCCACGAGCCTCAATATTCATCGGACCACATACATCTGTATGTATGATTTCCAACAAATCTGTTGCTCTCTCCATAGTTCCGGAGAACGGTGTTTTAGTCATCTTGCTCATGAGGCACGGTTCGCAAGTACCAAGTGATTCATAATCAAGTGATTCCAGAAGTCCATCAGTATGGAGTTTCTTCATGCGTTTTACACCGATATGACCTAAACGGCAGTGCCACAAATAAGTTGCACTATCATTATCAACTCTGCATCTTTTGGCTTCAACATTATGAATATGTGTATCACTACTATCGAGATTCAATAAAAATAGACCACTCTTCAAGGGTGCATGACCATAAAAGATATTACTCATATAAATAGAACAACCATTATCCTCTGATTTAAATGAATAACCGTCTCGCATCAAACAAGATCTAGATATAATGTTCATGCTTAACGCATGCACCAAATAACAATTATTCAGGTCTAAAACTAATCCCGAAGGTAGATGTAGAGGTAGCGTGCCGACCGCGATCACATCGACTTTGGAACCATTTCCCACGCGCATCGTCACCTCGTCCTTGGCCAGTGCTCGCTTATTCCGTAGTCCCTGTTTCGAGTTGCAAATATTAGCAACAGAACCAGTATCAAATACCCAGGTGCTACTACGAGCTCTAGTTAGGTACACATCAATAACATGTATATCACATATACCTTTGTTCACTTTGCCATCCTTCTTATCCGCCAAATACTTGGGGCAGTTCCGCTTCCAGTGTCCAGTCTGCTTGCAGTAGAAGCACTCAGTTTCAAGCTTAGGTCCAGACTTGGGTTTCTTCTCTTGAGCAGCAACTTGCTTGCTGTTCTTATTGAAGTTCCCCTTCTTCTTCCCTTTGCCCTTCTTCTTGAAACTAGTGGTCTTGTTGAACATTACTTGATGCTCCTTCTTGATTTCTACCTCCGCGGCTTTCAGCATCGCGAAGAGCTCGGGAATAGTCTTGTTCATCCCTTGCATATTATAGTTCATCACGAAGCTCTTGTAGCTTGGTGGCAGTGATTGGAGAATTCTGTCAATGACACTATCATCAGGAAGATTAACTCCCAGTTGAATCAAGTGATTATTATACCCAGACATTCTGAGTATGTGTTCACTGACAGAACTATTCTCCTCCATCTTGCAGCTATAGAACTTATTGGAGACTTCATATCTCTCAATCCGGGCATTTGCTTGAAATATTAACTTCAACTCCTGGAACATCTGATATGCTCCATGACGTTCAAAACGTCGTTGAAGACCCGGTTCTAAGCCATAAAGCATGGCACACTGAACTATAGAGTAGTCATCAGCTTTGCTCTGCCAGACGTTCTTAACGTCGTCAGTTGCATCAGCAGCAGGCCTGGCACCCAGCGGTGCTTCCAGGACGTAACTCTTCTGTGCAGCAATGAGGATAATCCTCAGGTTACGGACCCAGTCCGTGTAATTGCTACCATCATCTTTCAACTTTGCTTTCTCAAGGAACGCATTAAAATTCAACGGAACAACAGCACGAGCCATCTATCTACAAACAAACATAGACAAGCAAGATACTATCAAGTACTAAGTTCATGATAAATTTAAGTTCAATTAATCATATTACTTAAGAACTCCCACTTAGACTGACATCTCTCTAGTCATCTAAGTGATCACGTGATCCAAATCAACTAAACCATAACCGATCATCACGTGAGATGGAGTAGTTTTCAATGGTGAACATCACCATGTTGATCATATCTACTATATGATTCACGCTCGACCTTTCGGTCTCCGTGTTCCGAGGCCATATCTGCATATGCTAGGCTCGTCAAGTTTAACCTGAGTATTCTGCATGTGCAAAACTGGCTTGCACCCGTTGTAGATGGACGTAGAGCTTATCACACCCGATCATCACGTGGTGTCTCGGCACGACGAACTTTGGCAACGGTGCATACTCAGGGAGAACACTTCTTGATAATTTTAGTGAGAGATCATCTTAAAATGCTACCGTCAATCAAAGCAAGATAAGATGCATAAAGGATAAACATCACATGCAATCAATATAAGTGATATGATATGGCCATCATCATCTTGTGCTTGTGATCTCCATCTCCGAAGCACCGTCGTGATCACCATTGTCATCGACGCGACACCTTGATCTCCATCGTAGCATCGTTGTCGTTTACACCATCTATTGCTTCTATGACTATCGCTACCGCTTAGTGATAAAGTAAAGCAATTACAGGGCGTTTGCATTTCATACAATAAAGCGACAACCATATGGCTCCTGCCAGTTGCCGATAACTTCGGTTACAAAACATGATCATCTCATACAATAAAATATAGCATCACGTCTTGACCATATCACATCACAACATGCCCTGCAAAAACAAGTTAGACGTCCTCTACTTTGTTGTTGCAAATTTTACGTGGCTGCTACGGGCTTAGCAAGAACCGTTCTTACCTACGCATCAAAAAACCACAACGATAGTTCGTCAATTTGGTGCTGTTTTAACCTTCGCAAGGACCGGGCGTAGCCACACTCGATTCAGCTAAAGTGAGAGAGACAGACACCCGCCAGCCACCTTTAAGCATGAGTGCTCGTAACGGTGAAACCAGTCTCGCGTAAGCGTACGCGTAATGTCGGTCCGGGCCGCTTCATATCACAATACCGCCGAACCAAAGTATGACATGCTGGTAAGCAGTATGACTTGTATCGCCCACAACTCACTTGTGTTCTACTCGTGCATATAACATCAACGCATAAAACCTAGGCTCAGATGCCACTGTTGGGGAACATAGTAATTTCAAAAAATTTCCTACGCACACGCAAGATCATGGTGATGGCATAGCAACGAGAGGGGAGAGTGTTCGTCCACGTACCCTCATAGACCGTAAGCGGAAGCGTTAGCACAACGCGGTTGATGTAGTTGAGGGAGTCCTGGACTAGGGGGTGTCCGTACAGCCGGACTATCATTATCCGCCGGACTCCAAGACTACGAAGATACAAGATTGAAGACTCCGTCCCGTGTCCGGATGGGACTTTCCTTGGCGTGGAAGGCAAGCTTGGCAATACGGATATGTAGATCTCCTACCATTGTAACCGATTCTGTGTAACCCTAGCCTCCTCCGGTGTCTATATAAACCGGAGGGCTTTAGTCCGTAGGACAACATACATTACAACAATCATACCATAGGCTAGCTTCTAGGGTTTAGCCTCCTTGATCTCGTGGTAGATCTACTCTTGTACTACCCATATCATCAATATTAATCAAGCAGGACGTAGGGTTTTACCTCCATCAAGAGGGCCCGAACCTGGGTAAAAACATCGTGTCCCTCGTCTCTTGTTACCATCCGCCTAGACGCACAGTTCGGGACCCCCTACCTGAGATCCGCCGGTTTTGACACCGACATTGGTGCTTTCATTGAGAGTTCCTCTGTGTCGTCACCGATAGGCTTGATGGCATCTTCAACCAACAACGCTGTCCAGGGCGAGACTTTTCTCCCCGGACAGATCTTCGTATTCGGCGGCTTCGCACTACGGGCTAATTCACTTGGCCATCTGGAGCAGATCGAAAGCTACGCCCCTGGCCGTCAGGTCAGATTTGGAAGCTTAAACTTCACGGTCGATGTCCGCGGAGACTTGATCTTCGACGGACTCGAGCCACAGCCAAGCGCGCCGCACTGTGATGATGGGCATGATCTAGCTCTGCCACCGAACAGTGCCTTGGGGGTCGCACACGGGTCCGCTTCGGCCATTAGCCCGGAGCCGATCGCCCATATCGAGGGCCGGTGGATAGACCCTGCCCTGGGGGCTCCAACATCCACGGCGATGGAGCCGAACACTAATCTTGTCCCCTGCGAAACTCGTGATTCCGAGGCGCCGGACTCCTCGCCGGACTCCGAACCTCCCGCGCCCCTACCAATCGATCCGGATTGGGCGCCGGTTATGGAATTCACCGCCGCGGACATCTTCCAATACTCGCCTTTTGGCGATATCTTGAATTCACTAAAGCATCTCTCGTTATCAGGAGAGTCCTGGCCGGATTATGGCCGGGATGGTTGGGGTATGGACAACGAAGAAATTCAGAGCCCACCCACCACCCACTTTGTAGCCACTGTCGACGATCTAACCGACATGCTCGACTACGACTCCGAAGACATCGATGCCATGGACGACGATGCCGGAGACGAACAGGAACCAGCGCCTACAGGGCACTGGAAGACCACCTCGTCATATGACATATACATGGTGGACACCCCAAAAGACGGGGATGGCGAAGAAACAGCGGAGGCAGACTCTTTAAAGAAGCAGCCCAAACGCCGGCGTCAGCGGCGCCGCTCTAAATCTCGCCACAGCAAGAATGGTGATTCCGGCACAGGAGATAATAATACTCTAGAGAATGCCGAAGGCAATCCCCTCCAGCAAGACTCAGCGCAGGAGGATGCAGAAGCAAGCCCTCATGAGGGGGCGGCAGACGAAGAGGTTGAGGATCATAACTATATGCCTCCCTCCGAAGACGAAGCAAGCCTCAACGATGACGAATTCGTCATACCCGAGGATCCCGTCGAACAAGAGCGCTTCAAGCGCAGGCTTATCGCCACAGCAAACAGCCTAAAGAAAAAGCAGCAACAGCTTCAAGCTGATCAGGACCTGCTGGCCGATCGATGGACCGAGGTCCTCGCGGCCGAAGAGTATAAACTCGAATGTCCCTCCAAAAGTTACCCAAGACGCAAGCTGCTTCCCCGATTAGAGGAGGAAGCATACACACCTCCATCACCAGCGCACGATATGGCTGACCGACCACCCCGTGGTCGTGACAGAGAGGCATCCAGGCCCCCAGCCAAGACCGTACCCCGGCATCGCTCCAAAAGTACGAAGCCAAGAGGGAACATGCCGAACTTGCGAGACATATTGGAGGGCAAGGCAAGGCAATCCAGATCCATCTACGGATCACGTGGGCGCCCTACGACCCACGACGAATACCGTCGCGCCGGATACAATAACCCCGGCCGGGCCGAGCACAGCAGACAGCGCTCTCTCGAGCTGCGTCGCGATATTGCCCAATACAGAGGCGCCGCACACCCGCTATGCTTCACTGACGAAGTAATGGATCATCAGATCCCCGAAGGGTTTAAACCCGTAAACATTGAATCTTACGATGGCACAACAGACCCCGCGGTCTGGATCGAAGACTACCTTCTCCACATCCATATGGCCCGCAGCGACGATCTCCATGCCATCAAGTACCTCCCACTCAAGCTTAAAGGACCAGCTCGGCATTGGCTTAACAGCTTGCCTGCAGAGTCAATTGGGTGTTGGGAAGACCTGGAGGCCGCATTCCTTGATAACTTCCAAGGCACATATGTGCGACCACCAGACGCCGATGACCTCAGCCACATCATTCAGCAGCCAGACGAATCGGCCAGACAATTATGGACACGGTTCTTGACGAAGAAAAATCAAATTGTCGATTGTCCGGATGCAGAGGCCCTTGCAGCCTTCAAACATAACATCCGGGACGAATGGCTAGCCCGGCACCTGGGGCAGGAAAAGCCGAAATCCATGGCAGCCCTCACATCGTTAATGACCCGCTTTTGCGCGGGAGAGGACAGCTGGCTAGCCCGCAGCAACAATCTCCGTAAAAATTCTGGCAGTCCGAATACTAAGGACAACAACGGCAGGTCACGTTGAAACAAAAACAAGCGCCGCATTAACGGCGACGATAAGGAGGATACGGCAGTCAACGCCGGATTCCGAGGCTCTAAACCCGGTCAGCGGAAGAAGCCATTCAAAAGAACCACTCCGGGTCCGTCCAATCTGGACCGAATACTCGACCGCTTATGCCAGATACATGGCACCTCTGAAAAGCCAGCTAACCACACTAATAGAGATTGCTGGGTGTTCAAGCAGGCCGGCAAGTTAATTGCCGAAAACAATGACAAGGGGCTAAACAGCGACGACGAGGAAGATACCCGACCGCCGAACAACAGAGGACAGAAGGGTTTTCCCCCACAAGTGCGGACGGTGAATATGATATACGCGACCCATATACCCAAGAGGGAGAGGAAGCGCGCACTAAGGGACGTCTACGCGATGGAGCCAGTCGCCCCAAAGTTCAACCCATGGTCCTCTTGTCCGATCACTTTCGATCGAAGAGACCATCCGACCAGCATACGCCATGGCGGATTCGCCGCATTGGTTCTAGACCCAATCGTCGATGGGTTCCACCTCACGAGAGTCCTGATGGACGGCGGCAGCAGCCTGAACCTGCTTTATCAGGATACAGTGCGCAAAATGGGCATAGACCCATCAAGGATTAAACCTACAAAGACAACCTTTAAAGGTGTCATACCAGGAGTGGAAGCCAACTGTACAGGCTCAGTCACACTGGAAGTGGTCTTCGGATCCCCGAATAATTTCCGGAGCGAAGAGTTAATCTTCGACATAGTCCCGTTTCGCAGCGGCTATCACGCTCTGCTCGAACGAACAGCGTTTGCCAAATTCAACGCGGTGCCGCACTATGCATACCTAAAGCTCAAGATGCCAGGCCCTCGTGGAGTCATCATGGTCAATGGGAATATGGAACGCTCCCTCCGAACGGAGGAACATACAGCGGCTCTCGCGGCAGAAGTACAGAGCAGCCTTCTAAGGCAATTCTCGAGTCCGGCCGTTAAACGGCCGGATACAGCAAAGCGCGCCCGGAGCAATGCCAACCAAGACCACCTGGCGCGATCAGAGCACGCGTAGAAATGCGGCCCCAACCCTCGCCCGCGCATGATCGCAAGAATAACACTCCGCGTACATCATTACGCTTTGGAGATACCATGGGCACAGGGGAGGGGGCACGATCGCAACGGACCCAGAGTGCGGTTCGACCACACCGGGGGCTCGCAAATGTGCCCCCCTTTTTTTATTTATTAATTATTATTTTTCTTCTTTTATGTACACAGAACTCTGTTAACCAGAAGCCCTGTCCGGCGGCGAACCTGCCGAACTCATGATGCAACAGTCAGGGATTAAAGAAGGTCGCGACGAACACTCAGGTGGTCTCAATTACGAGCATTAAATTTGATTATATACACCAAGTCCGCAGCTCATCCCTGGAGGGGGATACGTTTACCTAGTCCAAATCCCTTGCTTACCGCACTATTTGTATCAGTCCGCTCTACTAGCAGACTTTCTTTCATAAATAATGCAGCAACCTTTTGATCACAATTGCATTACCTTTTATATATATGCTCATTATATGACATCTTGCACCCGTATATTTTGGTACGGCCTAATACACCGGGGGCTTATGTTCCCCATTCCACGGTGTGATAAGTCCGAACACTTTCACAAGTGCGGCACCCCGAACTTATAGCATTATATGAATCGGCTCCGAATCATGTCTTGGGTCAATAGTTGGGTTTGCCCGGCTCCCACGTTTTGGTGCCTTACGTTCCGTTCCATCGGCTAAGGTGGCACTGGGAGAACCACTGCGATTGCGCCCCGGTTGAGCCGGGCGAGCGCCTCAGTGGAGAAAGCTAAAACTGACTGGCATGATAAGGCGAGAGACTGGTCGCTGTTCGAGAGGTTTTTTCGGGTCCTTAAAGACTCACGCCGCTTCGAGCGAAGTTCCGGACAATGTCCGATGAAGGCGTGGATAGCGCCCCGGATTCGGTCTTCCGAACACTAGGGGCTTCGCCGAAATTTAAAATTATAGAATTCTATGGCTAAGTGAGAGTGTTCAAGCATTATAAGTCCGGTTGCCTTGTTCGTTGTGTTGAGCGCCTCCCTCGATGGACCCAACAATGGGAAAAAGAGTGCCTCCCTCCGGAGACGAGACAAGCCTCAACGACGACGAATTCGTCGTGCCCGAGGACCCCATCGAACAAGAGCGTTTTAAATGCAGGCTAATGGCCACGGCGAATAGCCTAAAGAAAAAGCAGCAACAGCTTCGAGCTCATCAAGACCTGCTGGCCGACAGATGGACCGAAGTCCTTGCGGCCGAAGAGCATGAACTCGAACGCCCCTCCAAAAGCTACCCAAAACGCAAGTTGCTCCCCCGATTAGAGGAGGAGGCGTATAAACCTTCATCACCAGCGCACAATACGGCAGACCGACCACCTCGTGGCCGCGACAGAGAGGCCTCTAGACCCTCCGCCAGAACCGTACCCCGGCACCGCTCGAAAAGCACGAAGCCACGGGGGAATGCACCGGACTTGCGAGACATATTGGAGGACAAGGCAAGACAATCAAGATCGATCTATGGATCACGCGGGCACCCCACGACATGGGACGACTACCGTCGCGCCGGATATAGCAACTCCGGCCGGGCCGAACACAGTAGACAAAGCTCGCTCGAGCTACGTCGTGATATTGCCCAATATAGAGGCGCCACACACCCACTATGCTTCACAAATGAAGTAATGGATCATCAAATCCCTGAAGGGTTTAAACCCGTGAACATTGAATCCTACGATGGCACAACAGACCCCGAGGTTTGGATCGAAGACTATCTCCTCCATATCCACATGGCCCGCGGTGACGATCTTCACGCCATCAAATATCTCCCACTTAAGCTTAAAGGACCAGCTCGGCATTGGCTTAACAGCTTGCCAGTAGAGTCAATTGGGTGTTGGGAGGACCTGGAAGCCGCATTCCTTGACAACTTTCAAGGCACATATGTGCGACCACAAGACGCCGATGACCTAAGCCATATAATTCAGCAGCCAGACGAATCGGCCAGAGAGTTCTGGACACGGTTCTTAACAAAGAAAAATCAAATCGTTGACTGTCCAGATGCGGAGGCCCTCGCAGCCTTCAAACATAACATCCGCGACGAGTGGCTGGCCTGGCACCTAGGACAGGAAAAGCCGAAATCCATGGCATCCCTCACATCACTCATGACCCGCTTCTGCGCGGGAGAGGACAGCTAGCTAGCCCGCAGTAACAACCTCAGCAAAAATTCTGGCAGTCCGGATAACAAGGACCACAATGGCAGGTCGCGTCGCAACAAAAACAAACGCCGCGTTAACGGTGAAAACACTGAGGATACGGCAGTTAACGCCGGATTCAGAGGCTCCAAACTCGGTCAGCGAAAAAAGCCATTCAAAAGAACTACTCCGGGTCCGTCCAATTTGGACCGAATACTCGACCGCTCGTGCCAGATACACGGCACCCCCGAAAAGCCAGCCAAATCACACCAACAGGGATTGTTGGGTATTCAAGCAGGCAGGCAAGTTAATCGCCGAAAACAATGACAAGGGGCCGCATAGCGACGACGAGGAAGAGACCCGGTCGCCGAACAATAGAGGACAGAAGGGTTTCCCCCCACAAGAGCGGACGGTAAACATGATATACGCAACCCACATATCCAAGAGGGAGTAGAAGCGTGCACTTAGGGACGTATATGCGATGGAGCCAGTCGCCCCGAAGTTCAATCCATGGTCCTCTTGCCCAATCACTTTTGATCGAAGGGACAACCCCAGCCCCTGCCAAATTGCAAAACTGGTCCTTCGCATACATCATTACGCTCTGGAGATACCATGGGCATAAGGGGAGGGGCACAGCCACCACAAGTCCAGAATGCGGCTTAACCGCACCAGGGGCTCCCAAGTGTGTGGCTCTCTTTATTTTTCTTTTTTCTTACGCACAGGACTCCGTTCACCAGAGGCCCTGTCTGGCAATAGACCTGCCAAACACATGATGCAACAGCCAGGGGAGAAGAAGGGCTACAGCGAGTATCCAGGTGGTCTCCATTACGAGCATTAAATCCGTTTTCATACAGCTGCGGAATGGTGTATGAAAACGGATTTAATGCTCGTAATGGAGACCACCTGGATACTCGCTGTAGCCCTTCTTCTCCCCTGGCTGTTGCATCGTGTGTTTGGCAGGTCTATTGCCAGACAGGGCCTCTGGTGAACAGAGTCCTGTGTGTAAGAAAAAACAAAAATAAAGAGAGCCACACACTTGGGAGCCCCTGGTGCGGTTAAGCCGCATTCTGGACTTGTGGTGGCTGTGCCCCTCCCCTTATGCCCATGGTATCTCCAGAGCGTAATGATGTATGCGAAGGACCAGTTTTGCAATTTGGCAGGGGCTGGGGTTGTCCCTTCGATCAAAAGTGATTGGGCAAGAGGACCATGGATTGAACTTCGGGGCGACTGGCTCCATCGCATATACGTCCCTAAGTGCACGCTTCTGCTCCCTCTTGGATATGTGGGTTGCGTATATCATGTTTACCGTCCGCTCTTGTGGGGGGAAACCCTTCTGTCCTCTATTGTTCGGCGACCGGGTCTCTTCCTCGTCGTCGCTATGCGGCCCCTTGTCATTGTTTTCGGCGATTAACTTGCCTGCCTGCTTGAATACCCAACAATCCCTGTTGGTGTGATTGGCTGGCTTTTTGAGGGTGCCGTGTATCTGGCACGAGCGGTCGAGTATTCGGTCCAAATTGGACGGACCCGGAGTAGTTCTTTTGAATGGCTTTTTTCGTTGACCGGGTTTGGAGCCTCTGAATCCGGCGTTAACTGCCGTATCCTCAGTGTTTTCGCCGTTAACGCGGTGTTTGTTTTTGTTGCGACGCGACCTGCCATTGCGGTCCTTGTTATCCGGACTGCCAGAATTTTTGCTGAGGTTGTTACTGCGGGCTAGCTAGCTGTCCTCTCCCGCGCAGAAGCGGGTCATGAGTGATGTGAGGGGTGCCATGGATTTCGGCTTTTCCTGTCCTAGGTGCCAGGCCAGCCACTCGTCGCGGATGTTATGTTTGAAGGCTGCGAGGGCCTCCGCATCCGGACAGTCGACGATTTGATTTTTCTTTGTTAAGAACCATGTCCAGAACTGTCTGGCCGATTCGTCTGGCTGCTGAATTATATGGCTTAGGTCATCGGCGTCTTGTGGTCGCACATATGTGCCCTGAAAGTTGTCAAGGAATGCGGCTTCCAGGTCCTCCCAACACCCAATTGACTCTACTGGCAAGCTGTTAAGCCAATGCCGAGCTGGTCCTTTAAGCTTAAGTGGGAGATATTTGATGGCGTGAAGATCGTCACCGCGGGCCATGTGGATATGGAGGAGATAGTCTTCGATCCAAACCTCGGGGTCTGTTGTGCCATCGTAGGATTCAATGTTCACGGGTTTAAACCCTTCAGGGATTTGATGATCCATTACTTCATCTGTGAAGCATAGTGGGTGTGCGGCGCCTCTATATTGGGCAATATCACGACGTAGCTCGAGCGAGCTTTGTCTACTGTGTTCGGCCCGGCCGGAGTTGCTGTATCCGGTGCGACGGTAGTCGTCCCATGTCGTGGGGCGCCCGCGTGATCCGTAGATCGATCTTGATTGTCTTGCCTTGTCCTCCAATATGTCTCGCAAGTCCGGTGCATTCCCCCGTGGCTTTGTGCTTTTCGAGCGGTGCCGGGGTACAGTTCTGGCGGAGGGTCTAGAGGCCTCTCCGTCGCGGCCACGAGGTGGTCGGTCTGCCGTATTGTGCGCTGGTGATGAAGGTTTATATGCCTCCTCCTCTAATCGGGGGAGCAACTTGCATTTTGGGTAGCTTTTGGAGGGGCGTTCGAGTTCATGCTCTTCGGCCGCAAGGACTTCGGTCCATCTGTCGGCCAGCAGGTCTTGCTGAGCTCGAAGCTGTTGCTGCTTTTTCTTTAGGCTATTCGCCGTGGCCATTAGCCTGCATTTAAAACGCTCTTGTTCGACGGGGTCCTCGGGCACGACGAATTCGTCGTCGTTGAGGCTTGTCTCGTCTCCGGAGGGAGGCATGTAATTATCATCCTCTACCTCTTCATCTGCCGCTCTCTCGTGAGGGCTGGCTTCTCCGTCCTCCTGTGCTGAATCTTGCTGGAGGGGGTTGTCTTCGGCACTCTCTGGGGTGTTATTATCTCCGGTGCCGGAATCTCCATTCTTGCTGTGGCAGGATTTAGAGCGGCGCCGCTGATGCCGGCGCTTGGGCTGTTTCTTGGAGGAGCCTTCCTCTGCTGCATCCTCGCCATTCCCATCCTTTGGGATGTCCACCATGTATATGTCGTATGACGAGGTGGTCTTCTAGTGCCCCGTAGGCGCTGGTTCTTGGTCGTCTCCGGCATCGTCGTCCATACCGTCGATGTCTTCGGAGTCGTAATCTAGCATGTCGGTTAAATCGTCGACAGTGGCTACAAAGTGGGTGGTGGGTGGGCTTTGAATTTCTTCGTCGTCCGCATCCCAACCGTCCTGACCGCAGTCCGGCCAGGGCTCTCCTGATAACGATAGATACTTTAGCGAATTCAGGATGTCGCCAAAGGGTGAGTGCTAAAAGATGTCCGCGGCGGTGAACTCCATGATCGGCGCCCAATCGGATTTGATTGGTAAGGACGCAGGAGGTTCGGAGTCCGGCGAGGAGTCCGGTACCTCGGAGTCACGAGCTTTACAAGGGACAAAGTCAGTATTCGGCTCCATCGCCGTAGAGGTTGCAGCCCCCCAGGCGGTGTCTAGCCACCCGTCCTCGATCTGAGCGGTCGGCTCCGAACTAAGGGTCAGAGCGGACTCATGTGCGGCCTCCAGGGCACTGTCCGGCAGCAGAGCTAAATCATGCCCATCGTGACAGTGCGGCGCGCTCAGCTGTGGCTCGAATCCATCGAAGATCAAGTCTCCGCGGACATCAGCCGTGAAGTTTAGACTTCCAAATCTGACCTGGCGGCCAGGGGCGTAGCTTTCGATCTGCTCCAAATGGCCAAGCGAATTGGCCCGCAGTGCAAAGCCGCCGAATACGAAGATCTATCGAGGGAGAAAAGTCTCACCCTGGACGTCGTTGTTGATGATCGAAGGAGCCATCAAGCCTATCAGTGACGACATAGAGGAACTCTCAATGAAAGCACCAATGTCGGTGTCAAAACCGGCGGATCTCGGGTAGGGGGTCCCGAACTGTGCGTCTAGGCGGATGGTAACAAGAGACAAGGGACACAATGTTTTTACCCAGGTTCGGGCCCTCTCGATGGAGGTAAAACCCTACTCCTGCTTGATTAATATTGATGATATGGGTAGTACAAGAGTGGATCTACCACGAGATCAAGGAGGCTAAACCCTATAAGCTAGCCTATGGTATGATTGTTGTAATGGTTGTTCGTCCTACGGACTAAAACCCTCCGGTTTATATAGACACCGGAGAGGGCTAGGGTTACACAGAGTCGGTTACAATGGTAGGAGATCTACATATCCGTATTGCCAAGCTTGCCTTCCACGCCAAGGAAAGTCCCATCCGGACACGGGACAAAGTCTTCAATCTTGTATCTTCATAGTCTTGGAGTCCGGCCGATGATGATAGTTCGGCTATCCGGACACCCCCTAGTCCGGGACTCCCTCACCCATATATATAGACCCGTTTGAAGACTAACTCAAATTTCTCCCCCTTTGTCATCAAATGACTAAAAGGGACGAAAAGTGAGGACTAACGCCCATGAAGAATTTCTTCACGAAGTCGATGGAGAAGAGTCAGCGTTGTTGGGGTTGTTTGTTGGAGAAGGGCTTGTCGCAGTGTCGTCCAGATCTTCATTTTCATCAGTATCACAGGATGAGGAATATGAACTGGGCACCAAAGGAGGAACTGCAACTTTCTTGAATTTCTTCGGCGGGGGCTTAGACCAGCCGAAGTCCTGCTTGAAACCCATAGTCTTGAGATCCTCATCACCGTAAAGGTGAGACAGAATAGCCCAAGTGTGATCAAACACTTCATTAAGGTAGTAATGGTTCTTCTTCACTGAATTATAAGTGGTAGTCATGTTGTGAAGAATTGAACCAAACTGACGTTTCACCCATTTGTGATTGCGATCCACCTTTTGATGAAGACTAATGAGTAGCTCACGATCAGTCATCACCCTTGGAGCTGTTGCCTGAGAACCTTGCTTTGAGGCATTAGCGGCAGAATCATGAGTAGCAGAGTCATCATTGGTGGAGTATGAAGCAGCTTTGCGAAACTGTCCATCCAATGGTCGAATGCCCTCATCAAAGACAGCAGTTTCCTTGCCCTTTTCATCAGCTAAGTAAAATGTCTGTTTGAGGACTTCAATTGGGGGCAAGTAGCTGCCATGGTTGAGTGTATCAGTTTTGTAGTTGAGTGAAGACCTTGATATGAGGAATCTCATAATCCAGGGAGCGTAAGGCTTCAAGTCAAATGGGGACATCGCAACGTTAGCCAAAGTCCTCATGAAGAAATCATGATAGTTCACGGGAATACCGTGCATGATGTTGAAAAGCAGATTCTTCATGATGCCAATGACTTCTTCATCATTTGAGTCGTGGCCTTTGATTGGACTCAATGTCTTCGTCAGAATGCGATAGACTGTCCTTGGCACATATTGCAATACCTTCACAAGGAATTTTGTCCTTGAAGCTTGTCCAGGCTTCAGTGGCTCCATCAACACTTGCATGTAATGATCTGACAGCTCAATTTCAGAGTAGATGAGACGTGCACCTTCTGGGGGAGGACTTACAGGCATGGCACGAAGTAATTCAGTGGCCGGTGCCTTATAGTGAGTGTTCTCTGTCATCCAGTCCAACACCTATGAGTTCTCATCTTCAGCATTGCCTCTGATGTGCAGCATCACATAGAATTGAAGAATGAGTTCTTCATTCCAATCGCATATGTCAGTGCAGAAATTGAGTAGGCCAGCATCATGAATGGCAGCGAGGACTGGCACAAAGCAAGGCAGTGATTCCATATCCAAGTGAGGAATATGCTCATGGTCGAAGACTTTGTCTTTGTTGAAGAGCACTGAAGCATAGAAATTTGCTTGGCTGGCAGTCCAGAACCTCTTCTTTCGCATATGAGTAGAGTCATAGGGATTGTATTCAGTGAAGAACACATGCTCGTTGAAGAAGGCATCAACCTTGAATTTCGGAGTCTTCGAGAAGGGGTTCTTCCGCTTGGGCTGAGGAGTGTCAGTGATTTGAAGAACAACTTCTGGAATTTCAATTTCTGGAGCCACAGGCTGAGGAATTTCAGCATCTGCTTTAGTGGCAGCCTGGGCCTCCATTTCTTCAGCAACATTTTCATCAGCACTAGTGGCTGGAATCTCTTCATGAGTGGAAGGAGCATTGTGGATTTCATCAGAACCCATCTGAACTTCAATTGGAGCTGGGGACTGAGGAATTTGCTGGATCAGTGTGAATAGTGGAGAGTCGGGGTGTTGACTATCCCAAAAATCATCATTCATCACGGGAGTGGTGCAACTAATGTCCACATCCTCATCCACCTCCATTTCTTTAACGCCGGCCTCTTCAGCAATAAACTGATGCATTGGCGATGATACCTGAGGAGTTGAAGTGAAGGCCTCAACTTCAATTTCCTCATCCATCTGCTCTGTGGAAGCAGCAGAGGGATCTTCTTCAACAGATTCTTTAGGAATATGATATTCTTCACCATAAGGAACAAGTTCCTTTGATGGCATACTTGCAAGAGGAACAACATCAATGGGATTGTCCATTGAACTTGTCAAAATATTCGCCTTCTTGGGGGCCGAAGATTCTGAGGCAGCTGATGCTTTCCTCTTCTTCACAGCAGCTCGCTCCGCAACCTTGGTTTTCTTCACTTCCAGAGCAGAAGGAAGAATTGGGCTTGGTAGATGTGTAAGCGGAGTAGAGGGAGTTGGATCAATTTCTTCAGGACCAACTGATGTAGTTGGCCTGTTCTGAGCGGTTTCTTCAGGCGCAGCAACATAGTCTTCAGCTGGCCAGACAGGTTCTTCAGGTGTAACACTAGCGGTTGCCCTGGAAGTTTCTTCAGTGGCTGGAATTTCTTCAGCAGCCCTGGTGCTTGCAGTTTCATCAGCAGCCTGATTTTCATCAGCGGTGTTGGCAATTCCTTCAGTGGCTTGAGCAGATGCTTCAGCCGGAGTGACTTCAATGTGCACAGGAGCAGCAACACTTGAAGTGAATTTCTTCGTCAGGTTGACGAATCTGACTTTGGCACCCTGCCATTCTGCCTTGTAGGCTTCAAATTCATTGCTGAGCTTCTTGATGTCAGCTTGCAGTGCAATGAGATGCTTAGGCGAAAGACTGAGGACATTGTCCTTTAGATAGCGCTTCTTCTTGTACTGTGCTTTCTTCATCGTCCTGGCTTGGTCATATTTCCATTTCTCTTCAGCAATGAACGCCATCACCATGTAACTTTGTCCAGGAGTGAGGCCCAAATCTGGCATTGGAGCATTTGGATCTTTGTGCCAGAGGTCGATGAAATCGAGGATCTTCTTCGGATCCAGTAGAATGGGCACAACACTCCCTTTGGCTCTAGCGGCCCATTGCTATCTGTCCTTGATGATATCAGCTAGCTCATCATCAGATGGAATTTGGAAGACCACCTGCTTCTTGTGAGGACTTGGTCTAGCGCCTCGTCCAGCAGTCGCCTTTTTCTTCAGCAGAGATGGGCCCGCAGAAGAACTTGCTGAAGCTCCTCAGGAAATTGATATGCCTGTGGTCCTTTGACACGTGGCGAGATGCACAGGTGCTGCGGACTTTGCCGGAGGAGCTGAGGACTTTGAAGTCCGAGGAAGTTGAGCAGCTTGAGGAACTGGGGCAACTTGAGGAGTTTGCCTTGGTAGCACTGAGGAAATTGGCCGTGAGGGCACTGAAGAAGAACCTGGCCGTGAGGGCATTGCTGAGGAAGGTGGTTTCTTGGCAGGCTTCTTGGGCATAGCCTTCTTGCTTGAAGAAGCCTCAGCAGCGGCGGTAGCAGAATCCTCATTAAATTTCTTCACTACTTCTTTGGCCTGCTTGGCCAACTTTGCTTGCCGCCTGGCCCACTCATCAGCATAATCCTCACCACGTTTAAGGCTTGTTGGATCTGCTAATTGGCCAGGTGCCAGAGGAGGTCTTGGGCACAGAGGGTTAAGAGCGAATTTCTTCATGTATTTGGGAGTAACATATCTGTACTCCCTCCACTCTCTTGCCCATCTTCTTTCTAATCTCTGGATGCGCACTTTGTGCTCATTCTTCATTTCCTTGCCGTGAGTTGCCTCATCAGGCGTGCAGCACCCTGCATAGATATCCACAGGGATCTCAAAAGCAGTATTGACCTCAAGCTTCTTTCCTCCTTTCTGAGGTCTTTTACCGTCTGCCATTTTCTTCAGCTGAGGAATTTGCACAATTGAGTTCTCTGAAGAAGTATGCAGCTTTTCTTCAAGGAACGCTGCAAATGAGTTAAGTTGATGAGAACCTAGTGATTCAGCAGCAAACATGTGTACCTATGAACAGAGTATAGGTGCGAAGAATTTGGAGAGGTCATATGCATTCTCAGAAGGTTTTGTAAATTGAACAAGTTTGAGGAAATTGACCCGATTTGTCTTGAAGAATTTCACTAAGCGTTCTTTGAATTAGGTTCCAGAGTTGTCCGGATTGTGAGATTCACACAACTGAGGAATCATGAAGAAAAATGTCACTTAGAGAAACAGATCAAGAACAGAAGATTTGTGCTAGGTGTTTAGAGTGTGGAGGTTGAAGAATAAACACCTTTTCAAGATTTGATGAAAATTATCAGTAGAATAAATGCGGTAAAAGTAACTTTTAATTACCCTTGAAGAAGAACATGACAAACAAGAGGTGTAGATTTAGAATTTCGTCGGCTCGGATCTTCCATGCCCTAACTTGGCGGAAGAAGACGTCTATGGCGGTGGCGGAGGGAAGATTTCCGCGGCTGGCGCGAGTACGACGGCGACGAGGTCGAGGTAGTGAAGCTCTTCCTCATCGGCGACGATGGAGGTAGCAGCGGCGCTAGGGCTTGAGAATCTCGAGCGAGGGAGAGAGTTCGAGCGGAGTAAAAGTGAAATGAGGAAGGGAAGGGGGTATTTATAGCTGAGGTGAAAAACTGTTCGCCTGAAGAATTTGGACGAACGTGCCCCTGACCCTTCTCATTCGTGCGACATGTGTCACCCACATACTGAGAGGTGGAGATCATGTGAGATCGTGGGTGAATAGATAAGTATATCGTGGAATGCGTAACGATTTGAGCGGCAAAAGCCAAAAATTTTAGATAAGAATATTTTAAAGTGTCGTTCGCAATTTCTTCAGCTGACAAGGACACAGTGAAGAATTTGAACGAGTTTCAAATAGAACGCACATGAAGAACTTGTGAATAGACTGGGTTGAGTTTAGCATAGAGGGGGAAGGGTCTGACCACATTCACTTAGCAGAAAAGTCAACTTGAAGAATTAGCAATAAGTGAATGCTGTAGAGGACATAAAACTTATATATATATATATATATATATATATATATATATATATATATATATATATATATATATATATATATATATAAGTCAAATGAAGAACAACGACGGAAAGAGTGAAGACAATGCAAAGTTGAAGAATTTGAAAAACTAAGGAATTTCAAAAACTGAAGAAAAACTCAAATCGAAGATTTTCAATTTTGGTTGGTGGCGCAACCCACCGTATAAGAAAGCTGATTTCAGACACCGCGTACAACTCTCGTAGGGTTCTAAGAACCAATTTCTTCATTAATTTCTTCAAACTTAGAGGGTTAGTCTTCATTGATTGAATAAAAATGTTACTTCGTGCGTTGCACATCTAAGTCATCAAGTCAGCATAAGTGTTAGGATGCGTGTCCTTTTAAAAGAACATTAGAAGATTCTAGGATATTTAGTTCACACCGCAACTTGCTAAATCTCTTCTCATCCAAGGGCTTTGTGAAGATATCGGCCAGCTGGTCTTCAGTACTTGCATGGTCGATGGAGATGTTGCCCTTCAACACATGGTCACGAAGAAAATGATGACGAATCTGGATGTGCTTTGTCTTTGAGTGCTGAACTATGTTGTGTGCAATCTTGATAGCACTCTCATTGTCGCAGTAGAGAGGCACATTATTCACGTTGATGCTGTAGTCCTTGAGTGTTTGCTTCATCCATAGTAATTGAGCACAGCAAGATCCAGCAGCAATGTACTCAGCTTTTGCAGTGGAGACTGATACGCAGTTCTGCTTCTTCGAGGACCAACATACCAAGGATCGTCCGAGGAAATGACATGTGCCTGACGTTGACTTGCGGTCCACCTGATCGCCCGCATACTCAGAGTCTGAATATCCAATGAGATCAAAGGAAGAGCCCTTGGGATACCATAATCCAAGTGTTGGTGTGTGAGCTAGATATCGAAGAATATGCTTCACAGCCTTATGGTGTGATTCCTTCGGTGTAGCTTGAAATGGGGCACACATGCAAACACTAAGCATAATGTCCAGCCTAGATGCACATAGGTACAATAAAGAGCCAATCATGGAGTGTTATACATTTTAATCAAAGTCTTTACCATTTTCATCAGTGCATAGATGGCCATTTGTGGGCATAGGAATTTTGACGCCTTTGCAATCTTGCATGCCGAATTTCCTCAATACATCCTTGAGGTATTTCTCCTGGGATATGAACATGCCATTGTATTGTGGACGAATCTGAAGACCTAAGAAGAATTTCAATTCTCCCATCATAGACATTTGATATTCTTCACTCATCATATAGGAAAATTCATCACTGTAACATTGGTTAGTACAACCAAAGATAATATCATCAACATATATTTGGCACACGAATAATTCATCATCATATGTTTTGGTGAAAAGAGTTGGGTCAAGTGAACTGGGTTTGAAGCCTTTCTTCATGAGGAATTCCTTCAGTGTGTCATACCACGCCTGAGGTGCTTGCTTGAGGCCATAGAGGGCCTTGTTGAGTCTGTAGACGTGATCTGGAAATTTTGGATCCTCAAAACCTGGTGGTTGAGCAACATATACTTCTTCCTCAAGCTTACCATTGAGGAATGCACTTTTCACATCCATTTGTTGTCAGATGATATTATGATGGTTAGCATAAGCAAACAATATGTGAATAGCCTCAAGTCTAGCAACAGGTGCAAAAGTTTCATCGAAACCAATTCCTTCAACCTGTGTGTAGCCTTGAGCTACAAGACGAGCCTTATTCCTCACCACGAGGCCATTTTCGTCTTGTTTGTTGCGGTAGATCCATTTGGTACCGATGATGTTGTGCTTGCGTGGGTCTGGTCGCTTGACAAGCTCCCACACATTGTTGAGCTCGAATTGATGCAATTCATCTTGCATGGCTTGAATCCACTCAGATTCCATGAATGCTTCATCTACTTTAGTGGGCTCTGAGATAGAGACAAATGCAAAATGCCCACCAAAGTTAGATAAATGTGAAGCTTTTGAGCAAATGAGGGGACCTAGTGCACGAATGTCATCGATGATCTTTTCAACTTGCACTTCGTTTGCAATGCGAGGATGTGTGGGTTGATGACTTTGCTTAGGCCCAGCAGTTTCTTCAGGACCAGTTTCTTCAGCAGCACCAGCATGATTTTCTTCACAACCAGGAATGACTTCTTCCGTAGATTCTTCAGTAGGGATGACATCCTCAGTAGCTTTGAACTTGATGGATTCCTCAGGTGACATTTCATCTAGCATAGGAGGTAGGTGCTCTCTTTGCGAGCCATTAGTTTCATCGAACCAGACATCTACAGTTTCAACAACCTTGTGATGATTTATGTAGAAGACTCTGTAGGTATGTCAGTCCTTTCCGTAACCAAGCATAAAACCCTCATGTGCCTTCGGTGCAAATTTAGAGTGATGGTGAGGATCTCTAATCCAGCATTTAACACCGAAGACTTTGAAATAACTTACATTGGGTTTCTTTTCAGTGAGGAGTTCATATGAGGTCTTTTTGAAGAATTTGTGAAGATATACCTTGTTGATGATGTGGCACGCAGCATCAATTGCTTCAGGCTAGAAGCGTTCAGGTGTCTTGTATTCATCAAGCATAGTGCGGGCCATCTCAATAAGAGTCCTGTTCTTGCGCTCCACGATGCCATTTTGCCGAGGAGTATAAGGAGCAGACAATTCGTGAGTAATACTAGGCATATCAAGATATTCATCGAGGCCTGTGTTCTTGAACTCGGTTCCATTATCACTCCTGATATGCTTGCTCTTCACACCGAAGTTTGTGGAAGCCCTTGAGGAAAATCGTCTGAAGACTTCCTTGACTTCATTTTTGTAAGTGATGATATGCACTCATGTGTAACGAGAATAGTCATCAACTATGACAAAGCCATATAATGATGCAGAACTAGTGAACGTGGCATAATGAGTAGGGCCAAATAGATCCATATGAAGTAATTCAAAGGGATGAGAAGTGGTCATGATAGTCTTCGAAGGATGCTTGGATCTGGTGATCTTTCCAGCCTCGCAAGCCCCACAAAGATGATCTTTGAGGATTTTGACACCCTCGATGCCAATGACATGCTTCTTCTTCACGAGTGTATGCAAGTTCCTCATCCCAGCATGACCAAGTCGTCGATGGCATAACCAGCATTCTGAAGCTTTTGCAAGTAGACATGTGGCAGGCTGCGGTCCTGCAGAGAAATCAACAATATACAAGTCTCCTTTCCTAAAGCCTTCGAAGACTTTGGAGTTGTCAGATTCCATTAGCACAAGACAGTGAAATTTGCCAAAGACAACAACCATATCAAGATCACAATGCATTGAGACAGACATAAGATTGAATCCTAAGGACTCAACAAGCATGACCTTGTCCATATGTTTATGCTTTGAGATTGCAACCTTACCTAGACCCAATACCTTGCTTTTGCCTTTGTCAGTGTAAGTGATATGCTTTAGATGAGATGGTGACAAATCAGTGTCCATCAACAAGCTCCTGTCACCAGTCATGTGATTTGTACATTCACTGTCGAGGACCCACTCAGTAGCTTTGGGTTGTTCATCCTGCAGATGAATTGGTGCAACTTACGAACCCATATACTTCATCAGTGAAGAATATGTTATCAATTTCATCAACAGTAATAGATATAGCAATATGAGGACGTGAGAAATGAATGATTCATTTCTTCATGATTAGCTTGCATCCTTTCAAGCACATTCAGGTCTCCAGCAAATTCTTCACATGAGTAAGTTTGTCAGGAGACCTGACCCTACATAAGAGATTAGTTCTTTTTCTTCACCACCACATCTGGAGGGGTGGCAAAGAGTTCATCATTCTGCGAGCTCCATAGGAAAATGATGGCATAGAAGCCAGTGCACTTCGTTTCACAGAAGAGTGGTTAGGATAAGCATATGAATAAGCAGAGAAATTCTTCAGGACTGATGAATATAATGGTTTGAATAATAATGCACATATTCATGACCCTTAGACTTTCCCTGCGAAACAGAAGTTTTAGCACAATGATGTTCATATGAGGATTTTGATCCGCGTGAGGAATTTGGTCCAGATGAGTACTTGGATCCATAAGAAGAATTTGGTTCATATGAAGAATTTGATCCGGGGTTCCTATTCTTCATGGGTGGTGTCATGATGACATTCACCTGAAGATTTTCAAGGCATCTTTTAGGAACCCAAATTTTCTTCATAGGCAGACCGTTCCTATAGTTAGTTCCAACACATCGAGCAAATACTTCACCGTTCTGATTCTTAAACAATTTATAGTTGGAGTCAAATGACTCATCAGAGGAATATGAAGAATCAGAAGTAAAGCCAGATAAAGTGCATGGATCTACAGGAGGTCCTTTCACAACAACCCATGACGTTTTGGGGTACTGCTCAGGTTTCCAGTAGGTTCCATCAGCATTGAGTTTCCTCTCAAAGGCAATACCATCTTTTCTAGGGCTCCTATTCAAGATCTGCTTTTTGAGCACAACACATAGAGTCTGATGCCCTTTGAGGCTTTTGTAAATGCCTGTCACATACAATTCCTTCAGCCCTGCATTATCGTCAGTGATACATGTGGTATCCTTAGATGAGGAATTTGTGACCACAGAGACATACGAAGAATTTGCAGCAAGAGAAGCATTTGAACATTCAGGTGATGAATTAGCAGATTCACGCTCAATGCATTTAAGACATGGTGGAATAAATTCTTCCTGAGCGGAATTGACTGTTGAGCAAGCAATGAATCGTTCTCCTTCTGAAGATCTTCATAGCTCGCTTTTAACTTCTCAAGATCTTACTTTTCTGAAGAAATTCATAAGAAAGCTTCTCGTGATCAGTTAAGAGAGTGTTATGATGATTTTGAAGGTTGTCAAACCGAGTTTGAAGTCTCTGAAGATTATCTGTCAGACTCTTAGTTCGATTCAATTCCTCACCCAACGGGTCATCGCTTCTGTCTAGTTGATTTTGAATCTTTTCTAAAGCCTTCTGTTGTTTAACAGCAATTTTAGCAAGTTTTGAATAGCTAGGCTTAAGATTGTAATCAGATTCATCCTCACTAGAGTCAGAGGGGGAATGTTTGAGTACCTTGGCACCTTTTGCCATGAAGCAATAGGTGGGAGCATAGTCATCGTTGCCTTTGTCAGCAAAGTCGGGAAAGTCTTTTTCTTCAGTGTTGAAGATGGACTTGCTGACGTAAGCAGTAGCGAGGGCTAGGCTAGCCACACCAGAGTCAGATTCCTCAGATTCCTCCTCTTCCACATTATCCTCAAATTCCGCTTCAGAGTCCATTTCCTTGCCAATGAATGCCCGGGCCTTCTTGGAACTGCTCTTCTTGTGAGATGAAGACTTTGAGTATTTTGATGATGAAGTTTGAAGATTTCTTCTTCTTCTTTGAATCATCAGAATCGTCATCTTTGTACTTCTTCTTCTTTGATTCCTTTTCCCACAGAGGACAATCAGACATGTAGTGACCAGGTTTCTTGCATTTGTGGCAAGTTCTCTTTTTGTAGTCACGGACGAGGAATCATCATTTCTTGAAGACTTTACAAAACAACCGCGGCGAGAGAACTTCTGGAATTTCCTCATGAGCATTGCTAGCTCCTAGCTCAATTCTTCAGGATCACCAAGGCTGCTACCAGAATCCTCAGCTTCGGACTCAGATACTGCCTTGGCCTTCAGTGCACGTGATCTTCCGTAGCTCGGTCCATAGAGATCTCTCTTCTCAGCAAGCTGGAACTCATGAGTGTTTAGCCTCTCGAGGATATCAGCTGGATCAAGAGACTTGTAATCAACTCGTTCTTGAATCATCAGTGCGAGGGAATCAAATGAGGTGTCCAGTGATCTCAGCAATTTCTTCACCACCTCATGATCGGTGATATCAGTGGCACCAAGTGCTTGAAGCTCATTTGAGATGTCAGTGAGGTGATCGAAGGTTTGCTAAACATTTTCATTGTCAAGTCTTTTGAAGCGGTTGAAGAGATTGTGAAGAACATAACTCGGGAGTCACGTTGAGTTGAGACTCCTTCGTTGACCTTGGACAGTCTGTCCCAAATCAGCTTAGCAGTTTCCAGTGCACTCACTCTGCTGTACTGACCTTTGCTCAGATGGCCACATGTGAAATTCTTCGCATGAGAATCGAGTTACTTGAATCTCTTCACATCAGTAGCATTCAGAGACGGAGTGATTGAGGGAATGCCATTTTCCACAACGTACCAGAGGTCGTTATCAATTGCCTCGAGATGCATATGCATCTTGTTCTTGTTGGGGAACGTAGTAATTTCAAAAAAATTCCTACGCACACGCAAGATCATGGTGATGGCATAGCAACGAGAGGGGAGAGTGTTCGTCCACGTACCCTCGTAGACCGTAAGCGGAAGCGTTAGCACAACGCGGTTGATGTAGTCGTACGTCTTCACGATCCGACCGATCCAAGCACCGAACGTACGGAGCCTCCGAGTTCAGCACACGTTCAGCTCGATGATGATCTCCGGCCTCCGATCCAGCCGAGCTCCAGAGATGAGTTCCGTCAGCACGACGGCGTGGTGACGATGATGATGTTCTACCGGCGCAGGGCTTCGCCTAAACTCCGCGACGATATGACCGAGGTGGAATATGGTGGAGGGGGGCACCGCACACGGCTAAGGAACGATCCGTAGATCAACTTGTGTGTCTATGGGGTGCCCCCCGCCCCCGTATATAAAGGAGGGAGGAAGGAGGGGGCCGGCCTAAGGGGAGGCGCGCCCTAGGAGGGGGAAACCTACTCCAAGTAGGTTTCCCCCCTCCTTTTCCTAATCCAAGAAGGAGGGGGAAGGA
This sequence comes from Triticum timopheevii, assembly GCA_963921465.1. Lineage (NCBI taxonomy): Eukaryota > Viridiplantae > Streptophyta > Magnoliopsida > Poales > Poaceae > Triticum > Triticum timopheevii. The sequence continues at coordinate 626,140,232 of OY997266.1, read as the reverse complement.
AGGAGTAGGAGAGGGGGAAGGCAAGGGGGCGCCGCCCCCCCTTCCTTGTCCTATTCGGACTCAAGGGGAGGGGGCGCGCCACTTGCCCTGGCCGGCCCCTCTGTTTCTCCAATAGGGCCCATCAAGGCCCATTACTTCCCGGGGGGGGGGGGGGGGGGTTCCGGTAACCCTCCGGTACTCTGGTTTTCTCCGAAAACTCCCGGAACCTTTCCGGTGTCCGAATATAGTCGTCCAATATGTCAATCTTTATGTCTCGACCATTTCGAGACTCCTCGTCATGTCCGTGATCACATCTGGGACTCCGAACAAACTTCGGTACATCAAAACTTATAAACTCATAATAAAACTGTCATCTAAAATGTTAAGCGTGCGGACCCTACGGGTTCGAGAACTATGTAGACATGACCTAAAACCATTCTCGGTCAATAACCAATAGCGGGACCTGGATGCCCATATTGGTTCCTACATATTCTACGAAGATCTTTATCAGTCAAACCGCATAACAACATACTTTGTTCCCTTTGTCATCGATATGTTACTTGCCCGAGATTTGATCGTCGGTATCCAATACCTAGTTCAATCTCGTTACCGGCAAGTCTCTTTACTCGTTCTGTAACACGTCATCTCATAACTAACTCATTAGTTATAATGTTTGCAAGGCTTAAGTGATGAGTATTACCGAGAGGGCCCAGAGATACCTCTCCGACAATCAGAGTGACAAATCCTAATCTCGAATTATGCCAACCCAACATGTACCTTCGGAAACACCTGTAGAGCACCTTTATAATCACCCAGTTACGTTGTGACGTTTGGTAGCACACAAAGTGTTCTTCCGGTATACGGGAGTTGCATAATCTCATAGTTGCAGGAACTTTGTATAAGTCACGAAGAAAGCAATAGCAGTATACTAAACGATCAAGTGCTAGGCTAACGGAATGGGTCATGTCAATCACATCATTCTCCTAATGATGTGATCCCATTAATCAAATGACAACACATGTCTATGGTTAGGAAACATAACCATCTTTGATTAATGAGCTAGTCAAGTAGAGGCATACTAGTGACTATATGTTTGTCTATATATTCACACATGTATCATGTTTCCGGTTAATACAATTCTAGCATGAATAATAAACATTTATCATGATATGAGGAAATAAATAATAACTCTATTATTGCCTCTAGGGCATATTTCCTTCAGTTCTTCTAGTAGGTGTAGTCCGTCCCGTCAAAGGTAGGACACCCAGCCGAGACCTCGATCATACCTGCAGTCGACATAACTAAAACTCCAGGCGGTTAAACCAAAATCACACAGAACAAGGGAGTACCTTGCTCTGATACCAATTGAAAGTGCGTTACATCAACTAGGGGGGGGGGGGGTGAATAGGCGATTTTTATGAAATTCTTCATCGAGGAATTTCAAGGTGAGGAAATTCCTAAGTGAAGAACTACTTGCAGCGGAATAAGTACTTAGGTATAAGCAAGACAGAGTAATAGCATAGTCATCATGATGAAATGAAAGACAAACACAGAGTACAAAAAGCATAAACACAGGATAAGCAAGATGAAGACAAACAGACTGAAGAAATAGGATTGAGGAATTAGAGAAAGTCTTCAGTCAAAGTCTTCAAACAGTAAAGATCAGGTACATCAACACATATCCGAGGAAATGAAAGGGTTGAGGAAATAGAACCAGTTGGCTTGGTGAAGACAATGATTTGGTAGACCTGTTCCAACTACTATGATAGTTGTACGTCTGGTTGGAGCGGCTGAGTATTTAAACTCGAGGACACACAGTCATGGACACACATTCCTCACTGTATTCTCCTTGAGCTAAGATCACACAGACCTCGCCCAATAGTAGTGGTAAGTTTTCACAGGTGACTTCCAAACCTTCACAGACTTGGTTACTCGGCAATCCACAATTCCTCTTGGATGCTCAGACCATGACGCCTAACCGTCTGGAGGATACACAGTCCTCAAAGGTAACAAGTGTCGGTTCCACACAGGAACAATCTCTTTAGTGATGCTCAATCACTTTGGGGTTTGTAGGTTTGGGTTTGGGATTTGGGGTTTTCCCCACTTGATGATTTTCGCTCAAAGTCCTCGGAGGATGGGATGCTCTCAAATGACAAGTGTCAGTTTCTCTCGGAGAAGCCAACTAGTTAGTGGTTGAAGGGGGCGGCTATTTATAGCCTGGGGAGCAGCCCGACATGATAAGACATAAATGCCCTTGGCTGATATGACCGTTAGGTGGAGGATATTTTTGGGAGGACGTTCAGCTCGATGACGTCCCATGATGACCCACAAGTGTAGGGGATCTATCATAGTCCTCTCGATAAGTAAGAGTGTCGAACCCAACGAGGAGCAGAAGGAAATGATAAGCGGTTTTCAGTAAGGTTTTCTCTGCAAGCACTGAAATTGTAGGTGATAGATAGTTTTGTGATAAGATAAATAGTAACGAGCAACAAGTAAATAAAGTAAATAAAGTGCAGCAAGGTGGCCCAATCCTTTATGTAGCAAAGGATAAGCCTGTACAATTTCTAATAATGATAAAGGAGCTCCCGAGGACACATTGGGAATTATCGTCAAGCTAGTTTTCATCACGTTCATATGATTCGCGTTCGGTACTTTGATAATTTGATATGTGGGTGGACCGGTACTTGGGTACTGCCCTAACTTGGACAAGCATCCCACTTATGATTAACCCCTATTGCAAGCATCCGCAACTACAAAAGAAGTATTAAGGTAAACCTAACCACAGTATTAAACATATGGATCCATATCAGCTCCTAACGAAGCAACGCATAAACTAGGGTTTAAGCTTCTGTCACTCTAGCAACCCATCATCTACTTATTACTTCCCCATGCCTTCCTCTAGGACTAAATAATGGCGAAGTGTCATGTAGTCGACGTTCACATAACACCACTAGAGGAAAAGACAACATACATCTCATCAAAATATCGAACGAATACCAAATTCACATGACTACTAATAGCAAGACTTCACCCATGTCCTCAGGAACAAACGTAACTACTCACAAAGCATATTCATGTTCATAATCAGAGGAGTAATAATATGCATAAAGGATCTGAACATATGATCTTCCACCAAGTAAACCAATTAGCATCAACTACAAGGAGTAATCAACACTGCTAGCAACCCACAGGTACCAATTTGTGGTTTTGATACAAGATTGGATACAAGAGATGAACTAGGGTTTTGAGAGGAGATGGTGCTGGTGAAGATGTTGATGGAGATTGACCCCCTCTCGATGAGAGGATCGTTGGTGATGACGTTGGTGATGATTTTCCCCTCTCGGAGGGAAGTGTCCCCGGCACAACATCTCTACCAGAGCCCTAGATTGATTCCGCCAAGGTTCCGCCTCATGGCGGCGGAGTTTCGTCCCGTAAGCTTGCCCACGATTTTAGTAGAAGATGGACGCCGGAGGCCCAGTAGGGGGCCCAGGAGATAGGGGGGCGCGCCCTATAGGGGGGGGGGGGGGCGCCCCCCTGTCTCCTGGACAGGGTGTGGGCCCCTGGCCTATTTCTTTCGCTTAGAAAGTCTTATTAAATTCAAAACGTTGTTTCGTGGAGTTTCAGGACTTTTGGAGCTGTGCAGAATAGGTTCCCAACGTTTGCTCCTTTTCCAGCCAGAATTCCAGCTGCGGGCATTCCCCCTCTTCATGGTAAACCTTGTAAAATAAGAGAGAATAGCCATAAGTATTGAGATATAATGTGTAATAACAGCCCATAATGCAATAAATATGGATATGAAAGCATGATGCAAAATGGACGTATCATCCCACGAACTCCGATCCAGCAGAGCTTTGCGGGAGAGTTCCGTCAGCACGGGCGTGATGACGGTGTTGATGATGCTACCGACGCAGGGCTTCGCCTAAGCACCAGTATGATATTACCGAGGTGGAATATGGTGGAGGGGGGCACCGCACACGGCTAAGAGATCAATGATCAATTGTTGTGCCTAGAGGTGCCCCCTGCCCCCATATATAAAGGAGCAAGGGGGGAGGCAGCCGTCCAAGGAGGGCACGCCAAGGGGGGGGGGGGGTCCTACTCCCACCGGGAGTAGGACTCCACCTTTCCTTGTTGGAGTAGGAGAGGGGAAGGAAGGGAGAGAGGAGGAGAAGGAAAGAAGGGGGGCGCCCCCTCCTTGTCCAATTCGGACAAGAGGGGGAGGGGACACGCGGCCTAGCCTGGACGCCCCTCCTCTTCTCCACTAGGGCCCATGAGGCCCAATAACCCTCCCCCCCCCCGGGGGGGAGTGAAGGAAATATGCCGTAGAGGCAATAATAAAGTTATTATTTATTTCCTTATATCATGATAAATGTTTATTATTCATGCTAGAATTGTATTAACCGGAAACATAATACATGCGTGAATACATAGACAAACATAGTGTCACTAGTATGCCTCTACTTGACTAGCTCGTTTATCAAAGATGGTTATGTTTCCTAGCCATGGACAAAAGAGTTGTCATTTGATTAACGGGATCACATCATTAGGAGAATGATGTGATTGACATGACCCATTCCGTTAGCCTAGCACTTGATCGTTTAGTATGTTGCTATTGCTTTCTTCATGACTTATACATGTTCCTGTAACTATGAGATTATGCAACTCCCGTTTACCGGAGGAACACTTTGGGTGCTACCAAACATCACAACATAACTGGGTGATTATAAAGGAGTACTACAGGTGTCTCCAAAGGTACATGTTGGGTTGGCATATTTCGAGATTAGGTTTTGTCACTCCGATTGTCGGAGAGGTATCTCTGGGCCCTCTCGGTAATGCACATCACTATAAGCCTTGCAAGCAATGTGACTAATGAGTTAGTTGCGGGATGATGAATTACGTAACGAGTAAAGAGACTTGCCGGTAACGAGATTGAACTAGGTATTGGATACCGACGATCGAATCTCGGGCAAGTAACATACCGATGACAAAGGGAACAACGTATGTTGTTATGCGGTTTGACCGATAAAGATCTTCGTAGAATATGTAGGAGCCAATATGAGCATCCAGGTTCCGCTATTGGTTATTGACCAAGAATAGTTCTAGGTCATGTATACATTGTTCTCGAACCCGTAGGGTCCGCACGCTTAAGGTTTCGATGACAGTTATATTATGAGTTTATGAGTTTTGATGTCCCGAAGGAGTTCGGAGTCCCGGATGAGATCGGGGAAATGACGAGGAGTCTCGAAATGGTCGAGACGTAAAGATCGATATATTGGACGACTATATTCGGAGTTCGGAAAGGTTCCGAGTGATTCGGGTATTTTCGGGGGTACCGGGGAGTTACGGGAATACGAGGAAGAGGCAATGGGCCTCATGGGCCAAGTGGTGGAAGAGAGGAGGTAGGGCGCGCGGCCCCCCTAGCCCAAACCGAATTGGACTAGGGGGCCGGCCCCCCTTTCCTTCTTCTCCTCCCTCTCCTTCCTTCTCCTTCTCCTCCCCTTCCTTCCCTTCTCCTAGTAGGACTTGGAAAGAGGGGGGAATCCTACTTGGAGTAGGATTCTCCCCCTTGGGCGCGCCTCCTCCTCTTGGCCGCCCCCCTCCCCCTTGCTCCTTTATATACGGGGACAGGGGGGCACCCCATGACACACAAGTTGATCTACGGATCGTTCCTTAGCCGTGTGCGGTGCCCCTCTCCACCATATTCCACCTTAGTCATATCGTCGCGGAGTTTAGGCGAAGCCCTGCGTCGGTAGAACATCATCATCGTCACCATGCCGTCGTGCTGACGGAACTCATCCCCGACGCTTTGCTGGATCGGAGCCTGGGGATCGTCATCGAGCTGAACGTGTGCTGAACTCGGAGGTGCCGTACGTTCGGTACTTGGATCGGTCGGATCATGAAGACGTACGACTACATCAACCGCGTTGTCATAACGCTTCCGCTTACGGTCTACGAGGGTACATGGACGAACACTCTCCCCTCTCGTTGCTATGCCATCACCATGATCTTGCATGTGCGTAGGAAATTTTTTGAAATTACTACGTTCCCCAACAGTGGCATCCGAGCCTAGGTTTTATGCGTTGATGTTATATGCACGAGTAGAACACAAGTGAGTTGTGGGCGACACAAGTCATACTGCTTACCAGCATGTCATACTTTGGTTCGGCGGTATTGTGAGATGAAGCGGCCCGGACCGACATTACGCGTACGCTTACGCGAGACTGGTTTCACCGTTACGAGCACTCGTGCTTAAAGGTGACTGGCGGGTGTCTGTCTCTCTCACTTTAGCTGAATCGAGTGTGGCTACGCCCGGTCCTTGCGAATGTTAAAACAGCACCAACTTGACGAACTATCGTTGTGGTTTTTGATGCGTAGGTAAGAACGGTTCTTGCTAAGCCCGTAGCAGCCACGTAAAATTTGCAACAACAAAGTAGAGGGCGTCTAACTTGTTTTTGCAGGGCATGTTGTGATGTGATATGGTCAAGACGTGATGCTAAATTTTTGTATGAGATGATCATGTTTTGTAACCGAAGTTATCGGCAACTGGCAGGAGCCATATGGTTGTCGCTTTATTGTATGAAATGCAAACGCCCTGTAATTGCTTTACTTTATCACTAAGCGGTAGCGATAGTCGTAGAAGCAATAGATGGCTTAAACGACAATGATGCTACCATGGAGATCAAGGTGTCGCGCCGGTGACGATGGTGATCACGATGGTGCTTCGGAGATGGAGATCACAAGCACAAGATGATGATGGCCATATCATATCACTTATATTGATTGCATGTGATGTTTATCCTTTATGCATCTTATCTTGCTTTGATTGACGGTAGCATTTTAAGATGATCTCTCACTAAAATTATCAAGAAGTGTTCTCCCTGAGTATGCACCGTTGCCAAAGTTCGTCGTGCCGAGACACCACGTGATGATAGGGTGTGATAAGCTCTACGTCCATCTACAACGGGTGCAAGCCAGTTTTGCACACGCAGAATACTCAGGTTAAACTGGACGAGCCTAGCATATGCAGATATGGCTTCGGAACACGGAAACCGAAAGGTCAAGCTTGAATCACATAGGATATGATCAACATAGTGATGTTCACTATTGAAAACTACTCCATCTCACGTGATGATCGGTTATGGTTTAGTTGATTTGGATCACGTGATCACTTAGATGACTAGAGAGATGTCTGTCTAAGTGGGAGTTCTTAAGTAATATGATTAATTGAACTTAAATTTATCATGAACTTAGTACCTGATAGTATCTTGCTTGTCTATGTTTGTTTGTAGATAGATGGCTCGTGCTGTTGTTCCGTTTATTTTGATATGTTCCTAGAGAAAATTGTGTTGAAAAATGTTAGTAGCAATGATGCAGATTCGATCCGTGATCTGAGGTTTATCCTCATTGCTGCACAGAAGAATTATGTCCTTGATGCACCGCTAGGTGACAGACCTATTGCAGGAGCAGATGCAGACGTTATGAACGTTTGGCTAGCTCAATATGATGACTACTTAATAGTTTAGTGCACCATGCTTAACGGCTTAGAATCGGGACTTCAAAGACGTTTTTGAACGTCATGGACCATATAAGATGTTCCAGGAGTTGAAGTTAATATTTTAAGAAAATACCCGAGTTGAGAGATATGAAGTCTCCAACAAGTTCTATGGCTAAAAGATGGAGGAGAATCGCTCAACTAGTGAGCATGTGCTCAGACTGTCTGGGTACTTCAATCGCTTGAATCAAGTGGGAGTTAATCTTCCAGATAAGATAGTGATTGACAGAATTCTCTAGTCACCATCAGTAAGTTACTAGAACTTCGTGATGAACTATAGTATGCAAGGGATGACGAAAACGATTCCCGAGCTCTTCATGATGTTGAAATCGACGAAGGTAGAAATCAAGAAAGAAAATCAAGTGTTGATGATTGACAAGACCACTAGTTTCAAGAGAAGGGCAAAGGGAAAGAAAGGGAACTTCAAATGGAAGGACAAGCAAGTTGTCACTCCTGCGAAGAAACCCAAAGCTGGACCATAGCCTGAAACTGAGTGTTTACACTGCAAAGGAAATGGTCACTGGAAACGGAAAGGCCCTGAATATTTGGTGGATAAGAAGGATGGCAAAGTGAACAAGGGTATATTTGATATACAGATTATTGATGTGTGCCTTACTAGTGTTTATAGTAGCCCCTGAGTATTTGATACTTGTTCGGTTGCTAAGATTAGTAACTCGAAACAGGAGTTACAGAATAAACAGAGACTAGTTGAAGGGAAAGTGACAGGAGTGTTGGAAGTAGTTCCAAGATTGATATGATCATCATCGCACACTCCCTATACTTTCGGGATTAGTGTTAAACCTAAATAAATGCTATTTGGCGTTTGCGTTGAGCATGAATATGATTGATCGTGTTTATTGCAATACGGTTATTCATTTAAAAACAGAGAATAATTGTTGTTCTGTTTACATGAATAAAACCTTCAATGGTCATACACCCAATGAAAATAGTTTGTTGGATCTCGATCGTAGTGATACACATATTCATAATATTGAGGCCAAAAGATGCAAAGTTAATAATGATAGTGCAACTTATTTGTGGCACTGCCGTTTGGGTCATATCGGTGTAAATCGCATGAAGTAACTCCATAAAGATGGACTTTTGGAATCACTTGGTTATGAATCATTTGATGCTTGCGAACCGTGCCTTTTGGGCAAGATGACTAAAACTCCGTTCTCCAGAACAATGGAACGAGCTACTAACTTGTTGGAAATAATACATACCGATGTATGCGATCCAATGAGTGTTGATGCTCGTGGCAAGTATCGTTATTTTCTGACCTTCACAAGATGATTTGAGCAGATATGGGTATATCTACTTGATGAAACATAATTCTGAAATAAGTTGAAAGGTTCAAAGAATTTCAGAGTGAACTGGAAAAATCATCGTAACAAGAAAAATAAAGTTTCTGCGATCTGATCGCGGAGACGAATATTTGAGTTATGAGTTTGGTCTTCAAATTAAACAATGTGGAATAGTTTCACAGCTCATGCCACCTGGAACACCACAACGTTATGGTGTGTCCGAACATCGTAAACGCACTTTATTGGATATGGTGCGATCTATGATGTCTCTTACTGATTTACCAATATTGTTTTGGGGTTATGCATTAGAGACAGCTGCATTCACATTAAAAGGGCACCATCTAAATCCGTTGAGACGACAACATATGAACTGTGGTTTAGCAAGAAACCCAAGTTGTCGTTTCTTAAAGTTTGGGGCTACGATGCTTATGTGAAAAAGTTTCATCCTGATAAGCTCGAACCCAAATCGGAGAAGTGCGTCTTCATAGAATACCCAAAGGAAATTGTTGGGTACACCTTCTATCACAGATCCGAAGGCAAGATATTCGTTGCTAAAAATGGATCCTTTCTAGAGAAGGAGTTTCTCTCGAAAGAAGTGAGTGGGAGGAAAGTAGAGCTTGATAAGGTAATTTGTACCTTCTCCCGAATTGGAAAGTAGTTCATCACGGAAATCAGTTCCAGTAATTCCTACACCAATTAGTGAGGAAGCTAATGATGATGATCATGAAACTTCAGATCAAGTTACTACAAAACCTCGTAGATCTTCCAAAGTACAGTCCGCACCAGAGTAGTACGGTAATACTGTTCTGGAAGTCATGTTACTAGACCATGATGAACCTACGAACTATGAGGAAGCGATGATGAGCCCAGATTCCGCGAAATGGCTTGAGGCCATAAAATCTGAGATATGATCCATGTATGAGAACAAAGTATGGACTTTGATTGACTTGCTCGATGATCAGCAAGCCATGTTAAATAAATGGATCTTCAAGAGGAAGACGGACACTGAAAGTAGTGTTACTATCCACTAAGCTCGACTTGTTGCAAAAGGTTTTCAACAAGTTCAAGGGGTTGAATACGATGAGATTTTCTCACTCGTATCGATGCTTAAGTCTGTCCGAATCATGTTAGCAATTGCCACATTTTATGAAATCTGGCAAATGGATGTCAAAAACTGCATTCCTTAATGGATTTATTAAAGAAGAGTTGTATATGATGCAACCAGAAGGTTTTGTCAATCCTAAAGATGCTAACGAAGTGTGCAAGCTCCAGCAATCCATTTATGGACTGGTGCAAGCCTCTCGGAGTTGGAATATACGCTTTGATGAGTTGATCAAAGCATATGGTTTTATACAGACTTTTTGAGAAGTCTGTATTTACAAGAAAGTGAGTGGGAGCTCTGTAGCATTTCTAATATTATATGTGGGTGACATATTGTTGATTGGAAATGATATAGAAATTCTCGATAGCATGAAAGGATACTTGAAAAAGAGTTTTTCAAAGCAAGACCTCGGTGAAGCTGCTTACACATTGAGCATCAAGATCTATATAGATAGATCAAGACGCTTGATAAGATTTTCAATGAGTACATACCATGATAAATTTTTGAATAGTTCAAAATGGAACAGTCAAAGAAGGAGTTCTTGCCTGTGATGCAAAGGTGTGAAGTTGAGTAAGACTCAAGACCCGACCATGGCAGAAAATAGAAAGAGAATGAAAAGTCATTCCCTATGCCTCAGTCATAGGTTCTATAAAGTATGCTATGCTGTGAACCAGACCTATTGTATACCTTGCTCTGAGTTTGACAAAGGAATACAATTTTGATCTAAGAGTAGATCACTGGACAGCGGTCAAGAATATCCTTAGTGAGAACTAAGGAGATGTTTCTCGATTATGGAGGTGATAAAAGAGCCCGTCATAAAAAGTTACAACGATGCAAGCTTTTACACCAATCCAGATGACTCTAAGTCTCAATCTGGATACATATTGAAAGTGGAGCAATTAGCTAGAGTAGCTCCGTGCAGAGCATTGTGGACATATAATATTTGCAAAATACATACGGCTCTGAATATGACAGACCCATTGACTAAACTTCTCTCACAAGCAAAACATGATCATACCTTAGTACTCTTTGGGTGTTAATCACATAGCAATGTGAACTAGATTATTGACTCTAGTAAACCCTTTGGGTGTTGATCACATGATGATGTGAACTATGGGTATTAATCACATACAGATGTGAATATTGGTGTTAAATCACATGGCGATGTGAACTAGATTATTGACTCTAGTGCAAGTGGGAGACTGAAGGAAATATGCCCTAGAGGCAATAATAAAGTTATTATTTATTTCCTTATATCATGATAAATGTTTATTAATCATGCTAGAATTGTATTAACCGGAAACATAATACATGTGTGAATACATAGACAAACATAGTGTCACTAGTATGCCTCTACTTGACTAGCTCGTTTATCAAAGATGGTTATGTTTCCTAGCCATGGACAAAAGAGTTGTCATTTGATTAACGGGATCACATCATTAGGAGAATGATGTGATTGACATGACCCATTCCGTTAGCCTAGCACTTGATCGTTTAGTATGTTGCTATTGCTTTCTTCATGACTTATACATGTTCCTGTAACTATGAGATTATGCAACTCCCGTTTACCGGAGGAACACTTTGGGTGCTACAAAACGTCACAACGTAACTGGGTGATTATAAAGGAGTACTCCAGGTGTCTCCAAAGGTACATGTTGGGTTGGCATATTTCGAGATTAGGTTTTGTCACTCCGATTGTCGGAGAGGTATCTCTGGGCCCTCTCGGAATGCACATCACTATAAGCCTTGCAAGCAATGTAACTAATGAGTTAGTTGCGGGATGATGAATTACGTAACGAGTAAAGAGACTTGCCGGTAACGAGATTGAACTAGGTATTGGATACCGACGATCGAATCTCGGGCACACATACCGATGACAAAGGGAAGAACGTATGTTGTTATGCGGTTTGACCGATAAAGATCATCGTAGAATATGTGGGAGCCAATATGAGCATCCAGGTTCCGCTATTAGTTATTGACCAAGAATAGTTCTTGGTCATGTCTACATTGTTCTCGAACCCGTAGAGTCCGCACGCTTAAGGTTTCGATGACAGTTATATTATGAGTTTATGAGTTTTGATGTACCGAAGGAGTTCGGAGTCCCGGATGAGATCGGGGACATGACGAGGAGTCTCGAAATGGTCGAGACGTAAAGATCGATATATTGGACGACTATATTCGGAGTTCGGAAAGGTTCCAAGTGATTCGGGTATTTTCGGGGGTACCGGGGAGTTATGGGAATACGAGGAAGAAGCAATGGGCCTCATGGGCCAAGTGGTGGAAGAGAGGAGGTAGGGCGCGCGGCCCCCCTAGCCCAAACCGAATTGGACTAGGGGGCCGGCCCCCCTTTCCTTCTTCTCCTCCCTCTCCTTCCTTCTCCTTCTCCTCCCCTTCCTTCCCTTCTCCTAGTAGGACTTGGAAAGGGGGGGAATCCTACTTGGAGTAGGATTATCCCCCTTGGGCGCGCCTCCTCCTCTTGGCCGGCCCCCTCCCCCTTGCTCCTTTATATACGGGGGCAGGGGGGCACCCCATGACACACAAGTTGATCTACGGATCGTTCCTTAGCCGTGTGCGGTGCCCCCCTCCACCATATTCCACCTCAGTCATATCGTCGCGGAGTTTAGGCGAAGCCCTGCGTCGGTAGAACATCATCATCGTCACCATGCCGTCGTGTTGACAGAACTCATCCCCGACGCTTTGCTGGTTCGGAGCCCGGGGATCGTCATCGAGCTGAACGTGTGCTGAACTCGGAGGTGCCGTACGTTCGGTACTTGGATCGGTCGGATCATGAAGACGTACGACTACATCAACCGCGTTGTCATAACGCTTCCGCTTACGGTCTACGAGGATACGTGGACGAACACTCTCCCCTCTCGTTGCTATGCCATCACCATGATCTTGCGTGTGCGTAGGAATTTTTTTGAAATTACTACGTTCCCCAACAGTGGTATCCGAGCCTAGGTTTTATGCGTTGATGTTATATGCACGAGTAGAACACAAGTGAGTTGTGGGCGATACAAGTCATACTGCTTACCAGCATGTCATACTTTGGTTCGGCGGTATTGTGAGATGAAGCGGCCCGGACCGACATTACACGTACGCTTACGCGAGACTGGTTTCACCGTTACGAGCACTCGTGCTTAAAGGTGACTGGCGGGTGTCTGTCTCTCTCACTTTAGCTGAATCGAGTGTGGCTACGCCCGGTCCTTGCGAAGGTTAAAACAACACCAACTTGACGAACTATGTAATCTAGATTATTGACTCTAGTGCAAGTGAGAGACTAAAGGAAATATGCCCTAGAGGGAATAATAAAGTTATTATTTATTTCCTTAATTCATGATAAATGTTTATTATTCATGCTAGAATTATATTAACCGGAAACTTAGTACATGTGTGAATACATAGACAAAACCTATAGTCCCTAGTATGCCTCTACTTGACTAGCTCGTTAATCAAAGATGGTTAAAGTTTCCTAACCATAGACATGTGTTGTCATTTGATGAACGGGATCACATCATTAGGAGAATTATGTGATGGACATGACCCATCCGTTATCTTAGCATTATGATCGTGTTAGTTTCATTGCTACTGCTTTCTTCATGACTTATACAAGTTCCTCACACTATGAGATTATGCAACTCCCGAATACCGGAGGAACCATTTGTGTGCTACCAAACGTCACAACGTAAAAGGGTGATTATAAAGGTGCTCTACAGGTGTCTCCGAAGGTGTTTGTTGGGTTGGCATAGATCGAGATTAGGATTTGTCACTCCGTGTTTCGGAGAGGTATCTCTGGGCCCTCTCGGTAATACTCATCACTATAAGCCTTGCAAGCATTGTGACTAATGAGTTAGTTCCGGGATGAAGTATTACAGAACGAGTAAAGAGACTTGCCGGTAACGAGATTGAACTAGATATTGAGATACCGATGATCGAATCTCGGGCAAGTAACATACCGATGACAAAGAGAACAACGTTTGTTGTTATGCGGTTTGACCGATAAAGATCTTAGTGGAATATGTGGGAACCAATATGAGCATCCAGGTTCCGCTATTGGTTATTGACCGGAGATGTGTCTCGGTCATGTCTACATAGTTCTCGAACCCGTAGGGTCCGCACGCTTAAAGTTTGGTGACGATCGATATTATGAGTTTATGTGTTTTGATGTACCGAAGGTAGTTCGAAGTCCCCGATGTGATCACGGACATGATGAGGAGTCTCGAAATGGTCGAGATATAAAGATTGATATATTGGACGGCTATATTCGGACACCGGAAGAGTTCCGGATGATTTCGGAGAAAACCGGAGTGTCGGAGGGGTTACCGGAACCCCCCGGGGAAGTATTGGGCCTTAGTGGGCCTTAGGGGAGAGAGTGGGCAGCAGCCCAGGAGGTGGCGCCCCTCCACCAAGGGGAGTCCGAATTGGACTAGGGGAGGGGGCGCGACCCCTCTTTCCCTCTCCCTCTCCCTCTCCTTCCTTCCCCTTCCCCCTTCCTAGTTGGACTAGGAAAGGAGGAGTCCTAGGACTCCTCCCCTCCTTGGCGCGCCCAAGGGCCGGCCGGCCTCCCCCCTTGCTCCTTTTGTGGGGGCAGGGGGCACCCTAGAACACACAAGTTGACATTGTTTAGCAGTGTGCGGTGCCCCCCTCCACGGTTACACACCTCGGTCATATCGTCGTAGTGCTTAGGCAAAGCCCTGCGCCGGTAACTTCATCATCACCGTCACCATGCCGTCGTGCTGATGAAACTCTCCCTCGGCCTCAACTAGATCCAGAGTACGAGTGACGTCCCCGAGCTGAACGTGTGCTGATCGCGGAGGTGCCGTACGTTCGGTACTAAGATCGGTCTGATCGTGAAGACGTACGACTACATCAACCGCGTTGTCATAACGCTTCCGCGTTCGGTCTACGGGGGTACGTGGACACACTCTCCCCTCTCGTTGCTATGCATCACCATGATCTTGCGTGTGCGTAGGATTTTTTTTTGAAATTACTGCGTTCCCCAATGAACGACCCAAGCTACCCCCCTGGACAGGCAAAAAATCATGTTGATGGGGCTGTACGACCATGAAGGGGGAGCTCGGCCTTGGTTGTTTGCAGAGACAATACCGGAAATTAAATTGGCAGTTCCTCTCTGTGACCCTTTGGCGCTGGAAGCAATAGCTTGTCCAGAAGCTGCACAAGACCTTCACCTACAAAACATTGTTATAGCATCTGATTCAAATCAAGTGGTGGAAGATATAAAGCTTGGCAATCATGGAAGAATTGGAGTAGTCATCACCAAGAGACAATAATATTGTATTATTATATTTCCGTGTTCATGATTTAGTGTTTATATTCTATGCTATTAGAAAGAATTTGCAAAATATATTTGGCATTAACCTACCTCCGCCCCTGGTCATGGATCTCATATCCGAACACCTGCAGATCAATGATGATCCCGGAAAGCTGCGGAGCAAAATCCTCGACACACTCACCATCCCTGAACACCAGATTCTCGTAGTCCCGGTGCAGTTTCTATGCCTTGGCCTGCCAGACACGCTCGACGACGACGAACATCATGCGCATGGCATTCCAGGCATCCTTGGCCTTATCCTTTGTGGGGATGACACGCGCGTCGCCGGCAGTGCATTCCTCTCTGCATGCTGGGATCCGGCGCAGTGCTCAACATCCCAGATACCTTGAGGCTGCATCTTGACGCGCATCAGGGGCGCCCACTCGGTGTAGTTTGTCCGCGTGAGCATGGGGTACGAGGTGGAGTCGATGTGCTCCTTCACCGTGTGCTGGACCATCCGCATATCCCTGCCTCAGCTCGTCCTGCTCCGCAAACGTCTCACCGCTGTGTCGCGATGCAGTCCGCGAGTGCGCCGTCGTGCCAGAGTTATCCCCACTGGAAGCTATGTCTCTGATGTCACGTGATGTTACCGAAAGTGGAAGATGATGACTACGAAGAGGACTGAGCTAGAAGACAAGTGTTTGCGCAACATTCAACTTGCCGCTTCCTCTTCTTTCTCGCTATTTATGTGCCCTGTTCTTACAGAAAGTAAAACATTCCTATGCCAAGCTCGACGGTCGTGCCATCCCACGACGCTCGATGTGGGCAAGGTGCGTGCTTGTGCCGCGATCACCTTGCCATGACATCCCATGACCGGATCAAGGCCGCGCCTATAACTAGCTAACCAACCAACAGAAGCTAGCTCGACGGTCATGTAGACGTGCACACGGCCGTTTGTTTTGCTATAAGTAATACTCTTTCCTTCCCATAATATAAGATGTTGTACTAGCGTATTGTTAAAAAACGTCTTACATAATGGGAGAGGGAGTAAAAGAAAACTAACTGAATTTGCAACGGGATTATGTCACATCTTCTGACGCCGTGCGTGCAGTACATTTTTCATCTTTTTTTTTGAAGCAAAAACGCCCTCCGGCTCTTTATTCATTAGGCGCTAGCATGTCTGACTGCAAACAATCAGTCAGCCACCCAGAAATTGTATCAAACAAGTGCATAATAACAGAAAGTTTTAACGAATGCCTAGCTAGACGGTGTGCCGCTATGTTACTCTGGCGACCCGCAAACCGTAGCCTAAATCCCTGGAAGAATGTAGACAACTCCTTCATCTCCAGAATGAGGTGAAAACACGTCGACCTCTGAGGTGCCTCCCAGAGTCGTTGGATCTCCTGACAATCCATCTCCACCACCACTTGCTGCAAGCCCATGTCACGTGCCATTTGGATCGCGTCTCTGCATGCAAGTAGTTCAATGGATAAATGATCAGTAATTCCATCATATCGTGCTCCTCCCGCTCTGACAAGCGCTCCATGATGGTCTCGGGCAATGAAGCCCGTCGCACCACATATTAGCCCCGCATCCGTCGCTCCGTCGGTGTTGAGCTTTATCCACCCATCCTGAGGTGGTAGCCACCTTTGGATAGTAGTAGGTTGGGTCTTCTTCCTCTCAGGGATCTCCAATGCCCTGATAATCTCTTCTATAATCACCATTGATTTGACCAGCTGATATGCTAACTCACCATGGGTATAACTGTTCCTGGAGTGGCACATAGCCCACATTACAGTGATCATAATAGCCGTCACCTCCTTCTTAAATAAGCGTTGATCTAGCAGATCTCGGGACCATGACAGTGGATGTAAACGCGGTATATCAATACCAAAGAAGAGTTTTGCTGCTTCCCAAAAACGTTTTGCGTGGTCATATTCCATGAGCGAGTGAAACAGCGTCTCATTGTCATGTCCACACATCGGGCAGTTCGGTAGTTGCTTGATATGCCTCCTCGTAAGCTCTCCAAAAGATGGCAAGAAGTCTTTTAGCACGCGCCACCAAAACACCCGGATCTTTGGAAGCACATTGATCTTCCATAATGCCTTCCACATGGTCGATTCACCCGATGATGAACCAACTATCTTAGTCACCTGTAGCTTAGAATGCATTTCATGTCTGTATGCCGACCAGACCGTGAAGACACCAGACTCCCGTGACCATGCCCACACATCCGCGCCTGCCACCCGCGGTCTTGCCATGGCAAGAATAGTTGCCGCATCAGGTGCATAGAAAATGCTCTGAACGAGCTCCATGTCCAACTGATTTGACACCGGATCAATCAAGTCCGCCACTAGCTGGACTGAGTTTGGCTTGAGGGCTCCCAATGGTTTCATACATATGGTCGCATCTATCCATTTATCATGCCACACTTCGGTGGTTTCTCCATTTCCAATTCGCGGAATGAGTCCCTTCTGCAACATATTTCTCCCTATGATTATTGCTTTCCATGTCTTAGAAGCACTCGCGGGGCAGCCCGCCGTTAGGAAATCCTCATTAGGGAAATAGTGTGCTTTAAGCAGTCGTGCACACAAGCTATTTGGATTATCCAGAAGCCTCCATGCTTGCTTTGCCAACATCGCATCATTGAAAGTTTCCAAGTCTCGGAATCCCATTCCTCCTTGCGACTTTGCAAAGCACATCTTGTCCCAAGATTGCCAATGCATTCCTTTTCTGTCTAGTGATCCAGCCCACCAGTATTTGGACACATTTGTCGTAACTTTCTTACACAAGCCTTTTGTGAGTTTGAAACAACTCATAGAGTAGGCCGGTAAAGCTTGGACCACTGACTTAAAAAGAACTTCTCTAGCTGCACATGATATTTTCCTCTCGCACCACCCTTGTACTCTTGCTCTTGATCTTTCATTAATATGAATAAAACTTTGTTCTATAATTCTACCCACAGCTGTTGGGAGTCCAAGGTATTTTTCTGACATCGCTTCTCTCTGAATTTGTAGGACTGCCTTGACTCCCCTCTTTACTGATGAGCCACTATTAGGGCTAAAAAACATAACTTTTCTGCTTGTTTGCACTTTGTCCAGAGCCAATGCTATACTGATGCAAAATTTCATTTAGCCTAGTGGCGCTTCTGGAGTCAGCTTTCATGAAAATTAAACAGTCATATGCAAATAAGAGGTGGGAAATCCACGGGGCATTATTGCTAACTCTGATTCCCCTATCTATCCACCCTCCATCATAGTTTTGCAGCAAACATGAGAGACCCTCACCGCATAGCAAAAATAGATATGGTGAGATCGGCCCCCCTGACGGAAACCTCTCGACGGTGAGAACACCGGCAGCAATTCTCCATTGACTTTCACCTGGAAACTCACTCATAACAAGGGTTATCCATCGCTCATGAAACCCAAGTTGGCGCATTATCCCTTCCAGATACTCCCACTCAACGCGATCATAAGCCTTGATCATATCGATCTTGACCGCACACCAACCTTGTTTTCCTCTCTTTCTTCGCATTGAGTGTATGCACTCATATGCCACTAGGACGTTGTCAGTGATCAACCGTCCCAGGACAAAAGCACTCTGCTCCTCTGCAATAATCTCATCAAGAATCTCCCTCAAGCGATTAGCAAGCACTTTAGAGCAGATTTTGTATATAACATTGCACAATGAGATCGGCCTATATTGTGTAATATTTTGCGGGTTTTTTTTACCTTAGGTATAAGCACAATCACCGTGCTGTTCACCGTGGCGGGCATGTGTCCTCCGTTCAAGAACCCTAGGACTGCCGCTGTAACATCCGGCCCTATCAACTCCCAGTGGCGCTGGTAGAACCCTGCATGAAAACCATCACATCCGCGCGCCTTCGTTGGCCCCATGTCAAAGAGCGCAGCCTTCACTTCTTCTTCTCTGAACGGTCTCATGAGCCGTTCATTCATTGGATCTGTTATTTTATGTGGCACATGGTGAAGCACTGCCTCCACATCTGTATACTCTTGCGCCGTGTACAGCCCAGTATAAAACTGCTGCACCTCGGCATGAATCTGTTCCTTTGTCTCGCATATTCCTCCATCCGCAGTTTGAAGGCTCCGAACCCGATTAATGCTCTTGCGTGCTGCCGCACGAGCTTGAAAAAATCCTGTATTGCGATCGCCTGCTTTCAACCAGTCCGCCCTAGACCTCTGTGCGCCATGATTTCCTTCTTATGAAGGAGCTCCGAGAGCTGGCGGGCTAGGTCCTTTTCCTTCTTTGTTGGTCCCCGAAACAGAGTTAGACCTCTCGTTCTCATACTCCTTACGTACTTTCTTGATTTTTCTCTTCACATCTCTGAACTTTTTCGACTTCCAGTCCGTAAGCTGCACTTGCATCTCCAACAGGGCCTGTTCTATGCACTGTAGACCTTGCGTACCAATCCCTTTGCGCCACCCATGTAGGACAGCTGCATCATATGATTCCTCCTGCTGCCACGCCTCCTCATACATGAATCTGCGGTGGTACCTGTCATCTGGCAATGTTACCCCCTTCATCTTCACCACTAGCACGCAGTGATCTGATTTTGGCGTTGGACAGTGTCTCACAAAAGAAGATGGGAACATTGACATCATCGCCGGATTCACCAAGAATCTATCAAGCCGCACTTTCACGTTTGCATTGCCATGTTGCATGTTATCCGACGTGAAGGGCACACCCTGGTAGCCCAAATCATGTAGTTCACAATCATCCACACATTGCCGAAAACCCTCCATCTGCCACTCCGGGCGGTCATGGGCACCAAAGTACTCCGAACTATCAAGAATTTCATTAAAATCACCTCCACATAGCCACGGGGCATCACTTTGAGCCTTCAACCATCTCAACAAATTCCAACTTTCTGCACGTTCACTTCGTCTAGCTTTCGCATAGAAACCCGTGAACCACCACTTTTTATTATCACCATTATTCTTAACCAACACATCAATATGCTGGTTTGAAAAATTATTAAGAGTTACATCAACCTCTTTTGACCAAAACAAAGCTAGTCCACCACTGAGGCCATCGCTACTAACTGGATAGCAACCCTCAAAACCAAGTCGGGCAGTGAGATCACTAACCCTTCTTCCCTCAATCTTCGCCTCCGCAACAAAGACTAGGGCGGGAGATTCTCTCTTCACTATATCGTGAAGTTCACGAACTGTCTCCGGGTTCCCAAGCCCGCAACAGTTCCAAGATATACAATTCATTGCTCCCCGCGGGGCTGGTGACCAGCCTCCGCGAGATTCCTTGCCTCTTGTTCCTCTGCCTTCTTTTTCTTCGAGTCTCTGCTATCTTCTCGTGACCCAGACGACTCAGTCTCCTCGTTCTGCCTCTTCCTCATGACTGTTTCACTATCTTGCAGTAACATCTGATCGTTACCTCGGCCCCTCCCCTGAGAAGTATTCATGTCAACCCTTCGATAGACAGGGTTTGTCCCTCGGCCCGTCCTACCTCCTCTGCCATTCGCACCCCTCCCCCTTGCATTAAAATGGTAGACAGTGTTCTTAACTCTGCCAGAAGGTGGTTTCTTAGGCGAGTTTACTTCCAACCCCGGCTCCACATCTTCATCTCTTTCTTCTGTCTCCTGTTGTCTCCCCATGTCCCGGGCGGTCTCCTGCTTGTAAGTTGGAGTTCTCCCCCAACTCTTGTTCTTGCCGGCTAAGCATCTTAGAGCCTCCCGATACGGCGGTATCCCATGCTCATCTCTCCCAGCAGGCGTAGGGCACATTAACTCAGCGTGTCCCAGCATCCCACATGAGAAGCAAAAGTAAGGTAGATTTTCATATTGGATGTCAAAAAATTCAGACTCTTTCATTTTTGCTTTCTCCAACTGCACCCAACGCATCAAAGGTTCATCTACTTTGATCCAAGCCCTAAATCTCAGGCAGTCACCATATGCAAACCTCTTCTCATCCGCATCCAGCGCTACCACATCACCTACCATGCCTGCAATCCGCTTCGGCCATGGCGGACATAAAAGGTTAAAAGGGAGGTTTATCACTCTTGCCCAGATTTTGATCTTATCGAACTTGAGCTCGGATGGGCGGGGTCTGATGTTAAACCTCTCCAAAACCACACAGTGCTTCCCCACCATCCATGGACCTCCCTCGAAGATCCAATCGCAGTCCCGCTTGATGGCGAAACTGGCAAGAAAAACATTCTCCCCCTTTGGCCGGAAGCTCAACCCCCTAGGGTTGCCCCATGCCGGGCGCAGGGCCTCCTCAATGGTGTTCACATGGAAAGCCTTTCGATACAAAACCTTCCCGATGAGTGCATAGGGTTCTTCAATGCTCGCTTCCTCCTCCTCACTGATGACAAGCTTCGTCTTCTCCTTCTCCGTTAGATCCAGTCTATCCATCATTTGCTCCACCGTCTCAACCTCCCTCGTCTTCCCTCTCCTTCCTCCCATGGCGCTTGTCTCCGCCATCAGATCGCCCGGCCTCCCCCGATCCCCTTACTCGCAGCGCCGCCAAGGGTGGGAAAGGACGCCAGGTCCCCCCTTGATCACCCCGAGCAGCTGGCTGACTAGATCCGGCGACCGAAGAGTAGATGAGCCGGCGGTCGTCAAAACCATAGTCTCGCGCCCCAGAGTTTGCCTCGTGCGCCGCCCTGCCACTCGAAACCCTAGAAAACGTTCCGGGGCTGACTCCCACGCTCGTTGTTGTACATTTTTCATCTTCGTGCAGTATACTTTCTCACGAAGCGCAGTTCACTTTCACGCCCCTCAAATCGGAGTACATCTTCACGTGCGCGCCGGCGCCGCGGAGTAGACGCTCACACGAGGCCGCGCATGCATGCAGCACACCTTCATGCATCACACCTTGTCGCGCATGTACACAGCCTGTGTCGATCGCACACGTACGTGAAATCCAGAGCAAACACAAATTCTCGATGTACCACGCGGAAAGTACATACAATTAATAAGTAGCTATCAGGATCGTGACTGGTGCGGAGGCAGTGTGTTACCACGAACGAACAAGAACAAATAAACTTAAAAAAAAACAAGAACAAATAAAACAAATTCGATCGGAGAAAATATTGCAGCGTGCGCATGCACTCGATATAGCCAACGTCCTCGTCGACCACGTAACAGCGACGTTCCAAGTTAAGTTAATCCCACCCACCACCAACGCCGGCCGCACGGCATGCATAATTCGCATCAGCGCCGCGTCACTGGCGACCTAAAAGCGTCTCTGCCGTCCATCCCATTCCTATACCGTCCAAATTAACCGACGACGGGCGGAGGAAACGATCGACACACGCGACGCATTGGAAACGGAAGGAGAGAAAAATGGGCGGGGTCCGGGAAACGACAGAGGACAAAGAATGAACGTACGGGACGCGCGAGGCGATCGAGCAGCAGGTCAGCGAGCGGCTGATGCTGACGCTCATCTTTCCCTTTCCCTGGTTACTCCGCCCCCACCTAAGCAGCTCTCTCTCTCTCTCCTAAAGCATAAAGCCGACCTTCCCTCCCACCGCCGAACCAAGAACGACCCCAAAACCTCTCTCGATTCACTGGGACGGCGCTCTCGTCGCCTCCCTCTGTGCACGGGATTTGGCGAGGTAATTAAGGCAATCGCCCTGCTCATGTAGCTCTTAATTAGTTCTGATCGAGGCAGGCAGTGCTGCTTGTCCATTCGGCTTTTGGTTGGCTCAAGTGGGGGACTTTATTAGTTTCTTTGTGTGCGGCTCTGCTTGTGGTTGTCTGATTTCGGTGCCTTGTTTGTTTCTTCCCTCCAACGGAGATCGTTGTCGCAGATCCGCCCAGACCAACATTCACCTCATCGTTGTGGGCTTTATTAATTTAAAGCCGGGCGCCTCCAGCGTCTTCGTATTAAAAAAATGAAATTACTTCACACACGACAATTACTCTCACGATTCTAGGACGATGGCTTATCCAACGGTGCTGTGAAGTTCTGTCTTTTCAATGGACAGTGGGATATGCTGTGTCGTCTTGAAATCGTCTCGGGGTGTCGTCCGTATATCAACGCTAAAAAAAAAATTTCACCTCATCATGCTCGGAGTTGAAAGTTTTGATTGCTGACTGATTCTGATGCTGGTCGAAAAGATCCTACATAGCGATCGCGCGGCGGGGGGGGGGGGGGGGGGGGGGGGGGGTTTCTGATTCTGATGCTGATACCGTCCTGTAATTGTATTAATAGTAGCAGATTCATGTTTTAGCTCATTTATTACTGTTCTATGTTGTTTTTTCAGCTCAGTTGTTGGATGACTGCATTTCCTGTATGTCGATCTCTTCCATGTTTACAAGTTCCAACACATATATGCCTAGTCATGGTAGTATTAATTTATGAACCATTTTTAGAAAACTTTCCCCAAATTTGACAAGGGAACTTCACCCAATTCGTTGACCTTTGAACCACTCTTGCCCTCGCCATTCATGTCCCATAGTGGTCTTCTATGGCCAGCCCACTCATTTCACACTCAAGGCCTGCCGGTCTCTAAGAAGAGGTAATGGATTCAAGTGTTTGAAAATCATCTTTCTGTGGTGTCCGTGCTTTAATTAGGTCAGCAGCAATCATCCGAGTGGAGAGAGTGGAGAAGGGAGATCGATATACTTGAAACTGATTTCAATTCCTGACTGAACTATAAAATTGTTTGCTGAATCACATATGTCGTTTCTCTTGTTTTGACATAGTGACAATGGATGGGAACACCAGCGGAGGCGGACATTCTGAAGCATTAAAGAACTACAATCTGGGCAGAACATTAGGTATTGCCTCATTTGGAAAAGTGAAGCTTGCAGAGCATAAGCTTACAGGACACAAAGTTGCTATACAAATTCTGAACCGTCGCCAAATGGAAATTTTGCAAATGGAAGAGAAAGGTATGCCTCCATGTCTAGGATACATTCGGCTTGCTTGCTCAACATTTCGAGTTATCTGCTTAATTTCAGTGCTGGTCAGACTTATAGGCTTGTTCCTGATTCCCAGTTAATCAATTAGTCGAGATAAAGTACATCAGTCTAGGATACATTCGGCTTTGGTTAAGAAGAAAGTTCACCTCTTGTTGTTGCTGTTAGTAAAATTTGCAGCTGGAATTTCTTCATAGGCTGAATGTCTAACGATTTACGTCTATTGTTTTCTCATATCTTGTTTCCAGCAAATAGAGAAGTTAAGATATTGAGGTTGTTCAGTGACTTCATTCACCCTCATATCATCCGGGTTTATGAGGTCATTGACACACCTAAGGATATATTTGTTGTCATGGAATATTGCAACAATGGTGAGCTATTGGACTATATAATTGAGAAAGGGCGGTTACAGGAAGATGAGGCTCGTCGAATCTTCCAGCAGGTGCCTTTTCTGTTCTTGGCATGTCGGAAAACATTAATTCTTCGGGAATACCAATAGGTGTTCCTTAATGAACTTTGCTGACCTTCTTATTTTGATCGTGAAATGTATGCACATGTTGGCCAATTGTCCAGTGTCCACATCCCTCACGTGCTTACTGTGCAAATCAAGATGAATTTGCTTGGGTTGCATTCGTTGACTAAGTTTTAGCTAAGGATTTTTTTCTCGATGCTATTTTTCCGGGAGTGTCCGGAAACACCGGTTTCCGTGTAAAACATAATCGCAGAAATCTAGACATTTATCGATCCATCCATAAGGTTGATCGGGGGCTACTGCTCCGATGCGGAAGTAATTGTGCATCATTCGCAAAATCACGGAATATTCAAAAAAGAATTGCCCAAAAGTTCCAAACGAATTCCGAATTCAAAACTTTCTAGCATATAAATATATTATATTTAACACATAGTGCATGATAATTTGTTGTTGGTACAACAGTCAGCTAGTTTCCTTCCGTGCTGATGCCCATTGGCCCTGATTCAACTCTTCATCATTAGCACCATCGCTAATATTTTTTATGCACTAAAAAAATAAAGGTTGCAAACAACACGGAGTTGACTTTTGGCGACCTCCAGCAGAGAAGTGGGGCTCCTGAACCACCTTGCTGTAGGCAGTTTTATGGTAGCCCATACATACTCTCTTTTGGCATCATCTTGACGTTTGAATTAAAATGATCTCATTTTCGAGCGGTATCGACTTTTCTTGGGGCTCACGGAAATTTCCGGTAACCGGTCGTGTTACCGGAAAATTCGACCGAAAGAAAAACCTTATAGGTTTTAGCTCAAGACTTGTACCACATATTGTTGCAAGCTTTCCAAAGTAATTGCTTTGTCTTTTGGATTGAACTGATCAACCAATTAACGTTTCCTTGAAGCATCAATGTTTTAATATCACTCTGGTGTCTACATCTTTTGATGCCTTGATTTTCTTAGTATCGGTAATTAAACCAATTCTTGTTTAAATGGCATCCTATTCTTCATGCCTTGATTGTCTTAGTCTTAGTTCTTAAATCAAACTGTGCTTTAAAACATACAGAGATGGTATTTCCTTCTGAAGGTGCAAATGTAATTTGAAGGGTTCTTTCAGATTCACTGAATGCATATTGAGGTTTTGTATCAATAGTTTTTTATTAACTTTTTCCTGAACAGATTATATCAGGTGTTGAATACTGCCACAGAAACATGGTTGTTCATTGTGATCTAAAGCCAGAAAACCTGTTACTTGATTCCACATATAATGTGAAACTTGTTGACTTTGGGTTAAGTAATGTCATGCATGATGGCCATTTTTTGAATACAAGCTGCGGGAGTACAAACTATGCTGCACCAGAGGTATTCACTTATTTCTATTACTTGCGTCTTTATCCTCACGCTTCTTCACACGCATCATCTGTGTTAATAGCTTAGCGAGTGTTTCTGCGCAGGTTATCTCAGGTGAAGTATATGTTGGACCTGAGGTTGATGTTTGGAGCTGTGGGGTGATACTTTATGCTCTTCTTTGTGGCTCTGTTCCATTTGATGATGAATATACTCCCAGCCTGTTCAAAAAGATAAAGGTGAGGCAGAACATATGCATATTAAGTTGGATCTGACAAGTGTATACCTTTTGTAGATTAGTTGGACTTTAGCATTCATTTTATGTCTGGAGATTTGACTACCCTTGTTTGGTATTCCAGGGAGGTAACTATATCCTTCCAGGTCATTTATCTGATCTTGCAAAGGATTTGATCCCAAGAATGCTTCTTGTTGATCCCATGAAGAGAATCACAATTCATGAAATTCGAGACCGCCAATGGTTTCAGAATCACCTTCCTCGCTACCTGGCAGTGCCTCCACCAGACACAACAGAGCAAGTCAAAACGGTACCCATCTATTTCACGTTTCAAGCGGCAGTCATATGTGTACAGTAAAACTTTTCAGCCTTTATCCACTAATATATACAGAATCTTGGATGGATCAAGGAAAACTAACATCGATACTTTTGTCATGAAATGATTTTTTTACAAAGAAGTTGGAAACTCTATTTTTTTCGAAAAGGAGGATGACCCCCGGCCTCTGCATCTGGGAGATGCATACGACCACTTTATAAATTATTCTCGAGGACCTTACAAAGTATTACAAACAATATTCCTGAATCCACCATCTCGGCAACATATGCCACTACTCTTATCCATATGATGAAGGGATGCTAGTTGGGCCACTACCCAAACCACTCACCTAAACCTAACACCAAAAGCCGGAAGCCCCAGCTGAGCCATATACCGGGTCTGGGGCACAATCCGGTCAGACACACTCTTGTGTCGTCGCAGCCATCTTCCACAGGTCCGTCTTCAGAATATATTAAGTCTTCTACCTTGTGTAGGCCACTCCGCCATCGACGTCACCATGACGCCAGACAGCTACCTCCTCCTACGCGAGTCCATCTCCGCGCATCGGCCGGCGGGCCTCCACAGCGCCATGCCGCCGATCTTCGCCGCCATCAATGAGTGAGATGAAGTACCGCTCCACCACGGCATGTACTGATACAGAGCGCTAGACAGAACAGCTCAAAGGCAACAGCAGCTGCGAAGCAGCGCTAATGCCATCACCCTACACACGGCGCAGGACGAAAGCCGTTGGAGCAGCCGCAAAGTGAACAAGGCCGGCACAAGCCGCCAGCCGCCACCACCAGAACCACCACTGCACGCCCGCCACCACTGCTATCCCCGGACGACGCCTCCAAGAAGGAATACGACGTCGCCACGCCGTCGCCGCCCAACCAGGGGACCAAGGTCTTCACCACTAAGCAGGGGGCAGGAAGAGGAGGAAGGGAACCTCACCAAAGCCTCCAAGAAGGGGATCGGCGCCAATGGCATCGACTTCGCTGTGGCCACCGCGCTGGCCAAGGGGTTACCCCGGTTCCAACTCACAACCTCGAACTCCCAACCACCCGAGCCGAAGGACAGCATCAAGAGACGCCGGCCACCGAAATCAGAAGGGGATCGAGCAGATCGGGCAAGATGAGGCGGGCCTTCTCCACAAGACGCCGATGCGGTCCGCGAGGAGACCACCGTGTCGCGACCCACGCCCGCTGCCCCCTTGCTACCCATGCAGCCAAGAGGACAGCCATCCAGCGCCCACCGGTGCCACCTGTCGAGGGATCCACGCCGGGCACACCATCCGGGGCCGCCGCCCCGGTGCCCTAGGCCCTCCACAAGATGCATAGCAGCCAGATCCCCGCCGCCACCATCATAGATGACGCGCGCGCGAGCCGGGGGCGCACCTCAGGCGGCGGCGAGTGGAAGGAGGAGTGGGGAAGGGGGTGGCGGCGCTAGGGTTTGGAACCCTCGAGTCGCCTCAGAGAGACGACGCGAGGGTCGCGAGGGGGAGTGCCCTATTTGAGAACATTGTTTGTAATGGCAAGATGCACATATGTGTCTAATTTGAGAAAATTATAATAAACTATAAAGAATATGACCATCATCTTGGTAGTTTGACTTGAAAGCCATGAATGGTGATACACGATTGCCCGTTTTTGTGAATGATTTTTTCCCCAGAATTTTCATATTGGAAGTTTGGTCATTTTGCTCGCAACAAGTACAAATAACAGGAGTCCACGTGAAACAATTGCATATTTTGAACTTGTATTCTTTTTCTTTCATTTTTCCCAAAACAGGGTCAATCATTTTTCCCAAAACAGGGTCAAAATGGCCGGCATGGCTATCCAAAACTCTAAGTGGTTCTTCCGTATAATGACTACTTGTGTTGCTATTTTTTTTTTGCTAATTTTTAGGACAAAACTATCACATACTTGCAGTTCAAATTTGAATTACTTTCGGTAAATCGACATAAAGTCATTTAAATGTGAGAAAGTAGCTAGAAATCTAGGAAATCCACAAACGTTGGGAATTTTCCAAAAACATGGTGTACATTTTGTGAAAATTGGACTGGTGCCATTTTGCACCTTTTTTCAGCCTGCTTCACAAAAATATCCATTTTGACACTTAGAAAATGGAAACATATATTTTTTTACAAAAAAGTTGGAAAATCTATTTGGAAACATTGTTTGTAACGGCAAGATGCACCTAAGTGATATTTGCAATAAACTATGCAATAAATATGACCACTGCCTTAATCATTTGAGACTATATTTTGGCATGGCAAAAAGTGTTATTAATATGGCCTAAAATGAAAAATTTCTCAACATGAAAATGATTTTTCTCGTCAAGATGAAAAACTTAGATTTTTGTATCATCTTCATCTGAGGTCGCATGCAATCTCGACGGCCAAAACAATGCAACACAGTGAATACCCCTTTTGTCGAGTGTAACACTCGGGAAAGACACTTGAAAGCACTTTTTTGTTGAGTTCCTCTGTTTTGACTAGTGTTTTGTCCACGGCGCTATGCAAAGCACATGTTTACCGAGTTTCGCTTTTTTGCCGAGTTTTTTTCCGATGACACTCAGCAAAGATATGTTTGCCGAGTACCATGACGAAATGCACTCGGCAAACATGAATTTTCCAGTAGTGTATACACTGACCGGCCCGGTGACCATGCTTCAAAAAAGATTATTATGATACCAAAGCCAGCTCTCCACATGTGTGTGTGTGTGTGTGTGTGTGTGTGTGTGTGTGTGTGTGTCATATTTTAAATATTATTATGTCATTTTTGAATTCACATCAACTATGGTTATTATTGTATATATCAAAACGATACCAAAATAATTAGGTATATATAAAAAAATAAACCGTATTTTAATTTCATAATATGGTATCTTCCGAAATATCAATGCTGTACAAACCAAACAAACATATAAACCAAACTATACCAACAAAATGCACAGAGTTAAATGGAACCAACTAGAGAAGGCCCCGCCGCCTCCGTATTCCGCATGGGCTTAGCCCGCCGGCATCCTTCGACGACATCACGTGGAGATTAGGAGGAGTGATGAGCCACGCTGTTGGCGGCTAGGTCAACTACCCGAGCAGCCCACGTGAGTGACACGGGGGTGAAGTTTAGGGGGAATTGCCGGCAAGATCAGGAACAGAATACTACACCTACAAAACATTTTATGAAGCTTTACCTAGCCTTCTAAATTAAATCTTCTCCCCCCTGAATTTCAGTGGGTGGGCCCCTTGACCCCCCCCCCCCCCCCCCCCCTCCCCCACTTTCCACATACGCACCCCCATAAAATGTCTACACAGCCTTTTATATGTCTAGCATTACTCCATCATGAAATAGAACAATTGCCCACTATTATCACCGTCCACCAAGCCGAGAGATGAACAAAGACGCCCGATCTGTTTCCATGGGTACAGACTCATCTGTAGTCAAACCATGAAATTTGTTTGTTATTTTCTCCACTAGTAAGATTTGACTTTGCTGCATATCGCCATTAGGCAGTTTCGATTGACAATATTTTTAGATTTCCCAGAAAAAATACAATATTGATAATAATTCTCAACATTGTACGCGTAAGAGTTTGATTCATTGCAGAGACTTTAGATTTTGAGGGGTTTGATTTTAGAACAACAAACCATGCCTTCATCTAATACAAAAGATGAACTAGTGGGTGCTGTTTCCTTAATTTTTAAATGCTCATACTCGTCTATGTTGTAATCACACATTAGATTCAGATACTTTAGAACTTCAGGTTCTATAACATTAATTCTGTTGTTTTGCAGTTTATCAGATATTTTCTTTCGAAGCTTTGATTACCATCCAACCAGGGGAGATAACACGTGAGATTAGCAGTCTTATAAGTTTAAGTGTTTGAAGACTGAATGCGCTTTTCCCCAATCAAGCTTCAGAACTCTGCAGTTCGTCTGTTGAACTAAGAAAATAAGTTTATACTTTAGATACGAAGCCACTCATTGAATGCACATTTCCATAAGCTTGAGATTTGTACAGTACGTGTGATGATCTATGAATAGAAAATCCATGCCTCCAATTGACAGGGTTTGCTTGAATTTCTGATCTGTTGGGGAATATAGTCATGCTCGGCAATGCTGTTCGATGGTGCTACAACTACAACCTAATATTATCGGGAAATGCTGAGACTGATAAATGCCGATTTTCATCTGGACGGCAACATTGGACAGTATTCGGACTACAACCTAATATTATAGTTTTCTTTTTACCAACATGTATAGTATACAGACAAGATTCTAAGCCAGTCCAATATTTAAAAAATTTATAATATCTATAGATGTGCGAATGCACGAGTTGGCGACTAGTCCAATCCTAATCATCCACATTAGCACCCCGGTAAAATGTCTACATAGCCTTTTTGTATTTCTAGCATTACGCCATCACCAAATAGAACAATTGCTCACTACTATCAGGGTCACCAAGCCGAGACATGAACAAAGACGTCCAATCTATTTCCATGGGAACAGCATCATCCGTAGTCAAACCATGGAATTCGTTTGTTATTTTCTCCACTGCCCCGGTGTCACTTTTCTCCAGGCCACAAGTATACCACTCTGTACCCTTGCTCCGTGTCCAGATTTCTAGCCGGAGGCCTTCTTCTTCCGTGTGCAGACAGAATAACGAGAGCGCCCCGTTGAAGCCAGCCATATGAAAATATTCGTAGCTGGGTTTGATCGGTGGTAGCGGCCGAGATAGCTTCGCTAAGGAGATATTACCATCATCACTGCACGCATCAATTGTGAAATAGCTTGACGAGTCGTCGATGGCTGACCAGTAGCGACAGGACCAGTGAGCCATGCCACCGATCTGGTCGTGCGGTGCGGAGGCCACGCCTGCTCGGGTCGCCGGAAAAGGAATCGCTCGCCAAACTGATGCACGTGCAGCGCAGATGGAGTGTCTTCTCAAGAATTTCCTTTTTCTTTTACAAAAATTCAGGTGGGGTGTTGTAATAAGTCCTTTTCAGTTGGTTGGATGCGCCTCCTGTCTTTGTTGTGAAGTAAGCTCGCCGACAGTATTAACTTTATTTTGACTAGCACACATGCCCGTGCGTTGCAACGGGAGGATAAAATTACATGCCTCTAGCTTAATATAAGAATGGATCAAGACCCCCGCATGTCCGTATTCTCTAGTTCAACATGACACCCTTTAATTAGAGCCAAATCAATATATTCTCTTTTTATTGACACATGCCCATAATTTGTTTCAATTATAATTAACCAGCATATTCTCTTTTATTGACGCATGGAAGCTACCACTGTCAATAATTTATGGTGTCCCTTATTCTAAACAAGCCGACTTAGCTTGATCCGCTGGATGTGGAACAGGCCCAGTATAGGAGTGATCGAACTCACGACCTCAAAGATCCGACCACATGTTGCTAGCCACTCAAACAAATGCGTTCTGGTAACCAATGGTTAGCATTAATCGAAACTTTTTTTTGAACTTTCCGAAAACTAATAAGTATGAAATGCCAAATATACTTGGCAACATGAACAATTTTCCAAATTACGATTTGCCAAACTGATGCACGTGCAGCGCAGATGGAGTGTCTTCTGAAGAATTCCCTTTTTCTTTTACAAAAATTCAGGTGGGGTGTTGTAATAAGTCCTTTTCAGTTGGTTGGATGAGCCTCCTATCTTTGTTGTGAAGTAAGCTCGCCGACAATATTAACTTTATTTTGATTTCAACATAGCTAGCCATGAATGATGGCCAATTTTGTTCACAAATAATCTCATGAGACTAATTGGGTGTTGTTAACATGTTTTTCTACAGATTTGGTCAACCATAAACAAGTTTGACTTAGAAACTTCAATTATTTTGAAATTGAGGTAGTATGTTGTAAAGTCGGGTGACAGTGAAAGCCTTTAAACACGATGCTCCATTACAAAACTAAATGTGATGTCAAAAAGGCGTCTTATATTATGTGACGGAGGGAGTATATTCATCGAGAACTACATCCTTTACTTGTGTGTACTGCAACGCTTTCATGCATCATCACCACGAAAGAATGCTCTAGGATTCAGCCCTAACTTCTTCATCCTGAGCCGACAGCTTACGCCTGCAGATGGGGCACTTCTCGCTCTCCTTGAGCGTCTCCTCAAGGCATGCACCATGGAAGACGTGGGGCAAGGAGCACCCGGGCCACACAGCGGCGTCGCTCTCCAGCGGCTCGAAGCAGACGGGGCACTTCTGCCCGGCGCCCTCCTCCGTGACGATTTTCCTCCGCTTCGCCGGCCGCTCGAAGTTACCGTCGGCGGCTTCATCTTCGTTCGCGCACTGCACGTGCACCGGCTCTGGTAGGCGCAGCTCCATGCCGACATGGTACCCGGGCCATGGCTCCGCCATCATGCCCCGCAACGCGTCCATCACCGCATCCATGCGCCAATACGCGTAGTCCTCGAGACGGAGGATGCCGACATCAGCGGTCACCTTGAGACGCGTGGTCCCCGGCGGGATGCCCACGGCCACGTTTGTGACCAGCTCAGACCAGAGTTTCTGGAGCCCGCACCTATGGCGGGCGGGGTATATCAGCGGCGCCAGCGACGACCCAGCCCATTGGAGCGAGCCCGCCACGTCACCGGACGGCTGGACGACGAAACGGAGATAATGCAGCATCGTTTCCTTGGACACCTCCACGCCACCGGGCGCCGCCTCAAACTCGGTGTAGCGGTAGAGCACCAAGATCTCCTTGTCCTTGCCTCCTCCTTGTTCTTGGCTGGCGGTCGGGCGATCAGTAGGCGGCGGCACCACGACGGCGATGCCCAAGAAGCCGGCCGTGTTCACCGAGGAGGCAAACCGTAGTGTCGGCCCAAGGAACTGGCCTTCCGGCACATACTGCCCTCGCAGTAGCGGCGGCCCGCCCCTGGCGCTGCTCGCCACGGCCGCTACGCGAGAGTCAATCTTGATCGGCACCTCGACCTCGTCGTCGCTCTCCTCCTCGTCATAGCTGTCATCGCTGTAGTACGACACCTCGTCCTCCTCCTCGTCGGCGGCCTGATCTCCGCCCCCAACAACCGGCGCCTCTTCTTCCTTGTCCTCCGCCAAAGCCGAGGGCGACGGGAGCGCGAGAACGCAGCCTTCAGGCTGGATAGCCGTGCCGGTGGAGTCGCCGGGCTGCTTCATCGTCAACGAAGCCATCTCGTCCATCGATCGATCAGCGCCGTCGTCGACCATGGACGGGTTTATCGATCGGCCGATTGACAGCGGCGCGATGGAGCTTCTAGGTGAAGGTGGAGGTGGGGTTTGTTCTCGCCGGAGCAAGATGAGAACAAAACGTGTTGGCTTTGAGCCCGGCCAAGTTGCCCCGCCTTTTATCGACTCCATCCAATCCGAAACCGGCTCCAAGCAGTAGAATCGAATTTTTTTGTGTTCGTTTCAAAACAGGAAAGAAACGCATTCTCAAGAAAAATAGGAAAGAAATGCTTGTTGGAAAGCAATTGGAAAGAAACGACTATTTTTGCTTTCAAAAAAAGAAAGAAACAATTGGGGGAGATTTAAAACTGGACGAAATTGGAAAGAATAAAAATGCGCCTATTTTGCTTTAAAAAAAAGAAAGAAAGAAAGGGGGAATTCTAAAATTGCACGAAATGGGGAAAAACAAAAGACGCCGTTGCCGGCGATCGAACCCGGGAATACTTACCACCATACTACAACGACCTTGATGTTCCATTCTTCACCGCAAGATTATTATTATGATAGAAATCTATTTGCTTCATAAACTAGTCTACAAGAGTACTACGTATGTACGGTAAGTTTCACAATTCATATCGCCATATTCTGCAAACACACACAATTTCAACCGCTTTTCGTCTATCCCTGACAACAAAGCATCCGTATCCCGTGCGGTGCTAGAGCATCCGTGTGGTGTGCTAGAACCAACCTCTGACCCACGACGGCGGGCATGCTAGAGCTAGAAGGAGAAGTCGTCGTCCTGGTTGGGCTTGGGCGAGGCGAGGATGGCGGTGTACAGTCGGAGCTTCTCCTCGCCGAGCGACGAGCAGCAGGACAGCAGGCGGATGAAGGAGAGCGACTCCAGCTTGACCGCCGATGAAGTCATGTACCTAGGGTAGGGTCATAGACCTGATCTAAGTACCCTACCCAAGAACATCCTCAAAAGAAACTGCCTTCCAGTCGACCAAGAGAGACTTCACTCGACGGACTCGAAGGACTCGACCATGAAAACTCACTCGACCACCAGGAGATCAAGAACCACTCTGCAGCGTAACGGTCTGTAATTAAGTAGTCTTTATGGTATTTAGGACACTTTATGTAAGGCGTTACCAGTAACGCCTAGACTTAATGTATTTTAAACCCTGCATTAGTGATGGCTGGAGGGGTCTGGCGGACACTATATAAGCCACCCCCCTCCTCAGTATCAAGGGTTCGCACCCCTGTAATCCATACACACATAATCCAGTCGACCGCCTCCGGGCTCCGAAACGTAGGGCTGTTACTTCCTCCGAGAAGGGTCTGAACTCGTACATCTCTTGTGTTTACAACTACTCCATAGCTAGGATCTTGCCTCTCCATACCTACCCCCCATTCTACTGTTGGACTTAGAACCACGACAGTTGGCGCCTACTTTGGGGCAGGTGACTTAGCGATTTTTGGAGAAGTTGCAATTGTTCCAATCGCTTCCATCATGGTTTCTGGTGGAGTTTTGATCGAGGGCCGCGAGATCCGTCTCGGCGCGCTCATCTTCATCGCCGACGACTCCGCTTGGCTTCAGGAGGCTCCACTCGACGTCGATGCGCTCCCCGTCCGCGGTGCGACGCATTTTCGCGCATGTGTCCGTGGCGTTCTGCTGCGGCAACCGTCGACTCCATATCGGTCGACTCCCCTATCGTCCACCCTCCCTGTCTCCCACCAGCGCAAGCGCTCTGGTCGGTCGAGGCTCCAGCGATGGATGCGGCACGCGGTGGCTCACCAGATGGCCACCACCCAAGTTGCGGCGATCGAGCCCGACGAATCTCTCTACGGCTTGTTCGATCTGTCGACTGGCTCCGTAGAGACTGCATCCGAGTGCGATAGCAGTGATCCAGCGGCGGAAGTTCTGATGGTCAATGGGCCTCGCAGCCCTCCCGGCTTCCCCCACGGTGACGGGGCGGACGATGGAGGCGACCCCGCTCAAGTCCATGAGGAGTACCAGCCCGAGCCACTTAATTCCCTGCAAAGGGAAGAACTTCGCCGCAGGAACATGGATGCCCTGCATACTCCCATCGCAGGAGAAACCCCCGAGGCTCGCGCCTTGGAGGAGGCATGTTTGGCCAACTTGGCTGAACGCGCTCGTCTGGAGAACCTTCAGCGAGCACTCGACGAGCGCGCGCGGCAACGAGTACCCGACTCCAGTCGACGTCAACTCTTCCCGCCGACTCAGGTATATCGAACCCCGATTCAGAATTTAGCAGCTGCAACCCGTATAGCAGAGTCAATTCAGCCCTCTCAGTCGGAGGCTGGCAGAGGCTTGTTGCAGATCAGAGATTTGCTTCGGGCAGCAGGAGATCAGAATTCAGCCGTGTCGCAGTCACGCAACAGAATTCACAGTCGATCCGTCGCTGCGAATACGGTTCAGTCGGCTCACAGCCCCAGATCGTCTTCGTGGCATGAAAGACGCGAGAATCGACGGGACCAATATGGTGACCGATACGATCGTGAGGATAGGCATCGAGTGCCCACTCCTCCTCCGAGAGGCGGGTCTTACGCTCCTCGGCAGCAAGATGACAGGCGTCAACTCAGTGTGGGGCGAAGAGCTCCGGTCAACCCCCGGGAACCAGGCTTCGACGCGCGGTCCATCATCATGCAAGGCTTGGTCGATCAGAACAGGGCTCATCGGGGCGGCCATGACAGAGACGCGCCCACTAGCAGCCGAGTGCACGTTTCTGGTCCAGAATGTTTCAGCAGGGCTATCAGAGCCGCGGTGATTCCCCCCAACTTCATGTTGGCGACTGGAGTGAGCAAGTTCACCGGTGAGTCTAAGCCTGAAACTTGGCTTGAAGACTACCGAGTGGCTGTACAGATCGGCGGCGGGAATGACGAGGTGGCTATGAAGCACTTACCACTCATGTTGGAAGGTTCGGCCAGGGCGTGGTTGAATCAGTTGACTCCAAGCAGTATTTACACTTGGGAAGATCTTTCCCAAGTGTTCGTCAGGACTTTTGAGGGAACTTGTAAGCGACCAGCTGGGTTGACAGAGCTGCAAGTTTGCGTGCAGAAGTCGAATGAAACCTTAAGAGAGTACATTCAGAGGTGGATTACTTTGCATCATACCGTGGAGAACGTGTCTGATCATCAGACAGTCTGCGCCTTCAAGGATGGTGTCAAGAATAGAGAGTTAAGTTTGAAGTTTGGGCGGACCAGAGATATGACCCTGAGTCGAATGATGGAAATTGCCACCAAGTATGCCAATGGTGAAGAGGAGGACCGACTCCGCAGCGGCAAGTACAAGCCGAGTCAGTCGGAGAAGGGAAACTCCAGTCGGAAGCAGAAGCGGAAGGCCGAACCAGCGGCTCCTGGGGAGGCTCTGGCCGTGACTCAGGGCAAGTTCAAGGGAAAACCCAAAGGATCCTGGAACCCAAGAAGGTGAAGGATAAAGAAGGAAATGACGTGATGGATATGCCGTATCACATCCACACGAAGAAAGACGAAGAGGGTAATATCATCTACCCGAAGCATACCACTCGCCAGTGTCGACTCCTGATCCAGCAGTTCCAAGGTAAACAACCCAAGGACAAGGAAAAGGAGTCGGACAAAGCCGAGGACAAGGAAGACAGTGAGGGAGGATATCCTCATGTTAACTCCACTCTGATGATTTTTGCGGATGTGGAAAGCAAGAGCCGACTGAAGGTTATCAACCATGAGGTGAACATGGTCGCCCCGGCGACGCCCAGTTATTTGAGATGGTCCCAAACTCCCATCACATTCGACCAGTCTGATCACCCGACTCATATAGCCACCCCTGGGAGGCAAGCTTTGGTGGTCGACCCGGTCGTCGAAGGCACTCGACTGACGAAGGTGCTAATGGATGGTGGTAGTGGACTGAATTTGTTGTATGCGGACACGTTGAAAGGGATGGGCATTCCGATGTCCCGACTGAGCAAGAGCAACATGAGTTTTCATGGAGTTATACCTGGAAAGAAAGCTGAGTCACTTGGTCAGATAGCTCTGGACGTGGTGTTCGGTGACTCGAAGCATTTCCGCAAGGAGAAGCTGAAGTTTGAAGTTGTAGACTTTCAGAGTGCTTACCATGCTATTTTGGGGAGACCAGCTTACGCACGGTTCATGGCTCGACCATGTTACGTGTACCTCAAGCTAAAGATGCCCGGCCCCAAAGGCGTGATCACTGTCACTGGCGACCGGAAGAAAGCAGAAGAGTGTTTCCAGAAAGGCTCGAAAATTGCCGATTCCCAGGTGACAACGGTCGAGTTCGAGGGGTACAAGCAAAATGCAGATCCAAGTGATTTGTTGCAGGCAAAGAAGCCTGCTACAGAGTCAGTGTTTCAGTCGTCCGGTGAGACAAAGCCCGTCCACATTCACCCGACCGATCCCAATGCAGCTCCGACCCATATTTCCACAACACTCGACCCTAAATAGGAAGAAGCGCTCATCCAGTTCCTCCGTGAGAACTGGGACATCTTTGCATGGAAGCCTGCTGACATGCCGGGTGTTCCCAGGGGACTGGCTGAGCATCGCCTTAGAGTCGACTCAACCGCAAAACCAGTTAAAGAACATCTTCGACGGTCCGCCGTCCAGAAGAGAAAAGCAATTGGTGAGGAAGTGGCTTGACTATTGGCGGCAGGATTTATCCGAGAGATATACCACTCCGAGTGGCTCGCCAATGTCGTCATGGTTCCCAAGAAGGACAAGTCACTCCACATGTGCATTGATTTCAAGCACATCAATCGGGCCTGCCCGAAAGATCATTTTCCTCTCCCTCGCATTGATCAAATTGTTGACTCGACTGCGGGATGCGAGAGATTGTCTTTTCTAGACGCCTATTCCGGATACCATCAGATCCGTCTGTACGGACCCGATGAGATAAAAACAGCTTTCATCACTCCATTCGGGTGCTTCTGCTATATCACCATGCCATTCGGCCTCAAGAATGCTGAAGCCACGTTCATGCGAATGATTCAGAAGTGTTTACTCACTCAAATCAATCTGAATGTGGAAGCGTATATGGATGATATCATGGTCAAGTCGCGTAAAGGTTCCGACCTGCTGACTGACCTCGCCGAAACATTTGCCAACCTCAGGAGGTATGATATCAAGCTCAATCCATCAAAGTGCACATTCGGAGTTCCTGGTGGCAAGTTACTCGGTTTTCTCGTTTCCAAACGAGGAATCGACGCTAACCCGGAAAAAATCGGCACTATACTCCGAATGAAATGCCCCGTGCGGGTGCACGATGTCCAGAAGCTTACTGGATGCTTGGCCGCATTAAGTCGATTCATCTCACGACTCGGTGAAAAGGCATTGCCTCTTTACCGACTGATGAAAAAGGCAGACAAGTTCGAGTGGACTCCAGAAGCTGATGCAGCGTTTGCCGAGCTGAAAGCTCTGCTCTCCACCCAGCCGGTGCTTGCTGCTCCAGTCAGCAAAGAGCCTCTATTGCTTTATATTGCAGCCACAGGACAAGTTGTCAGTACAGTACTTACGGTCGAGCGGGAAGAAGAAGGGAAAGCCTTCAAAGTTCAGCGCCCAGTATACTATCTTTCTGAAGTTTTGACTCCATCGAAGCAAAGATATCCTCATTATCAGAAGCTTGTGTATGGGATCTACATGACCACGAAGAAGGTTGCTCATTATTTCTCTGATCATTCCATTACAGTCGTTAGCGACGCTCCACTTTCAGAGATTCGGCACAACAGAGATGCAACTGGTCGAGTGGCGAAATGGGCGATTGAACTCCTTCCCCTTGATATAAAGTTTGAGGCAAAGAAAGCTATTAAGTCCCAAGCAATAGCAGATTTCCTTGCCGAGTGGATTGAACAACAGCAGCCGACTCAAGTTCACTCGGAGCATTGGACCATGTTCTTTGATGGCTCTAAGATGTTGAATGGTTCCGGTGCTGGGGTTGTCCTGGTTTCCCCCAGAGGAGATAAGCTCAGATATGTGCTCCAGATTCACTTCGATTCCTCTAACAATGAGGCAGAATACGAGGCCCTTTTGTATGGGTTGCGCATGGCCATTTCACTCGGCGTCCGTCGCCTGTTGATTTATGGCGACTCAGACTTGGTGGTCAACCAAGTGATGAAGGAGTGGGACGTAAGAAGCCCAGCTAAGACTGGATACTGCAATGCAGTGAGGAAGCTGGAAAAGAAGTTTGAGGGGTTAGAGCTCCACCATATACCCCGACTGAAAAATCAAGCGGCTGATGATTTGGCAAAGATAGGTTCCAAGAGAGAAGCCATTCCCAGTGGTGTGTTCTTGGAGCATATCCATACTCCATCAGTCAAAGAAGATCCTTTCACCGAAGAAGCTCCACAGCCCAAGAGTGCCACAGATCCGACCGAGGTTGAGGTCCCAGCAGTGATCGACTTGGTCATGGAGGTTTTAGTGATCACTCCCGACTGGACAGTTCCATATATCACGTATATACTGAGAAAAGAGCTCCCGGAGGACGAGGAAGAGGCTTGACAGATCGTCCGTCGATCCAAGGCCTTTACTGTGATCAAAGGACAGTTGTACAGAGAGAGCGCAACTGGAGTTGGTCAGAAGTGCATAATGCCAGAAGAAGGTCGAATAATCCTCGATGATATCCACTCGGGAACCTGTGGCCATCATGCGTCCTCTCGGACCATTGTGGCCAAAGCATACCGAGCCGGATTTTATTGGCCAAGGGCGAATGAAATGGCGAAGGAAATAGTCGACAAGTGCGAAGGATGCCAATTTTACTCCAACATGTAACACAAGCCTGCGTCAGCTCTGAAGACCATTCCACTCGTTTGGCCCTTCGCAGTATGGGGATTGGATATGGTTGGTCCTTTGAGAACAGGACGAAGCGGTTTCACGCATGTACTGGTAGCAGTCGACAAGTTCACCAAGTGGATTGAGGCTAAGCCCATCAAGAACCTTGACGCCGGTACTGCTGTCAGCTTCATCAGGGAACTAATATTCAGATATGGACTCCCGCACAGCATCATCACTGACACTGGGTCGAACTTCGATTCGGAGGAATTCAGAGCATTCTGCACATCTCAAGGTACTCGAGTCGACTACGCTTCAGTCGCCCATCCTCAGTCGAATGGACAAGTGGAGCGAGCCAATGGCTTGATCCTCAAGGGATTGAAACCGCGACTGATGCGTGATCTCAAACATGCGGCTGGAGCATGGGTCGACGAGCTTCCTTCAGTGCTTTGGGGTCTACGGACCACGCCTAATCGGTCGACCGGAAGAACTCCATTCTTCTTGGTCTACGGAGCTGAAGCGGTCTTGCCGAGTGATCTGCTCCACAATGCTCCTCGAGTTGAACTCTACAACGAAGCTGAAGCGGAACAAGCGCGGCAGGACGCAATCGACCTTTTAGAGGAAGAAAGAGAGATGTCTCTGATCCGATCGACCATCTACCAACAGGACTTGCGTCGCTTCCACGCCAGAAACGTGAAGAGTCGAGCCTTCCAGGAAGGGGATTTGGTTCTCCGAGTGGATCAGCAGAAACAACACAAGCTTGCTCCTTCTTGGGAAGGACCCTTCATCGTCACCAAGGTTCTCCACAACGGAGCGTACCGTCTTTACAACGTCGAGCACAACATTGACGAGTCCTGAGCTTGGAACGCGGAGCTACTCCGCCCATTTTACACTTAAGTTTTCACTCGGATGAGTTGTAATAAAAAGTACTTCTGTAGTTCATGTTTTGCAAAATAATAGTGTCATAATTTCCCCAATGATTTTTGTCACTTTTATTTGTTCAGTAAAATTTCCCCTCAGTGGGTGGCTTAGCTGCGAATCCGTTTCGCCTAAGTTTGTAAATAAAATCCTACCGAGTGGCGAGCCAGCCTCCAACTCGGGGGCTTAGCTGCGGATCCGTTTCGCCTAAGTTTCAATAAAATCCTACCGAATGGTGAGCCAGCAAAAACCGTCTAGATACATCCATTTTTATGACAAGTAATTCCGAACGGAGGGAGTATCTTTGATCGTGCAGCAAAAACCGTTTCTGGGTACGTAGGTTTCAAGAAAGGTTCAAGAAATCCAGATGAAATTCATCGTAGAGGTAGCTCAGGGAGGAAACGGAAGGGCACGCACCTGCATCACGGGGAGGATGACGAAGAAGTCGAGCGCCATCCCTTTCCTGGACCTGGCGTACGCCGGCAGGCTTCGCGCGGCCTCGGCGTCGACCTCCGACTGGTCCGCGTCCGCCGCGGCCTGCTCCTCGTCGGCGATCCCGCGCCGCGTCCGTTTCGCTGCCGTGGCCGCGGCGTGCGCGACGCGGACCTGCGTGACGAGGTTCCACGCGTGCATGGCGTCCACCATGCAGCGGAGCACGGTGACCGCGGCGGCGAGCCTGCCGTTGAGGAAGACGCACATGAGCGGGCCGCTCACCGACACGGCGTACAGGAAGAGCGGGACCACCATGAGCCCCGCCGCGCAGGACAGCAGGTAGGCGCGGTTCCACTCCCGGACCCACCGCGCGCGCGGGTCCAGCGCCCACGTGTCCCCGACGAGCCACTGCCCCAGCCCCAGCTGCTGCCGCCGCCTTTGCCACCGCACCCGTGTTCCTCGCCAAAGCGCTTTGTGGAGACGACCCAGTTTGGCTCGATGGACGAGAACCTGTGCAAGCTACAGCCTAGATAACTGTTGTCGCTGGCCAGGCCGATGACCACCACCCTGAAAACTGTGGAGTAGTTTGGCGCTGCTGGCGGTGCCCTCCGCGGTGCGTTCGGCGAGCAGCAGTCTTTGCATAGCGCAAGGAGCGGATCGGCTCGCATACTAGCGGTGGAAGCACATCGCATGTGCCGGCGAACGGTTCGCACACGGCTAGCTTGATAGGCCATGGTCGTCGTGTGGAGCGAGGCGCACGAGGAGAAGGCCACCACGCGCGGTGAGAGGCGTCGCCCCGTTGAGAAGCTCTGCGGGTGCACGTGGGCCGAGAAAGGAGCGGCGACCGGGGCCGAGCGGCAACCGTCGAACCGGAACGAATACGGGCGGCGAGTTGGGGTCCCCAGCCTCATCTACACCGATGTTGCCGGAGATGCTCGCCGGAGCACCTCCTTCCTCTCTCTCTCTCTCGTTCTCTCTCTCTCTCTGAAAACTCAGACGAAGGAAAAACAGAGACAGGTATTTGTGCAGCGCTTAACTTCTGCTGCGTTTTCTGCTCTCTTTTTATTCACTGATGAACTGGAAAAACGGATCGAGGACGACCCCCTCTACTGGATCGTGCCATCCCACGATCAGGGGTGCACGCTCGCCGCGAGCTACGGCCTCGGGATCGCACATACCGCGTCCTCAGGCTTGACTGAAACTGAATACCGAAAAAACTGCAGACTGACGAAACTGAATCCTAACACCACGTCTAACCTGAACCTGAACCTGTCACGCTAGTTTATTTGCTAACAATCTCCCCCTAAGCTAGTCGTGATAGAGAGATCAAACTTCAACCCTGCCAATGCGTGCGCGCAGCTCCTGGAACCCCCAATTCAGGTGCGCCCCCTGACATCGAGGATGCCGATCTTCTTGCACAACTCCTGGAAACGAGTCCGCCCAAGAGCCTTGGTCAATATGTCAGCCTTCTGATCACCGGAGCGGATGAACTCGACCACCACAGTCCCCTTCTCGATGTGATCTCGAATGAAGTGGTATCTGAGGTCTATGTGTTTGCTCCTGTCGTGCAGAACAGGATTCTTCCCAAGCGAGATAGCTGACTTGTTATCAATGAAGATCTTAACTGCCTTCGTACCTTTGTTCAGCAGCTCTGCAAGCATGCGCGCCAGCCAAATCCCTTGGCAAGCCGCGGTTGATCCAGCGATGTACTCTGCCTCGCAAGAGGAGAGCGCCACCACCCTTTGCTTCTGTGATTGCCAGCTGATTGGACTGCCACCGAGGAAGAAAATCGCTCCAGATGTGCTCTTCCTGTCGTCCAGATCGCCGGCCATGTCGGAGTCGCTGTATCCCTCGAGCTCTAGGCGATCACCGCGGCGATAGGTGCAGCCGACGGTGAGTGTCCCAGCGATGTACCGGAGGATGTGCTTCACGGCGGCGAAATGCTCTGAGGTCGGCGCCTCCATGAACCGACTGGCCAGGCCAACTGCATAGGTTATGTCAGGGCGTGTGTGTACCAAGTACCTGAGGCTGCCGATGATGCTCCTGTAGAGTGTTGCATCCGCGAGTGGCGCTGAGCTCGCCTTGCTCAGCTTGCAGTTTGGTTCGAGTGGCACATGACTCGTATTGCAGCCGGCCATGCCCGCCTTGTCCAGCAGCTTCTCTGCATAGGCTACCTGGTTGATGGTGATGCCGAGCGTGCTCTGGTGCACCTCTAGGCCGAGGTAGTATCTTAGCAGCCCGAGGTCACTCATCTCAAACAGTCGCTTCATTTCTTCCTTGAAGCGGTGCAGCTCCTGCAAATTTCCTCCGGTGATGACTAGATCATCCACATACACTCCGACGAGTAGCTGGGATGCTCCAGCACCGCGAGTGTACACGGCATGCTCTGTTCTGCTCCGTGTGAACCCCAGCGACACAAGGCTGCTGTCCAGCTTGGAGTTCCACGCGCGCGGGGCTTGCCGGAGGCCGTAGAGCGCCTTCTGGAGCCTGTAAACCTTTTCTTCCTCGCCTTGCCACGCGAAGCCGGGTGGCTGTGCTACGAACACCACCTCCTTGAGCTCGCCGTTTAAGAACGCAGATTTCACGTCCATATGGTGCACTTCCCACCCGTGATGTGCTGCAATGGCCAGGAGCATGCGCACTGACTCCAGCCGTGCCACCGGCGCGAATACCTCCTCAAAGTCCACGCCGGGTCGCTGGACGTATCCTTTCGCCACCAGCCTGGCCTTGTGCTTGACTACGGCGCCGGCGGCGTCCTTCTTCAGCTTAAACACCCATTTCAGACCAATGGGTTTCTCTCCTGGAGGAAGGTCTACGAGCGTCCAGGTGTTGTTGTCGTGGATCGCCTGGAGCTCGTCCATCATGGCCCGCCGCCACTGCTCATGTGGTGCCGCCTCGTCAAAGTTTCCGGGCTCCTCGCCTGCCATGAGGTGCAGCACCTCCTCCTCGAGGTCCTCGTCAGGCTCCAGTGGCACGCCCTCGCGCGTACCAAGGATCTCGTCCACCATGCGGTAGCGGTGCGGGGCGTCAGGATTGTCATCATTGTCGAAGAGGTCAGGGGGCTGCAGCGGCGGTGACACGAACGCCGGGCCACCGCTCGGGGGGGCCGGAGTCCTGCCAGTGCTGTCCACCATGGCGACCGGAGAAGGCGTCCTTGGGCTTCCTCCAGATGCACCCGCCGTGGCCGTGACAGCCGATCCAGGGGACGCGGCTCGCT
The DNA here is from genome assembly GCA_963921465.1 of Triticum timopheevii. NCBI lineage: Eukaryota > Viridiplantae > Streptophyta > Magnoliopsida > Poales > Poaceae > Triticum > Triticum timopheevii. Next base: position 626,095,245 of record OY997266.1, on the reverse strand, counting down.
TGCTCGAAGCGCTTGGCGCGTCAGTGTCTGTTCCCGCCGGCTTTGCTGTTGCTTCAGTGCTGTCTCCGGCCCCCTCGTACACTGGGTACTGCACGACGAAAGAGCCGGCCGACGCAGCTGCAGCCTCCTTGCTCCAATCCCAGCTCGCCTCTTCGTCGAAGACGATGTCGCGGCTCACGTGGACGCGCCTCGACACAGGGTCGTAGACCCGAAAAGCCTTGCTGCCTTGTTCATACCCGATGAACACCATAGGAGTGCTTCGGTCCTCAAGTTTCTTCAGATGTGGCCGTGCTGTTTTCACATGAGCAATGCATCCGAACACACGAAGAAAATGCACATCAGGCTTCCTACCAAACCAAACCTCAAATGGGGTCTTGCCGTCGACGCTGCGAGTGAAGCTGCGGTTCAGTACGAACACCGCCGTGGTCACCGCCTCCCCCCAAAAAAACGCCGGCATGTTCTTGGCCTTCATCATGCTCCGAGCCATCCCAACCACCGTCTGATTGCGCCGCTCTACCACACCATTCTGTTGAGGTGTGTAGGGCGCCGTCACGTGGCGCTGAACGCCGTGGTCGGCGAAGTGTGCGGCGAGCGCGTTGGACGTGAACTCGCCGCCGCGATCGGTGCGGAGCGTGCGCAGCTTGCGGCCTGCCTCCGCCTCGGCGATGGCCTGGAAGCGCTTCAGAGCAGCCGCTGCTTCATCCTTCGAGCTGAGGAGGACCAGCCACATGTAACGGCTGCAATCGTCGACCAACAGGAGGAAGTAACTCCGACCGCTGGGTGTCGCCGGCGTGATGGGACCGCACAGGTCGCCATGCACGAGTTCGAGCTGCCTCTCAGCTCTGTACTTGGCCTTCTGGGGAAAGGGAGCGCGCCTCTGCTTCCCGGCGAGGCACGCCTCGCAGAGCTCGCCGGTGTGCTCGACGAGAGGTAGGCCGCGGACCAGTCCGCCGCGCGCCATCCGTTGGATCGCCTCAAAGTGCAGGTGACCGAGGCGACGATGCCACTTCCAGGCCTCGCCGTCATGGCGCATCAACAGACACGCGGGAGGCACTGGAGTCATATCCAATTTGTACAAGCGATTTGATGCGCGGTGTACCTTTACCAGGAGCTTTTGGCGTGGATCGAAGATCGTCATGTTCCCGCCACGGAGGCGGATGTCGCAGCCGAGCTCGTCCAGCTGCCCCAGGCTCACCACGCTGCTTTTCAGGCGCGGGATGAAGTAGACGTCGGTGAGGGCGCGCTGCACGCCGCCGTCCACCTTGAACGCGATCGTCCCGCGTCCTCGGATCTGCACCACCGAGCCGTCGCCGAACCGCACATTGCCGGTGACGCTCTCATCCAGCTCGGCGAAGACGCTGCGGTCCCCGGTCATATGGTTCGAGGCGCCCGTGTCCAAGAACCAGGTGGACTCCCGCGGCGCGTCGACGGCGCCGGGAGTGATCTCCGCCTGCTGCTCGTTAAGGAAGACAGGGAGCAAGGCGCTTGCCTCCCCCATGTCCAGAGCTCCTGCCATGGCGGTGGAGACAGGGCCTGATGCAGGGGAGTCAAGGCCCGCTGTCGTGGCCGCGGAGGCCTCTGCGGTGGTGATCTCCACCATCTCCATTAGCAGGAACGCCGGGTCCGCTTCCTCGTCCGCCTGCACGAGGTGAGCCTCCTCGCGCTTCTTCTTCCTGCATTCACGGGCCCAGTGCCCTTTGAAACCGCAGTAGCGGCATGTGTCCTTGTCTCCGCCGCTCTTGTCGACGTAGTCGGCACCACGTCCGCTTTGCGGGCCTCCTCGCCCGCCGCCGCGGCGTCCACCGCGGCCGCGCCTGCCACCGCGCCTTCCTCGCCCGCCGGAGGACGATCCACCGTCCCCTTGAGCCGCGCGCTCTCGTACGTCCCACTCCTCCTTGGTGAGAAGCAGGCGGCCGCCGGATTGGGACTCGGCGGCGTTTTCGCTGATCCGGTCTTGCACGACGCGGAGACGACCAGTAACTTCATCCAGGGACAGGGTACTTACGTCGAGGAGGGTCTCGATCGCGATGGCGACCTGCGCGTACTGTTGAGGAACAACGCGCAGGAACTTGGCGACCACACTGGACTCCTGCACGTTGTCGCCGAGGGAGCGCAGGTTCGCGGCGAGGGTGGAGATGCGCATCGAGAAGTCATCGATCGTCTCACCGGAGCGGAACGAGATGCTCTCGAACTCCCGCCGCAGTCGCTGTGCGTTCGCCTCACGCACACGAGTGGCTCCCATGCGCTGGGACGCGATCGCCTCCCACGCCTCCTTGGCGTTGGCCTTGGCGCCGATCGGACTCACCATGTCCGGCGGGAGGGCGCGCAAGATCGCAGCCATGGCCTTGCGCTCGTCACGGAAAGGTGCGTCGCCGGTTTCAACGGCGGCCCACCAGCCCTCGGCCTGCAGGTTTACCTTCATGAGCAGGGCCCATTCTGCATAGTTGGTGCGCGTCAGCGTGGGGTAGACTCCGGCGGAGCTCGTCTCCCGGATCACCTGCTGGTGCACCACCATCTCGCCGGCGCGGCGTGCCCTGCTCCTGCCCCGGGCCGGCGACGCCGCTCTCGTGCGTGGAGGGGTCTCCGAGCGCCGGGCGTTCGTGTTGTTGCCGCCGGACGACATGGTCCCGAAGACAACCTGATGCTCTGATGCCAAGTGTTGCCGGAGATGCTCGCCGGAGCACCTCCTTCCTCTCTCTCTCTCTCGTTCTCTCTCTCTCTCTGAAAACTCAGACGAAGGAAAAACAGAGACAGGTATTTGTGCAGCGCTTAACTTCTGCTGCGTTTTCTGCTCTCTTTTTATTCACTGATGAACTGGAAAAACGGATCGAGGACGACCCCCTCTACTGGATCGTGCCATCCCACGATCAGGGGTGCGCGCTCGCCGCGAGCTACGGCCTCGGGATCGCACATACCGCGTCCTCAGGCTTGACTGAAACTGAATACCGAAAAAACTGCAGACTGACGAAACTGAATCCTAACACCACGTCTAACCTGAACCTGAACCTGTCACGCTAGTTTATTTGCTAACAACCGACAAGCAGAACCTCGTCCTCCTTTCCCTGTAGCCGCTGTTTGTTGGGTGAAGAAGCCGGCGAAGAAGGACGGGTGGGTCGCGTTCTCAGGCCAGCGGCGGCGAAGGAAGGAGCGGTCTGCGATGAGCCTGCGCCACAGCTTGCAGACCGCGGCCACGTCCGCCACGCGCACGAGGACCTCCAATGTACTAGTATGAACGAGGCCCCTGCACGGCAGGGGTAGATGTACTCCGTAGTACTTGCCTACTTGGTACCGCGGACGTGTTTATATTATAGAGTATGTCTATATAACATCTAGATGTGTGTGAGAGAGATATCTCACATCTAAATTATGACATCAACGGATCTTTTATCTCATGTGGAGCGCAACAGAAAGAACTCAAGTGACGCAACGTGCCAGACGGGAATTGAAGCCAGGACCTTTGTACTGAGGAACTACACCTACCACCACAACCAATAACTACTGTTGACAACTTGGAAACGGGAAACTATTAACAACAGAGCACAACATCCAGATTAAAAAATATTTTTGAAACCCTTTTTTACAGATTGTGATTTTTATGAAATGTCGAATATTTTTTAGAACAAAAATATTTTTAATTTTTCAAAAAGTATTTTCCAAATGCTAATAAATTTTGTAATTCCTTTTTTTAAGAAAATAAGAACAAAATTTGGTATTTCGAACAATTTCTTTTTGAACAAAATTTAGAAAAATCATTTTCTTTTTCAAAAATCCGCGAACACTTTTTTAGAGTGTGGACACTTTTGAAAATTCCAAACAATTTTCCAAAAACATGAATAATTTCTTAATAAAAAAATTCACATCATTTAAATGTTTTTGACATTTAAAAAATGTTCATGATTTCAAAAGAATGTTTTTTTAGATAAAAACAAAAAATTGTAACATTCAAAGAAATGTTTGTGACATAGTTTTGTAAATGAAACTTCATGCATTTAGAAAAACACAATATTTTCTAGATTTTTTTATGCATTGTAAAGAAAATGTTCGCATAAGTTTTCTCCAGCCGGCTCGTGTTGACCACCAGCATCACGGTTCCTTGTACGCCCCGAACTGGTACTTGTCAAGTTGGCATTTGGTAGGCATTGGTGTAAACACCGGTTTGACATCACTCAACTTGAATCTCTTGAGCATGTCTTGAGTCTATTTGGCTTGGTTGATGAAGATTCCTTCTCTTCTTTGTTTGACTTCGAACTCGAGAAAGAACTTCAACTCTCCCATCATGAACATCTCAAACTCCACGGTCATGAGTGCGGCAAACTCCTCATTGAAAGCATTGCTAGGAGAACCAAAGATAATATCATGAACATATAGTTGGCATACAAACAACTCCCCGTTGACCTTCTTAGTAAAAAGAGTGGGGTCGATTTTCCCAATTTCAAACCCACGATCTTGCAACAACTCGGTAAGGTGGTCATACCACGCACGTGGGGCTTGTTTAAGGCCATAGAGCGCCTTATCGAGTTGGTACACATGATTGGGGAACTTGGGATCCTCAAACCCCGGGGGTTGTTTGACAAACACCAACTCATTAAGAGGACCATTAAGAATAGCACTCTGCACATCCATTTGTTGCAACTTGAAGTTGTGATGAGAAGCATAAGCAAGCAACAAACGAATATATTCAAGGCGAGCAACGGGAGCAAAGGTTTCACCGTAGTCGATACCCTCGACTTGGGAGTAGCCTTGTGCCACCATATGAGCCTTGTTGCAAATGAAAATCCCGTGAACATCTTGCTTGTTATTGAAGATCCATTTGGTTCCAATGACATTATGATTCTCCGTTGGCCTTGGCACCAATCTCCACACCTTGTTCCGCTCGAAGTTGTTGAGTTCTTCATGCATGGCATTATGCCAATCCGGATCCTCGAGCTCCTCATAGACCTTTTGGGCTTCAACACAGGAAACAAACACATGATGTTCACAATAGTTTTCCAATTGTCTACAAGTGCTTACCCCCTTTCTTAAACTTCCAAGCACATTCTTCATGAGATGCTCTTGGGAAGCGAGCTTGGAAGCAATAATTGGTGGCACGACGCTCCAATTGCTCCTCAAGAGAGAGTTGAGGGGCGGTAACTTGGTCATCATGAGCGTCGTCTTGAGCTTGTTCTTGATCTTGAGGTTGCTCTTGATCTTGAACTAGCTCGGTAGCAAGAACTTGACCTTGGGCATATATTTGCGGATCACCACCATCTTGAGGTTGATCTTGCCCTTGACCTTGTTCATTTGGAGGAGGGCCTTTACTTGGTTCTTCGGAAGCGTGTGGGTCTTGGGTTGGTGATGGTTACACTTGAGTGGAACATTGTCCTTCTCCTTCGGCCACAAGGGATTCCTCAATGGGTAGGATATGACCGATACCCATTCTTCTTATGGCTTGGGGAGGAATTTCACCACCTACATCACAAGTTCCACTTTGCTCCACTAGGGAGCCATTATTTTCATCAAACTCCACGTTACACGTCTCCTCAATGAGTCCCTGGACTTGTTGAGGACACGATAAGCATGAGAGTTTGTAGCATAACCAACAAATATGCCTTCATGAGCTCTAGCCTCAAATTTAGACAAACGAACACCTTTCTTGAGAATGAAACACCAACAACCGAACACCCGGAAGTACTTGTTGAGGTTGGGCTTGTTACCAGTAAGTATCTCATATGGAGTCTTGTTCAAGACTTTGCGGAGATAGAGCCGATTGGATGCATGACTAGCGGTGTTGATGGCTTCGACCCAAAAGTTGTACGGAGACTTAAACTCCGCCATCATGATCCTTGCCGCGTCCATCAATGTCTGGTTCTTCCTCTCCGCTACACCATTTTGTTGAGGGGTGTAAGGTGCGGAATATTGATGCTTGATCCCCTCATCACTAAGAAACCCATCCAAGGTGTAGTTATTGAACTCAGTTCCTTGTCACTTCTTATCATCAAAAATCTTTGCATTGTGTTGACGTTGAGCTTCATTTGCAAAGTCGATGTCGGTTTGTTGGGTCTCACTCTTCCTCTTGAAGAAATACACCCAAGTGTATCTTCAATAATCATCCACAATCACCAAGCAATACTTTCGACCCACAAGACTATCAAAGGATGGAGGCCCAAAGAGATCCATGTGAAGGAGCTCTAAAGGCTTCGTCGAGTAGATGATAGTTGTGGGAGGGTGAGCCTTCTCATGTAACTTTCCTTCGATACAAGCACTTCAAGCACGATTTTTGGCAAAACTAACATTTGTTAGTCCATGGACATGGTCCCCCTTGAGAAGGCTTTGCAAAGATCTCATATTGACGTGGCTAAATGGTGATGCCAAAGCCATCCCACATCAAATTTAGCCATTAGGCATGCCGCAATCTTAGTGGGTCGCTTCAAAAAGTTAATCACATAAAGACCATTCTCGACATGCCCAACAAAGGCTACTTTAAGAGTCTTGCTGCACAACAGGGCCACCGAATCAGTATCAAATAAAGTGGCAAAGCCCATGAGTGCAAGTTGATGAACGGAAAGTAAATTGTATATGCAAGAGACTCAACAAGCATGACTTTCTCAATCATGAGATCATGAGAAATGACAACCTTGCCAAGACCCAATACCTTAGAAGATGAGGCATCACCCTGTTCGACATTGGTGGGCATAGATGAAACTTTGTGCACGTCCACCACCAAGTCCTTGCTTCTGGTCATATGATTTGTGGCTCCACTATGGAGCAACCATGATCCCCCGCCGGAAGCAAACACCTACAAGAGATCAATGCTTGGTTTTAGGTACCCATTTTGTGATGGGTCCTTTGATGTTAGCAACAAGAGTCTTAGGAACCCAAATAGACCATTCAATGTACTCATAAGAAGAACAAACAAATTTGGCATAAACATGCCCATCACTAGCACGACATAACACATAAGAAGGGTTAAAGTCCCGGACTTTGTTGGAAGCAGTGGCATTGCCCTTCTTGGCACCACCACTCTTTGTATTGTTCTTCTTCTCCTTATGAGTACCCTCTCCCTCCTTCACAAATGTTTGCTTGAGAGGAGGAAGTTGTTTGGTCTTGTCATTCTTCTTCTTCTTGGACTTGGTTGCAAACCCAATCCCCTCCTTGGCCACAACTTCCTTTTGATTACTCAAAAGGTCACTGAGTTCTTCTCACCTTGTATGCACGACACAAGGCCTTTCTAAAATTGCTCCTTCAACTTGGCATTCTCCTCCACAAGATGCACATGCTCACAACACGGGTTAGTAGCATTTGCATTATCAATTAAAACCATATGAGGAAATATGGCTTTCTCCTTGGTTAGCCTCACTTGGAGTTGATCATGAGACTCTTTGAGGCTAGCATGAACACTCTTCAAGGCCTTGTGAGCCTTGTCAAGAAGATCAAACTCCTCCTTGAATCTAGCATGGCCAGCCAAGTTTGGCCTTCTCGGAATTTAGCACACAAGAGACAACAAGAGCATGATCAAGATCTTTCTTTAATTTAGCATGATCATTGTTGTGTGACTCCTCAAGAGCCAAACGATGACCACGCTCTTCCTCAAGCGCATTAGAGAGATCCAATATCTCATCGACATAGTCACGACTATGCCCTTCCATCTTACATATGTTCTCTTCGTGAACCTCGATCATGTCATTGGCTTCACCAAGTTGTTCCAAGAGAGCAGCGAAGTGCTTCTTTGTTTTACCTTTGAGCTTTCCTATAAAAGACTCAAATTCATTATCCTCCTCCTTTGCCCCCTCACTTTCATCAATGCAATCCGTCAAGGAAGGATTAGTAGTAATGGTAGTCTTGGTGTCTGGGGTTACCTTGTTGGTGGCTTTAGCCATGAGGTATTTGGCGGTAATGTTCTTGTTGGGTGAATCAAAGAGGGACACCGTGGAGTTGTTGCAATGGCAACGGAGGTCATAGAAACCGTCTCACCATCTTCGTCATCATCATCATCCTCATTGTACTCTTCTTGTGCCACCAACCCCTTGGGACGAGTCTTCTTGGTGAAGTTGTTCTTGTTGGGGAAAGACTTGGCCTTGTCTTTTCGGATAAGCTTGCTACCATTGTCTTCCCTCTTCTCGTAAGGGCAATCCACAACAAAGTGACTCACATTGCCACAATTATAGCACGTACTCTCACATTGCTTGCCCTTGATGCCACTTGAGTTGTTCTTGTTGAAGTTGGGCGTTGTGGTCTTCCTGTTGCCCCAAAATTGTCGTGAAGCAAGAGCCATGTGCTCATGATTGGCATAGTTGGTGTCTTCGGGGCAACTCTCCTCTTATTCCTCTTAATCCACAATAGCCTTGGCCTTCAAAGCAAGGTTGGGCTTCTTTGACCGTTGAGCACGCAACACCGCATTGTCGGCGGTCTTGTCCAAGATCCTCATTGCAATAAACTCATCCAACACTTCACTTGAGGACAAGGCATGGAAGTCCGGCCTTTGACGGGTGATGGAGGACATGGCCTTGTGGTAAGGCATCATGGCCTTGAGAAACTTGCCTTTTATCCAATTGCCATACGTATCCTTGCTCCCATGATCTCGGAGTGAGACCGCGATAGTAGTTAATCTTCGATAAAGCTCTTGAGGTTCTTCATCCTCAATCATGGCAAACTCATCGCCTTCATCTTGCACCACTTCAAAGTTTAAGCATTGAATGTTTGCACTTTCCTTGTACAAGGATACAACATGCTCCCATGCTTCCTTGGCCACAGTGAAAGGTCGGAGATGCGCAATATCTCCGGGAGGAAAAGCTTCTTGGAGAATGAAGAGAGCAGACTCGTTGAATTGATGATCCGCGGTTTCTCTAGGAGTGAAGTTGCTTGGATCATGCGGGAAGAAACCTTGCTCAATAATTCTCCAAAGATTAGTAGAACAATGATTTAAATGACGTTTAAAGCGATACACTCAAGCGGCAAAATCCTCATTTTTCACAAGCTTAGGAGGAGGACCAACATGATTCATGTGAGTGGAGGGAACCGGTCCTCCATAGGTAAGAGGAGGTTCAACATGGGCAAAGATGCCACTCCCAGTCCTACCAGTAGCTAGGAAAAGGAACTTGCTCACTACTAGCTTCCCCCTTTTTGGAGTTAGCATCCGCCACCTTGTTAGCGGGATCAACCACTTCCAATGGTTCGGTGGATAATTTAAGGCCATCAAGAAACTCCTTAAACATGCCTTTAACCTCGGTCGTCATGGAGGTTTTCAATGTGTCCAAAGCCGCATTGAACTCCTCATGAGAGACCGAGGATCCCCCATAGTCCATAGATGAAGACGGATTCACACCGGGGTGCTCCTCCCCCTCGTCTCCGGTGCCAACCATACTCTTCGTATGGTAAAGTCCTTAAGAAAGAGACGAGGCTCTGATACCAATTGAAAGGATCGATATGGTTGACTAGAGGGGGGAGGGGTGAATAAGCAACTAACAAATTTTAGCTTTTCTTTACCAAATTAAACTTAGCATCGAAGTAGGTTACAAAATCACTCGGCATACCGAGGCAAATTTAAAGTGTCGAGCTCAAGAAGTTTTTTACCCCTCCTATGGAGGGCTGGAAGGTGCAACAAACTCATCAAGGTCGATTCCGTCCGCAATCCGAGTGGCAGCGGCGATGAAAGTCTCCATGAAAGACCGGAAATCATGCTTCTTGGTGTTAGCCACCCGAAGAGCCGCCAGCTTGTCCTCTCGCGCATCCTTGCAATGGACTCGGGCCAGACACAGAGCGACATCTGCACCACACCTGGCAGAAGACTTCTTCCACTCCTGCACTCGACCAGGGAATGTGTTTACTCGAGTCATCAGAGACTCGAGGTCATTTTGGAGCGTCTCCCTGGGCCAGAGCGTAGTGTCAATGCGGGAAGTGGCAACCTTCAGCCTTGCAAGATAGTCAATGACAGCAGCAACACGAGACTCGAGCTGAAACACGTTCATGGCGACTTCATCATTCTCCGGAGAGTTGATGGGGTCCAGATTTGGTTCCAGTCGACCAGTCTCCTCTTCGAAGTTTTGGCAAAATTCTGCAAGTGCAATCGCCAAGTCAAGGCAACGGTCGAATGGATATCACTGTAAAAACAATTGTTTGGTGCAAAGGATTACCTTCGAGCATGAGGAATAACTTCTTGGCGAGTCCGCCCAGATAAGCCTCCAGATTGTTCTTCTTCCCCGCCAACTCACTGGCCTTGTCATTCAGAACAACTTTATCGTTTTTCAGTCGACTGACCTCCTTGTTAGCAATAGCAAGAGCAGCTTTCAGATTGGTGTTCTCTTCTTCAAGCCTGGTGACCGAAGCCAACTTCTCGTCTGCGAGCTTGGTCTTCTCTAAAGCTGTCTTCTGCATCTCAGCTAGCTCAAGGTCTTTCTTCTTCTGGGCCTCCTTCACTTTGCCTGCAAAGTTACAGCAAGATCAGACTTTGAAACAAATGAGGGACAAAAGCAGTCGTCGTGGCCTCACCAAACATACCTTTGGTCTCCTCCTTTGCCTTCGCCAAATTCTCCTGGACCAGCTTCAGATCAAGCTCGAGTTGGATATGTTTGTTCTCCAACTCGGTGTAACGAGCCGCAAGATTGCAGGATTTCTACGAAGAACCAATCGACAAGATGTCAAAAATAATTCACTTCCGAGTGACTAAGGAAAAATCATATGTTTCTAAGACTACAGCCGAATTCAAACATTCGATTGTAGTCTCGGGGACTACACCCAATGGGTGCACTCAGCGTGCCCCCACTAGTTCTATCAAGATAGAGTCGACCAGTCGACCAACAAAAAAAAACACAGAAAGTGTTCTTCAGACTGTAGTCAACTGCCAGCAGTCGACCAAAGTCTCGGGGACTACACCCAGTGGGTGCACTCAGCGTGCCCCCACCGGTTTGAGAAATCCATTCGACCTAGTCGAATGAAGGAAGAACTTAACTTCTAAAGCCTATGGTCGACTGCCAGCAGTCCACCATAGCCTTGGGGACTACACCCAGTGGGTGCACTCAGCGTGCCCCCACTAACCCGGAACTTCAATCGACACACCTAGTGGGTGTAGGACTACTACGGATTTCAGAAAGAAGAATTTTCAGATATCATATCCTAACAGAACAGGCGATGACCGATTGACCTGAACGTTGCTCTGAAGAGCGGAACTGGCGTCATAGGCTTCCTGGCTAGCCTCTCGGATGGCCTTTACCTGCTCCATCATGACTCCCGCCCGGCGTATCGCTTCTTTTGCAGCACTGGCTTGGTCCTCTGGGACGTAGTGGGTCGAGAAGAGCGAAGGCCGTGCAGCACTCGACGACGCGGGGTGAGCACTCGTCAATGGCACCGCGAAGGATACGGTGGGCCGAGTGATGTTCCCCCCCCCCTCCGCGACCAGTGTCTCGGGTGCTGACACGTCCTGAGTCACCCTGCCAGCAGACGCTTTCCTGCTCCTCCTTTGCTTCAGCGGTTCCTCATCATCGTCATCGTCAGGAAGAGTGATAACGACATTGGATGGAGCTACAGAAAAGAATCAGAATTAGAGACTAAGAGCCAATCGACTAAAAAACGGAATTACGAGTCATACCAGGTTTTGAAGTGGCAGCGTCTTCCATCTCATGATCGTCAGCCCTAGCTGAGGTGTCAGAAGTAGCAGCACTGCGATTCCAAAAGACAGTTAGTCGATTTATGAGTCGTCCAAAGATAAGTTCATGGAGAACGGAAAAACTCAAGCAACATCATTACCCTGAGATAGTGGGGATCGACACCTTCATCTTTGGCAGGACCTTCGTCGGCTTTGATGGCGCCATTCGGGATTGCTTCGGAGCCTTCTCAGTCGGTGCCGGAGAAGTGGTCCGAGGGCGCTTGGTCGACTGCACGACAGTCGCGACCCCCTTGCCACGCTCAGTCGCAGGGTCATGGACAAGCTTCGATCGCCTCTCCGAGCGAGGCGGTGCAACTTCCTCCTCCTCCTCCTCTTCTTCCTCCCCATCAGAGTCATCATCATCATCAGCAGCAGCAGCGTCCGAATCCCAGTCCTCCTGGCTTTCGCCCCCGCTACCTTCCTCCTCTTCAGTCGGCGTCTATGCTCCATTGGGCATCGAGTATAGTTCGGTGAAGGCCTGACAAGACAGCAAAATAAAGATCAATCGACCAATTTACAGCGAAAGCAGAATAAGTATGGCAAGATTACAATTGGAAATAAAGTGGGCATACCTTGTCTGGAGTGCTAGAATGGTCGAGTGGCGGAATCCTCCTGGCTCCTCGAGGGTTGTCCTTGTTCCCAGTGACCGCGGCCATCCACCTCTCCAGTGTGGCATCGTCGACTGCTTCTGGATGGACCCGAGTTTCATCCTCGGTTCCACAGTACAGCCACATACAATGGCCTTGGAACTGAAGAGGTTGGATGCGTCGCCTAAGGAAGACCTCCAGAAGGTCCATACCCGTCACTCCTTCCTGAACTAGCTGGACTACACGCTCCATCAACATCTTCACTTGGGCTTTCTCCTCAGGGAGCACCTTCAGAGAAGAGGGTTTGCTTGCTCGGTCCATGGTAAACGGAGGGAGACCACTCGACAGCCCGGCGTCGACTCGTTTTGGCAGTAAAACCAAGTCGACTGCCATCCTATGACCGTCTCAGGGAGAGTCATGGCCGGAAAGGTGCTCTTCTTTCTCATCTGGATCCCCAGACCTCCACACATCTGAATAACCTTGGTCTTATCGTCATCTGGACTCGCCTTTTTCACTGTCTGAGAACGACAAGTGAATATATGCTTGAACAGACCCCAGTGCGGTCGGCAGCCCAGGAAGTTCTCGCACATGGACACGAAGGCAGCAAGGTAGGCGATGGAATTCGGATTGAAGTGATGGAGTTGCGCCCCAAAGAAATTCAAGAAACCACGGAAGAAAACACTCGGAGGCAGAGAGAACACACGGTCGACATGGGTAGCCAGAAGAACACACTCACCCTCTTCCGGCTGTGGTTGCCACTCGTCCCCCGGGAGCCTCGCTGCCCCGTGGGGGATCAAACCCTCGTTGGCCATCTCCATGAGATCCTTCTCGGTGATGGTCGACCGGATCCAATCTCCTTGGACCCAGCCGTGCGGCAGGCGGGACCTTGACGAAGATCCGCCCCGACTGGTCGCTCTCCCTTTCGCCTTCCCCTTCGCCGTCGCCTTCTTCGCGCGCTCCAGAGCCGTCGTCTTCTCCTTCACCATTGTTGCCGACGGAGCGTGCGAGGAGTGGTTGGGCGGAGGCGAGAGCAGGCGCGGTGGGCGGAGACGGAGAGGGCAGAAGGGAGATTGGAGAAGTACTGTTCAAAAACCTTCACCGGGCGCATTTTATAGAGCCGCTTCCGAGTGGATGACAAGTGGGCCCAGGCAATCCAGTCACATCCCGAAACAGTCGCGCGGACGCGATACGTGGCGAAAAAGACGGCGCGGGAATCGAGGCGTCTATGCCCTATCCCATCCGAGCGCCGCGGTCCGCCCCGCTTCGCGCTCTTCCCCAAAATTCGGATCCCACAAAATCCGCGAGCAGCAGATCGATCTGTCAGACGAGAGATTTCCCGCGATCCATCGCTCGGAAATTACTAAGTCCAAAAGTTCACTCGACGAGAGAAAAGAATGGATCAAGGCGACTGAAAGAAAAGTTGCTGTTATCAACGAAGAGATTATTGGTCCAAGACGATACATATCCAGAACACAAAAGCAGGTCGGAAATAATATCAACTCCTTCCTCACTCAAACCTCGATCCATTCGGGGGCTAATGATGAAGTCATGTACCTAGGGTAGGGTCATAGACCTGATCTAAGTACCCTACCCAAGAACACCCTCAGAAGAAACTGCCTTCCAGTCGACCAAGAGAGACTTCACTCGACGGACTCGAAGGACTCGACCATGAAGACTCACTCGACCACCAGGAGATCAAGAACCACTCTGCAGCGTAACGGTCTGTAATTAAGTAGTCTTTATGGTATTTAGGACACTTTATGTAAGGCGTTACCAGTAACGCCTAGACTTAATGTACTTTAAACCCTGCATTACTGAGGGCCGGAGGGGTCTGGCGGACACTATATAAGCCACCCCCCTCCTCAGTATCAAGGGTTCGCACCCCTGTAATCCAAACACACATAATCCAGTCGACCGCCTCCGGGCTCCGAAACGTAGGGCTGTTACTTCCTCCGAGAAGGGCCTGAACTCGTACATCTCTTGTGTTTACAACTACTCCATAGCTAGGATCTTGCCTCTCCATACCTACCCCCAATTCTACTGTCGGACTTAGAACCACGACAACAACGTCTTGCACCGCTTGTAGCGGCGCCACGCCAGCTGCACGTCGACGGCGGCCCAGGTGCGCCACCCGGGCGAGTAGTAGCGCGCGCTCCGCCGCATCCGCTCGTTGGTGAAGGTGTATCGGAAGTGCTGCGTCAAGTACTTGACGTCTGCCGCCTCCAGGCCGAACACCTCTGTGCTCTCCAACGTCACCAGCGTCGCCGATGAAGCCGGCAGCCGCCCCATGAACGGCCGCTGCAGGCACCACGACAGCAGCTCGTCCCCCGTGAAGTTGCCCGGCCTCAGCATGCGGCAACTTGTCAACCCGTTCCGCAGCTCCTGCCTGCACTCCAGGTGCCCCCGCACGATGAACACCATCCGCTGCACCGGGTCACCCTTCCGCACAATCTGCATGGACGATCGAACACAGGAAATTAACACCAACACTATCACCAACCATTGATCCATTTGTCGGAGCTCTGGGCTGCTTACGGTCTCGCCCTTGGGGTAGATGAGGGAGCGGACGCGGTCGCATATGTTCTTGAGGACGAGGTCGTCCATGTGCTGGAAGAGGGGCACCTGGCGGACGAGGTCGAGGCAGAGGTGGTACTTGATGTTGCAGCGGAGGGCCTTGGGGAGGTCGCGCACGATCTGGCACTCGTCCAGCGCTGCCGCTCGAACTGCCGCACCCGGTGTCTGTAGCTCTGCGGCAGCTCCTTGCGCGTCATCCACCCAGGCTCCGCAGCCGCTCACGCGATGGCCTGCTTCTTGGACGTGGTCGCGTTCAGGAACACCTTGATGTTGCCGATGAGCATGGTGACCAGGATGAGGCCCCCCGTGATGGTCACGATGTTGAACACGATCTCTAGCCACTCCGTCGTGCTTTCCAGGTTCCCGAATGTGCTCAACGTCATGAGGCCCCAGAAGATGGGGAGTAGCATCTTCTCCAGCCGGCTCGTGTTGGCCACCAGCATCACGGTCCACTTGTACGCCCCGAACTGGTACTTGTCGCCACCGACGAGGCACACCGCACACGCTCCTGACCGCGGCGTCCGTGGCCCACGCGAGCCTGTCGCCGGCGACGGATGCCGCGGCGCCGGCGCCGCCGTAGTACAGAGGGCTGGGGCACGCCAGCGGCCCTGACGCACCCCGGCGGCCCGGAGATGGAGCACTGCTCCTTGAGGCACTTGGTGGCCCTCTGCACCCCGAGCAGGTACGCAATGCACGTTAGCAAACTTGATCGTCCGTGCATGCGGATGACGGTGAGGGAGAGGATGGGTGACTGGACGTGGGCGGCGACGAAGTAGGGCATGAGGTTGAGCAAGATGCCCCACCAGATGGTGCCGAAGATGTGGCCTGACTAGTCCTGCGTCCGCCGGAGGTAGGAGACGGAGTGGTAGATCTTGGGCAGGTACTCGAGCAGGAACGCCACCAGCAGCAGCGTCATCACCGCCGTCGTCAACCACGCGCGGATCATCGCCGGCGCCGCCACCCACACCACCACCTGCAACGGGCGTGCATGCGTCATGCATCTTCCATCGCTACAACGACCAGATTAAACTATCGTACCACGCGCTCGACATGATGCGATCTTTCATTTCATTGCGACAACGACAAACAAATTAAGTATGAACATGTGAGCTGAACGACTGTAGTGTGTTTGACTGGTGAAGTTAAGAGGCTATATGAAAGTTGGGCATATGTAATGCAAAAAGCGCCACGGGTGCGTGTTGTATTAAGTTCAAGATGGGCATGGGGATCGGTATACACGAATCGATGGGATTAATACGGTGATCGGTACGTGCCAACCTACGGTTGAAGATTGCTCAGCATGCGCGCAACCCACGTGCTGGCATCTGCAGGACCGTAAGCAGTCTAGCCGATAGCATTTTTTTTCTCTTGGCCTGGCCTGTGGTCAAGTGACTGAAAATAAAATTTAGGTCGGTCGATTTATTCGTAGCCGCCGGATGCAAAACGAACAGCTAGATGACCTTCTTCGACGATCTCCTCCCTTATCTTGCAAAAAAAAAAAAAAACGATCTCCTCCCTTTCATGTTCATCTTCTTCCCCAAACCACCTCACATACCATCGGCTCAACTGCATGCCACCATCGCCCCCGCAGTACGTTCACTTCTGCCCATCATCGTGTTGGCGTCACCCTGGTCCCCGGCCATCCCTCTAAATCCGCCAAACTACATAAACACACAAACACATAAACACACAAACCGTTAAGTTTTGAACACTCTTTCCCTTGCTATGTCTTATTCCTAGCCGAGGCCTTACCGGCATCCCGAGCCTCGCCACAGCACTACTGTCAACGGCCTCGGTGCTGCACCCCGTCGTCTGCCTCATTTCCCCCCGAATCGACTGACCCAAATTCAAAATCTAGGCAACTTACTTGCAGCAAAACTGATTTTTCTTTGGCAATTCTCAAACTATATGCGTACAACGTGGAGCATGGGCATTCCGCATGGTAGCATGCCAGAATGCGATCGATTGGAATCTGGAGCGCAGGACAGGAGCCGGTACAGGGCCCAACGCATGCATGTTCTTAGAGCATCTTCAACCATTCGGCCCCAGGACGCTGAAAAAGCGCCGGCCGGGGCCAAACCAGCGTTTAATTCAGCGTGGGGGTGATTGTGTTCCTAGTCGCCGCCCGCAGGATGCCCCAAAATCGGCGCAAACACGGCGCAAACTCGGCGATTTGATTTAAATTTGTACAAACACGGCACAAACTCGGCAATTTTGTTCAAATTTGTACAAAAACAGAAAACAACTATGCCTAGCCCTACTATGCCGCTGGCGCCGCCCGCCTTCTACATGCCGAGGAGCCTGTGGAACTGGGTGTAGTCACCGCCGTCGTCGTCGCCGACGCCCTGCGTCCCGCCGGAGCCGCCGCCGTCTCTGCTGCACCCCTGACCAGGGTCGCCGACGCGTGGGGGGTTGGACGGCCCGGGTGCTTCCTCCTCGTCATCGCTATCGAGGCCGACGACGCCGCCCTCATCGTGTTCGTGGGGCCTAGCTTTGATCTCCTCATAGGCCCGGCGCTGACGCTCCACCTGCTCGCGGACGTAGTCCACCTTCGTCCACTTGAGTGCGGTCTTGTCGTCGACGGTCATCTCCGCGTGCTCCTTCTTGACGGGGAGCAACCCCGGCTCGGTCTTCAGCTCGACGAGGTGGAGGGAACGAGAGCAGGGGCGACCGTCCTCGTTGATGACGAGGGCACCGCTGCGGGTGTGGCGCTCGAGTGGCGTCTCCTGCGGCTCCGGCTTGATGGCGTGGAACGCTGGCGATCCAGAGGAGAGCGAACAGGAACTCGACGATGAGGAGGTCGCCACCTCCATTTGCCGCGGCGGCGAGAGAAGGACGGGGTCGCCGTGTACTCGAGGCGCGCGCCTTGTCCTCGCGCAGATGGCGTCGGCCGAAGTCGTTCGCCGCCGCGGCGTCGCCTGGGTAACGCTCGGCCATTGCTCGTCGGCGGGAAGAGGGGGAGAGTGGCTTGAAAGTGCGTTATGTCGACTAAAGGGGGGGTGAATAGGCGATTTTTATGAATTCTTCATTGAGGAATTTGCTGGTGAGGAAATTCCTTAGCGAGGAACTACTTGCAGCGGAATAAGTACTCAGAAGTAAGCATAACAGAATACACGCATGGTCATCATGATGAAATGAAGACTAGCACAGAGTACAGAAAGTGTAATCACAGGATAACAGAAGATGAAGACAAACAGACTGAAGAAATTGAACTGAGGAAATTGAGAAAGTCTTCAGTCAAAGTCTTCAAGCACAGATATGAACAAACACTCAACACAGTAATGAGGAAATGAAAGGGGTTGAGGAAATAGAACCAGTTAGTTGGTGAAGACAATGATTTGGTAAACCAGTTCCAACTGCTGTCTCAGTTGTACGTCTGGTTAGAGCGGCTGAGTATTTAAACTCGAGGACACGCAGTCCCGGACACCCAGTCACTGAGCACGCAGCTCAGGACACCCAGTCCTCACCGTATTCTCCTTGAACTAAGGCGACGCAGACCTCGTCCAATCACTCGTGGTAAGTCTTCAGGTGACTTCCAAACCTTCACAGACTTGGTCACTCGGCGATCCACAATTCCTCTTGGATGCTCTAGACCTTGACGCCTAACCGTCTGGAAGAAGCACAGTCTTCAAAGGTAACAAGCGTCGGATCCACGCTGGATCAATTTCTTCAGTGATGCTCAATCACTTTGGGTTTGTGGGGGTTTGGTTTTGGGTTTTCCTCACTTGATAATTTTCGCTCAAAGTCCTCGGAGGATGGGTAGCTCTCAAATGACAACTGTCAAGTTCTCTCGGAGCAGCCAACCAGCTAGTGGTTGTAGGGGGTGTTGGGGAACGTAGCAGAAATTCAAAATTTTCCTACGTGTCACCAAGATCTATCTATGGAGAGACTAGCAACGAGGGGAAGGAGAGTGCATCTACATACCCTTGTAGATCGCTAAGTGGAAGTGTTCAAGTGAACGGGGTTGACGGAGTCGTACTCGTCATGATTCAAATCACCGATGATCAAGTGCCGAACGCACGGCACCTCCGCATTCAACACACGTACAGCCCGGTGACGTCTCCCACGCCTTGATCCAGCAAGGAGAGAGGGAGAGGTTGAGGAAGACTCCATCCAGCAGCAGCACAACGGCGTGGTGGTGATGGAGGAGCGTGGCAATCCTGCAGGGCTTCGCCAAGCACCGCGAGATATGAGGAGAAAGAGAGGGAGGGCTGCACCAACAGGCAGAGATCGAATCACGTGTTATGGGCAGCCCTAGGCCTCACTATATATAGGGGAGAGGGATGAGGGTGTGCCCCCTCTAGGGTTCCCACCCTAGGGGGTGCAGCAGCCCTAGATGGGAAAAGGGGTGCGGCCAAGGGGAGGTTTCCCTCCCCCCCAAGGCACCTAGGAGGTGCCTTCCCCTCCTAGGACTCTTCCTTTTAGGGTTCCCCCACCCAAGGCGCATGGGCCCTAGGGGAAAGTGGCGCCCCAGCCCACTTTGGGTTGGATCCCTTCCCACTTCAGCCCATGGGACCCTCCGGGATAGGTGGCCCCACCCGGTGGGCCCCCGGGACCCTTCCGGTGGTCCCGGTACAATACCGATGACCCCGAAACTTGTCCCGATGGCCGAAACAGGACTTCCTATATATAAATCTTTACCTCCGGACCATTCCGGAACTCCTCGTGACGTCCGGGATCTCATCCAGGACTCCGAACAACATTCGGTAGCCACATACAAGCTTCCTTTATAACCCTAGCGTCATCGAACCTTAAGTGTGTAGACCCTACGGGTTCGGGAGACATGCAGACATGACCGAGACGTTCCCTGGTCAATAACCAACAGCGGGATCTGGATACCCATGTTGGATCCCACATGTTCCACGATGATCTCATCGGATGAACCATGATGTCAAGGACTTAATCAATCCCGTATACAATTCCCTTTGTCTATCGGTACGATACTTGCCCGGGATTCGATCGTCGGTATCCCGATACCTTGTTCAATCTCGTTACCGGCAAGTCTCTTTACTCGTTCCGTAACACATCATCCCGTGATCAACTCCTTGATCACACTGTGCACATTATGATGATGTCCTACCGAGTGGGCCCAGAGATACCTCTCCGTTTACACGGAGTGACAAATCCCAGTCTCGATTCGTGCCAACCCAACAGACACTTTCGGAGATACCTGTAATGCACCTTTATAGCCACCCAGTTACGTTGTTACGTTTGATACACCCAAAGCATTCCTACGGTATCCGGGAGTTGCACAATCTCATGGTCTAAGGAAATGATACTTGACATTAGAAAAGCTATAGCATACGAACTACACGATCTAGTGCTATGCTTAGGATTGGGTCTTGTCCATCACATCATTCTCCTAATGATGTGATCGCGTTATCAACGACATCCAATGTCCATAGCTAGGAAATCATGACTATCTGTTGATCACAACGAGCTAGTCAACTAGAGGCTCACTAGGGACATATTGTGGTCTATGTATTCACACGTGTATTATGATTTCCGGATAATACAGTTATAGCATGAATAAAATACTATTATCATGAACAAAGAAATATAATAATAACCAATTTATTATTGCCTCTAGGGCATATTTCCAACAGTCTCCCACTTGCACTAGAGTCAATAATCCAGTTCACATCGCTATGTGACTAACACTCAAGGTCACATCCCCATGTGACTAACACCCAAAGAGTTTACTAGAGTCAATAATCTAGTTCACATTACCATGTGATTAACACTCGATGAGTTCTGGGTTTGATCATGTTATGCTTGTGAGAGATGTTATAGTCAACGGGTCTGAATCTTTCAGATCCGTGTGTGCTTTACAAATCTATATGTCATCTCCTAAATGCAGCTACCACGTTCTATTTGGAGCTATTCCAAATAACTGTTCTACTTGGAGCTATTCTAAATTGTTGCTCCATTATACGTATTCGGTATCTCCACTCAGAGCTATCCCGATAGGTGTTAAGCTTGCATCGACGTAACACTTTACGACGAACTCTTTTACCACCTCCATAATCGAGAAAATTCCTTAGTCCACTAGTTACTAAGGATAACTTTGACCGCTGTCCTGTGATCCATTCTTGGATCACTCTTGTACCCCTTGACTAACTCATGGCAAGGCACACTTCAGGTGCGGTACACAGCATAACATACTGTAGAGCCTATGTCTTAAGCATAGGGGACGACCTTCGTCCTTTCTCTCTATTCTGCCGTGGTCGAGCTTTAAGTCTTAACTTCATACCTTAAAACTCAGGCAAGAACTCCTTCTTTGACTGATCCATCTTGAACACCTTCAAGATCATGTCAAGGAATGTGCTCATTTGAAAGTACCATTAAGCGTTTTGATCTATCCTTATAGATCTCGATGCTCAATGCTCAAGTAGCTTAATCCAGGCTTTTCCATTGAAAAATACTTTCCAAATAACCCTATATGCTTTCTAGAAATTCTACATCATTTCTGATCAACAATATGTCAATATATACTTATCAGAAATTCTATAGTGCTCCCACTCACTTCTTTGGAAATACAAGTTTCTCATAAACTTTGTATAAACCCAAAATCTTTGATCATCTTATCAAAGCATACATTCCAACTCCGAGATTCTTACTCCAGTCCTTAGAAGGATTACTGGAGCTTTGCATACTTATTAGCATCTTTCAGGATTGACAAAACCTTCCGGTTGTATCACATAGAACCTTTCCTCAAGAAAAGTCGTCAAGGAAACAATGTTTTGACATCCTATCTGCATGATTTCATAAATGATGCAGTAATTGCTAATATAATTCCAACAGACTCTTAGCATTGCTACGAGTGAGAAAGTCTCATCGTAGTCAACTCCTTGAACTTGTCGAAAAAACATCTTAACGACAAGTCGAGCTTTCTTAATGGTGATACTTACCATCATTGTCCGTCTTCCTTTTAAAATCCATCTGCACTCAACAGCCTTACGACCATCGAGCTGTTCTGCCATAGTCTACACTTTGTTTTCATATATGGATCCTTTCTCGGATTATATGGCTTTGAGCCATTCGTTGGAATCCGGGCCCACCATCGCTTCTCCATAGCTCGTAGGTTCATTGTTGTCTAGCAACATGACTTCCAAGACAGGATCACGTACCACTTTGAAGTAGTATGCATCCTTGTCATCCCACGAGGTTTGGTAGTGACTTGATCCGAAGTCTCATGATCAATATCATAAGCTTCCTCTTCAATTGGTGTAGGTGCCACAGGAACAACTCCCTGTGCCCTGCCATACACTAGTTGAAGAGACGGTTCAATAACCTCATCAAGCCTCCACCATCCTCCCACTCAATTCTTTCGAGAGAAACTTTTCCTCGAGAAAGGACCCGATTCTAGAAACAATCCGTTATTGCTTTCGGATTTGAGACAGGAGGTATACCCAACTGTTTTGGGTGTCCTATGAAGATGCATTTATCCGCTTTGGGTTTGAGCTTATTAGCCTGAAACTTTTTCACATAAGCGTCGCAGTCCCAAACTTTTAAGGAACGACAGCTTAGGTTTCTCCAAACCATAGTTCATACGGTGTCGTCTCAACGGAGTTTCGTGGTGCCCTATTAAAGTGAGTGCGGTTGTCTCTAATGCCTAACCCATAAACTATTGTGGTAATTCGATAAGAGACATCATGGTATGCACCATATCCAATAGGGTGCAACTATGATGTTCGGACACACCATCACACTATGGTGTTCTAGGCGGTATTAATTGTGAAACAATTTCCACAATGCCTTAATTGTGTGCCAAAACTCGTAACTCAGATATTCATCTCTATGATCATATCATAGATCTTTTATCCTCTTGTCACGACGATCTTTCAACTTCACCCTGAAATTACTTGAACCTTTCAATAATTCAGACTCGTGATTTATCAAGTAAATGTACTCAACATCTACTCAAATCATCTGTGAAGTAAGAACATAACGATATCCACTACATGCTTCAGCACTCATTGGACTGCACACATCAAAATATATTACTTCCAACAAGTTGCTTTCTGGTTCCATTTTACTGAAACCGAGGCTTTCAGTCATCTTGCCCATGTGGTATGATTTGCATGTCTCAAGTGATTCAAAATCAAGTGAGTTGAAACGGTCCATCTGCATGGAGTTTCTTCATGCATATACACCAATAGACATGGTTCGCATGTCTCAAATCTTTCAAAAACGAGTGAGCCCAAAGATCCATCAACATGGAGCTTCTTCATGCGTTTTATACCAATATGACTTACGTGCCAGTGCCACAAGTAGGTGGTACTATCATTACTATCTTTTGGCATGAACATGTGTATCACTACGATCGAGATTCAATAAACCATTCAATATAGGTGCAAGACCATTGAAGGTATTATTCAAATAAACAGAGTAACCGTTATTCTCCTTAAATGAATAACCGTATTGCGATAGACATAATCCAATCATGTCTATGTTCAACGCAAACACCGAATAACAATTATTTAGGTTTAACACCAATCTCTTTGGTAGAGGGAGCGTGCGATGCTTGATCATATCAAGCTTGGAAAAACTTCCAACACATATCGTCAGCTCACCTTTAGCTAGTCTTCGTTTATTCCGTAGCCTTTTGTTTCGAGTTACTAACACTTAGCAACCGAACCGGTATCTAATACCCTGGTGCTACTAGGAGTACTAGTAAAGTACACATTAACACAATGTGTATCCAATATACTTCTATCGACCTTGCCAGCCTTCTCATGTACCAAGTATCTAGGGTAATTCTGCTCCAGTGGTTGTTCCCCTTATTACAGAAGCACTTAGTCTCGGGTTTGGGTTTAACCTTGGGTTTCTTCACTAGAGCAGCAGCTGATTTGCCGTTTCATGAAGTATCCCTTCTTGCCCTTGCCCTTCTTGAAACTAGTGGTTTCACCAACCATCAACAATTGATGCTCCTTCTTGATTTCTACTTTTGTGGTGTCAAACATCGCGAATATCTCAAGGATCATCATATATGTCCCTGATATATTATAGTTCATCACGAAGCTCTAGCAGCTTGGTGGCAATGACTTTCGGAGAAACATCACTATCTCATCTGGAAGATCAACTCCCACTCGATTCAAATGATTGTTGTACTCAGACAATCTGAGCACAGGCTCAACAATTGAGCTTTTCTCCCTTACTTTGTAGGTTAAGAAAATCGTCGGAGGACTTATACCTCTTGACGTGGGCACGAGCCAGAAATCCCAATTTTAGCCCTCAAAACATCTCATATGTTTCGCGACGTTTCAAAAACGTCTTTGGTGCCTTAATTCCAAACCGTTTAACTGAACTATCACGTAGTTATCAAAATGTGTATGTCAGATGTTCGCAACATCCACATACAACGTTCGAGGTTCAGCACACTGAGCGGTGCATTAAGGACATAAGCCTTCTATGAAGCAATGAGGACAATCCTCAGTTTACGGACCTAGTCCGCATAATTGCTACTATCAACTTTCAACTAATTTTTCTCTAGGAACATAACTAAACAGTAGAACTATAGCGTGAGCTACGACATAATTTGCAAAATCCTTTTGACTATGTTCAGGATAATTAAGTTCATCTTATGAACTCCCACTCAGATAGACATCCCTCTAGTCATCTAAGCGATTACATGATCCGAGTCAACTAGGCCGTGTCCGATCATCACGTGAGACGGACTAGCCAACGTCGGTGAACATCTTCATGTTGATCGTATCTTCTATACGACTCATGCTCGACCTTTCGGTCTCCGTGTTCCGAGGCCATGTCTGTACATGCTAGGCTCGTCAAGTTAACCCTAAGTGTATTGCATGTGTAAATCTGTCTTACACCCGTTGTATGTGAACGTAAGGATCTATCACACCCGATCATCACGTGGTGCTTCGAAACGACGAACTGTAGCAACGGTGCACAGTTAGGGGAGAACACTTCTTGAAATTTTAATGAGGGATCATCTTATTTACTACCGTCGTTCTAAGTAAACAAGATGCATAAATATGATAAACATCACATGCAATCAAATAGTGACATGATATGGCCAATATCATTTTGCTCCTTTTGATCTCCATCTTCGGAGCTCCATGATCATCATCGTCACCGGCATGACACCATGATTTCCATCATCATGATCTCCATCATCGTGTCTTCATGAAGTTGTCTCGCCAACTATTACTTCTACTACTATGGCTACCGGTTAGCAATAAAGTAAAGTAATTACATGACGTTTAAGTTGACACGCAGGTCATAAATAAATAAAGACAACTCCTATGGCTCCTGCCGGTTGTCATACTCATCGACATGCAAGTCGTGATTCCTATTCCAAGAACATGATCAATCTCATACATCACATATCATTCATCACATTCTTCTTGGCCATATCACATCACATAGCATACCCTGCAAAAACAAGTTAGACGTCCTCTAATTGTTGTTTGCATGTTTTACGTGGCTGCTATGGGTTTCTAGCAAGAACGTTTCTTACCTACGCAAGAACCACAACGTGATATGCCAATTGCTATTTACCCTTCATAAGGACCCTTTTCATCAAATCCGATCCGACTAAAGTGGGAGAGACAGACACCCGCCAGCCACCTTATGTAACTAGTGCATGTTTGTCGGTGGAACCGGTCTCACGTAAGAGTATGTGTAAGGTTGGTCCGGGCCGCTTCATCCCACGATGCCGCCGAATCAAGATAAGACTAGTAACGGCAAGCATATTGAACAAAATCAACGCCCACAACTACTTTGTGTTCTACTCGTGCATAGAATCTACGCAATAGACCTAGCTCATGATGCCACTGTTGGGGAACGAAGCAGAAATTCAAAATTTTCCTACGTGTCACCAAGATCTATCTATGGAGAGACTAGCAACGAGGGGAAGGAGAGTGCATCTACATACCCTAGTAGATTGCTAAGCGGAAGCGTTCAAGTGAACGGGGCTGACGGAGTCGTACTCGTCGTGATTCAAATCACCGATGATCAAGTGTCGAACGCACGGCACCTCCGCGTTCAACACACGTACAGCCCGGTGACGTCTCCCACGCCTTGATCCAGCAAGGAGAGAGGGAGAGGTTGAGGAAGACTCCATCCAGCAGCAGCACAACGGCGTGGTGGTGATGGAGGAGCGTGGCAATCCTGCAGGGCTTTGCCAAGCACCGCGAGATATGAGGAGAAAGAGAGGGAGGGCTGCACCAACAGGCAGAGATCGAATCACGTGTTATGGGCAGCCCTAGGCCTCACTATATATAGGGGAGAGGGAGGAGGGTGCGCCCCCTCTAGGGTTCCCACCCTAGGGGGTGCGGCAGCCATAGATGGGAAAAGGGGTGCGGCCAAGGGGAGGTTTCCCTCCCCCCCAAGGCACCTAGGAGGTGCCTTCCCCTCCTAGGACTCTTCCTTTTAGGGTTCCCCCACCCAAGGCGCATGGGCCCTAGGGGAAAGTGGCGCCCCAGCCCACTTTGGGCTGGATCCCTTCCCACTTCAGCCCATGGGACCCTTCGGGATAGGTGGCCCCACCCGGTGGGCCCCCGGGACCCTTCCGGTGGTCCCGGTACAATACCGATGACCCCGAAACTTGTCCCGATGGCCGAAACAGGACTTCCTATATATAAATCTTTACCTCCGGACCATTCCGGAACTCCTCGTGACGTTCGGGATCTCATCCAGGACTCCGAACAACATTCGGGAACCACATACAAGCTTCCTTTATAACCCTAGCGTCATCGAACCTTAAGTGTGTAGACCCTACGGGTTCGGGAGACATGCAGACATGACCGAGACGTTCCCTGGTCAATAACCAACAGCGGGATCTGGATACCCATGTTGGATCCCACATGTTCCACGATGATCTCATCGGATGAACCATGATGTCAAGGACTTAATCAATCCCGTATACAATTCCCTTTGTCTATCGGTACGATACTTGCCCGAGATTCGATCGTCGGTATCCCGATACCTTGTTCAATCTCGTTACCGGCAAGTCTCTTTACTCATTCCATAACACATCATCCCGTGATCAACTCCTTGATCACACTGTGCACATTATGATGATGTCCTACCGAGTGGGCCCAGAGATACCTCTCCGTTTACACGGAGTGACAAATCCCAGTCTCGATTCATGCCAACCCAACAGACACTTTTGGAGATACCTGTAATGCACCTTTATATCCACCCAGTTACGTTGTGACGTTTGATACACCCAAAGCATTCCTACGGTATCTGGGAGTTGCACAATCTCATGGTCTAAGGAAATGATACTTGACATTAGAAAAGCTATAGCATACGAACTACACGATCTAGTGCTATGCTTAGGATTGGGTCTTGTCCATCACATCATTCTCCTAATGATGTGATCCCGTTATCAACGACATCCAATGTCCATAGCTAGGAAATCATGACTATCTGTTGATCACAACGAGCTAGTCAACTAGAGGCTCACTAGGGACATATTGTGGTCTATGTATTCACACGTGTATTACGATTTCCGGATAATACAGTTATAGCATGAATAAAAGACTATTATCATGAACAAAGAAATATAATAATAACCAATTTATTATTGCCTCTAGGGCATATTTCCAACAGTCTCCCACTTGCACTAGAGTCAATAATCCAGTTCACATCGCTATGTTACTAACACTCAAGGTCACATCCCCATGTGACTAACACCCAAAGAGTTTACTAGAGTCAATAATCTAGTTCACATTACCATGTGATTAACACTCGATGAGTTCTGGGTTTGATCATGTTATGCTTGTGAGAGATGTTATAGTCAACGGGTCTGAATCTTTCAGATCCGTGTGTGCTTTACAAATCTCTATGTCATCTCCAAGATGCAGCTACCACGTTCTATTTGGAGCTATTCCAAATAACTGTTCTACTTGGAGCTATTCTAAATTGTTGCTCCATTATACGTATCCGGTATCTCCACTCAGAGCTATCCGGATAGGTGTTAAGCTTGCATCGACGTAACACTTTACGACGAACTCTTTTACCACCTCCATAATCGAGAAAATTCCTTAGTCCACTAGTTACTAAGGATAACTTTGACCGCTGTCCTGTGATCCATTCTTGGATCACTCTTGTACCCCTTGACTAACTCATGGCAAGGCACACTTCAGGTGCGGTACACAGCATAACATACTGTAGAGCCTATGTCTTAAGCATAGGGGACGACCTTCGTCCTTTCTCTCTATTCTGCCGTGGTCGAGCTTTAAGTCTTAACTTCATACCTTACAACTCAGGCAAGAACTCCTTCTTTGACTGATCCATCTTGAACACCTTCAAGATCATGTCAAGGAATGTGCTCATTTGACAGTACCATTAAGCGTTTTGATCTATCCTTATAGATCTCGATGCTCAATGCTCAAGTAGCTTAATCCAGGCTTTTCCATTGAA
Source organism: Triticum timopheevii (assembly GCA_963921465.1). Classification (NCBI taxonomy): domain Eukaryota; kingdom Viridiplantae; phylum Streptophyta; class Magnoliopsida; order Poales; family Poaceae; genus Triticum; species Triticum timopheevii. The sequence goes on along the minus strand of OY997266.1, from coordinate 626,067,072 downwards.
AAATACTTTCCAAATAACCCTATATGCTTTCTAGAAATTCTACATCATTTCTGATCAACAATATGTCAATATATACTTATCAGAAATTCTATAGTGCTCCCACTCACTTCTTTGGAAATACAAGTTTCTCATAAACTTTGTATAAACCCAAAATCTTTGATCATCTTATCAAAGCATACATTCCAACTCCGAGATTCTTACTCCAGTCCTTAGAAGGATTACTGGAGCTTTGCATACTTATTAGCATCTTTCAGGATTGACAAAACCTTCCGGTTGTATCACATAGAACCTTTCCTCAAGAAAAGTCGTCAAGGAAACAATGTTTTGACATCCTATCTGCATGATTTCATAAATGATGCAGTAATTGCTAATATAATTCCAACAGACTCTTAGCATTGCTACGAGTGAGAAAGTCTCATCGTAGTCAACTCCTTGAACTTGTCGAAAAAACATCTTAACGACAAGTCGAGCTTTCTTAATGGTGATACTTACCATCATTGTCCGTCTTCCTTTTAAAATCCATCTGCACTCAACAGCCTTACGACCATCGAGCTGTTCTGCCAAAGTCTACACTTTGTTTTCATATATGGATCCTTTTCTCGGATTATATGGCTTTGAGCCATTCGTCGGAATCCGGGCCCACCATCGCTTCTCCATAGCTCGTAGGTTCATTGTTGTCTAGCAACATGACTTCCAAGACAGGATCACGTACCACTTTGAAGTAGTATGCATCCTTGTCATCCCACGAGGTTTGGTAGTGACTTGATCCGAAGTCTCATGATCAATATCATAAGCTTCCTCTTCAATTGGTGTAGGTGCCACAGGAACAACTCCCTGTGCCCTGCCATACACTAGTTGAAGAGACGGTTCAATAACCTCATCAAGCCTCCACCATCCTCCCACTCAATTCTTTCGAGAGAAACTTTTCCTCGAGAAAGGACCCGATTCTAGAAACAATCCGTTATTGCTTTCGGATTTGAGACAGGAGGTATACCCAACTGTTTTGGGTGTCCTATGAAGATGCATTTATCCGCTTTGGGTTTGAGCTTATTAGCCTGAAACTTTTTCACATAAGCGTCGCAGTCCCAAACTTTTAAGGAACGACAGCTTAGGTTTCTCCAAACCATAGTTCATACGGTGTCGTCTCAACGGAGTTTCGTGGTGCCCTATTAAAGTGAGTGCGGTTGTCTCTAATGCCTAACCCATAAACTATTGTGGTAATTCGATAAGAGACATCATGGTATGCACCATATCCAATAGGGTGCAACTATGATGTTCGGACACACCATCACACTATGGTGTTCTAGGCGGTATTAATTGTGAAACAATTTCCACAATGTCTTAATTGTGTGCCAAAACTCGTAACTCAGATATTCATCTCTATGATCATATCATAGATCTTTTATCCTCTTGTCACGACGATCTTTCAACTTCACCCTGAAATTACTTGAACCTTTCAATAATTCAGACTCGTGATTTATCAAGTAAATGTACTCAACATCTACTCAAATCATCTGTGAAGTAAGAACATAACGATATCCACTACATGCCTCAGCACTCATTGGACTGCACACATCAAAATATATTACTTCCAACAAGTTGCTTTCTGGTTCCATTTTACTGAAACCGAGGCTTTCAGTCATCTTGCCCATGTGGTATGATTTGCATGTCTCAAGTGATTCAAAATCAAGTGAGTTGAAACGGTCCATCTGCATGGAGTTTCTTCATGCATATACACCAATAGACATGGTTCGCATGTCTCAAACCTTTCAAAAACGAGTGAGCCCAAAGATCCATCAACATGGAGCTTCTTCATGCGTTTTATACCAATATGACTTACGTGGCAGTGCCACAAGTAGGTGGTACTATCATTACTATCTTTTGGCATGAACATGTGTATCACTACGATCGAGATTCAATAAACCATTCAATTTAGGTGCAAGACCATTGAAGGTATTATTCAAATAAACAGAGTAACCGTTATTCTCCTTAAATGAATAACCGTATTGCGATAGACATAATCCAATCATGTCTATGTTCAACGCAAACACCGAATAACAATTATTTAGGTTTAACACCAACCTCTTTGGTAGAGGGAGCGTGCGATGCTTGATCATATCAAGCTTGGAAAAACTTCCAACACATATCGTCAGCTCACCTTTAGCTAGTCTCCGTTTATTCCGTAGCCTTTTGTTTCGAGTTACTAACACTTAGCAACCGAACCGGTATCTAATACCCTGGTGCTACTAGGAGTACTAGTAAAGTACACATTAACACAATGTGTATCCAATATACTTCTATCGACCTTGCCAGCCTTCTCATGTACCAAGTATCTAGGGTAATTCTGCTCCAGTGGTTGTTCCCCTTATTACAGAAGCACTTAGTCTCGGGTTTGGGTTTAACCTTGGGTTTCTTCACTAGAGCAGCAGCTGATTTGCCGTTTCATGAAGTATCCCTTCTTGCCCTTGCCCTTCTTGAAACTAGTGGTTTCACCAACCATCAACAATTGATGCTCCTTCTTGATTTCTACTTTTGTGGTGTCAAACATCGCGAATATCTCAAGGATCATCATATATGTCCCTGATATATTATAGTTCATCACGAAGCTCTAGCAGCTTGGTGGCAATGACTTTCAGAGAAACATCACTATCTCATCTGGAAGATCAACTCCCACTCGATTCAAATGATTGTTGTACTCAGACAATCTGAGCACAGGCTCAACAATTGAGCTTTTCTCCCTTAGTTTGTAGGTTAAGAAAATCGTCGGAGGTCTTATACCTCTTGACGTGGGCACGAGCCAGAAATCCCAATTTCAGCCCTCAAAACATCTCATATGTTTCACGACGTTTCAAAAACGTCTTTGGTGCCTTAATTCCAAACCGTTTAACTGAACTATCACGTAGTTATCAAAATGTGTATGTCAGATGTTCGCAACATCCACATACAACGTTCGAGGTTCAGCACACTGAGCGGTGCATTAAGGACATAAGCCTTCTATGAAGCAATGAGGACAATCCTCAGTTTACGGACCTAGTCCGCATAATTGCTACTATCAACTTTCAACTAATTTTTCTCTAGGAACATAACTAAACAGTAGAACTATAGCGTGAGCTACGACATAATTTGCAAAATCCTTTTGACTATGTTCAGGATAATTAAGTTCATCTTATGAACTCCCACTCAGATAGACATCCCTCTAGTCATCTAAGCGATTACATGATCCGAGTCAACTAGGCCGTGTCCGATCATCACGTGAGACGGACTAGCCAACGTCGGTGAACATCTTCATGTTGATCGTATCTTCTATACGACTCATGCTCGACCTTTCGGTCTCCGTGTTCCGAGGCCATGTCTGTACATGCTAGGCTCGTCAAGTTAACCCTAAGTGTATTGCATGTGTAAATCTGTCTTACACCCGTTGTATGTGAACGTAAGGATCTATCACACCCGATCATCACGTGGTGCTTCGAAACGACGAACTGTAGCAACGGTGCACAGTTAGGGGAGAACACTTCTTGAAATTTTAATGAGGGATCATCTTATTTACTACCGTCGTTCTAAGTAAACAAGATGCATAAATATGATAAACATCACATGCAATCAAATAGTGACATGATATGGCCAATATCATTTTGCTCCTTTTGATCTCCATCTTCGGGGCTCCATGATCATCATCGTCACCGGCATGACACCATGATTTCCATCATCATGATCTCCATCATCGTGTCTTCATGAAGTTGTCTCGCCAACTATTACTTCTACTACTATGGCTACCGGTTAGCAATAAAGTAAAGTAATTACATGACGTTTAAGTTGACACGCAGGTCATAAATAAATAAAGACAACTCCTATGGCTCCTGCCGGTTGTCATACTCATCGACATGCAAGTCGTGATTCCTATTCCAAGAACATGATCAATCTCATACATCACATATCATTCATCACATTCTTCTTGGCCATATCACATCACATAGCATACCCTGCAAAAACAAGTTAGACGTCCTCTAATTGTTGTTTGCATGTTTTACGTGGCTGCTATTGGTTTCTAGCAAGAACGTTTCTTACCTACGCAAGAACCACAACATGATATGCCAATTGCTATTTACCCTTCATAAGGACCCTTTTCATCGAATCCGATCCGACTAAAGTGGGAGAGACAGACACCCGCCAGCCACCTTATGCAACTAGTGCATGTTTGTCGGTGGAACCGGTCTCACGTAAGAGTACGTGTAAGGTTGGTCCGGGCCGCTTCATCCCACGATGCCGCCGAATCAAGACAAGACTAGTAACGGCAAGCATATTGAACAAAATCAACGCCCACAACTACTTTGTGTTCTACTCGTGCATAGAATCTACGCAATAGACCTAGCTCATGATGCCACTGTTGGGGAACGTAGCAGAAATTCAAAATTTTCCTACGTGTCACCAAGATCTATCTATGGAGAGACTAGCAACGAGGGGAAGGAGAGTGCATCTACATACCCTTGTAGATCGCTAAGCGGAAGCGTTCAAGTGAACGGGGTTGACGGAGTCGTACTCGTCGTGATTCAAATCACCGATGATCAAGTGTCGAATGCACGGCACCTCCGCGTTCAACACACGTACAGCCCGGTGACGTCTCCCACGCCTTGATCCAGCAAGGAGAGAGGGAGAGGTTGAGGAAGACTCCATCCAGCAGCAGCACAACGGCGTGGTGGTGATGGAGGAGCGTGGCAATCCTGCAGGGCTTCGCCAAGCACCACGAGATATGAGGAGAAAGAGAGGGAGGGCTGCACCAACAGGAAGAGATCGAATCACGTGTTATGGGCAGCCCTAGGCCTCACTATATATAGGGGAGAGGAAGGAGGGTGTGCCCCCTCTAGGGTTCCCACCCTAGGGGGTGCGGCAGCCCTAGATGGGAAAAGGGGTGCGGCCAAGGGGAGGTTTCCCTCCCCCCCAAGGCACCTAGGAGGTGCCTTCCCCTCCTAGGACTCTTCCTTTTAGGGTTCCCCCACCCAAGGCGCATGGGCCCTAGGGGAAAGTGGCGCCCCAGCCCACTTTGGGCTGGATCCCTTCCCACTTCAGCCCATGGGACCCTCCGGGATAGGTGACCCCACCCGGTGGGCCCCCGGGACCCGAAACTTGTCCCGATGGCCGAAACAGGACTTCCTATATATAAATCTTTACCTCCGGATCATTCCGGAACTCCTTGTGACGTTCGGGATCTCATCCAGGACTCCGAACAACATTCGGGAACCACATACAAGCTTCCTTTATAACCCTAGCGTCATCGAACCTTAAGTGTGTAGACCCTACGGGTTCGGGAGACATGCAGACATGACCGAGACGTTCCCTGGTCAATAACCAACAGCGGGATCTGGATACCCATGTTGGATCCCACATGTTCCATGATGATCTCATCGGATGAACCATGATGTCAAGGACTTAATCAATCCCGTATACAATTCCCTTTGTCTATCGGTACGATACTTGCCCGAGATTCGATCGTCGGTATCCCGATACCTTGTTCAATCTCATTACCGGCAAGTCTCTTTACTCGTTCCGTAACACAACATCCCGTGATCAACTCCTTGATCACACTGTGCACATTATGATGATGTCCTACCGAGTGGGCCCAGAGACACCTCTCCGTTTACACAGAGTGACAAATCCCAGTCTCGATTCGTGCCAACCCAACAGACACTTTCGGAGATACCTGTAATGCACCTTTATAGCCACCCAGTTACGTTGTGACGTTTGATACACCCAAAGCATTCCTACGGTATCCGGGAGTTGCACAATCTCATGGTCTAAGGAAATGATACTTGACATTAGAAAAGCTATAGCATACGAACTACACGATCTAGTGCTATGCTTAGGATTGGGTCTTGTCCATCACATCATTCTCCTAATGATGTGATCCCGTTATCAACGACATCCAATGTCCATAGCTAGGAAATCATGACTATCTGTTGATCACAACGAGCTAGTCAACTAGAGGCTCACTAGGGACATATTGTGGTCTATGTATTCACACGTGTATTACGATTTCCGGATAATACAGTTATAGCATGAATAAAAGACTATTATCATGAACAAAGAAATATAATAATAACCAATTTATTATTGCCTCTAGGGCATATTTCCAACAGTCTCCCACTTGCACTAGAGTCAATAATCCAGTTCACATCGCAATGTGACTAACACTCAAGGTCACATCCCCATGTGACTAACACCCAAAGAGTTTACTAGAGTCAATAATCTAGTTCACATTACCATGTGATTAACACTCGATGAGTTCTGGGTTTGATCATGTTATGCTTGTGAGAGATGTTATAGTCAACGGGTCTGAATCTTTCAGATCCGTGTGTGCTTTACAAATCTCTATGTCATCTCCTAGATGCAGCTACCACGTTCTATTTGGAGCTATTCCAAATAACTGTTCTACTTGGAGCTATTCTAAATTGTTGCTCCATTATACGTATCCGGTATCTCCACTCAGAGCTATCCGGATAGGTGTTAAGCTTGCATCGACGTAACACTTTACGACGAACTCTTTTACCACCTCCATAATCGAGAAAATTCCTTAGTCCACTAGTTACTAAGGATAACTTTGACCGCTGTCCTGTGATCCATTCTTGGATCACTCTTGTACCCCTTGACTAACTCATGGCAAGGCACACTTTAGGTGCGGTACACAGCATAACATACTGTAGAGCCTATGTCTTAAGCATAGGGGACGACCTTCGTCCTTTCTCTCTATTCTGCCGTGGTCGAGCTTTAAGTCTTAACTTCATACCTTACAACTCAGGCAAGAACTCCTTCTTTGACTGATCCATCTTGAACACCTTCAAGATCATGTCAAGGAATGTGCTCATTTGAAAGTACCATTAAGCGTTTTGATCTATCCTTATAGATCTCGATGCTCAATGCTCAAGTAGCTTAATCCAGGCTTTTCCATTGAAAAATACTTTCCAAATAACCCTATATGCTTTCTAGAAATTCTACATCATTTCTGATCAACAATATGTCAATATATACTTATCAGAAATTCTATAGTGCTCCCACTCACTTCTTTGGAAATACAAGTTTCTCATAAACTTTGTATAAACCCAAAATCTTTGATCATCTTATCAAAGCATACATTCCAACTCCGAGATTCTTACTCCAGTCCTTAGAAGGATTACTGGAGCTTTGCATACTTATTAGCATCTTTCAGGATTGACAAAACCTTCCGGTTGTATCACATAGAACCTTTCCTCAAGAAAAGTCGTCAAGGAAACAATGTTTTGACATCCTATCTGCATGATTTCATAAATGATGCAGTAATTGCTAATATAATTCCAACAGACTCTTAGCATTGCTACGAGTGAGAAAGTCTCATCGTAGTCAACTCCTTGAACTTGTCGAAAAAACACCTTAACGACAAGTCGATCTTTCTTAATGGTGATACTTACCATCATTGCCCGTCTTCCTTTTAAAATCCATCTGCACTCAACAGCCTTACGGCCATCGAGCTGTTCTGCCAAAGTCTACACTTTGTTTTCATATATGGATCCTTTCTCGGATTACATGGCTTTGAGCCATTCGTCGGAATCCGGGCCCACCATCGCTTCTCCATAGCTCGTAGGTTCATTGTTGTCTAGCAACATGACTTCCAAGACAGGATCACGTACCACTTTGAAGTAGTATGCATCCTTGTCATCCCACGAGGTTTGGTAGTGACTTGATCCGAAGTCTCATGATCAATATCATAAGCTTCCTCTTCAATTGGTGTAGGTGCCACAGGAACAACTCCCTGTGCCCTGCCATACACTAGTTGAAGAGACGGTTCAATAACCTCATCAAGCCTCCACCATCCTCCCACTCAATTCTTTCGAGAGAAACTTTTCCTCGAGAAAGGACCCGATTCTAGAAACAATCCGTTATTGCTTTCGGATTTGAGACAGGAGGTATACCCAACTGTTTTGGGTGTCCTATGAAGATGCATTTATCCGCTTTGGGTTTGAGCTTATTAGCCTGAAACTTTTTCACATAAGCGTCGCAGTCCCAAACTTTTAAGGAACGACAGCTTAGGTTTCTCCAAACCATAGTTCATACGGTGTCGTCTCAACGGAGTTTCGTGGTGCCCTATTAAAGTGAGTGCGGTTGTCTCTAATGCCTAACCCATAAACTATTGTGGTAATTCGATAAGAGACATCATGGTATGCACCATATCCAATAGGGTGCAACTATGATGTTCGGACACACCATCACACTATGGTGTTCTAGGCGGTATTAATTGTGAAACAATTTCCACAATGTCTTAATTGTGTGCCAAAACTCGTAACTCAGATATTCATCTCTATGATCATATCATAGATCTTTTATCCTCTTGTCACGACGATCTTTCAACTTCACCCTGAAATTACTTGAACCTTTCAATAATTCAGACTCGTGATTTATCAAGTAAATGTACTCAACATCTACTCAAATCATCTGTGAAGTAAGAACATAACGATATCCACTACATGCCTCAGCACTCATTGGACTGCACACATCAAAATATATTACTTCCAACAAGTTGCTTTCTGGTTCCATTTTACTGAAACCGAGGATTTCAGTCATCTTGCCCATGTGGTATGATTTGCATGTCTCAAGTGATTCAAAATCAAGTGAGTTGAAACGGTCCATCCGCGTGGAGTTTCTTCATGCATATACACCAATAGACATGGTTCGCATGTCTCAAACCTTTCAAAAACGAGTGAGCCCAAAGATCCATCAACATGGAGCTTCTTCATGCGTTTTATACCAATATGACTTACGTGGCAGTGCCACAAGTAGGTGGTACTATCATTACTATCTTTTGGCATGAACATGTGTATCACTACGATCGAGATTCAATAAACCATTCAATTTAGGTGCAAGACCATTGAAGGTATTATTCAAATAAACAGAGTAACCGTTATTCTCCTTAAATGAATAACCGTATTGCGATAGACATAATCCAATCATGTCTATGTTCAACGCAAACACCGAATAACAATTATTTAGGTTTAACACCAATCTCTTTGGTAGAGGGAGCGTGCGATGCTTGATCATATCAAGCTTGGAAAAACTTCCAACACATATCGTCAGCTCACCTTTAGCTAGTCTCCGTTTATTCCGTAGCCTTTTGTTTCGAGTTACTAACACTTAGCAACCGAACCGGTATCTAATACCCTGGTGCTACTAGGAGTACTAGTAAAGTACACATTAACACAATGTATATCCAATATACTTCTATCGACCTTGCCAGCCTTCTCATCTACCAAGTATCTAGGGTAATTCTGCTCCAGTGGTTGTTCCCCTTATTACAGAAGCACCTAGTCTCGGGTTTGGGTTTAACCTTGGGTTTCTTCACTAGAGCAGCAGCTGATTTGCCGTTTCATGAAGTATCCCTTCTTGCCCTTGCCCTTCTTGAAACTAGTGGTTTCACCAACCATCAACAATTGATGCTCCTTCTTGATTTCTACTTTTGTGGTGTCAAACATCGCGAATATCTCAAGGATCATCATATATGTCCCTGATATATTATAGTTCATCACGAAGCTCTAGCAGCTTGGTGGCAATGACTTTCGGAGAAACATCACTATCTCATCTGGAAGATCAACTCCCACTCGATTCAAATGATTGTTGTACTCAGACAATCTGAGCACAGGCTCTACAATTGAGCTTTTCTCCCTTAGTTTGTAGGTTAAGAAAATTGTCGGAGGTCTTATACCTCTTGACGTGGGCACGAGCCAGAAATCCCAATTTCAGCCCTCAAAACATCTCATATGTTTCGCGACGTTTCAAAAACGTCTTTGGTGCCTTAATTCCAAACCGTTTAACTGAACTATCACGTAGTTATCAAAATGTGTATGTCAGATGTTCGCAACATCCACATACAACGTTCGAGGTTCAGCACACTGAGCGGTGCATTAAGGACATAAGCCTTCTATGAAGCAATGAGGACAATCCTCAGTTTACGGACCTAGTCCGCATAATTGCTACTATCAACTTTCAACTAATTTTTCTCTAGGAACATAACTAAACAGTAGAACTATAGCGTGAGCTACGACATAATTTGCAAAATCCTTTTGACTATGTTCAGGATAATTAAGTTCATCTTATGAACTCCCACTCAGATAGACATCCCTCTAGTCATCTAAGTGATTACATGATCCGAGTCAACTAGGCCGTGTCCGATCATCACGTGAGACGGACTAGCCAACGTCGGTGAACATCTTCATGTTGATCGTATCTTCTATACGACTCATGCTCGACCTTTCGGTCTCCGTGTTCCGAGGCCATGTCTGTACATGCTAGGCTCGTCAAGTTAACCCTAAGTGTATTGCATGTGTAAATCTGTCTTACACCCGTTGTATGTGAACGTAAGGATCTATCACACCCGATCATCACGTGGTGCTTCGAAACGACGAACTGTAGCAACGGTGCACAGTTAGGGGAGAACACTTCTTGAAATTTTAATGAGGGATCATCTTATTTACTACCGTCGTTCTAAGTAAACAAGATGCATAAATATGATAAACATCACATGCAATCAAATAGTGACATGATATGGCCAATATCATTTTGCTCCTTTTGATCTCCATCTTCGGGGCTCCATGATCATCATCGTCACCGGCATGACACCATGATTTCCATCATCATGATCTCCATCATCGTGTCTTCATGAAGTTGTCTCGCCAACTATTACTTCTACTACTATGGCTACCAGTTAGCAATAAAGTAAAGTAATTACATGACGTTTAAGTTGACACGCAGGTCATAAATAAATAAAGACAACTCCTATGGCTCCTGCCGGTTGTCATACTCATCGACATGCAAGTCGTGATTCCTATTACAAGAACATGATCAATCTCATACATCACATATCATTCATCACATTCTTCTTGGCCATATCACATCACATAGCATACCCTGCAAAAACAAGTTAGACGTCCTCTAATTGTTGTTTGCATGTTTTACGTGGCTGCTATGGGTTTCTAGCAAGAACGTTTCTTACCTACGCAAGAACCACAACGTGATATGCCAATTGCTATTTACCCTTCATAAGGACCCTTTTCATCGAATCCGATCTGACTAAAGTGGGAGAGACAGACACCCGCCAGCCACCTTATGCAACTAGTGCATGTTTGTCGGTGGAACCGGTCTCACGTAAGAGTACCTGTAAGGTTGGTCCGGGCCGCTTCATCCCACGATGCCGCCGAATCAAGATAAGACTAGTAACGGCAAGCATATTGAACAAAATCAACGCCCACAACTACTTTGTGTTCTACTCGTGCATAGAATCTACGCAATAGACCTAGCTCATGATGCCACTGTTGGGGAACGTAGCAGAAATTCAAAATTTTCCTACGTGTCACCAAGATCTATCTATGGAGAGACTAGCAACGAGGGGAAGGAGAGTGCATCTACATACCCTTGTAGATCTCTAAGCGGAAGCGTTCAAGTGAACGGGGTTGACGGAGTTGTACTCGTCGTGATTCAAATCACCGATGATCAAGTGTCGAACGCACGGCACCTCCGCGTTCAACACACGTACAGCCCGGTGACGTCTCCCACGCCTTGATCCAGCAAGGAGAGAGGGAGAGGTTGAGGAAGACTCCATCCAGCAGCAGCACAACGGCGTGGTGGTGATGGAGGAGCGTGGCAATCCTGCAGGGCTTCGCCAAGCACCGCGAGATATGAGGAGAAAGAGAGGGAGGGCTGCACCAACAGGCAGAGATCGAATCACGTGTTATGGGCAGCCCTAGGCCTCACTATATATAGGGGAGAGGGAGGAGGGTGCGCCCCCTCTAGGGTTCCCACCCTAGGGGGTGCGGCAGCCCTAGATGGGAAAAGGGGTGCGGCCAAGGGGAGGTTTCCCTCCCCCCCAAGGCACCTAGGAGGTGCCTTCCCCTCCTAGGACTCTTCCTTTTAGGGTTCCCCCACCCAAGGCGCATGGGCCCTAGGGGAAAGTGGCGCCCCAGCCCACTTTGGGCTGGATCCCTTCCCACTTCAGCCCATGGGACCCTTCGGGATAGGTGGCCCCACCCGGTGGGCCCCCGGGACCCTTCCGGTGGTCCCGGTACAATACCGATGACCCCGAAACTTGTCCCGATGGCCGAAACAGGACTTCATATATAGAAATCTTTACCTCCAGACCATTCCGGAACTCCTCGTGACGTTCGGGATCTCATCCAGGACTCGAACAACATTCGGGAACCACATACAAGCTTCCTTTATAACCCTAGCGTCATCGAACCTTAAGTGTGTAGACCCTACGGGTTCGGGAGACATGCAGACATGACCGAGACGTTCCCTGGTCAATAACCAACAGCGGGATCTGGATACCCATGTTGGATCCCACATGTTCCACGATGATCTCATCGGATGAACCATGATGTCAAGGACTTAATCAATCCCGTATACAATTCCCTTTGTCTATCGGTACGATACTTGCCCGAGATTCGATCGTCGGTATCCCGATACCTTGTTCAATCTCGTTACCGGCAAGTCTCTTTACTCGTTCCGTAACACATCATCCCGTGATCAACTCCTTGATCACACTGTGCACATTATGATGATGTCCTACCGAGTGGGCCCAGAGATACCTCTCCGTTTACACGGAGTGACAAATCCCAGTCTCGATTCGTGCCAACCCAACAGACACTTTCGGAGATACCTGTAATGCACCTTTATAGCCACCCAGTTACGTTGTGAAGTTTGATACACCCAAAGCATTCCTACGGTATCCGGGAGTTGCACAATCTCATGGTCTAAGGAAATGATACTTGACATTAGAAAAGCTATAGCATACGAACTACACGATCTAGTGCTATGCTTAGGATTGGGTCTTGTCCATCACATCATTCTCCTAATGATGTGATCCCGTTATCAACGACATCCAATGTCCATAGCTAGGAAATCATGACTATCTGTTGATCACAACGAGCTAGTCAACTAGAGGCTCACTAGGGACATATTGTGGTCTATGTATTCACACGTGTATTACGATTTCCGGATAATACAGTTATAGCATGAATAAAAGACTATTATCATGAACAAAGAAATATAATAATAACCAATTTATTATTGCCTCTAGGGCATATTTCCAACAGTCTCGCACTTGCACTAGAGTCAATAATCCAGTTCACATCGCTATGTGACTAACACTCAAGGTCACATCCCCATGTGACTAACACCCAAAGAGTTTACTAGAGTCAATAATCTAGTTCACATTACCATGTGATTAACACTCGATGAGTTCTGGGTTTGATCATGTTATGCTTGTGAGAGATGTTATAGTCAACGGGTCTGAATCTTTCAGATCCGTGTGTGCTTTACAAATCTCTATGTCATCTCCTAGATGCAGCTACCACGTTCTATTTGGAGCTATTCCAAATAACTGTTCTACTTGGAGCTATTCTAAATTGTTGCTCCATTATACGTATCCGGTATCTCCACTCAGAGCTATCCGGATAGGTGTTAAGCTTGCATCGACGTAACACTTTACGACGAACTCTTTTACCACCTCCATAATCGAGAAAATTCCTTAGTCCACTAGTTACTAAGGATAACTTTGACCGCTGTCCTGTGATCCATTCTTGGATCACTCTTGTACCCCTTGACTAACTCATGGCAAGGCACACTTCAGGTGCGGTACACAGCATAACATACTGTAGAGCCTATGTCTTAAGCATAGGGGACGACCTTCGTCCTTTCTCTCTATTCTGCCGTGGTCGAGCTTTAAGTCTTAACTTCATACCTTACAACTCAGGCAAGAACTCCTTCTTTGACTGATCCATCTTGAACACCTTCAAGATCATGTCAAGGAATGTGCTCATTTGAAAGTACCATTAAGCGTTTTGATCTATCCTTATAGATCTCGATGCTCAATGCTCAAGTAGCTTAATCCAGGCTTTTCCATTGAAAAATACTTTCCAAATAACCCTATATGCTTTCTAGAAATTCTAAATCATTTCTGATCAACAATATGTCAATATATACTTATCAGAAATTCTATAGTGCTCCCACTCACTTCTTTGGAAATACAAGTTTCTCATAAACTTTGTATAAACCCAAAATCTTTGATCATCTTATCAAAGCATACATTCCAACTCCGAGATTCTTACTCCAGTCCTTAGAAGGATTACTGGAGCTTTGCATACTTATTAGCATCTTTCAGGATTGACAAAACGTTCCGGTTGTATCACATAGAACCTTTCCTCAAGAAAAGTCGTCAAGGAAACAATGTTTTGACATCCTATCTGCATGATTTCATAAATGATGTAGTAATTGCTAATATAATTCCAACAGACTCTTAGCATTGCTACGAGTGAGAAAGTCTCATCGTAGTCAACTCCTTGAACTTGTCGAAAAAACATCTTAACGACAAGTCGAGCTTTCTTAATGGTGATACTTACCATCATTGTCCGTCTTCCTTTTAAAATCCATCTGCACTCAACAGCCTTACGACCATCGAGCTGTTCTGCCAAAGTCTACACTTTGTTTTCATATATGGATCCTTTTCTCAGATTATATGGCTTTGAGCCATTCGTCGGAATCCGGGCCCACCATCGCTTCTCCATAGCTCGTAGGTTCATTGTTGTCTAGCAACATGACTTCCAAGACAGGATCACGTACCACTTTGAAGTAGTATGCATCCTTGTCATCCCACGAGGTTTCGTAGTGACTTGATCCGAAGTCTCATGATCAATATCATAAGCTTCCTCTTCAATTGGTGTATGTGCCATAGGAACAACTCCCTGTGCCCTGCCATACACTAGTTGAAGAGACGGTTCAATAACCTCATCAAGCCTCCACCATCCTCCCACTCAATTCTTTCGAGAGAAACTTTTCCTCGAGAAAGGACCCGATTCTAGAAACAATCCCTTATTGCTTTGGGATCTGAGACAGGAGGTATACCCAACTATTTTGGGTGTCCTATGAAGATGCATTTATCCGCTTTGGGTTTGAGCTTATTAGCCTGAAACTTTTTCACATAAGCATCGCAGTCCCAAACTTTTAAGGAACGACAGCTTAGGTTTCTCCAAACCATAGTTCATACGGTGTCGTCTCAACGGAGTTTCGTGGTGCCCTATTAAAGTGAGTGCGGTTGTCTCTAATGCCTAACCCATAAACTATTGTGGTAATTCGATAAGAGACATCATGCTATGCACCATATCCAATAGGGTGCAACTATGATGTTCGGACACACCATCACACTATGGTGTTCTAGGCGGTATTAATTGTGAAACAATTTCCACAATGTCTTAATTGTGTGCCAAAACTCGTAACTCAGATATTCCTCTTTATGATCATATCATAGATCTTTTATCCTCTTGTCACGACGATCTTTCAACTTCACCCTGAAATTACTTGAACCTTTCAATAATTCAGACTCGTGATTTATCAAGTAAATATACTCAACATCTACTCAAATCATCTGTGAAGTAAGAACATAACGATATCCACTACATGCCTCAGCACTCATTGGACTGCACACATCAAAATATATTACTTCCAACAAGTTGCTTTCTGGTTCCATTTTACTGAAACCGAGGATTTCAGTCATCTTGCCCATGTGGTATGATTTGCATGTCTCAAGTGATTCAAAATCAAGTGAGTTGAAACGGTCCATCCGCGTGGAGTTTCTTCATGCATATACACCAATAGACATGGTTCGCATGTCTCAAACCTTTCAAAAACGAGTGAGCCCAAAGATCCATCAACATGGAGCTTCTTCATGCGTTTTATACCAATATGACTTACGTGGCAGTGCCACAAGTAGGTGGTACTATCATTACTATCTTTTGGCATGAACATGTGTATCACTACGATCGAGATTCAATAAACCATTCAATTTAGGTGCAAGACCATTGAAGGTATTATTCAAATAAACAGAGTAACCGTTATTCTCCTTAAATGAATAACCGTATTGCGATAGACATAATCCAATCATGTCTATGTTCAACGCAAACACCGAATAACAATTATTTAGGTTTAACACCAATCTCTTTGGTAGAGGGAGCGTGCGATGCTTGATCATATCAAGCTTGGAAAAACTTCCAACACATATCGTCAGCTCACCTTTAGCTAGTCTCCGTTTATTCCGTAGCCTTTTGTTTCGAGTTACTAACACTTAGCAACCGAACCGGTATATAATACCCTGGTGCTACTAGGAGTACTAGTAAAGTACACATTAACACAATGTATATCCAATATACTTCTATCGACCTTGCCAGCCTTCTCATCTACCAAGTATCTAGGGTAATTCTGCTCCAGTGGTTGTTCCCCTTATTACAGAAGCACCTAGTCTCGGGTTTGGGTTTAACCTTGGGTTTCTTCACTAGAGCAGCAGCTGATTTGCCGTTTCATGAAGTATCCCTTCTTGCCCTTGCCCTTCTTGAAACTAGTGGTTTCACCAACCATCAACAATTGATGCTCCTTCTTGATTTCTACTTTTGTGGTGTCAAACATCGCGAATATCTCAAGGATCATCATATATGTCCCTGATATATTATAGTTCATCACGAAGCTCTAGCAGCTTGGTGGCAATGACTTTCGGAGAAACATCACTATCTCATCTGGAAGATCAACTCCCACTCGATTCAAATGATTGTTGTACTCAGACAATCTGAGCACAGGCTCAACAATTGAGCTTTTCTCCCTTAGTTTGTAGGTTAAGAAAATCGTCGGAGGTCTTATACCTCTTGACGTGGGCACGAGCCAGAAATCCCAATTTCAGCCCTCAAAACATCTCATATGTTTCGCGACATTTCAAAAACGTCTTTGGTGCCTTAATTCCAAACCGTTTAACTGAACTATCACGTAGTTATCAAAATGTGTATGTCAGATGTTCGCAACATCCACATACAACGTTCGAGGTTCAGCACACTGAGCGGTGCATTAAGGACATAAGCCTTCTATGAAGCAATGAGGACAATCCTCAGTTTACGGACCTAGTACGCATAATTGCTACTATCAACTTTCAACTAATTTTTCTCTAGGAACATAACTAAACAGTAGAACTATAGCGTGAGCTACGACATAATTTGCAAAATCCTTTTGACTATGTTCAGGATAATTAAGTTCATCTTATGAACTCCCACTCAGATAGACATCCCTCTAGTCATCTAAGCGATTACATGATCCGAGTCAACTAGGCCGTGTCCGATCATCACGTGAGACGGACTAGCCAACGTCGGTGAACATCTTCATGTTGATCGTATCTTCTATACGACTCATGCTCGACCTTTCGGTCTCCGTGTTCCGAGGCCATGTCTGTACATGCTAGGCTCGTCAAGTTAACCCTAAGTGTATTGCATGTGTAAATCTGTCTTACACCCGTTGTATGTGAACGTAAGGATCTATCACACCCGATCATCACGTGGTGCTTCGAAACGACGAACTGTAGGAACGGTGCACAGTTAGGGGAGAACACTTCTTGAAATTTTAATGAGGGATCATCTTATTTACTACCGTCGTTCTAAGTAAACAAGATGCATAAATATGATAAACATCACATGCAATCAAATAGTGACATGATATGGCCAATATCATTTTGCTCCTTTTGATCTCCATCTTCGGGGCTCCATGATCATCATCGTCACCGGCATGACACCATGATTTCCATCATCATGATCTCCATCATCGTGTCTTCATGAAGTTGTCTCGCCAACTATTACTTCTACTACTATGGCTACCAGTTAGCAATAAAGTAAAGTAATTACATGACGTTTAAGTTGACACGCAGGTCATAAATAAATAAAGACAACTCCTATGGCTCCTGCCGGTTGTCATACTCATCGACATGCAAGTCGTGATTCCTATTACAAGAACATGATCAATCTCATACATCACATATCATTCATCACATTCTTCTTGGCCATACCACATCACATAGCATACCCTGCAAAAACAAGTTAGACGTCCTCTAATTGTTGTTTGCATGTTTTACGTGGCTGCTATGGGTTTCTAGCAAGAACGTTTCTTACCTACGCAAGAACCACAACGTGATATGCCAATTGCTATTTACCCTTCATAAGGACCCTTTTCATCGAATCCGATCCGACTAAAGTGGGAGAGACAGACACCCGCCAGCCACCTTATGCAACTAGTGCATGTTTGTCGGTGGAACCGGTCTCACGTAAGAGTACGTGTAAGGTTGGTCCGGGCCGCTTCATCCCACGATGCCGCCGAATCAAGATAAGACTAGTAACGGCAAGCATATTGAACAAAATCAACGCCCACAACTACTTTGTGTTCTACTCGTGCATAGAATCTACGCAATAGACCTAGCTCATGATGCCACTGTTGGGGAACGTAGCAGAAATTCAAAATTTTCCTACGTGTCACCAAGATCTATCTATGGAGAGACTAGCAACGAGGGGAAGGAGAGTGCATCTACATACCCTTGTAGATCGCTAAGCGGAAGCGTTCAAGTGAACGGGGTTGACGGAGTCGTACTCGTCGTGATTCAAATCACCGATGATCAAGTGTCGAACGCACGGCACCTCCGCGTTCAACACACGTACAGCCCGGTGACGTCTCCCATGCCTTGATCCAGCAAGGAGAGAGGGAGAGGTTGAGGAAGACTCCATCCAGCAGCAGCACAACGGCGTGGTGGTGATGGAGGAGCGTGGCAATCCTGCAGGGCTTCGCCAAGCACCGCGAGATATGAGGAGAAAGAGAGGGAGGGCTGCACCAACAGGCAGAGATCGAATCACGTGTTATGGGCAGCCCTAGGCCTCACTATATATAGGGGAGAGGGAGGAGGGTGTGCCCCCTCTAGGGTTCCCACCCTAGGGGGTGCGGCAGCCCTAGATGGGAAAAGGGGTGCGGCCAAGGGGAGGTTTCCCTGCCCCCCAAGGCACCTAGGAGGTGCCTTCCCCTCCTAGGACTCTTCCTTTTAGGGTTCCCCCACCCAAGGCGCATGGGCCCTAGGGGAAAGTGGCGCCCCAGCCCACTTTGGGCTGGATCCCTTCCCACTTCAGCCCATGGGACCCTCCGGGATAGGTGGCCCCACCCGGTGGGCCCCCGGGACCCTTCCGGTGGTCCCGGTACAATACCGATGACCCTGAAACTTGTCCCGATGGCCGAAACAGGACTTCCTATATATAAATCTTTACCTCCGGACCATTCCGGAACTCCTCGTGACGTCCGGGATCTCATCCGGGACTCCGAACAGCATTCGGTAACCACACACAAGCTTCCTTTATAACCCTAGCGTCATCGAACCTTAAGTGTGTAGACCCTACGGGTTCGGGAGACATGCAGACATGACCGAGACGTTCCCTGGTCAATAACGAACAGTGGGATCTGGATACCCATGTTGGCTCCCACATGTTCCACGATGATCTCATCGGATGAACCACGATGTCAAGGACTTAATCAATCCCGTATACAATTCCCTTTGTCTATCGGTACGATACTTGCCCGAGATTCGATCGTCGGTATCCCGATACATTGTTCAATCTCGTTATCGGCAAGTCTCTTTACTCGTTCCGTAACACATCATCCCGTGATCAACTCCTTGATCACACTGTGCACATTATGATGATGTCCTACCGAGTGGGCCCAGAGATACCTCTCCGTTTACACGGAGTGACAAATCCCAGTCTCGATTCGTGCCAACCCAACAAACACTTTCGGAGATACCTGTAATGCACCTTTATAGCCACCCAGTTACGTTGTGATGTTTGATACACCCAAAGCATTCCTACGGTATCCGGGAGTTGCACAATCTCATGGTCTAAGGAAATGATACTTGACATTAGAAAAGCTATAGCATACGAACTACACGATCTAGTGCTATGCTTAGGATTGGGTCTTGTCCATCACATAATTCTCCTAATGATGTGATCCCGTTATCAACGACATCCAATGTCCATAGCCAGGAAATCATGACTATCTGTTGATCACAACGAGCTAGTCAACTAGAGGCTCACTAGGGACATATTGTGGTCTATGTATTCACACGTGTATTAGGATTTCCGGATAATACAGTTATAGCATGAATAAAAGACTATTATAATGAACAAAGAAATATAATAATAACCAATTTATTATAGCCTCTAGGGCATATTTCCAACAGGGGGCGGCTATTTATAGCCTAGGGAGCAGCCCGACATGATAAGACATAAATGCCCTTCAATGATATGACCGTTAGGTGGATAAGATATTTTGGGACAGACGGCGCGCAGCACAGCAACGGTCGGAAATTTGACTCTCAAATTCCTCAGGGCTATCATGTTCCTCACTGTGTAGGCAATTCGCACTGGCGAATTCCTAACTCCTCAGCCATAGCAAAGTCATCAGTGACCAGAAGAACTGCGTCTCTGTCACTGAAGAAATTGACTGAACTGTATGAGATTTCCAATGGCTTCACTCGAAGGGATTGGTAGGTGTAGGATTTTGAGTCGAGCATCACATGGAAATTTTCCTTAGTATTTCCTCGACCCCCTTTAACAGTACGGTGTTTCCTATGACTCAAGAAAGAGAAAATGAAACTACGAAAACAAAAGTCTTCACGCTTCATGTTCCTCAAATGAATACCAAGTCTTCAAGGTCACACCAATTTCTTCACTTTCAAAGTCTTCAGAAAGTCTTCAGAATATCAAAGTCTTCAGTTGAAGAACTTCATTTTTAGGGGTCGACTTTTTCTGTAAATATCAAACTCCTCATAGACTTATAGACCTGTGTACACTCACAAACGCATTAGTCCCTTAACCTATAAGTCTTCAATACACCATAATCACTAAGGGACACTAGATGCACTTACAATCTCCCCCTTTTTGGTGATTGATGACAACATAGGTTAAGTTTTCAACTTGGATAAATATATGAAGTGTAAATTCTGATATTGAGGAATTTGATTGCAAGATATAGAAGAACTCCCCCTGAAGATGTGCATAGTGAGGAATTTGCGTTTGAGGCAATGCACATTTGAAGAGTTGAATCATGGAGATCTCCCCCTATATCTTGTAATTCATACACGCATTTGATATATAATATGAAGAATTTGAAATGCATGATGAAATATGGTGCCTGATGAGATTCAGCATGCGTGCAATAATATTAACGAGGAATAAGCATGCAGAATAGCACATCAAAAGTATCAGAGCACAGCGCATCAGAGCATCGTGCAAAAGTATCAGAGCACCATCGGGTTTTAGATTACAACTCAATCCAATAAAAGTTTCGGAAGAATGAGAGTTGTATCTTAAAAAAACGCCCTTAATATAGACCCACTTGAAGACTAACTCAGATTTCTCCCCCTTTGTCATCAAATGACCAAAAGGATTGAAACTGAGGACTAACGCCCCTGAAGAATTTCAAGTTGAGGGAGGAGCGTCAGCGTTGTCGGGGTTGTTTGTTGTAGCAGGGCCTGCCGCAGTGTCGTCCAAATCTTCATACTCATCAGTGTCATGCGATGAAGAATAATAGCTGGCCACCAGATCAGGAACTTTGACTCTCTTGAATTTCTTCGGAGGAGGTGCAGACCAGTCAAATTCTTCTTGGAGACCCATAGTCTTCAGTTCTTCAGCGCTATAGACATGAGTAAGAATAGCCCAGGTGCGGTTGAGGGTTTCATGAAGGTGGTAATGGTTTTTCTTCACTGCATTATGTGTTGAGGTCATATTGTGAAGAAGGGCAGCAAACTGACGCTTTACCCATTTGTGATTGCGATCAACCTTCTGATGAAGACTGAGGAGTAACTCACGATCAGTCATCACCCTGGGTGCTGTGGCTTGAGGATTATGCTTGGCTGAGGTATTTGCGGCAGTGTCATGTGTGGCAGAGTCGTCATTGGTAGAGTAAGATGCAGCCAGGCGAAATTGACCATCCAATGGACGAATGCCTTCATCGATCACAGCAGCAGCCTTGCCTTTATCATCAGCTGATGAAACTGTCCATTTGAGGACTTCAATGGGAGGCAAGTAGCTACCATGGTTCAGGGTGTCAGCTTTGTAATTCAGTGAAGATCTTGCCCTTATGAATCTCATAATCCAAGGAACATAGGGCTTCAGCTCGAATGGTGACATAGCAACATTGGCCAGAGTCCTCATGAAGAAATCATGGAAGTTGACGGGAACGCCATGAATGATGTTGAAAAGCATATTCTTCATGATGCCAACGAATTCTTCATCATTTGAGTCGTGGCCTTTAATAGGACTCATTGTCTTCGTCAGGATGCGATATACTATCCGAGGCACATAGAGTAATTCCTTGACGAGGAATTTGGTTCGTGGGGCCTGCCCAGGCTTCAAGGGCTTCATGAGCACTTGCATATAGTGATTTGTCAGTTCAGGATCATTGTAGATGCAACGTGCACTATCATGGGGAGGATCGAGAGGAAGGACACAAAGCAATTCAGTTGCCGGTGCCTTGTAGTGAGTGTTTTCAGTCATCCAATCCAACACCCATGAATTGACATTTTCAGCGTCTCCAGTGATATGCAGTGTAGCGTAGAACTGAAGAATGAGTTCTTCATTCCAATCGCAAATGTCAATGCAGAAATTGAGTAATCCTGCATCGTGAAGAACATTGAGGACTGGCTCGAAGCATGGCAGAGATTCCATATCCATGTGAGGAATATGTTCATGATCGAAGATTTTGTCTTTGTCAAATAGCGCTGAGGAATAGAAGTTGGCTTGACTAGCAGTCCAGAAACGCCTCTTCCTTATGCGAGCAGAGTCATAGGGGTTGTAGTCAGTGAAGAACACATGCTCGAAAAAGAAGCCTTTAGCCTTGAACTTCTGTTTGCTTGAGAACGGATCCTTCGGTTTTGGCAGAGGAATGTCAGTGAGTTGCATCACAACCTCAGGAATCGTGAGCTCAGGTTCTTCAGGCTGAGGAATTTCTGGTTCCTCTTCTTGTGCAACCTTATGATCAGCAGCAGCAGGTTCTTCAACACTAGTGGCTGGAATTTCTTCATGAACAGATGGAGTGGGTTGAGTTTCTTCAGAGCCCAGTTGAACTGTTGTTGCCGGGGACTGAGGAATCTGTTGGATAGGTGTGAATAGAGGAGTATTGGGATGCTGACTTTCCCAAAAGTCATCATTCATCACAGGTGTGGTGCATCCTATATCCACATCTTCATCTTCAATTTCCTCAACACCAGCCTCTACAGCTGTGAACTGAGGCATAGGGATGGCGTTGAAGGGATTGCATCCACTTCAATTTCTTCATCAAGCTGCTCTAACGTAGCGGCAGAATGATTTTCTTCATCAGATCTGCTTGGGATCACATAGTCTTCTCCAAAAGGAACAAGGTCCTTTGATGGCATGGAGGAAATTGGAACGGCATCGATTGGATTTTCAAGTGAGCTGGTCATTGGCTTCATTTTCTTAGCGGCCGAAGAATTTGATGCAGATGATGCCTTCCTTTTCTTCACTGCAGCTCTCTCTGCAGCCTTGGTCTTCTTCACCTCATAAGCAGATGGAAGAATTGGAGTTGGTGTAGGCACGGGAGGAGCTGAGGAAACTGGTTGCTTTTCTTCAGGCGCAACTGATGCAGTTGCCCTGATTTCTTCACTTTCTTCAGGCACACCACTAGTGGATGCCCTGACAATTTCTTCAGCGGCTGGAATTTCTTCACTAGCCCTGGAACTAGCATTTTCTTCAGCAGGCTGAAAGTCATCAGCGGTGCTAGCATGTTCTTCAGCAGGCTGAGCAGAGTCTGCAGCCTAAAGATTTTCTTATTGCGATGGGGCTGCAACATTTGTCATTTTCTTTGTCAGATTGACGAATCTTACTTTGGCTCCTTGCCAATCAGCATAGTAAGCATCGAAGTCTTTGCTGAGGGCTTGAATTTCAGACTGAGCCTGGAGAAGTTCCTCAGGTGTCATTCTGACAACGTTTTTATTCAGGAGCTTCTCCTTTCTGTATTGAGCTTTCTTGAGTTCTCTTGCCTTCTCAATTTTCCATTTTTCTTGAGCGATGAAATGGGTCAGCATGTGACTTTGACCAGGAGTCAGATGAAAATCAGGCATTGGGGTGTTTGGATCCTTGTGCCAAAGGTCAATGTAGTCGAGGATTTTCCTCGGATCCAAGAGCAGTAGCAGTTTGAGGAATTTGCCGTGAGGGCATAGCTGAGGAACTTGGCCATGAGGGCGCTGTTGGTGAAGCACTTGGCTTACGAGCAGGCTTCTTTGGCATGGATTTCCTCGGTCTGACCGAGGCCTCAGTAGCAGCAGCAGTGGCAGAATCCTCATGAATTTCTTCACTGCCTCCTTGGCTTGTCTTGCCAATTTGGCTTGACGCTTAGCCCATTGTTCAGGAAAGTCCTCACCACTTTTGATACTGGTGGGATCAGCTACTTGTCCAGGTGCCAATGGAGCTCTTGGGCATGGAGGATTTAAAGCAAATTTCTTCATATAGTTTCGAGTAACATATCTGTATTCCCTCCATTCTCTTGCCCATCTCCGTTCAATCCTCTTAATGCGCACCTTGCGCTGATTTTTGGTTTCTTTGCCAAATTTTGCTTCATTAGGTGTGCAATAGTCAGCATAAATTTCATCAGGGATCTCGAAAGCAGTCATGACCTCAGGTCTCTTTCCTCCTTTCTGCGGTCTCTTACCTTCAGCCATATTCTCCAGATGAGGAATTTGAACAATAGAACACTCTGAAGAAGTATGCAGTTTTTCTTCGAGGAATGCTGCAAATGAGTTAAGTTGATGAGAACCTAGTGATTCAGCAGCGGACATGAGTACCTGTGAATAGAGTGTAGGTGCGAGGAATTTGGATAGGTCATATGCGTTCTCAAAAGATTTTTCGAAAAGACAAGTTTTGAGGAATTTGACCAGATGAGCCTTGAGGAATTTCACTAAGAGTTCTTTGACTCAGGTTCCAGAGTTGTACAGATCGAAAATCCACACAATTGAGGAATCTTGAAGAAAATGATTGCTTAGAGAAATGGATCAAGTGCATATAATGTGTGAGGTGTTCATATGTGTGAAGATTTGAAGAATAAAACACCTTTGAAGATTTTCAAGAAGGTTTGTGAATCAAAGTGAGTAATAAAAGTAACTTTTAATTACCCGAAATGAAGAACACGACGAATGGATACGAACAGATGTGAAGTTCGTCAGGTTAGATCTCCCACGCCCTAACTTGGCAGAGGGAGACAGCTACGGCGGCGGCGGAGTGAAGATTTCCGCAACCGGCGCGAGTACGACGGCGACGAGGTCGAGGCAGCGAAGCTCTTCCTCACCGACGACGATGGAGTAGCGGCGGCGCTAGGGTTTGAGAAGCTCGAGCGAGAGACAGCGGTCGAGCGGAGTAAATGAAGTGAGGAAGGGGAGAGGGGTATTTATAGCCACGGTGAAAAACTGTTCGCCCGAAGATTTTGGGACGAACATGCCCCTGCCCTTTCTCCTTCACGCGACATGTGTCACCCACGTACTGTGCAGATGAGATCGTGTAAGATCGTGGATGATCATAATAATGCATCGTGGGATGCGGAACGGTTTGAGAGGTAAAAACGAAAGTTTTGGATAAGATTTGTTTTAAAGTTTCGTTCGCAATTTCTTCAGCTGACAAGGACACAGTGAAGATTTTGAACGAGTTTCAAATAGAACGCACATAAAGAATTTGTGAATAGATTGGGTTGAGTATAGCATAGAGGGGGAAGGGTCCGATCACATTCACTTAGCAGAAAACGTAGCATGAAGAAATAGCCATAAGTGAATGCTGTAGAGGACTTAAAATATATAGCCAATGAAGAAAAACGACGGAAACAGTGAAGATTTTGCAAAGTTGAAGAATTTGAAAAACTGAAGAATTTCAAAAATGAGAAAAAACTCAAATTGAGGATTTTCAACTTTTTGTGGTGGCGTGACCCACCGTATAAGAATGATGATTTCAGACACCGCGTACAATTGTCGTAGGGTTCTGAGAATCAAATTCTTCATTAATTTCTTCACACTTAGAGTGTTATTCTTCATTGATTGAAGAAAAATGTTTCTTCATGTGTTGCACATCTAAGTCATCAATTTTGCATAAGTGTTAGGATGTGTGTCCTTTTCAAAGAACATTCGAAGACTCTAAGATATTTAGCTCACACCGCAACTTGCTAAATCTCTTCTCATCCAAGGGCTTAGTGAAGATATCAGCTAGCTGTTCTTCAGTCTTCACATCCTCGATAGAGATGTCGCCCTTCAACACATGATCACGAAGAAAATGATGACAAATCTGAATGTGCTTTGTGTTCGAGTGCTGAACTGGGTTGTGTGCAATCTTGATGGCACTCTCATTGTCGCAGAGGAGAGGCACATTCTTCACGTTGACGCCATAGTCCTTGAGGGTTTGCTTCATCCAAAGCAGTTGAGCACAGCAAGAGCCAGCAGCAATGTATTCAGCTTCAGCAGTAGACAGTGATACGCGGTTCTGTTTCTTCGAGGACCAACAGACCAAAGATCGTCCGAGGAAATGACAAGTGCCAGATGTTGACTTGCGGTCCACACGATCACCAGCATAGTCAGAGTCAGAATATCCAATGAGATCAAAAGCAGAGCCCTTGGGGTACCATAATCCTAGTGTTGGTGTGTGAGCTAGATATCGAAGAATATGCTTCACAGCCTTATGGTGTGATTCCTTCGGTGCAGCTTGAAATCGGGCACACATGCAAACACTAAGCATTATATCTGGCCTAGATGCACATAAGTACAATAAAGAACCAATCATGGAGCGGTATACCTTGTGATCGAAGTCAATACAATTTTCATCAGTGCATAGATGGCCATTTGTGGGCATAGGAATTTTGACGCCTTTGCAATCTTGCATGCCGAATTTCCTCAGTACATCTTTGAGGTATTTCTCCTGAGATATGAATATGCCATTGTTCTACTAACGAATTTGAAGACCTAAGAAGAATTTCAACTCTCCCATCATAGACATTTGATATTCTTCACTCATCATATAGGCAAATTCATCACTATAACATTGGTCAGTACAGCCAAAGATAATATCATCAACGTATATTTGGCACACAAACAGTTCACCATCATAAGATTTAGTAAAGAGAGTAGGGTCGAGTGAACCGGGTGTGAAGCCATTCTTCACGAAGAATTCCTTCAGTGTATCATACCACGCCCGAGGGGCTTGCTTGAGGCCATAGAGGGCCTTATTTAGTCTGAAGACTTTGTCAGGATTCTTTGGATCTTCAAAACCTGGGGGTTGAGCAACATATACTTCTTCCTCAAGCTTACCATTGAGGAATGCACTTTTCACATCCATTTGATATAAGATGATATCATGATGATTAGCATAAGAAAGTAATATGCGAATAGCGTCAAGTCTAGCAACAGGTGCAAAAGTTTCATCGAAATCAATTCCTTCAACCTGTGTGTAGCCTTGAGCTACTAGTCGTGCCTTATTCCTCACTACAAGGTCATTTTCATCTTGCTTGTTGCGGTAGATCCACTTTGTGCCAATGATATTATGCTTGCGAGGATCTGGACGGTTGACCAGTTCCCAGACATTGTTAAGCTCGAACTGATGTAATTCTTCTTGCATAGCCTGAATCCACTCCGGCTCCAGAAATGCTTCATCTACCTTAGTGGGCTCTGTGATAGAGACAAAAGCATAGTGCCCACAAAAGTTAGATAAATGTGAAGCTTTTGAGCGTGTGAGAGGACCTGGTGCGCTAATGTCATCGATGATCTTCTCCACTTGCACTTCTTTTGCAATGCAAGGATGAGCTGGTTGTCGCTGAGGAATTTGATCAGCATTTTCTTCAGCACCATTTTCTTCAGCATTTTCTTCAGGTGCATCAGCTCGACGTTCTTCATGAACTGGAATGAATTCTTCAGCAGATTCTTCAGTAGGAATGACATCCTCAGTTGCCTTGAACTTGATAGAATCCTCAGTTGCCTTGAACTTGATAGAATCCTCAGGTGCTGGTTCATCTAACACAGAAGGTAGGTGCTCTCTTTGCGAGCCATTAGTTTCATCGAACCACACATCTACAGTGTCAACAATCTTGTGAAGAACAATGTTGAAGACTCTGTAGGTGTGCGAGTCCTTTCCGTAACCAAGCATAAAACCTTCATGTGCTTTCGGTGCAAATTTAGAGTTGTGGTGAGGATCTCTAATCCAACATTTAGCATCGAAGACTTTGAGATAACTCACATTGGGTTTCTTGTCAGTGAGGAGTTCATAGGCCATCTTTTTGAAGAATTTGTGAAGATATACTCTGTTGATGATGTGGCACGTAGTATCAATTGCATCAATCCAAAAACGCTGAGGCGTTTTGTATTCATCAAGCATAGTGCGAGCCATCTCAACAAGAGTTCTGTTCTTGCGCTCCACGACGCCATTTTGCTGAGGAGTATAGGGAGCAGATAACTCATGAGTAATACCAAGTTCATCAAGATAGTCATCAAGACCGGAATTCTTGAACTCAGTTCCATTGTCACTTTTGATATGCTTGATCTTCACACCAATGTTGGTTGAAGCCCTCGAGGAAAATCGTTTGAAGACTTCCTGCACTTCATGTTTGTAAGTAACAATGTGTACCCATGTATATCAAGAGTAATCATCAACAATGACAAAACCATATAGAGATGCATCATTAGTGACTGCTGAGTAATGATTAGGTCCGAAGAGGTCCATGTGAAGCAATTCGAATGGACGAGTAGTGGTCATGATAGTCTTCGCTGCATGCTTGGCCTTGGTCATTTTTCCAGCTTCACAGGCTCCGCATAAGTGATCCTTGAGGAATTTGACATTCTCAATGCCAATGACATGCTTCTTCTTCGCAAGCGTGTGCAAATTCCTCATGCTAGCGTGACCAAGTCGTCGATGCCATAGCCAGCCTTCTGAAGCTTTTGCAAGTAGACACACGGCTGGTTGTGGTCCTGTAGAGAAATTAACAATATACAGATCTCCTCTCCTAAAGCCTTTGAAGACTTTGGAATTGTCAGCTTCCATAATCACAACACAGCGATACTTGCCAAAGACAACAACCATATCAAGATCACACAGTATTGAGACTGACATGAGATTGTATCCTAAGGACTCAACAAGCATGGCTTTGTCCATGTGTTTATCCTTAGAGATTGCAACCTTACCAAGACCCAATACCTGACTTTTGCCTTTGTCAGCAAAGATGATATGCTTCAGAGGTGACGATGATAAGGGAGCATCCATCAATAGATTCTTGTCACCAGTCATGTGATTCGTACATCTACTATCGAGGACCCACTCAGTAGTTTTGGGTTGATCATCCTGCAGATGAATTAGCGTAGCTTACAATCTCATATGCTTCATCAGTGAAGAATATGATATCAAGTTCATCAGATGAATTTCATTAATCAGTAAACAGATATAGCAGTATGAGGACGTGTGAAATGAAGGTTCATTTCATCATGATTCGCCTGCGTCCTTTCAGGCATTTTGTCAGGTCCCCAGCAAATTCTTCAGACGTTAAAGCACGTTTGGAGACCTGACCCTGCAGAAGAGATTAGTTCTTTTTCTTCACCACCCACATCTGAAGGGGTGGCAAAGAATTCATCACTCTGCGAGCACCATACGAGAATGGTGGCATAGAGGCCAAACCATTTCGTTTCACATAAGAGGGGTTAGGGTAAGCATATGAATAAGCAGAGAAATTCTTCGAGGACTTATGAATATAATGGTTTGAAGAATAATGCACATATTCATAGCCCTTAGCTCTACCCTGCGAGACAGAGTTGTTAGCACGATGATAATCATATGAGGACTTTGATCCTTTTGAGGAATTTGATCCATGTGAGGAATTTGGTCCGTATGAGGACTTGGATCCATATGAAGAATTTGGTCCATATGAAGAATTTGATCTGGGGTTCCTGTTCTTCACTGGTGGTGTCATGAGGACATTCACCTGAAGACTTTCAAGGCACTTCTTGGGAACCCAGATTTTCTTCATAGGAGAACCGTTCCTGCAGTTAGTGCCAACATATCTAGCAAATACTTCACCACTCTGTTTTTTGAACAGTTTATAGTTGGAGTCAAATGACTCATCAGAAGAATGAGGAGATTCACATGTAAAGCCAGATAAGTTAGATGGATCAACTGGAGGTCCCTTTGCAGCAACCCATGAGGTTTTGGGGTACTGCTCAGGCTTCCAATATGTTCCATCAGCATTAAGTTTCCTCTCAAAGGCAATACCCTCTTTCCTAGGGTTCCTGTTGAGGATCTGCTTATTAAGCACATCACAGAGAGTCTGATGCCCTTTGAGGCTTTTGTACATGCCTGTCATGTACAATTCCTTCAGCCCTGCATTGTCAGTGATACTAGCAATGTCCTCAGATGAGGAATTAGTGATAGCAGAGGCAGGTGAAGAATTTGTAACAGTTGAAGCATTTGAACATTCAGGTGAAGAATTAGCAGATTCACGTTCAATGCACTTTAAGCATGGAGGAACAAATTCTTCCTGAGAGGCGCTGATTTGTTGAGCTAGTAATGAATCGCGCTCCTTCTGAAGATCTTCATAACTCACTTTTAGCTTCTCAAGATCTTGCTTTCTTTGAAGAAATTCATAAGAAAGTTTCTCATGATCAGATAAGAGAGAGTTATGATTACCTTGAAGGTTATCAAACCTAGACTGAAGTCTCTAAAGATTTTCAGTCAGGGCTTTAGTGTGATCCATTTCTTCACCCAACATATCATCACTTTTATCTAGCATGTTTTGAACCTTTTCAAAAGCCCTTTGTTGTTTTACAGCAATCTTAGCAAGTTTAGAGTAGCTGGGCTTGATATCCTCATCAGATTCATTTTCACTAGATTCAGAGGAGTTATATTTGAGTACCTTTGCACCTTTCGCCATGAAGCAATAGGTGGGAGCGTAGTCATCATTATCTTCATCAGGCTTGTCGGTGGAGTCAGTTTCTTCAGTGTTGAAGATGTACTTGCTAACAAAAGCAGTAGCGAAGGCCAGACTTGCAACACCGGATTCAGATTCTTCAGACGCCTCCTCTTCCTCATTTTCCTCAGATTCAGCTTCAGAGTCCATTTCCTTGCCAATGAATGCCCGAGCCTTCTTGGAGTTGCTCTTCTTGTGTGATGAAGACTTCGAGGATTTTGATGATGAAGATTTTGACGATTTCTTCTTCTTCTTTGCATCATCGGAACTGTAATCCTTGTATTTCTTCTTCTTCATTTCCTTTTCCCACTGAGGACAATCTTGAATATAGTGACCAGGTTTCTTGCATTTGTGGCACAGCCTTCTCTTATAGTCACTTGATGAGGAATCACTGCTTCTTGAGGATTTTCCAAAGCGACCACGTCTTGAGAACTTCTGGAATTTCTTCACAAGCAGTGCTAGCTCCTGGCTCAATTCTTCAGGATCACCAAGGCTACTACCAGAATCCTCATATTCAGAGTCAGACACAGCCTTGGCCTTCAGGGCACGTGGTTTGCCATAGCTTGAACCATAGAGATCTCTCTTTTCAGCAAGCTGGAATTCGTGAGTATTTAGCCTTTCGAGGATATCGACAGGATCAAGAGACTTGTAGTCAGCCCGTTCTTGTATCATCAGTCCTAGAGTATCAAATGAGGAATCAAGCGATCTCAACAGTTTCTTCACCACTTCATGGTCTGTGATGTTAGTGGCATCGAGGGCTTGAAGCTCATTTGAGATGTCAGTGAGGTGATCAAAGGTTTGTTGGACATTTTCATTGTCGAGCCTTTTGAAGCGGTTGAAGAGATTCCGAAGAACATCAACTCGAGGGTCACGCTGAGTTGAGACTCCTTCATTCACTTTGGACAACCTATCCTAGATAAGCTTAGCAGTTTCCAAAGCACTCACTCTTCCATACTGTCCTTTACTCAGATGGCCACATATGATATTCTTCGCTTGAGAATCGAGTTGCTTGAATCTCTTCACATCGGTAGCGTTCAGTGAGGGTGAGACAGAGGGAACACCATTTTCCACAACATACCAGAGATCGTTGTCAATTGCCTCAAGGTGCATTCGCATCTTGTTCTTCCAGTAGGGGTAGTCCGTCCCATCAAAGGTAGGACACCCAGCCGAGACCTTGATCATACCTGCGGTCGACATAACTAAAACTCCAGGCGGTTAAACCAAAATCACACAGAACAAGGGAGTACCTTGCTCTGATACCAATTGAAAGTGCGTTATGTCGACTAGAGGGGGGGTGAATAGGCAATTTTTATGAATTCTTCATTGAGGAATTTGCTGGTGAGGAAATTCCTTAGCGAGGTACTACTTACAGCGGAATAAATATTCAGAAGTAAGCATAACAGAATACACGCATGATCATCATGACGAAATGAAGACTAGCACAGAGTACAGAAAGCGTAATCACACGATAACACAAGATGAAGACAAACAGATTGAAGAAATTGAACTGAGGAAATTGAGAAAGTCTTCAGTCAAAGTCTTCAAGCACAAATATGAACAAACACTCAACACAGTAATGAGGAAATGAAAGGGTTGAGGAAATAGAACCAGTTAGTTGGTGAAGACAATGATTTGGTAAACCAGTTCCAACTGCTGTCTCAGTTGTACGTGTGGTTGGAGCGGTTGAGTATTTAAACTCGAGGACACGCAGTCCCGAACACCCAGTCACTGAGCACGCAGCTCAGGACACCCAGTCCTCACCGTATTCTCCTTGAACTAAGGCCACGCAGACCTCGTCCAATCACTCGTGGTAAGTCTTCAGGTGACTTCCAAACCTTCACAGACTTGGTCACTCGGCGATCCACAATTCCTCTTGGATGCTCTAGACCTTGACGCCTAACCGTCTGGAAGAAGCACAGTCTTCAAAGGTAACAAGCGTCGGATCCACGATGGATCAATTTCTTCAGTGATGCTCAATCACTTTGGGTTTGTCGGGGTTTGGTTTTGGGTTTTCCTCACTTGATGATTTTCGCTCAAAGTCCTCGGAGGATGGGTTGCTCTCAAATGACAAGTGTCAAGTTCTCTCGGAGCAGCCAACCAGCTAGTGGTTGTAGGGGGCGGCTATTTATAGCCTAGGGAGCAGCCCGACATGATAAGACATAAATGCCCTTCAATGATATGACCGTTAGGTGGATAAGATATTTTGGGACAGCCGGCGCGCAGCACATCAACGTTCGGAAATTTGACTCTCAAATTCCTCAGGGCTATCATGTTCCTCACTGTGTATTCAATTCGCACTGGCGAATTCCTAACTCCTCAGTCGAAGCAAAGTCATCAATGACCAGAAGAACTGCGTCTCTGTCACTGAAGAAATTGACTGAACTGTATGAGATTTCCAATGGCTTCACTCGAAGGGATTGGTAGGTGTAGGATTTTGAGTTGAGCATCACATGGAAATTTTCCTTAGTATTTCCTCGACCCCCTTTAACAGTACGGTGTTTCCTATGACTCAAGAAAGAGAAAATGAAACTACGGAAACAAAAGTCTTCACGCTTCATGTTCCTCAAATGAATACCAAGTCTTCAAGGTCACACCAATTTCTTCACTTTCAAAGTCTTCAGAAAGTCTTCAGAATATCAAAGTCTTCAGTCGAAGAACTTCATTTTTAGGGGTCAACTTTTTCTGTAAATATCAAACTCCTCATAGACTTATAGACCTGTGTACACTCACAAACGCATTAGTCCCTTAACCTATAAGTCTTCAATACACCAAAATCACTAAGGGGCACTAGATGCACTTACATGGCTTCTTTGGCGAGACAAGGCGAGAGAGGTGGTGAGTGGTGGCGATTGTGACGTTCATCGGCGGGAAGGTCGGCTTTTAACTGTCCGTCGGATGCCGCGTGGCGGGAGCGGGCGAGACGCGCGTCGCGGCGCCTTCACTGCGCCCGCCCGTGAGGCATCAATGGAAGGTTGACCGGTCCGGCAGCACGGCAGCCTTGGCATTGGTCCCATGAAAACTAAGGCGATGAAGACGACGAAGCGGCGTGTCGCGGCGCCTTCACTGCGCCCGCCCGTGAGGCATCAATGGAAGGATGACCGGTGCGGCAGCACGACAGCCTTGGCATTAATCCCACGGAAACCGAGGCGACGAGGTGACTCAGCGGAGCCATTCCTGTTCGCGCCAAAATCAGTTTCGGTCTGGGTCCGCGGGTGCCAGCTTCGGGCTTAACAGGCGAAAAATGAACTCTTGGAATGTGACTGGGCCGAATTTTCGGTGATGACGCCAAAAAATGGCCTTGGAAGGGCCTGTTGAGGACGCGGCTGAAGATGCTCTTATTCTGGCAGAGTAACACAAACAAGGCGACGATGCAGCCACGAAAGCTCCAAGCCGTGGCCCTGTGCAGACCGCTTGGACGCATGTGTGTTATTACGAGCCGATCAGCTGACAGGGACCGCACTTGTTGATCGCCTGTTGAACAACTTTTCGGTTTATGTGCGAATATTCCCCTTCTGTGCCTACCGGACTGTGCTGAGGTGTGAGGTTACAGTTAGAGGTTAGGGGTTAGATGTTAGAGTTAGATTCTAATCCTAAACTAACTCTGAACTAATTCTAGCCAAAAAGATGTTTGGATGACAGGGTTAGATGGAGCGTGGATACGGCGAGGCGCCTTCACGCGTGGTCCGAAAGGGAGGGAGTAAGAGGACGAGAAGCTTCGAGAAAGTGGGGAGGGATCTGCTGCGAGGAGAGCGAGACAAAAAGATGTTTTTTTAATGGTTCAGAGAAGAACTAACCCAAATAAGCACCTTTTGGGTGGGTTAGATTTTTTGGATGGATTAGATGCATCTAACCCAAACTAACCCTCTTGTTTGGATATTTTTGGGTTAGTTGAGTCAAAACTAATTCAAACAGGGCCGGCGTGTCAATGCACGGTACAGTAGTTTGTGGAACATTTGTTTCTTGATGAAGGGGTTCTTGTCGGTTTCCGAAATACTACTCGATTGTGGTTAACTGGATTTAGCCATGGGTTAATCAAATTAAATCACTGGGATGAGATCCCTTCAAAACAAAATGTGATGAGATGACGTGTCACTGCACGGTACAGGAGTCTGGACATCTCTTTTTTTTTAAAAAAAAAAATCTCAAGGAAAATGCCATGAAAGATTGCTACTCCTCGGCTAACCGGATTTAGCTAGTACTCCTGTGTCATTTGACAAAGAAACCATACTGTAAAATTTATGAACAGTCAAGAACTCAAGATGAAATGTGGCGTGAAGAACTGCGGGTTATGGTAACGACTTACAAACCGAAACGATGATCTATGAGATGACGAGGCATAATGTTGTTCGGTGCAATTTTTCCTACGGGGAATGGTTGGGGGATTAACAAGTGATTTCCAGCCCCAAGGTTCTTTTTTATGCAATCACATTTTCATGCGGACCAACAAATTAAACTGAAGTCAATATAAGCAGCAGCAGAAGTTGAGCACGCGCTTTAGATAATCCAAACACAGTGAAGGTAGTCTTAGCAGAAAGCAAACCAAGAAACCCAAAAAAGGAGGTTTAATAGAATATCCATTGCATCAATATTTTGTATCTTTGATCGTGCAGCAAAAACCGTTTCTGGGTACGTACTCCCTCGTTACTTGTCGCTGATTTAATACAACTTTTGTACTAAATCAGCAACGAGTAATATGGGACGGAGGGAGTAGTTTTCATAAAATCCAGATGAAATTCATCGTAGAGGTAGCTCAGGGAGGAAAATGGAAGGGGCACGCACCTGCATCATGGGGAGGATGACGAAGAAGTCGAGCGCCATCCCTTTCCTGGACCTGGCGTACGCCGGCAGGCTTCGCGCGGCCGCGGCGTCGATCACCGCCTGGTCCGCGTCCGCCGCGGCCTGCTCCTTTTCGGCGATCCCGCGCCGCGTCCGTTTCGCTGCCGTGGCCGTGGCGCGCGCGACGCGGACCTGCGTGACGCAGTTCCACGCGTGCATGGCGTCCACCATGCAGCGGAGCACGGTGACCGCGGCGGCGAGCCAGCCGTCGAGGAAGACGCACATGAGCGGGCCGCTCACCGACACGGCGTACAGGAAGAGCGGGTCCAGCATGAGCCCCGCCGCGCAGGACAGCAGGTAGGCGCGGTTCCACTCCCGGACCCACCGCGCGCGCGGGTCCAGCGCCCACGTGTCCCCGACGCGCCACTGCCCCAGCCCCAGCTGCTGCCGCCGCCGTTGCCACCGCCGACGGTGCTGCCAGTGCCGCCGGACCTGCTGCCCTCGGCCTCGACCCGCAGCGGCGTCGACTCTCCTGCTGACCGCGCGTCGTCGGCGCCGGAGGGCAAGGCGGCGAACGAGGGCGACGAGCGCGTGGAGAGCTCGCCGGACATGGCGGCGGTGCGCAGCTAGGTAGATACTTCGGCGCCGGCGAGGCCGTGGATGGAATGCGCGGCAGAGCGCATCAGTTTGCGCGATCGTGTGAGGTGGATTGATCAGTTACATACAGGGCACAGCTAGCTAGGTAGCCCGCGCATTGATCTGTATTCTGTACGTAGATATATGGCACACCGGTTGTGCGTGCAACCACAGCACTGTGCCGAACTGAAATGACCACGCTAACCTCCCCGGTCCAAGTAGGATTATCTACTGATCAGTTACGCATTAGAAAATGGTATCAGCGTCAACACGATCGCGCGAGTCCTATATAAGTATAAGCTAATGATTGGTACTATGAGCTTAGTCTGAACACCCGTTTTAGTTATGTGGAACTAATGATTAGTGAGATCAGTGCACATCAAATGTTGCGTTATCCCTCCGTTTCTTTTTAGTTTGCATATAATACGGGAGCAGCTACGCGTCCGCCGGCGGATATATTAGAAACATTCGCCGCATGGAGCTCCGTTGGATTAGCGCTCTGACAGCCGTCAGATCTAACCACCACGCGCATGACCACCTTCTTACTTCCAGCAACAATCGCTCAGTTTTGGAAACAGATTCCCCTGTCCGCCATCCTGACACAGCTGCGCCCAGCGCGGCGCCAGCCCCCGCCACAAAATCGTTGCCACCGGCGCACCGGGGGAACTAGTCCTTGCCGTGCTCGCCGGAGTTGCTCCTCCTCCTCCGTCTCAGCCCCGCGAGAAGCTGCTAGCTCCAATCGAGCATGGCAGTGACGACCTCTCTCGCCCAACGCTTCTTCGCCGTTTTCTGCAAGCCGAGCTATATTTCTGAAACATGCCTCATGCCTCAATGTCTGACCACTCACTCTCTAACGCCGGGCGCTCCTGCGGCGCTGCAACTCGGGCTATATTTCTGAAACAAGACCCTTATTGCAGAAAAAGCCCTTCACAACCGAAACTTTTCTTTTCTTTTTGAAACAAAAGATATGTTGCAGAATTTTTTTGAAACAAGACCCCAATTGCAGAAAAAAAACCTTCACCATCGAATCGTTTTTTTTCTTACTTTCTGAAACTAGTCCTATGTTGCAGAAATCTAGTGAAACAGGACCCTTATTGCAAGAAAAAGACTGGCCGCGCGGGACTGACTTATGGCCAGCGTGGCCGCTTGATCAGGATTGATCTAACGGCTATGCAAGCGGCGGACGCTCTCGCGCTCCTGCTGGTGAAGGTAAGCTTTTCCCATATAATATTTGGTCAAAGTTAGACTTCGTAAAGTTTGACCAACTTTGTAGGAAAAAATATCAGCATCTACTCACTCCGTCCGGAAATACTTGTCATCAAAATGGATGAAAAGAGATGTATCTAGAACTAAAATACGTCTAGATGCATACTTTTATCCATTTTGATGACAAGTATTTTCGGACGGAGGGAGTATAATACTTAACCTGTATAGTATGGAAATTAATTTCATGAAGCATCTCACAATACTGATTTGATATTGTGAATCTTGATATTTTTTTATAAACTTAGTCAAAGTTAACAAAGTTTGACTTTGATCCAATCTTATATGCAGTCTAAGAAAACGGAGGGAGTATGGATAATTCCATAAAAAAAGGTATGTGATATGCATTCCGTATGGGCTCTTGGAAACCTGAAGGGTTTATGTGTGATGGAGAACCGGAAATGTGTGGAATAAAATGGTTGCACCAACGTACGTACTCCCTCCATCCGAAAATACTTGTCAAAGGAATAGATATAAATGGATGTATCTAGAACTAAAATACATCTAGATACATCCAATCTCGGGACAAGTATTTCCGGACGGAGGGAGTACAATGAATGTATCCTGTGCTACGGCTTAACTCGTGCAACAGCTGCTCCGGTGGAATCTGCGCCACTGGATGGAAACTGATGGACGGGATGTTATCATCAGGTGGCCGCTGGTACAATTTGCATAAGGGACCTTATAAAACCATTTAACTATGCAAAAAGTCCCTCAGAAATCCCAGCGTCTCCTTCCCCTGCTCCGTTCCCTTTCTGTACCTGCTCGAGGTCCAGCAAGGGTTAATTGAAAAAATCGGGCAAATCTCTCTCTCCCTCTCCCTCTCCCTGTACCTCTTCCTCGTCAGCTTCCGGTGTTGAAGCATGAGCCCCGAAGAACAGAATCATAATGTCTGCGGCTCACAGCCTTTGCGTCTCTGTAGCTCCGTGGATGACGATACAACTGCATAGGAGCGGACAATCATCCTTTACAGCTCAAGGATCTAGTACTTCGAATTTGGTTCCTATATTATTCATGTGCAGGCATATTGGTTCTTCCTCCGTTTCCTCAGTTCCCTCAATACGTTTGAAAACAAAGTACCGTTACAGTTTATGTGCGAGATTCAGTCATAATGGTAAAGTTTAACCAATAATTACTAATGTTATAGTGGAAAATAGATTAGGGGATGTGCTCTGTGTGGTATGATCTTTCATCTATGTACAATTATCTGTGAGCCTGTGATGTTCGTTACTAGTTCATACCAGCTTTGACAGTTGTTTGACCATCAGGATTCAGGCTGTGGACTGATTGACTCATTTTTTAGATGACTAGAAAGAGTGGCTAGGAGTTATGTAAATTGGTAGTTGCTTCTTTTTTCTTTCTTTTGCAAGGGATGCTTTAGATTATTGAGAACCAACGAATCTGCGGCTATTCTGTGGAAAAGAATCATACTCCCATGGTCTGATTATTTCAATGGCAGAATTAAGAGATGCTCTTGTATGGCAGTGTTAATAATTACATATGAAGTGCCATATTGTCTGGAGAAGTTGCAGTAAGGCTTCAAGATGTACATAAGTAGTTTCATCCAGGCTACAATTGTCTCACGGAAGCTGTACTAATGTAGGGAGGCTAATTATCAAAGTAGGATATGTACTGGAAAAACTCCAGAAAATTTGATAGGATCATATATAAATTTCTGTTCACCACTGTCATATACTCAGTCTGACTCAAACATTGTGCACATACATATGATGTAATATACTTATTTCATAAGGATAGCTTTGTTCTACACAACTATCTTGAATAGAAGGCCCACTGTGCTCTGTTTTGACGTTTTCCAACTCTTATATCTGCCTTTTGTCTGTCCAAACATAC
The DNA here is from genome assembly GCA_963921465.1 of Triticum timopheevii. Classification (NCBI taxonomy): domain Eukaryota; kingdom Viridiplantae; phylum Streptophyta; class Magnoliopsida; order Poales; family Poaceae; genus Triticum; species Triticum timopheevii. The sequence continues at coordinate 626,027,709 of OY997266.1, read as the reverse complement.
ATGATACATCGATCGCTTACTACAAGAGATGCTTTACACACTGAAACTTCCAAATTTCAATATATTTTGGCGTACGAAATAGCTTAAGCACCATCCAGCTCCAAGCTTGCTGAAAGAGACAAAGTGGATGCAACTACAACACTAGCTTGTACAACAATTTATTTTCTCTAGAGATGAGCTTGCAGCTGAACATGCAGACAATACCTGAAAAAAAATAGGAACATCAACTATTTTCAGAGGCATATCAAAGACGAAAGGTCAAAAAAATTATCTAGTTGGATAAAGTTTACTTTATACTAAAGACCATTTGAACCATGCTGCTTAAAATTTGCATGCCAGATCAGTATTGTTGATTTTAAAGTATTGTTAGAATGTAGATTGCAACAAGAAAAAAAATCAGGAATAAGATGGACTAGTGATGCTTTCAGAAATTTCAGTTGGACATCAAAACTGCAGTTTCATTTTGAGACGAACAAAGTGAACCAGAAGAAAAACACAACAAATCTTACTTTACATATTCCCAAGACATATGGATGCTCTTTACAAATTTGGGATGGTAACAAAAATCACATCTCTTACATAATAGTACAAATAGGAGATCATACATAGGATTCTTTAAGCTGCAGAAGATGTGCGGCTCCTTGGCGACGGCTGAGCCGACGTTGAACGGACCTACAGCACAGCGGTCCTACATAACATGCTCCCCGACGGCGCTGAAGGTGGCTGCTTGGTGAGGCGTTTCAGAGGATAGGAGGGCCACCGGTGCTAGAACTAGGTAGGGTGGACCAGTGGATGGCGAGAGAGTGGCCAATGGAGCATATTGCTAACCCTAGCTCACAGATCACCTAGTACAGGTACAGGAAGGAAACAGAGCAGAGGAGACGCTGGTATTTCCGAGGGACTCTTTGCATAGTTAAATGGTTTTACAAGGTCCCTTATGTAAAGTGTACCGGTGGACACCTGAAGATAACATCCCATCCATCAATTTTTCATCGAGTGGCGTAGAATCGACCGGAGCAGCCGTAGCACGAGTTGAGCGGTAGCATAGGATACGTTCTCGATTCGATCCGGCCGGGACTTGCGTGAATCGTGATTGTGTTGGCGTCGATCGGTGGCACTGTCCAAGAAATGAATGAACGCGGAGCCAACGACGGAAGGCGAGATAGCGTGCATGCGAGGTATGCAGGCTAAGACTGATGACCGAGGTTGGTCCCGGCACCCGGCCGGCCAGTGGCCACCCTAGCGATATCCATCACACTCTGTCGTGTCCATTCTGAATGTTGGAAGGCAATGCAATTCTGGATATTGATCCGGTGCACAACGCACGTATATAAGTACAAGGAGAGCTCTCAACCTCATCTATACAAGGAAACTAGAGGCGGGGTTGGTAGGAGATTATCCTAATCATATACATGCGTGTAGGCCTACATAATATGTTCAACCCCCCCCCCCCCCCCCCCCCCCCCCGCGCGCGCAGTCGATACGTCACCGGTGACGCATAGACTGGACCGGAACTCCTCAAATATAGGCGTCGGTAACCCCTTGGTCATGACATCGGCAAACTGCTGAGCGGTGGGAACATGAAGAATGCGGACGCGTCCAAGAGCCACCTGCTCTCGCACTAAGTGAATGTCGAGCTCGATGTGCTTCGTGCGACGATGATGAACGGGGTTGGCGGAGAGGTAGACCCCGGAGACATTGTCACAGTAGACAATGGTGGCCGTCGAGACATCAAGGAGCAACTCCTGGAGAAGCTGCCGGATCCACGAGCACTCGGCGACGGCATTAGCCACAGCACGATACCCAGCCTCGGCACTGGAGCGGGATACTGTGGGTTGTCATTTAGACGACCACGATATGAGCGAGGGACCCAGGTAGACACAGTAGCCAAAAGTGGAGAGCCGTGTGTCCGGCCAGCCAGCCCAATCGGCGTCACTGTAGTCAACAAGGTCGGTCGAGGACGAGACCGTCAATGTAAGACCCGGAGCCGCGGTGCCGCGGATGTACCAAAGAATCCGCTTCACCAGGTTCCAGTGAGTGTCTCGAGGGGCGTGCATATGGAGACACACCTGCTGGACGGCGTACTGCAGGTCCGGACGAGTAAGCATCAAGTACTGGAGGGCGCCGACGATGAAGCAATAAAACGTAGCATCCGACGCGGGCAAGCTGTCGAGGGCAGAGACCTTGGCCTTCGTGTCGATAGGCGTGGGGACAGGCTTACAACTAAGCATACCTGCCCGCTCAAGAAGGTCCTGAGCATACTGCTGCTGGTGAAGGCAGAACCCGTCGACGTGTCGCACCACCTCAATGCCAAGGAAGTAGTGCAACGGGCCGAGGTCCATAATGGCGAACTCGGCGCTAAGGCGAGCATTATGCTGTCCAAGGAGCTTGGGTGAGGAAGCCGTCAGGATGATGTCGTCGACGTAGAGGAGCAGGTAAGCAGTCGCCTGACCCTAGTGGTAGACAAACAGCGAGGCGTCGGAGCGAGTAGCTCGAAACCCAAGCTGCTGCAGGAAGGGGCGATGCGCTGGTACCAAGCTCAAGGGGCCTGCTTCGGCCCGTATAGAGAGCGGGAGAGCAGGCACACGTGGTCCGGACGAGCCGCATCGACGAAACCAGTGGGCTGCTGACAGAAGACCTGCTCAGAGAGATGGCCATGCAAGAACGCGTTCGACACATCCATCTGATGCACCGGCCATGCGCGATAGACCGCGAGCTGAAGGACCGCGCGAATCATGCCCAGTTTGACAACCGGGGCAAAGGTGTCGGTGAGTCGACTCCAGCGCGCTGACGGAACCCGCGGACCACCCAACGAGCCTTGTAGCGCTCGAGAGACCCGTCAGGACGAGTCTTATGCTGGAAGACCCACTTGCCGGTGATGACGTTGGCATGAGGGGGGTCGCGGGACGAGCTGCCAGGTGCGGTTACACAACAACGCATCAAACTCCTCCTCCGTCGCAGCGAGCCAATGCAGATTGTGAAGCGTGGCTCGAGGTGACGATGCAGATGTCGAGGCAACGAGGAGGTACTCATCCGCGGAGTAGCGCATGCTGGGGCGGTGGATGCCGGCGCGAGCACGGGTGACCATGCGGGTGGCCGGGGGTGCCGGCGGGGCAGCCAGCAGGGCCGGCGGGTCCACCGGCGACGAGGGATCAACCAAGGGTGAGGCCGAAGAAGAGCCCGTCGGGATCACCGGTGTGGACGTCGAGGAGCCGGGGTCAGGCGCATGAGAAGCACTCGCTGACGAGGCTGCGGACTCGACGGGAGTATGGGGCGCCGTGGTCGCTGGCGACGATGCGGCCAGTCCGGCCGAAGAGCCTGGCACGGCAGGAGAGGGCGGCGGGTCCAGCGCCGCGGACCCAGACGAGGGCCCAGGCGCAGTAGCGGCGCCGATACCAGGAGGGGGCCCGAAGCCGGGAGGAGGCCCATGCACGGCGTGGGGGCCAAAGGCGGGAGGGGTCCCGAGCGCGTGGGGGCGGCCACCACGAGCGGGGCCGGCGGGCCAGGTGATGATGGCGAGTCGTCCGGCGGCAGTACCTGGTGAAAAGGAAAAGACCTCTCGTCAAAGTAAACATGCCATGAAGTGAAGACTCGGTGGGAAACCGGATCATAGCAACGGAAGCCTTTGGTGTTTGGTGGTAATCCGAAAAAGATGCATGCCACAGAGCGAGGTGCGAGTTTGTGAGGAGTGGTGGAGGCGATGCTAGGATAACAGAGACACCCAAAAACACGAAGGTCGTCATAGGAGGGAGGGGTATTGTAGAGAAGATGGTGTGGTGCAAAGTTCCCACGAGCACGACTTGGACGAATGTTAAGAAGGAGAGAGGCGGTGGCGAGGGCGTCCGGCCAAAACCGGGGCGGGATGTTAGCATGGAAGAGAAGGGTGCACACACAATCATTGAGGGTGCAGAGAATCCGTTCGGCGCGACCATTTTATTGGGAGGTATACGGGCAGGTGAGACGAAGAATCGTGCCATGTGTGGCAAGGAGGGTGCGATCCCCGACGTTGTCGAACTCCTTCCCGTTGTCAGTCTGCAACGCATGAATGGGGCGCCCAAACTGCGTAGCGACATACGAGTAAAAGGTGGTGAGAATGGAGAGTGCATCGGATTTTCTCCAGAACGGGAAGGTCCACACATAATGCGAAAAATCGTCAAGTATGACAAGATAGTATAAAAAACCCGTATTACTAGCAACATGAGATGTCCATATGTCATTATGAATCAACTCAAATGGGTACGACGCCACCGATGAGGACGCAGTAAACGGAAGACGGACATGCTTGCCGAGGCGACAAGCATGACAAGTATGATCATCGGTTCTATTACACGTGAATGAAAAAGTCCTAAGAATTTGACAAAGGGTGGCGGGGTTCGGATGTCCCAGCCGAGCATGCCAAAGGTCCACAGTGACGGAGAGGGCGACCGGAACGGAGGTCATGGTGGCGTTGGAGTGGACCGGGTAGAGGCCGTCCGGGCTGTCAGATCGGTGGAGTACCATCCAGGTACGGGCATCCTTGATAGAAAAACCCACTTCGTCAAATTCCACAATTATAGGATTTTCACGTGTAAGAGAACGAACGGAAACAAGATTGGTGACTAAATCATGTAAAACAAAGACATTACTCAGATGTATAGGCACGGAGTTAGACGGAAAAGAACCATGACCGACATGAGTAATGGGAAGGGATGATCTTTCCCCAACAGTGATACGACATACGGTAGAAACTGGATATGCGGAGTTGAGATTTCCGGGGTTGGAAGTCATGTGCGCTGTAGTCCCGGTATCCATATACCAGTCGCCGCCTCCGGTATATGTGTTGGGTGTAGGAGCGGAGTGAAGCAGCGCGAGGAGGACCGGATCCAAGGGTGCCGGCGGGAGAGCAACGGCCGCAGCAGGGGGCACGGCGGGCGCGGCACCAGGGTAGCCACCAGGCGCGGCGTACGCGGGCTGGACGGCGGGGTAGCCACCAGGGGCGACGTACATAGCCTGATGAGCGCCGGGGCGGGGGCCAAGGATGCCGGCCGGGACGGGGGCCCGCGGCACGGGCATCGTGTACGTGTGGACCACCCCGATCCAGGGGTTGGGCGCGGCCGCGCAGGGGGGCCGAGGGCAGTTGTTGCTGCTGCGGCTGGCGGGGCGCCCCCAGGAGCCGTTCTGCTGCTGCTACTTCTTGCCGCGGCGCCCCCCTCCCCCCCCCCCCCCCCCCCCCCCCCCCGCGACGACGATCATTAGCAGGGGACGACGGCTAGTAGGCCGGTTGCTGAGGTGCCGGGAAGTAGGAGGCCGCCGGCGGAGGCGGGAGCCGCGGCAGCTGTGAGGCTGTGGGAGGGGCGGCGTGCGAAGTTCCCGCGGCGAGTGCCGTGTGCGTGGCCTGGGATTTCACCATCTTCATCCTCCTCTCCTGCAAACGAAGATAGGCCACAACCCTAGGAAAGGTCGGGTCCAGAAGAAACGTGAGGTTGGAGGCCGCGTTGCTGAATTCTTCGCTTAAGCCGGCGGTGAGCGTGCTAAGAAGGAGCTAGTCGGAGACCCTCTCCCCGAGGCCGCGGAGCTCGTCAGCAAGTTTCTTAAGGCGCATACAGTAGTCGTCGATAGATGAGTCATGTTGATGGCAGCCAAAAAATTCCTGCTGAAGGAACACGCGGCGCTGAAGGGCGTTGTCAGTGAAGAGCCCGTTCAGCTTCGCCCACACCGTCTACGCGTCATCCGTGTCGCACACGATGGTGTGGAAGATGTCCTTGGAGATGGTTTGGTACAACCAGCGGGTGATGGTGGCGTCGAAGGTCAGCCGGTCGTCGTCCGCGAACATGAGGTCGGTGTCGACGGAGCGTATCTCCCATTGATTCTCGCTATTAAGCATGCTTGATCATCAGTTTGATAGAAATCTATTTATCGTAAAGTGCTTGTGGTAGGAAGCCGGGAATGATTTTTGTGGATAGTACATTTGCAAGTTCATCTACAACTCGATGAAATCTAAGTGGGGCTACTCTAAAGCAGATTTTGATGTACGTAAACAGAAAAAATCTCAATTTTATTTTATTACCATCATTTGTGTTGAGTTTCATTCATATACATGTATTGACCCACTTCTTTAAATTAGATGTGGGAGATGCGGGATGAACTCCTATCATATGATCGCATACGAGTAATTCAAGAGGAATTTGCGGGATTCTTTTTTGACCACGTCATAAATAAAGATGGATAATACCATGTGGAAGTTCAAATAGACCTTCGATGTTAGGGTTTGTAAGATATCTTATATTGTATATATGTAGCTAGTAGCGTGGGATAGATATACGGAAACTTGTTGTTCGACCAATCTCGCGGAGAAAGAGAGATCGATCACTTCTCTCTGCATATGTTCATGAAGACCTTGTGTACTTAATGGTTCCTTCATTTGCTTACTAGCTAGCGTGTCGAGTTCTCTCTATATGTGTGGTAGCTAGCGTCGACCAAGCACGGAGATAAGAGAGGTCACTTCTCTCTACCTATTATAGCTAGCTAACACAATATATGAATCCCCTAAATTAACCCTCCAAAACCCCCTACCCCCCTTTCAAAAAAAAGAACAAAAACCCGAACTCCTGAGCTGCTGATGCGTGGATGCCATTTGGCCCTGGTTGGTGTTACCAACCGGGACTAAAGGCCCTCCTGCCTGGGCTCGTCGGAGCGGCCACGTGGGGCACCATCTGTCTCGGTTTGTAAGCGAACTGAGACTAAATGTGTTGGGCTTTAGTCTCAACCCTTTAGTCCCGGTTCCAGAACCGGGGCTAATGGGCCTCTGGAACCGGGACAAATAGCTCATTTTCTACGAGTGAGAGATGCAACCCATGGGGCAATTCACGGCAAACATATTGTTGTCTAACGATCTGAAGCCAGAAAACCTGTTACTTGATTCCAAATATGATGTGAAACTTGTTGACTTTGGGTTAAGTAATGTCATGCATGATGGTCATTTTTTGAATACAAGCTGCGGGAGTACAAACTATGTTGCACCAGATGTATTCACTTATTTCTATTACTTGCGTCTTTATCCTCGTGCTTCTTCACATGTCTGGGTGGACACGGTCCGGGCCGGTCCGGTCCCTGACCAAGCCACCATTTGGACCGGCCGCCGGCAGACCGGACCAGACCGGACCGAGCATTGCGGCGGTCCTCTTTTTCTAGACCGGACCGGCGGAGGTAAAGTTCGGGCCGGACCAAGAGGACCGGCGGCGGCGAGGTTATGATCACGGCAGCCGCGAGAGACGACTCCTGCGAGCTCCTGAACACGGTCGAGAACGACGACGGTTCACACATGCAGCAATGGGACGCGGTGGCGCTGGCCGGGCCCGAGTGTTACATGCGCACGTTTGTTCTTTAGCAGCACGCGTGCATGAGTCAACGATTTTGTGCGTACTCTCCTGACCGTGATTAGAGGATCAAGTTTTACGTGGGGTTATTCGTGGGATGACGCCGTAATTGACGGATCAAACATCGTTTCTCTGGTTATTTTTATTATCTGATCAACGAAAAGAAGGAAAGAAAGTAACGGCCCACAATTTTCTGTGTGCGGGCGGGGCAGCCACGCTGCGTGCGACCATCCGTGCGACCCAGCCATCGCACGGTTGTGGCTCCACGCACGCCCTGCTCCTGAATTTGTGAGAAAAAAACACAAAATACACATCCTAATACAGATTCCCTTCTGGATACGCTCCTATCCACATCTTTCCCCTTAAGTCTGAACTGTAGCTCGTGCTGAAGCTCAACCGGACCTTGCTGCCATTGTACCTCAGTCCGGAATCCACCTACACACGAGCTAGCGCGGGCGGCGGCCCGTTCTCCTCCGGCCGCCCGTTCGTGTAGCAGCTTGGCTGCAATCGGAGCCACCATCGGCGCCGGCCAGACCTACGTCGCCGCTAAGAGGCGCGGAGCCTGGCGGACGGCTGCGGGACCACATCTCATCCCGCCCAGGCTGGGCTGGCCGTGGCCCGCGTGCGCTTCCAGACCTGGCCGTGCAGCAGCTTGGCCAGAACCAGCGCCTCAGGCGTTGGCCGGACCCATGGGACGGGGACACAATAGGGCGGCCCGTCGGGCTTGTCGAGGAGCTTGGAGGAGCGGTCAAGGGAGCGAGAGGAAGGACGTCGTTGACCGCAGCGTCAGCGCCATGGATTTGGTGCGCCCTTCGATAGGAAGAAGGTGGGACGGAGATGTTTGGAGGGGGTTGAGGGGCTGCAATCTTCGGCTCCAGCTCGGGTCGTCACTTCCGTCCTTAACAAAGTCGCCGGCCTATAACGCGTGGATTCAACATTGTTAGGCATAAGCCATGAGTAGGTGATCAGCGTGTGCGTGCGTCGAGCCGGGCGCTGGTGCGTGGCCGCATCAATGGTCTTGGCGAGTGTCCGTTGCTGTGGCGATGGGTTGAGCAGGCGCTGCATGCGTGGGTAGCAGAGGGCTACAAAGCCGGGCCCACAGCAACAGACACTCGCCAAGACCATTGATGCGGCCACGCACCAGCGCCCGGCTCGACGCACGCACACGCTGATCACCTACTCATGGCTTATGCCTAACACTCACCCCCTAAGTCATGACCTTGTTCTCGTCGGAGTTGTTGCAGCTCCCATCGTCAATGTCGCCACAACAGTGACCCAGCCCGCGGACGCGACCTGGCGCAACGACGCCGGTCCCACCGTGCTCCGTCAAGATTCCGGCAACACACGCTGAGTTCCTTCTCCGCCGGCGACACACGCCTAGCGTCAACTGCGCCCCGCACGTCCCGCGCGCACCCGACGCGCCTGACGAGCCCGACCGCACCAATGCGTCCTGCACGTCCCGCGTGCACCCGACGTGCCCGATTGCACCAGACGCTCACCACACGTCGCCTCCGCGTCCGCCATGGCAGCGGCCAGCGACAAACGCCGGAAGGATGTAGCCGAACTTGAGCACGGACTCGAGCACACCGGCGACATACGCCTCCTCCCAACGTCAACCGCACGCTCGTACGTCCAACACTAATCTTGCTAACTAACCACATGACCCGGTAGCTAACCAACTAACTAGCCTACATGCACGTCATATCCATCTGATGGATGCACCTAGCTAACAACCTGGACGTGGCCCGGTCATGTACTGCTTGTAGTCGCGCTGGAATGAGCCGTGATGTAGTCTGTGTGCTGAATTTAAAGGAGGCGTTTGGGCACCGGGGCGTTCGTCGCTGGGGCGCTGGTCGCCAGAAAAAGTGCTCCATCCATCAGAGAGAGAGAGAGAGAGAGAGAGGTTCGAACAAACATCACCTACATAGGACACAGGTAAATATCCTTTGCTTCTTGTGTTGGTCCAATCTGATGCATATTGAATTGCTGGAAAGCTGAGAGCAAATCCATTCTGTTTAATACAAATTATTTTCATGCTATTGTGAATCTTGTGCTCGCAATGCGAACTATGAAACTCAGAGGCTTGGACCAATTGATCTGTTGTCTGCTCGCTCTATGCCTCTAGGTTTGACATTTGGATAGATGGTTATGTCTGCACTTTTGTCAATAAAATTAAAATTGATTGTTGGGATCCCTATCATCACACTTAAATTGAAGAATAGCTAAGAGGTCAGATGAGCATGATGCCTGCGGACATTGTGCATAGATAATTCTGTGAAGGAGTATATTTGATTGGGGAGATGGAGTAGCATTCAGTTAACGGTACATACAAGTGAAAATAAAAATCACTTGCAACTTGGAAGTCTAACACACATGAGATAAAACTCGCGAGAACAAAATAGATTAGGTTGGCTTCTGTTGATTGAGAGAGAATTGATTTTGTCCTGTCATCAAACTAGAGTCAGAGGTCCCAATGCTCCCTTGCGGTGAGGGATTCGGGGTGGAATGTTGCCGGTGTATATATGTATACATGTGATTTGTTGGATGATCCTGTGCAGAAAATTAGAGAAGTTTAGTTTCATTGAAGTTCTGAAATTATACTTGAATTGAAAGTGTGGACTGCTTATACCACTGGAATATTACGTGCTTCTTGGATCCGCGGTGCCATTGGGATGGTATGACCACTTGATTGCAACATTGAAGCATTTAGGATAGATGTTGGATTCAGTTGATGGAGGAAGTCTTGATTTTCTCCTGTCATCAAACCAGAGTTAGAGGCCCCAATGGTCCCTTGCAGCGAGGTGTACATGTTATTTGTCGGATGACCCTGTGGACAAAGCAAAGTTCAGTTGCACTGAAGTTTAAAAAATAGGAAACTTGAAAGGGTGTACTGCTTCTACCATTGCTGTATTGTATGGTCGGAATCCAGACAACAGTTGCTGGGTCTGTGGTGGCATAGGGATGACATTACCAATTGATGGCTGCATTGAAGCACGTAGCATAGCATTGTAGTGTAATTGATATGCAGCCATTTGATTCGTGAAAAAATCCATAGGACCCTATAGAAAATGATAGAGAAAGGTAAGTACAGTTTAGGTTTTATAAGAAACAAGCGACACAGTATTATTTACTATTGACGGGTCATGAGGCTGTAGTTGTATAATATCATTTGTGTTCTTTTTCTTCTTTGAACTTGCTTTCTCCAAAGGACCCTGTCAAAAATGATAGAGAAACGTCAGCACGTTGAATGTTTTATACAAATCGAGTGACAAAATATTATACCGTTGAGGGGCAACGAGGATCTAGTTGCGCAGTGTCATTTGTGTTCCTTTTCTTCTTTGAAGTTGCTTTCTCAAATCCACCAACAGGTATTTTTGATCCTTTCACAGTCTTCTCCTTGACCTTCAATACCTTTTGGTTTTGCAAGCCCCTCACCGTGTTTTGAAATTCTACTAGAGGTGATGTTTACTCCTGCCACTATAATGCTAAATATCAGTCTTTGTTCAACAATAGTCTAGGCAATTATTGTTAATTACTATAGTTTGTACCTTCTTTAGTACAGGAGGTACCCAAATCTGGATCAGCACTAACCAAATCTTTATCAGCGGCAAAAAAAATCTGAATCAGCGCTAACCAAATCTGGATCTCCGTGAACCAAATCTGGATCAGCGTTAACCAAATCTGGATCAGCTCTAATCTTCAAGCATTTCTCCACATCTTGTGCTAATTGCTCTGCACACTTAGTAGCCTTATAGTATGATTCTTCTGACTCAGCGGCACGAGCAGCTATTTTCACAAATATTCTGCACAGTTCCTTGTAGCGACTAGACATTCTTGCTTTAAGGTTATCATGCGGGTTAGATTTGCTTGTTATATCTAGAACTTTGGCATCAGTTGTCCATCTTTTCAAGATATATTCCCTAGGGATATGCTTGATATTGTTAATATCAAGTACCTTTAAGCAATGAGAGCAAAGAATTCCAGCAAACTCAAACTTTTTGCAACTGCAACTAACCTTTTCTTCTTTTGGATTGAATCTAACAACATGTTCACGTTGTGTGCCATTAATACTACATAAATCTTCAGCTCTGTGTCACTTTCATCACAAAGCAATGTGTCGTAGTTCAGAGTCCGAAGCACTTGATCTTGAACCATCTTGAATATTGCTGGAGTATATGTAGCTGCAGCTTGTTTCAACATATAGCTAGATTCAACCTTCAACTTGGGAGTAGTCTGTGTTGCTTCAAAGTCATACTTCACCTCTTCACATCTTTTATCCGAACTAGCCGTTAAAAATGCTCAAAGAAAGTAAGCATGTCGTATTTAATACTAATGTATCTCTTCAGTTCATTGCTCATGCTTTCACTTCTTTGGGTGGTGCTCATGTGGGCAGAGAACGTACTTTTACCATACACTAGTGCCCAATGTTCCTTTTTCTCAAATAGCCTTTGAAGCCATTCATTGTCACGCAGTCCATACTTGCAAATCATTTTATCCCATGCACCTACAAATTCATCCTCCTCTTCTATATCATATATATAGTGCTGAAAATCAGCATTGAACTTCTTATATTCATCAACAACTCCGGCGAGGTGCTTGCAAGCATTTTGATTCATATGCCACACACAAAGTCTATGGTGAGAGTGAGGGAAAACTTCACGAATTGCCTTCGCCATTGCCGCATCTTCATCGGTGAGAATGGTACGTGGATGTTTTCCTGACATAACTTTTAGGAAAGTTCTAAAAATCCAACCAAAACTAGCAGCGGTTTCATCATAGAGAAGTGCAGCACCAAAGACAATAGTTTTCTGATGATTATTCACCCCGACAATCAAACCAAATGGACGCCTATCATCTAGTTTTCTGTATGTGGTGTCAAAGCATATAACATCGCCGAACATTGCATAGTCTGAAACCATTTTGGGGTCGGCCCAAAATATATTAGTTATCAAATCATCCTCGTCCACTTGAATTGAATAGAAAAAGTTGACATCTTCCGAGACCTTTTTCTCCATGTATTCTAATACTCCCCCTGTGTGACCTACCTTTGCTTTTATTGTTCTCTTTGAGTACAAACAATTTTTCATATCTTGAGGTGTAAAGCCAAGGTTTTCACTTCCACCTGCTTCTTTGGCCATCAAATCAATTGTTGCTTTATTTGAAATGCCAACTGACTTTGCGACCTCTGCATTTGCTATTTGTGCTTCTGTCACTTTTCTCTGGGATCTCAAGTATTGGGCCATGATTCCATGAGCAAGAGTGTGGTTATGTGATGCCTCGACTTCATACACATAATAAAATCCATATCTAAGGGTAATCTTCATATGGGCATCACATCCACATCTTGTTTCAGGCCTACTGTAACTGAATATCTCCTCTCTTTTATCTTCCCGACGATGGCATATAAGTTGTAGTAATTGTCTTAGAGCATAAAGAAGTGATCAGCATCAAAACAAATTAAAAACAATTCATACCTTGACGAGAGCATCAAAATGTCCGTTGCTGAAATGTAGAAGAGTTTGTCACTTTATGGCCACTGCTTCTTCTGATGCTAAAACCGATAGTTTTAGCATAGTTGTTATAAAATATATAGGCTTCCTCTTCAGATAAAAATTTCATGCCAAGCTTTGGTTTCTTGCTGTGATCTACTTCGGTTTCATGCTGATAATATATCAATTAGGATTTGATTTAGTTATTACTTTCCAGGAACTATATGCATCGTAAAGGGAATAGAAAAAAATTGTACCGGATGCTTTCCAAGAACTGAAATCAGAGATCATACGAGAAGGTCCGCACATGCTAAATTTGAAATGGGGGTACTATACATGGTACTGCTTTGTTTTTCTAAATGGAAAAGAACTAACTTTCCATCGTTGTTTAGCATCCGCAGATTGTGATCATGATTTCTATAGAAGTTCTACAAGGGTGCAGCATGCTGCTTTTTTCTGTCCAACACTCGGGATCGTGTCGCAATTAATGGAAAGATTCACCGTCAAGAACTGAGGCAGGTTTCTTAGTTTTGGGGTGTGAGATTGATCGTCACCCTCCTTCCCTGGACCACTCATCGGAGAAGCTATGGGGGACGCGAGACTTGGAGATGCCATGACGCTCAATTCAAGAGAAGCCACTATTGATTGTTGTGCGCCCTAAAGACTGTAGGTCGCTCCTGCCTCCTATCACTACTAGGAAAACCATTACCAGTAGCGTTGTTTTTTTGCTATTAGTAGCGCGGGTAGGCGCACTACTGCTACGATGCTACAACTATTTTCTAGTAGTAGCGCTTGTTTTGGCCCGCGCTACTAGTAAATGAGCGCTGCTGGTAATATTTTGGCCCGCGCCACTGCTAAGTTTATGTTTTTTTTTCATATTTTGGGGATGTACATGTTTAAACAGATATATCTTTTATACAATAACAACTCATCATGAACTAGTCTGTTTAAATAGCATATTTATTACTACTAGTCATCACCACCAAACAATGTTCGTCAATGAGACATCATATATATAACAAGTTGGTCACTAGTCATAATCACACCTCCTCATCCTCCTCATCAACTCTAGCTAACACATTTTAGCACATAATAACACATTCTACCTAGGACCTACTCCTCTCATAGGACCTACTCTACCCTCTCTTAGGTAAAATATCATAAAACAAGATAGACATTGACTCTTCATTAAGGAATCTGGACTCTCCATAATGAAGAACGGAGATCATCCTGTCTCCAAGTCTTGACCTACGCACAATGTTGCTTCCAAGTAGCTCTCTATGATGGACGACACATTTTTTCCAATCATTTATTATCATGGCTTCCTCGCTTTTCGAAATCTGGTATGGACAGGAGTGATGTGGATACTGCGGCTGACCAGGCCGTGGTGGCCGTAAGCTCATAACATCGAATACATATATTGACCATAATTTTGAGGAATTCGATAATAGCTATTGTAATTCTCAAGATCAGTAAAAAATGCGATAAGACCATCTTTCTCCTTATAAATTAATTGTGCTTCATCATTGTAGTAGTAGGTTCTGCCTACCATCTTCCGTACATTTTTTGAAGAATGAAAATAAGCTGTTAATGGAAATAAGCTGTCAAATACTTTGAAATAAACAATATAAATTACTTAATAAATATGTTTGAGAAACTCACACAGCGGTAGAACTGGAAGCGTGTCAACAAGGACCCAAATGGTCATATTCTTTTCGTCGATGTCAGGATCACCAAGATCGAAGGTGAGAAGCATACCCTCATGAAAATCCTACGCCTTGCAAAGGGCTTCCCAATTCGGGCAACCAAAATTGGATGAGTTCACAGAATTGTATAGTTTTACAGCAAAATCATAACCATGATGGGTCCTTAGTTGAATTATCTTTGTCTCCATGCTTTCATGATCTTCAAAACCCATCTTCTCCAAGACATATCGTCTTGCATGGCATGGGATAAGCTAGTCAAATTGTAAAAGACGGAAATTACACGTTGAAGAAGCAGAGAAGTCGTGCAAAAATAACAAAAAACACTTGTCATCGTTGCGTACTGTATCAACATCGAAGGTCTCTTGGAGCTTGATGCTGAAGCGCCGACCTTCTACCAGGTGAGGCCTGTCGCACAGACCGCGCTCATGTTTGCAGTAATCGCACATAACGAATTCACTTTCGTTGTCAGACATTTCCTAATAGGTAATTAATAATCCATCATCGAATACATATATAGTAGTTTGTAGCAAAGATCATCATATAAAAACTAGAACACATAAAATTTGTAGTTTGTAGTACTTTGTAGCAAAGATCATCATATAATCCATCATCGAATACATATTTAGTAGTTTGTAGCACAAACCACGCTCATCTTTTGCATTCAATAAGCAAATAACTAATAGGTAATTAATAATCCATCATCGAATACATATATAGTAGTTTGTAGCAAAGGTCATCATATAATATCATTAATACATCTTGAATAATAGCTCATCTAGGTTCAGTGGGCCGAGGTGGACACCCAAAGAGAAGGAACCATCACAGGATCATAGCTCCGGTGAGGTCCCCAAAGAATCTGCCAGGTATTGGAGAACCTATCGTTCGCCAACGAAACCAAGTAGCGGTGGACGTGCGCGTTCTCCTCCGTGACACGGTGCTGTACCACCTGCGCGGGGGACTCAAGCATCTGCACCGATGCAGGCCCACGTGCCCTCCACCAAAGAAGCTCCGGGTCGACGACGGGCTGGCTCCTCACTAAGCTGCGCTCACCAAAAGGTAGCACAACCTAGTACCAGCCCGGCGGAGCCCAGTCCCGGACATGGCCCCTCGGCTCAAGCAGGAGTCCTCCGCCAAGTCGACGACGAGGATGCGGGATAGGCATCATCGAAGAAGATAACAAAATGCTTAATTATGAAAACAAAATTAATAAAAACTTAGCAAAATTCGGCATGACCTTTGCTAAAAGCAGGACATATCGAGCGCCTGAAATTTGCGAGAACATAAACGAATCGACATTTCTGGCAAAACATAGGCCACTCGGAAAAATATGACATGTTCAAAATGTGACATGTTCAAAATATGACATGTCCACTACATATTTGCATATAACAGGAAAAATTGCTTTAATTAAAAAAATAACAAAAAGTGCTTTAACTAAAAAAACACCTAGAATTCTGTTAACTACACCTAAAACAACTAAAACACCTGAAATTCTGTTAACTACACCTAAAACAACTAAAACATCTAAAATTCTATTAAGTACACCTAAAACACCTAAATTCTATTAACTACACCTAATTAAAAACCTAGCTAAATTTCTGTCCTAACTTTAAAACCTAGCTAAATTTAAAAACCTAGGGTTCATACGAATTAACTAGGGTTCATACCTAATCTGTCCTAGCTAGGGTTCGATCATAACCTGCATTATTCTAAAAACCTACATTTTTTCAACTATATAGGATTCAAAATAACAACTCACTAATAACTATAACTAGGGAGGGAGGGAGGAGGAGGAAGGAGGGAGGAGTACATCTCGGTGGAGGAGAGGGCCGGCACGGGGGGGGGGGGGGGGGGGACCGGCGTGGGAGGATGGCCGGTGCGGTGGGGCAGCCGACAGGGGAGGAGGGCCGGCACGGGGAAGGGCGGCCGACGGGGGAACAGGGCCCGCGCGAGGGAGGGCGGCCGGATCGGGGGACTGAGGGATTCGATCTGTGAGTGTGAGCGTGTGAGTGTGAGTGAGTGAGAGGGAAGGGGCGCGTGGGCCGGCGCGTGGGAAGCAGAGGTGGGCTTAGCGGCAGCGCGGGGGAGGAGGCCCAGCGCTATAGCTAAAGCTGCAATAGTGGGCCGAGAGCATGGCCCATCAACAACAACGCTGGCCGAGATATCCCGTGCTACTGCTAACCCTTACTTACAGCGCTGGTGTTGTCAGGCGCTACTGCTAAATAGCAGTAGCGTGGGGTCTTTAGCCAACGCTGCTGCTAAATGTCTACCTATAAGCAGTTTCCTAGTAGTGTATGAGCAATAGATTTGCATTTTGGCGCCCTTTTGTATATGCTATGGATCTGTTCCCGCGCGGGAGATTGGATTATTCCCTTCAGTTTTGCGTTCTGTTTTAATGATGAGAATATTACGGAAGGGAATCTGTATTAGGATGTGTATTTTGTTTTTTTCCTCAGAAATTCAGGAGCGGGGCGTGCGTGGAGCCACAGCCATGCGATGGCTGGGTTGCATGGATGGTCGCACGCAGCGGCCGCAGGATAAGTCCCGTCCGGCAGCCACGACCCACGATCACCACCGCGTGCAACTAGTGTTTTGGGGGGCTTCTTCATCAGGGTCTGCCGCTGCTGAAAATACTGAAGATTCTGACGAAACTGAACCATGATTGCACATACAAGTTTGGTAAGCCTCTTATGTAGGAATAGGAGTTTCCTTGTGTTTTCTGTTGGATTGAATAAAAGGAAACAACATTGTGCAATAAAGGGAAACGGCAGCGTGCAGTTAGTCGTGGGATGGTGCCGTGATTATCGGATCTAATTCCGTTTCTCTTGTCTTTCTCTTTTCTGTTGGACTGAACAATAGGAAAGAAACTTCAGCGCGCGAGCAATCTTCTACCTCTTGCCCCTATCTCTTCAATTGACGGAATTACACTTATTCTGGTGAACAACGACGGGCGGGGCATGGCCAGTGCGTCGCCGGCGGCTGCGACGTCAATGAACGATCTGCAGCTTCGGTCCGCTCGGTCGGACCGGTTAAAGACCGGACCGGACCGAGTAAATTTCGGGCTGAAATTTAGGGACCGGACCGGCCAATTTCTTCAACGGGCGGCCAGGACCGATTGGTCCGGTCTACAAAAGCCCGCTCGCTCCGTCCAGCCTGATTCACACACATCGTCTGCATTAATAGGTTAGCGAGTTTGTCCCAAAAAAAAGGTTAGCGAGTGTTTCTGCGCAGGTTATCTCACGTGAAGTATATGTTGAACCTGAGGTTGATGCTTGGAGCTGTCAGGTGAAACTTTATGCTCTTCTGTGACTCTGTTCCATTTGATGATGAATATACTCCCAGCCTGTTTAAAAAGACAAAGGTGAGGCAGAACATATGTATATTAGAGCATCTCCAACAACGGCGCCAAAAAACGCGCGC
This sequence comes from Triticum timopheevii, assembly GCA_963921465.1. Taxonomy (NCBI): domain Eukaryota; kingdom Viridiplantae; phylum Streptophyta; class Magnoliopsida; order Poales; family Poaceae; genus Triticum; species Triticum timopheevii. Next base: position 626,009,739 of record OY997266.1, on the reverse strand, counting down.
GGGGTAAACTGAAATTTTAGCGCGCACGGGACATTTTCGCGCGATCCAGCAGAGACCGAAAATTAGCGCGCGCAGGAAATAATTGCACATGCGCGGGAGAAAGCGGGCGGTCACGCGCTAGATTTGGCGCACCGCTTCCGGCGTGCCTTTTGCGGCGCTCGCCACACGGCCTCCCATCGCTTCCACACTGCCACGCGCGCTCTCCCTGCTTCCTCTGCTTCCTCTGCCGCTTCTTCGCTCCGCCACCGACGCGCCACCACCGCACCACTATGATTCCGCGCCGCCGGGGATTTTCGGGCTACCGCGACGTCCGCGAGCGCCCCTCCGGCGCCTTCTACACGGAGACTAGATCTGGCAACGTCCGCCTCGGCCTCGGCACGTTCGAGTCCGCGCACGAGGCCGCCCGCGCGTACGACGCGATGGCGTGGCGCCTCTAGAGGCCTCGCGCGCAGATGAACTTCCACGACATCCACACGTGCGAGCAGGCACAGGCCGTCGCCCCTCCGCCTTGTCTTCTAACAGAACAGGACCGGGAGGATCACCGTTGGCGGCAGCGCGCCTCCTCATTGCCAAGCAGGACGAGCGCGCCATGGCGGAGTGGCACCGGCGCTACCCGCAGGACATCGCCGCCGAGAATGCCTTCTGGGCGGAGAGGACGGCAAGGCGCCATGCGGAGTGGGCGGACAGGCGTCGGCGGAAGGCGCCGGCCATATCGCAGACGGTGATAGTTGGGAAGTCGTTCTTTGTCTCAGACGATGATAGTTGGGAAGACACGTGGCTCGATACCTCGGACAATACCAGCGAGAATGATAACTCGGAGTAGATTCTAGTTGCACCATAGTTTTTTTTTGGACTAGTTTCTTATCAATCTATACTATGGATGAACTATGTACGCATTGTGAAATATATATGTACCCTTTTTTATCTATTTTTATCTATGCATATGTTTTTATATTAAAGTTTGGAGTGCATATGTCTGTTTGTGCGAGAGCGCGCGCGCTGCATTGCTGGAGCTACGTGCGCGCGCGCTAAGTTTACAGCGGCCGCTGGAGCCAGTGCTCCCCGCTGCGCCAAAACAGGCGAACGGCGCGCTGCAAACGCATTTTTAGCATGCCGCGTGTTCGGCGACTGTTGGAGATGCTCTTAAGTTGGATCTGACAAGTGTATACCTTTTGTAGATTAGTTGGACTTTAGGCCCTCTTTCATTCGCAGGATTTTCAAAACGTAGGAATAGGAAAAGTATAGGGTTGGAGTGGCATGCACACATGAATCCTACAGGATTAGCATGGAGTGTTTGATGGCACAGGAAAAGCAAAGGAATTTTAAAAAGAGGTTGGAGTAGATGTTAGATTTCCTATGAAATGTAGTACAAAAGATTCCATAGGAAAAATTCCTATGGAATCCAATCCTATGAATTAAAGGACCAACATAGAAAAAATTCTTAAGGGTTTCAATCCTCCAAAAATCCTATAGAATTCCTTTGAATCAAAGGAGCCCTTAGCATTCATTTTATGTCTGGAGATTTGACTACCCTTGTTTGGTATTCCAGGGAGGTAACTATATACTTCCAAGTCACTTATGTGGTCTTGCAAAGGATTTGATCCCAAGAATGCTTCTTGTTGATCCATGAAGAGAATCACAATTCATGAAATTCGAGACCACCAATGGTTTTAGAATCACCTTCCTTGCTACTTGGCAGTGCCTCCACCAGACACAACACAACAAGCCAAAACGGTACCCATCTATTTCACATTTCAAGCAACAGTCACATGTGTACAGTAGAACTTTTCGGCCTTTATCCACTAATATATACAGAATTTTGGATTGATCAAGGAAAACTAACATCGATACTTTTGTCATGAAATGATTTTTTTGTACAAAGAAGTTGGAAACTCTATTTGAGAACATTGTTTGTAATGGCAAGATGCACATATGTGCCTAATTTGAGAAAATTATAATAAACTATAATGAATATGACCATCATCTTGGTAGTTTGACTTGAAAGCCATGAATGGTGATACACGATTGCCCGTTTTTGTGAATGGTTTTTTTTCCAGAATTTTCATATTGGAAGTTTGGTCATTTTGCTCGCAACAAGTACAAATAAAGGGAGTCCACGTAAAACAATTGCATATTTTGAACTTGTATTCCTTTTCTTTCATTTTTCCCGAAACAGGGTCAAAATGGCCGGCATGGCTATCCAAAACTCTAAGTGGTTCTTCCATATAATGACTACTTGTGTTACTAAAAATATCTTTTTGCTAATTTTTAGGACAGAACTATCACATACTCGCAGTTCAAATTTGAATTACTTTTGGGAAATCGACATAAATTCATTTAAATGTGAGAAAGTAGCTAGAAATCTAGGAAATCCACAAAACTTGTGAATTTTCCAAACACATGGTGTACATTTTGTGAAAATTGGACTGGTTCCATTTTGCACCTTTTTTTAACCTGCTTCACAAAAATATCCATTTTGACACTTAGAAAATGGAAACAAATAACTTTTTTTTAAAAGTTGGAAAATCTATTTGGAAACATTGTTTGTAACGGCAAGATGCACCTAAGTGACATTTGTCATAAACTATGCAATAAATATGACCGCTGCCTTAATCATTTGAGACCATATTTTGGCATGGCAAAAGGTGTTATTAATATGCCCTAAAATGAAAAATTTCTCAACATGAAAATGATTTGTCTCGTCAAAATGAAAAACTTAGATTTTTGTATCAGCTTCATCTGAGGTCATATGCAATCTCGACAGCCAAAACAGTGAATACCCCTTTTGTCGAGTGTAGCACTCGGGAAAGACACCTGAAAGCACTTTTTTGTTGAGTTCCCCCTGTCAGTCGATCATGTTCAGTACTAACAAACATCCAGCTCGAAGACAAATGAGATACAGAACACGAATTCATATTTCCTACTTTCTCGGATAAAGATATCACAGCACCTGAATTTTTTCTGAGTGACCTCATACATATTTTCAAACTATCTTCATGAATAGCACCTGAATCATTGTGACGTTATTCATGTTCTTCATGTTAGGGTAAAACTACTAGATGTGCTGTTGAAATGGTCAGAGAATAGTATCCAGTGATCTCGACATGGTCGTTTCCTTTTTTGGCTTCTTTTAGTTGGCAAAAGCTTCAATGAGTTTATGTATGGCCACTACTGGGCGCCCCCGCGCCGGCCCAAATTTGGGCCGGTCGCCAGGCAGCCGTTCGATTCAGCAGCTCGCAGCCATCCGATCTAGGGGCGCGTAGCACCTTCGTCTTCCTCACACACACGTACGAGGATTCCCCCCTGCATCTCGCTCTCATCTCGCCGCCGCACTCCCTCTCCGATGGCCATCCCTCACCGGTCGTCCTCATCGCCTGTCCCCGCCCCCGCCGGCCGTCCTCGTCGCCGTTCGCCGCCCTCGCTGGCCGTCCTTGCCGCTCGCGGTCACCATGCTCACTAGTCACCAGTCACCGTCCTTGCCGCTCGCGGTCGACCAAAAACAAGTCGCCGTGCGTGGTCACCATGCTCGCCATCTCTCTGTTTGTAGCAAAAAAGAAGCCAGTTGTAGCAAACAGCGAAGCCGGTTGCAGCTTTTTGTCGTCGTCCACGGCTTGCGTCGTCTATGGTTGAAACTTTTTTCGCCGCCGGTTGAAGCTTTTCTTATAGCCGGTTGTAGCTTTCAGGTTTGCAGAATGCCCCACCTCCAAAAATCAGTCTTCTGGCTGAATCTTTTTCCAGAACCATTGTAGCTTTCTTATGAACAATTGCAGCTTTCTTAAGAACGATTGTAGCTTTTTAATTGCATGGTGTCTCGCTTGAAGTTTTCGAATCAAACGGTGGAAGCTTTAGTATGAACCGTTCCAGCATCACCCCGCTGCGCGCCATTGACGAGCACCAGCGCCACGCGTGGCCCTCTTGCAGCTCCCCCCCCCCCCCCCCCCCCCCCCCCACGACTTCTCCACCCTCGGCGTCTTCTCTGCCCCCCTGCCGTGGCTCGCTGTAGCAGCAAAACGCTCGTCATGACGGTGCGCTGCGTGCGGCGGCGGAGATGGAGGTAAAGGACTGGTTGCTCCGCGTCGTGGGGGAGAAGATAGTGAAGAAAGCCTCGTGGGGGAGAAGATCATGAAGAAAAAAACGATACGAAGGAGTGCTCCCCGTGCCCTGCGGGACGCACGATTGAGAGCGATCACAAGGCGTGCGCTCGTCCGGCGCAACGGTTCGGCCCGCGCTCCAGACGTAAACGTTTCCCTTTATGTATAGGCTGTTCTACATGACACATATTGCTATCATGTAAATAATCCTGTTTGAATGAAGCAGATATGGCAATTATGTACGACCACTTACTCATCTTTGGTGTATGGAGAAGAATATTTTGATGCTCTGTTTAACTGAATTTTGATGACATGGACTTGGCATATTGGTATGTCGTTTTGTTTCCTTTGTAGCCAAGAATGTGTTCAAGCTAGAAATAAAAATAGTTTATTTTCATAAGTAGAAAATATAAGGATCATTACCCAAAACAATAAGACAGATAAAAGATGTCCATCGACCATGTATGCCACCAGATCCATTGATCTACTCAATGACACTTACCAAATATGTTGTTGCAACATTTATCAACCCTATCATCTCAACATCGAGACCAAAAATAATCAACAACGGGCTTAAACACAGGCGCGGCATGGCGCCGCGTCTCCGGCTGCTAGTTGTGTTTCTTCGAACAGACAAAACAAATAATGAGAAAACAGTCCAACGTGCGTACACACCCAGTATAGCCAACGTCCTCTTCGCACACGTAACAACGACGTTCCGGTTAATCCCACCCACCGCCAACACCGGCCACATGGCATGCATATTTCGCATCGGCGCCGCGTCACTGGCGACCAAAAAGCGTCTCTGCCGTCCATCGTGTTCCTATACCGTTCAAATCAACCGACGACGGACGGAGGAATCGATTGACACACGCGAATTGCAAACGGAAGGAGAGAAAAACGGGCGGGGCCGGGAAGAGACAGAGGAAGACAGCCAGAGTGAGAGCCAAACGGCCGGGACACAAGTGCGAGGTGATCGAGCACAGCAAGAGGTCAGTCCGCATCCTCCCCGAGCCCTCTCCCCTTCCCTCCCTCCTTGCCGCCGGCGCTGGCGTCCAGCGCCGGGTCTGGCCCGAGCGCTGGCGGCAGCCGCCGCTGGCCATTCCCCTCTCGGGTCGTGCTCACGCGGGGCCGTGCGGCGCCGCAGGGTGCTCCTAGGTGGCGGTGGTCCCGCGCGGCGGCTTGGCTCTCCGGTGTGGGGCCGGCGATCTACTGCGCGGCTGCGTGGCCGTTGGCGGCGGGGTGACGCGGCGTCACGATCTGGCGGCGCCCGCTCGGCCCAGATCTAGGCCCTGCGGGCCCCATCTGGGCCTGGGCGGGCCAGCTGCGGGGAGGGTTATCGGCGTGGCTTCCGTGAGGCGGAGGAGCGGCGATGGGTGGGTCGATGCTGGTAGCGCTGGTGCCGCCATGTTGCAGCATGGCCGACGAGGCTTTGCGGGCCCGATTTTGGCCTTGCCGGGCCAGGGGTGGCATGGTATGCCCTGCTGCCGCGTCCGAACGACGACCGCGACGGTGCCGGAGGCACGGGCCTCCCACGCGATGGCGGTGGAGGTAGTTCCGTCCCGCGCGGCTCCGTTGCTGCTGCTCCCGTCGCTTGGTGCGTCTCTCTCCATTCTCTTGGCCTCGTGGTGATGATCTCAGTAAGGCTGCGTGGGTGGCGTCAAGACCACGGTAGCGCATGCTAGTGAGCGGCGAGGTGGCTGGTTGGCTCCAGCCCTGCTGGTCAATGGGGTTTGGAGTGCGGGAGAAATTCCTTGCCGGCTCTTCTGGCTCCGATGTGGTGACACGGGTGCCGCCATCCCTTCCTAGAGTGTGTCGGAGGTATCCATCCCCTACTCCCTTCAGTGTGCCGGGACAAATCCTAGGACACATCCGGGCAGTAGCGTCGTCGGCGTCGCATCCCTTCTTAGAGGTGTTGCTTGGTACGCGATAGATCGGAGCCTTGGTCCGTGGTGGGCCGATTCCAGAGCATAGTAGCCTGGTTCACGGGTCGGTGGTGCGATCCACGTCCCGGGGTCGATCGACCCTGACCAAGGGTCGGGGACGACGCCGGGTCGAGTTGGATGGATTGCGGGATCACGACCCCGATCGATGGACGCTGACCCAGACTGAGGTGCAAGATTCCAAGAAGCCAGAATGCAAGATTGCTAGAAACACGTATGAATTCATGGGAAATTGATGGTTACCAGGAAATCACACTACAAAATACTAAACTTCGCCGATAGCTAGCCTGCCAGAGTCCCGGAATTCAAGCTGTCCGCCGCCGTATGCAGCATCTCCCATCCCGCACTCCCGCTACCAACATTGGTACGACCTTACGTGAGCTGCGAGACGCGTGGATTCCGATGCCGATTAGGGAAGTTCGAGGCAGAAGAATGGTGGGAAGGGCAAACAAGAGAGCGTTCAGGCTAACGGTTGGAGGCTCGGAGCTTGATCCTTGCCGGACTGGTGCTTTGAAGATGAATCAATAGAGGACGAACTTGGATTTGGGGATAATTGGCTGAGAAACTCTTCATGGGAAAGTAATAATGGCAGATGAGAAAAATCACGCCATACGGGCTGACTTGGCCCATTTAGTAATATTTTTGTTCCGGGATTTTTCCATCCGCAATATAAGGTAATACATCATTGCAGATTCATTGTTGGATGACTGCATTTCTACATATTGTTGGATGACTGCATTTCTCTTATGTCTCTTCCATGTTTAAAGATCCATGTGTTAGCTCATTCATTGTTGGATGAAAAATCACGCCATACGGGCTGACTTCGCCCATTTAGTAATCTTTTTGTTCCGGGATTTTTCCATTTAGTAATCCTTGCCAGAACTGATACATTACATATAAGGAAAGGCCTATAGTCATTAGTGCTGCGCGTCCAAGCATTTTTATTGTAATGTATTATGATCCTACTCGATCCGTACAAGATAGTACTTGTTGGTTGCCGATCATGTCACTGAATCATACTTCAGCGATCGAATATGTTGTGCCTCTCCCTATTTGAGAAGGAATCTTCACCCATTTCGTTATCCTTTAATTGAACCACACTTGCCCTCGCCAGTCATGTCCCATAGTGGTCATTTATGGCCAGCCCACTCATTTCACACTCATGGCCGGTCTCTAAGAAGTGACATGCTGTAAATATTTCATGTTATTCATGATCAGTATATTCAGCGTAACTCATGTTTCACCAGTTTCGATCAACTTGTGTCTGAACTATAAAACTGTTTACTGAATCACATATATTGTTTCTCTTGTTTTGGCATAGTGAAAATGGATGGGAACACTAGAGGAGTTGGACATTCTGAAGCATTGAAGAGCTACAATCTGGGCAAAACATTAGGTGCAGGCACATTTGGAAAAGTGATGATTGCAGAGCATAAACTTACAGGACGCAAAGTTGCTATAAAGATTCTGAACCGTCATAAAATGAAAACTATGGAAATGGAAGAGAAAGGTATGCCTCCTTCTCCTTGTACATTCGACTTGCTTGTTCAGGATTTCGAGTTATCTGCTTTCAGAGTACTTGTCAGACTTGTGGGTGTGTTCCTGATTCCCGCTTAATCATTTAGCCGAGAAAATGTAAATTAGCATAGGATACATTCGGCTTTAGTTAAGAAGTTCACCTTGTGTGTTGTTGTTGCGAGTTAGTAGAATTTGCATCTGCAATGTCTAACACTTTACTTCTATTTTTTTCTCATATCTTGTTTCCAGCAAATAGAGAAATCAAGATATTGAGGTTGTTCATTGACTTCACTCACCCTCATATCATCCGGATTTATGAGGTCATTGAAACACCAAAGGATATATTTGTTGTGATGGAATATTGCCAAAATGGCGAGCTATTGAACTACATTGTTGACAAAAGGCAATTACAGGAAGATGAGGCTCGTCGAATCTTCCAGCAGGTGCCTTTTCTGCTCTTGGCATGTAGGAACACATGTTTTGGGAATTAAAATGTGCCGAGCTTCTTATTTCAATCATGAAATGTACAGACATGCTTGCTAGTTTTCCACCTTCCTCACATGCTTGCTATAAAAATCGCGATCAACTTACTTGGTTTGCATTAATTGACTAAGTTTTACCGATAACATTTATTTTCGGGAGGGGCCGGAAAAAAACGGTTTCCGGAAAATGTCAGAATACTCACATTTTTTCGCATAAAATTTTCAAATGAATTTTGAATTAAAAGTTTTATAGAGTCTAAATAAATTATATTTAAGATTGTTGGTTTTTGTTGATTCTTTGGTTGGTTTTTGTATCATTTGGCATCTTCATCTTTTCATGCCTTGGTTAACTTAGTATCACAAATTAAATCAATTTTTGTTTAAATGCCGTGTTATTTTTCATGCGTTCATTGTCTTAATCTCAGTGCTTAAATGAAATTGTGCTTTAAAACATAAATAGATGGTATATATCCCTTCTGAAGGCGAATATGTAATTTGAAGGGTTCTTTCTGATTCACTGAATGCATATTGAGGTTTTGTCTCAATACTTTTTTCAATTAATTTTTTGTTGAACAGATTATATCTGGTGTTGAATACTGCCACAGAAACATGGTTGTTCATCGTGATCTAAAGCCAGAAAACCTGTTGCTTGATTCCAAATATAATGTGAAACTTGCTGACTTTGGGTTAAGCAATGTGATGCATGATGGCCATTTTCTCAAGACTAGCTGCGGGACTCCAAACTATGCGGCACCAGAGGTATTCACTTATTTGTATTATTTGAGTCATTATCCTCATGCTTCTTCACACGCATCGTCTGGGTTAATAGCTTTAACGAGTGTTTCTGCGTAGGTTATCTCAGGTGAGTTGTACGCTGGACCTGAGGTTGACGTCTGGAGCTGTGGGGTGATACTTTATGCTCTTCTTTGTGGTGCTGTTCCATTTGATGATGACAACATTCCCAAACTGTTCAAAAAGATAAAGGTGTGACAAAAAATTTGTAGATTAAGTTGGATATGACAAGTGTTTACCTTTTTTTTCTGGAAACAACAAATTCATGAATATTAGTTGGATTTTAGAATTCATTTTTTTCTGGAGATTTGACTCCGCCTTGTTTGGTGTTCCAGGGAGGTTTCTATATCCTTCCAAATCATTTATCAGATCTTGCAATGGATTTGATCGCAAGAATGCTTATTGTTGATCCTATGAAGAGAATCACAATCTGTGAAATTCGAGACCACCCATGGTTTCAGAATCGCCTTCCACGCTACCTGGCAGTGCCACCACCAAACACGGCACAACAAGCCAAAATGGTACCCCATCTATTTCACATTCAAGCAACTATCATATCTGCACAGTTAAACTTTTCAGCCTTTATCCACTAATATATACAGGATCTTGGATGGATGATAGGAAAACTAAGATCAAAACTTTTGTCATGAAATATTCTCTTTTATGGGTAGAATATCAATGTAATATTTGCAAAGAAAATCAATGGCCATAGTTGCGCCCTTGGTTTCAGAAAGGTAGCACGTCAAGTCTCCTTGCAATGCTGCTCTTTTATTTATCAAAAAATGCGTTTACTATCGAGCATTCAAATGCCGTTTCTATGGCAATGATATACTGATTTGCTAGATGTTCATTTCAGAAGATTGACGTAGATACACTTCAAGATGTTGTCAACCTGGGATATGATAAAGATCATGTGTGTGAATCGCTGTGCAATAGGCTGAAAAATGAGGTATATTCAAACAAAAATCAGTGATTCATTCCATTCAGTTTTCATAACTAACTTTATACTATATGTTTCTAGGAAACTGTTGCATATTACTTGCTCTTGGACAATCGGTTCTGGGCTGCTAGTGGCTATTTGGGGGCTGACTATCAACAAGCATTGGTTAGTTCACATTTGCATCATCTGTGACCTATTTAATGCAGTAAAGGTTTAAGCACTATTAACTTTATGAATGGATGGATCTCTAGGATAGGAGTTTTAATCAGTTTACTCTATCGGAATCAGCAAGCCCAAGTACGAGGAATTATCTTCCAGGAAGTAATGATTCTCAAGGCAGTGGCTTGCAGCCATATTACCGCGTTGAAAGAAAATGGGCTCTTGGGCTCCAGGTCTTGCAAACTGTCCACTTTACTTTGCTTTGTTTTGCACATTTAGCTATTGATCTAATCCACCACTTATCCAGCAGTCTCGAGCTCAACCTCATGCGATAATGATTGCGGTTCTAAAAGCACTTAAGGAATTAAATGTCCGTTGGAAGAAGAATGGGGACTACAACATGAAATGCGGGTGGTACCCTGGGTTTCCTCATGTCAGTGATATGTTGTTACATGCCAACCACAGATTTGTAGATGACTCTACCATCATGGATAATGGCGATGTTAACAGGAGACTATCTGCTGTGATCAAGTTTGAAATTCAGGTGTGCAACACCTTCTACTACTAACTTATTTTTTTTACAATAACAAAAAAGGGATTTTCTACTCATTGTCGCCTTCACAGTGGCATCACTAGATAAGATAACGGTTTTGCTGGAGCCAATATATTTGATTCGTAATTGTTACGAAGTGAGAAAAGTGACCATCTTTATGTCTTGCATGTGTCTGCTATTGCAAACAACTATTGTCGACTGACTCATGCATATTGGTAGAAATAACTTCCCATATTTAAAGCTGCACAGCGTTGGTGGGTTCTATGCTTCAGGTGTTAGAAATTAGAATTTGCCGGCATGGTACTGTATATACTAGCTGTCTATTTGGTACTAAATTTAATTCATTTTTTCTCCAGCTTTACAAGACCAGGGATGACAAGTACCTGCTAGATATGCATAGAGTTAGTGGACCTCAGCTCCTCTTCCTGGAAATTTGTGCGGCCTTCCTTACCAACCTTAGGGTTCTATGGCTACTTCCTGTTTTGGTTGAGTGGTGAATAGCGAAACATATGACTGTCCCATGCGGTGTGGTTCATTGTCGCAACGGTGAATAAGTGATGGTGTGCAAGTATATATGTTGTGCGTTTCATCTTCGGTTTACCCTGTCCCTGACAGAGAACCGTGTTTGTTTGAGTGACTAGTCCTGTGCCAAGCACCAAAAGGGATAAATGGTTGTTAAAAATAAGACTTATGTATGGTAAATAAGTTGTGGTGAACCTTTTCTGATTCTGCACGCTGCACCACGTACTGCTGGTGCGTGATGGTGATGCGACAGCACAAGCTTTTGTGTTATCATTGCATGATCTGGTTTTTATTTGCCTTGCTGTTGAACATGGTGATGTTGTGTGCATCTGCAATGCGTCACGGCGGGCATGCGGCATGGCCATTGAGGTGGAAGCGCTGGGCTGCCGCGGGGTCCAGCGACCGACGGCGGGTGTGAGGGTGGCGAGATCTTCGTTTGGCGGCGCCGCCGCGGTGCTCTGAAGCTCAGGCGTGGTGCGGCGGCTGCGAGGTAATTTTTCTCAGGCGGTTGCAGTGTGGCCGGTCATTTTTCTCGGGTTGTTACATGCGGGCTGTACTCGACCAGATCAAGAGGAATCTGGTGCCGGTGTGCCGTCTGCATATGGACAGAGGGCGGTGAGGGTCACGGGTGTCCGACTCTACCATGGCCGTCGGTTCTGGATCTAGTGCTGGTGTGCCGTCTGCGTATGGGCCGAGGGCGGCGAGGGTCACAGGCGTCTGGTCGGGCGGCGAGGGTCACGGGAGTCTGGCTCTGCCATGGCCGTCGGCTAGTGGAGTAGGCAACATGGTAGTGGAGGTGGTTGGTGTGTGACAAGGATGGCGAGATTGATATCTCACCATGGCAGTGGCGGTGGCTTTCCTTATGGAGAACAATTTGGAGGGGGGGGGGGGGGGGGGGGGAGGGGTGGGGGATAATACTGATGATGATAACACTTCATAACAAATTAAGTAATGAGATTTGTTTATCATGATTTACATGTTCATTTCCTTAAAAATCATTATTTGTTTCACGAAAATCTGTTATTTATTTTCTAAAATAAAGTGTTGATTTACAAGAAAAAAGTGAAGAGAAAAATAAACTGATGGATAACAAAACCAACATGGAGAGGATGGTGGGAGGTGAGGCAAAAAACAGAAAAAGAAAAAAATAGACGAAATTAAACCAGGATACGAGTCTAACCCCTTTAGGAGTACAGATGTGGGAAAAAAGAGGTCCAAAATAGCACTTCCTCTGTAAAGAAATATAAAAACATTTTAAATTACTGAAGTAGTGATCTAAATACTTCTATATTTCTTTACATAGGGAGTAATTACAAAGTTGAAAAGAGGGGACGATCACACTAATATCTACGCGACAAGTGCAAAAAGGACTGTTCACAAACCACCTCTGCTACCACCGTTGGCCCGTTCTCAAAAGGACTCTGACAAGTGCAAAAAGGAAGTCGATCTATCTTTTTTTGAAGCAGGCCCCTAGGGGTCCCGATTCATTAAAAATGAAAAGGGTTGCCCGGTTAATTAAAGGAAAACCTGGCTAAAACCATCACAACAGGCCACACAGGGCAACACCGGCCGACCTGGCCACCCACATGAAGATACAATAATAACGCTGCATAGAAGAAACACAAAGTCAAGGTCGTCACCGAGTGTCATCGTTATCACTCCTCCACGAGCCAGCGACTCCGACTTCACCATTGACTTCCACAAACGAAGTCCTCGTCGCCGCAAACGTTGTAACCCATGCCGACCCATGCCAAACAGTCGGCCACGGCGAAGGCGCCAGACAACTCCGACAAAGAAGACCACCAAAACACAGGAGAAATGGGTAGAGTTGGTGCCAACTAACACCTCCACGAAGACCACCAGCCACTTGTCATCGTCACCGCCTAGGCACCTCCCAGGCAGCTTCGACTCCATGACGGCATAGCAAGACCCATAAGAGAACTGTCAAGCACGCCGGGTAAGAATCGACAACTGAAGCACTGCCGCGACCCTGCACGGCTATCCATCATCATCGTTGGCAAACTGGACACCGTACCGCCACACTGCCGGTCGGGCACATGCCGACCGCAGTGTCGTGAGTGTCTTGCACATGAAGAGCGTGAACGAGAACAAATACTTCAAGGCGACGCCCCAAAGACGGAAGCTACGATGCCGACGCCGTCGCCCGGCTCGACCGGGCCTTAGGCTTTCACCCGAAGAACTGGATCCAAGGGTGTGCAGGGAAAGAACTCCTCGGCGGCACCTCCAAGGAGGTGAGACGACGTCCATGCACGCCGACAGCATAGGCCGGCAAGAGCCCGGCAATCTTTCTCCTAGAGCACCGCCCAAGGCCACAACCCCACGCACAGCACCTCTTCTATCCCGCACACCTCCCATGAAGCCATCATGCCATGACCAAGCAGAAGCCACCACAGACCCCGCCACGGCCAAAACATGTCGGAGCCATCCACCTCACCGCCGGCAAGCCAACGAGCTAGACCTGGCGCCCATCCACTTGCGCCGCACGAAGGAGTCAACACCTGCCATACCGTTGATCTGAAACCTAATGGAAATATTCCCTAGAGGCAATAATAAATGGTTATTATTATATTTCCTTAATCATGACAAAGGTTTATTATTCATGCTAGAATTGTATTGACCAGAAACTTAAATACATATGTGGATACATAAACAAATACCGTGTGCCTAGTGAGACTCTACTATACTAGCTCATTGATCAAAGATGGTTAAGGTTTCCTAACCATGGACATGAGTTGTTATTTGATAACAGGATCACATCATTAGGAGAATGATCTGATGGACAAGACCCAACCGTTAGCATAGCATATGATCGTTCGGTTTATTGCTACTGCTTTCTTAATGTCAAATACATGCTCCTTCGACCATGCGATCACGCAACTCCCAGATATCGGAGGAATACCTTGTGTGCTATCAAACGTCACAATGTAACTGGGTGATCATAAAGATGCCCTGCAGGTATCTCCACAGGTGTTTGTTGAGTTGGTTTGAATCAAGATTGGGATTTTTCACTCCATGTATCGGAAAGGTATCTCTGGGCCCTCTCGGTAATACATATCACAAGAAGGTTGCAAGAAAAATGACTAAGGAGTTGGTTACAAGATAATATATTATGGAATGAGTAAAGATACTTGCCGGTAATGAGATTGAACTAGGTATAGAGATGTCGACGCTCAAATCTCGGGCTAGTAACATATCGACAGACAAAGGGAACTACATATCTTGCCATAATGGTTCAACCGATAAAGATCTTCGTAGAATATGTAGAAACCAATATGGGCATCCAGGTTCCGCTATTGGTTATTGACCGAAGAGGTGTCTCGGTCATGTCTACATAGTTGTCAAACCCATAGGGTCCGCAAGCTTAACGTTCATTGACGATATAGTGTTATATGAGTTATGTGATTTGGTGACCGAACGTTGTTCGGACTCCCAAATGAGATCATGGACATTACGAGGAGCTCTGGAATGGTTTGGAGGTAAAGTTTTGTATATAGGACGATGATATTCGGACACCGGAAAGGGTTCGGAGTGAACCGAGTATTCATCGGATCACCGGAAGGGGTTCCGGGAGGCCTCAAGAGGTCTATGGGCCTAGTGGGCCAATGAGAGGCACACACTAGCCCACAAGGGGGCTTGCGTGCCCTCTCTATGGCCGTTGGCCCTAGAGAAAGGAAAGGGGGGAGGGCTAGCCCCTCGTGCCTTCCCCTCCTCATGGGAGAAAGGAATGGGGGGCACGTCCTCCTGCCTTCTCCCTGGCGCCAAACAAGGAAGGGGGGCGTGATACGTCTCCAACGTATCTATAATTTTTGATTGCTCCATGCTACTTTATCTACTGTTTTGGACTATATTGGGCTTTATTTTCCACTTTTATATTAATTTTGGGACTAACCTATTAACCGGAGGCCCAACCCAGAATTGCTGTTTTTTGCCTTTTTTAGTATTTCGAAGAAACACAATATCAAACGGAGTCCAAAGGGAATGAAATCTTTGGGATCGTGATTTTCCAACCGAACATGATCCAGGAGACTTGGACCCTACTCCAAGTAGTGCCCGAGGAGGTCACGAGGGTGGAGGGCGCCCCCCTTGGCGCCCCCCTACCTCATGGGCCACTCGGAGCTCCACCGACGTACTCCTTCCTCCTATATATACCTACGTATCCCCGAACGGTCAGAACGGGAGCCAAAAACCTAATTCCACCGCCGCAAACTTCTGTATCCACGAGATCCCATCTTGGGGCCTGTTCCGAAGCTCCACCGAAGGGGGCATCCACCACGGAGGGCTTCTACATCATCACCATAGCCCCTCCGATGAAGTGTGAGTAGTTTACTTCAGACCTTTGGGTCCATAGCTAGTAGCTAGATGGCTTCTTCTCTCTTTTCGGATCTCAATACAATGTTCTCCCCCTCTCTCGTGGAGATCCATTCGATGTAATCTTCTTCTTGCGGTGTGTTTGTTGAGACCGATGAATTGTGGGTTTATGATCCAGTATTATCTATGGAAAATATTTGATTCTTCTCTGAATTCTTTTATGTATGATTGAGTTATCTTTGCAAGTCTCTTCGAATTATCCTTTTTGGTTTGGCCAACTACATTGGTAGTTCTTGCAATGGGAGAAGTGCTTAGCTTTGGGTTCAATCTTGCGGTGTCCTTACCTAGTGACAGAAGTGGCAGTAAGGCACGTATTGTATTGTTGCCATCGAGGATAACAAGATGGGGTTTTTATCATATTGCATGAATTTATCCCTCTACATCATGTCATCTTGCTTACGGCGTTACTCTGTTTTTAACTTAATACTCTAGATGCTTGCTGGATAGCGGTCGATGAGTGGAGTAATAGTAGTAGATGCAGAATCGTTTCGATCTACTTATTTTGGACGTGATGCCTATATACATGATCGTTGCCTAGATATACTCATAACTATGCTCAATTCTGTCAATTGCTCAACAGTAATTTGTTCACCCACCGTAGAATCCTTATGCTCTTGAGAGAAGCCACTAGTGAAACCTATGCCCCCCGGGTCTATTCTCATCATATCAATCTCTATCACTTTATTTACTTACTTTGTTTTTACTTTGCTTTTACTTTTTACTTTGCATCTATCTATCAAAAATACCAAAAATATTATCTCTATCAGATCTCACTCTCGTAAGTGACCGTGAAGGGATTGACAACCCCTAAGCGTTGGTTGCGAGTTGCTATCTTTTTGTGTAGGTACGAGGGACTTGTGCGTGGTCTCCTACTGGATTGATACCTTGGTTCTCAAAAACTGAGGGAAATACTTACGCTACTTTGCTGCATCATCCTCTCCTCTTTGGGAAATCCAACGCAGTGCTCAAGAGGTAGCAAGAAGAATTTCTGGCGCCGTTACTGGGGAGGCTCACGCAAGCAAGTCAACCATACCAAGTACCCATCGCAATCCCTATCTCTCGCATTACATTATTTGCCATTTGCCTCTCGTTTTCCTCTCCCCCACTTCACCCTTGCCATTCTATTCGCCCTCTCTTTCCCAATCTCCTCCTCTCTCTTTTGCTTGCCCTTTCGTTTGCTTGTTTGTTTGGAATAGATGCTTATTTATTGCTACACATAGAGCAGAAGATCTATGGATCCTCACCCGCTTGCTAATCTTTTTAAGAGACCCAATTATGATGAACCAATTGCTAGTTTTTATGAAGTTTTGCTTGAAATTCGTGAATCTGAAAATTATGATGAAGAAATTTATGAAGAGATTCACGCTAACTCCTTGAATAAAAAGCATGATTGCAATGAGTTTCCTATAAATTCTCTTGATGTCAATTGTGCTAATAATATGCAAAACCCTAAGCTTGGGGATGCTAGTTTTGCTATGTCTACTACTTGTTTCAATGATCATGATTGGGGTGATTCTTCTTATAACTTTGAAAATTTATTTAAGCCCCATGATGAATATGAGATTGATAATAATGTTTTCAATAATATTGAACGTGGGTTTGGAAGAGTGTCAACTTTAGATGACACATATTTGGAGTATGTTCAATCTTATGATATTTTTGATAAAAGTGGGTTCGGAAAGGTCATGACTTTAGCCAATGTTAATCCCACTATCTTGGAAGAGTGTCAACTTTTCATGCATGTGGATCATGTTGAGAATATGTTTGGTGATAGATATTTTGTTGAATTTGCCTATGATCCTACATGTAATTATTATGAGAGAGGAAAATATGGTTGTAGAAATTTTTATCTTATTAAATTACCTCTCGTCATGTTGAGATTGCTATCGTCTCTTTCTTATTCCTTGCATATGCTAGTTTTTGCTTTCCTTGCAAATTTGTTTGATTATAATATGCCTATGCATAGGAAGTATGTTAGACTTAGATGTTTTTGTCATGTGTTTCATGATGCTCTCTTTGTGCTTCAATTTTTGTCTTTCATGTGAGCATCATTAAAATTATCAATGCCTAGCTACGGGCGTTAAACGATAGCGCTTGTTGGGAGGCAACCCAATTTTATTTTGTTTTTTTGGTTTTGCTTCTGTTTAGGAATAAATAATCCATCTAGCTTCTGTTTGGATGTGGTTTTATGTTTTAATTAGTGTTTGTTCCAAGTAGAACCTATAGGATAACCTACGATGATAGTTGATTTGATTCTGCTGAAAAACAGAAACTTTGCCCGCACGAATTTAGTTATTATAAATCACAGGAACATGCTTTTGCATTGATTCTTTTTTCTGCTGATCAATAAACAAATTTTCCAGTACTTCCTATTTTGGTAGAATTTTTAGAGTTCCACAAGTTTTCTTTAGTTACAGTTTGCTATAGACTGTTCTGTTTTTGACAGATTCTGTTTTACGTGTGTTGTTTGCTTATTTTGATGAATATATGGCTAGTAAAATAGTTTATAATCCATAGAGAAGTTGGAATACAGTAGGTTTAAAACCAATATAAATAAAGAATGAGTTCATTACAGTACCTTGAAGTAGTCTTTTGTTTTCTTTCTCTAACGGAGCTCACGAGATTTCTGTTGAGTTTTGTGTTGTGAAGTTTTCATGTTTTGGGTGAATTCTTTTGATGGATTATGGAACAAGGAGTGGCAAGAGCCTAAGCTTGGGGATGCCCATGGAACCCCCAAGATAATCCAAGGACACCAAAAAGTCAAAGCTTGGGGATGCCCCGGAAGGCATCCCCTCTTTCGTCCACTTCCATCGGTAATTTACTTGGAGCTATATTTTTATTCACCAACATGATATGTGTTTTGCTTGGAGCGTCTTGTATTATTTGTGTATTTGCTTGTTAGTCTACCACAATCATCCTTGCTGTACACATCTTTTGAGAGAGCCATACATGATTTGGAATTTGTTAGAATACTCTATGTGCTTCACTTATATCTTTTGAGGTTGATAGTTTTGCTCATAGTGCTTCACTTATATCTTTTGAGCATGATAACTTTTGCTCTAGTGCTTCACTTAGATCATTTAGAGCACGGTGGTGGATTTGTTTTAAAGAAACTATTGATCTCTCATGCTTCACTTAGATTATTTTGAGAGTCTTTAATAGCATGGTAATTTTCTTAATATTAATATACTTGGTATTCAAGATATGTGAAACTTTCTTTTGAGTGCATTGAATACTAAGATAAGTTTGATGCTTGATAATTGTTTTGAGATATGGAGGTGATAATATCAAAGTCGTGCTAGTTGGGTGATTATGAATTTGAGAAATACTTGTGTTGAAGTTTGCAAGTCCCGTAGCATGCACGTATGGTTAAAGTTGTGTAACAAATTTGAAATATGAAGTGTACCTGGCTTGTGCATCCTTATGAGTGGCGGTCGGGGACGAGCGATGGTCTTTTCCTACCAATCTATCCCCCTAGGAGCATGCGCGTAGTACTTGAATTTTTGATGACTTCTAAATTTTTGCAATAAGTATATGAGTTCTTTTGACTAATGTTGAGTCAATGGATTATACGCACTCTCACCTTTCCGCCTTTGCTAGCCTCTTCGGTACCGTGCATTGCCCTTTCTCACCTTGAGAGTTGGCGCAAACTTCGCCGGTGCGTCCAAACCCCGTGATATGATATACTCTATCAAACATAAACCTCCTTATATCTTCCTCAAAATAGCCACCATACCTACCTATCATGGCATTTCCATAGCCATTCCGAGATATATTGCCATGAAACTTCCATCATCATCATCATGACATACATTACTTTTGCCATATTGCCATTGCATGATCTTGTAGTTGACATCGTATTTGTGGCAAAGCCACCATGCATTATTTTCCATACATGTCACTCTTGATTCATTGCACCATCTCGGTACACCGCTGGAGGCATTCATATAGAGTCATATCTTGTTCTAAGTTTCGAGTTGTAATCCTTGTGTTGTAATCAATAGAAGTGTGATGATCATCATTATTAGAGCATTGCCCAAATAAAAAAAAGAGAAAGGCCAAAAAAATGGAAAGGCCCAAAAAAGAAAAGAAAAAATGAAAAAGGGCAATGCTACTATCTCTTTTTCCACACTTGTGCTTCAAAGTACCACCTTGTTCTTCATGTAGTGAGTCTCATATATTGTGCTTCAAAGTACCACCTTGTTCCTCTTGTAGTGAGTCTCATAAGTTGTCTTTTTATACTAGTGGGAATTTTTCATTATAGAATTTGGCTTGTATATTCCTACGATGGGCTTCCTCAAATGCCCTAGGTCTTCGTGAGCAAGCGAGTTGGATGCACACCCACTAGTTTTCTTTTGTTGAGCATTCATAGCTTTAGTGCATCCGTTGCATGGCAATCCCTACTCCTCATGTTGACATCAATTAATGGGCATCTCCATAGCCCATTGATTAGCCTCGTCAATATGAGACTTTCTCCTTTTTTGTCTTCTCTACACAATCCCCATCATCATATCCTATTCCACCCATAGTGCTATATCCATGGCTCGCGCTCATGTATTGCGTGAAGGTTGAAAAAGTTTTGAGATTATTTAAGTATGAAACAATTGCTTGGCTTGTCATCGGGGGTATAGAAGTTGGGAACATCTTTGTGTGACGAAAATGAAGCATAGCCTAACTATATGATTTTGTAGGGATGAACTTTCTTTTGCCATGTTATTTTGACAAGACATGATTGCTTTGATTAGTATGCTTGAAAGTATTATTATTTTTGTGTCAATATGAACTTCTGTCTTGAATCTTTCGGATCTGAATATTTATATCACAATTAAGAAGATTTACATTGAAATTATGCCATAGTATCACTCCGCATCAAAAATTCTTTTTTATCATTTACCTACTCGAGGACGAGCAGGAATTAAGCTTGGGGATGCCTGATACGTCTCCAACGTATCTATAATTTTTGATTGCTCCATGCTACTTTATCTACTATTTTGGACTATATTGGGCTTTATTTTCAACTTTTATATTACTTTTGGGACTAACCTATTAACCGGAGGCCCAGCCCCGAATTGCTGTTTTTTGCCTTTTTCAGTATTTCGAAGAAACAGAATATCAAACGGAGTCCAAACGGAATGAAACCTTCGGGATCGTGATTTTCCAACCGAACGTGATCCAGGAGACATGGACCCTACTCCAAGTAGTGCCCGAGGAGGTCACGAGGGTGGAGGGTGCCCCCCCTGGGCGCGCCCCCCTACCTCATGGGCCCCTCGGAGCTCCACCGACGTACTCCTTCCTCCTATATATACCTACGTATCCCCGAACGGTCAGAACGGGAGCCAAAAACCTAATTCCACCGCCGCAAACTTCTGTATCCACGAGATCCCATCTTGGGGCCTGTTCCGAAGCTCCACCGAAGGGGGCATCCACCACGGAGGGCTTCTACATCATCACCATAGCCCCTCCGATGAAGTGTGAGTAGTTTACTTCAGACCTTTGGGTCCATAGCTAGTAGCTAGATGGCTTCTTCTCTCTTTTCGGATCTCAATACAATGTTCTCCCCCTCTCTCGTGGAGATCCATTCGATGTAATCTTCTTCTTGCGGTGTGTTTGTTGAGACCGATGAATTGTGGGTTTATGATCCAGTATTATCTATGGAAAATATTTGATTCTTCTCTGAATTCTTTTATGTATGATTGAGTTATCTTTGCAAGTCTCTTCGAATTATCCTTTTTGGTTTGGCCAACTAGATTGGTAGTTCTTGCAATGGGAGAAGTGCTTAGCTTTGGGTTCAATCTTGCGGTGTCCTTACCTAGTGACAGAAGTGGCAGTAAGGCACGTATTGTATTGTTGCCATCGAGGATAACAAGATGGGGTTTTTATCATATTGCATGAATTTATCCCTCTACATCATGTCATCTTGCTTACGGTGTTACTCTGTTTTTAACTTAATACTCTAGATGCATGCTGGATAGCGGTCGATGAGTGGAGTAATAGTAGTAGATGCAGAATCGTTTCGATCTACTTGTTTTGGATGTGATGCCTATATACATGATCATTGCCTAGATATACTCATAACTATGCTCAATTCTGTCAATTGCTCAATAGTAATTTGTTCACCCACCGTAGAATCCTTATGCTCTTGAGAGAAGCCACTAGTGAAACCTATGGCCCCCGGGTCTATTCTCATCATATCAATCTCTATCACTTTATTTACTTACTTTGTTTTTACTTTGCTTTTACTTTTTACTTTGCATCTATCTATCAAAAATACCAAAAATATTATCTCTATCAGATCTCACTCTCGTAAGTGACCGTGAAGGGATTGACAACCCCTAAGCGTTGGTTGCGAGTTGCTATATTTTTGTGTAGGTACGAGGGACTTGTGCGTGGTCTCCTACTGGATTGATACCTTGGTTCTCAAAAACTGAGGGAAATACTTACGCTACTTTGCTGCATCATCCTCTCCTCTTCGGGGAAATCCAACGCAGTGCTCAAGAGGTAGCAAGAAGAATTTCTGGCGCCGTTGCTGGGGAGGCTCACGCAAGCAAGTCAACCATACCAAGTACCCATCGCAATCCCTATCTCTCGCATTACATTATTTGCCATTTGCCTCTCGTTTTCCTCTCCCCCACTTCACCCTTGCCGTTTTATTCACCCTCTCTTTCCCAATCTCCTCCTCTCTCTTTTGCTTGCCCTTTCGTTTGCTTGTTTGGTTGGAATAGATGCTTATTTATTGCTACACATAGAGCCTAAGATCTATGGATCCTCACCCGCTTGCTAATCTTTTTAAGAGACCCAATTATGATGAACCAATTGCTAGTTTTTATGAAGTTTTGCTTGAAATTCGTGAATCTGAAAATTATGATGAAGAAATTTATGAAGAGATTCCCGATAACTCCTTGAATAAAAAGCATGATTGCAATGAGTTTCCTATAAATTCTCTTGATGTCAATTGTGCTAATAATATGCAAAACCCTAAGCTTGGGGATGCTAGTTTTGCTATGTCTACTACTTGTTTCAATGATCATGATTGGGGTGATTCTTCTTATAACTTTGAAAATTTATTTAAGCCCCATGATGAATATGAGATTGATAAAAATGTTTTCAATAATATTGAACGTGGGTTTGGAAGAGTGTCAACTTTAGATCCCACATATTTGGAGTATGTTCAATCTTATGATATTTTTGATAAAAGTGGGTTCGGAAAGGTCATGACTTTAGCCAATGTTAATCCCACTATCTTGGAAGAGTGTCAACTTTTCATGCATGTGGATCATGTTGAGAATATGTTTGGTGATAGATATTTTGTTGAATTTGCCTATGATCCTACATGTAATTATTATGAGAGAGGAAAATATGGTTGTAGAAATTTTTATCTTATTAAATTACCTCTCGTCATGTTGAGATTGCTATCGTCTCTTTCTTATTCCTTGCATATGCTAGTTTTTGCTTGCCTTGCAAATTTGTTTGATTATAATATGCCTATGCATAGGAAGTATGTTAGACTTAGATGTTTTTGTCATGTGTTTCATGATGCTCTCTTTGTGCTTCAATTCTTGTCTTTCATGTGAGCATCATTAAAATTATCAATGCCTAGCTAGGGGCGTTAAACGATAGCGCTTGTTGGGAGGCAACCCAATTTTATTTTGTTTTTTTGGTTTTGCTTCTGTTTAGGAATAAATAATCCATCTAGCTTCTGTTTGGATGTGGTTTTATGTTTTAATTAGTGATTGTGCCAAGTAGAACCTATAGGATAACCTACGATGATAGTTGATTTGATTCTTCTGAAAAACAGAAACTTTGCGCGCACGAATTTAGTTATTATAAATCACAGGAACGTGCTTTTGCATTGATTCTTTTTGCTTCTGATCAATAAACAAATTTTCCAGTACTTCCTATTTTGGTAGAATTTTTAGAGTTCCATAAGTTTGCGTTAGTTACAGTTTGCTACAGACTGTTCTGTTTTTGACAGATTCTGTTTTACGTGTGTTGTTTGCTTATTTTGATGAATCTATGGCTAGTAAAATAGTTTATAATCCATAGAGAAGTTGGAATACAGTAGGTTTAACACCAATATAAATAAAGAATGAGTTCATTACAGTACCTTGAAGTAGTCTTTTGTTTTCTTTCTCTAACGGAGCTCACGAGATTTCTGTTGAGTTTTGTGTTGTGAAGTTTTCTTGTTTTGGGTGAATTCTTTCGATGGATTATGGAACAAGGAGTGGCAAGAGCCTAAGCTTGG
Organism: Triticum timopheevii; assembly: GCA_963921465.1. Lineage (NCBI taxonomy): Eukaryota > Viridiplantae > Streptophyta > Magnoliopsida > Poales > Poaceae > Triticum > Triticum timopheevii. The sequence goes on along the minus strand of OY997266.1, from coordinate 625,986,108 downwards.
GGATGCCCATGGCACCCCCAAGATAATCCAAGGACACCAAAAAGTCAAAGCTTGGGGATGCCCCGGAAGGCATCCCCTCTTTCGTCCACTTCCATCGGTAATTTACTTGGAGCTATATTTTTATTCACCAACATGATATGTGTTTTGCTTGGAGCGTCTTGTATTATTTGTGTATTTGCTTGTTAGTCTACCACAATCATCCTTGCTGTACACATCTTTTGAGAGAGCCATACATGATTTGGAATTTGTTAGAATACTCTATGTGCTTCACTTATATCTTTTGAGGTTGATAGTTTTGCTCATAGTGCTTCACTTATATCTTTTGAGCATGATAATTTTTGCTCTAGTGCTTCACTTAGATCATTTAGAGCACGGTGGTGGATTTGTTTTAAAGAAACTATTGATCTCTCATGCTTCACTTAGATTATTTTGAGAGTCTTTAATAGCATGGTAATTTTCTTGATATTAATATACTTGGTATTCAAGATATGTGAAACTTTCTTTTGAGTGCGTTGAATACTAAGATAAGTTTGATGCTTGATAATTGTTTTGAGATATGGAGGTGATAATATCAAAGTCGTGCTAGTTGGGTGATTATGAATTTGAGAAATACTTGTGTTGAAGTTTGCAAGTCCCGTAGCATGCACATATGGTTAAAGTTGTGTAACAAATTTGAAATATGAAGTGTACCTGGCTTGTGCATCCTTATGAGTGGCGGTCGGGGACGAGCGATGGTCTTTTCCTACCAATATATCCCCCTAGGAGCATGCGCGTAGTACTTGAATTTTTGATGACTTCTAAATTTTTGCAATAAGTATATGAGTTCTTTTGACTAATGTTGGGTCAATGGATTATACGCACTCTCACCTTTTCGCCTTTGCTAGCCTCTTCGGTACCGTGCATTGCCCTTTCTCACCTTGAGAGTTGGCGCGAACGTCGCCGGTGCGTCCAAACCCCGTGATATGATATACTCTATCAAACATAAACCTCCTTATATCTTCCTCAAAATAGCCACCATACCTACCTATCATGGCATTTCCATAGCCATTCCGAGATATATTGCCATGCAACTTCCATCATCATCATCATGACATACATTACTTTTGTCATATTGCCATTGCATGATCTTGTAGTTGACATCGTATTTGTGGCAAAGCCACCATGCATTATTTTCCATACATGTCACTCTTGATTCATTGCACCATCTCGGTACACCACTGGAGGCATTCATATAGAGTCATATCTTGTTCTAAGTTTTGAGTTGTAATCCTTGTGTTGTAATCAATAGAAGTGTGATGATCATCATTATTAGAGCATTGCCCAAATAAAAAAAAAAGAGAAAGGCCAAAAAGAAAGAAAGGCCCAAAAAAAAGAAAAAAAATGAAAAAGGGCAATGCTACTATCTCTTTTTCCACACTTGTGCTTCAAAGTACCACCTTGTTCTTCATGTAGTGAGTCTCATATATTGTGCTTCAAAGTAGAACCTTGTTCCTCTTGTAGTGAGTCTCATAAGTTGTCTTTTTATACTAGTGGGAATTTTTCATTATAGAACTTGGCTTGTATATTCCTACGATGGGCTTCCTCAAATGCCCTAGGTCTTCGTGAGCAAGCGAGTTGGATGCACACCCACTAGTTTTCTTTTGTTGAGCATTCATAGCTTTAGTGCATCCGTTGCATGGCAATCCCTACTCCTCATGTTGACATCAATTAATGGGCATCTCCATAGCCCGTTGATTAGCCTCGTCAATGTGAGACTTTCTCCTTTTTTTTCTTCTCTACACAATCCCCATCATCATATCCTATTCCACCCATAGTGCTATATCCATGGCTCGCGCTCATGTATTGCGTGAAGGTTGAAAAAGTTTTGAGATTATTTAAGTATGAAACAATTGCTTGGCTTGTCATCGGGGGTATAGAAGTTGGGAACATCTTTGTGTGACGAAAATGAAGCATAGCCTAACTATATGATTTTGTAGGGATGAACTTTCTTTTGCCATCGAAGACATGATTGCTTTGATTAGTATGCTTGAAAGAATTATTATTTTTGTGTCAACATGAACTTCTGTCTTGAATCTTTCGGATCTGAATATTCATATCACAATTAAGAAGATTTACATTGAAATTATGCCATAGTATCACTCCTCATCAAAAATTCTTTTTTATCATTTACCTACTCGAGGACGAGCTAGAATTAAGCTTGGGGATGCCTGATACGTCTCCAACGTATCTATAATTTTTGATTGCTCCATGCTACTTTATCTACTGTTTTGGACTATATTGGGCTTTATTTTCAACTTTTATATTACTTTTGGGACTAACCTATTAACCGGAGGCCCAGCCCAGAATTGTTGTTTTTTGCCTTTTTCAGTATTTCGAAGAAACAGAATATCAAACGGAGTCCAAACGGAATGAAACCTTCGGCATCGTGATTTTCCAACCGAACGTGATCCAGGAGACATGGACCCTACTCCAAGTAGTGCCCGAGGAGGTCACCAGGGTGGAGGGTGCCCCCCCTGGGCGCGCCCCCCGACCTCGTGGGCCCCTCGGAGCTCCACCGACGTACTCCTTCCTCCTATATATACCTACGTATCCCCGAACGATCAGAACAGGAGGCAAAAACCTAATTCCACCTTTGCAACCTTCTGTATCCACGAGATCCCATCTTGGGGCCTATTCCGGAGCTCCGCCGGAGGGGGCATCCACCACGGAGGGCATCTACATCATCACCATAGCCCCTCCGATGAAGTGTGAGTAGTTTACTTCAGACCTTCGGGTCCATAGCTAGTAGCTAGATGGCTTCTTCTCTCTTTTTGGATCTCAATACAATGATCTCCCCCTCTCTCGTGGAGATCCATTCGATGTAATCTTCTTTTTGCGGTGTGTTTGTTGAGACCGATGAATTGTGGGTTTATGGTCCAGTATTATCTATGGAAAATATTTGATTCTTCTCTGAATTCTTTTACGTATGATTGAGTTATCTATGCAAGTCTCTTCGAATTATCATTTTAGGTTTGGCCAACTAGATTGGTAGTTCTTGCAATGGGAGAAGTGCTTAGATTTGGGTTCAATCTTGCGGTGTCCTTACCCAGTGACAGAAGTGGTAGCAAGGCACGCATTGTATTGTTGCCATCGAGGATAACAAGATGGGGTTTTTATCATATTGCATGAATTTATCCCTCTACATCATGTCATCTTGCTTACGGTGTTACTTTGTTTTTAACTTAATACTCTAGATGCATGCTGGATAGCGGTCGATGAGTGGAGTAATAGTAGTAGATGCAGAATCGTTTTGATCTACTTATTTTGGACGTGATGCCTATATACATGATCATTGCCTAGATATACTCATAACTATGCTCAATTCTGTCAATTGCTCAATAGTAATTTGTTCACGCACCGTAGAATACTTATGCTCTTGGGAGAAGCCACCAGTGAAACCTATGGCCCCCGGGTCTATTCTCATCATATCAATCTCTATCATTTTATTTACTTACTTTGTTTTTACTTTGCTTTTACTTTTTACTTTGCATATATCTATCAAAAATACCAAAAATATTATCTCTATCAGATCTCACTCTCGTAAGTGACCGTGAAGGGATTGACAACCCCTAAGCGTTGGTTGTGAGTTGCTATCGTTTTGTGTAGGTACGAGGGACTTGTGCATGGTCTCCTACTGGATTGATACCTTGGTTCTCAAAAACTGAGGGAAATACTTACGCTACCTTGTTGCATCATCCTCTCCTCTTCGGGGAAATCCAACGCAGTGCTCAAGAGGTTGCAGGGCGCCAAAGGGCAGGCACCCAAGGAGGCCGGCCGGCTACCTTGGGACGCACCCAAAGCTGCATCCCCTCCCCCTATATATATGAGAGGGAGGGGTCCCACACAAGACGACGACATATTTTAGCCGTTTGCGGCGCCCCTCTCCACAGTTTAGTCCTTCGTCCAAGTTTTCCGTGGTGCATGGCGAAGCCCTGTGGGAACGAGTTCACCATCACAGTCACCATGCTGTCATGTTGTCGAAACTCATCTACTAATTTGCCTGTCTTGCTGCATCCAGAAGGCAAGGATGTCATCGAGCTGAACGTGTGCTGAACGCGGAGGTGTCGTACGTTCGGTACTTGATCGGTTGGATCGTGAAGGTGTTCGACTACATCAACCGTGTTAATAAACGCTTCCGCTTATGGTCTACAAGGGTACGTACACACAATGTCACCTCTCATAGCTATGCATCTCCATGGATAGATCTTGCGTGTGCATATAAACTTTTTTGTTTTCCATGCAACGTTTCCCAACAGTGGCATCATGAGCCAGGTCTATGTGTAGATGATATGCATGAGTAGAACACAAATAAGTTGCGGGCGGTGATGTCCATATTGCTTACCACCAATGTCTTATTTTGACTCGGCGGCATTGTGGGATGAAGCGGCCTGGACCAACGTTATATGTCCACGCACATGAGATCGGTTCCACCGACTGACATGCAACTTGTTTTGCATAAAGGTGGCTGGCATGTGTTTATTTCTCCTACTTTATTCAATCGAATTTGACTATGGCCGATCCTTGAAGAAGGTTAAAACAACAAACTTGATAATCACCGTTGTAGTTTTGCGTAGGTAAGAACGGCTCTTGCTAGTTGCCCTTAGCAGCCACGTAAAACTTGCAACAACAAAGTGGAGGACGTCTAACATGTTTCTGCAGGGTATGTTGTGATGTGATATGATCAAGACGTGATGTGATATACGTTGTTGTATAAGATGATCATGTTTTGTAATATCGACAATCAGCAGGAGCCTTAGGGTTGTCTTTTAATTATTGTATGAAATGCAAGCGCCATGTAATTGCTTTACTTTATCGCTATGCGTTAGCAATAGTTGTAGAAGCAATAGTTGGCGACGACCCCTACGTGATGATGGAGATCAAGGTGTCGAGCCGGTGACGATGGAGATCATGCCGATGCTTTTGAGATGGAGATCAAAAGCATGAGATGACGATGGCCATATCATGTCACATATTTTTATTGCATGTGGTGTTTATCCTTTATGCATCTTATTTTTCTTAGAACGACGGTACAATTACCTTATCAAGTTCTACTTTCCACCCACTCAATTCTTCCGAGAGTCCTTCTCTAGAAAGGATCCATTCTTAGCAACAAAGATCTTGCCTTTGGATCTGTGATAGACACTAAAGGAATCAGGAACTTTGCCGTATATGCCATGGATAACGGCAAAGGCATGCCTGGAGGACGGCAAATGCCTTTTCCGTCAGCCGGAAGACAGCAACACGACCGGCTGAACAGACTACGACAAATGGCTCTTTGCGGTCTGTTGGCAGACGGCAAAGACCTTTGCATCTTTGTCGTCATCCAGCAGATGCCAAAGGGCCTGGATGGCACACGTGTCAGCTTAGGTCCGTTAAGGGGTTAACAGCGTGCTTTGCCGTCCACTGGCATACGGCAAAGACCATTGCACCTTTGTCGTCTGCCAGTACACGGCAAAGTAACCAAATAGGCCAGCCCCCAGGTGTTGCGACATGCACTACTAGGGTAAAGCCTATACACAGAATCTTATCAGCAGCGCGCTTCAAAATAACTCGCTGCTGCTAACTAGTAGTAGCGCGCCCAGACAAAACTCGCTGCTGAAACAAATATAGCAGTAGCGCGTCCTCTCAAAGACGCGCTGCTGCTATAATTCCCACGAGGCCGCCGCGAGGCTAGTTATAGCAGCAACGCATTATAGCGACGCGCGCTACTGCTACGTAACATAGTAGCAGCGCATTTCTCAGATAAGCGCTACTGCTAAGTTTCCTACAAAAATTTAGTCCCACCTCGCTCCGTGAAGAGAGTTTCTACCACCTTAAATATGTTACTTCTCAAACTTTGACAAGCACTTGATCTTCATTGAACTCTATGTGTAGAATTTGTGGCTGCAATATGAGTCTTCACCTGTTCCTAAACCGGTGAGGACTCATATTGACAAATCAGATTGTACACAAAAAGATCGTTGATGATCAATGTATTTTTGATATATTGAATAAAGTCTATTTTTACATGCTGACACGTAGCAGCAGCGCTTTATTGTGAAAGGCGCTGCTGCTAGATAGCTTAGCAGTAGCGTTTTTTCCTAAAGCACGCTACTGCTAAGTCATTCATCTCCCCATCTCCTTTATTGCGATCCACTCACACAGCCACTCAATCCTCTCCGTCTGTGCCGCGTGCCGGTCCACCCACGTCACCCCTCCTTCGTCTGCGCCGCACGCCGTCACCTCCTCTTCCTTGCTGGACTCGGTACCGGCCTCCACCTCCGTCCTCCCTCTCCATTCGCCGCTGGCCGGCCCATCCTCGCTCCGCCTTCCTCCTCCGTCCTCCCTCAACTGGCCGCGCCGGCCGGCCCATCCTCGCTCCGCCTTCCTCCTCCTTCCTCCCTCAACTGGCCGCGCCGGCCGGCCCCTCCTCGCTTCGCCTTCCTCCTCCATCCTACTCTCTTCTCCCTCCTCGAGTCGCCCCTCCTTCTCCCTCCTGCTCATATGCAACATTTTGATTTAGTTGATATAATTTAGTTGATTTAGTAGGCTAGTTGATTTAGTTGACTTAGAACATTTTGATTTTGTTGATTTAGTAGTCTAATTCATTTAGTTGATTTAGTTGACTTAGAACATTTTGATTTAGTTGATTTAGTAGGCTAGTTCATTTAGTTGATTTTCAACATTTTGATTTAGTTGATTTAGTAGGCCAGTTGATTTAGTTGATTTAGAACATTTTGATTTAGTTGATTTAGTAGAATAGTTGATTTAGTTGACTTAGAACATTTTGATTTAGTTGATTTAGTAGGCTAGTTCATATGCAACATTTTGATTTAGTTGATATGATTTAGTTGATTTAGTAGGCTAGTTGATTTAGTTGACTTAGAACATTTTGATTTAGTTGATTTAGTAGGCTAATTCATTTAGTTGATTTAGTTGACTTAGAACATTTTGATTTAGTTGATTTAGTAGGCTAGTTCATTTAGTTGATTTAGAACATTTTGATTTAGTTGATTTAGTAGGCTAGTTGATTTAGTTGATTTAGAACATTTTGATTTAGTTGATTTAGTAGGCTAGTTGATTTAGTTGACTTAGAACATTTTGATTTAGTTGATTTAGTAGGCTAGTTCATATGCAACATTTTGATTTAGTTGATATGATTTAGTTGATTTAGTAGGCTAGTTGATTTAGTTCACTTAGAACATTTTGATTTAGTTGATCGTTAATCCTTTGCTCATATTGCTTTAGGAAAAATGGCGCCACCACCACCACCACTATGTCGACTGTGCAAGTGAAGATGCGCCAGCAGCCTTGCAACTGGCAAGTTGTTCGGCATCTACTTCCAGCCGAGTTTTCGTGATGCGGCGGTAAGAAATTAGATGAAATGTAATAACTATTTTATTTTTAGTGTTGGCATTACTACATTGTGTCATTTTGCTTATTTTACACAGATCGTCCCATGCAATGTGAGGTTGAAATTCAACAAGCTGACAGGAGACACTGTGACATTTGAGGCTCCTGGGGGGCCGTACACTATGGAGGTCGAGAAAGGACGCAATATGTCGCTTATTGGAGGAGATGGATGGGCCCGTTTCGTCACTCGCATGCGTCTTACTAGTGGTGAGTTGATCAGCTTCTCCTTCCGAGCAGAAAGACCCAAGCTAGCTGTCATTTATCTCAACCTGGTGGAAGATGACGAAGATGACGAAGATGATGAAGATAATGAGGACCCACTCGATGAAGATGATGAGGACCCACTTCATGAAGCCATCGTAGCTCAAAGAACAAGGCTGAGTGAGGAGGAGGTGTCCAACCTGTGGGGCATAATTCCGCCACGTGCTGACTTTGTCGGGGTGCCATTCGTGACCCGCTTGACAAATACCATGGTTGATCGACATGATATGGTATGGTATACTTACAAATGAAAATTATCCGATGAATTACTTAGTGTACAGTCCAATGATATGGTATGTTGTGTGGAATCTAGCCGATGATATGTTTTAGTGTAGAGTTCGATCACATGCTTATTAGTGTAGAATATAAGGAAACTATTAATAGTCTAGATAATCCATATGTACTTATTTGCGAGGCTATTTATTAATTGATATGTTTTTCTTATTCAGAAATTGGCAAAGAGCATATTTGTGAGTTATGGTATCGAGCCTAATGAAGAAGACTCAGCTGGACTACGCCTTACTGCAAGGGGCTCCGTCACAACCTGTACTTACCGCGTGGACACGGACGGTCGCACACACTTAAACTCGGTTGGGTGGAAGAAATTCCTCGATGGCAAGAATCTTCGTGTTGGACAGGCCATCCTAATTACTATCAGGAACACCAACCGCCCAGGCTTGAGGATGATGATTGTCTTCGATATCATCTAGAACTACATATGTGTGTGTGTGGCTATATCATCTAGAACTACATATGTGTGTGTGGCTATATCATCTAGAACTACATATGATGATCGTCGTCGATATCATCTAGAACTACATATGATGATGGCCGTTGATATGACCTTGTACTGCTTGAGGATGCATGTTGACTATGCATGAAATTGTTATCTAGTACTCCCTTCGTTCCAAATTACTCGTTGTGGTTTGAACTAAAACCACGACGAGTAATTTGGAACGAAGGGAGTACTACCTAGTAATGGTTTATGAATTTGATATCTACTAGCAGTACCTAGTATCTAGTATCTGAAAGGGAAACTGAAAGGGAAAGGGGTAATGGGAAAATGATGAAAGATATAGCAGTAGTGAGGGATGGCGAAATCGCTACAACTAGTTAATAGTAGCGTGTTCCTAAAAAGCGCTGCTAATATCGTCAACAGTAGTAGCATGGGTTAGGGACGCGCTACTACTATGAGTTAGCTGTAGCGCCTTATTAGTAGCGCGGCCACCCGCTCTGCTGCTAGCCTCAAAACCCGTGCTACTACTAGGGTTTTCCCTAGTAGTGATGGCATGCTATGCCATCCGCTGGCAGACGGCAAAGGTGCAATGGTCTTTGCCGTCTGCCAGTAGACGACAAAGTAACCAAATAGGCCAGCCAGCGCCCCAGGTTAGACAGGTAGCTGCCATGTGGCAGCTTTGCCGTCTGCTAGCTGATGGCAAAGCTCTTTGTCGTATGCCAGCACACGACAAAGAACCTGTATAGCCCCTGTTTTTTATGTTTTTCCTAAATTCATTGAATTTCACATAATTTCACAGATATATAATATATAAACATTTGAAGATATACATAGACAAGCATACCAACACATATGCTATAACATATATATCCAACACATATCCAACAAGTTTCCAACACATATCCAACAAGAAGTTTCCTCCAACAAAGTTCATCGTACAAAATAAAAACAAAAAGAAGCACAAGGAGAGGAGTAGACTCCATGAACGCAAGCTCCTCATCGAAAGCAAATCTGCAAATTGGGAAAGAAGAAAGTTAGAAGAAGAAGAAGGAGACGAAGAAGAAGAAGAAGAAGAAGAAGGCTAGCTAGAAGAAGAAGGCTAGCTAGAAGAAAAAAAAAGAAGAAGAAGAAGGAAGGAAAAGATGAAGAAGAAGAAGAAGAAGAAGAAGAAGAAGAAGAATTTTTTTCTTCTCTTTCTTTTTCTCCTCTCCTCTTCTTTATCTTCTTCTTCTTCTAACTAAGGTAGGTAAAAATGCCATTTTTAGCTAAGTTAGGTAAAAGTGCTAAGTGTAGGTCATTTTAGAGCTAAGCTAGGTAAATAGGTCATTTTGGAGCTTAGTAAGGTTATTTTGTCATTTTGGAGGAAAATAAGCTAATCCTTGGCCTTGCTGGTGTGGCACACCTTGCATCTGGGCACACTTATCCTTGGCCTTGTTGTGGACGGCTAGCCATTGGGGAGAGCACCACTCATCCAACAACCTCTCCCAACAGTCCATCCTATCAGCACACCATCTCGGGGGCACCTAAGTTAGACAAAGAGAAATTTCAGCACTACACCTACAAATCAAATCAAGGAAACTAAGTACAAGGCCTTAAGAATAGGTAATTACCTTCATGTACTTCTTCTTACTCAGATACTTGCCACGACACTTCTTCTTGGCCCTCCCGATGTTAGTCGAGGCATAGTAGTCTCGAACAGCCTGCACCCGAGCCTCGTGTCGTAAGTTCTAAAGTAGGCGCTTGCACTCGGCTTCGAGAACCATAGCCGCATGCACCTCGTGTTCCTCAAGACACCTGTAGAAGGTCTGCAATCAAACATGACAACACTGATTAGTACAATCACTAGGTACTATTGATTTTTAATTTTGTAGAAATTACCCAAAACCGCCGTCTCACAATGTCGGCCACCGTCTCGCACACGACACTCTTTCCCCTCCCCTACGGCGAGGCCGGGGCAGCCTCGTACAACTCCCAGGTCAGTGCTAGCTGTGGAACCTCACCTTCACCGGGCAGCGTAACCCACCCCGGGATGTGCTGCCAGCAAAGCACACCAAGGACCTGGTTGGGCCTGCAAACACCAAAGGCGTGTATCCAACCCTTGCGGTATGACAAGGCCAACACATTAGATATTAATATGAAGAATCATGAAGGCAAAAGGTTAAACAAGAGTAAATGCACTTACTTCTCCCCGTTAGGCTCAATCAACCACCTCTGGTCGCGGGTCGCCGACACGGACGAGAGCTTTGTACCACCATGCTGGTAGGCCTTCTTGCCCCCCTCAACTAGCTCGCCCTCCACTACTAGGGAAAAGCCTATACACAGAATCTTACTAGTAGCGAGGGTTAAAAACCCTCGCTACTGCTACTTACTAGTAGCGCAGGTTTTTAAACCTTGCTACTACTAAGTTGATACCAGTAGCGCGGGCTTTTAACCCTCTCTACTACTAAGCGGTCTCTACCGTGCCCCCCGGGACATGCCATAGTAGTAGCGCGGGTTTTTAACCCTCGCTACTACTAAGTTGATAGCAGTAGCGCTGGTTTTTAGCCCTCGCTACTACTAAGTTGATAGCAGTAGCGCTGGTTTTTAGCCATAGTAGTAGCGAGGGGTAAAAACCCGCGCTACTACTAAAGGTCCCATTTTCAAACTCTACCCCCCCTTGTGGATCGCCTTTTCAGTTTTAAAAAAATAAAAGAAAATGATGGAAATGTAAAAAAAATAAAAGAAAATAAATTTCCCATGTGATATGTGGTCTAGTTGTTGGGAAAATTTGCAAATATGAATTTCGACTTTATTTGCAAAATCTCTCGAGAATTTGTAAAAATGGGCATAACTTTTGCATACTAACTCGGATGAAAAAGTTTTTTATATGAAAAGCATCTACTCGAAAATTTATACCCCGTTAAACATTTTCAAAATCCTCAAAAACCTAACAAAAAAAGTTACGGGGCTTTTAGGATCTAGAGGCAAAAAAATCATCAAATTTTAGTTTTTTTGTTAAATCTGGTCAAACTATGGTCAAACTAATTATTCAAGAATATTAGTGTTACTAAATAATTATTTTAGTTTTTTTGAATTTTGGTCAAATCTGGTCAAACTATGGTCAAATCTGGTCAAACTATGGTCAAACTGTGGTCAAACTAATTAATCAAGAAAATATTAGTGTTACTAATTTTTTAGAACAATAGTTTCAAACTCAAACAGTGAAATGTGTGACTTCATGCTCAAGCTAAATTCCTTAGGTTAATAGGATTGACATCTTACTATTGTCAGGAAAACAACAAGTGCAGACTTGGAAACGAGGGAGAATAGAACCTGGAAGTTAAGCGTGCTCAGGCTAGAGTAGTGAGAGGACGGATGACCGTCCGGAAAGTTAGATGATTTGGAATGATGAGGGGTGTTTAGAGATTAAATTGAGCAGCGATGAGGGGTGATTAGAGATTTGAGGTTAAAATAATTCAGAAATTTGAAAATTAGGGAAAAAATCAATTTTTTTTGAAAAAATCCAAAAAAAAATCAGAGATTAGAGATTAGTAGTAGCGCGGGTTTTTACCCATGCTACTACTAAAGGACGTAGTAGTAGCGCGGGTGGCACCCGCGCTACTGCTATACGTTAGCTGTAGCGCCTTATTAGTAGCGCCGGTCCCCGCGCTACTAATAGTCCCAAAACCCGCGCTGCTGCTAGGCTTTTCCCTAGTAGTGCTCGCTGTAGCTATCGTCAGAAAAGGTGTCCTCGCCACCATCAGCATGGCCACTACTCTCCTGATTCAGGTGGGACGAAGACTCTGGGACCCAAGTCTCCTGGGACGAAGACTCTGGGACCCGAGTCTCGTCGGACGTAGGCTCGGCGACCCGAGGCTCGTCGGCCCGAGGCTCGTGGACCGGAGTCCGAGACGGGTCCACCTAAGACAGAGCACTACGGTGTTTCGGAGAATCAGCTGTGGGTGGCGGCAAGGAAGGCACATTAGCCTTGCTACCTCTTCTACCGCCACGTCCACCTCTAGCTGCACCCCTCTTCGTCTTCCCCCGACCTCTCCCGGCCGAAGAAGAAGAGCCCACCAGTGTCTGCATGTTGTCTACCAGCGCTCTCTGAAGGTGCTGGGGTGCAATAACATCACCCCTCCCAGCACGCGCCGAGAAAGGAGGCTGGGAGCAAACTCAACCCGTGCCCACCATCTGTCAACACCTGCAATGACAAAGAGTAAACAGAATTAGTATAACATAAACATAATAAAAAATTAAGTGTGTGTCATCACCATGAACATAATAAAAAATTGAATACATAATAACCTGAACTAATTAATAATATATATCTGTACATAATAATAATTGAATACCAGACCTAACTCATAATTGACAAATATGTGACCCTGTTGGGCTATGGAAGGCCGAAGAGCACCTTTTTCGGGAGGTGTCGGGGGTCGGGGTGTCAGGGGTGTCGTGTCGGGGTCGTGGTGCTGTGTCGGGGTCGGGGGTGCGTGTCGTGGTCTCGGGGTGTCGGGGGTTTCTTTTCGGGGTCGGGGAGCTGTGTCGGGGTCGGGTGCGATGTCGGGGTATCGGGGTGTCGTGTCGGGGTGCTGTGTCGGGGTCGGGGGTCCCGTGTCGTGGTCGGGGTGCTGTGTCGGGGTCGCGGTGTCAGGGTGTCGAGGCGGGGTCGGGGTGTCGTGTCGGGGTCGGGGTGTCGGGGGTGTCTTTTCGGGGTCGGGCTGCTGTGTCGGGGTCAGGGTGCCGTGTTAGGGTATCGGGGTGTCGTGTCGGGGTATCGTTGGTGTCGTGTCGTGGTGTTGTGTCGGGGTCAAGGGTGCCATGTCGGGGTCGGGGTGCTGTGTTGGGGTCCCGGTGTCAGGGTGTCGAGGCGGGGTCGGGGTGTCGTGTTGGGGTCGGGGTGTTTGGGTGAGGGGTGCGTGTCAGGGTCTCAGGGTGTCGTGTCAGGCATCGGGGTGTCGGTTGTGTCGTGTTGGGGTCGGGGTGCTGTGTTGGGGTCGCAGTGTCAGGGTGTCGAGGTGGAGTCGGGGTGTCGGGGTCAGGGGGTCGGGGTGTCGGGGTCGGGATGGCAACCCCTTGACCCCTCGGCCCCTTTTCCCCTCGACCCTCGACCCCTTGATACCTCGATCCTTGACGCCTAGACCCTCGACTCCTTTTCCCCTTGATCCTCGACCCCTTGACCCCTCGACACCTCAATCCTCGACCCCTAGACCCTCAACTCCTTTGCCCCTCGATCCTCGAGCCCTCGACCACTCGGCGACCCTCTTTTCCCTTGACGACCATCTTTTTCTACTTTTCCTACTTCTTTTTTTCATCTTCTACTTCTACTTATTTTTTTCATATCCACTTCTACTTCTTTTTCTTCTTCTTCCTTCTTTTCCTTCTTCCTCTTGTCTTCTTTTTATTCTTCATTTTCCTTCTTCCTCTTGTCTTAACCGAAAATCTACTAACATAAAATCTACTAACCTCAACTATAATCTACTAACCTAAAATCAACTAAAATGTATTAACCTAAATCTACAGTAGGGTAAAACACCACCTACTAACTAATTAACTAACTAACTAACTAAGTAATTAACCTAAAAAATAAATAACTACATAATTAACCTATGTACACTAGGGTAAAACAACTAACTAATTAACCTAAAAAACTAACTAACTAATTAACTAAGTAATTAACCTAAAAATAATTAACTAACTAATTAACCTATGTACAGTAGGGTAAAACAACTAACTACTTAACCTAAAAAAATAACTAACTGATTAACCTAAATCGAAAAACAGCAAGAGAAACAAAAGAAAAGAAGAGAAGAAAGCTCACCAGGTGTCGGAGCGGCGGGGGGGGGGGGGGCGGAGAGGCGATAGGCGGCCTGAGCGGGTGGGGCGCCGGGCAACCTGAGCGGCGGGGCGCCGGGGGGTCGAGGGCGTTGGTGGTCGGGGTCGGCGGGGGTCGGCGGGCAGGGGACGACAGGCATGGGGATCACCCGGGTGAGGGTAGGGAGAGAGAGCGGAGAGAGAGAGAGGGTGGGGCGCGGGGCCGACCGTTTTTTAGCTAGGTTTAATTTCTTTGTCGTCTGGTAGCAGACGCAAAGAGCGTAGTTAGTGGGGTGGGGCCGAGGGGAAATGGCCGTTAGGCTGGCTATTCTCTTTGCTGTCTGCTAGCAGACAGCAAAGAAGCTTTGCCGTCAACTAGCAGACGACAAAGAAAGTAGCTGCTAGGTGGTTCTCGTTAGTGGGCCACTCTCCCTCTTTGCCGTCTGCTAGCAGACGGCAAAGCTTCTATGTCATCTGCTAGCAGACGGCAAACACCCTCTTTGCCGTCCGCTCTTTCTTTGCCGTCAGCTTTCTGTATGCTGATGGCAAGGACCTTCTTTGGCGTCAGCTAGCAGACAACAAAGATCCTGATTCCGGTAGTGAGAAGGTGTACCCAATTGATTCCTTAGGGTATCCTATGAAGACGCACTTCTACGATTTGGGTTCGAGCTTACCAGGCTGAAGCCTTTTGACATAAGTGTCGCAACCCCAAATTTTTTAAAAAGGACATCTTAGGTTTCTTGCCAAACCATAGTTCATACGGTGTCGTCTCAATGGATTTTGACGGTGCCCTATTTAACGTGAATGCGGCTGTCTCTAATACATAACCCCAAAACGATAGTGGTAAATCAGTAAGAGACATCATAGATCACACCATGTCTAATAAAGTACGGTTATGACGTTCGGACACACCGTGTCTGGCCGCCGTCGCCGCTAGCCCCAGGCATTCGGTCTTTTCGGTTTGGTCGGTTCGGTCTTTTCGGTCTTCCAAGAAGTCGGTCTTCCAATTAAAGACCGAAATAATTTCGGTCTTTTCGGTTCTTCACTATTCGGTCTTCGGTCTTTACTATTCTGTCTTAGGTCCCGACCAAACAGACCAAATTAATTTGCTACAACTAATATCAGTGTTACTTCCTGTACCAGTACATTCATGTTACTTCCTATATGGTTGTACCAATACATCTTTACATGTTACTTCATGTATGGTTGTACCAATACATGTTTACATTTCACAGTAAGTAACAAAGTACCGACGGCTAGTAACAAATTACCAAAAATGTTTATATTTGACAAGTAAAAGAGATTCATACAACACGAAGTAAGAAGACATGATTCATGGTCCAGCAACAAGATTCATGCATGCATAATCATTTATATTTGACAGGAAGTAATAAGATAACAAGCAGCAGCAAATAGGGAAGCAACACCACCACATAGTACTTGACAACATAGTACTTGGCATCATACAAATCAAGTTCAGTACATGATTTCAGTGCAACAACAAACAGCGAACATAAGATTCCACATAAGTTCAACACTTGACATAAGCAGCAAACCACATAGTACTTGACATCAACACAGTACTCTCACTCTCAGTTCTCAATTCTCTAAGTCTTGTCACAAATTACAAGCACAAGATAATGAGAATAGCACACATTCCACATGATTTCAGTTCGACCATGAGTGGATGTGGGGATCTCACTTTGTTGGTCGACTTGGCCATGGAAGAAGCAACAGCACCACCATTGACCTTGCGCTTTTGCTTCACCTTGTCACCAAATTCTTCAATCAACACTTCAACAAGTAGATTCAATCAAACTCATAATCTTTGTGTTGGTAAGATCTTGTGCTAGTCCATTTCTAATCTACTAAAGATGACAATTCATGCATACAAACTTCTCCATACATTGTTTTTTTACAAAAGTTACTACTGATTGCTTTACCTTTTTCTACTAAAGTTGACAAGTCATGCATATATATTAGTATGTCGTGCATATTAGTAATCTGCTAGTATGTGTTTGGTTTGGTACAAGTAATCTGCTATCATGTATGGAGAAGTTGGCTAATTGATTTACCTTTTTCTAGGTCTTCTAATTCTTCCAAGTTCTCCTTGATGTCGACGGGATTTTTTGACCTTCTCAGCCAGTCTTGCATACAAACTAAAAATTGTACCATAAATGGAGTTAGAGATGTCCTAAAGTCATCAAGTATGCGTCCACTTGTGCTAAAGGCTGACTCGGAAGCCAGCGTTGTAATGGGGATAGCAAGAATATCACGAGCCATATTTTCCAAGATTGGGAACCTAGATGAATTCTCTTTCCACTATCCTAGGATGTCAATTTTTTTATTAGGGTCTTCAGAGTCTTCGGCACGGTATTTTTCAAGCTCAGATTTACTACTTGCACTTCCTCCACTATTATTTTCCTCAACCTGCTTGCAATTAGTTGCTTCATCATACTTGCTCCTCCTCCTTCTAATAGTACTTGGCTATAGGCTGGTGTTATTGGTTCCGGTGTAGTTAATCTTACTTGGTATTCTTCAAACAACTCACGAACACATTTGTTAACAGCAAACCACACCTTCTCTCCACACTCAGCACCAAAAATTCCCAAATTAGTCAGCCTAGTGAAATCAGATAGCTTGTACCTTGGATCAAGAGTTGCAACAACGAAAATTAGCAAGTGGATATTTTCCTTCTCCTTCTCCTTCTCCTTCTTCTCCCATTTCCCTCTTTCATTCACAATAGGACCCTGCTCCTTCACCTTTTCATTCTCATGCCAAGACCCCCAATATTTATCAAACTTTTCTTTCATCCTCTCTACCATAGCTTTTTGCAAAGGATCTGTAATACTCATCCAATTTATAACCAAGATGTGTACATTGCCAACCTCGAAAAGACAGTTGTTGAAAGTGACATGAAGTGAGGATGACACACGAACGGTAAGATTATAGAAGTGCCCAAGAAAGGCAGCCATTTTTCTAGCATTTTCCCAATCGATCTCATCTGGATACCCAAATCCTCCTTTTTCTTCAGACAAGTCTAACGCATACAATGGGTCATCTTCACAATACCTTGTAAACACCTTTGCATAGATGATGGCAGCCTTCAACATTATGTAAGTTGAGTTCCAATGAGTGCATACATCTAGGTTCAAGAATGCCTTGCTCTGAACCTTCTCTTCCAATGCTAGCTCCTTGAATTTTACCAACTGAGAAGTCCCATTTTTTATGTATCACACAGCAGCTCTGACACGTTTGATTAAACGTTCAACTTCTTCTAGGCCATCTTGTACTCTCATATGCAGAAACTTTCCATCAGCTATTCTAGTCTTAACATCAACCAAACACTTTCTCATGTGAACAATGTAGCCATCATTATTGCTCGCATTATCCATGGTGACTGTCATAACTCTTTCTAACCCCCATTCCATCAAACATCTTTGCTAGTTCTTCCCAAGATCCTTCCCCTTGTGGCCCTTCACCATGATGAAATTGATAATCTTCTTATGATATTTCCAGTGTTCATCAACGAAGTGTTCAGTCACTACCATATAGCCATCTTGCTGCTGAGAAGTCCAACAATCCGTGGTTACACACACACTTCCACAATTCTCTTTGAAAAACATTTTCAACTTGGACTTCTCATCTAGATAAACTTTGATAGTGTCCCTGGTACAAGTTCTTCTTGATGGTGGACTAAAGCGGGGGCCAGCAACCGAAACGAACTTCCTGAATCCAGATTTCTCACCAAATGCAAAAGGTAGCTCATCATCTATGACCACTACAGTAAATGCCTTCCTAACTGCCTCCGCATCATATCTCCAAGTGTTGATGCCATCTCCCGGAGTTGCTTGCAAAGAGATCTGATTTGGATCCAATTTCCTATCCGGATTGCGCTTGCATATACCGAAGTACCTGTGCATTGCTGTTGTCCCATTGCATGTTGTAGTAGCTTGAATTGGCCGGTCACAATATTTGCACATTCCTTCCTTCACTAACCCCTTATCATCAAAAAGTTTGGTGAAATGCTCCCAGATTTGCGATCTTGAGGCCATTTGCTTCCGTCCTTTTGGCTTCTCATCTTGAGTAGCTTCTATATTGGCACCTTCGACAATATTTGGTTCAGCATCTTCATCTACAATGATACTACGTAAGACAGACTCGTCACCTCCTGCTGCAGCTGCTGCTTCTGCATCCGCCTCTTCCTCTATACTCATAAATGTGTCATATTTCTCTTCAACTTATCATGTTCAGATTCCTATATAGAAAACATCTACAAAAAAGAGAGGAGATTGGTCTGTCAAACAACATTGACATGAGCATACAATCAAGTCCTCCAAATCTGTAAACATTCCAGATAATGTAATTTTTCGCACTAATAAATGACATTGGTCTGTTTGGTATCCTCTCTACATAGTAACCATTCCAAAAAAACATAAAAATAGCATGGTACACTCTGCCATGAACATAGAAACCATCAAAAAGCTATTAAGCATTCCAACAGCAACACCTACAAGGCTACAACTACAAGGAAGCACTACATCTACTTGAATCTGAACATCATAGAACATGAACAATATATTGATGCACTTAAATGAACAACAATCTGTACATCACATATGCACACCAGGAGAAGTAGTAGCTTGCTCACCTTTAGTTGAGAGGTTGAGCAGCAGAAGAGGACAGAAGGCGGCGAGCCGGTGACCGGCGTGGAAGAGGATGAGTGGTGCGGTGGTGGTGACGAACAGCAGCAGCCAACTGCTACACCGGTGGCGGATGGATGTGCCACGGACGATCGAACGAGCAGGAGGGTCGAGGTTGGCGGCCTGCCGCACAGCAGCACGGGGCACGGCGGCACGGGGCATGGCGCACCAGTCGTCACATGTCCCTGTCCGGGCCATGGCTCGGGGTGCAGTTCTTCATTGGTCCCTAAAACACGGGCGATGTGCGCCTCGTTCCGGCGGTCGTCACGGCTCACGGGGCATCGGGTCAGAGCGGCGGCCGGCGGGTGGCGGCTAGGGTTCGTCGAAGGAGAGAAAAGAGGAGGCGAGTGAAGCGGCGGCTAGGTTTCCTGTGTCTGCGTCGAGGGGCACGGTGGCTCGGTCTCTGAGGTGAGGCCGTGAGGTGAGGACGGGAGCTTGGGCTTGTTAGATGGGCTTTATGTTAACAAATATCTTGCACGGTTGGGCTATTCGGTCTATACGGGCTGTTCGGTCCTCAATACATCACGATAGAACATACCATAATTTGTTCGGTCTTAGCATTCTGCAGACCGTTTTTTATTCAGTCTTTTCGGTTTTGGTCTTTTCGGGTTCGCTCTCGGTCTTTTCGGTTTCGGTCGTCTCGGTCTTCGGTTTTTATGCCCAAGGCGAGTCGCTGCGCCCGATATGTTCAAATGTATGATTTTTTTTGTTCATAGATTTTTTTGTTCATAAAAGTTGTGCACTTTTGTATAGAAACTTAATTTTTTTCATAGGTATGAAAATGTAGAGTGAAAACGAAAACAAACATATAAGAAAAAACGAAGGAAAAATGATGAAGGAAAAGAAAACCGCCCGGCCCGACCACGTCGCACCGAGCATCTGCGGTGAAAGAAGTCTTTTTTCTAAGGTAGTTTTTTTTGTTAAAGTGAGGGGAGACATTGGACATTACATGAGGGGGCTGGGGACATCGGACATGTGATGAGTGGGTGAGCGTAGTTGTCGTCTAACTCCTCCCCGATAACATCGACATGAGGGGGACGTCGGACATGACATGAGGGGGGACGTCGGAGATGACATGAGGGGGGGACGTCGGAATGACATGAAGGGGGGCGTCGAAAAAACATAAGAATAGGAAGAAGAAGAAGAAGAAGAAAGTGGAGAAGAAGAAGGAATAGAGGAGAAGAGGAAAAAAATAGATTATCTACGAAAATCCAAATCTGAGCCCGAGACTTTTTCTTCTTCTCCTCTATTCCTTCTTCTTCTCCTCTTTTTTTTTCTTCTCCTATTTTTTTTCTTCTTCTTCCTCTTCTTAATTTTTATCGGGAACGAGGGTGTCGAGGACCACCGAGCGGTCGAGGGTCAGGAACTAGGGTAGAGGGTCGAGGGTCACTGAGAGGTCGAGGGTCACCGAGGGTTCGAGGGGTGAGGGTTGTCGAGGGGTCGAGGGTCGAGGAACGCCTAGGGGTTGAGGGTCGCCAAGGGTTCGAAGTTCAAGGTTCGTCAAGGGGCATGATGGAAGTAACCAGGTCATGATGGTACAAAGTTGTCCAAACCCTACAAGTGTTGCCGAGGCCACCCCAAACCCTAGAAGTGTCGTCGAGGCCACCCCAAACCATAGAAGCGTCTATGTTTGCCACTAATATATCCATCTCTCATTTTTCTATATTAATTGCCATGTTGTAATATTTTCAGAAACTATGGATCATCAAGGAGACTTAGAAGAAGAAGAGTTGTTGGAGGACATCATCCGCGGAGGAACTGATGTAGTCTTGTTGTTTCTCAACGACACCGATGATCTGGAAGGAGAGGGTGAGGAAGGCTCCGATGATCGAACAATGGAGGTGGAAGGACATGATTATGATGGCTCCGGTGACAGAATGCCGGTGGAAGAAGGAGACTGTGATGCTGGCTCCGGTGACGGAACGGTGGAAGGAGTTGTTGGAAAGTCCGGCGAGGTATATATATTATTAATTTAGACTGTGTTGACTAGCTAATTGATGCATTAATTGTTTTGGTATGTACACATATTAACTCTCTTCTTTCTTCTTTTCTAGCCCTCCTGATCGAGCCAAACTTAGGTAACGAGACAAGGCCCGAAGAAAAAGTTGCGCCAGGATGAAAGGTTCACGATCACCGCAATTGCGCGCGATGGACAACCGATTGAACCCAGTCAGACAAAGGAAGCATTTTCTGCTCAGTGCGAGGTTCTTGTTAGGGACATGATCCCGATCAGCATCCACCAATGGAATAAGCCTAAGAGCGAAGACCCTCAAGTTTCTTATGTCGAAGATAGACAGAAAGATTATCATTGGACCGCGCTGAACGCAAATTTCACCCTAGCGCCAGAGGAGGATTCGGATAAGCCTGTTATAGAGCCATTGATCAAGGCTCATGCTCTTAAGAAGATGGTAGATCTATTCAGGAGGTGGAAGAATGAGTTGAAATCAACATTTGTCGACAAAGGGAAGCCTCCAAAACTCACCGGCTGATTTGAGAAGATAAGAGATCACTGGGCCGCATTTGTGGCCTACAAGACATCGGAGAAGAGTAAGAAGATGTCAGCGAGAAAGAAGTTAAATGCTGCAAAGAAGAGTGTCACCATCTTACGTGCTCAGGTGGCTACCTCAAAGCCCAGCCGTAGTGAGACAAGGCTAAGAAGGACCTGTTTGATAAACGGGTCGAACCAGAGACATTGAACTGGCCAGACCGTTCAAGGACTTGGTTCTTCGGGGTTAGGGGAACCTTGGACCCTAAAACAGGGAAGTGCTGTTGGATGAACAAGCAACTTAAAATACCGGTCAAGAAGCTTCAAAAGTATATCGCCGTAGTGCAGGAAGGGACGTTCGTTCCCGACGGAGAGAACGACGAGCTCACAAAGGCCCTCAGACATCCTGAGCACCCAGGACGAACACGAGGCACGGGAGGCTCCATTGCGTGGAAGGTTTAGTTTGCTGACTCAGGCGGGTACAAAACCCAGGAAAGGAAGAGGAAACAGGAGTTCATCGATCTGCAAAAGCTGAATGCAAGAGTACTAAACCTACAACAACAAGTTTAGAGCCAGCGAGCTGCCGACCAACCAGATCAGCCGCACAAAGCTATCCCATAAGCTACCCGCCATCTCAGCGGAGAAGCAACGTGGCTTCCACCGAGCTCCTTCAGCAGCCTGACTTCACGGCTCCCAGCTACCTCGTGGATGCTATCACAGAGGCTGAATTTTGCCACCTTATGACGCAATGGCAGCACCTCAAAGTCAAGGCAGCTATCGGCTCTGTTGCATCTCCTGTACTCAGCGCAACTTTTCACTGCCTTCCGATTCCAAAAGGCTATGCTGTTGTGATGGTCGATGAAATAACAAAGGGATCTGAGGAGCTCGAGCTTGACCACCCTACCGGTGAAGGGGAGACTCTACTGCATTTTGCTCTGAAGACTCCATGTCTATGGTGGAAGGAGCTCATCAAGCTGCCAAACTGGACGCCTCCGCCTCCTCCTCCTCCGGTGAGTCAGGGCACTCTGCCTCCTCCTCCGGCGAGTGATCAGGGCACTCCTCCTCCCTCTCCAGCTACTTAGACGCGTAGCGGCACTTCGCCTCCTTCTCCTCCTTCACCAGCGTGTCTGAGCAGCCCGCCTCCTCCTCCGCCTCATCAACAACAGCGGAAGACAGCCGCCGCCGCTCTGGCTGCTCCGGCGCATCCTAGCACACTGCCTCCTTCTTCTCCGCCTCGTAAGCAACGAAAGAAGACAACCGCAACCGCTCTGGCGTCTAGCAGTACAGCCAGAGGCGGGAGGCAATACAGATTCAGTACTTCTCTCAAGCCTCTAGAGATGTTACCATACGAGATGAGCGTGGAGGAAAACAAGAAGATCTGTGAAGCCCAAGTGAAGAACTTCTTTGAAAAGCAAGGAGCTAAGAAACATCCACCTCTGGAGGAGAAGATAGATGCGGTGAAAGCGAAGTGCACTTTGGATGCCCTGAATCGGCCACCACCGCCTCCGCTGCAAACCAACTATGAGCGCATGATTGAAAGGATATATAAGGAAGCGGAGCGGTCGGGAAGTACTTGAAGTGATCGAAGGTTAGCAGAACGAAGAAGTGGGAAAAAATTCCCCAGCTCGGCGAACAAGCGAACCAATCGTGCCCCCCCCCCCCCCCCCGCTGAAGGTGTCTAGTGATATCGTCGCTAATCATCTGGGGATGGTACCCGATACCAATCCTGGAGATTACCTGCCCGACGATGCATGTTTTGATACAATGGAGGTGGACGGATTGAAATAGCCGCACGGGAAGCCTCCCGTCAAACCTGGTCATCCTCCTATAACAACGATGATGCGAAGATTCCATGATTGGTACATGGACATCCGCCGCAAGTCTGGGAAGGATACTTTGACGCTGAGAGTTAAAGAGGAGCACGACCTCGTTGGAATTGATCTGTTGTCTGTTCGATATGAGGATTTCTTCCAGTTTTTCAATCAAAAGGCCCTTGACAAAGTAATCGTCACTTTCTACTATCTGTAAGTACTACTTCTGTAATTAAGTCTCTATATATAGCTCAGCTCTTTCATTGCATATATATATAATTAGCCTCACTATATTATGCAGATTGAAGATCGCCGAATGCAAGAAAAGACAAATCGGTGATATTAGGTTCATTAACACAAATCTCGTAGATGAATGGAATGTTAAACATGATGCCAAACAAACCGAGGCCAACTTGCTACCATCGTTACTTCGAAACCAAAACAAAGATATAATACTCTTTCCTTATGCATTCAAGTGAGTCTTGTGCATATTTGGTTTCCCTTATTACTAGAGGTTATAGTAATGTAATTGATGAGTTATGCATGCGTGCACAGCTTCCACTTTATTCTGCTAGGGATTAAGCTTGAGCAGGGACTAGTAACCGTCATAGACTCAAGACGAAAAGATCCCGAGGCATATGCGACCATGACTAACATGATCGAGAAGTAAGTTCAATCGATCATTATCGCACCATATTGGTAACTTTGTTCATTTCCTGACATCAAGTGATTGTTTTCTTTGTCTGGCAGGGTTTGGAAAAAGTTCACCGCAGAAGCTCCGGGATTGCCGGGGGAGCTGCGATTTAAACACCCCAAAGTAAGTACTATTAGCTAGTTCTGCGCATCTCCCATTGATTCTAGCTAGTTTCATCAATACCATTTAGCATGCTTGCTTATCAGTTTGATTGACCTCTATTTCGTGTAAATGGTTGTGGCAAGAACCTGGGAATAATTACTGTGGATACTACATTTGCGAGTTCATCCGCCACACGACCTGTGAGCGGGGCTACTCTAAAAAACAAATGAAGTGCGTAAGCAATAATATCTAAAATTTTATTTTATTACCATCATTTGTGTTGAGTTTCATTCATATATATGTATTGACCCCCTTCTTCAAATTAGATGTTTCAGATGCGGGATGAACTCCTACCACAAGATCGCATACGAGAAATTCAAGAGGAATTGGCAGGATTCTTTCTTGACCACGTCATCGACAAACACGGAGACTACCATGTGACACTTGAGTTCAGATGTTCGGGGATATTTTAAGAGATCTTAAATTGTGTGTGTGTGTGTGTGTGTCTATATATATATATACACACACACACACACGTGTGTGTGTAGCCAGTAGCGTCGGATAGATATACGAAAACTTGTTGTTCGACCAATCTCTCGAAGAATGAGAGGTCGATCACTTCTCTCTGTATATGTTCATGACGATCTTTTGTACTTAATGGTTTCCTTCATTTGCTTACTAGCTAGATAGCATGTCGAGTCCTCTCTATACGTATAGTACGTAGCATCGACCAAGCACGGAGATAAGAGAGGATACTTCTCTCTATTAGCTAGCTCACACAATATATGAAACCACTAAATAAACCCTACAAAACCCCCAAAACCACAACCCCCCCCCCCTTTCAAAAAAAAACAAAACCCCCAGCCCCTAAACTGCTGGCGCGTGGATGCCTTTTGGTCCCGGTTGGTGCTACCAACCGGAACAAAAGGCCCTCCTGCCTGGGCAAGCCGCAACGGCCACGTGGAGCCCCATCTGTCCCGGTTCGTAGGCGAACTGGGACTAAAGGTATTGGGCTTTAGTACCGACCCTTTAGTCCCAGTTCGGGAACCGGGACAAATGGGCCTTATGAACCGGGACAGATGAGCCTTTTTCTACTAGTGTTATATAACTAGATAATTGCCTGCACGTTGTTGCGAAATATTTTGCAACTATTTCAATGAGATTCGTTGTATGAAACATGAATATTTGAAGTAGTAATATAAAAAATCAAAACTAAAAATACATATAATTTATTATGTTTGATTACTACATATTTGTAAAAAAATATTAAATATATAGCATAATAGAATGAAAATTTTCATGTATGTTTTCATGTTGAGATGGGTCTTTTTTTCCATGCATGTCGTGATGAAGTGACATGCTTGCATGTTGAGAGGCATATAGTAGTGGGGGTGGGCCTTTTCTCATGCATGTTGTGAGGTCACGTGTCATGCTTTCATGTTGAGAGAAATAGTTAGTGTGGGCTAGCTATTTAGATATCGGAGATTCTGTTGGCATCTTACAACAGCGAGTAATAAGATATTATCAATAAAGAGATTAGATGTGCCTATCTGTTCGTTTTTTCATAGAACTTGATGGGTTAAGTAGGGTTATTATTCCTAGTTTGCATTAATAAGGTAGTTGCGCATTATTGTGTCCACTTCACTTGATAAGACAATAGAGACTTATATTTTAACCAGAATTTGACAATTCATGATTGAAATAGTTGCTTTTTGGAGGTGGTACTATGTTGAATATTACATACATTATTGGATACTTATACAAATTCCAATTAATACAGTGGGGTGAGTACTTGAACTTAAGTGTAAACTGATTTATTCTGCCATGGCTACCTATGTAATTAAATTAGACTTGGCCTTTCCTTTAGAGTAAGACCACATTTCAATTGTTTCCCTTGATGTGTTGTAGAGTAGCATTAACAAATTGTTGACTATCACCCTTTCCTTTTTTTTTAAATGGTAGTTTTCAATATTGCCTTTATGTTCATTGGGCTGGAAAACTGCTATATCTACCGCTTGGGAACCGCCACTAATTTGTTTACCATGGAATATTTTGAAAACTCTTGGTCGTAACGTTGACAGGAAGGGTATACCTACCAAAATTTTATTTATATCTAATTTAATCTTTGAGCTCTGGCACCGCTGCAAATCCCTGCTTCCCTTTGCGAAGGGCCTATCTATTACTTTCATGTTATTTTACTTTTATGTTGAGTCATCACCTTCTCAAACAAGCGTGAGCCTGAGAGCACTATTGTCATCCTCATGCATTATGTATAGTTAATGTTGAATGCATCATGACTGAATCTCTTCTGCCATGAATTACAATGTTTAGCCGCTGCTTGAACTTTAGAGGTGCTCTGCATTTGTGCTTTGCGGTCTCAGAAAGGGCTAACAAGATACCACTATTGTCATATTATATCGTGATTGTTTTGACAAAGTGTTGACATTTGAGATATCTTATTATTGCTCGCTAGTTGATTATGCCATTGATATCAGTGAATATAATTTCTAAGAGTTATTATTTGTATAGTTAGTCATGGTCTTTGTTGAAAACCTGGGGTGCTATTTAAGCATATATATGGACACAAGAACAAAAGAGTTCGTAAAAGTTTTTCTATATCACTTTCAGTTTGTCAACTGAATTGCTTGAGGACAAGCAATGTGTTAATCTTGGGAGTTGATACGTCTCCATAGTATCAACTTTTGCTAACGCTTTTGCTCTTGTTTTGGACTGTAATTTGCATGATTTGAACGAAACTAACCCGGACTGACGTTGTTTTCGGTATAACTATCATGGTGTTGTTTTGTGCAGAAATAAAAGTTCTTGGAATTGGACGGAACTTTTTAAAGAATTATTTTGAAATAAATAAAAAATACTGGAATCAAGACCCACTGGAGGGGGAGGGTGGACAGCTTCCCACTAGGCACCAAGGCACGCCACCCCCTTCTTGCGTGCCCTGGTGGGTAGTGGGGCCCACGAGGCTCCGCTGACTCTAATTCCAACTCTATACATTCCTATTTTGGGAGAAAACAATAGGAGAGGAAGTTTAATCGCGTTTTACGATACGGAGCCACCGCGACCTCCTGTTCTTCATCGGGAGGCCAGATCTGGAGCCTGTTTGGGGCGCCAGAGAGGGGGATCTTCGGTCTTCATCATCATCAACCATCGTCCATCACCAATTTCATGATGCTCACGGCCGGGAGTGAATAATTCCTTCGTAGGATTGCTGGACGGCGGTGGGATGGATGAGATTCATCATGTAATCGAGTTAGTTTTGTTAAGGCTTGATTCCTATTAACCACTATGTTCTAAGATTGATGTTTCTATGACTTTTCTATGCTTAATGCTTGTCATTAGGGCCTGAGTGCTATGATTTCGGATTTGAACCGTTTATGTTTTCACAATTATATTTATGTTCGTGATCCGATCTTGCAAGTTATATGCACTCATTACGTGTTATGATCCGTAAACCCCAAGGTGACAATAATTGGGATACTTCCGGTGATGACCGTAGTTTGAAAACTTCATTGATGTCTACTACGCAACTTATTCTTGTAGACTCGTGTTGGGCCTCCAAGCGTAGAGTTTTGTAGGACAGTAGAAATTTTTTCTAAAGTTGATGACCTAAGATTTATCAATCCATGCGAGGGGTAGGATGAAGATAGTCTCTCTGAAACAACCCTGCAACCCAATAACAAAGAGTCTCTTGTGTCCCCTACACAGCCAATACAATGGTAAATTGTATAGGTGCACTAGTTCAGCGAAGAGATGGTGATACAAGTGTAATATGGATAGTAGGTATAGGTTTTTGTAATCTGAGAACATAAAAACATTAAGGTAACTATTAACAAAAGTGAGCAAAAGCGGTATTCAATGCTTGAAAATAAGGCCTAGGGTTCATACTTTCAGGAGTGCAAAGTCTCTCAACAATGATAACATAATAAAATCATACTGCAATCCGTCAACGTGCGACAAAGAGTCACTCTAAAGTTCCTATCACAGATAATATAAGATGAAATTGCTTGTAGGGTACGAAACCACCTCAAAGTTATTCTTTCTGATCAATCTTTTGAGCTATTCCTATAAGTGTCACAAACAACCCTAGAGTTTGTACTAAAATAACACCATATGATACACATCAATCAACCCTAATGTCACCTAGATACTCCAATGTCACCACAAGTATCCGTGGGTCTATTATACGATATGCATCAAACAACTTCAGATTCATAATATTCAATCCAACAAAAAAGAATCTCAAAGAGTGCACCAAGATTTCTATCGGAGAAACAAGGATGAAAACGTGCATCAACCCCTATGCATATATTACCCCACTGTCACCTCCAAAATCCGTGAGTTGAGTGCCAAAACATACATCAAGTGAATCAATAGAACACCCCATTGTTCTCAAATGTTCTCAAATCCATAAAAGTATTCAATCTGATAATAGTGAAACCTCAAGGGTAAAGATAAAACACATATCTACTGGTATATACACTTAGGCCCGAGGGTGAACTAATCCTTCCTCATAATGGTGGCCATCGGGATGATGAAGATGGCCTCCGGTGATGGTTTGCCCCTCCGGCAGGGTGCCGGAACGGGTCCCCGATTGGTTTCTCGTGGCTACAGAGGATTGCGGCGGCGAAACATTCGATCTATGGTTGTTTTCGGGGTTCTGGGTATTTATAAGAATTTTTGGCGTCAGTCTTACATGAAGGGGGTGCCCGAGGGGCCCACAAGCCGAGGGCCCTGGGGTGTAGGGCGCGCCCCCTAGGCTTGTTGCCTCTTCGCTGACTTCCCGGCCCAACTCTGGTGTTTCAGGGGTCTCTTTTGGTCCATAAAAAATTACCATAAATTTTCATGCCATTCGAGAACTTCTATTTCTGCACAAAACGACACCAGGGTAGTTCTACTAAAAACAGCGTCAGTCCAGATTAGTTGTAATAAAATCATACCAAAACCATATAAAATTGTTGTAAACATGGCATGAATACTTCATGAATTATAGATACGTTGGAGATGTATCATTCATGTATTCACTATATGTCAATGCTTTGTTCCGGTTCTCCATTAAAAGGAGGCCTTAATATCCCTTAGTTTCCTTATGGACTCCACTGTCATGGGAGGGTAGGACAAAATATGCCATACAAGTTCTTTTCCATAAGCACGTATGACTATTTATGGAATACATGCTGATATCACTTGATACTGTGTCGGTATTTCCCCAAAGAGGAAGGGATGATGCATCACAGCTACAATACGTATTTCTCTCGGTTGTGAAACCAAGATATCAATCGAGTAGGAGAACCAAGCAACACAATGTAAACGATACCTACACACAAAGAACAAACACTTGCAACCCGACGCGTAAGAGGGGTTGTCAATCCCTTCATGGTAAAAACATAGATAATTTTGTGATAGATTGGTTAAATAGCTCTCCATAAAATGCAAAATAAAAGATGCAAATAAAAAGTGCAACAAGGTATTTTTGGGTTTTTGGAATAACAGATCTGAAAATAAAAGTGGAAAATAATAGATCGGAAAGCAAATATGATAAAGAATAGACTCGAGGGCCGTAGATTTCACTAGTGGCTTCTCGCAAGAAATAGCACACGGTGGGTAAACAAATTACTGTTGGGCAATAGATAGAAGATCAAATAATTATGACGATATCCGAGGCAATGATCAATATATAGAATCATGTCCAAGGTTAGTAGACCGACTCCTGCCTGCATCTACTACTGTCACTCCACACATCGACCGCTATCCAACATGCATCTAGTGTATTAAGTTTATGAAGAAAACAGAGTAATGTAATAAGAACGATGATATGATGCAGACGAGATCTATTCATGTAGGGATAACCCGCATCTTGTTCAGTCGGTCGACAACTCTGTTATGGTGTCTAAACAAAAGAAAGAAAATGCAATGTTTCAAGTGCGGGGTTGACGATCATCTGTCAAAGAATTATACAGTGGTGCACTATTGCTATATTTGAAACAATTTCTAGTGCACATTGTTTTGTTGCCTGCAGCATTGCTATATTTGCAACAATTTCACGTTCAGGGCGCACCCCCTAGGCTTATTGCCTCTTCGCTCACTTCCCGGCCCAACTCCGGTGTTTCGGGGGTCTCTTTTGGTCCATAAAAAATTACCATAAATTTTCACGCCATTCGAGAACTTCTATTTCTGCACAAAACGGCACCAGGGTAGTTCTACTAAAAACAACGTCAGTCCAGATTAGTTGTAATAAAATCATACCAAAACCATATAAAATTATTGTAAACATGGCATGAATTATAGATACATTGGAGATGTATCATTCATGTATTCACTATATGTTAATGCTTTGTTCCGGTTCTCCATTAAAAGGAGGCCTTAATATCCCTTAGTTTCCTTATGGACTCCACTGTCATGGGAGGGTAGGAAAAAAGATGCCATACAAGTTCTTTTCCATAAGCACGTATGACTATTTATGGAATACATGCTGATATCACTTGATACTGCGTCGGTATTTCCCCAAAGAGGAAGGGATGACGCATCACAGCTACAATACGTATTTCTCTCAGTTGTGAAACCAAGATATCAATCGAGTAGGAGAACCAAGCAACACAATGTAAACGATACCTACACACAAAGAACAAACACTTGCAACCCGACGCGTAAGAAGGGTTGTCAATCCCTTCATGATAAAAACATAGATAATTTTGTGATAGATTGGATAAATAGCTCTGCATAAAACGAGAAATAAAAGATGCAAATAAAAAGTGCAACAAGGTATTTTGGGGTTTTTGGAATAATAGATCTGAAAATAAAAGTGGCAAATAATAGATCGGAAAGCAAATATGATAAAGAATAAACTCGAGGGCCGTAGATTTCACTAGTGGCTTCTCACGAGAAATAGCACACGGTGGGTAAACAAATTATTGTTGGGCAATAGATAGAAGATCAAATAATTATGACGATATCCGAGGCAATGATCAATATATAGAATCACGTCCAAGATTAGTAAACCGACTCCTGCCTGCATCTACTACTATCACTCCACACATCGACCGCTATCCAACATGCATCTAGTGTATTAAGTTTATGAAGAAAACAGAGTAATGTAATAAGAACGATGATATGATGCAGACGAGATCTATTCATGTAGGGATAACCCGCATCTTGTTCAGTCGGTCGACAACTCTGTTATGGTGTCTAAACAGAAGAAAGAAAATGCATTGTTTCAAGTGCGGGGTTGACGATCATCTGTCAAAGAATTATACAGTGGTGCACTATTGCTATATTTGAAACAATTTCTAGTGCACATTGTTTTGTTGCCTGCAGCATTGCTATATTTGCAACAATTGCTATATGTTGCCTGTAGCATGGCAATCTTGCTGCAAAGTACTATTCGTCATTGCCACCGCCGTGGCTCCCGTCAGGCTCTGCAGTTCCTCCAGCGGTTCATGCACCGCTACAACAATTTCTGCAGCAGCAAGCGCCACCTATTCTCTTGCCTGGCGAGCCGATCGTGGCTTCTCCTGTACAAGGCAGGACCTGGCTCGTCGACATTTACTACAGCCAACGGATGCCTGGAAAAGCATATTCCTGCCCAGTCCAAGATTTCGCTGACTCCTGCATCATCGACCTTGCTGCAGCAATCTATGCCTCGCCATGCTCCGACTGTTGTGGTTCCCCAGATGCGAGGTGCA
Source organism: Triticum timopheevii (assembly GCA_963921465.1). NCBI lineage: Eukaryota > Viridiplantae > Streptophyta > Magnoliopsida > Poales > Poaceae > Triticum > Triticum timopheevii. Next base: position 625,954,392 of record OY997266.1, on the reverse strand, counting down.
GCAATGAGCTCTCCTCGACACCCTTTTCTCCAGGCCATAGGTCGGACTGTTTATGTTGTATGTAATAAGTATTTTTTTTATGATGTTCATCCATAGCCAATAATTTTATTGACCAACACCCTTCAAGTTAAACAGACACAAAATTACTATTCTTTGATGTCTTTCATATATAATTACCATGCACGATTCCATGCTTTCCTCTCTGGAATAATTACCGAAAAAACTAGGTTCAAACTTTCATGACCTTGAACATGTATTACTATTTTGTTCTCTCTTAATTCAGCTTGTGGTTCCTTCTAAATTTTCCTTGATAATATATATTTTACTTTTCAGTTTCCAGTTTGATTATCTCATATTGGCAAAATAATTTTGAATTCACAACATACATTGCTTAGTTTGGAGATTCTCGAATTTCATTTCAAGTTATCATACGTTTCAAATTCCAACCATATATATATATTAGGGAGAAGTATATTTTTCGTCCTTCAATTATTCTGAAAGTATACAAATGGTCCCTCGACTCCAAAACCAGTAAATCTTAGTCCCTCAACTTTCAAAACCGGATAAGTTTAGTCCTCGTACTGCTTAGGGCGGTTTCATGCAGACGTGGAGTGGTTTTTGACTCAGGATTGACAAGTGTACCCCCACCATATCTGTCCCGTGGGCGGCATATGCCGAGACGAGCTGTCGTACTGAAATATGTGTTCCAGGGAATTAGTGCGTATGCGTGTGTTCTACCTTGATCTCATGGGCCGGTTGAGTTGGATTATCTTGTACAGAAAATTGTACAGGCCTCGGTAAAATTGATTACCACGGTTACCGAGAAATACCGAGAATATTTCGAAGGAATTTCATAGTTGAATTTTGAATTCAAATAAGTGAATGAACGAACATTCGAGATAGAGACCTCTCAAAACAGGAACTAGGTTGCTACCAACACGTCAGAACGAACTCTCATGTCATTAATTAGATCCTACGTACTTTATATAAATCAAGCGTCTAAATTCAAAAAATTCAAAAAATTGGTATTTTTTGCTTGGTATGGGAATTTATCGACGGGCACGGAAATACGCGGTAACCATGGGAAATCTCAAAATTTCGATCGGTAACCAAAACCTTGGTCTCAGCTCGATCACCCTAGCAAGGTCCCAGTCTGTACCCTTGCTCCGTGTACAGATCTCTAGCCGGAAGCCTTCTTCTTCCGTGTGCAAACAGAATAATGAGAGCGCCCCGTTGAAGCCAGCCATATGAAAATACTAGTGGCTGGGGCGTGCCATTGGCACGCCTCCTGAGCGTTCATGTCCGCACTTATCTAGCTTACGCATATGTGTGGGTCTAGGTTGATCCTTGATGGAACTTATATACAACAAAAGTGATTTGGCTACAGGTGAATATAGCTATTGGACATGATGAGGGGGTGCTCCTCTGGTCGCGCTATTGTGCGCACTGATCATGTTGCCACAGTTGTTTACGCCGCAACTCTATTGATAGCAACAAAAAATAGCAGCTCCTAGAAACCTATGTCATGGCTCTTTTAAATCACATTCATACACCTCTTAACAAGAGACTGAACAAATTATTCATTGCCAAACCAGAAAGTGCCATTCATGCACATCAGGAAAGAATATTCATAACTAAATTAGCACCTCACATTAAGATGAGTCAACTGCTATGAACCAAAAAACTCAGGTGGTACTACTTCAATCCTACTATAGACTACAACCCCGTCAGTGAACTATGGGAAGAAGAAAAAAGCAAGCAACAGCCGATCATCTTCAAAACATAGAAGAAACCGGGTCATTTAATTGAAACAATGGGGCAGTAGAACCCTCACCTCATAATGGACCTTGTGTTTCTTGTCTCTCATGCGGGTTCTGCAGAATAAGATTGTATAACCAATCAGCAGGAAGTCAGTCTTAGTTGCACATAGAAAAACATTTATTTGGTGGAAGAACCTTGTATGGTGAGTATTGTTCTATTTAAGAAATAATGTATTTGTAAGAAAGAGAAACATCTTTCTCCAAACAAAAAGGAAAAGGTAAAATATGATGAACACTGGAACAAAATATTATCTTGCATCACATGAAACAAATAAAGACAAGTCAAAAAGTAGTACAAATACACCCAGATAATGAATAGCTATATTAAATCTCACAGAAAAGGTGCTTCAGCAGTATAGATGTTTAGAAAAGCACATACTACTTTGTCTTCTATTTATTTCTTAACATAGAGGACAATGCAGAGCATAAAAGCAAATAAATAAGCACAAAGTTGCTCCATTTCCATGAATAACAAAACAAGGAAATCTTGACATCCTTGACTCAAACATCAGAAATCACAAATTTTAAATAAATCAATGTTGAAAATTTCTCTGAACCCAAAGGATTTCTGTTTCTTGATTGCGAAGGAAATCCATGTGTGCATTCATCATGTACTAACCCAGTGAAGAACAAATACAAGTACAATCATCATTGTTATAGTACGTTCCAGTGAAAAATAGGAAGGGGGGGGCATCATGTGGTGAAACCATAGTGGAAGAACTTAATAATCAAATAACAAAAGTATTGGAGCCTTCCATTTGTTTTCCTTCTCTTCCATGATCATCTCTGATACGATAGGCATATTCCTTGTCAAACTGAAACGAAAATTACTGAGAAACAAATTAACAAAATGATTTGATCACTCAAATCTATAAAGCAATAATTTCTTCACTCCCATTATTATGGCATCCTAAAAGTTAAAACATGTGAAATTAGTAATAAGCCTGCTATATAACACCAAACGGTGTAAGAGTTGGTACTGTCTAACCCAAGTAAAAAATTCATTTGCTTTTGGGACCATCATCCAAGTACCAATATCCTCTGTTACAAAATGCTCTTTACAAGTCTAAATTGGTTTTATTAAGTATGGTGTGTTTATTCGGTGTTCGATTTAGCTACTCGATGCAAATCTAGAAGTTGTGTAATACTCCACTATGGTAATGCGAGGAGATTTTTCAGTATGAATGTATGATTCTTACAGAACCGAGTTCAGTAGTTCGCTCATGGCCCTTGAGCATGTAACATTTGAATCTCTCCAAGCTTCAGGTTGGAAGGATCATTGATAACAAAAATTTGACGCCACGCAGCTACAAAGACAAATATTGTAGCTCTCGTTCGAAGGCAAGACACCGTAACCGGGTCTAGCTGGATGTTTCAAAAATAGTTCAGAGAATTGCAAGACTTAAATTGGCATGGACTCTCTCAAGTTGCGCAGTCAGCACAATTTTCCTAAAACAATGTGCTAAAACGAAAATGCGTAAAACTTGCTTGCTTAAATGTTGGTACACCAATGGTTCATTGTCCTGATCCATTGGGATTTAAATAAAATGCTAGTATATCATGGTCCCAGACCTCATCATCATTACTGGAAGAATCACAACGTGCTGCAAGCTTACCTGGAAATGAAGTTTGTAATTATGGTCACAACTCAACTCTCAAACAACACGGTAGTTCAGATTTTAGCCAGCCTAGCAAATTTCACACCACATCTCAGTGCTCACTAACCATACCAAGAGTTGACCACACAGTGACTCAGTAACAACAAACTGTACTAAACATAAATGATGCAACATATACTACATTTTGTCTTTCAAGCAATGTCGGTGCGGGACTTGCATGAGGAATCAACACTTCGACGCTCTGCGCATTATGCCATGACCTGTTCTAGAATCAAACTATGATCAATTCTGTAAAGAAATTAGTCATTGATCAATTCACTAATTAGATGGTTTAATGGAAAAACATATATAGCAGTGACTGTCAGACAGCCTCCTGTCCTTCTGAATAGGCCTCTGCCACTCCTCGATCAGACTCCCACTTCATGTATTCTACACACAGGCACAACAAAGCTTTAAGAAATATCAATCTTCACAAAGACTGAGAAATCTTCATCAGCAAGTGATCCTTGGAAATCTCACCGAGAAGGGCATAGAAACATAAGACATGAGACCTATAAAAATTCAGATAAAAGTGTGAAATATGAAGAACCATTTTCTAACAACATTTCTCCACCCTTCGTGACAGAAGAAACTTGATAATGATACCAAATAAGGCATAAAAAAGTATTTGCTAGAATTACTAACCCTGTATGCGAGATGGAGCATAATGTTATTAGGGTGCCAACAATGCCTACTGGTCCTGAGCCAGAACAGTTCTAAAGGCAGCCATCAATTCTGTAGTTTTTTCTCCTTGAAGTGGTATGCATGTGATTTCTAAACATGTTGACTTTTCATAAAATTGTTCATTAGACATCTGAAGTGTGCTGTTGCTCAGCTTTGGAGGGAAAGAGAGAACACATCTTCTCAGGTTGCAGCCTAGTGGTTCAAGTTATTCTGTTGAAATTCTTTAGTTCCTAGAAGATTTCAGTTTAAATGTAAAAGATTCAGATTTGTTATTTTGTGAACTAAGCAGACCGAGTTATTTTCTTTCTTCCTCTCTCCACAACAGAGCAACGGCAGAAATAGTATGGAGCAGCAGCAAGAAGTAGTACTGAGCAGACTGAAGTGATCTAGTACTGAATATGCCTAGTGATTCAAGTTAACCTCTTGAAATTCTTCAGTTCCTATCACAGTCGGCATGTACAACCAGCCCATGGAATGTTCAGAAAACTGAAGTGATCTACTACTCTTTGCTCATGCTATCAGTCATACTAGGAAGACTGCAACAAACTATTACCGACAAAGCTGCAATCTCATGTCCCCCGCACTACCAGACTCGCGGGCTATGCCTACGGCCCAGGGCCGTCGGCATAGATCTATGCCTACGGCTGCCGTCGGCATATCCCCGTCGGTGTAGATCACGTCAGCGTAGTTGTGTCAGACCGTCGGCGTAGAATAGCCGTCGGCATAGGGGCGTATGCCGATGGCCGTGGGTTAGCCGTCGGCATAGATTCGCCGTCGGCGTTGTTTTCCGTCTGACGGCAACGGACGGCGCCGTCAAAACCGCTAGCGACCCAGGGTACGACACGTGGCAAGCCGTCGGCATACCTTGCCACGTGTCGTACCCTGGGTTGGCCGGGCGGCAGGCTATGCCTACGGCAAAGCCATCGGCATAAAAAAACTATGCCGACGGCTTTGCCGTAGGCATATCCTGCCATGTGGCGCCTCCTATGGCTCCTGAGCAAAGACATGTCGACGGCTTTGCCGTAGGCATAGTTTTTTCCCCTGTTTTCTCTTTTTCACTTCATTTGACAGCAATTCACAGCAGAATAATATGAAATATGACAGTTCATCATCATCATTTAAACATAGTCAAGTTCATCATCTAAAGATCATCGCCGATGAAAGTTCACGAACATAAAAGTAGTGCAAGACATGAAACATCATAAAAGTTGAAACATGAAAGGCATGGCACAACGGCCGCACACACGGAATCATCACCAACATCAAGCACCACCGAGTCTAGCTCCACCAAAACCACCACCACCACCGAGTCCACCTCCGCCAAAACCACCACCACCGAGTCCACCTCCACCAAAACCACCACCACCACCGAGTCCACCTCCGCCAAAACCGTCATCGCCAAGTCCACCTCCGCCAAAACCGCCACCGCGACCACCATCACTCTGCCAGATCGGAGTGACTGGGGTCGGCGGAGCAGGAGTCGAGCCATCGATCCCCTACATGTTTGAGAGAAGATTCTAACGGTAAATATGACATGATAGTGTTGAATGAACGAGAACTAGTTTGTGAGTAGTTAGGCAAATGTACTAACCGGAGTATCACCGCCTAGTGCCAGCCATTCCTCGAACATGGGAATGTGTGGGGCGTCTCCCGCAGGTGGTGGTGGGGGTCCAACTTGTGGTGGCTCCGTGCGGTTAGTCCAAGACACCAACATAGCCTGGATGTTAGTTAAACAAGCAAACTAGAAAGTCAGAAGGAATGAAAGTGCAAATTTGAGCTTGGTTTTAAGAGGGCAAAACTAACCACCATCACTTGACGGCTGTAATCATCGTTTGCCTTCACTCGTTGCAAGTACTCCCTCACCTCAATATGCCTATGCTCGAGAAAGGCCTGATATGCCTACAAATTTGAGGTTGTTTCTAAGTGAGTAGTGCTCAAAATAAACTAAGAAAGATAGAGACAAAGAAGATAAGGGGACGTACTTACAGCACGCTGGCGGACTAAGGGAGGCTGCGAACGCCCCGTACTCTCTAACGGGCTCGGGTTGGTAGCTCGAAGCCGTGTGTACGAGATCGACATAGTGATCAAGCCATCGAAACACGGATACCGGCCACGGGACTTACCCTGGATGGCCACCACCGCCGTGTCGTCGATCTGAGACTGGGCGACCTCAGGAACGGGAACATCCGGATGCAACTTCTGATAGTTCTGAGTGTAAGACTCCAGGTACCGCTCGGTGTTGCCGTAGTACTGGCTCTCGCCCTCCTTGCGATCACGCCGCTCGCGAGCCAGCTTCCACGACTCCATGTCTGAGAGCGGCCTCTGCAACTTGTCCTCCTGCAACGTCAAACAGAAGTTAGCCATACATAAGAACATGACGGTCAAGAAGAACAAAATTGCATCATGCATATAGATATACCTTCATGGCCTTGAAGCCCCAGTGGTTCCTGTTTCCTTGGCCGTGTGTCCCGTCTTTTCCACGGTTAGCCCGAGCCTTGATGCTCTTGGAAGCAAACTCTGCATCGTCACCGACCCACCTATCCACCAAACTCGCCCATCCGTCATGCCTTCCATAGCACCAACGAGGAACAACCTATGCAAATTTTGGAAGCATGACATGTGAGCATGAAACATATAATTGACTGCTTGAAACAATGAAAAGTCAGTAATAGTTACCATCATGAACTGCTCCCAGCTCATGGTAAGTTTTTGCTTCTGTGCTTGAGTTTTGGTCATCTTTTGGTGCAGGTAGATGTGGTAGTACTGCGATACGGCAACCCAACGCACCTTGTACTGCAACTGACGAGCTTTCTTCTTCGTAGCCGCAAGTAAGACCACGTCGGCTCTGGCCTTGTGCTCGTCAAGAACTCTATAGAGTTGCTGGAATCATGCATAAACCAGAAGCAAACAAGGCATGAGTTGAGTGACCCAATGATAAACTATGAACGAAACTAAAGACAAGTGATTCAGCATAGAACTTACCCAAAATTTGGTGATCACGGCCTTAGCGGCCGTCCCGTACTCCCCGTTTCTGCAAGCCTCGTAGTGGGCCCAGATTGTGGCCAAAACACGCAGCTGCGGGTCCCTGTCTGGCCGCGGGCAGAATAGGCCAGGCCAAAACTCCTTCAACAGGACAGTGATAAGGCCGTTCGGTTTATGGCCCCCTCCGCGAAGGATCCAGTTACTGCAAAAGAATCAAAGGATTGCCATGTGTACAATAAGAAAATGTTGTCATGTGTTGAAAATATGATTGAGATGCACTTACTCTGTCCCCACAGGTTCAATGAGCCACTTGTGCGTCTCGATAGAAGGTGGTGGAGGTACTCCGACATTACCACGCAGCCACCCCTGCGGAGCACCCGGTGGCAAGGCACCCCACAACTAGGGGTCAACCTCCCCATCACCCTCCTCGCCCTCCTCACCCTCCTCGCCCTCCTCCTCGTCCTCCTCCTCACCCTCCTCCTCCTTGGCCTCCTCCACCTCGGCCTCAGAAACATACTCCTCCTCCTCAGACTCAGAAGTTGCCTCAGCATAGGAGGGCATCGAAGAAGACCCTCCTATTTCGGACACGGCCCAGAGTTTTTTGGCCCGGTTGCCTCTCCCCCCTCCTCGTCCTGTAGGGGCTCTCCCCCCACCCCCTCCTCCTCTTGGGTCTCCTCCCCCGACCCCTCCACCTCCCTGTGAGGTGCCATCATCGCGTAGTCCGGAGGGAACCTTGTGGGCTCGTCCACTCCGAGTAAGTCCTCCTTTGAGTTTACTGAGGAAACTGGCACCGCTGGACTTGCCCATGATTATCAAACCTGCATTGAGAAGAGAATAAACAATTAGTAAGGATATAAAAAAACAAGCATACAGGAAAGACATTAATAACAGAAGAGCACATTAAGCATACTATTGTAAAGATCATTAAAAGAACATACATTTTCTAGAACCCATATGAATCATCACTATTGTAATCTTTTTGTCGACCGGTCTCATCATCACTATCCCGCATATCTTCTTCGTTGTCTGACGGAGGTGGAGGCACTTCCTCATCGTCAGCGTCAGCGTCTTCATTTAACTTTTCAAGCATAATTATGTCTCTTTGATTCACAACTGCCTCACCATCAATCCGTGCGCCGTCATCGTTTGGGTCCAGGTCAACATAACCCAAGTCATCATCCTCCTTGTTTCGGACCACGTCATCATGTTCCTCTTGAAAGAACACTCCCTCGTATGTCATGGGGTTTATGTTGTAGTAATCATCATTGTTCGGGTCCGGTAGCTTACCATGTGGCGACACCTTGAACACAACTTCCCAACCCTTTAGGTACACTTTCTGGCATGGGTAAGGCAGATAATATACTTGTGTGGCCTGGGTAGCGGCGATAAAGAGATCAGCTCCGGCATAGACGGTTTATGGTTTAACTTCAACTAAACCAACAGAAGGCGTATGTCTCAGACCCTTTTTGGGGTCGAACCATTGGCATTTGAACACAGTGAGACTTAGGTGTTTACGGCCACATTTGAATGTAAGCTCGTATATTTTTCCTACCCTTCTGTAGTAATCTACTTTATTATCTCCTTCGGTGAAGACTCCGATATTTATGGTTTTGGGATCAGGCCGACTGTTCTGGTGCTCCTCTGTATGGAAGCGATACCCATTCACATCATACTTTTGGCATGTCATGACGGTAGGGTCAAAACCCATGGAAACCCATCTCAATTCTTCATCCATTGATTCGTTCGGATCATTTCCCTACAAGTTTAATTGAAATTATAGGGTGCATGAGTTTAATTGGAAGTGTGAAATGGGTAATAGGGAAGTGTGAAAAATTACTTTCTCCATGAACCACACAACGAAATTTTTCCTTCCATCAGCACCCTTTCGGAGAAGAGCAAGTGCCTCCACTTCAGTAGGAGGTAGCATTCCCGTCCACTCTTCCTCAACGAATCGACTACAATAAGAAAAGCGGTATAAGAACTAGGCAAAGTGAACATAACGAATTGACTAAAAGAATGGTGCAAAGGTATTACCACATCCACTCATCCTCAACTTCCTTGATGTTGTGCAAGATATAGAACATGACATCCTCCCACTCATCTCGTGGCATGTCATAAGATGTCGAGCATCCAGCCCTGCCACCTTGCCCGATGAATAGAGGCAACTTGGGTTTATACTTGGGTTCTTCTGTATTGTATCGAGACACCTTATTGTGCAACGTGGGAACATGGTCCGGATAGTAGGCTGTCCTGAGGTCTGCCACCTCCTCTAGGATAACTGCCTCAGCTATGGAAGCTTCAATCTTAGCTTTGTTTCCACATTTCTGTCTCAAATGCTTGTTTTGTCTCTCAGGGCCGTACTGCCAACGATTCTGCACAGGGCCCCCCAACAATACCTTGTTCGCGAGGTGCAAAATGAGATGTGTCATCGGAGTAAAGAAGCCTGGCGAGAAGATCTTCTCTATCTTGCATATCAACTCCGGCGCCTTCTTATGCATTTCTTTTATCTTCTCAGGACATACTTCTTTAGCACAAAGCGTGCGGAAGAAATGGCTTAACTCCTCAAGCACACGCCAGACACACTTGGGAACATAGCCCCGAACCATCACCGGCATAATCCGCTCAATCCATACATGATAGTCATGACTCTTGAGCCCGGTCACTCTGCCCGTTGAAAGATTGACCCCCTTACTTATATTCGACGCATAACCATTGGTGAACTTCACGGCGTGTTTCAGCCACTTGAATGCCTCCATCTTATGATCCTTTTTAAGTACGAAGTCAGCATCTGGCTTGAACCAAGATTTTCGACTGCCTGTGGGAGGCTGCATGTGAAGACGTGGTCTATCACAAATATTCTGTTGATCGACTCTAGCATTAACATTATCCTTTGTCTTATCAGGAATTTTGAGGATCGTGTGAAAAAGGGACTCTGCGACATTCTTTTCGGTGTGCATCACGTCGATGTTGTATGGAAGTTTGAGGTCCTTAAAATAGGGAAGCTGCGTGAAGGGGGTAATGTGAGTCTAGTTGTGCGTCTCACCATATCCTTCATAACATTTTTCCCTTTACCTTTTCCTTTGCCCTCGTCTTCGCCTGTGGCTTTGGCTTTGGCTTTGCCTTTGCCTTTGCCTTTGCCTTTCCCTTCACCGGCAGGCTTAAGAGCTTTGAGCTGAGCAAGCACATCCGCACCAGAAAACTTTGGAATCTCGTTTACTTCATGGACAACTTTGCCTTTTGTGAAGTTCGTCTTGTCTTCCCTATCAGGATGGTCTAGAGGGAGGAACTGTCGATGCAGGTCAAAGGCAACATACTTGCCACCCTTCTTCAGCCAAATGAAAATCAAGGCCTGCATGCACACTGGGCAAGGCATCTTTCCACTTGTACACCATCTGCAGAACAGGGCATAGCCAGGAAAGTCATGCATGCAATACTGTAGCCAAACTTTCATCAATATTGTAGCTACGACCAGGGCGGATGGACGGCGCGTTGCGGATCGATGACGTGTCATCTATGCTGACGGCAGCCGTCGGCATAGGCCTTTGTCGGTGCGGTCTGGATCGATGACATGGCAACCTTATCTATGCCGACGGCCGGCCTTCCCGGCTGTCGGCATAGATCCAACGCTGTTAGCCGCCCGTCGCGGGCGTGGTCGCTGGGCCCACAGCTATGCCGACGGCCCGCATATGCCGACGGCTGCTTTAGGCGTAGATCTGGCTATGCCGACGGCCTTTCACTACTAGGGAAAACCCTAGCAGTAGCGCGTGTTTTGTGCCCACTAGTAGCGCGGGTGGCCGCGCTACTAATAAGGCGCTGCAGCTATTGCTTAGCAGTAACGCGTGCCATCACGCGCTACTGCTAGGACAAATAGCTGCAGCGCTTGTTCACTACCGCGCTACTGCTATGGTATCTACTTGCAGCGTGTTTTCTTTCCATCGCTACTAGTATTTTTTTTAGTGTATTTATGTGCCATCATACAAATATTGGTACAATACCAGCTGTTATGAGGTTTACATCATTATATCCATAACAGTGTATTAAATGAAGGTGGATTAGGTTCAAGTGGAGGCAATATGTGGTGCATGTCAAAAGTATAATACTAATCCAAATTTGATCTAGTTTGGACTAGTAGTACTTTCGATGTGCACCACATGTTTCCTCCACTTGAATCTAATCCGCCAGCACAAGATATTTAATCATCATCATGGTCATTACCACCAACAGTATTTATTTAATCACCACTAACACTAGCTAATAATAATCATCATAGTCATTACCACCAACACTAGCTATTTTATCATCATAGTAATAGTGTAGCACATCATCATCCTGAAACTCATTTCTAGCCAGCTACTCACTCCTGCTGCTCTCTCTTAGGTAAAAGAATATAAAACATGTGTAGCTCTCCTCCTTGATCAAATTGGAGCATGCAGATGAACATGTCTCCTAATCATGGAAGGCGCCTCTGTTTGCTACTCCCTAGTACTTCTCTGCGCTCCCCCAACACATATTTGGTCCAGTCTTGCACTATTAAGCATCCGTCGCTAATCTTGAATGCACTAAAGTAAGCTGTAGGATATCTTGGCCGTAAGTTGATAATACTCATGATACCTTTAGTCTCGATCCCATAAGGCACAACATTCATCGGGAGTCCCTGTTGAAAAACATTGTATGGTAACATACTTAGCAATGAAGTTTAGCTTCAAAAATAATGTACGGAAAAGATGCAATGAGGACAAAAAGTAAAAATCTTACCATCCTTCCTAAATGGATGTGACCGTAGTTCATTACGAACACTATTGGTCGCACATTTTCAGTACTAACATTTCTAAATGCAGGAAGAAAATTTGTCTTGACAGTATCAAGATCCTCAAGCCATGAAACATAATGACTGAGCTCCTCGCAGTTGAGTTCAGCCCCAGGACAGTATACGGTCCTGTCTACCAAGCGCTGGACATGTTTGCTTGCACGGAAATAAGCTGACAATACAAATTAGTTGTCAACTATTTTTGAATAAACAATATCAAAGACATAAATATGGTTGAGAAACTTACATAATGGTATAACTGGAGGCATTTGCACATTGACCCAGATGTCGGTATTACCTTCAATATCATCTTCCGGACGAATATCAAAGGTGATAACCATATCAGGCTCAAATGGATAAGTCTTGCATAGTGCTCGCCATGTTTTGCATCCAAAATAGGTGTAGTCGTCTGAATTGTATAACTTCGCATGGAAAATATAACCATGCTCGGTCTTCAAGTAAACTTTCTTTTCCTCCATACTATGACTGAAACCTATCTTATCCAATACAAAAACTCTTGCATGGCAGGGGATACGCTAGTAGAATAGTAAAAAAAATATAAGTTGAAGCAAATGAAGCAGATGTTATGCTTAATTACGAAAAAAGACTTGTCGTTGTGACTTACTGTATCCACTTCGAAGTTCTCGTCAAGCTTGATGCTGAAGCGCCTATCATCATCTAGGAAGATTCCGTTGCACAGGCCGCGCTCGTCTTCGCAGTATTTGCAAATACCGAAATCCTTCTCGTCGTCAGACATTTCCTATGTTCATAGTTAAAACATTAATTAAAAATCGATCGAAGACAACTACCAAGATACTCAACACACAAATCCGGGGCACTCGATATTTCCTACATATTCTAGCACAAGTCATGCCAAAATTCACGGAAAAATCCGGCATGGCCTTTGCTAAAATAGGACATATCGAGCGCTTGAAATTTGCCGGAACGGAAATGAATCAACACTCCGGCAAAACATAGGCCACTCGAAGGTGTAACCGGCAAACATGATCGGCCACTTGGATATTGAGCAACACAAGATATACATTTCAAAAGTAGATCATCTCATGCATTCAATAAGCAAAAGTAGATCATCTCATGCATCAGTACATTGTCGAATATTATCACTAATACATCACGAATAGTGTCATACATATAACATCACTAATATAACTAAAACTCTAGCACACGACGGGTATCGGCGCGGGCGGTGGACACCCACAGAGAAGGCACCATCACGGGATCATAGCTCCAGTGAGATCCCCGGAGAACCTGCCAGGTATTGGAGAACGGCCTGTGCTCCAACGCAAACAAGTAGCGACGGACGTGCGCGTCCTCCTCACTGACACGGTGACGCACCACCTCCGCGGAGTCCTCGAGCCTCTGGATCGTCACTGGCCCACGTGACCGCCATCAAAGAAGGTTCGGGTCAACGACAGGCTGGCTCCTCACCAACCTGCGCCCTCCGGTAGGTAGCGCCTCCCAGTACCACCCTGGCGGAGCCCAGTCCCGGACATGGCCGATCTGGTCAAGCAGGTGTCGTCCTCCGCCGACTCGACGACGAGGATGCGGGATAGGCATCGTCCACGTCGAGGCGGGAAAAATTGCTTTAACTAAAAAAATCACCTAATTAGTACCTAGTTCTTACTAACTAGTTCTTACTAACTAGATAGAAGAAGGTCAAATTTTATTCGTTTTATTATGCATTACACTAGTGTTTATTTATCATCTAAGGAAACGTCACCTAAGAAAAAATCCCAGCCGCATCTGTATCCCATTCATTTCCACCCATAGATGAACCCTAACTATTTGATGCAACTAAAATTTGAAGAACTCTATCTAGGCAGAGGTAGGGAGGGGGAGGAGCAGACGTGCTCACCTCGATCGGGTGCCTGCGGCGAGAGAGGGGCAGGCGGCGTCGAGGTCGGGCTTGGCGCAGCGTCCGGGGCGGCGTTGAGGTCGGGGGCAGCGTCCGGGGCGGCGTTGAGGTCGGGGGCGGGGGCGGCGTTGAATCCGGGTGCGGGGGCGGCGTAGAGGGTGTGCGGAGAGCGCGCGGCGACCGACGGGTGACAGCGGCGGCGAGAGCGGAGTAGTGAGATTTGGGGGAAGTGGCGGTGGGGAAGGACGAACGCGGTGGTTAAGTCAGAAGTAGCAGTAGCGCGTTCCCAGAAACACACTGCTGCTACATTAGCTACAGCGCGTTCTGCGATACGCGCTACTGCTACAACTTTCTCATTTTTCCCTCTTCCATTTATTTTTCTTCACATTTTATTTTTTTCCTTTCACCTTCTTCGATTTCTTTCATTCTCAATTACCTTTAACTATTTGCTTTTGATTTAATTTTATATCATTTAGTAGTAGCGAGTTTAGAGCAAAACGCGCTGCTACAAAGAAAGTAGCAGTAGCGCGGTTCCATGTAGATCGCTAGTACTATGTGTACCATATGGGCTAAGCCGTGAGAATTTTAGTAGTAACGTGTTTTCTGCGAGACGCGCTACTGCTACGAAACTATCTGCAGCGCGGTTTCAGCAAGCTCGCTGCTATTATTTAGCACCAGCGTGCTTCTTTGACACACGCTACTGCTAAATTTCTATGTATAAGGTTTTCCCTAGTAGTGTTTGTACGCCGACGGCCTGGGGCCAGCTGTCGGCATAGTGTGGAAGAGGCCGACGGTCGCCGTCGGCATACTTTTGGCCGTCGGCTTAGAGCCTTGTTCCGGTAGTGCCGGGCCCGAAGTTTATGCGAAGGCGAAAGAAATGGTTCATCATGAGATAAAAGTCGTCCCATTCAAAATGGTTCTAATCAACATACTAGTCACTCGATTGCTTCTGCGCTGAGCTGCAGCGTGGGCAGAAAAGCCATGGCCTCGCCGTCAATGGCGAGAGTCTCCTCATCGTCCGTGAAGCACTTGGTGGCGAACTTGACGCTGCCCAACAGATATAGCATTACTATTAGTTCTCAGTAGGCGCAATGCTAGAAAGAAGAAGAGATACAAAAATAGCGCTAGGTAGTAGTGGTAGTAGTACATGTGCCTTGTGCCGGTGGCCTTGATGTGGAGCGCCTGCACCTGCGCGACCACCTCGTCTCCGACGTGCACCGGCGCCGCGAACCTGAGGGACTGGCTCGCGTACACGGCTCCAGGCTGCACGAAGACGAGAAGCAGCCGTCAGATCAGGGCGAATGAGGCGACGGCGGCGACAGAGGCGGCGACGGAGACGGCGCCCACCTTTCTGGCCAGCGCTGGACGAGCAGGGATGGCGCCGGTGGCTGTGGCTGTGGCGGCGACGGCGGAACCCTAGCCGCCGGTCGGGATGGGAAAGAAGGAGAGAGTTGCGTTGGGGAAAAAGAACTGCTCTCTCTTTTGTCCCCACCCGTGGAACGATGCGGTTTCTTTCCCCCTCTCTCGTACACAGCCAGTACGCAACCTAGCTCCCTCGCCATTGGCTGGCACGCACAGTGCGCCTCTGCCTACGTGGCACGCGCGAGCGAGCGCCGTTTGCGCGACGATGAATGGGTTTAATTCCAAGGTGGGTTTGATCGCCGGTAGCGGCAGAGATAGCTTCGCTAAGGAGACATCACCATCATCACTGCGCGCATCAACTTTGACATAGCTTGACGAGTCATTGATGTCTGACCAGTCGTCACGGAGCCAGTGCGCCATGCCACCGCTACGCACGGCGGCATCCTTCTGCCCGTACGTCCATGTACCATGCCCGCCCAGCTCGCCGAAGCGCTTTGTAGAGACGGCCCAGCTCGGCTCGGTGGACGAAAACCTGTGCAAGGTGCAGTCCAGATGGCGGTGGTCACGGGCCAGGCCGATGGCCAGGGAGAGTATCCTGTGATACGGGAGCTTAGATGCTCCCATGATACGGGCTTTTGGGCCATCGGATCTCAGATCCAACGGTGTATGAGAAGCTGTTGTAGCTGCTGTACTTGCGCGCATTTTTCAGATTCTATGAGGGCTTTCCTGCAAAAATGTTCACCATCTCACAGAAGCTGTTGGATTTGAGATCCAACGGCCGAGGTCGCACGGGAGCACCTAAGCTTAGGTGCTCCCGGAGCACTAGATATTTTGCCCAGCACCCTGAAGAATGTTGAGTAGTTTGGCGCCTCCGGCGGTGCCGTCCGGTGTCCGTCCATCGAGCAACAGTCTTCGCTGGTTAGAATGGCATAGCCCGGGGGCAGTTCGGCTCGCATACTAGCGGTGGAAGCACATCGCAGGTGCCGGCCAACGGGGCCCATACGGCCAGGTTGACAGGGCCACGGTTATCGTGGGGAGCGAGGCGCACGAGGAGGAGGCCACCACGCGAGGTGAGCGGCTTCGCGCCATTGAGAAGCCCTGCGGGTGCGCCGTGGGCTGAGAAAGGGGCGGCCACCGGGGCCGAGCGCCGACCGTCGAACCGGGATGAATATGGGCGGCGAGTCGGGGTCCCCGACCTCGTCTACGCCGACAAGCAGATCCTCGTCCTCTTTTCCATGTAACCGCTGCCGGGTGAAGAAGCCGGCGAAGAAGGACGGATGGGGCGCGTTCTCGGGCCAGCGGCGGCGGAGGAATGAGCGGTCGGCGATGAGCCTGCGCCACAGCTTGCATACCGCGGCGCAGCGAAACAGCGTGTCGATGTCGGCCACGCGCACGAGGACCTCCAGGACGACGTCGTCCGGGAGCGCGGCGGCCGTCTCGATTCCCATCATCGACGCGTACTACTACGTACGAGTCTGATGTCGTTGTACTAGGTACCGCGGACGTGTTGTTGTGACCGAAGTCGGACCGTCGGACCGAAGTTGAGATTCAGTTCCAAATCGTTTTTTTTTTTGGCGGATTCCAAATTGGCTTCTTTTCCAACTTCTACCGGGAGGTCCGGGACTCGTCTTCACAGTTTGATTACAGCTGTCCTGTCTAGCCCAAGCACGTTTTCTGATTAATATTTGACGCCACCAGGCAGCCAGGCCTAGGGTTAGGCATCTCCAACACTATCCCCCTAAAACGGACATAGTATTCGTCCACGGATGTGTCCGTAGACACTGATATGAGAGCGCTCCTTTCAAACGTGGCTAAGAACAAACATGGTAAATTTATGCAAACTGGACAATTTTCATTTCAACTTGGACTAAATTCATGAAAGTTCGATATATTTTACAAAAGAAAAACACACATGGATTTTACTAACATAGCAAAAATTCCCAGTTAAATCTTCGTAGGCCATGGAGACGAACGTGTACAACGTCCTGTTCCTCCCCACGTTCGGTGAGGAAGAGTAAGACATGGGAGGAGATGGAGTGGCTCCAATGTCCCTACTCTGACTTGCTAGAGTCCGCCGCCGGTCGGTGAGCTCACAGATAGAAGTGTACGGGCCGGCCTCGTGGTTGTTGTGACAAACGGCGCGGACAATGCAAACGACGCGGAGCTGCCGACGTAGGTCGGCGCGAGCTTTGGGTGGGCTTGAAGAGCGCCCCCTACTGGTCGATGAAGGTCATGTCCTCTGTGACCATGCCCGCCACTACCTCTTCGTTCGTCATAGATTTGCCCTTACGCCAGTAGGTGTTGCACGAGGAGGTCGAGATTGTAGTGTTGGTCCTCGTGCACCCTCTAGAACGCCAACACCGAGTGAGTCGACTCCACCTCCGCCATAATAGTGTTGAAGTGCACCAGCGCCAGCTCCATGCTGATGCCGGTAAGGAACGGCGCGGTGTAGGCGCCGACTCGTCGTTGGATGCCTCCTCCATCGCCAGGTCATGGTCGCTCTCCTTTGGCGAGCTCGTTAGCGGTTCGACCTCTATTTTTCTTCCACGACGGGTCTTCCAGCTACCCGCAAGTCCGGCCAACTCGAGCTTTTGCTCAATACAGAGCCTCTCCCACAATGCTCTAGAGCTCGTCGTCATTGCGTTACAGGTGCATAGAGCGGGAAGGGAAGTAGAGGTGGTGCAGTGCGGAAAATGTCACGCGTGATAACGTTTAAGTAGCGGGCATCGGCCAGACCAAGTAGCACACTATTTTGTCGCGGGGGGCGGAGCAGGTTTCTCGGCAGTTTCTCAGCAGGCACATCTGTTTAATGTCTGCAGGCTGAAGAATGGGCATGCGCCACAATGCGGTAGAAAACCGTCCTCTCACCCCATTTGGTCATGTCGTTCTAGCATTTAATAGTCACGAAAATCGAGCGGATGTGGCGTGGGTGGCACTCTTGGCCGACGCGCCGCTTCAATGTTGGCTCGTAATTGCCTATGTTCGCTCTTGGCCAGCATAAATGTGGCACCAGGAGCGGAGGTGCAGTCGCGCGGGAGATGGTTTCGGGTGGGAGACTATGTTGTCGGACGCGTACGTGGCAGCGTTCGTGACCCTTCAAACCTTCCCCTTATCTGCGTCCAGTTTGCTATAATTCAAACGCGCACACGCGTCCACAGACAAATAATGGTCCGCGCTGGATGGCAAATTACATCCAGACAGACCGGTCCAGACATTTTGTCGGTTATTTGAGAATCGCGTTGGAGATGCCCATTACAGTCCACCAGCCAGTGTACCCTCTTGGGCAGAATTAGAAGAGCTCTCGAGTTGGATCAAGAGATAGTGGAATAAAGGATAATATGCAAGATTAGAGTAGTTTAAAGAGAACAAGCGAGTGGAAAAGAGCATCAACAATTCGATTCACCACGTAGTATAGAGATTAAAGAGGTCTAGCAACAACAAACGCTCATGCAAATTAGTTATAGTAGAACAACTAACCTTTTGAGCAAAATCTTTCGACATAATTGTGCTCTTCTTGTTTGATATCGTTGATGTCTTTTCAGTCGCTTGTCTCTAAGAAAAGCAACTATTCACTAATTATTAGTTTTTTTTAAAGGAGGAATGCCCTCGGCCTCTGCATCAGAGTGATGCTTGCATCCAATTTATTGATCCAAGGTTCGAAAACAAAGTCTTAGGTTCAGCAAGGGCTCATAAAAGGAGCACAATAATAAAAATGAAAGAACAAAAAACGCCACAACCGGCGAAAAATAGGCCTAGATGACTAAGCACCCATCCTATTAGTGGATCGTCATCCAAACCGGTCGTAGATAACCCGAGCTACTGTCTCCTATCGGTTGCATCCAATAGCCAAAAACTCCCTGGAGCCCGCATGTATGAGTAATGACCATGTACGGATCCAAGTAGTGACCCAGTAAATAACTTACAAAGAGTTGATAATTTTTTGCCTGTTAAAGATGAATCATTTCTGCAGTTTCATATAGCCCAAGGTAATGCGCATATTCCTATTTGAATATGACCCGCAATACTTGATTCCACTCCAGTTAGTCACGTCTCAAATAACGTGTCAATACTACTTGGAGGTGTAACGATAAAGGCTATATGTATCGTGCGCCATAAAAGCTTGGCTAGAGGACAGTCGAGAAAGAGCTGCTTTATGGTTTCATTCTGGCCAGAAAAGCAACATCTTGAACTACCCACCCATCTTGGCTTCACCAAGTTATCCTTGGTCAAAATCACTTTCTAGTGAACAAATCACACGAAGATTTGGATTCTTAAGGGTATTTTAATCTTCCATATGTGAAGTGATTTCGGTATTGGCCAGTAGATAATGAAGTCTAAGTACATGGATTTCGCCGTGAAACTACCGTTTCTAAATAATTTCAAGTGAGTGACATCTGGTTGGTCAGAGAGTTGAACATCCATCAACCTATGAACCAAATGCAGCCACGAATTTCAACGTCCCCCCACCAGAACCCTACAGGACTTTATGTTTAGGGGTACCGACTTTAATACTGTAGCGACACAAGCTTCCTTACGTTGTAAAATATTATAAAGCGTAGGATATTATAATGCTAAAGGTAACTCCCTTAACCATGTTTCTTTCCAGAATCTAGTATAGTTACCATTCCCAAAGTTTTTTTAGGGTTAAATGACAGTGGGACAAGCTCCCACTGACTTTGTATTAAATCATGTCACAAAGCTTACATAATTATAGGGGTGGGGTTAAGGCCCCCAAGCCATGTCTATGACTAACTCAGCAAGATACAAAATAAGAGTGGGGGAGCACTAGAGCGGGATTACAAATTTTGGAGGAATGAGGAGAGGAAGGGGTGTAGGTCCTGTCTACAGTTGTGCACCAGTAGTTCCACGAGACCCTTGAAGCGCGTCAACCAAGAATCAAAAGAGTGTGGCACCCTCTAAAGTGTTCATTGTTGTGTTCCTTCCAAAAACTCCAAGAAGCCAGCATAAAAATGTCCATAAAGATCGGTTGGCTCCATTGTTGTTTCCATGCACGAATCAACCTTAGACCGTTTTCAAGATTAGTCCAATGAATCCCCAGTTTAGCCCAACATTGCACACTGAAAGGGCAGTGAAAGAAGAGGTGCTCCACTGTCTCCTTCGGTGGTCAATTGCACAACAAACAGGCATAATTGTTGTTTGCGATGTTATAGTGACGACGCTTGAGCATGTTCCTTGTCTTCAACCTATCAACCATCAACAGCCAGCAGAACACGTTGAACTTGATGGAACTTTCTGCTTTCCACAGTCAGGCAAACGCCTCATCGACCACCACCTCCCTGAAGCAGTGTTCATAATATACCTTGGAGCAAAATTTGTTAGCAATGGAACAGGTCCAAACATGGTCCTCACCCATGTCAAGCACGACATGAGCCGACTGCAACTGCATTTCTCTGATCTCCTGTCCATCTGAAAAAATGTTTCTTTCAAGCATTACTCTGTTTGTTATGAACTTAATACCTTGCGATGCATGCTGGATAGTAGCCAAGGGGTGGAGTAATAGTAGTAGATGCAGATGGATGTCGGTCTACTAGTAACAAAAGTAATGCCTATATATTGATCATGTCATGAAGAATCATCATAACTATGCGCTATTTTATCAATTGCCCAACACTAATTTGTCTACCCAATGTTGCAATGTTGATGACAGAGATGCATTAGTGAACTTATGACCACCCGAGTTCATTCACTTCATATGTACTAAAACCCTACAAATACTTGCTGCAAATGATTTGCTTTTTATTTTATTTATCTATCACTATAAACCCTTGCAATTGGCGAGAACAAGGGGCGGGTCCACAAAACGCGCCACTGCTAGATTAGCTATAGCGCTCTGCTACGCCTTTCTCATTTCTTTTATTTTTCTTTACATTTTCGTTTTTTTCTTTCTCCTTTTTCTATTTCTTTCATTTTCATTTACTTTTCTATTTATTTTTCATTTGTTTTATTTTTCTTAGCAGTAGCGTGATGTTTGCTTGAGCTACGTCGGTATTTTCCCAAAGAGGAAGGGATGATGCAGCATAGCAATGGTAGGTATTTCCCTTAGTGATGAGACCAATGTTATCGAACTAGTAGGAGAACCACGCAACACCACGTAAATAGCTCCTGCACACAAAGAACAAATACTTGCAACCCGACATAAGAGAGGGGTTGTCAATCCCTCACGGGTAAAAAGATAGATAAAATTGTAGTAGATTGGATAAATAGACCTCGCAGGAAGGCGAGATAAAATAAAATAAGGATAAATTGCAGCAATGTATTTTTTGTATTTTTGGATTAATAGATCTGAACATAAAAGCAAATGAAAATAGACCGCGAAGGCAAATATAATAAAGAAGAGACCCGTGGCCGTAGATTTGTCTAGTGGCTTCTCTCAAGAAAAATAGCAAAGTGTGGGTAAACGAATTACTGTTGGTTAATTGATAGAACTTCAAATAATCATGATGATATCCAGGCAATGATCATTATATAGGCATCACGTCCAAGATAAGTAGACCGACTCCCGCCTACATCTACTACTATTACTCCACACATCGACCGCTATCCAACATGCATTAGTGTACTAAGTTCATGGAGAAAAAAAGTAATGTAATAAGAACGATGACATGATGTAGACAAGATCTATTTATGTAGAAATAGATCCCATCTTGTTATCCTTAATAGCAACGATACATACGTGTTGGTTCCCCTTCTATCACTGGGATCAAGCACCGTGAGATCGAACCCATCACAAAGCACCTCTTTCCATTGCGAGATAAATAGATCAAGTTGTCCAAACAAAACCCAAACATCGGAGAAGAAATATGAGGCTATAAGAAATCATGCATATAAGAGATCAAAGAAGACTCAAATAGCTTTCATGGATAAAAATAAAGATCTAATCATAAACTCAAATTTCATCGGATCCCAACAAACACACCGCAAAAAGAGCTACATCACATGGATCTCC
Source organism: Triticum timopheevii (assembly GCA_963921465.1). Taxonomy (NCBI): domain Eukaryota; kingdom Viridiplantae; phylum Streptophyta; class Magnoliopsida; order Poales; family Poaceae; genus Triticum; species Triticum timopheevii. Next base: position 625,932,236 of record OY997266.1, on the reverse strand, counting down.
AAGAGACCATTGTATTGAGAATCAAAAAGGAGAGGGAAATTCATCTAGCTACTCACTACGGATCCATAGGTCTACAAAAGACTACTCACACATCATCGGAGGGGCACCAATGTGTCGGAGTAAATGACCACGGGTAGCCTAACCGGCTCCCTTAGGCCCTCAGAAAAAAACAATGGGCCAATCGGACCTCGAAGCACCTGAGACACGGGGCCGCCTTCCTCTGGCTGGCTATCACCTAGGCTGGCTGGCAGAAGGCGGCCCGGCCATAAAACAACCTTTGGAGGACGCCACGACCGGGCCAACTCCAAGAAGCCGGCCCGTGAAGGACCGACTCCCAGAAGGTGGCCCACGAAGGGCCGACTCCAAGAAGCAAGCAGCCGAACGCCGCATCCTAAAGACCATCACCCATAACGATGACGGGATGGGGCGTGGCTACAGCAAACCCTGCCACCCCCGAATCCCGGTGTATGCATGGCTACAGTACGCCGTACGGGGTGGCCATCCCCCATCCGGCATGGCACTGTTGCCATCCGGATCATGACGACATCCATGACGGGTTGCCAGTATGGCCCGCAGGCAGCGGGCCCCTTTGGTCAGAGAGACATCCGAAGGCGGCCCAACCTCCCCCAGCCGGCCTAAGGCCGGGCCGGCTTCCTATAGCCGGGTTGCTCCCCTCGTCGGGGCGGGCGCGCCATTAAGCAGATGAGACGCGGTAAGGCTACAGTGGGAGCCCGCAAGGCGGCGGCACTGTAGCCATGCTTACCTCGACAAAGCCCTCGTCATTAGAGGCAGGGCAACAGTAACCAGCCCCCGACAAGATCCCCCGAGCGGTGGGGTCGGCCTGTCGACCAACGGGCCGGCAGCCGGCGGGACCCACCAGTCGGCGGGCTCCAGAAGCCGGCGGAGAAGGCGGAGGACTTAGACACTGACGGCCTGGGCCCGCCCCAACCGGATTACCGTTGTACCCCCGGGGGTAGGCCTATATAAACCCCCCGGGGCACCCATGCAAAGGGTTGATCTCACAGAGCTTTGACACTACCATCGGGAGAGGAGAGAGCTAGCCTTGCCCTCCTTCCTCCTACCACTGAACAGCTCAAGGAGCCTCTTGTAGCCACTTGTTGATCCAGTGATCATGCGGAGACCCCGCAGAGCAGGACTAGGGGTGTTATCTCCACGGAGATCCCCGAACCTGGGTAAGATTCGCCGGCGTGCATGTCTTCGCCTTATCCCGTTTCCAGGCACCGGCGATGTCTTACTGGCTCCCACAATGATAAGCCACCCGTTGGCATATGTCGCACCTACCACCCGACATTTGGAGCCCACCGTGGGCCAGGTGCATCATCGTTTGGAGACTTGCTCTGGACAGGAAACCTCTTCCTCCCCCGCAAGCGTAGCCAGCCCGGCACGCCCGATGGCGCTTGCCCCGACGCGCTGCAAAGCGTCGACGAGGCCTGCGCGGCAAGCTGCCTCGCCGATCTCCTTGGCGAGGTTTGCATCTCTGACGAGCCCGCATCCAACGCGGGCACCGGCTGCCTCGAGAGCCGCCTCATTAGCCTCCTCAACCAACTCCACGTCTCCGGCGAGCCTACCACGGACTTGGAGTCGGTCAGCTCCACCGACCCGATGCTTGTCGACTCCGACACGGCGTCGCTCGACGCTTTCCCCACCGACATGATCGTTTTCGACGACCCTCTCCCGCGAGCTGACAGTGGCGGCAGCACCGTCAGCGAGGTGCTGGTCATCAGCCACGGAGCCGCCTCTGGCGAGAACAGCCACGAGCCCTGCAAGCGGTGCTGCAGGACTTGTCCGTCCCCATCCCGGCCGGCGCCGACGCCGAGGCGCTGGAGGCTCACCGCCTTGCCCTCGTTGCGGAGGGCCAAAAGATAAACACCATGAGACACCTCACGGAAGCCCACCAGCGCGAAGTCGACTGAGCCGCCTTCGGCACGCCGCCTCCAGAAGGGCTAAGTCGGGTCGGCGCCGTCAAGAAACATGGTGCGGCCATCGCCAGCATGCTGGGTGCAGACCGCCCGGTCTACGCCACGCCCCTGAAGAACCTACGCGCCGCCCAGTCAATTCGTCACGAGCTCAACGGACTGGGGGCCGACGAGCTCCCCTACATGACCAGACGCCCCCAGCAGTCGGCCGCTCGGCCAGCAGTCGGAGCCGTCCACGACGAGTTCCCTGACGAGCATGCCGCCTACGTTGTCTTCACGGGACAACCAGACGATTGGCGAAGTCGGCACCGACAACACCAAGAAGTCAACGCGGTCGCCTCCAGTAGCCCTGAGTTTATGCACTGGTCAGAAAAGCCCATCAGTTGGAGCCGGGACGACCACCCAGAGGTGATGCCGTCACCTGGCTCCTATGCCCTTGTTTTGGATGCTACCCTGGCAACAGAGAGACGCGCCGCTCGTTTCTCCCGCATGCTCATAGACGGGGGGAGCAGTATCAACATACTGTACCAAGATACAATGGAGAAGCTCAACATCAAGCCAAAGCAACTCATGCCTAGCCGGATTGTGTTCCATGTCATCGTACCCGGCCTGTCCTGCTCACCAATCGGCAAGATCAAGATGGATGTCCTCTTTGGAGACAAGGATCATTTCCGTCGAGAGGCAATATGGTTTGAAGTACTGGATTTGGAGAGCCCGTACCACGCACTGCTTGGCCGACCAGCATTGGCCAAGTTTATGGTTGTGCCCCACTATGCCTACCTGAAGATGAAGATGCCGAGTTCCAAGGGCATTATCACCATAGCCGGAGACTACAAGAAGTCTTCTGAGTGTGCAACAGCCAATAGTCGGCTAGCCGAGTCCCTCGTGATCACCGAAGAAAAGAAGATGCTGGACCGAGTTGTGGCCTTGGCTGGCAAGCAGCCGGCTTTGTCTCCTGACCCCAAAGAATGTGAAGCTCAAGGTTCTTTCTATCCGGCCAAGGAGACAAAGAAGATACCCCTGGGCCCGGAGCACCTAGAGAGGCACGCTGTCATAGGCACAGGCCTTGACAGCAAATAGGAAGGTGAGCTCGTCGATTTCCTCCGTGAGAATCGGGACATCTTTGCATGGTCTCCCAAAGACATGTTGGGTGTCCCGACGGATTTCGCTGAGCACAAGCTACACGTCCGATCTGACGCAAAGCCGGTCAGGCAGCCCTTGCGCCGCCTGTCAGAAGAGAAGAGAAGAGTAGTCGGAGAAGAAATAGCCCGGCTTCTGGCAGCCGGCTTCATTATGGAAGTGTTCTTTCCAGAGTGGCTTGCCAACCCGGTCCTCGTGCTGAAGAAAAACAAGCAGTGACACATATGCATCGATTACACCAGCCTCAACAAAGCCTGCCCCAAAGCTCCATTCGCCCTGCCAAGGATTGACCAAGTGATAGACTCCACAGCCGGATGCGAGCTGTTGAGTTTCTTGGATGCTTATTCCGGCTACCACCAGATAAACTTGAACCCGGCTGATCGCTTGAAGACCGCCTTCGTCACCCCATTCGGAGCTTTCTGTTACCTGACTATGTCATTCGGCTTGAGAAATGCCGGTGCCACTTTTCAGCGTTGCATGCAGAAATGCCTCCTCAAGCAACTCGGCAGAAATGCCCACGTCTATGTAGACGATGTTGTGGTGAAGACGGAGAAACACGGCACCATGCTGGAAGACCTCAAGGAAACCTTTGAGAACTTGCGCCGGTTTCAGATCAAGCTCAACCCAGAGAAATGTGTGTTCGGAGTATCGGTCGGCCAACTTCTAGGCTTTCTGGTCTCCGAACGCGGCATCGAGTGCAACACAGTGAAGATCAAGGCCATAGAGAGAATGAAGGTCCCTACCAAGCTGCGAGACATCCAAAAGTTCACCGGATGCCTGGCATCTTTGAACCGCTTCATGAGCCGGCTCGGAGAGAAGGCTCTCCCCCTCTACCGACTTATGAAGAAGTCTGCTCACTTTGAGTGGAATGACCAGGCGGATCAAGCTTTCCACGAGCTGAAGAGGATGCTGTCCACATTGCCTGTCTTGGCGGCCCCAACTGAGAAGGAGCCCATGCTCCTCTACATCGCCGCCACCAGCCGGGTGGTCAACACGGTCATTGTGGTTCAGCACCCAGAAGAAGGCCGAGCTCAGCTAGTCCAGAGGCTGGTGTATTATTTGAGCGAAGTATTGTCCACCTCAAAACAGAACTACCCGCACTACCCCAACTGACATCGAGTTCGACTCACCTCGAGTCACCATGTACATGGAAGCGGAGGCCAAGGAAGCAAGAGAAGACGACGTCGACTTGCTGGAAGAAAGCCGACTGTTAGCCCTCAGCCGATCCGCCATCTACCAGCAAGGGCTACGCCGTTACCACAGTCGGAGGGTAAAGCCGAGAACCTTCCAAGAGGGAGACCTTGTGCTCCGGCTGATACAGCGTATAGCCGGCCAGCACAAGCTCTTTGGCCCTTGGGAAGGCCCCTTCGTCATCAGCAGGGCTCTGGGAAACGACTCCTATTACCTAATCGACGTGCAGAAGCCGAAGGCACGCAAGAGAGACGACTTCGGCAAAGAGTCGGACCGCCCATGGAACGCCAATCTTCTTCGAAGATTTTACAGTTGAAATGCAGTATGTATCATGCTATCTTTTGTATTAAGTATGAGACAACGGGCCCCCGAGGAGTTCTCGGGGACTACCCTATTTTATCTATGTATGCCGGGTATCACACCCATGGTTACCCTACTGCATTTAGTTTCTCCGTCCGGCACCGGGTTCGACTAGTCGGCCCGGGGACTGGCCGCCTTGAGTTATGTCCAAGTTCTACCTGCAGTCAGACAAGTAATGTGCCGGCACCCAAGCCCTCTCTTGCGAGAGTCGCAGCTCGAAGAATCAGCTGCCCGACTAGCAAGAGCTAAAGGCGGAAAGGATGCCCACATGAAAAATGGCTAAGGACTAACAAACTTGCATAACACAAGCCGGCTTCCCCCCTCGCCAACCGACTGTCGAAGCAGTCGGCTGGCCGGCTTCCTTTCCTACTCTGCCATAATCTAAGAAAGCTTGAGTCCTTGCCTTCCCAGACGGCTGAATTCCTTACCCAGCCACAAACTCCAGAGCAGCTGTCCGGCTGGGAAGGCGGCAACCAAGGGACGGCGGCAAAGGAAAAAAGCAAAAAGATAAAAAGCAAGTACGAATGGAAGCCAAGTACGTGCATAATAATATTTACACCCAAAGCCTTCGAAAGGCCGGCATTCAACGAAGTTTGAATACACCCCCAGTGTGTGGAATTGCGCAAAATAACGAATTTGTCCAAAGAGTGACTAGCAGGAAAATAAAACGGTGAGTCAAGCCAAGGGAGCGCATGGAGCTTCAGGAAGAACGGTAGAGACGGCGGTGTCGGCTGGAGGAGTGGCCGGCTGGCGAGTTTCGGCCTGGTCGTCGCCAGTGGCAGGTGGAGCATTCGCGCGCGCCTCGTTGCTGGAGACACGGTCAGGCTGAGGCTGGCCGGCTGCTCCGACATCCGGCTCAGCATCTTTGTCGTCTTCCTCCTCCTCCACCTCGCCCTCGTCGCTGGAGTCAATCTCCTCCGCCGAGTCCTCACCGTCGGCCGGGTTCAGCCCAAACCATTCCTCCGGCTGCGCGACGCCGTCCTCGTTCACCTCAGGAGCAAAGGTGCTGGTATCGGTAAAGTCGGCTATCGCCGAGGCACGCTGGATGATAGCCGACCGCACCGCCTCTAGCTCCTCATCGGCCTCCTGCCGCCAGGTGCACAGCTGATCCAAGTTCAGCCTAGGGTACCAAGCCCGGATGAACTCTAGCGCCCGTCGAGCGCCGGATCGAGCTGCTGAAGCCTTCCAGGCCTCAAGGCGGCCGACGGCTACCTCCAACCAGTCGGCAGTACGACTGGGGGTGCGAGGAATCACCTCGCCAGGCCAAAGAGGGGCCAGCACCTGTGCCCCGGCACGCTGAAGCCGGCGGAGCATGCGGTAGGCCGGCTGGAGGCGGGCCTCGATCGCCAGAAGCTGCTCCTCAAGCGACCGGTTGGCATCCGGCGCGATCTCAACCCCAGCCTGCCGCCGGGCTTCACGGTGGGCTTCAATGGCTTGGTTGGCGGCAGCAGAATGGCCAGGAAAGTACTCTTCACAAAGAAGAAAGAAAAGAGCAAGTCTGGAGATAAACTGACTTGCAAGGACAAGCAAAGAGTGAAGAAGAAGGCGGCCTACCGTCAGCCAAGTCCTCAACATGGTCGTAGCCTTTGCTCAGAGCTTGCCTTGCCTCGGCCCAGCCCGCTGCCTCGGTCTCGAATTCGGCTTTGAGGGCGGCCTCGCTGTCCTGGGCCGCCTTCAGGGCCGCCTGGTGGCTTTCCTCCTGGTCGGCCAGTCTCTTGGCCAGGCGGTCACGCTCCTGAGCCAAGGCATTGAGCTCACCCTCCTTGGTGCGAAGGGCGGTCTGGGCGACACCCAGCTACTGCCTCAAGTCGGCGTTGTCTCCTGACAGCATGAAAATAAGAAGTTAAGAAAGAAGTCGGCAAGAAAGATCCGACCCGACTGCTCAGCAGTCGGCCCGAATCTCGGGGAGTAACCCAGTGTGTGCGCTGACGCGGCCCCACATGAGATGAAAAGATAAAGACACTCACGCCGGCTCTCCGACAGATCGGCGGCCCTTTTGTCTGCCTCCTGGACCTGGGAGTTGAAGGTAGCGGCGTGGAGGTTGTGGTAATCCTGCAAACAGGACGAAGAAGCAAGCAAGAGCAAATCAGTAAAACAAGTCTTCAAAGAAGTTCCAAGCCGCCTGCTCAGCAGCCGGCTCGGAACTCGGGGACTACACCCAGTGGGTGTGCTGACGTGCCCCCACGGAAAGAAATCAAGAACAAGAGAACTCACCCGAACAACCGCCCGTGTCGCGAGAAACTCTCAGGTACATTGCTGCAGCGCAGTGGCTTGGGCCTGAAGCCGGCTGCGGACGTCTTGCGCCGCCAAGTTCAGCGCGGCCGTCCCACCGCCCTGCGTCCACCCTGGCAAGCTAGCGGTGGCCGACTCCAGTTCATGAGACAACGAGATGGAGCCGGCCGCCCTCTGCGGATCCGGCTTTGAAGCCGCCCTCGCCGCATGCCGGCGAGCCGGGGACAAGACCACAAGATCCGCCTGTGCAGTCGGCTGCTCAGGCGTCACCTCGGGCTGGCCGCCTTGGCCGGTCCCGGCCGACGGAGGCGGCACCACTTCTCCCTCCAGGACGACTATGTCGCCCTCCTCCCTCTCCGTCATCGGCAGGTCGTGGCGGATCTCCTCCGGCGTGGGCTCCGGAACGTCCGGGGGCGCGGAACGAAGTGGGATGACGAGCCGTGGAGGCTGGCCACGCAGGGCCTCCACCGTCTTCTCCGCAGCCTCGGCCTCCGCCCGGGCCCTGGCCGCCGTGTCGGCCTGCGCCTCGGCTGATTCCGCTGTCGTCTCCAGGGCCGGCTCGGTGGCGGCTGCCCTTCTCTCCTCCACCTCCCGCTCCTCCCGCGCTTCCCCCGTGTTCCGCTCCATCGCCGCCTGAAGCTCGGCGTGGGGATCTATGCGACGGGAGCCCGCAGACCCTCCCGCTCCGCCGACTATGGAGGCGGTGGTAGTCCGTTCAAGAGAGAGCGGGGCCCTGGTTGACAAAACAGGAGACAAGACTTAGAAGAACATCAACCGAAGAAAAGAAAGAAAGTTGCGTAAAGACCAGAACTTACGCCGAGCCCGCCTGAGGCTGCTTCACCACCTTGCGGAAGCGGGCCGCCTTCGCGGCCGCCTCATCCCGCTTGGTTGCCGCCGCGGGCACCTTAGGCCTCTTCGGACGGCCACCGAAGGGAGTCGGCGCCGCTCGACGCTTCAGTGCACCGCCTCTTGGGGCCGGCCTGCCGGATAGGCCGGCGCCTTGGGGTCGGACGCCGGTTTGCGGCGTGGAGCGGGGTCGGCCTCATCATCGTCGGGCCAGTCTTTGAAGCCGGAGGTGAAGCCGGAGCCGCCTGCCTCACCGCCGCCCCCCACGGCCTCGTCGTCCAGGGCGGCCGCCCCCCAAGTCGGGGTCGTCAGGATCGTCTGCTGCGCTGTCGGGGGCGAACTCGCGCTCCATCCCCGCGGTCCCGGCCGAAGGATGAAGAAGGGGGTTCTGATCGAGGACAAACCGACTGGTCAAGAGTCGGCCCAAAAAAGGATTCGGCAACAAATAAAGAAAGAAAACTTACCATAGGTGGTGGATTGGTGCGAGAGAATGGCGCCATGCCATACTGCCAGTCGGGCTTGAGCTTGTAGTTGGCGATATAGTTCACCATGTAACACACCTCATCGTGAGGCATCTCCCTGGTCCTGAGCCGGCTTGGGTCAAAACGGCCGCTCATCTGACAGATCAGATGAGGGCGGCCTTGAAGTGGAAGAGCCCAGCACTCGACGAAGGTGGCAATCAAGTCAGGCCCGGTGAGGCGGTCCGACTGGATGAGCACCCGAAGTTGGGCGACGGCTCCGGCCCCAGCCGGCGTCAGCGACCTGGCCCGGTAGGACCATGAAGCCAGCCTCCCAGCCAGCAGGACGGCTACGTAAGCCGGCAAGTTGACATAATCGCCGTTCGGGGGAATGTTGTTTACATAAAAGTAAGACCGTTGCCAGAGCTTCACCGACTGGATCAATGCGATAGAAGGGAAGGGGTTGTCGGTGGTGGACCTCCTCATGGCGATGAAGGCGCCACACGGAGCCGGCGCGCCGGCGACGACCGTGCCGAGCTTGGATTGAAAAAACTCCCCCCCAGAGCTCGATGGTGGGGAGGACGCCGAGGAAGCCTTTGCACAAAGAGACGAAGGCCGACAGCAGCACCACCGTGTTGGGGGTGAGGTGGTGCGGCTGGAGTTGGTAGAAGTCAAGAAACGCGCGGAAGTAGCCGCTTGCGGGGAGGCCGATGCCGCGCAAGCAGTGCGAGTAGAAGATCACTCGCTCGCCTTCCTCCGGCGCCAGCGAAATCTCCCTCGCTAGTGCGAGGCGGACTTGCACAAGATCCTCGCTCGGCAGCTGCCGCGTCTTGCGGAGAAACTCGATGTGGTCGTCACGGATGGTGGAGCCGTCCCAAGAGCTCGACGTCAGAGCGATGGCGGCGAGCGCGACGACGAGAAGCGCCCGGCGCGGAGGCAGCAAGCCTGCGGCACGCTGGGAGGAAGAATGGATGGCGAAGCGGGAGCACGGCGAGGAGCTACCGCAGTGAAGCAGAAGAAGAAGGAGGCAGGGCGAGGGCGAGAGTGTGAACGACTGCTGCTCCCCCTCCACGCCCCTACTTATAGTCTCGCGCGACGAAGCCTAGGAGGCGAGGCACGGGGGGGCATGGGATTAACTGCGCCCACTCCCCCACGCCCCGCGGTTATCGCGCCTTGATGGCGAGTGGAACCGCCACCGGAAGACGTGCGATCGGTTTGGGCCACAGAAGATCCGCGCGCGGGCCGAGGCGCGGGAGTGGCGGGCCCCGGCCTGTGACAGCGTCCCATCGCGCGTGTTGGCTGGCAGGCCCTGCCAGCTGAAGGGTGCCACATGGCGCGCGGAAAGCGGGCGGTCAGCCCGCCGCTCGGCTAGCGCGCCAGCAGGTTCCCGCCTTCAAAATTTGAGGAATCTTCGCCGGGAAGGCACGCGCAATGAAGGTCGGCTCCTAGCTGTCGGCTTCTCGGGATAGGAAGCTAGCCGAGCTTCACGATTCCCCCTTTTTTTCCGCGAAGCACAACCAGCTTCGGGGACTACTGTCGGAGTAAATGACCACGAGTAGCCTAGCCGGCTCCCTTAGGCCCTCAGAAAAAACAATGGGCCAATCGGACCTCGAAGCACCTGAGACACGGGGTCGCCTTCCTCCGGCGGGCTATCACCTAGGCCGGCTGGCGGAAGGCGGCCCGGCCATAAAACAACCTTTGGAGGACGCCACGATCGGGCCGACTCCAAGAAGCCGGCCCGTGAAGGACCGACTCCCAGAAGGTGGCCCACGAAGGGCCGACTCCAAGAAGCAAGCGGCCGAACGCCGCATCCTAAAGACCATCACCCATAATGGTGACGGGACGGGGCGTGGCTACAGCGAACCCTGCCACCCCCAAATCCCGGTATATGCATGGCTACAGTACGCCGTACGGGGCGGCCATCCCCCGTCCGGCGTGGCACTATTGCCATGCGGATCATGACGCCATCCACGACAGGTTGCTAGTATGGCCCGCAGGCAGCGGGCCCCTTCGGTCAGAGAGACATCCGGAGGCGGCCCAACCTCCCCCAGCCAGCCTAAGGCCGGGCCGGCTTCCAATAGCCGGGTTGCTCCCCTCCTCGGGGCGGGCGCGCCATTAAGCAGATGAGACACGATAAGGCTACAGTGGGAGCCCGCAAGGTGTTGACACTGTAGCCATGCTTACCTCGACAAAGCCCTCATCATCAGAGGCAGGGCAACAGTAACCAGCCCCTGACAAGATCCCCCGAGCGGTGGGGTCGGCCTATCGACCAACGGGCCGGCAGCCGGCGGAACGCACCAGTCGGCGGGCCCAAGAAGCCGGCGGAGAAGGCGGAGGACTTAGACACTGACAGCCTGGGCCCGCCCCAACCGGATTACCATTTTACCCCCGGGGGGTAGGCCTATATAAACCCCCCGGGGCACCCATGCAAAGGGTTGATCTCAGAGAGCTTTAGACACTACCATCGGGGGAGGAGAGAGCTAGCCTTGCTCTTCTTCCTCCTACCACTGAACAGCTCAAGGAGCCTCTTGTAGCCACTTGTTGATCCAGTGATCATGCGGAGACCCCGCAGAGCAGGACTAGGGGTGTTATCTCCATGGAGAGCCCCGAACCTGGGTAAGATTCGTCGGCGTGCATGTCTTCGCCTTATCCCGTTTCCAGGCACCGGCGATGTCTTACTGTCTCCCACAATGATAAGCCACCCGTTCACATATGTCGCACCTACCACCCGACACAATGGGCATGATGAACCCCTTCGTTGGTGTCTATATTAGATCTGGTGGTTCTGGAACTTGCAGTGGTTGAAATTGATTTTCGTCGACTCCCTAGGGTTTCTGGAATATTGAGGTATTTATAGAGCAAAGAGGTGGTGCGGGAGGCCACCGAGGTGTCCCAACCGACCATGGCGCGCCTGGGTCTCCAGGCGCACCCTGGTGTCTTGTGCTCACCTCGGCTCCCTCTTCGATACTTCTTTGGCCCACTGGTGATGTCTTCTGGTCCAAAAAAATCAACAAAAAAGTTTCGCTGCATTTGGACTCCGTTGGTATTGATTTCCTGCGATGTAAAAAACATGCAGAAAACAACAACTGGCACTTGGCACTATGTCAGTAGGTTAATACCAAAAAATGTTATAAAATGATTGTAAAACATCTAAGAATGATAATATAACAGCATGAGATAATAAAAAATTATAGATACGTTGGAGACGTATCATAGCGCTCTCCACTCAAAACGCGCTACTACAACGAACTGAGCGGTAGCGCATTTTCCCCAAGCTCGCTACTACTGTTCCTAGCCTGGCGGCAACAGTGTGGGAATTATAGTAGTAGCGCCTTTTCCTGTAGACGCGCAACTGCTACCAACATAGCTGTAGCGCCCTTTGTGTCCCCGCGCTACGGATAATTAGTACTAGCGCTTAGTTTTAACCAGCACTACTGATAATCCTCTGTGTATAATGTTTTCCCTAGTAGTGTTCAGGGGTCCACTCAAAGGAGCATGTCCTCATCATCAGCTTGAAGGACGGCAAGGCGCGCTCGGTGAGCTTGGAGATGAAGCGCCATAGGGAGGCCACGCACCCTGCCAGCATTTCCTTGAAGGTCCGGGGGAGGGGGTGCATCTTCTTGATGGCCTTGATATTTTCAGGGTTGGCCTCGATCCCCCGGTGGGATACAAGGAAGCCGAGAAGCATGCCAGAGGGGACTCTCAAGACACACTTGTCGGAGCTGAGCTTCACGCTGACCTCGCGCAGGTTTGCCAACGTTTCTTCTAGGTCCTTGATTAGCATTCTGGCTTCACGCGATTTGACCATGATGTAGTTGACATAAGCCTCCGCGTTCCTTCCCAGCTGTGGCACCAACATGATGTGCATCAGCTGCAGGATGGTAGCGCCGATGCTCCTCAAGCCGAACGGCATGCAGGTGTAGCAGAACATGCCGCATGGGGAGATGAAGGCCGTCTTTTCCACATCTTCCGCCGCTATCTTGATCTGGTGGTAGCCGGAGAAGGCTTCCACGAAGCACAACAGGTCACACTCAGTGGTGGAGTCCATGATCTAGTCGATACACGGGAGCGGGAAAGAGTCCTTGGGGTAGGCCTTGTTGAGGCTTGTGAAGTCGATGCACATGCTCTCCTTTGCGCCTTTCTTGGGGATAATGACCAGGTTAGCAAGCCACTCGGGATGACGCACCTCTCGAATGACCCCAGCTTCTTGCAGCTTATGCACCTCTTGGACAATGAATTCCTGATTCAACGCCACTTGGTGGCACAACTTTTGCTTGATGGGACGAACATTGGGACACACCGCCAAATGGTGGTCGATCACCTCCCTCGGGACGCCGGACAGATCAGACGCCTTCCAGGCAAACACATCCTTGTTTGCCTGGAGGAAGGTGCCGAGTACGTCTTCCTGCTCAGGGGGAAGGCTGGCGCCGATGGTGAAGGTAGGACCTGAGCGGCGCCGTCAACCGATACCTTCGTTGTTTCGGCGTGGTCCTAAGAGAACATCGGTTTCTTCCTTGTAGGACTGACCTCCGGAGACTCGGCCCTGTCTTTGGCCTCTGGGCGCGAAGCTGTCGCGGCCTTGTAGGCGTGCTTGAGGGCTCATACTGCATCCTCCTTGCTTCCGACTACAGTAATGACGCCACTGCCACCGAGCATCTTGATGACGTTGTAGCCGGGGTGGGTTACCGCCATGAACTTGGCGAGTGCGGGGTACCCCAGGATGGCTTTGTACGGGAGGGTGATCTGGGCCACGTCAAAGTCAATGATCTCGATGCAGTAGTTGTCGTAGGTGCCGAAGGCCCCGTGGAGGCGCACCCCGGAGAAGGACCGTGTCAGCATCGGCTGATCCCAGGGCACCTGGAGCATCTCGAAGGTCTCAATGGAGATCACATTGATGCCCACGCCTCTATCAATGAGGGTCTTGGTGACCGCGATGTTGCTGATGGTGGGGATGCATAGTATGGGAAGTGCACCGGCGGTGACTGCGAACTCGGGGTGGACTCGGGAATCGAAAGTGATGATGCACTTAGGCCACACACGAGGCCGCGAAGCCTCAGGCTGGGGTTGCACGATGTTCACCCCGCAAAAGAGCTTCTTGGAGTGGCGATTGGACACAGGCGCCTGGGACCCGTCGAGGATGCATGCGACTGCGTGGGGCTCCTGGGCGCGAAGCGCGCAGTGAATCGATCGTGGAGCTCGTCCCAGGAGGAGACCAAAGCTTCAGGAAGGCTAAGGAGCCAGGAGTGCATGGCGCCCACGAGGGCCAGGGGAACCAGTTCGCCATGGCCTTGTCGCCGCCGCCCGCCGCCAAGATGCTTTGGGTATAGATCCGAAGAAACTCTTAGGGTCGGAAGCACCATCGTAGCGTGGGGGCAACACCGGTCTGAATCTCGCCGGCCAATCCACTCGGCGCAGGATGATAGCGAAAGCCGGACAACCCATGGTGCTCAGGGAAACGACGGGGTTGGCGGCAATGGGAGCGGGTTCGGCAGAGTGGCAATGGTTGCCGCTCCCAGTGGACGCCATCCGTGCGATGCGGGCCACCTGGTGATCGGTGTGAACGCGGCGAGCGTCGGCCATGGAGATGGTGGAGCAGGGACCAGAGCGAATCGGAAGAACCTCGTCACACTCCTACCTGGCGCGCCCAATGTCGCAAACGGGGCTCCGAGGACCCAAGAAAGGTTCTAAGTCTGGGGTGTGCTTGATGAACTCCGCTAAACCCTACCTCGCTGCTCACAACCCCACGACGATGCTCTGGTGTGTTCGGGCGAGAGGAAAGATGAACAACAGACATGGCAGCTTACCCAGGTTCGGCCACCTTGTGGTGTAAGACCCTACTCCTGCTTTTTGGATGGATTGCCTCGCGAGGGAGGATGAGTATGAGTGTACAAGGGATGGTGAGAAGCCTCGGGAGAGTTTAGGATCCCCTCCTACAGTGGTGCTCCATCTATACTTATACTGTCCTTGGTCCTCTTCCCCCGAAAACACTAGGCGGGAAGGGTTGCCACAACGACTGATTTTGAAGGGGGACAGGAGTATAGCTTATCCTGACTAAAGGTGGTCTTCGCCTGCTAAAGCTTCCTGCTATGACGCCCCGGTGGGCTCGGTGATGACTTCAACCCCGGCGAGCCCGCCGTCCTGGTCTTCTTGCACCAAAGTGGCAACCTTCGGGGATCGCCTCGGGAACCGACGTGTTGTCCATGCTCCCTTAGCACGAAAGAGGAAAACCTCCTGATTCACGCCTACTAGCGCCCATATGGCTCCGCCCATCGCCACGTGCATCACCCTCGTGATGACGCATGGCTGTGTGACTCCTCTGCCTGGTCCGTGATCCGCACGCCCTGGCGGGGGGCCTCAGGAGGCGGCCTCGGGGAGCCGCCACGCGAGAGGGTGTCGCGAGGCTCTCGTAGACGCCCGATGACGCCCTTCTCGCGAGGCGAGGCCCTCTCGAGGGTCTTGCTCATGAAGTCCTGGCGATGGGCCAGCTTGGGCCTCTTAGTGGCATCGCGCACTGGGCCGCAGGCACATGGGCCTGGGTACCCCCAGTCCCATGGGCCCGACAGGTATCGAGTGGGTAGAATATATAACATTTAAAATTTTAAAATATAGGGAAATGGGTTTAAAATTCAAGTGATGATGGACGAGCAATATAGTACTAATGCGGCCTCTAAGGTGGGTGACCTCTTGGAGGTATCAAGGGAGTATGAGTGGCGGAGCTGGAAGCCTGGCGTAGTGGGAGGCGATGGGAATGTGGAATTGTTGGATGGGAGTCCGGTAGCAAAGAATTAAGATTTCATCTTTTCGAGGTGTCATGTAGGACGTAGGAGGAGCCGTAGGCAGGTGTTTATGGGCCTATGAGATATGGCATGTTTAAGGAATACGAGATTTAGGATGGGCCATAGGTGCTGGATGTTGACCCTGCTTGTCCTAGGAGTTATTTTCATTTATTAATTTGTTTTAGGTATCCATTAGGTTACCCATGGGCGTAATTTCATACCCATATCCTACCCATATATTTTACGGATATGAATACCCATTACCAGTGGTATAAAATCTTTTCAAGTCTTACCCATACCCGTTGTTTTCGGATAGGGTGTTGTTGCAACTCTCTCACTCACTCAAGACTAAAGGTAGAAGAAGACGGATACACTGGAGTTTCACCCGGCTGCACACACAGCCCCGATTTTCTATTCCAGAGTACAAACTCAAACACAGCACCAATACATGGCTTATATAGCCAGACTCACACCAGGCACACACTCACGCACGCCAGCCACTAACTGCATGGCCTCTTCCTACGCATGCACTAACACACACCCTAGCCGGCTTTGTAGCTACAACACCCACGCACGCCTATGCTCCTGGTGATCCGGTCTTCTCCCAACGTGAGCACCTACTCATCCGTAATACCTGGTCACCACCACGCATAGCCAGCGCCCGCTGCAACTAACCACTCTACGATAGTGAATCAAACGCACACACACAGGCCATACACTGCCCATACACACACATACGCACACGCCACGCTGCCGCGTCCCGCACGTCCCGCTCGTCCCGCGCGTCACCGATGTGCCGGACGAGCCCGACGCGTCCCGCCCGTCCCGCGCGCATCCGTCGCGCCCGACGAGCCCGACCACACACGCCTTGGCTTATTCCAACACACACCCCCTAAGCCACGGCCTCGCCGCACGTCCTGCCGATAGGGGCCCTGCCTCGTCCTCGTCGCCTCGTCGCCGTGTACGCCTCCGCTGCGTCTCCGGCACAAGCCGCCGCTCGCTGCCGTTGCAGCAGCCCGCAGTCCCGTGCGCCGCCACGCCGCGTCTCCGTGCCACGCACCTTCTGCGGTTGTCGCCCCGAGCCGTCGCGACCCCTGTGCCACCATGCAGGTCCTTCACGACCTCCTCGTCTCCGCGACCGCCGTGCCCTTCGCACGCACTCCCCACGTCCCCGCGCTCCCGGCCCGCGCTCCCGCCGCGTACGTACGCGATCTGCGCAACCAGGTCCAGCGCCTCGACGCAGTCCACTCCCGCGGTCCCGACGCACCGACGCGTCCAGTGCGCACCCATAACACGCACCGGTCGCGCCCGGCTCGCCGCCGCGCCTCATTCTCCATGCTCCGCACGTCTCCAGCTCGCGCCATGATCGCGCTCCGACGCGATCAACGCGGCCGATCCGGCGTGTCCAGGAGCTTGGCCTTCTCTCCGCCGAGCCACGCCGCGCCACCGCAGCCTCTGCGCCACCACGCAGGTCCGCCGCGCCCGCCGCGCTCCCCGCACGCACGGCATCACCGTGCTCCGGCGCCGCACGGGACGAGCGCCATCGCCGGCGAGCTCCTCCGAACCCGATGCTCTGATACCAATTGTTGTTGCAGCTCTCTCTCTCTCACTGAAGACTAGAGGTAGAAGAAGACGGATACACTGGAGTTTCACCCGGCTGCACACACAGCCCCGATTTTCTATTCCAGAGTACAAACTCAAACACAGCACCAATACATGGCTTATATAGCCAGACTCACACCAGGCACACACTCACGCACGCCAGCTGAGGGAGTCCTGGACTAGGGGGTGTCCGGACAGCCGGACTATCATCATCCGCCGGACTCCAAGACTACGAAGATACAAGATTGAAGACTCCATCCCGTGTCCGGATGGGACTTTCCTTGGCGTGGAAGGCAAGCTTGGCAATACGGATATGTAGATCTCCTACCATTGTAACCGACTCTGTGTAACCCTAGCCTCCTCCGGTGTCTATATAAACCGGAGGGCTTTAGTCCGTAGGACACAACATACATTACAACAATCATATCATAGGCTAGCTTTAGGGTTTAGCCTCCTTGATCTCGTGGTAGATCCACTCTTGTACTACCCGTATCATCAATATTAATCAAGCAGGACGTAGGGTTTTACCTCCATCGAGAGGGCCCGAACCTGGGTAAAACATCGTGTCCCTCGTCTCCTGTTACCATCCGCGTAGACGCACAGTTCGGGACCCCCTACCCGAGATCCGCCGGTTTTGACACCAACATTGGTGCTTTCATTGAGAGTTCCTCTGTGTCGTCACCGATTGGCTCGATGGCATCTTCAACCAACAATGCTGTCCTGGGTGAGACTTTCCTCCCCGGACAGATCTTCGTATTCGGCGGCTTCGCACTGCGGGCTAATTCGCTTGGCCATCTGGAGCAGATCGAAAGCTATGCCCCTGGCCGTCAGGTCAGATTCGGAAGTCTAAACTTCACGGCCGACGTCCGCGGAAACTTGATCTTCGAAGGGCTCGAGCCACAGCCAAGCGCGCCGCACTGTTACGATGGGCATGATCTAGCTCTGCCGCCGAACAGTGCCTTGGTGGCCGCACACGAATCCGCTTCGGCCCTTAGTCCGGAGCCGATCACCCAGATCGAGGATCGGTGGGTGGACACCGCCTCGGGGGCTTTAACTTCCACGGTGATGGAGCCGAACACTAATCTTGTCCCTCGCGAAACTCGTGACTCCGAGGTGTCGGACTCCTTGCCAGACTCCGGACCTCCCACGCCCCTACCAATCGAATCGGATTGGGTGCCGATTATGGAATTCACCACCGCGGACATCTTCCAATGCTCGCCCTTTGGCGACATCTTAAATTCGCTAAAGCATCTCTCGTTATCGGGAGAGCCCTGGCCGGACTATGGTCAGGATGGTTGGGATACGGACGACGAAGAAATTCAACGCCCACCCACCACCCACTTTGTAGCCACTGTCGACGATCTAACCGACATGCTAGACTATGACTCCGAAGACATCGACGGTATAGACGACGACGCCGGAGACGAACAAGAACCAACGCCTACAGGGCACGGGAGAACCACCTCGTCATATGACGTATATATGGTGGATACCCCAAAAGAGAGCGATAACGAGGACCAACGGGCCGCGGCAGAAGACAACCCAGCCGCCAAACAACCTAAACGGCGGCGCAGACGCCGCCCTAAGTCCCGCCTCGACAACAACAACGCTCCTAAGGACCCCGCAATACAGCAGGGCACACAAGTGGACGATGAACATGCAGATAAGCAACCGTCCGAACAGGACGAGTCAGATAATCAGTCCAGCCCCGGCGAAAACGACAGTCCGGACGATCTCATGCCGGACACGCCGCCGGATAGTAAAAACCTTCGGAAACGACTCGTCAACACTGCAAGAAGCTTGAAGAAGGAAAAACGGAAGCTCAAAACAGCGGAAGACACACTCAGGATGAGGTGGAGCAAGGTGCTCAAAACCGTGGATAAATACGGCAATAGCCACCAATCCAAGAGCTACCCGAAGCGCAAGCTGTTACCAGAATTTAACGAGGAGGCCCTAGAGCCCCCACAATCAAAACATGAAAAGGCCGCCTGGTTGGATAGACGGCCAGATGATAGGCCAAATTCTGAAAGCGGCGCCGCACATAAGCCGGCTAATGAACCTGGAAAGACAGATGGCCCAGCCAGGTCCATTTACGGGCCAAAGAAGAAGGCCCTAGGAAGCAAGGCAACACGTCAAGTGTCCGAAGATAATGGCACACCCAAATACAGGGGCGCCGCACACCCACTATGTTTCACCAATGAGGTGCTGGACCATGAATTCCCAACAGGATTTAAACCCATAAACATAGAGGCCTACGATGGAACAACAGACCCTGGAGTCTGGATAGAAAATTATATACTACATATACACATGGCTAGAGGAGATGATCTCCACGCCATAAAATACCTACCCCTCAAGCCCAAAGGGCCAGCCCGTCATTGGCTTAAAAGCCTCCCAGAAAACACTGTGGGAAGTTGGGAAGAGCTCGAGGACGTGTTTAGAGCAAATTTTCAAGGGACTTATGTCCGCCCTCCGGATGCAGATGATCTAAGTCATATAACTCAACAGCCCGGAGAGTCAGCGCATAAATTCTGGAATAGGTTCCTCACCAAAAAGAACCAAATAGTCGACTGTCCGGACGCCAAAGCCTTAGCAGCTTTTAAACACAATGTCCGAGACGAATGGCTTGCCAGACACCTCGGCCAAGAGAAACCGAGGACAATGTCCGCGCTAACAAGCCTCATGACCCGCTTCTGTGCGGGAGAGGATAGCTGGCTAGCAAGATGCAGCACCAGCGACCCAAGTACATCCGAGATAAGAGATGGAAACGGAAAATCACGGCGCAGAAAAGAGCAGCGCCAGAATAAAGAGAAAATCCCAAAGAGCACGGCAGTCAACGCCGGATTCAAAAGCTCGCGGCCAAACAAAAAAACACCGCCTCTTAAGGATTACAGCGATGAGTTGTCCAACTTAAATAAGATTTTGGGTCGGACATGTCAAATCCACAGTACCCCCGGAAGGCCGGCAAACCATACCCATCGAGATTGTTGGGTTTTCAAATAGTCCAGCCGACTAAACACCAAACACAAGGGGCTCGACACGTCAAGCGAAGATGATAAACCCCACCAGCAGAGCACCGGAAAGCAAAAGACTTTCCCACAAGAGGTCAAAGCAGTAAACTCACTTCATGTGATAATATGGAAAAATAGTGCGGCACCTTCTAAAAAGAGCCTCGCACGGTCCAACCCAGCAGACCATAGAGATTGGATATCACAACCAATCACTTTCAACCACCTGGATTATTCCAGAAGCGTTCGAAACGCAGGACGGACTGCCCTGATATTGGATCCCATAATCGACGGACTACAATTTACTAAAGTCCTGATGGACGGAGGCAGCGACTTGAACCTGCTGTATTCAAACACAATCCGCAAGTTGGGGATAAACCCTACTAAAATTCGACATAGCCGCACTTCCTTCAAAGGAGTGACGCCAGGCCCTTACGCCAAGTGCATAGGCTCCATATTACTAGAAGTTGTGTTCGGATCACCGGACAACTTTCAGCGCGAGAAACTAATCTTTCATATCGTCCCATTTAAAAGTGGATATCAAGCACTCTTGGGACGAAAGGCTTTTGTCCGTTTCAACGCCATACCGCATTACGCGTCTCTTAAACTCAAGATGCCCGGTCCGCGAGGCATCATTTCAGTGCGAGGGTCACTTAAAGACCCCGGACACGGATGGACGAGTCCGGCATCAGTAGGCTAGGGGCTCCCTAGCCGCACACCCCTTCACAAGGGGCTGCGCGCACAAACAACCGCGAGTTCATACGAACCCCGCTTTACTTATTTATATTTCTTCTTTCACACATACCTTTTTTGCACAAGTCGTTTTCAAACTAAAGTTCCTCTCTTTTTACAGATGAACAACATGCACACCCGTCCAGGATAACGGCACAACGGAGACACAGGCGCAGACGTGCAGTAGGGGCCGTTGCGAGGATTCTTTTCAGATTAAGACCCTGCGTAAACCTTTTTTACTGTCTCTTGTTACTATTCTTCCTTGGTTCCTTCCTATAACCAAAGCAGAGCCTGATGTTTTGGCATCGGCCGCGTCAGAGGACCATGCCCATACCTGGATACTAGGGGCTTAGGGCATTGTTCTGCCCATTATTATAAAGACCGAACACCTTAGGGAGTGTTCGGCATCTCGAGTTAGGCATTATATGCATCAGCTCCGAATCATGTCTTTGGTCAAATGTTGGGTTTGCCCGTCCTGTGTTTTGCTGCCTTACGTTCTGTATCATCGGCTAACGCGGCACCAGGAGAACTACTGCGATTGTGCCCCAGTTCGGCTGGGCGAGCACCTCAGTAGAGAAAGCCTAAAACTGACTGTCATGATATAGCGAGAGACTGGTCAACCACTCGATCGACTACCGGAATGTTTAGAATTCCCTGCTTTGACGAAGGACCGTTTCCCGGTCAGGCACACACGCGCCCCGAACTCGGAGAAGTGCGGTGCCCCAAGGGGCTATATCGTAGCCCCACCCTCGAACTCCACTGGCTAAGTGAAAGTGATAAAGCATTATAGTCCGGATTGCCTCGTTTGCTACGCTACCACCTCCTTAACAGGACCGAGACGTCGGATTAAGTGTGAAAACGCGCTATTTTTGCGAACACCCCCACACCTTGTGCATGGGGGCTGAAGCCGAAGACTGCAATCTTTCAGGTTATACAAATGTATACGTAAACGGCCGCATAGGAGAAATTTTACTACTTGGGACGCACAAGTATAAAAAGCAGTTATAGCATAATCATCGTTTTACAAGCTAAAAAGGTTCATTTGAACGTGACATTTTTTGAGCACTGCGACTCTATTACACGAGCGCCACGCATAACTTCCCCGAAATAGTGCTCGGCGGGTAGCCGGCTTTCGTCCGAACCCTGGGCGGCAATAGCGGTTTCATCCATCTCTGTCCAATGTGTCTTCACACGGGCAAGAGCCATCCGCGCGCCTTCGATGCAGGCCGACCGCTTCATCTCCTTAATATGCGGCACCGCTCCAAGAAATTGCTGCAATAAGCCGAAATAGCTCGTCGCCTTGGGCCTCTCTGGCCAGACATGAGCCACGATGTCAGTCATGGCAAGTCCGGACAATCTATTTAGCTCGGCCCATTCGGCCAACCGATCGGTCAACGGAAGTGAACGATCCGGACTATGGAATTGAGACCAAAATAGCTCTTCTGTCTTGTGATCCTTCTGGCTCCGAAAGTGCTCAACAGCATCAGCCGCACTTGCCGCTAAGTCCATATACGGATCCTCCGGACCCCACAGCTGGCCAAGTTGAGCATACTTTTGATCCGTAAACCGGCGACGCAGCAGAAAAGGCTTGCCCGCCATGATATCTCCGGCCTGGCACAGCTCCTCCTTCATAGCCCGCATTGCAGAACGGGCATCCTTGGCCTCGGCGGTGGCCTTCCCCAGATCTTCCCGCTCTAATAAGCGCTCCTTTTCAAGAGCCTCATTGCGGTCGGCAGCATCCTTTAATTTCACGGCCAATTCAGCCATCTCTTCCCTGCTTAGGCAGTGTGCAGCCTTTTCGGCTTCCAACTCCTCGGCTGCCCTCGAGGCAGCCGCGTCACTCCTTCAGGCTTGCTCCTTAGCTTGAGCAAGTTCGGCCCGAAGGCTCTCCACAGCAGCAGCACCGTCTGTATCACAGCATATAATTTGTCAGAGGAGGGCTTTGACCCCCTTAATAAAGCAACTGTGGAGAACTCACTTACCTTGCGACTCGTCAAGTCGCCGATTGACAAGCGAGATGTCCGCATCCGCCACGTCAAGTTGCCGCATTAACTCGGCAACTTCACTAGTCCGGCTAGCCCTCGGACTATCCGCCACCTGCATAGGAACGGCGACATTCATTACTTGCGATTTTGATCCTTGGCACGCTGTCGTTTTCGACAACCTACCGAGTCTCAGTGGCTACTATCTATACAGGGCGCACTTTTATGTGCAAAACTGTCAAAAAAGGTGCGTCATTCTTGGGTACCTCAAATCCCGCCAGCAAACTCTTAGCGGCATTACGAAATCCGCTCTCGGCGGACGAAATCCTTCCAATCACCATATGCATCAAAGCACGGTGATCTTCTGAGATGGACGCCCTCTCAAGCAAATTCTTTAGTTCTCCCGGCCGGATACTAGTAGGCACCGAACTCTCCGGCCCCTCCGGACTCTGGGATACCCTCCGTGACGATACTTCAGGCTCGTCTGCCCTATCTGACGGCGCAGCAGACGGAGGCGTTTCGCTCTCCATCATCTCCGGAAGAAGATCCCCCGAAGACGAACTCATCTGAGAAGGCTGCAGATCCGAACTGCAGGATAAAAATTTCGGTTATCCAAAGAAGCACAAATGGAGGTATTTTCTTACTAATGAACTCCCCTTTTCCTACTCACGGCTCGCTGGAGGGCTGGTCCTTTAGAGACGATTGTACGTCCGGGTTCTTCCCGGACGCCGGACCCCCCGGTGAAGATTTCTCCCTCGTTTAGGGGCTTTGGCCTCCGGATCTTCGGAGGCGGTCCTCTTCTCCCCCTGGAAGGCGGGGTTTTTGATTCCCCCCTCCTCAGACGCCCATTTAGGCAAAATAATAGCTCCTCTATTTTCCCCATCGCTCCCTTCTACGGGCGCGACCTCCAACATTCTGACCAGCACGGGCTCCAGTGCGGTCTCTGGGAGGGGAGCCGAACACCTTATCAGCTTCGATCGTGCTACCCACTCCTGTGAAGAGTAATGGGTGAGGAGGCGAACTCTGGAAAAGCAGATAAACAGAACGTGCGGACTCGGAGCTATTTACCTGAGTATCCGGGCGATTGCAGCTTAGGCCTGCGCCCTCGGTCAATTCCGGACACGCTACTTGCGCTCCGAAGTACAACTTGTACATCTCCACGGGTGTCGCACCCATGAAGTGTTGGAGAATTCGAGGTCCCTCCGGGTTAAACTCCCATAGACGGAGAGGACAGCGTTTGCAGGGCAGAAGACGCCTGATTAGCATAACCTGCATCACCACGACCAGATTGATCTCCCTCGCCTGGAGGTCTCGAATCCGGCCCTGCAATGAGGGCACGTCTTCGGACGGCCCCCAATTGAGCCCTTGGTTGACCCACGACATCAGTCGACGTGGAGGTCCCAGGCGGAATGAAGGCGGCGGCTTCTGCTTGCTGCCCTTCGGAGCGGTAATATAGAACCACTCCTGCTGCCACAGTCCGAGTTCCTCTTGGAAGGAACCCTCGGGCCACGGGGCATCGGCCTTTTTGCTTATGGCCGCCCCGCCGCACTCCGCTTGACGCCCCCTGATCGTCTTCGGTTCCACATTAAAGGTCTTTAGCCACAGGCCGAAGTGGGGAGTGATGCGGAGGAAGGCTTCGCAGACGATAATGAATGCGGAGATATGGAGGATGGACTCCGGAGCCAAGTCGTGAAAATCCAGCCCGTAGAAGAACATAAGCCCTCTCACGAAGGGGTCCGTCGGGAAGCCTAAACCCTGACGGAGGTGGGATACGAAGACAACAAACTCACCAGGCTCGGGGGCGGGCACGGCCTGCCCTTGGGCGGGCAACCTGTGCGAAATCTCGTAGGACAGGTACTTGGCCTCACGCAGTTTTAACACGTCCTCCTCCGTGACGGAGGAGGGCATCCACCGACCCTGGAGGTTGGAGCCTGACATTGCTGAGAATCCGGAGTGCTCGAATCTGAGGCTCTGGGTGTTGGAACTGGGAACGAGAAGGAGATTCGATGCAAGATTGAAGAAAAAGAACGAGCCTTGGTCCTCTTATAAAGGGGAAAAATACCAAGAGTCGTCTCCGTGACCGTTCGGGATTCACCTTCGATAGAGGAGGCATGGCGACGGGCACGGTTGGGTTACCCACGCACGTATTGATGAGAATCCCGAAATAAGGGGAACACGATCTCTGCTTCGACAAGACGTGCCAAGGAAACCGCTTCGCTAAACGTGCTGAGGTGGTATAATAAAAAACGATTCAAGTAAAAGCCTGGTAGCGGCGTGATGTCATGCCGCATAATACGTCAGCAGATTGGACTTGTGTGCATTTTATTCTCTCTACGGTGGAATGTGGAATTTATTTTGCAGAGCTGGACACTATCCTGGTGTTCATGATCTTCTTTGGATTATTCAAGGGAGGAACCTGCCTTGCAATGCCGAACATTATGCGCGGCGGACTTATCGTCATTGAAGCCTGGTTCAGGGGCTACTGAGGGAGACCTAGACTAGGGGGTGTCCGGACAGCCGGACTATCATCATCCGCCGGACTCCAAGACTACGAAGATACAAGATTGAAGACTCCATCCCATGTCCAGATGGGACTTTCCTTGGCGTGGAAGGCAAGCTTGGCAATACAGATATGTAGATCTCCTACCATTGTAACCGACTCTGTGTAACCCTAGCCTCCTCCGGTGTCTATATAAACCGGAGGGCTTTAGTCCGTAGGACACAACATACATTACAACAATCATACCATAGGCTAGCTTTAGGGTTTAGCCTCCTTGATCTCGTGGTAGATCCACTCTTGTACTACCCGTATCATCAATATTAATCAAGCAGGACGTAGGGTTTTACCTCCATCGAGAGGGCCCGAACCTGGGTAAAACATCGTGTCCCTCGTCTCCTATTACCATCCGCCTAGACGCACAGTTCGGGACCCCCTACCCGAGATCCGCCGGTTTTGACACCGACACCAGCCACTAACTGCATGGCCTCTTCCTACGCATGCACTAACACACACCCCAGCTGGCTTTGTAGCTACAACACCCACGCACGCCTATGCTCCTGGTGATCCGGTCTTCTCCCAACGTGAGCACCTACTCATCCGTAATACCTGGTGACCACCACGCATAGCCAGCGCCCACTGCAACTAACCACTCTACGATAGTGAATCAAACGCACACACACAGGCCATACACTGCCCATACACACACATACGCACACGCCACGCTGCCGCGTCCCGCACGTCCCGCTCGTCCCGCGCGTCACCGACGTGCCCGACGAGCCCGGCGAGCCGGATGGCACCAGTGCGTCCCGCCCGTCCCGCGCGCATCCGTCGCGCCCGACGAGCCCGACCACACACGCCTTGGCTTATTCCAACACAGGGTACCCATACCCAGGGACAAAATTGCCATCCCTACATGAGGTTGGCCTCCTCTCGGTGGTCACGGCCATGATGTGGCTTATGACACTCCAGGGCCAGTGGCCCTCGATGCCACAGTTGTGGCTTGCTGCAGCTGCCACCACTGCCTATGGGTTATCGGCTCGGGGTGTTGGCCTTGCCCTTCCAGCCTGTTTTGCCACTGCTGCCGCCGAACGAGCCCTCCCGCTTTCGTGGTGTCCATCACATGCCTTTCGTCTCGTGCTCGGTAAGGAGCAAGCATGTGCCGTCTGTCGGTGTCAAAACCGGCGGATCTCGGGTAGGGGGTCCTGAACTGTGCGTCTAGGCGGATGGTAACAGGAGATGAGGGACACGATGTTTTTACCCAGGTTTGGGCCCTCTCGATGGAGGTAAAACCCTATGTCCTGCTTGATTAATATTGATAATATGGGTAGTACAAGAGTAGATCTACCACGAGATCAAGGAGGCTAAACCCTATAAGCTAGCCTATGGTATGATTGTTGTAATGTATGTTGTCCTATGGACTAAAGCCCTCCGGTTTATATAGATACCGGAGAGGGCTTGGGTTACACAGAGTCAGTTACAATGGTAGGAGATCTACGTATCCGTATCGCCAAGATTGCCTTCCACGCCAAGTAAAGTACCATCCGGACACGAGCCGGAGTCTTCAATCTTGTATCTTCGTAGTCTTGGAGTCCGGCGGACATTGATAGTCCGGCTGTCCGGACACCCCCTAGTCCAGGACTCCCTCAGTAGCCCCTGAACCAGTCTTCAATGACGATAAGTCCGGCGTGCATAATGTTCGGCATTGCAAGGCGGGTTCCTCCCTTGAATAATCCAGAGAAGATCATGAACACCAGGATAGTGTCCGGCTCTGCAAAATAAATTCCACATTCCACCATCGAGAGAATAAAATGTACATTTAGTTCAATCTGCTAACGTATTATGCGGCGTGACATCACACTGCCACCAGGCCTTTGTTTGAATTACTGTACCACCTCAACATGTTTAGCGAAGCGGTTTCCTTGGCACGTCTTGTCGAAGCAGAGATCGTGTTCCCCTTATTCCGGGATTCTCATCAATATGTGCGTGGGCAACCCAACCGCTCCCGTCGCCACGCCTCCTCTATCGAAGGGGAATCCCAAACGGTCACGGAGATGGCCCTTGGTATTTTTTCCCCTTTATAAGAGGACCAAGGCTCGCCATTGTTCTTCAATCTCGCATCGAATCTCTTCCCCGCTCCCGGTTCCAACACCCAGAGACTCAGATTCGAGCGCTTCGGATCCTTAATCATGTCCGGCTCCGACCTCCAGGGCCGGTGGATGCCCTCCTCCGTCACGGAGGAAGACATATTGAAGTTGCGCGAGGCCAAGTACCTGGCCTACGAGATTTCGCACAGGTTGCCTGCCCAAGGGCAGGCTGTGCCAGCCCCCGAGCCCGGTGAATACGTCATTTTCGTATCCCACCTCCGTCGGGGTTTAGGCTTCCCAACGGATCCCTTCGTGAGAGGGCTCCTGTTCTACTACGGGCTGGACTTTCACGACTTGGCTCCGGAGTCCATCCTCCATATCTCCGCATTCATTATCGTCTGCGAAGCCTTCCTCCGCGCCATTCCCCACTTCGGCTTATGGCTGAAGACCTTCAAGGTGGAGCCGAAGATGATCGGGGGGGATCAAGCAGATTGCAGCGGGGCGACCATAAGCAAAAAGGTCGATGCCCCGTGGCCCGAAGGTTCCTTCCAAGAGGAACTTGGACTGTGGCAGCAGGAGTGGTTCTATATCACCGCTCCAAGGGGCAGCAGGCAAAAGTCGCCGCCCTTATTCCGCCCGGGACCTCCACGCCAACTGATGTCGTGGGTCAACCAAGGGCTCAATTGGGGGCCGTCCGAAGACGTGCCTTCACTGCAGGGCCGGATTCGAGATCTCCAAGCGAGGGAGATCGACCTGATCAAGGTGATGCAGGTTATGCTAATCAGGCATCTTCTGCCCTGCAAACGCCGTCCTCTCCGTCTATGGGAGTTCAACCCGGAGGGACCTCGGAT
Source organism: Triticum timopheevii (assembly GCA_963921465.1). Classification (NCBI taxonomy): domain Eukaryota; kingdom Viridiplantae; phylum Streptophyta; class Magnoliopsida; order Poales; family Poaceae; genus Triticum; species Triticum timopheevii. The sequence continues at coordinate 625,904,537 of OY997266.1, read as the reverse complement.
TCTCCAACACTTCATGGGTGCGACACCCGTGGAGATGTACAAGTTGTTCTTCGGACCACAGGTGGCGTGTCCGGATTTAGCCGAGGACGCAGGTCTAAGCCGCGATCGCCCGGATACTCAGGTAAGTAGCTCAAAGTCCGGACATTCTGTTTATGTGCCTTTTCGGAGTTCGCTTCCTGACCCTTCGTTCTTTACAGGAATGGGTGGCGCGATCAAGGCTGATAAGGTGTCCGGCCCCCCTCCCAGAGACCGCACTGGAGCCCGTGCTGGTCAGAATGTTGGAGGTTGCGCCCACAGAAGGGGGCGACGGGGAAAATAGAGGAGCTAATATTTCGCCCAAAGGGGCAACTGAAGAGGGAGGAAGCAAGAACCCCTCCCTTCAGGGGGAGAAGAGGACCGCCCCCGAAGATCCGGAGGCCAAAGCCCCTAAGCGTGGGAAGAGATCTTCCCCGGGGGGTCCGGCGCCCGGAAAGAATCCGGACGCACAATCATCATCAAAGGATCGGCCCTCCAGCGAGCTGTGAGTATGAAAGAGGGAGTTAATTAGTAAGGAAATACCTTCATTTGTCCTTCTGTAGATAACCAAAATATTTATATTGTAGTTCGGATCTGCAGCCTTCTCAGATGAGTTCATCTTCGGGGGACCTTCTTTCGGAGATGATGGAGAGCGATACGCCTCCGTCCGCAGCGCCGCCAGATGAGGCAGGCGATCCCGAAGTGTCATCACGGAGGGTATCCCCGAGTCCGGAGGGGCCAGAGAGTTCGGCACCTACTAGTGTCCGGCCGGGAGAACTGAAGAATCTGCTTGAGAGGGCGTCCATTTCAGAAGATCACCGCGCGTTAATGCGTATGGTGATTGGAAGGATTTCGTCCGCTGAGAGCGAATTGCGTAATGCCGCCATGAGTTTGCTGGCGGGATTTGAGGTATGCGAGAATAACGCACCCCTTTGTCTTTTCACAGTTTTGCATATAAAAAATGCGCCCTGTATAGATAGTAGCCCCTGAGACTCGGTAGGTTGTCGGAAACGACAGCGTACCGTGGATCGAAATCTAAAGAAATGAATTCCGTCGTTCCTATGCAGGTGGCGGATAGTCCGGGGGCTAGCCGAACTAGTGAGTTTGCCGAGTTAAATCGGAAATTGGACTTGGCAGATGCGAACATCGCACTTGTCAACAGGCGACTTGACGAGTCGCAAGGTAAAAGAGTTCTCCGCAGACGCTTTACTAAGGGGGTCGAAGCCCTCCTTTGATAAATTATATGCTGTTTATACAGACGGTGTTGCTGCTGTGGAGGGCCTTCGGGCCGAACTTGCTCGAGCTAAGGAGCAAGCCCGAAGGAGTGAAGCGGCTGCCTCGAGGGCGGCCGAGGAGTTGAAAGCCGAAAAGGCTGCGCACTGCCTAAGCAGGGCCGAGGTGGCCGAATTGGCCATGAAAGTAAAGGATGCTGCCGACCGCAATGAGGCTCTTGAAAAGGAGCGCTTATCGGAGCGGGAAGACCTGAAAAAGGCCACCGCCGAAGCCAAGGATGCCCGCTCTGCAATGCGGGCTATGAAGGAGGAACTGCGCCAGGCCGGAGAGATCGTGGATGGAAAGCCTTTTCTGCTGCGTCGCCGATTCATGGATGGAAAGTATGCTCAATTTGAGCGGCTGTGGAGTCCGGAGGATCCGTATATGGACTTAGCTGCAAGTGCGGTCGATGCCGTTAAGCACTTCCGGAGCCAGAAGGATCGCGAGACGGAAGAGCTATATTGGTCTCAATTCCACAGTCCGGATCACCCACTTCCATTGACAGACCGGTTGGCCGAATGGGCCGAGCTAAATAGATTGCCCGGACTTGCCATGACTGACATCGTGGCCCATGTCTGGCCAGAGAGGTCCAAGGCGACGAGCTACTTTGGTTTATTACAGCAATTCCTTGGAGCGGTGCCGCATATAAAGGAGATGAAGCGGTCGGCCTGTATAGAGGGCGCGCGGATGGCTCTTGCCCGTGTAAAGGCGCATTGTCCAGAGATGGACGCCACCGCTGTTGCTGCCCAGGGTTCGGATGAAAACCGACTCCCTGCCGAGCACTATTTCGGGGAAGTTATGCGTGGCGCTCATGTAATAGAGTCGCAGTGCTCGAAGAATGTAACGTTCAAATGAACGCATTAGCTTATAAATCGATGATTATGTTATAACCGCTTTTTATACTTGTGCGTCCAAGTAGTAAAACTTCTCCTTTTCGGCCGTTTACGTATACTTGTGTATAACCTGAAAGATGGCAGTCTTCGGCTTCAGCCCCCACGCACAAGGTGCTGGGGTGTTCGCAAAAATAGCGCGTTTTCACACTTAATCTGACGTCTCGGTCCTGTTATAAGGAGGTGGTAGCGTAGCGAACGAGGCAATCCGGACTATAATGCTTTATCACTTTCACTTAGCGCGTGGAGCTCGAGGGTGGGGCTACGATATAGCCCCTGGTGGCATCGCCCTTCTCCGAAGTCGGAGCGCGTGTGCCTGACCGGGAAACGGCCCTTCGTCAAAGCAGGGAATTCTAAACATTCCGATAGTCGATCGAGGGCTGACCAGTCTCTCGCTGTATCATGACAGTCAGTTTTCGGCTTTCTCTACTGAGGTGCTCGCCCAGCCGAACTGGGGCACAATCGCAGTAGTTCTCCTGGTGCCGCGTTAGCCGATGATACGGAACGTAAGGCAGCAAAACACAGGAGCCGGGCAAACCCAACATTTGACCAAAGACATGATTCGGAGCTGATGCATATAATGCCTAACTCGAGACGCCGAACACTCCCTAAGGTGTTCGGTCTTTATAATAATGGGCAGAACGATGCCCTAAGCCCCTAGTGTCCAGGTACGGGCATGGTCTTCTGACGCGGCCGATGCCAAAGCATCAGGCTCCGCTGTGTCTATAGGAAGAAACTAAGGGAGAATAACAACAAGAGACAGTAAAAAAGGTCTACGCAGATTAATCTGAAAAGAATACTCACAACGGGTCCCTACTGCACGTCTGCGCCTGTGTCTCCGTTGCACCGTTATCCTGGACGGGTATGCACGTTGTTCATCTGTAAAAAGAGAGGAACGTTTAGTTTAAAAAACAATTCGTGCGAAAAATATTAGAGATATAAATAATTAAAGCGGGGTTTGTATAAACCCGCGGTGATTTGTGCGCGCAGCCCCCTGTAAAGGGGTATGCGGCTAGGGAGCCCCTAGCCTACTGACGCCGGATTCGTCTATCCAAGTCCGGGGTCTTTAAGTGACCCTCGCACTAAAATTACGCCACGCGGTCCGGGCATCTTGAGTGTAAGAGATGCATAATGCGGTATGGCGTTGAAGCGGACAAAAGCCTTTCGTCCCAAGAGTGCTTGATATTCACTTTCAAACGGGACGATATGAAAAATTAATTTTTCGCGTCGAGAATTGTTCGGCGATCCGAACACGACTTCTAGTAATATGGAGCCTGTGCACTTGGCATAATGGCCTGGCGTCACTCCTTTGAAGGAAGTGCGGCTGTGTCGAATTTTGGTAGGGTCTATCCCCATCCCACGGATTGTGCTTGAATATAGCAGGTTTAAGTCACTGCCTCCGTCCATTAGGACGTTAGTAAATTGCAATCCGTCTATTACGGGATTTAATATCAGGGGAGTCCGTCCCGCATTTCGAACGCTTCTGGAATAGTCCAGGTGGTCGAAAGTGATTGGTTTTGATATCCAATCTCTACGGTCTGCTAGGTTGGACCGTGCGAAGCTCTTTTTAGAAAGTGCCGCACTATTTTTCCATATTATCACATGAAGTGAGTTTACTGCTTTGACCCCTTATGGGAAAGTCTTTTGTTTTCCGGTGCTCTGCTAGTGGGGTTTATCTTCTTCGCTTGACGCGTCGAGCCCCTTGTGTTCGGCATTTAGTCGGCCGGACTGTTTAAAAACCCAACAATCCCTGTGGGTGTGATTTGCAGGCCTTCCGGGGGTACTGTGGATTTGACATATCTGACCCAAAATTTTGTTTAAGTTGGACAATTCGTCACTGTCATCCTTAAGAGGCTGTGTTTTATTATTGGGCCGCGAGTTTTTGAATCCGGCGTTGACTGCCGCGCTCTTTGGGCTTTTCTCTTTATTCCGGCGCTGTTCTTTTCTGCGCCGTGATTTTCCATTTCCATCTCTTATCTCTGATGTACTTGGGTCGCTGGTGCTGCATCGTGCTAACCAGCTATCCTCGCCCGCGCAGAAGTGGGTCATGAGGCTTGTCAGTGCGGACATTGTCCTCGGCTTCTCTTGACCAAGGTGTCTGGCGAGCCATTCGTCTCGGACATTGTGCTTGAAAGCTGCTAAGGCTTCGGCGTCCGGACAGTCTACTATTTGGTTCTTTTTTGTAAGGAACCTGTTCCAGAATTTCCGCGCTAACTCTCCGGGCTGTTGAGTTATATGAATTAGGTCATCTGCATCCGGAGGGCGGACATAAGTCCCTTGAAAATTTGCTCTAAACGCGTCCTCGAGCTCTTCCCAACTTCCAACAGTATTTTCTGGGAGGCTTTTAAGCCAATGAAGGGCTGGCCCTTTGAGCTTGAGGGGTAGGTATTTTATGGCGTGGAGATCATCTCCTCTGGCCATATGTATATGTAGTATATAATCTTCTATCCAGACTCCAGGGTCTGTTGTTCCATCGTAGGCTTCTATGTTTATGGGTTTAAATCCTGCTGGGAATTCATGATCCAGCACCTCGTCAGTGAAACATAGTGGGTGTGCGGTGCCCCTGTATTTGTGTGTGCCGCTATCATCGGACACTTGACGTGTTGCCTTGCTTCCTGGGGCCTTCTCCTTTGGCCCGTAGATGGATCTGGCTGGGCCATCTATCCTTCCAAGTTCGTTGGTTGGTTTATGTGGGGCGCCGCTGTCAGAATTTGGCCTATCATCTGGCCGTCTATCCAGCCAGGCAGCCTCTTTATTTTTGGATGGTGGGGGCTCTATGGCCTCCTCGTCGAATTCTGGTAGCACCTTGCGCTTCGGGTAGCTCTTTGATTGGTGGCCATTGCCGTACTTATCTGCGGTTTTGAGCACATTGCTCCATCTCATTCTGAGTGTGTCTTCCGCTATTTTGAGCCTCCGTTTTTCCTTCTTCAGGCTTTTTGCTGTGGCGATAAGCCTGCGCTTGAAGCGCTCTTGTTCGACGGGATCCTCGGGTACGACGAATTTGTCATCGTTGAGGCTTGCTTCGTCTTCGGAGGGAGGCATATAATTATGATCCTCAACCTCTTCATCTGCCGCCCCCTCATGAGGGCTTGCTTCTGCATCCTCCTGCGCTGAGTCTTGCTGGAGGGGATTGTCTTCGGCACTCTCTGGAGTATTATTATTTCCTATGCCGGAATTTCCATTCTTGCTGTGGTGAGATTTAGAGCGGCGCCGCTGACGCCGGCGCTTGGGCTGTTTCTTTAAGGGATCTGCCTCCGCTGTTTCTTCGCCGTCCCCATCTTTTGGGGTATCCACCATGTATACGTCATATGACGAGGTGGCCTTCCAGTGCCCTGTGGGCGCTGGTTCCTGTTCGTCTCCGGCATCGTCGTCCATAGCGTCAATGTCCTCGGAGTCGTAGTCTAGCATGTCGGTTAGATCGTCGACAGTGGCTACAAAGTGGGTGGTGGGTGGGCTCTGAATTTCTTCATCGTCCGTATCCCAACCATCCTGGCCATAATCCGGCCAGGACTCTCCTGATAACAAGAGATGCTTTAGTGAATTCAAGATATCGCCGAAAGGCGAGCATTGGAAGATGTCCGCGGCGGTGAATTCCATAACCGGCGCCCAATCCGGATCGATTGGTAGGGGCGCGGGAGGTTCGGAGTCCGGCGAGGAGTCCGGCGCCTCGGAATCACGAGTTTCGCAGGGGACAAGATTAGTGTTCGGCTCCATCGCCGTGGATGTTGAAGCCCCCAGGGCGGCGTCTATCCACCGGCCCTCGATCTGGGCGATCGGCTCCGGGCCAATGGCCGGAGCGGATCCGTGTGCGGCCACCAAGGCACTGTTCGGCGGCAGAGCTAGATCATGCCCATCATCACAGTGCGGCGCGCTTGGCTGTGGCTCGAGTCCGTCGAGGATCAAGTCTCCGCGGACATCGGCCATGAAGTTTAAGCTTCCAAATCTGACCTGATGGCCAGGGGCGTAGCTTTCGATCTGCTCCAGATGGCCAAGTGAATTGGCCCGTAGTGCGAAGCCGCCGAATACGAAGATCTGTCCGGGGAGAAAAGTCTCACCCTGGACAGCGTTGCAGGTTGAAGATGCCATCAAGCCTATTGGTGATGACACAGAGGAAATCTCAATGAAAGCACCAATGTCGGTGTCAAAACCGGCGGATCTCGGGTAGGGGGTCCCGAACTGTGCGTCTAGGCGGATGCTAACAGGAGACGAGGGACACGATGTTTTTACCCAGGTTCGGGCCCTCTCGATGGAGGTAAAACCCTACGTCCTGCTTGATTAATATTGATAATATGGGTAGTACAAGAGTAGATCTACCACGAGATCAAGGAGGCTAAACCCTAGAAGCTAGCCTATGGTATGATTGTTGTAATGTATGTTGTCCTACGGACTAAAGCCCTCCGGTTTATATAGATACCGGAGAGGGTTAGGGTTACACAGAGTCGGTTACAATGGTAGGAGATCTACGTATCCGTATCGCCAAGCTTGCCTTCCACACCAAGTAAAGTACCATCCGGACACGAGCCGGAGTCTTCAATCTTGTATCTTCGTAGTCTTGGAGTCCGGCGGACATTGATAGTCCGGCTGTCCGGACACCCCCTAGTCCAGGACTCCCTCACCGTCGGCTCGTCGCTTGTCGCGGTGAAGTGTTCCCCAAAGGCAAGCAACCATCCTCTGAACTCCACAATCGAGAGCGTGCTCAGGTCGACGAGCGTCATGATGCAGATGGCCACCTAAGCATACCCCGTCGGTACGGCACGTAGAACTATTCTTCACCACACACTCATCATAGATCTCGTCTTCGAGCACTTGGTGATCAGGGTGATGATCCCAGAAAGTGGCAGGGCAAAATCCTCAATCGACTCACCAACCTTGAACACCAGATTCTTGTAGTCCCGACACAATTCTGTGCCTTTGCCTGCCAGACACGCTTGACGCTGACGCCCATCGTGTGCATGGCGTTTCAAGGGTCCTTGGCATTGTCCTTTGCGCCAATCACGTGAAGCATCTCTCACGGGACTACATGCAAGGTCGTCGTCAGCGCATTCTCTCTGCAGGCTCGGCGGATGCCGTCCTCGATACGATCCTAGATCCCTTGAGCCTTCATCTTCACGTGCATATGTTACTAGTCTATGTTACTACCCATAGACTAGTAACACCCCTGCAAAAAAAACATAGACTAGTAACATGCATATATTCCTAGTCTATATTACTACCTTTATAGTGAGGAGTAACATATGTGTGGTAACATGCAACACTTCATTTATTAGGCTATAGACTCATCTTGCCTTGATATGTGTGATGTTACTCATATTACTAGTAACTAGCTATGTTACCACATGCTTTTTTTCTTCATTTATTATTTGCCACATCATCTATCCTATCTAGATATGTGTGATGTTACTAATTATGTTACTCCCACTGTGGGTAGTCTAAGGCTAGCCATAGTGGGAGTAACTTAGGTAGTAACATACATGCCACATAAGCAAAAAAGATGATGTGTCAGGTAATTAATGAAGAGAGAGGCAAATAGAGTAACATAATATGTTACCATCACGTAGCGGTTCCCAATGCAAAATGAGTCTACAAAATAATAAATAAGGTGATGCAAGACACTACACATATGTTACTACCCATTATAGAGGTAGTAACATAGACTAGTAATATATGCATGTTACTAGTCTAAGTTACTCCCCACTATGACCAGCCTAAGGCTAGTCATAGTGGGAGTAACATAGCAAGTAACATAACATATCCCAAGAAAAATTTGCTTATGTGACATGTATTTAATGAGGACAGATGTGCTTGGAGTAACATAGCGCATCCCAACGCAAAATGAGTCTACATCTTAATAAATGATGGTTTGCATGATACCACACATATATTAGTCTTCACTATGAAGGTGGTAACATAGACTAGTAACATATGCATGGAAAAATATGAAGGAGAACATGGGTACCAGCACAACCTATATGTAAAAAAAGTAGTAATTCAAAAAAATTCAAAAAAAAATCAAATCTTTTTTGGTATTAAACATGATCAAGTATTGTAGTAGTATAAAAAGATTCGTGAGAGAATGAGTTTCCTTGCATCCTGGGCCGAAGATTCGGCAAAAACGCTATATACAAGTATTATACACGCTATATTGTCATCATAAACTTGTCTTTTTTGCCGTGGAGTCAATATGAATCATTTCTTGTCCAAACTTTTTATACGAGTACAATACCTGATCATGTTTGATTCCAAAAAGGATTTGAAATTTTTTATACTTTTTTTGAATTACTAAAAAAAATTCCGCATATAAGGTGCGCGGGTACCCGAGAGCACCTAGTTCGCGTCCCATATGCATGTTAGTAGTCTAAGTACACCTTATCACACCGCGGAGGATAGTTTCTGTTCTATAATGAAGCGCAGTAATATTGTCTCATTGGGTTTGTCATTGTCGATAGCTATTCTTGTCGCCGTTAGGGCTTGCAGGGCTTAAAAAAGAATGAGCTAGATCGCAGGTATTTGGATACGAGGTAGTAGCAGTCTGACCTCGCTCTTGACCTTGTGCATGTCTGCTTCGTCCGATCCAAAATCGAGCAATATCTTATTCATCCACATTATTTTACTAATTTTTATTCGTAGGAGGGACCCGACCGTTGCTCATACTCGGTTTTCTATGGAAGGTCCCGAGTCAGCTAAAAAACTAGAAAATCAACAGCGATCGATCTCAGGCACCACTTGTACTCTCTACCGGAATCTGTAGACATAGTTTCTGGGCGTCTTTAAAAACTGATCCTACCCAGCTAGGGCTTCGTTTCACTCTCCTGGACCCATGGGGGCCAAGAGCCATAGTTAGTTGTTGTTTCCATTTGGCGGAAGGTTTTGCGCATTGGTTGTATCGAATTTCCCTTTCTAATAGCACTGACTATACGTTTTATATGGGGGCCCTAACTCCACCATGCAATTCAACAAGCTGAGGGTGCTGGCGCTCCTGGTTCATGGGATCCTAACCGCGATGGGGAGATTAGATATTATTCTTTCGTAAGTCCATCCAATGGAGATAGGTTGAGGAGAAAGAAAGGAGAAAACTAAAGAGAAAGATGGACAGTAGATTGACAGTATCCGAATCAAATAAGAAAAAAAACGTAGCTATTTCATCAAGTTCAGCTTATTAAGCAATTCGTTCGTCCTCAATAGCTCAGTTCGGTAGAGCGATCGACTGTTAACTGATTGGCCGTAGGTTCGAATCCTACTTGGGGAGATTTGATTCATTTGCCTCTCTACCAGATTCAAAAAAGGGGAGGAAGAGGGCGATCAATGAAACATCGGCTCGACGCAGGATTTCAGTAGAACGAAGAACATCGTCAGTAGTAGAGGGACAGGTACTTATTCCCGGCCTCAGCCAATTCGTGCAGCATCTTATTCAGGATCTCAGTGCTCCCAAAAGTTGTGAGCGACTCCAGGAACGACCTCTCGATCTACTTACTGCATCCCAGGACGGGCACCGTCGTCTGCTCTTGCGGCGGACACAGTGATTCTTCGTTCTCTGGTTGATGGCTTTCAAAAGTCAATTTCGGAAAGAGCCATTTGATGACGCGATAGAGGGTTTTACGCTACTTCACAGTCAGCAGCAAGAGTGGGGACGAGAGAGGGAAAAAACCCTTCGGGATGGATCGGGAAAAGTGACCTCCGGCTCAGCCCACGACTTCCTTCCCTTATAGCACAAATAGCTTTTGTTTCCACAAGGCTGATCCCATTCCTCGAATGCAAAGGACAGGAAAAAAAGGGTGTCAAAAGTAGAAGTATCATATCTTCTTAAGGAGCCCAACTCTAGCTAGAGAATAAGAGGATTAGGTTTTGGCAGGATGCGCCACAAATCTTTTACTGAAATCAGGGAGAACCAACACAGGGGCCTCAATTAAAGCTTGCTTGAGAACATCGTTCCCTTAGATGCAATAGTTTACTGATCTGGTTTTCCCTAATTTCAATAGTGAGGAGGATGTCCAATAAAAATACTATATTCTAGTATCTGACCTCAGGGTTTAAAACAGCGGTGACCCAGCTAGTTGAAAAGTTTTTACTTGGAACACCAGACATGAGAGCTAGCTACAGAGACAGCTAATGATATCAAAGTTGACGAAACAAGAGAGTTTCATTCAATTCTTTTCAGAGTGTACGCCTATGATCAATAGTTCTGACCGGTACAAAAGCCATCTCCATCAATCTACGCTCATTAAGGAGAGGGTTCCTTAGAGAATAAAATGGGGAGCAAACGAAAAAGATGTGTGGCTGAGGTGTTGGGAGCCCCCAATAGAGAAGTGAAATGAGTGGTCCGGCCAAAGAAGACCACTGGTAAGCGTAATTTGTAGCAGTTGCAAAGGGTTCAATACTACTTGGCCTAGAGGGGACTAGCGTAACTAGAAGAAGGCCTCCAAACTGCTTCAAATCAAGAAATTGCGGGGAGCTTTTGGTCAAGTCTTGGAAGAAACTCCCATCCCAGAGTGTGAAAGCTCTCGGGAGAAGGGAATCGACACCGGAAGTCCCTATCGTTTTCTTTGTCTGTTAAGCTTCACAGGGTTGGGACTCCCTAAATCAAACTGCAATCGTTGTTTATCAACCACTCACGACGACACCGAGATCAGGCTTGTGAGTCTTTTTATCATATGGATGGGTCGTACAACCCTTACATGGTCTCTTGGCGGGAAACGGGTCGAGATAGATGACAACACCTTTTTATCCTCTTCCTTACCGGGAAGGCGCACTTCTCTTCTTCTTCTGGCCTTCACCTCCTGCCCGAGAGGCGGCCGGGCTGTGTTTCCCCTGCGGCCACCCAGTGGCGGCAGAAAATGAAAAAGGTTGCGGAGATCGATTGATCAATATGCATATCGAGCATCTAGAGTTATTCTCTCTTCCCAAAAGATATCTCAAGTCGCTTCCAACAGCGAATCATTCAAAAACTACTACTTATTGGGTTGGGCAACCGACACGTGAAATCGATGCTGGACTACACTTCCTTCAATTAATTGTTTAGGTTTACTTTGGCGGATCATTCAATCCAGGCGTGGGAATCATTCCGACGCTATGGTTTGCGGGAAAACTCTTCTCTCTCTGGTCTCACTTCGAGTCCTTCTAGAAGTAAATAAAGTAAATGTTGGGTGGCTGCTATCATCCCCTTTTGATAGCTTCTTATCCGCATCCGCGAGCATAAGCGGAATAGCCTAAACACTCATAGCGATTACCTCAACCCTTGTCTTTCTTTTGGCTCCGCTCGGGTTGATGTGCTTTCTTCCAAACCCTTGACTGGAAGATAGTCAATACTGCCTTGCCTGGGGACCGCCCACATTCATTCATTTCATTCATTCATTGTTCTGTTGTGGATTTGAACCACTGGCACAAATTTAATTTCGAGTGGAAGGAGTAAACCTAAAATATGCTTTCTTCCCTTATGTTGAATCGACTTCCTTGTCTCTTTCTAGAAAATCAGCAGCTGATTGTAGGATTTCTATTCCTCACTCTCCTATAGGTGAACTTGGTTCGTTCAATGAAAAGGGATAAGAAGGATCCACTGGCAATCTTAGGATTCAGGGTTCAGTAGCACCTCGAGCCGAATCTATATCGGTCGTTATGGGTAATCATTTACAGCCTTAGGGCTTTTGGTTCTTGGAACAGTTTATCCTAGTCCCCTCTAGGCCAAGTGGACTGTTGAGGTCCCTGCGGAGAAGGTATTGGGCCGGCTAGGGTAGAAGGCAGGTGGTACATACAACGCTGGCATTGGGAAAGAGGATCGGTAGCTGGGTGGAATTGAAGTTCGGTTTCGATCAAGACACGCCTGCCTACTTACCTTAAAAAATGACTAGAAAACGTACGTAGTGAGCCTGCTGCTATCAGTGTGAAGATGAGCATCTATCTTTCTTTTCAGGATTTAGTGTCGTCCCTCGGACTCGAAAAGTAATAACGAAAATGGCTAATCCAATAGCAGATTCTGCAGCTGCCACTGTTGGAACTAATGAAGCAAATGATTGACCCATCATCGCTCACGCCCCTGCGAACCGGTGTACATCTTGAGGCGCCGCGGAGTCTCACACGCAGCACACCTTTCGCGCGCGTCTACATGCACGCTTCACATCACACCTCACCGCGCATGTACACAACCTGTGTCGCACACGTGAAATCCAGAGAAAACACCAATTCTAGGGCCCTGTTCGGTACGAAGGCTTTTTTGGAGGAATCGTACAACTTTCCTTACCTGCGGATAGTTTCCTTTGGAGGCGTTCGGGACAAAGGAAAGAGCGCTGCACTTTCCTTAGTAAAGGAAACTTTCCAGCGATTTTCACGGGAAGTAAGAAATCTACACAGACCTAATGGAAAAGCGCAGGAAACAGAATCCCCGCCGCTCCTCTCTCTCTCTCAGCACTCCCGCCTCCTATCTTCACTCCCGCCACTCCCCCAAAATTCCCCACGGAGAAGAAGGAACCCTAGACTGCTTTGGCGCGGAATCAACATGGAGAACCAGCGGAGCGCTGTCGGCTGGCGAATCCGCCCTCCTCCGCCTCCCCATCTCCCCCCTCCACCCCCTCCATCCACGCAAGGGCACGATGACCAGAAATTTGGGGGAAGTCAAGAAATCTCCCTAGAAGGTAACCGTCCAAACCTTTTTGATTTATTCTCCTATAAAACTTCCTAGTACTTGTTGATTTCCGCTCCTATAATATATTTCTACTTCAGATTTATAGGCTTATAAAAAACAAAAATAGATCACACAGATTCAGTATGTTTATTAGATGCATAAATGAATAGAGATTATTTCTTGTGTGTTTAAGTTGTTACACGGAGAAAGATCTACTTCTACTTGTTCATGTATGATATATGCTAGCAGGAAGTGTTGCTAGCCTGCTAAGTGAGTTCCTGTATACCTAAACCATGTATGTGTGCAAGGATTGACTAACATGTATGATGATTTTGCATTTGTGACCACCTACTACGGAAAATGGACTGAACTTCCTGGTAGCATATGATACAGGATATCCATTTTCTGATTTATTTATTTGTTGTACTCATCTTGGAAAAATACAGTTAAAAGCCTACCCTGAAGCTTAGTTGTTCTGTGGTGTTGCTCTGAATAAAAAAAGGCTTGGCTGTGTGCTTGTAGTAAAGAGATAAAATCAAGGCATCTTATTTTTACGATTAGGGAATAGACTTAATATATAACCTGCCCACCTGCCTTCAGTACCACAAATCAGATTACACTTGATTGCTATTACTTTCAGAGAAGTGGCTACACTTGAAATATTTACTTTTTAGCGACCATGTGTATATATATTAAAAAAGAGCTGACCTATAAAGCTGCACTTTTCATATTGCTAGGTACCGCTAAGAATTCTGGTAGAGCCAAGTGGAATCATCAGATGAAGGCATATCTCATTGAACTCTTAAGAGATCATGATGTTCCCAAATACCGGACACAAAATGCATGGAGTAAAGAGGCCTGGACAAGTATTGTTGGTAAATTCAATCAAAGATTTGATTTATCCTTCACGGTAGTTCAAGTGAAGCAAAAGGAGCAGGATCTAAAGAGAGATTTCAAAGCTGTAAAAGACTTAATATTTGAAAGTGGTTTTGGCTGGGATCGTGACAGAAAGATGGTGGTGGCTCCAGATAATGTTTGGGTTGCACTAGAGGCCCGTAAAAACAAGGACGTCCTCACGTGGCGAGGAAGGTCATTTCCATACTATGAAGATCTTTTTGCTCTATATGATGGTGAGCTTTTAAATCATTGAATTGATTGGCCCAATTCTTTTTGGCTGATTCTTATAACTATTCTTTTTCTTTGACATAATTCATTTAGGACGCTATGCTCAGGGAAGGAGTTGTCGTGGCATGGATTATTATGCGAACAGAGCAACACAACTCTCACAGTTTCCAACGTCACATTCACCACAATTGCAAGGGCTGGAGAAGCATTTGCACACACCGACTCCAACCATACATGCTCCTGGTGATTCATCCATGCAATTTGACATTGAAGAGGATAGTGAAAACACAAATTGGTTTTCTAGCAATAATACATTCAATCAAGTGGAGGCAAACTCGGCTCAAGGAAATGACTTGACAGTACATGCTCCACAAGTTGAAGCAATACCAATTTCCTCACAACATGTTGGACAAACCTTGCATGAAATTCCACAAGTTGTACATCACAATCCTTGACCATCTAGCTCAGCTCCTGAGGTTACTAGCATGAAGAGAGCGAAAAAGCAAAAGACGACCAGTATTGATGATTTTCATGAGAGATACCTGAAACTCAGAAGGGAAGAAATAGATAGGTATGCAGCCATTGAGGAGAGGAAATTAAAGGAGCCCTTCAGCATCAAGAAATGCATCAAAGCACTTGAAAGGTTGGAGGGTCTTTCGATGGCAGATATGCTAAAAGCAGCGGACATCTTCACCGTCAACAAGGAGAACAGGGAAGTATTTCTATCATTTTCAAGTAACGAATTACGGTTAGGTTGGTTGACTGCAAAAATTCGGAATACCTAATCAAATGGAACTAGTATTTCGTACTAGGGGAGGGCTAGCTTAAAACTGAGATACATTTTGTGCATGTGCATTTATGGACACATGGATATGATCTTTGGCGTAGGTAACTTGTAATAGGATGTGATATATTTTGTACATGTGCATCTCTGGACACATGGTTATGATGCACTTGTCATATTTAACTTGTAGTAGGTTGTGCAGGTGCATTACTGGACACATGATTATGGAAGTGTCAAACTCATTCGAATTTTAATGCAATGTTAAATGGCTCCTAAAGCAATGTCTTTCTGCAGTTTTTGACTAAAATAATCATATGCTTATCTTCTAGCAATTTAATCTGCCCATATTGAGTACCGTACAACCAAATAGTTACATAACATAAGGGAAAATTACACAATACATATGCTTATCTTCTAGCAATGTAATCTGCCCACATTTGCATTGCCATGGCATCTCGCATCTCATTTCCAGCTTGTCTCAAGTTGTTAAATACAATCACATCTTTTTTGTATTTGACATCTCCATCTGGTACATCCTTCATATTGCTTTCATTAACATCCATTGTAGCTCTATCAGGCAGTGTCATATCTCCATTGTGTAGCCTTATGAAATTGTGCAATACACAACACGCGACAACAGTATCAACTTGTGTGTCAATATCAAACATTGTAGCTGCCTTTAGTATGGGATACCTTGCTTTCAGTATGCCAATAATTCTTTCGACGTGATTTCTTAGCTGTGCATGTCGAAGGTTAAATAACTCCTTGTAGCACTGTGGCCTTTGCTGAACTCTTCCTTGTTCTTGTAAATGGTATCTAGTTCCTCGGTATGGAGCAATGAATTGGGGTGTATTTGCATAACCCGCATCTACAAGATAAAATTTTCCAGGCGGTACATTGAATCCATGGTCTAGTGCATCTTGCAAAACTCTTGCATCTGATGCAGATCCCTCCCATCCAGCATGTACATGCACAAACTTCATGTCAAAGTCACAAGCAACCATTACATTTTGTGAAAGACCTTGTTTTCTATTTCTGTATGGGTCTTGTTGCCCAGGAGGAATAGTCATGGGAAAGTGAGTACCATCAATAGCTCCAATACAATTCTGCAGATTTAATTCTATAATTAGATATATAAATATAAGCTAGATTTGCTCAATACCAGTTCACCATGATAGGGCCTGAAAACATTACCTTAAAGTATGAAAACTTTTGTTGCCTTAATATGGGATGCTGGTGTACAGAAGGTTGTATGTAGTTGCATGTGAGTTGAGTAATCGCGTTGAGCACGGCGTGGAAATAAGTACTAATTGAATCTGCACCGTGCTGGAATATATCTTGCAATGTTCTGTTGGTTGCGTTCTTTCATACTGCATACAAAAAATATAGCTACTTGCTCTTGCACAGAGATATACCTTGCATCCTGGAGAAGGTGCTTTTCACACAGTTTTTGTACTAAAGCTTGAAAGATTGGTCTCTCCATATGGAACCGCCATTCACATAGAACCTCGTGGCCAGTAAGAGCTTCATGCACATAAGTAGCTCCATTCAGGATGGATGTATGTATTGCTCTCCTCTCAGATGATTGGGATGAGCTACCTTGTAATGTAGGGAGTATGAAATGTACAAAATCATCTTCGTTTCTTGACCGCCGGCTGTAATTTGGATCCATTCAGCTTCAGGAATGAATGAATTTTGAGGTTAGAGGAACGAATAGATTGCCGCTACAAGACTGGACTATGAGTTCCTAGAGAAGTCTTAAACATGAGAGGAGAAGAAATGGCAAGCACGTTGTTGGCGGTGCATTGTATGTGCTTATATAGCAAGAGAAAGAAGAAGCAACGGCTAGAGAAATCAACGGCAAGAATACAATGCCCAGGCACATAACGGCTAGTTCTATTTCCTAGAGAAGTGTGCAGATTCCAAAACTTTTTTCCTTTGTTCAGAACACCCCATAGATTCCCATTCCTCTTTCTGGAAGCTTGCAGGTTTCACTTTGCACTCCATCCCATACCTATGCATTTTTCTTTTCCTCTGTTTTGTGAACCCACGTCCCGAACAGGGCCTAGATGTGCCACGCGAAAATTAATAATCAGCTAGCCACCAAGATCGTGACTGGTGCAGAGCACTGTTTTTTTTTTTTTTTTTTTTTGAGTTGGCAGTGTGTTACTGCTGTGACAAACAAAACAAATTCGGAGAAAACAGTGCAACGTGCGCACGCACCCAATATAGCCAGCGTCCTCGTCGCGCACGTAACAGCGACGTTCCACGTTAAGTTAATCCCACCCACCGCCAACGCCGGCCGCACGGCATGCATAGTTCGCATCAGCGCCGCGTCACCGGCCACCGAAAAGCGTCCATCCTATTCCTACACCGTCCAAATCAACCGACGACGGACGGACGGACGGAGGAATCGACCGACGCACTGCGAACGGAAGGAGGGAAATATGGAAACGACAGAGGAGAAAGAGGAAGACAGCCAGAAAGCCAAACGGCCGGGACGCGCGCGAGGCGATGGTCAGCGAGCGGCGCGAGAGGGAGCCGAGCCGACACGTGTAGTACGCAAGAGCGATGGTGATGCTGACGTTGGCCTTTCTCTTTCCCCCGGGTACGCCGCCCTCACCTAAGCTCTCGCACAAAGCCTAAAGCTCCATCAGTCCCATACTCCCATCCCCGGAGAAGAGAGCGACCAGACCAGCCGATCGACCCCAAAACCTACCTCGATTCGAGGCCGCCCTCCGCTCCACTGGGCCGGCGCCTTCCTCTGTCCGGGCGGGGGCGGCTGAGCACGCGATTTAGCCAGGTAATTAAGGAATCGCCCTGCTAATCTTTGCAACAATTCTCGCCAGAGTTTAGCGATTCTGCGTCGTCGTTGCTTGCTTGGCTTGGTAGAGAGCTGGGCCGATTCGCGCGTGCTCGTAATTACAAGTTCTGAGGGAGTGCTGCACGTTCATGCTGTTTTTGGCCCGAGTGGGGAATTTATTAGTTTCTTTGTGTGCTGCTCTGCTCGTGGTTGTGGGGATCTGGTGCCCTGTTTGTTTCTTCTTCCCTATAACGGAGATCTTTGCCGCAGATCCACCCAGACCAACATTCACTTCATCATGCCCGGAGTTGAAAGTCTTGATTGCTGACTGATCTGTTAATTAGTTGGTTTTCTGATCGATCTGTCAGGCTGGCCGATCTCACTTTCCCCAAATTTACTCTATCACAATAGCTACATGACAGTCGCATGAGTTTTGGTTTTGGGTCAGTCGATTTCGCTAGAAGGAAGAAACTGCCGGAGGGGAGTAGGCTACCCCATCATCTATCTTAGGGGGTGGGGTGGGGGAGGCATCATGGCGGCGGTGGCGCACGGCATCACGGCAGTGGTGCAAGTTCGCCAGAGAAAAATTGGTCATCGCGTGGGGCCGGGGGAGGGATGGCCAGGGGCGGCGGCAAGACCGATCGCGGGTGGCGATTTCGGGGAGGGCGGTGCGGCGAGAGCGCCGGCGGCTGCGCGCGCAAGGGGGGGGGGGGGGGGGGGGGGGGAGCAGTCGGCCCGGCCAGTGGTAAGCGAGGTGGTCAGATGAGGAAGATGAGCCCGAGGTTGAAAACGATCTGGCTGTTGATTATGCATCCAACAGTCCAGAATGATCGACTGACCCAAAACCAGTTTTCAGTCGATTGATTGTTAGCCACGCCTTTACTAGCTCTATATATGGTTGAAAAGGTTCTAGGGAACAATCGGGGGATTCTTATTCTGATGCTAATACCGTCAGTGTAATTGTTGTGTTCACATTTATTTAGTACTAGTAGCAGATTCATGTGGTAGCTTATTCATTGTTGCATGACTGTATTTCTTGTATGTCTCTTCCATGTTTACCACACATATATGTATAGTCATGGCATTAATCTGTGAGCCTTTTTAAGGATTCTATGTGTCATCTGTGTCTTCGCACCAGGGCCGGGCATCCAAAGTAGGAGCGAGCAGTATCGGTGGTTGTTATCCCAACCATCCTTGACATACCTGCTACATTACATATCAGGAAATGTTTATAGTCATTCGTGATGCGCGTGCAAGCATTTTTATGGTAATATATTATGATCCTAGGCCTACTCGATTGGTACAAGATAGTACTTGTTGGTTGCCAATCATCTCACTGAACCACACTTCAGCGATCGAATATGCTGTGCCTCTCCCCATCTGAGAAGGGAACTTCACCTGTTTTGTTGACATTTAATTGAACCACACTTGCCCTCGCCAGTCATGTCCCATAGTGGTCTTTATGGCAAGCCCACTCATTTCACACTCAAGGCCAGTCTCTAAGTGGCATGCTATAAATATTTCATATTATTCGTGATCAGTATATCCAGCGTAACTCATGTTTCACTAGTTTCAATCAACTTGTGTGTTGTGTTTGAACTACAAAATTGTTTACTGAATCACGTATATTGTTTATCTTGTTTCGGCATAGTGAAAATGGATAGGAACACCAGAGGAGGCGGACATTCTGAAGCATTGAAGAACTACAATCTGTCCAAAATATTAGGTCATGGCACATTCGGAAAAGTGGTGATTGCAGAGCATAAGCTTACAGGGCACCAAGTTGCTATAAAGATTCTGAACCGTCGTCAAATGGAAATTATGGAAATGGAAGAGAAAGGTATGCCTCCTTCTCCTTGTACAATAGTCTAGGATACATCCGACTTGCTTCCTCAGGATTTCGAGTTATTTGCTTTCTGAGTGCTGCTCAGACTTGTGGGCGTGTTCCTGACTCCCACTTAAATCAATTAGTCGAGATAAAGTACATTAGCAGTTCACCTTGTTTTGCTGTTGCCAGTTAGTAAAATTTGCAGCTGGAATTTCTTCATAGGCTGAATATCTAACGCTTTACTTCTATTGCTTTCTCATATCTCGTTTCCAGCAAACAGAGAAATCAAGATATTGAGGTTGTTCATTGACTTAATTCACCCTCATATCATCCGGGTTTATGAGGTCATTGAGACACCTAAGGATATATTTGTTGTGATGGAATATTGCCAGAATGGTGAGTTATTGGATTACATTGTTGAGAAAGGGCGGTTACACGAAGTTGAGGCTCGTCGAATCTTCCAGCAGGTGCCTTTCCTGCTCTTGGCATGTTGGGAATAGCAATAGTTGTTCATTAATGAACTTTGCTGAGCTTCTTATTTTGATCGTGAAATGTATGGACATCCTAGCCAATTGTCCAGTGCCCACATTCTCACGTGCTTACTGTGTAAATCATAATCAATTTGCTTGGTTTGCATTCGTTGACTAAGTTTTAGCTAAGGATTTTTTTTCTCGTCTCCGGAAAAATCGGTTTCAGGAAATTCATAGAATACTCATATTTTTGTTGGCACAAAATTTTCAAACAAATTTCGAATTCAGAAATTTCTATTTTATAACTATATTATATTTAAAACATAGTGCACGCTAAGTTGTTGTTGGTCCAGTGTTCGGCTACTTTCTTTCCTTGCCGGTACCCAATGGCCCTAATTCGACTCTTCATCATCAGCACCGTAGCTGATACCTTTTCTGCACTAAAAATATGAAGTTTGCAAAAAAAAATGGAGTTGACTTCTGGCGACCTCTAGCAGAGAAGTCAGGCTCTGTAACCACCTGGCCGTGGACAGTTTTATGGTAGCCCATGCATACCCTCTTTTGGCACGATCGTGGCGTTTGAATTCAAATGTTTCTTTTTCAACGGAAACCGGTCATGTTACCCGAAAAATCGACAAAAAAAGACATTTTATGTTTTAGCTCAAAACTTGTACCACATATTGTTGCAAGCTTTCAAAAGTAATTGCTTTGTTTTCTGGATTGAACTGATCAACCAGTTAACATCTTCTTGATGTGTCGAAGTTTTAGTATCACTCTGGTGTTTCATCTTTTGATGCCTGCGTTATCTTTGTATCAGTAATAAAATCAACTCTTGTTTAAATGACATGCTATTCTTCATGCCCTGATTATCTTAGTCCCAGTGCTTAAATCAAATTGTTCTTTCAAACATACGGAGATGGTATATCCTTCTGAAGGCAGATGTATGTAATTTGAAGGGTTCTTTCTGATTCAGTGAATGCATATTGACGTTTTGTCTCAATAGTTTTTTGTTAACTTTTTCTTGAACAGGTTATATCTGGTGTTGAATACTGCCACAGAAACAG
This sequence comes from Triticum timopheevii, assembly GCA_963921465.1. Classification (NCBI taxonomy): domain Eukaryota; kingdom Viridiplantae; phylum Streptophyta; class Magnoliopsida; order Poales; family Poaceae; genus Triticum; species Triticum timopheevii. Next base: position 625,883,674 of record OY997266.1, on the reverse strand, counting down.
GGTTGTTCATCGTGATCTAAAGCCAGAAAACCTGTTACTTGATTCTAAATATAATGTGAAACTTGTTGACTTTGGGTTAAGTAATGTGATGCATGATGGCCATTTCTTGAAGACTAGCTGCGGGAGTCTAAACTATGCTGCACCAGAGGTATTTACTTATTTGTATTATTTGACTCCATATTGTCATACTTCTTCGCACACATCGTCTGGTGGTAATAGCTTTAGCAAGAATTTCTGCGCAGCTTATCTCAGGTAACTTGTACGCTGGACCTGAGGCTGATATCTGGAGCTGTGGGGTGATACTTTATGCTCTTCTTTGTGGCAGAGTTCCATTCGAGGATGACAATATTCCCAACCTGTTCAAAAAGATAAAGGTGAGACAGAACGTATGTAGATCAATTTGGATCGGACAAATGTATACCTTTTGTACATTAATTGGACTTTAGCATTCCTTTTTTGTCTGGAGATTTGACGCCCCCTTGTTTGGTGTTCCAGGGAGGTTTCTATATCCTTCCAAGTTATTTATCTGATCTTGCAATGGATTTGATCTCAAGAATACTTGTTGTTGATCCCATGAAGAGAATCACAATTCATGAAATTCGAGACCACCCATGGTTTCAGAATCGCCTTCCTCGCTACCTGGCAGTGCCTCCACCAAACATGCCACAGCAAGCCAAAATGGTACCCCATCTATTTCACATTTCAAGCGACTACCATATATACAGGATCTTGGATGGATGATATGAAAACTAAGATCAACACTTTTTTCATGAAATGCTCTCAAAAATTTCATTTACTATCAAGCATTCAAGTCTCCTCGCAATGCTACTCTTTATTTATCAAAAATTTCATTTACTATCAAGCATTCAAATGCCGTTTCTAGGCAATGATATGCTGATTTGTTATATGTTCATTTCTGAAGAGTAATGAAGATACACTTCAAGACGTTGTCAATCTGGGATATGATAAAGATCATGTGGTTGGATCGCTGTGTAATAGGCTGCAAAATGAGGTATATCCAAACAAAAATTAGTGGTTCTTTCCATTCAGTTTTCATAACTGACTTTTGACTATATGTTTCCAGGCAACTGTTGCATATTACTTGCTCTTGGACAATCGTTTCCGGGCAACTAGTGGCTATTTGGGCGCTGACTATCAACAACCAATGGTTAGTCCACATTTGCAGCATCTGTTACTCGTTTAATGCATTAAAGGTTTAAGCACTATTAACTTTATGAATGGATGGTTCTCTAGGATAGGAGTTTTAATCAGATTACCATATCGGAATCAGCAAGGCCAAGTACCAAGAATGATCTTCCAGGAAGCAATGATTCTCAAGGCAGTTGCTTGCGGCCGCATTACCCCGTTCAAAGGAAATGGGCTCTTGGCCTCCAGGTTTTGCACATTGTCCACTTTAGATGGCTTTGTTTTGCACATTCAGCTGTGGAGCTAATGCATTACTTGTCCAACAGTCTCCAGCTCAACCTCGTGATATAATGATTGAGGTTCTAAAGGCACTTCAGGAATTAAATGTCCGCTGGAAGAAGAATGGACACCACAACATGAAATGCAGGTGGTGCCCTGGGTTTCCTCAGGTCAGTGATATGTTAGATGCCAACCATAGCTTTGTTGATGGCTCTACCATCATGGATATTGGCGATGCTAATGGGAGGCTACCTGTTGAGATCAAGTTTGAAATCCAGGTGTGCAATCTCACCTTCTACGTACTACTGAATGTCGAACCATCAACAAAGCTAGATAGAATAACAACAACAAAAAGAATTTTCTACTCAATGTCGCGTTCTGTAGCATTACTAGATAAAATAACGTCTTTGCTGGAGCAAAGACTGGCCAACATATATATTCGTTTCATAATTGTTACCAAGTGACCATTATTATGTCATGCGTGTGTTTGCTATTGCCAACAAGTACTGTTTAGTGATTCCTATTGAGAAAACAAACTTCCCAAGTTTCAATGCTGTGCAGTATTGGTTGGTTACACAGTCTATTCTTCAGGTGCTACAATTCACTGGCATGGTACTGTATATGTTGTCTGTTTGGTTCTAAATTTCTTTTATTTTTTCTCCAGCTGTACAAGACAAAGGATGACAAGTACTTGCTGGATATGCAGAGAGTTACTGGACCTCAGCTCCTCTTCCTGGAATTTTGTGCTGCCTTCCTTACCAACCTTAGGGTTCTATAGTGCTTGTTCAGGGAGTGGTGATTGTGTGTAAATATATAGGCGGTGTGTTTCATCTTCGTTTTACCCAGTCCCTGACAGCGAACCATGTTGTTTGAGTGGCTAGTCATGTGTCAAGCACCAAAAGGTTAAGTGGTTGTTAACTTATTTGGTAAATAGGCTGTGGTGAACCTTTTCTGATTCTGCAGGCTGCACCACAAGCTTTTGTGACATTATTGCAAGATGTGGCTTCTATTTGCCTTGTTGTTAAACATAGTGAAGCGTCGTGTATCTGCAATTTTCTCAACTGCTAAAAGAACTAGCAAGAGTGCCGTACTGTAGGAGTGGAAAATCATTTGCTTTCATGAAGAAAGGGAACCATAGTTATCAAGCAATTAACGAAGAGCCAAATGCGCTGAGACATTTATGGACCTGTAGCTTAGGCTTGTTTTCCTTTCCTGGTACTGTACTTCTTTTCATGAAACTATGAGAATACACCGTGGGAATAAATTCCTACGGCTTCAGATCAAAATTGTATGCACATATATAGCTCCAACACTACACACATCTGTATGTCAACAATGGCTATCCGGGGCGAAGCGACGTCATCTCCATGAACACGGTCTTCACCAACATCTACGTCAACAAAGGGGCGCCACCTGGTCCACAAGATGGACATCTTCGACGTCACGTCATCAATGATCAATGGACCGCATCATAATGAAAACGCTGACCGTGTACGACACGAATGCATCGACATGGCGTCACTTTAGTGATGACACCTCATGGCCACACGGTCCGGCAAAACCGATATTTGCTCGATGGTTTTTTTGGTCCTGGCAAAATTTGTGGTCCCATCACTGACGACACTCTCTAATTCTGCAAGGTGCATCATCCATGGATGTATCCTTATCATTTACACCGTAGCGCAAAAAAACAGCCTTCAACTGTGCGCGGCTTCATCATCCACGATGAATTTACCATTGACCACGGCTACATCATCACGATTGTCTATCTCTACGTCGACATCAAGGGCTATGTCTATAGCTACCCATCAACAACTACTCCGGTCAGTGTCTTGACCGTCACTAGCATCAACAACACTCACGGTGTGACTATGAGACGAAATATAGGAAAGAGGGAAGGCACCAGAAGGGTACACAGTTACCGCCCTAGGTGTTGATCCAACAACCATTAAAATGCAATTGATGATGGCGAAGCGGAGAGGACAACATAAGTGGAAAACTTCAAATTCGGTCTTAATCGTTCACTTGGCTCCTACTACAACTAAGGAAAATTGTAAAATACAATAAGATTAAACTAGAGATAAGGAATGAGATAGAAAGGGTTAAAAGGGACTTGTCTTGTACTTCAGATCTCTCTCTCTCTCTCTCTCTCTCTCTCTCTCTCTCTCTGTGTGTGTCTTCCTCATTGTATTCTAGTAGCAAATGTGCCCGCGCATTGCAAATAAAGAAAAAACATGGGGTCCTTTAGGAATCAGTGGTATTGGTCGTGTCAGGGACTGTCGGATGAGATGCATGATGGTCAACCTTATCATGGTGCACCCAAAGAATTATTCGCCGTGGTCCACTCCTTCCATGTTAGGATGTCTCGAGCCTTGCATCTTTGAAGAATAGAATATGCATAACAACCCTTTAGTAGGATAATGCCGCCATGGAGGAGTTGCAGCATGTCCATGGTATCTGGTGCAAAAAGGACCCCGCATCCTGCTCCCCCTTCCTCCCCTCATCGTTGCCTGAGGAGGCCGCTGGGCTAAGCCCCGGAAGCGGACGGCGGCGGCGGGGTCGACTTCCTTTTGCCAGGCCACGGGAGCTCAGGGTGGGGAGGCTCGATACCCTTTTCTGCATCGAGATGGATATAATCGAGGGCTTCGGCTGCGTCGCCGACGGGCCTATGGGATTCTTCTCCGGTAGGAGGCCCCCTGGCAGCGGCTCTCGCGGGTGGCAATCAAGGCACCGTCGTCGATGGGCGACTGGTCTTCGGCCAGCTGGTCCTCTCTGGTGGTCAGGGCGGGTGCCCCCCCCAACCGCCTGCCTTGTGGGGTGCACGTATGGTCAGGCCGGTGGCGTGCTGGCCTCTGGTGACTCCTGTTTGGTGCAGTGATGGTGGGATGCTAGATCGACCAGATATGGCCCTTCTGTGTCTTCTTGAACCGCGGAGGTGTGTGGTGCTTGGTGGCTCTCTGGTGCTGCTGGCGCGGTGGCTCTGCGAGAGGTTGGCGGGTCAGTGAAGGTGCAGTGCGTGAGGGTGCTGGTGGTGTTTGGCATGCTCCGGCCTCGGTGTGTGTGGACGTCATTTAACCTCCCTGGAGGCATCGTTGTGGAGTTCCGCATCCTCTTACACCCATGGATCTTACTCTTCGGGTAAAAGCCCTAAGGCCCGGTTGGGTCAGGCGGCAGCATCGTCATCGTCGCTTCCCTCTTTCGGGCGTTGCCTTAAAGAGCTTCGGATCCCGGTTGCATGCTTCATGGGCTAGACGCATGCGGCATTGCGGTCGGCAGGTGCCCGTCTAGCAATGTGGATGGTTGTGCGGCTTTCTATATGTGGCAACGATGGCGACATCAGCGAGTCAGGTTTGCTGATGGTTCTTGGTAGTCGGTCTCTTCTGCGTGTTCGAGCAGTCGTCGTGCCTCGCTATGTCTTCCTAAAGTCAGAGCTGCTGAGGAGGGACCCTTGTGGTGACGATGAGACGAGATGGGTGGTCTGCTCTGGCGCTGGCTTGGCGCAAGCCCAACGCTTTTCTCCTGCAATGTTCGTCTACGGAGTCGGAGTTGTCTGGTCGCCGGCGCGTGTGGCTGACTGTTTGGCATCAACCGGCGCAAGCCTCGATGCTTATTTGTGGTGAGGGCTCCTTCGTTGGTTATTGAAGGTGGAGTCGGGGTCGCCCTCGTGGAGGCGTGATGACGATGACGCCGGGCAGCAACCTCGACGGCGCTTTTCTCCTCGGCGGCGTGTGTGTGTGTTCTTCTGTGGGTTGCCAGGTCGCTCGGTGTGGCTTGTTTTTGTGCGCATGTTGTGACGGTTTTCTCTTGGTTTCCCATTTATTAACTGAGCAATTCTCTTCGAGTTTTTTTAATGAACTGGGACCTAAGGGACACACCCCTGGAGACACACCTCCATTCTCCCACCAATGGTGCGATGCTAGACGCACCATCGGGATGGGGGCTAGTCGGGGAGACTTATTTCATCTTCAGGGGCCGTCGTCATTTCGCCTTCCTGAGCAGGACACAAACCCTAACGAAACTCAAAGAACCAACTAAAAATGAAGCCCTCCCGTCGGCAACGGATGGGACCCACAGTGCCCCCAGGGCCCTAAGGCCACCGGAGATGAGGCAAACTGACGGCAACACCGGCGGGAGGCAGATTAACCCTAATCTTTCTTTGATTATAGTGAATTTGACTCTCACACAACGTAGTGAATTTTATTGTCAAACAGCGTACGATAACTAGAAGTTTCCTTGTTCTTCAGATTTTCATGGTGCTTGATGCAACCGACCATATCCTGACCATCATGGATGTTTTTTTCAAGAAAACTTGCATGAGCTCGGAGTCCCTCTCAAAATAGGCTTTCGCACTGCTTTATAAATAAGGCAACCATCATGTCCATACAACGAGTACCAGATCATTGAGATAAAATAACACACCAAAAGAAAGCATAAGAGAAAGAAATAAAAAAAGAAAGGAAAGTGGCCACATCATTAGGGGACTCACAACAAATGGGAGGCATCGAGCGGTGACATGTAGCGCATCCAACATCTGCCCAGCTGATCGCGGTCCCATTGCCTAGCCAATGGGTGCCAATGCTTCAAGAACGCAAGAAAATTGAATGAGTCAGATGCCCATCTAAGGAAGTCCCGCTTGATCACCATCTTATTACGTGTCATCCAATGCGTCCAACCTAATGCCGCAAAAACTAACCAGAAGAGGCATCTCTTCCTACCAGTCTAGACAGCTCTGACATTTAAGGAATTAGAAAAGTGGCCCGCTCGATGCGCGGGCTAGAATGTTGTAAAGTTTATTAATAAGATCATATTATTTGATTTGTCTAATGAATAATTCTAACCAAACATGTTGTTATTTACATATGTAAGATTTCGTGAATACCTGCTTTCAGTGTTGGACCATTTTCGCTAATCAACAGAGATAATAATTTGTGAAAAAGGATCTTTCCTTTATTGGCCCAGATATTCTATTAATTGTATGCCCCTTCAAAAAAAAAGTCTACCCCCTATGGTCTTCAAAAAGATGACCATAATAGTTCAAAACATTTATGGGGGCAAGGTCTTAAAGAAGGGACTAAAAATTATTTATGCGAAGTCGAAGGAGTAACAACGTCGCCGCAATACCTGAGGTTAGCTTATTAGTCCGCCCAATTATTAGTAAGAATATTTTCTTTGTTATAAAATAGCGGGTATTTCTTTTAGATTATTGGCAATTGTAATTATGTGTTTCTGATTTATTTTTTCAAATTTGTAAGTATGTGCTTTAGATGTAAGTCCACGGAGCAGAAATCGAAGGTTCTTCCATATGAAGATTGTTATGATCAGGAGCAAGAAGATGAGCAAGACATACCTAGTATGTGGTGTTTTGCTAGTTATTTGGATTGTTCTACACTTCTTATTTTCCGAATATAGGTCATTGTATGTGTATACTAATGTGCATCGGTTTATATTTTGATACATATTAGTTTTACTTGCTATTTTAACACATGGATAACTACTAAACTCCTAGTTTACTAATATCATTTGTGAATTAGATTTCTGAAGTCAAAGTTTATTGGTCCGATGTGAATGTAGTTAAACTTTCCTTCGATCAATATATTGCTCAAGTCACGTGCCTATGCATGAGTACATATGAGTATTGTCAAACATGCACCGAGGTGGACAATGTTATTCCTACATGTTGAGTGTTCTATCGTTGTTTTTCCGGGACGGTTGTAGAAATCAATGCAAGGGTCGTGTCATGGACCATATCATGTGTCAAGAGCATTAAGTGTGGATCATCACGACGACGTAAAGCACCTATCCAGCCAGTCACCCCTGTAGTCTGCACTGAGAATGATATGCTGAAACCATACCCTGAAGATTGGGTTGATATGGTCTTATAAAGGAGGAAGGCATGCACTGGAAACAACAAAATACGAGTAGACTGTAATTCTCTCATGGAGAAACCATGCTTGCATCTGCCCGACGTAGCCTATGATGTGATGCTCTCCTTAGGTCTTGCACCATGCATGTGGCCCATGTGTCTTCCCCCAACACGTCTCCATGGAGAAGTGAACGATACGTGCTAGATTAGTGGGAAGTGAGATGGAATGACAGACTCAAGGATGAAGACGTTTGGAGTTACACATCCGTAAGCATACCTTTATTTTATTTTTATTTCATGGATTAAGGACAAACCCGTGCTGCTGCTCGGGCTAGTTTTTTTTCTTCTGACAATTCGTAAAATACTGGAAACCACTAATAGAATTTGCAAAATAGGATTTTGGTCGTAGCTTGCTTGACTACTTTGCCTTTTCTATTATTCCTTTGTACTTATGTTTTCCCATTTATTTTCTCGATATGTTCCCCCCCCCCCCCCCCCCCCCTCTTTCTCAAGATATTGCGAATTGTCTCATGTGAAACATCGAATACTAATAATTATGTTCTTGTGTGGCGAGAACATAACATATGACATGACATCCATATGTTTCTCTATTTCCAAGTTATCCAGTTCGTGTGAAGCTGCAATATTGTCAATTCTTCACACGAATTTAGACACTGGGTACTCGGTGTAGAAAAATTGTAGGATGGATGAATATTTTGTTGTATTGATCTGACCCGTGTAGGGGTATATATAGAGGTACAATGAAGGAAGAGAGACTTGGAGTAGGGGACAAGTCGTACATGGTTTAAACCAATCCTATCTCTAACTCCTAATCTCTAACTTAAACATAATTATACTTCTAACATTCCCCCTCAGTCGTAGCGGGAGTGAAGCGGACGATGACGACTGAATTTGAACTCTTGTGCTTTCGTCGTCTTCTCCGCCGCGCCATCATCAACTGCATCTCTAATGGGTCGGCACCTAGGGCGGTGACTGCGTCCCCTTCTGGTGCCTTCCTGCCTTCTCCTCTATTCCCTCCCGCAGTCACAGCGGGAGTGGCGTGGACGCTAGTGATGATGCGGACGCTGTTGACTGGAGTGGTTGCCGATGTGTTGCTGTAGACGTAGCCATGAATGTCAATGTCGGGGTAGCCGGTCATGTGATGTAGCCGTGGTCGAGATAGTCGTGGATGATGAAGCCGCACAAAGCCGAAGGCGCAAAAAATTGCGCGATGTTGTAGATGACAGAGCTGCAGTCATGGACGATGCACCTTGCGGATGTCAGAGGGTGCCGTCGGCGATGAGTCCACCGGTTTTGCCAAGACCGGAGGAAACACGTCGAGCACACATCGGTTTTGCCAGAACCGTGTGGCCGTGTAGGGATCGTCACTATAGTGACGCCATGTCGATGTAGTCGTGCCATCATGGATGATGCGGTCGATGCCGTCGTCGTGACGCGGTCATTGCCGTCGTCGATGTCGCATATTGCATAAAAGTCTGTCAGAGGACGCTAGGTGCCTTTCTTTTGGACGAGGCGGCGGCGGTGTGTTGATGAAGATGTTTGTGAAGACGACGTTGATGAAGACCTTGGCAGTGTCGGCGATGACGTTGCAGCGGCATGTCGACGATGATGCGCCGCTGCAAGGCGTCCCTCCGCAGCGACGACGTGTCGATGTCGCGCCGTGCTGAAGAAGTATGTTGGCTCATAGCCCGACGTAGTCTTACAGCTCGATTGCGTTCGGCTCGGGGGTGTCGGTGTAGTTGCAGATCGGCGGTTTGATGCAGGTTCGCTACGTTGGTTCAGTGTAGACGTGCGCCATGTGCATGGTGCGCAATCTCGCTCGCTCGGTGCAGTTTGCCGGCTCGTGTAGATCGCTATTGGCGTAGTCCAGAGCAGAAGAAGCCGATGTAGACGCGTGCAATCCTCGGTGTCGCTGGCGCTGCACGTACGTGGTTATTTTGTCGTCGTTGAAACTATACCATGCTATGAAGTGGCTCGTGGCTGCTTGAGCGGACGCAAGTTAGGTTGCAAGCGCGCACACCAGGCTACCTCCGCCTGGGCCTGTGCGCACGCCCTGCCGGCTGCACTCTCGCCGGGAGCCCTGTACCATGCCGCGGCCATTGGCTTGGAGCTGCAACGTGGAGTCGCTCGAGTCGTGTCACGCGTGAGCTGGTCGACCCGGCCGGACAGATTGCATGGAGGCGTAGCCGCGCTGCTCGAGCACGTAGCTGCAGTTTGCCGTGCGTCGCCCTCCCGTGATCGGCCGTTGTGCGTCGTCGATGCAGCCGAGGATGGTCGCTACGGGTCGATGAAGTTTGTGCCGGCGCGTCCCGGCCGACTGTTCGGATCTGCATGTCGATGTCCGTATGCAGCTTGGGGTTGAGATCGAGACTGTGCCGCCCGGGGAGCACGCGGGGCTCTTCTATCATCGAAGAAGTCGCTCGGTGAAGAGCTAGCTGGGGCGGTCGCGGCGGGTTCAACACTCGCCTATGTGTCGCCCATCGCGGGAGGTTGGCGGCGCTCGGCCACCGTTCGAAGAACCGATCTGTTGGATTTCTTCACCTGTGAGCAGGGTCAATCTGATTTATTTGGTGGCTAATTGGATCTATCTAGTGGATGAATCTTTAAGAACTCGAAAAAAAACCTACGGAATTTCATCTAAACTATGGAACCGATCTGATCTTTGATCGATCGGGTGCCGCGCCCCCGGGGAGAGGAGATTAATCTCCCCGGGGGCGGCGCGCTGCGAAAGTGGTGGAAGGTCTTAGGATCGGCATCGTGAGACTAACCGCTCTAATACCATGTAGAAAAATTGTAGGATGGATGAATATTTTGTTGTATTGATCTGACCCGTGTACGGGTATATATAGAGGTACAATGGAGGGAGAGAGACTTGGAGTAGGGGACAAGTCGTACATGGTTTAAACCAATCCTATCTCTAACTCCTAATCTCTAACTTAAACATAATTATACTTCTAACACTCGGGACATATGTGCTTTACCATTCTCATGGCTCGGATGACTCTTGGACCAAAGCTTACAATGTGATGTGAATAAAATGCCTTCATCCAAGTCAAACATGATAAGTTAATCGGGTCCTGCAACATATTGGGCAGTGAGCACAATATATGATTTCGATTTATAACTATATTCATGTGTGTATACTAAGTTTGGATGATACGGTAGAAGCCCGGTCTGCCTTATCTTCTTTACTGCTACTAAGGAAATGAAGAACATGCGTAGCAGACTTCATTGGCTTCTCAACATGAGGGTTATGATCCTACTGTACATAGACGCAACTACATCATTACCTATTGGTTTACCCGTACATTCTGCTTCACGACAGTTTTCAGTTCTCACTCTCTCTAGCAAAGAATACATTTAACTGAACATAATCTTAAAACTTATATAGATTGCACCACTTCAACTTCAAAGAACCCACATATTTACTTGTGGATATTTTTCTTGGAAGTAGAAGGAACTGATAGGTACCTGTAGATAGAAGGTGGATCTGTTAGATGGATAAGCCATAAAGATTATTGTTTATGGTCATTCGTATATAGGGAAAGATATTAAGCATCCGGGAGGGTTTAGGAAAAACATGTCAAAAAGATCCTCGTGTCTATTTTTTTAAATAGCAAGGTCTTGCACGTGGTAATATATTGCCTTGGCCCTTGGTCGTTTCCTAGGATCAAATAACTATGGAAGCACCACAATATATGGAATTAATATATTTTTTATTATAAAATAAGTAATTTGGTATGCTGCAGGGACGACCATAGATTCAATAAGTGTTATAATGATTTAATTAAACATGGAGTAAAAGCTGTAGAAACCTTTTTATAAACCACAGATAGAAGTTCCACAGAATCTATAGTTGTACACCTGTATATACGGTGACCATCTAATATGTGAATGACTGTATGCAGGATAAGAGATGTATTTACGGATCCGCAAAAAAGATGTATTTACAGGAAAAAATACGTGCATGCACACAACGAAAATAATGCAATTGTCCATCATTTCTGTTCATAGATGGCAGGTAAAAAGGCTTGCTCTTTATGAAGCCGAAGGTTTCCCATCAAAGTTCTACCGAGTGATGTGCTGAAGTGGACAACTTCATGACCTTTGGAGGGTCATACAGGGTGTTAGAACCAATATTTTGGAGTAAAATATTTTGCAGAAGAGCGAAGCAAAATGAACCATAAACCCCAAATTCCTCAAACATTATAGATATTATGATTGGTTCTGACTGAAACACTGTTTTGTATCCTAGAAACCCAACCCTCCTTTCCGAGAAAGAGTTTTCTTTTTTGACTCTTCATAACGTGAAAGAGTTTGCTAAAAGGAAGTGCACGTGGGACAACTCATGAGGACTCTCTATATATCTCATCCGACGGCTATAAACTGTTAATACCGAGATCGAATGGACAAAGTTGTTAGTTTCCGAGAGGATTAACATGGAGCCTCGATTAGTGCCTCCAATTAGTAAATATAAGATAAGATATAAGATGGTTTAAGGACAAACCATATGTACCAAGGAGGATGGAGTTCGTGGAAGCTATAGGATGGCGCAAGTGAAAGGTGAACATGACGTTGACTTCTATCTGAGCTCGACGGGCACTGGAGCGGCAACATTCCAAATGGTATACAATTTTTTTGAGAGTAATCTAATAAATTTGTCTACAGAAATATTCGTTCTCATGAATTTCAAATTTACCAGTTAGTTCTTGTGAACTTTGAGCATATCCTTTTGTTTTCTCCTCTTTGTCGGTTCATTTGGGCCCATTTACTTAGAATTATAGCTTGTTGAGCAAAATAAGTAAATAAGACTACAATATAGTACAGTTATATTCTATAGAACTGATGCTTCATACAATACCGTATGTCTTTCATATAGTGGATGTTGCCATATACACACGTCCATGAGAGGTACACACCACTTATTTTATATAATGGATGTTGATAAAAAAATAGAGAATTTATGTTATATTATACGTGAATAAAAGAAGCGGTATAATACACATACCTGGCATGTGTTAGCTCCTAATTGTGTGCATGAGGATCGTTTTACGATCAATTCTTCCACCTATGCATGCACCATAACTGGCATCATTCCAACAGCTCGTTCAAGTATTCATGTGTTGTGAGCCGCGCGCACGTCCAAAGCAATTGATTCCAGACGGCCGGTCATGCAGCAATGGTCAAACATCGCGTACTTCCGGCCCGTTCTTCTCTCGCTTCCGATTGCCGTCAGCGACCAGAGACACGGCACACGCATGGGCGGTGAAGCTCGTCCATGGAGGCATTGACATGCTCCCAGCTTGCCCAACGTACGCATGTACGCTAGGCCATATATGCATGGCGTCCAGATAATTTCATTATACTTGATTTTCCATATCTAGTTCCATGATATGTAGATGCATTCACATGTATGCTTGCCCATATAGACATGAACACCCAAGCAATTCTTTGGATCTCACACCTACCATCATGATGGACGGATGTGCAGTGCAGGCATGAAGTAAGTATGAAACAGTATACCCTCGCGCATGTGCAGTACTCATGCCCGGCGGTGCCTGGCCGGTCTTCCGAAGGAGCCGAGGTGAAGCAGCGGCGGCGGTGATCGGGAGATAGGATTTCTACGGTGAGGCTGTTAGCGCCGACCTTGTGGATGAAGCCCTAAGCCATGCAGCTCCTGTGAGCTCAACCGGACGGACCGCATTCTCGGCGACCTCGAAGAAAAATCTCTGGCCATGTCCATGGCTCCTGGCGTGTATTGGTAGAGGCTCATCCGTTGCTGTCTAGTTGATCCTCGCATCCCTGCCGGTGACCGCCATAAGCCCATATATATCTTCGTTCTACAAATCAATATTGTTGTACAAATAAGATGGGCTGGGAGGTTACCCATAAAAAAGGATATTATACGTATTCACACAATTGACGGACGTGGACGTGTGCATGCTTGACGGATTGTGATGGTGTTTTTGTAGATTACGGGTGTGGAACATGGGATGTCTACGTGTTTTTTTTCTTTTGAAAGGATGTGACGCCTCCGATTCAATCGTACACTAAGCATACACGCAAATGTGTACGATCAAGATCAGTGACTCACGGGAAGATATCACAACACAACTCTAGACACAAATAAAATAATACAAGCTTTATATTACAAGCCAAGGGCCTCGAGGGCTCGAATACATAGCTCGATACACAAGAGTCAGCGGAAGCAACAATATCTGAGTACAGACATAAGTTAAACAAGGATGCCTTAAGAAGGCTAGCACAAGAGCAACAACGATCGAAGAGGCAAGGCCTCCTGCCTGGGACCTCCTAACTACTCCTGGTCGTCGGCGGTCTTCACGTAGCAGCATCCATCGGCGGTGACATCTGGCTCCAGGGATCCACCATCTGGTTGCATCAACCGGAAAGAAGAAAGAAGGGGAAAAGGGGTAGCAAAGCAACCGTGAGTACTCATCCAAAGTACTCGCAAGCATCAGATCTATACTAAGTATGCACTGGTATCAAATGGAAGGTTTGTATCTGTGGACTGAAATGCAGAATGCCAGAATAGAGGGGGAAAGGCCTAGCCTATCGAAGACTAGCATCTTCACGCAGCTCCGAGCATCTTGCAGCATGTAGAAGAGTAAAGAATAGCAGTTTATAATTATCAAACATGTTGTAACATTAATGCCCAGAGATCCTTCCTCGACTCCCTGCGAGAAAGCAATCCCGGAGCCACATATCTCAAGTATCCATTTGTAGTTGTATAAGATCAGGATATAAGTCTGAACGTCCATTACCGTGGACACGGTATTCGAATATATAACTTCCCTGCAGGGGTACACCATGTTACCCAACACACTCGATCACTCTGGCCGGACACACCTTTCTGGGGTCACTGCCCGCCCTCGGAAGATCAACACGTCGCAGCCCTACCTAGACTCAGCAGAGAGGTCCCCGCCGGTCTACATCCTAAGCACTCCGGGGTCTTGGGCCCATCACCCGCAGCACTCCGGGTCGTTGCGTGCAGGGTGAATACCAGCACCGCCTCGGATGGCCAGCACGATCCGACCGTGCCGCACTGCTGAACTGGACGTCTGACAAAGCTTCGACTGATACTGCGATGTCAAGGCCCATATCTATTCTCGCGTGGTGGTTAGTGCGTAAAGGCCAAAGGCCAACTCAGAACAAATACCCAAACCATAGTGTATTATTAGCTTGCGGAGACGAGCAGAGACTCACGATTGAAAGTGACCTCGTCGCCCCGTCTCGTGGACTTACGACAAGGGCCTAGAATGCCCGGCCGTGCCACGTAACCATCTTGCGGGTGCTCTCCGGGCCCGCCCGACTTTCACCAAGGTCTCAAGTAAAGTCAAGGTAACCGTGTGTCCAAACATCAAGGGGAAAACCTGAGGAATCACCCCCGGTGGATTCCACTCAATGTAATCATCAAGGTGAACGTAAGAGGGACCACCCTCGAGGTTCACTCTTGAGGTGTTGAACGACAGAGCCGTATCGGGAATGTTGATAGAGGAAATCACCCTCGATGCACCGCGACCGAATAGCTACACTACAGAATTATCATCAGGAGTGCGTTATGAGGGATCACCCTCGGCACTCGATAGTAGCTCTGCAGAGTCGAGCAACAAAAAGGGGCGTGATGTGATGTGAGGTGTCGGGCTCTGGTCGTCGATCACGTTGATCGAGTCGTCGATGATGAAGCAGGGGCAACAAGGACAAGGTGGGGGTCACTGATGGATTGCTATCCAACCTATACTAAGCAGTTTAGGATAAGCAAGTAAGGTACAATGAGCAGGTTACAAAAGCAGGCTATGCATCAAAATAGGAGCAAACAATAACAGTAGCAAAATCTAATGCAAGCATGAGTATAGAATGGGCGATATCGGGATGATCAAAGGGGGGGCTTGCCTGGTTGCTCAGACAAGAAGGAGGGTCGTCGTCGACGTAGTCGATCACAAGGGCATCATCAGTGGTCTCGAGGTCTACCGGAGAAGAAGAGAGGGAAGAAACAGTAAATACACGCAAACATAAGAATAACAAAACAACAGGCAGAGCTAGACGTGTTCTAACGCGGTACTACATGATATCGGCGAAGGGGGATAACATCCGGGAATGTTTTCCCGAAGTTTGTATTTTCCGGACAGATGAAACGGAGGGGGAAAGTTGCATGTTCGCTATGTTAGGATGTGTGCCGGGCGAACAGACCGCGTATTCGAATTCATCTCGTCGTTCTGAGCAACTTTCATGTACAAAGTTTTTCGATCCGAGTTACGGTTTATTTTCTATGAATTTTCAAAGTTTTAAACATTTTTTTATATTTAGTTTAAACCGAATTGACCAAGTCCAATTTGACTAGTCAAAGAGGCAGGTGTGGCCCACATGTAAGTGTCATAGGTGCCATTTAAACAGCCCAAACTAAGTTAAACTAGTGGGGCCACATGCCATCTCTACATAGACTACTAATTAACTACTACTACCAACCTAAACTAGCACTAACAAGGGCCGGCCACACACGGCCGTGGCCAAGCCGGCCACACACACACCACACACCACACACACAGCACGTAGTAGGGGTTAATTCTGTTCTCTGAACATAGCATTTTGCGAATTTTATAGGATTTAATCCAGGCATCGAAGGGATTTGGTCCAGTGGGATAAAATGGAGTTTCTCATATATACTTTCTACTCAAATTATTTTTACTCTTATTAACAGTTATTTGCCGCAGTTTAGGGGCAGTTCAGATGGCTAATCAATGTAGAATTAGAAAAGCTAGCTAGTAGCATCTACAGTAGCAATCAACAGCAGCAGCAGTAGATTCAGCAGAGCAGCAGCGGGCAGCGGCGAGCCGCAGCTGGCTCGCGGGCACGGGCGCTGCAGCAGGGGAGGCAAGGCCGTGCGCGGGGCGGACGGGCGCGCATACGCGCGGGCGCGGCCGGGGTGCTCCGGCGAGCACGCGCAGGAAGCGCCGGCGACAGCGGCAGCCAGCAGAGCAGCTGCTTGCGGCAGCAGCAACAGCAACAGGCAGGGCAAGTAGCAGCGGCAGTATGCACGCATGTACGTGTACGCGGGATCTCGGACGAACTCGGGGACGACGGCAACGGCAACGGATCGAGAGGGCAAGCAGGGGGATGGGGGAGGAGCTCGCAGTGCATCCTTTGCGTGCTCAGGGAGGATCGGGGTGGACCGGAGCCACCGCAACGATGGCGAGTTGGTGACGGCGGGACGAAGGGGACGAAGACAACGTCAGCTCGAGGGCGTCCCGGCTTGATCTAGTCCCCGGGACGGACGAAGCCGGCCGCGGCGGACCTCCTGGACGTGCTCCCGCACGCCGGAGACAACGGTGGCCGCGATGATGATGGCGAGAGGCGTCGGGCGCGAGAGTGGTAGAGGGAGAGGTGGATCTGGGTGAGGGAGAGAGAGCGACGAGGGAGAGGGGAGCGGGGTGGCAGAGGAGTGAGGCCAGGAGGGAACCGAGGCGCCAGGGGGCGGCCTTATCCCCCCGCCCTCGACGCCGACGAGGTGGTTCGGCGGGGCCTCGCCCCTGTTGCGACCGCGCCAGGGGAACAGGAAGGGAGGGGCGACCGTGGGGGGTTAGGTGGGTTTGCTGGGCCTGTACAGTGGCCAAGGCCCAGGTGAATTAGTGGGGAGGAGTTTTCTTTTATTTACAGAAGTTGTCCAGAAATAATTAGGGTTGCCAAAACTCTTTTGATCAATGTGGAACTAAGCCACATAAATACTTTGTGAATTATGAAACTGCCACAAAAAATTTCAAGGCATTTGGAAGTGACTAGGTATTTTTAGAAATTAAATAAGGCAAGATAAATGTTGCTGGAACACAAAATAAAATCCCAGGGGCATTTTGAGAACTCAAAAGAGGTTGGTTCCAACATGAAAAAATATACAAGGATTATTTGCCACACTTTTAACATTTTAGTTTTCATGTTTGACAAACTTGGATTTTTGACTTTAAATTTGAATTCGAACAGTGATTTGGATCAAGTGGGGATTAGCAACAGTAAGATGATGATGTGGCACCATTAATATGGGTTTACTGTAGCTTAATTATCCGGGCGTTACAAAGGATGTGCACGTACGTGCCTGATCGATATGTGATCTTCGTTCCTTTTTTTTCTTTCTTTCATCATGGATAAAGGGCATCGGACGTGGGACTTGTACCTGGTTGTTTTTTTTTTTCTTTTTTGAAAGAATGTGTACGTGCCTGCCTAATGGATACATGACGGGTACGTTCCTTTCCTAGGGTCCACCAGTTTACGAAGATCCGAGGGCTATCCTTTTTTAATTAAAATAAGGACTTTAAATCAATGATCAGATGTCTCTAATTTTGGGGGATTTTCTAGTATATTTCTCTTTTTTCTAATGAACTCGTCAATTATTTTATATATATAAATAGATGCGCCTAGGTCCGGAGCCTCACAATCAAGACGGAGTGCCTCTCAGACAAAACACCAAAGCATGCGATCCGTCGTGCAAGAGAAGAGGATTGATACGTCCATTTTGCATCATGTTACTCTATTGTTATTCATAAAATTTTGGGTTAATATTTCACTTCATGAGGCAATTCTAATGTCTTTTGTCTCTTATTTTGCAAGTCACATCAAGACAGAAATTGCCGGCAGCTGAAATTCTGGACCTGAAAAAACAACAACAGAGATAGCTATTCTTCGGAGCTCCAAATGACTTGAAAATTTATGGAGATTTATTTTGGACTTAATAAAAACAGCAAGAAGAATCACCAGGAGGGGCCACACTAGTGAGCTACAAGCTCAGGTGCCCTCCCCTCCCCCCCCCCCCCCCCCCCCCGCCGTCTGAGGCGCGCCATGTGAGCTTGTGGGCCCACCGGCAAGCATCCATGCCCCCCTTCTCCTATATGATGTCATTTTCCATTGAAAAATGAAGAGAGGACTTTCGTGATGAATCGTGACTGTCTCAAGGCAGAACCTGGGCAGGAGCAATTTTGGTCTCTAGTGGAGCGATTCTGCCAAGGGTACTTCCCTCCGGGAGGGGAAAATCAAAGCCATCAACATCACTAACGATCCTCACATCGTGAGGGGGCTAATCTTCATCAACATCTACACCAGCACCCTCTCATCTCAAACCATACTTCAGGTCCATACATGTGGGTTGCTACTACTGTTGATTACATCTTGTAATTGATACTAGTTGGTTTATTTGGTGAAAGATTATAAGTTCAGATCCTTAATCATATACGATACCCCCCCCCCCCCCTGATCTTGAAGATGAATATGATTTTTGAGTAGTTACTTTTGTTCTTGAGGACATGGAAGAAGTCATATTATAAGTAATTGTATTAAATTAGTATTCTTTCAATATTTTGATGATATGTATGTTGTTCTTCCTCTAGTGGTGTCGTTTGAACGCCGACTACATGACACTCCATCATGTTTGGACCTAGGGTAAGACATTGAGGAGTAATAAGTAGATGATGGGTTGCGCGAGTGATAGAGGTTTAAACCCTAGTTTATGAGTTATTCTATAAGGGGCTTATTTAGATCCATATGTTCCATACTATGGTTAGATTTATCTTAATTCTTATTTCATAGTTGAGGATTCTTGCGAGAGGGGGTAATCATAAAGAGGGTTGCTTGTTCAAATAAGGAAAACACCTGAGCACCGGTCCACTTACGTACCAAATTATCAAAGTAGTGAACATGAATCAACTAAGCATAATGAATGTGGCTAGACGTGTGTCCTGGAGAATGCTTTGCTTAATATACGAGAACTTTCTAGCTTTTCCCATGCTATAAAAAGGATTGGGCCACCTTGCTGCGCTCTTGCTACTAGTGTGACTTGTCACGAGTTATCTTGCTATCAAACTACTTGTTATCGCTACTTTCAATACTTGCAAAGAATACCTTGCTGAAAACAGCTTGTCATTTCCTTCTACTCATGGTGTTGGGCACTCTTACTTATCGAAAGGACTATGATTGATCCCAAATACTTGTGGGTCATCAAGGATGCGTGTCCCCATTTTAGGTACACCGCAAAGAGCACATAGCCCATTACTTGGGCCATTGCTCTTGAGAAACTCTGTCCCCGATGGGAGCCGATCTCTCAACAATTGCCACACAAAAGAATTTATCTTCAAGGTAGGGGTGCCTTCCGCAGGGGCGCAATCCAAGTAATATATGGTCCACAACACAACGTCTGGTAGTCTAAGGTGGCGGAGAAATATCCCGAGGGAGTGAGGCTCCAGGAGGCAGTGTCCGAAGAGTCTGCAAGCACCGGCAGAAGGGCAGCCCGCAAGTTAGCCCATTCGAACATCTCCACTGGCCCAAAAGTGTGATGGAACAATATGTTTCAATGGCAATTTTGATCCGCAACTAAGACCATTTGTTACGGATCCACACAAATAGCAAACACATTTGGAAACCACGTGCATAACGAGGCTCCAACAACCCAATGGTCAAGCCAAAACATGGCTCCTTGGCCATTACTGATAGAGAAGGACAACCCCAAGCGAATCTCATGTTTGATCTTCCGGAACTTCTAAAACTGGGAACCCTCCGAGCAAGATAAGACAAAGAGCGGCCAACCCAAAGGTACTTTGCCTAAAGAGCTGCAACAAAACGCCCCCCCCCCCCCCCGTATGATCCTTCAGACCCACCTAAGCATGAGGAGACCTTCATACGATGGGAGGCAAGGATGCCTAACCCTCCCAGGTCCTTTGGCAAGCGTGTGGTTTTTCTGGCGGCCGCTCATTACTTACCAGAAGAAGCGTGAGAGGTCTTTATCGAATGGGCTATGCACTCCATCTGGTAGGATATACAACACCATCATATACATGGGGAGGCTAGAGAGGTTGGAGTCAATCAGGACCGTCTTACTTCCCTTAGAATTAAACCACCCGCACAACGGTGTTGCCCGAGCGGAGAACCTCCCCATAAGAGGGTCGAACCCACTTAGTAGAACCCTCGAGTCAGAAAGCGGCAACTCCAAATACTCTATGGGGAAGGCGGCCAACCTTCAATTCGGGTTTTCCGCAATCCACTGTTGTTCGGCTTCAGTATAGCCTAAAACGACCACCTCGCTCCTCTCAAATTTATCTTCAGCCCTGAATGGCTTCAAAGCAGAGGAGAGGAACTTAAGGTTAACAATATCCATGTCCAACCCTCTACCGTAATTATGGTATCATCCGCATATTGAAGATGTGTGACCCCACCCCAAGGGATTATGTGCCCTACCACACATGTGAGGTGTCCAGCGACCCCCCGCGCATGATCCAAGCGCATCATCGGTCATCGAACCCCCGCGCTCAAGCACCAAACTTAGGAAGGAGCAATAAAGGCGATCGTATGCCGTCTGAAAGTCAAGCTTAAGGAAAATGCCTCTTATGACCTCTCCTACTAACCTCAGGCGAGAGTTTAATTGGCGACAAAGATGGTGCCCACCACTCTTCAGATCTCTTCATGGCACATGCCACAAGCCCCTTGGAATCGCCCCACATTACATTTGCATGTTGCTTTGGTGATCGTCCTTCGGCAAGTATGGAATGTTCTCACCTTCGAATCACCCCCAGTACATCTGCATGTTGCGTTGATGCTTGATACTCTTTGTCGTGCCATGAACAAGATGGTTCCGGTATTCTTTGAATGTAACCCCCTCCTTCTCATTAGTTTTTCCCTCTTTCTCATTACTCATACTTTGAGTTTCCTTGTCATGGCCCAGCTTCAAAGATTGCAGTATGCCATATTGATCACATTTGACTTAATGAATCAAACCATGGGGATTCTGTCTCCCTTGATTCCTCAAAAAAAAAACCTTTAAACCACAAGAGCCTATACATGAGTTGCCATTGTATGAGCACTTATACAGTTGGCTAGAATTTGATCACCTGACAGTAATAATTTATTTTGTTTGCTCTACAAAGTTGTTTTTACCATTACAAACTAGTGTTCAAGCATTTAAAAAATGTATATCAAATTTTTCAAAAAATATTGTACAATCAAATATTCATGTAATTCAAAAAAAATGGTTTGTACCATTCCAAAAAAATGTATGTTACATATCAAAAATATTCACACATTTCAAAAAAATTTAACCTATGTAACATTTTTTAAACTATTTATACAAAGCAAAAAAGGTTTGCATAGTTATTTTCGTTTTCATTTATTAACATGAGAAAAATGTTTAACACGTATTCAAACACATGTTCAAAAGTCATACTGACAAATATTTAAAGTATACAAAAAATGTGTTAGATGTATACACAAAATGTACAATGTGTATGAAAAATAGATATCAAATAATATATTTGAAAAATATTATACGTGTAAAAATATTCATATTGTATATGATAAATATATAATATTTATTAAGAAATTAGAGATGTGTTTTAAAATTGCGAAAACGGCAAAAAATAAAAATAATGGAAAATAACAAACCTGAAGAAAAACAAAGAAAACTGATGAAACCCGAAGAAATAAACAAAGAAAGACCAAAGATTAAAACGAGAAAAAAGAAAAAGGAAAAGAAAAGAAAGAGGAAAAATGAAAAACCAAAGAAAGGCCTTGAAAAACCAAAGACAGCTTGAACAAAACCAATGCGAAACAGTAAGCCAAATAAAAAAACTCACATGCTACTATGTTATTGGCCATTAGTACAGCTTTGTATGTGAGACCTATTACAACTCGCATCGAGCGAGGAATAGCTTTTGCGGTAGAAAGTAAGTTGCCAACGCTTGCAGACGACCATAAATGAGCTAGCACAGACACGACCGTAACCTAATACTATTTGCTCGATTTTAATTGGACAAAAAACAAATTTCCTATTTTTAAATAATAATATTGCCAAAATTACTTTAATAGGTCAAAAAAGAATATTCTCACGTATGGAATTTTGCTAGTCTATATTGTATTAAAAAAAAATAAGTTTTACTGATTCTTCACATGACCCCTCAATGAGGAAGCGGTTTGCCACACAATTTAAATTAAAGATAGTTGAGTTATTCCTTTTCTACTTTCAGCCTCTCCTTTTGCCGTGGCCTATGTAAATATAGTTACCTTGCTTAATTTGTAAATTTTGCATTGGGGATTTTTCCCATTTTTACACATTTTTTATTTCGAAAAATTGCAAAATCCTAAATCATTTATTGTTATACCGAAGACATTATACAAATTAAAATTAGTTATTTATTTAAAAAATTCTACATGGCTATAAAGATACATTTCTCATCTCAAAGCAGATGTCTAGATTTTTTAAAACATACATCAATGTATTTGAAAAAAGAATATGCGCGAAGATAAATGAACGTGTTCAGGAACAGGAGAAAATGTTCATGTATTTACCACAAAAGTAAAGTAAAAGAAAGGAAAAACATAATTAATTAATAAAATTTTAATGTTCAAAAAAGAAATGGAAAAATAACAAGGTAATAGTAGGGTGAAACGGGAGGGGTGAGAAATATAGCCAATATATCATAAGTAATATAAAATTAAAAAGACAAAATATTAGAAAAATAAAAAACAGAAAAATTAAGAAAATAAACACAATTATTGGGCCTGATTTCCAAACCAATATTCGTTTTCTTTAGGCAATGCTCCCTTTTGTCCGAGAAAGCTATGATAAATCTATACCTAATAATAAAAGGTCTATTGCTTCTGGCCGTTCGTCGTAAGATTGTCCCCGAAGTTACCAATAATTAGCCGCCATGCCACCCATAAGTGAAAATAAAACAATTCGTTTTTTCCCTTCACAAGTCGCTGTAGACTTTACTGCTCCACACTAGAGACCCAGGCATCCAAGTTTATGTGTCACAAGCATCCAAGTAGTACAGTGGTTTGAGCTTTGCTGCTCCACACTAGAGACCCAGGTTTGAATCACACTTCCTTCCCTTTTCTGGTTTTCTCCCTAATATCCGCTGGCGTAGGGTAAGCTTGTCTCGCCCACGCGTGGCTTAGGTGATGGGCTGCACAATGGTGCAGTTTCGGCCCAGCTACTCTATTGTTCACTTTTTTTTGACAGATGCAAATGCTTGGAAAAAAAACGTATCTTTTAAACACTAACTTCAAATTAAACATGTTTTATATGGAAAACCCTCAAAAAAATAAGTATATTCCAAATATGCTATTATTTTGCACGTTAATTGTTTCTAAAATTATTTTGCACTCCTAATTAATACTCTTCTTTATATGTTGTATTTTGGAAATGCCTATTAGATCTATACCTACTTAACATGTGATGCAGACTTGTGGCTTCACATGCCAATTAAAGAAATAATGACCCGATGAAGACATAGAGTGTGATGTGGTCCCAATAAAAGTGAGAAAGACCCGATAAAATTAAACTGATTGTGGGTTGCATGGCAAGTCAATAAAAATCAAAAATCCGATAAAATAAAAAAAGGACGAGAAGGTTTCGGTGGGCAACATGCAATTAGATAAAAATGACCCGATAAAATTAAACCGATTGTGGGCACTATTGTTGGTCAATAAAAGAAGAAAAAACGGGTAAAATAAAAAAGGGATGCGTGAAGGTTTTTGTTTGCTACATACAATTAGGAAAAAAATGTGTGTCCAAAACTGAGCTTCAAAAGTGCTCTAATTTTATCACAAAAACGTTGGAAATTAATCTCCGTGAAAATAGATGAAGGGAGTACCAATATGCAACTTAGTGACTTTGGTGCACTTTTATTTATTCATGTTTGGTGTGATCAAAAGTGCCATACAAAAGACGCGCCTAAGGTTCGAATTGTTCTTGACGTGTCCACAATATACGCCTTTCTACTACCATCAGTTGGCACCGTTCGGATGTTAGTGTGCCGCCCTGATGGACGTTTTGGTGGACACCTCCCTGTCTTTGTGTGGCACTGTCCGGATGCTGCATGTCGCACTGATGGACGATTTTGTAAACACGCTAATCATCTCTCTCAGTGCAAAACACAGACTTGTTTGCTAGTCTTAACAAAAAAGAAAAACATGTCATAAGATGGATGTAAGTAGTTTGCATGTACGACACCATATTTTGACCTTTTCATTTGTGTTACTACCAGGTCTACTCCTCATCATCGGTAGGTTGAAGAATCGTGTATGTTATTATGCAAATTTGATTAAGTTTATGTTTCGTTCTTTTGTTGTGAGGGCATCTCTAACGCCGACCCTCAAATCATCCCCATTCGTCCAGACCAACCTATCCGGACGTAGTTTATCACCCAACAAGGTAAGATATTGTGGACCGGTCCGGATATTTGAAATCCGGCAAACCAATGCAAACTAGGGGTTTTTGCGGACGTTCGTAACGCTGCCGGTACGCGTCTGACACCCTGCCCACCCAAAACAAACTCGCGCGCCCGCGCCGGCTCCCTTATGAAGCCCACATTCATGCCGGTTAGCGCCACTTTAGAGCGCGGCGCAGCATTCACGCCGGCGCACAACAGATGCGACCACTCACTACAGTTGACATTGAAGTTGTATGTCGGCCAACAACGCCACCTGCCCCGCTCCCGGTCTTTGCGTCTATTCAATGTCGCCATAGTCAAACCGCTTGCCCATCTGTCCATCCGCCATGTAAAACAGGTGAGGCGGCCGAGAAACACACTTTGGCGTCCGCATTGACACAGTTCACCGCTTCCCTGGCCGGCACCTGCTATTTAAAGGTTGCCTCCTCACATGTACGACCTGCACCGTACCACGTCCACATGAGCGCGAGCTCTAGAGCGACATGGGAGAGCGTCTCGATATAGCAGAAGCATGAGTTGGCGGGCATTACGGCCGACTGGCAGGCCTCATCCTGCCCGACGGATAGAGGCTGACTTGCTGGTGACCTAGATGAATGGGAGCCACGAGGAACAGGTCATGGAGGAGACAACCCGCGGCGAGCCTAAGCCCCCGCCCGTGCAGGAGAACTTCTACGTTGTCATGCCGGAGGATCAGCCGACGCTTCCGGTTCGGTGTTTCGGCGGTCGCAGGAGGAGCAATGCTATAACCTCGGCTTCTCAACAAACATCGACTCGTAGAAGGGCAAATCGACGGTGAGCAGGCGGACGACGATGTTGTCATTGCCATGGCCACGGAGGATCCAGGCTTCCTAGATGAGCAGAGGGCGTTGTTCCAGTCCATGCCCATCGCCCGTGACATCCGCAGCGAGCGATGGCGGCTCAACGTCGTGTGGGCAGAGACAGAAACCAAGTTCACGAAGATCCATGCAGAGGCATAGGTGATTGCGGGCGTCGCCAACTTCGCGTTAGACGCGCCTGGTCGCAACGACCGCGAGGCCGGCCTGCCACGTCCGACGACGTCCGCACACCGAACTCCGGCAAGGAAGAGTAAGACCTCGATGTGGGCACGACTTCTCCATGTCTTATTCTTATCCTCTGGCAGCTTAACTTCTCGAAGCTCACGGCCGTTAAGCTTGCCAGTCATGAAGAATACATGATATGGAACACGGACGCTACCGCGGCCTCTGAATATTTAGATTAGAGTGCCGTCAAATCTTGTTAGCTGAAATATGTCAAAAATGTAATGAATTTGGTTTGATTTAAATAAAAAACGTTAGGCTTGCATGAAATTTACCAAGTTTGTCAAAATTACGTTTAAAATTTGTCTGGACATTTGATGTCTATGGTTTGATGGCCGGATCCCAAATCAATGTCCTTGAACTGTTTAGCACCACTCCGTGGACGAATAGTGTATCCGTTTTAGGTGACAACGTTGAGAGATGCCCCTAGAGGACAAACCTTTCGACTATGTCCCCCGTCCTGGTTTTGTCATTTGGGCCAAAATGGACAAGCTGGGAGTATGTGGTGTTTTGATCCTGTGTATCCACAGCTCGTGATGTTGAGGATTATCGTCCAGGGATTTGGCTTGAGCTACAGGCAGTGGCGAAAACGGTGACACGCACGTGTGGTGCAATCTTGCAACTATTTGGGCAAGCCTCCGGACTTGCAGTGAGCATGAATAAAAGCCCATCAGATGTTCCCAGGTGGAGTTGGTTGCGGTATGTAACACACTCGGCTGGGCTACCTCGACTTCCCCGTGTACCTACACTGCTTGGGGCTGCCGCTGACAGTAAGAAAACAATCGGCGATGCAACTTCAACGACTGGTGGATCAGCTCGCCGACTGCCTCCCCACTGGAAGGAGGCAATGCTACCAAACAGCGAACGCCTCATACTACTCACGTCCGTGCTATGCGCAATCCCAATACATTCGATGCTGGCAATGAACCTGCCGACAAAAACATTGCGGGGCTTGTCAAAATCTGCTGGCGATTTCTATGGTGCGGCAAGAAGGAGGCAACATGAGGTAATTGTGCAATTGCGTGGGACATTGTGTGCAGGCCGAAGTGGGCTGCTAGCCCGGGGATTCCTAATTTGCATAGGTTAAGAGCATCTCCGGCCGTTGTGTCCCCCAGGAGGCTTTTTTTTGCCCTCCTGGGGAGGCCCACGCGAAATTTTTGCTTTGGGGGTAAGGATTTTTCCAGTCGTCGCCCCACCCGCACACCTGCCCAGTCCATGCACGCGCCGCCCAGGCCACGTCCGCGCCGCTCCGGCCACGCCCACGCCGTGCCGTTCGCCAACAGCACGCCCACGCCACGCCGTCCGTCAAGTACGAGCAGGCTCAAAGACACCGGGCAGCGAGAGGATGAGCAAGGAGAGGTACATGGATGACGCGAAGAGCAGATCAACCGGAGCTACGTGATGATGCCGGACTCGCCATTCAGGGACTCGACGACGGCGAAGGAGTCCGTGCCCAGCCCGTCCTCGATGGGCATGGGCGCGGCGGAGGCCCTGAACCAGCTGCGCCTGCCGGCGGACCTCGCGGAGGAGCTGTACGAGAGCTTGCAGTTTTTCTCGGCGACGTCGCAGCCGGGGAGCTCGAAGCGGGCGCCTTCTTCACGCCGACCAAGAGCGAGCGCGCAAAGCCTCTTCGGCTACTACTCTGACTACCCCGCGCACTCCTCCTCCGCCTGGCCACGCGCGCTCCTCCTGCGCCCCGGCCACGCGCGCTCCGGCCACGCCCCCGCCTCGCCAGCTCCGGCCTCGCCAGCCCCAGCCCCAGCCTCGCCAGCTCCGGCCAGCGACACCGCTCCCCGAGCCCGGGCCGGCGCGCGACGAGCAGGGCGGCGACGACGGCGCGCTGTGAGTAGGGCGGCGCGGCAGAGCTGTGTGAGCAAAGGGCGGCGGTGAGGAGGCAGAGGCCGGCGTGCGGCGAGGAGGCGGCCGTGACTAGCAGGAGGGGGGCGAGCATGTGGGGAAAACACGTGGGTGGGGACCGGGAGGAAAAGGATGAAGAAACGAGTGGGAGGCTGACAGTGGGTCATTGACATGCAAAATCTTCTCTCTCCGCCCCCAACAGCCCCCCGGTGGCCTGGGATCGCCCTGGTACCGCCGGCTCTGTTTTTGGCCAAATCCGGCGTTTTTTAAGGTCGTGGGAGTGCGAGTGGGGAGTTTTTCGCCCGCCGGCGCTGAAAAAGTGCCTTGGGGGGCTTCTTGGGGAGCCTAGTGGAGATGCTCTAAACAAGGCACTCCGAGCACGGTGGCCATGGCTCCGGAGGTATGACAAATCGAGACCATTGGCAGAGTTCGCCATCTCTGTTTCGGTGGAATCGCTAGCCCTGTTCACGCGGTGGCAAGAGCCTCAGTGGGAAATGGAAAGACCACACTTCTTTTCGGGAGGATCCTTCGTAGATGGATACAGGATATGTGAGTTGGCTCTGAAAATTTATGAAAGGATACCGAAGCTCATAAGGATGACAAGGGTGGCCGCGGACGCAATCATGGATGATACATGTGGAAGAGACATCGGCGCGGACTTCACGACCGTGGCACTAGATGAATTCCTGAGACTTTGGCCACGAATAACGGCGGTGAGGTTACAGGAGGACGTGGACGATTCGCTGTGTTGGGCTTGGGGAAAAGATTGCCAATTCTCTGCGGTCGGCATACGCGGCCAGATTCATGGGACTAGAGGTATCACCAACAACACCGTTCACGTGGAAGTCGAGAGCACCTTTGCAGTGCCGCTTCTTCAATTCGCTAGCCGTCAAGAACCGATGTTGGACATCAGACAGATTGGGTAGGCGCAGGCTGCCGCATCTGGATACATGCCCGTTCTGCGGTCAGCGGGAAGAGACAATACAACACCTCCTCATTAGTTGTGCTTTTGCGAGGCAAGTTTGGCACTGGTTCAGCATAGCCACCGGCAGAATGGAGTTTGAGCCAATACAGAACGAAAGCTTGGGTGAATGGTGCATCCCGCAAGACCAGAGTGGAGAGCATCGGAGGTCGACACGCGCCACGTGCCTCCTTGGTATGTGAATGATGTGGAAGCATCAGAACGACATCGTTTTCAATGGAACGGACCCGAAGAAAAAAAATGGTGGTGTCAAGTCGTTTTGATCAGCATCTCTCTTATTTCGTCCTTTCTTGCTCCCGTATTTCTATCCATATAGTGCACGACGAGGCAAACATTAGATAGTCTACCTTGCACAGAGTTTATCTTAGGGTATCTCTAGCTGACCACCTATATAATAGAGGACTAAACCTTAGTGAAGTATATTTATTCCTCTACAGAAAAGCCGTTTCTCGCCGAGCTCCCAAATTTAGTGGAGTAAAACAAAATTGATGCAAATCCAGTGCCAATTAAACCACATTCGGTCCAAATTCAGCTACATAAACTTAAATTTGATGCATATTCTTAGTATTTTACATAGAACTTAAAATAGATTTGACATATTTGGTAGAAATTTAACCTAATCCAATTCTAATTGGATTCTTCCACTGTTACAATAAATCCGAGGCATACCATCGATCATCCGAGAACCAAGCAATCACACGAGCACGACACCGAAATTTGTTAACGAGGTTCACCGATATGACTACATTCCCGGGGCCTGACTATGGGCGCTTACCCAAACTTTTTTGGTTCACCCCAACATTACCCACTTGTCCGACTGTTGCTAAGCAGTTTTGGGATACTAAACGGACCTCCCCAGATGGTAATCTTAAAGTGGCCGATTTACCCTGCGTTTCGGTGCTATTATGTTGGCATAGGTTACATCGTGTTTCTACCCCCGCTATATAAGAGATGCCTAGGATACAAGTGTCCTACTAGGACACGACTCCACATCCTATGTAAACACGATACAACTACAAGTCCAACTGCAACCTACCTTGTATACTATATTCGACACAACTCTAACAAACTCCACCTTGGCGAATATTCTCCACAACCTTGAGTTCGTCCATGCGTCAAACTTTCATGTACATTGGACTTGAGCTTATCCCATGAGCACCGCTACTACTTCAAAGACTCCATATGATTCCACCTGCAATTTGTAGTCCCTTCTTTTCTTGACCACAGTCAACACTCGAGCAAAATTAAGTTCCTTGTTATTCTAGTTTGTGCTCCCAACTTTCAGAGTATCCGTCAACGCCATCACACATCGATCACTGCTGACTTGCGTGAAAATGAACAACTCACATATTGGGTGTCATACATAAGAGTTACCTGAACTCAACATCACCGCTCCTTTCTTGACCGCCTGCTTGAAGGAATTTCACCATTGCTTATAGTCACCTTGAGTCAAATTCGCAGTTGTCTCACCACATGTATGACCACCAGAGCCCTGGCCCGTCTCCATGTCCCGTGCATACCGCACGGCTCACCGCTATTACCGCGTCGAGCCTCCGCTGTCCCGGTCGAGTCTCAAGGGTCGCGAACCCACACCACTCAACCCCCACTGCAGAGTACCATCGATCATCGCCGACCGATGACGAGTTTCACGCTTTCATCAGACCACTGGGCTCCAGTCCGAACCGCATGTCACTCGCTTTTCCCAGCTGAATAGGCTTCGACTCTCTGTCGACTTACGCCGTAGCCCCTCAATCCAGCTCCACCTTCAACATGACTCCATGGTAGATGATCAATCCACCCCTGCGCCTCATCGACTTCAAGCTCCGTGTATACACCACCTTGAATCAATCCCGCGCCATAGTCTTGTCGAAGCCGCACAAGCCCTTGGGCCTGCGCCACGTGTTTCCACGCCCCAGAAGTCGGTCACCATCAGCATCACGCTCCTACGTCGTCAGCGCCGATTCCACCACCGTCTTCTGTACCAACCGACTCACGTCGATCCGTCAGACTGCCAAGTCTGACCCAGCCGAACTCGTTCGACTGCATGACACGGTCGAGGCTCTCAAATCATGTTCCACGAATTTCCATCCATCACATAATAATTCCATCTCAACTGACATGACTTCCCGCAACGCCTTCAAGCATCCCCGTTGTGCCAACAAATCTTTCATCCGTGTCTGCCATAACCCAAGGTTTTCAGTTTCATGAACTTCTCCACCTCAAACCTGGTACCCGTTGGCGCCACAGTTCTTTATACGGCTGACCCGCGAAAAATTATCCAAGCTTTCCTCACGTGATGCCCAAGTACACAAGCAAAACCTGACGTGGTACACCCTCGTGCACTAATAGCAAATTCCAACCAAAGAACACTTTTGATCTTCACGTGTAGTAGCTCTAGCTCAACTCCCGATGCTGTTGTTGCTTTGTGTCAAATCTGCTCCTGATGGATACACAACGATGGATGTTTGCCTTTGCCGATCTGATCTGCCCGCCTCCGTGTCGCACAGGAGAGGCTGCTGTCTCCAGGGACTCGGTCCCTATTTTTTTCATAACAAATCTCCTGAGTCGATCCGACTTGCACCGCGGCCCTGCCGCGTAGCGCACCTAGGCAGCCTTCCGCGCGACCTCCAGCACAACATACGCACCAGCTAGCCCCGCTGGGCCAGCCCACACCACGCGCACCTCGGCTCCGCTTGGCCCGCCGAGCGTCGCTTGCCACGCGCGTCTTCAGGACGAATCACCTTGCGATCGAGCCGCATACGCCGTCTAGGGTTGTCTCCTACGTCCGCTGACAGCTCACAATCCGATCTGTACAACTCGTCGAGATTGCTTTCGTCTGACATATTTTTCAATCGGTCCCAACCGCGCACACCAGTTGCTCTACGGCGACTTCCAGTGCAGACGATACCGATCAACACATCAAACCTTTTTTTGATCAACAATTCACAGCCTCTGAATAATCTAGCTCATGATACCACTTGTTAGAATAAATCCGAGGCATACCGTCGATCATCCGAGAACCAAGCAATCACACGAGCACGACACCGAGATTTGTTAACGAGGTTCACCGATATGGCTATATCCCCGGGGCCTGACTATGGGCGCTCCTCCCCATGACACCGTCACAATACCGCACCCGGTCGCCCTGGACACCGGCACATGCCGCCGGCTTCCCCTGCGTTTCGGTGCTATTATGTTGGCATAGGTTACATCGTGTGTCTACCCCCGCTATATAAGAGAGGCCTAGGATACAAGTGTCCTACTAGGACACGACTCCACATCCTATGTAAACACGATACAACTACAAGTCCAACTGCAACCTACCTTGTACACTATATTCGACACAACTCTAACATCCACGAGTTGCTTCAATTCCCTTCTAGTAATACCTCCGATCATTCAGTTCAGCCCATCACTGCCGCCATCGTTGGAGTTGTTGCTGTGGCCATATCCGTCGCCTTCATTGTCGCCATCTTCATCACTGCTACATAGGTCGATCACCTCGGTCCTCCAAGCCACAGAATCCACATAGAGCCGTCGTTCGGCCTGTACGCACTTCGGGAAGCGCGGGCGAAGCTCAGCCATGTAAGCCTCACACGCGGTGCTCCCGCCTCTCCCATGCGTTCGCCAGCCAGCTGTCCACTGATGGCTCCGCATGCGGCAACTATCCATCGGGGAAATTGCGGCGGCTGGCTCCGCATATGGCACCGAGTTGATGTCTTATGCAGGTGCCGCCGCCTCCGCTGAGTGGAAAGTACCTAGTCAGGCTGCAAGTGGACGCGGGCTGTTCGCGGTGCCCACATAAAAGCCCACAAAAATCGTGTTCGTGGACACCCGCGGGATCATGTTAAACTTATGTGGATTATGTGGGCTATCCCACCAAACCCACATCCAACCCGCATATCGTCCTCTGCTTTGAAAAATCTGCTCGCATGGCACACGCACGCCGTCTCGCGATGCATCGACTGTGGGTATTAGGCTGAGGCGACCAGCAGCAGGAGCGCGGCCGCTAGTTTGTCATCGTTGCGTCTGAATCCACCGCTGCTTCTGCACCCACCTCCCTGTGCTCGCTACTCGTCATCATCATCTTCTCCTGCCCGTTGGCCTTCGCCATTGAAGGAGAGCTTCGCCGGCGCCTCCCTTGGATCTCTACCTACTGCGTTGACTGGGGAGGCAAGCCCGTCCAATCGTGTCCATGAACTTCTGCTGCAGTTGTCAATTGTCAATGCATCTGGGAGGCCAGCCCGTGTCGTGCAGTAGTGCTGCTCTCATCGGCGCTGTTCAGGGGTACACCATCGACATATGCAGGCGACACTACAGCGGCTCCTCACCGGCATACCGGCTTTCGTTGGTTCCGCGGTCGTCGCTGCCGACGTGCAGGACACAGTGCCGGCAGTGCTTCCATGCTGGCAGTGCACATGTGCAGG
This sequence comes from Triticum timopheevii, assembly GCA_963921465.1. Taxonomy (NCBI): domain Eukaryota; kingdom Viridiplantae; phylum Streptophyta; class Magnoliopsida; order Poales; family Poaceae; genus Triticum; species Triticum timopheevii. The sequence goes on along the minus strand of OY997266.1, from coordinate 625,850,822 downwards.
GATGAACATGCAGCCAGAGGTCCGTCGTGTCGCAAACTCAGTTTTGTTTTTTGGAAGTGTCGTAGACTCAGTTTACGTCCAACCTAATTTATGTGGACAAGTGGCAACCACGAGCAAAAACATAGGGTATGTGGAGAGCCCGCATAAGCCCACTTAATTAAGCGGGATGATGCGGCATGATGTGGGCGTCCCGCGGACCGTCCCACTTACAGCCTGAGAACCTAGCCTATAGGTCCTCCTGGTGTCACGGTCGTAGATTTTCACGACCCAAGTCCCCCATTGGCGTTGCCGCATGCCGCGGTACCTCGGCACCAGTGGCAGGAGCGGTGGGATCTTAGGGATGGCGCGGGATGAGGAACATGAGCGGGGTCAGGAGGTGGAGCCACGACGTTGATCCGCCGGCCACACGCTCTGGATCGGCCAATCCAGATCCGTACATGTTGTTGCGGGGTGAGTGGATAGGTGACGAGGTGCATCGGGGGCATGGATTGGGCGGCGGGGGAGGATTGAGCAGCGAGTGGAAGGGGAAAAGATGAGAATATTTTACTTTGAGGCCGAGCGGGCGTGTATTTTTACTCCTCGACCTCCGCTCGGAGCAATTTTTTTACTCCGCTATAAGTTTTAGGCGGGCGAGGTTGGGTTTAGAAGAGTAAACCGGGAATTTTACTCTTCTAACCAGGTTTAAGGGGGTCGGCTAACAAACGCGAAAAGGTCTCTTTAAGCAACCATCCAGCAAAAAAACATGTGGTATCATCCATCACACTCTTACCATGTTTACTATTCTCCCACTTGGCATTTACTTTTCTCGCCAGAAAACTTCTGGTCTATTCATGAACTGTCAAGATAGTACAAAGAACACTATAAGTAAAATTTACATCCAGGTCCATAGACCACCTAGTGACGACTACAAGCACTGTAGTCAGCAGAAGGCGCGACGTCGTCATCGCCCCTCCCTCGCCAAAGTCAGGCAAACATTGTTGTAGTAGACAGTTGGGAAGTCGTGTCGTGCTAAGGCCCCATTGGACCAGCAAATCAGAACAACAACTACCGCTGACGAAGAGAAGTGTAGATCGAAAGAAACCAACCTGCAAACACACTGAGTAGACGAATGAAGACCGGCTCCAGTCGGATCCACCGAAGACTACGCCGACCGAATCCTACAAGATCCGTCGAAGACAAACCTCCACACGCCTTTCAAAAACGCTTGAAACGTCATCGGGATGGGGGCTAGACGGGAGGACCTTATTCCCACTTGGCAATTTCGCAAGCACCCATGTCCAGAATGGAAAGAGGAAACTTAGATCGAGCTCGGTTGCTAACTGTCTAACCTCCACATGTTATCGTCCGGTCATTGTTGTGAAAAGACACCGATTTCTTTGTCAATGTCCAATGAATAAATATAGAGTCCTTTCAGTTTCGATTTGCTTAGTTTGGATGCAAACGATATTCATTTGATGCATGCTCACGTGCAAGAAAGACTAAACAAAGATGTGCACATTGATCGACACCAAACAAATTAATAACGTCTCTCTCTCTCTCTCTTCTTTCTCTCTCTCTCTCCGGTACAACCATGCGTGTGTTTTATTTTTCTGCAGCCACACCAGTTTTATTTGGAAAGCATTTTTTCTGCAAGCATTCAAGGCAGGCAACGCACGGATATCTCATGCATGTACGTCGTACGTCCATCCTGTTCATGCATGTACACGATAAGCTTCTCAACAGCGCGCTTGCATGCACATTACTTCGCCAAATGACTAGGGCGCCGACTCTTCCCTGTTTTCCTCTTGCCCCTGGCGGCTGGAAGCCTAGCCGCCGCTAGGGGAGGCCGATCTTCCAACGCCGCTCTCCGGCGGCTCCCCTCTGCCGGCGACCTCGGTCGTCGGTGGTGAGGGGAGTCGCTAGATCCATGCGTGTGGATCGCTTTTACTTTCTCGTAGTCTATGTTTTTATATTGTTCATCGTCTTTGCTTCGGCGGCGACGATGACAATGCTCAATGAAGATTCTTCGGATCATTCCCTGACGAGGCCATTGGTCCTATGGTTGGGGATGGATTTGAAAACCAGTCTGTTCAAGCAAGGGTGGCGCGGCGGCGGCGGTGGCATCCTCGTGGTGGACCTGTGTTCTCGGGTTCCGCCGTTGTGACGGCGTTTGCTCCAGCGTCGGCGCGGAGATTGGGAGGTAGACGGAGCATGTGTTGGGCTCGTGGTTCGTGGATGGCAGATATGGTTTCCTCCTTCGGCGTTTTAGTCGTGGTGGGGTGCCAGATCTGGAGTTCGATGGCGTGTCCGGGGTGTTGCCCCAGTCTGACTCGTTCAACAGTAAGGGCTTCACTTTTGGTGAGCCACCTTGGAGGTCCGCAAAGCTGCATATCAGCGATGGAGTCACGTCGAGCTCGGGTGAGGAGGTGATTCGTCATTGTTTTCTTCGGTGGCTGTTGTGGTGGTGCCGGAGGTAGGTGACGGGCGTTGGTGTCAAGCTCAGAAATGTTCTGCTATCTTTTCGGTTTTGTCATGTCGGTTTTTAAGTGACTTGTACTTTGTTCTTTATGATATAAATGAGACACGTATTACCATGCAAAAAAAAACTCTGGCCAATTCAAATCAATATGCATCATGAACTACACCTACACCGAGTACGTACTGCCGGAGATGTACTGGCCGGGGCACGGATCGGTTTATTTATTAGTCGCCGGAAATGGTGGCTGGGACTAGCCATATGCAACTATGCCACTGTCCAGCTGGGATTAACCAACACTTAGCTCTAATTAATGCTGGCTGGTGACATCTGACATACCCAGCAAGAAGGGTCTGACATACCACCCAAAAAGAGCAACCAATTTTAAAGACTTTTCCACGGAGTACGTTCTAGGCGATCATGTTTTTTAGGGAAATGAGCACCCCTACTCCACCACTCATCATATGCTTTGATTGAGGAGACTCTTGAGTTGGCCCCTTTAAACCCTAAAGGAGAGATCGACTAGTATATGCGCCATATATCCAGTCATCAGACACAATCAGTTGTTGTCGATTACATGGTCTCGTCCCGCTTTATAGATAAATTACAAATCGAAGTACATGGCCAGACAATACAAAATAGTTAGGAAGCCCTTCTACAAAACGGATCATGGGATAACCGGACAACATAAATGTACGCAACTACGCTGATGAGTGATGACACAGGTAGGCCGGAATACAATGCCACACAACGCCGTAGGCAATCTAAACTCCACGACAACGCCCTAAGTAGGGAATGCCACGCAAAGCGTCCGCGCTGCCGAATCCAAGATTGACAAGGGTCTTCACCTAAAAACCTTTTCACGGTCAGGAACCAAAACAACGTCCTCAAGGGAAGAGTAGCACCCGCAGCCCCCCCCCCCCCCCCTCCTCCAGCGTTGGCGCCAAAGCGCAGAGCTATCGTTCGACAGCTCACCCATGCCACCACGACGCAAAGCCGCGCCGATACCCACGCAACCCGCCGATGCACCCCCTCGCCGCCCACACGATCAAGAGGCATAGAAACCACCACCACCATGCTGCCTGCCGGAGACAACCATGTGGATCACCAATCTAGGGCCACCGCCACAACATTCATGTCCAAGACACCGCCACCCATCCATCACAACGCACAAACACTGGGAGGAGGATTAGAGGGCACTGCATCCACTCCTACCCCGGCATCAGCCTCCGGGTCGGTATCCACACCTCCATCTTAGGAGGCGACGACGCCAACATTCTCACCTAGTCCCGGTGGACCAAGGGAAACACAACCCTAAGATTGCCGATGACCGCCACCGAGCAGTCCAACCAAACCATCATATATATCCAATTATCATACATGAATATACTTGTTATCGGCTGCCAGGACACTGGCTATACGTATCAATTAATTGGGTCCTGCGGACAAGTAAAACATACGCATTGCCGAATATCTTTCATAATATAAGACATTTTTGCAACCTCTATATAAGACGGATGGAGTACTTTGCCGGCATTCTTCACACTTCATAGCAGCAGGACACGGTTACATATGCATGCATATTAGCCGACCCCACCCCTGGCTCTAGCTAACCATGCAAACAACTCAAAGTGTATACTACTAGTACAACCATACAACCAACGTGTAGGTACTATATGTAAGTATCATCTATACGTAAATTACTTCCACGCTAGCGGCTAGCCATAGCCGAGATCGATCTGTATATCACAGTGCGTGCTCACTGCAGTAGCTAGCTGGCACATCGATAGGTCCTGCTGCACGCAGTCACTACACCTTGTACGATAGATATGGATACACGCATCCGTTTGATTTAATCTGACGTGCAAGCAAGCTGCTAGTCGCCGGAGAATGAAGCCTGTGCTGTTGGAAAAGGGTAAGAGCATCAACGCCCGGCCTCATCGATCGTTTAGAGGACACAAGGAGGAATGTGCCTTGATCTGGCCGATCATCGGTGCACGCATACGCATGTCGTTCCTGTAAATAGGCCGTCTGGAATGCAAATTAAATTCAGGTGTGTGGTCACAACTCACAAGTTGTTTGGGATATTTTTGTGAGAGACCTAAAATATTTCCACTACGGAAATTTTACCCTTACTTTCAAAGTTTTTTTTGTTTGTTTTATCAACATTTCAGTTTAAAATTTAGTGATTTTAGTCTGACACAATACAAAGATAGACTGACCTACTACTAATTAGTCTACCAGTACAAGTCTTTTTTTCCTTACCTCGACTTTGTTGTCGCGGAGTACATGATTTACTACACAATACCAAGTTCTCCTCATCCAGCTAAGTAGATCCGTCTTTGACCGAGTAAAATGTATAGAACCACCACTTTAACGTCATAACTCTTGAAAAATCATCACTTTACAAAACGTGACATTTCACGCCGAACTGAAAAAATGATAGTGGCAAAAAAGACTAACGAAAACTTGAATCACGTTTTGACGTGGCAAATCGCTGGCGTAACAATGGGATACAAAACGTTGACCGGCAGACGTTACAATTTTTTGGGTAGCTTCTTTCTCTCTTTGACGATCGTCCCCTTCCTGTTCGGCAGGAGACGCATGATCCAGAGCCGTCGCCGCCCCTTGTACCCCCGCTGCACCTGGCCTCTTCTTCACCCCCGGCCTCGTGTACCGGGGGGGGGGGGGGGTGAGGGGGCCGGTGTTCCGCAGCGCCGCCGCACCCGGCGTCGGAGCTCAACCCCAAGGGCACGCGCGCTGGTTGGCGGCATAGAGCAGGCTGCCCAACCGCGGGAGTTCGCTATGGCTGGTGTTGCTCGTCCAACTCCTGCCCGCTCATGCCGCCGCTCGACCCTTTACCTCGTGCCGCCGCTCGATGCCAGCTGGTCACGACCAGAATTTCGCCGCCGTACCCTCTCCTGAACAGCTCCTGCTCGCTCCAAGCTCTGGGATACTCCCGGAGGCTCACCTCCCGTCCATGAGCACGCGGACTCGTGTGCCACTAGGTCGCGGTACGCCAGCGCAGACCCCCGCAGTGGCAAGGCTGAAGGCCCCAACCTACCATGGATCTCGCCAGACAGGTTCCCGATGCGTTGGAGAGGAGGTGGCTCATGGACTCACGGGGAAGGGATGGAAGGTGGAGGAGAGAGAAGGAGGAAGGTCGACCGCGGCCAGAGGAGAGAAGAGGAGGGAGGTCGAGCGCGTCGGAGGGGCTCGCCGGCAGTGGCGCCCCCGTCCAATGGTCGGAGGGGCTCGTGAGTGTATCTCCTGGGGAAGGGATAAGGAGGAGAGAAGGATGCCGGGCGGGCCGGGCCCAACATTCAATCCAAACGCCACGTCAAAGCGAGATTTATATTTTCGTTCTTGTTTTTTGTCATTATCATTTTTTCGGTTCAGTGCAAAGTGTTACGTTTTGTAAAGTGATGGTTTTTCGAGAGTTATGATGCTAATGTGGTGGTTCTATCCATTTTACTCCTCTTTGACCACAAGAGTACATGTCCCAAATGGTAGTAATTCACGATTATTCACGTCGCAGTCCGACCCTATCCTGAAGCTAAAATGGTCCGTCGTCTTCATTAAGCCGTGCAATTAACTTCGTCACATGCTTAACTACCGATGGATCAGATCACGTCCACCTTACGCTACACTGCACTATAAATACATGCACCCCACGCTTTGCATCATCATCCAGTCAGCCTCAGCTACTTCACCACCGCACGGCTAACTACCTAGCGCTGCACCAACCAACCAGTAGTCAATTAAGCAGCACTTGACCATGGCGCCCAAGCAGCTCCCCGCCTTCCTCCTCGCCGCCTGCGCCACCCTCCTGGCCCTCGCCGTGCCATTGCTCGCCGGCGACCCCGACATGCTCCAGGACTTCTGCGTCGCCGACTACAAATCCCTCGACGGCCGTAAGTAATGCTAGCCCTTCCGTTCATACTATCGTGCGCACACGTATAGATCATGCGTGGACAGAGAGTAATGCATGCATGCATGTGTACCTGCAGCACTTCGTCTGAATGGGTTCCCGTGCAAGAGGCCCGAGAACGTGACGGCGGACGACTTTTTCTCCTCCTCGCTGGCACTCCCGGGCAACACCGGCAACCCGGTCGGCTCCGCGGTGACGGCGGCGAACGTGGAGAAGCTCCCGGGGCTCAACACGCTGGGCGTCTCCATGTCCCGCGTGGACTACGCGCCGTGGGGCGTGAACCCGCCGCACACCCACCCACGCGCGACCGAGATCATCTACGTGCTGGAGGGCTCCCTCGACGTCGGCTTCGTCACCACCGCCGGCAAGCTCTTCGCCCGCACCGTCTGCAAGGGCGAGCTCTTCGTCTTCCCCCGTGGCCTCGTCCACTACCAGAAGAACAACGGCGGCGCGCCAGCCGCCGCCATCTCGGCCTTCAACAGCCAGCTTCCGGGCACACAGTCCCTCGCCCTAGCGATGTTCGCAGCCTCACCACCGGTTCCTACCGACGTGCTGGCCAGGGCGCTCCAGATTGACGGCGGCCTGGTGGAGGCCATCAAGTCCAAGTTCCCGCCAAAGTAACCAGCATGCATGCATGCATGGTGGTTGGGTCAGCTGTACGTGCGTACGTGCTGCTAATAATGACGAAGGACCACGTAAAAGTGCAGTTTTAATTCGTTTGCTTGACAATATCTTGTGTCGGTGCATGTTTAGTGAAGGGCCTCGTCGGTTTTACTGTTAATTGTTGCTTTTTCTTCACGGACCTACTGGTTATTAATTTGTATGTGTCCATTATTGGTGAATGAATGAGCCTCATTGCTTGAATGAGCCTCATTGCTGGAGTAATACGTTTAGGCAATGAACAAGATATAGTCTGTCGCCCTGTCTCACTCTCTTTGCAGATCCATTCCCAAGACTTTATTTGAAAGTTTCGCTGTGTTGTCATGAGTTGGGCTCGCGATATTCAGCCTTAGTCTTTGGTCTAACACAAATATTATAGGGTGGGTTTTTGCCCCATGTACACCTTAGTTCAAAATAACTCTCAGCGGGTCGATCTTTTCTTATGTAGTTCTTGCACATTTGGATGTTACTACCGGACTTTTCAGAGGATTAGCTTCCAAGGGTATTTATCCAGCAGTAGATCCTTTAGATTTAACCTCGACTATGTTACAGCCTCGGATCGTTGGCAACGAACATTATGAAACTGCGCAAAGAGTTAAGGAAACTTTACAACGTTATAAAGAACTTCAGGACATTATTGCAATTCTTGGCTTGGATGAATTATCGGAAGAGGATCGTTTAACTATAGCAAGAGCAAGAAAAATTGTAGCACATCGAGTATAACTGGTGTTATTTCGGTGGAGTTCCGCATTAGCGTTTAGTTCCAAAACATATTTTTCACGTGTCTACCCAATATCTAGAAAAGGTTTTGAAATGTGTCAAACTCCGAGTATAAATTATGATAGTTAATATATTGAGGTCAGATTGTATGCAAAAATTATGACCATATGTGTCCTCCAATAAAAAACAACTTGGTGCATCTTAAACATGTACACTATATTGTAAGTACTGGTTGGCTGGAAGGTTTCGGAGCTGTTGGTTGTAGCATGTATCCGCAATAGATATTATGCTCTTTGGCCTTAATTTGGCCCTTTCTCTAGAAGTATATGTAACTACATATTTGTTTCTTTCTGTCCATGGCATTTTGTTTCTAAACATTGTGAAGCAGAAATAAAATACATTTTAACTATCGAGCGGGCATTAACCAAAATTCTTTCTTATGCACATTTAAGTGGGCCGTTATGTACTCATGAATATTTGTTTAATAATTTTTACATTGCTCAGTTGACCGAAATTTTGATAAGGCAGTCGGCCGGGTTTTTGTTTTGTGGTTCCTGCTTTATTTCTCTCTGATGGCTAAGGTAATTCTTGTGATGACCATACATGAGAGTTAGTTGATATTTTGTTATATCTCAACCGTCTAGGTAATATACGGCCCCTATAAACCTGATTACATTGAAAAAATATATTACAATTATGTTCCACTCTAGAATGATGTTGTTTATACAGTAGTGGCAAAGCTCGCCGAGGCTGCCAGGGGGTGATGCAAATGAGTGTAGTTTCATAAATCCGAGCCCCCAAGTTGTTTTTCTTCCATGAATATACCAAGGCGGGGGGGGGGGGGGGGGGGGGGGCGGTGCCCCCATCCCTCCTACAATGCATCTTAGTAAAACAAACATAAATTTTGCAGTATGGAAATTGTTTCCATTTTTTTCTAGTAGTAATCTATCCTTTTGTGAGGGTTTTATTTTGATCACAGGCCGAGAGTGTTGAGCTTGCACGTCACCGTGTAGGTGGCCAGAGCCGCGGAGAAGAGCATGAAGAGAAGATATGGTTGCAACATCACGATAAGGCGGTAGTGCCCTGAAGTGGAGTGACAATTACAGGGTGTTGGCAACAGGTTAAACAAGGAAAGGAGATCTGCACCCGAAGCTTCAACTTTTATTTTGCCAAAAAAATTATCAAATGGCTATAGTTTCCAAAATCTGAGCCCCCAAGTTATTTTTATTCAATGTATATAATATACAAAGGCTGGGGGTGGTGCCACCCCCTCCTCCTCTTGCAATGCATGATAGTAGAAAAGCTATAAATTTTGGATTATGGAAATAGTTTTCATGGTTTCTTTGGTAGTAATCCATTTTTTGAGGGTTTTATTTTGATCTTAATGGGTGAGGGCGACTCATCTTGCACATCACCATGTAGGTGGCCAGAGCCGCGGGTATGACGAAGGACCACATAAAAGTGCAATGTCAGTTCATTTGCTTGAAATTATCTTTTGTATACTCTGATTATTTTGTGTTGGTGATGTTTTGTGAAGGGCCTCGTCAGTTTTACTATTAGTTGTTGCTTTTTCTTCATGGACCTACTGGTGATTAATTTGTACGTGTCCATTATTGGTGAATCAATGTCCCTCATTGCTTGAATTTTCATGATATTTTTAGGCAATGAACAAGATATAGTCAATCTCCCACTTTTTGTCGATCTCCCAAGGCTTTATTTCGAATTTTCATTGTCTTGCCATGAGTCGAAATCGCAAGGTTTAGCTTTCATTTTTCGTCTAATAGAAATATTGTTCAGGTGGGTTTTGTCCCATGTACAACTTTGAAATAAAAAACCCACTGGAACAAACTTTTCGTGTATTCATCGTAGCACATTATTTGAGTATAGCTGGCGTTATTTCGGTGGAGTTCCGCATTTGCATATAGTTCGAAAGCATACTTTTCACATGTCTACCCAATATCTAAAAAATGCTTTGAAATGTGTCAAAAACTTCAATTATAAATTATGATAGTTAATATATTAACGTAATATTGTATGCAAAATTATGACACATGTGTCCACATAAAAACAACTTGATGCATCTTGAACAAGTACAATGTATTGTAAGTACCGGTTAGCTGGAAGATATTGGAGTTGTTGGTTGTAGCTTGTATCCCCATTAAAGATTAAGCTTTCTGGCCTTTAGCCCTTTCTATGAAAGTATATGTAAGTGGTCCATGACATTTTGTTTCTAAACATTGTGAAATAGAAATAAAATGCACTTTAACTATCGAGCGGGCATTAACGTGAAGGCTAAAATCCTTCTTATGCTTAGTTCCAAACTTACATAGTATAACAACATTCTGGTGGACCGTTATGTACCCAGGAATCATTGTTTAATAAAATTTTCTATTGCTCAGTTGACCTAGATTTTCGTAAGGCAATCGCCTGAGATTTTGTCTTGCGATTCGTCCTTTAGTTCTCTCTCAGGGCTAAGGTAACTCTTGTGCTAACCATACGAGAGAATTGATTGATATTTTGATATATCTCAACTAACTAGGTAATAGTTTGTATTGTGGAAATATTTTTCATGGTTTTTTGGGTAGAATGTTTATCCTTTTTGCGAGGGTTGTATTTTGATCTTACTAGTATAAATCATGTTATACTCCCTTCATTCCTTTTCATAGGTGTATTAGGCTTTTGAAACGTTGAACTTGTTCATGTTTGCTCAAATTTATAGGTAAAACAATCAACAACTACAATACTAAATAAATAAAATATGAAAATGTATTTCATGATAACCGTAATGATCCGCAGTTGTTATACTAGATGATGTTAGTTTTTCTATACACTTGATCAAAGATAAAGAAAATGTTCAACGTCTAGAAAAACTTATAAACTTTATAAAATGTAAGATATAGGGAGAACCTATTTCGAAAACAAGTTTGGCTCTTGGGTGCACGTGCTCCTGCACATGAAAATGATTTTTGAAATGTCAAAAAAATTCCAAGAAAAATTCTATGTGTTCATAGTCACACCCAAATGCTACCTAAATGTCACCCCAAAATGTAAGCATTTTGCCTGTGCAAAAATCAAAACAAATTGGACACCAACTATTACCCCCAAATGTCACCCTACATTTGTTTTTTTCTCACTGACGAAGCATTGGTGCTCCTTTGCGCATGAAAATTGTCAAGGATGCTTGCGACACTAACACGAACATCTGCAAAAAAATCAGAATTTTTTGAAAATAATTACTATTTTTTCTGATTACTGTTCATGCGGGAGCATTGCTCCTGGGAGCCAAAACACCTCCCCTGAACCTATTAGTCTTCATAATACAAAGGTTTGAGTACACACACTTTCTACAATTTTACTATTTATGGCCCTAGGGTGTGATTGATAAGAGTTGTACATAGTTCATGGGGCATAGAAACTTTTTGTTTTTGTTTTCGAGGATTTCAGTCAAGTGACATGCTACATTCACATACCCTCGAAACCATTTAATGCCTGGAGTGAAAAAAATGAGGCACTGGCAAGTAAACAGTTGAGGTTAAACTAGAAAATAAGATCCAGGCCCGGAGCCTGAATATTGTTCTTATTTTTGGCGAAAAAGATATCTAAGTTTGAAATGCCGAAGGAGAACAATAAAACAACAACTAGCTTACCAAGGGGTCACCTTGGTAAGCTAGCAACAAAAAATGACAACCAATGGGGGGAGAACAACAACAGCTAGGGTGGCTGAAAACCCATCGACGGGCTGGCTTCACGTCCACCTTAGCTATTTATGTTTACGCGAAATAGTATGCAAAATGATATGTGCAATTTCGTAAATTGCCTGATAAAGAAAAGAAAATGCATGTAGTTGAACAATTAAAATTTGTGTCATTTTCTGACACTGATATAATTAAATTGCATGTGTGCTAGTTTGCAGGGATAATACGATCATGATTTGGCCGGACAGTTAGCGTATCAAGCAACACTGTTTAGCCCGAAAAAGAAGTAACACTCGCGACCTCATCGTATATCACTTGGGTAGCTGGCTCTACCAACCTCTAACGTACACCAAGCTGAGAGTCTTCCTCTTCTCACACCTAATTGGTTAGCCAACTTGGTCAGATGATCAACCGGTCCGGCCATCGATTATGTCATCATCAAGTTAATTAAAGTAGGGGTACCTACTACGGGGCTTTTACATTTACTACTCTCCGTCTCATGATATAAGATATTTTGGATATTTTAGTATGAACTACATATGAGTGAACAAACATAGTAAAACATGTCTATATATATCTAACTCAGAAAAAAATAGTTAGAACTTCTTATAATTTGAGGAGGAGGGTGTGGTAAATGTGTACATGCAATGCTCATTGATATTAGGCAGCGTGGAGATATCAGGTACTGTCTAGGGCACATCTATTGCACATCTAAGTGACCCAACCACACTACAAAGAAAAAGACAAAAGAAATTGTCTGCTCAAATCTTCATGTAAAATCAACGGTATATGACTTAGATGTGCAATACTTAGAGCACATCTAGATGTGCTTTAGCAAAACTAAGTATATGATAGTTAATATTAGGCAGTATATTAATTGCACGTATATATTTGGTAGGATATTATTTCCGCATTAATTATATGATTAGCACTGGCATTGATATCTGTTATGATATTAATTGCATGTAAACATGTTAAGCGTTTGCCATTGGAGCAGTCTCGGTCGTTGGATTGACCTACTTTGATGGTCGAGATTAGTTGGATCTGCTTCTTTGATCTTGTTATATTGGTACAGTACACATATATATATAAATATAAATATAGATATGGGTACATAGCCACCTCCCAAAGCTCCTCCACTCCATCAAACCAAAAGTTCCTGACACTACTTATGAGGAAGAGAAACAAATTATTAACACAAACAAATGAACTATTTTATGAGGAAGAGATGTTTGGAAGCAATGGTCAAGGGTGGAGTGATCAAAAGAAGGAGACAGAACACAACTTATTTCCACCTGAAATCCTCTTGGGAACAAATAAGTAATACCACGTCTATTCGGAATCATAATTGTCAAACGACAAAAAAGGTGCCCAAACTCACTGCTTCAAAATATGTATACTTCAACTCAAGGATAATGTAGACTTTTTTTTAGAACAAGGATAATGTAGACTTATGATGAAAATGTTGCTCAATCTTGCACCATGTTCAGCCAAAATTGGATGAATATATGCATGTGTTGCTTTGTATACATTTAACTAATAATTAAATTAGTGATGCCATATTCCAAGTTGGCTTGCTAAAGGCATCGAATACATATGTCTTTTTGGCGATGTTCTCTCAACTGGGAGGTGCTGGGGATGGCACTATTTGTGCAGTAAAGCAGTTTTACCTATGTTCATATGTCGGAGGGAGTTCATGACACTGCCGTCGGCTTAAATAAAAAATAGAAGTCTAGTGGAGCTTAAAGATTCTAGGCACATTAGTTTATGCATTGTCCTATAAAAACCGATGAAATGATACGGTGAACAGTCTATACCTATTTTGGATGATACGATATCTCTTACACAAACTCATTGCCTTTTAGTGATTTCATGCTCTCCATTCAACTAGAGTTCCAAGATCGATGAATAGATGATAGAACGTAGTTTTGTGCTTACAAACTTGACATGATGAGGTATGATTGTGTTGATTGTTTATTTAGACGAATACTTACTATTTTGGGTTTGTCTACTATCTTGGTGATCATGCAATGTGTTACGTCTCTCAAGTTTTTCATGCATTGTAATAGCCAAATATTTGACTTGCTTTCCTTCACATGCGGGATTTCCCAAATTGATTCATTTATCACTCGATCCTTCTCTCTTTGTACTTGATATTTTTGCAAGGTACTCGCTTCAAGAGTTTAAGATTTGCACACAAGCTCTAGTGATTTCTCACCATCTCTCTGGGAACAAATCCTTCTTATTATTGGATCAAACAAGTAATGAGGATGCATGTAACTAACACTCAATAACAACTTTCAAAATATGTGTTTAGTTTTGCCTGGTAGCAAATGCATGCAAGCGCGACTCCAAGTTTTGCGGATTAGTACTTGGGCTTACCTTCTCTGGAGGAAAATATGAAGTGGAGAAGTTTCAGTGGATAAAAGGCAATTTTATGAAGCGGTTAGCTAATTGGATAGAGAAATACTTATCTTCTGGGGGCAAACAAGTTTTGATCAAATAAGTTCTTCATTCCTCTAACATATGTGCGGGGGTTTTAAATCACATGCATGCCTTTGTGTTGACCTGGTTCATATTGTTAATGACTTCTGATGTGGAGTCATAAAGAGCATGGGAAAGCTCATTGGCTATCTTGGGACAAGATAACTAGACCAAATGGGCATGCCGGAATTTGCTTTGGGGATTTGAGAGTTTTCAATAAATCCCTATAGGAAAGATAAGTATGGTGCTTCCAAGAGTTCCCAAGCAGTTTACATGCTATTCTCCTAAAGGCTTATATTTTTCGCAGTTTGGCAATCTATGGCAGTTGTACCACCCGACAGACAACGTAGGCCAGTGATAGATCGGCCCATTAAAACCGTCATGCTGAACCGCCTGACACAAAGTGCATCTATAGATGTTCATCTCCTTTACCTGCCAAAAATAAGTATTCTATATATGTCATTTGTAATATTAACTTCAAGAGCTATAAATTTATATGAGGTGGATGAATCTCCAGTGGACTAGGATTCAGGGTACATGAAAATTGTCAAACTGTAGCCATATCTTCCGCACACATCACTATAAATATAATTGCATGTCACATTCACATCAGCATTTCCCATTGATCATTTGACACACACGACAAAGACAACATTATTGTGAGTTTGTGACTCACACATCGATGTTAGTCAAGAGATACATTGAAGTCTTAGAAAGAGAGACAATTAACTTTAGGTCGCCCATTACACTATTCTCAGTCGGTTTCTTGGTTTATGTCTTTGCCTTCTCTTTGTTCTCGTCTTTATCATAGTGGACACATGCCTATATCAACATAATGCTTAAGAAAAGAAGATTAAACAGAACATGGTTACAACGCAAGATGTGATGTATACTCTGCGGTAAAAGAGCATTTAACAAATTATGACTGACTAGTCGTCAACCCGTGCATTTGCACGGGCTAGCATTATACATATGTATAGCAAATTGCAAATAAAATTTTTAATGTTGTGTAATAGACTTCATCATATGTAGCAAACATAAATAATACTCCACCAGTCCTTCGTAATTCTGCAATAAAATGCATGCATATAATTTGAATCTTTGCTGTATTCTTTTAGGCTCAGTTTTTTAGTTGATAATAGTGATGTGTTGTGGTTACTTTAAAATCGACCATGGAAAACTGACAGTGAAAGTACGAAAAAGGCAGTCAAATAACAATAACATAGACAAAAAATTGCAAGGTAAATGCCAAACCCAGGCTTAATCGTGTTAGTCTAACTAATAGCTGGGATGTTTATCGACATAACCTTATCTTCGCTGAACCAAAGATGTGTAGAAAAATATAACTGTAGTAATGTGATAAAACAAACCAATGTGTAGATTCATTTGATAAATTGAATTATCAATGTGACCTAAGCTCGATTGATATGAAAAAGAACTAGGATGTGAGTACTATACTTGTATCGGAATATAGCCATAATTGAAATGCCAGATCATTGTGACCGACCACCATCAGCCAACTATGTTATGTGTTAATATAGTCTTACCATCATGTATGTGCAAAATGTCAATCGAGTTTGACAAACGGAAGTAAGATTGAGAAATAAGCATGTACGTATGAAGAACGAACCATAAACAAATTTTCATTAGTACACAACATACAGAAGAGAACCACTACGTACATTTTTACACCAAGTCAAAATCTCAAGCAATGACCTTCAACATTGTCCTATAGACATACATCGAAGGACTCTGATTAAATTCAGTTAACTACATATGCTACACATAGCGGATTGTATTACATAATTGCATAGTTAGATTATAACTAATTATAAGAAATCTATCATTCTATACATCAAATTGGAGAAGCTTTGACCAGTATTACTTTTCTCCATTTCCTAGGTAGATATGACAGTAAGACCTCAGGTATTCCTAAAGTACATCAAAGGATTTGATTATACCTCTAAATAAAATAGTAAAAATCATCTATGAGGATTACAACAGAACTAATTAGTGCAAGCAGGTAGAATTGCACTTTTTTTATATGTACGTAATTAAGGGATCCTTACGGCTCATGCACTTGAAGCATTTCACTTGTCTCCAAGCAATATGGCTTGTAATACCAATTATTAAATATATCCGTACTATTGAATAAAAACCTAAACTATGCTGCCGCACAAATTTGATGGTTCTTCCCTGAAAAATAAAGAAGATTAAGAATTTACACTGGAATCAAGTTGTTCCATGGTAACAATAACATTAAGCATTGCATTAACTATTGATGCTTCAGTTCAAACTGAAATCATCTGAAACCCAAGACATAAATTTGTGACTTAGTTGGGTGAAGTTGATATTGTAGTTCGCTATCTTTTTTTCTAGCTCAACAAAAGGCCTTCGAAGGAACTGGTATACAACAGAACATGCAGATCAAGTACATGGTCGCCAAAAACTTTATTGTGTAATTTTGTTGATATAGGCAAGTTTATTGCTCTACCATCTGCAATGTAAAGAAGATTTGACATTGTCCTATAAGTTATGCTTGCTATGTCATGTAATTTCATTGCACAATTATTTTTTATTTAAAAACATGCAATCAACCATTAGACAAATATATAATAATATGTTTGCTTACATATCACACACATCAATGCATAAACCTGACTTGAACAATTGTTCACTTCCTATTCTTGCTATGATGGAGAAATCAAGCAGCCACAATAACAACTACAAAATTTTGTTTTAGTCTGTAATGATGAAAGTACTCTGAAAACATTTAGAAACAAAATCAAGGTATTACAAATAGATCATGACAGAACAACATTCATGTTATTACCGATATAGCAGCCTATATGCGCCTAATTCTTTTGCGACTTATTGTAGATATCTATCCCATGTACATGCAGTTAGCAATTTACACATATGGCTATGGAAGCAACACAAAGGAATCGAAGATGAGAAAATAAAGAACATACTCTGAATTTGCATAGGTGCTTGCAGTACACCGAGAGCATGCCCAAGGCCGAGGCCGGCGTATTAATTCTCAAGCGCACCTGGCCCAGACCGGAGTGCAGACCAATGCCTAGTCATCTGACATGTTGGCGCTGGTGCATTTTGCTGCCGTACAAAAGCATCGGCGGAGCTACTCATTGAAATTCAATTAACCTGGGATGTAGCGTGCGTGTGTTTCCGGCCAATTGAAAGTTAGCTAGCCATGACAGGAACCGGCCAGCAGCCTGCATCCAAAGCTAGATCATATACTTTATGTCTCAGCAGATTCAACCCAAGCATGTGTGTGTTGTGGAGCTACGCATGCTGTCTTTATTGGTGGCCGTCGAATCGACGCTCAGATCGGGCAGCCGTGCTCGCTCACGATGGGAGAACTCCGCATACAGTCATCCCATGGTATCAAGACGGCGAACAGCTAGGCCAGTAGCCTACCATAGCTCTGTAGCATCACATGGACAGACCTAAGGGCGAACCCTGGGTAGTGGGCTGCAGGAGAGAAGAACGGTGGCAGCTGCATCAAGTTGCATGCGTCAGCCAAGATGGAGCGACGGCCCGAATATAGATTTAAGATACATGGTCACCCACAGCCTCGTTGGTTCCTGCAGCAGTAAGGTAATCTACGCTGAGTCGCACTGGTTGCACATCACTGGCAGCGATGGCAGGATGGTGCAAGTTGGAGTGTTTTGTTCCCAACGCGCTAGCACGTAGTTCCTTGATGAGATGCACACATAAAGAAAGCTTGATCGATTGAGCTGAAGGTCCTGACTCCTGTCATGAACATGCACGTACACATCCTTCTGATCTAACATGCACTTGAACACTTAAAAAATACCATTAGATCGTGGGAGAGAAAAGAGCAGGAAAGCTGGCTGGATTTCCCTGAACATCCTGGATACAGCCTCCTGATCAAACGTGCACTTCCAATCTACCAAAAACAAAAACAAAAAAAATCTGATTAGATTGTGGGAGATGAAAGAGGAATAGCAGGAAAGCTGGCTCGATTGACCTGTAGATGCACGTATATAGATTATCCACTTCAACTCTTAACAAAGAATAATCCATTAGATTGTGAGAGAATATAGAAAAGATGAAGCAGGAAAGCTAGCCATTGCGGTAGCGCCTAAAGCCTAGAGATAGAAGTCGAGGAGGACCACAACGTCGTGTCATGGAGACACATAGAAGAGAGAGGCCGGGCAGATAAAAATTGTTTTTGTGTCATGACGTCAAGCAGAGATTGATAATTAGGCGGTGCCCCTTTGGACTCCAAAGGAGAACATTACTGGAAACCAATCATCTTGATCGCTTTTTTATCTAATAGAGTCCAACCAATTAAGCTTCTTTGGATTGGAGGATTTTCACAGGATTCTTATGGGATATCAGACCTTAGGATTGTTTCCTATGGAATGCATTTGGATCACAGGATTAGGTCACTAAAATTCCTAAGGATTGGGCCGCCAAGGTGCTGATTCCAGAGGAATTTACACATGAGGTCCGACCTCTGGAAAAATTCCATAGGATTGGCTATGTCATGGCAATCAAATCCTCCATTTTTCCTATTCCTTTGTTTTGCAAATCCTGTGATCCAAAGAAGCCATAAAGGATTATGTGAGTTCACTAAAAAAAATTGTCGGTTAATCTACACCGTAATAATTCGGTCCCACCAAATTAACGGCTCCTAATTACTGATTAACGTGGTAATTTCTTGGGAGTCGCTAATTAGTATAGGTATAGATAGATAGATAGATAGGCAACCAAAACATCAGCCACCACTGGTAACAAAACCACTGATGATGTGTGCCATTGTGCGATTGCCACAATCATAAGTCACTCCACTTACGGGTACATTGGCCAGCTTGAACTGGTGGGGTACCCCTGAGTGAATCACCGAGCCACTACTGGTGACATATACCTTTCTCCCAACTCAGAAACTTGGCATGCATTGTCATGTCCAAACTGTACGTCCAACCTCCACATGCATGTTATCGTCCGTACGTTCACATTACACTGACACGATGGTTGCATTTAGTTATACATGCTTTGCTTAATTTGGATGCAAAAGATTGCCGTGGATCGAAGCCACATTAAAACCGTACGTACGTCGACCAACTAATTTCGCCATACGTCCATCGGTCGCGTCTCCGTTACGCTGCGCGGCACTATATGTGCATGCGCGCTGCATGCTTCCATTCTCATCTCCACTCTCACACAGCTAAGCTAAAGAGTGAAGACCAAGTATTCTATCAGTACTTGACAATGGCGAGCAAGCAGCTCCCGGCTATCCTCCTCGCCGCCTACGCCGCCCTCCTGGCCCTCGCCGGCGACCCCGACATGCTCCAGGACCTTTGCGTCGCCGACTACAAATCACTCGACGGCCGTAAGTGTGATCGTCCATGTAAACTATCTGTCCAATACTTGCTTCTATGGATAATGAAGATGAACGGATCAAATTTGCATAGTGCGTGCTTGTGTGCAGCACTGCGGCTGAACGGGTACCCGTGCAAGAGGCCGGAGACCACGATGCCCAACGACTTCTTCTCCGACGTGCTGGCCGTCCCTGGCAACACGGGGGGCAACCCAACCGGCTCCGTGACGACGGCAGCGAACGTAGACAAGGTCCCGGGGCTCAACACCATGGGCGTGTCCCTGTCTCGCATCGACTACACACCGTGGGGAGCGAACCCGCCGCACACCCACCCGCGAGCCAGCGAGCTCCTCCTCGTCCTCGAGGGCTCCCTCGACGTCGGCTTCTTCACCAGCTCCGGCAAGTTTGTCGCTCGCACCGTCTGCAAAGGGGAAATGTTTGTCTTCCCACGCGGCCTCGTCCACTTTCAGAGGAACAACAATGGCGCTCCCGCAGCCGCCATATCGGCCTTCAACAGCCAGCTTCCGGGCACGCAGAAGTTGGCTGAGGCATTGTACACTGCCTCGCCGCCGGTTCCAACCGACGTGCTGGCCAAGGCGCTCGATGTCGACGACTGCATGGTGGAGCCGTGCGTAATTTAACAAATTAATCACCGCGCTCAGCACTTGAATTCGCTCGTCACCTTTTGTATACTATATGATGTTCATGCCAATTTTTGTCATTTCGCTATTTACTGTTGCTTTTTCTTCATGGCTTGCTGGTGATATATATGTATGCATGGTTTTGGTTTATACTATATATGTACTACCCCAGATTATTAATTGATATTTTTCAAATGATTGTGTTGAGAGTTTGACCAAAATGTAACTTTATGAAACATAAGTAGCATGCAAAATCATAGAGTATGGTTTACTAAATAGTTTTTTTAGAAACACAATACAAATGCAGATCCCATGTTCATAAACAACAGACGTATATCCCTATGAGCACCTTCAAGAGACTAAACTAGCAAATCATTAGTCCATTGAGGTTATAAGCGAAAAAAACCCCAAATCTGTTTGAATTAGAGCTGCACAATTTTGGTTGTCTATTTGGTTTTATCCTTTGGACTAAACTTTAGAGTGCCCTATAATAAATACAGGCTATCTACTCGTGAAGATCCAACGGGCCAAAGCGATATATACGGTTAGAATTGGGTTAGATCTTAGAAGCACATGGCACACTCTCATTCAACTCGAGTGAATAGGTGTGGAGAGCAGTCTTGGAAGATCTTATGTTTTCAGTCTGCCAAACAGATCATGGTGACCCGCACATTTTCTTTCTATTTTGACAGCGGAGGCCACCTCCTTTTGTCTGCATGCCCATTTTCCCCTTCTCCCTTCGTGCTCGTAGAACGACTACACTACAGTTCTGGCCTCCGCACCCAACGCGCACCCACGTCCTCTTCCTCTTTGGGCTCACCTTCCACTTTGACATGTCATGAATTGAAGTTGACTGAAATTGAGAAAAATTGAAGTTGGCACACCCATAATGAATACGCGTATGAGTTAACATATTGTACTAATGGATTTGTCTTTTCGTTTTTGGATAATAGGAAAAAAAAAGTTCCACGGTGAAATGAGGCATTCTGTTTGAAATGGCACAAGTTTGTCACAACTAGATAGAGACTCTACGCCTTTCTTGCGGAAAGCTTGTTATAAGAAATTCATAAATATGTTCTAAAAATAAGTATAGCTAGTGCAAAAGCAACCGCGTGCAAGTGTTCTCAGTTTATATTTTTTAACAATATACAAATATGTGATCAAATAATTATAAAAGAAAGAAGCTTTTGAATTGAACTTCAACAAAGGTCATGTTAAATAAAAATGTGAAGCATCAACTACATAAATTTGCTCCAAGCTTATGACTCACATTCATGACTTGTTTTGTTTGCGTGGATAGATCAATGCAATAAATGTAACTTATGACAGCATGCATGGCTTCCTGATGTGGCATGACTGCAGGAAGAGGAAAATTAGGTAGTGGGTTGCAACTATTTAGAGAAAAATATATGATATCACAAGTATGAGGTATATGGTTACATTTAGTCTTCCTTTTCTGTTTCCTATGAACTTTGTGGTTTTGTCGATAAAATCAAGAAATTCCTTTTTGTTACCAAAATAGTAATCACAAAGTTGCTAATCATGGTATCTATTTCGCAAAAACAAGAGTTTCTTTAACACAAAAAAATTGTGGCGTCCTTCTTGGGCTATCGATCTGTAATCTTGTACCCTTCTCCCACTTAGCATTTGGGCATCATTATCATCTCCAAAAATGAAGGGAAATTGCGATGTACGTTTGCTGACTGTCTAACCTCCACATGTTATCGTCCGTATATATGGTCCTATTACACTGACATAATCGTCTAATCGATGTTTGCTTTGCTTAATTTGTATATAACAGATTGCCATGGATCAAAGCCAGATACAGAAATCATACATCCAGCTAACTTTTCATCACATGTCCATCGATTGATCGCGTCTCCATCATGCTGCACGGCACTATAAGTACATGTGCTGCAACATCTCAGAACCAACCACAAGTTCTCGAGCACTACTTTAGGCCCTCTTTGATTCGTAGGATTCTCAAAACGCGGGAATAAAAAAAATAAAGGATTGGAGTGGCAATGCCCACTTGAATCCCATAGAATTAGCACAGAGTGTTTGATGCCACAGGAAAAACAAAGGAAGCGAAGAAAAAAAAGGTTGGAGTGGATGCTAGATTCCCAATGAAATCTAGTACACATGATTCCATACGAAAAATTCCTAAAGGATTTAATCCTATGAACCAAACGAACAATGTAGAAAAAAATCCTAAAGATTCTAACCCTTAAAAAATGCTATGGAATTCATTTGAATCAGAGGCTCCCAGCCGTCCTTCTCGCCGGCTGCACCGTCCTCCTGTCCCCGCTCGCCAGTGACCTTGACATGCTCCAGGACGTCTGCGTCGCCAACTACAAATCCCTCGGTGGCCATAAGGCTGGTTGTAATGGTAGTATCATAGTTAGTATCATGCATGCCAACTAGGCAATTTTGATGAGGTGTCGTAGCATTAAATGAAGAAAGAGAGGGTGTAGTATCATATCATGATACCGTATCATATTATATGCTATGCTACTTTGTGTCATGCATGGCAATAAATAGAGTACTACATGATACTAATATATAATACTATGCATTAGGGAGGTAGTATCATACACTAGTATCATATGCATGATACTAGTATATGATACTACCCATTACAACCAGCCTAAGTGTGATCACGGAGGCGATGTTCGCCGCCTCGCCGACCATGCCCATAGAAGTGCTGGTCACGGCGCTCCAGGTCGACGGTGGGGTGGTGGAGTCCATCAGGTCCAAGTTCCCAAAGCAGTAGCCGGCCGGTCAGGCTTGCATGTTGTTCGTGCTGTACTAATAAAGTAATAATGATTGTCAAGGACCCCGTAAAAAAGTGTGATTTTAATTGTTCTGGGTGCAGTATACTCGTTTTTATTCGTGGTTCCCTTCATTGTGTCGGTGGGTGTTAATTTCGTGAATGCAATGACCCCTGTCAGTTTCACTAGCTAGTATAGTGTTAACTGTCATAATCACTGGAAATCTCACGTCAGATTTTTAGCTGTTGGGATCGAACGTATCCTTGACCGTTGGTTCCAACATGAATCTTGGAGCATGCGAGAGTAGCCACGTCATCGAATTTTTTCACTCAGAAAATCAAAGGGCCGTCACGTACGCTTCCATCTCCCCGCGCCGCACGTGTCTTATCCATTTCTCCTCACACCCAGCGCCACTCCCAAGCCAAACCAGGAAGAGATAGTGGTGCCTCTTTCTCCACACGAATTTTAAATTCTCCGCACATATTTTAAATGTGCATGGGGTGCCTCTTTTTCTATGGCTGCATGCAACATTTGCATTAAGAGATAGTGGCATCGTATTGATGCACATTATATTTTTGATAGCGGCCTTGTACTAGGGGGAGAAATTTAAAGTTCTCTAAGTTTAGGAAAATGTATAGATAAAAGTATCATATATATGATATCCAATTTATATTATGAAAATATATGCCGGATGATTAGGTATTATGGATGATGTTTTTTCTATGCGTTTGGTCGAATTTAGAATTTTACTAGTGTTGATGTGGTAGTAAGAGATCGATAATCCTACACACATGGACCCATTACGTACTTTTACGTGATTCTCTTCTAACTAATCTCTCTTCCCCCTGATTTTCAGCGGGGGTGGGGGCCATCCTCCCCTCTTGTCCAATCTCAATCGTCCACGTCTGTTAGTCTGTGAATCCCATAATCATTCCCTCCACGAGTCTAGCATTACTCATAAGAGATTATGACGGGGTCGTGCTCCCCTCATTCAGGGACTTCCTGCCATGCTGCACATCTGTGGAGGAAGCAGAGAACCAGGCTTGTATTGCAGGATTGTACATTTCAATTACTTTGCGGAAGACTGCCTGCCAGTTCATGAATATTACTTGTCAATAATGCCTTAGATGGGCCAGCTCTTGTTGACCCGAAGAAGGAAGCCTTGCTCCAAGTCCTCAATGCCCTATACACAAAATAAACCGAGAGAAGAACAAGGTGGCCTATGAGATTGCTAGGTCTTGTTTAAATCATAAGAGTTATGGATTGGTGTATGGGGATGACCTGTCATGCGTTACAAAATTTGTAACGAATGCAGTGTTCAAAAAAAAGTAGCAGTGGTATACCTATGGACTTTTACGAAGTGGATATGCGTAACTGACCTTCTAAGTTATTCTTATAAGATTGATATACCTAAAAAAAGCATTGAACAACAAAGTCAGAAAACAACTAACACGACATTACATCTTTAGGAAATTGAACGCAAAAGAAAAACAGCCAAAGTAACACAAAACAAAAAACATAGTTTGAACGTGAGCAGTAAATTAATGTTATACAAGATACATTAAACACTTACATATACACAATTAGCTTCACTTCTTATAGCAACTCTACCAGAGCCGTCATATTTGCAATCACCATCCGTCATTTATGAAGCACACTTGATATGGATATGGAGGCTGTCGGGCTTGTGCACAAACGCGGAGTCACCAAAACGACTGCCTCTATCTATTTTTCTCTTGTTGCATTAACTCAATAGTAAACCCCTCAATTGAACAGATTAAAACATTAATTTAAGCTAATATTGCATTACATAGGGGTAGAAAAGTTTATCAGTGATTTTACATTCATAAAACTAAATTAATTATACTAGACTACCTGTAGCCATGGCGATTGCGGTGAAGGGATTGGGTGTTGATGCTTTGTCAGGGACGTTGAGGAATGCTTCAACAAGGGCCCGTATGGCCTGGAATTCTTCCTCGACAACCGGACTTCCAGCCACGGGGCTGGGCATGGGCGTTGGGATGGAGACGAGCGCATTTACGGGGTCCTGGTCCATTGCCTCGAGGAGGTCCAATACCATATCGTATTGATCCCAAATTCCCAATGCGGCAACAGGAGATCCGGTTCACATGGCTCAGATTCCTCATCCCCAAAGCTGGAGGTGAGGGGCAGCTCGTACTGCTGCACCATGGGTGAAGGTGGCTTGGAATTGGGGAGAGAGGGGATTGGGATGGACCGGTGGGTGGGTTCGAGTAGGGCAGAAAAAGGAGGGTGGCAACCTTCTATAGGCCACTGCGGGCACCATCAAGGGCCACACTTCCAAGTGAGAAACTTGTCCATCCGACGGGCCGCCACGAAAATCCAATGGAGAGTGTGGCATTAATGGCCAGATAGTTCCTCACCTATGGTGCATCGCAGACCGCACAACTCAAAATTTGGTCGTGGCGCGAGGAGGAGGAAGTTGAAACTTCCCGCAATGACGGTTGGGATTTTCAGCGAGCTTCATACCGAACCTTCACATTCTCGAAATATAGAGGTTATGAGGTTGTTTATGGAGCGTCTTCCATAAATTATGGTGATCCAGAGGCATATAGCAACTTTGCGAGTGCCGTTTTAGCCCAAAATTTATGTTTTGATGGTTATTAATTAGGACGATTGATCCAATATTGCAACTCTGCTAGACCTCAGTACCTACTGCACACTTTGCGTTTAGGCCAATAGGCCTGTACACAAAATACATGTGAACGTGCACACAAATATAGCGTGCACGTCATCATATAATGAAAAGAAAGAGACATGCATCCGAGTTGAGTATTATTAAAGACGTACGTGTGCCATGCTGAGACTTATGCATAAGAGTTCGTACGTAAGATATGGTTTGCACCGTCAAAAAACGTGACAAGCAACGCTGTTTGTCCTGAAAAGGAAGTATTAAGCACTGCTCACCGTCGCACCTCCCACGTAGTACTACGTGGTACATCGCCTAACAAACTCCACCAACCCATACGATCGATCAAGCTCATAGTACGTACGTTGCCTCCTCTTCTAACTCACACTTGATTGGTCATTAACTGTACTGATCACATGAGACATGACAGATAGACCCATCGTTCACGCGTCTTCATTAGGGCCTAACCTACTGCCATCACATCTATAAATACCACCTTCCAAGCACCCCCTCTTCACCAAGCCGAAAGTTCATCCATAACTACCCACAGCTCACTAGCTGATCACGAGCGAGCGAGGTCGAAGGACAGAGCGACCAGCTAGCTCTACTGCTCGATCGGCATGGCCAAGCTTTGTGCTGTCCTCCTCGCCGCCTGCGCCGCCCTCCTGCTGGCGCTCGGTGCCGCGCCGTCGACCCTCGCCGGCGACCCCGACATGCTCCAGGACATCTGCGTCGCCGACTACAGCTCCCTCGACGGCCGTGAGTGACTGACCAATTCTCCTTTCGTACGTTGTGCACGCGTGCATGAACGATCGACCACTGACCGAAATGCATGCGTACCTGTGCGTGTAGCGCTGAGGGTGAACGGGTACCCGTGCAAGCGGGCGGAGAACGTGACGGCGGACGACTTCTTCTACGGCGGGCTGGCTAGCGCGGCCGACGTGTATGGCGGCGGCAACCCGATGGGCTCCGTCGTGACCGCGGCCGACGTGGAGAGGCTCCCGGGGCTCAACACACTGGGCGTCTCCATGTCCCGCATTGACTACGCGCCCTGGGGCGGCACGAACCCGCCGCACTCGCACCCGCGTGCCACCGAGATCCTCTTCGTCGCCGAGGGGAACCTGGAGGTGGGGTTCGTCACCACCGCCGGCAGGCACATCACCCGGGGCGTGCCCAAGGGCGGGGTCTTCGTGTTCCCGCGCGGCATGATGCACTACGAGCGCAGCGTCGGCGAGGCGCCCGCCATGGCGATCTCGGCGTTCGACAGCCAGCTCCCCGGCACGCAGAGGCTCGGCGAGGCCATGTTCGGGGCGGCGCCGGGGGTGCCGACGGACGTGCTGGCCCGGGCGCTGCAGACCGACGGCGGCGTGGTGGAGAGCATCAGGTCCAAATTCCAGCCAAAGTAGGCCGCGAGCACGTACGTGCGCCAAGCGTAACACGCACATTAAAGGCTCGTAAAAAAAAGCGTGCGTACGTGATTTGGCGTGTGGTTCATTTCTGCGCTTTGATTGCACGGTAAAAGCCTGCGTACGTGAAATATCACCGCACGTCCTATATGTCTTCTCATCTCGTCTGCCTTTTAGGTGAAAAGCGTCTTGTTATTTGTTCGTTGTTGAGCTGTATGCAGGTATCGATGGTTTTCGTACGACGTCCTAAGTTTGTTGTAATATTTGCAATGCGTGTAATGTAACAAATAAATATATTTTTTAAGAATCTCGCAAAGCTTTATTACTGCATCATAATGTTTACAGGTACAAAGACAAGATCGCCGAGCTGGCCTAACCACGTATGGCGTCCAAACCCTAAAGTTAAAGCATACTTTGCGAGATTATAAGCTTCCACATTAAAGGTCCTATACTCATGACTAAAAGAGCATGAAATAAAAGTAGAAGCTCGAGCATTGATCTCCTAAACAATGGCGCCGAAACTTGCAGAACTTCCTTCTCTGATCGCATCAACAGCCACCTTACAATCTGAGGCCACCAAGATTTTGTTGAGGTAGAGATCCTTTGATAGTGCTAACGCCTCCTAAATAGCTAAGCACCTGCGGGTCTCTGATGCCCTTCAGAACCAGTGCCGAAGCTCCCATGAAAAGTCCCCCCGCATCTCTGCAAACCACGCCAACTGCGCCAAAGCTGCCCAAGCGGGATACAACAGCGTCAACACCTATCTATTATATAATTATTAAAACAAGAGACAAATAAACCGTCACATTCATCCACACAGATGAAATTATCTCAACCATTAATTTTTGATATTAAGGGCCAAGATTTAAAGATATATGTGTTACATAGAAATTGTGCTGTTTACATACAAACAGGTCAAGCGTCACGTACAAATAAGGAGCCAATCACGATGGAAAAAAAAAGAAACTGCAGCAGTCCGGTTCTCACACGTTATTTAGGCAAAAGTGGTGGCGTGGATTTCTATCAAAGGAAAAGAGCAGTGGCGTGGAGGAATCGGATTCCTGCTGATTGGCATCCCATAGTGAAAAACAATGACGTCAAGGCTGATGTCTTTTTTTAGATGAACGTACTGATGTCTAAGGGCATGCCCAATGCGTTGCCCCATAGGTGATGCCCCATGTGCCAGCTCGGCTCGGATAATGAGGTGGCATAAAAACTATAGCCCCAAGACCAAAGGTGCATCTTGCAGAGGAGGCTGCATCCTCGGCAGAAAAAGTCTCACAGAGAAAAAAGGCAAGGCTGCATGCATTGATAAGTAGGGAGGAGAGAAGTACGATGATGACACCATAGATAGTAGCCTTCGTTGGGTGGCTGTAATACAAACCAGTAGCTTCATTCAACTTTATTCATATGGACCACTTGAAACCACACCATTCTAGTGCCTCCATTGTACATGCCCTAATGGTCCATATATTTTATTAGTATTTTTTCCTTACTATCAATTAGGCAGGTATATACTACGACACTTTGTTCAAGAAATAAAATACAGGCAAAATAGTTTTATATTTAGATAAGATATACGTATGTTTGAAGATTAGAACTAAACAAGTGTCCTCATATATGTACTTCAGAATTTAGTAATAACTAAATTTATATGTTAATAAATTAAAATTAGCATTCTAATTATAAAAAGGCCAGCTTAGATATTCACTCGAACGTGTGATAGAAAAGACTATTACGTATTTTTTTCACTTGCGCTATGTAATATATATGGCATAGCAAACCAGTATGGTTACAATCAGAAAGTACATGCTACGGTGGGGAGAGACAAGGGAATGTTTTTTCTATGAATATACACACATAAATATATATTAAAATCTAAAAATATTATGAGAGGCCCTAATAATAGTATAATAAGAAATATGAATCTAAAATTAGGTCAACGACAAGATTTTTTTTAACAAAGAAAGCCGAGAATTATTATGACGATTCCAAAAATAAATAACATAAAAAAATACTTTGGTGATTTTGAAATGATTTAGAGAAACTATAAGCCACGCAAATGGAAGAGTCAGTGTGATATAATGTTTAACGAAAAAATGTGTAAAAGAGTCATGTCAAGTATGTAATTTATGAATGACAAGGAAAATTAAAACCCACGCAAGACTGGTAAGAAAGAACAAACAAAGGCGGGAATGAAGTCAGTGATTCCCAAAATAAATAATATTAAAAGCACAACTCTCATTGATAGATAATACCGATAAATTAAAGGGTAAGTGCGAGACAATATTTTAATAATAAACTGCAGAAAAATAATGTTAAGTATGTACTAACATATCTTAACTGCGCAAAAACAATTGTAGTGGAAAGCCAAACAACATTGGGAGGACCGGCAAAAAACCCTACGACATGTCCAATAAAAGAGAGAATGTTTTTGAAAGTTGGGATGATATATACTAATAATTGTATTGCATAACATGAGCGGCCAGACGACATAGGTAATTGAAGTAGGATGAGTTGCAATCAAAGCCTCTAGAAGCACAACATAGCACTAATCGGAAACATTATAAATGTCTAAGTAAAGGATGAAAATGGAGTAAAACGGTGCAAAAAATGAAACAACATTTACGTACAAGTTATCGGTGTTTATATTCATTCTTAATGATAATATCATGAAGTCAATTGGTTGAAATATGAAAAACATGGTACAATATTAAGTGAAAAGAGGGGAAGATGGAAATTATTGAAACTGGCGCACCAAAATTTGTTGTCAATTAAATGAAAGACCGGGTTATTGTAAGTAAAATCAGAGAGAGAAGTTAATAGCATATACACTAACATGTAGTAAATCTAGCCGCGCAAATGCGCGGGTCACCCCGCTAGTTGAACTTGAAATGATCAGATGGTGGCGGCACCGACGCCCTCAACCGCGGTATCGCTGTTACCTGTGTCCTCTCCTTCTTCTTCAAGAATTCAATATCTGACAAAAAGGACTTGATGAAGTTGTCGGTGGCAAATGGGGTCATGTATGGCCTTCCTTCGTGCACTCCAGATAGCCCAAAGGGAAACAATCATCGGCGTGAGCTGCTCCGTCGGGAGTGACTCGCTCATGGAAAAAGGCCATAGTCTTGCGTCGGGCTCCGATGTCATTTGCATATGTTCCACAAGCTCGGCATCTGGTAGTGCCCAAACGCATCTAGACGCACTGCATTCCATCAAAGAATGGCGCCAGTTGTCTTGTCCGCCGCACAAAGGGCAGAGACTAGAAGTAGCCATGTGACGATGGCAAAGAACATCTCCTGTGGGGACAGAGTGTTGAGCCAACCGCCACGCGAAGAATCTGACCTTCGGGGGGGGGGGGGGGACTGTCGTCTTCCAGAGAGAATTCCATCCCCTCAAATCAGCTTCGGGAGTTTGAAGGATCCTCCCTTTCCTCTAGCCATGCCACGCACCCAAACTCTGACAATCATCTTATATGCTGACCGCACCGAGAATCGTCCCTTGGGATCATCATTGCATGCCCAAAAATCTTCAACCTGCCTCATACATAATGGGATCTGTAGAATAGCTTCCGCATCGAAAGGTATAAAGACCTGTCGGACCAGATCTTCGCGCCATTTAGCTGTAGTGTGGTCGATCAGCTCCGAGACCAGTCGTGGTGATTCATCCACCAGAGACGAGATCGGCCTCATCAGACCATTCTGCGGGATCCAATTGTGGTTCCATATGCGTGTTGATGCCCCATCTCCTATTCGTCTGACCGCACCTTGGATGATAACATCCCTCCCATCAAGCAATGCACGCCAAATCTGTGAGGGATGCGAGCCCAACTGAGCCTCCAGAATAGAGCTTTCTGGGAAGTAAGAGGCTTTTAGAATTCGTGCACTCAGCGAAGAAGGATCATTCAGTATCCTCCATACTTGTCGAGACAGAAGCGCCAAGTTAAAGATCTCTGTCCCGGAATCCCAGTCCTCCCAAGTTTTTCGGTCATGTCATCACGTCCCATGCTACCCAGCAAGGCTTCCTCTTGCCCCTCTTGCTCCCCTACCAAAACTGACGGATGAGCGATTTCACACTTTCACAAAGGCCTCTAGGTAGTTTGAAGCAGGACATAGAAAAAATTGGTATAGCTTGGGCCACCGATTTTATTAGCACCTCCTTTTCAGCTACTGACAGAAGTTTCTCCATCCATCCTTTTATCTTTTCCCACACTCTGTCTCGTAAATATTTGAAAGTGCCATTTTTGGACTGTCCCACATTTGTTGGCATACCCAAGTATTTCTCACTTAAAGATTCATTCTGCACATTGAGTCTATTCTTAATTTCCACTCTGAGGGTCTCGGGACACCCTTTGCTGAAGAAGATAGAAGATTTATCATAGTTCACTCTTTGACCCGAAGACAAGCAATATCTATCAAGTAGGTTTGATACCTCATTTGCCCCCTGAACATTAGACTTAAAAAGCAGCAGGTTGTCGTCTGCAAACAAAAGGTGATTCACTGCCGGAGCCGTGGGTGCCACCTTTATGCCACCAAGCACTAATGACTGAGAACTGTGTATTAAGAGGCACGAAAGGCCCTCTGCTCCGATCAAGAATAAGTAAGAGGAAATAGGATCTCCCTGCCGAATACCTCTGGTTGGTGAGAATTTCTCCAATCTTTCTCCATTAAACAAAACTGAGAATGAAACATAAGTAATCATGCCCATCACTGTATGAATCCACTCTGTAGCAAAACCAAGCTTGCCCATAATGGCTTTTAGGTAAGTCCATTCTAGTCTATCATATGCCTTCATCATATCCAACTTGAGTGCACAAAAACTATTAGATTTTAACCTGTTTCTCTTCATAAAATGCAGGCATTCGTAATCACATATGATATTGTCAGTGATTAACCTTCCTGGGACAAAGGCTGATTGCTCATCTGAGGTAATATCAGGCAGTATCAACTTTAATCTATTTGCTACCACTTTTGAGGCAATTTTGTAAATCACATTGCATAGGCTAATGGGCCTAAACTGGGTTAGAAGAGTGGGATTTGATACCTTGGGGGTCAACACAAGGATCGCATTATTACTACTGGCTGCGCTCTACTCTCCTCTGACAATCCGAAGCACTACATTTGTAATTTCCTCCCCACATATATCCCAATGGCGCTGATAGAAATGTGCTGGAAACCCATCTGGGCCTGGAGCCTTCGTGGGGAACATCTGAAACAAAGCCTGCTTCACCTCCTCGTTGGTGTAGGGGGCACAAAGGGCAGCATTCATCACTGGTGTAACTTTATGTGGTACATGCTGAAGAACATCATCCACTCCCTGTACTCCCTCTGACGTGTACAGAGATCTATAAAAGTCCGTCACAAGTTGTTTCATCTCAGCCATATCATCAACCTGTACACCCAACACATTGTATAGAGCCTGAATCATGTTTCTTCTTCCTCCTCATGTGAAAGAATTTTTATTTCTGTCACCAGCAGCTAGCCATTGTATTCTCAATCTCTGTCTCCACATTATCTCTTCTCTATGATAGAGCTCAACCAAGCGTTCATTTAGCTTCAACTCCACGTGGTTTGGGGACATCCTCGACGGAACACTTCGGAGCCTCTCCAATTCAGCCTTAGCTTTCTTGATCTCCTTCCTCACACTTCCAAACGTGTCATTTTTCCAGGTCGTGAGGTTCTTGGACAGTAGCTCAAGTTTTTTGCGTAGTGCTTCCACTCTTTGATCGCCTTGGTGCTCACTCCATCCTGAGCTAATGGTATCTCGCCAAGAATCATGCGACTCCCACATCACCTCATAGCGGAAGCCTGGTTTCGGCTATGGCATGGTCTCCTCAAACTGGATGAATATAGGCCCATGATCCGAGGAGGCCGAAGTTAAGTGTTTCACACTAGCATTGGGACGCTGCCCAGTCAGCTGTGGCCAGCGCCCGATCTAGCCTCACTCTGGTGTAGGAACCCCCGACAACTTTCTTCTCGAACGTCCAAAATCTGCCTTGGTAGCCCAAGTCCATCAGCATGCAAACATCAACCGCATCACGAAAGCCTTGTATTTGTGCATTACTCCTGTTAGCAACTCCCTCATGTTCATCCGGACGTAAAACTTCGTTGAATCCCCCACGCACAACCAAGGGAGGTTATTCAAAGTTGCCAAACCTTTCAAAAGATCCCAGGTCAGGTGTCTTAGATTGGTCTGGGCCTGCCTTTTCTTTTATGGGCGGTGACCCGGCCTGCTTTTTCTTTTACGGGCGGTGACCCGGCCTGCTTTACTTTGTCCCAATCCACACAAAGTTGTGTGAATGGTTTTCTTAGAGAAAAGATGTCAATCGAGTCTGAGAAGAGCTCGAACCTAACAAAGCCATCGACTGACCAGTATTACAGGACACCAACATACAAAGAGAATAGGTAAAAACGGAGAGAAATATATAAGGGACAAACAAGAACAACTCGAGGGCAACACCAACAGCAGCGAGAAGAAACCGCATCATTGCCACGACCGTCGCTACGCTTAGACCAACTAACCTACTAAGGCTGTGGGAGTAGGGCACCGCAGTGTAAGTATTGTGTTCATCGACTGCCACCAAGGGCCACATGGGCAACAAAGATTTGTCTCCGCTGCTACAATGGGCCATTACCGTTTCACTCAGGCTTGATCGGTGCCACACCGGCTTCCGGCAGAGTGGTTCCCCTAGAACACAAATCAAGGTGTCCAAGCTGCCTAAGGAGAGGCAATAGGAGCAGACCCACAAGCAACAGGAGCCCGACCACCTAAGAAACATTGCTGGCAGCATCGAGATAGAATGTCGGATGTGAGTTTTTGAATGAAGGCATTGAACCACAGAGGAGGCCGAAAAGGGCAGCATGATACATTGGTCAAGGATAGGAATCACCAACGCCCATGTCGTACCACCGGCACCGAGAAGGACACCGATCCCCCTCCCACCAACGGAAGGGACAATCCGCACCTAGAACTGAACAGATTGACAAAGATTAAGCCAGACCAACCCACGTCGTCATCAAATCGCTACCAACTTCACCACCACTCGAGCAATCCATGAACGACACCTTCAGGAAGGATCATGCACCTACGGTGTCGTCATCTTTCGGAACAGGAGATCCGAGGCTTTCGCCTGAGCTCCTAGGAGGGAGAGGTGGGATGGGAACCTCACCGAAGCCTCCAACAAGTGGAACAAACAGCCAAAGGCGCCGCCTTTGATGTGGCTGCCGTGCCGGCCAAGGGATTCCCCCAAATACACTCACGACCACTAGATCCGCAAAGCCAGCACCCGAGAGCGGCGGCCGAAGCCACCAAGGGCCGGATCTGGCATGGATCAGAGTAGATCGGGTTGAGGACAACTTCTTCATGGGGAGCTAGTAACCAGCGAGGGGGCGCCACAGCAGCCGGCACCCCACCCCCACCACGCTTCCCGCACGACCGAGGAAGTAGCCCACATGGAGCTGCCAACATCGCGTACCACCTCCCGGAGCCACCACCCGGAAGCCGAGGCTCTCCCGCGGGGTGGAATTGCCAGGATCCCCGCTGCACCTTCAAAGGTGTCACACGGTCGCGCCGATGAGCACCTCTGGTGGCAGCGCAGAGACGGGTTGGGAAGGAGGGATGAGGCGGAAGAGGGGCACACCGGGGGAGGGGGCTTTTTAAAATGGATAAATGCCATTTATTATCCTTCAGCTATTTAAAAAGTCGAAGTATGCTATTTCAAATTCAACAATAGACAATTTGTATCCTTCATATATATCAAAACTGACTAGCTTTGAATCTCATGCACTCTAAATGTAGTTTTGAATGACGGCATGACAACGCTTCTCACATATGGTACCCATGTGAAAATGATGATTTCTTATAAGGATAAATGTTGGGAAAAAGTAGTTCTTAATTAATGAGAACATGACAATGCTTCTCACACATTGTAGTCTACTGAGTACAAAAACATATTAGCAAACTACATAGAAAAATGGTGAAAGTTTATAAATATTCTAGAGAAGCCATCAAAACTTTCGTTGACTCTCCGGTTGCATAAATTTAAGAAACCTTCTTGTAAAGTCATGGTCTGATCTAACTTTGTGACATCTCCAAATTTTAGTACATTTTAGAAATACGGCCAAGTTTTTAAGAACATATACCTTTTTTTACTATTTTCCTAAGATAATCATGGGTTTTTGTTTTTACTACATAATTTCTGACTTGATTTTCGCACGTGCAAAACTTGCCACAGATTGGTTAAGACCAACTCTTACATGGCAAGAAAATATGTGTGAATTTTATGATATGGTTATTATTCTTCTTAGGACCCTTCTGTTGTTTCAAAAGTCAAAGTTTAGTATTTCAACTTGAAAAGTGAACGTTCTTGGTTCCTCATCTACTAAAATCATCTACATTTGGTTCCTCACCTCACTAAAAGAAGAATTTAATGACACTACGAGATGGCTTCTCACATATTAGTAGGTGAGTAAAAAAAAACAAAACCAAACACATAAATGTATTAGTGCATAAATATTCTATTGAAGCCTTTAGAAAAAATATGAATTCTAAATTGCAAATAAATCCAGAAAATTTCATTCATATAAAACCACAATATGATATAAAAAATTAAAACTCTCACAATTTTGGTACAATTTCTAAAATATTTATGCATTTTCCCAGTTTTTCTAAGTTTTTTTAATTTTAACGAAATTATTGGCTTTTCTTTTTGTAGTTGCAAAATTGTTGGCTTTAGTTTTACGTGTGCTAAACCACAATGGGTGATGTTTATGCCAACTTTTAATACAACAATAAAACACATATCATTTGCAAAAAAAAAATCTAATGATTTTGACACTTGAGGAACCAAAATGCCCGATTTAGAAGTCGAGGTACCAAACTTACATTTCAACAATATTGATAAACTAAAAATGAATATTTTCCTTTTAGTAATGTTTTCCCTTTTTTTGTGAGAAACTGCATCTTTTATTAAAGTTGAAATATTCACAGGGATACAAATAATGTCGGGCAACACAGAAAGCCTCACATGGCGCCCGAAAGGGAGAGGAGAGGCTGCCTTAGCAGGGGAGTGAGCTTCCCCACTAAATTCAGGCTTCTCGTGGATGAACTCGATAGCATGGAGCGAGCCACTGCTATGATTGATTCTCTCTCAGAATAGCAGCGTACCGGCGTGGTGTTTCGGAGTTGATATTGGTGACAACTTCGGCGCAATCCGAATCGATGCAAATCGACCCGGTATGAAGATCTGTTGCGAGTGCCAATGCTTCGCTGCATGCTTGGGGTTCTAGTGTCGCGGGATCGACGAGGCCCTCAAGAATTGAGCGAAATGAAATCGGAGTTGGGGGGTTGTGGTTTTTTTGGTGTTTTTATATAGGCACATTTTTTTTGAGGTACTAGATTTTATAGGCAATTGTTTTGAGAAAATCGAGGTGTTTTTCCTTTTTATTAAGGAAACCGTTGTGTGGGCCCCGCAAACTTACCGTCCCCACCCGTCGTCGCCGCCACACGCCGGGCCACACCATACGGGCACACCCGATCCGCTCAAGGCTTTAACCACGGCCTCCGCCCCGCGTGGGTAGCCCGGTCGTTACGCCACGCCTCGCTCCCCTCCCATCCCCTCCCCTGATCTCCTCTCCTGCCGCCGCTCCCTCTCCCACCTCCACCTCGCCGTCCCACCCCCAACCCGAAATCAGGCCGAAATTCCCGCGCGATCCGCCGCAGCGGCGACCCGTCACACCCCCGGACTCCCCCAATGGGACAACACTAGCCGGCCCTAACCCTAGCATCCAGTCCCCCCCAACCGACCGATCGCCCGCCATGGCCGTGGTCGTGGCCGCGGGCGGCGGGGACGCCGCGCCGGCGCACCGGAAGCTGGGCGGGTACCTGCGCGCGGTGGTCTCGGTCCCGCCCTCCGACGCCAAGTCCCTCCGCCCGCTCGCCCCCTGCACCCTCTCCGCGTGCGGGGCCGCGCCGCTCGCGCCGCTCCCCGAGGACGCGGCGGGCGGGCGCCCGGGCCCCGTCCCGCGGGGGTCGCTCAGGTGGCGGGCCACCGGCGGCGGGGGCACCAGCGTCGTGCGCCAGCTCAGGGCGCTCGTCGCCGCGCGCTGCGTCGAGGTCGAGGGCAGGGTGCTCCGGGTGGTGGCCAGGAGAGGGGAGGAGGTCAGGGTTGTGGTGCTCGTCGACGTGTACCTCCCCGTCGCCGCCTGGTCCGGATGGCAGTTCCCGCGCTCGCGCTCCTCTGCTGCGGCCGCCGTGTTCAAGCACCTCAGGTCAGCGCCGTCCCCACTTCCTCTGCATTCGTTTCCCCTGACTCTGCCCGGTGGAATTTAAATTAAATTGGCACGATCGCCTTCTTCGGATCCAGGGCGGCACTTGCCCGCCCTTCCGGGGCAATGTGTAGATCCTGCTGGGCGTGTGGGGCAGGCAGGATTTTGTCATTTTAGTGGGGATTGATCGCGGTTACAGGCTTCTGACGCGTGGAATTTGTTACTGCTGCTGTTGCTTCTCCGCATTGTGCGATCAATTTACCACTGTTACTATTAGCTCTCTGCCTCGTGTAACTTGGGGGGTTACTACAACTGTGATCTGAAGCGTGAGAAATTTGGTCCTGCTGTGTTCTCTGCATTTGCTACTTCCTAGTCAGTAATGTGTCAAATTTGCTAATTCCTAGTCAGTAATGCACTTGGCTTGCATCTGAAGTTGTGATGGAGGTTTTTGCAATTCAGCTGTTGACAGATCACCATGATTTGACTGAAATTAATAAGAAGCTTGTGGGTTTGTCCCCGTAGCATTTCAAAAATTAGTGAAGGTAGCTTCGTAATCCCATATGGTTACTGCATTTAATTTTAGCTATCTGATGCACACGAGTTGATCAGTACAACAGCCCTTCGAGTAGGTTCGTTTTACTATTTCAGAAATCCTCCTGTTGATGCTGTGTAACTCCTTGTCTAAGGGAATGTTCTTTTGCAGTTGCAACTGGGATGCTAGGAATGCTTTAATTGCTTTTGACTGGACTTCTCGTGACAATCCGCATCCTGATGACCAGTATATTTGGAGCTGCACTGACTGTCATGTCCTTGGCTGCGAGCTTCATCAGATATCATCTGTATCGAATAACGACAAGTCATTTGACCTGCATGAAATCTTCAAAGTTCTCCCCAGTGTTAGGGTGGAGAAGGGGATGCAGATAACAACAATAATACCAGATGTTATATCGGATGAAATAGGTATCTGGTCTATCCCTGATGATATATTGAATAAGGTGCTGATTCGCCTTAAACCCGGGGATTTGATAAGAGCGGCAGCTACTTGTCATCACATAAGGACTCTTGCTGCCTCTATTATGCCTTGCATGAAGCTTAAGCTTTTTCCTCATCAAGAGGCGGCTGTCGAATGGATGTTGAGGCGAGAGCAAAACCCTGAGCCCTTAGCGCATCCTCTCTGCAAGAATTTCTGCACTGAGGATGGCTTTCCTTTCTTCATAAATGTTTCCTCTGGTGAAATATTCACTGGGATTGCTCCAACCATAAACGATTTCTGTGGAGGTATGTTCTGTGACGAACCTGGATTAGGGAAGACAGTGACTGCATTGTCTCTTATTCTCAAAACGCATGGAACATTAGCGGAACCTCCAAGAGGGGTGGATATAAAGTGGTGCACTCATAAACCAGATAAAAAGTATGGATACTATGAATTCAACACCAGCAACTGTTCAAACAATTTGTCTGAATCAAAAAGGCTCATGGGGAAGAACGTTGTTAAAGAAGATCCATGTTCAAGTGAGCTATCTCATAATGGTGACTCTGTTCCCAGTACAAGATCATCAAGGAAGAGAGGCAGGTTAGTAGACCCTGGTCTATCAACGGTCAACATGCATGTTTCAAGTGAGAAGTCACCAGAATCATGCAATCCACATCCAACGCCAGCTACTCAAGTACTAAAGGTCACCAAAAACTTGAAAAGTGTCAGAAAAAACCTCATGGATGCTTACAGCAAAGATTCAGTTGGCACTAAAAGGAAGAGAGGCACCGTGTCCGAGTTAAGTGAGACATGGGTTCAGTGTGATAGTTGCAGAAAGTGGCGGAGGTTATCAGATGGAACTGTTCTTGATTCTACTACGGCATGGTTTTGCAGTATGAATCCCGATGCTGCACGGAAGACATGCACTGCTTCAGAGGAATCCTGGGATTTGAAGACAAAGATAACCTATTTGCCAGGATTTTACAAGAAAGATGCGTTGCCGGGAAATGAGCAGAATGTATCATTTTTTGCAAACATATTGAAAGATAATATTTCTTTGATCAACTCTGAAACCAAGAAAGCTTTATTGTGGTTGGCACAACTTCCTCTCAGGAAACATCTCGAGATGGAATCAGTTGGTTTGACACGTCCAGTTCTAGATGCACGGGCAACCACAGGCAAGGGTGCCCGCCCATATTTCAAGTTATTTCAAGCATTCGGCCTTGTGAGGAAGATTGAGCAAGGTGTAACTCGGTGGTATTATCCATCTATGCTTGATGATTTGGCCTTCGACTCGGCTGCGCTTGGAATTGCTCTTGAAAAACCGCTGGATTTAGTGAGGTTATATTTATCTAGGGCGACCTTGATAGTTGTGCCTGCTAATTTGATTGATCACTGGACAACACAAATACAACGTCATGTTTCTTCGGATACACTTAATGTTTATGCATGGGGAGATCACAAGAGGCCGCCTGCTCACATCCTTGCTTGGGACTATGACATTGTCATAACCACATTTAGCAGATTAAGCGCAGAATGGGGACCAAGTAAGAAAAGTGTTTTAAAGCAGATCCATTGGTTTAGGGTAATATTAGATGAAGGACACACTTTAGGTTCCAGTCTTGCCCTGACAAACAAATTGCAGATGGCCGTTTCTTTGGTTGCTTCAAACAGGTGGATTTTAACTGGTACGCCTACACCGAACACACCAACTAGTCAGGTTGCTCATCTTCACCCCATGCTCAAGTTTCTTCATGAAGAAGCTTATGGTGAAAACTACCACTCATGGGAGTCTGGAATTCATAGGCCCTTTGAGGCTCAAATGGAAGAGGGGCGCATTCGTCTTGTGGAGCTACTTCGGAGGTCCATGATTAGTGCAAGAAAAGCAGATCTCAGAAACATCCCTCCTTGCATAAAAAGAATAACATTTGTAGACTTCAGTGAAGGGCATGCGAAAAGTTACAATGAACTGGTTGTTACTATTCGCCGGAATATAC
The DNA here is from genome assembly GCA_963921465.1 of Triticum timopheevii. Taxonomy (NCBI): domain Eukaryota; kingdom Viridiplantae; phylum Streptophyta; class Magnoliopsida; order Poales; family Poaceae; genus Triticum; species Triticum timopheevii. The sequence goes on along the minus strand of OY997266.1, from coordinate 625,810,788 downwards.
TGATGGCTGATTGGAATGACCCTTCCCATGTTGAATCACTTCTGAATCCCAAGCAGTGGAAATTTCGTACTACTACTATAAGAAATGTCCGGTTGTCTTGCTGTGTTGCTGGGCATATTAAAGTAGCAGAGGCTGGTCATGATATACAAGAAACTATGGATGAGTTGATGCAGGGGGGTCTTGATCCTTCTTCAGACGAATATCAATCCATAAGATTTGCTCTTTTAAATGGCACCAATTGTATCAGGTATGGAAGTGTTTAATAATAACTAAAGCATATTATCTATCAGTCAGATTATCTGACTTGCTCAAACATTCATATTGCTATCTTCAGGTGTCGAGATTGGTGCCGCTTACCTGTTATAACACCTTGTCGGCATCTGCTGTGCCATGATTGTGTAGCTTTGGATAGTGAGAAATGCATAGAATGTGGGAACAACTACGAGATGCAGTCTCCTGAAACTTGTGCACGTCCAGAAAATCCAAACCCAAAATGGCCAGTCCCAAAGGATCTAATTGAATTGCAGCCTTCATATAAGCAGGTCTGTACTCAGAGCTATGTGATGCCATGCAATTTTTTCAGGCACTTTGTTGTCAGAGTATTTATTTTCTCCATTTTATGCAGGATGACTGGGATCCAGATTGGCAGTCAACGACTAGTAGCAAAGTTGCTTACTTGATTGACAAGTTGAGAAGTTTGCGAGAAGCTAACATGAAACATGTGCACTCGACTAACATAACCATTGGTGCTGGTCCTGCTACTACATCGTCTTATCATGATGATAATAACATGCAGACCAGGTTACCACAGACATTGCCTGACAAAGTAATTATATTCTCTCAGTTTCTGGAGCATATTCATGTTATTGAGCAGCAGGTAAACTGTAATGCCCATACTTGTCTTTTACTTAAGAGTATGAATTAGTTGGTTAATGTCTCCTTCTGTTCAGCTGACTATTGCTGGAATAACATACGCTGGAATGTACAGTCCCATGCCTTTAGGCACTAAGGTATGTGTTTTTTTTTGCTCTTTCTTCTGTATACCTGTGACATATATCTAGTTGACTGGGTGTATTTGATATCTTCCCTCCAAAAGCAATATTTTATTGAACTGGGATATGTCCATCTTTGGCCTTTTCCGGCTTGGTGAACCTTAATGGTGATCATGTGTACCACGTTTCTCCGTCTTGTTCTCATCCCTGTACCATCCTACGTAGTGTCTGCCTTCCCTTCCACTAGCTTGAAGGCCCGCACGTCCTCCTTTTTACAATGGAACAAATTGGCTGTCTAATTAGGGAAAATATGGTAAATTATTGGCATATCTCAAAACATTTTGTGACTGATCTGCGCGTTGCCACAATTCTTTTCAGAGAAGCGCATTGACGAAGTTTAAAGAGGATCCAACATGCATGGCTTTACTGATGGATGGCACTGCAGCACTGGGCCTCGATTTGAGTTTTGTCAATCATGTTTTTCTGATGGAACCCATATGGGATAGGAGGTAACCTGATTGCTCAATTACTGAAATACTGTCATTTTTGGGCCTGCATCAAAATAGAATATGTACATATGTTTTTGCTGGGATGCAAATAAACGTAGAAATGAAAATTGACTACCAAATTCTACGCAAACTTAATTACCATGTTCTCCTGTTTTACATCTGTCAGCCATAGGGTAATTTCTATTCTTACTGGTATTTGGCACATCAGTTAACCACCCTATTGGGGGATATGTCTTGTTAGCTATCAAATTGTGTATGACCGACTGGTATTGACGGATGGTCCTCTTTTCTCTGATTATTAGTATGGAGGAGCAAGTTATTAGTCGCGCGCATAGAATGGGTGCAACCCGTCCAATAAATGTTGAGACCCTGGCTATGCGCGGTACCATCGAGGAGCAAATGCTCCAACTTCTGCAGGTTTGTGTGAATCACATCATCCGTAACATTTCATTGTGAAAATATATCATCAAACCTTGCCGATAAAATACATGCTTTGTTCGCAGGACTCTAGCGCTTGCAGAAATATGGTTAATAAAGGTGCAGGCGGCACCGAGAATGAAGGGGCTCGGCCTCACCGCAGCCTACACGATTTCGCCGAGAGTAGTTATCTGGCGAAACTCACCTTCGTGAAAGGATCTAACACGGCATGCATGGATGCTTAGTATAAATTGAGCTGTCACCATAAGTTCTTTGTTTGTTTCTTTTGTTTTGAGATAATAGCGAGGTCCTTCAAGTCATTCTTTTGCAGCAGAAATAAACAGAACTCTGACGGTGGAATATATGTGCCTTCCCTTTTAAGCAACCGTGAGTTGCTCTTGTTTTTCCCGTCCGACTGCAGTCTTATGATGTAATTTTGATTTCATATAACAGATGACGAAAACTGTAGCTAGTAATTAAATTAGGAAAAAGGAAAATCGAAGCAGTGGAGACGAAGATGCAAGTAGCAAAATATGCGCATGCATACTCTACATGATTTCGCTGAAAGCAGCTCCCTTTAGCAACTCGCCTTTGTGACAGGATCTAGCAAGAACTAATTTTGGATTATTTTTTTGCGTGAAATTATGAGAGCTTTATATTCAAACAAAAGAGCTCCTGAATAAAGCTCTCATAATTTCACGCAGAAAAAAACTAATTTTGGATTTGCAACTTAAATCTATACCTATGCATCTTCTTTCCTACTTATAAAGATTTGAGTTAGTGGTCGATGCACTCTCCTCCTACATGTGGGATCCATCGAATTAGAATAAGAAGCAAAAAGTGGCACTCGAATTGGGTAGTGGAGTCGACCGCTGCTCTTGCCCAAATTGCCATCCTCCGGCCTGCTGCTGCCCAATTGTAAATATACCTTCCATGTGCCTTTTGTTTCGAATAGAACGAGAGACAGTCGATCGAGAGATAACAAATGATTCAACTGTATTCTTTATTGATGATTCAGTTACACGATATATATCCAAAGAGACGCGATGGCACGGAGGGACGCGAGTAGCGTCGGTTAGCGAGCCTAAAAGAAGGGTCGCGCCGGTTGCCAATAGGTGGCAGTTTTTTTTTTTGAACGTAACCAACAGGCGGCAGTTAGCAAGGGGAGATTCCCTTCCAATTAAACATTTGTTTAATTGTAACACCTTTCAGTTTGAGTTTCTGCCAGACCATGACAGTGGCAAAGAACTGTTCACACACAAGTTCACAAGTCAGACTCGACACAAACCGAAGGCTATCGCTGGCAACGAGCCAGGCCGGGCTCAGCTAGGTGCGTTCTGGCGCCGGCGAACCGGGCCAGCCCTTTGGGCCAGGCCGGTCGGCTGCCTCGCCGGCCCGACGGCTATAGCCACTGCCAGGTGGGCCCAGCTTGCGGCGGCGCCAGCATCAGAAACGTGGGGAGCTCCTAGTTGGCGCTGTAGGCGCGCGTTGGACAAGTGGCGCCTACAGCGACCAGCAGCGGGCCGCGGCCCAATTAGAACATTGCTGTAGCGTTTTGTGAAAAAAAAAAACCTAAGCTTATACCTGTAGCGATTCGTGAACACTGGAGTTCGAACTCCGAGCACGAGGGTTGAGAGAAGTCGCTCGTAACCACCAGGTCAAACTCTTTCCGTTGATCACAAAAAGGAAAAACTTTTATTTGACCATTCCTCTAATTAACATATATCATATATATCTAGTGTAAATTATTTTAAAAAGAAAGTATAAATTCAAAACTGAATTCTATAAAAATACTGAAATAATGTACGAATTTGCAAAAAAAAAGTTCATAGAAATTCAAAAGAGTTCGTGGAAATGAAAAAGAGTTCATCGATTTTATAAAAAGTTCATCAAATTTGAAAAAAGTTCATCATCTCGAGAAAAAGTTCACAAATTTGGAAAAAGTTCATTGATTTAAAAACATCTCAAATTTGGAAAATAGTTCATCGATTTTGAAAAAAAGTTCATCGGTTTTAAAAATAAGTTCATCAATTTTGAGAAAAAGTTCATTGAATTTGAAAAAATTCATTGAATTAGAAACAAAAGTTCATCGATTTGAAAAAAGGTTCATCAAAGTGAAAAGTTCATCCGCTTTTTTTAGAAAAACATCATCAAATTTGAAAAAAAGTTCTTCAAATTGAAAAAAGTTCATCGAAATTGAAAAGAGTTCATGGATTTAAAAAACAAAAATCAACAAAATGGAAAAAAGCTCATTGAAATTTTAAAAAAGTTCATTGAATTGAATAAAAAAGATCAATTTTGAGAAGAAAAGTTCATCCATTGTAAGAAAATTAACGAATTTCAAAAGAATCATCAAACCAGGAAGAAGAAAAAAGAAAAAAAAATAGAAACAGAAAAGAAAACGAAAAAATGGAAAAGGATAGAGGAAAGAGGAAATAAGAAAAGCTGGAAGAACAGAATTTCAAATTGGGCATGTTGGTGCAGTTGTTATTGCAGCGCGGTTTGTTCCGTGAGGTCCAATGTTCGATTCTCTTCGCGCGCACAGTTTTTTGCGTTTCAGAAAAATAGAAGGGAAAACGGGGGCAAGATGGGCTGGCCCGCGAGTAGCTGCTGCAGGCGCTGGTTAGTAAAAACAGCAGGAACCGGCGCCTGCAGCGCTAAATAGGAATTGCCAGAAACGTGGTCGTGGAGGCGGAGCATAGTGAGACATGCTTGCCTATTAGGCAAGAGGATAGCAAGTTCTAAATTCTGTCTCGGTAGGACATGGATTTCTATTACTACGAAATTCAGAAATGAAAATGAAGTAGTTAATCTTGAGCATGGTCAAGATTGTGGAGGAAAAGCACCACAAGGGCGGCCCGAGTTGCTCGCACCGACAAACCCCGAGCATTTGCAGCATGGGAGCTCACGCCAACTCCAACGCACAACTTCAAACGAACGTTTGTTTTGTTCGGATTTTGTCCGTTTATATCGGGAAAAGGGGTCCGACCGTTTTTCAGGATGCGTTGGCAGTGCGCCCAACGCGGCCGACATATGGTCCGTCATGGCCGATCGGAGGCCAAATGTAGACAATGTTTAAACTAAACATCGCAAATAGTTTTACAACCAAATAAACTAAACATTGCAAATAGTTCCGCAACCCAATAAAAAACATAAAGTTTACAACCCAATCGAAATTGTCTTGAATACATGGAAAGAAAATGAACCGGTACATCCACTGGTCGCCAATGTGATTCCACATGTGCTCAACCAAGCCATTTTGGAGATGCATTTGAGTATGCCTATCACGCATCTCATGATGGAAATGGATAAACTGTCCAGAACTTGTCGGTTCCTAGTGCTCAGGCACAACATTTTCACCCTGATATTCAAACCCTTGGTCGCAAATGTTGTCATCATGTTCGTTCTTCATGATCTTGTTGTGCATGATCGCATAAGCTGTCATCGCCTCCCAAAGCTTCTCGCTGCTCCATGTAAGTGTAGGGTGTCGAACGATACCCCATCGAGATTGAAGCACATCAAAAGCACGCTCCACGTTCTTCCTAGCACTCTCTTATGCTTTGGACAAATCTCTGTTTTTTCTCTCCATTCAGGTTGGACATTGTCTTCACAAGAGTTAACCACTGAGGACAAATATCGTCAGTTAGGTAGTATCCCTTGTTGTAATGGTGGCAATTGATCTCTTGACCTCTGGGCAGTGGCCTTCCGCAGGCCTTGCAAACACTGGAGAACGATTAGCACGTTGATATCATTGTTAGACCAACCATACCGAAGAAAGAGTGCCATATCCAATGATATTGTGGAGCCACCGCTTCTAGTATGGCAACGCAACCTTTCACATGCCCCTTTACTACCCCTGCCAAGCAAATGGATAATTCTTTCACTTTCAGTGCATACAATCTATTCTGCCAAGCATTCCCGAAAAGCCTCTATCTACATTGATCGCCAAGAACGGGGTTGTATCTGTGGCATTTGGCTCTCTTAAGTACTCAGGGCCAAACACTGCCACCACGGCCTTGCATAAACTATACATTGATTTGAGACCTCGTACAGACGTACTCATCCACAAGATGGCCCATAATTCTAGCTGCAAAGCATCTCTGCTAAGAGAAGAAGCCAGCCATGCCAAGGGCATCCTCCTTGCACTCAAAGTATGGGTCCATATGCTACCACTCCCTCCAAAATACGATTTAACACATATCTCGCCATTCGGAAGCAGCGCTGGAAAAGATGAGGTTTGAAGAGCGGAGAATCCTCAAAGTAATCGGCATAGAGCAGGGCGTGGCCGCTCTCCCTATTGCGGTTCAAGGCCGGAGCATGGCCCGGGATTGATCCCCTGAACCAAGGCCACTGCCTAGCAATGTGGTCATCGATGACCAATGCAGCAACCACAAGCTCTTTGTCATCCGATGAACAAATGAAGTTGTTGAAAAAAAATATTCGCCCCACTATCCATTGTACCTTGTAGGCAAATTGTCGAACACCTTGCGACCGTGGTGGAGACGCGGCCGGTGAAGAGAACCTCGCCCTCTCTGCATATGCAGCAGACCTGTAGAAACGTTGACAGCCGGCAGCAGACAGCCTTGCAGTACCAGGCTGACGGTGTTGTGGTCAATGTTCGTCGCCGGCTGACGTAGTTTCCCTGGTACCGGACGCGGTGACAAAACCCCACAAACGCCGACAAGAACTCCTTCAAAAGAGGGCGGGCCAGAGGAGAACAAGGACGTGTGTCTCGCCCGTCTACACCCTGTCCGTTTCAACGCAAACACAACCTAAATTTTGGCCGAAAATAGATCAATGGCGGATAAAAAACGGACCGGCGTCCGTTTGCTCCCGCGCTTTGGGTCGCAATTTGTATCTGTTTCGCCTCAAACAGACACGGCCGGACGCATTGGAGTTGGCCTCACCTCGACATAGCTGGTCGGTTTTCTTACCGATTTGCCTGGGACGTAGGTTGCTCGTCGGTTCCTTTTTTCTTTCGACCAACCGCTCCCTCCAATTTTTTTGGACAATGCTAACGCCCACATGCATGGTGGGAGTTAAACCCGCCCACACGCCCTATAACACACAGACTGCGCCATGAACCACATACATGCATGTGGGAATCTTTTTGAATTTTTAGTTTTTAAAATGTTTTATCTCTTAAATGAAAAATCTGATTGAAGATCCGTTTTCACCATTAAATCCCTCGCGACGAGATCTTCGAAACTAGATCTCATATCAATATATTTCGCCGAATTTTTTGGGTTAAAAGTTGCCATGTCTATTGCATATGAATTGCCATGATGTTTACATTGAAGTTGCCATGATATGTTTCAGCAATTTTCTTCTATATTTAATAGTAAATTATGACATATTATAAAACAGGGAGCTAAGAAGCTAGACTTGTCATGAACCATAAACTTAAATTGTCATGATTCATACAAAAAATAATTTTCATGGTCAAAGTACTGAAATTACCATCATCGAAAAACTAAAATTGCCATGCTCTACAAACTAAAATTGCCACATGACAACTTTAGTTTAAGCACTATGACAACTACAGTGTAAACATAATGTCAACTTTTGAGCAAAAAAATTTCGTCGAAACATATCAACATGGGTCTAGCTTTGAAGATCTCGTCGAGACGGATTTAATGGTGCAAGCAGATTTTTAATTAGGAGATAAAACATTTTTAAGCCGAAAACCAAAAAGATTCATGCTGATGTCATCTGTTCATACGCGTGGGCGATGTGAAAGATGCCACACGTGTGGGCGTTAGTTTTTTTTTTTGACAAACCAGCCGCTCCCTCCATCATTGCACGCCTGGACCTGCTTCCTCGCTCGCTAGCTGGGTTGGTTCGCCGACTGCTCCTTCACGTAAAAATAGTAGCTATTGGTTTAGGAAAAACCATAGATACTAGTTTATGTAAAAATTGATTTAAAAAATGTACACAGATTTAATGAAATTTCACGAATTTAAAAACAATTTCAAACTTACATAAGTTCACAAATTTAAAAAGTCATGAATACAAAAAAGTTTACAAATTCAAAAAATGTTGTTTTTCAATGTTAATGAATCTGAAAGAAGGCCACAAATTTTAAAAAACAAGTTCACACAAAAATATTCGCAAAAATTGATAAAGTTTCATAAAATTGGAAAAAGTTCATGAATTTGAAAGGAAGTTCATAAATTTTGGAAAAAGTTATAAATTTAGAAAAGTTTCATAAATTTGAGAAAAGTTCATGAATTCAAAAAATGTTCACAAATTTGAATAAACTTTGTAAATTTTGAAAATGTTCATAAATTTTAAAAATATGAATTAAGTAGGAAAAAGGAAAAACTGGAGCGTGCACGCCACTTATGGGTAACAAAGGAACTGGCGCCAGAAGCGCTAAAAATGAATAGGTACGTAATTGGGTTGTGATTGCGCTGCCTTTTTGGGTCAACGTAGTGGCTGCTCTTTATTAATGTGCTCCTCTCATTTAGATTGTTTGTGCTCCGACGAGTCTCTCTAAGCTAAACCGGACCAAAAGCGGCTTGGCATAGCCTACTTTGCTATTTTTTTTGGGAAGCCAAGACTTTATTACTCAAAGATTACAGAGTTTAGGATACAAAGAGAATCATGAGGTTGGTCTAGCCAAACGTGGCACCCCTCATCAAATGATGAGAATACTTGCTAGCATATGAGCTTCATAGTTAGATGTCCTTTCTTCAAAGCAAAATTTACATTTGTAGTCCTTAGTTTGTACATGCGGAGGTAGGTCGGCCAGAGGCGACACATGTGCTCGACTGCGCGGGCAGGGCGATGTGGGCAGACATTGCTATAATGCACATGCGGGGAAGACGCACACGTGGCATAGTGGCGCTAGCGACAAACACGACCGACATTGCTATAAAACCACATACTTTGATCACCTCATGAAAGCGTATATTCTAACTCCGACATGCTTGCACCAGTCCATAGATGGATCGCTGGAGCTTGCACACTTTGTTAGCACCTTTAGGATCGACAAAAACTTCTGGTTGCATCGTATACAACTATTCTTTAAGAATTGCAGTTTTGACGTCCATTTGCCAGATTTCATAATTATAAATTGCTAACATGATTCAGACTGACTTAAGCATCGCTACGGGTGAGAAAATATCATCATAGTCAACTCCTTGAACTTGTCAAAAACCTTTCACGATAAGTCGAGCTTTGTAGATACTGACATTACCATCAGCGTCTATCTTCTTCTTGAAGATCCATTTATTCTCAATGGCTTGTCGATCATTGGGCAAGTCCATCAAAGTCCACACTTTGTTCTCATACATGGATCCTATCTCAGATTTCATGGCCTCAAGCCATCTGCCGGAATCTGGGCTCATCATAGCTTCTTCATAGTTCGTAGGTTCACCTAGGTCTAATAACATGGCTTCCAGGACAGGATTACCGTACCACTCTGGTACAGATCGTGCTCTGATTGACCTACGAAGTTCTGTAGTAACTTGATCTGAAATTTCATGATCATCATTATTAGCTTTCTCTCTAGTTGGTGTAGGCATCACGGGAACGGTTTTCTCTGATGTACTACTTTCCAATTCGAGGAAGGTATAATTACCTCATCAAGTTCTACTTTCCTCCCAGTCACTTCTTTCGAGAGAAACTCCTTCTTTAGAAAGGACCCATTCTTAGCAACAAATATCTTGCCTTCGGATCTGTGGTAGATGGTGTACCCAGTAGTTTCTTTACGGTATCGTATGAAGATGCACTTATCCGATTTGGGTTCGAGCTTATCTGGCCAAAGCCTTTTCACATAAGCATCGCATCCCCTAACTTTAAGAAACGACAACTTATGTTTTTGCCAAACCACAGTTCATACGGTGTCATCTCAACGGATTTAGACTGTGCCCTATTTAACGTGAATGCAACTGTCTCTAATGCATAACCCCAAAACGATAGTGATAAATCGGTAAGAGACATCATAGGATGCACCATATCTAATAAAGTACGGTTACGATGTTCGGACACACCATTACGATGTGGTATTCCAGGTGGCGTGAGTTGTGAAATAATTCCACATTGTTTTAAATGAAGGCCAAACTCGTAACTCAAATATTCGCCTCCGCGATCAGATCGTATAAACTTTATTTTCCTATTACGACGATTCACCACTTCACTCTGAAATTCTTTGAGCTTTTCAAATGTTTCAGACTTGTGTTTCATCAAGTAGATACACCCATACACACTCAAATCATCTATGAAGGTCAGAAAATAACAATACCCACCGCGTGCTTCAACACTTATCGGACCGCATACAATGGTATGTATTATTTTCAATAAGTCATTAGCTCGCTCCATTGTTCCGAGAACGGAGTCTTAGTCATCTTGCCCACGAGGCATGGTTCACAAGTATTAAATGATTCATAATCAAGTGATTCCAAAAGTCCATCTGTATGGAGTTTCTTCATGCGCTTTATACCAATATGACCTAAATGGGAGTGCCACAAGTATGTTGCACTATCATTATCAACTTTGCATCTTTCAGCATCAATATTATGAATATGTGTATCACTACGATCGAGATTCAATAAACCATTCACATTGGGTGTATGACCATAGAAGGTATTATTCATGTAAACAGAACAACAATTATTCTCTGACTTAAATGAATAACCGTATTGCAATAAACATGATCTAACCATATTTATGCTCAACGGCTCAACGCAAACACCAAATAACATTTATTTTGGTTCAACACTAATCCCAAAGGTAGAGGGAATGTGCGATGGTGATCGTATCAACCTTAAAATTACTTCCAACACACATTGTCACATCGCCCTTAACTAGTCACTTTTATTCTGCAACTCCTTTTTCGAGTTACTAATCTTAGCAACTGAACCGGTATCAAATACCCAGGGGTTACTATGAACACTACTAAGGTACACATCAATAACATGTATACCAAATATACCTTTGTTCACTTTGGCCATCTTTCTTATCCGCCAAGTACTTGGGGTAGTTCCGCTTCTAGTGACCATTTCCTTTCCAGTAGACGTACTCAGTTTCAGGCTTAGGTCTAGCTTTGGGCTTCTTCATGCGAGTGGCAATTTGCTTGCCATTCTTCTTGAAGTTCCCTTTCTTTCCCTTGCCCTTTTTCTTGAAACTAGTGGTCTTGTTTAACCATCAACACTTGATGCTCTTTTTTGATTTCTACCTTCGCCGATTTCAGCATCCCGAAGAGTTCAGGAATCGTTTTCGTCATCCCTTGCATATTATAGTTTATCACGAAGTTCTAGTAGCTTGGTGATAGTGACTAGAGAACTCTGTCAATCACTATCTTATCTGGAAGATTAACTCCCACTTTATTCAAGCGATTGTAGTAGACAAACATTCTGAGCACATGCTCACTGGCTGAGCTATTCTCCTCCATCTTGCAGGCAAAGTACTTGTCAGAAGTCTCATACCTCCTGACACGGGCATGAGTATGAAAAACTATTTTCAGTTCTTGCAACATCTCATATGCTCTGCGGCGTACAAAACGTTTTTGAAGTCCCGGTTCTAAGCCGTAAAGCATGGCACACTAAACTATTAAGTAGTTATCATATTGATCCAGCCAAACGTTCATAACATCTACATCTGCTCTTGCAATAGTTCGTCACCTAGCGGTGCATCAAGGACATAATGTTCTTATGTGCAGCAATGAGGATAATCCTTAGATCACGGACCCAGTCTGCATCATTGCTACTATCATCTTTCAACTTAGTTTTCTCTAGGAACATATAAAAAATAGGGGAGCTACAACGCGAGCTATTGATCTAGAACATAATTTGCAAATACTATCTGGACTAAGTTCATGATAAATTTAAGTTCAATTAATCAAATTATTAATGAACTCCCACTTAAATAAACACCCCTCAAGTTATCTAAGTGATACGTAATCCAAATCAACTAAACCCATGTCTGATCATCACGTGAGATGGGGTAGTCATCAATGGTGAACATCTCTATGTTGATCATATCTACTATATGACTCACGTTCGACCTTTCGGTCTCTAGTGTTCCGAGGCCATGTCTGTACATGCTAGGCTCGTCAAGTTTAACCCAAGTATTCTGCATGTGCAAAGCTGTTTTACACCCGTTGTATGTGAACGTAGAGTCTATCACACCCGATCATCACGTGGTGTCTCAACACGACGAACTGTCGCAACGGTGCATACTCAGGGAGAACACTTTTACCTTGAAATTTAGTGAAGGGAGCATCTTATAATGCTACCACCGTACTAAGGAAAATAAGATGCATAAAAGATAAACATCACATGCAATGAAAATATGTGACGTGATATGGCCGTCATCATCTCGTGCTTTTGTTCTCCATCTCCAAAGCATCGTCATGATCTCTGCTACCTCTTGAGCTTGCGCTGGTTTTCCCTTGAAGAGGAAATGGTGATGCAGCAAAGTAGTATAAGTATTTCCCTCAGTTTTGAGAACCAAGGTATCAATCCAGTAGGAGACGACACACAAGTCACCGAATACCTGCACAAACAATCAAGAACTTGCAACCAACGCGATAATGGGTTGTCAATCCCTTCACGGTCACTCGCAAAAGCAAAATCTGATAGAGATAGTAAAGTAAATATTTGTGGTATTTTTGGTTTATAGATTGAAAAGTAAAGATTGCAAAATAGTAGATCGGAAACTCGAAAGATGTAAACAAGATTCAATATTATAGAAAAGAGACCCGGGGGCCATCGGTTTCACTAGTGGCTTCTCTCGAGAGATAGCACATATTACGGTGGGTGAACAAATTACTGCCGAGCAATTGATAAAAAAGCACATAATTATGATGACATCTAAGGCAATGATCATGAACATAGGCATCACGTCCGTGTCAAGTAGACCGACTCCCGCTTGCATCTACTACTATTACTCCACACATCGACCACTATCCAGCATGCATCTAGAGTATTAAGTTCATAAAGAACGGAGTAAAGCATTAAGCAAGATGACATGATGTAGAGCAATTAACTCAAGCAATATGATGAAAACCCCATCATGTTATCCTCGATGGCAACAATACAATACGTGCCTTGCTGCCCCTACTGTCACTGGGAATGGACACCGCAAGATTGAACCCAAAACTAATCACTTTTCCCATGGCAAGAAAGATCAATCTAGTAGGCCAAACTACACCGATAATTCGAAGAGACTTGCAAATATATCAAATCATGCATATAAGAATTCAGAGAAGAACCAAATAATATTCATAGATAATCTTCATCATAAATCCACAATTCATCTGATCTCAGCAAACACACCGCAAAAGAGTATTACATCGAATTGATTTCCAAGAACATCGAGAAGAACTTTGTATTGAGAATCAAAGAGAGAGAAAAAGCCATCTAGCTAATAATTATGGACCTGAAGGTCTGTGGTAAACTACTCACGCGTCATCGGAGAGGTAATGGTGTTAATGTAAAAGCCCTCCGTGATCGAATCCCCGTCCGGCAAATTGCCGGAAAAGGCCCCAAGATGGGATCTCACGGGTACAGAAGGTTGCGGCGGTGGAAAAATGGTCCCGTGGCTCCCGCTGATGTTTTTGGGGTATAAGAGTATATATAGGCAAAGGAACTAGGTCAGAGGAGCTACGAGGGGCCCACGAGGGTGGGGGGCGCGCCTTCCTGCCTCGTGGCCGCCTCGTTGCATCTCCGACTTCATCTCCAAGTCTTCTGGTTTGCTTTTGGTCCAAGAAAGATCATCACAAAGGTTCATTTCGTTTGGTATTCCGTTTCTGCAAAACTCTAAAATAGGCAAAAAAAACAGAAACTAGCCCTGGGCCCTCGGTTAATAGGTTAGTCCCAAAAATAATGTAAAAGAGCATGTTAAAGCCCATTAAACATCCAAAACAGATAATATAATAGCATGGAACAATCAAAGATTATAGATATGTTGGAGACGTATCAAGCATCCTCAAGCTTTATTCCTGCTCGTCCTCGAGTAGGTAAATGATAAAAACAGAATTTTTGATGTGGAATGCTACCTAACATATTTATTCGTGTAATTTTCTTTATTGTGACATGAATGTTCAGATCCGAAAGATTCAAGGCAAAAGTTTAAAATTGACATAAGGATAATAATACTTCAAGCTTACTTAACAAAGCAATCATTTGTTCTTAAAATAAGTTGGCCAAAGAAAGCTATCCCTACAAAATCATATAGTCTGGCTATGCTCTATCTTCATCACACAAAATATTTAATCATGCACAACCCCGAAGACAAGCCAAGCAATTGTTTCATACTTTTGATGTTCCCAAACTTTTTCAATCTTCACGCAATACATGAGCATGAGCCATGGACGTAGCACTATAGGTTGAATAGAATGGTAGTTGTGGAGAAGACAAAAAGGACCAGGCTCCATCTTGTTAGCACCATGCCGGCGAGGTCGAGAGATTAGTGGGAGATTGTCTTCTATTGTTTCTTTGATGCAGTAGATCTGGTTTTCCTTGGTGGGCTAGTGGTGGTTCCCTTAGCAGTACCGTCCATTTGTGTGGAAAGATGACGGTCCAAGAACTGGGGTGGTGGTCCGTGGATGACGGTTTCTATAATGTGCCTTGACGATGTCGACGGCAACCAGCGGTTCCTGGATGCGAGGAGTATGGGGCTGCTGAAGGAAATATGCCCTAGAGGCAATAATAAAGTTATTATATATTTCCTCATATCATGATAAATGTTTATTATTCATGCTAGAATTGTATTAACCGGAAACATAATACATGTGTGAATACATAGACAAAACTATGGTCACTAGTATGCCTCTACTTGACTAGCTCATTAATCAAAGATGATTATGTTTCCTGACCATAGACATGTGTTGTCATTTGATTAGTGGGATCACATCATTAGAAGAATGATGTGATTGACATGACCCATTCTGTTAGCCTAGCACTTGATCGTTTAGTATACTGCCATTGCTTTCGTCATGACTTATACAAAGTTCCTGCAACTATGAGATTGTGCAACTCCCGTTTACCGGTAGAACACTTTGTGTGCTACCAAACGTCACAACGTAACTGGGTGATTATAAAGGTGCTCTACAGGTGTTTCCGAAGGTACATGTTGAGTTGGCATAATTCGAGATTAGGATTTGTCACTTCGATTGTCGGAGAGGTATCTCTGGGCCCTCTCGGTAATACTCATCACCTAAGCCTTGCAAGCATGTAACTAATGAGTTAGTTATGAGATGACGTATTACAGAACGAGTAAAGAGACTTGCCGGTAACGAGATTGAACTAGGTATTGGATACCGACGATCAAATCTCGGGCAAGTAACATACCGATGACAAAGGGAACAAAGTATGTTGTTATGCGGTTTGACCGATAAAGATCTTCATAGAATATGTAGGAACCAATATGGGCATCTAGGTCCCGCTATTGGTTATTGACCGGAGACATGTCTCGGTCATGTCTACATTGTTCTCGAACCGTAGGGTCCGCACGCTTAAGGTTTCGATGACAGTTATATTATGAGTTTATGAGTTTTGATGTACCGAAGGAGTTCGGAGTCCCGGATGAGATCGGGGACATGACGAGGAGTCTCGAAATGGTTGAGACGTAAAGATCGATATATTGGACGACTATATTCGGAGTTCGGAAAGGTTCCGAGTGATTCGGGTATTTTTCGGAGTACCGGAGAGTTACGGGAATTCGTATTGGGCCTCATTGGGCCATACGGGAAAGAGAGAGAGGGCCTAAAGGGTGGCCGCACCCCTCCCCTTTGACTAGTCCGAATTGGACTAGGGAGGGGGGGCGCCCCCTTCCTTCCTTCCCTTCTTTCTTCCCCTTCCTTGTCTCCTACTCCTACTACATGGAAGGACCCCTAGTTGGACTAGGAAAGGGGGAATCCTACTCCCGGTGGGAGTAGGACTCCCCATGGCGCACCCCTCCTAGGGCCGGCCTCCTCCTCCCTCCCTCCTTTATATACGGGGGCAGGGGGCACCCCATAGACACACAAGTTGATCTACGGATCGTTCCTTAGCCGTGTGCGGTGCCCCCTTCCATCATATTCCACCTCGGTCATATCGTCGCGGAGTTTAGGCGAAGCCCTGCGCCGGTAGAACATCATCATCATCACCACGCCGTCGTGCTGACGGAACTCATCTCCGGAGCTCAGCTGGACCGGAGGCCGGAGATCTTCATCGAGCTGAACGTGTCAAGAACTCGGAGGTGCCGGAGTAACGGTGCTTGGATCGGTCGGACCGGGAGGACGTACGACTACTTCCTCTACGTTGCGTCAACGCTTCCGCTTCGGTCTACGAGGGTACGTAGACAACACTCTCTCCTCTCATTGCTATGCATCACCATGATCTTGCGTGTGCGTAGGAAAATTTTGAAATTACTACGTTCCCCAACAGTTGCCCCCCTGTCAACGCGCCACAACAACTTCGACTCCGTCAACGGCGGGCTTCTCAATTGACTCACAAAGCCCAGTCAAGCAATGGCAATTCCTCAACTCCGGCAATGACATGTGGCAGCGATGGCAACAAAAAGAAATGGCGGCTAATTAAGCCGTACGCCCACTGAGAAGCAACATATTGCCGCTCGACCAATATCTATCCGAGCCAATTAAACAAACAATCCTTTTATAGTACAGATAGAAGTGAAAAACCGTGACAAAATCAATGAACAACCTTTATTGAGTGTGGATATGGTATAATAGACGCATAGAAAGTACCCTGAATCTGAGGCCCTGTTTGTTTAATAAGTCATAGGACTTTTTTAAGTCCCAACTTATAAGTCAGAAGTCCCTACCTGTTTGTTTACATCGACTTATAAGTCCTGAGTCCTTGCCTGTTTGTTTACAGGGACTTATAAGTTGATAAAACACTTGTTTACATAACCATTTTTCATACAAACGAATTACAGAATAGTGACAACCGAAATAAAACTTGTTCATACAAACGATTAACACTTGTTGATAAGAACCAAAATAAGAGAGAGTACATAACAATTGAGATAAAAGAAATTACATAAGTGAACAACACTTGTTCATATCATTGTTGTTTCAAGGACCACAACCCATCAGCAACCCAAGCTCTGAATTGATTCATAGCAGCACTGTCCGTCTCATTTGTTGAATCATTTGTTGTGGTCGTTGGCATAGACAATGGTACATAATTTTCATCTTGATCGCACTTGTCGAATTCTATATCGGGCAGTTGACTTTGTCTAATAAAATTGTGCAGTGCAATGCAAGCCACAATGATTTTGCTTTGTTTCGGCTGTGGATAACTAGGCAAGTGAAACAAAATTCTCCACTTGTTCTTCAAAACTCCAAAACACCTCTCGATGACATTTCTAAGTGAAGAATGGGTGAAATTGTAGTGTTCCTTTCTTCCTCTAGGCATTGTGCCATCACGGTACTCCTGGAAATGATAGGTTAAACCCTTGTATGGTGCAAGATAACCCGATCTATTTGGGTACCCTGAGTCCACAAGATAAAACTTATTAGGTGGAGGTTTTGGAAACTTGTCACCAAATCTGGATCGTGCATCATTGAAGACCCTCATGTCATGCACTGATCCTGGCCAACCAGCTAGGACAAATGTGAATCTCATATCAAAGTCACACACACACACATCACATTCTGACTCTTCTCCTTATGTCTATTTCTATGCTGGGCAGCAGTGGCAACTGGTACCACAACTTGTATGTGTGTCCCATCTATTGCACCAATGCAATTATCCATAAATGGTGCATACTTTCTAGATCTTAATTTGGAATGCACAGTTCTGAATTGACGATCTACTGGCCTTATGATGTCTTTTGCAAGCTTGATCAGACATTCCAAAACCTTATCAAACATCCTTACAATTGTCTCCAATGACCTAACAAATCTGTTTTCTGCTTGTCTTACAGATTGAGGGGAACCTACTATCCAAAGAAATAGGCCTAGAGACTCAACTGATGACATTCTATTAGTGGACTTCAAACCATAGGAATCAACTAGCACACTACGCAATTTTCAAACACTGGTCTGTGCATTCTAAACATGTTGTAACAAGCAGTTTCGTTGCCTAGTGTTGTCATAACCCAATCATGCCTAGACTGTATTGGTACTCTTCTAGGTCCTTTGTTACTGTAAGAGTCCAAGTAGTACATACCAATCATGCAGGCCATCTGCATCATTCTTCTCTTACTTTTTTGGTGCATGAACAACAGCAGTGCTTCATCATCACTGCTGCTCCCATCATCACTGCTGATTCCATCAACACTGCTGTCATCATCCTGAAACATGCAAACATTAGTACAACTTCTTCATTATGCACCACCTCGTCAACTTGAAAACATTAGTACATGCAAATGAAACACACTAACATGCATTCATCATTTAACAAGGTCACACAGCACAGGTCCATTACATAGGTATATTATTAAAAGGACAATCAAGATAACTACTACACTAGGACAACTTCTTCATCATGCACCACCTCTTCAACCAAGTCAGTCTGGCGTCATCACTTGAAATGTTCTCAAATATGACTCCGTTTGCCTCATCTGCAAACAGTTGAGTTGCCATGAAGTACTCAACACTTGTTTCTTCTGCACCACATTGAACTGCCAACATTTGACAATGAGTAATGGATTCCTTAGTGTTGTTTGCTTTCTTCTCCTTTGCCTTGTCCTTTGCTTCCTGCCTTTTGTTTGCATATTCAGTGATCATGTCAGAAGTGTTCTCACTATTCATAGTATTGATGAGCCCTGTCATTAGTTTCACCATTGGGCTCTTGTGTTTCTTTCCTGGGCTTGAAGCTGACTGTTCACCGCCGATGCTTCCCCTCTTCTTGCTGGTGGTGCTCATTGGACTCTGCTCATTTCCATCATCGACAACATCATATTCTTCTTCTTCATCTTCATCTAAGGGCACATAAGCTGATGATCCATCAACTGCCACACCTTGAAATAACTCTATTAGCATATCCAAATACTCAGGATTGCCACCCTTGAATTTTCTGACATCTGGTCTCTCCTGCAACATTAGTTAGGTAATTAGGACAAGGCTAAATAATGTAACCAAGTGTGAGCAATTCAATGTAATTTGCAGAATAATGTATGTACCTTAATTACTTTTTTCCACCATGCATTTGATGCGGTTATAGCTCCATCTCTAGTTCGGCCACAACCAGTTTGCTGCCCCAACCACAACCAAGCAGTGTAGTAGCTCTTGAGTCTAGTTATGCAATTTTTGAATTGCTTGGTACTATGCAGGAGGCCAGCACGCTGATAAAACTTTTTCTTCATGTTATTGTACGCTCTACTTGTCCAAACACCATTCACACAGTGCCCATCCCTAGCTTCCTCACAGGCGATGTTACAAAATACAGTAATATGCGCGTCTGTCCAATCAGCCTTGGCAATGTTTTTCTAAACAAAAAATAACAAGCACACAATTCAAACAAAAGTAGAATCAAGCTGTCTAGTTCTACACCAATGTATACCATTATACACACAAGTAGCTAGCACAAAAAGAAGATGAATTTGCACCCTGAGGCAAAAAAAAAGAACTATGTACTAGTGCAATATACCATTGTGCAGTGCAATATAGCAATCAAAAATATACTAGTGCAATCAAAAATATAGCAACAGCAGCATTGTATACAATTGTATAGTGCAATATACCAATCAAAAATATACCTCTCCAAAAGCATTGTTGTCATCTTCATCTTCAAAGCCTTCATTCTCGTCGACATCTTCTCAAGACGCAGCAGTTGACGACACACGTTGCTTCCCCGCAATTTTTTCCTCTACTGCCGGCCGCTGAGGACCCATTGTCTCGACCTACGCCGCGTCCGGTGACCTGGGACGAGGTCCTCCCACGCCCTATGACGCCTCCCTCAACGGCAGCTGCAGCCAGGGCGACGAACGGACGCAGGTGAGAGCCGCCTCGGCCTCCGATGTTCAGAGACCGGCTGCGGCCTCCTCCACCCTGGGGCACGGGCCTCCCATGACCAGGTCCAACCAGAGGAAGGCCATGACCGGCCGACTGGTCGAAGAGAAGTTGCTGGTACGAGCCCAACTCCGGGAAGACGTCGATGTTGCTGTTGAGATCCAAGAAACCCATTCCCCTCCCGAGATTTCCACCGACGGATGAGCCTTCGGGTGCCTGCTGAGACGAGGGGAATTGAGAGAAGAAGGGGATCTCGTCCTCCTCATCGGCCATGGCGGCGGCGGCGATTGGTGCGAGGCCAGGAAGGAGCGAGGCGACAGGAGGGGAACGAGCGATGCGAGATGCGAGGCAGGGAACGAGCAGTGCGAGGCGACGTGCGATGCGAGGCGAGGAGGGGAACGAGCGGTACGGGTCCAGATCGATAAGTCCCAATAAGTTCCTCCCTGAGAGTCTTTTTTGATAAGTCCTAAATAACCCCAATAAGTCCCTATAAGTCCCTCCTGTTTGGTTTAGTTTAAATGGGACTTATAGGAACTTTTTTAAGTCCATAAACCCAGTCCCTGAAAACAAACACCCTCTGAGAATAACTCTCACGAAGCACAATGCTGTTTACCACGACGTACGATTCGGAAAATACGGTGCATGGGATACATATACATCGGTGAGAGCCGAATTCAGACGACTAGATCCACGAAGGCAAAGCAAAAAAGTGTCAAAATTATTCCTACAAGCACACCAATCCACCCAGCGACGCGCATCGTGTGACCGATCTGATGTTCATTGATTGTAACGAAAACCCCGGAGACGATGAGAAAGACGTAGGCCATCGCGCTGCACAAGTATAACAGGTAGTTGCGCCAGGTACGCCGGAAAGGCTTCGTTGCCGCGGCGTCGGCATCGGCGTCTGCGTCCCCACCACGACCAGAGCTACGACCGGGCTTCGCTACCATGATGTTGGCGTCGCCGCCGCCAACAGCACCGTTTGGAGGCTTCCCGGCCGTGACGTCGGCGTCGCTGACACGGGCACCGTTAGGGTTCATGAGGAACGACGCGACGAGCCCTTCCTTCAGTGCCCAGAACGTGCTCCGGCCGGGCTCCGCCGCCACGACGTCACCACCAGGATTGGGGTTCTCAATATCAGCCGGCATATTTTGGTTGATCGATCTGTAGGGCATGGTCTTATTGTTGGCAGAGATTCCGGTTGATATGGACAGTAGTTGCAGAGGACGTAGATACGTGTCTACACTATAAATGGAGGCCGGCCCGGATATTTATCGCCAGCTCGATCGGGTGGTTTAGTTGAGTCCACCTTTTGCGCATTGGTCGTTCTCTCCAAGATTCCTAGTTAATATTTTAAGCCCCCTAAAAAATGTTAATGTTTTTATAAAAAGAATTATTCGATATTTTTAGAACTGCCCTTCAAGGCACTTTATTCAATATTAAGACGGTTTACATCTAATTGCACTACAGCAGCCACAAAAGCAGGGGCTACATCAAGGGTTACAACCTTGACAGAATGCCTAAACCTTCCTTCGGAGTCCAATGAGCCGCCTCATTGGCCTCATTGGCCTCTCTTCCACTGATACTTAACCATCTCAGTCGAATGACGCCAGCGTAGTTTGGTGCTACCGCTGTATGGCTGGATATTGCAACTGGTGGCTCGCCATACTTCAAACGACGACAATCAAGATGAAAATGGACAAATCTAGCACTTTTCTAAAACTTTAGCACAAAATAAACCAGATACTAACAAAATGTCCCATTGACATTTTGCCTAATACACCAGGATATGGTGTCATGCTAGATGGCATGACACCCCAGCCCGAGGCGGCCATCCTAGTTATCATGATGCCTTGGCCCAGGGCGCCATGCTAGATGGCGCGACAACTACCTCTATGAAGGGCGGCGTGCTATCTAGCATGACACCCCAGTCCGGGCGTCATGCAAATGAGTCATTTTGTGAAATTATATTGGATCGTGTTCATTCTTGTGCTAAAGTTTCATAAAAGGGTCATATTCACTACAGAAAACACACACATGTTGCCGTGTATTTGCATGTAAGCCAAGTGTAAAATACGGGTTCTTGTCTCATAAGCATGTAAGCCAAGTATGAAAAGAAATCCACATGACAAAAAGATGAAGTCGGCTTACATAGATGTAAGCGGAAAGACAACAACAACAACAAAAAAGATCTTGGTTTACACAAAATGCTCGACATATAATAAAAAGATCTTGGCTTACATTGATTTCTCGGCAATGTTTCTTCGCACGTGGCCGCCGTCGATGCGCTTAATGCCTAGCTTGACGGTCGTCGATATAAGTTGAGTACCCTTCGTCAGAGCCCAGCTTATATTTTCTCTCTCTGATCTCAGTACGTCAGCTTTGACGTATCCTTGAAAAAAATATTTTCTCTCTCTCTCTCTTTTTGAAACAGGAAACCCTTCGCCACCCTTATAAGCCGAATGACCGTGTGTTTACACTCGTCTTATGTTTGGGATATATATTGCGGCCTCCCATGCCCAGTCCTTCATATTCAAATTTGCACGCACGCTTGATGACACTACCCTTTGTTCGCCATCGCCGTTGCCGTCGGCCGCACCTTCTTCATCTCCCGCCGCTGGCACCCTTTATCTCCCACACGCCCGCTGCGCCCCGCCGGACCTGGAACCTTCTACAGCTGTCGTCGCCGCCAACCCGACGCCGGCTAACCTAGTGCTTGATTTCCCACCAATGTGAGCAAGCACATCAATCGATCTTTTTTTTGCGAAGAAAGCACATCAATCGATCTCCCATCTAGTTTTTTCTTCTTCTATATTTTTGATGAAAAAATATGCATGTGTGTGTGGATCCAAATAGCTACTATATATGGATGATTTATCCAAATAGCTAGATATCTTAATAATAATAAAATTCGGGTTGGGATCGATGATTGATATAAAGTCTGATGATTTTTTATATGGATATGATAAATGCATGTGTGGATGCAATTGGATTGTTGATTGATATAGTATATGTTGAAATTTGATATGGATACATATGTGATGGATTGTATGGATAATATGGATGTGTGAATCTAATTAACAACATTGATTTTTTTTATTATGGGTGATATATGTTTTTTTTATCCATGTATGATATCATTTTATAATTTGTATAGGCATTATAGGTCAAGTAATGTCGACGTGCGTTGTGGAATTTAGCATTATTGGAAATTAAAAAAGGAAAAGAAGCTAGTAGTGAAAATTTGTTATGTTAAAATATAAATATGCATGTGTTCGAATATTTGCAAATGCTATAGCTTTCATATGGTTTGTAGTGTTACATGTTTTATGTGTTTTTGATGAATAACGACATCTTAGTTCATTTATATATATTTTTGCAGATGGACACCAGTAGTGGATGGAACGACCTCATTGAGGCATTAGCGTCTGGCGATGCTGTTCTGTTGGCTAAGATGAAGGAGATCACTTTCTGGTATGGCAGCTCCAAAGTACTGAATTATAAGGTAGTTAGACCGTTAGCCATGATGTGCTCAGTCCTCTATATTTACTGTACCAACTGATCCATACAAAGTGTGTTGCATTCCATCTAGTTCTCAATTCTCGACAGTTGGCAAGCTGAAATAGTGCTGGTGAGAGAGCAGTGATTTTGATATTTTTTATTTTTGTTGAATATAGACGGGAGACATATTGTGATGATTGCGTGCGTGTTGCAAAGGGTACTTTCATGTTGTGAAGGTGCTTTTTTCATTTTCTTTTCTTTTTTCTTTCTTTCCTTTTGGGTTTTCACTGGTTTTCTTTGGGATTTTCACTATAACTTTATTTTTTTGTTTTTCACCGGTTTTCTTTGTTCTTTCTTGGTTTTCACAGATTTTTTGTTTTCTTTCTTTTTTCGTTGTTTTCTATGATTTTCTGTGTTTCTTTCTTGATTTTTTGGTTTCTATATTTGCGTTTGTTTATCTCAAGTTTTCCTTTTGCCTTTTTCATTCTTTCTTTTCTTTACTTTTTCCTTTGTTTTTTCTCTTTTATTTCTTCAAGACATGTCTAGATTTTCTTTACACATTCTATATTTTTCGTACACGCCAAGATATTTTTAATACATGATTATATTTATTCAATAAATGTTTCGATGTCTATTGTTTTCATAAGGATTGTACATTTTTTGTATACATCTAAAACATTTTTCAATACAAGTTTACATTTATATATGACAAGTTCAATTTTTTTATATACATGATTAACATATTTTCAGATATATATTTTGATGTCTAATATTACATTTTTCTATAACATATGATACATTTTTTATACAAGTTAAACACATTATATCTGGATACAAGTTTAACATTTTCCATATACATATTTTTCCTACAGCCTAGAGGAGGAGGTGCAATCAGTCCAAAAACAAGCACTAAGAAATGATGTGTAGCAGAAGTGTCAATAAGCTAACTAACTTACATCTTGCATCAAAACATGGAGCACTCATAGGTTCTGCTAGCTAACATCATGAGTAGTAGAAGCAATTAAACTTATGGATGAGGATGCCTTTAGATTTGCACAAAATATTAGTTTGTAGCCATGTACTAGTTTAATTTACAACTAAAGTATAGTTGTACCTGTGTGTTGGCAATGGTCCTTCTTTTAACAAAGAGCTTTATCCTCTTTTTTTAGGGTTATCCTCCCCTTTTGTTGAGGTTGATGGCCAGCTGCTTGATCATTTTGAACTTGTCCTTTTCCTAGCTCTGGACACGTCCTTCCATTATGTTTAGTAGAGTTACAAACAAAACAGTGAGAAATTGAGCCATGCCTACTCATTCTTCTCCCTTCTTCCTCAACAACACTCTTATTTCTCTTCTTGCTAGGCCTCCCTACTTGTTTCTCATATTTTATGGCTTAACTAGAATACCATTCATGTTCTTCCACTCTCTTTGATCTCTACATGGCATGATGATCTCACCACATGCATCCTTGAGTGCAGAAATACTATAGCAATGAGTGACCAAGTCCTCAAGCTTGATTCTTTCATCCCTTGCACAAGATATTGAATGTCACCAGGCCCTGCATGACCACTCACTTTTGTCGAGATCCATAATGTACTTCCCAACTAGCCCTGTAACTTGGAAGATTCTTCTTCTAGCAGCTAATGCGTAGCAACTGTTTGCCATTTATGCATTTCTATCCAATTTTTTCCTAATTTTTGGACAGATTCTACCACACCACTCTTCACACTCTCGGTCTTCTCCGTAGAACCTAGTCAGGAGTTGATTCTTCATCTTTTGAAACATGGTAAGCACATGCATTTCTCTAGAATCAAGTATATACCTTCAGTTTCATGTGTTTCATGTGTTAGAAGCAAGCCAACTTATAAGTGGAATGATATTACAATTTAACAAGAGAAAGAGGGAATCTTACTTGTTGAACACTTCGTAGATGTTGTTCGAAAGCAAGTCACACTTGGGAAGTTCTCCGGTGAGGGACCTATACCATGTGTTAGGCTCAATTGCCTCCAAGTATAGATATGCATCATTTTCAAGTGCCCTCATCTCGTCCATTTGTTTAATCCAATCAGCCCTGGTAGTGGACCTTGCAATCTGTCATAGCTTGTTCTTCACCTTCCTCCCTTTAAATTTCTTGACAAAGTTCTGGTAAAGATGTCGCACACAAAATCTATGTTCACCATGAGCAGAGCACTGACGGCATTTACCAACCCTTTTTGTCTAACACTCATAATAGCCCATGGTGATGTGTTATCTATGTTCAATTATTCCTTCAAAGTTTGTAGAAACAATTTCCATGTTGGGGTGTCCTCCACTTCAACTACAACAATTGCTATAGCAAAAATACAATCGTTTGGGTCAATATCTACTGTAGTAAATAACTGCCCACCATACTTGTTCTTCAGGTGACCCATAAGTGAAGATTACTACCCTGCATCCTGATAAAAAAACCATCTTACACGCATCTAATGACATGTATAACCTATAGAAGGCACCATCTTTAAGTTCCATGAACATGCTACTCCCAGGATCCGACCTTCTTATCTCCTTGGCATGAATCCCATAGCATGGTGTATTGCTTCTCCTCATCCCCATTCATTAACTTCATGATATCCTTCTTGCCCTTTGTAGCTTCCTTCTTGTCACAGTCATGTTATAGTCTTGCTGCACCAACCTTGAAAAATTTCTAAGTGTCATCTTGTCATCTACCCTAAAGTTTTCAATATACCTTGCAACCAAATACTTTGTAATGAATGCTTTCAGCTTCCACTCTTTACTACATGTGTGAGTTCCAACACATGTTTTCACCACAAAACTCTGATTCCTGTAGTCAGGAGCTTCAAATAGATACATGATAACCCACAAGTAGAAGAGGTCAATCGTAGCCTTTTTCTAAGGTTGTCGAACAAAATGAGGAGCTAAAGGTAGATTTCATATTCCCTTCAAGTTCTATCAACCACCGATACAACTCTACGCACACTTAATGTTCGCTTTACCTAGACCAAGAATAAAACTACTTTGTAGGTGTAAGGACAAGCTTGCAAGAATAAAACTAGAAATACTTGGCGGGATAACAGAAGTTAGATTGTTTTGTTAGAGAGCTTTGGGTAACACAAAGAGAAAGATTGTCCATAGGCAATTGAATATAACATGATAGATATTTATCATATGCAATGAGGGAGAGGCATGTGCTAACACAATTTCTGTACTTGGACCACATGCACTTATGATTGGAACTCTAGCAAGCATCCGTAACTACTAAAGATCGTTAAGGTAAAACCCAACCATAGCATTAAGTAACAAGTCCTCTTTACTCCCATACACAACAACCCCTTACTTTGGTTTAAGCTTCGGTCACACTCGCAACCCACTATAAGCGAATGATGAATGTATTGCAACACCCTACAACGGGATGTTAAAACAAGATCATTCGGAAGTTAGTACAGGGCCGTTGGTCCACCACACCTTGTGATAAGATGGCAGGACGGACCAACAACAATGTTGCTCGCGGGCTCGAACGGGCAGGGGTTGGTCCAGAAGTGTGAGGATCGGGAGATATTATTTTTGTGTAAAAAAACTGGATAGGACAATCTGTGGGGTTGCCCTCTTGTGGAAGCTTGATGTGGACGTCTTGGTCCTCAATATTAAGTGCCTCTATATTTTGCTTTTGAGATAGAGTGTTGTGGAGTGATACGTCTGAAGGAAATATGCCCTAGAGGCAATAATAAAGTTGTTATTTTATATTTCCTTATTTCATGATAAATGTTTATTATTCATGCTAGAATTGTATTAACCGGAAACTTTATACATGTGTGGATACATAGACAAAAACACCATGTCTCTAGTAAGCCACTACTAGACTAGCTCATTAATCAAAGATGGTTAAGTTTCCTAACCATAGACATGTGTTGTCATTTGATGAACGGGATCACATCATTAGGAGAATGATGTGATGGACAAGACCCATTCGTTAGCATAGCATATTGATCATTCAGTCTTATTGCTATTGCTTTCTTCATGTCAAATACATATCCCTTCGACTATGAGATTATGCAAGTCCTAGATACCAGAGGAATGCATTGTGTGCTATCAAATGTCACAACGTAAATGGGTGTTTATAAAGATGCTCTACAGGCATCTCCGAAGGAGTTTGTTGGGTTGGCATAGATCGAGGTTAGGATTTGTCACTCCGAGTATCGGAGAGGTATCTCTGGGCCATCTCGGTAATACACATCATAATAAGCCTTGCAAGCCAAGTGACTAATGAGTTACTTGCGAGATGATGTATTACGTAACGAGTAAAGAGACTTACCGATAACGAGATTGAACTAGGTATGAAGATACGGAGAATCGAATCTCGGGCAAGTAACATACCAATGGACAAAGGGAATAACGTATATTTGTCATAACGGTTTCACCGATAAAGATCTTCATAGAATATGTGGGACCCAATATGAGCATCTAGGTTCCCCCATTGGTTATTGACCGGAGACATGTTTCGGTCATGTCTACATAGTTCTCGAACCCGTAGGATCTGCACGCTTAACGTTTGATAACGATATAGTATTATATGAGTTATGTGATTTGGTGACTGAATGTTGTTCGGAGTCCCGGATGAGATCAAGGACATGAAAAGGAGTCTCGAAATGGTCGAGGAGTAAAGATTGATATATATGACGATGGTATTCAGACACCGGAAGTGTTCCGGAGGGTACGGGTACATATCAGATCACCTGAAGGGGTTCCGGGCACCCCCGGCAAAAGATATGGGCCTTATGGGCCAAGAGGGGAAACACACCAGCCACAAGGGGCTGGTGCGCCCCCCATATGGGCCGGCCAAGGTGGAGAAGGAAAGGGGAAGAGGAAAGGAAAGAAAGGGAATATGATTCCCCCTTCCTTCCCCCTTCCCCCTCTTTCCTTCCCCCTCTGATAAATATGGTAGGGGGCACGAATTGGGGAGGGACCCCAAGTAGGATTCGGCCTACTTGGGGTGCCCCTGGCTTCCTCCCCTCTTCGTCCCACCTATATATATATGTGGGGGGGGGGGTCCCTAGCACAACTAGACAATGGCGTAGCCGTGTACGGCGCCCCCCTCCACAGTTTACTACCCCAGTCATATTTTCATAGTGCTTAGACGAAGCCCTCCGGAGATCACTTCACCATCACCGTCACCACGCCGTCGTGCTGATGGAACTCATGTACTACCTCTATGACTTGTTGGATCAAGAAGGCGAGGGACATCACCGAGCTGAACGTGTGCATAACTCAGAGGTGACGTACGTTCGTTACTCAATCGGTGGATCGTGAAGAAAGTTCGACTAGATCAACCACGTTGTGAAACTCTTCCTCTTACGGTCTACGGAGGTACATAGACACACTCTCCCCCTCATTGCTATACATCTCCTAGATAGATCTTGCGTGAGCGTAGTAATTTTTTTGAAATTGCATGCTACGTTCCCTAACAACAGCTCCAACATATCTATAATTTTTTATTACTCCATGCTATTATATTATCTGTTTTGGATGTTTTATATGCATTAATTTGCTATTTTATATTATTTTTGGGACTAACTTATTAACCTAGAGCCTAGTGTGAGTTTCTATTTTTTCCTTGTTTTTGAGATTCGCAGAAAAGGAATACTAAACGGAGTCCAAATGGAATAGAACTTCACGATGATTTTTCTTGGAGTGCAAGTCAGAAGAGCCACGAGGCGACGGCAAGGGTGGAGGGCGCGCCCTAGGGGGGCTTCCCTCTGATACGTCTCCAATGTATCTATAATTTTTTATTGTTCCATGCTATTATATTTTTCATCTTGGATGTTTTATATGCTATTTTATAATATTTTTGGGACTAACCTATTAACCTAGAGCCCAGTGCCAGGTTCTGTTTTTTTCCTTGTTTTTGAGTTTTGCAGAAAAGGAATATCAAATGGAGTCCAAATGTGCTGAAAATTTACGGTGATTTTTTATGGACCAGAAGAAGCCCATGAAGCACAAGAGTTAGGTCAGAAGAGTCCCGAGTCAACGACAAGGGCGTGCCCCCCTTGCTTGTCGCTGACTCATGGACCCCCCTGACGTGAAACCGACGCCAAAAATTCCTATAAATCCAGAAACCCCCAGAAAAAACCTAGATCGGGAGTTCCGTCGCCTCAAGCCTCTGTAGCCACGAAAAACCAATCGGGAGCCCGATCCGGCACCCTGCCAGAGGGGGAAACCATCACCGGTGGCCATCTTCATCATCCTGGCAGTCCCCATGGCGAGGAGGGGGTAGTTCACCCTTGCGGCTGAGGGTATGTACCAGTAGCTATGTGTTTGATCACTCTCTCTCTCGTGTTCTTGATTTGGCACGATCTTGATGTACCGCGAGATTTGTTACTATAGTTGGATCATATGGTGTTTCTCCCTCTCTACCTTGTGATGAATTGAATCTTTTCCTTTGAGGTTTTGTTATGTCGGATTGAATCTTTGGATGTGAGATCACTTGATGTATGTCTTGCGATGGGATATGCGTGGTGACAATGGGATGTTCTATTGGTCCACTTGATGTATGTTTTGGTTATCAACTTGCGGATTCCCATGGTGACATTGGGGTAATCTATGCATAGGGGTTGGAACGTGTTTTCATATTCCTTTCTCCCATGGAAATCCTGGGATACTCTTGAAGTTCTTTGTGTTGGATTGAATATTATGAATCGTGATGCATATCGTATAATTGACCCATGGATACTTGTGGTGACATTGGAGTATCTAGGTGACATTAGGTTTGATAGATGTGTGTTATATGGTGTTATTTTACAACAAACTCTAGGGATGTTTGTGACACTTATAGGAATAGCTCAATAGATTGATCGGAAAGAATAACTTTGAGGTGGTTTTGTACCCTACAAGCAATCTCATCTTATGTTCTATGTGATAGGAACTTTGGAGTGATTCTCCGTTGCATGTTGAGGGGTTGTTATATGATCCAATTATGTTATCATTGTTGAGAGAACTTGCAATAGTGAAAGCATGAACCCTAGGCCTTATTTCCAAGCATTGCAATACCATTTTCGTTCACTTTTACTACTAGTTACCTTTCTGTTTTTATATTTTCAGATTACAAAAACCTATAATCATCCATATTGCACTTGTATCACCATTTCTTCGCCGAACTAGTGCACCTATACAATTTACCATTGTATTGGGTGTGTTGGGGACACAAGAGACTCTTTGTTATTTGGTTGCAGGGTTGTTTGAGAGAGACCATCTTCATCCTATGCCTCCCACGGATTGATAAACTTTAGGTCATCCACTTGAGGGAACATTGCTACTTCTCTACAAAACTCTGCGCTTGGAGGCCCAACGTGAGTCTACAAGAAGAAGGTTGCATAGTAGACATCACCCCCTACCTTGTGGGCCCCTCGATGACCCCTGACCTAGATCTTCCTCCTATATATTCACGAATATTCCAAAACCCTCAGAAGCATCCATGAAAACACTTTTCCACCACCGCAACCTTCGGTCCCCGTGAGATCCCACCTTGTGGCCTTTTCCGGCATCCTGCAGGGGGATTCGATCACGGAAGGCATCTACATCAACTCTATTGCCCTTTAGATGAAGCGTGAGTAGTTTACCACAGACCTACGGGTCCATAGCTAGTAGCTAGATGGCTTCTTCTCTCTCTTTTATTCTCAATACCATATTCTCCTTGATGTTCTTGGAGATCTATCCGATTTAATCTTCCTTTTGTGGTGCGTTTGTCGAGATCTGATGAATTGTGGATTTATGATCAGCTTATCTATGAATATTATTTGAATCTTCTCTGAATTCTTATATGCATGATTTTATATCTTTGTATTTCTCTTTGAATTATCGGTTTGATTTGGCCAACTAGATTGGTTTTTCTTGCAATGGGAGAGGTGCTTAGCTTTGGGTTCAATCTTGCGTGATTTCGCCCAGCGACAAAGTAGGGGTAGCGAGACACCTATTGAATTGTTGCCATCAAGGATAAAAAGATGGGGTTTTCATCATATTGCTTGAGTTTATTCCGCTACATCATGTCATCTTACTTAAGGCGTTACTCCTTTTTTATGAACTTAATACTCTAGATGCATGCTGGATAGCGGTCGATGCATGGAATAATAGTAGTAGATGCAAGCAGGAGTCGGTCTACTTGACACAGACGTGATGCCTATATTGCATAATCATTGCCTTGGATATTGTCATAACTTTGCGCTTTTCTATCAATTGCTCGACAGTAATTTGTTCACCCACCATATTATTTGTCTTCAAGAGAGAAGCCTCTAGTGAAACCTATGCCACCCCGGGTCTATTTTCCATCATATTAGCTTCCGATCTACTATTTTGTAATCTTTTATTTTCAGATATATAAACCAAAAAACCTAAAAATATTGTATCTTTTGTTTAGTTTTATCTATCTCTATCAGATCTCACCTTTGCAAGTGACCGTGGACGGATTGACAACCCCTTTATCGCGTTGGGTGCAAGTGTTTGATTGTTTTTGCAGGTGCATCTTTTGGGGACTTGCGCGTTTCTCCTACTGGATTGATACCTTGGTTTTTAACTGAGGGAAATACTTATCTCTACTATGCTGCATTGCCATTTCCTCTTCAAGAGAAAAACCAACGCAAGCTCAAGAAGTAGCAAGAAGAATTTTTAGCACAGGTGCCGGGGAGATCTACGCCAAGCCTACCAAGTACCCATCATATTACTCTCATCTCTTGCATTACATTATTTGCCATTTGCCTCTAGTTTTCCTCTCCCCCACTTCTAACATGATTGACGAAAAGATTTGCCTTTTCTCTCGCCATTCTCTTGTTTGGCTAGGTCCGTCTTCCTATCGCTATGGCCGACTCTAAAATGGCTAAGGGTTTCCTCCCGAGTTTTAGTGCTTTGGATAGCCCCTCTATCCTTTCTAAGATCATAAATAATGATGCTACGAAAGACCTCCCGAGGTTGTTCAGGAAAATTTGAATAATTTTGGTGAAAATGATCCCGAAATATTTCGTTATTTTCTCGATGAATTTTTGAAAGATGCTTGGGATAGACTATTGAGGATTCAAGCTATCCATGTGTCTCAATATCATATTGAGATATACTCGAGAAGCTTTTATGTTGGTTTGCCTCTTTCTCTCAAACAAGTTTTGGATTCTATCTTTGAAAATGGTTTTCTTGGAGGAGATGCCTTTGATACTTATGAGAAGATGAAAACCATATTTGGGCACTCCAAAGGTGAAAATGTTGAATCAACTACTCTTATGTGCTTCTATCAAAATGAAATAATTAAAGAGATGAAGGCTAATTTAGATGCAAATTTTCGAAGTGTGCTTAATCTTTCTTCCACTATTAATGGCCATGTGCTTTCACAAAATAGAAACGTAAATGCTCTGGACAAGAAATTCTCTTTACTACCAAAAGGGAGAAGATGGCAACACCTAGATCTATATTTTATGCCTAGCTAAGGGCGTTAAACAATAGCGCTTGTTGGGAGGCAACCCAATTTTAATTTTGTTCTTGCTTTTTTGGTTCTATTTTTCAATAAATAATTCATATAGCCTCTGGTTAGATGTGTTTTTGTGTTTTAATTAGTGTTTGTGCCAAGTAAGACGTTTGGGATGGCTTACGGTGATAGTTGATTTGATCTTACTGAAAAACAGAAACTTTTGTGCCCAGTAAAATAATTTTCATAATACACAGAAGCGCGCTTTTGATCTGAATTTTTTACACAAGATTTATATACAAATTTCCCAGGTTTTCCTAATTTTTCAGAATTTTTGGAATTACAGAAGTATTCGAAGTTTACAGATTTCTACAGACTGTTCTGTTTTTGACAGATTCTGTTTTCTATGTGTTGTTTGCTTATTTTTATGGATCTATGGGTAGTATCGCGGGGTTTGAACAATGGAGAAGTTGTAATAAAGTATATATTACACCAATATAAATAAAGAATGAGTTCACAACAGTACCAAAAAGTGGTGATTTTATTTTCTTATACTAATGGATCTCATGAGATTTTCTGTTGAGTTTTTGGTAAAGATTCAATGGACTATGGAATAAGGAGTGGCAAGAGCCTAAGCTTGGGGACGCCCAAGGCACCCCAAGGTAATATTCAAGGACAACCAAGAGCCTAAGCTTGGGGATGCCCCGGATGGCATCCCTTCTTTCGTCTTCGGCTATCGGTAACTTTACTTGAGGCTATATTTTTATTCACCTCATGATATGTGTTTTGCTTGGAGCATCTTGTATGATATGAGTGTTTACTTTTTAGTTTGCCACAATCATCCTTGCTATACACACCTTTTGAGAGGGACACGCATGAATCGTGATTTATTAGAATATTGTATGTGCTTCACTTATATCTTTTGAGCTAAGCCACCGTTCATAATTTTTTTCATACATGTCACTCTTGAGTCATTGCACATCCCGGTACACCGCCAGGGGCATTTGATACATCTCCAACGTATCTATAATTTATGAAGTACTCATGCTATTATATTATCTGTTTTGGATGTTTACGGGCTTTACTAAACACTTTTATATAATTTTTGGGACAAACCTATTAACCAGAGGCCCAACCCAAATTGTTGTTTTCTTGCCTATTTCAGTGTTTCGAAGAAAAGGAATATCAAACGGAGTCCAAATAGAATGAAACCTTCGGAGAGTTATTTTTGGAACAGAAGCAATCCAGGAGACTTGGAGTAGACGTCAGGGAAGCTTCGAGGTGGCCACGAGGTAGGGAGGTGCGCCCTACCCCCTGGGCGCGCCCCCACCATCGTGTGCCCCTCGTGGCTCCCCTCACCGACTTCTTTCGCCTATATGTATCCATATACCCTAAAAACATCGAAGAGAACCATAGATCGGGAGTTCCATCGACGCAAGCCTCTGTAGCCACCAAAAACCTCTCGGGAGCCCGTTGTGGCACCCTGCCGGAGGGGGAATCCATCACCGGTGGCCATCTTCATCATCCCGGCCCTCTCCATGACGAGGAGGGAGTAGTTCACCCTCGGGGCTGAGGGTATGTACCAGTAGCTATGTGTTTGATCTCTCTATCTCTCGTGTTCTTGAGGTGATACGATCTTGATGTATCGCGAGCTTTGCTATTATAGTTGGATCTTATGATGTTTCTCCACCTCTACTCTCTTGTAATGGATTGAGTTTTCCCTTTGAAGTTATCTTATCGGATTGAGTCTTTAAGGATTTGAGAACACTTGATGTATGTCTTGCATGTGCTTATCTGCGGTGACAATGGGATATCACGTGATTTACTTGATGTACGTTTTGGTGATCAACTTGCGGGTTCAGTGAACTTGTGAACTTATGCATAGGGGTTGGCACACGTTTTCGTCTTGACTCTCCGGTTGAACTTTGTGGCACTCTTTGAAGTTCTTTGTGTTGGTTGAATAAATGAATCTGAGATTGTTTGATGCATATCATATAATCATGCCCATGGATACTCGAGGTGACATTGGAGTATCTAGGTAACATTAGGGTTTTGGTTGATTTGTGTCTTAAGGTGTTATTCTAGTACAAACTCTATGATAGATCGAACAGAAAGAATAGCATCGTGTTATTTTACTACGGACTCTTGAATCGATCGATGAGAAAGGATAACTTTGAGGTGGTTTCATACCCTACAATAATCTCTTCGTTTGTTCTCCGCTATTTGTGACTTTGGAGTGACTCTTTGTTGCATGTTGAGGGATAGTTATATGATCCTATTATGTTATTATTGTTGAGAGAACTTGCACTAGTGAAAGTATGAACCCTAACCCTTGTTTCCTAGCATTGCAATACCGATTACGCTCACTTTTATCATTAGTTACCTTGCTGTTTTTATAATTTTAGATTACAAAAACCTATATCTATCATCCATATTGCACTTGTATCGCCATCTCTTCATTGAACTAGTGCGCCTATACAATTTACCATTGTATTGGGCATGTTGGGGACACAAGAGACTCTTTGTTATTTGGTTGCAGGGTTTTTTGAGAGAGACCATCTTCATCCTACGCCTCCCATGGATTGATAAACCTTAGGTCATCCACCTGGGGGAAATTTGCTACTGTCCTACAAACCTCTGCACTTGGAGGCCCAACAAGATCTACAAGAAGAAGGTTGTGTGGTAGACATCAAACTCTTTTCTGGCGCCGTTGACGGGGAGGTGAGTGCTTGAAGGTATACCTTTAGATCTTGCAATCGAATCTTTTTGTTTCTTGTTTTATCACTAGCTTAGTCTATAAAAGAAAAAATGGAATTTAGTTTGCCTCATACGCTTCATCTTTTTAATATCTTTCGTGAGAATGATGGAAAGGAAAATTGTGCTCAAGTGCTAGAAGAAGAATGCATTAAAATGTGTGGCACTAAATCTTTGAATGATGAGCATGATTGCAATGTTGTTAGTATGAACTCTTTGAATATCCATGTTACTAATAATGATTGTACTAGTCATGATGAAAATCTCTCTTATAAACATGTCATTTTTTGTGGGGTGCATAGAGTTTGCAAGTACAGACCAAATAGAGAAGATAGATTTTGCAAGAGGCATAAGTATTTAGAAACCAAATGGTTGCAAGAAAGGCTATATGTTTGTGCTGAAAATTTAATATTTCTTTGTCATACTCGTGAACTTTGCAATGAACGTGGTCATTTAAATCTCCGATGCAAATTGTTTCATGATCGAATTGTGTCCAAAAATTGTGATGACTTGATTTCCCTTGCACATCACAATGAACTTCGTTTGCTTTTGGGTTATGAAGAAATGAAACGTGTAACTAAGCATATTCCAGAATATAACCTTGAGAAATTCCTTGATATTGATCTAGAGGAAATTTATATGTATTGTGCGGTAAATCGCATTGAAAATCCTTATATTGCCAATTACATAAAGAAAAGAAAGCAAATAGAAGATGAAGTGAATACTAATGAAAGGGAAGAGACTTTCTAATATCCTCCTATTATTTCTTATGATAAATCAGGTAACGAGGAGGAGCCTTCTATTCAACCAATCTCATTAATAAGGAGCTCAAAAAAGAGGGTTAAACCCACACATGATGTGAAGAAGAAAATGAAAAGACGAAGAAGCAAAGGTAGAAAGGTATCCCTCCCAAATGATGTTTCTCCTATTACTCATTATGATGATGATAATTGCTATACTATTGGTGCTATCCATACAATTAATGATGAGAGTGATTATGCTTATGATATGAAAAGGCCCAAGCTTGGGGATGCTATGTTTGATGAAAATGACATGTTTGAGAATATATTTGCTGCAATTAATGTTTTTCCTAAGCTTGGGGATGCTACGTTTAATGAAGATGATATTTTTATCCTCCCAAGTTTTGATGAGCAAATTTATTATGATGATAGCATGCCTCCTATTTACGATGGTTATATTGATGAAAGTGGGTTTGGAAGAGTGTCAACTTTAGGAAGTAATGATCCCACTATTTTGGAGGGTGTTGAATCTTATAATATTTATGAAAGTAGATTTGGAGAGGTCTTGACTTTATTTAGTGATTAATCCACTATTTTAGAAGAGGTTTCAATTGATTATGA
Source organism: Triticum timopheevii (assembly GCA_963921465.1). NCBI lineage: Eukaryota > Viridiplantae > Streptophyta > Magnoliopsida > Poales > Poaceae > Triticum > Triticum timopheevii. The sequence continues at coordinate 625,773,912 of OY997266.1, read as the reverse complement.
TGAGAAGAAAGTTGCTACTTATGATGATTATTGTGATGAAACTTATGCTATAAAAAGTAGTGATGATTATATTTATAAAACTTGTCATGATCATGATTACCCTTTTTCCGAACAATACTCTTTTAATGTGGAAACAATTTATAGTATTTGAATCTCTTATGATACTCCCACTATTCATGAGAAGAAATTTGCTTATGTGGAGAGTAGTAAATTTTCTATGCTTGTAGATCATGAAAAGAATGCCTCATGTGATGGTTATATTGTTGAATTCATTCATGATGCTACTAGAAATTATTATGAGGGAGGAACATATGCTTGTAGGAATTGCAATAATATCAAGTTTTCTCTCTATGTGCTTAAAATCTTGAAGTTGTCCTTGTTTAGCCTTCCTATGCTAGTTGATTATTGTTCCCATAAGTTGTTTGCTCACAAAATCCCTATGCATAGGAAGTGGGTTAGACTTAAATGTGCCAGTCATATTCTTCATGATGCTCTCTTTATGTTTTAATTTTTATCTTTTATGTGAGCACCATTTAAATCATCATGCCTAGCTAGGGGCGTTAAACGATAGCACTTGTTGGGAGGCAACCCAATTTTATTTTTGTTCTTTGATTTTTGTTCCTGTTTAGTAATAAATAATTCATATATCCTCTGTTTTTATGTGGTTTTATGTTTTAATTAGTGCTTGTGCCAAGTAGAACCTTTGGGAAGACTTGGGTGAAGTCTTTGTGATCTTGCTGTAAAAACAGAAACTTTAGCGCTCACGGGATTAGCTGCCATTTTTTTACTGGAGAGTGCTTTTAGGTTTATTATTCTTGAATATGATTAATAGAAAAATTCCTCAGGTCCACCAATTTATTTCAGAATTTTTGGAGTTACAGAAGTATTCGAATGATACAAATTACTACAGACTGTTCTGTTTTTGACAGATTCTGTTTTCATTGTGTTGTTTGCTTATTTTGATGAATCTATGAGTAGCATCGGAGGGTATCAACCATAGAGAAGTTTGAATGCAGCAGATATTACACCAATATGAATTTATAATGATTTCACAACAGTACCAAAAGTGGTGATTTATTTTCTTATACTAACGGAGCTTACGAGTTTTCTGTTGAGTTTTGTGTAGTGAAGTTTTCAAGTTTTGGGTAAAGATTCGATGGTCTATGGAATAAGGAGTGGCTAGAGCCTAAGCTTGGTGATGCCCAAGGCACCCCAAGGTAATATTCAAGGACAACAAAAAGCCTAAGCTTGGGGATGCCCCAGATGGCATCCCCTCTTTCGTCTTCATTCATCGGTAACTTTACTTGGAGCTATATTTTTGTTCACCACATGACATGTGTTTTGCTTAGAGCGTCATTTTGTTTTATTTTGTGTTGGTTGCTGTTTGAATAAAATACCAAGATTTGAAATTCTTAAATGTTAGAGAGTCTTCACATAGTTACATAATTATTTAACCACTCATTGATCTTCATTTATATCTTTTTGGAGTAGTTTGTCATTTACACGTGTGCTTCACTTATATCCTATGAGTAAATGGTTGAACGATTTGAATATCATAAATCTGAAATTATATATGTTTCATATGCTTACCCCATGGGGAGTAATGACTTCACATATAAGAAGTAGAGGTAGTAAATTTATTGAAAGTTAGCAAACATAGTATTGGTCACTTGAACAATTCATGAAAGAATATTGAAGGAAGAGAGATTTCACATATAAATATACTATCTTGGACATCTTCTATGATTGTGAGCCCCATTAATTATTTTCAAACCTGAGCAAATTAGTTGAAGCTGGACAAGGAAGACAACATAATGAGTTATGTTTGGGTATATTTGTATGGAAGTTATATTGTTATAGATCCTCCAACATGTGGTGCTTGCTGTTTAGAATCCTTTGCGAGCCAAAATATCTGTACTAAGCAGGAATACTGCTTGTGCATCCAAATTCCTTGAACCAAGTTTCTTCCATGAGTGTCCACCATATCTACCTATATGCGGTATTTACCTGCCGTTCCAAGTAAATTTGCATGTGCCAAACTCTAAACCTTCAAATAGTAATCTGTTTTGTATGCCCGAATCGCTCATGTGGCGACTAGGGGCTGTCAGTATCTTCCATGCTAGGTGGGTTATTCTCATGATGAGTGGACTCCGCTCATCATTCACGAGAAAGTGGTTGGTAACTGGGATGCCGAGTCTTCTGATCAAAAGATCAAAAACAAAATCGCAAATAATTTAAACAAAACTCCCCCAGGATTGTTGATAGTTGGATGGCAGCCATTGTTTCGAAGAAGCCGTGGAGTGTGATTGTTGGTCGAAGGGGAGCAAAATGTTTACCTTTCTGTTTGGGAACCGCCTATAATGTATCTAGTATGGAAGATATTGGGAACTCTTGGTTGTTATGTTGACAATGAAAGCATACCTCTCAAAATTATTTTCATCTCTGTTTTAAAGCTTCGAGCTCTGGCACCTCTGCAAATCCCTGTTTCCCTTTGCGAAGGGCCTATCTTTTACTTTTATGCAAGAGTCAGTAGTATTCCTTCTCATTCGAACCCACTCTTTGGTTGGCAAGCATCATGTGATGGGGAAAGATCTAAGCATATATGGCCATTCAAATATATTTGATCATGAATTATTGTTGTTGACAATTATCTATATGATAAGTAAGTTGGGAGGCAAAACATTAAGCCCCAATCTTTCTCTGTGTTCGATCGATGCTATTTGTTCTAAAATATGCTTTGAGTGGTAGCAATCATGGAAGACGATATGATAGTTGAGTATGTGGGATTTGCTAAATCAAAGCTCTTACATAGACCCTTTCTAAAAATAAGATGAATTGCAATTGTTTGATGACTGAGAACATAGTTTGCTAGTTTTCAAGAAAGTTTATGGTCTATGCTTTAACCTGTAAATAGCTTGTTACTTGATCGTGAGAAGTTTTATGAGATAAGCTGATGTTATGACATATAATGAAGCTAAAAAAGGTGATTGAAATTATCATTGATCAAACTTATGCACCTGCTAGCATTCACACTTCATATATTATTTCTTTTATCATTTACCTAGTCGAGGACGAGCAGGAATTAAACTTGGGGATGCTGATATGTCTCCAACATATCTATAATTTATGAAGTACTCATGCTATTATATTATCTGTTTTGGATGTTTCTGGGCTTTACTAAACACTTTTATATCATTTTTGGGACTAACCTATTAACCGGAGGCCCAACCCAAATTGATGTTTTCTTGCCTATTTTAGTGTTTCGACAAAAAGGAATACCAAACGGAGTCCAAACAGAATGAAACCTTTGGGAGAGTTATTTTTGCAACGGAAGCAATCCAGGAGACTTGGAGTAGACGTCAGGGAAGCTTCGAGGTGGCCACGAGGTAGGGAGGTGCGCCCTACCCCCTGGGCGCGCCCCCACCATCGTGGGCCCCTCGTGGCTCCCCTGACCGACTTCTTTCGCCTATATAGATCCATATACGCTAAAAACATCGAAGAGAACCATAGATCGGGAGTTTTACCGACGCAAGCCTCTGTAGCCACCAAAAACCTCTCGGGAGCCCGTTCCGGCACCCTGCCGGAGGGGGAATCCATTACCGGTGGCCATCTTCATCATCCCGGCGCTCTCCATGACGTGAAGGGAGTAGTTCACCCTCCGGGCTGAGGGTATGTACCAGTAGCTATGTGTTTGATCTCTCTCTCTCTCGTATTCTTGAGGTGATACGATCTTGATGTATCGCGAGCTTTGCTATTATAGTTGGATCTTATGATGTTTCTCCGCCTCTACTCTCTTGTAATGGATTGAGTTTTCCCTTTGAAGTTATCTTATCGGATTGAGTCTTTAAGGATTTGCGAACACTTGATTATGTCTTGCATGTGCTTATCTGTGGTGACAATGGGATATCACGTGATTTACTTGATGTACGTTTTGGTGATCAACTTGCGGGTTCAGTGACCTTGTGAACTTCTGCATAGGGGTTGGCACACGTTTTCGTCTTGACTCTCCGATAGAACGTTGGGGCACTCTTTGAAATTCTTTGTGTTGGTTGAATAGATGAATCTGAGATTGTGTGATGCATATCGTATAATCATGCCCACGGATACTTGAGGTGACATTGGAGTATCTAGGTGACATTAGGGTTTTGGTTGATTTGTGTCTTAAGGTGTTATTCTAGTACGAACTCTATGATAGATCGAACGGAAAGAATAGCTTCGTGTTATTTTACTACGGACTCTTGAATAGATCGATCAGAAAGAATAACTTTGAGGTGGTTTCGTACCCTACAATAATCTCTTTGTCTGTTGTCCACTATTAGTGACTTTGGAGTGACTCTTTGTTGCATGTTGAGGGATAGTTATATGATCCGATTATGTTATTATTGTTGAGAGAACTTGCACTAGTGAAAGTATGAACCCTAAGCCTTGTTTCCTAGCATTGCAATACCGTTTACGCTCACTTTTATCATTAGTTACCTTGCTATTTTTATAATTTCAGATTACGAAAACCTATATCTATCATCCATATTGCACTTGTATCACCATCTCTTCACCGAGCTAGTGCACCTATACAATTTACCATTGTATTGGGTGTGTTGGGGACACAAGAGACTCTTTGTTATTTGGTTGCAGGGTTGGTTGAGAGAGACCATCTTCATCCTACGCCTCCCACGGATTGATAAACCTTAAGTCATCCACTTGAGGGAAATTTGCTACTGTCCTACAAACCTCTGCACTTGGAGGCCCAACAACATCTACAAGAAGAAGGTTTTGTAGTAGACATCAAGCTCTTTTCTGGCGCCGTTGCCGGGGAGGTGAGTGCTTGAAGGTATATCTTTAGATCTTGCAATTGAATCTTCTTGTTTCTTGTTTTATCACTAGTTTAGTCTATAAAAAAATGGAATTGAGTTTGCCTCAGACGCTTCATCTTTTTAATATCTTTCGTCAGAATGATGGAAAGGAAAATTGTGCTCAAGTGCTAGAAGAAGAATGCATTAAAATGTTTGGCACTAAATCTTTGAATGATGAGCATGATTGCAATGTTGTTAGTATGAACTCGTTGAATATCCATCTTATATTTACTAACTGGAGGCACCATACGAGGCACCATGTTAATCCTTAGAATTAAATAATTTTAACCATTTGATTAACATATAATGTATCCATAGCCGTCAGATGAAACATAAGGCGTAATGTCTCATATACTATCATGTACGGGAGTAGGAGTCTTACTCCCTTAGGACTCTGTCTATTTCCTAGAAAAAAATAATTCTTTCTTTAATAAGCAAAAATAAAATAGGACGTGGTCTATTCCTGCATAGATGATTAACCATAGAGTCCATATATAATACTTCTATGCATACACGTGTAAAGTTAAGTCTCCCAGAGGATAATATGTCAGGGCATGCATAACGCTGCCACCAACCACTAATCAATCTGCGTCATTTTATCATGCAAAAGAAGCATCGTCATCTTCGCTTTCTATGTACAAGCATGACACTGCACATCAAAAAAAATCACTACATACACAACTACCAATGCACAAATGGGCATACTTCATCAAGCTAATTCGTAAAGCACATGTAGGTCTATAAGCACGATTCACTTCATTCGTGTTCGCTGAAAAAATGAAATAGTAGTTCCGATAAAATAGTTCTAAATCTATGTAAAATAATCGTAATACATACTAATGTCTACACTAGATGCAAAATTGATAACTTCTACTGGTGCACCAAATAATCAGTTGATTTTTATGATAGACTGTGTGGTTCATACTTGATGTGAAATATATTTAGCAATATATCGCAATAACATGAAGTATGTAACTAATAAATTATATATTGCACTATGGCAAAAAGTGACAACCTTGACATAACCTAAATGATTGGTATGTCCCCGCTGAATGGCGCCCTATGCTGCGAAAATTGCTAAATTGTACAAAGACACTGTTTAGAAGGACCATATCAAAAACGGGACATCGCCGATATAACCAGCTATTAAAATTTTGATTTTAACAACATAGTAAGAATAAATAATCAAGAAACATGGTATGCTCATGTATAAATTTTCCATGGTGCTATAAACTCAAAACATATATGTCTACAAATTTAAGAAGAATATTTTTGGATGCGGTACCATGATCTCGGTAAGTAATCCATTAAACATAACATGCCAATACAACCAAAAACAAGATTGTGTCACACTGCCCAGATACACTAATATAAAGAATTTATATATTAGCATAGTATAATTATCACACATAAAATATCAATACTTGTTTCGATACATATTAATTGTCGATCACATAATACAACTTTGTACTAAAGTTGTGCTAAGTGAGCGACAATTAATATGAGAGGAGTAGTAAGAAAGAGTCATTTCGCGAGAGCGGTACAGGTTGGGATATATGTATCTTCTAAGCAACCTCCTTTTGAATTCTCAGGACCACCCTTTGACCAGGCTACTATCTTCTTTGGGGTCATTATTATCTCTATGGACGAACGCTTAGGACCGTTTGAGCAATATTTAGTCTCTTTGGTTTACTATCTATTTTTCTTAGGCAGACCATTAAGGACCACTCTTTACATTATGTCTTTACAGATGTTACATGCAGGCCTAGATTTACAAAATACTTGTACGGGGAATTCTCATTAAATGATCACTCTTTACATTATGTCTTAATAGGACTGGAAGCTCGAAGCTCATCAGCAAGAGATTTAAGTCTTGTGTGTCTACCTCTTCACCATCAAGACATGTTGAGAGTGAATGGTATTCCATGAATATGATATCTACTCCATAGAGAGCCCGTGCAGACGCACGGGTTTGATGACTAGTGGTACTAATGATGATTGCACTAGTCATGATGAAAATATCTCTTATAAGGATGTCAATTTTTGTGGAGTGCATAGAGTTTGCAAGTACACACCAAATAGGGAAGATAGATTTTACAAGAGGCATAAGTATTTAGAAACCGAATGGTTGCAAGAAAGGCTAGATGTTTCTGCTGAAAATTTAAAATTTCTTTGCCATACTTCTGAACTTTGCAATGAACGTGGTCATTTAAATCTCCGATGCAAGTTGTTTCATGATCGAATCGTGTCCAAAAATTGTGATGACTTGATTTACCTTGCACATCATAATGAACTTAGTTTGCTTTTGGGTTATGAAGAAATGAAACGTGTAACTAAGCATATTCCAGAATATAACCTTGAGAAATTCCTTGATATTGATCTAGAGGAAATTTATATGTATTGTGCGGTAAATTGCATTGAAAATCCTTATATTGCCAATTACATAAAGAAAAGAAAGCAAATAGAAGATGAAGAGAATACTAATGAAAGGGAAAAGACATCCCAATATCCTCCTATTATTTCTTATGATGAATCAGGTAACGAGTAGGAGCCTTCAATTCAACCAATCTCATTAATAAGGAGCTCAAAAAAGAGGGTTAAACCCACACATGATGTGAAGAAGAAAAAGAAAAGACGGAGAAGCAAAGGTAGAAAGGTATCCCTCCCAAATGATGTTTCTCCCATTACTCATTGTGATGATGATAATTGCTATACTATTGGTGCTATCCACACTATTAATGATGAGAGTGATTATGCTTATGATATGAAAAGGCCCAAGCTTGGGGATGCTATGTTTGATGAAAATGACATGTTTGAGAATATATTTGCTGCAATTAATGTTTGTCCTAAGCTTGGGGATGCTACGTTTAATGAAGATGATATTTTTAGCCTCCCAAGTTTTGATGAGCAAATTTATCATGATGATAGCATGCCTCCTATTTACGATGGTTATATTGATGAAAGTGCGTTTGGAAGAGTGTCAACTTTAGGAAGTAATGATCCCACTATTTTGGAGGGTGTTGAATCTTATTATATTTATGAAAGTGGATTTGGAGAGGTCATGACTTTATTTAGTGATGAATCCACTAGTTTAGAAGAGGTTTCAATTGATTATGATGAGAACAAAGTTGCTACTTATGATGATTATTGTGATGAAACTTATGCTATAAAAAGTAGTGATGATTATATTTATAAAACTTGTCATTATCATGATTACCCTTTTTCTGAACATTACTCTTTTAATGTGGAAACAATTTATAGTATTCGAGTCTCTTATGATACTCCCAATATTCATGAGAAGAAATTTGCTTATGTGGAGAGTACTAAATTTTCTATGCTTGTAGATCATGAAAAGAATGCCTCATGTGATGGTTATATTGTTGAATTCATTCATGATGCTACTGAAAATTATTATGAGGGAGGAACATATGCTTGTAGGAATTGCAATAATATCAAGTTCCTCTCTATGTGCTTAAAATCTTGAAGTTATGCTTGTTTAGCCTTCCTATGCTAGTTGATTATTGTTCCCATAAGTTGTTTGCTCACAAAATCCCTATGCATAGGAAGTGGGTTAGACTTAAATGTGCCAGTCATATTCTTCATGATGCTCTCTTTATGTTTCAATTCTTATCTTTTATGTGAGCATCATTGAAATCATCATGCCTAGCTAGGGGCGTTAAACGATAGCGCTTGTTGGGAGGCAACCCAATTTTATTTTTGTTCTTTGCTTTTTTTTCCTGTTTAGTAATATATAATTCATCTATTCTCTGTTTATATGTGGTTTTATGTTTTAATTGGTGTTTGTCCCAAGTAGAACCTTTGGGAAGACTTGGGTGAAGTCTTTGTGATCTTGCTGTAAAAAACAGAATTTTAGCGCTCACGAGATTAGCTACCATTTTTTTACTAGAGAGTGCTTTTAGGTTGATTATTTTTGCATATAATTTATAGACAAATTACTCAGGTCCACCAATTTATTTCAGAATTTTTGGAGTTACAGAAGTATTCGAATGATACAAATGACTACAGACTGTTCTGTTTTTGACAGATTTTATTTTCATTGTGTTGTTTGCTTATTTTGATGAATCTATGAGTAGTATCGGAGGGTATGAACCATCGAGAAGTTGGAATACAGTAGATATTACACCAATATGAACTTATAATGAGTTCACAATAGTACCAAAAGTGGTGATTTATTTCCTTATACTAACGGTGCTTACGAGTTTTCTGTTGAGTTTTGTGTTGTGAAGTTTTCAAGTTTTGGGTAAAGATTCGATGGACTATGGAATAAGGAGTGGAAAGATCCTAAGCTTGGGTATTTCCAAGGCACCCCAAGGTAATATTCAAGGACAACAAAAAGCCTAAGCTTGGGGATGCCCCGGATGGCATCCCCTCTTTCGTCTTTATTCACCACAGGATATGTGTTTTGCTTAGAGCGTCATTTTGTTTTATTTTGTTTTTGAAAGGATCGATATGGTTGACTAGAGGGGGGGGGGGGGTGAATAGGCAACTAACAACTTTTAAACTTTTCTTTACCAATTCAAACTTTGCAACAAAATAGGTTGTCTAGATATGCAACTATGTGAGCAACATATATGATGCAATAACAACTAGCACATAAGCAAGCAAGGGATACAACACAAGTAGGCTTGCAAAAGTAAAGGCACGAAATAACCAAGAGTGGAGCCGGTGGAGACGAGGATGTGTTACTGAAGTTCCTTCCTTTTAAGGGGAAGTACGTCTCCGTTAGAGTGGTGTGGAGGCACAATGCTCCCCAAGAAGCCCCTAGGGCCACCGTATTCTCCTCACGCCCTCACACAATGCGAGATGTCGTGATTCCACTATTGGTGCCCTTGAAGGCGGCGACCGAACCTTTACAAACAAGGTTGGGGCAATCTCCAAAACAATTGGAGGCTCCCAACAACACCACGAAGCTTCACCACAATGGAGTATGGCTTCGAGGTGACCTCAACCGTCTAGGGTGCTCAAACACCCAAGAGTAACAAGATCCGCTAGGGATAAGAGAGGGAATCAAATTTCTCTTGGTGGAAGTGTAGATCGGGGCCTTCTCAACCAATCCCAATCAAATCAACAAGTTTGATTGGCTAGGGAGAGAGATCGGGCGAAAATGGAGCTTGGAGCAACAATGGAGCTTTGGGGGAAAGAGGTAGGTCAACTTTGGGGAAGAAGACACCTTTATATAGTGGGGGAACCAATCCAACCGTTACCCCACTGAACAGCCACGCACAGAGCGGTACTACCGCTTGGGCAGGGCGGTACTACCGCTCCCACCCAGCGATACTGCCGCGCTGACGAGGAAGTCAGGGTCCTGGCCTCAGAGCGGTACTACCGCGGGAGTAAGAGCGGTACTACCGCTTGGAGCGGTACTACCGCCACTACTGCCGCTCCTAGTACCGTAAAACCCGACACGAAAAACATTGGTCTCAAGTCGAGGCGGTAGTAGCCCGGAACCAATGCAGTACTACGGCCGAAGACCACAAGCGGTACTACCACTCGGGGAGCGGTACTACCGCTTGGGGAGCGGTACTACCGCTCTGGGAGCGGTACTACCGCTTGAGTGCTTCGGCGGTACTACCGCTGAGGACCGCGGTACTACCGCTGGGACAGGACAGGGCAGGCACAGAGGGAAAGGCGGCTCCAAAGAAGCGGAAGGAAAACATCGGGTGTGATATGGATGTGTACGTGTTGTTTCCACCCTAGCCTTACCAAAGCGGATACCCTCTTGATAGTACGGTGACTCCTACGAAACTAGTCCACCAACAAAGAAACAAAGGAGCTACACCGTCTTGAATAAAACACCGAGGGGAGGTAATCATCTCGTGCCAATGGATGAATCTCTGAAAGAACTTAACGCACACGATTAGTCCGCAAAAGCATTGTCATCAATCACCAAAACATCTTGGGGATAAATATGCCCTTACAGTTTTGCTTGCTGGTTTAATAAAATACCAAGATCTGAAATTCTTAAATGTTAGAGAGTCTTCACATAGTTACATAATTATTTAACTACTCATGGATCTTCACTTATATCTTTTTTGAGTAGTTTGTCATTTACTCGTATTCTTCACTTATATCCTATGAGTAAATGGTTGGACGATTTGAATATCATAAATCTGAAATTATATATGTTTCATATGCCTACCCCAAGGGGAGTAATGACATCACATATAAGAAGTAGAGGTGGTAAATTTATTGAAAGTTATCAAACATAGTATTGGTCACTTGAACAATTCATGAAAGAATATTGAAGGAAGAGAGATTTCACATATAAATATACTATCTTGGACATCTTCTATGATTGTGAGCCCCATTAATTATTTTCAAACCTGAGCAAATTAGTTGAAGTTGGACAAGGAAGACAACATAATGAGTTATGCTTGGTTATATTTGCATAGAACTTATATTGTTATAGATCCTCCAACATGTGGTGCTTGCTGTTTAGAATCCTTTGCTAGCCAAAATATCTGTACTAAGCGGGAATACTTCTTGTGCATCCAAATTCCTTGAACCAAGTTTCTTCCATGAGTGGTATCTACCTATATGCAGTATTTACCTGCCGTTCCAAGTAAATTTGCATGTGTCAAACTCTAAACCTTCAAATAATAATATGTTTTGTATGCCCGAATTGCTCATGTGGTGACTAGGGGGTGTCAGCATCTTCCATGCTAGATGGGTTATTCTCACGATGAGTGGACTCCGCTCATCATTCACGAGAAAGTGGCTGGTAACTGGGATGCCCAGTCCTATGATCAAAAGATCAAAAACAAAATCTCAAATAATTTAAACAATACTCCCCCAGGATTGTTGATAGTTGGACGGCACCCGTTGTTTCGGACAAGCCGTGGAGTGTGATTTTTGGTGGAGGGGGAGTAAAATCTTAACCTTTCTGTTTGGGAACCTCCTATAATGTATCTAGTATGGAAGATATTGGGAACTCTTGGTTGTTATGTTGACAATGAAAGCATACCTCTCAAAATTATTTTCATCTCTGTTTTAAAGCTTCGAGCTCTGACACCTCTACAAATCCCTACTTACCTCTGCGAAGGGCCTATCTTTTACTTTTATGCAAGAGTCAGTAGTATTCCTTGTTATTCCAACCCACTCTTTAGTTGGCAAGCATCATGTGCTGGGGAAAGATCTAAGCATATATGGCCATTCAAATATATTTGATCATGAATTATTGTTGTTGACAATTATCTGTATGATATGTAAGTTGGGAGGCGGAACATTAAGCCCCTATCTTTCTCTGTGTTCCATCGATGCTATTTGTTCTAAAAATATGCTTTGAGTGGTAGCAATCATGGAAGAATATATGATAGGTGTGTATGTGGGATTTGCGGAATCAAAGCTCTTACATAGACCCTTCCTGAAAATAAGATGAATTGCAATTGTTAGATGACTGAGAACATAGTTTGCTAGTTTTCAAGAAAGTTTATGGTCTATGCTTTAACATGTGAATAGCTTGTTACTTGATCGTGAGAAGTTTTATGACATGAGCTGCTGTTATGACATATAATGATGCTAGAAAAGGTGATTGAAATTATCATTGATCAAACTTATGCACCTGCTAGCATTCACACTTCATAAATTATTTCTTTTATCATTTACCTAGTCGAGGACGAGCAGGAATTAAGCTTGGAGATGTTGATACGTCTCCAACGTATCTATAATTTATGAAGTATTCATGCTATTATATTATCTATTTTGGATGTTTATCGGCTTTACTAAACACTTATATATCATTTTTGGGACCAACCTATTAACCGGAGGCCCAGCCCAAATTATTGTTTTCTTTCCTATTTGAGTGTTTTGAAGTCCAAATGGAATGAAATCTTCGGGAGAGTTATTTTTGGAACGGAAGCAATCTAGGAGACTTGGAGTAGACATCAAGGAAGCTTCGAGGTGGCCACGAGGCAGGGAGGCGCGCCCTATCCCCCTGGGCGCGCCCCCCACCCTCGTGGGCCCCTCGTGGCTCCCCTGACCGACTTCTTTCGCCTATATATATCCATATACCCTAAAAACATCGAAGAGCACCATAGATCGGTAGTTCCGCCGCCACAAGCCTCTATAGCCACCAAAAAACCTCTCGGGAGCCCGTTCTGGCACCCTGCCGGAGGGGGACTCCATCACCAGTGGCCATCTTGATCATCCCGGCGCTCTCCATGACGAGGAGGGAGTAGTTCACCCTCGGGGCTGAGGGTATGTACCAGTAGCTATGTGTTTGATCTCTCTCTCTCTCTCTCTCTCTCTCTCTCTCTTGTGTTCTTGAGGTGATACGATCTTGATGTATTGCGAGCTTTGCTATTATAGTTGGATCTTATGATGTTTCTCCGCCTCTACTCTCTTGTAATGGATTGAGTTTTCCCTTTGAAGTTATCTTATCGGATTGAGTCTTTAAGGATTTGAGAACACTTGATGTATGTCTTGCATGTGCTTATCTGTGGTGACAATGGGATATCCCGTGATTTACTTGATGTACGTTTTGGTGATCAACTTGCGGGTTCAGTGACCTTGTGAACTTATGCATAGGGGTTGGCACACGTTTTCGTCTTGACTCTCCGGTAGAACTTTGGGGCACTCTTTGAAGTTCTTTGTGTTGGTTGAATAGATGAATCCGAGATTGTGTGATGCATATCATATAATCATGCCCACGGATACCTGAGGTGACATTGGAGTATCTAGGTGACATTAGGGTTTTGGTTGATTTGTGTCTTAAGGTTTTATTCTAGTACGAACTCTATGATAGATCGAACGGAAAGAATAGCTTCATGTTATTTTACTACGGACTCTTGAATAGATCGATCAGAAAGGATAACTTTGAGGTGGTTTCGTACCCTACAATAATCTCTTCGTTTGTTCTCCCCTATTAGTGACTTTGGAGTGACTCTTTGTTGCATGTTGAGGGATAGTTATATGATCCGATTATGTTATTATTGTTGAGACAACTTGCACTAGTGAAAGTATGAACCCTAAGCCTTGTTTCCTGGCATTGCAATACCGCTTACGCTCACTTTTATCATTAGTTACCTTGTTGTTTCTATAGTTTCAGATTACAAAAACCTATATCTATCATCCATATTGCACTTGTATCACCATCTCTTCGCCGAACTAGTGCACCTATACAATTTACCATTGTATTGGGTGTGTTGGGGACACAAGAGACTCTTTGTTATTTGGTTGCAGGGTTGTTTGAGAGAGACCATCTTCATCCTACGCCTCCCACAGATTGATAAACCTTAGGTCATCCACTTGAGGGAAATTTGCTACTATCCTACAAACCTCTGCACTTGGAGGCCCAACAACGTCTACAAGAAGAAGGTTGTGTAGTAGACATCAGCATTCATATAGAGTCATATTTTGTTCTAAGTATCGAGTTGTAATTCTTGAGTTGTAAGTAAATAAAAGTATGATGATCTTCACTATTAGAGCATTTCCCCACCCGAGGAAAAAAAAGGCCAAATAAGCCAATCAAAAGAATGAGAGAAAAGAGAGAAGGGGCAATGTTACTATCCTTTTTCCACACTTGTGCTTCAAATTAGCACCATGATCTTCATGATAGAGAGTCTCCTATGTTGTCATTTTGATATAATAGTGGGAATTTTTCATTATAGAACTTGGCTTGTATATTCCAATGATGGGCTTCCTCAAATGCCCTAGGTATTCGTGAGCAAGCAAGTTGGATGCACACCCACTTAGTTTCTTTTTGAGCTTTCACAAACCTATAGCTCTAGTGCATCCATTGCATGGCAATCCCTACTCACTCACATTGAAATCTATTGATGGGCATCTCCATGGCCTGTTGATACGCCTAGTTGATGTGAGACTATCTCCTTCTTTTTGTCTTCTCCACAACCACCATATTCTATTCCACCTATAGTGCTATGTCCATGACTCATGCTGATGTATTGCGTCAAAGTTGAAAAGGTTTGGGAACATCAAAAATATGAAACAATTTCTTGGCATATCATTGGGGCTGTGCATGATTTGATACTTTGTGTGATGAAGATGGAGCATAGCCAGACTATATGATTTTGTAGGGATAGCTTTCTTTGGCCATGTTATTTTGAGAAGACATGATTGCTTTATTAGTATGCTTGAAGTATTATCGTTTTTATGTCAATATTAAACTTTTGTTTTGAATCTTATGGATCAACATTCATGCCACAATGAAGAAAATTACATGGATAAATATGTTAGATAGCATTCCACATCAAAAATTCTGATTTTATCATTTACCTACTTGAGGACGAGCAGGAATTAAGCTTGGGATGCTTGGTACGTCTCCAACGTATCTATAATTTTTTATTGTTCCATGCTATTATATTATCTATTTTGGATGTTTTATATGCATTAATATGCTATTTTATATTATTTTGGGGGCTTATTAACCTAGAGCCCACTGCTAGTTTCTGTTTTTCCCTTGTTTTTGAGATTCACTGAAAAGGAACTAAACGGAGTCCAAATGGAATAAAAATTCACGATGATTTTTCTTGGAGCAGAAGAAACCCAGGAGACTTGGAGTGCAAGTCAGAAGAGCCATGAGGCGGTGGCAAGGGTGGAGGGCGCGCCCCCTTCCTTGTGGGCCCCTCGGTGACCCCCTAACCTAGATCTTCCTCAGAAGCATCCAAATATTCCAAAACCCTTGGAAGCATCCAAAACCCTCAGAAGCATCCACGAAAACACTTTTCCACCGCCACAACCTTCTGTTCCTGTGAGATCCCATCTAGGGGCCTTTTCCGGCATCCTGGAGGGGGATTTGATCATAGAGGGCATCTAAATCAACTCTGTTGCCCTTCCAATGAAGCGTGAGTAGTTTACCACTGACCTATAGGTCCATAGCTAGTAGCTAGATGGATTCTTCTCTCTCTTTCATTCTCAATA
Source organism: Triticum timopheevii (assembly GCA_963921465.1). Lineage (NCBI taxonomy): Eukaryota > Viridiplantae > Streptophyta > Magnoliopsida > Poales > Poaceae > Triticum > Triticum timopheevii. Next base: position 625,758,163 of record OY997266.1, on the reverse strand, counting down.
CCATGTTCTCCTCTGAATTCTTATATGCATGTTTTGATATCTTTGTATTTCTCTTCGAATTATCGGTTTCGTTTGGCCAACTAGAATGGTTTTTCTTGCAAAGGGAGAGGTGCTTAGCTTTGGGTTCAATCTTGCGAGATTTCACACAGTGACAAAGTAGGGGTAGCGAGACACGTATTGAATTGTTGACATCAAGGATAAAAAGATGGGGTTTTCATCATATTGCTTGAGTTTATTCCTCTACATCATGTCATCTTACTTAAGGCGTTACTCCGTTCTTTATGATCTTAATACTCTAGTGGATAGCAGTCGATGTGTGGAGTAATAGTAGTAGATGCAGGCAGGAGTCGGTCTACTTGACACAGACGTGATGCCTATATTGCATAATCATTGCTTTGGATATCGTCATAACTTTTTCGCTTTTCTATCAATTGCTCGACAGTAATTTGTTCACCCACCGTATTATTTGCCTTCAAGAGAGAAGCCTCTAGTTAAACCTATGGCCACCGGGACTATTTTCCATCATATTAGTTTCCGATCTACTATTTTGTAATCTTTTATTTTCAGATCTATAAACCAAAAAACCCAAAAATATTTTATATTTGTTTAGTTTTATCTATCTCTATCAGATCTTACCTTTGCAAGTGACCGTGAACAGATTAACAAACAATTTATCACATTGGGTGCAAGTGTTTGATTGTTTGTGCATGTGCATCTATTGGGGACTTGCGCGTCTCTCCTACTGAATTGATACCTTGGTTCTTACCTGAGGGAAATACTTATCTCTACTGTGCTGCATCACCCAAGGGAAAAAACAATGCAAGCTCAAGAAGTAGCATGGAGGTTTTTGAAATCTGTTCATGGGTCTGATTCATTTTATTTCTCTATGACTAATAATGTTATAACATATTTAGTTGTCTTCATGAATTAATTCCTATTCCATTTTAGATTGACAACATTCAGATTGTCGGAGATGATGGTGTGGGAGGCCGCACTCAGTTTCCATATGCCCTAACATGGCTCAATGTCGTGGCCTTAGTGGCGCACTTGTGGCCCGAGCAAGATTGGTGGTCGATCTTCGTAAGCACATTGATAGCTGTCGGAGATGCTCACTACTATTATCTCTACATTGTGTACTCAGGAAGATAGAACCGCTCGTTCGCTACATGATGGTTGTTGTTCAGTTCATTCTCATTGTGGTCTTGGTCGTTCTCGAGTTCACTCTTTTTTTCTAGAATATGCATGACTAAGTGTACCATCTATTGATAGAAGGAGAGGGTAAGAGAACACCCGTCCACACAGTTACAAGATGGCCTAGGGGCACAGATAAACATGCATGCGCTATATCTCTCCACTAGCCCGCCTCGCCACCCTAGCTAAACAACCGTTTAAGTCCACATGAAAGAACCCCGCCAAAGCCCACTCCCTCGCCACTTGCATAATCTGTCGAAAGACGACCTGCGGGGACGGGGAGGCGTTATTGGACATGACTGTGTTCCGGTGCTTCCACGTCTCCCAAAGGGCCAGCATCACAAAGGTGTTGAGGTTCTTGTTGTTCTGTTGGCCCGATGCAAGATCAGCACACCAAGGTAGAAGGCAGTCATCAAGCTCCGGAGACCGATCATCCTGGCCCCAGGCCCTAAGCGCCTCAAACCACACTAATCGTGCAAAGACGCAAGTGATCAGCAGATGATCGATCGACTCTTGTTCCTGATTGCACATGGGTCATCCGTCTTGGTGAAGCAAACCTCGTCACGCCAGCCGGTGAGACGTCCACACTCAGTCCTTAAGGATCAGCCAGCTGAATAACTTGCAGCGCGGCAGAGCCGTCGAGTTCATTCTTTTGGGAAATGGTCATGACATGTTGGCAAAGGAAGTTCTTTACTTATAGCTTGTGGCCGGTACAACTATACAAATTTACCTCCCCCCTGCCAGGAGATAATAAGTTAACCTTGGTAAGTTATTGGTTATTATCATCATGCCGATTGAGTGCCACTTATTTGTTGTCTGTGTACATAGGCTACTGCTTTTGGTGAATTGAGTCCGCCGCTACCACTTGCGCTTTTGGTGAATGCCATCATCGGGACTGCTTGTGCTTGCTTCGCCCCGATTGATAGGTTCTTTCTGGTAAGTCACCGCTATGTGGATGGGAGATATCTAGTTGGGCCTAACATTTTGTGATCTTTTCGTGTGTGTGTGTGTGATTCTACCATACCTTACGTGTTGCATATTGCCAATGGTACTAGGATTGTAATTGCGGTTGTCTAGTGCATCGTATGGCTCAGATTGTGCAACCCTGGGCAGTAGTCATCACATGTGTAAGACCTGAAGATTGGAAATATTACGACACTACATTTTCTCTACCCCCACTTTCCTCAGATGTACTATGAGAGACTATGAGACGGTTGTGGGAGTTAGGGATAGTCTGAGACCTGGACAAAGAATGACACCGGATTATCTCTATCGACGACTTCCTCGGATATCTGATATTGAGTTTGCGATCGTGTAAGATAGGTGTTTTGTCCGTGAGACATGTGAACTCTGATGAATATCGATGCATTTTTATTTCGATACTTGACTATGCTTGCTTGTGCGTAGTAGGTAGGCCATTTACTATATTTTTTAAAACAAACTAGCCTTCTGCTGTCACCGGCATTGAGCGCCATTTTACTCGCAAAATTTTGTTATTTATTTTAATTTACATTTTTTGTTTATTTTTATCATGTTGATTCATTGTCATTCGATGTTTTGTGTATGTACATGCCTTGCATATTTTTACTTCTTCATAATTGATTTGTTAGATAGATAAAAATTTAACTGGTATGTTTTCTACCACGCTTAGCGAACGAAACAAATGATAATGTTATAAAACAATTAGAAACTATTCTTCCATTATATAATTCTAATTTCTAATAGATAAGTCTACTTGCACCTAATTACAATTGTATTTTGCAAGCAAGTTATGCTAATTGTTTCCTTTTTTGACACCACCTTCAAAAGATTGGTGATATCAGATCCTCTATATCAGAGGAAATGAGAAACAACAAATTGGCATGCCTTTATGTATTGTAGGTATATGTAATTTTATAGTTGAATAATTTTTGTTGGGAGCTCTAAAGAATACAATCCAAAAAATATATTGGTACAAATCTAGAGAGGGCCTGATTCGATAGGTGTAAATAAACAGAAAGTTCTAGAGTATATAAGTTGTCTATGACATATTTGTCCTTGAATCATACACTGAAAAATGCTTGATTATTGGTTATTCAGGACCAAATGTATCTATCATGTTTCAAGGTTCAACATTCAGCTCACCATTTTTGTCAATGTGTCGGGGTACCATTTCTCTTACACAGAAAATCCTAGTTTCCTTTTTATTCATATAGTGAAGAACCTAAGAGGAATTATTTTCTTCGCGATTTTTACCTATCTAACATGGATGATAGGTTGTTTCCAATATTGTCTTGCTTTTGTTTTAGACTCGATGCTCAAGCTCTTAATCAAACCATCACCTAAATGCTGGTGATTCCATGAAGATGTATTGAGAATTGACACCATGTATCACTAGATCATTGATGGCGTGTGTTGCCGCGCCCGTCTATTTTACAATAGAATAATTGAATTTTTCAGAATTGTTAAGCATAAATAAAGTTTCAAAAGATGGTTATAATTTTTTTGTTAAACTATAAAAGGTGCAAATAGTTGAAAGTATTGCACTACTTGAGCATACCGGACAAACATTATTAGAAATCAATGGAGCAATATCTAACATAGCAACACTAAGTAGTAACACCCCAGCATGGCATGCATATAAAAGAGTAGCAATTTGTGCACTGGTGAAAATGAGTCATACAACTTGGTTCAGGCTCCGTGCTAGTTCACTGCCCATACATCAACTCTACCATAAAGCATTACAGATCCAAGGCAACTAAGGAATAATAAGATGTGCATAAGCATGTAATCACATAATTGGTTGGAGTTGTCTACTGTCATGCAAGACTCACAAGAAAGATCTTGTTGTTTTGCCCTTCAATTTGTGGAATAAAATGGGAGAAACTTGTATAAATACTTTAAGGCATGAAACATGAAACATGGAAGATAAAATATTATAGCCGGTTATAAGCTAATGGTTATATTCGATTTTTTTTGTTGATAGTAAATGATAATTCTGTAATTCTGAAACTGGTAAAGGGCCGGTGGAAATTTTACAAAATAGGAAGGACGCGAGCAATAATAACGTCCAGGATGGACTCTATTGCTAATTGCTTCAGGCCTGGATGCTAGTAAAGATGGCGTCCAGTCATGCCCTTCGATTGGTGCTCTGATTTGGGCTCAACCGAGTTTTTTTCTCTGATAGATAGAGGTTTCATGACCTATATACTCTAATCTGTTTGCAGCCATCAAAGCAAACTCTAGGACGGACATCACCAATCATCAGAGGATCAACATCGTCTCACAAGCCGCTTTCCATTAGGGTCATTCACTCATCATTAGGATCATCCACTTGACCTATGGTTGGAGCATGTGAGTTGTTCCATGGCCTTGTTGAATCTTCTTTGTTTGGTCTTCTGTACAATTTATTCAATGGTTACAAGTGTACATTATATGGGTGACTAGGTTGTTACTTTTGGGCAATAAAATTGGTAACTGGCTAGTTTATGATAACAGATAAGTTGATCCTGAGTCGGCGGTCGTGCTTTTGCCTCTATGTGTTGGTGCACTACTGCCAGCACTTCTGGAAGCATGGTGTGCCGGTGTCGTAGCCCAACGTGAACCTGCCGCATGGGTGGCACCTCAACCTCGATAGGGTTCCAGTGCCTACCGTGCCGGACTCAGGCCGCACGCAGCTGATGGATATCCACCAGCGTCGTGCTCTACTCCAAGATGACCTTCGCCATGACCCAGCGTACACGGTGGATTCGCCGAACTAGGACGCATGGTTCGCCACCGAGCACGACTAGCGTTGTCGATCGTGCTTCAAGGGTGCGCCCTGTGAACCACGCGCGCTCACTGCTCCACCATCACTGTCGGTCATGGTTAAGGGGGGGGGGGGGAGGGATTAGGAGTCCTACATTGTGGCCCTCGAGGAGGCCACATGGAGGTCCATCGAGGAGTTCGAGTGCAAGGAGCTCGCCAGGTTGCCTAGCCTTGCACACGCGCTAGTTGAATCGGCGGCCGGAGTGGAAGCCAACATGCCCCCACCGCCACCAGCACTGCCCGTGCCCAAGCCTGTGGAGCAGGAGCCATGACCGCTGCTTGGGCAATCATGGTCGTGGACGAGCACGTTGCCGTCGTATATCGTGCACGCCCGTGGGGGGGGGGCACGATAGACGAGGAGGACGAGCGGCAGGATGTGGAGCATGCGATGAAGGCCGAGCGGTAGGAGAAACAGCAGCTGGTGGTGCAGCAAGCGGCGAAACTGTCAGCCATCCAGGAGGCGTTCCCGTGGAAGGAGACGCCATTCTACATCGACCTGACCAAGGAGGAGGAGGTCAATGACCATGCCTAGATCTACTGCCCGCCGCTGACTGTTTTTTCTAATATTTCATTTAATATTTTTTAGTTTTAATTAATGTAAATTTGACTTTTGCTGGCTGTTTTATTTTAAAAGAAAATTGTGAAATCCAGCGTAAATATGAAATGCGTTTGTCTGTGTTGCTCGCATCTTGGGACCGCAGACAAAAACGAACATTGACATCCCCCTGACGGATCCAAATATACAAAGAACAAACAAAATCTGCATCCGCGTCAGAGTTGCCCTTAGGTCGGACTAAAGTAAGGAGTTTTCTGGGCCAAGTTGAACCAAACACTGGACGCTGCTAAGAATAGCGTCCAGGTGTGGACGTGGTTAGCAACAGCGACCAGGCCTGGACGCTACCATTGATGGCTTCCTTACTATTTTTCAAAATTCTAACTTATAGTTACTAGTTTTTGAATTACAGAATTGTTATTTATTATTAATAAAAAAACCGGGTTCTACTTGCAACATAAAATATAATAGGCTAATGGTTCCGATTCCTGAGTCATATCGGAGAAAACTCAGAAATTTTTAGCACATTGATATTGTTATTATAACTTCAAAGGGTGGCATTCAATCCAACTCAAGATATCATAGGAGGCCTCCACATCATAGTCCATCCAAGTGCCTTATAAGGCAGTGCAGACACGAAACATCTAGGTAACTCTAAATAAGAGGTCCTGCAAGATGATTCGTTTTGAGTTAGCCAAATAAGACGTGTTTAATAAACAAAGATGTATTACGGTAATTACAAAAAGAAGCTTATATATTTGACCTATCTTATTAGAGAGCATGATTATGGTTTATGGTCCCTCTTGGCGGATTTGCATGCTAATCTCTCAATTTCGATCATCCCCAGAACACAAATTGAAAGAAAAAACACTTTAGAGATATAGGAGTTCTGCTGCTCCTCACTAATTGAATACATACTATATTTTCTCCTTCTGAACCTGATACTTCCAAAATTGAAAGAATTGGAGAGCTACAAGTGAGTGAGCTTACGAATGCATAAGCATCATGCAGCTACTAAACCTTGAAAAAGAAACTTCAGATTTACGATGCAGCTGTTAAACCTTGAAAAAGAAACTTCAGATATAGTACGATTCAGAAGGTCTAAAGTGTAGCACTGATGGAAACATTACACTCCAGGCTACCATACAATCCTGAGTTTACAACAAAGATAACATCTGAGGATTAAAATGGAAATATATTGTGGAAAATAAAAATTACTTTGCTTATTGGCACGTTATTACAGACTGGTCCCTATTAGGATGGGAAGACCTCCAGGAAAAAAGTACATCCAAGTACTAACATCATTGATAATATAGAGCATAGTATTGAGTATTGACTGTTGGATGGTATGAATCATTCCATTTTTTAGTGCATATATCAACTTGCAGAGCTACGGTGGAGCAAAAGCGTGCCATAGCCCGCCCAGCGCAAAAACGGAAAGAGAGTTACATATGAAGAGCCCATCCTGTGAGCAGCCTCACTGAGTGAGACTTGTTGTTTGAGTCTCGAGTGCCCAGCGGACTGCAGCCCAGCCGCATGGTCGTACGGGCGTAGACGGCGTAGACAGCACTGTTAAGAACATCGACAGCAGTGTGAAGACACGCTGCAAAAAGTCTTTAAAACACGATCAAATCCGTTCCTCTTTTTTATGGTCACGCATGTATGTCAGATGCCACGAAACAACATTAATTAAAGGTACAGTGCAAGGTTTTATTGCCTATGGTTAATCCTAGCTGGACGGTGGCATAGCTGAATATGGCTAGTCCCAGCCACCATTTCCGGCGCCTAATAAATGAATCGACCGACCCGGTACTCTGTGTAGGAGTACAATTAGCTCGTGATGCCTATTGATTGGATAGGACGCTGCATCAACAAAGATGGACGTACGTACGTGCATGAGATGAGATATGAGATCAGATCGAGACGTGCGTTGCGTACCTTCACTTCTTGCGTATGCAAAAGGACCGCATTTTCTTTTGCGGTTAAAAAAGGACCATATATACTAGCCCTAAGCACATAGCATGAGTTTAAGCTGGGTAAATTTGGCTTTCCAAATGAAAACTGGGCAAATTTTAGGGGGCAAATCTAGTCGGGGTTGCGCAAAAACATATGGTACAGCTAGCCATCTAGCCATCACTACATAAATGACCTTTATGAATTTTGATTTTGCTAACCACATGTCCCATGCGGTTAAACGACCTTTAATCGGTACGGTCATACGACTAATTGTGTGTGCAAGAGAGAGCCATGTTAATGAAAGTACGCAACTATACGTACGCATGCATGATTATTCAGACGTGGATCTCAGATCATCGATCGACCTTCGTAATTAATTTGTTTGGTGTGAATCAATGTGGAGATTTGTGTTTAGTGTTTCTTGCACGTCAAATTAAGCAACGCAAAATTGAAAGGACGTTATATTTGTTTGTTTGACAACGAAATGGACGTCTTTTCGCAACAGTGATCGTATGATACTATCTAGAGGTTAGATATCTAGCGACACAGTTACGTGTAAGTTTCCTTTGTGTAAGTTTCCTTTGTCCATTCTAGACATCCAGGCCCGGCCCTGAGGGGGGGCAGGGGGGGCGGCCGCCCCAGGCCCCCGGGATCAGGGGGCCCCCATTTATATGTATGTGTGTCATGTATACTAGTCGATTTGGCCCAGCACACAGCCCAAACGGGAGGTGGGCAGGCGGCAAGACACACAGCCCCCTGATGACGCATAGATTAGATAGTGTCCGACTTTTGATCTCCTGAAATCGTGGCGGCAGTCGCCCATCGCGGGCCATGCCTACAAGCCGAGCCGCCAGGGCTGGTTCTAAGATTTTTGCCGGTGTCAACATACGACAGGCCCCACGATTGTTTCGGGAGTACGCCGGCGACGCAGCCGTCGAGACACCCCTCGTCCACGCAGCCGTCTTCATCCTCCTTCAGTACATGTGGTAATGCATCTCTCTTATCTCCCCTTTCTGAAAAAAGGAACCCATCTCCGTGGTACTTCTCGGGACTGTTGTTTCTTGTAGTAGCGATCTAGTTGGATGGTACATTGAAACGACAAAGGTGGATTTCTTAAGTATTGTGATTGTTAGGGTTCAGTTTTGGCACTCATTGTGTGTAACTGCTGAGTGCTGACAACTTTGGGGATATGATTGCGTAACTTTACATTCTACTAGGGATGGCACCCGCAGGGTATGGGTACGGGTGGAGCTATCCCATACTCTTACCCATCCGCCCTGAGTTTACCCATCACCCATACCCATACCCGTCAAGGGTACAATTTTTTTCCATACCCGTCACCCGACAGGGTATATGGGTACCCACGGGTAAAAATACCCGCGTTTACAACACATCAATTGAGTAAAAAATAGTTGTAAAAAGTAATATATAATCATAAATTATTAATAGCAACACATTTTAAACAACAATTTACAACAACATATTCTCATAAACAAAAATACTTGCCTATAAAGTGACATATAAAAATGTTAAACAACAACACATATGAATACACTTTAAGTTCACCAAATCATGAAAAATTATAGAGATAATTTGAATACACATTAGAGTTTTTACCTAGCGTGATTAGGAGGGGAAATGAATACATTGGAATATTAACGGAAACCCACCTGTCAACATTTTAGATGGGTACATGGGTACGCGGGCATGGGTTATACGATCCCATACCCGTACCCTCTCTACCCGATGGGTATGATATTTTTCCCATTTAAGTACCCATGGGTAATTTTTTGTCCCATACCCTTACCCTAATAGGGTTTTTACCCACAGGGTACGCGGGTAATGGGTACCCATTGCCATCCCTACATTCTACAGACATTGCCAAGGACCTCTTGATTCTGAATAATGTCCACAATCAGACGAACTATATGCATATGATTTATGAGTCTGCCAATTAGGCCAGAAATTTTCACAGTGTGTTCTGCAATGACCACGTTTCTGGCCACTATATAGGAGATTTGCGTCAATGGAATTTTTAGAGGCCCAAGTGTATTCTAATTGATTTGAACTTCTATGTATATGGCTACTACTTTATGGCTGTGACACCGCGTCATTGGAAGTTTTAGAGGCCCATGTGCATTGCTAATTGATTTGAATATCTATGTATATACATATTATTTTGGTAGCCAAGAATTAGCATATATAAATCTTCATTCTTGTAATCAAGTTCATGGCTGTGACACCATGCATTTTCAGGCATTTCAACCGGATGCAATGTCAATATGTGCACTCATGTGGGGAAAATTTTAGTTATGCACTCTGAAGTTTCATATTTCCTAGTATACAATGCAGGATTTAGCTTACCCTATGGATCTTCTTTTTTTATACTTTTGATTTTTTTTCTTTCAGGATAGATTATTGGTGGATAGATCTACTCTTGCACACCTAATATATGGAGTTTTACTTGTGTCAGGCTTCACAAGAGGTGTGTGAAAATTTATCTTTCACCTCATATGAAACATCGCCGCTACATATTCCTTGCAGTGAGTAACTTAAGTTCCTCGACAAATTAATTATCATATACTACATAGTTTTTTTATCTTATACATAGTTGTTAAATGCAATTTAAGCATGCTTATTATTATTTCGATGTTGTACAAAAACGTGGTTACCATTTTAAAAAAAGGGGCCCCGGGTGCTAGTTTCGCCCCGGGCCCCCAAAATCCCAGGACCGGCCCTGTAGACATCAGTGCTAACCGGACACATCAAGACAACCGAACGCAAGTGATACAACATGGGAAGGGTCATTCACAAGTGATAGAACATGGGAAAGGACGAAGGGTCATTCTAAACACGGGCATGGGCAGCCCGGCCCGAAAAACCCGGGCCGGGCCGGGCCGGGCTTGACACTCGGGCCGGGCTCGGGCTTTGTTTTGCAGCCCGAAAGGTAGTTCAGGCCGGGCTCGGGCTTCTCTTTTTCTATTTTTCGGGCCGGGCTTTCGGGCTTCGGGTCAGACTTGCACGTACATGTACTAAAAAACAGCGTTCGGGCTGGGCTTTCGGGCTTCGGGCTTGATTTCAGGCCGGGCTCGGACTTGAAATCAGGGAGTATTTCGGGCTTCAGGCCAGGCTCGGGCTTGAGAAATGATGGTCGGGCTTTTACAAGCCCAGCCCGTAACCCGGCCCGGCCCGACGTTTGCCCAGGTTTAGGTCATTCCAATCAGCCATCAGTATATTCTAGAGAATAGTAATAACCAGTTCATTGTACCTCTTCGCATGCCCCTCACTGAAATCTACGAATATTATTACTTTTATGGAAGGAGGGATGTTTTTTTGAGACCTGCTTTTCTTGCACTGGACGCTAGGGTTAGTGCTCTAGGGTGTGTTTTTGTTGCCTGCATGAGGCCCAACCAGGCCTGCGCGGGAAGAATCCGGCCTGTTTGGTTGCCTGCTTTACTGTTCGGCCCGCATGGCACGAACCTTAAAGCACTCTTGGGCCTGGCTCCCTGGGAACGCCCGAATCGGCAGTTTCTCCAGGGCCAGGCCCGCGCAGTGCACGCGGGCGGCGGCGGCTGCACGCGCGCGGCCACGCTCGAGAAGCCGCGTTGCTTCCCGAAGCGTCGGCAGTTATTAGCCTCATCGCCCCTCACCGCTCCCTCTCCCCACTCTCCCCACTCTCCCAAGTCTCACCGGCGGTGGCGGATCGGAGCAGAGCAAGAAGACCACCGGACTCCGTCATCGACGAGCGGATCATCACCTGGGCAGCGGCAATGGGGGTAAGAACTTCTCTGTTCGTCACGCACTAATTTTTCGCGTTTGATTCGGCGGTAGATTCGATCCACGGTGCAGAGGGGAATGGGGAATAGAGGTAGATAAGCATGGCAGTTCATAGTAGTTCATACAAGTACCTAGGAGTTCTAGTAGTTCATCCAGGATCGGAATAGTAGTTCATAGTAGAAGGGGGATTGGGGGATTGGGGGTACATAACTGCGGCCGCCGTCACCGGCGTGCGGAGCAGCGGGTCGACTGGCTGGCCTTCATCTTATTCATCGCCGTGCGGGGCGGCGCGTCGTCCTCGTCGTCCTCGGCGATGTCGAGGTCGACCTGCCAGGTACGACGGCCTGGCTCCAGCTCCCTCGCTGACATCTGCACCGGTTCTTCCTCCTCCTCCTCCTCCTTAGGCTCCCCACCGATGACCGCCGGCGGCGCGATTGCCGTCTCCCAATACACTGCAGCACGACGGTCATTAGGAGCCCAGTAGTTCTTGTACTTGCACCACTTCTTTCTCTGTTTAGCGTCGTGGGAGACGGCCTGATTGATGGCCCAGCGAATGATGTCAACTGCCATCGTGCCCTTTGTTGTGTCAGGAATCAGCGTCTTCAGCCCTTCTGCAGTAGCCTTCATGAGCACTGCATTAGATTCCTTTTGCATGTCAGGCATGGAGCCGAAGTTCGAGCACACCTCCATGGTGTTCTCGAACTTGGTGCAGTCACCAGCCGACCACCCTAGGAAGAAGGCCCTCCAGCCAATACCCCAAGGGAAGGGGTTGGCGTTGGAGCTGGAGCTAGAGCTCATGGCGAGGGGGAGGAGAAAGGTTGACAGTGAGAGAAGAGAGGGGGTGGGTAAGTAGTGTTGGGCAGGGTGAGTAAATATAGGGGCGATGGAGAGGAGAAGAGTGACAGTCATGCCATTTTAACTGCATGCTCTTCAATAAGCCATGAACTATGTGTTGTGCCTGACTCAATGAATTGTGTGCAGATCGAGGAGAGCAATGAGGTGCTCTCCCAGCCGTTGAGAACAAGGGCAAGCAACCCCTTCACCCAATGCCCGACGAGGTTGTGCTGCCGCCCATCGCCGAGGAAGACCCGAAGAAGCCTGAGGGTGGCGACGACGAGGGCATGGAGGAGCCTCCCAGCAACAAGTGTCGCAACTATGGCCAGTACCATCAGGAGGATGGCCTGACTCACTTCTGCAAGGTCATCCTTGCACCGAAGCTTGAGTGCATCCCCATGCCTCTGGACTTCACCAAGCACTTCATCGCAGTGTCGACGAAGTTCAAGGTCAGGAACAACACCGGCTGCTCCTGGAAGGTGATGGTGAAGCTGATGAACAACAGGGTGACCCTGGATCAGGGTTGGGCCACCTACGTAGGCGTTCATCAGATCAAGATCGACTACATGGTGACGTTCAAGCTCCTCACTCCCGACATCCTAAAGGTCATCATCTTCGATGAGGATGGCATTGAGGTCGTCAACAAGTGCGGGAAGCACGACGAAAGCCTTCGCTACCAAGGAGTGGGGCCAGGGCACCTCCTTTCTAATTACTATCGAGTCTGCTTTGAAATATTTATGGTTTATGCATTGAACTGTTATGAAGCGTGGTACTGCTTATCTGAATTATGCTGTTAAGTAGTTGATGCTTTGTTTATACTCTGCTCTGCTTATGATGTGTGCTACATGATTTTGCCGAAGTGTGCTGGTAACATCACCAACTAGCCAAAGAGGTTACCACACACCAGGCGTTGCATACAACCAAACATCATGCCTTGGGTTTGTCCACTAACATGCAGGCAACCAAACACCAGGCAGTGTGGTTCAGCCCATGCAGGTAAGAGGGCATGCAGGCAACCAAACAACTCGCAGATGTCGCATATTAGGCTGTTTTTTTAGAGCCAGGCTGAGTGGAGAAGGGTATGCAATGCAGGTAATGTAGCACAAGGCAACCAAACACGCCCCTAGTGTTCTTGTATTGGGGTAGTCCGGGGGTGTCACAGGTCTTCGCTGCGGTGGATCACGCGGGAATTTCGGTTTGGTTTAGGTTTGGAGTCTGGGGTGGGGAGGTGGAGGTGGAAGAGGGAGCAGAGCATGTGACCAGGGGAGGGCAGGGAAGGCGTGCCGCAACAACTGGGCGACCCACGCGGGGCGGAGGTGGGGTGGGTAAAATAAAATCTCTACCCGGCTCAGCGGATCAGATCGGGGTGCCCGTGTGGCCCGGCGTGTCTATGACGGGTGGGAACGACTGGTTTGCGGGCCCTTATCCGTGATGACATGGGGAAGTCCATACTGCTATTGATGTAAATGGTACAAATAATTTATGTTCTGAATCCATGTCTGCATCTGATTTGAAGGACATGTTATGCACTTGGATGAATCTGACGGATATGGATGCACATATGGATTCTGGTAAACTGGATATCTGGCGGATATCATATCGATAATATACAATGGTTGTGGATTATGCAGTACTTTTTACGGATTATCTAAGGTTATCAAATAGGATTTATCTGGTAATCAAATTTAACCCAATTAGACTAATTATAGAATCACCTGATATAAATAAAGTATAATCGTAACCCCAGTAGCATCGTAGCAAGACCGTGCGATCAATATTGGTACTCCGTGTGTAATGCTATCATTTTGGACAGTACTGCTATCACAATTTATTGGTATTGCTTATTGTTGTCATATTGCCGTGATTTATGACTTTAAGTGCATGGCCAAATTTCAACTAAAATCACGACACTTATTTTGAATGGAGGGAGTAGATGATGACGTGATTGGTGGCCGGATTGGTTGATCATTCGACCCCAAGTTAGTTAAGCAATTAGGCGTGAGAAGAGGAAGGCTCTCAGCTAGGTGTAAGTGAATTAGGTGTGAAAAGAGGAAGGCTCTCAGCTAGGTGTAAGTAAGATGTTGGTAGAGCCAGCTACTCATGGGATGTACGTGAGAGGTGCGACAATGAGCAGTGTTTTACTTCTTTTTCGGGCCAAACAGTGTTGTTTGATAGGTTAACTGTCGGTCCAAATCAATGATCATGTTATCCATTTAACCTAGCCCGCATGCAATTTATATATAAGTGTCAAAGAACGTGACATATTTTATTTGTTCAACTGCATGCATTTTCCTTTCATTATGAGGTGATTTGTACGCTATATTGTGTGCACTTGCATAATTTTTTTTGTACAGCTATTTCGCGTGAATGCAAGTACCTGAGAAGGATGCGAAGCCAGCCGATCGATGACTTTTCAACAACCCTAGCTGTGGTTTTATTGTTCTCAATTAAAGCTTCGGGTCCAGATCATGTTTTTTTTGTTTAATTGCTAGTGCCACGTAATTTTGACAGCACACCTTAAATGGCTTGCAGTCTCAATGACTTGTGGGGTTTGTGAGTGTAGCATGTCATTGACTTGAATACTAAAAAAGAGAAGTGTTTGTATGCCCCGTGAACCATGGACCAATCTTATCAATAACACCCTCTGTTCATATATAGGTAACTTAGAAAGAGTGTGCACTCAAACCTTTCTACTCCCTCCATTCCCTTATACAAGGCCACTATCAAAAATACATTTTGCATCAATACAAGACCACCAACAGTAATCGAGGCAAAATTTAATGATGTTTCCTCGTACTAGCAACTTTTTAATACTTACATACATGTAGTCATAATGACACTCCACCACTTCCTTCCCATTCATTCGTTGCATGCTTGTGGTGTATTAATGATCCCGGTTAACTAAAAGAAAAGTTGACTTGCAAAGGAGTCATTAAATTTTACCTTGGTACCTGTAATATGAGTTTGTGGCCTTGTATAAGGGAATGGAGGGAGTACTTATAATCTGTATAACTTTTTCAAAAAGTTCAAGGTTTTCTCTATGTTTGACGAAGTATATAGAAAAACCAATACAATCTAGAATACCCTTGTTAATAGTGTTCTGCCCCTGCACGGTGAAGGTTATAATGAACTATTGTAATAACATTTTATTTAAGTAATATATGTGGAGGTGTTTTAGAAAAATATCTACAATGCCAACTTAGTGTCATGACATTTATCTTGAAACATATTTCTGTATTCTATTATTAAGTATTGTATATGCTGATAGTTTTCCTATAAATGTTTTCAAACATAGACAAGTTTGACTTTTGAAAAAACTAATACAACTAATAAAAATCAGTGAAGGGAGTATAAAATTATTTAGACTAGCAAACTCAAAATAGTACAACCCTCACAAAATAATAATAATAACTACAAAAAAATCAAGAAAAGTATTTCCATAGTCCAAAATTTATAATTTTCTACTAATACAAGTCTACCTAAAGTCTTGGGTATGGATCTGCAAAGAGAGGGAGATAGACTATATCTTGTTCATCGCTAACAATATCACAACAACTCAAGCAATCAGGTAGATTCATTCACCAATATAGTGGACACGTACAAATCAATCACCATTAGTTCATGAAGAAAAAGCAGTAGTTATAACAGTACAACAGACGAGGCCATTCACTAAACATGCACCGCCACAAAAGATATTCTCAGGCAAATGATTTTTTTAGGATGTCAGGCAAATGAATTAAAACTGCACTTTTACGTGGCCCTCGTTGTTATTAGCAGCACGTACGCACGTAGAGCCGACCCAACCAAGCTTATGCATGCATGGCTAGTTACTTGGCGGGAACTTGGACTTGATGGCCTCCACCAGGCCGCCGTCGATCTGGAGCGCCCTAGCCAGCACGTCGGTGGGCACCGGTGGTGAGGCTGCGAACAACGCTAGGGCGAGGGACTGCGTGCCCGGAAGCTGGCTGTTGAAGGCCGAGATGGCGGCGGCCGGCGCGCCGCCATTGTTCTTCTGGTAGTGGACGAGGCCGCGGGGGAAGACGAAAGTCTCACCCTTGCAGACCGTGCGGGCGAAGAGCTTGCCGGCAGTGGTGACGAAGCCGACGTCGAGGGAGCCCTCGAGCACATAGATGATCTCGGAGGCGCGTGGGTGGGTGCAGGCCCGGCCCTGAGGGGGGGCAGGGGGGCGGCCGCCCCAGGCCCCCGGGATTAGGGGGCCCCCATTTATATGTATGTGTGTCATGTATACTAGTCGATTTGGCCCAGCACACAGCCCAAACGGGAGGTGGGCAGGCGGCAAGACACACAGCCCCCTGATGACGCATAGATTAGATAGTGTCCGACTTTTGATCTCCTGAAATCGTGGCGGCAGTCGCCCATCGCGGGCCATGCCTACAAGCCGAGCCGCCAGGGCTGGTTCTAAGATTTTTGCCGGTGTCAACATACGACAGGCCCCACGATTGTTTCGGGAGTACGCCGGCGACGCAGCCGTCGAGACACCCCTCGTCCACGCAGCCGTCTTCATCCTCCTTCAGTACATGTGGTAATGCATCTCTCTTATCTCCCCTTTCTGAAAAAAGGAACCCATCTCCGTGGTACTTCTCGGGACTGTTGTTTCTTGTAGTAGCGATCTAGTTGGATGGTACATTGAAACGACAAAGGTGGATTTCTTAAGTATTGTGATTGTTAGGGTTCAGTTTTGGCACTCATTGTGTGTAACTGCTGAGTGCTGACAACTTTGGGGATATGATTGCGTAACTTTACATTCTACTAGGGATGGCACCCGCAGGGTATGGGTACGGGTGGAGCTATCCCATACTCTTACCCATCCGCCCTGAGTTTACCCATCACCCATACCCATACCCGTCAAGGGTACAATTTTTTTCCATACCCGTCACCCGACAGGGTATATGGGTACCCACGGGTAAAAATACCCGCGTTTACAACACATCAATTGAGTAAAAAATAGTTGTAAAAAGTAATATATAATCATAAATTATTAATAGCAACACATTTTAAACAACAATTTACAACAACATATTCTCATAAACAAAAATACTTGCCTATAAAGTGACATATAAAAATGTTAAACAACAACACATATGAATACACTTTAAGTTCACCAAATCATGAAAAATTATAGAGATAATTTGAATACACATTAGAGTTTTTACCTAGCGTGATTAGGAGGGGAAATGAATACATTGGAATATTAACGGAAACCCACCTGTCAACATTTTAGATGGGTACATGGGTACGCGGGCATGGGTTATACGATCCCATACCCGTACCCTCTCTACCCGATGGGTATGATATTTTTCCCATTTAAGTACCCATGGGTAATTTTTTGTCCCATACCCTTACCCTAATAGGGTTTTTACCCACAGGGTACGCGGGTAATGGGTACCCATTGCCATCCCTACATTCTACAGACATTGCCAAGGACCTCTTGATTCTGAATAATGTCCACAATCAGACGAACTATATGCATATGATTTATGAGTCTGCCAATTAGGCCAGAAATTTTCACAGTGTGTTCTGCAATGACCACGTTTCTGGCCACTATATAGGAGATTTGCGTCAATGGAATTTTTAGAGGCCCAAGTGTATTCTAATTGATTTGAACTTCTATGTATATGGCTACTACTTTATGGCTGTGACACCGCGTCATTGGAAGTTTTAGAGTCCCATGTGCATTGCTAATTGATTTGAACATCTATGTATATACATATTATTTTGGTAGCCAAGAATTAGCATATATAAATCTTCATTCTTGTAATCAAGTTCATGGCTGTGACACCATGCATTTTCAGGCATTTCAACCGGATGCAATTTCAATATGTGCACTCATGTGGGGAAAATTTTAGTTATGCACTCTGAAGTTTCATATTTCCTAGTATACAATGCAGGATTTAGCTTACCCTATGGATCTTCTTTTTTTATACTTTTGATTTTTTTTCTTTCAGGATAGATTATTGGTGGATAGATCTACTCTTGCACACCTAATATATGGAGTTTTACTTGTGTCAGGCTTCACAAGAGGTGTGTGAAAATTTATCTTTCACCTCATATGAAACATCGCCGCTACATATTCCTTGCAGTGAGTAACTTAAGTTCCTCGACAAATTAATTATCATATACTACATAGTTTTT
This sequence comes from Triticum timopheevii, assembly GCA_963921465.1. Taxonomy (NCBI): domain Eukaryota; kingdom Viridiplantae; phylum Streptophyta; class Magnoliopsida; order Poales; family Poaceae; genus Triticum; species Triticum timopheevii. The sequence continues at coordinate 625,739,913 of OY997266.1, read as the reverse complement.
TTATCTTATACATAGTTGTTAAATGCAATTTAAGCATGCTTATTATTATTTCGATGTTGTACAAAAACGTGGTTACCATTTTAAAAAAAGGGGCCCCGGGTGCTAGTTTCGCCCCGGGCCCCCAAAATCCCAGGACCGGCCCTGGGTGGGTGTGCGGCGGGTTCACGCCCCAGGGCGCGTAGTCCACGCGGGACATGGAGACGCCCAGCGTGTTGAGCCCCGGGAGCTTCTCCACGTTCGCCGCCGTCACGGCCGAGCCGACCGGGTTGCCGGTGTTGCCCGGGAGTGCTAGCGCCGAGGAGAAGAAGTCGTCCGCCGTCACGTTCTCCGGCCTCTTGCACGGGAACCCGTTCAGCCGCAATGCTGCAAGCATACACTTATGCATTACCTCTTTGTTGGCATGATTATACTTGTGCGAACGAGAGAATGGATGCACGAGACGGCACAACTTACGGCCGTTGAGGGATTTGTAGTCGGCGACGCAGAAGTCCTGGAGCATGTCGGGGTCGCCGGCGAGCAATGGCGCGGCGAGGGCCAGGAGGGTGGCGCAGGCGGCGAGGAGGACGGCGGGGAGCTGCTTGGGCTCCATGGTCAGGTGCTGCTTAATTGACTACTGGTTGGTTGGTGCAGCGCTAGGTAGTTAGCACTGAGGTGAAGTAGCTGAGGATTTCTTAGAAAAGGGAAGTAGCTGAGGATGACCGGATGAGAAGGCAGCGCATGTATTTATAGTGCAGTGTAGCGTAAGGGGGATGTGATCGATCGGTAGTTGATCCATAGATACGTGACGAAGTTAATTGCACGCGGTTTTATGAGGACGATGCATCCATGCTCTAACACTTCAGCTTGAAGGTATGGTTGGATAGCGATCTCATATTGTCAAGCACCATAGAATTTGTGTCATGCACTCGTGTAGTCAGAGAGGGGTCTAAGCTGGACGAGGGAGCAAAGATCAAAGATGGTACTGTATATAGTTAGGGTTTCGCTAGATGACAATAAACTGTAAAAATATTCTGGCTCAGATTTGTTTTAAGCCGTTGGATGCGAGATGTATGGCTGGAATTAGCTTCTTCAACCTTCAGTCCAACCTCATGTCCATCTTCTTCCTCTCGACCACCCCACGTACCACTGCCCTAACCGCCGGCCTCCCCCGCCCAAGGCCGGCAGTGCTCCCGCGATCGCCCTGTAAAATAGCTAGGCTTAAGCGTATGCAATCTGCAGGGACGCGTGCGTGTTTATATAGGGCGCTAAGGCCAAGAGATATACATGGTTGGTTAGGCTAGGATTGATCTCCAAGTAATCTAACTATCTAACTACCATGGGATCATATCTCTAGCCTAACCTGTTTAGTTACAACAGATATACACAACACGCACGCACACAATTACATGTTTAACATTCCCCCTCAATCACAACTTATCTAAGTTGAGATTGTGCCTAAAAAATTCTAACTGCCGCAATGAGAGAGGTTTAGTAAACCCATCTGCAACTTGATCGTCAGTAGGTATAAACCTGATGTTCAGCAACTTGTCAGCTACCCTTTCTCGAACAAAGTGATAGTCAATCTCTATATGCTTAGTTCTGGCATGAAAAATAGGATTAGCAGACAAGTATGTAGCACCAAGATTATCACACCAAAGTGATGCCGCTCTTGGGTGAGAAATCCCCAACTCAGTCAACAAATTCTGTACCCAAATAACTTCAGCAGTGGCATTGGCTAGAGCTTTATATTCAGCCTCTGTACTTGATCTAGATACAGTTGGTTGTTTACGTGCACTCCAAGAAATCAAGTTGTTCCCAAGGAATACTGCAAAACCTCCAGTTGATCTTCTATCATCGGGACAGCCTGCCCAATCAGCATCTGAAAAAGCACTTACAAGCATTGAGTCAGACTTGCCAAGCTTGAGTCCATGACTCTTTGTTCCTTGAAGATATCTGAGTATCCTCTTGACTGCCGTCCAATGTGTGCTAGTAGGAGCATGTAAAAACTGGCATACTTTATTAACTGAGTATGAAATATCTGGCCTGGTTAAAGTCAAGTATTGCAATGCTCCTACTATACTCCTATACCTGGTGGAGTCCTCTGCGCCAAGCAATTCTCCATCATAAAGCGACATCTTCTCTGAGGTAGACAAAGGAGTAGAGGACGGCTTACACCCTTTCATGCCCATTCTCTGAAGTATCTCTTGAACATACTTTTCTTGTGATAGCAAAATTCCACCTTTCACATTGTTTACCTCAATCCCAAGGAAGAAGTGAAGGCTGCCAAGATCCTTCAATGCAAACTCCTTGTTCAGATCCGCAAGAAGAGCTTCAACTGCTTTAGAGGATGAGCTAGTGACAACAATGTCATCAACATAAATGAGCATGAAAATAGTTATTCCCCTTCGGTGATAGAAGAACAATGAGGTATCCCCTCTAGAAGGAACGAATCCAAGTGACTGCAACTTAGCAGAGAGCCGAGAGTACCAAGCTCTAGGTGCTTGCTTCAACCCATACAAAGCCTTATCAAGTTTGCAAATATAATGAGGTGCTTTAGGATGTTCATGCCCAGGAGGTTGCCTCATGAACACTTCCTCTTCCAGAACACCATGCAAAAACGCATTCTTTACATCTAGCTGTCTGATGCACCAATTTCTAGATACTGCAACTGAGAGAATTAATCTGATGGTAGCTGCCTTTACTACTGGACTAAACGTGTCCTCGTAATCAATCCCATACCTCTGTTTGAAGCCCTTTGCAACCAGCCGTGCCTTGTACCTATTGATAGTGCCATCAGATTTCCTTTTGACCTTAAACACCCACTTGCAGTCAATTATGTTTTTGCCATTGACTGGTGGAACCAACGCCAGGTTCGGTTTTTCATCAAGGCAGCATATTCTTCATCCATTGCTTCTTTCCATCTGGGTTCACCAAGAGCTTCACCAAAACTTTGCGGTTCACCTGTTGCACAAAAGGAGCCCCAACGAACACAACCATCTTTATACACTTTAGGTTTAGTAATACCACTCCTTGATCTGGTGTGAGCAGGTGCAGGAGGGGGCGGCGCTGGTCGTTCAAGGTGCTGTTGGAGACGATCAGGCAAACCAGGCGACCCTGAATCTGCCACAGAAGATCCTCCAGGCGACTCCTGTAGCAGGTCCTGCTGGACCCGAGGTGAATCTGGTGCAGAAAATTCCTCCTGTGAGGAACTGCCACTTGGCGCCGCTGGGACGCCCCGCAGGCGCTGGTCGGGGGCGCGCGTGCCCACGCTCGGGTCCACGGCCCCACACGGGCGACGCGGCTCGGTACCGTCCACTCGTGAGGCCGATCCGCCGGGCCCCGCATGGGAAAGCGGCCGACCGAGGCGACAGGTTGGGGACCCGCCTGGTCCCGCTGCCGACCCGCCTGGTCCCGCCGCAGGTGCAGCCCGTCTGGCCACCGAATCAGAGGCGAGCGGCGATCCCGCGGTGGATTCGCCTGCCGCGCCCGCCGCGCCTGACGCGGTGAATCCCGAGGCTGATCCGCCCTGATCTACCTCGGTGTCAGCGCCTGGATCATCTGTGCCTGCATACATAAAATCATGCGCATTTTCTCCATTTTCTTCACTGGTTTCCTGCATACTTGCATCATAATTTTGGTCAGAGGTATTACTGTTAGACATTGACATGCGATCACCGGTATCTAGTACCCCCCCCCCCCTTGATCAAAACAGGATGTGGGGAGAAGATGGGAAGGCAAAAGGACAAGCTCCTTGCGGAGTTGTGCGCCGGCGTTGGGATGTAGTGTGGCAAAGGGAAAAACGTGTTCATCAAAAACCACGTCGCGTGAAATATAGACCCGACCAGTAGAAATATCGAGGCACTTGTACCCTTTGTGGAGGCTACTGTACCCTAGAAAAGCACATTGTTTTGACCGGAATTCAAGCTTGTGTTTATTGTAGGGACGTAGATTTGGCCATACAGCACACCCAAAGATACGAAGGAAAGTGTAGTCGGGTTTCTTGCCAAACAAACGTTCTAGAGGTGACTGATTTTTGATGACACGGCTAGGCATACGATTGATGAGGTAGACAGCTGTAAGAAACGCCTCATCCCAAAATTTCAACGGCATAAAGGCATGAGCAAGGAGAGATAGGCCAACTTCTACGATATGCCTATGTTTGCGCTCGGCAGAGCCGTTTTGTTGATGAGCGTGGGGGCAGGAAACGTGATGGGTGATCCCAATGCGCTCAAAAAAGGAATTGAGCTTTTGGTATTCACCCCCCCCCCCCCCAGTCTGTTTGCATAGCAAGGATCTTACGATCAAAAAGGCGTTCAACATGTTGTTGAAAGAGACGAAATTTCTCAAACACATCAGACTTATTTTTGAGCAAATAAATCCAACTGAACTTGCTAAAATCATCAATAAAACTCACATAATATTTTTGTCTGCCTACAGAGACGGGTCCAGGACCCCACACATCTGAAAAAATGAGCTCTAAAGGAGCTTGAGATTCACTAAAGGATTTAGGATAAGGAAGTTGATGGCTCTTGGCCATCTGACAAGCATCACAGACCAACAAGTGATCTTTTTTATTCGATACGGGAAGACAAAAATCACGAAGAATTTTCTGGACCACCGGTAGAGCAGGATGTCCTAGACGCTTATGCCACCGTGAAGTGGATGGTTTGATGACGCTAAGGACTTGACTATGGGAAGGAGCATCTTGGCGGCCTGAGACAGGGAACACGCCATTCCTACTCGCGTTTTGTAGAAGTGTCCTCCGAGTGGCCCGATCCTTAACAAAAAAAGTTTCAGGGTAAACTTCAAGAAAGGCATGATTATCTTTGATAAGTTGATAGGCAGAAAGAAGACTCTTATCAGCTTGTGGAGAATGAAGGATATTGTTTAAGCTTAGGGAACCATGAGGAGTAGCTAGAACTGAATGACCAACATGAGCAATATCCATACCTTGACCACTTGCAGTGTGGATTTGCTCGGAGCCGGTGTAGCGATCATGGATGGCAAGTTTCTCAAGTTCACCCGTCACATGATTGGTTGCGCCAGTGTCAAGATACCAATTGGTATCAACTCCATAGGAGTGAGCAGCATTGGCCGAGCGGTTGCCACCACCGCCGCCATTGCCTCCGCCACCACCTCCTCCAGCAGGATTGCGCACGTTGTTGTTGAAGTTGCGATCAAACCGCTTCCTGCAGCGCCATGCCCCGTTCCCTTCAAGCTTGCAGATTTGGCACTTCTCGCGGTCACCGAGATCACCACGGTCACCACCTTGGCGAGGAGCACCACCGGGGTTGTTGTCGAAGAAGCGGCCCCCCGTGTTGTTGTTGTTGTAGCCACGGGAGGCACCGTTGCTGCTGCTGTTGCCGTTCCCCGAACAGTTGTTGTTGCCGCGGCCTCCACCCCTTGCAGCAAGGTTGGCGGAGTAGGAGGAGGTTTGCGCGGCGATCCGTGACTCCTGAGCGAGCAATAGCGAGAAAAGCTCACTCAGGCCGATCGGCTGATCGGTGATGGTGCGTGTGGAGACGGCGGAGACGAATCCGCAGTACTCCGGCTCATGCATGAGGCCTTGGATGATATGAGAGACAATATCATCATCGTCCAGGGGTCTCCCGGTGGCGGCGAGTTCATCAGCTATCCCCTTCATCTTGGTGAAGTAGGCAGCAGCAGAGAGGTCACCCTTCCTGGTGTGTCCGATCTGCTCCCGAAGCTGGATGATGCAGGCGCGGGACTGCGAAGAGAAGCTTTGGAGGAGTGTGGTCCAGGTGGCGGCGGCCGTCGAGCAATTACTGACCTGCAGAAGGACTTCGCGAGAGAGGGTTGCGATCAAAAACGAGAGAACCTGCTGATCCTGGGTCACCCACACGGCATGCTGCGGGTTGGGGTTGGTGGTGATCGTCTTCTTGCCGGAGACCTCCGTCTCCGTTTGGATCTGGCAGCAGGCTCCTTGACAGAGCCGTCCAGGAAGCCCATCATGCCGGCCGCCCTGATGTGCGGCAGCACCTGAGCCCTCCAGACAAGGAAGTTCTCCCGGTTCAACTTCTCGGTGATGGTGTGGCCAAGGGAGGCAAGGGCGGGCGTGGCCATGGCGGAGGATGAAGACATAGCGATGCTTGATGCGATGGAAGAGACTAGCTCTGTATACCATGTAAAATAGCTAGGCTTAAGCGTATGCAATCTGCAGGGACGCGTGCGTGTTTATATAGGGCGCTAAGGCCAAGAGATATACATGGTTGGTTAGAGCATCCACAATGTAACGTTTTGCCACCTCTATACCCGCCTCTAACACCTTAGCGACCGCCTCTATACGTTGCAGCGTGCAGCCTCTACACTGAAAAGCTTGGAAGCGCCTCCAAGCTTAGAGGCAGGCGCTAAGAATTGCCACTGAGTAAAATATTCATTTGGGCCCTTTTGTCAGTGCGTGTGTGCCAATCTCAGCTATCGGTCTTCTCAATAAAGCAATGTATTTTATACCATATGGGCCTACCTTTAGAGACCAAGAAGTAGAGGCTGCACACTACGGGGACTTGGTTAAAATTAGAGGCAGGAGTATGGGGCCCACCTTAGAGGCTGGGTTGCCTCTATACACTGTGGATGCCCTTAGGCTAGGATTGATCTCCAAGTAATCTAACTATCTAACTACCATGGGATCATATCTCTAGCCTAACCTGTTTAGTTACAACAGATATACACAACACGCACGCACACAATTACATGTTTAACACGCCTCGCCGCACTGCCCTCCCCTCAACCTCCCCCCATCGCTGGTCTTTCTATTGTCCCCGGCCATCCCTCTAAGCCCGGCAACCACCCAAAAATCCCCGGCGAACCTGCACCCACAACCCTAACGATAGATAGTGGGGTTGCTTCTTCCCCGGCGCGGGCGGCCTTGGTGTCTCCTTCTTCCTCTACCTCGGCGCTTCCTTCTTCCTTCTCAAAACAAATTCGACCGATCCAGAAACAAAATTCAGTCGACTAATCTTCAGCTATTGTGAATTTATGATATATAGTTACTAAATTGTGATGCGTTCAACTTGCACCTGGTTCATTTTCCGGTGACTAGCGGCTTGCTTACACGTCAGATTATATTAAATTGAACGGATACGTGTAAGAGGGAAAAGAAATGGGGCGCGAGATCTGGAAACTAGCTGGTGAAAGTAGACGTGGGCATTGAGTAATGAAACAGCCGCGCGTCGGTGTATGCAGAAGTACTCTAGTCGCCAGCTTGCTTGATCCCTTGCATTGCATCGATATCGACCGTACAAGGTGTAGTGCCAGCTACTGCAGTGATCACTGAGCAAGCAATATCGGTCCATCGGCTAGCGTTGAATTGGGCCCGATTCATTACCTGGCTAGGTACACATGCATTGAACTTGCGTGATCTCGTCGAGGGCGTACGTACGTATAACCCCGAGTCGTGAGGTGTGCATGGAGTCTGAAGGAGTACGTGCGTACGTACGCTGCATAATACCTAGTAGTACGTAATAGTCAAGACGTAGAAGGATTATACTTATGTATAATAAACCAAGGAATGTACAGGATGTGCCATACGTACTAGATTTTGTATAAATATATCGTTATTAGGGGGTGTACAATAAGCTATTCCACACTCACGTTTAGAATAACTTTACCCTATCTATGTATGTACGTATCTGCGCGCGCGCGCGCCGTGTCTTACTGCTGTGAAGTATGAAGAATGTGCGCAAAGAAAAAACATTTGGCAATGCGTACGTTTTACTTCTCCTGACCCAGCTAATTAATCCGTACAGCCAATGTTGTCGCAACTGACAGTACTGATCGTGTGGCAACCTAAACACCGACAACAGTGTTAAGACACTCCCTGCAAAAGTCACTAAAACACGATCGAATCCGTTGCTCTTTTTGTGTGGTCACATATGTGTCAGAGCACCGGTAGAAAAAAGCCCTTTAGTCCCGGTTCGCAACAGCCTTTAGTCCCGGCTGTGCAACCGGGACTAAATATGCGCGACTAAAGACCCCCCCCCCCCCCTTAGTCGCGCCTCTTACGGACCGCGACTAAAGGCTTTAGTCCCGGTTCTTGTGGCTGACCGGGACTAAAGGCCCGTCCACGTGGGCGCCCGTGGTCCGTCGGGGCGGAGGACCTTTAGTCCCGGTTCTCGTGGCCAACCGGGATTAAAGGCCTCCTCCGCAGGTTTAGGGTTTCAGCCCCCCTAAACCTGGTTTCTTTTTAATTTGTAGTGTTTTATTTGTTTTATATTTTATTTTGTGTTTTATTTTATTTTTGATGAAGTTTCAGTACACATATTCTACGCTACTATATACATGCATATGAAATTTCAAACAAGAAGAATTCAAGAGGAATATATAATATATATTCAATCTCGGGTGACCATATACAACTTCGAACAAGTTTCCATACACAATTAGGATGGATGACCATATACAACTTCGAACAAGTTTCAATCTCGGGTATGCATATAAATTTCTTCGTCCTCGGTATAGTGTTCTCCTTTAGGATTGATGACTTCCCTCATGAAAAATCCTGCTAATTCTTCTTGAATTGGTCGGAAGCGAGCTTCTGGACTAAGCCTCCTCCGCAAGTTATCCGTCGCGTTCCGCACGCTATCTGATGCCTTTTGCTCAGTGGTGTGTCTCCGGATGTTCTCACAAACATAGTATCCACATAGATTGGTCCCCGGTGGCTGCTTATCCACATTAACTAACCTTCTGAAATCTAGTTCATGTTTGAATTCACCGACAATTTCTTCTGAGAACTGTCTCCAAACCCTACAGGGCAAAGAAAATTAAATGAATAAGGGAGTTATTAGTTACTTGATATTAGGAAATGAACGAAAGAGACCGATCGATATAGAGCTCAAATGATTGAAAATAATTACTTTTGCAGCATTTTTCTCATGTCGGCCCAACGCTTTGGATCCGAATCCATAGAGTCCATGATTAGAACTTTGGAGGTGTGAAGTTCAATATTTAGCAGAATCCAGTGGAACCTGCGGACACGTTACATGCACAGTCATGCATAACTCATCGATTAGACATACCATGCATGGAGTAAACAAAAGAGAATGGGCACAAGAGAGAAACACTCACCCAAAATGGTAAGGAAATAGAATATGACTTTTGAGTTGATGCTTTCTAAGAAACTTGTACAGGTCTTTCTCCACGTCTTCGCGGTGATGTTGTAACACATGTCCATTAACGATATGTGGGTCAATGAACCCAACATCATGGATGTTTCTTATTTTGCATTCCCAAATCTTCAATCTGCATAATAGCGTACGCAACAATATAGTTAGGACAATATATATATATAGTGCAGGCAATGAAGAACGAGATGAGGTAGAAATAAATCACTTACAGAACGTAGCAACTCAGCATAGATTTGTCGAGGTCGCGCAGATTGAACAGCTGGAACAATTCACTCATATGAACTTCTACAGAGTACCGTTTGGTGTGATGCTCATCTGTAACATCCGCATAAACATATTCTTTGTCGGCCCATGTTATGAATTGCTTGTACCAACGTAGCAGATTTCGCATTTATGGTGGTAGACTCTTTTCCTGCGCAGGCTCGACGAGAGGCCCATTCCGCACATATTGTAATGCTATCTCACATACTGGCGCATCCTCAAGGTCTAAGAAGGCACGAAGAGTCAAACCCATCTCGGACGCTTGTTTCATGGCACCCGCTACAGTCAATCCAAGTGCTGCCGCAGCTGCTATGATCTCGGGGTCCTCTTCCGGACCGGCTTTCACTATGAGCGGGGGGATCGATTGTTTCTTCTGCATCCCGAGCTGGTCAACTTGTTTCCCGCTTTTTTTACTTTCTTCTTTCTCCTCCTTCAATATTTTTGATTGCCTACGAAGTTCATGTCCATAGTCGTCAGGCATATTCAGCTCGGCTTGGGACGGTGTCGTCAAAAAATCCTTAGCCCACTTCTTTTGCTTCTCAGTGAATACTTGCTTGGGCTCAGGCTCTTTTTTCGCCTTCATATCCGCCTTCCATTTCTCATAATCAGCAGACGCGGCCAATTTGATTTCAGCTTCACTAAGTTCCCCAGGCCTTGGGAGGAGAGGCTTCAGTGATGGCTCCGGTACCCTTGTGGTCTTAGGTACATAAGGGTCCGGGTTAATAGTCCAGGAGCGGGTTTCCTTGCTGTCCGCCTGCTTCTGCTTCTTCGCCGGAGGTGGATTGGGGGGCGTCGTACCCGCCGGAGGAGGATTGGGGGGCGTCGTACCCGCCGGAGGTTGTGGATCAGGGGACGGCGTCGAATGGCGTGAAGGAGGTGTAGGTGAACCACCACGACCACCACCACCGCCACCACCGCCACCACCACCACCACCATCGGAGGGGGGTGGACTTGCTAGCCTTGGCGCCTTGCCTGGAAACACTATGTACTTCTTTTTCCATAGAATGAACTGGCGCTTGACATCTCCAAGTCTTCTCTCCCCTTCGGGTGTAGGTTTGTCAATCTCCAGGTCCTCAAACCCTTGGACTATGTCTTCCACCGTGACACGAGCATAGCCATATGCAATGGGGTTGTTGTGGTGGAGTGCTCCAGGTGTACAGGGTAAAGCACTGCCGCTAGCTACCTTCGTGGAAACATTCCCCACGGGATAATGCAGATCACATTCTTTCATCTCCTTTACATCATCCACGGGGTAGTGAGGCTCCGGTGCATGAATCTCGATCATCGGTGCACTAGCATCAGGCGGGGCATCCGTGGAAGCCACGCTGCTTTTCCGCTGCTGGCTTCCGCGATCCGCTTCATGATCTTCATGCGGCCCTGCAGCCGATTTTTCTTTCACTAGTTCATGCACGGTCTGCTTCAACTCATGGAGTTCCGATGCTAACTTCGTCATAAGATCTGCATCCCGGTCCGTCTTTCTCTTACGGCTTCTGTAACAGTACGGGTCATTGTCCTGGGAAAACCATGTGCCTCTTCAGCGGGCTCATCATGTGCCTCTTCTTCACCTTCACCTAACCCTTCCCCACCTTCAGCATCATCCTCCATGAAAGTATCACCGAAATGATCATGATAGTTGTCATCGATATCATCCCCTTCTTCATCTTCTTCCATTCTAACCCCTCTTTCTCCATGCTTGGTCCAACAATTATAGCTTGGCATGAAACCATGCCGAAGCAGGTGCATGTGAACGTCTCTTGAGGAGGAGTAACCCTTCTGATTCTTATAGACAGCACATGGACAGATAATAAAACCTTGCTGCTTGTTCGCATTTGCCACTACGAGGAAATCTTTCAAACCCGTAGTGAACTCGCCGGAGAGTCGGGGACCGTACATCCATTGCCGATTCATCTGCATTATTATTATATAAAGTATATAATTAACCATGATGCATTTGTTAAACTAACTAGCTAGAAATAATACAAATTAAACAATGAACTACACACATGCGTATTTTATCAATGACACATGAAAGGTTCAAGTTGCTAACCGCGATCGCGGAGGAAAAATAAATGAGAAAGCTCAAGTGTGGCTCGGACACTTCATATCATGTTTGTTTCAGGCTCTCGGGCATTTCATCAAACACCTTGTGTGCATAGGAGAAACCAAAAGCAAACCCACCACCACCTTCTGAAAATTGTGAAGTGAGCTGAGTGAAGTGAAGTGAGCTGAGTCCTATATATAGGGATGGGCCTTTAGTCGCGGTTGGCCAGGCCAACCGGGACTAAAGCCCCTCCCGTCCGCCAGCTGGATGGGCCTTTAGTCCCGGTTGGCCTGGCCAACCGTGACTAAAGGCCTTCGGGGACCTTTAGTCCCGGTTGGCCAGGCCAACCGGGACTAAAGCCCCTCCCGTCCGCCAGCTGTCGACCGAGCGCGCTGGGCCCAGATAGTTGGTCGCGGGTCTTCTCCCGAACCACGACTAAAGACCCCTTTAGTCGCGGTTCGATTATTTTGGGGACTAATGGGGGCGTATGGAAGCCTCTTTTTCTACCGGTGGAGGTCACCAACCAGAATTAATTAAAGGTAAAATGCAAGGTCGTATTACTACCTACTATGATTAATCCTAGCTGGATGGTGACATATAGGAGTATATCTGAGTATGGCTAGTCCTAGTCACCGCTCCGTGCCCCGGCCACGAATAAATAGACCGCTCCGGGCCCCGGCCAGTACGTACTCGTTGTAGGAGTACGAATGGCCGGCGATGCGTATTGATGAGAATTACTTAGCGTGCGAGGAATATGTGCATGCAAGCACACTGTGGAGAAGCTATCGTATACGTGCATTGCATCAACAGGATGGCCGTACGATGCACGTGCATGAGATATCGAGATCGGATCGAGACGTGCATGCGTTGCCTACCTTCAATGCTTTGTGCTTGCGTATGCAAAAGGAACGCACAAGCCGTAAGCACATACCATGAGTTTAAGCTGGTAAATCTAGCCATCACAATATAAATAATCTTTTAACTTCTAAGGGCATCTCCAATGAAAACCCTCAAAGAAGGTCGGGTATATGTCTGAATTGTGGTGTCCGGACCGTTTGTGTCAACTTTTGTAATTCGATGGAGTCCATATCGGTCTGCGAAGTGATACGGATGTCAGTTTTCTGGCAAATCCGAGACAAACATGGGGTAGCTATACTGCTGTCCGACATCCATTTGACCAAACAAAAGCCACCACATAGCCTTCCTCACTTTTCTTTCTTCACACATGCATGGTCCTCTCTCCTCTCTCCTTCAAACCGACAAATAAGTATTAATTTGTGAAAAGCATTGGGTTGCTCTCTCCCATATCGTGTCCGTGAACCACGTCCGGACATAAAAACAAACATTTGTCGTGTCCATTCGCGGGTCAGCTTTGAAGATGACGTAAGCTCTCATACGCGACTTGACTTGTGTGTGAAAGAGAGAGCCATGTTAAAGGAAGTACAACTATACATACGCATGTATGCTTATCCGGACGTAGATTTCAGATCACCGACCTTCATAATTAATTTGTTTGGTGCGAATCAATGTGGAGATATGTGCTTAGTCTTTCTTGGACGTCAGCATGCATCAACGGAAAATCGTTTGCATCCAAATTAAGCAAAGCAAAATTGAAAGGATGCTATATTTATTTAGTATTTGACAACAATGATCGTACTATAACTTTCTGGAGTTTAGACAATTGCAACCGAGCTTGATCTAAGTTTCCTCTTTTTCCTTTGTGGACATGAGTGTTTGCCAAATCTCCATGTGGGAGAAAGGTTCCCATGGTCACAACTTGATCGGCGTAGGCAGATGATACCAAAGGGTTTGTTGAAGAGTCCTTTTTTTGTGTTTGTCGCATAGGCATTGGTGTGATCGTCCCATTTTTTCAACTCTGTAATTACTATTTTGGACATCTTTTTTCTGCACTGTCGTAATCCGACTTTATTGCTTAACTGAACAAATTGTATTGGATCAATAAATGTGAAACCACACCAACAAACAATGATTCCTCCTAAAACTAAAAGATACATCAGGTCCTCTCAATTTTTCTTCTTTAGCTCCATGCTAAATTTACATCACCGTGTACAAGATGGAATAACCTTAAGATTATTGAAGAGCCGGATGAACCACCTGCCCCGATAGGTGGAAGTGAGGCTGTTGGACACATTCCAGCCAATGCAAGACTCCAGGGAAGGATACATCGTGGTGTAGTATGCTGACCAAAATGAGTTGACACCATCATTTTTGCCACTGCCTCTAGATCAAGCCAAATCTCAGGAGGACAACCCTCTAGATCAGGAGCTCTGGGTATGTTAGGATTAAAACACAACTTACTCCCAAAGCTTGGCCACATTGGCCAAACTAACAATACCAGGGATTGATATATAATCCCAATAGTTCTAGTCCATTATTGTTGGCCCATAATAAGCTAAATCCAATTTGCACAGCAAAAGCACAACTATCAGTGATGGTGAATATATCCGGCAATAACAATGATGAAAAAGTCAAAACATGTTGTCCTACATGCAAAGGATTTACTATTCATCTTATCACTTTTTTTGGGTAAGATTTATCACATGCTTTCCTACACCCAAGGGAGATCACCTAAAGCAAAGGACTATTGGATTGGATCGGGTCCAATATTTGAGTTTCTTTTCTTCCTTTTTCTGTTTCTTTATCTTTTGTCTATTTATTTTTCTATTACTTTTTTGAACATGGTACAAACGAAGTCACTCACACACGAGAGGGGAGCATTGGGAGGCGGTATCTGTAGATGACATCGACTGAAGTAGGTACTCTAATTAACTTGACGGTGACGTGATGGATGGCCGGATCGGTTGATCATGTGACCAAGTTAGTTAACCAATTAGGCGTGAGAGAAGAGGAAGGTTCACAGCTTCGTGTACGTGAGAGGTTGGTAGAGCCAGCCATACTCAGGGGATGTACGTGAGAGGTGCGACGGTGAGCAGTGTTACTTCTTTTTTGGGCTAAACAGTATTGCTTGATAAGAAAACTGTCGGTGCAAATCATGATTGTGTTGTCTATGCAAACTATCACGCATTCAATTATATATCAATGTCAGAGAATGACACGTAATAAAATTGTACAGCTGCATGCAGTTTCTTCTTTATCATGTGACTTGTACATCACTAGGGAATGCCTTCCTCCCCTCGAACTCCGTCGGCGAGCCCATTGATTCACCTCCCTTCCGCCTGCCACTCCGGCGGCCGGCGGCGGGGAGGGATTTTCTGGTGCCTCCGCTCTGGCTAGTAGATAGGTAGCGTTTTAGTCTTTACAGGAATGACACTCAGATGGATGACGTTTCTTCTTCGAGTTAGTATTCCGGGCTCCGATCCTCCCCAAGTTTACTCATTAGGACGCATTAGACGGGCTCTAGCATAGATTCCTGTCAGCTCCTCGTGCGGTGAGATTAGAGTTTCTTGCCATGTGCATACGCAACGATGATATTTGATGTAAATTTCTTCAGATCGATTCAAGAATTCAATGGTGACGACTGCGGCTTCGGGGCGCTGGTTCTTAGAGGCACGTGGACGAAGAATTCCCGTCTGTCATCGTCACGGTCGGGACGGCCCCGGTATAGGAGCAACGACCAAGGACGCGTCGGCGGCTCGTTCTGGCAGCGGCAATGGTCGTTCGATGGTTCATAATCCTTGATGTAATTATTATTAAGTCTGAGGTGTTTTGTACTTCCAATGAATGAAACTTTATAATAGATATGTTCATTTTCACAAAAAAGAAATCATGACAATTAAAACAATCAGGCACATTCATTTTCAGTAATAATGGACACATACAGATTAATCACCGGTAGGTCGTTCGTGAACAAAAAGCAACAATTAACAGTAAAACCGGCGACACCCTTCACTAAGGCTGGTTGTAATGGGGAGTATCATATACTAGTATCATGCATATGATACTAGTGTATGATACTACCTCCCTAATGCACACTATCATATATTAGTATCATGTTGTACTATATTTATTGCCATGCATGACACAAAGTAGCATAGCATTTAATATGATACGGTATCGTGATATGATACTACACCCTTTCTTTCTTCATTTAATGCCATGACACCTCATCAAAATTGCCTAGTTGGCATGCATGATACTAGCTATGATACTACCATTACGATCAGCCTAAACATGCACCGGCACAAAGGAATCGATCAGAGTATGGTACAAAAGACACTGTCAAGCAAAGGAATTGAAACTGCACTTGGTCCTCGTCATTATTAGCAGCACGTACACACATAGAACCGACCCAACCAACCTCATGCATGCAAATGCAAGGCTAGTTACTTTGGCGGGAACTTGGACTTGATGGCCTCCACCAGGCCGCCGTCGATCTGGAGCGCTCTGGCCAGCACGTCGGTGGGCACCGGTGGCGAGGCTGCGAACAACGCTAGGGCGAGGGACTGCGTGCCCGGAAGCTGGCTGTTGAAGGCGGAGATGGCGGCGGCCGGCGCGCCGCCGTTGTTCTTCTGGTAGTGGACGAGGCCGCGTGGGAAGACGAAAAGCTCGCCCTTGCAGACGGTGCGGGCGAAGAGTTTGCCGGCAGTGGTGACGAAGCCGACGTCAAGGGAGCCCTCAAGAACGTAGATGATCTCGGTGGCACGTGGGTGGGTGTGCGGCGGGTTCACGCCCCACGACGCGTAGTCCACGCGGGACATGGAGACGCCCAGCGTGTTGAGCCCCGGGAGCTTCTCCACGTTCGCCGCCGTCACCGCAGATCCGACGGGGTTGCCGGTGTTGCCCGGGAGTGCCAGCGCGGAGGAGAAGAAGTCGTCCGCCGTCACGTTCTCCGGCCTCTTGCACGGGAAGCCGTTCAGCCGCAGTGCTGCACAAATACATGCATGCATGCATTACTCTCTATTCTCAGGCATGATGTATAATCTATTCATGTGCACACGACGTATGGATGGAAGAGCTAGCACAACTTACGGCCGTCGAGGGATTTGTAGTCGGCGACGCAGAAGTCCTGCAGCATGTCGGGGTCGCCGGCGAGCAACGGTGCGGCGAGGGCTAGGAAGGTGGCGCAGACGGCGAGGAGGACGGTAGGGAGCTGCTTGGGCGCCATGGTCAAGTGCCGCTTAATTGACTACTGATTGGTTGGTGCAGTGCTAGGTAGTTAGCACTGTGGCGAAGTAGCTGAGGATGAGAAGGCAAAGCATGCAGCGCATGTATTTATAGTGCTGTCTAGCGTGTTGGGGGGGGGGGGGGGGGGGGGGGTGATCGATCGGTAGCTGATCCATAAACACGTGACGAAGTTAATTGCACACGGTTTTATGAGGACGATTCATCCAGGTATACTCAGCAGGCTATAAGGATTATATAATTATATTTTTATTGAGTTGGATGAGAGAGAAGAGGAGAAAGAAAGGAGATGAGTTGTA
Organism: Triticum timopheevii; assembly: GCA_963921465.1. Taxonomy (NCBI): domain Eukaryota; kingdom Viridiplantae; phylum Streptophyta; class Magnoliopsida; order Poales; family Poaceae; genus Triticum; species Triticum timopheevii. The sequence goes on along the minus strand of OY997266.1, from coordinate 625,723,087 downwards.
GATTAACAGCCGACTGTAACACCGGCTCCAAGAAATATTATGAGAGTGTAATATGAGTAATGCATTAATAAAATAGTACTTCTTAGAAACTAGCTAGTATGTGTATTTGTTGTTAGTAGATTGGTTTTATGTGGCATGGCAATTCCATATAGCAGGCAGTTAGCTATGCTATTAACAATGCTAACACTTTAGCTTCAAGATAGGGTTGGATAGCGATGTCAAATTGTCAACCACCATACCATTTGTCATGTGCTCGTGTGGTCAGAGAGGGTCTTAGCTGCAGGACAACAGGAGGAAAGCCGGTGTTGTAGTTACTAAACTGTGATGCGTTCAACAAAGAAAAATAGTTTGTTTTGGCCTTTTCTGTTACTCCCTCCCTCCTATAATATAGGATGTTTTTGTAAATTATTTTAGCTTGCAAAAATGTACTATATCTGGGACGAGGGAGTACGAATCAGTAAGTCTAGGTTGTATCCCACGGACTAATTAGTAATAGGGCAATTCACCTTTGTATCTCATTAGGCTCAGTTAGTAAGATTTAACTGATATATTGGAATAAAACTCACATGGTTTAAATTCCTAAAGTGGACACATATTAGGCTCACAAAAAATCCAAATTTTATATTCCAAACAAATTGAATTTAATTTGAATGTAGTGTGATATTCAAGATTAAATAAACTTTTGCTCAATAATATTAAATACATGTACATCAGAAAATTTGTTACAATTAATTTATAGCATGCTTTAAATTCAATTAAGTATTGCAAATTAATGAAAAGTAGGTCCTTTAACAATGACAGTAATGCCAAAAACATTTTCTAATGTTTGCAAATAGAGAGAGGTGTGCTTTATTCATAATTTGGTTAGTCTTTCCCATTTGTACAATAATTATTGAACTGCATGCACCAACTAGTTTACATACTCCGAACTAAAGAAAGTTAGTGCCAACATTATACTCCTGCAATAATTAACAAACAAGTTATTAATTTGCATTAATTTTTTGCATTTAGAATATCTTGTATTTTGTATATCTAAATAGCTAGTCTCGACTAATCTATTTTTATCTCAACATGCAAGTACATCATCTCAGCACGCAACATGCATGAAAAAAGGCACACCAAACATGCATGAAAATTTCCATTCTTATATGCTATTTATACTTAAGAAATGTTTGACAACTACACAATAATCAAATACTCCTTCAGTTCCTAAATATATGTCTTTTAAGAGATTCCAATATAAACTCATATAGAGCAAAATGAGTGAATCTGCACTCTAAACTACGTCTATATACATCCGTATGTAATCTATATTGAAATCTCTAAAAAGACAAAGGCATAGCCTAGTGGTGGGAAGGGCTGATGCCTTCCCACCCACCCAGGTTCAAGGCATGGTACTTGCAATTTGGGTTTGTTGCACCAATTATACTGTAGGGGGTTCCCTTACAGTCTTTCTATCAAAAAAAAAATCTCTAAAAAGACTTATATTTAGGAGCGGAGGGAGTACAACATGTGCATGAGAATTTCCATTCTTATATGATATTTATATTTAAGAAATATTTTACAACTATACAATAAGTAAATACAATAAATCACATGTATTTTTGGTTTAGTTGTTATATTATTGCTCTTTTTTTGCGGGTAATTATATTATTGTTTAATATGTTTCATACAATCAAATATCATTGAAATACTATATTGCAAAACATTCCCGCAGCAAATGGATATGCGTAAGGTATCATCTAGTTTACATGAACATGCACGCTAAATCAAGACGCATTCCCATGTTTGTCCTCTAAACAGTAGAGATAAATGTGTTGTTACTTTCCTTTTATTCCAACTTCATATGGTTCATTTTCCGTCGACTAGCAGCTTGATTGCACGTCAGATTATATTAAATTGAAGCGGATACGTGTAAGGAGGAAAAGAATTGGGCACGCCAGATCTGAAACTAGCTGGTTAGAAGTAGACGCAGGCATTGATTAATGAAACCGCCGTGCGTCGGTGCGTGCAGCAGTGCTCTAGTCCCCAGCTTGCTTGATCCCTTGCATCCATATCGACCGTACAAGGTGTAGTGACTGCGTGCAGCACCTACCGATCGATGTGCCAGCTACTGCAGTGAGAACAGACTCGAATTGTATTCGGCCTCATCCATTACCTAGCTAAGGTACACATGCACTGAACTGGCCTGATCTTCGTAAAACCCCGAGTCGTGTGGTGTGCCTCAGTGCCTGGACTAAAGGAGTACATACATATGTATGCTGCATAGTATATACCTGATAGTACATACGCTCATTCTTATCCCTATAGACACCTTCGAGATATTGAGCCGGCATAACATCTTTAAAATTGATGAGGTACATCGTTGAGATATGCGAGCCCAGTGCCAAGTTTAGGACTTGAACAATGATGGACTCGTTCCACCACAAGGAGCATGAGCTATCCTCAATTCGCATATAGTACCTACAGGTTGGTTGTGTGGTTGTATATCCTTTGAGTTGTCTGCATGGTTAGCTAGCCAGAGATTGGCTAATATGGATGCTTATATATGTTTACCGTGTCCTGCTGTTGTGAAGTGTGACCAAATATGGGCAGAGAAAAAGATATTCGGCAATGCGTACGTTTTACTTCTCCTCCGGACCCAGTTAATTAATCCGTACAGCCAATCCGTGGCGATCAAAACACCGACAGCAGTGTTAAGACACTCCGTGCAAAAGTCTTTATAAAACATGTTGCTCTTTTTGTGTGGTCATATGTCAATGCATGCATATAGTATGTCACATGTCACCAACCAGAATTAATTAAAGGTAAGATGCAAGGTTGTATTAGCGTACTTTGATCGATCGTAGCTTGCATGGTGACATAGCTGAATATGGCTAGTCCCAGCCACCGTGTCCGGCCACGAATAAATAAACCGTTCCGTGCCCCGGCCAGTACGTACTCTGTGTAGCAGTACGATTCGCTCGTGATGCTATTGATTAGAATTGGTTAGCGTACATAGATATGCATGCAAGCGCGCTGTGAAGAAGCTATCGTATACGTGCACTGCATCAACAGGATGGACGTACGACGTACGTGCATGAGGTATCGAGATCGGATCGAGACGTGCATGCTGTTAGAAATAATCAGAGGCGCGTGGTAGATCTGTCTAGGACTAAGCAATCACACAAGGGACGACACCAAATTTGTTAACAAGATTCATAAATATGGCTACATCTTCGGGCCTTGACTATGGGCGCTCCTCCTCTTGACACGGCCACAATACCGCATCCAGGTCATCAGGGTACCAGCACACGTTGCTGGCTCCCTCTCCATGTTTGTTTGTGATATTATGTTGACATAGATTACACCATGTGTCTACCCTTATACTCTCTATCTTTTTATTTACTTTGTATATTAGATTTGATTGAACTCAAACTTCGTAAAGTTCGACCAAGTTTATAAAAAATAATATAAATATTTACCATAACAAATCTATATAATCTGAAAGTACATTCAGTAATGAATCAAATGATATTTATTTGTTAATGTATATGTTAATATTTTTGTCTATAAACTTTGTCAAAGTTTACAAAGCTTGACTTTGACCAAAGCTAATATGCAGAGTAAATAAAAACAAAGGGAGTATTATATAAGAAATCCGGGATACAAGTTTTCTACTCGAACATGTTTCGGTACCCTATCTACACAAAATCCAAATCCAACTATAACCTACCTCGTACAAATATTCGACACAATTTCAACTCATGTGTTGCCTACCTTGAATGCAAAAGGAATGTAGTAACCATAAGCACATACACCATGAGTTTAAGCTGGGTAAATTTAGCTTTCAAAAAATTAGGTAAATTGGGGGTTGTCGATTTACCTTCTTCAACAACAACAAAAATCTAGCCATCTTACTAATGGAAACACATATATAACTATACCTACGTATGTATGATTAACCGGACGTGGATTTCAATCGACCATCGTATTTAATTTGTTTGGTGTGAATCAATGTGAAGATCTGTGCTTTAGTCTATCTTGCACGACAGCATGCATCAATGGGAAATCGTTTGCATCCAAATTAAGCAACGCAAAATTGAAAGGACGCTATATTTATTAATTTGACAACGAAGTGTGGACTTTCTTTGACAACAATGATCGTACAATGGGTTAGAGATCTAGCCACCAGCTCAGTCTAAATTTTCTGCTGTGTCCATTGTAGACATGAGTGCTTGCTAAATTGCCAAGTGGTAGAAAGATGCGTCGGCAAAGCCCGACCGACGGCGACGATGATAGCAAATGGTTTCTGAAGAGACCTTTATTCGTTTGTCGCATAAGAACCATTAGTGTGACCATCCCATCTTTTCAACTTTGTAATTACTATTTTGCACCTCTTTTTTCTACACTGTGTATAGGATCTGACTTTATTGCTTAACTGAACAAATTATGTTGGATTAAAAATGTGAAACCACAAGAATAGACATTGATCCCTCGTAAAACTGAAAGCTACATGCCTTCATCATGCCTCCCAAGTTTTCTACTTTAGCTGAATCTGAAATTTCCATCTTCGTGTACAAGATATATACAATAACCTTAAGAGTATTGAAGAGCCGGATAAACCTGCCGCCCCAATAGGTGGTAAGTGAGATTGTCGACACACTCTAGCCTAAGAGAGACTCCGTGCAAGGTAGGCCATCTAACTGCTGAATCGTCGTGTACTATATAGGTAGAAGGCATGTAGCTGAAAAGGGCGAAATAAGAGACCTGCTGACCAAAATGACTTGACACCGCCATTTAAGATACTACATAGCTCACAATCATCTAGATCAGGAGTTGTGGATACCCAGGATTGAAACACCACATACCCCGCAGCTTCCCCATGTCGTCCAAATGAAAACAACAGGACGGGGATGTATAGTCTAAAGATTTGTATTCCATTGTTGTTGGCCTCTAAGTATACAAAAACTAAAGATACACTAAATCTAGTTTGCACAACAAAAGCCCAAACACTATTCCTCAACCTAGCAGTGATGGGGAAAAGACCTAGTTTAACGCTGATGAAAAAAAGTCAAAACATGGTGTCGTACGTGCAAAGTACTTCCCATTCATCTTATCACATGTTTTCCTTAATTTTGATCAGATTTATCACATGCTTTCCCAGCTGAAAGAAGCATTGCCTAAAGCGCATTTCTGTTTATTTTTCTAGGAATACATGTACTTTTTAAATGTTCCTGAACACTTTTATTTATCATCGTGAACATTTTTTCAAATACATTGACGTATGTTTCAAAATACATAAACATCTCATTTCAGATGGCAAATGTATTTTTATAGCCATGCACACTATTTTTACATACATACACATTTTAAAATATGTATAGCTTATTTCAGTATAACACAAAATAATATGTGATTTTTTTTATTTAAAAGAACACGCACAACAACAAGAATGGGAAAATCCCCACTAGAGTTATTATAAATTAAGCAAAGCAAAGTATGCATAGGCAGGGCTTGAGGCAGGAGAAAAAGAGAGAGGCCAAAAACCTAGGAAAAGGACGCACTAAGCTAGCCATTCTTTAAATTGTGTGGCATACCGCCTCTTGTTTCTATAAGCAAACACCGAGAGCTCATGTGATTCTTCATTAGTACAGTTAAATGTGTTTAATACACACTAACACAATTTTCTGAACTACATCAACAAATTAAGAACAGTCATAATATTATTGATTGACCTACTAAAGTTTGGTTCATATATTATGTAAGTAATGATTTTTGAAATATTTTTATTTAAAATATAAAGTGATATATTTTATTCAAACACTCTTTTTTAGTTATTTTATTCAAACACTCGAGCAAAAATATTAAGAAATGCACGCCGTCTGTGTTGGCCCCGCTTATGTTGCTCTTTAGGGGGTTGGCGACCATGAGAACTTAGAGCATCTCCACTCGCCACCCTCCCCCCAGGCCGCTTTTTTATCGCCGGCTTCAGATTGGCCCCGGCGGACCAAGGCCGAACCCAAAGCATCTCCACTCGCCACCCCCCCCCCCCCCCCCCCCCGACAGACACCCCCAGGCCACTTTTTTATCGCCGGCTCCAGATTGGCGCCGGCAGACCTAGGCCGAACCCAGAGCGCTGGGGGTCGGCCGGGGGCGCCGGGGCGAGAAAAAACGCGCCAAAACTTCATGCGCTGGATTCCCACCCCGTGGGCCCGCCGAGTCAGTGACTGCATCATCGTCCTCATCTCATCGCCTCGGCACCCGCACGAATCAATGTCAAGGCTGGCGTCGGTCAGCCTTCCATTGATCACGGGCGGTGCAGTGAAGGCAAGCCGCCGCGCGTCCCGCCCCTTCCCGCCATGCGTCAACACTGTTGCCGCCCTTCATCGCCGTTGGCCGCTCACTCGCCTCTATAGCCATCTCTCTCTCGCCGCCGACCACCTTCTTCCCCTCGGCGCCCTTGTTTGCCCTCTCTCCTTCTTCACAAATGGCTGAGAGGTTCCCCGGTGATGGAGCGGCGGCCAACAGCTTCGGCCGCCGCAATCTGCACGAGAGGGAGGCGCGCCTCCTCGACGAGGCCAACTACCCGGCACCGTCCTATATGCGTGTGCCGGGCTCGTGGAGGCTCGGCGCCCTGGAGGAGATCACCGCTTGGCGCCACGGCCACGACGAGGGCGACATCATCATCCTCGATGACAGCGACGAGAAGGTGCCGGCACAGACCAACCCCGTCTGAAGTGGTGACCCAAGACAGGGCTGCAGCAAGGACGACGGCGACTACACCGCCTTCTTCACTCATTTTCTTTGTTTCTTTTATGGTTCTCATTAGTTTTTCTTTTCTTCTTCTTTTTCTCAGTTTTCCCTGGTTTCTTTTTTTCTTTTTTCTTTCTTCATTTATTATCTGTTTTTTTGTTTCTTTCTTGGTTCCATTGGTATTATTTTTCCCCTTTGCTTATTTTCCTGGTTTTCTCTCTTCCAATCTTTTGCATTGCTTTTCAATGGTCTAATTTTTCGTGTTTTTGTTTTTCTTTGTATCTCTTTTTCTTATTGGGTTTCTTAGCTTTCCTTTATTTCTTCCTTGATTTTCATCGGTTTCATTTTAGTTCAACACATGTCAACTTTTTCAGTACATATTCAACATTTTTCGTATACAATTTTTATATACATGTTTAATATTTTTAAATAAATAAATAATATTTGTTGAATACCGATATTTTTTATCTCTATTTTTTTCATACACAAAATATATCTAATAAATTTTTAGTACACAGTTAATATATTTAAATACTAGATAAACATTTTCTGAATACATGGTTAAAAAATTTAATACTCCGAAGCCTTTTTCTAATAGAAATAAAAATTAGTCACACACAATGTACATTTTCCATATACATCAGGACCATATTTGTACACAGGTTTTACATTTTTAAACACAGAATAAACTTTCTTTAAATATATGTTTTTTCATGTCCACTTTTATTTAATGTACATTATATTTATCGTATACAACAGGAATGAGTTTTTATACACATTAACATTTTTGCAGTACATGAGGAACATTTTTTTGGAACACATTGTGTGTGTATACCCATTTGAATTTTTTTAAATGCTTGGTTAACATTTTTCAAATATTTAATTAACATTTTTTAAATACATGGTCAAATTTTTTCATATACATTGTATATTTTTTGCATATATTTTTCTTATATAGGACAAACATTTTCTCTACACACATTTATCATATTTCATATGTTTGGTTAACATTTTCTAGATCTTTTATGTAAAGTGCTTATATATATATATATATATATATATATATATATATATATATATATATATATATATATAAAATATTTTAAGATGTAAAAAATAAAATAGAAAGCAAAGAACAGGAAAATAAACAAGGCAGTGACCTCCTACGCATTGGGCCAGTCCATTTAGGGATGTGCCTGACAAGAGCGCACTCTACTTCTTGCTATAAGCGAGACATAGGCGCTCCCGTTAGCCACTACTCTTTCTTCTTCGGTCAGCTTTAGTTTTCTCTGAGTTGTGTTCATTCGAAGAGAAATCCAGCAGCATATGTGGCCAAACAGTGAGGACATGACTGCATTAGTGATTCATGTTCAATTGCATGTTTCCTCAGCCAGAATACGTCAAACGACACTTCTCTACACATACCGACCCGTGGCATGCTCGAACCAATAGCGGGCACACATCGTCACAGTGGCGGAGCTTCATGGGGGCCAACCTGGGCGGTGGCCCCCCCAGCTCACAGGAAAATACATGTATATATCTTAGTTTTAGGCCTATTTTTGCACCAAAAATCAGCCTATAGTGATTTTGTTTGCCCCCCCAACCATTGGCCTCCCCATGATTCTTGCCCAAGCTCCGCCACTGCATCGTCAGGAGTTTTCTTGCGTGCACGAGTGATCCTTCGGTCTTGCCTCTGGCGTGAGTTAGTGCGTTAGTCAAGTGCTAGCAGGTCCAGCTTTGGGGAGCTTTTGTGTACCGGTTTGGTACGGTTTTAAAAGCTTCGGTGTGTTTTCTTTCTCTGTGTTTTTATCGGTTTTCTTTGGTCTTTTCTTGGATTTCTTCAGGTTTCTTTGGTTTTTTCGCCTTTTCTTTTACTTTACTTTCCCAAATACATGTCGACTTTTTTGATATATGTTGTACATTCTTCATATACATGCTAAACTTTTTTAGATACACATAGAACATTTTTCATATAAATTAACATGTTTTCCAAATGCATGTTTGAGCAATTTTAGGAATAAATGTTAAAAAATTCAAATATATGTTGCGCATTTTTTTGAATTGTATAAAACATTTTCATATTACGCAAATATCCCTTTTTTACTATATATTTACGTTTCTCAAAATGTCAAGAAGTATTCTTTGAAAAGTTTGAACTATTTATCAAATTTCACAAAAGATCTGAATTTCAAAAACTATTTTCAAAACTAATAAAACGGTTATGTTCCATAAAAAATTTAATAAATATCATGAAAATATTTTTTGAATGCGTGAACATTTTGTTAAATGTTAAATACTTTTTTTAGTGGTAACAAAATAATTCTTTTAATTGTAGGAAAAAAATATATGTTCTATAAACATTTTCAAAATATGCCACGAACACTTACAAACGCGTCAACTTTTTGAAGTGTCGCCAACATTTGTTTTTAATGTTATCAGCATTTTATAAATTTTGCGGAAACAACAATTTAAACCACACTAATATCTTTCTAAATTATGGTAAACTGTTTTAAAATTTATAAGGAAAATATTGTAGTTTCATAACACTCCGTCCGGAAATACTTGTCGCAAAAATGCATAAAAATAGATGTATCTAGATACATCCATTCCTTCGACAAGTATTTCCGATTGGAGGGAGTATAAACAAAAGTAATAAAGCAAATAAATAAATATGTGCACTAACGAGCATTGGGCTGTCCCATATAGGGGGCACTTGAGGTGAGCAAAAGATTGGTCCCACTATAAGAGAGACAAAGCCGCGGCTGACCGCCATGGACGTCAACATGGGTGCTCCTATTCTGCGGGTTCAGCGCAGCGGAAGTCAATCGGCGCGTACTGTAACGCCAACTGAGACGGCCCACGAATGCACCAGCGCAGAAACTGCTTCGCAGAAATAATCCTCAAAACATGCCACTACGAGGACATGAACTCGCTTCGCTACTTCGAACGACGGTTCAACTAACCATTAGAGCTTCTAGACGACAGTGATTGACAGCAATGCGAATTTTTGAAGAACTATCGTAGCCGCACAATTTATTACGTAGTAAAACTTACATTTTTACATTTTTATGAAAAACAAGTTCATCAAATTTTAAAAAAAGTTCATGAATTGGAAAAGTTCATCCAATTTGAAAAGAAAAGGTCATCTATTTTATAAACAAAAGTTCATCAATTTTAAAAGAAAATCATCGTACTGCAAAAAAGTTCATCAATTTCGAAAAAAGCTCACTGAATTTGGAAAAGAAGTTCAATGATTTGAAAGGGTGTTCATCAAATTTGATAAAAGTTCATCAATTTTGAAAAAAGTTCATCCAATTTGAATAAAGTTAATCAAAATTTTAAAAGTTCTACATTTTCAGAATTTTTTATATAAAATGACCCTTTTTTAAGGCATGATCTACATTACTTATACACGTATTACATTTTCAAATTTGAACAAAAGGTTTCTCAATATATGGTGAAATACCTTTATTATACACACTAAACGTTTTCCTAATACACACTTAAGAGTTTTTAGGCACACAACAAATAAATTTAAGAGAAAAACAACTAACATCCAGAATTTCAGGAAAGAAAACGAAGAAGAAAAAAGGTGTCCCAAGTGAGGTGACTTGGGAAAGAGCTAAATGACGCCCACTTCTGTACTATAGCATGATCTTCAAGTATTTTGCAAAGGTTTTGCAGGTATCATTCCGTTTTCTGTGTTTTTTTTTTAGTTTTCTTTGTCTTATTATCAGTTTTTCTGTTTTATTTTATAAATTTTATTTTAATTTTCCTTTTTCTGTTCTGCACTGGTTTTTCTTTGATTTTCTTTTTTTCTCTTCGGGTTTCTTTATTCTTTTATTAATTTGTTCTATTTTTTGCAACACCTGTCTACATTGTTCTTATACATTCTACATTTTTCATATACAGCAAAAACATTTTTTTGCACTTATAATATTTTTGGAATACATTATTAACATTATTTTAATATATATTTTGATGTCTATTCCTTTCACAAATATTATACATTTTTAGTGTACATCCGAACCATTTTTTATGCAGTCGTAATAATTGTAATATATTTTAATAATATTTCTAAAATTATATGTTTTGATATCTACTTTTTTGGTACATATTGTACATTTTTTGTATGCGTTAATAGTATTTTTAATTATAGATTTAACATTTTTAAATACATGATTAAAATTTATTTAAACATATTTCTTAATGTGTACATTTTCCATGCACATTGTAAGTCTTTAGTCTATATCAGGAACAATTTTTTATATACATGTTTAACATTTTCCAATTAAGTTATTAAAGTTTTTGAAACATATGTTTTTTATGTCTCCCTACTGTATATGGTCAAAAAATTGTTTTTTATATAATGTTTTTCGTACACATTGAATTTTTTTTGCATAATCAGGAATATTTTTATATACATATTTAATCATTTGAAATGCATTATTAACATTTAAACATAAACAAGCTTATGTGTAATTTTCTCATAGACATTTTACAAAAATTATATGCATTAGAAAAAACAATATACACATTTAACATTTGTTAAATACATGATTAACATTTTTTCATACACATTATATAATGTCCGTATACATTAGAAACATTTTCTTGATTTTTTTGAATGTCTGTCGGCCTCTACCTGAAATAAATATGCCCTATAGGCAATAATAAAGTCGTTATTCTAAATTTCCTTATTTCATGATAAATTTTTATTATTCATGCTAGAATTGTATTAACCGGAAACTTGATACATGTGTGGATACATAGACAAAATACTGTGTCCCTAGTAAGCCTCTACTAGACTAGTTCGTTGATCAAAGATGATTAAGTTTCCTAACCATAAACATGTGTTGTTATTTGATAAACGGGATCACATCATTAGGAGAATGATGTGATGAACAAGATCCATTCGTTAGCTTAGCATTATGATCGTTCAGTTCTATTGCTATTGTTTTCTTCATGTCAAATATATATTCCTCAGACTATGAGATTATGCAACTCTGGTGATCCGCGTCGTCTTTGAAATGAAGGAAATATGCCCTAAAGGCAATAATAAAGTTGTTATTTTATATTTCCTTATTCATGATAGTTTATTATTCATGCTAGAATTGTATTAGCCGGAAACTTGATACATGTGTGAATACATAGACAAAACTACATGTCCCTAGTATGCCTCTACTAGACTAGCTCATTGATCAAAGATGGTTAAGTTTCCTAGCCATGGACATGAGTTGTCATTTGATAACGGGATCACATCATTAGTAGAATGATGTGATGGGCAAGTCCCATCCGTTAGCTTAGCATGATGATTGTTCAATTTTATTGCTACTGCTTTCTTCGTTTCAAATATATATTCCTCCGACTATGAGATTATGTAACTCCCGGACACCGAAGGAATGCCTTGTGTGCTATCAAACGTCACAACGTAACTGGGTGATTATAAAGATGCTCTACAGGTATCTCCGAAGGTGTTTGTTGGGTTGGCATAGATCGAGATTAGGATTTGTCACTCCGGGTATTGGAGAGGTATCCCTGGGCCCTCTCGGTAATGCACATCATAAGAAGTCTTGCAAGCAAAGTGACTAATGAGTTAGCTGCAGATGATACATTACGAAACGAGTAAAGAGACTTGCCGGTAACGAGATTGAACTAGGTATGAAGATACCAACGATCGAATCCCGGGCAAGTAACATACCGATGATAAAGGGAATAACGTATGTTGTCATAACGGTTCGACCGGTAAAGATCTTCGTAGAATATGTAGGAGCCAATATAAGCATCCATGTTTCGCTATTGGTTATTGACCGGAGAGGTGTCTCGGTTATGTCTACATAGTTCTCGAACCCGTATGGTCCGCACGCTTAACGTTCGATGACAATATTGTATTATATGAGTTATGTGATTTGGTGACCGAATGTTGTTCGGAGTCCTGGATGAGATCAAGGACATGACGAGGAGTCTCGAAATGGTCGAGAGGTAAAGATTCATATATAATACGATAGTATTCGGACACCGAAAGTGTTCCGGAGGGTACCGGGTACATATCGGGTCATCGAAAGGGGTTCCGGGCACCCCCCCCCCCAACAAAAGATATGGACCTAATGGGCCAAGAAGGGAAACACAACAGCTAGCAGGGGCTGCTGAGCCCCCCATATGGGCCGAACCAGAGGAGAAGGAAAGAGGGGAAGATAGGTGGGAGAGGGTGTATCAAGGGGGGCGCCCCAAGTAGGAGGAATCCTACTTGGGTGCCTCCCCAATTCGGCCTCCCCCTTCCTTCCCTCCTCCCTCCTCCTTCTTTCCCCCTCCAGAACTTATGGAATGGGGAGGCCGAATTGGGGAGGCACCCAAGTAGGATTCCTCCTACTTGGGGCGCCCCCTTGATACACCCTCTCCCAACTCTATATACATGGGGAGGGGGCGCCTAGAACACACACCAACATCTGTTAGCCGTGTGAGGTGCCCCCTTCCACACATTACACCCTCGGTCATATTCTCGCGGCGCTTAGGTGAAGCCCTGTGCAGATCACTTCACCATCACTGTCACCACGCTGTCGTGCTGACGGAACTCATCTATTTCCTCGACACTTTGCTGGATCAAGAGTTCGAGGGACGTCATCGAGCTAAACGTGCGCAGAACTCGGAGGTGCCGTACGTTCGGTACTTGATCAGACGGAACGAGAAGAAGTTTGACTACATCAACTGCATTGTCAAAGCTTCTGCTTTCGGTCTACGAGGGTACGTGGAAACACTCTCCCCCTCTCGTTGCTATGCATATCCTAGATAGATCTTGCGTGAGCGTAGGAAATTTTTTGAAATTGCATGCTACGTTCCCCAACACTACCTGCCGCTCCGAGGGTCGGTAGCCGAGACAGGAATTCCGATGTCTCCACTCCGGTTGGTAGTTTAGGTTAGGATTTTTTAGTCCACGCAGGTGCGATTGTAAGTGCATCTAGTGCCCCTTAGTGATTTTGGTGTATTGAAGACTTATAGGTTAAGTGACTGATGCGTTTGTGAGTGTACACAGGTCTATAAGTCTATGAGGAGTTTGATATTTACAGAGAAAGTCGACCCCTAAAAATGAAGTTCTTCGACTGAAGACTTTGATATTCTTAAGACTTTCTGAAGACTTTGAAAGTGAAGAAATTGGTGTGACCTTGAAGACTTGGTATTCACTTGAGGAACATGAAGCGTGAAGACTTTTGTTTTCGTAGTTTCATTTTCTCTTTCTTGAGTTATAGGAAACACCGTACTGTTAAAGGGGGTCGAGGAAATACTAAGGAAAAATTTCCATGTGATGCTCAACTCAAAATCCTACACCTACTAATCCCTTCGAGTGAAGCCATTGGAAATCTCATACAGTTCAGTCAATTTCTTCAGTGACAGAGACGCAGTTCTTCTGGTCACTGAGGACTTTGCTCTGACTGAGGAGTTAGGAATTCGCCAGTGCGAATTGCCTACACAGTGAGGAACATGATAGCCCTGAGGAATTTGAGAGTCAAATTTCCGACCGTTGCTGTGCTGCACGCCGGCTGTCCAAAATATCTTATCCACCTAACAGTCATATCATTGAAGGGCATTTATGTCTTATCATGTCGGGCTGCTCCCTAGGCTATAAATAGCCGCCCCCTACAACCACTAGCTGGTTGGCTGCTCCGAGAGAACTTGACACTTGTCATCTGAGAGCAACCCATCCTCCGAGGACTTTGAGCGAAAATCATCAAGTGAGGAAAATCCCAAACCAAACCCTCACAAACCCAAAGTGATTGAGCATCACTGAAGAAATTGATCGTGCGTGGATCCGACGCTTGTTACCTTTGAAGACTGTGCTTCTTCCAGACGGTTAGGCGTCAAGGTCTAGAGCATCCAAGAGGAATTGTGGATCGCCGAGTGACCAAGTCTGTGAAGGTTTGGAAGTCACCTGAAGACTTACCACGAGTGATTGGACGAGGCCTGCGTGGTCTTAGTTCAAGGAGAATACGGTGAGGACTGGGTGTCCTGAGTTGCGGCTCAGAGACTGGGTGTCCGGGACTGCGTGTCCTCGAGTTTAAATACTCAGCCGCTCCAACCAGACGTACAACTGAGACAGCAGTTGGAACTGGTTTACCAAATCATTGTCTTCACCAACTAACTGGTTCTATTTCCTCAACTCTTTCATTTCCTCATTACTGTGTTGTATGTTGTTCATATCTGTGCTTGAATCTTTGACTGAAGACTTTCACAAATTCCTCAGTTCAATTTCTTCAGTCTGTCCGTCTTCATCTTGTTATCATGTGTTTACGCTTTCTGTACTTTGTGCTAGTCTTCATTTCATCATGATGACTATGTTTGTATCCTGTTATGTTTACTTCTGAGTACTTATTCCGCTGCAAGTAGTTCTTCGCTAAGGAATTTCCTCACCAGCAAATTCCTCAGTGAAGAATTCATAAAAATCACCTATTCACCCCCCTCTAGTCGATATAACACACTTTCAATTGGTATCAGAGCAAGGTACTCCCTTGTTCTGTGTGATTTTGGTTTAACCGCCTGGAGTTTTAGTTATGTCGACCGCAGGTATGAAGAAAATGACATGCCCTATCTTTGACGGTCGTGACTATCCCAAGTGGAAGGCCATGATGAGGAAGCGCCTCATGGCAAGGAACAGCGAGCTGTGGACCGTCACTGAGATTGGTCTTACTGAGCTATGCAAAATGGCAAATGCTGATGATATTCGCTAGTACACTCGACTTGACATCATAGCGAGGGATATCATCTGCTCCTGCCTATCCAGAGATCAATTCGGGCGAATTATGCATCTTGGCAATTCGAAGCTCATCTGGGACCGAATCTCTGATGTCTATGAAGGTCATCGAACTCGTCATGATCCCTGGTTTGAGGACTTCAAGGAATCTCTCAAAACGATGACTTTCGAGCCAGAATCATCATCTTCTGCATCTTGTCTCATGGCAAACGGTGCTGAGGTAACCGAATGCTCCTCATCCGAGTCTTGTGATAATGAATCTGATAATGATGAATCTGACAATGATGAATCTGATGATGATATTGAATCCTGCTATACCAAACTTATTTGCATTGCCACTAAACAACAAACGGCTTTAGAACAAACTCAAGATATGCTAAAAAAAGTGATAATATGTTGCGCAAAGAAATGGATCAGTCAAAAGCATTGGGTGAATGTCTTCAGAGAATTCACTCCAAGCTTGACGCCCTTCAAGATCAACATAATACCCTCTTGACTGATCACGAGAAGCTTTCTCTTGAATCTCTTCAAAGAAAGGAAGATCCTGAAAAGCTAAGAGTGTGTTATTAAGATCTTCAGAAGGAGCGCGATTCATTACTAGCTCAACAAATCAGCGCCTCTCAGGAAGAATTTGTTCCCCCATGCTTAAAGTGCATTGAACGTGAATCTGCTAATTCTTCACCTGAATGTTCAAATGCTTCAACTATTACAAATCCTTCATCTGCCTCTGCTATCACTAATTCCTCATCTGAGGACATTGCTAGCATCACTGACAATGCAGGGCTGAAGGAACTGTACATGACAGGCATGTACAAAAGCCTCAAAGGACATCAGACACTTTGTGATGTGCTCAAAAGGCAGATCCTCAACAGAAAACCTAGGAAAGAGGGTATTGCCTTTGAGAGGAAACTCAATGCTGATGGAACATATTGGAAGCCTGAGCAGTACCCCAAAACCTCATGGGTTGCTGCAAAGGGACCTCCAGTTGATCCATCTAATTTATTTGGCTTTACATGTGAATCTCCTCACTCTTCTGATGAGTCATTTGACTCCAACTATAAACTGTTCAAAAATCAGAATGGTGAAGTATTTGCTAGATATGTTGGCACTAACTGCAGGAACGGTTCCCCTATGAAGAAAATCTGGGTTCCCAAAAGTTGTGTTGAAAGTCTTCAGGTGAATGTCCTCATGACACCACCTGTGAAGAACAGGAACCCCAGATCAAATTCTTCATATGGACCAAATTCTTCATATGGATCCAAGTCCTCATATGGACCAAATTCTTCACATGGATCAAATTCCTCAACTGGATCAAAGTCCTCATATGATTATCATCGTGCTAACAACTCTGTGTCGCAGGGTAGAGCTAAGGGTTATGAATATGTGCATTATTCTTCAAACCATTATGTTCATAAGTCCTCAAGGAATTACTCTGCTTATTCATATGCTTACCCTAACCCCTCTTATGTGAAGCGAAATGGTTTGGCATCTTTGCCACCTTTCTCATATGGTGCTCGCAGAATGATGAACTCTTTGCCACCCCTTCAGATGTGGGTGGTGAAGAAAAAGAACTAATCTCTTCTGCAGGGTCAGGTCTCCAGACGTGCTCTAACGTCTGAAGAATTTGCTGGGGACCTGACAAAATTGCCTGAAAGGACGCAGGCAAATCATGATGAAATGAACTTTCATTTCACACGTCCTCATACTGCTATATCTGTTTACTGCTTGATGAAATACATCTGATGAACTTGATATCATATTCTTCACTGATGAAGCATATGAGATTGTAAGTTACACTAATTCATCTGCAGGATGATCAACCCAAAACCACTGAATGGGTCCTCGATAGTGTATGTACAAATCACATGACTGGTGACAAGAATCTATTGATGGATGCTCCCTTATCACCGTCACCTCTGAAGCATATCACCTTTGCTGACAAAGGCAAAAGTCAGGTATTGGGTCTTGGTAAGGTTGCTATCTCTAAGGATAAGCACATGGACAAAGTCATGCTTGTTGAGTCCTTAGGATACAATCTCATGTCAGTCTTAATGCTTTGTGATCTTAATATGGTTGTTGTCTTTGGCAAGTATCGCTGTGTTGTGATTAAGGAAGCTAACAATTCCAAAGTCTTCGAAGGCTTTAGGAGAGGAGATCTGTATATTGTTGATTTCTCTACAGGACCACAACCAGCCGTGTGTCTACTTGCAAAAGCTTCAGAAGGCTGGCTATGGCATCGACGACTTGGTCATGCAGGGATGAGGAATTTGAACACGCTTGCGAAGAAGAAGCATGTCATTGGCATTGAGAATGTCAAATTCCTCAAGGATCACTTATGCGGAGCATGTGAAGCCGGAAAAATGACCAAGGCCAAGCATCCAGCGAAGACTATCATGACCACTACCCGTCCATTCGAATTGCTTCACATGGACCTCTTCGGACCTAATCATTACTCAGCAGTCACTAATGATGCATCTCTATATGGTTTTGTCATTGTTGATGATTATTCCCGATATACGTGGGTACACATTGTTACTTACAAACATGAAGTGCAGGAAGTCTTCAAACAATTTTCCTCGAGGGCTTCAACCAACTTTGGTGTGAAGATCAAGCATATCAGAAGTGACAATGGAACTGAGTTCAAGAATTCCGGTCTTGATGCATATCTTGATGAACTTGGTATTACTCATGAGTTATCTGCTCCCTATACTCCTCAGCAGAATGGCGTCGTGGAGCGCAAGAACAGAACTCTTGTTGAGATGGCTCGCACTATGCTTGATGAATACAAAACGCCTCAGCGCTTTTGGATTGATGCAATTGATACTGCTTGCCACATCATCAACAGAGTATATCTTCACAAATTCTTCAAGAAGACTGCCTATGAACTCCTCACTGACAAGAAACCCAATGTGAGTTATTTCAAAGTCTTCGGTGCTAAATGTTGGATTAGAGATCCTCACCACAACTCTAAATTTGCACCGAAAGCACATGAAGGTTTTATGCTTGGTTACGGAAAGGACTCGCACACCTACAGAGTCTTCAACATTGTTCTTCACAAGATTGTTGACACTGTAGATGTGCGGTTCGATGAAACTAATGGCTCGCAAAGAGAGCACCTACCTTCTGTGTTAGATGAACCAGCACCTGAAGATGCTATCAAGCTCAAGGAAACTGAGGATGTCATTCCGACTGAAGAATCTGCTGAAGAATTCATTCCTGTTCATGAAGAACGTCGAGCTGATGCACCTGAAGAACATGATGAGGAAAATGGTGCTGAAGGAAATGCTGATCAAAATCTTCAGCGACAACCAACTCATCCACGCGTTGCAAAAGAAGTGCAAGTGGAGAAGATCATCGATGACATTAGCGCACCAGGTCCTCTCACTCGCTCAAAAGCATCACATTTATCTAACTTTTGTGGGCACTGTGCTTTTGTCTCTATCACAGAGCCCACTAAGGTAGATGAAGCATTTCTGGAGCCGGAGTGGATTCAGGCTATGCAAGAAGAATTACATCAGTTCGAACTGAACAATGTCCGGGAATTGGTCAATCGCCCAGATCCTCGCAAGCATTATATCATTGGCACAAAGTGGATCTACCGCAACAAGCAAGATGAAAATGGCCTTGTGGTGAGGAATAAGGCACGACTAGTAGCTCAAGGCTACACGCAGGTTGAAGGAATTGATTTCGATGAAACTTTTGCACCTGTTGCTAGACTTGAGGCTATTCGCATGTTACTTGCTTACGCTAACCATCATGATATCATCTTATATCAAATGGATGTGAAAAGTGCATTCCTCAATGGTAAGCTTGAGGAAGAAGTATATGTTGCTCAACCCCCAGGTTTTGAAGATCCCAAGAATCCTGACAAAGTCTTTAGACTCAATAAGGCTCTCTATGGCCTCAAGCAAGCCCCTCGGGCGTGGTATGATACATTGAAGGAATTCTTCGTGAAGAATGGCTTCACACCCGGTTCACTCGACCCTACTCTTTTTACTAAATCATATGATGGTGAACTGTTTGTGTGCCAAATATATGTTGATGATATTATCTTTGGCTGTACTGACCAACGTTATAGTGATGAATTTGCCTATATGATGAGTGAAGAATATCAAATGTCTATGATGGGAGAGTTGAAATTCTTCTTAGGTCTTCAAATCCGTCAGCAGCGCAATGGCATATTCATATCTCAGGAGAAATACCTCAAAGATGTACTGAGGAAATTCGGCATGCAAGATTACAAAGGCGTCAAAATTCCTATGCCCACAAATGGCCATCTATGCACTGATGAAAATGGTATTGACTTCGATCACAAGGTATACCGCTCCATGATTGGTTCCTTATTGTACTTATGTGCATCTAGGCCAGATATAATGCTTAGTGTTTGCATGTGTGCCCGATTTCAAGCAACACCGAAGGAATCACACCATAAGGCTATGAAGCATATTCTTCGATATCTAGCTCACACACCAACACTAGGATTATGGTACCCCAAGGGCTCTGCTTTTGATCTCATTGGATATTCTGACTCTGACTATGCTGGTGATCGTGTGGACCGCAAGTCAACATCTGGCACTTGTCATTTCCTCGGACGATCTTTGGTCTGTTGGTCCTCGAAGAAACAGAACTGCGTATCACTGTCTACTGCTGAAGCTGAATACATTGCTGCTGGCTCATGCTGTGCTCAACTGCTTTGGATGAAGCAAACCCTCAAGGACTATGGCGTCAACGTGAAGAATGTGCCTCTCCTCTGCGACAATGAGAGTGCCATCAAGATTGCTCACAACCCAGTTCAGCACTCGAAGACTAAGCACATCCAGATTCGTCATCATCTTCTTCGTGATCATGTGTTGAAGGGCGACATCTCCATCGAGCATGTGAAGACTGAAGAACAGCTAGCTGATATCTTCACTAAGCCCTTGGACGAGAAGAGATTTAGCAAGTTGCGGTGTGAGCTAAATATCTTAGAATCTTCGAATGTTCTTTGAAAAGGACACACATCCTAACCCTTATGCAGAATTGATGACTTAGATGTGCAACACATGAAGAAACGTTTTTCTTCAATCAATGAAGAATAACACTCTAAGTGTGAAGAAATTAATGAAGAATTTGATTCTCAGAACCCTACGACAATTGTACGCGGTGTCTGGAATCATCATTCTTATACGGTGGGTCACACCACCACAAAAAGTTGAAAATCTTCAATTTGAGTTTTTCCTCATTTTTGAAATTCTTCAGTTTTTCAAATTCTTCAACTTTGCAAAATCTTCATTGTTTCCGTCGTTTTTCTTCATTGGCTATATATATATGTGAGTTTATGTCCTCTACAGCATTCACTTATTGCTATTTCTTCAAGTTGTGATTTCTGCTAAGTGAATGTGATCGGACCCTTCCCCCTCTATGCTACACTCGACCCAATCTATTCACAAATTCTTCATGTGCGTTCTGATTGAAACTCGTTCAAAGTCTTCACTATGTCCTTGTCAGCTGAAGAAATTGCGAACGAAACTTTAAAACAAATCTTATCCAGATTTTCGGTTTTACCGCTCAAACAGTTCCGCATCCCATGATGCATTATTTTATTCACCCACGATCTTACACGATCTCATCTGCACAGTACGTGGGTGACACATGTCGCGTGAAGAAGAAAGGGCAGGGGCATGTTCGTCCCAAAATCTTCGGGCGAACAGTTTTTACCGTGGCTATAAATACCCCTCTCCCCTTCCTTACTTCATTTACTCCACTCGGTCGCTGTCTCTCGCTCGAGCTCTCCTCAAACCCTAGCGCCGCCGCTACTCCATCGCCGCCGGTGAGGAAGAGCTTCACTGCCTCGACCTCGTCGCCGTCGAACTCGCGCCGGCTGCGGAAATCTTCACTCCGCCGCCGCCGTAGCCGTCTCCCTCTGCCAAGTTAGGGCGTGGGAGATCTAACTTGACGAACTTCATCGCTGTTCATATCTGTTCGTCGTGTTCTTCAGTTCGGGTAATTAAAAGTCACTTTTATTACTCGCTTTGATTCTCAAACTTTTCTGAAAATCTTCAAAGGTGTTTTATTTTTCAAATCTTCACATATGAACACCTCACACACTGTATGGTCTTGATCCATCTCTCTAAGCACTCATTTCTTCAAGATTCCTCAATTGTGCGGATTTTCGATCTGTACAACTCTGGAACCTAAGACAAGAATGCTTAGTGAAATTCCTCAAGGCTCAACTGGTCAAATTCCTCAAAACTTGTCCTTTCGAAAAATCTTCTGAGAACGCATATGACCTCTCCAAATTCCTCGCACCTACACTCTGTTCACAGGTACTCATGTCCGCTGCTGAATCACTAGGTTCTCATCAACTTAACTCATTTGCAGCGTTCCTCGAAGAAAAACTGCATACTTCTTCAGAGTGTTCAATTGTTCAAATTCCTCATCTGAAGAAAATGGCTGAAGGAAAGAGACCGTAGAAAGGAGGAAAGAAACCGGAGGTCATGACTACTTTCGAGATCCCTGATGAAATATACAAGGATTATTGCACACCTGATGAAGCCAAGTTTGGCAAAGAAAACAAGAATCAGCGCAAGGTGCGCATTCAGAGGATTGAACGAAGATGGGCACGAGAATGGAGGGAATATCGATATGTTACTCCTAAGTACATGAAGAAATTCGCCTTAAATCCTCCATGCCCAAGAGCTCCATTGGCACCTGGCCAAGTCGCTGATCCCACTAGCATCAAAAGTGGTGAAGACTTTCCTGAAGAATGGGCTAGGCGCCAAGCAAAATTGGCAAGACAAGCCAAGGAGGCAGTGAGGAAATTCAATGAGTATTCTGCTGCTGCTGCTGCCGCTGAGACCTCGGTCAAGCCAAGGAAATCAATGCCGAAGAAGCCTGCTCGCAAGCCAAGTGCTTCACCATCAGCGCCCTCACGGCGAAGTTCCTCAGCCGCGCCCTCACGGCAAATTCCTCAGACTACTGCTGCTCCACCAAAGTCCTCAGCAACTACCTCCAAGTCCTCAACTCCTGTGCATCTGGCTACATGTCAAAGGACTTAGGGTTTCTCAATTGCTTCTGGTGTCTCAGCGAGTTCCTCAGCTGCACCAATGTCCTCATCAGGCCCCACTCTGCTGAAGACAAAAGCAACAGCTGGACGCGGTCCTCGGCCAAGTCCAAGAAAGAAACAGGTTGCTTTCCAAGTGCCCTCTGATGATGAGGCTTCTGATGAAGAACTTGCAGAAATCATCAGAGACAGACAAGCAAAGGCCGCCAGAGCCAAAGGAACACCTGTTCCTCTGCTTTTGGATCCGAAGAAGATCCTCGACTATATTGACTTATGGTATAAGGATCCAAACACTCCAATGCCTGATCTGCCTCTGACTCCTGGTCAAAGTCATATGCTAACCCATTTCATCTCTCAAGAGAAATGGAAGTTTGAAAAGGCTCGTGAGATAAAGAGAGCACAAGCTAGAAAGGACAAGCTTCTGAAGAAGAACATTGTCAGACTGACACCTGAAGAACTTCTCAAGGCTCAATCTGAGATCCAAGCCCTCAGCAAAGATTTCGATGCGTACCATGCTGATTGGCAAGGAGCCAAAGTGAGATTCGTCAATTTGACGAAGAAAATGACAACTGTTGCAGCCCCATCGCAACAAGAAAATCCTCAGGCTGCAGACTCTGCTCAGCCTGCTGAAGAACATGCCAGCACTGCTGATGACTTTCAGCCTGCTGATGAGAATACAAGTTCCAGGGCTGATGACTCCATCCCAGCCGCTGAAGAAATTCCCAGGGCATCCACTAGTGGTGCGCCTGAAGAAACCGAAGAGATCAGGGCAACTGCACCAGTTGCGCCTGAAGAAAATGAACCACAGTCCTCAGCTCCTCCCGCGCCAACACCAACTCCAATTCTTCCTTCTGCTTATGAAGTGAAGAAGACCAAGGCTGCAGAGCGAGCTGCTGTGAAGAAAAGGAAGGCATCAGCTGCGTCAAATTCTTCGGCCGCGAAGAAAATGAAGCCAATGACCAGCTCGCTTGAAAATCCTATTGATGCCATTCCGCTTTCCTCCATGTCATCCAAGGAAATTGTTCCTTATGGAGAAGACTACAAGATCCCAAGCGGATCTGATGAAGAAAATCATTCTGTTGCTACCTCAGAGCAGTTTGATGAAGAAATTGAAGTGGAAACATTCCCTTCAACGCCAGTCGTTTCCTCACCTATGCCTCAGTTCACAGCTGAAGAGGCTGGTGTTGAGGAAATTGAAAAAGAAGATGAAGATGTGGATATTGGATGCACTACACCAGTGATTAACGATGACTTTTGGGAAAGTCAGCATCCCAATACTCCTCTCTTCACTCCTATTCAACAAATTCCTCAGTCCCCGGCTACAACTGTTCAAATGGGCTCTGAAGAAACTCATCCCACATCGTCTGTTCATGAAGAAATTCCAGCCGCTAGTGCTGAAGAACCTGCTGCTGCTGATCCCCAAACTGCACAAGAAGAGGAACCAGAAATTCCTTAGCCTGAAGCACCTGAGATCGTCATTCCTGAGGTTGTGCTGCAAATCACTGACACTCCTCTGCCCAAACCGAAGAATCCGTTCTCTAGCAAGCAAAAATTCAAGGCTGAAGACTTCTTTTCTGAGCATGTGTTCTTCACTGATTACAATCCATATGACTCTGCTCGCAGAAGGAAGAGACGTTTCTGGACTGCTACTCAAGCCAACTTCTATTCCTCAGTGCTCTTTGACAAGGACAAAATCTTCGATCATGAACATATTCCTCACGTGGATATGGAATCTCTGCCGTGCTTCGAACCGGTCCTCCGAGTTATTCACGATGCAGGACTACTGAACTTCTGCACTAATATCTGTGATTGGAATGAAGAACTCATTCTTCAGTTCTATGCCACTTTGCATATCACCGGAGATGCTGAAGATGTCATTTCATGGGTGCTGGATTGGATGATAGAAAACACTCACTATAAGGCACCAGCAACTGAATTGCTTCGTGTCCTTCCTCTTGATCCTCCCCATGCCAGTGCATGTTGCATCTACAATGACCGCGAACTGACAGATCATTATATGCAAGTGCTCATGAAGCCTTTAAAGCCAGGGCAGGCCCCACGAACCAAATTCCTCGTCAAGGAATTGCTATATGTGCCTCGGACTATCTATCGCATCCTGATGAAGACAATGAGTCCTATCAAAGGCCACGACTCAAATGATGAAGATGTCGTTGGCATCATGAAGAATATGCTTTTCAACATCATTCATGGCGTTCCCGTCAACTTCCATGATTTCTTCATGAGGACTCTGGCTAATGTTGCTATGTCACCTTTTGAGCTGAAGCCCTATGCGCCTTGGATTATGAGATTCATAAGGGCAAGATCTTCACTGAATTACAAGGCTGACACTCTGAACCATGGTAGCTACTTGCCGCCCATTGAAGTCCTCAAGCAACCAGTTTCATCATCTGATGATAAGGGCAAGGCAGCTGCTGTGATCGATGAAGGCACTCGTCCATTGGATGGTCAATTCCGTCTAGCTACATCTTACTCCACCAATGACGATTCTACAACACATGACACTGCCGCAAATACATCAGCCAAGCAAAAGCCTCAAGCAACAGCACCCAGGGTGATGACTGACCGTGAGTTACTCCTCAGTCTTCATCAGAAGGTTGATCGCAATCACAAATGGGTGAAGCGTCAGTTTGCTGCAATTCTTCACAACATGACCTCAACCCATAATGCAGTGAAGAAAAACCAGTATCACCTTCATGAAACCCTCAACCGCACCTGGGCTGTTCTCACTCATGTATATTCCGCGGAAGAACTGAAGACTATGGGTCTCCAGGAAGCATTTGACTGGTCTGCACCACCTCCGAAGAAATTCAAGAGAGTCAAAGTTCCTGATCTGGTGGCCAGTTCTTATTCTTCATCGCGTGAAACTGATGAGCATGAAGATTTGGACGACACTGCGGCAGGCCCTACTTCAACGAACAACCCTGACAACACTGGCGCTCCTCCATCGACTTGAAATTCTTCAGGGGCGTTAGTCCTCAGTTTCGATCCTTTTGGTCATTTGATGACAAAGGGGGAGAAATCTGAGTTAGTCTTCAAGCGGGTTTATATTATGGGCGTTTTGTTAAGTTACAACTCTCATTCTTCCGAAACCTTTTACTGGATCGAGTTGTAATCTTAAATCCGATGGTGCCCTGATACTTTTGAACGGTGCATTGTGCTCTAACTTGATGCACTGTGCTCTGATACTTTTGATGTGTTATTCTGCATGCTTATTCCTCGTTAATATTATTGCACACATGCTGAATCTCATCAGGAACCATATTTCATCATGCATTTCAAATTCTTCATATTATATATCAAATGCGTGTATGAATTACAAGATATAGGGGGAGATCTCCATGATTCAATTCTTCAAATGTGCATTGCCTCAAAAGCAAATTCCTCACTATGCACATATTCACGGGGAGTTCTTCTATATCTTGCAATCAAATTCCTCAATATTAGTATTTACACTTCATATGTTTATCCCCGTTGAAAACTTAACCTATGTTGTCATCAATCACCAAAAAGGGGGAGATTGTAAGTGCATCTAGTGCCCCTTAGTGATTTTGGTGTATTGAAGACTTATAGGTTAAGTGACTAATGCGTTTGTGAGTGTACACAGGTCTATAAGTCTATGAGGAGTTTGATATTTACAGAGAAGGTCGACCCCTAAAAATGAAATTCTTCGACTGAAGACTTTGATATTCTTAAGACTTTCTGAAGACTTTGAAAGTGAAGAAATTGGTGTGACCTTGAAGACTTGGTATTCACTTGAGGAACATGAAGCGTGCAGACTTTTGTTTTCGTAGTTTCATTTTCTCTTTCTTGAGTCATAGGAAACACCGTACTGTTAAAGGGGGTCGAGGAAATACTAAGGAAAAATTTCCATGTGATGCTCAACTCAAAATCCTACACCTACCAATCCCTTCGAGTGAAGCCATTGGAAATCTCATATAGTTCAGTCAATTTCTTCAGTGACAGAGACGCAGTTCTTATGGTCACTGAGGACTTTGCTCTGACTGAGGAGTTAGGAATTCGCCAGTGCGAATTGCCTACACAGTGAGGAACATGATAGCCCTGAGGAATTTGAGAGTCAAATTTCCGACCGTTGCTATGTTGTGCGCCGGCTGTCCAAAATATCTTATCCACCTAACGGTCATATCATTGAAGGGCATTTATGTCTTATCATGTCGGGCTGCTCCCTAGGCTATAAATAGCCGCCCCCTACAACCACTAGCTGGTTGGCTGCTCCGAGAGAACTTGACACTTGTCATCTGAGAGCAACCCATCCTCCGAGGACTTTGAGCGAAAATCATCAAGTGAGGAAAATCCCAAACCAAACCCCCACAAACCCAAAGTGATTGAGCATCACTGAAGAAATTGATCCTGAGTGGATCCGATGCTTGTTACCTTTGAAGACTGTGCTTCTTCCAGACGGTTAGGCGTCAAGGTCTAGAGCATCCAAGAGGAATTGTGGATCGCCGAGTGACCAAGTCTGTGAAGGTTTGGAAGTCACCTGAAGACTTACCACGAGTGATTGGACGAGGCCTGCGTGGTCTTAGTTC
Organism: Triticum timopheevii; assembly: GCA_963921465.1. NCBI lineage: Eukaryota > Viridiplantae > Streptophyta > Magnoliopsida > Poales > Poaceae > Triticum > Triticum timopheevii. The sequence goes on along the minus strand of OY997266.1, from coordinate 625,695,999 downwards.
AAGGAGAATACGGTGAGGACTGGGTGTCCTGAGTTGCGGCTCAGAGACTGGGAGTCCGGGACTGCGTGTCCTCGAGTTTAAATACTCAGCCGCTCCAACCAGACGTACAACTGAGACAGCAGTTGGAACTGGTTTACCAAATCATTGTCTTCACCAACTAACTGGTTCTATTTCCTCAACTCTTTCATTTCCTCATTACTGTGTTGTATGTTGTTCATATCTGTGCTTGAAGACTTTGACTGAAGACTTTCACAAATTCCTCAGTTCAATTTCTTCAGTCTGTCTGTCTTCATCTTGTTATCCTGTGTTTACGCTTTCTGTACTCTGTGCTAGTCTTCATTTCATCATGATGACTATGTTTGTATCCTGTTATGTTTACTTCTGAGTACTTATTCCACTGCAAGTAGTTCTTCGCTAAGGAATTTCCTCACCAGCAAATTCCTCAGTGAAGAATTCATAAAAATCGCCTATTCACCCCCCCTCTAGTCGATATAACGCACTTTCAGCGATGCTTGGGCAGAGGGCGTCGTTTCTTCTTCGATTTTGTCTTTTGGGCTCTGGTCCTTCTTGAGTTCGTTCATTTTGACATAGTCTACGGAGCTCTATCGTACATTCCTACCGTCTCCTTGGTAGAACCGCCTCGCCACTGCATGACGTCCTACTGCCTGAGGGAATCACCCCTTCGGGCGGTGGGTGCACCAGAATTGCCGGCCAGGCCGGTACAACCGCCCTGGTAAGCTATACAACCGCTCCTGTGAGGAAAAACATCATTTCGTGGAGAAGGAAACTCTCTCCTCGAATAGGAAAGGAATATGTGGGTGCAATATAAGTGTGTATGTGATAATCCCCAAGTGCAGGGAATCATCATAGAAATTCCCAAAGGTGGAAGTCATAAGTATGGAGTGTCGAACCCACAAGGAGCTAAAGGCAAGATCAATATTCTCTCAATTCCTATCTGTAAGTGCATCTAGTGCCCCTTAGTGATTTTGGTGTATTGAAGACTTATAGGTTAAGGGACTAATACGTTTGTGAGTGTACACCGGTCTATAAGTCTATGAGGAGTTTGATATTTATAGAAAAAGTCGATCCCTAAAAATGAAGTTCTTCGACTGAAGACTTTGATATTCTGAAGACTTTCTGAAGACTTTGAAAGTGAAGAAATTGGTGTGACCTTGAAGACTTGGTATTCATTTGAGGAACATGAAGTGTGAAGACTTTTCTTTTCGTAGTTTCATTTTCTCTTTCTTGAGTCATAGGAAACACCGTACTGTTAAAGGGGGTCGAGGAAATACTAAGGAAAAATTTCCATGTGATGCTCAACTCAAAATCCTACACCTACCAATCCCTTCGAGTGAAGCCTTTGGAAATCTCATACAGTTCAGTCAATTTCTTCAGTGACAGAGACGCAGTTCTTCTGGTCACTGAGGACTTTGCTCTGACTGAGGAGTTAGGAATTCGCCAGTGCGAATTGCCTACACAGTGAGGAACATGATAGCCCTGAGGAATTTGAGAGTCAAATTTCCGACCGTTGCTGTGCCGCGCGCCAGCTGTCCCAAAATATCCTATCCACCTAACAGTCATATCATTGAAGGGCATTTATGTCTTATCATGTCGGGCTGCTCCCTAGGCTATAAATAGCTGCCCCCTACAACCACTAGCTGGTTGGCTGCTCCGAGAGAACTTGACACTTGTCATTTGAGAGCAACCCATCCTCCGAGGACTTTGAGCGAAAATCATCAAGTGAGGAAAACCCAAAACCAAACCCCTATAAACCCAAAGTGATTGAGCATCACTGAATAAATTGATCCTGCGTGGATCCGACGCTTGTTACCTTTGAAGACTGTGCTTCTTCCAGACGGTTAGGCGTCATGGTCTAGAGCATCCAAGAGGAATTGTGGATCGCCGAGTGACCGAGTCTGTGAAGGTTTGGAAGTCATCTGAAGACTTACCACGAGTGATTGGACGAGGTCTGCGTGGCCTTAGTTCAAGGAGAATACGGTGAGGACTGGGTGTTCTGAGCTGCGTGCTCAGTGACTGGGTGTCCGGGACTGCGTGTCCTCAAGTTTAAATACTCAGCCGCTCCAACCAGACGTATAACTGAGATAGCAGTTGGAACTGGTCTACCAAATCATTGTCTTCACCAACCTAACTGGTTCTATTTCCTCAACCCTTTCATTTCCTCATTACTGTGTTGAGTGTTTATTCATATCTGTGCTTGAAGACTTTGACTGAAGACTTTCTGAAATTCCTCAGTTCAATTTCTTCAGTCTGTTTGTCTTCATCTTGTGTTATCCTGTGTTTACGCTTTCTGTACTCTGTGTTAGTCTTCATTTCATCATGATGACCATGCTTGTATTCTGTTATGCTTAGTTCTGAGTACGTATTCCGCTGCAAGTAGTTCTTCGCTAAGGAATTTCCTCACTAGCAAATTCCTCAGTGAAGAATTCATAAAAATCGCCTATTCACCCCCCCTCTAGTCGAGATAATGCACTTTCAATTGGTATCAGAGCAAGGTACTCCCTTGTTCTGTGTGATTTTGGTTTAACCGCCTAGAGTTTTAGTTATGTCGACCGCAGGTATGATCAAGGTCTCGGCTGGGTGTCCTACCTTTGATGGGACGGACTACCCCTACTGGAAGAACAAGATGCGAATGCATCTTGAGGCAATTGACAACGATCTCTGGTATGTTGTGGAAAATGGTGTTCCCTCTGTCTCACCCTCACTGAACGCTACCGATGTGAAGAGGTTCAAGAAACTCGATTCTCAAGCGAAGAATATCATATGTGGCCATCTGAGCAAAGGACAGTATGGAAGAGTGAGTGCTTTGGAAACTGCTAAGCTTATCTGGGATAGGCTGTCCAAAGTGAATGAAGGAGTCTCAACTCAGCGTGACTCTTGAGTTGATGTTCTTCGGAATCTCTTCAACCGCTTCAAAAGGCTCGACAATGAAAATGTCCAACAAACCTTTGATCGCCTCACTGACATCTCAAATGAGCTTCAAGCCCTCGGTGCCACTGACATCACTGATCATGAGGTGGTGAAGAAACTGTTGAGATCGCTTGATTCCTCATTTGATACTCTGGGACTGATGATACAAGAACGTGCTGACTACAAGTCTCTTGATCCTGCCGATATCCTCGAAAGTCTAAATACTCACGAGTCCCAGCTTGCTGAAAAGAGAGATATCTATGGTTCAAGCAATGGCAAATCACGTGCCCTGAAGGCCAAGGCTATGTCTGACTCTGAATGTGAGGATTCTGGTAGTAGCCTTAGTGATCCTGAAGAATTGAGCCAGGAGCTAGCACTGCTCGTGAAGAAATTCCAGAAGTTCTCAAGACGTGGTCGCTTTGGAAAATCCTCAAGAAGCAGTGATTCCTCATCCAGCGACTATAAGAGAAGGCTGTGCCACAAATGCAAGAAACCTGGTCACTATATTCAAGATTGTCCTCAGTGGGTAAAGGAAATGAAGAAGAAGAAATACAAGGATTACAGTTCTGATGATGCGAAGAATAAGAAGAAATCGTCAAAATCTTCGTCATCAAAATCCTCGAAGTCTTCATCTCACAAGAAGAGCAGCTCCAAGAAGGCTCGGGCATTCATTGGCAAGGAAATGGACTCTGAAGCTGAATCTGAGGAAAATGAGGAAGAGGAGGCATCTGAAGAATCCGAATCTGGTGTGGCTAGTCTGGCCTTCGCTACTACTTTCGTCAGCAAGTCCATCTTCAACACTGAAGAAACTGACCCCACCGACAAGGCTGATGAAGATAATGATGGCTACGCTCCCACCTATTGCTTCATGGCGAAAGGTGCAAAGGTACTCAAATACAACTCCTCTGAATCTAGTGAAAATGAATCTGATGAGGATCTCAAGCCCAGCTACTCTAAACTTGCTAAGATTGTTGTAAAACAACAACGGGCTTTTGAAAAGGTTCAAAACATGCTAGACAAAAGTGATGATATGTTGGGCGAAGAAATGGATCGCACTAAAGCCCTGACTGAAAATCTTCAGAGACTTCAGTCTAAGTTGGATAACCTTAAAAGTCATCATAACACTCTCTTATCTGATCATGAGAAACTTTCTTATGAATTTCTTCAAGGAAAGCAAGATCACGAAAAACTTTCTTCTGAATCTCTTCAAAGAAAGGAAGATCTTGAAAAGCTAAGAGTGTGTTATGAAGATCTTCAGAAGGAGCGCGATTCATTACTAGCTCAACAAATCAGCGCTTCTCAGGAAGAATTTGTTCCTCCATGCTTAAAGTGCATTGAACGTGAATCTGCTAATTCTTCACCTGAATGTTCAAATGCTTCAACTGTTACAAATTCTTCACCTGCCTCTGCTATCACTAATTCCTCATCTGAGGACATTGCTAGTATCACTGACAATGCAGGGCTGAAGGAATTGTACATGACAGGCATGTACAAAAGCCTCAAAGGGCATCAGACTCTTTGTGATGTGCTTAAAAAGCAGATCCTCAACAGAAACCCTAGGAAAGAGGGTATTGCCTTTGAGAGGAAACTTAATGCTGATGGAACATATTGGAAGCCTGAGCAATACCCCAAAACCTCATGGGTTGCTGCAAAGGGACCTCCAGTTGATCCATCTAACTTATCTGGCTTTACATGTGAATCTCCTCATTCTTCTGATGAGTCATTTGACTCCAACTATAAACTGTTCAAAAATCAGAATGGTGAAGTGTTTGCTAGATATGTTGGCACTAACTGCAGGAACGGTTCCCCTATGAAGAAAATCTGGGTTCCCAAAAGTTATGTTGAAAGTCTTCAGGTGAATGTCCTCATGACACCACCTGTGAAGAACAGGAACCCCAGATCAAATTCTTCATATGGACCAAATTCTTCATATGGATCCAAGTCCTCATATGGACCAAATTCCTCACATGGATCAAATTCCTCAAAAGGATCAGAGTCCTCATATGATTACCATCGTGCTAACAACTTTGTCTCGCAGGGTAGAGCTAAGGGCCATGAATATGTGCATTATTCTTCAAACCATTATGTTCATAAGTCCTCGAAGAATTTCTCTGCTTATTCATATGCTTACCCTAATCCCTCTTATGTGAAACGAAATGGTTTGGCATCTTTGCCACCTTTCTCATATGGTGCTCGCAGAGTGATGAACTCTTTGCCACCCCTTCAGATGTGGGTGGTGAAGAAAAAGAACCAATCTCTTCTGCAGGGTCAGGTCTCCAGACATGCTTTAACGTCTGAAGAATTTGCTGGGGACCTGACGAAATTGCCTGAAAGGACGCAGGCGAATCATGATGAAATGAACCTTTATTTCACACGTCCTCGTACTGCTATACCTGTTTACTGCTTGATGAAATTCATCTGATGAACTTGATATCATATTCTTCACTGATGAAGCATATGAGATTGTAAGCTACACTAATTCATCTGCAGGATGATCAACCCAAAACTACTGAATGGGTCCTCGATAGTGGATGTATGAATCACATGACTGGTGACAAGAATCTATTGATGGATGCTCCTTTATCACCGTCACATCTGAAGCATATCATCTTTGCTGACAAAGGCAAAAGTCAGGTATTGGGTCCTGGTAAGGTTGCAATCTCTAAGGATAAACACATGGACAAAGTCATGCTTGTTGAGTCCTTAGGATACAATCTCATGTCAGTCTTAATGCTTTGTGATCTTAATATGGTTGTTGTCTTTGGCAAGTATCGCTGTGTTGTGATTAAGGAAGCTGACAATTCCAAAGTCTTCGAAGGCTTTAGGAGAGGAGATCTGTATATTGTTGATTTCTCTACAGGACCACAACCAGCCGTGTGTCTACTTGCAAAAGCTTCAAAAGGCTGGTTATGGCATCGACGACTTGGTCACGCAGGCATGAGGAATTTGCACACGCTTGCGAAGAAGAAGCATGTCATTGGCATTGAGAATGTCAAATTCCTCAAGGATCACTTATGCGGAGCCTGTGAAGCTGGAAAAATGACCAAGGCCAAGCATCCAGTGAAGACTATCATGACCACTACTCGTCCATTCGAATTGCTTCACATGGACCTCTTCGGACCTAATCATTACTCAGTAGTCACTAATGATGCATCTCTATATGGTTTTGTCATTGTTGATGATTACTCTCGATATACATGGGTACACATTGTTACTTACAAACATGAAGTGCAGGAAGTCTTCAAACAATTTTCCTCAAGGGCTTCAACCAACTTTGGTGTGAAGATCAAGCCCATAAGAAGTGACAATGGAACTGAGTTCAAGAATTCCGGTCTTGATGACTATCTTGATGAACTTGGTATTACTCATGAGTTATCTGCTCCCTATACTCCTCAGCAAAATGGAGTCGTGGAGCGCAAGAACAGAACTCTTGTTGAGATGGCTCGCACTATGCTTGATGAATACAAAACGCCTCAGCATTTTTGGATTGATGCAATTGATACTGCGTGCCACATCATCAACAGAGTATATCTTCACAAATTCTTCAAGAAGACGGTCTATGAACTCCTCACTGACAAGAAACCCAATGTGAGTTATTTCAAAGTCTTCGGTGCTAAATGTTGGATTAGAGATCCTCACCACAATTCTAAATTTGCACCGAAAGCACATGAAGGTTTTATGCTTGGTTACGGAGAGGACTCGCACACCTACAGAGTCTTCAACATTGTTCTTCACAAGATTGTTGACACTGTAGATGTGCGGTTCGATGAAACTAATGGCTCGCAAAGAGAGCACCTACCTTCTGTGTTAGATGAACCAGCACCTGAGGATTCCATCAAGTTCAAGGCAACTGAGGATGTCATTCCTACTGAAGAATCTGCTGAAGAATTCATTCCAGTTCATGAAGAACGTCGAGCTGATGCACATGAAGAACATGATGAGGAAAATGGTGCTGAAGAAAATACTGATCAAATTCCTCAGCGACAACCAGCTCATCCTCGCGTTGCAAAAGAAGTGCAAGTGGAGAAGATCATCGATGACATTAGTGCACCAGGTCCTCTCACACGCTCAAAAGCTTCACATTTATCTAACTTTTGTGGGGACTATGCTTTTGTCTCTATCACAGAGCGCACTAAGGTAGATGAAGCATTTATGGAGCCGGAGTGGATTCAGGCTATGCAAGAAGAATTACATCAGTTCGAGCTTAACAATGTCTGGGAACTGGTCAATCGTCCAGATCCTCGCAAGCATAATATCATTGGCACAAAGTGGATCTACCGTAACAAGCAAGATGAAAATGGCCTTGTGGTGAGGAATAAGGCACGACTAGTAGCTCAAGGCTACACATAGGTTGAAGGAATTGATTTCGATGAAACTTTTGCACCTGTTTCTAGACTTGAGGCTATTCGCATATTACTTGCTTATGCTAACCATCATGATATCATCTTATATCAAATGGATGTGAAAAGTGCATTCCTCAATGGTAAGCTTGAGGAAGAAGTATATGTTGCTCAACCCCCAGGTTTTGAAGATCCAAAGAATCCTGACAAAGTCTTCAGACTTAATAAGGCCCTCTATGGCCTCAAGCAAGCCCCTCGGGCGTGGTATGATACATTGAAGGAATTCTTCGTGAAGAATGGATTCACACCCGGTTCACTCGACCCTACTCTTTTTACTAAATCTTATGATGGTGAACTGTTTGTGTGCCAAATATATGTTGATGTATTATCTTTGGCTGTACTGACCAACGTTATAGTGATGAATTTGCCTATATGATGAGTGAAGAATGTCAAATGTCTATGATGGGAGAGTTGAAATTCTTCTTAGGTCTTCAAATTCGTCAGCAGCACAATGGCATATTCATATCTCAGGAGAAATACCTCAAAGATGTACTGTGGAAATTCGGCATGCAAGATTGCAAAGGCGTCAAAATTCCTATGCCCACAAATGGTTATCTATGCACTGATGAAAATGGTATTGACTTCGATCACAAGGTATACCGCTCCATGATTGGTTCTTTATTGTACTTATGTGCATCTAGGCCAGATATAATGCTTAGTGTTTGCATGTGTGCTCGATTTCAAGCTGCACCGAAGGAATCACACCATAAGGCTGTGAAGCATATTCTTCGATATCTAGCTCACACACCAACAATAGGATTATGGTACCCCAAGGGCTCTGCTTTTGATCTCATTGGATATTCTGACTCTGACTATGCTGGTGATCGTGTGGACCGCAAGTCAACATCTGGCACTTGTCATTTCCTCGGACGATCTTTGGTCTGTTGGTCCTCGAAGAAACAGAACTGCGTATCACTGTCTACTGCGGAAGCTGAATACATTGCTGCTGGCTCTTGCTGTGCTCAACTGCTTTGGATGAAGCAAACCCTCAATGACTACGGCGTCAACATGAAGAATGTGCCTCTCCTCTACGACAATGAGAGTGCCATCAAGATTGCTCACAACCCAGTTCAGCACTCGAAGACAAAGCACATTCAGATTCGTCATCATTTTCTTCGTGATCATGTGTTGAAAGGCGACATCTCCATCGAGCATGTGAAGACTGAAGAACAGCTAGCTGATATCTTCACTAAGCCCTTGGATGAGAAGAGATTTGGCAAGTTGCGGTGTGAGCTAAATATCTTAAAATCTTCGAATGTTCTTTGAAAAGGACACACATCCTAACACTTAGATGTGCAACACATGAAGAAACATTTTTCTTCAATCAATGAAGAATAACACTCTAAGTGTGAAGAAATTAATGAAGAATTTGATTCTCAGAACTCTACAACAATTGTACGCGGTGTCTGAAATCATCATTCTTATACGGTGGGTCACGCCACCACAAAAAGTTGAAAATCTTCAATTTGAGTTTTTTCCTCAGTTTTGAAATTCTTCAGTTTTTCAAATTCTTCAACTTTGCAAAATCTTCACTGTTTCCGTCGTTTTTCTTCATTGGCTATATATATATATATATGAGTTCATGTCCTCTACATCATTCATTTATGGCTATTTCTTCAAGTTGTGATTTCTGCTAAGTGAATGTGATCGGACCCTTCCCCCTCTATGCTATACTCAACACAATCTATTCACAAATTCTTCATGTGCGTTCTATTTGAAACTCGTTCAAAATCTTCACTGTGTCCTTGTCAGCTGAAGAAATTGCGAACTAAACTTTAAAACAAATCTTATCCAGATTTTCGGTTTTGCCGCTCAAACCGTTCCGCATCCCACGATGCATTATTCTATTCACCCACGATCTTACACGATCTCAACTACACAGTACGTGGGTGACACATGTCGCGAGAAGGAGAAAGGGCAGGGGCATGTTCGTCCCAAAATCTTCGGGCGAACAGTTTTTCACCATGGCTATAAATACCCCTCTTCCCTTTCTCACTTCATTTACTCCGCTCGACCGCTGTCTCTCGCTCGAGCTCCGCAAGCCCTAGCGCCGCCGCTACCCCATCATCGCCGGTGCGGAAGAGCTTCGCTACCTCAACCTCGTCGCCGTTGTACTCGCGCCGGTTGCGGAAATCTTCACTCCACCGCCGCCGTAGCTGTTTCCCTCTGCCAAGTTAGGGCGTGGGAGATCTAACCTGATGAACTTCACATCTGTTCATCTCAGTTCGTCGTGTTCTTCACTTCGGGTAATTAAAATTTACTTTTATTACTCACTTTGATTCTCAAACTTTCCTGAAAATCCTCAAAGGTGTTTTATTCTTCAAATCTTCACACATATAAACACCTCACACATTATATGCTCTTGATCCATTTCTCTAAGCAATCATTTTCTTCAAGATTCCTCAATTGTGTGGATCTTCGATCTGTACAACTCTGGAACCTAAGACAAAGAAAGCTTAGTGAAATTCCTCAAGGCTCATCTGGTCAAATTCCTCAAAACTTGTCTTTTCGAAAAACCTTCTAAGAACGCATATGACCTATCCAAATTCCTCGCACCTATACTCTGTTCACAGGTACTCATGTCCGCTGCTGAATCACTAGGTTCTCATCAACTTAACTCATTTGCAGTGTTCCTCGAAGAAAAATTGCATACTTCTTCAGAGTGTTCAATTGTTCAAATTCCTCATCTGAAGAATATGGCTGAAGGTAAGAGACCGCAGAAAGGAGGAAAGAAGCCTGAGGTCATGACTGCTTTCGAGATCCCCTGATGAAATCTATGCTGGCTATTGCACACCTGATGAATCAAAATTTGGCAAAGAAACCAAAAATCAGCGCAAGGTGCGCATACAGAAGATTGAACGGAGATGGGCAAGAGAATGGAGGGAGTACAGATATGTGACTCCAAAGTATATGAAGAAATTTGCTTTAAATCCTCCATGCCCAAGAGCTCCATTGGCACCTGGCCAAGTAGCTGATCCCACCAGCATCAAGAGTGGTGAGGACTTTCCTGAAGAATGGGCTAAGCGCCAAGCTAAATTGGCAAGACAAGCCAAGGAGGCAGTGAAGAAATTCAATGAGGATTCTGCTGCTGCTGCTGCCATTGAGGCTTCGGTTAGACCAAGGAAATCAATGCCAAAGAAGCCTGCTTGTAAGCCAAGTGCTTCACCAACAGCGCCCTCACGGCCAAGTTCCTCAGCTATGCCCTCACGGCAAATTCCTCAGACTGCTACTGCTCCATCAAAGTCCTCAGCTCCTATGCATCTGGCTACATGTCAAAGGACTACTGGTTTTTCAATTGCCTCTGGTGTCTCAGCAAGTTCCTCAGCTGCACCAATGTCCTCATCAGGCCGCACACTGTTGAAGACTAAAGCAATAGCTGGACGCGGTCCTCGGCCAAGTCCAAGGAAGAAACAGGTCGCATTCCAAGTGCCATCTGATGATGAAGCTTCTGATGATGAACTTGCAGAAATCATCAGAGACAGACAGGTGAAGGCCGCTAGAGCCAAAGGCACATCTGTGCCACTGCTTTTGGATCCGAGGAAAATCCTCGACTACATTGACCTCTGGCACAAGGATCCAAACACCCCAATGCCTGATTTTCATATGACTCCTAGTCAAAGTCACATGCTGACCCATTTCATCACTCAACAGAAATGGAAGTTTGAAAAGGCAAGAGAGCTCAAGAAAGCTCAATACAGAAAGGAGAAGCTCCTGAAGAAAAATGTTATCAGAATGACAACTGAGGAACTTCTCAAGGCTCAGTCTGAAATTCAAGCCCTCAGTAAAGACTTTGATGCCTACTATGCTGATTGGCAAGGAGCCAATGTGAGATTCGTCAATCTGACGAAGAAAATGACAACTGTTGCAGCTCCATCGCAATAAGAAAATCTTCAGGCTGCAGACTCTGCTCAGCCTGCTGAAGAACATGCCAGCACCGCTGATGACTTTCAGCCTGCTGAAGAAAATTCTAGTTCCAGGGCTGACGACTCCATTCCAGCCACTGAAGAAATTGCCAGGGCATCCACTAGTGGTGCGCCTGAAGAAACTGAAGAGATCAGGGCAACTGCATCAGTTGCGTCTGAAGAAATTCAACCAGATTCCTCAGCTCCTCCTGCGCCTACACCAACTCCAATTCTTCCATCTGCCTATGAGGTGAAGAAGACCAAGGCTGCAGAGCGAGCTGCAGTGAAGAAAAGGAAGGCATCAGCTGCGTCAAATTCTTCGGCTGCGAAGAAAATGAAGCCAATGACCAGCTCACTTGAACATCCAATTGATGCTGTTCCAATTTCCTCCATGTCATCAAAGGAAATTGTTCCTTTTGGAGAAGACTATGTGATGCCAAGCGGATCTGATGAAGAAAATCATTCTGCTGTTTCGTCAGAGCAGATTGATGAAGAAATTGAAGTGGATACAATCCCTTCAACGCCAGTCATTTCCTCACCTAGGCCTCAGTTCACATCTGAGGAGGCTGGTGTTGAGGAAATTGAAGATGAAGATGTGGATATAGGATGCACCACACCTGTGATGAATGATGACTTTTGGGAAAGTCAGCATCCCAATACTCCTCTATTCACACCTATCCAACAGATTCCTCAGTCCCCGGCAACAACAGTTCAACTGGGCTCTGAAGAAACTCATCCCACTCCCTCTGTTCATGAAGATATTCCAGCCGCTAGTGCTGAAGAACCTGCTGCTAGTGATCATCAGGTTGCAGAAGAAGAGGAACCAGAAATTCCTCAGCCTAAAGAACCTGAGCTCGCGATTCCTGAGGTGGTACTGCAACTCACTGACACCCCTCTGCCAAAGCCGAAGAATCTGTTCTCAAGCAAACAGAAGTTCAAGGCTGAAGACTTCTTTTCCGAGCATGTATTCTTCACTGACTACAACCCCTATGACTCTGCTCGCATAAGGAAGAGGCATTTCTGGACTGCTAGTCAAGCCAACTTCTATTCCTCAGTGCTGTTTGACAAAGACAAAATCTTCGATCATGAACACATTCCTCACGTGGATATGGAATCTCTGCCATGCTTCAAGCCAGTCCTAAGTGTTCTTCACAATGCAGGATTACTCAATTTCTGCACTGACATCTGTGATTGGAATGAAGAACTCATTCTTCAGTTCTACGCTACACTGCATATCACTGGAGACGCTGAAGATGTCAATTCATGGGTGTTGGATTGGATGACTGAAAACACTCACTACAAGGCACCGGCAACTGAATTGCTTCCTGTCCTTCCTCTCGATCCTCCCCATGACAATGCATGTTGCATCTACAATGACCCTGAACTGACAAATCACTATATGCAAGTGCTCATGAAGCCTTTGAAGCCTGGGCAGGCCCCACGAACCAAATTCCTCGTCAAGGAATTGCTCTATGTGCCTTGGACTGTCTATCGCATTCTGACGAAGACAATGAGTCCTATCAAAGGCCACGACTCAAATGATGAAGATGTCGTTGGCATCATGAAGAATATGTTCCTCAACATCATTCATGGCGTTCCCGTCAACTTTCATGATTTCTTCATGAGGACTTTGGCAAATGTGGCTATGTCACCATTCGAGCTGAAGCCCTATGCACCTTGGATTATGAGCTTCATAAGGGCAAGATCTTCACTGAATTACAAAGCTAACACTCTGAACCACGGTAGCTACTTGCCTCCCATTGAAGTCCTCAAACAGCCAGTTTCTTCATATGATGATAAAGGCAAGGCAGCTGCTGTGATTGATAAAGGCATTCGTCCATTGGATGGTCAATTTCGCCTTGCTGCATCTTACTCCACCAATGACGACTCTGCTACACATGACACTGCCGCAAATACCTCAGCTAAGCAAAATCCTCAAGCCACAGCACCCAGGGTGATGACTGACCGTGAGTTACTCCTCAGTCTTCATCAGAAGGTTGATCGCAATCACAAATGGGTAAAGCGTCAGTTTGGTGCAATTCTTCACAACATGACCTCAACACACAATGCAGTGAAGAAGAACCACTACTACCTAAATGAAACCCTCAACCGCACCTGGGCTGTCCTCACTCATGTCTATAGCGCTGAAGAACTGAAGACTATGGGTCTCAAGGAAGAATTTGACTGGTCTGCACCTCCTCCGAAGAAATTCAAGAGGGTCAAAGTTCCTGATCTGGTGGCCAGCTCTTATTCTTCATCGCGTGACACTGATGAGTATGAAGATTTGGACGACACTGCGGCAGGCCCTGCTACAACAAACAACCCCGACAACGCTGGCGCTCCTCCATCAACTTGAAATTCTTCAGGGGCGTTAGTCCTCAGTTTCAATCCTTTTGGTCATTTGATGACAAAGGGGGAGAAATCTGAGTTAGTCTTCAAGCGGGTCTATATTAAGGGTGTTTTTTTCTTAAGTTACAACTCTCGTTCTTCCGAAACTTTTATTGGATCGAGTTGTAATCTTAAACCCGATGGTGCTCTGATACTTTTGATGCACTATGCTCTGATACTTTTGATGTGCTATTCTGCATGCTTATTCCTCGTTAATATTATTGCACGCATGCTGAATCTCATCAGGCACCATATTTCATCATGCATTTAAATTCTTCATGTTCTATATCAAATACGTGTATGAATTACAAGATATAGGGGGAGATCTCCATGATTCAACTCTTTATATGTGCATTGCCTTAAAAGCAAATTCCTCACTATGCACATCTTCAGGGGGAGTTCTTCTATATCTTGCAACCAAATTCCTCAATATCAGTATTTACACTTCATATGTTTATCCCCGTTGAAAACTTAACCTATGTTGTCATCAATCACCAAAAAGGGGGAGATTGTAAGTGCATCTAGTGCCCCTTAGTGATTTTGGTGTATTGAAGACTTATAGGTTAAGGGACTAATACGTTTGTGAGTGTACATAGGTCTATAAGTCTATGAGGAGTTTGATATTTACAGAAAAAGTTGACCCCTAAAAATGAAGTTCTTCGACTGAAGACTTTGATATTCTGAAGACTTTCTGAAGACTTTGAAAGTGAAGAAATTGGTGTGACCTTGAAGACTTGGTATTCATTTGAGGAACATGAAGCCTGAAGACTTTTGTTTTCGTAGTTTCATTTTCTCTTTCTTGAGTCATAGGAAACACCGTACTGTTAAAGGGGGTCGAGGAAATACTAAGGAAAAATTTCCATGTGATGCTCAACTCAAAATCCTACACCTACCAATCCCTTCGAGTGAAGCCTTTGGAAATCTCATACAGTTCAGTCAATTTCTTCAGTGACAGAGACGCAGTTCTTCTGGTCACTGAGGACTTTGCTCTGACTGAGGAGTTAGGAATTCGCCAGTGCGAATTGCCTACACAGTGAGGAACATGATAGCCCTGAGGAATTTGAGAGTCAAATTTACGACCGTTGCTGTGCCGCGCGCCAGCTGTCCCAAAATATCCTATCCACCTAACGGTCATACCATTGAAGGGCATTTATGTCTTATCATGTCGGGCTGCTCCCTAGGCTATAAATAGCCGCCCCCTACAACCACTAGCTGGTTGGCTGCTCCGAGAGAACTTGACACTTGTCATTTGAGAGCAACCCATCCTCCGAGGACTTTGAGCGAAAATCATCAAGTGAGGAAAACCCAAAACCAAACCCCTACAAACCCAAAGTGATTGAGCATCACTGAAGAAATTGATCCTGCGTGGATCCGACGCTTGTTACCTTTGAAGACTGTGCTTCTTCCAGACGGTTAGGCGTCATGGTCTAGAGCATCCAAGAGGCATTGTGGATCGCCGAGTGACCGAGTCTGTGAAGGTTTGGAAGTCACCTGAAGACTTACCACGAGTGATTGGACGAGGTCTGCGTGGCCTTAGTTCAAGGAGAATACGGTGAGGACTGGGTGTCCTGAGATGTGTGCTCAGTGACTGGGTGTCCGGGACTGCGTGTCCTCGAGTTTAAATACTCAGCCGCTCCAACCAGATGTACAACTGAGACAACAGTTGGAACTGGTCTACCAAATCATTGTCTTCACCAACCTAACTGGTTCTATTTCCTCAACCCTTTCATTTCCTCATTACTGTGTTGAGTGTTTGTTCATATCTGTGCTTGAAGACTTTGACTGAAGACTTTCTCAAATTCCTCAGTTCAATTTCTTCAGTCTGTTTGTCTTCATCTTGTGTTATCCTGTGTTTACGCTTTCTGTACTCTGTGTTAGTCTTCATTTCATCATGATGACCATGCTTGTATTATTTTATGCTTACTTCTGAGTACTTATTCCGCTGCAAGTAGTTCTTCGCTAAGGAATTTCCTCACCAGCAAATTCCTCAGTGAAGAATTCATAAAAACGCCTATTCACCCCCCTCTAGTCGATATAACGCACTTTCACTATCTGCCACTGAGACGACTCTACGTACACCAAACATTTGCTTCCAACTAGAAACGAGAAATAAAACTATGTTGTGGGTATGAAGAAGATAACTTTGTATGATATCAGAGAACTAAAACATAAAAGTAGGTGCTGTTATCATAAAGTTAGAATATATTACTTACATATTATAAATAGCGAGTGTGGAAAAATGATGGGCCTGTGCGGAATTATCCTAGGCAATTGTTAACAAGACCGGTGGTTGTCATTGCAATTTCATATGAGGGAGAGGCATAAGCTAACATACTTTCTCTGATTGGATCATATGCACTTATGATTGGAACTCTAGCAAGCATCCGCAACTACTAAAGATCATTAAGGTAAAACCCAACCATAGCATTAACATATCAAGTCCCATTTATCCCATACGCAACAACCCCCTTACTCGGGTTTATGCTTCTGTCACTCAAGAAACCCACTATAAGAGAATCATGAACGTATTGCAACACCCTACAGCGGGAATCCCTCACGCTTGCGCGACACGGAGGGCACAATAGGATAGCACCAAAATAAAACATACAACTCATACCAATTTAGATCATCAATCAACCCAAAGGCAAAAGATATCTACTCAAAACATCATAGGATGGCAACACATCATTGGATCATAATATGTGGCATAAAGCACCATGTTCAAGTAGGGATTACAACGGGGTGCGGGATAGTGGACCGCGCAAAAGAGATGAGGATGGTGATGATGATGGTTATGTTGATGAAGACGATCACCGTGGCGATGATTCCCCTCCCGATGGCACTCCGGCGCCACCGAGAGAGAGAGAGGAAGAGAGGTTCTCCCCTTTGTGCTTCCTCCTCCATGGCCTCCCCCTGGATGAGGAGAGGTTCCGCCCTGGTCCTTGGCCTTCATGGCGATGATGGCCCCTCCGGGATCCTTCCCCATGGCCTTCGATGATGATGGCCCCCTCCGGCAGGGTGCCAGAGCGGGCCTAGATTGATTTCTCGTGGCTACAGAGGCTTGCGGTGGCGGAACTTCCGACCTAGGTTATGTTCTGGAGGTTTGGGTATTTATAGGAGAGATTGGCATCGAGAACAAGTTAGGGGGCCCCACGGGAAGTCCACGAGGCACAGGGGCGCACCCTAGGGGGGTGGGCGTGCCCTCCACCCTCGTGGGGCCCACGGGACTCCCCTCCAGTAACTGTTTGTTCCATTATTTTTATATTTTCCAAAAAAATTCTCCGTTGATTTTTAGCGTATTCCGAGAACTTTTATTTATGCACAAAAACACCACCACGGTAGTTCTGCTGAAAACAGTGTCAGTCCGGGTTAGTTCTAATCAAATCATACCAAAATCATATAAAACTATTGTAAACATGGCATGAATACTTCATAAATTATAGATATGTTGGAGACGTATCAGTATGTGCTATGATTCACCCAGTACCTTCCGATGCGGACTCCCTCTTAATAGTACGGATTTCCTAGGACCAAAGAAACAAAATCTTCGAAAATACAGTCTTTGATCTTTTCTGTCCAGAGGGATGCCTAACCGTCTTGTGCCATGTGATGTATACCTATGTAGCCTAGGCACACGGTTAGTCCGCAAATTGCATTGTCATTAACACCAAAACACTTAAGGTCGGAAATGCCCTTACAGGGAAAAATACCTTCTTCCATTGGCTATTTATGGCCACCAGAGATCCATAAGACCGGCCATATGAGCGGGACCGCTTGTATGGAAAGTTGGCATTCACTATATCAACGCAGTTCTGTCCGTGCATACATCATACGACCCTTGATGCGACCAGCAGCACCCGTATGGAACGCTTTCAAACACTCTATTCTCTTTTCTCTTCTAGTCGATGGTGTCATATGACCGCGCATACGAGCATGGGTGCTCGCATGATACGATGTCAAACGCTCTGGACCTTCTCTCTATTTCTGCGCAAAGTCCATACGGCTGTTGCCTTGCATTGTATTCTGCTGGAACCACCAGGATGCCATATGACCGGCCATACGACCTCCTTGGTCGCATGTTGGGCCGTCTTTTGATCTATTTCTTATGAAACTTCTATTTTTCCTCAAATTCCTACGTGGTTAGTGATACATCTCCAATGTATCTGTAGTTTTTCATTGTTTCACGCTATTATATTATCAATCTTGGATACTTTATATGTTTTATTATGCAAATTTATATTATCTTTAGGAACTGATCTATTAACCCAGTGCCTAGTGCTAGTTGCAGTTTTCTGCTTTTTTTTTGTTTTTCAGGAAATCTGTACCAAAAAGAGTCAAAATGCTACGAAACTTTTTGACAACCTTTTTCCAGACAAAAGAGAACCTAGAAGCTTCATGAGGAGTCGAGACAACAAACAAGGAGACGGCAAGGTAAAAGGGCGCCCCCAGGGGGGAGGCGTGCCATGTTACCATGTGGGCCCCATGTGGTTCCGTCCGACCTAATTTAACTTCTATAAATCCTCAAATATTGGGAAACCCCAGAGAGCCACCCGAAATAATTTTTTCCACCACCGCAAGTCTCTGTTCTTCTGCGATTCCATCTTCAATACAATGTTCTCCATTATCTCCATGGAGTTCTATCTGGTGCAATCTTCTTTTGCAGTGCGCTTGTTGGGATTCGATGAACTGCAGGTTTAATCAGATTATTCATTGATAGGAATTGAGTTTTTTCTGAACTTTATTATGCATGAATATGATAGCTTTGTATTTCTCTCCGATCTATCCATTTAGTTTGGCTCGAGAGGTGCTTTGTCATGGGTTCAATCTTGAAGTGTCCTCACCTCGTGACCGAAAGGGTAGCGAGGCACGTATTTGTATTGTTACCATTGAAGATAAAATGATGGGGTTTATTCATATTACTTGAGTTTACTTTGTCTACATCATGTCATCTTGCTTAAAGGGTTAGTCTGTTTGTCATGAACTTAATATCATTGATGTATGCTGGATAGTGATCGACTGGTGGAGTAATAGTAGTAGATGAAAGCAGGAGTCGGTCTACTTGTCATGGACGTGATGCCTATATATGTGATCATTGCCATGAATAACGTCATAACTATGCTCTTTTCTATCAATTTCTCAACAGTAATTTGTTTACCTACCGTATGCTATTGTTTCAAGAGAGAAGCCTCTAGTGAAAATTGTGGTCCTCGGGTCTACTTTTATTATATTACTAAAACCAAAAATACCTTGCTGCAATTTATTTACTTTTATTTTGTTTTGCAATTTATCTATCTATCACTACAATATTTAATCCTTGCAAGTAACGAGTTCAAGGGGATTGACAACCCTCTTTCCCATGTTGGGTGCAAGTATTTGCTTTTATGTGTGCAGGTGCTGTTGACGGGAATTTGCGTGGTTCTCCTATTGGTTGGATAACCTTGGTTCTCACTAAGGGAAATACTTATCCACTACTATATTGCTTCACCCTTCCTCTTCGGGGGAAATCCCAACGCAACTCACAAGTAGCAGAAAGAATTTCTGGCACCATTTCTGAGGAGACATCATCAAATACCTACAAGTTCCTTCACACAAATTATTTTATTTCCTCCACTTCTCTAAAACAATCAAAAACACAAAAATATTTACTTTTCTTGCAATAATCATGCCATCACACAAAAATAGAAAATAAAGGCATATGGATCCTCATCCGCTTGCTAATCTTTTCAAACTTGTTGCATATTATAAACCAATAGCTAACAATGAAGAAGTGATAAAAGAAAATGCTATTCGGATATACCTATTGAAAGAAAAAAATGATTGTAATTGCGTTAGTATAAATTCTATCAATATCGGTTGTGCTAATGATCATGATTGGGGTGATAAATATAATGCTTTTTATGATCTTGAAAATTTATTTAAGGCTCATGATGAATATGTTATTGATAATAATGTTTGCAATAATGCTGAAAGTGGGTTGGAAGAGTGTCAACTTTAGGTAATAATGATCCCACTACTTTGGAGAACGATCAATCTTATGAAACTTTTTATAAGGGTTTGGAGAGGTCATGACTTTAGTTGATGATAATCTCACTATTTTGGAATATTATAAAAAAAATTATGCATGTGGGTTATAAAGAGAATATTGTTTATGATAGCTATATTGTTGAGTTTGAATATGATCCTACATGTAATTATTATTTGAATATGATCCTTCATGTTACTCAATTACCTCTCTTGATGCTTAAATTGTTAATGTTTTGTCCTTCTTCCTTGCATATGCTAAATATTGCTTTCTTTGATAAATTGTTTAATTATAAAATGTCTATGCATAGGAATTATGTCAGACTCAAAAGTGTTTGTTACATGCTATATGATGCTCTCTCAATGCTTCAATCCTTATCTTTCATGTGGGCATCGTTAAAGTCTCAAGCCTATCTTAATGGTATAAAGAAAGAGTTTGTTGGGAGACAACCCAATAATTTTCTTTATTTTTATTTCTTGAGTCCACATGATTATTTCTACTAGAATAATTGTGTTTCTATGTTTTAATTAGTGTTTGTTAGAGGGCTTTTATATTTAATTTAATATCAATGAGCCTCAAAAGGCCAACTGTTGGAAGGCAACTTGGGCCACCAAGGCCCAAGTGGAGATGGCTCCCCCTTTCCTAGGAGGGGAGGCCGAATTGTACTAGGGGGGGGGGATTCCTCCTCTCCCTCTTGGTAGGTGCCCCAAGGAGGGACTTTCCCTCCTTGGTGGCATCCCCTGCTCTCCCCTCAAACCAATATATACTAGGGGTTTTGGCTCTATTGAAACTAGTAAGTTTGCACGTGCAATGCATGTCTCAACTACCATCAAATAATTTTCAAATTATATATTATTACATCATTATACATGTTTTAGAACTAATAACAACGTTTGTTGGTCTGGAAGAAAAATTGAAGCAATCATCACTATCTTTGTCAAGTTCATGCTCTCGATAGTCTAACCAATCCAAAGATGGCAACTTTAGAGGGCGTGTAAAAATGCTAATCTTTATTGCAAGAAAACAGTAATATCCATATGTACAAAAACTCCTGAACAATAAGATACATTAGTTGTAATGTCATCATTTCACTGAAACATCCGACAGAAAAACGAAAAATAGATGAAGGCTTTAGAAGTTGTTGTGTTCCTCCATATAGTTCAGCAGTATTGCTACTGAATGTTGATTCCAAACAAAAGCTGAAAAGGAGAAAAGCTACAGTAATTCAAGTTACCCACATAACTCCATGTATCCATCATATATTTCTTTCATGTGTATGGTGATGAACTTCCATAACACAAAACAATAAAAAGGAAGACTATCAACAAATAATCAATTAAAAACGGTGACGAAATAGCAGTGTATACCCTGACATTTCCGTTAGTTAGTTCCTACAGCTAGGTGAAAGCCACGCTCCATCCAACTAACTAAACAAATGAGTGCCATCCAAATCACAGAGCTTACTTGTGTGGTGCATTTATTGCGGAAAACATTACCTGTACAACCACTCAGTCTAAAGCAACAAGCCAGGGATAAGCGCCACTGTGGATTCTCTGAAATGCCACATGCCCAATCTTTAGTTTAGGCAGAGGATACTTGACTTCTCTTTGTCTAACGCGGCTCTGAGCCTTACTGGCATGCTGCTACTTGCCTAACTGATAAAATAAATGTGTGCAAAACAAGAAGTACAAGTATCATCTTAGATAGAAAATGAAATTTCTCATATTTGTTTTGTACAATGATTCCGCAAGAGGGAATATGAGGGAAAAATATACTCTTGATGATAGCGGTCAGACACATATTAAGCAAATGTTTATAATTTCAAATAAAGTATCAAGCACCTAAGGCATTGTGTAATGCATGATTGTTATAGGGATAGGGTTCAGTGTTTGTCGTTTTCTTGTCAGACGATGCGGGTTACTCGGTATAATGTTCACATTGCATTAAAATGAATCTTCACATGTGATGAAAATACAACACCAACACTGACCCACACTGTCTTTAAGAAAAGATCCCATCTAATTTGTTATTACCACACAGAACACCCATTATAAATGTTGCCACATGTACATGCAAGTGAAAGTAACTCAATCAGTACAATATTATAAAGGAGGTGTGCAATAACTCACCCAAAGCCTTGAGCATTTGAATGAAGGCAACTGAAATTGTATTTCCAAACCTGTGAATAGAAACAAAAAGCACCGTGCGAGCATATGTGAGGGCGGGACGCTTCGAGCACATGACTTACCACAACTCTTCCATAAAGTAACAAACTACCAATCAGTCAAGGAGAATGAATATTGATGTAGGGTAGAACCCTAAATGCCCAATCTTTCATGTTTGGAGGGAATCCTACCAAGAACACAAAGAACATGAGTGGTAAAACGAGGGGAACACGAGGGAAATCACTCAACCAACAAGATATAGTCACACATATGCTAGATCCTCGAAACACAAAGATATACACGATCCGAATCCAAGACGATACGAGCGGCGGTAGTTCTTCTCCAAGAGGAGGTCTTGAAGGTCTTTCCGAGATGGGGTCTTGAATCCGCTTGGGGGATCTTCTCCAAAGAGGTCGTGAGCTCCGAGGAGAAGTAACCAAGTGGATGAGGAAAGCTCTATCTCAAATATGAGCTATCACAATGCTCACCCTAATACGGAGCTAGGGGACAAGTATATATAGTCCAAGGGGTAAGTGGGAGATACATGGGGTGAAACCCCTT
This sequence comes from Triticum timopheevii, assembly GCA_963921465.1. Classification (NCBI taxonomy): domain Eukaryota; kingdom Viridiplantae; phylum Streptophyta; class Magnoliopsida; order Poales; family Poaceae; genus Triticum; species Triticum timopheevii. The sequence continues at coordinate 625,673,633 of OY997266.1, read as the reverse complement.
TCACTACGTGCAGGAAGGGCGGTGGTACCGGTCATGGGGGCGGTTGTACCGCTGGGAGCTCAGGCAGGGCGGTTGTACCGGCCTGGGGGTGGTTGTACCGCTAGGAGCTCAGGTGCAGGTTCCTAGAGGTGTTCTGGGAAGGGGGTAGCGGTTGTACTGGTGTTCGGAGCGGTTGTACTAGTCTTCTGGGTGATACGGGGATAATCCGGTGATGCACCGGCCTTGCACCACTCGAAAACAGAAGCTAGACCGGTAGTTGGGCAGTAGTCGGGCGGTTGTTTCGCCTGGGCGGTAGTTGGGCGGTACATGGGCGGTTGTACCGGTCCTTTTGGGCTGGGCAGATTGTCTTGATGCTCTTGATGTTCATCTTGCACCGTAACTTCTCCTTGGTTGCTTCCTTGGTACCTAAGAACACAAAGCATCTCCGTTTGAGGTAGTAGCCATGTCTCAAGTGGGTCAAAGGGGAGTTCAACAAGGAGAGAGTTAACCTCGTTTTCGATAGCTCTCGCACGGGCTCTTGTCATTGATCCAAGTGGTGTCGCGGGAGACGAAGGTAGGTCCATGGGAATGACCGTAGGATGCTCCGCATCATCTCCCCTCCCTTGGGAAAGATCCGACCTCGGATCGAAATCCTTATCACCATGGTACGGGGAGAGATCGTTGACATTGAAGATGTCACTCATGGAGTACTTGTCGCGTGGGATGTCGATCTTGTAGGCGTTATTGTTGTAGCGTTCAAGCACCTTGAAGGGTCCATCGGCTCGTGGTAGAAGTTTGGACTTGTGTTCGTTTGGGAAGCGTTCCTTGTGAAGGTGTAGCCACACAAGATCTCCAATGTTGAATATCATGGGTTGCTTGTTGATGTTGAGCTTGGCCGCGAGTCGTTGTACTTGGCGCTCAATGGTGTGCCTTGTATCTTCATGCATCTTCTTGAGGTATTTCACTTGGGCACTCGCGTCCATGTTGGTGCGCTCTTGTAGTGATAGAGGAAGAATGTCCAATGGGGACAACGGGTTGAAACCGTAGACGACCTCGAAGGGGGACTTGCGGGTAGTTGAATGTCTTGCGCAGTTGTAGGCGTACTCGGTGATGGATAGACACTCCTCCCACTCCTTGATGTTCCTCTTGATCAACACGCGTAGTAGAGTGGATAGCATACAGTTCGTCACCTTCGTTTGACCGTCGGTTTGAGGATGGTACGCCGAAGAGAACAAGAGCTTGATTCTGAGCTTGGCGCATAAAGTCTTCCAAAAGTAACTCAAGAACTTGACGTCGCGGTCCGAGACAATCATCTTTGGTACTCCATGGAGGCACAAGATTTCCCTACAATAAATATTTGCAATATGTGAAGCATCGTTTATCTTGTTGCATGGGATAAAATGAGCCATCTTAGAGAACCGGACCACAACAACAAACACGGTATCCTTTCCATTTTGAGTTCTAGGCAAACCAAGTACAAAGCCCATGCTAATGTCTTCCCAAGGTTGATAAGGAATAGGAAGGGGCATGTAAAGACCATGGGATTGAGCTCTTGACTTAGCTTTGCGACATTTAGAGCATCGGTTGGTGAAGCGTGAGATGTCGCGGAACATCTTGGGACAAAAGTAATTCTTGGGGAGCGTGGAGAATGTCTTGTCGCGTCCAAAGTGTCCCATGAGTCCGCCTCCATGAGCCTCTTGCAAAAGGATCAAACGAAGAGAAGACTCGGGAATGCAAAGTTTGTTAGCTCTCATAAGATAATCATCCTTGATGTAATATTGTTCCCAAGATGTATGTGTCAAACATTTGGCATAAGGAATAGCAAAAGTAGGATCATGCGCACACAAGTCTTTTATGTGCTCAAAGCCAATGGCATTCAATTCAAGTTTAGTGACAAGCGTGCATATGCGGGAAAGAGCATCCGCCACTACATTTTCCTTACCTTTGACGTACTTGATGATATAAGGAAATGACTCAATGAACTCACTCCATTTTGCATGACGCTTGTTTAACTTAGTTTGGCCCTTTAAGTACTTAAGCGTTTCATGATCAGTATGGAGGATAAATTCATGAGGGTGAAGATAATGTTCCCATTCACGCAAAACTCGCACTAAAGCATATAGCTCTTTGTCATAGATGGGATAAGTGAGTTGCGCTCTGGAAAGTTTCTCACTAAAGTATGTTATGGGGCGCTTCTCTTGCGTTAACACACCTCCTATGTCATTACCACTAGCATCGCAATGAATCTCAAAAGGTTTGTCAAAGTTGGGTAATGCAAGCACGGGAGCATGTGTAAGCAAATTCTTAAGCTCATTAAATGTGGTATCTTGGGATGGTCCCCAAACAAATGGCGCATTTTTCTTACTCAAAGAATCTAAAGGTGAAGCAATGGTGCTAAAATCCTTCACAAAGCAATGATAGAAACCGGCCAAACCAAGAAAACTACGCACTTGTTGCAAGTTGGTTGGTTGGGGCCAAGTTTTAATAGCATTGATCTTAGATTCATCTACATGAACACCCTTAGAAGACACAACAAAACCAAAGAAAACAAGCTTATCAACAGCAAAAAGGCATTTGTCCATATTAGCATAAAATCGCTCTTTCCTAAGGGTTTGCAACACAGTTCTAAGATGGGTGACATGATCTTTGAGGGATTTGCTAAAGACAAGAATATCATCGAAATAGACCACAACAAATACACCAATATAGGGACGAAGAACAAAGTGCATTACTCACATGAAAGTACCGGGTGCTTCGGATAAACCCATTGGCATAACTAGCCATTCATATAAGCCAAATTTGGTCTTAAATGCGGTTTTCCATTCATCACCTTCTTGGATGCATATTTGATAGTAGCCACTCTTAAGATCAATCTTAGAGAAAATGGTGGCTCCGCTAAGCTCATCAAGCATATCATCTAAGTGTGGAATAGGTAACGATATCTAACGGTGACAGCATTGCTGGGACGGCAATCGGAAACCATGCTATAAGTACCATCTTTCTTTGGAACGAGAATGACCGGAACGGCACAAGGACTCAAGCTTTCACGTACTCGACCGTTGTCGATGAGTTGTTGTACTTGTCGTTGGATCTCCTTAGTTTCCTCGAGGTTGACATGGTAGGGAGCCTTGTTAGGTAGAGGTGCTCCGGGAATGAGGTCAATTCGGTGTTCAATGCCTCGTAGTGGAGGTAGACCCGGAGGTAACTCGTCGGGGAAAACATCTTGGAATTCCTGCAAAAGAGAAGACAACACTAAAGGTAGATTGTGAGAGGTGTTAGTTTTTGGTGCCTTGTCCTTGCACACAAGGACATAGTGCATAACACTTGATGGGTTCTCACAACACTTCCCTCATCTCACTTTTGGTGGCAAATAGGACTAAGTTTTTCTTGTCGCTCATCGTGGAGGCACTCGATTTTGGCTTGTGGCGCTCACTCTCTTTTGGGTGGGTCACTCTCTCACTCTTTTCTCCATGATGGGTGGCTTGCTTGTCGGCTATCACTTGACTTGGAGACATAGGTCGTAGTACATACTCCTTTCCCTTCATCTTGAAGCTATAGTGATTTGTACGCCCGTTGTGGATGACGCCGCGGTCAAATTGCCATGGTCGACCAAGAAGGAGGTGGCAAATGGATATCGGGACGACATCACACTCCAAAGTGTCTTCATATGCTCCGATCTTGAAGGAAACTTTGACCGTATGCTCAACTTGGATAGTGCCGGAATCACTTAGCCATTGAACCTTGTAGGGGTGCGGGTATTTCATCTTGACCAATTGTAGCTTGGAGCATAGTTCTTCACTTGCCAACTTGTGACAACTCGCTCCATCGATGATGAGCTTGACGGACTTTCCATTGATGCCGGCCTTGGTGTGGAAGATGTGGCATCTTTGATCTTCGTCCTGTTGATGTTGAAGAGTCAAGACTTTGGAGACAACGAGAGTGGGGCTCGAATCCTCATCACAAAATACTTGGTCATCTTCATCTTTGTTCACGCGCCGGTGCATGGCCACTTGCTCAAGGGCTTCCATTTCCTCTTCACTCATGGAGTCATAGGTTCCATCGTCGTTGAGGATCATGGTGCGCTTGTTGGTACACTCAAAGGACTTGTGGCCTTGGCTACCGCATGTGAAACACTTGATGGAACTTGTCTTGACAGTATCATCGGTTGGAGTAGATGATGAAGCTCGCGGCTTGAAGTTGCTTGTAGTAGGAGGATGACTAGAGGTTGTCAAAGTTTTTTAGTAACTCGACTTGTCACCGTTGCTTGTAGATGGTTTGGTTGAGGTAGGAGTTGTTGGAGTCGTTGAAGTTTGGGTGTTGGAGAAGTCGTAGCTCTTCGAAGAGTACTTGGCGTACTTGAAGTCATCTTGCACTTGGCGTTCCGCTTTGGTAGCTTGATGCACGAGCTCAATGAGGTTGGAGTAGGGTTGGAAGTCGGCAATCTTCTTGATGGGATGATTGAGGCCATTCAAGAAATGGGCCATAGTTTGCTCATCATCTTTCGTGACATTGGCTCTTATCATGACAATCTCCATTTCCTTGTAGTATTATTCAACGCTCTTTGTTCCTTGCTTGAGGAGTTGGAGTTTCTTGAAGAGATCGCGGTTGTAGTAGGTTGGCACAAAGTGTGCGTGCATGGCATCTTTCATTTCCTCCCATGTGGTGATTGGTGGTTCACCCCTTGTGAGGGAGTCCCGGACTAGGGGGTGTCCGGATAGCCGAACTATCATCTTCGGCCGGACTCCTGGACTATGAAGATACAAGATTGAAGACTTCGTCCCGTGTCCGGATGGGACTTTCCTTGGCATGGAAGGCAAGCTTGGCGATACGGATATGTAGATCTCCTACCATTGTAACCGACTCTGTGTAACCCTAACCCTCTTCGGTGCCTATATAAACCGGAGGGTTTTAGACCGTAGGACGAACAACAATCATACCATAGGCTAGCTTCTAGGGTTTAGCCTCTCTGATCTCATGGTAGATCTACTCTTGTAGTACCCATATCATCAATATCAATCAAGCAGGAGTAGGGTTTTACCTCCATCGAGAGGGCCCGAACCTGGGTAAAAACATCGTGTCCCTTGTCTCCTGTTACCATCCGCCTAGACACACAGTTCGGAACCCCCTACCCGAGATCCGCCGGTTTTGACACCGACATTGGTGCTTTCATTGAGAGTTCCTCTCTGTCGTCATCTTTAGGCCCGATGGCTCCTTAGATCATCAACAACGATGCGGTCCAGGGCGAGACTTTTCTCCTCGGACAGATCTTCGTATTCGGCGGCTTTGCACTGCGGGCCAATTCGCTTGGCCATCTGGAGCAGGTTGAAAGCTACGCCCCTGGCCATCAGGTCAGATTTGGAAGTTTGAACTATATGGCTGAAGCCCGCGGAGACTTGATCTTCGACGGGTTCGAGCCACAGCCAAGCGCGCCGCACTGTCACGATGGGCATGATCTAGCTCTGCCGCCGAACAGTGCCCTGGAGGCCGCACCAGTGTCCGCTCCGACCCTTAGCTCGGAGCCGACTGCGCCGATCGAGGACGGGTGGCTTGACACCACCTCGGGGGCTGCAATCTCTATGGCGATTGAGCCGAACACCAACCCTGTCCTTTGCAAGGCTCGTAACTCCAAGGTGCCGGACTCCTCTCTGGACTCCGAACCTCCCGCGCTCCTGCCAATCGAATCCAACTGGGCGCCGATCATGGAGTTCACCGCCGCGGACATCTTTCAGCACTCGCCCTTTGGCGACATCCTGAATTCACTAAAGTCTCTCTCTCTATCAAGAGAGCCCTGGCCGGACTATGGTCAGGAAGGTCGGGATGCGGACGACGAAGAAATTCAAAGCCCACCCACCACCCACTTCGTAGCCACTGTCGAAAGTTTAAACGACGTGCTCAATTTCGACTCCGAAGACATCGACGGTATGGACGACGATGTAGGAGATAAGCATGAACCAGCACCTATAAGGCAATGGACATCCACCTCATCTCACAATGTATACATGGTGGATACACCTAAAGGAAGCGACAACGAGGAACAACGGGACGCCACGAGGGATCATTCCCTCGAAAAGCAGTTAAAACCGTGACGTAAGCGCCACTCAAAATCCCGCCTCAACAAAGACAGCAGCCATACAGACCCAGCCATAGAGCAGGGCGAACCGGTGGACGACGAACATGCTATCGAGCAGTCGTCCGAACAGGACGATGTGGATAAACAATCTGTCCCCGGCGAAGATAACAGTCCGGGCGATCTCACGCCGGACAAGTTGCCGGAGCAGAAGAACCTCCACAAAGGGCTCGTCGCCACTGCATGTATCCTGAAAAAACACAAGCGGAAGCTCAAAACAACGAAAGATGCACTCAGAATCAGATGGAGCAAAGTACTCAACACCGCAGACAAATACGGCGATAGTCGCCGAACATAGAGCTACCCGAAGCGAAAACTACTGCCATAATTTGATGAGGAGGCCGTAGAGCCACCGCAATCAAAGAACAAGGAGACCACCCGGTCGGATAGACGACGCCATGGCAAACATAGAGTGGCAAATGGCTCCGCACACAAGCCGGCCCGTGATCCGCACACGGATTCGCATCAAAACGATGGCCCAGTTAGATCTATCTACGGGCCAAGAAAGCAAGCTCTAGTAAGCAATGCAACACGTCAAGTATCCGAATACTACGGTACACCTAAATATAGGGGTGCCGTACATCCCCTATGTTTCACCGATGAGGTTCTAGATTATGAATTTCCAGCGGGATTCAAGCCCATAAACATAGAGGCATACGACGGAACAACAGACCCTAGAGTCTGGATTGAGGATTACATCCTCCACATACACATGGCTAGAGGAGATGACCTCCACGCCATAAAATACTTACCCCTCAAGCTCAAAGGGCCAGCCCAGCATTGGCTCAAAATCCTCCCCGAAAACACCATTGGAAGTTGGGAAGAGCTCGAGGATGCTTTTCGGGCAAATTTTCAAGGGACCTATGTCCGACCTCCGGATGCAGACGATTTATGTCACATAACTCAACAACCCGGAGAGTCTGCCCGAAAATTCTGGAACAGATTCCTTACTAAAAAGAACCAAATAGTCGACTGTCTGGACGCCAAACCTTAGCAGCTTTCAAACACAATGTCCGAGACAAATGACTCGCTAGACACCTCGGCCAAGAAAAGCCAAGAACAATGGTCGCATTAACAAGCCTCATGACCCGCTTTTGCACGGGAGAGGATAGCTGGCTGGCAAGATGCAGTACCAGCGACCCAAGTACATCCGAAGTCAGGGATGGAAACGGGAAACTGCGACGAAGCAAGGACTAGCGCCGGACTAAGGGAAACAGCCCGAAGAGCACGGCAGTCAACGCCGGATTCAAAAGCTCACAGCAGGATCATAAAAAACTACCCCTTAAGGATAATAGGGACGATCTATCTAACTTAAACAAAATCTTGGACAAGATATGCCAAATCCACAGTACTCCCAGGAAGCCTGCAAACCATACCCACAGAGATTGTTGGGTCTTCAAGCAGTCCGGCAAACTCAACGCCGAACACAAGGGGCTCGACACACCAAGCGAGGACGATGACGAACCCCACAAGTAGAGCACCAGAAAACAAAAGAATTTACCACAAGAAGTCAAATCAGTAAACTCACTTTACGTGACAAAAGGGAAAAACAGAATGGCGCCCATAGATATACGCGCCACACGGCCTATCCCAGAGGAGTCCCGCCACTGGTTGTCAAAACCAATCACCTTCGACCATTAGGATTACTCTAGAAGTATCCGGAATGCAGGATGGACTGCCTTGACATTACATCCGATAATCGACGGACTCCAATTTACACAGGTCCTAATGGACGGCGGCAGTGATTTAAACCTGCTATATAAGGACACAATCCGCAAAATGGGGATAGACCCAACCAAAATTCGCCATAGCAACACTTCCTTTCAAGGGATAATGCCAGGCCGATATGCCCATTGTACGGGCTCTCTATTGCTAGAAGTTGTGTTCGGCTCACCCGACAACTTCCGCCGTGAAAATCTAACCTTCCACCTCGCCCCATTTACAAGTAGCTATCAAGCACTACTAGGGCGCGAAGCTTTCGCCCGCTTTAATGCAAGACCGCACTATGCATCCCTCACACTTAAAATGCCCGGTCCACGAGGCATCATCTCCTTAAAGGGAAATATCGAGTGTTCCTCGAGCTCTGAAGATTGTGTGACTGCCTCGACAACCACACACTAAACCGGCTTCACCAATCCAAGCACCTAAACAGGTCGTTCAGATCCCGGACACGGTTAGACGAGTCCGGCGTAAACATACAGGGGCTTACCAGCCGCACACCCCCGCACAAGGGGCTCCGCGCATACACAACAAGAGACAATAAAGCTCAATTTTATTCCTTTTTGAAACGTACTTTGTTTATTTAATATAACGTACATTTTGGCATGATCTTTTTCAACTAAGTTCCTCTCTTTTACAGATGAACACCGTGCGACACCCGTCCAGGATACGGCACAACGGAGACATAGGTGCAGACGTGCAGTAGGGACCCTTTGCAAGGATTCTTTTCATATTAAGACCCTGCGTAAACCTTTTTTTACTGTCTCTTGTTCATACACATCCCCCGGTTTCTTGCTATAACCGAGGAGGAGGCTGGCGTTTTGGCATGGGCCACGTCAGAATTTTGCACGTACCTGGACACCAGGGGCTTATTACCAAGGGCGTTGTTCGGCCCGTTTCCATAAAGACCGAATACCTTAGGGAGTGTTCGGCGTCTCGAGTTAGGCCTTATATGCATCAGCTCCGAATCATGTCTTTGGTCAAATGTTGGGTTTGTCTGGCTCCTGTGTTTTACTGCCTTACGTTTTGCTCTATCGGCTAACGCGGCACCAGGAGAACTACTGCGATTGTGCCCCGGTTCGTCCGGGCGAGCACCTCAGTAGAGAAAGCTGAAAACTGACTGTCATGATATAGCGCGAGACTGGTCAACCACTCGATGACCCGCCGGAATCTATAGGATTCCTCCGCATTGACGAAGGGCCGTTTCTCGGTCAGGCACATACGCGCCCCGAATTCGGGTGAGCGTGGTGCCCATAGGGGCTATATAGTAGCCCCACTGTCAAACTCCTATGGCTAAGTGAAAGTGATAAAGCATTATAGTCCGGTTGCCTAGTTTTCTACGCTACCACCTCCTTTAAAGGACCAAGACGTTGCATCAAGTGTGAAAACGCGCCTTTTGCAAACACCCCCGCATTATATGCGTGGGGGCCGAAGTTGAAGACTGCCATCTTTCAGGTTGTATACACATATACGTCAACGGCCGCACAGGAGGTATTTCAATTCTTGAAGGCACAAGTATAAAAAGCTTTTATATTTCATCGAAACATTGTTTCACAATAATACATGTTATTCGAACATAATATCCTTCGAGCATTGCGTCTCTATTAAACGAGCGCCCTGCAGAACTTCCTGAAAATAGTGCTCGACAGGTACTCGGCTTCCGTCCGAATTTTGGGTTGCGACATCGGTGGTCGTCATCTCCGCCCAGTATGTCTTGACACGGGCAAGAGCCATCCGCGCACCCTCTATGCATGCCGACCTCCTCATTGCATTGATATGCGGCACCGCACCAAGGAACTGCTGCACCAAGCCAAAATAACTCTTCGGCTCGGGCCTCTTCGGCCACAAAAGACTCACGACATCCTTCATCGCAAGTCAGGATAACCTATTCAACTCCGCCCATTCGGCCAAGCGATCGGTTAATGGAAGAGGGCGCTCTGTATTATGGAACTGCGACCAAAAAACCTTTTCCATTTCGTGACCCTTTTGATCTCGGAAGTGTTCGGCCGCATCCGCGGCACTTGCCGCCAAGTCCAGATAAGTATCCTCTGAACTCCATAGCCGGTCCAACTGAGCATATTTAGGATCCGTGAACTTCCTCCGTAGCAGGAAGGGCTTTCCAGCCACGATATCTCCAGCCTGACGCAGCTCTTCCTTCATAGCTCTCATCACAGAGCGAGCACCCTTGGCCTCGGTAGTGGCCTTCTTCAGGTCCTCTTGTACCGCTCGATCTTCTTTTTCAAGAAGCTTGCAGCGGTCGGCAGCATTCTTCAACTCCACAGCCATCTCAGCCATTTCCTTCTTGCTTTGGCAGCGAGCAGCCTGTTCGGCTTTTAACTCTTCGGTCGCCTTTAAGGCAGCCGCGTCACTCTTTCTGGCCTGCTCCTTGGCTCGGGAGAGCTCCGCCCGCAGGTTCTCCATGGCAGCGGCACCATCTGCGTCAAGCATACTTGTTGTAAGGCACGGGCATCAAGCTCCCTTACCAGGTGTCCGCGGGGAAATTGCATACCTTGTGACTCATCAAGTCGCCTATTGACAAGCGCGATGTCGACATCCGCCACGTCAAGTTGCCGCTTTAGTTCGGCAAATTCATCAGTCCGGCTAGCCACCGGACCCTTCGCCACCTGCATAGGAAGGGCGACACATTATACCTAGGATTATGATGCTCGGCATGCTGTCATTTTTGACAACACACCGAGCCTCAGGGGCTACTATCTACACAGGGCGCACTTTATATGCGGAACTGTCAGAAGGTACATCATTTTGCGTACCTCAAAACCTGTCAGTAAACTTCTAACGGCTTCGTGCAATCCGCACTCAGCGGATGAAATCCTTTCAATCACCGTACCCATTAACGCACGGTGATCTTCTGAGATAGATGCTCGCCCGAGCAGATCCTTCAGCTCCTCCGACCGTACACCAGGTGGTGCCGGACTCGTCCGATGGCCTTTTTTGAAGGCCGGACGCGGAGGGCTTCGAGGGGAAATATGACTGCCTTCCGGCCCCGCCGGACTCGGAGAAACCCTCCGCGACGACACCTCAGGGTCGCCCACCTTGCACGACGGTATGGTAGGGGGAGGCGTTTCGCTCTCTATCATCTCCGGACGAAGATCCCTCGAAGATGAGCTCTGCTGAGAAGGGCTGAGATCCGAACTACAAGGTAAAACTTCGGTTATCTTCATCAGAAATAGGGCAGGGATATCCTTTATTTTAATAAAAACTCCCCTTTTTACTTACGGCTCGGTGGAGGGCTGATCCCCTTGGGGGCATAATGCGGCCGAGGCATCTCTCGGCGCCGGACCCTGTGACGAAGATTTCTTCCCCCGCTTTGAGACCATGGTCTCCGGGTCTTCAGAGGCGGTCCTCTTCTTCCTTTGGATGGAGGGATTCTCGATCCCTCCTTTCCTGGCAGCCTCCTTTGCGGAGGTGGTAGCTTCCTTGTTCCCCCCTTCACCTTCTTCCGAAGGCGCAACCTCCAGCATCCTGGTTAACATGGGATCCGGCGTGGTCTCAGGGAGGGGGGACGGACACCTGATTAACTTTGCTTTCGCTATCCACTCCTATTCAAGGGACAACTCTTTTAAAGGGCGAGTTTGTGATAAATATAGGATAGCGTGTCCGGGTACAGGGCTACTTACTTGAGTATCCAGGCGATTGCAGCTCAGACCTACGTCCTCGGTCAAGTCCGGACACATCTCTTGTGATCCAAAGAAAAGCTTGTACATCCCCAGGGGTGTCGCACCCATAAAATGTTTGAGAGCTCGTGGTCCCTCCGGGTTAAATTCCCATAGGCGGAGGGGGCGACGTCTGCAGGGCAGGATGCGACGAATCAGCATGATCTGCGCTACTACAACCAAAGTGATCTCTCTCTCTCTCTCTAGGAGGTCTCGAATGCGGCCCTGCAGCAAGGGCACGTCCTTGGACGGTCCCCAGTCAAGCCCTTTATTGACCCATGACGCCAGCCGCGGTGGAGGACCCGAGCGAAAGGCAGGTGGCGCCACCCATTTGGTGCCCCTGGGAGCTGCATATAAAACCACTCTTGTTGCCATAAGCTGAGCTCCTCTTGAAAAGAGCCCTCGGGCCACGGAGCATCAACATTCTTGCTTATAACAGCCCCTCCGCACTCTGCCTCTTGACCCTTGATCATCTTCGGCTCCACTTTGAAGGTCTTGAGCCACAATCCGAAGTGAGGGGTAATACGGAGGAAGGCTTCGCACACGACAATGAACGATGAGATGTGGAGGATGGACTCCGGATCCAAGTCATGAAATTCCAACCCATAGTAAAACATGAGCCCCCTCACGAAGGGGTCCGTCGGGAAGCTTAGCCCTCGAAGGAAGTGAGACGCAAACACCACGCTTTCACCAGGCTTGGGAGTGGGGATAACCTGCCCTTGGGCAGGCAACTTATGCGAAATTTCGCTGGTTAGATGAAGGAAATATGCCCTAGAGGCAATAATAAAGTTATTATTTATTTCCTTATATCATGATAAATGTTTATTATTCATGCTAGAATTGTATTAACCAGAAACATAATACATGTGTGAATACATAGACAAACATAGTGTCACTAGTATGCCTCTACTTGAGTAGCTCGTTAATCAAAGATGGTTAAGTTTCCTAACCATAGACATGAGTTGTCATTTTATTAACGGGATCACATCATTAGGAGAATGATGTGATTGACTTGACCCATTCCGTTAGCTTAGCACTTGATCGTTTAGTATGTTGCTATTGCTTTCTTCATGACTTATACATGTTCCTATGACTATGAGATTATGCAACTCCCGTTTACCGGAGGAACACTTTGTGTGCTAACAAACGTCACAACGTAACTGGGTGATTATAAAGGAGCTCTACAGGTGTCTCCGAAGGTACATGTTGAGTTGGCGTATTTTGAGATTAGGATTTGTCACTCCGATTGTCGGAGAGGTATCTCTGGGCCCACTCCGTAATGACATCACTATAAGCCTTGCAAGCAATGTGACTAATGAGTTAGTTGCGAGATAATGCATTACGGAACGAGTAAAGAGACTTGCCGGTAACGACATTGAACTAGGTATTGAGATACCGACGATCGAATCTCGGGCAAGTAACATGCCGATGACAAAGGGAACAACGTATGTTGTTATGCGGTTTGACCGATAAAGATCTTCGTAGAATATGTGGGAGCCAATATGAGCATCCAGGTTCCGATATTGGTTATTTACTGGAAACGTGTTTCGGTCATGTCTACATAGTTCTCGAACCCATAGGGTCCGCACGCTTAAGGTTTCGATGACAGTTTTATTATGAGTTTATGAGTTTTGATGTACTGAAGGAGTTCGGAGTCTCGGACGAGATCATGGACATGACGAGGAGTCTCGAAATGGTCGAGACGTAAAGATCGATATATTGGACGACTATATTCGGACTTCGGAAAGGTTCCGAGTGATTCGGGTATTTATCGGAGTACCGGAGAGTTACGGGAATTCGCCGGGGAGAAGTATTGGGCCTTATTGGGCCATACGGGAAAGAGAGAGGGGCTGCCTAGGGCAGGCCGCGCCACCCCCCCCCCCCCCCCCAGGGCCTAGTCCGAATTGTACTAGAGGGAGGGACCGCACCCCCTCCTTCCTTCCCTTCTCTCTTCCATTTCCTTCTCTCCTACTCCTACTACATGGAAGGGCTCCTAGTTCTACTAGGAAAGGGGGAATCCTACTCCCGGTGGGAGTAGGACTCCCCAAGGGCGCGCCATAGAGAGGGCCGGCCCTCCCCCTCCTCCAGTCCTTTATATACGGGGGTAGGGGGCACCCCATAGACATACAAGTTGATCTTCGTGATTGAGCTGTCGTGATCGAGCTGTCGTGCTGTCCTTCGGTAGAACATCATCATCGTCACCACGCCGTCGTGCTGACGGAACTCATCCCCGACACTCTGCTGGATCGGAGTCCGGGGATCGTCATCGAGCTGAACGTGTGCTGAACTCAGAGGTGCCGTACGTTTGGTACTTGGATCGGTCGGATCGTGAAGACGTACGACTACATCAACCGGCGTTGTCATAATGCTTCCGCTTACGGTCTACGAGGGTACGTGGACAACACTCTCCCCTCTCGTTGCTATGCATCACCATGATCCTTGCGTGTGCGTAGGAAATTTTTTGAAATTACTGTGTTCCCCTATAGTGGTATCCGAGCCTAGGTTTTATGCGTTGATGTTATATGCACGAGTAGAACACAAGTGAGTTGTGGGCGATACAAGTCATACTGCTTACCAGCATGTCATACTTTGGTTCGGCGGTATTGTTGGATGAAGTGGCCCGGACCGACATTACGCGTACGCTTACGCGAGACTGGTTTTACCGCCGTGCTTTGCACACAGGTGACTTGCGGGTGTCAGTTTCTCCATCTTTAGTTGAACCGAGTGTGGCTACGCCCGGTCCTTGCGAAGGTTAAAACAACACTAACTTGACGAACTATCATTGTGGTTTTGATGCGTAGGTAAGAACGGTTCTTGCTCAGCCCGTAGCAGCCACGTAAAATTTGCAACAACAAAGTAGAGGACGTCTAACTTGTTTTTGCAGGGCATGTTGTGATGTGATATGGTCAATGTGATGCTATATTTCATTGTATGAGATGATCATGTTTTGTAACCGAAGTTATCGGCAACTGGCAGGAGCCATATGGTTGTCGCTTTATTGTATGAAATGCAAACGCCCTGTAATTGCTTTACTTTATCACTAAGCGGTAGCGATAGTCGTAGAAGCAATAGATGGTGTAACGACAACGATGCAACAATGAAGATCAAGGTGTCGCGCCGGTGACGATGGTGATCACGACGGTGCTTCGGAGATGGAGATCACAAGCACAAAATGATGATGGCCATATCATATCACTTATATTGATTGCATGTGATGTTTATCCTTTATGCATCTTATCTTGCTTTGATTGACGGTAGCATTTTAAGATGATATCTCACTAAATTATCAAGAAGTGTTCTCCCTGAGTATGCACTGTTGCGAAAGTTCTTCGTGCTGAGACACCACGTGATGATCGGGTGTGATAGGCTCTACGTTCAAATACAACGGGTGCAAAACAGTTGCACACATGGAATACTCAGGTTAAACTTGACGAGCCTAGCATATACCGATATGGCCTCGGAACACGGAGACCGAAAGGTCGAGCGTGAATCATATAGTAGATATGATCAACATAGTGATGTTCACCATTGAAAACTACTCCATCTCACGTGATGATCAGACATGGTTTAGTTGATTTGGATCACGTGATCACTTAGATGGCTAGAGAGATGTCTGTCTAAGTGGGAGTTCTTAGGTAATATGATTAATTGAACTTAAGTTTATCATGAACTTAGTCCTGGTAGTATTTTGCAAATTATGTTATAGATCAATAGCTCGCGTTGTTGCTTTCATATGTTTGATATGTTCCTAGAGAAAACTATGTTGAAAGATGTTAGTAGCAATGATGCGGATTGGATCCGTGATCTGCGATTTATCCTCATTGCTGCACAGAAGAATTATGTCATTGACGCACCGCTAGGTGACAAACCTATTGCAGGAGCAGATGCAAACGTTATGAACGTTTGGCTAGCTCAATATGATGACTACTTGATAGTTTAGTGCACCATGCTTAACGGCTTAGAATCGGGACTTCAAAGATGTTTTGAACTTCATGGACCATATGAGATGTTCCAGGAATTGAAGTTAATATTTCAAGCAAATACCCGAGTTGAGAGATATGAAGTCTCCAACAAGTTCCATAGCTAAAAGATGGAGGAGAATCGCTCAACTAGTGAGCATGTGCTCAGATTGTCTGGGTACTGCAATCGCTTGAATCAAGTGGGAGTTAATCTTCCAGATAAGATAGTGATTGAAAGAATTCTCTAGTCACCGTGATGAACTATAGTATGCAAGGGATGACGAAAATGATTCCTGAGCTCTTCGTGATGTTGAAATCGACGAAGGTAGAAATCAAGAAAGAGCATCAAGTGTTGATGATTGACAAGACCACTAGTTTCAAGAAAAGGTAAAGAAAGGGAAACTTCAAGTAGAATGGCAAACAAGTTGTCACTCCCGTGAAGAAGGCCAAAGCTGGACCAAAGCCTAAAACTGAGTGCTTACACTGCAGAGGAAATGGTCACTGGAAGCGCAAATGCCCTAAATATTTGGTGGATAAGAAGGATGGCAAAGTGAACAAAGGTATATATATTTGATATACAGGTGTTTGATGTGTGCCTTACTAGTATTTATAGTAGCCCCTGAGTATTTGATACTTGTTCGGTTGCTAAGATTAGTAACATGAAACAAGAGTTACAGAATAAACAGAGACTAGTTGAAGGTGAAGTGACGATGAGTGTTGGAAGTAGTTCCAAGATTGATATGATCATCATCGCACACTCCCTATACTTTCGGGATTAGTGTTAAACCTAAATAAATTTTATTTGGTGTTTGCGTTGAGCATGAATGTGATTTGATCATGTTTATTGCAATACGGTTATTCATTTAAAGTTAGAGAATAGTTGTTGTTCAGTTTACATGAATAAAACCTTCAAATGGTCATACACCCAATGAAAATAGTTTGTTGGATCTCGATCGTAGTGATACACATATTCATAATATTGATGCCAAAAGATGCAAAGTTAATAATGATAGTGCAACTTATTTGTGGCACTGCTGTTTGGGTCATATCGGTGTAAAGCGCATGAAGAAACTCCATAAAGATGGATTTTTGGAATCACTTGGTTATGAATCATTTGATGCTTGTGAACCGTGCCTTTTGGGCAAGATAACTAAAACTCCGTTCTTCGGAACAATGGAACAAGCTACTGACTTATTGGAAATAATATGTATGCGATCCAATGAGTGTTGATGCTCGTGGCAAGTATCGTTATTTTCTGACCTTCACAAGATGATTTGAGCAGATATGGGTATATCTACTTGATGAAACATAAGTCTGAAATAGTTGAAAGGTTCAAAGAATTTCAGAGTGATGTGGAAAAATCATCATAACAAGAAAATAAAGTTTCTCCGATCTGATCGCGGAGACGAATATTTGAGTTACGAGTTTGGTCTTCAATTAAAACAATGTGGAATAGTTTCACAGCTCACGCCACCTGGAACACCACAATGTTATGGTGTGTCCGAACATCGTAACCGCACTTTATTGGATATGGTGCGATCTATGATGTCTCTTACTGATTTACCACTATTGTTTTGGGGTTATGCATTAGAGACAGCTGCATTCACGTTAAAAGGGCACCATCTAAATCCGTTGAGACGACACCATATGAACTGTGGTTTAGCAAGAAACCTAAGTTGTCATTTCTTAAAGTTTGGGGCTGCGATGCTTATGTGAAAAAGTTTCATCCTGATAAGCTCAAACCCAAATTGGAGAAGTGCATCTTCATAGAATACCCAAAGGAAACTGTTGGGTACACCAGTTTCGGAGATGGAGATCACGACGGTGCTTCGGAGATGGAGATCACAAGCACAAAATGATGATGGCCATATCATATCACTTATATTGATTGCATGTGATGTTTATCCTTTATGCATCTTATCTTGCTTTGATTGACGGTAGCATTTTAAGATGATATCTCACTAAATTATCAAGAAGTGTTCTCCCTGAGTATGCACCGTTGCGAAAGTTCTTCGTGCTGAGACACCACGTGATGATCGGGTGTGATAGGCTCTACGTTCAAATACAACGGGTGCAAAACAGTTGCACACGTGTAATACTCAGGTTAAACTTGACGAGCCTAGCATATACAGATATGGCCTTGGAACACGGAGACCGAAAGGTCGAGCGTGAATCATATAGTAGATATGATCAACATAGTGATGTTCACCATTGAAAACTACTCCATCTCACGTGATGATCGGACATGGTTTAGTTGATTTGGATCACGTGATCACTTAGATGGCTAGAGAGATGTCTGTCTAAGTGGGAGTTCTTAAGTAATATGATTAATTGAACTTAAATTTATCATGAACTTAGTCCTGGTAGTATTTTGCAAATTATGTTATAGATCAATAGCTCGCGTTGTTGCTTTCATATGTTTATTTTGATATGTTCCTAGAGAAAACTGTGTTGAAAGATGTTAGTAGCAATGATGCGGATTGGATCCGTGATCTGAGATTTATCCTCATTGCTGCACAGAAGAATTATGTCATTGATGCACCGCTAGGTGACAAACCTATTGCAGGAGCAGATGCAAACGTTATGAACGTTTGGCTAGCTCAATATGATGAATACTTTATAGTTTAGTGCACCATGCTTAACGGCTTGGAATCGGGACTTCAAAGATGTTTTGAACTTCATGCATCATATGAGATGTTCCAGGAATTGAAGTTAATATTTCAAACAAATACCCGAGTTGAGAGATATGAAGTCTCCAACAAGTTCCATAGCTAAAAGATGGAGGAGAATCGCTCAACTAGTGACCATGTGCTCAGATTGTCTGGGTACTACAATCACTTGAATCAAGTGGGAGTTAATCTTCCAGATAAGATAGTGACTGACAGAATTCTCTAGTCACCATCACAAAGTTACTAGAACTTCGTGATGAACTATTGTATGCAAGGGATGACGAAAAGGATTCCTGAGCTCTTCGTGATGTTGAAATCGACGAAGGTAGAAATCAAGAAAGAGCATCAAGTGTTGATGATTGACAAGACCACTAGTTTCAAGAAAAGGGAAAGAAAGGGAAACTTCAAGTAGAATGGCAAACAAGTTGTCACTCCCATGAAGAAGGCCAAAGCTGGACCAAAGCCTGAAACTGAGTGCTTACACTGCAGAGGAAATGGTCACTGGAAGCGGAAATGCCCTAAATATTTGGTGGATAAGAAGGATGGCAAAGTGAACAAAGGTATATATATTTGACATACAGGTGTTTGATGTGTGCCTTACTAGTATTTATAGTAGCCCCTGAGTATTTGATACTTGTTCGGTTGCTAAGATTAGTAACTCGAAACAGGAGTTACAGAATAAACAGAGACTAGTTGAAGGGGAAGTGATGATGAGTGTTGGAAGTAGTTCCAAGATTGATATGATCATCATCACACACTCCCTATACTTTCGGGATTAGTGTTAAACCTAAATAAATGTTATTTGGTGTTTGCGTTGAGCATGAATGTGATTTGATCATGTTTATTGCAATATGGTTATTCATTTAAAGTCAGAGAATAATTGTTGTTCTGTTTACATGAATAAAACCTTCAAATGGTCATACACCCAATGAAAATAGTTTGTTGGATCTCGATCGTAGTGATACACATATTCATAATATTGATGTCAAAAGATGCAAAGTTAATAATGATAGTGCAACTTATTTGTGGCACTTCCGTTTGGATCATATTGGTGTAAAGCGCATGAAGAAACTCCATAAAGATGGACTTGGTTATGAATCATTTGATGCTTGCGAACCATGCCTTTTGGGCAAGATGACTAAAACTCCGTTCTTCAGAACAATGGAACAAGCTACTGACTTATTGGAAATAATATGTATGCGATCCAATGAGTGTTGATGCTCGTGGCAAGTATCGTTATTTTCTGACCTTCACAAGATGATTTGAGCAGATATGGGTATATCTACTTGATGAAACATAAGTCTGAAATAGTTGAAAGGTTCAAAGAATTTCAGAGTGAAGTGGAAAAATCATCATAACAAGAAAATAAAGTATCTCCGATCTGATCGCGGAGACGAATATTTGAGTTACGAGTTTGGTCTTCAATTAAAACAATGTGGAATAGTTTCACAGCTCACGCCACCTAGAACACCACAACGTTATGGTGTGTCCGAACATCGTAACCGCACTTTATTGGATATGGTGCGATCTATGATGTCTCTTACTGATTTACCACTATTGTTTTGGGGTTATGCATTAGAGACAGCTGCATTCACGTTAAAAGGGCACCATCTAAATCCATTGAGACGACACCATATGAACTGTGGTTTAGCAAGAAACCCAAGTTGTCATTTCTTAAAGTTTTGGGCTGCGATGCTTATGTGAAAAAGTTTCATCCTGATAAGCTCAAACCCAAATTGGAGAAGTGCATCTTCATAGAATACCCAAAGGAAACTGTTGGGTACACCAGTTTCAGAGATGGAGATCACGATGGTGCTTCGGAGATGGAGATCACAAGCACAAAATGATGATGGCCATATCATATCACTTATATTGGTTGCATGTGATGTTTATCCTTTATGCATCTTATCTTGCTTTGATTGACGGTAGCATTTTAAGATGATATCTCACTAAATTATCAAGAAGTGTTCTCCCTGAGTATGCACCGTTGCGAAAGTTCTTCGTGCTGAGACACCACGTGATGATCGGGTGTGATAGGCTCAACGTTCAAATACAACGGGTGCAAAACAATTGCACACGTGGAATACTCAGGTTAAACTTGACGAGCCTAGCATATACAGATATGGACTCGGAACACGGAGACCGAAAGGTCGAGCGTGAATCATATAGTAGATATGATCAACATAGTGATGTTCACAGTTGAAAACTACTCCATCTCACGTGATGATCGGACATGGTTTAGTTGATTTGGATCACGTGATCACTTAGATGGCTAGAGAGATGTCTGTCTAAGTGGGAGTTCTTAAGTAATATGATTAATTGAACTTAAATTTATCATGAACTTAGTCCTGGTAGTATTTTGCAAATTATGTTATAGATCAATAGCTCACGTTGTTGCTTTCATATGTTTATTTTGATACGTTCCTAGAGAAAACTGTGTTGAAAGATGTTAGTAGCAATGATGCAGATTGGATCCGTGATCTGAGATTTATCCTCATTGCTGGACAGAAGAATTATGTCATTGATGCACCGCTAGGTGACAAACCTATTGCAGGAGCAGATGCAAACGTTATGAACGTCTGGCTAGCTCAATATGATGAATACTTGATAGTTTAGTGCACCATGCTTAACGGCTTAGAATCGGGACTTCAAAGATGTTTTGAACTTCATGGACCATATGAGATGTTCCAGGAATTGAATTTAATATTTCAACCAAATACCCGAGTTGACAGATATGAAGTCTCCAACAAGTTCCATAGCTAAAAGATGGAGGAGAATCGCTCAACTAGTGACCATGTGCTCAGATTGTCTGGGTACTGCAATCGCTTGAATCAAGTGGGAGTTAATCTTCCAGATAAGATAGTGATTGACAGAATTCTCTAGTCACCATCACTAAGTTACTAGAACTTCGTGATGAACTATTGTATGCAAGGGATGAGGAAAATGATTCCTGAGCTCTTCGTGATGTTGAAATCGACGAAGGTAGAAATCAAGAAAGAGCATCAAGTGTTGATGATTGACAAGACCACTAGTTATAAGAAAAGGGAAAGAAAGGAAACTTCAAGTAGAATGGCAAACAAGTTGTCACTCCCGTGAAGAAGGCCAAAGCTGGACCAAAGCCTAAAACTGAGTGCTTACATTGCAGAGGAAATGGTCACTGGAAGCGGAAATGCCCTAAATATTTGGTGGATAAGAAGGATGGCAAAGTGAACAAAGGTATATATATTTGATATACAGGTGTTTGATGTGTGCCTTACTAGTATTTATAGTAGCCCCTGAGTGTTTGATACTTGTTCGGTTGCTAAGATTAGTAACTCGAAACAGGAGATACAGAATAAACAGAGACTAGTTGAAGGGGAAGTGATGATGAGTGTTGGAAGTAGTTCCAAGATTGATATGATCATCATCACACACTCCCTATACTTTCGGGATTAGTGTTAAACCTAAATAAATGTTATTTGGTGTTTGCATTGAGCATGAATGTGATTTGATCATGTTTATTGCAATACTGTTATTCATTTAAAGTCAGAGAATAATTGTTGTTCTGTTTACATGAATAAAACCTTTAAATGGTCATACACCCAATGAAAATAGTTTGTTGGATCTCGATCGTAGTGATACACATATTCATAATATTGATGTCAAAAGATGCAAAGTTAATAATGATAGTGCAACTTATTTGTGGCACTGCCGTTTGGGTCATATCGGTGTAAAGCGCATGAAGAAACTCCATAAAGATGGACTTGGTTATGAATCATTTGATGCTTGCGAACCATGCCTTTTGGGCAAGATGACTAAAACTCCGTTCTTCGGAACAATGGAACAAGCTACTGACTTATTGGAAATAATATGTATGCGATCCAATGAGTGTTGATGCTCGTGGCAAGTATCGTTATTTTCTGACCTTCACAAGATGATTTGAGCAGATATGGGTATATCTACTTGATGAAACATAAGTCTGAAATAGTTGAAAGGTTCAAAGAATTTCAGAGTGAAGTGGAAAAATCATCATAACAAGAAAATAAAGTTTCTCCGATCTGATCGCGGAGACGAATATTTAAGTTACGAGTTTGGTCTTCAATTAAAACAATGTGGAATAGTTTCACAGCTCATGCCACCTAGAACACCACAACGTTATGGTGTGTCCGAACATCGTAACCGCACTTTATTGGATATGGTGCGATCTATGATGTCTCTTACTGATTTACCACTATTGTTTTGGGGTTATGCATTAGAGACAGCTGCATTCACGTTAAAAGGGCACCATCTAAATCCGTTGAGACGACACCATATGAACTGTGGTTTAGCAAGAAACCCAAGTTGTCATTTCTTAAAGTTTGGGGCTGCGATGCTTATGTGAAAAAGTTTCATCCTGATAAGCTCAAATCCAAATTGGAGAAGTGCATCTTCATAGAATACCCAAAGGAAACTGTTGGGTACACCAGTTTCGGAGATGGAGATCACGACGGTGCTTCGGAGATGGAGATCACAAGCACAAAATGATGATGGCCATATCATATCACTTATATTGATTGCATGTGATGTTTATCCTTTATGCATCTTATCTTGCTTTGATTGACGGTAGCATTTTAAGATGATATCTCACTAAATTATCAAGAAGTGTTCTCCCTGAGTATGCACCGTTGCGAAAGTTCTTCGTGCTGAGACACCACGTGATGATCGGGTGTGATAGGCTCTACGTTCAAATACAACGGGTGCAAAACAGTTGCACACGTGGAATACTCAGGTTAAACTTGACGAGCCTAGCATATACAGATATGGCCTCGGAACACGGAGACCGAAAGGTCGAGCGTGAATCATATAGTAGATATGATCAACATAGTGATGTTCACCATTGAAAACTACTCCATCTCATGTGATGATCGGACATGGTTTAGTTGATTTGGATCACGTGATCACTTAGATGGCTAGAGAGATGTCTGTCTAAGTGGGAGTTCTTAAGTAATATGATTAATTGAACTTAAATTTATCATGAACTTAGTCCTGGTAGTATTTTGCAAATTATGTTATAGATCAATAGCTCGCGTTGTTGCTTTCATATGTTTATTTTGATATGTTCCTAGAGAAAACTGTGTTGAAAGATGTTAGTAGCAATGATGCGGATTGGATCCGTGATCTGAGATTTATCCTCATTGCTGCACAAAAGAATTATGTCATTGATGCACCGCTAGGTGACTAACCTATTGCAGGAGCAGATGCAAATGTTATGAACGTTTGGCTAGCTCAATATGATGACTACTTGATAGTTTAGTGCACCATGCTTAACGGCTTAGAATCGGGACTTCAAAGATGTTTTGAACTTCATGGACCATATGAGATGTTCCAGGAATTGAAGTTAATATTTCAAGCAAATACCCGAGTTGAGAGATATGAAGTCTCCAACAAGTTCCATAGCTAAAAGATGGAGGAGAATCGCTCAACTAGTGAGCATGTGCTCAGATTGTCTGGGTACTGCAATCGCTTGAATCAAGTGGGAGTTAATCTTCCAGATAAGATAGTGATTGACAGAATTCTCTAGTCACCATCACTAAGTTACTAGAACTTCGTGATGAACTATTGTATGCAAGGGATGACGAAAACGATTCATGAGCTCTTCGTGATGTTAAAATCGACGAAGGTAGAAATCAAGAAAGAGCATCAAGTGTTGATGATTGACAAGACCACTAGTTTCAAGAAAAGGGAAAGAAAGGGAAACTTCAAGTAGAATGGCAAACAAGTTGTCACTCCCGTGAAGAAGGCCAAAGCTGGACCAAAGCCTGAAACTGAGTGCTTACACTGCAGAGGAAATGGTCACTGGAAGCGGAAATGCCCTAAATATTTGGCGGATAAGAAGGATGGCAAAGTGAACAAAGGTATATATGTTTGATATACAGGTGTTTGATGTGTGCCTTACTAGTATTTATAGTAGCCCCTGAGTATTTGATACTTGTTCGGTTGCTAAGATTAGTAACTCGAAACAGGAGTTACAGAATAAACAGAGACTAGTTGAAGGGGAAGTGACGATGAGTGTTGGAAGTAGTTCCAAGATTGATATGATCATCATCGCACACTCCCTATACTTTCGGGATTAGTGTTAAACCTAAATAAATGTTATTTGGTGTTTGCGTTGAGCATGAATGTGATTTGATCATGTTTATTGCAATACGGTTATTCATTTAAAGTCAGAGGATAATTGTTGTTCTGTTTACATGAATAAAACCTTCAAATGGTCATACACCCAATGAAAATAGTTTGTTGGATCTCGATCGTAGTGAGACACATATTCATAATATTGATGCCAAAAGATGCAAAGTTAATAATGATAGTGCAACTTATTTGTGGCACTGCTGTTTGGGTCATATCGGTGTAAAGCGCATGAAGAAACTCCATAAAGATGGATTTTCGGAATCACTTGGTTATGAATCATTTGATGCTTGTGAACCGTGCCTTTTGGGCAAGATGACTAAAACTCCGTTCTTCGGAACAATGGAACAAGCTACTGACTTATTGGAAATAATATGTATGCGATCCAATGAGTGTTGATGCTCGTGGCAAGTATCATTATTTTCTGACCTTCACAAGATGATTTGAGCAGATATGGGTATATCTACTTGATGAAACATAAGTCTGAAATAGTTGAAAGGTTCAAAGAATTTCAGAGTGAAGTGGAAAAATCATCATAACAAGAAAATAAAGTTTCTCTGATCTGATCGCGGAGATGAATATTTGAGTTACGAGTTTGGTCTTCAATTAAAACAATGTGGAATAGTTTCACAGCTCACGCCACCTGGAACACCACAACGTTATGGTGTGTCCGAACATCGTAACCGCACTTTATTGGATATGGTGCGATCTATGATGTCTCTTACTGATTTACCACTATTGTTTTGGGGTTATGCATTAGAGACAGCTGCATTCACGTTAAAAGGGCACCATCTAAATCCGTTGAGATGACACCATATGAACTGTGGTTTAGCAAGAAACCCAAGTTGTCATTTCTTAAAGTTTGGGGCTGCGATGCTTATGTGAAAAAGTTTCATCCTGATAAGCTCAAACCCAAATTGGAGAAGTGCATCTTCATAGAATACCCAAAGGAAACTGTTGGGTACACCTTCTATCACAGATCCGAAGGCAAGATATTCATTGCTAAAAATGGATCCTTTCAAGAGAAGGAGTTTCTCTCGAAGGAAGTGAGTGGGAGGAAAGTAGAACTTGATGAGGTAACTGTACCTTCTCTCGAATTGGAAAATAGTTCATCGCTGAAATCAGTTCCAGTGATTCCTACACCAATTAGTGAGGAAGCTAATGATGATGATCATGAAACTTCAGATCAAGTTTCTACTGAACCTCGTAGGTCTACCAGAGTAAGATCCGCACCAGAGTGGTACGGTAATCCTATTCTGGAAGTCATGTTACTTGATCATGGCGAACCTATGAACTATGAGGAAGCGATGATGAGCCCAGATTCCACAAAATGGCTTGAGGCCATGAAATCTGAGATAGGATCCATGTATGAGAACAAAGTATAGACTTTGATTGACTTGCTCGATGGTCAGAAAGCCATGTTAAATAAATGGATCTTCAAGAGGAAAATGGACACTGATATTAGTGTTACTATCTACTAAGCTCGACTTGTTGTGAAAGGTTTTCGACAAGTTCAAGGTGTTGAATACGATGAGATTTTCTCACTCGTATCGATGCTTAAGTCTGTCCGAATCATGTTAGCAATTACCACATTTTATGAAATCTGGCAAATGGATGTCAAAACTGCATTCCTTAATGGTTTTCTTAAAGAAGAGTTGTATATGATGCAACCAGAAGGTTTTGTTAATCCTAAAGGTGCTAACAAAATGTGCAAGCTCCAGCGATCCATCAATGGACTAGTGCAAGCATCTCGGAGTTGGAATATACGCTTTGATGAGTTGATCAAAGCATATGGTTTTATACAGACTTTTTTGAGAAGCCTGTATTTACAAGAAAGTGAGTGGGAGCTCTGTAGCATTTCTAATATTATATGTGGATGACATATCGTTGATTGGAAATGATATAGAAATTCTGGATAGCATGAAAGGATACTTGAATAAGAGTTTTTCAAAGCAAGACCTCGTTGAAGATGCTTACACATTGAGCATCAAGATCTATATAGATAGATCAAGACACTTGATAAGATTTTTCAATGAGTACATACCTTGATAAGATTTTGAAGTAGTTCAAAATAGAACAGTCAAAGAAGGAGTTCTTGCCTGTGTTGCAAGGTGTGAGGTTGAGTAAGACTCAAAACCCGACCATGGCAGAAAATGGAAAGAGAATGAAAAGTCATTCCCTATGCCTCAGTCATAGGTTCTATAAAGTATGCTATGCTGTGTACCAGACCTATTGTATACCTTGCTCTGAGTTTGGCAAGGGAGTACAATTTTGATCTAAGAGTAGATCACTGGACAGCGGTCAAGAATATCCTTAGTGAGGACTAAGGAAATATTTCTCGATAATGGAAGTGATAAAAGAGCTCGTCGTAAAAAAGTTACAACGATACAAGCTTTTACGCCGATCCAGATGACTCTAAGTCTCAATCTGGATACATATTGAAAGTGGGAGCAGTTAGCTAGATTAGCTCCATGAAGAGCATTGTAGACATAGAATATTTGCAAAATACATACGGCTCTGAATGTGACAGACCAGTTGATTAAACTTCTCTCACGAGCAAAACATGATCATACCTTAGAACTCTTTGGGTGTTAATCACATAGCGATGTGAACTAGATTATTGACTCTAGTAAACCCTTTGGGTGTTGATCACATGACAATGTGAACTATGGGTATTAATCACATACAGATGTGAATATTGGTGTTAAATCACATGGCAATGTGAACTAGATTATTGACTCTAGTGCAAGTGGGAGACTGAAGGAAATATGCCCTAGAGGCAATAATAAAGTTATTATTTATTTCCTTATATCATGATAAATGTTTATTATTCATGCTAGAATTGTATTAACCGGAAACATAATACATGTGTGAATACATAGACAAACATAGTGTCACTAGTATGCCTCTACTTGACTAGCTCGTTAATCAAAGATGGTTAAGTTTCCTAACCATAGACATGAGTTGTCATTTGATTAACGGGATCACATCATTAGGAGAATGATGTGATTGACTTGACCCATTCCGTTAGCTTAGCAATTGATCGTTTAGTATGTTGCTATTGCTTTCTTTATGACTTATAAATGTTCCTATGACTATGAGATTATGCAACTCCCGTTTACCGGAGGAACACTTTGTGTGCTACCAAACGTCACAACGTAACTGGGTGATTATAAAAGATCTCTACAGGTGTTTCCAAAGGTACAAGTTGAGTTGGCGTATTTCGAGATTAGGATTTGTCACTCCGATTGTCGAAGAGGTATCTTTGGGCCCACTCGGTAATGCACATCACTATAAGCCTTGCAAGCAATGTGACTAATGAGTTAGTTGCGGGATGATGCATTACAGAACGAGTAAAGAGACTTGCTGGTAACGAGATTGAACTAGGTGTTGAGATACCGACGATTGAATCTCGGGCAAGTAACATGCCGATGACAAAGGGAACAACGTATGTTGTTATGCGGTTTGACTGATAAAGATCTTCATAGAATATGTGGGAGCCAATATGAGCATCCAGGTTCCGTTATTGGTTATTGACCGGAAACGTGTTTCGGTCATGTCTACATAGTTCTCGAACCCGTAGGCTCCGCACGCTTAAGGTTTCGATGACAGTTTTATTATGAGTTTATGAGTTTTGATGTACCGAAGGAGTTCGGAGTCTCGGATGAGATCGGGGACATGACGAGGAGTCTCGAAATGGTCGAGACGTAAAGATCGATATATTGGACGACTATATTCGGACTTCGGAAAGGTTCCGAGTGATTCGGGTATTTATCGGAGTACCGGAGAGTTACGGGAATTCGCCGGGGAGAAGTATTGGGCCTTATTGGGCCATACGGGAAAGAGAGAGGGGCTGCCTAGGGCAGGCTGCCCCCCCCCCCCCCCCCCAGGGCCTAGTCCGAATTGGACTAGGGGGAGGGGCCGCACCCCCTCCTTCCTTCCCTTCTCTCTTCCCTTTCCTTCTCTCCTACTCCTACTACATGGAAGGGCTCCTAGTTCTACTAGGAAAGGGGGAATCCTACTCCCGGTGGGAGTAGGACTCCCCAAGGGCGCACCATAGAGAGGGCCGGCCCTCCCCCTCCTCCAGTCCTTTATATACGGGGGTAGGGGGCACCCCATAGACATACAAGTTGATCTTCGTGATCGTTCCTTAGCCGTGTGCGGTGCCCCCCTCCACCATATTCCACCTCGGTCATATCGTTGCGGTGCTTAGGCGAAGCCCTGCGTCGGTAGAACATCATCATCGTCACCACGCCGTCGTGCTGACGGAACTCATCCCTGACACTCTGCTGGATCGGAGTCCGGTGATCGTCATCGAGCTGAACATGTGCTGAACTCGGAGGTGTCGTACGTTCGGTACTTGGATCGGTCGGATCGTGAAGACGTACGACTACATCAACCGCGTTGTCATAACGCTTCCGCTTACGGTCTACGAGGGTACGTGGATAACACTCTCCCCTCTCGTTGCTATGCATCACCATGATCCTTGCGTGTGTGTAGGAAATTTTTGAAATTACTACGTTCCCCTACATTAGATACCTGGCGTCTCTTAGGAAGGCATCCACCGGCCTTGCAGGTCGGAGCCGGACATCGTCGAAGGTCCAAAGCGCCTGAATCTGGAGCTTTGGGTGTTGGAATGCGAGGCGGAGGGCGGATTCGATTGAGATTGAAAGAGGGTAGCGGAGTCTTGGTCTCTTTATAAAGAGGTTGAATACCAAGAGCCTTCCCCGTGACCGTTTGGGGCTCGCCTTCGATAGAGGAGACGTGCCAATGGGCAAGACTGGGTTACCCACGGCCGTATTAATGAGAATCCCGGAATAAGGGGACATGATCTCTTCTTTGACAAGACGTGCCAAGGAAACCGCCTCGCTAAACGCGCTGAGGTGGGACAGTAAAAACGATTCGAATAAAGGCTTGGTCGTGGTGTGATGTCACGCCACAGAATACGTCAGCAGATTGAATTTGTGTAAATATTATTCTCTCTATGGTGGTATGTGGAACTTATTTTGCAGAGCCGGACACTATCCTTGTGTTCAACATCTTCTATGAAGTATTCGGAGGAGGAACCCGCCTTGCAATGCCGAAGACAATATGCGCGCCGGACTCGTCGTCATTGAAGCCTGGTTCAGGGGCTACTGAGGGAGTCCCGGACTAGGGGGTGTCCGGATAGCCGAACTATCATCTTCGGCCGGACTCCTGGACTATGAAGATACAAGATTGAAGACTTCATCCCGTGTCCGGATGGGACTTTCCTTAGCGTGGAAGACAAGCTTGGTGATACGGATATGTAGATCTCCTACCATTGTAACCAACTCTGTCTAACCCTAACTGTCGGTGTCAAAACCGGCGGATCTCGGGTAGGGGGTCCCGAACTGTGCGTCTAGGCGGATGGTAACAGGAGACAAGGGACACGATGTTTTTACCCAGGTTCGGGCCCTCTCGATGGAGGTAAAACCCTACTCCTGCTTGATTGATATTGATGATATGGGTAGTACAAGAGTGGATCTACCACGAGATCAAGGAGGCTAAACCCTAGAAGCTAGCCTATGGTATGATTGTTGTAATGGTTGTTCGTCCTACGGACTAAAACCCTCCGGTTTATATAGACACCGGAGAGGGCTAGGGTTACACAGAGTCGGTTACAATGGTAGGAGATCCACATATCCGTATAGCCAAGCTTGCCTTCCACGCCAAGGAAAGTCCCATCCGGACACGGGACGAAGTCTTCAATCTTGTATCTTCATAGTCTTGGAGTCCGGCCGATGATGATAGTCCGGCTATCCGGACACCCCCTAGTCCAGGACTCCCTCAGTAGCCCCCGAACCAGGCTTCAATGACGACGAGTCTGGCGCGTATATAGTCTTCGGCGTTGCAAGGCAGGTTCTCCTCCAAACTCCATGTGCTTGCCGAATAGTGTCCGGCTCCCTTAAAAATGGTGCGCTCCTTGGCTTCCACGCCCAATAATGGCCCTCTTCCACGCGTCGCACGAATGCGAAAAGCCAGGGTATCTTTTATGTTTTACCCCCTAGCTGCGCAAATAATCTGCCTATAAGAGGGATAAGAATCCAGATCCAAATCACACCATCTTCCTTCTGCGAGTACTCATCGGAGCGCTTCTGACCTAAAACCCATTCCATCATGGACCGTCGACATGGCTCCTCCTCTTGCGCTCCCAGCCCTCCGCCAGGAGATTGGAGGAGATGCTCAGTTCCGCACAACGTGCTGGTGAAGCTTCAAGCGGAGGGATATCTTCCTCCGGCCTTTATGGTCCCGGTTCGAGCCGGGTTGGCCACCTACAAAGGTGGGAAGCAAGCGGAGGCCACCCCTAGCCCCTCTAAAGGAGAGCGGGTGTGCTTCGTCCCCTATCTGATAAGGGGGCTCGGGTTTCCCGTACATCCGTTCCTCCGCGGGCTCCTGGAGTTCTACGGACTCCAACTCCATCACCTCACGCCCGCCTCTATTCTGCATATCGCGGGTTTTGTAGCTCTTTGCGAGCTATTCCTGGGCATCAAGCCCCATTTTGCGCTGTGGAAGAGGCTATTCTGCCTCGTACCCCGTTCTCACGAGGGGTCAATATATCAAGTGGGCGGTGCCGAAATATGGCGCATCGCCGGGACCGGATATCCATCCGGAACCCCAAAGAAGGCGTCCGAAGACTAGCCTTCGGAATGGTTCTATATAGAAGACGCTCCACTGCCGGACCCAGTTCGGATCGGCCTCCCAGAGTTCAGTAGGGCTCCTCTAGAGAAACGCCTAAGTTGGCGCCCGCGGAGCCCTCAACTGGAGGAAGACAAGGGCGTCCATTATTTGATGGGCCGGATAAGATTGCTGGCCCATTCCGGATTGACCATGATTGGAGTCATGGCCACATGCATAATGCGGGGGGTGCAGCCGCTGCGATACAGGGGCCACCCCATGTGGGATTTCAACGGGGAAAATGATGCCACCCGTCATGGCCGCAAAGGGCCGGGATCAGCCGAAGGTCTGGTGAAGATTCTGTCCGGTCTATACAAGGGGGAGAAGGAGGACTTCCTCCAGACGAGCCCATTGAATGGGTTCTCCATGAATAACCCTCGGCGCTGGGTAAGCGGACATTTTATTTACCCGACCCATGCTTTCAAAGTTAAGTACCTTATTTTACGATTTCGACGGAGGAGCTGCGTCGGGATGTGGAGGGCATACATAGTCCGGCTCAACAACCCGAGGATCCAGCAAGATCCCTTGATCCGGCCTCCGAAGAGGATCCGGACATAAAGGTGGAGTTAATCGACGGGGTGTTCCACCAACTCAACATGGACAATGCTCTAGTCGCCATTACGGCTGACTACCCCGGCCTATCTCCGGCTCCCCAGGTGATTGTGACCGAAGTCCTGACACCATTATTTCGTCCTTGCGCATTTCCGACCACCGTATATAATGGTGTCTTGCAGGAGGTGCCTTCAAGGCAGGAAGCCAAGCCCACGGCGGCTGACCAACAAGGGTCAGTCCGACCCCGCAGGCAGAAGAGGAGTGCGGCGCGGATCAAAACGTCACCGCAATGGTATAGCTCGCGTCTTTGTTATTTAGGAAAAGGATTCCCAGGAGGTGTATTAATGCTCATGACCTTTCCAGGAGAAAGAGCACTCGCCGGACTGTGTCCGGAGAGGCTGCCAACCAAGCCTTCGCCCGCCAGGCTCCAACACCTGGTCCGGAGGGGGAAGTGAGCGAAAGGCGCGAGCCAGATTCTCCTCCAGCGGAGGATGCTGACCGGTTGTCCGCCACCAGGTCTGAGGTGGAGAGCGCCATGAATCATAGGCGTCGCCGGACAGTTCTGCATGACGCGTGTTTCTCCCCAGAGGCGTTGAATGCCTTTAACGCGGGAGACGCGCACCTCCGTGCCGCTCAAGATGGTTTAACCAGATCCACGGAGCAATATGTAAAAGACATACGGGTAAGAGATTTTAATGGTTGTATATGCCAGTAGCCCCCGAGACTTAAAGTAGTTAAAGTAACTGATTTAAGGATCATATAATTTGCAGGATCTTACAGAGAAGAATGCCCGATTATCCCAGGAGCTGCAAGAGTGCAAGGCCCAACTTGAGGCCGCACTAGCTGCCACAGAAGGAGGCACAGACACCCCCTCCGGTAACACATTATTTCAAAAAGATAAGCGGTGTGCGGCGTGCGTATAAATCTGACAATGGTATTGCAGATGTTGCCGGACTTGATCCGAACAAGCAACAACTACTGCGCCAGCTGAAGGCCGGCGAAAGGGTGCTTACGAAGGTGCAGCAGGAAAGGAACAAACTCCAGGATGCCCACGCCCAGCTTGGAGAAGAGTTGAAAGGTGTTCGGGCCGAGCTGTCTGGCTCCGTGAAGGAGAATCAGCGGCTTCGTCGCGGCATCTATAGTAAGTGCTTGAGCGAACTCCTTTGAAAAGAAGAGTTCGGCGAGGAAGTCAATTGACAGAAATATGTCTGTAGGTGTGCTCACAGGTCACCCTGCGGAGGAGATGCCCGTCTCAACGGGTGATCAACTTCCCGAGCTGGTGCAACTGCTCGAACGTGTTCGGCAGGCGATGAGCGGCGTCTTCCAAGCCTTATGGCCGTCCCTCTCCCTACCCGACGGCCTTGTTGAGCTTGCGGAAAAGCTTCATGGAGCGCGGCAGCGCTTCCATTTATGGAAGATATCGGCCTACCACCAAGGTGCCAGGGAGGCATGGGCCATGGTGAAGACGCGGTACAAGAAGGCGGATCCAAACCACATGGCCGAGGTCGGACCTGTGGGGCCTGATGGGAAGGAGATCCCTGTGAGCTTAGTGTACGGCCAAGTAGAGTTGGCCGCTAAATATTCCCAACGGGACTGTAAATTAGACAGTCTGTTAGATGGGTTTGAGGAGGAGTACAGTCAGTCAATTTGACGATGTATTTAAAATGACATGTAAAATGCCTTCTAGCCGGATTGTAGATCATTTGTCTTTGCCGACCTTTTCGCTTCGACCTCGGGACCCTAGAGTCCGGAGTGTGTCCGAATACCTTCTCAGTTATGATAAAACCGGGGCATGCATGGAGACAAGGCGTAGGGGTCATAAGTGCTTTATCAGACAAGTGCCCAACTAGTTATGTTATACTACATGGTTAGTAAGAAACATCTTCCAGGGAGAATAGTTCCGTTAAGGGTTCCTTTCCCTGGGAGGCATGCCCTAAAGTGCATGTCCGGACTGGGAAAAAAGCAGGAAAACATCTGGGGGCAGATAGATAAATGTGTAAAAAATCATCTTTCAAGTCACCGACCGAATATTCCCTTAAGAACGCTAGCTTTCGGCTTCACCCAGTCTGAGGTACACATCCGGCTGACCCGGAAGTAACAATCGCAGAGGTGTTCCCTTTACCTCCTAGTCGAACAATCGGGAACGTAGGGGTAAGCACAGGAGCCAGGCAACCCAGCTTGGCCAAAACTTAAGTCATATCGATGCATATAATGGTGAATAAAAGGTACATGTGGAAGTTTAACACATGTGCTGGGCATGAAGCCCGTATAAGTAAGCTTCTGTTAAAGAAGCCCCCAGGTATAATGAGTGCGGGTAGCACATCAGGTGTGTGCGAACGATGCGCAAATAGGCCCTCGAGGGCTTTTATGAAAAAGGTAGGAGAAGAGAGAGAAACAAAAGACAGCTGAAGTGTGAAAATGTCGAGGAAGGAGACGAACTCTTAGTCCGGCGCTAGGCATAGAATCTTCGGAGGCGGGCTGCATTCCATGGGTTCGGCTCGAGTCGGTTGTCCGACGCATTCCGCAGACGGTATGCTCCGCCGGTCAGGACTTGGTCGATGATGAAGGGACCTTCCCATTTGGACTTGAGTTTGTCCTTTTTCTTGTCCGGCAGGCGTAGAACTAGTTCGCCAACATTGTAAGTTTTAGTCCGTACTTCTCTGCTTTGATATCTTCGAGCCTGCTACTGATAGAATGCGGAACGGGCCTTTGCCACATCGCGTTCCTCCTCCAATGCGTCCAAGCTGTCCTGCCGATCCAGCTCGGCTTCTCTTTCTTCGTACATGCGCACTCGAGGCGAGTCATGAATTATGTCGCAGGGCAAAACTGCCTCTGCGTCGTATACCATAAAGAATGGTGTGAATCCGGTAGTACGGTTGGGCGTGGTCCGCAGCCCCCAGAGTACGGAGTCGAGCTCCTCTACCCAGTGCGTGTTAGATTCCGTAAGGGACCGCACTAGTCTGGGTTTGATGCCGCTCATTATTAGACCATTTGCTCGTTCAACTTGACCGTTGGTTTGAGGATGATAGACTGAAGCGTAATCGAGCTTAATGCCCATACTTTTGCACCATAGTTTAACCTCGTCAGCCGTGAAGTTCGTGCCGTTATCAGTAATGATGCTATGGGGGACGCCATAACGGTGTACTACCCGGATATGAAGTGTATCACTGGTCCGGACTCTGCCGTTTTAACTGGCTTGGCCTCTATCCATTTGGTGAATTTGTCCACCATGACCAATAGGTACTTTTGCTTGTGGGTTCCCCCTTTAAGGGGTCCAACCATGTCAAGCCCCCAGACCGCGAACGGCCAGGTAATGGGTATAGTTTTGAGGGCGGTGGGTGGCATATGGCTCTGATTAGCAAAGAGCTGACAACCGACGCATCTTTGGACTAAGTCCTGAGCATCTGCCCGGGCCGTCGGCCAATAAAATCCTGTACGGAAGGCCTTGCCTACAAGGGTCCGAGCTGCGGCGTGGTGTCCGCCTAGTCCGGCATGAATTTCAGCTAGAAGGTTTCGCCCTTCCTCTTCGGAGATACACCTTTGAAGGACTCCGGTTGTGCTTTTCTTATAAAGTTCTCCCTCATGGACCTTGTACGCTTTAGATCGCCGAACTATGCAGCGGGCCTCGTTTTGGTCTTCGGGAAGTTCCTGCCTAAGTAAGTAGGCTAGGAATGGCTCTGTCCACGGGGCAATTACTGACATTATTTCGTGGGCTGAGGGTGTTATTTCATCGGTTGAGCCGCCGATTATGTCAGATTGTTCTGCGTTGGGTGGTGCGGTTGCTTCCGGGTTGTTATTTCCGGACTCCTCTTCCCATAGTACGGATGGCTTAAAGAGCCGTTCCAGGAAGATGTTCGGAGGGACAGCGTCGCGTTTCGCGCCGATGCGTGCCAATACGTCGGCTGCTTGGTTGTTATCCCGGGCTACGTGGTGGAATTCGAGTCCTTCGAACCGAGCTGACATTTTTAGGACAGCATTACGATAGGCTGCCATTTTCGGATCCTTGGCGTCAAAGTCTCCATTTACTTGGGATATTGCAAGGTTTGAATCCCTGCACACCTCTAGGCGTTGAGTGCCCATGGAGATTGCCATCCGGAGGCCATGTAGGAGGGCCTCGTATTCGGCTGCGTTGTTGGAGTCCGTGTACATTATCTGAAGTACGTATTGGACTGTGTCCCCGGTTGGGGACGTCAATACGACGCCAGCCCCCAAGCCGGCCAACATTTTGGAGCCGTCGAAATGCATAATCCAATTGGAGTATGCGCCGTACTCTTTAGGGAGTTCGGCTTCAGTCCATTCAGCGACAAAGTCAGCCAGGACTTGCGACTTTATAGCTCGCCGAGGTTTGTAGGTTATATCGAATGGTAAGAGCTCAATGGCCCATTTTGCGATCTTGCCCGTCGCGTCGCGGTTGTTTATAATGTTGTTGAGGGGCACTTCGGAAGCCACTGTTATCGAACACTCTTGAAAGTAGTGTCGAAGCTTCCGGGATGCCATGAACACCGCGTACGCTATCTTTTGATAATGTTGGTACCGGGACTTGCAGGGAGTTAGGACAGTGGATACGTAGTACACTGGTTTTTGAAGAGGGAATTTATGCCCTTCTGTTTCTCGTTCGACGACGAGCACCGCGCTTACAACTTGATGTGTTGCCGCGATGTATAACAACATTGGTTCGCCCAGGTTAGGCGCAGCCAGGACCGGATTTGTTGCCAATATGGCTTTTATTTCTTCGAGTCCGGCAGTGGCAACATCCGTCCACTCGAATTGTTCGGTGCGTCTGAGGAGGCGATAGAGGGGCAATGCCTTTTCTCCCAAACGGGAGATAAAGCGGCTTAGAGCCGCCACGCATCTAGTCAATTTTTGTATTTGTTTGAGGTCTTTTGGAATATCCAGTTGTGACAGAGCTCGGATCTTGGCTGGGTTTGCTTCAATTCCTCTATCGGATACAATGAAGGCCAGGAGCTTTCCGGCTGGTATGCCGAAAACACATTTTTCCGGATTCAGCTTAATGTCATATGCTCGGAGGTTGTCGAATGTGAGCCTCAAATTGTCTACTAGAGTCTCAACGTGTTTGGTTTTGACGACTACGTCATCTACGTATGCCTCTACTATTTTGCTGATCTGGGTAGCCAGACATGTCTGAATCATGCGCTGATATGTTGCGCCGTCGTTTTTGAGTCCGAAGGGCATCGTGTTGAAGCAGAATGGTACATATGGAGTAATGAATGCCGTTGCGGCTTGGTCCGCCTCCGCCATCTTGATTTGATGGTAGCCGGAGTATGCGTCAAGGAAGCACAATGAATCGTGCCCTGCAGTAGCATCGATTATTTGGTCAATGCGGGGAAGGGGGAAGGGATCCTTTGGGCAGGCCTTGTTGAGGTCTTTAAAATCGACACATAGGCGCCAGGATTTGTCCTTTATTGGTACCATTGCCAGGTTTGCTAGCCAGTACGGATGTTTGATGTCTCTGATGAATCCGGCTTCCAGTAGTTTGGCTAGCTCTTCTCCCATTTCCTGTCTTTTTGGGTCGGAAAATCGCAGAAGTGCCTGTTTAACTGGCTTGAATCCTTTTAGGATGTTTAGGCTGTGTTCTGCCAATCTGCCTGGGATTCCTGGCATATCTGAAGGGTGCCAGGCAAAGATGTCCCAATTTTCCCGAAGGAATTCTCGCAGTGCGGCGTCTACATCAGGGTTCAACTGTGCCCCGATGGAGGCCGTTTTTGTTGGGTCCGTTGGATGGACCTGGAATTTGACTATTTCATCCGCTGGTTTAAAGGAGGTGGAGTTGGATCTCTTATCGAGTATCCCATCGTCCCTATTCACCGTAGAGCGCAGCACAGTGAGTTCCTCCGCCGCTAGGGCTTCGGATAGTGCCTCCAGGGCTAATGCGGCTGTCTTGTTTTTGGCGCGGAGTGCTATGTCCGGATCACTAATGAGAGTGATTATTCCGCCGGGCCCAGGCATCTTAAGCTTCATGTACCCGTAATGGGGTATGGCTTGAAAAATTGTGAATGCCTCTCGTCCTAATATAGCGTGATATCCACTGCTGAAAGGGGCCACTTGGAACGTGACCTCTTCGGACCTGTAATTGTCCGGCGAGCCGAACACCACATCAAGTGTGATTTTTCCTGTGCAGCGTGCTTCCCGGCTAGGGATTATTCCTCTAAAGGTTGTGCTGCTTCGCTCAATGCGGCTCCAGTCTATTTCCATTTTTTAAGAGTTTCCTTGTAGATGAGGTTTAATCCGCTGCCGCCATCCATGAGTACCTTGGTAAGACGAAAGTCGTCCATTATTGGACTGAGGAATAATGCGGCTGGTGCTCGGGCTGTTCGGAATTTAGGTTCGTCGCTGGCATTGAAGGTGATGGCCGTGTCGCTCCATGGATTTGTTGTTGCTACTTGGTAGACTTCGGCGAGGCTGCGGATTGTTTGTTTCTGCATATTATTTGATGCAAAAGTCTCGAAGACTATTGACACCGTACTGGTACTGTTGGAGTGGTTCTCCGGGGCTAGAAGCTCTTCGCCGCTTTTGGCCACCTGCCGCAGTATCCAACAGCTCGAAGGCTATGTGTTGGAGTGGCGCCTTCTGTACTGTGAATTTTACAGGGTCCGCTAAGCCATCCCTTCAGTACGGTTCCGTGCCCTTTATGGGGTTTTTTCTTTTTGGTTTTTGTACCTGGTGCGTGAGTGTGATGCACCCTTTTGTTTCGGACTAGGGTTGTATTCGGGGCCGGATTATCCCAAAACTTAGTTTCGGTTTTCCAGAAACTCTCCATCGCACAGTAGTTTCGTACTATGGACGCCAGATCGGCGAAGCGTGTAATTTCACGGCGACTGGCGGCGTTCAAGATTCCCTCATCTGTGCAATTATTGCAGAAAGTTGAAATTATGTTTTCCTCTCGGCAGTCCTTTATCCTGTCCATAACCAGGAGGAATCTGGCCCAGTAATGATGTACTGTTTCAGCGGGCTCTTGCCGGATTTGAGATAGATCGCATATGTCTGGGTGGGTGGGTGGGATTGAGTCCAGAACCCTACCCATCTCGAGGCTCAAAGGCCGAAAAGTTTCTGAATTTGAAGGCTTGGATTGTTGGACGTTGTCCAACGAGTCTGGTCTGATGCCTGACTTTAGGTTCAGTGATTGATCGAAGTCCGTCCCTCTGCGGGAATCCGGCATGGAGGGTTCGGGAGTCCAGACATGACTAGTTTTTAATATAGAAGAAGAGTCGCCGTGTTGTTCCTCTACCACCGCAACGTGGTGGGTAACCTGGGGAGAGTTAATTTCTCTCAGATCGGCTTTAAGCCCAATCTGATTGTAGTCTGTAGTGATTCCCAGGGCGGCGATGCGATCCAAGAGCTCGTTTACGGATGAGAGCTCTATTGGATCCAACTGCTCAGCGAATTCTGAGCTGACGCGAAGATTGCTTTTGATGACCCGAGAGGTCATCGTCGAAGCGGTGGCCGAACAGGCGGTTATGAGAAAACCACCCAGCCTGGCCGGCGGCCAAGGCTCCTTTGGAGAAGATACCATCTTTAAAGACGGGGAATAGGCATCCTTCCTGATCGTGACGGCACAGAGGAACTCTCAATGAAAGCACCAATGTCGGTGTCAAAACCGGCGGATCTCGGGTAGGGGGTCCCGAACTGTGCATCTAGGCGGATGGTAACAGGAGACAAGGGACACGATGTTTTTACCCAGGTTCGGGCCCTCTCGATGGAGGTAAAACCCTACTCCTGCTTGATTGATATTGATGATATGGGTAGTACAAGAGTAGATCTACCACGAGATCAAGGAGGCTAAACCCTAGAAGCTAGCCTATGGTATGATTGTTGTAATGGTTGTTCGTCCTACGGACTAAAACCCTCCGGTTTATATAGACACCGGAGAGGGCTAGGGTTACACAGAGTCGGTTACAATGGTAGGAGATCCACATATCTGTATCGCCAAGCTTGCCTTCCACGCCAAGGAAAGTCCCATCCGGACACGGGACGAAGTCTTCAATCTTGTATCTTCATAGTCTTGTAGTCCGGCCTATGATGATAGTCCGGCTATCCGGACACCCCCTAGTCCAGGACTCCCTCACTAACCCTCTTCGGTGCCTATATAAACCGGAGGGTTTTAGTCCGTAGGACGAACAACAATCATACCATAGGCTAGCTTCTAGGGTTTAGCCTCTCTGATCTCGTGGTAGATCTACTCTTGTACTACCCATATCATCAATATCAATCAAGCAGGAGTAGGGTTTTACCTCCATCGAGAGGGCCCGAACCTGGGTAAAAACATTGTGTCCCTTGTCTCCTG
Organism: Triticum timopheevii; assembly: GCA_963921465.1. Classification (NCBI taxonomy): domain Eukaryota; kingdom Viridiplantae; phylum Streptophyta; class Magnoliopsida; order Poales; family Poaceae; genus Triticum; species Triticum timopheevii. The sequence continues at coordinate 625,633,812 of OY997266.1, read as the reverse complement.
TTACCATCCGCCTAGACGCACAGTTCGGGACCCCCTACCCGAGATCCACCGGTTTTGACACCGACACCTTGCTTCTCGGCACTCAAGGACTTGTTCGCCATATGAGCACATAGTCTTGGAACTCAAGGGATGCCATAGCGATCTTGTTCTCTTCCTCATAGTTGTGTAAACGAAAGATCTTGTCGACCTTCAATGCCCATGAAAGGTACTCTTCGGGATCATTGCTTCCATTGAACTTGGGCATGGTGAACTTGAGCTTGCCATAGCGTTGCTCTTCATTGTGTTGGGGTCGAGGGTGATGATGACGCCCTTGACGTGGAGGATTATCAACCTCATTTGGCTCTTGACGTGGAGGATTTCCAAAGTCATCTTGCTCTTGTTGAACTTGAGGTTGTGGAGGAGCTTGTCGAGCTTGAGGAGGAGCTTGAGGAACTTGACGATGCACTCGTGCTTTGTAGTTTCGCTCTTGAATTTCTTCACGAAGTGCTTCCTCTTGATTGTGCCTATCTCGGTTGTGGTTGGCAATGGCTCGACTTGATTCTTGAAGGGCACGTTGCGCCTCAAGAGCTTAATTGTGCTTCACGTTGTTGTTGTTGTTGAAGACGTTGAGCTTCGGCGTCTTGTTCATCTTGATGTTGTCGCGCTCCCTCTTCCTCTTGGTGACATTGATGTTGTCGTTCTTGAGCGTGTGCTAGAGGAGCTTGGTGTTGGCGATGATGATGTGGTTGCTCGTCGAATTGCTCTTGTGGATGATTGCCGTGTAGAGGATTGCGAGTTACTTGACGGTCTTGGCGCGCGGCTCGATGTAGAGTGTTCGATGTCGGTGTACTTGAGCCAGAGAAGGTGTCGTCGGAGTGTCGACTCGAACGGCTCCGTCTTGAGTAGGACGAAGTGGTAGAATGGCGGTTCACCAACAAGGCACGAATCCCGTCCATTCTTGCATCGTTCTCTTGTTTGTGAGCATCGAGCTTATTGTCGAAGTAGTCTCTTGTTTGTTGCTCGGAGAGTCACAAGTCGGTGTCGAGATTGTCGATGCGGTCGCTCATTACTTGTTGTTCTTGATGCAAATCTCATTGTGCACCGAAGAGGTGGCTCTTGGTGACCTAGGATGACATGTCGTCATCTTGCTAGATGAAGAGTGGGTTGGTAGAAGAACTTGGCCTATCCATCATTCCAAGCAAATATGTGAGTGGGAGAAAGAGAAGAGCTATACCAAATTGTCGGTGTACTAAAGTAGGGGGGTACCTTAGTACCCCGAACTTGTGCACGGGCAGTCGCGGCAACCCGCGGCAGGGCTTGCCGGGCGTCCGCCAAGATCCTCCGCGGCTACGTTGATGCCGTTCAAGAACGGAGTACTCAAGCTAAAACCCCCGGCAAGAGGAGCTTGCCGGGAAGGCCAACCAAGGCCCCGGCAAGAAGAGCTTGCCGGGAAGAAAACAAAGGCCCCAGCAAGAGGAGCTTGCCGGGAAGGCCGACCAAGGCACCTCCAGAGGACTTGCCGCGGCGCCCCGCGCGTCCCGGCAAGGCCCGACGGCCGGCAAGCTTGCCGGCACGACAAGAGAAGAGCCGCGGCAAGACACTTGCCGCAGCAAGATTGCCAACCAAACTCCAGCACATCCGGCGACGTGTCATCACAAGGCCATCCCAAAGGCACGTGGCGAGGCACTACGCAGCCATGCGGGGCGAGGTGGCAAGCGGAGCTGACAGAGACGCCAACGTGGCAACCGAAGGCTCTCTTGACGGTCGCTTCTCCACACTGTTGGGGCGACCGGACGGGCATTAAATGCCCTTGTCCCCTGCCGCCAGAGTTAGGTAGGGGACACTGTTGGTCACTGTTACACCAACCTACGTTTTTACCTTTCTACCCCCTCTTCTTACGCTGCCACCTGTTGGTGCCCCCTTTAGACTATAAAAGGGAGGCCCATGCGCACGTAGAAAGGGTTCGGGTTCATCTGGAGATACAGGACTAGGGTTCGGGTTCATCTGGAGATACAGGACTAGGGTTCGGTTCATCTGGAGATAGAGGACTAGGGTTCGGTCCATTCGACACACACCACACCACCGTGCGCTCGGAGTCGAGCAAGATCAAATAAAAACACAAAGCAGCAGTAGGAGTTTTATCTCTCCGGAGAGCTCCGAAGCTGGGTAAAAATTGTCGTCTCTCTCACCCACCGCGCGCCCAGGACCTCGATCCGCTCTGCGCGCGGCCTCCGCCCCCCCTCCCCCCCCCCCCCCGCCAAACCAGGAAGGGGCCCCCCGTGCCCCATAGGTGCTCGGCGGCCACAGAGAGCCCCGACATCCTTTGGCGCGCCAGGTAGGGGGCGCGTCGAGGTCGTGAGCATCCGATCCAGTCTCCGCGCGCGCTGCATCAACGCCTTCATCAACATGCCACCGAAGTAGAAGCCTTCGGAGGTAGCCGCTCCATCTACATCGATTCCGCCACCACCGCCGGAGCAAACGGGCGGTGGAGTGGACACCGGCGGAGGAGCGGGCGCCGACGGTGGGACTCACGTCGTCACCAGATCCAAAAACAAGGCCCCTCAAGCGTCGGCGACCATGCAGACACCGCACCCTTCCCAGGAGGTGCAAGGTCGACAACGCCCCGGTGCTCCTAGCATCGTGCTCGCGTTGGAACAAGGCCAAGCTGGCGGGTCGCGAGACGCTCGAGGTCAGCATGCACGCCCGCATGCTGGCGCGAGCGAGGTACGGTCGTCAGGGCGGGGTGTTGCACCTCCCAATCCAGTTGGGAGTCCGAGCACATCCCGCTCCTCGCGCCGCTCGTCGCCGCCACCACCCAAGACAGCAGAGGAAGCGCTGGCCCGAGCCCAGCTGCTCCTAGACTACCCTTCGGCGCCGCACAAGATCGACGACTGGAGGATGACCATATACAGTCTCATCGCCTTCGCCAATGGCGACAAGCCCCGGCAAGGCATCCAAGCGCAAGCCGCCGCCAACAAGACCGCTGGGGGGGCCACCTCCGTGCACTCCCAGCCCCGAAGGCCAAGATCGCCGGCTCGTTGGATCAACCCCGACGACGACTCCACGGCGTCGTCGGACCCGCGAACCCGACGCGATCAGCGCCACGTTCTCCAAGAACGGCAGCATGAAGACGCTCGCACTCGCATCGAGCGCAGAAGGGAAACGCGACGTCAATCTGACCAGCGTGCCGGACCCACTGTCGACATGCATGCACTAGGGGAGCCAGGCGACTTGCCGTACGCGGTAGGTTGCCCTGCGTTCACCCGCGAGCTGCGGCAAGTCCAGTGGCCCAAAACCAAGAACTTCAAGCCAGACGTGCCCGAGAAGTACGATGGTAGGATCCATCCATCGGAGTTCCTCAGCATCTACACCATCGCGGTGCAGGCTGCCGGAGGGCACGATGAGAAAATCCTCGCCAACTACTTCCCGCTGGTGCTCAAGCCCAATGTCAGATCTTGGCTCATGCACTTGCCGGACGGTTCCATCTCTTCATCAGTTTGTCGGCGCCTTCACGGGTGGCCACAAGCCTCATGGCCAGGAGAGTGACTTCCACTTGCTCGTCCAGAAGGAGGGGGAGCCCCTGCGCAAGTACATACAGAGATTCAGCCAGGTGCAGCGCAACATCCCAGACGTCCACCCTGCAGCAGTTATCAGCGCCTTTCATCAGAACGTGCGTAACCGCAGAATGAGGGAGGAGATGGCGATGTGCAAAATCAGAGACTTCAGCGAGCTCTATGCTCTGGCCGACAAGTGTGCACGGGCTGAGGAGGGGAGGAAAATCCCCGGAGAGGTTGCAGGAGCAGAAGGATCTGACAGTGAGGATGCCGCCCCGGCAAGGAAGAGCCGGAGGCGGAACAACAGGAAGAGAAAGACTAAGGATGTGCTAGCTGTTGAGCATTCCGGCAACGGAGGCGGCTCCGACAAGGCCAAGGCCGATGATTCCAGCGAGGCTGTGGTGGCCGCCGACAAGCAGGATGGCTCCGGCAAGCGGTATTGCAAGATCCACCGCACCAAGGGCCACGATCTCCAAACCTGCAAGAAAGTCGAAGAGATGGCGGAGCTGCAGAAAGCCGAGTACGAGCGCCGCGATAAGGAGAGAGCCCAGGGAGGTGGCGGAGGATCCGGCAAGAAGCTTCCCGCCCAGGGAGGACACCGCGGCAAGGCCAGGCCACGGCAAGGAGATAGACCTCCCCGCGGCCGCGACAAGGACGAAGATGAGGATGAGATGGAGGAAGATGAGACCGACGACCAAGAGTTTCAGAAGGCGACAGAGGTGCTGTGCATTGACGGCGGCACCTCTCTGCACGCCTCGCACCGCCAACTCAAGCAATGGGTGCGAGAGGTGAACGCAGCGGAGCCGTCCGTCGAGGCGCGCAGGCCTCTGAAATGGTCCGGCACGCCCATCATTTTCGATGTTGAGGACCACCCTGATCGCATCACTGCGGTCGGGTGCTTGCCGATGTTGGTCTCGCCAACAATCCGCAACCTCAAGGTCATGAAGATGTTGGTTGACGGCGGGGCCGGCCTGAACCTGATTTCCTCCACAGTACTCGAGAAGCTCCAGATCCCCGATAGCGAGCTCGAAGAAACTGGTACCTTTCAAGGGATAAATCCGGGAAGAAGCAAGCCCAAGGGGAAGATCATGCTTCCAGTGACGTTTGGCAGCGAGCTGAATTTCAGGACAGAGAGGGTCACCTTTGATGTTGCTGATGTCCCATTGCCCTACAATGGGATACTCGGCCGACCAGCGCTTGCCAAGTTCATGGCAGCCTCTCACTACGCATACAACGTGCTCAAGATGCCTGGCCCGATGAGTGTCATTTCTGTCCAAGGTGACAAGAGGGATGCACTCATCTGCGCCGACAAGATCTACCGGGAAGCAGCAGCCGGAGCAGAGCGCGAGCCACTTGCTGCTGAAGCTCCCCGGGGGAAGGAGAGACTCAAGTCCGGCAAATGCAGCCCTAATGCCCACTCCGGCAAGTGCACCTCCCCGGAGTGCTGCGCTACCGTCGAGAGCGCACCATCGAGCTCCACCGGCAAGTACAAGAAAGCAAAGGCAGATCCGCCGAAGACCAAGCCTGGCAAGAACAGCTCTGGTACCTGCTCCGGCAAGCGCGACTCCCCGGAGTGCCGCGCTACTGTCGAGGATGCACCATCGAGCTCCACCAGCCAGTAAGGCGAAGAAAGCATCCAGTTTCAAGCTTTTGGATTGTATTCCCTGAGAATCCGTATCTTGTACGAAGAACCTGTGCGCAGAAGGGTCGAATCGTGGCTAAGTTGCACCCTTGATCCGTTTCGAGTCCGCTCAACGACGAAAGCGCGCCGCAACTAGCCCGACGAGTTCTTCCTGCCGGAAGCAACACCGCCAGCGGGCTGCTGATGTCCCGCACTCAGCAAACGTGTTTGCGCCGGCAGGTTCCCTGAAAGCGCGAGGGGGTGAAAACGTACAAGGGAGGAAGTCAAGGGAGGAGCGCGGCTCCGCCGGACCGCGGAATGCAGAAAAGCTAAGTCACCCGAGCTTGAGTGCATAGCTCTTTCTTTAGTTTTTAAGCGCTTATGTTACGTTCCTCGAACGTTCGTCCCTTGTACGAAAAACCCGTGCGCTGAGGAGCCAACTCATGGTTAAGTTGCGCCCTTGCTTTGTTTTCGAGTCCGCTCAACAATGCAAGCACGCTGCAACTGGCCCGAGAAGGTTTCTTGCCGGGTACAACACCGCCAGCAGGCTGCTGACGTTCCGCACTCAGCAAGTGTGTTAGCACCGGCAAGTTCCCTAGAAGCGTAGGGAAAAAACGTACAAGGGATGTAATGAAGTCGAGGATGTAACGTAGCAAGCCCTGCCATGGGACGTCTTTTGTATGAGAAACTTGTGCGCCGAGGAGCTAACTCGTGGTTAAGTTGCGCCCTTGCTTTGTTTTCGAGTCCGCTCGACAATGCAAGTGCGCTGCAACTGGCCCGAGAAGGTTTCTTGCCGGGTACAACACCGCCAGCGGGCTGCTGACGTTTCGCACTCAGCAAGTGTGTTAGCACCGGCAAGTTCCCTAGAAGCGTAGAGTGTAAACATACAAAGGGCGAAACATGGCGTCGCATTGCCCAACTTGAAGTTACATTGCAAAGAGTAACTTATTACAGCGCTGTCTTAGTTATTTTTGTGACTATGATAAACAGCGACAAGGAGAAACCAGAAGGGCGCACTGGCGAAGAGGCCCCGGCAAGACGATTTCACTGGGGGCTACGACTGCCAAAATCCCTACGCGGTAAGTCAGGGTCCCTGGGGGCTACAACGCTGGCGGCAAGGACGGAGTTAGGCGCACCGGCACCTAGGTCCCGGCGGAGCCAAAGTCGCCGGGGGCTGCAAATATCAAGACTCACCCCCGGCAAGCCAGAGTCGCCGGGGGATGTAATACCAGATAAGTTTTTCATCCCTCATCATGCATCCTCTTATGGGCTGGGGAAAGCGAGGCCGCGTCTTTGAATGATCATGCCTTGTACGAAAAACCTGTGCGCGGAGGAACCAATTCGTAGCTAGTCGCGCACCGACCATTGTTTCGAGTCCACTCGACAATATTGGGTGAACTGCGGCTAGCTCAACGACAAGGTTTCTTGTCGGTCGCGGCACCGCCGGCAGAGAACCAACTCGTAGCTAGTTGCCTTACTGTCGTTTCGAGTCCGCTCAACGACTTAAGTAAGCCGCGACTAGCTCCGCGACAAGGTTTCCTGTCGGTTGCAGTTCCGTTGCCGACGTTCCGCACTCGGCGCTCACGGCAAGGTACCCGCGCCGGCAAGTTCCCTAAAAGCGTAGGGTGAAAACGTACAAGGCGCACGATCAAGTAAAGGACTTAATCCGGCAAGCTTTCCCCTCTTTTCATTAAAAAACATCCCAATTTAGTGCAAGTCCATGGAGGATGAAAAACATGATAGAGAGGATTACAAACTTTAAATACAGCTAAGGCCCGAGGGCTTACAAATTAAAAGATAAGATGCCCGTAATCCCTCTCCTGTTTCTCTCTTCAGGAGGCAGGTCAAGGAGGCCCCGGCAAGAGAAGCTTGCCGGGGAGGGCAAAAGAAGCGCCTAGGCGAGCTACAGGTGCCAGAAGACACCAAGAGAACTTCCCGGGGACCGGCCAGGGGCTTGGCGGAGACGGAGGCGCCGGAGGCAGAGCTCGAAGACAGGGCTGCAGGACGTCAGCATGCTGTCGAGGGCACCTCGCCCTCGTACTCCAGCTTGACGGCCTTGCCGCCACCCCTCTTCCTCTTCCGCCGCCTCCCTACGCCAGCCGCCCAAGGAGACGGCCCCGGGGAGTTCAGAAGGCCGGCGACCCGGATGATGGGGCCGCCGGTGGCGCGCGCGAGGCGACGTCCGACGCCTAGTCGGACCCGCCGTCCTCGTCGTCGCTGTCGCTCCCCTCCTCGTCACTCTCGATCGAGGAGGGACCTTCGCTGTCGGAGGAGCTGTCCACGCAACATCTCGCCCGGGTGCCGGAGTCCCCGAAGACCTTGACGGCGAGAAGGTTGCCCTCCATTAACTTAAAATGGAGGGTAAACCCCGCCGTCAAGCTATGGATGCGGGCGAACGTCTTCCACCCTCGGTCGAAGTACATCACGCCGGGGGCTGGGGATACGACACTAACTCGAGTGCCGCTGATCCCGCAGCCCCTCATGCGTAACTCCGACATCTCGGGCGGGTCCGGCTCCATCGCGCTCGCAAACGGAGCCGGAAGACGGAGGCGTCGACGAGGTGCCCGGCGCAGCTTGACGAAGAACTTCCAGGGGTCGTCCCCAATATGGACCGCCTCGAGGAGGGGAGCCGCCGGCGGAGACGGGGATGGCACGCCACCCCGGCCGCCTCTCCCCCGAGCGCCTCGGCCACGCCCTCGACCTCATCCTCGGCCTCGCCCCCTCCCTCTTCCCCTCGCGACCGGCTCCGCCGCTGCAGGGGTGACAGAGGGAAGGATGCGCTGTCTAGCGGCAACCCTCGCCGCCACCGACGAAGGGCCAGGGTTCCCTTTCTCCATGACGAGTGGGAGAAAGGGGAGCAGAAGTTAAAAAGAAAAGAAGGAGATGAAGGAGTGTGGGCTTCTGTGCCCCCCTCCCTGCCCTTTATAAAGGAGCAGGGTGGGAGCCCGGCCGCCCCGCTCGGCGAATCAAGGCACGGGAGAGCAGGGAATCGGGGCCGACCCGCTGCCTCTGCTCACGCCGGCCCGGATTCCCCAATCCCACCGTCTGTGACCCTAAGCGCATGGGAGCCGCGTGGCAGGGATGCAGCGCCGAGTGGACGGGTGAGGCGGTCTCGCCCCACCCCGTGAGCATGGGAGCGGACGCCTCAAAAGCCGCGCACTGGCCCCGTCCAGTGAATGCACCACGCCCCCACGCCTACCTCCGTTTAGGTAGGAGGGTGTGGGCCGTCCCCTTCATCATGGCTTGATGCATGCTCGCGAGGCTCAGCCCCGCACGCGCCGCCCACGTCGCCCACGACGCCGCAATCGACGCGCGCCGTTGCGGGAGGACGCGGTGGAAACGGAGTTCGATCCTGTGTGGACCCAGGCCACGCGTGCCCGTGCACAGTTTTGGGCCTGGCCCAACAACGCTCGGCACCGTGTATGGCCCAGGCCCGGGGGCTTCTGTCAGTGTACTAAAGTAGGGGGGTACCTTAGTACCCGAACTTGTGCACGGGCAGTCGCGGCAACCCGCGGCAGGGCTTGCCGGGCGTCCGCCAAGATCCTCCGCGGCTACGTTGATGCCGTTCAAGAACGGAGTACTCAAGCTAAAGCCCCTGGCAAGAGGAGCTTGCCGGGAAGGCCAACCAAGGCCCCGGCAAGAAGAGCTTGCCGGGAAGAAAACAAAGGCCCCGGCAAGAGGAGCTTGCCGGGAAGGCCGACCAAGGCACCTCCAGAGGACTTGCCGCGGCGCCCCGCGCATCCCGGCAAGGCCCGACGGCCGGCAAGCTTGCCGGCACGACAAGAGAAGAGCCGCGGCAAGACACTTGCCGCAGCAAGATTGCCAACCAAACTCCAGCACATCCGGCGTCGTGTCATCAGAAGGCCATCCCAAAGGCACGTGGCGAGGCACTACGCAGCCATGCGGGGCGAGGTGGCAAGCGGAGCTGACAGAGACGCCAACGTGGCAACCGGAGGCTCTCTTGACGGTCGCTTCTCCACACTGTTGGGGCGACCGGACGGGCATTAAATGCCCTTGTCCCCTGCCGCCAGAGTTAGGTAGGGGACACTGTTGGTCACTGTTACACCAACCTACGTTTTTACCTTTCTACCCCCTCTTCTTACGCTGCCACCTGTTGGTGCCCCCTTTAGACTATAAAAGGGAGGCCCATGCGCACGTAGAAAGGGTTCGGGTTCATCTGGAGATACAGGACTAGGGTTCGGGTTCATCTGGAGATACAGGACTAGGGTTCGGTTCATCTGGAGATAGAGGAATAGGGTTCGGTCCATTCGACACACACCACACCACCGTGCGCTCGCAGTCGAGCAAGATCAAATAAAAACACAAAGCAGCAGTAGGAGTTTTATCTCTCCGGAGAGCTCCGAAGCTGGGTAAAAATCATCGTCTCTCTCACCCACCGCGCGCCCGGGACCTCGATCCGCTCTGTTGGAGCTCGGTTAGGATGGTGGCACAAAATTTGGTGCAGTTGTTAGCGAGCCTCAATAATGTTGGAAAAGATTCACAAATTTGCAAATGCAACAAGTAGACCAATAGCAAGATAGGGTACACGGAAACACACACGCAAATAGATAAATGGGGTCATGCAACCAAGGAATGAGCCAAAATGTGGAATCCACAAAAATGCTCTTGTTGCACAACACTAGAGAGACGCTAGCACGATTGTACAATAGGCGGATACGAAACTTGTACACAACCTACTAAGCAAAAATGCAACAAATTCTATCCCAAGTATGCTATATGTATGGTATTCTGGTGATATGATCCAAGATGATCGAATATGACAATCTTAATGTAGTATGATGCTATGGTTCTTTCTTCTAAGCTCTTTGCTTATCTTTCCCTTTTGCTTAAAAGCTTGTTTGTCTCTTTCTCTTTTGAGTTCTTTTCTCATGCAAAACTTTTTTTGACTGGAAACTGTGAGGCAACAACCCCACAGTATTTTATTAAAATTCAACCACCAAAATACAAAAGGTTCTGGACAGAAAGAACTATTGTGAAAACTACTGAAAGTGCAACTATGCCTAGGTGGTTTTGGTAATTCATAACAACATATAGCTCATTGAGCTAATGCTATTCCAAGACAAATATTTCAGGAAAGCTCAATGAATGGCATGGCATGGATGATGAAAGTAGATCCCGGAAAATATTAAGGACAAAGGATTGGCTCAAGCTCAAAAGCTCAAGACTCTACATTTTACATTTTAGTGATCCAAGATCACATTGAGTCTATAGGAAAAGCCAATACTATCAAGGAGGGATGAGGTGTTGCTTAATGAGCCTCTTGCTTCAAGTGCTTAGTGATATGCTCCAAAAACCCTCAACTACTTTCTCACATCCACATATGACCTAAACCCAAAGTCAAAATCGGTCATACCGATTCTTTCTATCCGGCGCCACCAAGTTCAAATGTCATAGCCACTGCCACAAACCCTAGGCAAATCGGTCTCACCAATAGGGATCTCGGTCTCACCGAGATGGGATAGTAATCTCTATGTTTCCCTTCATAACATTTCGGTCTAGCCGAAGTGAGCGATCGGTCCCACCGAGACTGCAATGTAAACTCTCTGTTTCCCTTTCGTAACATTTTGGTCTCACCGAAAAGAGTGAATCGGTCCCACCAAGTTTACCTGACCAACTCTTTGGTTAGCTAATTACCAAAATCGGTCTCACCGAGTTTGTGTAATCGGTCTCACCGAGATTACATTATGCCCTAACCCTAACCATATCGGTCCTACCGAGTTGCATGTCGGTCCCACCGAAAATCCTAACGGTCACTAGATTTGCTAAATCGGTCTGACCGAGTTTGTTGATTCGGTCCCACCGAGTTTCGTAAATTGTGTGCAACGGTTAGATTTTGTGTGGAGGCTATATATACCCCTCCACCTCCTCTTCATTCATGGAGAGAACCATTAGAACAAACCTACACTTCCAACTTACATTTTCTAAGAGAGAACTACCTACTCATGTGTTGAGGCCAAGATATTCCATTCCTACCATATGAATCTTGATCTCTAGCCTTCCCCAAGTTGCTTTCCACTCAAATCTTCTTTCCACCAGATTCAAATCCTATGAGAGAGAGTTGAGTGTTGGGGAGACTATCATTTGAAGCACAAGAGCAAGCAGTTCATCATCAACGCACCATTTGTTACTTCTTGGAGAGTGGTGTCTCCTAGATTGGCTAGGTGTCACTTGGGAGCCTCCGACAAGATTGTGGAGTTGAACCAAGGAGTTTGTAAGGGCAAGGAGATCGCCTACTTCGTGAAGATCTACCGCTAGTGAGCAAGTCCTTCGTGGGCGACGACCATGGTGGGATAGACAAGGTTGCTTCTTCATGGACCCTTCGTGGGTGGAGCCCTCCGTGGACTCGCGCAACCGTTACCCTTCGTGGGTTGAAGTCTCCATCAACGTGGATGTACGATAGCACCACCTATCGGAACCACGACAAAAACAACCGTGTCTCCAATTGTGTTTGAATCCTCCAAACCCTTCCCTTTACATTCTTGCAAGTTGCATGCTTTAATTTCCGCTGCTCATATACTCTTTGCATGCTTGCTTGAATTGTGTGAAGATTGCTTGACTTGTCCAAAGATAGCTAAAATCTGCCAAACTCTAAAATTGGGAAAAGGTTAAGTTTTTAATTGGTCAAGTAGTCTAATCACCCCCCTCTAGACATACTTCAAGGTCCTACAAGTGGTATCAGAGCTTTGGTCTCCATTTGCTTTGATTTCCATAGCTTTTGGTGGTCATAGCCTTGGTTTCACAACCTAGGAGAGTATGGCGTCTAGCGAGGGAAATTATCACCGTAGATGTCCTTACTTTGATGGTACTAATTTTGCTAGTTGGAAGCATAAGATGAAAATGCATATTCTCGGACATAACCCCGCCGTTTGGGCTATTGTGTGTACTGGCTTGCAAGGTGAATTCTTTGATGGGAGAGAGCCGAACCGTGAAGCTAGCGTGGATGAGTTGAAGATGCTGCAATACAACGCTCAAGCTTGTGATATCCTCTTCAATGGCTTGTGCCCCGAAGAATTCAACAAAATCAGCCGTCTTGAGAATGCAAAGGAAATTTGGGATACTTTGATTGATATGCATGAAGGTACCAACTTCGTCAAGGAATCCAAGTTGGATGTGCTCCAAAGTCAGCTTGACAAGTTCAAAATGAAGGATGGTGAAGGTGTCGCTGAAATGTACTCTAGGCTTGCTCTTATCAAAAATGAGATTGCCGGCTTAGGAAGTGAAGAGATGACCGACAAATTCATCATCAAGAAGATCTTAAGAGCATTGGATGGAAAATATGATACCGTGTGCACATTGATACAAATGATGCCAAATTACAAAGATCTCAAGCCAACGGAAGTCATTGGAAGAATTATTGCTCATGAGATGTCACTCAAGGATAAGGAGGAACTTCACAACAAGTCAAGTGGTTCTTACAAAGCCTCATGTGAAGCCCCCACATCATCAAGTGAGAAACAAACGTTCAATGAAGAATTGAGCTTAATGGTGAAGAACTTCAACAAATTCTACAAGAGTAGAAGCAAAGAAAGAAGCTCTAAGTCATGGTCCTACAGTGACAAAAGATCTTATAGTCGAGAGCGCAATTGCTACAATTGTGGGAGACCTGGACACTATTCCAATTAGTGTACGGCACCCTACAAAAGAAGAGAAGATTCTCCCAAAAGAAGAAGTAGAAGAGAAGAATCACCACCAAGAGAGAGAAGGAGTAGAGATGATCGTTATGAACAAAGACCCTCATGGAGAAGCAAGGATTCGGAAAGGAAGGACAAGTCATCAAAGAGCTACACAAAACAAAGACATCAAGCTCATGTTGGTGAATGGGTATCCGGCTCCGACTCCGACAATCACTCCGAAAGAAGCTATCACTCCGACTCCAAATATACTCAAGATGAAGGTGTTGCCGGTCTAGCACTTGTGTCAACCAACTCCTACGACATATTTGATTCACCAAATGAAGGAATTGGAAGATGTTGCATGGCCAAAGGTCCTAAGGTAACACACCCCAAGTATGTTGATTTTAATAGTGATGAAGATGACTTGCTAGGTGATGATGATTTACTTGTTGACAACTCTAGTGATGAATATTATGATGAAACGTCAATTAATCATGCTAATCAAGATAAAACGAATGACAATGATAAGGAGAAGATTGAGCTTCTAACTAAAGAACTAAACACTCTTAAGTTATCTCATGAAACTATCTTCGAAGATCATCGAGAACTTTTAAGGGCTCATGAGAAGTTACGCTTTCAAAAGCTCAATCTTGAGCAAGAGCATGAGTTCTTAAAGGATCTCCATAAGAAAAGTTCTTCTTACATTGCCAAGCGTTTACTCTTATCTACTTACATGCCTCAAGTCAAGTCTAGTAACAAGAATAAGAAAGATTCTTCATCTAGTAGTAACAATAATAATGCTAAATCCAATATTGTTGCTTCTAGTAGCTCTCTTGATTCCACTAACGATTCTCTTAGCCAAGTTACACTTGAGCAAGAAAATAGCTTATTGAAGGGAAATATAGAGAAAGGTGTATACAAGAGCCTTGCCGGGAGTAAGCAATTCGAGGAAATTGTACGCAAGCAAGGAAGGCACCGGAAGAATCAAGGTGTTGGTTTTGAACGAAAGTTCAATGCCAATGGAGTTGAGTGGGAAGAAGATCAATACCCCAAGACGAAGTTTGTTCCTCGACAAGAGAAGTATGATCCTACTTCCTTCAAGGGAACACAAGCACAAGATGATCTTCCACCACAAGACCACAAGAACAAAGGCAAGGACAAGATTCAAGAGGAGATTGATGCATTTGAAGAAGCACCTAAGTCCTTGGTCAAGTGGGTTCCCAAGACTACGTCAAGTTCTACTTTGTCAAGTACAACTACAACTCCAAGGATTCCCATCAAGATGATGTGGATCCCGAAGAAGAAGAACTAGAGTGTTCTTGAGGGTGACTCGGCCAACATTCTTCACTCATATCATTATGGCAAGGACAAGTGCAATCAACTTCCATATCTTGCACTAGTTCAAGGAGTCACAAACCCTCATGTTGGTAAGGCAAGGGACAAGGTAACCTAATGTTTTCATGGACATCATCTTGTGTGTGCATCACTCTATGTCTATGGATATTCTTGTTTGTTCCTTGTGGGACTAACCCATGTAGGTATTGAAAGTGCAACTCACTCTAAAGGATTGCTCCAAATGATCTACATCAACATTGAGCATCCACATCTTCAACACCTACATGAAGTCATCATCGACAAAACCCAAGGTTAGTTCATCCCTCTAAGGGGGGATCTCACATCTAGGGGGAGCTTAACTCTAAGAATTGAGTCAAAGCAACTCTAATGATGTGAACACATCTATGCATTATGTAAAAGTGGTAACCCCACTTGAGCTTAAACGATGAGTATGACCTATGATCAAATGTTCTCATTTGACTCCTAAGTCAATATACTCATATATAGATGACCTAGTCATCGCCAATTGTTTGATAGATGCTAGAATTGGTTGTGCATGCTTTGCCACATATTTCATTTGCCATTTTATTGTGTGAGCATGTTGGTTGCATATTTTACTCATTCGAGGACATCCACTTGTTATTTTGATTGATTGGCTTCTTTTTCTTTGGCCAAGTGGATGGACAAGAATGCCTAAGAACCTTCTCTAGCTATCTATGATTTTCTCGTCTCAAACTCTATTCATGCTACATCACAAAATTTGATCAAGTCAGATTCAAACCACTCTGTGTGAGGAGCACTCGGAGTCCCCGATTCGTCATAGACTTAAACTTCCAAAACTTCTTTGTGATTTTCGGTCCGACCGATTCCTCCATTTCGGTCATACCGAGGTCACTAAGTCGATCTAGGTTTTCAATCTCGGTGCAACTGATTTGAACTTTTCGGTCACACCGAGTTGCTGTAACTGTCAACAGTTATGCATCTCGGTGCCACCGAGTAATTCCACTCGGTCACACCGATAGGTCGAGCTATATATTCGCACGGGCAAAAATTTGGAAAACTTTCCCAAACCTCTTCGCCCGCGCATAGCTTGCTCTGCCTTCTAGGTCTCCGGATCATCGACTTCGTTGCCAGCCGCCTCCTGTCGCTGTTCTCCGCCGCCGTCAATGGATTTCAACTCCGTCGTTGCCTCCGTAGCGAGTTCATCACCGAATTAGGGTATGAACTCGATCACAGTGCTATCCTCGTCTGGTTCTCAGCACATTTTGTTCATTATGATTCTTGCCACGATTGAAACACCTCTATCTAGTCAAAACAATCCTTAGAATAGATGAGATTTGAAAATTTAGGGTTAGGTTTCCGCCGAAACCATCTCGGACCCACCGAGTTGAAAAATTCGGTCCCACCGATTCGGCTAACGCCATTGCACCAGTAACTCTCGGTCTGACCGAGAATTGCTAATTGGTGTGACCGATTTTAGAACTTTATGAAACCCTAGCAGTCTCGGTGCCACTGAACTGTGACTCGGTCCGACCGAGTTCACTAGTTTAGGTTCCAAAACTGCTTCGGTATCACCGAGTTTGAAAATCGGTTGATCCGAAATGCTTTCTGTGGAAAACTAAAACTAAGTTTTTGAATCATTCTTTTGCAAAAATCTCTGCATTTTGTGATGCTCATCCACTCTATCTCATCTATAACTATTCACAGGGTCAGTAGTCAGTGTTTGCATCATGTCAGACCAAAGTGACAGTCAGAACAGGGAAGAAGAGCAGATTCACATGAGTGAGGGCACTAGTCCCTCCAGTTCCTCAGATGATGGCAGTAGGAGCACCCCAAGCAATCTGCCTATAGCTGCCACCAGGGCCAGAAAGAAGAAAACCTCAGAATCTAAGGATGAGGACTATGTGGCAGTAGAAGATGAGGCCACTTCCAAGAAGAAGGTGCTCAAAAAGGAGTATGTCACAGCTGCATCCATTAAGTCTGGAATGAAGATCAAAGTGCCTGCAAAGAGAACTCCTATGTCTAAAGCCAGAGCTTCTACTCAAGTTCCTTTGAAATCTCAACCCAAAGAGGCTGCTGTGGAAGGGCAGAAGAAGGAAAGAAAGAGAGGAAGATGGTGCAAGAAAGTTGATCCCATGGCAGAATTTGAGAAGCATTCTTCTAATGAGGAAGAGGAAGAAGAGGTTGCTGCACCAGCACCCAAGGCACAAAAGCTGATGGGTGATGCTATTAAGTCAGGGGCTGCATCATCAAAGCCCAAAGAAGCACCCAAAGCTGCCCCCAAGCCCAAGAATGCACCAAAGAGGAATACCAGGAGTATACCAGCTGCTGATAAGAACAAGGCCCCAGTGCCTGAAGTTGCTACTGAGGAAGATGATGAAGGACAAGTCCTGAGGAAGCTGAAGCCAAAGATTCCAGACCACAATGTGCTCATCCTGTGGCTGATAACATGAAGCTAAGAAAGGATGCAGGACTCAGACAATGGAGGTTGTCTGATCCCTATGCTACCAGGAGAAGGACTGATGTTGATTACAGGTTCCACACTAAGGAACAGCAGGATTTCTATGAGACTGTTTTGTTGGACAAGAAGCCTATAGTTTGTGACATGAGGTGGGTCGACTGGACCTACATGAAGGTGAATGAAGAACACTATCCTGGAGTGCAAGACAGTTTCATTGCTTGTGGAGTTGCTGACTTTGTTGGGCAGAAGCTCACAAAGTGGAATGATGAGCTCATTATGCAATTCTACTCCACAGCACATTTCTATCCAGATGGCAGGATAGTTTGGATGTCTGAAGGTACAAGGCACCAATCAACCATTGAGGAATGGGCAGATCTGATCAATGCACCCAAGGAGAGTGAAGATGACTTGGATGTCTATGCCAAGAAGGAGATGGATCACAATTCCATGGCTCATATGTACAAGGAGATCCCAAATGCTGCAGTTGAGACACATAAGTTTGGGTCAGTCCATTTTCTTCTGTCAGGGCTGCCAACGATCAACTGGATCCTAAGGCATACTCTATTGCCCAAGTCAGGTGACCACAACATGATAAGAGGCCATGCTATAAACTTGCTACACTTGTTTGATGTGCCACAGAAATTCAAGGTCATGAGCCTCATGGTTGAGACTATCAAGAGGACAGCAGCAGACCAAAAGAGAAGTTGTGGATATGCCCCACAAATTCAGGAGTTGATTAACTCAAAGATGGGCACAGGCACATACTTGCTGGACAAGGAACATTTTGCTATCTATCTAGAATTTGAGGACAATCAAGTTGTGATGAATGAGAATGAACCATCATCAGTACAAGCTCAAGAGAAGAAGGAGAAAGCAAAGAAAGAGAAGGCTGCCAAGATGCCAACTCAAGAGGAGGCATCTGAATACTTTTTGAAGAACAAGCAGGAGCAGCTTGGTTACTTGATAGCATCAACTCTGAGGATTGAGAAGGGGTTGGCCACCCTAACTCAAAACTAGGAGAGCCTAGACAGAATCATGGAACAAAAATTCTATGATTTAGATGTCAAAGTAACTGAGATTCAGTCAGTTGTGGAGCAGCTACAGGATGACATGCAGGAGAGGAAGGCCAAGATAACCACTGATGCATTTTCCAGAGTGCCTAGAGCTCAGAGATCAGCTGCAGTGCCTGTGACAGACACCAGAGCCACTTCATCTGCACCAGCTACAGCTCCTACAGCTCCAGTGCAACCAGCTCCAGCACCAACTCCTTCAGCTCCATCCACATCAACTGAAGCCTTCGTCCAAGGAGCCATCTCTACACCACCACCTGAAGACCAAGCCTGAGAGACGATATAGTACTATGCATTTTCTAGGAACTTTTTGGTAACTTGTTGCCAAAGGGGGAGAAAAATGTATAGATCATAGGCTTAGAGAGAGAGAGTTTGCTTTTGTTCTCTCTTGTCTTCTTGGTTAAATGTTGTTTGCTTTTGATTGCTTGAGACATTATGCTATTATCTGTGAGACATTGATGATCATGTGTTTGATCATATGCTACATTTATGCTTGTTGGATGACGTTGTCTTACTTATCCTTATATGATCATTCACTTTGCTTGGTGATGAGTGCATGTATTCAATCTTTATTATTTTGAGCGCTCCACCAAGATGTATGTGACATGGAAGAGTAACCCATGAGCCTAATTCCTTGTGCATTTGCAGTCCAAAGCAAATCTTAAACTATGCACAAATTTAGGGGGAGCTCTTGCTTATCACATACTTCTCAAACCATGTTTTTCAATCTTATTATCATTTGTCGAAGCTTTGATCTATATGTTGTCATCAATTACCAAAAAGGGGGAGATTGAAAGTGCAACTATCCCTAGGTGGTTTTGGTAATTTATAGCTCATTGAGCTAATGCTATTCCAAGACAAATATTTCAGGAAAGCTCAATGAATGGATGATGAAAGTGGATCCCTCAAAATATCAAGGACAAAGGATTGGCTCAAGCTCAAAAGCTCAAGACTCTACATTTTACATTTTAGTGATCCAAGATCACATTGAGTCTATAGGAAAAGCCAATACTATCAAGGAGGGATGAGGTGTTGCTTAATGAGCCTCTTGCTTCAAGTGCTTAGTGATATGCTCCAAAAACCCTCAACTACTTTCTCACATCCACATATGACCTAAACCCAAAGTCAAAATCGGTCATACCAATTCTTTCTATCCGGCGCCACCGAGTTCAAATGTCATAGCCACTGCCACAAACCCTAGGCAAATCGGTCCCACCGATAGGGATCTCGGTCTCACCGAGATGGGATTGTAATCTCTCTGTTTCCCTTCGTAACATTTTGTTCTAACCGAAGTGAGTGATCGGTCCCACCGAGATTGCAATGTAAACTCTCTGTTTCCCTTTCATAACATTTCGGTCTCACCGAAAAGAGCGAATCGGTCCCACCGAGTTTACCTGACCAACTCTCTGGTTAGCTAATTACCAAAATCGGTCTCACCGAGTTTGTGTAATCGGTCTCACCGAGATTACGTTATGCCCTAACCCTAACCATATCGGTCCTACCGAGTTGCATGTCGGTCCCACCGAAAATCCTAACGGTCACTAGATTTGCTAAATCGGTCCGACCGAGTTTGTTGATTCGGTCCCACCGAGTTTGGTAAATTGTGTGTAACGGTTAGATTTTGTGTGGAGGCTATATATACCCCTCCACCTCCTCTTCATTCGTGGAGAGAGCCATCAGAACAATCCTACACTTCCAACTTACATTTTCTGAGAGAGAACTACCTACTCATGTGTTGAGGCCAAGATATTCCATTCCTACCATATGAATCTTGATCTATAGCCTTCCCCAAGTTGCTTTCCACTCAAATCTTCTTTCCACCAGATCCAAATCCTATGAGAGAGAGTTGAGTGTTGGGGAGACTATCATTTGAAACACAAGAGCAAGGAGTTCATCATCAACGCACCATTTGTCACTTCTTGGAGAGTCGTGTCTCCTAGATTGGCTAGGTGTCACTTGGGAGCCTCCGACAAGATTGTGGAGTTGAACCAAGGAGTTTGTAAGGGCAAGGAGATCGCCTACTTCGTGAAGATACCGCTAGTAAGGCAAGTCCTTCGTGGGCGACGGCGATGGTGGGATAGACAAGGTTGCTTCTTCGTGGACCCTCCGTGGGTGGATCCCTCCGTGGACTCGCGCAACCGTTACCCTTCGTGGGTTGAAGTCTCCATCAACGTGGATGTACGATAGCACCACCTATCGGAACCATGACAAAAACATCCGTGTCTCCAATTGCATTTGAATCCTCCAAACCCTTCCCTTTACATTCTTGCAAGTTGCATGCTTTAATTTCCACTGCTCATATACTCTTTGCATGCTTGCTTGAATTGTGTGAAGATTGGTTGACTTGTCCAAAGATAGCTAAAATCTTCCAAACTCTAAAATTGGGAAAAGGTTAAGTTTTTAATTGGTCAAGTAGTCTAATCACCCCCCCTCTAGACATACTTCAAGGTCCTACAACTACTTACCTACTTACCTATGTACATATTTACAGATAAGATAAAAATAAACAGGGTGCCAGCTATGGCAGAGAATTAGTCCAAATACACAATTTCTATCTTGGTTCGTGAAGTTTTGCATGAGAACTTTGTGTATGCGATGACAACTTTGTGACACAAAAGATGATACCAAGATATGCACCACTATGATATGGTATGTATGCTATGGGAAGTATGATCACTAATGTGCACAAGTAACGTTGCCGGCAATACTCAAAGGCTAGTCTCGATGGGTAAGCAATGCTAAAGTAAGGCTATGGTGGTTATCAATGCAATGGCAAGGAGTAGACAAAGATGTTGTCGAGGTTACCGAGAGGTAGTCGTTTGTAAGCAGACCGTTGTTGTCGATGACGAGTCCGTGGCGAAGATGAGCGATGGTGATGTTGACGTCGCACCGTACCTATATAGCCGAAACACAATAGGACATGGGAACCACCACTCAAATTCTCAAAACCAAAGACAAATGGTGGTAGCGGAATGCGGTGGTGGTATAGCGGATGATGTGGTGAAAGCCCTAGACAAAGATGCCAAAGTTTGGAAATTTTGATTGTGTCAATTGATGTTGGAACCTATCTAGGAGGATGGGGAATGTCAATAGCTTCTCAACGAGCTAAAGAACGCGAAAATCGGACTCCGGATGTGGAAGTTATGGAGAAAACTGTCAATCGGCCGAAACTGAAACTGGGAGGGGCGGTTGTACCGCTTGGGTGGGAGGTTCTACCGCTCCTGGAGCTCAGCGGTAGTACCGCTTGGAGGGGGCGGTAGTACGGCTCGTGTCGGGAAAATTCGCAGAACTGGATCGGGGCGAAATTGGGGCGGAAATGGATGATTTCGGGGGCAAAATTGGGTGGATTTCGAGGATGGAAGGTGGGAAAACTTGTGGTGAAGCTAGGTCTACCTGCTACACACGAAATCCATGGATCAAATCCAACAAAACTTCATCACAGCAACAAATCACAAAAAAAATTGGGGCTATTTTTGGTGGGGATTTTCGAAATTGGGGAAGAACACAACAAAATTAGGCTAGAAAAAGAGGGTAGGGGCTCCAAAATCATGATCAATGTGGCTCATGATACCAAGATGATGTAGGGTAGAACCCTAGATGCCCGATCTTTCACGTTTGGAGGGAATCCTACCAAGAACACGAACAACACGAGTGGGAAAACAAGGGGAACACGAGGGAAATCACTCAACCAACAAGATATAGTCACACATATGCTAGATCCTCGAAACACAAGGAGATACACGATCCAAATCCAACAAGGGATGATACAAGCGGCGGTAGTTCTTCTCTGGGAGGAGGTCTTGAAGGTCTTCCCGAGATGGGGTCTTGAATCCGATTGGGGGATCTTCTCCGAAGAGGTCGTGAGCTCCGAGGAGAAGTAACCAAGTGGATGAGCAAAGCTCTATCTCAAATATGAGCTATCACAATGCTAACCCTAATACAGAGCTAGGGGGCAAGTCTATATCTATACCTATACTAATTAGTGACTCCCTATAAATTACCACGTTAATTAGAAATTACCGGCCGTTCATCTCGTGGGACCGAATTATTACGGTCTAGATCAACTCATATAATAAAAAAACACCGGTCATAACAATCTGTCTATAAACATCCAAACATCAATCTCTATCTCTTCCCATACGTGGACTCTCTCTTCCCCGTAGAAACCAAAAGGGAAATGAAGAAAAACGAACGAAAATTTCTATCTTTTTCCATGGACTCTCCCTTACCCCATGGAACGTGAACTCTCCCTTTCCCTGTGGACTCTCCCTTGCCCCATGGAAACCAAATCTACTAGGTCTCTTCCTCTACCCTATAATTGACGTGGATTCGATGTGAAATTTTTTCCTTTCCTGATTGCTAATTTGTTCTGTGGCTTCACCCCTTTATCTCGCTGACGCACTCCCCCTTGATCTCCCATTATGAATTACATATCCATCCACGTCTCTTTCTTCTGGTGATAGTCCGTCGACCAAGAAGTGGCTAGATTCTTTCTTCTCTTGAATATACTTTGATGATTGCATCAGTGGGGATTCAAACGGTACAATCTACATAGCAAGGCAAGAGGTTGCACTGCACACAGAGATCATCATGGGGCCTTTTGGAATTGGATATTTTTATGAGCAGTTCATCTTCTGTTTCAAGTCAATTCTTGAGTAGCATTGATTGCATTGAGTGTACTTTTACTTATTGTGGAAGTACAATGGGAAATTTCAGATGCAGAGCAAGGAAACAAGATGCTGATGGAATATCATGTACTATTGCTGAAGCAATTAATCATTTTGGCATTACTTTTTTACTTTGATTGGTTTAGGTATGTCCTCTACACTCATAAGAAATTGGTATGGTTGCCCTGAAACCACGTGAGAGTCCACGGGGCAAGGGAGATTGGTATGTCCCCGTGGACTCTCCCTTGCCCTGAAACCAAATTCATATGAGAGTTTCCCATATCTTAATTATAAGCTTTGAGAAAATATGAATTTCGTAGTTAATATTAGGGCATCTAATTTATGGGATGAGAGAAAGTTTAGGTCGAATTAAAGGGTCTAGAGAATGTGGACGAACATAGGATTTAGTTGTATAGTCAAAAATAAATTTAGCGTCAAATATACATCATTTTCTAGGCCGGTAAAGTTATTCCCTTTTTTGGGATCCAAAACATAAGGTGCTACGTTTAGCTACTTTACTATCAGACGCCACATGATCTAGATTTTTTTTTCTAATGCCTCTATGCAAAATCAGTGCGTAGTGCCACATTTAATTTATAATAATAGACTGAAAATGTGTGTCATTTAATTTATATGTGATGGTATGACCTCTAAGGTTACTTTTTTTACACCTTTCTGTTTTTAGTGGAAATATAGAGTAATACAATATGGATTGAAATGTAACGATATGTACGCTCGGTGCATATATGTGCGTTTTACTTCCATACTATAGGTTATATAATCTGTTTCAGCATTCGGTAACACCGTCACAACCTATACAAACAAATTAGCTTTTTGTGCTTTTAACACCTAGAAAATCACAAACATATTTTTCTTGATTATGTCATCAAAAAGCCTGTATGTCGGGTTATTTCATCATAGATTTTGCTGTGTTGTCCTGCAATTAGGTTTTCCAAGCTCTTTTGCTTACTTTAATTTCGAAAAGCAAAACAAGGAGGCATACAAGTGATCCATGGCTAGATATAATCTGCAACGTTGTTTTGTAACTTAATTGGTTTGTGTGGTTGTGTCTACTCCCGTATAACTTCTGTTTTGGTGCTTTGAATATTCTCAGTTTATTTGTTCTCAGTGTCCATAAGAGTATAACCATGGACATGTTACTTGCTGATTTTTTCAGATATCAACTTTAATGAAATGCCTACTTGAGATCATCAACCCAAGTTTGTATAGTAGTTCTGAACACTGGTGAAAAGGCCAGTCAACAACATTTTACTTCCATATTATAACCATGTACTGTCGAAACTATTGTGAAAAGGCCACTCAACAATTGCATTAGGCTTAGACTACGATTAGAAATAAGCTAGCACATGCATACAAAGTGAATCAATTCCTGTACATTAGTTTAGTGATTTCCCAATATTAAAGAAGTTAGTTATCTCATTGGCTTCAGTTAATATGAATGTGAGGGAAGTCTGAAGTGGATGTTGTATTAATTCTTTGACTTTCTAAATGAATTTTCCTCTTTTTTAGTACATGTTATCCAGACGATCTTAATTCTTAATAGATTTCTGTATTCTTCTATTTTTCAGGTTAAATAAAATTCCATTGCAAGTATAATATGACAACATCAATGCATGTCAATTTTCAGTGCATAGATGTAGGGTCATTTCAGGAACCCAAGATATTCATCAAATTTGTTGGATTACAAAAGTATTAATGTGACAGAAATATTACGGAGAGAAATCTACTCATTTTTCTATTGAATACTTCTAGCCCGTGCAGTTGCACGGGTTGACGACTAGTATATATAGTCCAAGGGGTAAGTGGGAGATACATGGGGTGAAACCCCTTTCACTGCGCGCAGGCAGGGCAGTGGTACCAGTCATGGGGGCGGTTGTGCCGCTGGGAGCTCAGGTAGGGAGGTTGTACCGGTCCTGGGGGCGGTTGTACCGCTGGGAGCTCAGGTGCAGGTTCCTAGGGGTGTTCTCGGAAGGGGGTAGCATTTGTACCGGTCTTCTGGCTGATACGGGGATAAACCGGTGTTGTATCGGCCTTGCACCGCTCGAAAACAGAAGCTGGACCGGTAGTTGGGCGGTAGTCAGGCGGTTGTTCCGCCTGGGTGGTAGTTGGGCGGTACATGGGCGGTTGTTCCGCCCGGGTGGTAGTTGGGCGGTACATGGGCGGTTGTGCCGGTCCTTCTGGGCTGGGCAGATTGTCTTCATGCTCTTGATGTTCATCTTGCACCGTAACTTCTCCTTGGTTGCTTCCTTGGTACCTAAGCACACAAAGCATCTCCGTTTGAGATAGTAGCCATGTCTCAAGTGGGTCAAAGGGGAGTTCAACAAGGAGAGAGTTAACCTCGTTTTCGATAGCTCTCGCACGGGCTCTTGTGGTTGGTCCAAATCGTGTCGTGGGAGACGAAGGTAGGTCCATGGGAATGACCGTAGGATGCTCCACATCAAATATTGTATGGAGCAGAATGGAAGTCATACCGTAACAAAGTTATAAATTGTATATAGTGTCCAATATGTACACGTAGCCATGTAGAAAGCACTCCTTTGTCCATGCAGCCACCTATTGTATTAACTATTAAGCAATTTCACATGAAACAGAAGTTGCATCATCCAAATCAACGGTTATATTAGGCAAATAGTGCAATAAGATCAAAGGAAACCTAAGAGCGGGGCGGCCCGAGATCCGGCAACCTAGGGTTCCTCCCCTACTCTCCCCGCCGCCGCCGGCCACCCTCGTTCCCTCCTGCCGGCGCACGCGCCCCCCGGCCTCCTACCTCTCCCCCTCCTCCTTCCCCTCCCCTGGCGCTCCCGTCGCCCCCTGAGGCGGCGGAGCGCCCCCCTGCCCTCCTCCTCGTCTCTACCTCCTCCTCCTCCATCTCCCTTCGCCGCCGCCACCAGTGGCCTCTGGCGTGCCCGGGTGGCGCCGGTGGCGGCGAACGTTCCTTCCCCGCGCGCCTGGAGGGGGAGTCGGGGCTCCCTCCTGCCCGGCGGCGGTGTTGTTCGGATCGCGGCGGTGGGGCCCGGCGGCAGAGTTCTGCGGGCTTCGGGTGCTCTCGACGCGGCGACATGGCCCTTGGCTGCGGGGCGGCGCGGTGGGCGGCTGGCCGGCGGCGCCCGCTCGGCCCAGATCTGGGCCCTTTCAGGCCTCATCTGGGCTGGGGCGGGCCTACGGTCCGGGGCGCGACGGCGTAGCCCCTGGTGGTGAAGCGAGGCGGTCGTGGATGCGATGGTGACGGCTTCGGCGGCCGATGTGCTGCAGCGTGGCTACAGGGACTGTCCGGACCCGTTGGGGTCCGGCCGGGCCGGTGGTGGCCTGGCACGTCCCTGTCGCTATGTCTGGTCGGCTCCGCGCGGCGGTGGAGGTCGTTCCCTCCTGTCGGCGGCGTTGCGGTTGCCACCGAGCCCGGTGTCTTCTGGCCCTACCTCCAGGTCTCGTGTTAGTGGCCTCAGTGAGACGGTGAAGATGGTGCGGTATCCATGGTGGCACAGGCTGGTGGCCGGCATGTTGGGCGGTGCGCTTCCGTTTGTCTGGGGTGGCGGTGATGGTTTCATGGCGAGAGAAATCTCTGGTGGCTCGTTCGCCACCGGCGCGGCTGCGCCCGTGGGCGTTGCCGGACCTCTTGAGGGGCATCGGTGATACCCCTTACCTACTGCCATCCGCGTACCAGGGGAAACCCTAGGACTTTTCCGGGCAGCAGCGTCGTCGTTGCATTTCTTCATGAAGATGTTGCTTGGTACACGAGGCTTCAGAGTGCTTGGCGGGCAGTGGTACTTCTCCGGAGGGTGCAGCGGGTGTCGGCCATCTTTGCTTAGTTGAGCTGCCGGCGTTGGAATTTATTTCTTCTTTTCCTTTCTCTCCTTTTTTTTGCTTGTTTGTGTTGCGGCCCCAGCAAGCTGGTTGTATCGGTTGGATGTTGCTTTATAATCTAAAGCGGGGGAAACCCTTTTTCGTAATAGTGCAATAAGGCAGCCCAACACAGTAACCTTAGGAACGGATCTTCAGGTATGCTTGCACGCTTCTATAAATCAAGTGAAATCTATTACAAGCAAGAAAAAATTAGATCCGAATGATTTAGCTAACTGTGTGCATTTGTTTTGTTAAAGAGAAAGAAATAATTTGCTGAACACTCAGTAATTAACACATGGTTCAATACCATGCACATGGAAATATATGACTATAAGATGCTATCATGGTAGAACTTAACTTTGCATGCTATTAATTTATTAACGCGTAAGTCTAAGCTTTGGAGGTCTTAGTCCTAAGATCTGAAATTAATAATCTAGCAAAAATTCCTAGTGGCCTAGCACCAAGAGCACATGAAAAATTTCTAAATGAAACTGATAAACCTACTTTGCACCAAAATATTAGATGATAATTCTCCCAAAGCTTTAATTAATAGGAAGTTAATGATTTCTGGAGCATGGTGTTATACCACATCACCAAACACATTTCCAAGTGCAATTTGACACAGCTTTATGGCACAACTCAAACTGAAAGCATAAGAAAATGCCACCAAAGTATAACTTTTACACCCCACAAAAGTCTCAATTCTTGACATTTACGTGATGGCTTGACTAAAAAAGTGCTTCCTGATCTGGGCACCACTTCTCTGAATTTTTTTCCTTTTCATTCAATTTAATCATGACATATTTGACTGAAGTTTATGTCTGCAAGTACAAATAAAGTGCATATATGATTTAAACTTTGTGTTTGCGCTAATGAAGATAGAGTCATGCATCTATGCATAATCAGCGGAGGGGTGTCCCTGGAGCACCATGGCTGCAACACAACATGTCACCTCACAAATGGAGTAATCGTCCTGATCAGACAGAAGCATAAGCGAGTCAGTGAGGAAGGGGAGGTGGACCTGCGTGAGTAACGCAGACTTAGAAAGCTGGAATCCCCTTTTTTATCAGTTTAGAGTTCTCGGATCTAGCTAGAGTAGCAGAATCAGAAACGTTTAAGAGTTACACCTCAACGCGAAGAGCAAAAGGCTAAAAAAAGGCTAACAAGATACAAGGCATATAACTACTGATGAACATGAGAGACGCACTCTCTTGGGTCAGCCAGTGTGCGCCTTCTAGCTTGCCTCTCAGTTCCCTGTCCAGGCTATTCGCAGCACTTCGCCTCTTCGACGGTCCAGGAGCAGGAGACAACGCCGTAGAAGCACAGACTGATCTCCCCCGCACAGGATCTTCCACTGATGGAGCAGAGAACAGGCTCTTCCTAGGATTGCACGGGTACTTGTCCATGGCACGCCCTGAAAACACAAGTCGTTACGCATAGTCCAAATGCTCCAAATGGTAGCAACACAAGCAATGCCTATGATAGTTGTCTTATTGTTAACATCCCATAGGATAGAAAGCTCCTCCATACTACCCGGCTTTTGAAATTCAAAAGCCTCAGCAACATCTTTCCAAATGTTATCAGCAACCACACAATCAAAGAACAAATGTCATACAGTTTCATTCTCACTACAAAAAAGACATGTCACATCATTCACAGGACGTCTCTTACAGAGATTGTCTCTAGTGAGGATTTTATCATGATAAGCTAACCACAAGAACACCAAGTATCTATGTGGTACCAGAATTTTCCAAAAGTTCTTCCATACAGGGGTAGAAACCCCACCCCAGTTATCATTTCATAAAAGGAGCTCACACTGTGTACCCCAGACGCTTCAAGCGTCCAAATGGGGTGATCTTCCTCATTAGTTGGTTTCTTAGTAGCAATCACTTGGTTTAGGTCATCCCATCTAGCGAGGAAGTTTTGTCAACACATTGGTTGAAGGAAAGCTTCAGGGTCTCCATCCCAGACCTGGGAAACTTTGCAGTTTTGTTGTTGACAAATCTCAAAAATATCCTAGAATTGGGTCTTATGGGAGAAGTCCCCGACCCAAGTATCATGCCAAAAACTAATTTGCTTACCATTCCCTAAAGCCCACCTATAGAAAGGTCTTGCAGCAGCCAAAGCCCGAGTAACCCCTTTCCAGAAAGGTGAACCCACCCCTTATTTCGACCAGAGCAAGTTGGGTTTATCAGTGTTATATTTATGGTTTACTAACTTCACCCAGTCTCTATCCTTATTCTGATCATATCTCTTAGCCCAAGAAGCTAGCAGTGCCATATTGAACTCCCTCAAGTTTGGAACACCAAGGCCACCAAACTCTTTCTTTTAGAAAATCATCCCCCAGTTAACTAGGTGATACTTATGACTCTCATCAGGATTCCCCCAGAAAAAATGAGCCATCTCGGAAGTGATAGCTTTAATGGCCCGCTTCGGAAACTTGATCACAGACATAAAGCTGGAATACCTCGACCATCAGGACCATCTCCTCCGAAATCCATCTTCCTTCCCACCATGGATTTACGTTACCACCGTAGTGCAACAACTGTTGACGAACAGGCACTGCTACAACCCAGGTTATGCTGCTGATCGGCGGCTACTTGTACCTGGTGGCCCCTGAGTCTGCCCCTTCCCTTACCGGGCGTCTGCCGGCGACAACAGTGAAGTGGCCGCGGGCGGTGGTGAAGCAGCCGGCGGGATCTATGGTGGGCGGTTCTCGCGCAGGGATCAGGCAGTGATGCGGTGCTCGAGGGAGGCTGCTTAGATCTCGAAACGGCAGGGGGGGCTCCGCGCCGCCGCCCCGCGGCACACGAGTGGCTGGTCGTGGGCAGCGGCGGGTGGGGAGATGCATGGCCAGGCCAGACCCACGGTGTCGCGTGAGCGAAGAGGCGTGGCACCTGGTCAGCGGCGGGCATGTCTGCACGACACCAAGAGTGCTTGCTGGGCGGCGCCGACAAGTTTTCGGAGCCTCTCTAGTCTTATATCTTATATCTTATACTACCACAAGTGTCCGTGCGTTGTAACGGGAAGAAAAAAAATTGTAAAACCAGCTCCGTGTGCCATTATGCGACATTTCATATATGTATTCTGAATAAACATCGGTAATAAGTTTACACTAATTTTTTCCAAGTTCATGTCATTTTATCAAGTCTAAGTTTTTTTTCAAATCCATGAATTATTTTTGAAATTCGCATACTTCTTTCAAATCTGCATACTTTTTAAAAGTTCACGTATTTCTTTCAAATCTGTGTTCCTTTTCCAATCGATGAACTTTGTCTGAAACTCATGCACTTGTTTCAAAGTGGACATATTTTTCCAAATCGACATATTTTTTTCTATTTTGTGTAAAAAAGTTTGAAATACTCATACTTTTTTCAAGTTCGCATAAAATTTTCAAATTATTGAACACTTTCCAAAAAAATGTATGCGAATATGAAAAAGTACGCCCATTTTAAAATATTACATGAATTTGAAAAAACTACAAGAACTTTTAAAAATTATGTTGAAAAAAGTACGGGAACTTGGAAAAAGTACGTGGGTTTTAAAAAAGGTACACATTTTTTTAAAAAAAGTCACGTATTTGAGAAATGTACAAGAATTTGAAAACATTACACAGACTTGGAAAAAGTACATGAATTTCAGCCGGCATGGACAAAACCGGGGTGGGACAGCATCAAAACCGGTCAAAACCGTGAACAAGGATGAATCTTGTCTAGTTTTAGTAGTTAAGGGTGCAAGTTGCCCGGTTTTGTAGTTGAGGGACCAAATCTAGACTCCACGAAGAATTGAGGGACGAAAAGTATACTTTTCTCAACAAAAAATGTGGCTACGTGCATCGGGCATCAACTGCCCGGGGTATATCCTCCATTTGTAGGCCTAAAGACGTACACGTCTACGTTAAATCTCGTTAATAAATGGTTAATCATTTTTTAGGTAAATAAATGGTTAATCATTGGAAGGACCAGCTCGTGGTTTTCATCTTGTGGATGGCGATTGGAATCCTAGCCGTTGCCAGGAGTGTCCAAGCCTACCGGCGCCGTCCTTCCGCGGCTCCTTTCGGTTGACGACCTCTCGGTCATTGATGATGAGGTTACCAGATCCCGTGCGTGCGGATCAGGTCTTGGGTCATTCGATGTCTTGACTTTAGGGACGGCGATGATGATGTTGAATAAAGAAGCTCTAGATCCTTCTCCGATGAGGCGATCGATTCTACGTTCAGTGATGGATTTGAGACCTGGTATGTTCAAGCAGGGATGTCAAGGCGGGGGCAGCATCCTTGTGATGGACTTGTGTCCTCGGGCTCCGCCATGGCGATGTTGTCTGGTCTGGCTTGAAGCTTGGAAGGTAGTCCTGGAGTAGGTGCAGATAGTGTTGAGTTTGAGGTTGGTGGCTGGCAGGTTGGTTTCCTCATCCGACGTCTTACTCGTGCGAAGGTGGCAGATCTGGAGTTTGATGGCCTGTCTGGGGAGCTGCCCGGGCGAGATTCTTTCAACAATAATGGTTTCACCTTTGATGAGCTACTTTGGATGTCTGCAAAGTTGCATATCAACGATGGAGCGGCATCGAGCTCGGGTGAAGAGACGATTCGTCACATTTCTATTTGATGGTTGCCGCGGTGGTGCCAGAGACAGGTGACGGGCGTTGAAGTCACGGTCAGGTGATTCAATTGTAATTTTCTTTCTACTATCTATCTAGTTTTGTATGTCATGGATAGTACCTGGACATTTATTACACGAACGACTATCATGCAAAAACAAAATCTCGTTAGTAATAAATCTTGTGTGGTAATGTAGTTGTGTTGTTTTGTATACACAAAACAGAGCAGTGTAGGTTCGAAGTGGGCGGACCGGACACACCGCACGTACGGCCAGCCGAGCGCGCGCCGGTACTCTGTTTTTTTGAAATGAAATTTTGGTAAAGCAGAAAAGCAAAGCCATGACGACCAAAGTCTTACACCGCTGACGCACCCCGCCCCCTTCTCGCTCTCCCACCTTTCTTCCTTGCAATGCTTGGCCTCGCCCCCGGCATCCATCACACACACCGCTCCCCCATCCACTTGGTTCCACATCGAAGAAAGAAGGAGGGGCAGGGGAACGCGCTGGTGGTGGCAGCCATGGCGGATGCGCACGCCATTGCCGGCGGCTTCGGCAACTTTTTCGCCTTCTGTCTCATAGTGGCGCCCGTGTAAGTATATATCCAGCACCCATCTCTCTCTCTCTCTCTCTCTCTCTCTCTCTCTCTCTCCACGGCTGCTTCTCTTGTGTAGTTGTACGCACACGCGCGGCGCGCCACCGACCGGCCGGCCACCGCCCTGCACAAATCACCCCGCGTACACGAGCAGAGTTAGATCCATCATGGCGCGAGCGAAAATCACGCATTCGGTGTGGTATACAAGCATGTGCTGCGACCGATTCCCGCCGTAGCATCCTACTTGCACGAATCACCGCGCGGAACATGTAGCCGCGACCACCAAGGAGGGAGCGGGACTGGATCCAGCCGTGCAGAATGGTACACGCGGGTAGCTAGGAGAAAAAGATCATGTCTTTGCGCCGGCGCGGCGCTGCCCACCGGCGTCGTACGGATGCGGCAGGGTAATGCATGTATTTCTACTGTGGATTGAAAGGCCCGCACAGATTGCAAAACAGAATGTTTGCATGCTGGAAAAGTGCACTCTTTCGTGTGAATTTGTATATAAGATTATCTTGTTAAAAGATGGGGTCTTTTTTTTGTGTGCAAGTCTAATTGCTATACAGATGTGCAGAAACAGTCTTTTGTGTGAATTTGTATGTAGGATTATCTTGTCAAAAGATGGAGTCTTTTTTGTGTGTGTGTGTGCAAGTCTAATTGCTATGCAGATGTGCAGAAACTGTGAACCATTTGTAAAATGCCGTTTATTTAATTTGAAACGCGGATATTGGCCATAGCATTGTTCTGCAAAGTAAAGCTCCTATCTTTTCTTACTTGTGCAAGCCAAGGTCCCATTACATAGCCAATGTTTTACACAATCTTTAACAGAGAAAAAAAAAACTTACACCTAAAATTGTACCTAGTTCTTGATATAGTGTTTTATGGTAATATCTGAAATGCAATTTCTTACTTGCACAGTGTCCCCTTACATAGCCAGGCCAATGTTTTACACAATCTTCAATAGAGAAAAAAAAACTTGCACCTAAAATAGTACTTAGTTCTTGATATAGTGTGTTATATATGGTAATATTTGAAATGCAATATGTACAGGACAGTAAAACTAACTACTATTGTGGCCAGCAGAATATATATGTGATCGCTGATATATGTGATATAAAAGGAATGGTGATGCCATTTTGATAGAGAACTTCATTCTAATGCATTGCATAATACTGTGGCCAGCTGAATATATGTGAGATCGCTGATATGTGTGATATAGAAGGATAAATTCGTAATGCCATTCTGATATAAGACTTCAATCCAATGCATTGCATAATGGTGTGGCCAGCACAACCGGCGCCTGGCACCACAGTGTGTGTCAATCTGAACTCTGCCACGGTGACTGTATACTGTTGGTTTCCCTTGAATTGGCTGTCTCTTATAGGAAGGATTTGTTATAGTCCATGCTTATGTTTTGAGCCCGGTGAGGGATGGAGAGAGGCACAAAGATAATGGCATCAGCATTGGTTTAAGTGAGGGGGTGTGCTTTTACAGATACAGTTTTTCTTCCTAATTCCAGATATCATTTTTAAACTGTTGCTCATGTTCTGGGTCATCTATTAACAACTGTGGCTTTGGGGTTCGAATTTCTATGCCTATGTCTTGGTTTTTATGGCAAGATAATGGTTATATTAGTTATCTTGGTGCATACTGCCGTCAGCTAGCTCTAACGCGGTTCAGTGATTTATTTATTTATATGGTGGACTCTACCTGAGCACAAATATAACTGAAAGTTGTTTTTCTACCATTAGTCAAAGAATATTGTGGTTATGGAGTATTACATTCTGCTTTGTTCTCTTCAGGGTCACTTTCTACCGCATTAAGAGAGATCAGTCCGTCGGTCAGAGAGTCGTGTACCCGTACATCGCGACATGGTGCAACGCGGCGGCTTTGATCGCATATGCCGCGCCGGTGCATAATTGGCTCGTGGTCGTCATCAACGGCTTCGCAGTGCTCGCCGAGGCCATCTACTCGGGCATGTACTACTACTACGCGCAGGGTCAGGCGCGGACGATCGCAATGTGGACTATGATCTTGGAGGCCGGGTGGGGCATTTTCCTCGTCTCCCTCTACTTCGCTGTCTTCTCTGGAGGCCGCCATGAGCATAATTGGTTTGCTACCAACATTTGACATTGCCAATATTTGGCAAGCCAACATTTGGCAAAGTTAAAAGTTGCCAACATTTGGTAACTTTTTGTGAGATTGGCAATGAGAATTGGCAAGCAACCAATCTCTAGCCAATATTTGGCAGTTGCCAAAATTTGGCATGCCAATTTTTGGCATCGAACCAATTATGCTATAGTCTTTGGGGTGTTGGGGGCTGTGACGGCGTTCCTGATGTATGCGCTGCTGCTGTTTGACACGGTATGATTCTTGCCTTACTTAATATGAAGAATACATATGTATATGGCTGATTACTGTTGAAAAATGTGAACTAACAAGTTTTGCTTTGTGTTCAAACTAGGTCACTGCCTGGAGGGCCAAAGACTTGAGTCAGATGAACATCTTACTGGTCCTGTCCTCTCTGCTCAACTGCATCTCGTGGACAGTCTTTGCGGCCAAGGCAAAGCCATTTGACTGGTTCATTCTGGTATGTAGATGTACCGTCGGTTTCATGTGCCGTCTATTTTTTTGATGTCTCCACCTTAAGATTTCTGTCTGGTTCAGGTGTCCAATGGCTGTGGCATTGTGCTGACGATATGCCAAGCAATTGTGTGGGTCGTTATTTACATCAGGGGCAAGGAGGACAGGATAGCAGCGCAGCAGCCTCGCGCCGTGGAGCTTGCAGGAGCAGCGTAGGCTTCACCCAATAGCTGTGTGTAGGATGGCTTTCAACCAGGGAGGGAAACGCATTCCCCTGTGCCACACAAAGCTTTTATAACCTGAGTAATTTTGTTTCGCGATCAAGCATCCTAAGCTTACATGCTCAGCCCATCAGAACCTTGCATGCTCAGCCCACCAGAACCAGGGACGGAAATGCATTCCCCTGAGGTCTCTTAAACTACTTTAAGTACGTCGAGTGGATGTTTACTACTGTATGACTTATCTAAACATTGCTACATGTGGATGTTTTTTAGTTTTGCTCTGCTTTGTTGTTTTGGATTCAAGCACAATTCTGAAACTGTCACGGGCTTCAAATCAGGAAATGACGTTATAAAACTCGCCAATGTTAACTCATATGTGCAGTAACTTCTAGCAAAAAGAATTAGTAAAAGATATTTGCTGATGCGCTTGCATAAGCATTAGCATTTAAGCATTTGCATAACTTCAAATGTGAACTCGCCAGTGTTATAATGTGGAATATTATAACACTGATGCACTTGCATAAGCATTTACAAGGGATTAACTTCTGCCAGACATTTACATTACTTCTGTAAGAGCAATCTACTTTCCACACTAGAAAAGAAGGCCAAGGCAAAGAAAAGGGTAGAGAAAATAACTATGAAAAACTAAAATAATGTCCTCTCTTTTTTTTTCCTAACAGCAAGAATCTCTTTCATGGGCCAATGTAAATGGTAGTCACGATTAGGGAAAACCTTGACTGACAAGAGGGCCTTCACATACTGTATGAGGCCTCAATTCCACTTATAATCAAGGTTTTTTTTTATGTGTGTGTATGTCCGAGTCAAAGTCAGTGAGTCCCAATCTCACGCTCCATGGCGGCAATCGATTTGTCAACCATGTGAACATTGTACTGCTGGTACACCCTTGCCCTGTTCCCCTGCCACCATTGTTCTGCCTGTGTCTCACTGAACCTCTTACGGCTGCATCCACAAAGGTGAATAATGAAATGATGAACCAACTCAACACGAATGGGCGACAAGATGAGAAGTAACATCAGTCGATCTAAAAGTTCTCTTATGCATAGGATTCGAATGCATTTACCTGAACCGAACTCGCTTGAGATCCCTGGCCCCTCCAGGCAAGGCAGTGAGAGTGATATAAACACCTGGTTCGTCTTGCTCTACCCATTCGGCCTCGTGGTGGGATTCTGCGTCGGGTGGCACACTTCCATTATTGGTCATTTCTGGATGGCCTGCCTTGTTCCTAACAGAACTTGATCCGTTAGAAACAAGCAATCCATTAGGACCATCTGAAATTTGTTCTTGTTCTCCGGAACTTCCTGGGCTGCCCAAACTTTCGGTGACTATGGCTGATATGTCACTTGGTATAGGAATTCCAGGAAGGGGTGGTAGCTTGCCGTTCTTGGCTACTCCTCCAGGTAACCTCTCGGCCATCCCCTTCAACTATCATGGTAGAGAAACTGGCAAAACTTAGACAATAGCCACAACCATGTGGCAGGAGTGACAAGAGCTCTCTCTTCCTAGCAAAAATTAATTTTACCAAGTCCGGCTAATAGATACTTGGAGCATGTGAGACTGCAACTTTTAATTGATTCTAATTATTGAAACAGATTTTGCGCAATACCAAAAACCATTCAATTCAGGTTTCATGTCTTGGCAGAGCATACACAAGATAAAACATGAGCTAGATATGGATCACAGTTGCAAATATTTCCCTCGTACACTTGAAGCTATTATAAATTGATTTTATGGCCTTGTACGTAGATGAAAACGTTTCATATATACAAGCAGAATAACTGAATAAGCAATCTTACTTGTACAGTAAGTGACTTGATTACTTCCTTTGCTGCCTTGCACTTTGCGGTTTCCTCCCCGGCAATGGCAATAGCTTCCTTCAACTGCTTGGTAGTTCTCTCCAACTCAAGTTCGAGATGTTGAGACTTCCTAGTAAGATTGTCCACCTGGCAGTGAAGAGCTTTACGCCTTTATATAACAACAGCAAACAAATCCTCACTTCTAAGAGAACTTTGCTTGATTTTTTGCATGATCGAACTTGAAGAGATAACAGGTAGTATACCTAAGTAGTGCTTAGAACTGCTTCCATATTAAATAGATTGATAGTTAGTTAATATCGAATTATCTGGTACAGTTCAACGAGTGATATCTATCATGTTACTGTTAACAAGAGGGTATAACTAAGCACACCATAGAGCATAGACTCACAGGGGTAAATAGTAACACACTTAATAATGCTGTCTGCTAGCACTAGAAATCGACATATGTCTGCAACAAGTAAGCTAATATAATACTTTTGGATCATTGGGCATGAAATCAGGCTTGATGTCATCTGAAAGGCTAGGACACTAATAACGGAGAAAACACAACATAATGCGAACCTGGGACTTCAAACTTAGGACTTCTTGAGTTTGGCTATCATTTGTTGGCTTGGTGCCATTGATGACACCTCCAGGAGAAGTTAGACTCCTCAAAGTAGGTGTTGGTGTTATAGAACGTGTTGGACTTGACCTTCTTGAAACAGGTGATGTGGCCCTAGAAATAATTCTGGATCCAGGGACAGATGCTGATAAAAACTTTTTTGAAGATCCAAACACAGGATTGAAGGATCTTGAACCGCCATTTGGAATAGGGGACACGCGAGTGCTGTTAAATTCGAACTTCTTGTTTTTCTTTGAATATCTACTGTCCATGTTCTTAAAAGATTCCATCGAAGATATTCTTGACAATTTAGCATTTGACCTTGTTTCCAGCTCCTCATCAACCGTGTCACTGAATCCCTGTACAACAGCTCCCTGCTTAGCTGAAGAAGAGTACATGTCTGATCCGGGTCCCTTAGTCAGCTTGCTGTAGCAGCTATCACAAACACGATAGGGTTTACTTTGATTTGGTGCCAATGAAGCCTTCAGAGATTTTTTACTGCTACAGGAATGACAAAAGACCAGAGCACAATTATAGCAGTTATGACGTTTTCTCCTCAAGTTAAAAGGCTGACGGCATCCTGAGCACATTGATTGATCAACTCCAGATACCCATTTATGAATGCATACTGCTGCAGTGAAATTAGTTCCACAAACAACACTTCTGACTTGCTTATCTTTTAGCGCTTCAACCAACGTAGGAGTATTCTTATCATCAGTATTGCCATGACCTAACCGACCATTTGCACCTTTACCCCATGTGTAAACCTCGGTCTTAGAGGTCAAAACAGCTACATGATAAGCACCACAGGAGATCTCCTCGACAAAGTTTTTGTGTAACTTTCCTTCAACACGTACAGGAAGCATACCGTCTGCTTGTGGATTTCCAAGTTGACCATATACAGCACTCCCCATCGTGTACACATTTCCTGATGTTGTAAGAGCCACTGTCAAGGAATGACCGCAAGCAACCTGACAAAAATTGGGCTCCACCAAAGCAGCCACACATGTCGGCACAAGTCTTGATTCCTTATCACCATGTCCTAAACGGCCTTTATCGCCATCGCCCCATGTAAATATCTTGCCAGATGAACAATTGCTAGAGCTTGAATTCCCAACCATGACTTCTACAACTGCAGCAGTGTGCCAAACACCACAAGCAGCCCGCACTGTCCGAAGCCCTTTGAGAGATTCCACTTCCTTGGGGACTGAGAGACTCTCACGGTCTCCATGGCCTAGAACCCCAAAAGAGCCATCTCCAAATGTGAACAGCTGCCCAGCAGAAGTTACTATGGCTGTATGCCAAGGGCCACATGAAATTGATGAAACATGTATACCCTCCAGTGGCCCATGCAGCTTTTTTGGTACCCATTGACTGACATCATTACCATGACCCAAAAGCCCAAATTTGAAGGCGCCGTCCCCCCATGTATACAGATCTCCAGATAGTGTAACAGCACAGGTGTGGTACTCACCGCATGCTACCAGCTCAATGTTCATATGAGTAAGAGCATCAATGAGTTTCGGATGCGCCACATCACAATCTACACCATGACCAAGCCGCCCACCTGATTCCTCACCCCAGGAGTAGATCTCGCCTTGTTTACTGACGAGTGCAGCATGCCTTCCTCCACAAGATATATTCTGCACATCAAGCCGCACAGCAAACTCTAATGGTTTAGGTACAAGACAATCAATTTTTGCACCTGAGGAACTTCCAATTCTTGAGTTACCACCACCAAGAATTCCTTCCCCGGTTCCTTCTCCCCATATTAAAACATCACCTAAAGCGTCACCGTCATCATAACCAGAACCATGACTTGAAGAGCTAACTGCACTTGAATAACTGATCCGGAAAGCATCCATTGGGATACCTCCGGAATTCCCATTTGTGTTATCTGATTGTCCAGAAGACATAGAGTGGACTGATGCTGCATTAGAATCTGATGGGAAGAAGCCCCTGGGGGGAGCTGCATATAACGCAACATCAGAAAAGGCCTTCTCCAAGCCATTCTTTGGTGGACTCCCATATGGACTACGGAACCGGCAGTTTTCATTGAAATCCTGGTGTACAGCATCTATCAGAACTCATCTTCATGAAGTAATGGTATTATCAACATGATGAAAAAGAAGTATCATCTCATAGAATTTTGGAAGAAGTATATAATTCAAATTCACATATTCAGACAGGGATAGTAAATGCTACCTTGTGGAGACTGTCACTGCTGCTGAAAGGAGAACTCAACGGAGAACTCTGTCGCGTGTAAGTCCTTGGACTAGTTGCAGCAGACGAAATGGTATCACTTCTTGAGCCAGTTCTCCATTTTCTTTGATGACTTCGTGAAATCAACGTTTTCAGCCCAGCAAACCACACTTCTGCCTCATCTTTGTCTTTACATATCTGACATCATTGAGTCAAATATTACCATGTAAGCATGACACTTGTATAAGCACAAAACGGAACGGGCAGAAATAAACATGGAATGTGGACGGCAAACTTACGATGTCCAGTGACCTGTCATGCGAAATTAGAGAAAAGGACTGGCATTCCTTCTCAGGTCGTGGGTATCTCTGAAATATTGCCTAGAATCCAGAAATGAAAGAATGAAGGTCCAGTTAGTACAATTACACAGCAGCTTCAATACAAGGGGGGTACTTAATGACCAAGATCAAGTATGGCACCACAAAGATTAAGCAATCGTACCATTAGGTCCATTACAAGGGAATTCATGCAGATGCTAAGTAACTTCCCCAGCAGAATGATCAACTTATGACAGATATTAAATTCATGCCAAAAAAACTATATTGAGCCAAGTTATGCAAATGCAGCGTTAATCGGACTTATTCAAATGCAAAACTGAGTACTGCCCAGCCTCAAAAGCTTGATAAAGCAGAAATCTAACTCGTCCAAGCTGAAATCTAACTCATCTAGCTGTAGAATATCTGGAGAAGCAATTCAACTGCGCAAATCAGTCTACCACAGAGCAAGCAAAAGATGATGCAAGCATTTGTCCCCACTCCCCAGTAATGACTGCATTCATTAACCAAAAGTTTCCCTAGAAGGTTTGTGAATTGTGATTCAGAGTAAAAGCTCCATACATACGCATCGCAGAGAGTTGGCAAGCAAACACCAACAGCAAGTCAGGTCAAAAAGTTCATCATGATGTTTACAACACTGATAAGATCCCCTTCTAGAAATTTCATTTTTAGGATAATTAACTTACAGTCCGTTGGCCAGGCATTATCCGGGACACATGGCTCAACCTTAGATGCTTCTCCTCTTTCCCTGAAAACCATATCAATACAGACTCGTCCTGTAGAAACCAAGAACACACCTTACAAGTGAGACAATCAGGAAAACTTCAGAAATACAAAGTTACGGAGCGGAAATAATCTCACATTGGATAGCCGAAATGGACAAAATTTTGGCTTCCCTCTACGCCCATATTTCAATAAGTAGGCTCCTTTCTTGAGAGCAGTGATAGCCTACCAAAAGCCAGAATCGACCAAAAGAAAGGTGTTATCAGGCCTCGTCTGGCATTTCAATATTATATATATTATACAAAAATAAAATTGATCAGGAACATCCAACTTTCGGATGCCAAATGGGAAAGTAAAATAGCATGCCATAATCATCGACTACTTTGATGTCATGGAAGTGTTTCTAAAAATAAATTTAAAGGAATTCCAAATTTAAATCCCATCAATCACAGAAGCATAAAAAGGGTGCATATGCCCTGTAACCCTGAGAAGCTGGTATAAAAAGTACATGGCATCGAGGGCAGAACTTAATCTACTCAGGGAGCATGAGGCATAACACAACAAACTATCAAGCATATAGAACGGCATACAGCATTCCAATAACCGGTATCTAAGATAACAGATATTCCCTCCGTCCCAAAATAAGTGTCTTGAGCTTAGTACAAATTTGTACTAGAGCTAGTACAAAGTTGAGACACTTATTTTGAGACGGAGGAAGTATATAACTGGTTGCCAGTTCTTCAGATTGACATTTTCACTAAGCAACAGCTGCCCCCTTCCTTGTCTTGATTTCACCTTCTATTTGAATGTTATCTGGTCTGCCATCTATCTACAAATCCAGAGGAGTTCAATTTACAGAAGCATAACAAGATACACATCCAGAAACACGTTTACACAAGGCCAGCCTGACCCCTGAGAAAAACTAGAGCAACTGCTGGTCATCCCAATCTACTCTGCATCCCAGCGCAAGCAAAGGCAAAGCACCCCCCATAGCTTTGTGTTCCTATGGAGAAACGTGCGCTTTGGATGATGCAGTTTTAGTGTTTTTCTTCCCTTGATTTACTTTCCGAACCTGAACTGGCGTTGGCTACTGCAATTGGATCCTGTAAGACGGTTACTAGGTCTCATTCTAAATGGAACAGGGTGGGCTTCATCTAATTGAAGAAAAAAAAGCACTAAACTGCCGGAGCTATGCGCAGTGAGTGCCGCTGAAGCAGAATGAACACTCCGAGCCCCATTCTGCCACGGGGAAGAGCTGGAGCGGCACAGAAACGGCCGAGAATAGCATCCAGCCCCGCGAATTCCGCCACCACTGAGCCCAACAAACAGGAGCGGGAGCCAGCAAGCAAGAGACCCCCACACACATGACAGAAACCCAAACGAGAACATACTGCAGCAACCAGAATTATCCATCCACGCGCCCCTCGGTTGCACCCACCCGCCCGGCCCAGCAAGCAAGCGGAGACAGAAACGAGTGCGAAATTGAGCCATTAGAAGAAGCATCGGCCGCACCTGCTCGAGGTCGCGCTCGACGACGGGCAGCGGCCCCGCCCGGGCGCCGCCGAGATCCGACGACGCGTCCGACATCGGCCGCGTATCAGCCCCGCCCCATCGCGCCCGGCGACCAGGCCTCTGCCAAACAAAGCACTGCTAGTGCCACGGGGCCGGCGGCGAGTCGCGCGCCAATGGGGGCCGCTCTCCCGGGCGTCCCCCGCGGGCGACGAGCGCCCGGGGGAGGGTATGCGCGGCGTGCCGGATCGAGGAGGCGCGGGGTGGGTTCGGGGGGAGAGATCGCGGCGAGGAGGGGGGCGAGGTGAGACTCGAGATAGAGGAACAGAGGAGCTGGGGAGAGAGAGAAAAGAATTGAAGCTTTTGTGAGCTCCAGGAGGAGGAGTAGAGAGAGTATTGGCGATCTGACTTTTGTTTTTGTTTTTGTTTGTTCGTGATTGGTTATGATGATGATTTGGTACGGGTACGGTTCGGTTTGGTGGGTCGGGGCGTCGGCTAGCTGGCTCGCGATCTGAGTTGAGTCAGGCTCCGACCGTGCGGTGCGGCGCAAGTGGTTGCGCGCGCCGTGGAGCTATCCTCTGTCGCTCCACACGTGGCCGTTGATGGTCGTAGTACTTGGTACATTTTGCTTGGACGTAGCAAAAGTAATAGTATAATTTAAAAGCACATTCAAATACAAATCCAACAATGTAATTTTAGTGGCATGCATGCATTAACATTTTGCTAGTTAAATAAATCTCTCTTCGTCCGGAAATACTTGTCGTTCAAACGGATATATCTAGCATTGAAGTACATCTATGCATCCGTTTGAGCGACA
Source organism: Triticum timopheevii (assembly GCA_963921465.1). Taxonomy (NCBI): domain Eukaryota; kingdom Viridiplantae; phylum Streptophyta; class Magnoliopsida; order Poales; family Poaceae; genus Triticum; species Triticum timopheevii. Next base: position 625,591,617 of record OY997266.1, on the reverse strand, counting down.
TATGTTTTCAGATGGACGTAACATATGATCAAAATTTCATCCAAAATGTGATTTGAAGACTAATAAGCGCAGGCGGAGGTACTAGTTGTGAGGCGGCAGCTGCTACGGTGGCCACCGTCACCGCCAAAACGAGCTCCCCTACTAGAACCGGTCTAGCCGTGTCGTCGACGAAGCCTGCGTAACTACTCACTAATGCTGGTTTCGCAGACGTATTTGTCGACGGCTTAGATGTCTTTATTAAGTTGCACCGGTGTTTCTGAGAGTTTAGGAAGGGGTTTGCTAACCTACAGCGTCACACTCTCGCGCAATGCACCTCTGGTCTGGTACAGGTGAACGTGTACTAGTCTCGAATTTAATGGCGATGATGATGATAGCTGCGTCCTTCGTGGAAGGCACAACCGGTGCAGTGCGTTAACTGATCTAGGTGGCCCCAGTCTCGAGCGACTGCCGGAACGCGATCGTGTGCTGTACGACTAGCCACAATGGAGAGTAACATACACTAGTAACATACACATATTTCTAGACTATGTTAATAGTGGGTAATAACAAAAGTGTGGTAACATACAAAGCTTTATTTATTAGGTTATAGACTCATATTGCATTGAGACATGTGATGTTACAGCAACTAGCTAAGTTATTAGTACTACATCTCTCTTCATTAACTCACTGCCACATAAGCAAATTTGCTGAGTTGGACTCGATGTTACTACCGAAGTTACTACCACTGTGGCTAGTCTACTGCATTTTTCGTTTGAGATCTACTCCCTTCGTTCCGAATTACTTGTCTTGGATTTGTGTAGATAAGGATGTATCTAGCACTAAAGTAAATCTAGATACATCTGTATCTAGACAAATTCAAGACAAGTAATTTGGAACGGAGGGAGTAGTATCTTGTCTTAGAATCATTTTCGTACCCTGCATTTGGACGAGCAGTTCGCTGGCTCGGTGGCTTCACCTGAGATCGGAACCGGAAAACGAGCACACGTACGTAGTGGCCGAAACAAACAAATTGTAGTACCAAGTAAATTCCTTTTACGGATAGAGTACTACGTAATATGTACTCCCTCTGTCCCAACATTTTTTCACTACACTAGTGTCAAAAATGTTCTTATATTATGGGACGGAGGGAGTAGTAGTATGCGCCAACAGATGATCGTTTTCACTGACATGGTATATGGGAGCGCCTATTTATTAATTAATTAGAAAATTGGTTTGGCCATGTTGGATCACCATCCAAAGTCCACGATCACGCTGTACTGTTTATCTTTAACCTCTCACCTTCTTCCCCGCGTAACCGCTGGCCCGCTCCTCCCATCCACCTGCCTCCAAACCCCAGCGACAGTGGGTGCGACTATGGGCGCCTCACCCTCCCCTTTACCGGCGTGTTTGCCGTCACCGCGACCATCTCTAAGAGCATCTCTAGCCATTGTGCATCCCTAGGGACGTTTTTTCGTCCGGCTGGGGCTGTGCCGGCGCAAATTTTGGACTTGGGGAGAAAAATTTTCAAGCCGTCTCCACCCCCAAGCATGGCGCATGGCGGACGAGGAGGACGCGTGGCGCGCAGCGAGGAAGCGGCCTGGCCGGTGACAATGTCGAGGAGGCCCCGGCCACGCGGTGGTGCGCCTCGGCCACAGCGGCGAGCAAGCCCTTCCTCTGCGTCTTGGATATGGCGAACGGCTGCAGCGGCGCCCGCCGCGGCCGCCGGTTGATCCGCCAGACCGTCGGTGAATCAGCGAGCAGCAAGCAACCATGGCCCCCCCTTCCCTCTCCTCCTCCTACCTCCTCATCACCGCGTCCATCCCCAAGCCCACGCGCCCGTGCCGGTGGATGCAGCGGCCCCGCAGCTGCAGCTGCATGCCGAGGCACCGACGCCCATGGACAACCCCTTCGCCGACAACCTGCTCACCGCGCCCAAGCATGGGTCAGCGACCCAGGCCGCCGACATCCCCGACGGCGGCCAGTGGCGCTACAGCGAGTTCCTAGCGGCCGTCAAGAAGGGCAAGGTCAAGCATGTGCGCTTCTTCAAGGACGGAGGCATGCTGCAGCTCAAGGCCGCGTGGAGGCCGGCGAGGAGCGGGGAGGGAGGCAGGCGCTCGACCCGCCAACTCCGGCCCCCTGCTCACTGCGCCGGGGAGATGCGGGGCGGGGCCGGCGACGCCAGGCGAGGGAAGCGTCGGGGCTGCAACCGGCCGCGCGAGCTCTCCGCTCCGGCCGTGCGAGCTGTGTGTGTGGTAGGTGTGGATGGAAAAGATAGAAAAGAGAGGAGAGAGGAGAGAGAGGGACTGCCAAGTGGGGCTGCGCATGAAAAAGCAATTGTCGGCGTCCCCAGCTGCCACCCCGCCCCCTCCCCCCCCCCCCCCCCCCCGCGGGGGGGGGACTGGGTGTGGGGTTGGCGTGCCGGCGGAAAATATCGCTAAAACCGACGCAAATCGAGGTGTTGGGAGCCTGACTGGGACGTTTTTTACTGCCGGTGCTAAAAAAAAGGGGCTTGGGGGCGTCCTGGGGCCCTAGTGGAGATGCTCTAAGCCCCACTGATCTAGAACAATGCATGATCCCCCGTGCATACTGTTGAGTATATTAGGGCATGTACAATGGTTCTATCTTAGCAATGCCACGTACGATAAATGATGAGGTGGAGAAGAGAAAAATTATAAGAAAAGGCTTGTCTTCTCTTATTTAAAAAAAAGACAAGAGATGATCTCTTAGCACCAGGGCTGTCAAAAAAGTTCGGGCTCGACAAACTATTTGAGTTCGGCTTGTTAAAAGCTCGATTCGAGCTCGGCTCGAAGTCTTAACAAGCCAAACTCAAGCCTAACATGTAGCTCGCGAGCCATTCGAGCTCGAGCTCGAACAGTTCGGCAAAGCTCGGTCAAACACATGCGATGGAGCACGCATCACTAAACTATGCGCATTTTGTAGGAACATAGGCTAAATCTAGGTCGTGCAGCTTGTCTTTTGCGACGTCCAAAACTAGTCCATGTCCATGTAGCCACTAACGACACGATAGCTCAGATCCACCACATGAAGAAAAAAAGAGCAAAAAGAATGCCTGATCGCAGTTTACTTTTTTTCATTGCTATATTTAGCTGTATGTTCGGGCTTGACAAACCGTTTGAGTTCGACTTGTTAAAAGCTCGATTCGAGCTCGGCTCGAAGTCTTAGCAAGCCAAACTCAAGCCTAACGTGTAGCTCGAAGGTCAACCTGGGCTCGCTCGAGCTCGACTCGAACTTCTACCAAGCTCAAGCCGAGCCCGCCTGTGTTCGCTCGAGTTCGGCTCGTTGACAGGCCTACTTAGCACAATATGTCTCACCATATTTTTAGGAATAACTAGTTATTGAAGATAAAACTAAGAGATGACCCATCGTATACACTTTTTTGTCATCTCTAAATTACATGCAAAACTTAAGATAAGACTACCTTATCAACCATTGTACATGCCCTTAGCACATACTGATATTTATGAGCATTGCATTGATAGTATCAAACACATACTGATATTTAATTATGTAAGCATGTACTAGACTCATAGCAGATGTCGGAGTATAATGTCCAGTCCTCTCGCGCAGATCGGTCTTCTTGTTGTATTGTCTAGAGCATGCACTTATACATGGTATCAGAGCCAAGAGATCTTGAATTCAAAACCCGGATGGCGCAACTAAATTGCAGCACATTTTGGGTCCATGTTTAGGCCTTAGGAAGCCACACATGAGCAAATGTATTGTCGAAGCAGACAAATAGGGTCCAGGAGCCTCTCCTCCCTCCCGCGTCGCCCCCCGTGAGGCGACCGGGGGGAAACCCTAGATCGTCGCCGGCCCTCACCTCCCTCCCTTCGTCCTCCTCCCTCGCCGCCACCTGAGGGCGCGGCCAGGCGAAGCCCAGCCGTTGCCGGCGGCGGGGGGGCCTCTTGGTCTTCCCGCTCGCGTTGGGCCGGCGCACCGGGCCGGAGCGTGTCGCGGTGCTGGGCGTCATGACGGAGCAGCAGACGGGCGCGGCGTCCCTGCGTCTCCACTGCTGCGCGACAGGCAGCTTGGCGGTCGGGCGCGCCTGGGGCTCAGAGGTGGCTGTTGCGCCGGCGCAGGCTGCGGGCGTCCATCCCATGACTTGGCCCTGGCCGATGGTGGTGGAGGCGCAGCAGAGGCGGGTTGGTAGGCGTGCTAGCTGGACTCCAGCTGATTCCGGCGGTTGGACGGCGGCGAGCGGCGCGGGTTGACTCCCTGGTGAGCATCCTTGGCGCTTGGCAGTGGTGGATGGGGTGTCCCTTGCTGGTGAACAGGTGGTCGTCAGTGGCCTCACGCGGATCTGCACTAGCGTCGTGGTGGGGCGACACAGGGGGTGTCCGGTGGGGAGGTTGGCTGGAGGGATGGGAGGTGCCGACGAGGTCGGGCCACCCGTCGCTGGCACAGGGGTGTGCCGGTCCGGATGCGTCCGCTCCCCCTCCTTCCCCTTTCCTCAGCCGAGTGCGCGCGGCCGCAACTCCGGCGATTTTCGAGGCGGGGCGTCTGTTGTTGTTCAGTTGGTTTTGGGCTGCCGATTGGACCAAAGCCAAGGCCTTTGGCTGGTCCCAGGGGTGTTTGGATGCAGGGTGGCGGCCCTGGAGGTGGGAGGCGCGGCGTTTGTGGGCGGAGCGAGCGTCTCAGGTGCGGGCGGGCAGCCATGGCCATGCGGGTGGCATGGGTGCTGGTGGTCGGCGAAGCTTGGGTGCAATGGCGGGGGGTGAGCCGGGGTGTATTACTTGCCCAGTTGTACTGGCTGATGGCGGCGGCGTCCGCGGACGTCGTTCCCTTCTTGAAGGCCCTGTCGCGGTTGTTCCCTCCCCCATCGCGTCGCTCCGGGTGAAAACTTGATCTTTGGGATCGGACGGTGGCGTCGCTTTGGAGTCGTTTCCCTTCTTGGAGGCACTATCTTGGAGTCCGTGCTCTGTCATGGGATGTCTCACCCCTCCTCGGTGGCCATGCTTGGTAGCGTTGGGGTGGTGTGGCGGTGCCCGGCACCTATGTATCTTGCCTTGGGTGCGTGTGTCGTGTGTGGTAGTGTGTGCGTTTGTATCGATTTGTCTGATGGTCAGTGCTTTATATATAAAGCGGGGCAAGAGCCTTTTTCGGTAGAAATGTATTGTCTAGTCTCTTTCATCAGATCGGTCTGATGGATGAGCTGTTAGGTGCATAAACTTACATCAAGAGGTCCAGGGTTCAAAGCCCAGTAAACACAATAAATAACCACGGCATGCCCCCGCTTTTTCATTGCGAAGGTGACGAGGACGTAGAAAAAGTAGTGGACGGAGGCGAACAACGCCGAGCAGTCACATAGGAGACGCTCCCAGCACCTAATCGCCTTTCTACCCCGGTGCATGATCGCAAAGGAGGGGATTTCGAAGGCCTGCTCTCCTGTACGGTTGTGCATGCGGTGGACGAGATGGGATCGCCAACAACAGTGGCAGCGAGAGGAACGACGATGGGCGGTGTGCTCAAGGAAGCAGATGCTATCTGATTTGGGTTACGGCTAGGGTCGCTGACGTCTCTAATATGTAGGCACTGTCGGATAGGGAGACTTGCGTTGGATTGGATCCACGTTTGAGTCGACAACAGCCGATGATCTGACATTTAAGATTCGTGGCGCGTTTTGTTAATGATTTGTAATTAATGGCCAGTTAATTATCCATTCTTGACCGTTAAAAACTAAGTGCACACATGACATAAGTATTGCAAAATGTTGGAGCTCTATGCTCGTAGTCATTGCTAGGTGGCTCATGAATCTGTTTGTAATTTTTGTTATCTCTGATGTTCTTTCACTGAACTCCATCCTCAATTTAAGCAATTGTTTGCTCATGCTGCAACCGAGGGCAGAGTAAGTTGAAAATTAATTCTAACCGCCGGAGATAAACCATAGACTCACGCAGAATCATGCAAAGCAGGAGCAGGAAACGAGCGGTTGTACCTGGATTGCTTGCAACTGTAGAGATCCGATGCCTGAGAGAGATTGTTTCGACGCCGCTCAGTTCAGAAGATACAGAGGTCTATATATCAGTCTATCACGATTGATAATAAGTAGATTAAAAGTTTATCCAACACAAAAAGGATGTCGAAGCTCTGAAACTCGCATAGAAGGTGACAGGTACAAGCATGAGCATCCACAACCGACTTGACAAATTCAGGCCCCTAAACATCCGTGGACGCGCCTGGACGCGATCCCGAACAGCGCCGGACGGCCCCTCAAATGTCCCATCGTACAGACACACTCCTCGTATGAAAACCCTCATATACATGCATGTTGATCATACAGCTGAATCTCACACGTAAAAAACATTTGTTCATGGCAAATTCAAACAAAAACAACTTAAACATAAATTTTATTTAAAGTGCACCAGCTGTCTGCCAGCGACCCTATCCCGGTTGAAAACTCTCCTCCGTTTGATCGAACTCTTGAAGCTTAGAATGAGCTATACTTCTCTGTTCATTTCCTCTTGGATTCTCATGATCATCACCATCTTAGTATCTTCATAGGAATCTGATAAACTAAAGAACTCCTTTTGAATTAAAATTCATCAAGATCATTGTCCTGAAACTACTCATCCAATGAGCTATCCGAATCCATCATTTTGCCTACAAAGGAAAAAAAATTGGTCAGACAATTTTCCGAACACATAGAGTGCAAGGTGTAATCCGAGAAGAGTCGGACGTATCGCGGCGGTGTCCGGGGTGGCGACAGTGTATGGCCGCTGAGATTGGCATGAAGAAGTTTTTCGGAGGTGGTAGCGACGCTGAGGGGTCGGGACGACGGCTAAGCTAGGGTGGTGGCAGAGCAATGAGAGGGCCGCGTAGACGAGTAAGAATAGATGAGAGAAAAAGGGCTGGTCCGGACATATAGGGAGCGTTTGAGGAGCTTAGCTGTGAACTTGCTTACCAAACCTTGATTAAATTTGATACGTTATTTATGGTGATATTTGCACTGCCATGAGGGTTGATGAATAATTCTAAAACGGTTATGAACATGGAGTTGACGGAAATGATGTTTGGACTCTACTAGATACCACCTTCATTTCTAAAAGTAAGACGTATTTTGTTTGTTAAGACATGCATTTGACCAATAATTACTTCATAAATACATGGTTATATGACATGAAATTTGTGTCACTAAATTCGTATTTAAAAGTACTTTGGAACGGCAGTGATTTTGTATCACATAAATCAAATATTAAAAAAGTAATTATAGGTCAAAGTTTTGTCTTAGCGAAACGAACTACTACGTCTTTACTCATCGGAACGGAACGGATCGGAACGGAGGGAGGAGTTGCCAATCAGGCAATCACATGAACTGGCCGGCTGGTACTAGTGGCCGGGACACTCAACCCCGCACTGAACAGTGAACACTATTTCTGCTTGAGTGCCGGCCGGATCTCCTCTTGACACGCCCGCAACTAACTAAATCGCCCACTGTACCAGAGGATAATACGTGCGGGAAGGACCGGCTGACTGGACGCTTTATCAGAGCCAGTAGCAGTGACGGGAAACCAACCCGGCGGGCCAATCACGCCCATGATAATCTACCACCGCACGGCCGCCCCCACGAGCCAAAGCTAAAGCAAGCCACATGTCCATGGAAGTGACAATTCCCGGTAGACCGTGACTTGTTTCTCTGAAAGTAAAACAAGCCATGGACGTGTGTGGATCGAGCTCGATTCTGCACTGCACGGTGGCGACTGTCGAGTGACTGGCCCGCTCTCTTGTGTCGTCCCTCCCGTGGTACTCGTTGGAACTGGCGCACGATCCGTGGCCTGTGTCCTGCCCCTGCGCCACCCCATCCGTGCCGGTCGATCCCTGGCCCTGGCCGTGGACGGCCACCGCGCGCCATGCATGTGGTGTGATTCCACGTACCACGATCGACCATCCACGACGTTTCGGCCGGTAGACCCCACGCGCGTACGTATGTACGTACAGAGAGGTCCCATGCACATGCATGACGTATAGGATGTCAGTTTGTTTGGATATGTATATCCTGGCGTAGATACGCACGTACTTCCCCCGTTTTAAAATAGATGACCCAACTTTATATTAAAGTTAGTACAAAATTGAGTCATCTATTTTGAAACGGAAGTACCAACGTACGTACTCCCTCCGTTCGGAATTACTTGTCGCAGAAGTGGATGTATCTAGATGTATTTTAGTTTTAGATACATCCATTTCCGAGACAAGTAATTTCGAACGGAGGGAGTACATATATACTCTACTCGCCGGCCCGGCCGGCATCGTAACATGGCACTCTCGTGCGCATGCACGCGCTTTCAAGATGTTAGCAATGGAGGCGACGACCGACCGACCGGTTGTTCGGGATCCAGCACGTCAGCGACGCATTTAACGGGCCAGCAGGCGCCACTGGGAGCCATGCGGTGTCTCGCTCGATCGTTAGGTCGGCGGCGGCCGGGCGGAGCCACCAAATCACGTTAAACGATTTAAGTCGACGAACGCACGCTTCTAGTAGCATAGTAGCATGATGTGTTGTGCTTCCATATCGGTCGGTGTTTCTAGCGAAAACCATGCATGCGTCGTCCTGACGTGAGAAAACGAAGCTTCCACCACATATTTCGTACTTTTAACAGTGTATCTAGTACGGAGTATAACACATCCATAGCCACGAATCGATATAGCCTCTACGGCAACATGAATAACAGGTGACAGCCTCCACGAGACCACGTGTTCCCACATGAACACATCGCCGTGTACCTCCAACGCCGAGGGTGATGCACCGCAGCTCACGTCGAAGGAGACCCGTCCGGAAGCGCGGTACGCAGGCAATCCGGCGGGCGCTTTTGAGGACCCGAAACCCCACACGCCCGGGAGGGACCCCGTCAGGGCGCGCGGCGGCTATGGGCTGCCCTAGGTCGGCCTGACCGCCCCTAGGGCCTCGAGGTTCGCCGCCCTGCAACAAGAAGAACGAACGAAGAACGAGGAATAAGAAGAACAAGGGAGAAGGTAAAAGTAAAGGTAAAAGATGTAGATAGATTTGTTCGATTGTGTGTTGTTGTTCAATCGGCCGTCACCTCTTGTCTATATAACAGGCGGGTGGACTTCCCGTACAAGAAAAGGACTTGCCTAGCCGTCCAAATCATCAAACCCTAATGAAACACGGACTATTCACGACCCCGGCCCGGATGTCCGGTTCAAGGCCCGGATGATCCGGCCTAGCCCAGTTTTTTGACAGCAGCTCACTGTTTTGGCTCTAGAATCCTCATACGACCTCGGATTTGGACATTCTTTATATCAAAATCAACCGCCTCGACGAGACGCACAACTTTCATGTTGAACACTTTTTCATCCGAGGGCATCTTGAGGGTGTTTCGGGCTGTTTTCTAAAGTCTGCAGCAGAAAAACGTGTCCGGATACCCGGACGATTGCCCGGATTGTCCGGCCTTTACCCGGATCATCCGGGAGTTGATCCAGATCATCCGACTTCAAATTTTAGCTTCTGTTGTTCTGGTAAATTTTTCGGCCCTCGGCCGGATGATCTGGACCCCGGTCCGGATGATCCGGCCATACAGTGCTGCAGCGCATAGTTTTGGCTCTAACTTTTGCATACGAACTCGGATGGAGACGATCTTTATATCAAAATCGTCCGTCTTGACGAGGCGAAGAACTTTGCAGTTGTAACTTTACCCATCCGAGGTCTTCTTAATTAGGTTTCATGCCATTCTTTAATCAGGTGTCAACACGGGTATCTCCGAAATTGTCATATCTTTTGCACTTGAGCTCCTTTTTGGTCCATCTTCATATTTATTCGATCATCTTGACGAAGGCCATCAAATGGTGACATAAACTCATAATTTTAACCTCATTCAATTATAGACTCAAGTCAGTCTTTCCGATCATGCCATTTTTGAGCGTCAACACATGCCCCCCTGTTTTTCGGCAAAGGTAGTATGCCGAAAAATAACTTGTACCGTGTTGGTTCTAAGGACGATGTCAACACTCCATCGGCCACTTCGCATGTGCTTAGAGTGATAAATATATACCGGCCATTTATTTGAGGCGGATTCTTGATGCAAACTTGGGTGAAACCTTCTCAACTTCATTAACAATCCCATAGATATGTATCTCAAGGTCATCCTCCAAACCATATTGCTCACCCTTTTGCTAGGATTTTGCAAATAATCAATAATAAACTTTCTTCAATCCTTACTTTTCGCCTGCATAAAAAATTATTAGTGGCTGAAGCGATGGACTTCGATTCAGCCTTACCTAGACGAGACTAAGCATCAGCTATTGAATGAAATACAATACACCATGATTAACATAGTAGCCGGATGCTTGCTGTGCCAACTCTTTTGAATTGTCATGCCTAGAAATATGAACAGTTTTAAAGCAATCAAGGTAAATTTTGCATCTAGGCATACCTCAAGATAAACTACAAGTGATTCGTCAAAACATTCATAACCCTTGAATATTTGTTGCACTACTCATAACGAATCACCAAAAGCCTCAATATGTTTAGCACATATGGCAAAAGTTCCAAACCGAATAACATTGCATATTCGGCTTTGATTATTGTGCAATAAATATTTTAAGAGGCACGAGGCTTCACATAACAGCACCATATGGAGATATATAAACAACACCAACACCATGGCCACTGTTATGAATTCAACCATCGAAACATAATCTCCATAGCACTAGAGAGACAAGATTAATATCACTTAACATGTACCTTGTCTCGGTTCCAATTGAACTAAGGATGATGTTAGAATACTACACCGGCCATGCATTGACATAATCTTAGGAAGATAGATAATTATCGGCCATTATCATGAGGTCCATGTAGAATTCATCCATTAAAGCATGTATAGCCGAAATATACAAATAAAATAGCAATAAAATATTTCGGCCCCTTTGTCTTAGCAACAAAAATGTAACTAACCAAATGTATAGTGATTTGGTAATACTCTGTCAAGATATGAAAAATTATGTTGCATCCATGGATCAAAATAAGTCCATGGAGGGTAACTGATCATACCTATGGATGAATTCCATGGCAAAGGCATCAATGGCATTGTTGAAGAAAATGGATGATGTGCTAACCGAAGATTTTGATGTTGTGATGCGCACCTTCGGCTTAATTGTTTGTGGCTTTCATTATTTTCCCTCTTCACTTTTATTGTACTTGTTGCAACAGAAGCATGCACATCATTTTTGTCTTGATTGATCTTCTTGGGAACCCATGCCATGTTCTTCTTTTTCAGCTCTTGTGCACTAAGATTTTGTAATTTCTTCTTTTGCCAATATGATAAGCCGAGTGGGCATCTCGACTGTGATTCTGTTTTGACCAATGGCAATTCTTTTTTGGCTTTGTGCACTCTCAACTTTTTTTCTTCAGATTTGGCACTTTGAGTCTTAACAATTGATTGCTTCATCTCATTGTCTGTAGTAGCCAATGTCAACACTTTCATTGGCTCTTTTTCATTTGAGATCAAATCTGAAGCAGCACACTTACGACCATCTCTTTTAACGCGGTAAACTTGTTTGACCACCTCTTTCTTCTTCCTTGAGCTCTGGACCGATTCCTTATGAATGAAACGGTCTTTAACATGTGATTGTTCAGATGTTGATCTTCTTGGAGCTGCATAATATTGGTGAGATGGTCTAAAATAAGATGGAGAATGTGCCCTTGTATCATACCTATCCCATGATGAATATGTATCTATATGAGCATAGGGAGGCATCCACGGCATTGGCATTGGCGGCCCAAAATAAGGATATGAATATGTTGCATTAAAATTATCACTTTGCCAATACCAATCCTCATATTTGCGCCTTGGGGGTGATCTTGGTTTCTTTGCATGATTTGGCCGATAAGCATTCTTCTCTTCACTCTTCTTTTGATATTTATCCAATAGTTCAGCGAAGGTGATTTTTGATCTCTTACACTTGCGCTTACTTCGGCCTTTGTTTTCTTTTGGTTTGCTTTCATCGATCATTGGATTTGCTTGCTGCCCCCCAGTCCTTGGCATCTCCATTGTAGCTTTGATGGAATTTTCGCCCTCAAGATTATGTTCATTATGCTCTTCAACAACTTCTTTACTTGAAAGCTTGATCCCATCACCTGCAGTTTTTACCTTCTCTTCAAATGGATCGGCTTGAAGCAGCCGATGCAAAAACTTTCTGCCATCGGGACCAATCAGAATAGACTGGTCATCTCTTGGTGTCTCAACAAATTTCAATCGTCCTTTATCAATGGCCGATTTAACTATTTGACGAAACATATTGCAAACCTCAAAATTATGTTTGAACGAATGATGCAACCTACAATACATTCGTCCTTGAATTGATGGCTTGACATGGTGATAAAAATTTTGTATGTAATTATTTTTCACCAATAAATCAAATATTTGATCACACATGCTTGAATTGAAGTCAAACTTTTTATTTTCTAGCCGATCTTGCTGTGAGAACGGCTTTGGAGTGAAGCAAACGAATGATTCAGATTTTGTATCTTCCCATTCGGCTATGAATTTTATTTTGCATTCTCTTACCGATGTCATGGGATAAGAAACTATACTTGCATCGGTTTGCTCAGAAGATTTTAACCTTGGCTCTAAATTTCTGAAACGAAAATAGTTAGAACATACATGTCTCAATTGAGACCAAGTGTAAGCCAAGTAAGAAATAAGCAAAGGTACCCAATTAGATATGAATTTTAGACAAAGCAATGGGGAAAGCCTTGGCTGCAATAATTTTTCACTATCGGTCTTTCTGAATGGTGTAATGTGTTGACCGATATGCTTCATAACAAGTTTATTGTTAACAAGTAAATTACCCTTCTTCATTGGTCTTTCAAAATTACTTATGAGAATATTTCTTATAGATGCATCAATAATGAAGTCGCGACCAAATCTGAAAATAGGTAAATTACTCTCTATGAATACCTCTTCAAATATGTTGGGAGAACATGATGGTGGTGCCACTTGAAGAACATCTTGCTCCGTCTTTGGATGGCTCCCCAACATCTTTTCATCATCTTTTTCTTGATTTCGTGCATCATTGCTTTGAAGATCCATGCCAGCCAAACTTTGTTCGGCTACTTGTTCTTGTCCTTGAGGCTTGTCAATTTCTATGGCACGAAACTCATATGGCAGGAAGTAGGTTCCATTGACTTCGGAAAAATCAAGTATGGCTGTTTTGTTATGCTTTCCATGCCCTTTCTCAATAATGCTTGCCTCTTTGGATTTGATGGACTCAGAATATATACTACTTGATTCGGATTTTCTAATAACCGAATTTTCTTTGTTACCTGTATCAACAACTTTATCTTTTTGAATTTGCGAGGCTTCCCGCTCTTGTCTAATTTTAGCCCACATCTCAGCTTGGCGAGCTTTAAACTTTTTTATCTCAATTTCCATCCACTCGTCATGAGATTGCCCCCCAATACTTTGAGACTCTTTCGGCAATGAGGTGCCGAAACTTTGCGATTGTTTAGGTGGTACACTGGAAGGTACAGCACTGAGCGACTGCATCATTTGCACAACTCTAGCTTTTACAGCAGCAAAATCATGAGGCTTCCCGCCTTCTATTAGTTCCTGGCGAATAGAGTTGCACAAATCCCAAGAGAATGTAAGATTGTTCTCAACCACCCAGTCTGGATATGGTTCCCCCCGATGCTTTTAGACTCTTTCGGCAATGAGATGTTGCCGAAATTATGTAATTGTGTAGGGGGTACATGATATGCCACGGTAGTAGGTGAAGGCATTTGTGCTCCTGCAGAAGTTTCACTTATTCAGCCATGACCATGAAGGTGTGGAGCCGAATTATGGACATCAACAGTTGCGTATGGTGACAAAAAATTAATAGTATTAGGTGTAGTATATGATGTTTGAGGGTAATTGGCCAAATAACTAGTAGTAACATGGCCAATTCCCTTATCCACCGGCAAGTTTGGATTAACATACTGCAAGTTATTTGCCGATGAATAAAAAGATGAAACACTATGTTGCATACCATTGAAAGATCCTACATGGGGTGTTTCAACTTGATTAACCAAACTCATCATGTTGTTCATCGGCATATAGATTTGTGGGGTTGCCGATGCATGAGAGTTGGGATACATATGTTGCATGTTGCTAAAATTATATGAAGTAGAATCATGGAGATTTTGTTGCATCGGCCCTTGCACATAATTAGATGCATGATTGATAAAGCTAGGGCTAGCCGATACATTATGCTCATTAAATGATCTAGCAACAACATATGCATTATTTGCATCTACATATGTGAATTGGGTATTCATATTACCTTTGTAGATTGCAAACCCTAGATGACGATCTCTTCGTAGTAAGAACGGGCCGGAGACAGTTCAAAGCTTCGTCCCCAGCGGAGTCGCCAAAAAGTGTGTTCCCACACGAACACGTCGCCGTGTACCTCCAACACCGAGGGTGATGCACCGCAGCTCACGTCGAAGGAGACCCGTCCGGAAGCGCGGTACGCAGGCAATCCGGCGGGCGCTTTTGAGGACCCGAAACCCCACACGCCCGGGAGGGACCCCGTCAGGGCGCGCGGCGGCTATGGGCTGCCCTAGGTCGGCCTGACCGCCCCTAGGGCCTCGAGGTTCGCCGCCCTGCAACAAGAAGAACGAACGAAGAACGAGGAATAAGAAGAACAAGGGAGAAGGTAAAAGTAAAGGTAAAAGATGTAGATAGATTTGTTCGATTGTGTGTTGTTGTTCAATCGGCCGTCACCTCTTGTCTATATAAGAGGCGGGTGGACTTCCCGTACAAGAAAAGGACTTGCCTAGCCGTCCAAATCATCAAACTCTAATGAAACACGGACTATTCACGACCCCCGGCCCGGATGTCCGGTTCAAGGCCCGGATGATCCGGCCTAGCCCAGTTTTTTGACAGTAGCTCACTTTTTTGGCTCTAGAATCCTCATACGACCTCGGATTTGGACGTTCTTTATATAAAAATCAACCGCCTCGATGAGACGCACAACTTTCATGTTGAACACTTTTTCATCCGAGGGCATCTTGAGGGTGTTTCGGGCTGTTTTCTAAAGTCTGCAGCAGAAAAACGTGTTCGGATACCCGGACGATTGCCCGGATTGTCCGGCCTTTACCCGGATCATCCGGGAGTTGATCCAGATCATCCGGCTTCAACTTTTAGCTTCTGTTGTTCTGGTCAATTTTTCGGCCCTCGGCCGGATGATCTGGACCCGGTCCGGATGATCCGGCCATACAGTGCTGCAGCACATAGTTTTGGCTCTAACTTTTGCATACGAACTCGGATGGGGACGATCTTTATATCAAAATCGTCCGTCTTGACGAGGCGAAGAACTTTGCAGTTGTAACTTTTCCCATCCGAGGTCTTCTTAATTAGGTTTCATGCCATTCTTTAATCAGGTGTCAACACGGGTATCTCCGAAATTGTCATATCTTTTGCACTTGAGCTCCTTTTTGGTCCATCTTCATATTTATTCGATCATCTTGACGAAGGCCATCAAATGGTGACATAAACTCATAATTTTAACCTCATACAATTATAGACTCAAGTCACTCTTTCCGATCATGCCATTTTTGAGCGTCAACACCACGAAGGCACAGATACAAAATTGTCACGTTCATCTCCTTTCAGGAGCACAAAACTCAGGTATTAATTTTGTTTCTGCAAGAAACACCTGAGATTATATTGAAAATAAGCAAGGGGTACAACACAAACACAGAAGATTTTTTTTTTACAAATAACACCATGGGGAACCAATCTAGCCCCACCTCCAAGTGGGATGAGGCCGCGCCGTCGTAGCCGTCGCCGCCACTCCTTGCCGGAGCCGACGAAACCCTTGGTTGTGTGCACGGATTAAAAACGTCGGGAAGTCACCATCCTCAGTTTAGGAGGACTAGCACGTCAGTGATAAGCCAGACCGAAACTTCGCCGGCTTGTTGAACGAGGACGATGAAGCACTGCCACCGTCGAGAACCTGCAAATCCGGAGTTACTACATTCCTACAAAATCTCCATGCCCCCATGTCGACGCCGGAGCGCGCGTCACCACGATGGCGGGCCGGGGCATAGAATCCACCTCGAGGCCGGCACCGCCGCCACACCAGCCTCAATTGGTTAGCCTGCTACTAGATCTACCGACGAATGCCTCACAGCGACCCACCGGAATCGAATCCAAAGTAGATTTATTATTCCACGCCGCCACAACCATAACCGTCAAGATAGAAACGGTGGAAGGAAGAACATGTTGGGGAACGCGGTAATTTCAAAAAAATCCCTACGATCACACAAGATCTATCTAGGTGATGCATAGCAACGAGAGGGGAGAGTGTGTCCACGTACCCTCGTAGACCGAAAGTGGAAGCGTTATGACAACGCGGTTGATGTAGTCGTACGTCTTCACGATACGACCGATCTTAGCACCGAACGTACGGCACCTCCGCGATCAGCACACGTTCAGCTCGGGGACGTGCCTCGTACTCTTGATCCAATTGAGGCCGAGAGAGAGTTTCGTCAGCACAACGGCGTGGTGACGGTGATGATGAAGTTATTGGCGCAGGGCTTCGCCTAAGCACTACGACGATATGACCGAGGTGTGTAACTGTGGAGGGGGGCACCGCACACAGCTAAACAATATCAACTTGTGTTGTCTGTTGTCCTATTGGGGTGCCCCCTGGCCACGTATATAAAGGAGGGATGGAGAGAGGAGGGTGCCCAGGTTTGGGCGCGCCAGGGGGAGTCCTACTTGGGACTCCTAGTCCAAGTAGGATTCGGCCCCCATCCCTTTTCCTTTCTTCCACCGGAGGGAAAGGTAAGGGAGAGAGAGGGGGAAGGAAAGAGGGGGGCCGGCCCCTCCCCTAGTCCAATTCGGTTTGGGAAATGGGAGGGGTGCCCCTCTCACGTGGCCCTTTCTCCTCTCCTCCAATGAGGCCCACTAGGCCCAATACTTCTCCCGGGGGTTTCCGGTAACCTCCCGGTACTCCGGAAAAATGCCCGAACCACTCGGAACCATTCCAATGTCCAAATGCAATCTTCCAATATATGAATCTTTACCTCTCGACCATTTCGAGACTCCTCGTTATGTCCGTGATCTCATCTGGTACTCCGAACAAACTTTGGTACATCAAATCACATAACTCATGTTACAAATCGTCATCGAATGTTAAGCGTGCGGACCCTACGGGTTCAAGAACTATGTAGACATGACCGAGAAACATCTCCAGTCAATAACCAATAGCGGAACCTAGATGCTCATATTGGCTCCTACATATTCTACGAAGATGTTTATCGGTCAATCCGCATAACAACATATGTTGTTCCCTTTGTCATCGGTATGTTACTTGCCCGAGATTCGATCGTCGGTATCATCATACCTAGTTCAATCTCGTTACCGGCAAGTCTCTTTACTCATTCCGTAATGCATCATCCCGCAACTAACTCATTAGTCACATTGCTTGCAAGTCTTATAGTGATGTGCATGTTGGGGAATGTAGTAATTTCAAAAAAATTCCTACGCACACTCAAGAACATGGTGATGCATAGCAACGAGAGGGGGAGTGTATCTTCATACCCTTGAAGATCGCTAAGCGGAAGCGTTTATCAACGCGGTTTATGTAGTCGTACGTCTTCACGATCCGACCGATCCAAGTACCAAACGCACGGCACCTCCGAGTTCTGCACACGTTCAGCTCGATGACGTCCTTGCCTTCTCGATCCATCAAGACGGGCAAAGTAGTAGATGAGTTCCGGCAGCACGACGGCGTGGTGACGGTGTTGGTGAAGAACAGTCTCCGCAGGGCTTCGCCTAAGCACTACGGAAACTATGACGGAGGATAAACTAGAGGGGACGGGGTTGCCGGCACACGGCTTGGTGTTTATCGATGTCTCTTTGGTGCTAGACTTGCCCCTCTATTTATATGTTGAGCCCGGGGGTCGAAACTTGGAGTAAAAGCCTCCTCAAAGTCAGTTTTGCCCGAAAGGCAAGAGTCCTACACGGACTCCAGGGCTAGACGCCAGGGTTCCCGGCGTCTACCCCCTAGACGCCAGGGTTCCTGGCGTCTAGCCTCTAGTCTCCGCAAAACTTCCTTTTGAACTTTCCAAAAGCCTCGTGGGCTTTCCCCTTTGGCCCAAATAACGTGTTCTCGTACCCAAACATTTCGGGAAACATCCGGAACCCCTTCCGGTGAATTCCGGAACCCTTCCGGAGATCAAACACTATTATCCCATATATCAAACTTTATCTCCGGACCATTTCGGAGTTCCTCGTCATGTCCGTGATCTCATCCGGGACTCTGAACAACATTCCGTTACCAACATACATAACTCATATAATACTATATCGTCAACGAACGTTAAGCGCGCGGATCCTACGAGTTCGAGAACTATGTAGACATGACCGAGACATCTCTCTGGTCAATAACCAATAGCAGAACCTGGATGCCCATATTGGCTCCTACATATTCTACGAAGATCTTTATCAGTCAAACCGCATAACAACATATGTTGTTCCCTTTGTCATCGTATGTTACTTGCCCGAGATTCGATCGTCGGTATCCCAATACCTAGTTCAGTCTCGTTACCGGCAAGTCTCTTTACTCGTTATGTAATGCATCATTCCATAACTAACTCATTAGCTACATTGCTTGCAAGGCTTATAGTGATGTGCATTACCGAGAGGGCCCAGAGATACCACTCCGACAATCGGAGTGACAAAACCTAATCTCGAAATACGCCAACTCAACATGTACCTTTGGAGACACATGTAGAGCTCCTTTATAATCACCCTGTTACGTTGTGACGTTTGGTAGCACACAAAGTGTTCCTCCAGTAAACGGGAGTTGCATAATCTCATAGTTGTAGGAACATGTATAAGTCATGAAGAAAGCAATAGCAACATACTAAATGATCAAGTGCTAAGCTAACGGAATGAGTCATGTCAATCACATCATTCTACAAATGATGTGATCCCGTTAATCAAATGACAACTCATGTCTATGGTTAGGAAACATAACCATCTTTGATTAATGAGCTAGTCAAGTAGAGGCATACTAGTGACATTAAGTTTGTCTATGTATTCACACATGTATTATGTTTCCGGTTAATACAATTCTAGCATGAATAATAAACATTTATCATGATATAAGGAAATAAATAATAACTTTGTTATTGCCTCTAGGCATATTTCCTTCAGTCTCCCACTTGAGTCAATAATCTAGATTACACAGTAATGATTCTAACACCCATGGAGCCTTGGTGCTGATCATGTTTTGCTCGTGGAAGAGGCTTAGTCAACGGGTCTGCAACATTCAGATCCGT
The DNA here is from genome assembly GCA_963921465.1 of Triticum timopheevii. Lineage (NCBI taxonomy): Eukaryota > Viridiplantae > Streptophyta > Magnoliopsida > Poales > Poaceae > Triticum > Triticum timopheevii. Next base: position 625,572,329 of record OY997266.1, on the reverse strand, counting down.
ATGTATCTTGCAAATCTCTATATCTCCCACCTGGACTTGGTCCCGGATGGAATTGAAGCGTCTCTTGATGTGCTTGGTCCTCTTGTGAAATCTGGATTCCTTTGCCAAGGCAATTGCACCAGTATTGTCACAGAAGATCTTCATTGGTCCCGACGCACTAGGTACGACACCTAGATCGGAAATGAACTCCTTCATCCAGACTCCTTCATTTGTTGCTTCCGAAGCAGCTATGTACTCCGCTTCGCATGCAGATCCTGCCACGATGCTTTGTTTAGAACTGCACCAACTGACAATTCCACCGTTCAATATAAATACATATCCGGTTTGCGATTTAGAATCGTCTGGATCAGTGTCAAAGCTTGCATCGACGTAACCATTTACAACTAGCTCTTTGTCACCTCCATAAACGAGAAACATATCCTTAGTCCTTTTCAGGTATTTCAGGATGTTCTTGACCGCTGTCCAGTGATCCACTCCTGGATTACTTTGGTACCTCCCTGCTAAACTTATTGCTAAGCATACATCAGGTCTGGTACACAGCACTGCATACATGATAGAGCCTATGGCTGAAGCATCGGGAACATCTTTCATTTTCTCTCTATCTTCTGCTGTGGTCGGGCATTGAGTCTGACTCAACTTCACACATTGTAATACAGGCAAGAACCCTTTCTTTACCTGATCCATTTTGAACTTTTTCAAAACTTCATCAAGGTGTGTGCTCTGTGAAAGTCCAATTAAGCGTCTTGATCTATCTCTATAGATCTTGATGCCCAATCTGTAAGCAGCTTCACCGAGGTCTTTCATCGAAAAACTTTTATTCAAGTATCCCTTTATGCTATCCAGAAATTCTATATCATTTCCAATTAACAATATGTCGTCTACATATAATATCAGAAATGCTACAGAGCTCCCACTCACTTTCTTGTAAATACAGGCTTCTCCAAAAGTCTGTATAAAACCATATGCTTTGATCACACTATCAAAGCGTTTATTCCAACTCCGAGAGGCTTGCACCGGTCCATAAATGGATTGCTGGAGCTTGCACACTTTGTTAGCACCTTTTGGATCGACAAAACCTTCCGGTCGCATCATATACAACTCTTCTTCCAGAAATCCATTCAGGAATGCAGTTTTGACATCCATTTGCCATATTTCATAATCATAAAATGCGGCAATTGCTAACATGATTCGGACAGACTTAAGCATCGCTAGGGGTGAGAAAGTCTCATCGTAGTCAACTCCTTGAACTTGTCGAAAACCTTTTGCAACAAGTCGAGCTTTGTAGACAGTTACATTACCATCAGCGTCAGTCTTCTTCTTGAAGATCCATTTATTCTCGATGGCTTGCCGATCATCGGGCAAGTCAACCAAAGTCCATACTTTGTTCTCATACATGGATCCCATCTCAGATTTCATGGCCTCAAGCCATTTTGCGGAATCTGGGCTCATCATCGCTTCCTCATAGTTCGTAGGCTCGCCATGGTCAAGTAACATGACTTCCAGAATAGGATTACCGTACTACTCTGGTGCGGATCTTACTCTAGTTGACCTACGAGGTTCGGTAGTAACTTGATCTGAAGTTTCATGATCAATATCATTAGCTTCCTCACTGATTGGTGTAGTCGTCACAGGAACCGGTTCATGTGATGAACTACTTTCCAATAAGGGAGCAGGTACAATTACCTCATGAAGTTCTACTTTCCTCCTACTCACTTCTTTCGAGAGAAATTCCTTCTCTAGAAAGGATCCGAATTTAGCAACAAAAGTTTTGCCTTCTGATCTATGATAGAAGGTGTATCCAATAGTCTCTTTTGGGTAACCTATGAAGACACATTTCTCCGATTTGGGTTCGAGCTTATCTGGTTGAAGTTTCTTCGCATAAGCATCGCAGCCCCAAACTTTAAGAAACGACAACTTTGGTTTCTTGCCAAACCACAGTTCATAAGGCTCGTCTCAACGGATTTTGATGGTGTCCTATTTAACGTGAATGTGGCCGTATCTAAAGCATAACCCCAAAACGATAGCGGTAAATCAGTAAGAGACATCATAGATCGCACCATATCTAGTAAAGTACGATTACGACGTTCGGACACACCATTACGCTGTGGTGTTCCGGGTGGCGTGAGTTGCGAAATTATTCCGCATTGTTTCAAATGTAAACCAAACTCGTAACTCAAATATTCTCCTCCATGACCAGATCGTAGAAACTTTATATTCTTGTTACGATGATTTTCCACTTCACTCTGAAATTCTTTGAACTTTTCAAATGTTTCAGACTTGTGTTTCATTAAGTAGATATACCCATATTTGCTCAAATCATCTGTGAAGGTGAGAAAATAACGATACCCGCCGCGAGCCTCAACATTCATTGGACCACACACATCAGTATGTATGATTTCTAACAAATCAGTTGCTCGCTCCATAGTTCCGGAGAACGGCGTTTTAGTCATCTTGCCCATGAGGCATGGTTCGCAAGTACCAAGTGATTCATAATCAAGTGATTCCAGAAGTCCATCAGTATGGAGTTTCTTCATGCGCTTTACACCAATATGACCCCAACGGCAGTGCCACAAATAAGTTACTAGACTGGTAATCACTATTGCAATTCTATTTGAGGGAGAGGCATAAGCTAACATACTTTCTCTTCTTGGATCATATGCACTTATGATTGGAACTCTAGCAAGCATCCGCAACTACTAAAGATTATTAAGGTAAAGCCCAACCATAGCATTAAAGTATCAAGTCCGTTTATCCCATACGCAAACAACCTACCTACTCGGGTCTGTGCTTCTGTCACTCATGCCACCCACCATAAGCAAATCATAAACATATTGCAAACCCTATAGCGGGAATCCCTCACGCTTGCGCAACACAGAGGGCACAATAGGACAGCACCAATAATAAAACAAGCAACTCAAACCAATCATAGCAATTCATCAATCACCGGTAGGACAACGAAAGTCTACTCAGACATCATAGGATGGCAACACATCATTGGAAAATAATATGAAGCATAAAGCACCATGTTCAAGTAGAGGGTACAGTGGGTTGCGGGAGAGTGGACCGCTGGATATAGATGGGAGAAGGTGATGGAGATGTTGGTGAAGATGCCGGCGGTGTTGGTGAAGATCGCGGTGATGATGATGGCCCCCAGCGGCGCTCCTGCGCCACCGGAAGCAAGGGGGAGAGAGCCCCCCTTCTTCTTCTTATTCCTTGACCTTCTCCCTAGATGGAAGAAGGGTTTCCCCTCTGGTCCTTGGCTCCCATGGCGTGGGAGGGGCGAGAGCCCCTCCGAGATTGGATCTATCTCTCTGTCTCTCTTTGTTTCTGCATTCTCAGATTCTACCCCTTCATCGTTTCTTTTATATCCGGAGATCCGTAGCTCCGATTGGGGTGAATCTTTCACCCAGATCTTTCTCATAAAATTAGCTTTCTTGCGGCAAAAGAAGAGCGTAAACCGCCTTACGGGGGGCCCAGGAGAGTCCAGGGCGCGCCCCCTATCTCCTGGCCCCCTCGGGCACCATCTCGCATTGATTTTACTTCCCAAAAATCACAAATAATACAAAATAATTCTCCGTCCATTTTTATCCCGTTTGGACTCCGTTTGATATGGGGTTTCTGTGAAACATAAAATATGCAACAGACAGGAACTGGCACTGGGCACTGGATCAATATGTTAGTCCCAAAAAATAGTATAAAAAGTTGCCAAAAGTATATGAAAGTTGTAGAATATTGGCATGGAACAATAAAAAATTATAGATACGACGGAGACGTATCATAGAGCACCTTTATAATCACCCTTTTACGTTGTGACGTTTGGTAGCACAGAAAGTGTTCCTCCGGTATTCGGGAGTTGCATAATCTCATAGTCTGAGGAACTTGTATAAGTCATGAAGAAACAAGTATCAATGAAACTAACACAATCATAATGCTAAGCTAACGGATGGGTCATGTCCATCACATCATTCTCCTAATGATGTGATCCCATTCATCAAATGACAGCACATATCTATGGTTAGGAAACATAACCATCTTTGATTAACGAGCTAGTCAAGTAGAGGCATACTAGGGACTATATGTTTTGTCTATGTATTGACACATGTACTAAGTTTCTGGTTAATACAATTATAGCATGAATAATAAACATTTATCATGAAATAAGGAAATAAATAATAACTTTATTATTGCCTCTAGGGCATATTCCCTTCAGTCTCCCACTTGCACTACAGTCAATAATCTAGTTCACATCGCCATGTGATTTAACACCAATATTCACATCTGTATGTGATTAACACTCATAGTTCACATCGTCATGTGACCAACACCCAAAGGGTTTACTAGAGCCAATAATCTAGTTCACATCGTTTATGTGATTACCACCCAAAGAGTACTAAGGTGTGATCATGTTTTTCTCGTGAGAGAAGTTTAGTCAACGGGTCTGTCACATTCAGAGCCGTATGTATTTTGCAAATATTCTATATCTACAATGCTCTGCACGGAGCTACTCTAGCTAATTGCTCCCATTTTTAATATGTATCCAGATTGATACTTAGAGTCATCTGGATCGGTGTAAAATCTTGCATCGATGTAACTCTTTATGACGAGCTCTTTTATCACCCCCATAATCGAGAAATATTTTTTTCTTAGTCCTCACTAAGGATAATTTTGACCGCTGTCCGGTGATCTACTCCTAGATCAAAATTGTACTCCCTTGCTAAACTCAGGGCAGGGTACACAATAGGTCTGGTACATAGCACATCATACTTTTATAGAACCTATGACTGTGGCATAGTGAATGACTTTCATTCTCTTTCTATTTTCTGCCGTGGTCGGGCTTTGAGTCTTACTCAACTTTACACCTTGTAATACACGGCAAGAACCCTTTCTTTGACTGATCCATTTTGAACTTTTTCAAAACTTTATCAAGGTATATACTCATTGAAAAATCTTATCAAGCGTCTTGATCTATTTTTATAAATCTTGATGCCCAATATGTAAGCAGCTTTCACCGAGGTCTTTCTTTGAAAAACTCTTATTCAAGTATCCCTTTATGCTATCCAAAAATTCTATATCATTTCCAGTCAACAATATGTCATCCACATATAATATTAGAAATGCTACAGAGCTCCCACTCACTTTCTTGTAAATACAGGCTTCTTCAAAAGTGTGTATAAAACCGTATGCTTTGATCACACTATCAAAGCGTTTATTCCAACTCCGAGAGGCTTGCACCAGTCCATAAATGGATCGCTGGAGCTTGCACACTTTGTTAGCACCCTTTGGATCGAAAAAACCTTCTGGTTGCATCATATACAACTCTTCTTCTAGAAATCCATTCAGGAATGCAGTTTTGACATCCATCTGCCAAATTTTATAATCATAAAATACAGCAATTGCTAGCATGATTCGGACAGACTTTAAGCATCGCTACAGGTGAGAAAGTCTCATCGTAGTCAACTCCTAGAACTTGTCGAAAACCTTTCGCAACAAGTTGAGCTTTGTACATAGTAACACTACTATCACCGTCCGTCTTCTTCTTGAAGATCCATTTATTTTCTATGGCCTGCCGATCATCGGGCAAATCCACCAAAGTCCACGCTTTGTTATCATACATGGATCCCATCTTAGATTTCATGGCCTCAAGCCATTTCGCGGAATCTGGGCTCATCATCTCTTCCTCATAGTTCGCACGTTCATCATGGTCTAGTAACATGACTTCCAGAACAGGATTATCATACCACTCTGGTGCGGATCTTAGTCTGGAAAACCTACGAGGTTTGGTAGTAACTTGATCTGAAGCTTCATGATCATCATCATTAGCTTCCTCACTAACTATTGTAGGAATCACAGGAACTGATTTCTGTGATGAACTACTTTCCAATAAGGGAGAAGGTACAATTACCTCATCAAGTTCTACTTTCCTCCCACTCACTTCTTTCGAGAGAAACTCCTTCTCTAGAAAGGATCCATTTTTAGCAACAAATTTTTTTGCCTTTGGATTTGTGATAGAAGGTGTACCCAACAATTTCCTTTGGGTATCCTATGAAGACGCACTTGTTCGATTTGGGTTCGAGCTTACCAGGTTGAAGCTTTTTCACATAAGCATCGCAGCCCCAAACTTTAAGAAACAACAACTTTGGTTTCTTGCCAAACCATAGTTCATAAGGCGTCATCTCAACGGATTTTGATGGTGCCCTATTGAAAGTGAATGCAGCTGTCTCTAATGCATAACCCCAAAACGACAGTGGCAACTCGGTAAGAGACATCATAGATCGCACCATATCCAATAAAATGTGGTTTACGACGTTCGGACACACCATTACGCTATGCTGTTCCATGTGACATGAGCTCTGAAACTATTCCACATTGTTTTAAATGAAGGCCAAACTCGTAACTCAAATATTCTCCTCTACAATCAGATCGTAGAAACTTTATTTTTCTTGTTACGATGATTCTCCACTTCACTCTAAATTTTTTTGAACTTTTCAAATGTTTCAGACTTGTGTTTCACTAAGTAGATATAGCCATATCTACTCAAATCATCTGTGAAGGTCAGAAAATAACGATATCCGCCACGAGCATCAACATTTATTGGACCACATACATTGGTATGTATTATTTCCAGCAAGTCAGTAGCTCGTTCCATTGTTCCAGAGAACGGAGTTTTAGTCATCTTGCCCATAAGGCACGGTTCACAAGCACCAAGTGATTCATAATCAAGTGATTCCAAAAGTCCATCAGTATGGAGTTTCTTCATGCGCTTTACACCGATATGACCCAAACAGCAGTGCCACAAATAAGTTGCACTATCATTATTAAACTTCAATCTTTTGGCTTCAACACTATAAATATGTGTATTACTACTACCGAGATTCAACAAAATAGACCACTCATCAGGGGTGCATGACCATAAAAGATATTACTCATATAAATAGAACAACCATTATTCTCTGATTTAAATGAATAATCATCTCGCATTAAACGAGATCCAGCTATAATGTTCATGCTCAACGCTGGCACCAAATAACAATTATTCAGGTCTAAAACCAATCCCGATGGTAGATGTAGAGGTAGCGTGCCGACCGCGATCACATCGACTTTGGAACCATTTCCCACGCGCATCGTCACCTCGTCCTTAGCCAATCTTCGCTTAATCCGTAGCCCCTGTTTCGAGTTGCAAATATGAGCAACAGTCCAGTATCAAATACCCAGGCACTACTGCGAGCATTAGTTAAGTACACATCAATAACATGTATATCAAATATACCTTTCACTTTGCCATCCTTCTTATATGCCAAATACTTGGGGCAGTTCCGCTTCCAGTGACCAGTCCCTTTGCAGTAGAAGCACTCAGTTTCAGGCTTAGGTCCAGACTTGGGTTTCTTCTCTTGAGCAACAACCTTTTTGCCGTTCTTCTTGAAGTTTCCTTTCTTCCCTTTGCCCTTTTTCTTAAAACTAGTGGTTTTATTGACCATCAACACTTGATGCTCCTTTTTGATTTCTACCTCCGCGGCCTTTAGCATCGCGAATAGTCTTTTCCATCCCTTGCATATTATAGTTCATCACGAAGCCTTTATAGCTTGGTGGCAGTGATTGAAGAACTCTGTCAATGACACAATCAACTGGAAGATCAACTCCCAGCTGAGTCAAGTGATTATGATACCCAGACATTTTGAGTATGTGTTCACTGACAGAACTATTCTCCCCCATTTTGCAGTTGTAGAACTTGTTGGAGACTTCATATCTCTCAACTCGGGCATTTGCTTGAAATATTAACTTCAACTCTTGGAACATCTCATATGCTCCATGACGTTCAAAACGTCTTTGAAGTCTCGATTCTAAGCCGTAAAGCATGGCACACTGAACTATCGAGTAGTCATCAGCTTTACTCTGCCAGACGTTCTTAATGTCATCAGTAGCATCTGCAGCAGGCCTGGCACCTAGCGGTGCTTCCAAGACGTAATTCTTCTATGCAGCAATGAGGATAATCCTCAAGTTACGGACCCAGTCCATGTAGTTGCTGCCATCATCTTTCAACTTAGCTTTCTCTAGGAACGCATTAAAATTCAAAGGAACTGTAGCACGGGCCATTGATCTACAACAACATAGACATGCAAAATACTATCAGGTACTAAGTTCATGATAAATTAAAGTTCAATTAATCATATTACTTAAGAACTCCCACTTAGATAGACATCCTTCTAATCATCTAAGTGATCACGTGATCCAAATCAACTAAACCATGTCCGATCATCACGTGAGATGGAGTAGTTTTCAATGGTGAACATCACTATGTTGATCATATCTACTATATGATTCACGCTCGACCTTTCGGTCTCAGTGTTCCGAGGCCATATCTGCATATGCTAGTCTCGTCAAGTTTAACCCAAGTATTCTGCGTGTGCAAAACTGGCTTGCACCTGTTGTATGTGAACATAGAGCTTATCACACCCGATCATCACGTGGTGTCTCGGCACGACGAACTGTAGCAACGGTGCATACTCAGGGAGAACACTTGTACCTTGAAATTTAGTAAGGGGTCATATTATAATGCTACCGACGTTCTAAGCAAAATAAGATGCATAAAGGATAAACATCACATGCAATCAAAAATAGGTGACATGATATGGCCATCATCATCTTGTGCTCACGATCTCCATCACCGAAGCATCGTCATGATCTCCGACGTCACCGGCGCGACACCTTCATCTTCGTCGTAGCATCGTTGTTGTTTCGCCACCTATTGTTACTACGACTATCGCTACCGCTTAGTGATAAAGTAAAACAATTACTGGCGATTGCATTGCATACAATAAAGCGACAACCATATGGCTCCTGCCAGTTGCCGATAACTTTGTTACAAAACATGATCATCTCATACAACAATTTATATCACATCATGCTTGACCATATCACATCACAGAAAGCCCTACAAAAACAAGTTAGACATCCTCTACTTTGTTGTTGCAAGTTTTACGTGGCTGCTACGGGCTTCTAGCAAGAACCATTCTTACCTACGCATCAAAACCACAACGATTTTTCGTCAAGTGTGTTGTTTTAACCTTCAACAAGGATCGGGCGTAGCCACACTCGATTCAACTAAAGTTGGAGGAACAAACACTCACCAGCCACCTATGTGCAAAGCACGTCGGTAGAACCAGTCTCGCGTAAGCGTATGGATAATGTCGGTCTGAGCTGCTTCATCCAACAATACCGCCGAATCTAAGTATGACATGCTGGTAAGCAGTATGACTATTATCACCCACAACTCTTTGTGTTCTACTCGTGCATATAACATCTATGCTTAGACCTCGCTCGGATGCCATCGTTGGTGAACGCGGTAATTTCAAAAAATTTCCTACGATCATGCAAGATCTATCTAGGTGATGCATAGCAACCAGAGGGGAGAATGTGTCCACATACCCTCGTAGACTGAAAGCGGAAGCGTTATGACAACGCGGTTGGTGTAGTCATACGTCTTCACGATCCGACCGATCTTAGCACCGAATGTACGGCACCTTCGCGATCAGCACACGTTCAGCTCGGGGACGTTCCTTGTACTCTTGATCCAATTGAGGCCGAGAGAGAGTTTTGTCAGCATGACGGCGTGGTGACGGTGATGCTGAAGTTACCAGCGCAGGGCTTCGCCTAAGAACTACGACGATATGACCGAGGTGTGTAACTGTGGAGGGGGGCACCGCACACGGCTAAATAATGTCAACTTGTGTTGTCTGTTTTCCTATTGGGGTGCCCCCTGGCCACGTATATAAAGGAAGGAGGAAGAGAGGAGGGCAGCCAGGTTTGGGCGCGCCAGGGGGAGTCCTACTTGGACTCCTAGTCCAAGTAGGACTCGGCCCCTCCCTTTTCCTTTCTTCCACCGGAGGGAAAGGTAAGGGAGAGAGAGGGGGGAGGAAAGAGGGGGGCCGGCCCCCTCCCCTAGTCCAATTCGGTTTGGGCAAGGGGAGGGGCGCCCCTCTCATGTGGCCCTTTCTCCTCTCCTCCAATAAGGCCCACTAGGCCCAATACTTCTCCCGGTGGTTCCGGTAACCTCCCGGTACTCCAGAAAAATGCCCGAACCACTTGGAACCATTCCGATGTCCAAATGCAACCCTCCAATATATGAATATTTACCTCTCGACCATTTAGAGACTCCTCGTCATGTCTGTGATCTCATTCGGGACTCCGAACAAACTTCGCAAATCACATAACTCATATTACAAATCATCATCGAACGTTAAGCGTGCGGACCCTACGGGTTCGAGAACTATGTAGACATGACCGAGACACATCTCCAGTCAATAACCAATAGCGGAACCTAGATGCTCATATTGGCTCCTACATATTCTACGAAGATCTTTATCGGTCAAACCGCATAACAACATACGTTGTTCCCTTTGTCATTGGTATGTTACTTGCCCGAGATTCGATCGTCGGTATCATCATACCTAGTTCAATCTCGTTACCGGCAAGTCTCTTTACTCGTTCCGTAATGCATCATCCCGCAACTAACTCATTAATCACATTGCTTGCAAGGCTTATAGTGATGTGCATTACCGAGAGGGCCCAGAGATACCTCTCCGATACACGGAGTGACAAATCCTAATCTCGATCTATGCCAACCCAACAAACACCTTCGGAGACACCTGTAGAGCACCTTTATAATCACCCTTTTATGTTGTGACGTTTGGTAGCACACAAAGTGTTCCTCCGGTATTCGGGAGTTGCATAATCTTATAGTCTAAGGAACTTGTATAAGTCATGAAGAAAGCTGTAGCAATGAAACTAACACGATCATAATGTTAAGCTAATGAATGGGTCATGTTCATCACATCATTCTCCTAATGATGTGATCCCGTTCATCAAATGACAACACATGTCTATGGTTAGGAAACATAACCATCTTTGATTAACGAGCTAGTCAAGTAGAGGCATACTAGGCACTATATATTTTGTCTATGTATTCACACACGTACTAAGTTTCCGGTTAATACAATTATAGCATGAATAATAAACATTTATCATGAAATAAGGAAATAAATAATAACTTTATTATTGCCTCTGGGGCATATTTCCTTCACGACACCTAGACCTAACCTGACTACGCGCCATCGACAAGACGGCGGGCTCCCCCTCTCTCCCACAACCGGAGCATTCGACGGAGAGAGGAAGAGCCCCTCGACTCGCTGGCAGCGGCGGTAGCCGGGCCGCCTTCGGTTTCACCTGAATCACAGGGGAGGGGAAATCAAAGTGAATCCTAAATCTTCAATAGTTGACACGAGGGCAAATAAAAAAGATAGTAAATCTGAGGTATCTAGACCCATCCACAACAATTTGAAATAAATGTTGATGGCAGTGGAGGTGCATTAGGCAATCCTAGTGCACATCTTAAACTGTATCTAATGACATTAAATAGATATTTAGATATAACACTCCTATATCTTAGTGTTATATCTAAAACAACCCTCATTTAATGAACAAGTCCTACATTGCACTCCTACCAAAGAGGGTCGAGGCCTTGCAAGTCTATGATTTTAGGCCAATTAGTCTCATTCATTCCTTTGTAAAGTTTCTGGCCAAGATCCTTGCTAACAGATTAGGACCACACTTGGACAATTTGGTCTCTCTCAATCAGAGTGCTTTCATAAAAAAGAGGTGTATCCAAGACAATGTTATGTATGTTCAGAATCTGACAAGAGCACTTCACCGTGCAAAAACTCCAAGCTTGTTGCTTAAGTTAGACATTTCAAAGGCATTTGTCCCTGTCAGTTGGTGGTATATTTTGGATCTTTTGAATGCCCTTGGATTTGGCCCTAGATGGCGTGACTAGATATCCTTGCTATGGGCTTTGTCCACCTCCAAGGTGATTACGGTCAAACCATAGACAACTTTAGGCATCAATGAGGCTTGCGATAGGGGTCTGCTCTCTCCCATGTTATTCATCTCGGTGATGGACCCCTTCAGCGCTAGCTTGACAGGGCTACTGACTATGGCATGTTCTCGATTCTCCGTAATAGAGACTAGGGATTTTGCTCTACCCAGCAGATGCAACGATCTTCATCAAGTCAGTGCAACAAGAGATCATGGCGATAAAGGAGATTTTGCACGGTTTTTTTACTCTTCCTTTTTTCCACAACAAACTGATTGTTGGTTGTTTTTCTCTTTGGGTTTTCTCATCAGATTTCCCGAAAAATGTTTGCAGTGTGTTTAAGAAGGGTTTGCCTATATTAAAAAAATGTTCAGCATATATTAAAAATTAATACACCCATGTTAAAAAAATAGTATTAAAAATGTTCATCATGTATTAACAAAAGTTCACCATGCACGAAAAGAAGTTCACAATATAAAAAAATGTTCAGTAAGTATTAGAAAAAAAAATCACCGCATACTAAAAAAATGTTTATAGTATAGAAACCTAAAAGGAAGAGTGCAAAAAAAAAAACTGAAAGAAAAACTAGGAAAAAACTAAAACCAGAAGAAAAAGGAAAAGGAAATTAAAATCAGAAAGAAAAACACAAAAAAGTGGGGAAAACAAACAAAAAGCACAACAGAAATAAACGGAAGAAACCGCAAAATCAGTGAACAAACATAGTACACACGCGACAAACTGGGTTAGCCCACCTTGCTCGCCTGTGGGGAGTTGCCTCCCCCTAGTTAGTTGGTGCCTGCATGCGTGGGCGCGCCTATATATACCTCGCTTATGGCAAGTTGGAAGCCGCCCTCGCCCGTAGGCTCGTACCTGGCCAGGTGGCCTACCTCTCGCAATCAATAGCACGCCTCAGCTCGGGTGTGTCATGCCTATGGGTTAGTTAGCCTTTTCTTTTTCACATTTTCGCATACATTTTTTGCTTTAATATTTGTACTATTTCCCCTATTTCAAAATATTCGAAGTATATCAACTATAAAACTCACTTTATAGGCAAAACTGAAAATGTTACTCATGTATTAAATTTTTTTAAACATGTATAGAAAATGTTTATATTTTATACATAAATTGTACAATGTGCATGAAAAAATATAAATGTTAGTCATATATTTGAAAAACATTAAATGTGTATATGAAAACTGTTTCAGATGCATACCAAAAATTTAAAATGTTTATGAGAAAAGTAGAAATAATAGTAATTTATAGGATAATTATGCATTTGAAAAATATTAATCATGTATATAAAAATATTCCTGATTATACAAAAAATGTACAAAGTGTATACCAAACATTAGAAAAAACTTTAATAACATCAAAAGAAAATCTTAAACATGTGTGTGAAAAATATTGTAGATATATAAAAAAATCTAAAACTTGCGGCATTAAAAAATATATGTTTAAATTATCAAACGTATATTTAGTTTTTTCTTAACGTATTAAACATTTACATTGTGCAGGAAAAAATATACATCGAAACATATATTTGAAAAAAAATATTTATCATGTATATGAAAAATGTTAAAACTGTATAGAAAATGGTTTGCGTGTATACCAAAAATGTATAATGCATGTGGAAGAAATAGGGATCAAGACATATATTTTTAGAAAAGTCAATATGTATATTAGCAATATTTTTGATGTATACGAAAAATATACAACATGCAAGAACAATGTAAACAGTTGTCAAAAAAATAAAATAAATAATTTAAAAAGCAAAGAAAACCAAAGGAAAAAGGAGTCCAAAGATAAAAAACAAGAACATCAATAAAAACCTGTGCAAAAAGAGAAATAAAATAAAGGCAGATAAAACAAGGAAAGAACCAAAGCAAACTTTATAAAAAAACAAAGCAGAAAAGCCGGTAAAGAATCAAAGAAAACCAAAAAGAAGAGGTAAACATAGAAAGCCGAATGAAACCCGGGAAACCATTACAAAACAGTAGAAAATCATGTTACAGTACAGGCAAGGCATAGCACTGTAGGAGCCAGGAGTGGTTGCTGGCGAGGGGAGTGTTCATCTTGTTACAAGCGAGATATAACTCTCGTGTGCGGCGTCAACTAGCATTTTCCAAAATCATCCTGTTGCACACAAACGCCGTTGGCCTCAAATTCTCCAGCTGACGGCTCCAAGCGAGCCCGAAATTGGCCAGCCTAGTTTGGGCAGCTCACTTGGGCGGTTTTCACCCTCTTCCTCTTTTTTTTCCTAAATACTGGTTGTTGTTTGTTTTTCTCTAAAATTTTATGTGTGTGTTTAAAAAGGGTTAAGTGTATATTAAAGAAATGTTTGGTGTATATTAAAAAATAGTTCACCGTATGTTTAATTTTTTTAGCTTGAATTAGAAAATGTGAAACGTGTACTGAAAAGGTACATCATGCATTAATAAAATGTCACTGTATATAAAAATTTAGAATATATAGAAAATGTTCAATGATTATTCAAAACAATGTTCACCAAAGTTTGAAAAAATGTTTACAGTATAGAAACCTAAAAATGGAAGAGCGTATAAAACTGAACCAAAAGTGAAAAGGATGAAAACATAAGTACCAGAAAGAAAGGATAAAATTTAGAGAGTACAAGAAACGAGAGAAAATAGCCATGCATCCAGCGAATGAATGAAGTGCATAGCAAATTGGTTGACTCCTGCAATTTTCCAATGTTGATGTCCATGTCTGTCGGGCATGGCTTTATCTCTTTTATTATAGCGAGACAGAGCGTTCACTTGCCTCAAGCGCACCCCTACATAGTCAGCCCAATGCTTGCTAGTGCAGAATATATATTTTTATATTTTTTGCTTTATTACTTTTGTTTATATTTTTTCTATATTAATTTTGTTTACATTTTTTAAATCAGTTCCTTCAATTTTAGTTTTTTACCGACAATAAAGAAATGTTAATGCACTTTAATTTTTTTGTTTGTGCATCTTTTATAAAATGCTGGTAACATTCAAAAAACATGTGTGTGACACTTATAATGTTAACATGTTTGAAAAAAGTGTTCATGAATATTTAGAAAATGTTTATACAACATAGCAAATTGTTGGCATAATTTAAAAAATTATGTTGTACCATTAAAAAAATGTATGTATGATTAGACCATGTATTCAGAAAATATATACAAGACATTTAAACAACAGTATATGCAATATAATTGTTTTGGTAGTTTTCAAAAATAAGTTTAGACATTCAGACAATATAATTTTGAAATAAAGAAAATGTTAACACATTTTAAAGTATTTTTTTAGATTTAGGAAAATATTAATATTTTGTAAAAAACATATTTCCATAATATAAAAATGTGTTGTACAGTTCAAAAAAATTTGACATACATTTCAATTTTTATAACATTTGTTCAAAATAAAGTTCAAACATGCATTTGGAAAAAATGTTAATGTATTTGAAAATTGTTCTACGTGTATGAAAATAGTGAAGCGTGTATATGGAAAATGTTCTACTTGTATCAAGAAAATGTTGATATATTGAAAAAAGTTGACATGTTTTCGAGAAAAGGTAAAATAAAAATGAAAATGACCAGATAAACTGAAGAAATCCAAAAAAAGAGAGGAAAGCAAACCGATAAAAATACATAGAAAGAAAACACATTGAAGCTTCTAAAAACCATACCAAACTGGTACAAAGATGCTCACCTAGACCTGCCAGCTACAATATGGGACTGACTCGCTAACCTCGCACCGCAGGCAAGATCGAAGGATGTTTCAGTGCGGGCAAGATAAAGTCCTAGCAATGTGTGCCGACTATCGATCGGAGCATACCCCGAGTCGGGAAGAGAAGAGTCGTTTGACGATTTCTGGCTGAGCAAACATGCAATGCACTCACGAATTACTAATGCAGCCGTGACCTCACCGTTCGGCCACGTATGCTACTGGATTTTTCCTTCGAATGAACACAACTTAGGTAAAACTTAAGCAGGCTGATGAAAATAAAAAAGTGGCTAACAGGCGCGCCTATGTCTCGCTTATAGCACGATGAAGGGTGTGCTCTTGTCAACCGCCTCCCTAAATGTGCTGGCCCAGTGCTCGGGATGTAACTACCTTGTTTGTTTTCCTGTATTTTGCTTTCTTTTTTATTTTTGTTTAAATTTCAAAATATTCTAAATATATATAACAAAAACACTTTACATAAAACATTTTTAAAAATGTTAACCAAACTTATAAGAATGATGCGTATAGGGAAAATGTTTGTGGTGTATATGGAAAATGTATACGATAAATAAATAATGTGTATGAAAATGTTGATCATGTATTTAAAAAATGTTAGTCAAGTATTTGGAAAATGTAGATGTCTATTAAAAAAATTTGTTGTGTAAACAATAAAAATATAAAAATAAAACATGAATGAAAAAATGTTGATGGTATATTTGAAAAATGTTAACATATATAAAAAAACTGTTCCTGTGCTCTATGAAAAATGTACAACCTATATAAAATAAAAGTGGACATAAAAAATATATTTAAATAAAATTTATTATGTACTCCCTCCGTTTCTTTTTAGTCTGCATATATGGATTGGTCAAAGTCAAACTTTGTTAACTTTGACTAGGTTTATAGAAAAAAAATCAAGATTCACAATATGAAATCAATATTGTTAGATGTATCATGAAATTAATTTTCATACCATATAGCTTTTGTATTGTAGATGTTGATATTTTTTCCTATAAAGTTGGTCAAACTTTACAAAATTTGACTTTGACCAAATCTTATATGCAGACTAAAAAGAAAAGGAGGGAGTATTTAAAAAATGTTCAATATGTATAAAGAAATGTTCCTGATGTATATGAAAAATATACAATCATGTCCGTGGACCGCCTAACGACGTCTACAAGCACTGAAGCGAGTCGAAGGCGCCTCCGTCATCGCCCTCCCTCGCTGGAGCCGGACAAAACTTGTTGTAGTAGACAATCGGGAAGTCGTCGTGCTAAGACCCCTTAGGACCAGCACACCAGAACAGCAACCGCCGCCGTTGAAGAGTAGCGTAGATCAAAAGGATCCAACCTAACACTACTAGGGAAAAGCCTATACACAGAATCTTACCTGCAGCGCTCTTCAAAATACCACGCTACTGCTACTTAGCAGCAGCGCGTGTCTGTCAAACGCGCTACTGACTTGGAAGTAGCAGTAGCGCGTGTGTAGCCTACAGCGCTACTGCTATAGTTGCCATGACCTTGGCCCCCCCGCTAGCTATAGTAGTAGCGCACTTTACTGTAGAGCGCTACTGCTACTCAGGTTAGCTGTAGCGCGTTTTGGCAAACGTGCTACAACTATCCCTACCTTATCCCCACGGAGGACCGGCCCTCTCACTCACACTCTCACTCTCGCCCGCGTCAACCGTCGTCGTCCGTCGCCGCCGCCGCCGCCGCCTTCATTCGTCCGCCGCCGAGGTACTCCCCTCCTTCCGTCCCTCCTCCATCCTCCTCGCACATCCTCCCTCCGCCTGCGGCCGCCCCTCCCTCCTCCGCCGCTGCCCTCCTCCCTCCGCTTGCGGCCGCCCCTCCTCCCTCCTCCGCCGGCAGCCCTCCTCCCACCGCCCTCGACCTCGCCGCCCCTAGCTACCTCTCCGTCGCCCCCCACCCCCTGCCACTAATTAGTACTAGATTTAGTAGTAGTAAATGTTAATTTAGGGTTAGCTAGTACTAGATGTTAATTTAGTAGTAGCAGATGTTAATTTAGCTTAGTTAGTACTAGATTTTTAGTAGTAGTAGTGGTAGTTGAACTACTTTAGTTGTAGTTGAACTAGTTTAGTAAGTAAATTAATAAACTAGTTGAATTAACAGAACTAATCTATTTTTAGTAAGATAATTAATATAACTAGTTTAACTACTTTATTTTTTAGAAAGAACTAGTTTTTTTCTATTTATAGTAAGTTTATATTTAGTAAGAACTAGTTGAACATGTTTTGTTGCTAGTGATAACTTATATGGTTTCAGGTGACCTCCGTCGTCCCCGTCACCGACCCCCTCCGACATCCCCGCCGTCATCCCAGTCACCGACGTACCCCCTCCGACATCGAGGTGAGACCAGCCAAATATCCTTGTATATCTTGTGTTGTTGCTCAAATAGGATATGTGGTTGCCCAAGTGGCCGTTCATGTTCAGTTTACATCTTCGAGTGGCCTATGTTTTGCCGGAGGGTTGATTAATTTCCGTTCCGGCAAATTTCAGGCGCTCGATATGTCCTTTTTTAGCAAAGGTCATGCCGGATTTTGTCGTGAATTCCGACATGACTTGTGCTAGAATATGTACAAGTTTAATCTTTGAATTATGATTGTAGGAAATGTCGTACTCGGACGACGACAGTCTCCCGGGGGAGTGTAGCTGGTGCCACGACGATCGAGGTATGTGCGACAGGTTCGTTCGGCTGGAGGACGATCGGCGCTTCAGCATTAAGCTCGAGGAGACCTATGATGTTCATACGGTACGCAACGACGACAATAGTTTTTTTCTCCATTAAGCATGACTTCAACTATTTCAACGTCTAATTTTCATATTTTACAATTCGACTAGCTTATCCCATGCCATGCAAGACGCTATGTCTTGGAGAGGATGGGTTTTGAAGACCATGAAAATTTCGAAACAAAGAAAATACACCTAAGGACCCATCATGATATGGATTTTGAAGTAAATCTGTACAATGCTCAGAGCGTAACCCATTTTGGTTGCCAAAATTGGGAAGCACTTTGCAAAATGTATGGTTTTTATGATGGTATGATTGTGACCATGGATCTTGGTGATCCTGACAGCGAGGAAGACAATATGGACATTTGGGTCCTTGTTGATACGCTTCCGATTGTACCGCTATGTGAGTTTCTCAAACATAGTTATTAACTAATTTATATTGTTTATTTCAAAATAGTTGATAGCTTATTTCCATTGACAGCTTATTTTGATTCTTCAAAGACTGTGCGGAAGATGGTAGATAAAACCCACTATACCGAAGGCACCCAATTAACGTATAAGGAGAAAAATCATCTGATCGCATTTTGTACTCTTCTTGAGAATTACAATGCCTATTATCAAACTCCTCCAAATTATGGTGAATACGTGCCACTAGTGCATGTGTTGAACAACGATAACTTCTCTGGAGATACCCTGGTAAGATTTTTTACTATTACGACATTCGTGCATTTTTTTGCATACTTCTAAAACTAGTACATCATTGCTAACTACGAAGTTATTATTATGTTTTTCAACAGAAACTCCCGATGGATTGTGTGCCTCATCTGATGTCTCTGCATGGTCGCCTCTCAGTTCTGAACATACTGCCAGGTAAATCTACGGAGCTCACCTGTGCATATTGGATTTCTAAAACCCGTGAACACATAATCATCAGAGAATGGAAGAAATGTATGGACATTCGCAAGGAGGTTCTTGGAAGTAACATTCAGCGAAAGGCAAGAATGGGAGACATGCTAATCTCCATTCTCCATAATGGAGAGTCAGGGGCTATCTTGTTTTTTGTTATTTTACCTTAGAAAATGTAGTAGGTCTTAATCGAATGTAATAGGTCCTATGAGGTACAATATGTTTATTATGTGGTAATGTGTCAGAGTTGATAATAATGATCTTGAGGAGGTGTTATGTGATGTCAATGATGAAAACGATGATATTGAGGAGGTGTTATATGATAATGATGTATTATGATGCTAAGTTGTTAATGATATGATGATGATGATGATATTATTATATCATTGGGTGAAAGAACCGCGGATTAGTTTCAAGTGGATGGACATCCACTTGAAACTAGTCCACGGTTCTTTCACCCCATGATGTAATAACTCATTATGATGTAAAAACAATCTCTAAATTCCTGTTGTATGAAAACTTGTGTAAAGGTGTATGAATACAACATGAAAAAGAAAAGAAATAAAATACTAAATAATAGTAGTAGCGCGCGTTAGGAGAAGCGCTACTACTAATTAACAGTAGCGATGTTCTAAAGAACCGCTGCTACTAAGTCAATTTAGCAGTTGCATGGGTCAAGACGCGCTATTGCTAAGCATTAGCTGTAGCGCCTTATCAGTAGCGCTCCTGCCCGCGCTACTGATAGGCCCAAAACCCGCGCTGCTGCTAGGCTTTTCCCTAGTAGTGTAAAGACACACGAACGTAGATGAACAACGATCATATCTGAGCAAATCCACCAAGGACAGATCCGCTAGAGACACACCTCCACACGCCCACCAACGATACTAGACGTACCACCAGGATGGGGGCTAGGCAGGGAGAACCTTATTCTATCTTCAGGGAGCCACCATCATCTCGTCTTCTGAGCATGAAACAAACCCTAACAAAACTCGAAGAAACATAAAAAATAAAAGCCCTCCAGCCAGTAAGGGTCGGGATCCACCGCGCTGCCATGGCCCTAAGGCCACCTTAGATGAGGCGGACCGGCGGCGGTGCCGACAGGAGGCAGAGGAACCCCATATTTGTTTGGGGAAGGAGGCACACTCATGTTTCAATTTACTTGTACTCAGGAACGAAGGTGTTGGGGAGACGAGGGGAGAAGGTGTGGAGTTGGAAGATGAAAATCATTCGACATTGAATCCACAAGCAGCAACACTATTTGCATGCATGGACTCAACCGAGCCATCCATAATCGATGCTACGTGCACAAGTTTTGAAGTACTGCCTGTACAGAGTACTTTCCTTTGCTTAATTTACTAGATCATGATAGGCGCGCGTTGCCGCGCCCGTCCTTTTTTCCGATAGGATGACAGGAAATTTAGTACATTGATGGCATGAAACACATAGCTTGTCGCCAAAAAAAATTAAGGACAAACTCTAAACTGCAAATAATTAAAAAGAACAATAAATTTTAAGTCATTCAGCTGCCAGGTTGAACTACCATCTCTTCACTGAAATGGCACAAGTTGACATCAACGAATACATCACCCAGTGTCCCGATCATATATTTCAAATAGTTTATAATGTTACAACAGATCAGAGACACCATTGGCAATATCCAAAATGAGAAACAAACATGGATCCTCTGTTAAACAACTACTATCGTAGGAAACGAAAAAAAAATCTGTTGACCTAGAAGTTTCATTTCTCTATAAAGTTTCCTTGGGAGGCGACTAAGTTGCACCTGCAAAGAAGATGCATGTTTAATCAAATGCATAGCATAGAAAGCAACGTGCAAAGATGACATGAGAATGGTACAGTGGGTGCAATTATTTGTTCTTGGATAGAGGTTCTAATCCATAAAAAAAATGCATGCTGATTTCATATGTACAATAAATTTATCTTCATTCCCAGTTAAAACATAATAATCTTCATCCAAGAGAGAGAAATAAAACATGTAATTTCATGAAAAGGACGCACATCTAGCGACTTGTTTTAGAGTAACTTCATGGTTTATTTTACAGTAACTTCAATGGTGGCACAATGGAGTGACATGGAGGCAGCACTGGCTAATAACCAAGAATGGAAGAAAAACACATAAATACACAATAATAATATGTGGGCTTGGTTTATGTAACCATGTACTTTACCACAACTTCCAACTGGAGGAGCAGGGTGATGCATGACATAAGAGTGACAAACTGATTTATGTCAGGGAAAAACCCAATGTCGATTCAGTTGCACAAAAGTTTCTAGATCAGAACAACCCATGTAAACACTGAGTCTGAACCTACCAGCTTCTTAACCCATGACCCAGCCATCTGAAAGTACAAAATTAGCTATGAAACAAGATATAATGGCCAAGTTTATTTCAAAGAGCATAAAACATATACTTTGAATCAAACAATGTCGTTTTACTGACATGGAACGACAGAAAAGCACTTGGATTAATAAATAAAATCAAAATGGGCAACGTCCATTCTTCATCCATTGTCAATTGCTAGGACGACAGGGCAAACAGTACCTTGGCGGAGACGAACTGAACCAGCATATAATATATAGATAGAAAAAGCACAAGCATCATCTTAACTTAGCCATTACCATATTATATTGCTATAAGCACATACATGTTTATATAGGTACTAAGCATCTTAAAAAGTGTGTATTCATAATCTAAACCACAATTTGTATCAAACTCAATGAAGCAGTGCCACAGTGGTAGCCATAGAGAAGCAAACCAAACCTGAATGTGAACTCTTGTAGCTCTTGTGAACCTTGGAGATCGTCCATCAAACGCAGCTCTACAAGAACTACATTTGTATTCAAAGTAGAAAGAAAAAATAAATCAATAGCCAATTAGCCTCACACGAGTACATCATCACATCATATAATATGTATACTTGTATTCAACCATCGAAAAGTAAAATTCTGATTATTCAGCACCCTGTCTAGTTGCATCACATAATTATCCTGCAACAACTTAATCAAAGCGATAATTTATAACACTTCTTGTGAAGTCAGATCAGCGGCATATGGCAATAAATTAGAACATCCAAATATCTCCAGCTTGTATATACCCTGTTGTAGCACCAATCAAAACAGTACTTCTGACACGAATTAGCTTGGGAAAAGCAGGGAGGATATGATATACGTACATTCTAGGAGCACTACCACAGCCGTAGATTCACTGATGGGCAAATCACACCACGGAGAACTTTTTTTTTCTCGAATATGCACTAGTGTGCATATCATATATTAAAGAAGAAAGGCATAGAAAGCCTCCACTACAATTACACGGTTTTTGTTACATATTACTCCTCACTAGTCTCCCACCTCTCCATCCTAGTAAAGAAGGGAGTTACATTCCCTTTCATTAGCCCGTCCGATGCCCACAGTTGGCCCTCATCCCTCACTCGCCCTAGTAGATACTCCAAGCAAGGGCGCGCCCCTTCAAAAACAATAGCCTATGCTTCCACAACTCCCACCACGGAGAACTTCTTGTAATGTTTCATATCAATTGATCCTCCCAAAAAAACAGGAACGCAGTTTGTGAACAAAACGAGATCCTAGTCCTCTATCTTTTCGAGCAATCTTGAGATCAGAGGAACCAAATGGAATAAGAGGAAGAAGATAGGAGCGGAAAGAACAAATAGTGGAATTGTTTTTACCACCAAGGGGTGAACCGATGGCCGCCGCTGCTCCACGAATTGATGAAAATGCCGAGCAAACAAATAACACTACGCCGCCATCAGAAAATCAGGGTTTCTAGAGGGGCTGGTAGTGCAAGAGCGATGGATGGAAAGAGCTGGATCATGGACGCGAAGCGGAGGTCAAGGGTGGGAGGCTAGATCCTCGCGGTCCAGAGGATCGGGAAGAGCGAGGGAGCTAGCCGCCAGGAGGGAGGAAGAACGCGGCCAGGGAAGGGTCGCTGCCTCTTCGTAGTCTTGGTTTTTTTTTTTGAGCAAATCTTCGTAGTCTTGGTGATCGTTTCATCTCTGCGTATTGGAGCCCATCGCAGATGGGCCGTGCTACGCCCAATCAACCAGAGGAGTCCAAAAATACCACCGGAATAGCTGCCCTGCGGACAGCAAGCCCACGTCGTGGCCAGTTTACACGAACGCAGCGCCTGACATTCATCCAACGGACACAACCGCCCAGATCGGCAAAACGGACGGTCAAAAATACAAATCGCTGAGAGGAGAGGGATTAGGCTCAGTTTTACTGTCCTTAAATAATAACTGCAGTGAGGATTCCCCCCCCCCCCCGTGTGTGTGTGTGTGTGTGCGTGTTTTGTTTTTAAATCACAAAATCACATATTATTTTGTGTTACACTGAAACAAATTACATAGATTTGAAGATATTTATGCATTTGAAAATAGTGTGCATGGCTATAAAAATACATTTGCCATCTCAAATGAGATGTTTATGTATTTGAAAACATATGTCAATGTATTTGAAGAAAATGTTCATGATGATAAATAAAGGTGTTCAGGGACATAAAAAAGTACATGTGTTTTTAGATTTTTTTTGAAATACGCATTAGTCAATGCTTCTTTCAGCTGGGAAAGCATGTGATAAATCTGATCAAAATTAAGGAAAACATGTGATAAGATGAGTGGTAAATACTTTAAATGTATGAGACCATGTTTTGACTTTTTTCATCAGCGTTAAACTAGGTCTTTCCCCATCACCGATAGGTTGAAGAATAGTGTTTGGGCTTTTGTTGTGCAAACTAGATTTAGTTTATCTTTAGTTTATGTATCCTTAGGGCATCTCCAGCCGCGCCCCCAAGAAGGCCTCCCCAGGCGATTTTTTCGCGCCGGCGCCGAAAAAACGGCTCAGTCGCGCCCCAGAACGCCGAAAATCGCCGGTTCGGACCTTTTTCCGCCCGGCGGTCACAGGCCTAACCCGGCGCGCTGGGGAGCCGTTGGGGGCTCCGGCGCTAGGGAAAAGCACGCCTGGCCCACACCGACAGGGGAAAAGTCAAGTTTTTCTTCCCCCGACTCGCCTCACACCCCCCGCGCCCTCGGCCACCACTAGCTGTATCCCGGCGACGGGCGCCGACCTACTCCGCTAGATAGCCATTCCCCGCCGGAAAATAGCAGTGCTTCACCGCGGCAGCCCCTCCCGCAGCACTAGGCGCTGCCGGCCGCCGTTTCCGGCCACGGAGGCGCGGTTTAACGGCGGGTAAACGCCCACCGAGCGCAAGGTGTTTGGCGTTTTGACTGACTCGGCGATGGACTCCGATGAGGAGGAAGAGCTCGCCGCGCTGCTGGAGGAGGAAGCCGCGGCCGACGTCCAGGAAGAAGAGCATCTGATGGTGCTCGTCGCCCTCGCCCAGCTGCTGGCGAGCAATGAAAAGCCGCGTCGAGGTGGCTCGGCGCCGGGGCGGGTGAAAGCAAAGAACCGGCATCGTCTGCAAGGCTACTGCATGCTCTACTCCGACTACTTCGCCGATGCTCCACTTCATGGCGAGAGAACATTTCGGCGCCGTTATCGGATGAGCCAAAAGCTCTTCCTCAGGATTGTGAATTCCATCCGGGAGTTCGACAACTACTTCAAGTGCAAGATGGATTGCACTGGCGCCCTTGGATTCACCTCCATCCAGAAGTGCACGACAGCGATGAGGATGCTTGCATATGGAGCTCCCAGTGATTCACTCGACGACTATGGGCGCATGGCCGAGTCCACCAGCATAGAGTGTTTCTACAAGTTCTGTCGGGCAGTGGTGGCAGTGTTTGGGCCACAATACTTGAGAGCACCAGCATAGAGTGTTTCTACAAGTTCTGTCGGGCAGTGGTTGCAGTGTGGTGCTTGAGGCGGTAGCCACACAGGACCTCTGGATTTGGCACTCCTTCTTTGGTATGCCAGGAACTCACAATGACATCAACGTGTTACAGTGCTCTCTTGTTTTTGCCAAGCTCGTTGAGGGCCATTCTCCTCCGGTGAACTTCAAGACCAATGGGCACCAATACAACAAGGGGTACTATCTAGCTGACGGCATCTATCCGAGATGGTCGACATTTGTGAAGACGATCTCAAACCCTGTGCCAGGAGGCAAGAACGCCTGGTTTGCGAAGCTTCAGGAGGCTTGCAGGAAGGATGTCTCGCGGGCATTTGGTGTGCTCCAATCTCGATTCGCTGTTGTTCGGTACCCCGCTCAGATCAAATGTGGGAGATCATGACTTGCTGTGTCATCTTGCACAACATGATCATCGAGAGCGAGCAAGAAGACCCAGTGTTTGACACTGAACCATACTACAGGCAGGGTCCTCTTGCCGAAGTTGATCACCAGCTACCGGCAACTTGGATTGCCTATCTAAGTATGCGTCAAGAGATCTGAGATCCACAGGTGCATCATCAACTGCAGAAAGATCTGATTGAGCACCTATGGAGGCTCCAGGGGGACACCGCGTGATGAAATACGAGTTTTTATTTGTTGAACTATATAATTTGTATTGAACTATTTGTTGTTGTACTATTTTGTTGAAGTATTTGATTTTTCTGTGATGAAATATGTGATAAGGAATAATTATGTTGATAATTGAACGCCGAGACACGGCGAAACCACGCCGAATATGGGCCTATTCTCGCCCATATGGGTCGTTTATTCACCGAAATTGGGCTGCAAAGTGGGCTAATTTCGGCGCCTGGGGGTGAGCTGGGGGCGACGACTGGGCGAAAAACCGCCCCAGCGCCGAGTGTATCGCCGGCTCGCCCCCAGGAGGCGATTTTTGTGCGTCCTGGGGGGGCCAACGGCTGGAGATGCCCTTAGAGGCCAAGAACAATGGATACAAATCTTATGACTATACATCCCCTTCTTGTTGTTGTCATTTGGATCAACGTGGCGAAGCTGGGGAGTATGTGGTGTTTTAATACTGGGTATCCACAACTCCTAATCTAGATAATTGTCATCAAGAGATTTGGCTTGAGCTATATGTAGTATCAAAAATGGTGGTGTCAAGTCATTTTGGTCAGTAGGTCTCCATTTCGTCCTTTTCGGCTACATGCCTTCTACCTATATAGGACTAGTTTGGTTGGAGTCCACACAAAAATTTGCCTGTCCTGGAGCCTGCCTGAGAGCAGCCTGGAAGGTGTTTTGTGTCCTGCACAAATAAAGGCCCAGTTCTTTTGGGCGATTCTCCTAGAATCGCCACTTCATATTTTCTTTACAACCCTATCTAGTTAAGATTTAATTAGCAAGGAGGAGAGAAGCTGGGGAGGGGGCGATTATGGGAGAATCGCCCAAAAGAACTGGCTTAAATAGTCGCCTGGCCTGGATCTCCTGACATGCTCATTAGCCTGACTCAACTCCAGGCATGGTCATTAGCCTGGACCCCCTAGTAGAAAACGGAGTTTTAATACCGGTTCATCAGGGCCTTTAGTGCCGGTTCTGCAACCGGCACTAAAGAGTGGAGACTAAAGCCCCCCCCCCCCCCTTTAGTATCGGTTCAGCACGAACCGCCACTAAAGGCCCACCACGTGGCGTGAGCTCGCGCAGTGGTATGAGGGACCTTTAGTACCGGTTGGTAACACCAACCGGTACTAAAGGTATTTTTTTTGAAATTATTTTTTGAAAATTATGAAAAAAATCGATTTTCAATTTTCTGAATTATTTGATGATTTAGTCTCTAATCGCCCCTCTTAACTACTCAAGTGTGGATCACTCATTCCAATTTGTCTAACTTCCCGACCGGTCACCCATCCTCTCACTCCCCCAGCCTAGCACGCTTAACTTTGGAGTTCTATTCTCCCTACTTTCCAAGTCTGCACTTGTTGTTTTTCTGATAAATGTAAGCTGTAAATCCTATTAACCCTCAGCAGTTTAGCTTGAGCATTAGGTCACACATTTCACCGTTTGAGTTTGAAAGTATTATTCTAAAAAACAATAATTATTTAGTAACACTAATATTTCTTGAATAAGTTTGACCATAGTTTGACCACAGTTTGACCATAGTTTGATTAGATTTGACCAAAATTCAAAAAATTGAAATAATTATTTAGTAACACTAATATTCTTGAATAAGTATGTAGTAACATTAATACTTCTTGAATAAGTATGTAGTAACATTAATACTTCTTGAATAAGTAGTTTGACCATAGTTTGACCAGATTTAACCAAAATAAAAAAAACTTAAATTTGAGCATATCTTTTTCTCCTTTTGGAATTTGAGGATTCTAAAATATTGCAAACAGGTCGTAGGCCGTCAAAATCGGATGGAGATTTTCGTGCTGAATTTTTTGATATATTATATGTTTTTTTCCGACATCGTATGCAAAAGTTATAGCCGTTTTACATTTTCCCTACACTTTTTGCAAAACATGTCCAAATTTAAGTTTTTTAATTTTTCTAACTAGTAGATATAGTAATATAACTACATCTCGAAGAATTTTATTTTTTGAATTTTTTATCATTTTCTTTTGTATTTTTCAAAACTGAAATGGCGATACACCCGGGGGGGGGGGGGGGGTAGAGTTTGAAAATTGCTCTTTAGTACCGGTTTGTGCCACGAACCGGTACTATAGGTCAAACCCCTTTAGTACCGGTTCGTGCACGAACCGGTACTAAAGGTGATCGCGGGGCCCCGGCCTGACGCCAGCCTGCCACCACCCATTTAGTACCAGTTCGTCGCACGAACCGGTACTAAAGGTTCAAAACGAACCGGCTTTAATGCATTAGCCGTTCGAACCGGCACTAATGGTACCATTAGTAGCGGGCCAAAATCGAACCGGGACTAATGTGTCTCACATTAGGTCTTTTTTCTACTAGTGACCAGGCACGGAGAATCGGACGCCTGGTGCTAGCCTGGGAAATAAACAATAGTTTTTCTATTGGGCCAACAATCATTTATAGGCTTGAAGAAGATTGATTTGTATGCCATGCTGAGGACGTGAAGCAAACACATCATGCCCAGGCTGGCCTGGTCAGGCAACTTTTCTCGACTTCTTTGTGTCCACGCCAGGCAGCGTTTTTTCCCAAGCACCAAGCTGTGGTCACAAACCAAGCTAGCCCATAGTACACGACGATCCAGCAGTTAGATAGTCTACCTTGCACGGAGTCTCTCTTAGGCTAGAGTGTGTCGACAATCTCACTTACCACCTATTGGGGCCGCAGGTTCATCCGGCTCTTCGATACTCTTATGGTTATTTTATATATCTTGTACACAATGATGGAAATTTCACATTGAGA
The DNA here is from genome assembly GCA_963921465.1 of Triticum timopheevii. Classification (NCBI taxonomy): domain Eukaryota; kingdom Viridiplantae; phylum Streptophyta; class Magnoliopsida; order Poales; family Poaceae; genus Triticum; species Triticum timopheevii. Next base: position 625,543,865 of record OY997266.1, on the reverse strand, counting down.
TAAAGTAGAAAACTTGGGAGGCATGATGAAGGCATGTAGCTTTCAGTTTTACTAGGGATCATTGTCTATTCTTGTGGTTTCACATTTTTAAACCAACATAATTTATTCAGTTAAGCAATAAAGTCAGATCCTATACACAATGCAGAAAAGGGAGGTGCAAAATAGTAATTACAAAGTTCAAAAGATGGGATGGCCACACTAATGTTTCTTATGCGACAAACGAATAAAGGTTTCTTCAGAAACCATTTGCTATCATCGTCGCCGTCGGTCGGGCGTTGCCGACGCATCTTTCTCCCACTTGGCAATTTAGCAAGCACTCATGCTTACAATGGACACGGCAGAAAATTTAGACCGAGCTGGTGGCTAGATCTCTAACCTCCAGATGTCATTGTACGATCATTGTTTTCAAAGGAAGTCCACACTTCGTTGTCAAATTAATAAATATAGCGTCCTTTCAATTTTGCGTTGCTTAATTTGGATGCAAACGATTTCCCATTGATGCATGCTGTCGTGCAAGATAGACTAAAGCACAGATCTTCACATTGATTCACACCAAACAAATTAAATACGATGGTCGATCTGAAATCCACGTCCGGTTAATCATACATGCGTAGGTATAGTTATATATATGTGTTTCCATTAGTAAGGTGGCTAGATCACTTGTTGAAATCTCTAGAAAGACAAATATTTAGGAACGGAGGGCGTATGTGTTTCCATTAGTAAGATGGCTAGATCATTTTTGTTGTTGAAGAAGGTAAATCGCCCCCCCCCCCCCCCCCCCCTAAAATTTACCCAGTTTTTGGAAAGCTAAACTCATGGTGTATGTGCTTATGGTTACTACGTTCCTTTTGCATTCAAGGTAGGCAACACATGAGTTGAAATTGTGTCGAATATTTGTACGAGGTAGGTTACAGTTGGATTTGGATTGTGTGTACATAGGGTAAAGAAACATGTTCGAGTAGAAAACTTGTATCCCGGATTTCTTATATTATACTCCCTCTGTTTTTATTTACTCTGCATATTAGCTTTGGTTAAAGTCAAGCTTTGTAAACTTTGACAAAGTTTATAGACAAAAATATTAACATATACAGTAACAAATGAATATCATTTGATTCATTACTGAATGTACTTTCAGATTATATAGATTTGTTATGGTAAATTTTTATATTTTTTCTATAAACTTGGTTGAACTTTACAAAGTTTGACTTTAATCAAATCTAATATGCAAAGTAGAGAGAGAGAGAGAGAGAGAGAGAGAGAGAGAGAGAGAGAGAGTATAAGGGTAGACAAACGATGTAATCTATGTCAACATAATAGTACAAACATGCAGAGGGAGCCGACAACGTGTGCTGGTGCCCTGATGACTAGGATGCGGTATTATGGCCGTGTCAAGAGGAGGAGCGCCCATAGTCAAGGCGCCGAAGATGTAGCCATATTTATGAATCTTGTTAATAAATTTGGTGTCGTGCCTTGTGTCATGCAGATCTATTGCGCACCTCAGATCATTTCTAACAGCATGCACGTCTCGGTCCGATCTCGATATCTCATGCACGTACGTCGTACGTCCATCTTGTTGATGCAGTGCACGTATACAATAGCTTCTTCACAGCGCGCTTGCATGCACATCAACGTACGCTAACCAATTCTAATCAATAGCATCACGAGCAAATCGTACTCCTACACAGAGTACGTACTGGCCGGGGGCACGGAACAGTTTATTTATTCGTGGCCGGACATGGTGGCTGGGACTAGCCATATTAATACAAGTTAGGATCCAAGCTAGGATCGATCAAAGTACGTAATACAACCTTGCATCTTACCTTCAATTAATTCTGGTTGGTGACATCTGACATACTATATGCATGCACACATGCGACCACACAAAAAGAGCAACTGATGTGATCATGTTTTATAAAGACTTTTGCACGGAGTGTCTTAACACTGCTGTCGGTGTTTTGATCGTCACGGATTGGCTGTACGGATTGATTTATTGGACCGGAGGAGAAGTAAAACGTACGCATTGCCGAATTTCTTTTTCTCTGCCCATATTTCGTGACACTTCACAGCAGCAGGACACGGTAAACATATATAAGCATCCATATTAGCCAATCCCCGGCTAGCTAACCATGCAAACAACATATACAACCATACAACCAACCTGGAGGTAAACCTAACGGTCAACATAAGGTGTTGACTTTTATGCCACATGGGCCTGGCGGGTGGGCCTCAACTGTCAAAAAAGGTTTAAAATTTAAACAGTCGATCATTTGGGTTTTTTGAAACAGTCGACCCCGGACATGGTAGTTATCAGAAAAAAAAATCCAATAGTTTTTTGAAACACTAGAACGAATTGTAGTAGTTTTATGCTATTTACTCCGAATTAAGGATAGCTCAGATGGTTATGCTCCTTGTGATGGAACCAACCGATCAGTGTTTAAGTCCTAGACTTGGCAGTGGAGCTAGCATATCTCAGGGATAACTTCATCAATCTTAAATTGTTATGCTGGTTCAGTATTTCGGAGGTTCCTGTGGGGATAAGAATGAGTGTATGCACTACCCCAAGGTATATACTATGCAGCGTACATACGTATGTATTCCTTTAGTCCAAGCACTGAGGCACACCTCACGACTTGGAGTTTTACGAAGATCACGCAAGTTCAATGCACGTGTACCTAGCTAGGTAATGAATGAGGCCCCATACAACTCGAGTCTGTTCTCACACGCTAGCCGATCGATCGACCTATATTTACTTGCGCACCGGTCACTGCAGTAGCTGGCACATCGATCGGTAGGTGCTGCACGTAGTCACTACATCTTGTACGGTCGATATGGATCCAAGAGATGAAGCAAGCTGGCGACTAGAGCACTGCTGCACGCACCGACGCACGGCGGTTTCATTAATCAATGCCCGCGTCTACTTCTAAGCAGCCAGTTTCAGATCTGGCGCCCAATTCTTTTCCTCCTTACACGTATTCGTTCAATTTAATATAATCTGACGTGCAAGCAAGCTGCTAGTCGACCGAAAATGAACCATATGAAGTTGGAAAAAAAGGAAAGTACCAGCGCATTTATCTATACGGTTTAGAGGACAAACATAGGAATGCGTCTTGATTTAGAATGCATGTTGATGTAAACTACTCCCTCCGTTCCTAAATGTAAGTCTTTGTAGAGATTCCACTATAAACCGCATACGGATGTATATAGATGCATTTTAAGTTTAGATTCATTCTTTTTGCTCCGTATGTAGTCCACCTAGTGGAATCTCCACAAAGACTTATATTTAGGAATGGAGGGGTTAATGATACTACCTTATGCATATCCGTTTGTTGCGGGAATATTTTGCAATATAGTATTTCAATGATATTTGATTGTATGGAACATATTAGAGCAATAGTATAATTACCCGCAAAAAAAGCAATAATATAACAACTAAACCAGAAATATATGTGATTTATTGTATTTACTTATTGTATAGTTGTAAAATATTTCTTAAATATAAATAGCATATAAGAATGGAAATTCTCATACACATGTTGTACTCCCTCCGCTCCTAAATATAAGTCTTTTTAGAGATTGCAATATAGATTACATACGGATGTATATGGACATAGTTTAGAGTGTAGATTCATCCATTGTCTTCTACCTTCTAAAAAAATATGATACATTGTGTGGTATTCTAAAGAAACGAATAATCCAAGGACCAAGCAATCACATGAGGCACGGCACCAAGATTTGTTAAAGAGGTTCACCGAACTCGGCTACATCCCCGGGGCCTGACTACGAGCACTCCGTCCTGTGACAGTATCACAATACCGCACACCGGCCACCCAGGCGCCTGCACATACCGCCGGCTCCCACTGCGTGTCCGTGTTATTATGTTGGCATAAGTTACATCGTGTGTTTAACCCCCCACATTATATAAGAGGCCTAAGGATACATGTGTTCTATTAAGACACGACTTCCTACCCTGTCTAAACACAATACACTACACAATATCCAACCCGTGTTGCACGTGTTCGTGCTGCTGGCGACTGGCTATTGTTCCAGCTGCTAGTGAGGACCAAAGTGGTGGAGCTCAGCAACATGGCCACCGGCGCCATCACCATCCTTGTCCAGACCGTCATCTTCTTCTACATCCCCATCCTCATCATCGACGCCATGAGCGTGCATGTATATGCCTGGTGGCTACCTGACTCATCGTTGCTGTAGATGGATAACTCTGTTTGGGCGCGCCGAAAGGAAGAAGAAGAAAGAAGAAAGGAGAAAGAAGAAGTTGCAAAGATACTTCTATGCGGGTTCAATTCGTTTGAGGAGTTAAATTGAGAAAACGATTAGGTCCAGTCACCGTTAAAGGAGTAAAATTTGAAGGAGTTAACAAGGCATACAATGAAGGGAGACGTTCCTACGCGGTGTGCCGGCCGAAGCTTTCGACCGGTCCCACGTGAGCCACTCGATTGAGGCCATCGTACGCCTCGCGCGAGCTCCTGCCCCCGCCTTATCTTCTTTCTCCAATCCCCTTCTCTCTTAGCCGCATCCACGCACGGGGGTCGCCGCACTCCTGGTCTTCCTCCTTCGGGGGTCGCCGCGCTCCTGGTCTTCCTCCTTCAGATCCCGTCGTCGCCATGGATGCGCCCGTTACCATACCCGCTCCCTTCGCCATGGCCGCGCGCGATGAGGCCAAGCACCGGGATGCCTCTGACAAGCAAGCTGTGCTACAACCGGCGTCTAAATATGCTACGACCGGTGAGCCAAAATGCTGCAACGGGCATAATTTTTTGCTACTACGGACGGTGACCGCGGTGACCACACTTGCAGATGCTGCAACCGCTCTAGCTAGATGCTGGAACCGGCATGATTTTTTGCTACTACGAGGTGGTGACCGCGGTGACCACGCGCCCACAGATGCTGCAACCCGCTCTCGCTAGATGCTGGAACCGGCAACGGAAAATGTTGGAACCACGATGTTCATTTTGCTGGAACCGGCGAGGTGATTTGCTACAACCGAAGACGCTAATGTTCACGACTTGCACGACGACTACAACTAGTGGCGACGGCCATGGTGTTCTTTTGCTACAACCGTGACCATGTTTTGCTACGACCATCATTAAAATCGTTGCCACGACGGCGGCTGTGTGTTCGCGACCTGCACGGTGAGCTACAACCGGTAGCAGACGGCCATAATGTTTTTTGCTACAACTATGTCTCTGTTTTGCTTCATTCAGTGATGAAAATGTTGCCACGACGGCTGCCATGATTTTTCCATCAAAGAGGTGTGTTCGTTGATGGCGACAGTAGACGATGAGCACGACGAACAGGAGGCGAGCGGTGGCGACGCCGAGGTGGCCGTTAGCCACCGATGAGCGCGAGGTGGCGGCGCGGGGGCGAAGGCGGAGGCGGCACGGGCTAGATCCTGTGCGGGAGGAAGGAGAGATGCAGATCAAACGGATCTGGTCGCTCCAATCGGGCGGCTGCTAGACGACCGGCCCAAATTTGGGCCGGTGCGCCGGCGCAGATCAGCGCCCTACAATGAATTGAACCTCAGGTGATCGGTTGGAGATGATTTAATGACCGTGTACATACACGTGGAATGCTTGAGAGACAAAAGTTATAATTTAGGAACGACTTACACAGCAAAGATGCACATACCGTTGGCTACAACATGATGCTCGATACATCAATGGAGAGGATCAAATTTAGAGGAATAGATCTATGATTATTCGTGCCTCTTCAAGCTCCGCAAGGAAGGCTAAGGCGATATTCACGACCATGCCTGCCAGAAATCCTCCAATAACCAGAGCTATCCAGCCCACGACAATAGCGGCGTGTCGCCGCGCTCGGCCCATCGGCCATTCATGTTGGATCACCAGAAGAGTCAAACCGACAGTTGCCCAGAGGAGGCCGATCGCGCCCCAGAAGCATAAGATTCTCCATCTGCCTCGCTGGGCTGGCTCTGCTACTTCGACCTCAGCGTCCGCGGCGCCGTTGGGGATTGCGACGATGATTTCGATCAGCCTATCTCTCCATGCCGAGAACGCGTTTCGGCTGGGATCTGCCACCGCGGCGAGTCCACCATTGGAGTTTGGGTTCTCGACGTCGGCCATGGATGTGCAGAACTCGATCGGTCACCAGGGAAACTGGTTTGATAGAGTACTTGATAGAATACGTACCTATATGGTATACGACTATAGGTAGAGTCCGACCTGGTGAGAGTTAATAAAGGGTTGGTCGGGCCTTTTCCCCCTTTTTTTTGGTTATTGTTGCGGGGAATCCATCTTTAAATTGAATTCGGTTTCGATCTTAGCTAGGCGGTCATAGGAAGGGGGCTTTATAGGTACGTGCATGAAAAAACGACGGATGCAATATTCCTTCATCGTAGGTACACCCACACCGCTCGAAGACTACCTAAGCTACTGTCACACGTTGTAAACATCCGGCGAGGTTCCGGGCTGTGCGGCGGGGGCCCGAGCACCATCGCCGGCGGAGCGGCGGCCCTGCATGGACGGCGGCGGTGGCAGCGCCCCATCCGGCGAGGTGGGCTGTCCTGCTCGTGATGGTGACGACGGCTACTGCGGATCCAACGTCCTGTTTGGATCCGTCGCGGGGAGGCTTTTCGCCGACCGGCGGCGCGTGGAGGGACCGGTGAGGAGATGCCTGATCTTCGCCGGAGTACCGATGGTAACATACGTCTTCGTGGCGAGGTTCTGCTCGGTTCCAGCCAGCCACGAGATCGGGAAGACGTGGCTTCTGATGAAAATCGCGCCAGACTGCGGTCTTGGCAGACGATGGCAGCGTCTCTGACGTCGTTTCCTTCTGGAGGCATCGTCGTTGCAGGTCTCTTCAACCTGATCGGGAAGTTCCAGGGGAAACCCTAGATCTGTGTCTACCGGATCGGACGATGACGGTGCTAACGGGACCGTTCTCCCTCCTGGGGGCATAGTTTTGGAGCGAGTGCTGGTTGGAGGGGACAAGAGTAGGAGCGATGTTTCATCTGCTCCATTGATGACGGCAGATCTCGGCGGCGTGGCGCAGTGGAGACTCGGCGCCTGATGAGCGGAGATGGACTCGCGCAGGAGAGTGACGCTGCCTGGCGTCATGGTGGCGTCGGGGCAGTTGGACCGGCCAAGGTTGATGCAGCAGTACAACTCTGAAGATGGGTTCGTGGCAGGTGGCTGCGGCGGCCTCATACCCGGCAGGGGTCCTGGTTGAGAAGCACGCCGGACTGGTGGGTGCCCATACCCGGTAGGCGTCCTGGGTGGGACCTCAAGTCTTTAGATGGTTAGGTTTGGCTGCGTGGTCTGTTTGGTATGAGGCTCAGACTTTCAGCGCCCCTACATCAACTGGATAGGGCGACAGTTGTTGCTTAGTTTGGTGGCTTTAGACTATTTGTTGTATGACTCTGTACGGTCTTGTGTCAATAATTAATAAAGTGACCATATGCATCGTCCAGATGCAGAGGCCGGGGGTCATCCTCCTTTTCTAAAAAAAAAAGTTGTAAACCTCACACCTGCTTCTTTCCATTCCAAAGTCTCGGAAAAAATCTGCCGGCCCAGAAGAGTTGGCGACCTATACTGCTCCACTCTGTTGAAAATCGAGTATTCCTATATTTTCAAAGCGACCATGCTTCCAAAGCGACCATGCGATCCTGATCACTAATGAGTCGAGGCCTCGCTTCTCTACGCGCCTGAAGTTCTCTCTAGTAGCCACCAAGCAGCAAATGAGTCCCTCTGCACCGGGCATTACACATTGAGCTAAAGTGAATGAAAACAAGAGTGCCGCATGTACGCATTGCACTAAGGAGGCGGAAGTGGAGGCGGAGGTGGAGTTGGCCCTGCCGTCGCCGCCGCCGGCCACGCATGGTCTCATCCCCTGTTGGTGAGAAGGAGGTGGAGTTGGCCCTGCTGTCGTCGCCCGGCGGCCACGCATGGGAGGGGATGGGACGACGTGCAGCTCTTGCCTTGTCCTGATGGCAGCTCCTGCCTTGCCCCGATGTTGGGGATGGGGACGACGTTGCTACCTTGGTTCGACAGTCACTGCCTGATGATGATGCTGGGTTTGTTCCAAGCACGCCACCGCGATCATGGGCCATTCGTGATTTTTCGATATTTTTTCTTGACGTGCAAGGCAGGTGCACTGTCTATTTCATTAAGAGAGAGAGAGAGAGAGAAAAAAGAGTGGCCCAGTTTATACGAGAAACCAGTCCGAAAAAAATACAACACACAATTGATTAAGGGACAGTCGTGCAAAATCCAAACCCATGCCCACGTCGGCCAACTCAAAACTCCACCACCAACATGCCTACAACCCGAAGATGTGTGGGAACTCTTGGGAGAGCCTTCAAGAAGTATGGTCGCCGATATCCTTCAAGGCTTTTGCTCAGAGTCATCCACAACAACTCCATCAGACCTCGGGAAAAGTCAAGCCACACCAACAGCCTCCACGGTAGCTCTGTAACCAACAAACACTAGTAGAAAAGGGGGCAATGGTCCAGGCCGGTCCAGCCCATTAGTCCCGGTTCAATCCATAACCGGGACCAATGGGAGCATTTGACCCGGTTCGTGAGCCCCGGGGGCCGGCCGGGCCACGTGGGCTATTGGTCCCGATTTGTCTGGATCTTTTGGTCCCGGTTGATGGGGCGAACCGGGACTAATGGGCCGCACTCCTGGCCCACCACCATTGGTCCCGGTTGGTGGCATGAACCGGGACCAAAGGCAACCATTTAATCCCGGTTCATGCGACCAACCGGGACCAATGGTGGTGCCTATATATACCCCCTCGCGCAAGAGCAGAGCACATTGCTCTGTTTTTTCTGGCCGAGGGGGAGAGGGCTTGGTGGTGCTCTAGCTCACCTCCTATGCACACAAGGTGTTCGATGGAATGCCCGAGCCACACTACTTAAGGTTTCTCCTCTCCAAGCTCGACCGCCAAGCTCCATTTTCCTCAATATTTGTCTAGGTTTAGCGGTCCGTCACGCCCCGTCCCCGTCTTCAACGTCGTCGATCACCCGCACCGATCTCATCGCCGGCACCACCGTGGTGAGCCTCTTGTTCTTATCTTCTTTCTGAAAGGAAAAATATTCTTATTTGTATGTTTAGATAGATACTTGTATAATTTTCTTACTTTTATTATTGCATCTTATATAGTGCGATGGTTTTGGTATCCGCCCCCGTCGGCCCTCGTCCTGTCTATGATTCGGATGTGGTATATATTATCTTTTCATAACTATTGGTTCATTTATTGTTTATGACAATTATGCCGACCAACGTGACATAGATTTTATTCATCTAGGAGGTTGTTGAACCGGAAATTCCAACCGACCCTATTGTCGAGAGGTTAAATTTAGTTGAAGAAGAAAACAATTTGTTAAAGGAAAAAATTAGAAAAATTGAGGAGGAGAAGATGATATTGGAGTTGCATGTTGCGGATGTCGTCGATGATCACAAGATCAAGATGGATGCAATGCGCTTGAAGATTAGAAAGATTAGAAAATATGCCATTCATACCGAGGCTTGGTATCATTATGCTATTGGATCAGTTGTTACATTGGTTGCGATTATGATCGCATTTGTTTTCGCATTGAAATGTTTTACATAGTTTCAGTGTATGGTTTAATTAATTTAGATGCTCTGCAGAGCTTTATGTTGTTCGATGAGAACTATGTATGTACTTTGGTTTTAATGTGATGATGAACTTCTATTAATTTGGTCACTTAATTATCTATTCATGATGTTCTGTAATGATTTTTGACACACTTAATTATATATAATGCACACAGATGAACCGGCAATGGATGTACGGTTCAAGACACACCTCCGAGTACATTAAGGGCGTGCATAATTTTCTCGAAGTGCCTGAGGCAAACAAGCATAATGGTTTTATGTGTTGTCCATGCCCTATATGTGGGAATACGAAGTCTTGCTCTGACCGGAAAATCCTCCACACCCACCTGCTTTACAAGCGTTTCATGCCACACTATAATGTTTGGACGAGGCACGGAGAAATAGGGGTTATGATGGAAGACGGCGAAGAAGAAGAGTACGATGAAAACTATGTGCCCCCTGAATACGGTGATGCTCCTGAAGATCAAGAGGAACCAGACGATGTGCACGATGATGCTGCAACAGGCGAAGCTGCTGAAGATCAAGAGGAACCAGACGATGTGCCCGATGATGATGATCTCCGCCGGGTCATTGTTGATGCAAGGACGCAATGCGAAAGTCAAAAGGAGAAGCTGAAGTTCGATCACATGCTAGAGGACCACAAAAAAGGGTTGTACCCCAATTGCGAAGATGGCAACACAAAGCTCGGTACCGTACAGGAATTGCTGCAGTGGAAGGCAGAGAATGTGTGCCTGACAAAGGATTTGAGAAGCTACTTAAAATATTGAAGAAGAAGCTTCCAAAGGATAACGAATTGCCCGACAGTACATACGCGGCAAAGAAGGTCGTATGCCCTCTAGGATTGGAGGTGCAGAAGATACATGCCTGCCCTCATGACTGCATCCTCTACCGCGGTGCGTACAAGGATCTGAACGCATGCCCGGTATGCGGTGCATTACGGTATAAGATCAGACGAGATGACCCTGGTGATGTTGACGGCGAGCCCCCCAGGGAGAGGGTTCCTGCGAAGGTGATGTGGTATGCTCCTATAATACCACGGTTGAAACGTCTGTTCAGAAACGGAAAGCATGCCAAGTTGATGCGATGGCACAGTGAGGACCGTAAGAAAGACGGGAAGTTGAGAGCACCCGCTGACGGGTCGCAGTGGAGAAAAATTGAGAGAAAGTACTGGGATGAGTTTGCAAGTGAGCCAAGGAACGTATGGTTTGCTTTAAGCGCGGATGGCATTAATCCTTTCGGGGAGCAGAGCAGCAATCACAACACCTGGCCCGTGACTCTATGTATGTATAACCTTCCTCCTTGGATGTGCATGAAGCGGAAGTTCATTATGATGCCAGTTCTCATCCAAGGCCCTAAGCAACCCGGCAATGACATTGATGTGTACCTAAGGCCATTAGTTGAAGAACTTTTACAGCCGTGGAATGGAAACGGCGTACGTACGTGGGATGAGCACAAACAGGAGGAATTTAACCTAAAGGCGTTGCTGTTCGTGACCATCAACGATTGGCCCGCTCTCAGGAACCTTTCAGGACAGACAAACAAGGGATACCACGCATGCACGCACTGTTTACTTGACACCGATAGTATATACCTGGCAAGCTGCAGGAAGAATGTGTACCTGGGCCATCGTCGATTTCTTCCGACCAACCATCAATGTCGAAAGAAAGGCAAGCATATCAAAGGCGAGGCAGATCACCGAAAGAAGCCCGCCATGCGTACCGGTGATCACGTACTTGCTATGGTCAATGATTTACACGTAATCTTTGGAAAGGGTCCCGGCGGACTAGCTATTCCGAGTGACACTGGGGGACACGCACCCATGTGGAAGAAGAAATCTATATTTTGAGACCTACCCTACTGGAAAGACCTAGAGGTCCGCTCTTCGATCGACGTGATGCACGTGACGAAGAACCTTTGCGTGAACCTGCTAGGCTTCTTGGGCGTGTATGGGAAGACAAAAGATACAGCTGAGGCACGGGAGGACCTGCAACGTTTGCACGAAAAAGACGGCATGCCTCCAAAGCAGTATGAAGGTCCTGCCAGCTATGCTCTTACCAAAGAAGAGAAGGAAATCTTCTTTGAATGCCTTCTTAGTATGAAGGTCCTGACTGGCTTCTCGTCGAATATAAAAGGAATAATAAATATGGCAGAGAAAAAGTTTCAGAACTTAAAGTCTCATGACTGCCACGTGATTATGACGCAACTGCTTCCGGTTGCATTAAGGGGGCTTCTACCGGAAAACGTCCGATTAGCCATTGTGAAGCTATGTGCATTCCTCAATGCAATATCTCAGAAGGTGATCGATCCAGAAATCATACCAAGGCTAAGGAGTGATGTGGTGCAATGTCTTGTCAGTTTCGAGCTGGTGTTCCCACCATCCTTCTTCAATATCATGACGCACGTCCTAGTTCATCTAGTTGACGAGATTGTCATTCTGGGCCCCGTATTTCTACACAATATGTACCCCTTTTGAGAGGTTTATGGGAGTCCTAAATAAATATGTCCGTAACCGCGCTAGGCCAGAAGGAAGCATCTCCATGGGCCATCAAACAGAGGATGTCATTGGGTTTTGTGTTGACTTCATTCCTTGCCTTAAGAAGATAGGTCTCCCTAAATCGTGGTATGAGGGGAGACTGACTGGAAAAGGCACGCTTGGAAAGGACTCAATAATATGCAGGGACGGATATTCTTGGTCTCAAGCCCACTACACAGTTCTACAGAACTCTACCTTGGTGACCCCGTATGTCGATGAACACAAGAACAGTCTGCGCTCCAAACACCCGGAGCAGTGCGATGACTGGATTACATGTGAACACATCAGGACTTTCAGCAGTTGGTTGGAAGCACGTATCAGAGGTGACAACACTGTTTGTGATGAGCTGTACTTGTTATCCAGGGGACCATCTTTGACTGTATTGATTTGAAAAGGATACGAGATAAATGGGAATACATTTTACATGATTGACCAAGATCAAAAGAGCACCAACCAAAATAGCGGTGTCCGCTTTGATGCAACAACTGAGAGGGGAAAGGACACATATTATGGTTACATAGTGGACATATGGGAACTTGACTACGGACATGATTTTAAGGTCCCTTTGTTTAAGTGCAAATGGGTCAATCTGTCAGGAGGCGGGGTACAGGTAGACCCATAGTACGGAATGACAACAGTGGATCTGAAAAATCTTGGGTACGCTGACGAACCGTTCGTCCTAGCTAATGATGTGGCACAGGTTATCTATGTGAAGAACATGTCTACCAGACCGAGAAAGAGAAAAGATAAGGAAGCGAATACATCATACGATGAGCCAAAGCGCCACATAGTTCTTTCAGGAAAAAGGGACATCGTGGGAGTGGAGGACAAGATAGACATGTCTGAAGATTATGAAAAGTTTCATGAAATTCCTCCCTTTAAAGTCAAGGCTGACCCCAGCATCCTGATAAACGATGAAGATTATCCATGGTTACGGCGCAATAAGCAAATGACACAAGCGAAGAAAAAGTGAAGACTTTCTCCTGCAACTATTATGATGATACCATGCCAACTTTGTAACTGACTAGTATGATACCATTGTCCGTTTTGTACATGCACATGCTATGTGTGGGTCAATTTATGATACCATGCCAACTTTCAACTTTTTCAGAGTTCATTTGAAATGCTTTAATGTCTTATGGTTTGGCCCTCGTAATAATTAAAAATAGCAACAATAAGTATTTTGTTGTAAGTAGAAACAAAATAAAATAAATAAAGCACAAAGAAAACAAAAAAACAAAAAAGTGGAAAGTTTATAATTTTCCTAAAACTAAAAGCAAAAAGAATTAAAAAATAAAGCAAAAAACAAAAGAAAATAAATAATGCAGAAAACAAAACAAAAAAACAACAATAAGTATTTTGTTGTAAGTAGAAACAAAATAAAATAAATAAAGCAAGAAAGAAAACAAAAAAAGTGTTTTCAAATTTAAAAAGTAATGGCACTAACAGAAAGTTTATAATTTTCCTAAAACTAAAAGCAAAAAGAATTAAAAAATAAAGCAAAAAAAAGAAAATAAATAATGCAGAAAATAAAACAAAAAACAACAATAAGTATTTTGTTGTAAGTAGAAACAAAATAAAATAAATAAAGCAAGAAAGAAAACAAAAAAAAGTGTTTTCAAATTTGAAAAGTAATGGCACTAACAGAAAGTTTATAATTTTCCTAAAAATAAAAGCAAAAAGAATTAAAAAATAAAGCAAAAATCAAAAGAAAATAAATAATGCAGAAAACAAAACAAAAAATGAAAAAAAATAAAAATAGCAACAATAAGTAAAGAAAACAAAAAAACAAAAAAAGTGCCCCCTACTGGGCCCCCACGGCCTGAATAAGACTTGAATCCCTACTTTGGGCCAGGATTCAGGCCCGCAGTAGGCCCAGAAGGCCCATCAGGCAAAGCAGTAGCAAGTAGGCCCATAAGCCTGCAGTAGAGAGGAGTTCAAGAGGGGTGCGGCAGTGGGGCTTATAAACCACTTCGCGCCCCTCTCAACTAGCGAGGTGGGACTAAACTTTGGCCCCGATGCGGGCAGCACATGGGCCTTTGGTCCCGGTTGGTGGCACCAACCGGGACTAAGGGGGGGGGGGGGGCATTGGTCCCGGTTGGTGCCACCAACCGGGACTAAAGGCCGCAGCTTCCCGCCCTTTGGGCTGCCGAAAAAGAGGACTTTGGTCCCGGTTGGTGGAACCAACCGGGACTAAAGGGGGCATTAGTCCCGGTTGGAGCCACCAACCGGGACTAAAGGCTGTGCTATATAAGCAGCACTTAGCAGTTTCCGGCCAAATCGCCCACTTCTCCCCCGACGCCCCCTGCTCCTCCTCGTCGCCGTCGCCGCCGACGCCCCTGCTCCACCTTGCCGTCGCCGCCGCCGCCGACGTCGTCAGGCTGCTCGCCTTCGCCGTCGCCGCCGCCCCCTGTGAGCATAGCCTGCTCCCGCGCCCCTCCCGTCCCGCGCCCCTGCGCGGCCACCGCGCCGCCGCCATTGCGCGGCCGGCGCGCGCCGCCCCTGTCCTGCGCGGCCGCCGCGCCGCCGTCCCTGCCCTGAGCGGCCACCGCGCGCCGCCCCTGCCCTGCGTGGCCGTCGCGCGCGCCGCCCCGCCGCCCCTGCCCAAATTTTCCTCCATAGCATTTTTTTGCATTTTTTTGTGTATATGTGTTTGTATGTGTATATATGTGTACATGTTCATAGTATTTTTTTCATCAGTGTATTTTTTTTGTTCATTGCATTTTTTTCATATGTATAATGTATATATGTATGTGGTAGCTATATATATATGATGAATGGATGTGGCTATATATGTATGTATGAATATAATGTTCATAGCATTTTTTTTGTTTATATATGTTTTTTCATATATGTATTAATTTTATATTTAGGTTGTTAGTAGATATCGATCGATTTTAGGTTAGTGCATTTTAGGTTAGTGTAGAGGAGAAAGTAAAATAAGGAAAAGGAAGAAAAGAGGAAGAAGGAAGAAGGGAGAAGAAGAAGAAAAAGAATGAGAGGAAAAAGGAAAATAATTAAGAAGAGGAAGAAAGGAGAAAAAGAGGAGAGGAAGAAGAGGAGAAATAAATAAGAAGAGAAAAAAAGAAGAAAAAGAAGAGGAGAAGAAGAAAAAATAGAAGAATTTTTTTTCTATTTTTTCTTCTTCTCCTCTATTCCTTTCTTCTTCTCCTCTTTTTTTTTCTTCTTTTACTTCTTCTTCTTCTTCCTTCTTCCTTCTTCCTCTTTTCTTCCTTCTTCCTCTTTTCTTCCTTTTCCTTAATTATTTTCCTTTCTCGAGGGAGAAGAAGAAAAAGAAGAGGAGAAGAAGAAAGAAAGGAAAGGAGAAAGAAGAAACTTCAACACGAGGGGGTGGTACCGATTCCCCCTCCCCGATAACATTATTTTCCCATGTATATGTATGTCGCGTCGTTGTCGATATAACCCCCTCTAGATAACTTCGACATGAGGGGCGGTCGATATATATACCCCCTCTCCACCGTGATAACTTATACAACTGCAGCACCCCCCTCGGCCTCTCGACCAAAACTCTCGAGGACACCCAAACCCTAGAGAGAAAACGATGTTGCAGGTCTCCTACCGCCTCCTGCCGCGCCCCTACCCGACAAATTAACTCTCTCGAGGCCACCCAAATTTATCAAGTTAAAAGAGCGTTATCGTCGAGGCCACCCCAAACCCTTGAAGCTTTGTGTCGAGGCGACCCCAAACCCTAGAGAAGCAGCGTCGAGGCCACTAACATGATTCCTTATTGTGATTAGCTAGCTAGTTCTACGTTTGCCACTATGTACCATGTTTGAATAATAATTGACATGTTGTAAATATTTGCAGAAACTATGGAGCACTCCCGAGACGAAGAAACAGAAGCGATGTTGGGGGACATAATCGCAAATGGAAGTGATGATGTTGCGTCATTTCTCATCGACACCGATGGTCACCTGGATGAAGAAGAGGGCTATGTTTATGATGGCTTCGACCCATTAATGCCGGTACAAGAGGAGGACTATGTTCATGATCATGATGGCTCCGGTAACACAATGGAGGTACAAGCCGAAGAAGACCGTGCTGACTGCTCCGGTCACCGAACCGAGTCCGGCCAGGTATATATATATTAGTTAAGCCCGTGCTGACAAGTTAATTGATGCATCCATTGTTTTGGTATATGTACACATATTAATTACTGTCGTCTTTCTTCCTTATAATTTCTAGCCCTCCGGATCGAGCACAACTTCGGTAAGGAGACGAGGCCCGAAGAAAAAGTTGAGCTCGGATGAAAAGTTTGAGATCATAGAAATCGCGCCCGACGGCGAACCGATTGAACCCATCCGGACAAAGAAGGCATTTTCTGCTCAGTGCGGGGTTCTTGTTAGGGACAGGATCCCGATCAGCATCCAGCAATGGTATAAGCCTGCTAAGGATGAAGACGCTGAGGTGTCTTATGTCAATGATATGCAGAAAGAAGATCTTTGGACTGAGCTGAAGGCAAATTTCACCCTACCGCCAGAGGAGGATCCGGAGAACCCAGTTAAAGAGCAATTAATCAAGTCTTGTGCTCTTAAGAAGATGGCAGGCCTAATGAGGAGGTGGAGGAAAGAGCTGAACCAGTTTGTCAAGAAAAAAGAGACACCAGAATTCATCGGCAAATATGAGAAGATCAAAGATCACTGGCCCGCATTTGTGGCCCACAAGACATCGGAAAAGAGTAAGAAGATGTCGGAGACAAACAAGAAAAATGCTGCGAAGAAGAAGCTTCACCATCGCACGGGGTCAGGTGGCTACCTCAAAGCCCGGCCTAAGTGGTCCAAGGCTGAGCATGATCTGCTTGAAAAAGGGATCGAACCAGACACAATGCGCTGGCCAGACCGTTGCCGAACTTGGTTCTTCGGGGCTGGCGGAACCTTGGACCCTGTAACAGGGCAGTGTCAGTGGACGGGCGAGCAACTGCAAACACTAGTCAAGAACCTTCGACACTATATCGATGCAGCGCAGCGAGGGACGTTCCTTCCAAACAGGGAGAAGGACGAGCTCACAATGGCCCTTGGGAATCCCGAGCACCCTGGACGGACAAGAGGCACGCCAGGCTCCCTTCCGTGGAAGGTTGGTTTTCCGAACGCAGGGGGTTACAAAACCCACGAGAGGAGGAAGAAACTGGAGCAGGACCAAATGCAGGCGCTGCTTGGAAGAGTAATGGGGCTAGAGGATCGAGAAGAGGAACGAGAAGCAGCAGATCGCAACAAACGACATGCCGAAGCTTCCCCCGAAGCTACCCTGCCATCTCAGCGGAGAAGCAGCGTTGCTTCCACCGAGCTTCTTCAGCCGGAGCATGTCTTGACGGCTCCTGCCAGCTATCCCGTGGATGGTATCACGGAGTCTCAAAATTGCCATATTATGGCGCGATGCATGAATTTGAAGGTCAAGGCGGCTGTTGGCCAAGTTTATCCTAGTGGACCCAGCACAACTTATCACTGCTAGCCGATTCCAGAAGGATTTGCTAAGGTGATGGTGGATGAAATAACGAAGGGATTTGCGAACCTCGCGCTTGAGCACCCTACCGGTGAAGGGGAGACTAGGCTGGGTTCTGCTCTGAAGACTCCATGCCTATGGCAGAAGGAGCTCATCAACCTTCTGAACTGGATGCCTCCGCCTCCTCCTCCTCCTCCGCGAGTCAGGGCACTCCGCCTCCTCCTCCGGCGAGTGACGATTAGGGCACGCATGGCGGCACTCCGCCTCCTCCACCGCCTCCTCCTCCGGCGAGTGACGATCAGGGCACGCATGGCGGCGACAGTCCGCCTCCTTCTCCGGCGCGTGGCGGCACTCCGCCTCCTCCTTCTCCGCCTCGCCAGCAAGGGCGGAAGAGACCCGCCGCCGCCCCACTGCTCCGGCGCGTCGTAGTCCTTCTCCTCCACCTCATAAGCAAGCACGAAAGAAGACAGACGCCGCAGCCGCTCCGTCTGCTCCGACGTCTAGCAGCACAAGAAGAGAGAGGCAAAACAGATACGGTCCACCTCTAAAGCCTGTAGAGAAGTTACCGTACGAGAGGACCAAGGAGGAAAACAATACGATCGTGCAGGCCCAAGTGAAGGAGTTCTTTGAAGGGGTGAAAGCAAAGATACATCCACCTCCGGAGGAGAAGGTAGATCCGGTGAAAGCAAAGCGCACTCTCGATGCCCTGAGGAAACCACCAAAGTCTCCGCCGAGAACCAACTATGAGCGCGTTACTGAACAGACATTTCTCCAAGCCAAGCGGTCGGGAACTACTGTCAGTGATAAAAGGTCAAAAGAACAACGAGCAAAGGGGAAAAAATTGCCCAGCTCGGCGAACAAGCACATCAATCGTGCCCCTCGCTCAATGTGTCTAATCCTCCGGGGACGGTGGCCGGTTATGGCAATCTTGAAGATTACCTGCCTGATGATGCACTTCCTGATTTCATGGAGGTGGACGTATTCAGATACGAGTACGGGAAGCCTCTCGTCAAAGATGAAAAATCTCTGACAACAATGATGCGAAGATTCCATAGTTGGTACATGAAAACCTGCAGAGAGTTTGAGGGGACAAACAGTTTGTATCTGAAAATTAAAGAGGAGCACGACCTCGTTTCAAATGATGTGTTGGCTGTTCCATTTGAAGAGTTCTTCGCGTTCTTCAATCAAAAGGCCCTCGATAAATTAATGGTCTTTTGCTACTGCCTGTAAGTACTATTTCTATCATTAAGTCTCTATATATAGCTCGGCTCTTTCCTTGCATGTATTTATAATTAATTATCCTCAATATATTATGCAGATTGAAGATCGTCGAGTGCAAAAAAAAAATGAAATCTATGATATTGGGTTCATTAACACAAATATCATAGATGTATTTCTGGTTAAAAAGCGCGTCGAAGAGGCCGAGGACAACTTGCTACAATCGTTGATCTAAAATCAAAACAAAGATACCATACTCTTTCCTTACAACGGCCCGTGAGTGTTACTGTCGTGTGCATATTCGGTTTCCCTTATTACTCGAGCGAGGTCAATGTAATTGATGAGTTATGCATGCGTGTGCAGGTACCACTATATTCTTCTGGAGATTAAGCTTGAGCGTGGACTAGTAACCGTCTTAGACTCCAAACGGAAAGATCCCAGCACCTATGCGGACATGACTGAAATGCTCAGCAAGTAAGTTCAATTGATCATTATCGCACCATATCGGCAACTTTTTGTTCATTTCCTGATATCTCAAGTATTAATAATTATTTTCTTTGTCTTGCAGGGTTTGGAAACAGTTCACCGCACAAGCTCCGGGACTGCCGGAGGAGCTGCGATATGTATACCCGAAAGTAAGTACTATTGGCGCGCATCTCCCGTTGATTCTATAGCTATACTTTCATCAATGCCATTTATATAATGCTTCATTATCAGTTTGATTGACCTCTATTTCTCGTAAAGTGCTTGTGGCAGGAGGAAGGGAATGATTTCTGTGGATACTACGTGTGTGAGTTCATCCACAACGCGACTTTGAAAAACATGCGGGGCTACTCTAGAAGACAATATGAAGTGCGTAAGCAATATTCACAATTTCATTTTATCACACCATCATTTCTGTTGAGTTTCATTCATATATATGTATTAATTAACCCCCTTCTTCAAATTAATTAGACGTGGCAGATGCGGGATGAACTCCTAGAACCAGATCGCATGAAAGCAATTCAAGAGGAATTGGCGGGATTCTTTCTTGAACACGTCATCAGTAAAGCCGGAGAATACCATGTGGAACTTCATTTCAAATGCTAGTGGTTTGTAATTAAGAGATCTTATACATGTATGTAGCCAGTAAAAAACTTGTTGTTCGACCAATCTCTCGGAGAAGGAGAGGTCGATCGATCTTCTCTCGGTATGCATGACGAACTTCTGTACTGAATGGTTCTCTCGATCACTTATGTATATATACTACGTAGCGTCGACCAAGCACGGACATAAGAGAGGACACTTCTCTCTATTAATGAGCTAGCTAACACAATATACGAAACACCTAAATTAAACCCCCAACCCCCCTCCTTTCAAA
Organism: Triticum timopheevii; assembly: GCA_963921465.1. NCBI lineage: Eukaryota > Viridiplantae > Streptophyta > Magnoliopsida > Poales > Poaceae > Triticum > Triticum timopheevii. The sequence continues at coordinate 625,523,677 of OY997266.1, read as the reverse complement.
AAAAACCCAGCCACTGGAATGCTGACACGTGGATGCCTTTTGGTCCCGGTTGGAGCCACCAACCGGGACCAAAGGCCCCCTGACTGGGCTCGGCACACAGGGCCACGTGGAGGCTCATTGGTCCCGGTTCGTGTTTGAACCGGGACTAATGGGTGGAGGTATTAGTAACGACCCTTTAGTCCCGGTTTATGAACCGGGAGTAAAGGCCCTTACGAACCGGGTCTAATGGGTGGTTTTCTACTAGTGAAACTGTAGCCTAGCGAAGAGGAGGAACTCTTCGTCGACAGCTCCAAGAAGCATCGTCGTCGATATCCTTCGATCCGCATCGAACCAAGGCTTTCGCCCAAAGCCCTAAGCACCTCCACCTACACAAGCCCCGGGGAAAGAGCCTATCCACTGCCAACAGAGAGCAACCCTCCGGCAAAAGCAGACCAACAAGGCTGGACCTGAGAACCCGTCGATTGAGCCACACAGCACTAAGGAAACAAGCAAGCGTCGACGAGCAGCACAAGTGCACAACCCCCCGACCACCGCCGCTACCACCAATGGGCCGGATCTGTGCGAGAGAGTAGCGCCGCTAATACACACCACCGGCAGGACCACCCACACCACGTAGAGGTCACGGCCCAGGTAGACCGACAACACAACCCAGAACCACGCTGGCTGGAGCACACCAGAATACATCTCTAGAAAAAAATGCCAGCCCATTCGAGGAGGCTGCCTAGTTGGCCAGGCAGGTCCGGAGCAGCAGTTCCACACACCGGTCGCTGACCAGAGGCGCCACCCCTCGACCACGTGCATCCGCCCTGCCGCCCGCGAAGCCCAGGATGACCAGCACCGCTATATCCATAGTGTTCAATTTCAGTTTCAAAAATAATTTGACACCAACCGAAATCACTGAAATTTGGTGATTTCAGTTTGCATTTCAGCCAAAGGGCCGAAATATGCACTCGAATGTAATTGGATATTTGAAGTTTAAAAAAATTGAAGAATATTTGATTTACTGTGTACTTCTGAAATTGCTGAAATATTTTGGCCAAAACGTAATATTTCAGTGTCTACTGAAATTAATGAAATTCAGTGAATTTCATTGAAATCTCATGGGAAGTGAAAACCATGGCCGTATCTCGCCGACGACGCACACCCACCGCATCTGAGCATGGCCCTATCCACCATCAAAAGCAACACACCGACGGTCCTCCACCACAAGAAGAGGGAGAGGATAACGCTACCGCCGTTTGGGGCCGTCGCCCTATCGCCCAGTGCTGCCACGCCCCAGATGGAACTGGGAGGCCAGATTCGCCCAAGAGGGCAGCTCCGCGATGGACGGCCGGTGTCGGTGTCAAAACCGGCGGATCTCGGGTAGGGGTTCCCGAACTGTGCGTCTAGGCGGATGGTAATAGGAGACGAGGGACACGATGCTTTACCCAGGTTCGGGCCCTCTCGATGGAGGTAAAACCCTACGTCCTGCTTGATTAATATTGATGATATGGGTAGTACAAGAGTGGATCTACCACGAGATCAAGGAGGCTAAACCCTAGAAGCTAGCCTATGGTATGATTGTTGTAATGTATGTTGTGTCCTACGGACTAAAGCCCTCCTGTTTATATAGACACCGGAGGAGGCTAGGGTTACACAGAGTTGGTTACAATGGTAGGAGATCTACATATCCGTATCGCCAAGCTTGCCTTCCACGCCAAGGAAAGTCCCATCCGGACACGGGACGGAGTCTTCAATCTTGTATCTTCGTAGTCTTGGAGTCTGGCGGACGATGATAGTCCGGCTGTCCGGACACCCCCTAGTCCAGGACTCCCTCAGTAGCCCCCAAACCAGGCTTCAATGACGATAAGTCCAGCGCGTATATAGTCTTCAGCGTTGCAAGGCAGGTTCTCCCTTCAAGTTCCATGTACCTGCCGAACAGTGTCCGGCTTCACCATAAATACTGTGTTTCTCGGCTTCTACGCCCAATAATGGTATTTTTCCACGCGTCGCACGAATGCAAAAAGCCAGGGCGTCTTTTACGTTTCACCCCGAGTCGTGCGAGTCATCCGCCTATAAAAGAGGCAAAAATCCAGATCCAAATCACACCATCTTCCTTCCGCGAATAGTTCATCGGAGCGCCCTTGACCTAAAAATCCATTCCATCATGGACCGTCGACGCGGCTCCTCTTCTCGCGCTCCCAGCCCACCGCCAGGGGATTGGAGGAGGTGCTCAGTTTCGCACAACGAGCTAGCGAAGCTCCAAGCTGGGGGATATCTCCCTCCGGCCTTCATGGTCCCAGTCCGGGCCGGACTGGTTACTTATCAAGGTGGGAGGCAAGCGGAGGCTACCCCAATCCCCAATAAAGGGGAGCGAGTATGCTTCGTCCCTTATCTGATAAGGGGACTCGGATTCCCAATACATCCGTTCCTCCGCGGGCTCCTGGAGTTCTACGGACTCCAGCTCCACCACCTCACGCCCTCCTCTGTCCTGCATATCGCGGGCTACGTAGCTCTTTGTGAGCTATTCCTGGGCATTGAGCCCCATTTTGCATTGTGGAAGAGGCTGTTCTGCCTCGTACCCCGTTCTCACGAGGGGTCCATATATCAAGTGGGCGGCGCCGAAATATGGCGCATTGCCGGGACCGGATACCCATCCGGTACTCCCAAGAAGGCATCCGAAGACTGGCCTTCAGAGTGGTTTTATATAGGAGACGCTCCGCTGCCGGACCCAGTCCGGATCAGCCTCCCGGAGTTTAGTGCTGCTCCTTTGAAGAAACGCCTCAGCTGGCGCCCACGGAGCCCCCGATTGGAGGAAGACAAGAGCGTCCATTACTTGATGGGCCGAATAAGATTAATGGCCCATTCTGGCTTGACCATGATCGGAGTCATGGCGACATGCATCATGCGGGGGGTACAGCCATTGCAATACAGAGGCCACCCCATGTGGGATTTCAACGGGGAAGACGATGCCACCCGTCATGGCCGCAAAGGGCCGGATTCGACCGAGGATCTGGTGGAGATCCTGTCCAGCCTGTACAAGGGGAAGAAGGAGGACTTCCTTCGAACGAACCCTTTGAATGGGTTTTCCATGAACAACCCTAGAGGATGGGTAAATGAACACCTTTAAGGGCTTAATCCATGCTTTCGAAGTTTAGGCTTCTTACATTATGTCCTCGGCAGGATCTACGCCGGACTATGGAGGACATGGCAAGTCCTGCTCCGCAGCCCGAGGATCCGGAAAGATCCCTAGATCCGGCCTCCGAAGAGGATCTGGACATCGAGGTGGAGCTGATCGACGGGGTGTTTCACCAGCTCAGCATAGACAATGCTTTGGTTGCCATTACGACGGACTACCCCGGACTGTGTCCGGCTTCCCAGGTGACCGCGACCGAAGTCCGGACACCATTATCTCTTCCCTGCCCATTTCTAACCTTCGGGAACGATGGTATTTTGCAGGAAGCGCCTTTACGGCGGGAAGCCGAGCCCGCGGCGGCTGACCTACAGAGGTCAGTCCGGACCAGCAGGCGGAAAAGGAGCGCGGTGCGGACAGAAACGTCGCCGCAAAGGTATAGCTCGTATTTGAATTTTCAGAGCGACGTTCCTAGGAAGCGTCTGAGTGCTCATGATCTTTATAGGAGAAAAAACGCTCGCCGAACTGCGCACTACTATGAAAAGGCATGCTAGTGGCGCACCGAATTTGCCTTCTAATGGCGCATTACTGGTGCGCCACTGGCATCACGCCATTAGAATTAAATTCTAATGGCGCACTACTGGTGCGCCATTAGTATCTGGTATTCTAATGGCGCACCAGGCAGTGCGCCATTAGTACTGCCCATAGTGCGCCACTATTATCTGCTATACTTATAGCGCAGCACATGGTAGTGCGCCATTAGTAACAACTTTTTTAATTCTTTTCTTCTTAATCTCAGGTCACTATTTCACATATGAGATATTCAACACATATATATATACAACAAGCATCCATATAGCAATCATATCCAACACACAAGTTTCATCATATATACATACATAGCCAACACATAGTTCCGTCGTTACAAAAGTTTCACATTGTTCATCCAACACCGTTATCCATCAATTCACAAAAGTTTCACATTGATACAAAATAAAAACACAAATGGAAAATAAGCACTCCATCCACGCAAGCTTCCGTCAATTAAATCAAATCTGCAAAATGATAAACAAGAAGTTAGAAGAAGAAAAAGAAGAAGACTAGAAGAATACTAGAAGAGGAAGAACACTAGAAGAAGAATAAGAAGAGTTTTGGAAAAGAAGAAGAATAAGAAGAAGACTATAAGCTTATTATGTAAACTTGATCATTTTGTGCTAACATAAGTTATTTTGGAGCTAACCTATAGGAAACTAAGCATATAAGGTCTAAGTTAGTATATTAGAGCCAACTTAGGTAAAATGAAGCTAACCTATGTCATTTTGGAAAAGAAGAAGATTAAGAAAAAGACTATAAGCTTATTATGTAAACTTGATCATTTTGTGCTAACATAAGTTATTTTGGAGCTAACCTATAGGAAACTAAGCATATAAGCTCTAAGTTAGTATATTAGAGCCAACTTAGGTAAAATGAAGCTAACCTATAGGAAACTAAGCATATTAGAGATAACATAGGTAACTAAGTATATATATATATATATATATATATATATATATATATATATATATATATATATATATATATATATATATATATATATATATATATATATATATACATCATTTTGGATAGCTAACCTATAGGAGATCTGACATACCTGACAAAGTAGGCAGTTCTTCTCCTTCTTCTCCTTCATCTCCCTGATGCGCCTAGAGCGGCGAGGCGGTGGAGGCGGTGGAGGTAGTGGGATGTAGTCTTCTACCACAATTGGCATGGTCATGTCGCCCAGCTGTGGGATCGCCGGCGCCACCACCGGTGCGTGGTCATTGTCAGGCACCACCACCATCGCGAGGCCACCTTCAGGCACGACCATCGCTAGGTCATCCTCAGCCACCTCCATCTCTTGCCCATGGTCAGCCACCACCATCTCTTGCCCTTGGTCAGCCACCACCAGTGCTAGGTCATCCTCAGCCTGATGCCCATCGTCATCATGCAGCTCCTCATCCTCACTCTGCTCCTCTTCTCCCGCACTCCAGTCCGGATCATCCTTCTTGTTGTCTATGCTGGTGCCAGAATCGCTGCTGCTTTCGCTACAGCCAGAATCGCTGCTGCTTTCGCTACAGCCATAGTCGCTGCTGCTTTGGCTGTAGCCAGTGTCGCTGCTGCTGCTCCTACCTGTCCAAAATGCAACAATGACCGTTAACAACCGATGTTAGACAAAGCCAAATGTAGAGGAATAAGAAGAGGCAGAACGTACCGGCATCATCATCGGCAGCGTAGCACATGCGACACATAGTCTTGTTGTACACCTTCACGATGAGCATGTTGGCGTCGTCGTCGTACCTGAAGACAAGGAAGTACCCCAGCTGCAGGTCGTAGGCACAGTAGAACTTCTCCCACCCACGAGACAAGTACATGTGGCCCTTCTTGATCGCCAACTGCACATCCCACTGCCTGCGAAACCCGCTGCCGGCCTGTCGCAGCTTCACATTATTTGGCGGATCTTCACCCATCAGCATGTTCATAAAACTGTCAGGCAGCCTCTGCAGTTTGGGAAAATGAGTGATGTAGCAAACAATAGATATCATAATGAGATGGGTGAAGGGGAGATCTCTCGTTTTATATACCTGCGTCATGGATGATACTGAAGCCTCAAGTATGATAGTGAAGAACTCGGAAGCATCCAACTCGTACTGCGGTGTCGCAGATCGGCGGTGGCTGCTTCCCGCCATCTGTGATAAGCAGCAGAAGAGACCAATTAGTACCCATGCATGATAACAGGCATTAGTCGCAAGTACCCCATATGTCCTATTTTTAGCGAAGTCATGCTAAAATTCACGAAAAATTTCAGCATGACCTTTGCTGAAAATAGGACATATGGAGTGCCCGAATTTGCCGGAACGGAAGTTAATCGACATTCCGGCAAACTCAAGGGCCTCTCGGGTGGACAAGGCAAAAAAGGCCTCCATCACAACATGGAAAAATATATATCAGCAAACTCAAGGGCTTTTGCTTTTGCTTTTCAGTGCCAAATTGTAGCTAGTACCAGCAAATTAACATCTAGCAGCAATCTTCCTAGTCTAAGCATCATCTGACCTGGTAATGTACCAGTTTGGTTCAATTAAAAAAAAGACTTGGTAACTGTACCAGCTACCACATTGTTCACGGACAGCTACCAAACTGTTTCTGTATCAAAACAACATGGTAGCTGTAAATGTGGCAAAGAAGCACAATAAATCTGATAAGTTGGTATACAGCTTCAGGTTCCATACAAAGTCAAATGCCAATGGGCAAAAAAAGTAAGTAGCTAGTTAATTGCCTTATTTTCAGTGTAACAAAAATTATGGAAAGCATGAGGGTTACACTATAATTATAGGAAAATTTACACTGTTATTAAGGGAAGTTTTATACTGTAATTACATATAAGAAGCATCAGGGCTACACTGAAAATTGCTGAGCTTACACTAAAATACATCTGCACTGCAGGGCTTGTACACACAAATTCAGTTAGATGATCTAACACTGACAAAATAAAGGAAACACCTACTGAACCAATACAGGGCTAAAAACACATGGGGATTACACTTAAAAACATCCAGTGAAACGCACTAGAAAACCATATAGACACAGGAATAAAGCAGAGCTGACTCATTAAATCTGATACACTGAGAAAACCCTAAACTAGGGAAACTAATCACCTGCATCTAACCTACCAGGAGGTAACTGAACAAATTCAAGAACTACAACAGCAACACGAACCAATACAGAGATATGAAAGCACAAGTTACTAGTATTTGCCTAAAAACTACATAACTAGGATATGAAAGCACAAGTTACTAGCATTTTCCTAAAAACTACATAACTAGTGGTGTATTGATTAATTGTGGTGTGGATTAATTCATCAACTTGAGCATTTCCTGGGTTTAGTAGAATTTGGGAGGGATAGTATCTACGTATGCATCTAGTATTTGTTGTTTGGTTGCAATGACTTGGTTCAACTGACTGAGAAACTTTGTAAACTGTGATTTTTTATTTGCTTCGATTTGATACTGATGGTGGCAACACCCTGCTACCTGTGATTGCTTTGTAGACTGAACTGTGATTTAGGGCCTCTGGTTGGTGTCATGTTTCCTGTAGCCCAGTGGCACAAGAAGATTTTTTCTTCAAATCTGCTGAGTTATGCCGCACAACATGATTTTTTTATCAATAACCAGCACAACACCAGATAATTGTTTAATCCCACTAGATGGTTTTTGGAAGAGCAACAAGTTTGGCTACCTAACAATACACACACCCAAAAAAGAACACCACAAACCCCTAAATTAATTTGTATTTCATTTTGCAGCAGAGTGTAGTATGTAAGTAACATCCACAAACCCCTAAATTCAAGGACACACATAGGCCAGCAGTGCAGTCCCTCACCAGAATTAATCTACAATTTATGGTGTTTCAGGTCTCACCAAAGATCCATGCGGGTTATTCAATCACCATGGCACACGGGGGCAGGAGGAGGGGGAGAGGGGGAGAGGAGGAGGGGGAGCTCACGGGGGCAGTGGGGCGCGGGGAGGATGTCGGGGACGACGACGACGCAGGGGAGGAGGCGACGAGGTCCGGGTGGTGGTGGTGCTCCGGCGGCGGTGGTGTGGACAGGGCGGCGTCCGGGCCGCCGGCGACAAGGGCGGCGGGGCGATGGCGTCCAACGAGGTGGGGCGACGGGGAGAGCGGCGCCGACGTCGGGGCCTCAGGCGGCGGTGGTTGGAGACGGGCGACAGGGACGACGGGGCGCCGGCGATGGGCGCAGGGGCAAGGCGGCGGGGCGGCGTCGAGGCGGTGGGGTGGCGTCGAGGCGGCGGGGCAGCGGCGTCGGGAGAGGAGAGGGGAAGGGGATCGAGGGCGAGGGCGAGGGCGAGGGAGAGGGGATAGGTGTGGGCCCAGGAGGAAGTATGGATGGGGGACGGCACAATACTAATGGCGCACCACACCTCGGTGCGCCATAAGTACATCCATACTAATGGCGCACCTCACCCTGGTGCGCCATTAGTATTTTTTTTGATTTCTGCTCGAGCCAACAGGTTATCTCCCACCTAACCTGATCCACATCAAGTTCCCTCTACTAGCTCGACTGGTCAGCAGCCAGTTCTCACACCAGGAGGTCCTGTGTTCGATTCCCAGGCTCCACAAATTTTTTATGCATTAAAAATGCTGTTTGATACTTACTTGTGTTTAAATATGTTCAAACTTGTTTAAATCATAACAGTAATATTTTTTTATAAGACAGTAATATTTTTTTTTAAAATATCATCAAACAGTAATGCCAGTGGAGCGGGGGAGGGTGGTGGACCGGGGGGGGGGGGGGGGGGTGCTCGGCGGTGAGTGGGACCGGATCTGGCGAGGTGGGATAGCGATCGAGATGGAGGGGGATCGAGATTGAGTGTCCATGAAATATAAAAATATTCATGATAGTTCAAAAAGTGCCCATGAAATACAATCGAGAAATGAAGGCTACGATTTAATTAAATACAATCTTCTTGCCCTTCTTTTTCGCAATGGAGTTCTTCTGTGGAACGGACGTCCTTTAGGTAGGGTGGTCCTGCTTCTTCTTGTGGTGTATGCTGCTACTTCATCATCATCGTCATGTTCGATCCTCGGGTCGCCGTACTTGTCGAAGTCTTGCTCATTGGCTACTCCATCCATTCCGATGATCTTCCTTTTGCCTCTCCTCACGACAACACGACTGGGCTTTGACGGGTCGGTAATGAAGAAGCATTGGTCCACTTGGGAAGCCAGTACCCATGGCTCATTTTTCGCGGTGACGTTTGCGCCCGCGGTCTTGGATTTGGCTTCGGGTATAACCATGGTGGTGAAATACCGGTCTTCTTTTATGACATTTTTGGCCCATCTGACACGGAACATCGGGACCTTCTCTCCAGCGTAGCTCAGCTCCCAGATCTCCTCGATCCTTTCGTAGTATCTGTCCTTGTCGTTACCGGTGTAGGATTCCATCGTTACCCTGGAGTTCTGATAACCATCGCTCTTCATGTCCTTGTCCTCGGTGTAGAATGTGTAGCCGTTGATATCGTACGCCTCATAGGTCATCAGGTTGTGCTCGGCGCCCTGTGACAAGGCGAATATGAGTTGTTCTTCCGCGGAAGAATCCTCATGTAAAGGGTACGACAGAAGCTTCTTCTTGAACCAACGCGTGAAACTAGTAATGGCGCACTGTGCGACGATGCGCCATTAGTAGTTTTGCAAAAAAAAGAATAAAACATAATTTACAGTAATGGCGCACTGCCTGCTTGGTGCGCCATTAGTAGTTATAGAGAGTAATGGCGCATTATGGACCAGATGCGCCATTAGTATGTATGGGAAAATGAAAAAAAATAATTCATACTAGTGGCGCACCCTGTTTACGGTGCGCCATTAGTGTCTTCCACACTAATGGCGTATCACAAACAGGTGCGCCATTAGTATATAGTAGTGGCGCACTGCTTCCACGGTGCGCCATTAGAATCAATCCTATCTATAGCCCTTTTCCTAGTAGTGGTGGGCGCGGAAGTTGCTGATCCAACCCACATCGGCCAGGCTCCAGCGCCCGGCCTGGAGGGGGAGGCAAGCGCAAGACGCGGGCCGGATCCTTCTCCAACGGAGGATACCGACAGACTGTCCGCCACCAAGTCTGAGGTGGAGAGTGCCATGAACCATAGGCGCCGCCGGACAGTATTTCGTGAAGCGTGCCTCTCCCCTGAGGCATTGGATGCCTTTAACGCAGGGGACGCGTATCTCCGTGCCGCTCAAGATGGTTTTACCAGAGCCATGGAGCAGTATGTGAAAGACATACTGTTGGGGAACGTTGCAGAAAATTAAAATTTTTCCTACGGTTTCACCAAGATCCATCTATGAGTTCATCTAAGCAACGAGTCATGGGAGAGAGTTTGCATCTACATACCACTTGTAGATCGCGTGCGGAAGCTTGCAAGGTGATGATGGAGTCGTACTCGACGTGATTCGAATCACCGATGACCAAGTGCTGAACGGACAACACCTCCGCGTTCAACACACGTACGGTACGGGTGACGTCTCCTCCGTCTTGATCCAGCAAGGAGGAAGGAGAGGTTGAGGAAGACAGCTCCACCGGCAGCACGACGGCGTGGTGATGGTGGAGAAGCAGTACTCCGACAGGGCTTCGCCGAGCACACAACGAAGGAGGAGAGGTGTTGGGGAGGGGAGGGCTGCGCCATGGCTTGTGGTGCGGCTGCCCTCCCCTCACCCCTCTATTTATAGGGGGAAGGGAGAAGGGGGCCGGCCCCTCTAGATCCCATCTAGAGGGGGGCGGCGGCCAAGGGGAGGGGGGACTTGCCCCCCAAGCAAGGGGGGGGGGGGCGCCCCCTCTAGGGTTCCCCCCTCAACCCTAGGCGCAAGGGCCCAAGGGAGGGGGTGCGCCCAGCCCACCAGGGGCTGGCCAACTCCCCACGCAGCCCAAATGGCCTCCCGGGAGGGGTGGCCCCTCCCGGTGGACCCCCGGAACTCTTCCGGTGGCCCCGGTACAATACCGGTACGCCCCCGAAACTTTCCGGTGTCCTTTTAACAACTTCCCATATATAAATCTTTACCTCCGGACCCTTCCGGAACTCCTCGTGACGTCCGGGATCTCATCCGGGACTCCGAACAACATTGGGTAGTCACATACTAGTCTTCCTAATAACCCTAGCGTCACCGAACCTTAAGTGTGTAGACCCTACGGGTTCGAGAGACACGCAGACATGTCCGAGACGACTCTCGGGCAATAACCAACAGCAGGGTCTAGATACCCATGTTGGTTCCCACATGCTCCTCGATGATTTCATCGGTTGAACCACGATGTCGAGGATTCGATCAAACCCTGTATACAATTCCCTTTGTCAATCGGTACATTACTTGCCCGAGACTCGATCGTCGGTATCCCAATACCTTGTTCAGTCTCGTTACCGGCAAGTCACTTTACTCGTACCTTAATGCATGATCCTGTGGCCAACACCTTGGTCACCTTGAGCTCATTATGATGATGCATTACCGAGTGGGCCCAGAGATACCTCTCCGTCATACGGAGTGACAAATCCCAGTCTCGATCCGTGTCAACCCAATAGATACTTTCGGAGATACCTGTAGTGCACCTTTATAGTCACCCAGTTACGTTGTGACGTTTGATACACCCAAAGCACCCCTACGGTATCCAGGAGTTACACAATCTCATGGTCGAAGGAAGAGATACTTGACATTGGCAAAGCTTAGGATTGGGTCTTGTCCATCACATCATTCTCCTAATGATGTGATCCCGTTATCAACTACATCCAATGTCCATAGTCAGGAAACCATGACTATCTGTTGATCACAACGAGCTAGTCAACTAGAGGCTCACTAGGGACATATTGTGGTCTAAGTATTCACACGTGTATTACGATTTCCGGATAATACAGTTATAGCATGAATAAAGACAATTATCATGAACAATGAAATATAATAATACTTTTATTATCGCCTCTAGGGCATATTTCCAACAGTCTCCCACTTGCACTAGAGTCACCAATCTAGTTACATTGTGATGAATCGAACACCCATAGAGTTCTGGTGTTGATCATGTTTTGCACGCGAGAGAGGTTTAGTCAAAGGATCTGCGACATTCAGATCCATGTGCACTTTGCAAATCTCTATGTCTCCATCTTGAACATTTTCACGGATGGAGTTGAAACGACGCTTGATGTGCCTGGTCTTCTTGTGAAACCTGGGCTCCTTGGCAAGGGCAATAGCTCCAGTGTTGTCACAGAAGAGTTTGATCGGCCCCGACGCATTGGGTATGACTCCTAGGTCGGTGATGAACTCCTTCACCCAGATCGCTTCATGCGCTGCCTCCGAGGCTGCCATGTACTCCGCTTCACACGTAGATCCCGCCACGATGCTCTGCTTGCAGCTGCACCAGTTTACTGCTCCACCATTCAACATATACACGTATCCGGTTTGAGACTTAGAGTCATCCAGATCTGAGTCGAAGCTAGCGTCGACGTAACCCTTTACGACGAGCTCTTCGTCTCCTCCATAAACGAGAAACATGTCCTTTGTCCTTTTCAGGTACTTCAGGATATTCTTGACCGCTGTCCAGTGTTCCTTGCCGGGATTACTTTGGTATCTTGCCACCAAACTTACGGCAAGGTTTACATCGGGTCTGGTACACAGCATGGCATACATAATAGATCCTATGGCTGAAGTATAGGGGATGACACTCATCTCTTCTTTATCTTTTGCCGTGGTCGGTGACTGAGCTGAGCTCAATCTCACACCTTGTAACATGGGCAAGAACCCTTTCTTGGACTCATCCATTTTGAACCTCTTCAAAATCTTATCAAGGTATGTGCTTTGTGAAAGACCTATGAGGCATCTCGATCTATCTCTATAGATCTTGATGCCTAATATATAAGCAGCTTCTCCAAGGTCCTTCATTGAAAAACACTTATTCAAGTAGGCCTTAATGCTGTCCAGAAGTTTTGTATCATTTCCCATCAAGAGTATGTCATCTACATATAATAGGAGAAATGCTACAGAGCTCCCACTCACTTTCTTGTAAACGCAGGCTTCTCCATAAGTCTGCATAAACCCAAATGCTTTGATCATCTCATCAAAGCGAATGTTCCAACTCCGAGATGCTTGCACCAGTCCATAAATGGATCGCTGGAGCTTGCATACTTTGTTAGCGTTCTTAGGATCAACAAAACCTTCCGGCTGCATCATATACAGCTCTTCCTTAAGATGTCCGTTAAGGAATGCCGTTTTGACGTCCATCTGCCATATCTCATAATCATAGTATGCGGCAATTGCTAACATGATTCGGACGGACTTCAGCTTCGCTACGGGAGAGAATGTCTCGTCGTAGTCAATCCCTTGAACTTGTCGATAACCCTTAGCGACAAGTCGAGCCTTATAAATGGTAACATTACCATCCGCGTCCGTCTTCTTCTTAAAAATCCATTTATTTTCTATCGCTCGCCGATCATCGGGCAAGTCTGCCAAAGTCCATACTTTGTTTTCATACATGGATTCTATCTCGGATTTCATGGCTTCAAGCCATTTGTTGGAATCTGGGCCCGCCATCGCTTCTTCATAGTTCGAAGGTTCACCGTTGTCTAACAACATAATTTCTAGGACAGGGTTGCCGTACCACTCTGGTGCGGAACGTGTCCTTGTGGACCTACGAAGTTCAGTAGTAACTTGATCCGAAGTACCTTGATCATCATCATTGGTTTCCTCTTCAGTTGGTGTGGGCATCACAGGAACAGTTTCCTGAGCTGCACCACTTTCCTGTTCGAGAGGTAGTACTTCATCGAGTTCTACTTTCCTCCCACTTACTTCTTTCGAGAGAAACTCTTTTTCCAGAAAGCATCCGTTCTTGGCAACAAAGATCTTGCCTTCGGATCTTAAGTAGAAGGTATACCCGACAGTTTCCTTAGGGTATCCTATGAATACGCATTTTTCCGACTTGGGTTCGAGCTTTTCAGGTTGAAGTTTCTTGACATAAGCATCGCATCCCCAAACTTTTAGAAACGACAGCTTAGGTTTCTTCCCAAACCATAATTCATACGGTGTCGTCTCAACGGATTTAGACGGTGCCCTATTTAAAGTGAATGTAGCTGTCTCTAGAGCGTATCCCCAAAATGATAGCGGTAAATCGGTAAGAGACATCATAGACCGCACCATATCCAATAGAGTGCGATTACGACGTTCGGACACACCATTTCGCTGAGGTGTTCCAGGCGGCGTGAGTTGTGAAACGATTCCAGATTTCCTTAAGTGTGTACCAAATTCGTGACTTAAGTATTCTCCTCCACGATTTGATCGTAGGAACTTTATCTTTCGGTCACGTTGATTCTCCACCTCACTCTGAAATTCCTTGAACTTTTCAAAGGTCTCAGACTTGTGTTTCATTAAGTAGATATACCCATATCGACTCAAGTCATCAGTGAGAGTGAGAACATAACGATATCCTCCGCGAGCCTCAACGCTCATTGGACCGCACACATCGGTATGTATGATTTCCAACAAGTTGGTTGCTCGCTCCATTGTTCCGGAGAACGGAGTCTTGGTCATTTTGCCTAAGAGGCAAGGTTCGCATGTGTCAAACGATTCATAATCAAGAGACTCTAAAAGTCCATCAGCATGGAGCTTCTTCATGCGCTTGACACCAATGTGACCAAGGCGGCAGTGCCACAAGTATGTGGGACTATCGTTATCAACTTTACATCTTTTGGCATCCACACTATGAACATGTGTAATATTACGCTCGAGATTCATTAAGAATAAACCATTGACCATCGGAGCATGACCATAAAACATATCTCTCATATAAATCGAACAACCATTATTCTCAGACTTAAATGAGTAGCAATCTCGCATTAAACGAGATCCAGATACAATGTTCATGCTCAAACATGGCACTAAATAACAATTATTAAGGTTCAAAACTAATCCCGTGGGTAAATGTAGAGGCAGCGTGCCGACGGCGATCACATCGACTCTGGAACCATTCCCGACGCGCATCGTCACCTCGTCCTTCGCCAGTCTCCATTTATTCCGCAGCTCCTGCCGTGAGTTACAAATATGAGCAACGGCACCGGTATCAAATACCCAGGAGTTACTACGAGTACTGGTAAGGTACACATCAATTACATGTATATCACATATACCTTTGGTGTTGCCGGCCTTATTATCCGCTAAGTATTTGGGGCAGTTCCGCTTCCAGTGACCCTTCCTCTTGCAATAAAAGCACTCAGTCTCAGGCTTGGGTCCATTCTTTGACTTCTTCCCGGCAACTGGCTTACCGGGCGCGGCAACATCTTTGCCGTCCTTCTTGAAATTCTTCTTACCCTTGCCCTTCTTGAACTTAGTGGTCTTATTGACCATCAACACTTGATGTTCTTTCTTGATTTCAGCCTCTGCTGACTTCAGCATTGAGAACACTTTAGGAATGGTCTTCACCATCCCCTGCATGTTGTAGTTCATCACAAAGCTCTTGTAGCTTGGTGGGAGCGACTGGAGGATTCTGTCAATGACCGCCTCATCTGGGAGGTTAATGTTCAGCTGGGTCATACGGTTGTGCAACCCAGACATCTTCAGGATGTGCTCACTGACAGAAGTGTTTTCCTCCATCTTACAACTGTAGAAATTGTCGGAGACATCATATCTCTCAACCCGGGCATGAGCTTGGAAAACTAGTTTCAGCTCTTCGAACATCTCATATGCTCCATGATGCTCAAAACGCTTTTGGAGCCCCGGTTCTAAGCTGTAAAGCATGCCGCACTGAACGAGGGAGTAATCATCAGCACGAGCTTGCCAAGCATTCATAATGTCTTGGTTCTCTGGGACGGGAGCGTCACCTAGCGGTCCATCTAGGACATATTGCTTCCTGGCAGCTATGAGGATTATCCTCAGGTTCCGGACCCAGTCCGTATAGTTGCTGCCATCATCTTTCAGCTTGGTTTTCTCTAGGAACGCGTTGAAGTTCATGTTGACATTAGCGTTGGCCATTTGATCTACAAGACATATTTCCAAAGGTTTTAGACTAAGTTCATGATAATAAAGTTCTAATCAAATTATGAACTCCCACTTAGATTAGACATCCCTCTGGTCATCTAAGTGTTACACGATCCGAGTCGACTAGCCCGTGTCCGATCATCACGTGAGACGGACTAGTCATCGTCGGTGAACATCTTCATGTTGATCGTATCTTCCATACGACTCGTGTTCGACCTTTCGGTCTCCGTGTTCCGAGGCCATGTCTGTACATGCTAGGCTCGTCAAGTTAACCCTAAGTGTTTTCGCTGTGTAAAACTGTCTTACACCCGTTGTATGTGAACGTAAGAATCCATCACACCCGATCATCACGTGGTGCTTAGAAGCGACGAACTGTAGCAACGGTGCACAGTTAGGGGAGAACACTTCTTGAAATTTTGTAAGGGATCATCTTATTTACTACCATCGTCCTAAGTAAACAAGATGCATAAACATAATAAACATCACATGCAATTATATAGTTGTGACATGATATGGCCAATATCATATAGCTCCATCAATCTCCATCTTCGGGGCTCCATGATCATCTTGTCACCGGCTTGACACTATGATCTCCATCATCATGATCTCCATCATCGTGTCTTCATGAAGTTGTCACGCCAACGACTACTTCTACTTCTATGACTAACGCGTTTAGCAATGAAGTAAAGTAGTTTACATGGAGTTCTTCAATGACACGCAGGTCATACAAAAAAAATAAAGACAACTCCTATGGCTCCTGCCGGTTGTCATACTCATCGACATGCAAGTCGTGAATCCTATTACAAGAACATGATCTCATACATCACAATTCATCATTCATCACAACTTCTGGCCATATCACATCACATGATCAATCGCTGCAAAAACAAGTTAGGCGTCCTCTAATTGTTGTTGCATCTTTTACGTGGCTGCGATTGGGTTCTAGCAAGAACGTTTTCTTACCTACGAATAACCACAACGTGATTTTTTCAACTTCTATTTACCCTTCATAAGGGCCCTGTTCATCGAATCTGCTCCAACTAAAGTGGGAGAGACAGACACCCGCCAGCCACCTTATGCAACTAGTGCATGTCAATCGGTGGAACCGGTCTCACGTAAGCGTACGTGTAAGGTTGGTCCGGGCCGCTTCATCCCACAATACCGTTGAAGCAAGAAAATACTAGTAGAGGCAAGTAAGTTGACAAGATCCACGCCCACAACAAATTGTGTTCTACTCGTGCATTAGAGAACTACGCATAGACCTAGCTCATGATGCCACTGTTGGGGAACGTTGCAGAAAATTAAAATTTTTCCTACGGTTTCACCAAGATCCATCTATGAGTTCATCTAAGCAACGAGTCACGGGAGAGAGTTTGCATCTACATACCACTTGTAGATCGCGTGCGGAAGCTTGCAAGGTGATGATGGAGTCGTACTCGACGTGATTCGAATCACCGATGACCAAGTGCTGAACGGACAGCACCTCCGCGTTCAACACACGTACGGTACGGGTGACGTCTCCTCCGTCTTGATCCAGCAAGGAGGAAGGAGAGGTTGAGGAAGACAGCTCCACCGGCAGCACGACGGCGTGGTGATGGTGGAGAAGCAGTACTCCGACAGGGCTTCGCCGAGCACACAACGGAGGAGGAGAGGTGTTGGGGAGGGGAGGGCTGCGCCTTGGCTTGTGGTGCAGCTGCCCTCCCCTCACCCCTCTATTTATAGGGGGAAGGGAGAAGGGGGCCGGCCCCTCTAGATCCCATCTAGAGGGGGGCGGCGGCCAAGGGGAGGGGGGACTTGCCCCCCAAGCAAGGGGGGGGGGGGCGCCCCCTCTAGGGTTCCCCCCTCAACCCTAGGCGCAAGGGCCCAAGGGAGGGGGTGCACCCAGCCCACCAGGGGCTGGCCAACTCCCCACGCAGCCCAAGTGCCCCCCCGGGAAGGGTGGACCCTCCCGGTGGACCCCCGGAACTCTTCCGGTGGCCCCGGTACAATACCGGTACGCCCCCGAAACTTTCCGGTGTCCTTTTAACAACTTCCCATGTATAAATCTTTACCTCCGGACCCTTCCGGAACTCCTCGTGACGTCCGGGATCTCATCCGGGACTCCGAACAACATTCGGTAGTCACATACTAGTCTTCCTAATAACCCTAGCGTCACCGAACCTTAAGTGTGTAGACCCTACGGGTTCGGGAGACACGCAAACATGTCCGAGACGACTCTCGGGCAATAACCAACAGCGGGGTCTGGATACCCATGTTGGTTCCCACATGCTCCTCGATGATTTCATCGGTTGAACCACGATGTCGAGGATTCGATCAAACCCTGTATACAATTCCCTTTGTCAATCGGTACGTTACTTGCCCGAGACTCGATCGTCGGTATCCCAATACCTTGTTCAGTCTCGTTACCGGCAAGTCACTTTACTCGTACCATAATGCATGATCCCGTGGCCAACACCTTGGTCACCTTGAGCTCATTATGACGATGCATTACCGAGTGGGCCCAGAGATACCTCTCCGTCATACGGAGTGACAAATCCCAGTCTCGATCCGTGTCAACCCAATAGATACTTTCGGAGATACCTGTAGTGCACCTTTATAGTCACCCATTTACGTTGTGACGTTTGATACACCCAAAGCACCCCTACGGTATCTAGGAGTTACACGATCTCATGGTCGAAGGAAGAGATACTTGACATTGGCAAAGCTCTAGCAAACGAACTACACGATCTTTTATGCTATGCTTAGGATTGGGTCTTGTCCATCACATCATTCTCCTAATGATGTGATCCCGTTATCAACTACATCCAATGTCCATAGTCAGGAAACCATGACTATCTGTTGATCACAACGAGCTAGTCAACTAGAGGCTCACTAGGGACATATTGTGGTCTAAGTATTCACACGTGTATTACGATTTCCGGATAATACAGTTATAGCATGAATAAAGACAATTATCATGAACAATGAAATATAATAATACTTTTATTATTGCCTCTAGGGCATATTTCCAACACATATGGGTAAGGGAATTTTAATGGTTGTATATACCAGTAGCCCCTGAGACTTAAAGTAGTTATGTTAACTGATTTAAGGATCATGTGAAACGCAGGCTCTTACCGAGAAGAATGCCCAGCTGTCTCAGGAGCTGCAAGAATGCAAGGCCCAACTTGAGGCCGCACTTGCTGCCGCGGGAGGAGACTCAAAGAACTCTCCTGGTAACACATTTGTATTAATAAATATAAGCGCTGTGCGGCATGCGCGTAAGTCTAATAATGACTGTGTAGGTACCGCCGGACAAGATTCGGACAGGCAAGGATTACTGCGCCAGCTGAAGGCCGGCGAGAGTGTGCTGAATAGGGTGCAGCAAGAAAGGAATAAACTCCAGGATGCCAACGCCAAGCTCGGAGAAGAGCTGAAAGGCGCTCGCGCCGGGCTGTTCGGCTCCGTTAAGGAGAATGAGCGGCTTCGTCGCGGCATTTATAGTAAGTGCTTGAGCGGACTCCTTTGAAAAGAAGAGTTCGGCGAGGAAGTATATTGACATGATATGTCTTGTAGGTATACTCATAGGTCGTCCTGCAGAGGAGATGCCCATATCAACGGGTGATCAACTTCCCGAACTGTTGCAATTGCTCGAACGAGTTCGGCAGGCAATGAGCGGCGTCGTCCGGGCTTTATGGCCAGCCCTCTCCCTACCCGAGGGCCTTGGGGAGCTTGCGGAGAAGCTTCAGGGAGTGCGGCAGCGCTTCCGTTTGTGGAAGATTTCGGCTTGCCGTCAAGGTGCCAGGGAGGCTTGGGACATGGTGAAGACGCGGTATAAGAAGGCGGATCCCAACCATATGGCCGAAGTTGGACCGGTGGGGCCCGATGGGAAGGAGATCCCTGTGAGTTTAGTATACAGCCAAGTAGAGTTGGCTGCTAAATTTTCCCAACGGGACTGTAAATTAGACAGCCTGTTAGACGGGATTGAGGAGGAATACAATCAGTAAATTTGACAATGTATGTTTTCCTTTAAAGTGACATGTGAAATGCCTTCTAGCCGGATTGTAGATCGTTTGTCTTTGCCAACCTTTTCGCTTCAACCTCGGGACCCTAGAGTCCGGAGTGTGTCCGAATACCTTTTTGGTTAAAAAACAACCGTGGTATGCATGGAGACCAGGCGTAGGGGTCATTAGTGCTTTATCAGACAAGTGCCCAACTAGTTATGTTATATTACATGGTTAGTAAGAAACATCTTCCAGGGAGAATAGTTCCGTTAAGGGTTCCTTTCGCTGGGAGGCATGCCCTAAAGTGCATGTCCGGACTGCAAAGAAAGCAGTAAAACATCTGGGGGCAGATAGATAAATAGGTAAAAAGTCATCTTTTAAGTCACCGACCGAATATTCCCTTAAGAACGCTAGCTTTCGGCTTCACCCAGTTTGAGGTACACATCCGGCTGACCCGGCAGTAACAATCGCAGAGGTGCTCCCTTTACCTCCTAGCCGAACAATCAGGAACGTAGGGGTAAGCACAGGAGCCAGGCAACCCAGCTTGGCCAAAACTTAAGTCATATCGATGCATATAATGGCGAGTAAAAGGTACATGTGGAAGCTTGACACATGTGCTGGGTATGAAACCCGTATAATTGAGCTTCTGTAAAAGAAGCCCCCAGGAATAATGAGTGCGGATGGCACATCATGCGTATGCGATAAATGCAAAAATAGGCCCGCAAGGGCTTTTGAATAAAAAGGCATGAAAAGAGAAACAAAAGACAGCCGAAGTGTAAAAGTTTGGACAGGGGAAGTGGACGAACTCTTAGTCCGGCGCTAGGCGTAGAATCGTCGGAGGAGGGCCGCGTTCCATGGGTTCGGCTCGAGTCGGTTATCCGACGCATTTCGTAGACGGTATGCTCCGCCGGTCAGGACTTGATCGATAATGAAGGGGCCCTCCCATTTGGGCTTGAGCTTGTCCTTTTTCTTGTCCGGCAGGCGTAGAACTAGTTCACCAACATTGTAAGTCTTGGCCCGTACTTCTCTGCTTTGATATCTTCGAGCCTGCTGCTAATAGAATGCGGAACGAGCTTTGGCGACGTCGCGTTCTTCCTCCAATGTGTCCAAGCTGTCCTGCCGATCCAGCTCGGCCTCTCTTTCCTCTTACATGCGCACTCGAGGTGAGTCATGAATAATGTCGCAGGGTAAGACTGCCTCTGCGCCGTATACCATAAAAAATGGTGTGAATCCGGTAGTACGGTTAGGCGTTGTCCGCAGCCCCCAGAGTACGGAGTCGAGCTCCTCGACCCAGTGCGTGTCAGATTTAGTAAGTGACCGCACTAGTCTGGATTTAATGCCGCTCATTATTAGACCATTTGCTCGTTCCACTTGACCATTGGTTTGAGGGTGATAGACTGAAGCGTAGTCGAGCTTGATGCCCATATTCTTGCACCATGACTTAACCTCGTCGGCTGTGAAGTTCGTGCCGTTGTCGGTGATGATGCTGTGGGGGACTCCGTAACGGTGTACTACCCCGGATATAAAGTCTATCACTGGTCCGGACTCTGCCGTTTTGACCGGCTTGGCCTCTATCCATTTGGTGAATTTATCCACCATGACCAATAGGTACCGTTGCTTGTGGGTTCCTCCTTTAAGGGGTCCAACCATATCAAGCCCCCAGACCGCGAACGGCCAGGTAATGGGTATAGTTTTGAGGGCGGTAGGCGGCATATGGCTCTGATTAGCAAAGAGCTGACAACCAACGCATCTCTGGACTAAGTCCTGGGCATCTGCCCGGGCCGTCGGCCAATAAAATTCTGTACGGAATGCCTTTCCTACAAGGGCCCGGGCTGCTGCGTGGTGTCCGCCTAGTTCAGCATGAATTTCAGCCAGGAGGTTGCGCCCTTCCTCTTCAGAGATACATCTTTGAAGGACTCCGGTTGTGCTTTTCTTATAAAGTTCTCCCTCATGGACCTTGTAGGCTTTCGATCGCCGGACTATGCAGCGGGCCTCGTTTTGGTCTTCGGGAAGTTCCTGCCTAAGCAAGTAGGCTAGGAATGGTTCTGTCCATGGGGCGATTACTGCCATTATGTCGTGGGCTGACGGTGTTATGTCATCGGCTGAATCGCCGATTGGCTCGATTTTTTCCGGTTTGTCACTTCCGGGCTCCTCTTCCCATAGTACGGATGGCTTGAAGAGCCGTTCCAGGAAGATATTTGGAGGGACAGCATCACGTTTCGCACCGATGCGTGCCAGTACGTCGGCCGCTTGGTTATTATCTCGGGTTATGTGATGGAATTCGAGTCCTTCAAACCGCGCTGACATTTTTAGGACGGCATTGTGATATGCTGCCATTTTCGGATCCTTGGCGTCAAAGTCTCCATTTATTTGGGATATTGCAAGGTTTGAATCCCCGCGCACTTCTAGGCGTTGAATACCCATGGAGACTGCCATCCGGAGACCATGTAATAGGGCCTCGTATTCGGCTGCGTTGTTGGAGTCCGTGTACATTATTTGAAGTACGTACTGGACTGTGTCCCCGGTTGGAGACGTCAATACGACGCCAGCCCCCAGTCCGGCCAACATTTTGGAGCCGTCGAAATGCATGACCCAATTGGAGTATGCGCCGTACTCTTTAGGGAGTTCGGCTTCGGTCCATTCAGCGACGAAGTCAGCCAAAACTTGTGACTTTATAGCTCGCCGAGGTTTGTAAGTTATATCGAATGGTAAGAGCTCAATGGCCCATTTTACAATCCTGCCTGTTGCGTCGCGGTTATTTATAATGTCATTGAGTGGTACTTCAGAGGCCACTGTTATCGAACACTCTTGAAAGTAGTGTCGGAGCTTCCGGGACGCCATGAACACCGCATATGCTATCTTCTGATAGTGCGGGTAACGGGACTTGCAGGGGGTTAACACAGTGGATACATAATACATTGGTTTTTGAAGAAGGAATTTCTGCCCTTCTGTCGCTCGTTCGACGACGAGGACCGCGCTTACAACTTGATGCGTTGCTGCGATGTATAACAACATTGGTTCGCCCAGAGTGGGCGCAGCCAGGACCGGATTTGTTGCCAATATGGCCTTTATTTCTTCGAGTCCGGCAGTGGCAACAACCGTCCACTCAAAGTGTTCGGTGCGCCTGAGGAGGCGATAGAGGGGCAACGCCTTTTCTCCTAGACGGGAGATAAAGTGGCTTAAGGCTGCCACACATCCTGTTAATTTTTGTATTTGTTTGAGGTCTTTTGGATATCCAACTGTGACAGAGCTCGGATTTTAGCCGGGTTTGCTTCAATTCCTCTACCGGATACAATGAAGCCCAGCAGCTTTCCGGCTGGTACGCCGAAAACGCATTTTTCCGGATTCAGCTTGATGTCATATGCTCTGAGGTTGTCGAATGTGAGCCCCAAATCGTCTACTAGAGTTTTGACGTGTTTTGTTTTGACGACTACGTCGTCTACGTATACCTCGACTGTTTTGCCGATCTGGGTAGCCAGACATGTTTGAATCATGCGCTGATATGTTGCGCCGGCATTTTTAAGTCCGAAGGGCATCGTGTTGAAGCAGAATGGTCCGTATGGAGTGATGAATGCCGTTGCGGCTTGGTCTGCTTCCGCCATCTTGATTTGATGATAGCCAGAGTATGCGTCCAGGAAGCACAACGAATCGTGCCCTGCGGTAGCATCGATAATTTGGTCGATGCGGGGGAGAGGGAAGGGATCCTTTGGGCAAGCCTTATTGAGGTCTTTAAAATCGACACAGAGGTGCCAGGATTTATCCTTCTTTGGTACCATTACCAGATTTGCTAGCCAGTCCGGATGTTTGATATCTCTAATGAATCCGGCTTCCAATAGTTTGGCTAGCTCTTCTCCCATTGCCTGTCTTTTGGGTTCGGAAAATCATCGGAGAGCCTGTTTGACTGGCTTAAATCCTTTTAGGATGTTTAGGCTGTGTTCTGCCAACCTGCGCGGGATTCCGGGCATATCCGAAGGATGCCAGGCGAAGATGTCCCAATTTTCCCGAAGGAATTCACGCAGTGCGGCGTCTACTTCGGGGTTCAATTGTGCCCCAATGGAGGCCGTCTTTGTTGGGTCCGTTGGATGGACCTGGAATTTTATTATTTCATCTGCTGGTTTGAAGGAGGTGGACTTGGATCTTTTATCGAGTATCACATCGTCCCTGTTCACCGTAGAGCGCAGCGCGGTGAGTTCTTCTGCTGCTAAGGCTTCGGATAGTGCCTCCAGGGCTAGTGCAGCTGTCTTATTTTCGGCGCGGAGTGCTATGTCCGGATCACTAGCGAGGGTGATTATTCCGCCGGGCCCAGGCATTTTGAGCTTCATGTACCAGTGATAAGGTACTGCTTGAAAAATTATGAATGCCTCTCGTCCTAATATAGCGTGATATCCGCTGTTGAACGGGGCCACTTGGAACGTGACTTCTTCGGATCTGTAATTGTCCGGCGAGCCGAACACCACATCGAGTGTGATTTGTCCGGTGCAGCGTGCCTCCCGGCTAGGGATTATTCCTCTAAAGGTTGTGCTGCTTCGCTCAATACGGCTCCAATCGATTTCCATTTTTCACAGAGTTTCCTCGTAAATGAGGTTTAGTCCGCTGCCGCCATCCATGAGGACTTTTGTCAGTCGAAAGCCGTCCACTATGGGACTAAGTACCAGTGCAGCTGGCGCTCTGGCTGTTCGGAATTTAGGCTCGTCGCTGGCGTTGAAGGTAATAGCTGTGTCGCTCCATGGATTTGCTGTTGCTACTTGGTAGATTTCGGCGAGTCCGCGGATTGTTCGTTTTCGCATATTGTTTGATGCGAAGGTCTCAAAGACTGTTGATACCGTACTGGTATTGTTGGAGTGGTTTTCTGGGGCTAGAAGCTCCTCGCCACTTTTGGCCACCTGCCGTAATATCCAACATGCTCGAAGGCTATGTGTTGGGACGGCTCCCTCTATACTATGAAGCTTACAGGGTCCATTGCGCCATCCCTCCAGTACGGTTCCATGCCCCTTATTGAGTTTTTGCTTTTTCTTTTTTGCATATGGGGCCTGAATGTGACGCGCCCTTTTGTTGTGGACTGGGGCTGGGGCCGGATTATCCCAAAATTGATTTTCGGTTTTCCGGAGACTCTCCATCGCACAGTACTTTCGTACTATGGACGCCAGATCGGTGAAACATGTAATTTTGCAACGATCGATGGAGTTCAATATTCCCTTGTCCGTGCAATTATTGCAGAAGATTGAGATTGCGTTTTCCTCTCGGCAGTCCTTTATCCTGTCCATAACCAGGAGGAATCTGGCCCAGTAGTGGTGTACTGTTTAAGCGGGCTCTTGCCGTATTAGAGATAGATCGCATATGTCTGGGCGGGTGGGTGGACTGAAGTCCGGATCCCTGCCCATCTTGGGGCTCAAAGGCCGAGGGGTTTCCGAATTTGGAAGCTTGGTTTGCTGGACACAATCGAGCGAGTCCGGAGCGATGCATGATTTTAAGTTCAATGCTCGATCGAAGTCCGTCCCTCCGCGGAAATCCGGCGTGGAGGGTTCGGGAATCCGGACATGAATAGTTTTCAATACAGGCAAAGAGTTGCCGTATTGCTCCTCTACCACTGCGACGTGGTGGGTGGCCTGGGGAGAGTTAATCTCTCTCAGATCGGTTTTAAGCCCAATCTGGTTGTAGTCCGTAGCGACTCCCAGGGCGGCGATGCGATCCAAGAGCTCGTTAACAGACGAGAGCTCTATTGGATCCAACTGTTCGGCAACTTTCGGGCTGACGCGAAGATTGCTTCTGACGACTTGAGAAGTCATTGTCGATGCGGCGGCCGGACAGGCGGTCATAAGAAAACCACCTAGCCGGATAGTTTGGCCGGCGGCCAAGGCCCCTTCGGCGAAAACACCGTCTTTGAAGACGGGTGGAGGCATCCTTCCTATCGGTGACGACACAGAGGAACTCTCAATGAACGCACCAATGTCGGTGTCAAAACCGGCGGATCTCGGGTAGGGGGACCTGAACTATGCGTCTAGGCGGATGGTAACAGGAGACGAGGGACACGATGTTTTACCCAGGTTCGGGCCCTCTCGATGGAGGTAAAACCCTACGTCCTGCTTGATTAATATTGATGATATGGGTAGTACAAGAGTGGATCTACCACGAGATCAAGGAGGCTAAACCCTAGAAGCTAGCCTATGGTATGATTGTTGTAATGTATGTTGTGTCCTACGGACTAAAGCCCTCCGGTTTATATAGACACCGGAGGAGGCTAGGGTTACACAGAGTCGGTTACAATGATAGGAGATCTACATATCCGTATCGCCAAGCTTGCCTTCCACGCCAAGGAAAGTCCCATCCAGACACGGGATGGAGTCTTCAATCTTGTATCTTCGTAGTCTTGGAGTCCGGCGGATGATGATAGTCCGGCTGTCCGGACACCCCCTAGTCCAGGACTCCCTCAGCCGGTAGAGAGGAGCCCACCACTACCGGAATTTAGTTTAGAGGTGTATATCACCGGCCATTCCCATAAAAAGAATGACGGATCAAGGTGTGTGTATTTTACAGGGTACAGTTCTGGAAAGTGACAATCCAATCAGCGCCTAAGGATGTAGTTGTGGAAAATATGAGATGATGAAGTATTGTTGTCCTATTGATCTGACCCTTGTGTAGGGTACATATAGGAGTACAAGAGGGGTAGAGACTTGGAGTACAAGACAAGTTACATGTGGTTTAAACTAATTCTATCTCTATCTCTTTATCTCTAACTTAAACCCAATTATATTTTTCTAACATTCCCCCTCAGTCGCAGCGGGAGTGAAGCGGACGAGTATGACTGAATTTGAAGTCTTGCGCTTTCGTCATCTTCTCCATTGCGCCATCATCAACTGCGTCTCTGATGGGTTGGCACCTAGGGCGGTGACTGCATCTCCTTCTGGTGCCTTCATGCCTTCTCCTCTATTCCCTCCCGTAGTCACGGCGGGAGTGGCGTGGACGCTAGTGATGACGCGGACGCTGTTGACTGGAGTTGTTGCCGATGAGTTGCTGTAGACGTAGCCATTAATGTCGAGGTAGCCAATCATGGTGATGTAGCCGTGGTCGAGGTTGTCGTGGTCGATGATGTGGTCGTCGTGGATGATGAAGCCGCACAAAGCCGGAGGCGCAAAAAAAAAGCGCTATGATGGAGCTGCAGACGTGGACAATGCACCTTGCGGATGTTAGAGGGTGCCGTCAGCGATGAGTCCACCGGTTTTGCCAGGACCGGAGGAAACCCATCGAGCACACATCAGTTTTGCCAGAACCGTGTGGCCGTGTAGGCTGGTCACTAGAGTGACGCCGTGTTGAAGTCTTGCGCGTGTATGACGCGATCGATGTCGTCGTCATGACGCAGTCATTGCCGTTGTCGAGGTCGAGTCTTGCAGAAAGGTCTGTCAGAGGTGAAAGTGCGTTATATCGATTAGAGGGGGGTGAATAGGTGATTTTTATGAATTCTTCACTGAGGAATTTGCCGGTGAGGAAATTCCTTACTGAAGAACTGCTAGCAGCGGAATAAGTACTCAGAAGTAAGCATAACAGGATACAAGCATGGTCATCATGATGAAATGAAGACTAGCACAGAGTACAGAAAGCGTAAACACAGGATAACAAGATGAAGACAAACAGACTGAAGAAATTGAACTGAGGAATTTGAGAAAGTCTTCAGTCAAAGTCTTCAAGCACAGATATGAACAAACATTCAACACAGTAATGAGGAAATGAAAGGGTTGAGGGAATAGAACCAGTTAAGTTGGTGAAGACAATGATTTGGTAAACCAGTTCCAACTGCTGTCTCAGTTGTACGTCTGGTTGGAGCGGCTGAGTATTTAAACTCGAGGACACGCAGTCCCGGACACACAGTCTCTGAGCCGCAACTCAGGACACCCAGTCCTCACCGTATTCTCCTTGAACTAAGACCACACAGGCCTCGTCCAATCACTCGTGGTAAGTCTTCAGGTGACTTCCAAACCTTCACAGACTTGGTCACTCGGCAATGCACAATTCCTCTTGGATGCTCTAGACCTTGACGCCTAACCGTCTGGAAGAAGCACAGTCTTCAAAGGTAACAAGCGTCGGATCCACACATGATCAATTTCTTCAGTGATGCTCAATCACTTTGTATTTGTGGGGGTTTGGTTTTGGGATTTTCCACACTTGATGATTTTCGCTCAAAGTCCTCGGAGGATGGGTTGCTCTCAGATGACAAGTGTCAAGTTCTCTCGGAGCAGCCGACCAACTAGTGGTTGTAGGGGGCGGCTATTTATAGCCTAGGGAGCAGCCCGACATGATAAGACATAAATGCCCTTCAATGATATGACCGTTAGGTGGATAAGATATTTTGGGACAGCCGGCGCGCAGCACAGCAACGGTCGGAAATTTGACTCTCAAAGTCCTCAGGGCTATCATGTTCCTCACTGTGTAGGCAATTAGCACTGGCGAATTCCTAACTCCTCAGTCAGAGTAGAGTCATCAGTGACCAGAAGAACTGCGTCTCTGTCACTGAAGAACTTGACTGAACTGTATGAGATTTCCAATGGCTTCACTCGAAGGGATTGGTAGATGTAGGATTTTGAGTTGAGCATCACATGGAAATTTTTCCTTAGTATTTCCTCGACCCCTTTAACAGTACGGTGTTTCCTATGACTCAAGAAAGAGAAAATGAAACTACGAAAACAAAAGTCTTCACGCTTCATGTTCCTCAAATGAATAACAAGTCTTCAAGGTCACACCAATTTCTTCACTTTCAAAGTCTTCAGAAAGTCTTCAGAATATCAAAGTCTTCAGTCGAAGAACTTCATTTTTAGGGGTCGACTTTCTCTGTAAATATCAAACTCCTCATAGACTTATAGACCTGTGTACACTTATAAACGCATCAGTCACTTAACCTATAAGTCTTCAATACACCAAAATCACTAAGGGGCACTAGATGCACTTACAAGAGGACGCTAGGTGCCCATCTTGTGGACGAGGCGGCGGCGGTGTGTTGATGAAGTGTCGGCGATGACGTTGCAGCGGCATGTTGACGATGACGCGTCGCTGGAAGGCGTCCCTCTGCGGCGACGAAGTGTCGATGTCGCGTCGTGCTGAAGAAGTATGTTGGCTCATAGCCCGGCGTAGTCGTACAGGTTGATGTCGTTCGGCTCGGGGTCAATGCAGATCGCTCGGTGAAGGTGCAGATTGGTGTCTCGAGGGTGGATGGCGTCGCTCGGGTCGGTGAAGATCAGGCGTTGATGTAGAGGATGCGGTCTGCGTGTTGGCGTAGCCGGAGACGATCCTGCATGCAGAAAAGGATCCACGCAATGTGGAGCCAGTTTGATCTTGGTCCTGTGCATGCAGCGCGCAGTCCCCTGGCCAGCTTGCGTGCCGTGGCTTGCGCTTGGCGACGGCCGCGTATCCATGTACGCTCGCTGGTTCGCTGGCGCTGGGTCACGCCTGGAGTTGGTCCGGTGGGCAGTTGGAGTCGGGACGAACGACGTTGAGCGGACCATCGCGTGTGCGCGTGTGGATGTAGATCGGATCGATGAAGCGTTGTCCTTCAGGTGTACGCGCGGTAGGCTGCCGGCTGAAGATGTACTTAGGTTGGCTGGAGGCTTGATGTAAGACCCGTTCATAGCATCTCCATTACATGCATCAGGCCGGCCGCTGCCTGCTGGATCTCCTGTTTGAAGATGTACTTACGTACTGGTCGGGAGATCGGCGAGACGCCGAGTGTGCGCTGGCTTGTCCGGACTCCGGAGGCACCACGCGAGCCCCAGATTTGCCGGTGGCTCGAGATGATCATGCTGCAGGCGCGTGGCCACGGAGCTGGAGACGCGCCGGAGTTGATGGTGTGTCGCGCGGCCGCCAGGGATGTCGTCTTTGGACGAGTGCACCGTTGCTTGGACGAGATGGCGTGTGCTGGTGGAGTTCCAATCTTTCAAGACGGCCGCATGCAGCGGCGCATGGTCGAGCCCGCATATGTCGACGGAGATGGCGCTGATGGAAGCTGCCGTCGAAGGAGTCTCGCTCGGGAAGAGATGCACGTCGTCGTCGGAGTCCTGTTGCGCATGAAGTCGATCTAGCTAGATTGGATCGTGCTAGCTGGGCCGGTCGCTGTGGGTTCACAGCGCTCGGCGGTGTGTCGCCCGTCGCGCGAGGTTGGCGGCGCTCGGCCGCGTTCGAAGAACCGATCTGCTGGATTTTCTTCACCGGAATTTTTTCTAGGATCAAAAGATTTATTTGGTGGCTACGACAAACTAATCTACTGGAATTTTGATAATCAAGAAAAATTATCTAAGCTAATCTAAGAACCGATCTAATCATTGACTGATCAGGTGCCGCGCCTCCGAGGAGAGAAAATTAATCTCCCCGGGGGCAGCGCGCCGCGGAAGTGGTGGAGGGTCCTAGGATCGGCGTCATGAGACTAACCGCTCTAATACCATGTGGAAAATATGAGATGATGAAGTATTGTTGTTGTATTGATCTGACCCTTGTGTAGGGTATATATAGGAGTACAAGAGGGGTAGAGACTTGGAGTACAAGACAAGTTACATGTGGTTTAAACTAATTCTATCTTTATCTCTTTATCTTTAACTTAAACCCAATTATATTTTTCTAACAGTAGTGACATAGCCACTACTGTGGCCCGATTCAGCCGCCTACAGCTAGGTCCCGAAGAGCCTGCCCCCACGAGGGGATGGATATGAGCTCCATGACAAGACCGACCAGGAAAATGACGCCATGCTTGAAAGTCCCGAAAGATAACGTAGGCGTGTAGTGCTTGAGGCACACAAAATTGAATTTGGGAACGACTTTCACAACAATTTTCAGATATTGTTTGCTATGAGATAATGCATGACACATCAAAGAGAGCGGATGGAATTGAGGAGTAAATCTACGAGTCTTCGTGCCACTTGACGCTCCTCGGCGAACGATAGGGTGAGATACAGCACAAAGCTTAACAACAATCCTCCAATCATCAGACCTATAAACCCCACAACGGTCATGGCGCACGAGCTCGGCCCTCCGGCCACGGCTCTTTGATCAGATGGAGAATGGAACCGACAGTGATGATGAAGAGGGCGATCATGACCCAAAAGCATAAGATCCACCATCTGCTTCGCTCGACGGGCTCCGCTAGCGCGACGTCCTCCGCGTCGGCGCCGTTGCGGATTCCGCTGATGACGGCGTTCAACCTTTCGTCCCATGCGCAGAATCCATACCGGCTGGGCTTCGCCGCCGCGACGACGGGGGCGCCATTAGAGTTGGGGTTCTCGATGTCCATTGATGGGCCGATAGATTGATGCGCAGAGCTCGATCGATCGGAAAGCAAATTAGATTGATATAAGAGTACAGTAGTTGAAGCTAGCGGAAGTGGTATATATAAAGAGGCCGGGCGGCTGGGAATTAAGTTACGAGTATATGTTAGCCAGGGCGGTTTGAGTCCATCTCGTGCACGTACGTCAGTCTATTTTACCGATCCTGATTCTTACGTACGTGCATGTATGGGAGGGGTCGACGGATGAACAGTATTCGGACTCGCGGTTGATACTAAATGCAGGCATGCACACGTACGTACCTAGACGAGTAGCGGCTACACGCTATGCATAAATTCTAGGATTTACGACCTCGAATAAAGAACTAAATTTTCAAAGTTTATATGTTTGGCCACTCTGGACTCTACACATGATAACTTAATTTGATGCATCGGTATTAAACCCTTGTGGTTTTATCCATTGCCCTCAGTGCAAATGGATTTCAGGTTTTGATGATGATATGCTAGCAGTAAAAACATAATCTTAATACATTTAAAAATGAAAAAGGTGGGATTTATTTTTAATTTTACCGAATCCATGGGTCTTACACATTATTTATGAATATATGAGGAATTAAAATCTTTTTTATAAAAAAAATTAAGTCACCAACATGAAGTTGTTGTAATTGTTGCACTACCCATCGTTAATTGCTGCACTAGCGGCACCACATGTTGCCCTTTTGCAGCACAACTTATCTGTAGAGCAGCAGTGCAATGCAACGATGGTCACCGCTCGATGCAGGGATTCTGCAAGGTAGAGGTGGAGCTGCGGCGAGCTGGTGTTGCCGTCGTTGTTGCTGGCATGATTTATATTGCAACGGGTTAGTGGAACAGGGTTCATGTTGCAATGGGTCACCACAACATAGCCACGTAGCAATGAGTGACCGAAAGACCCACGGCCTGGTTGTAGTTATGCACGCTAAAGGTGATCGCCACATGGAGCATGTTCAAACATTTACCTGCGACACAGATCGTCGAGCGCAACATGGCCTATATTGCAAATAGTGAGCGCAACATGGCTTATGTTGCAAACCGACGGGTCGCAAAGAATGGTTGACCGAACAGATTGTACTGCGCGAATCCAATAGCTTGAAAGGCGAGGGTCTTTTCCTCGTGTTAGCCGGTCGATGAGCATCACCCACACACGTAAGTTGGTCGAAAAACTTTGTTGCATTGATCATTTTTGTCCTCTACTCCGTAGCCTTCTTCCTGCCATCCGCCTGCTGCCACTGGGCCAAACTGCCGGCCCCGCTATGCGCAGCCTCACCGCCCCGCCCTGCCTGAGCCGCCTCCCATCCTCCATTGTCCCTAGCGACCCCTCTAACCCTCCTTTGTCGGTACTGGCGACCACAGGCACCAGACCTCTCATCCGCACCAGGCAAGGGTGCACCAACACCACAATGTTCTCATGGCGGACGTGGACGTGATTGTATAGCCACAGTATGTCATTTCTGTTCCACACGCGAACCTTTCCATCTACCACACACGTCTGAAACGGCATCTACCTCGCGCTGCGTCTCATTGTACTGCTCGATCCAAGTGTGCTCCTTGTGGGGCTTGATTTGAACGATCTCTCCTATGCATCCACGTAACTACACTATTTATGAAAGAATCAGAATTGGTTTCTTTAGACTGACTTGCGTGTTGGAGATGGACTCAAACCGCCACACGTACCCAAAGATCGAATCGAATTCAAGTTCGAGATTGATAAAAAAAAATCGCAACCAGTCACATATTAATTCCCATCCGGCCGGCCTCTAGATATATACTTCCTCCATTCCTAAATATAAGTCTTTTTAGAGATTTTACTATGGACTACATACGAAGCAAAATGAGTGAATCTACACTCTAAAAATGAGTGCATGCATCATACAGAGGCCGGGGTCCTCCATTTCTAAAAAAAAGTAGTTGAAGCTAACAGGTATATATGTATATATATATAAAAGGCCGGCCGGCTGGGAATTATGTTATGAGTATATGTTAGCCAGGGCGGTTTGAGTCCATCTCGTGCACGTACGTCTATTTTACCGATCTTGATTTTTTTTGAGGGAAGGCCATCATGGCTAGCTTTATTGATTAATGCATAAATATACATCGTCTACGAGCTTGCTCACGAGACAATCTGGAGGTTCGTCAGTCCAACTAGAAGAAAGTTTATTACAATAACTAAAATTAGCTAGCACATGCGCCGCTTGATTTGCTGATCGAAAACAATGCTTAAAGTTGACCTTCTCAATCAAGGTAGAGATGTCCACACATTCCGCGAATATCGATGCCGCTGCGTCCCACCAAGTCTCTGACCGGAGCAGCAGTTGATCACCGTTAGAGAGTCGGATTCCGCTTCAACTCGCTGGAACCCTAGGCTATTTGCCAAGTTCAGTCCGTCTCTCATCGCCATTGGCTCTGATGTCATTGCGTCCGCTGCATATTGAGCTGCAAGGAAAATACCTCATTCATCTCTAATAATTGCTGCCGTAGCTCCAACTCCTTGCTCTGCAAAAAAGGCCGCGTCCACATTAAGTTTGATGAACTTTGGGTCTGGCTTCAACCATCTTTCCTCTTCTGTCACAACTATCTTCGCCATGGCTCGTTGATAGTTGCTTGTAATTGCCAAGACCGACAAAGGCCATCTTACCATCGGCGGGCAACTCTCATTATGTGTTATAAGGCGGCGTGTCCACCAGAGGTACCAACATCCCACCACTACGACCTGTTTAATCTGCAATGTCGGCATTACAGGTAGTGGCGTTTGATCAATAGACAAGATATACTCCATAATAACCGACCCAGATCTATCAACATGTGTTGCGGTGTTGATGAAATCTGCCAATCCAAGTCGGCTCCACATACCTCTTGAATGAATACACGTGAAGAATAGATGACGAATATCTTCAGAGCTCTTGTGGCAAATTGGGCACCCTCCAATTGCCCCAACGTGTCTATTAGCGAGTATACCTTTTAGGGGCAGAATTCCGTGTAGTAAACGCCAGCAAAATATTGAAACTTTACGTGGAATTTGTAGCTTCCATAATGTACTCCGCACCGCTGGAGTAGCAGAACCTCCCGGTCGACTGATGTCATTTGCATGCGCCCCAAATTTATGTAACCATTGGATTCTATACGCTGTTCAAACGGAGAACATGCCTTTTTTATCGGGGTGCCATGCAATGAAATCGTCAAATGCATGAAGACTTAAGGGGATTTGCAGAATCCTTCGAGCATCGACGGGATTAAAAATCATATTAATGAGTTGCTCGTCCCAAAGTCCTGTGTGAGGATCAATCAAGTCACTCACCACCGATACGACTGTTTGACCTCTGGGCGTGATGATCATTCTGTTGGGACTAGAAGGAATCCATGGATCTGACCATATGTTGATTTCATTCCCATTGCCCACTCTCCAAATATATCCTTTTTTGAACACTTCAAGACCTTTCATAATGCTTTGCCAAGTGAACGAAGCTCTATTTTTTAGAGATGCTTGTAAGAGGCCTCCATTTGGAAAGTATTTTGCCTTAAGAACTCGTGCACAAAGTGACTCAGGTGAAGTAATAAGTCTCCAACATTGCTTAGCTAGCAATGCCAAATTAAACGAGTATAGATCTCTGAAGCCCATACCACCTTCACTCTTTGGATAACATAATTTCCACCAAGAATACCAATGCATTTTCTTATTTTCCTCATCATCTCCCCACCATAAACTAGCAATAATATCTGTGATTTCCTTGCAAATACCTTTTGGTAGACAAAAGACAGACATAGCAAAAACAGGAATAGCTTGTGCCACAGCTTTAAGATCGGTGCATGTATGGGAGAGATCGGTGGATGAACAGTATTCGAGCTCACGGTTGATAATAAATGCACGGATGCACACGTACGTTCCTAGACGAGTAGGGGCTACACGCTATGCATAAATTCTAGGGCTTATGGCCTCGAATAATAAAGAATTAAGTTTTCAAAGTTTATATGTTTGGCCACGTTGGACTCTACACATGATAACTTATTATTATTATTTTTTTGCGAGAAAACATCCAATCGTTGATGCCTCAGTTTTAAACCCTTGTGGTTTTATCCATTGCCCTCAGTGCAAATGGTTTTCAAGTTTCGATGATGATATGCTAGCAATAAAAACATAATCTTAATATATTTAAAAATGAAAAAGGTGGGGAATGTTTTTAATTTTACCGAATCATGGGTCTTACACATTATTTATGAATATATGAGAAATTAAAATCTTGTTTATAAATATGTTTTAAGTCACCAACATGAAGTTTTTGTAATTGTTGCACTACCTGCATGTTATTCGAACATTTCATCGCCCACGCCGTTAATTGCTGAACTAGCGGCACCGTGTGCTGCCCTTTTGCAGCACAACTTATCTGGAGAGCAGCAGTGCAATGCAACGACGGTCACCGCTCGACGCGGGGATTCTGTGAGGTAGAGGTGGAGCTACGGCGAGCTGGTGTTGCCATCGTTCTTGCTGGCATGATTTATATTGCAATGGGGGATTGGAACAGGGTCCATGTTGCAATGGCTCACCGCAACATGGCCATGTTGTAATGAGAGAGCGAAAGAACCACGGCCTGGTTGTAGTTATGCACACTGAAGGTTATCGCAACATGGGGCATGTTGCAAATGTTTACCAGCGACACAGATCGTCAAGCGCAACATGGCCTATATTGCAAACAGTGAGCGCAACATGGCTTGTGTTGCAAACCGATGGGTCACACTAAACGGTTGATCGAACAGATTGTACTGCGTGAATCCAATGGCTCGGAAGGCGAGGGTCTTTTCCTCGTGTTAGCCGGTTGATGAGCATCACCCACACACCCAAGTTCGTCGAAAAACTTTGTTGCATTGATCATTTTTGCCCTCTCCTCCGTAGCCTTCTTCTTCCTGCCATCTGCCTGCTGCCACTGGGCCAAATTGCCCGTCCCGCTATGCACAACCTGACCGCCCCACCCTGCCTGAGCCGCCTTGCCTCCAATATTGTCCGTAGTGACCCCTCTAACCCTCCTTTGTCGGTACTGGCGACCACCGGCACCAGACCTCATCCACACCAGGCAAGGGCACACCAACACTACAATGTTCTCATGGCGGACAAGGACGTGATTGTAGCCACGGTATGTCATTTCTGTTTCAGACGTGAACCTTTCCATCACGGAGCAAAATGAGTGAATCTACACTCTAAAATATGTCTTGCCACATGAAGTAAGCCTAGAACACAAGAAAATACCTCTCGGCCCATCCACATGCTGAGCAGAGTAAACAAACAAATTGGTTGTGCCCTTCATAGCTGATACAATGAAAAAAGAAAGAAATGGTTTGAGGATTTTTAGAGAAAGTAAAATTAAAAAAAGTTGAATTTAATTCAATTTGTTTTAATTTTGAAACCCATATAAATGAACTCTAAATGGGTTGAAAATTTAAGAGGTGACCCGACACATTAAGTGTGGTTTATGGGGAAAAGTGCAAAATTCAATTTGAAAGCAAAATTGCAACTCAAATTAATAAAAAGGGATTAAATGGGGGAAAGTAGCAAGTTGAGTTTGATATATAGAAAGATAGGCATATGACATTGTGAAAGTGATCAAGAATTGAGTTTCAGGTTGAAACAAAAGTAGACATGGATCAAAGAGAAAAGGAAACACTCATGCACAAGCATCACACTGTTGGTGTTTATCTGCTCTTTTGCAATCATGGGTGTGGGCCTCTAGCTAGGCCTTAAGTCATCGTGGACCTACTTGATGGAGAATTCCCTCGTCACTTGTAACAAGGATTATTTAGATATAGAGTCTACCCCTCTCCCCTAATTAAGATATTTACATTATTTAATAGTGTCCTTTTGAATGTAAAATGCAAAAATTAGAGTTTCATAGAGCCCCCTCCCCATATCCATATCTCAACATAGTTTAGGGTTGCCCTTAGCGACGTTTTTTCCCACCTATCTTCATGCCATTCAGTTTTTTCGACGTTTCTTTTATTCAGGCTTTAACCATTTTTTCGACCGACTTTTTTTACCCTTTCTTTCTCTTTAAGTTTTTCATTTTCCATATTTTAAAAATTGATGAAGGTATTTTCTTAAAAAATAACATGAATATTATCAAAAGTCATGAACATTTTCAATATTCACAAACACTTCAAATTTATGAGCTGTTTTTAAAATATGCAACATTTACAAAACTTTGCAAATATTTTTTAGAATTCCCAAACATTTTAAATTTTCAAGAAATTTATGAAAATTCATGAATATTTTTAACATTCATAAAAAGTCTACTAATGCATTTTTTTTCAATTCTCAACGGTTTTCAAATTCATGAACCATTTTAAAATTCATGATTATTTTAAATATTCATGGACCTTTTAAATTTGTCATCATTTTTTGAATCCACGAACTTCTTTTAGAAAAGCTTGAACATTTTTTAAATTTGTAGACATTGCTGAATGCACAAGAATTTTCAAATCTAACAAAAACCAAGTCAGTTTTTTTCCTGAACCACCAGTTGCTAGTTTTGGTTCAATTGACGAGCTCCACAATAATGAAAAATGAGTAGAGAGGAGCAGCGAAGCGAGCAGAATAGGACCTCCTCCTGTAAACCGGTGCACATCAAGGAGCTCAAATTGGACGCACTCGTGTCAAAGGGCGTTGTGTAGCACAGGGGAGCAAGTAGTGAAGGGGTACCACTTGCGGGAATCCGTAAGGGTCGTTTTTGTGGGTTGAGAGCGCATCACCACATGCCGCGTGCGAGGCACTTTCTCGGGATTTTTTTCTATAAGCGTTTTTCTGTTTTAGATGGGTTTTTTTTAAGCTTTTGGTTTTCACCCAATTTCCCCTAGGTTTCGAAGAAAGAAATATAATTTCTTTGGTGATTTTTTTGTTGGAAATATGCCCTAGAGGCAATAATAAAATGATTATTATTATATTTCCTTGTTCATGATAATTGTCTTTATTCATGCTATAACTGTATTATCCGGAAATCTTAATACACGTGTGAATACATAGACCATAATATGTCCCTAGTAAGCCTTTAGTTGACTAGCTCGTTGATCAACAGATAGTCATGGTTTCCTGGCTATGGACATTGGATGTCGTTGATAACGGGATCACATCGTTAGGAGAATGATGTGATGGACAAGACCCAATCCTAAGCATAGCACAAGATCGTGTAGTTCGTTTGCTAGAGCTTTTCCAATGTCAAGTATCCTTTCCTTAGACCATGATATCGTGTAACTCCCGGATACCGTAGGAGTGCTCTGGGTGTACCAAACGTCACAACGTAACTGGGTGACTATAAAGGTGCACTACATGTATCTCTGAAAGTGTCTGTTGGGTTGACACGGATCAAGACTGGGATTTGTCACTCCGTATGACGGAGAGGTATCTCTGGGCCCACTCGGTAATGCATCATCATAATGAGCTCAAAGTGACCAAGTGTTTGGTCATGGGATCATGCATTACGGTACGAGTAAAGTGACTTGCCAGTAACAAGACTGAACGAGGTATTGGGATACCGACGATCGAGTCTCGGGCAAGTAACATACCGATTGACAAAGGGAATTGTATACGGGGTTGATCGAATCCTCGACATCGTGGTTCATCCGATGACATCATCGAGGAGCATGTGGGAGCCAACATGGGTATCCAGATCCCACTGTTGGTTATTGACCGGAGAGCCGTCTGGTCATGTCTGCGTGTCTCCCGAACCCGTAGGGTCTACACACTTAAGGTTCGGTGACGCTAGGGTTATTAGGAAGACTTGTATGTGATTATCGAATATTTTTTGGAGTCCCAGATGAGATCCCGGACACCACGAGGAGTTCCGGAATAGTTCGGAGGTGAAGATTTATATATAGGAAGTGCTGTTTCGGCCATCGGGAAAGTTTCTGGGTCACCCGGTATTGTACCGGGACCACCGGAAGTGTCCCGGTGGTCCACCGGGTGGGGCCACCCATCCCGAAGGGCCCCATGGGCTGAAGTGGGGAGGGGAACCAGCCCATAGTGGGCTGGTGCGCTCCCCTTGGCCCACCCCCTGCGCCTAGGGTTGAAACCCTAGGGTGGGGGGGGGGGGGGCGCCCCACTTGCCTTGGGGGGCACTCCACCCCCTTGGCCGCCGCCCCCCTGGGAGATCAGATCTCCAGGGGCTGGCGCCCCCCCTGGGGGCCTATATAAAGGGAGGGGAGGGAGGGGCAGCCGCACCCCTGAGTCTTGGCGCCTCCCTCCCCCTGCTACACCTCTTCCTCCTCCCGCGGTTGCTTGGCGAAGCCCTGCCGGAGTAACGTTTCTCCACCACCACCACGCCGTCGTGCTGCTGCCGGAGTCTTCTTCCTCAACCTCTCCTCCCCCTTGCTGGATCAAGAAGGAGACGTCATCTGCTCCATACGTGTGTTGAACACGGAGGTGCTGTCGGTTCAACACTTGGTCATCGGTGATTTGGATCACGGCGAGTACGACTCCATCATCCCCGTTCTCTTGAACGCTTCCGCTCGCGATCTACAAGGGTATGTAGATGCACTCCTATCACTCGTTGCTTAGATGAACTCATAGATGGATCTTGGTGAAACCGTAGGAAATTTTTTAATTTTCTGCAACCCCAACAGTGGCATCATGAGCTAGGTCTATGCGTAGTTCTCTGTTGCACGAGTAGAACACAATTTTGTTGTGGGCGTAGATGTTGTCAACTTTCTTGCCGCTACTAGTCTTATTTTGCTTCAGCGGTATTGTGGGATGAAGCGGCCAGGACCGACCTTACACGTACGCTTACGTAAGACAGGTTCCACCGACTGACATGCACTAGTTGCATAAGGTGGCTAGCGGGTGTCTATCTCTCCCACTTTAGTTGGAGTGGATTCGACGAAAAGGGTCCTTATGAAGGGTAAATAGAAGTTGACAAATCACGTTGTGGCTTTAACGTAGGTAAGAAAACGTTCTTGCTAGATCACCTATAGAAGCCACGTAAAAACTTGCAACAACAATTAGAGGACGTCTAACTTGTTTTTGCAGCAAGTGTCTTGTGATGTGATATGGCCAAAAGTTGTGATGAATGATGAATGATATATTGTGATGTATGAGATCATGTTCTTGTAATAGGAATCACGACTTGCATATCGATGAGTATGACAACCGGCAGGAGCCATAGGAGTTGTCTTTATTTTTGTATGACCTGCGTGTCATTGAAGAACGCCATGTAAATTACTTTACTTTATTGCTAAACGCGTTAGCCATAGAAGTAGAAGTAGTCGTTGGCGTGACAACTTCATGAAGACACGATGATGGAGATCATGATGATGGAGATCATGGTGTCATGCCGGTGACAAAGATGATCATGGAGCCCCAAAGATGGAGATCAAAGGAGCTATATGATATTGGCCATATCCAGGGGCGAAGCTATAGGGTGGCCAGGATGGGCCGCGGCCCACCCTGGAATTTTGGGTCAGCCTATTATACATATAGATCTCTAACTGGCCAAAGTTAGAAAACGGCCCAACGCACACACCGGTTGACCCACGCAGCACGCAGCCACGCACAGTCCACATCGAGCAGAGCCCTTCGTCGTTCGTCCCGACGCGGAGATGCCCTCGCACGGCACTGATCGACCCCGACGCCCAGCCGCCTCGCCATAGCCGTTCCTCGCAACCTCGCCGCTCGTCGCTGGCCGGAGCCCGGAGCCCAGCCGCCCGGCGCACAGGAGGCTCCCGTGGTCCCGCCTCTCCTTCCTGCCCGCCCTGCCGCCCGTCCCTCTGGTCCAGCCGCGCCTCTCTGCCCGTGCCCCTGCCCTGCGCGCAGCTGCGGTTGCGCCCCTGCGACCATCGATGGCCAGCCGCCTGGGGCCCCTGCCCTCGCCCCGTGCAAATCTGGCAGTAGCCACAGCCGCTCACTCGATCTGTCACCACACCAGCCCCCGGAATACCGCAATTATAAAGGTACCGAATACCCTAATTTGATTTTTTGCAATATGCTTTCCCGTACATGAATACATACATAATTTTGCAGTAAAATTTAATTGAGAATTTTAGTTTGTTGTATGACCGTATTGATCTATTTATTTGTGATATTGGTAATTAGTTAGAACGTTCGATGCATATTGCTTGTCAAATATTTTTTTGGAGCGGACCACCCTGATGTGAGATGCTAGCTCCGCCACTGGCCATATCATGTCACTACTATATAATTGCATGTGATGTTTATTATGTTTATGCATCTTGTTTACTTAGAACGACGGTAGTAAATAAGATGATCCCTTACAAACAATTTCAAGAAGTGTTCTCCCCTAACTGTGCGCCGTTGCTAAAGTT
This sequence comes from Triticum timopheevii, assembly GCA_963921465.1. Taxonomy (NCBI): domain Eukaryota; kingdom Viridiplantae; phylum Streptophyta; class Magnoliopsida; order Poales; family Poaceae; genus Triticum; species Triticum timopheevii. Next base: position 625,482,441 of record OY997266.1, on the reverse strand, counting down.
CGTCATTTCGAAGCACCACGTGATGATCGGGTGTGATAGATTCTTACGTTCACATACAACGGGTGTAAGACAGTTTTACACATGCAAAACACTTAGGGTTAACTTGACGAGCCTAGCATGTACATACATGGCCTTGGAACACAGAGACCGAAAGGTCGAACAAGAGTCGTATGGAAGATACGATCAACATGGAGATGTTCACCGACGATGACTAGTCCGTCTCACGTGATGATCGGACATGGCCTAGTCGACTCAGATCGTGTAACACTTAGATGACTAGAGGGATGTCTACTCTGAGTGGGAGTTCATTGTAATAATTTGATTAGATGAACTTAATTATCATGAACTTAGTCTAAAACCTTTACAAATATGTCTTTTAGATCAAATGGCCGTCGCTCATGTCAACATGAACTTCAACGCGTTCCTAGAGAAAACCAAGCTGAAAGATGATGGCAGCAACTATACGGACTGGGTCCGGAACCTGAGGATCATCCTCATAGCTGCCAGGAAACAATATGTCCTAGAAGGACCGCTAGGTGATGCACCCGTTCCAGAGAACCAAGACGTTATGAACGCTTGGCAGTCACGTGCTGATGATTACTCCCTCGTTCAGTGCGGCATGCTTTACAGCTTAGAACCGGGGCTCCAAAAGCGTTTTGAGCAACACGGAGCATATGAGATGTTCGAGGAGCTGAAACTACTTTTCCAAGCTCATGCCTGGGTCGAGAGATATGAAGTCTCCGACAAGTTCTATAGTTGTACGATGGAGGAAAATAGTTCTGTCAGTGAGCACATACTCAAAATGTCTGGGTTGCACAACCGCCTGTCCCAGCTGGACATTAACCTCCCGGACAAGGCGGTCATTGACAGAATCCTTCAGTCGCTCCCACCAAGCTACAAGAGCTTTGTGATTAACTACAATATGCAAGGGATGGTGAAAATCATTCCTGAAGTATTTTCAATGCTGAAGTCAGCAGAGGTAGAAATCAAGAAGGAACATCAAGTGTTGATGGTCAATAAAACCACTAAGTTCAAGAAGGGCAAGGGCAAGAAGAACTTCAAGAAAGACGGCAAGGATGTTGCCGCGCCCGATAAGCCAGTTGCCGGGAAGAAGTCAAAGAATGGACCCAAGCCTAAGACTGAGTGCTTTTATTGCAAAGGGAAGGGTCACTGGAAGCGGAACTGCCCCAAATACTTAGCGAACGAGAAGGACGGCAACACTAAAGGTATATTTGATATACATGTAATTGATGTGTACCTTACCAGTACTCATAGTAACTCCTGGGTATTTGATACCGGTGCCATTGCTCATATTTGTAACTCACAGCAGGAGCTGCGGAATAAGCGGAGACTGGCGAAGGACGAGGTGACGATGCGCGTCGGGAATGGTTCCAAGGTCGATGGATCGCCGTCGGCACGCTACCTCTATATTTACCTACATGATTAGTTTTAAACCTTAATAATTGTTATTTAGTGCCAAGTTTGAGCATGAACATTGTATCTGGATCTCGTTTGATACGAGATGGCTACTCATTTAAATTCGAGAATAATGGTTGTTCTATTTATATGAGAGATATGTTTTATGTTCATGCCCCAATGGTCAATGGTTTATTCTTAATGAATCTCGAGCGTAATATTACACATATTCATAGTGTGAATACCAAAAGATGTAAAGTTGATAACGATAGTCCCACATACTTGTGGCACTGCCGCCTTGGTCACATTGGTGTCAAGCGCATGAAGAAGCTCCATGCTGATGGACTTTCAGAGTCTCTCGATTATGAATCATTTGACACATGCGAACCATGCCTCATGGGCAAAATGACCAAGACTCCGTTCTTCGGAACAATGGAGCGAGCAACCAACTTATTGGAAATCATACATACCGATGTGTGCGGTCCAATGAGCGTTGAGGCTCGCGGAGGATATCGTTATGTTCTCACTCTCACTGATGACTTGAGTAGATATGGGTATGTCTACTTAATGAAACACAAATCTGAGACCTTTGAAAAGTTCAAGGAATTTCAGAATGAGGCAGAGAATCAACGTGACCGAAAGATAAAGTTCCTACGATCAGATCATGGAGGAGAATATTTAAGTCACGAATTTGGTACACACTTAAGGAAATGTGGAATCGTTTCACAGCTCACGCCGCCTGGAACACCTCAGCGTAACAGTGTGTCCGAACGTCGTAATCGCACTCTATTGGATATGGTGTGGTCTATGATGTCTCTTACCGATTTACCGCTATCATTTTCGGGATACGCTCTAGAGACAGGTACATTCACTTTAAATAGGGCACCGTCTAAATCTGTTGAGACGACACCGTATGAATTATGGTTCGGGAAGAAACCTAAGCTGTCGTTTCTAAAAGTTTGGGGATGCGATGCTTATGTCAAGAAACTTCAACCTGAAAAGCTCGAACCCAAGTCGGAAAAATGCGTCTTCATAGGATACCCTAAGGAAACCATTGGGTATACCTTCTACTTAAGATCCGAGGGCAAGATCTTTGTTGCCAAGAACGGATCCTTTCTGGTAAAAGAGTTTCTCGAAAGAAGTAAGTGGGAGAAAAGTAGAACTCGATGAAGTACTACCTCTTGAACAGGAAAGTAGTGCAGCTCAGGAAAATGTTCCTGTGATGCCTACACCGACTGGAGAGGAAAATAACGATGATGATCAAGGTACTTCGGATCAAGTTGCTACTGAACTTCGTAGGTCCACAAGGACACGTTCCGCACCAAAGTGGTACGGCAACCCTGTCCTGGAAGTCATGTTGTTAGACAACGGTGAACCTTCGAACTATGAAGAAGCGATGGCGGGCCCAGATTCCAACAAATTGGCTTGAAGCCATGCGATCCGAGATAGAATCCATGTATGAAAACAAAGTATGGACTTTGACAGACTTGCCCGATGATCAGCGAGCGATAGAAAACAAATGGATCTTTAAGAAGAAGACGGACGCGGATGGAAATGTTACCATCTATAAAGCTCGACTTATCGCTAAGGGTTATCGACAAGTTCAAGGGGTTGACTATGATGAGACATTCTCTCCCGTAGCGAAGTTGAAGTCCGTCCGAATCATGTTAGCAATTGCCGCATACTATGATTATGAGATATGGCAGATGGACGTCAAAACGGCATTCCTCAGCGGACATCTTAAGGAAGAACTGTATATGATGCAGACGGAAGGTTTTGTCGACCCTAAAGATGCTAACAAAGTATGCAAGCTCCAGCGATCCATTTATGGGCTGGTGCAAGCATCTCGGAGTTGGAACATTCGCTTTGATGAGATGATCAAAGCGTTTGGGTTTATGCAAACTTATGGAGAAGCCTGCGTTTACAAGAAAGTGAGTGGGAGCTCTGTAGCATTTCTCATATTATATGTAAATGACATACTCTTGATGGGAAATGATATAGAACTTTTGGACAGCATTAAGGCCTACTTGAATAAGTGTTTTTCAATGAAGGACCTTGGAGAAGCTGCTTACATATTAGGCATCAAGATCTACAGGGATAGATCGAGACGCCTCATAGGTCTTTCACAAAGCACATACCTTGATAAGATTTTGAAGAAGTTCAAAATGGATCAGTCCAAGAAAGGATTCTTGCCTGTGTTGCAAGGTGTGAGATTGAGCTCGGCTCAATGCCCGACCACGGCAAAAGATAAAGAAGAGATGAGTGTCATCCCCTATGCTTCAGCCATAGGATCTATTATGTATGCCATGCTGTGTACCAGACCTGATGTAAACCTTGCCGTAAGTTTGGTAGGAAGGTACCAAAGTAATCCCGGCAAGAAACACTGGACAACGGTCAAGAATATCCTGAAGTACCTGAAAAGGACAAAGGACATGTTTCTCGTTTACGGAGGTGACGAAGAGCTCGTCGTAAAGGGTTACGTCGATGCTAGCTCCGACACAGATCTGGATGACTCTAAGTCACAAACCGGATACGTGTATATGTTGAATGGTGTATCAGTAAGCTAGTGCAGCTGCAAGCAGAGCGTCGTGGCGGGATCTACATGTGAAGCGGAGTACATGGCAGCCTCGGAGGCAGCGCATGAAGCAATTTGGGTGAAGGAGTTCATCACAGACCTAGGAGTCATACCCAATGCGTTGGGGCCGATCAAACTCTTCTGTGACAACACTGGAGCTATTTCCCTTGCCAAGGAGCCCAGGTTTCACAAGAAGACCAGGTACATCAAGCGTCGTTTCAACTCCATCCGTGAAAATGTTCAAGATGGAGACATAGATATTTGCAAAGTACATACGGATCTGAATGTCGCAGATCCGTTGACTAAACCTCTCTCGCGAGCAAAACATGATCAACACCAGAACTCTATGGGTGTTCGATTCATCACAATGTAACTAGATTATTGACTCTAGTGCAAGTGGGAGACTGTTGGAAATATGCCCTAGAGGCAATAATAAAAGGATTATTATTATATTTCCTTGTTCATGATAATTGTCTTTATTCATGCTATAACTGTATTATCCGGAAATCTTAATACACGTGTGAATACATAGACCATAATATGTCCCTAGTAAGCCTCTAGTTGACTAGCTCATTGATCAACAGATAGTCATAGTTTCCTGGCTATGGACATTGGATGTCATTGATAACGGGATCACATCGTTAGGAGAATGATGTGATGGACAAGACCCAATCCTAAGCATAGCACAAGATCGTGTAGTTCGTTTGCTAGAGCTTTTCCAATGTCAAGTATCCTTTCCTTAGACCATGATATCGTGTAACTCCCGGATACCGTAGGAGTGCTTTGGGTGTACCAAACGTCACAACGTAACTGGGTGACTATAAAGGTGCACTACAAGTATCTCTGAAAGTGTCTGTTGGGTTGACACGGATCAAGACTGGGATTTGTCACTCCGTATGACGGAGAGGTATCTCTGGGCCCACTCGGTAATGCATCATCATAATGAGCTCAAAGTGACCAAGTGTTTGGTCACGGGATCATGCATTATGGTACGAGTAAAGTGACTTGCCAGTAACGAGACTGAACGAGGTATTGGGATACCGACGATCGAGTCTCGGGCAAGTAACGTACCGATTGACAAAGGGAATTGTATACGGGGTTGATCGAATCCTCGACATCATGGTTCATCCGATGACATCATCGAGGAGCATGTGGGAGCCAACATGGGTATCCAGATCCCGCTGTTGGTTATTGACCGGAGAGCCGTCTCGGTCATGTCTGCGTGTCTCCTGAACCCGTAGGGTCTACACACTTAAGGTTCGGTGACGCTAGGGTTATTAGGAAGACTTGTATGTGATTACCGAATGTTGTTCGGAGTCCCGGATGAGATCCCGGACATCACGAGGAGTTCCGGAATAGTCCGGAGGTGAAGATTTATATATAGGAAGTGCTGTTTCGGCCATCGGAAAAGTTTCGGGGTCACCCGGTATTGTACCGGGACCACTGGAAGTGTCCCGGGGGTCCACCGGGTGGGGCCACCCATCCTGAAAGGCCCCATGGGCTGAAGTGGGGAGGGGAACCAGCCCATAGTGGGCTGGTGCGCCCCCCTTGGCCCACCCCCTGCGCCTAGGGTTGAAACCCTAGGGTGGGGGGGGGGGCGCCCCACTTGCCTTGGGGGGACCACCCCCTTGGCCGCCGCCCCCCTGGGAGATCAGATCTCCAGGGGCCGGCGCTCCCCTCCTGGGGGCCTATATAAAGGGAGGGGAGGGAGGGGCAGCCGCACCCCTGAGTCTTGGTGCCTCCCTCCCCCTGCTATACACGTCTTCCTCATCCCGCGATTGCTTGGCGAAGCCCTGCCGAAGTACTGTTTCTCCACCACCACCACGCCGTTGTGCTGCTGCTGGAGTCTTCTTCCTCAACCTCTCCTTCCCCCTTGCTGGATCAAGAAGGAGGAGACGTCATCCGCTCCGTACGTGTGTTGAACGCGGAGGTGCTGTCCATTCAGCACTTGGTCGTCGGTGATTTGGATCACGGCGAGTACGACTCCATCATCCCCATTCTCTTGAACGCTTCCGCTCGCGATCTACAAGGGTATGTAGATGCACTTCTGTCACTCGTTGCTTAGATGAACTCATAGATGGATCTTGGTGAAATCGTAGGAAAATTTTTAATTTTCTGCAACGTTCCCCAACATTTTTGTGCTTCCATAATAAGAAGAGACTTTGTTCCTGTGGCGACATAGATTTGCTTCGTCAAGAAGCACAACTGCGCTTCTCGGTAAGAAAAAAATGATTTTTTTGCTTCCACAAGAAGTAGAGATTTGCTTCCGCGAGAATCACATGTGGTTTGGAAAGGAAAAAACGTGACTTTTTTTATCCCGCGCGAAGCATATATTTGCCTCTTGTAGAGGCTTAGATTAGCTTTCACGAGAAGCACAGATCTTGAAAATGAAAAAAAAAACAAGATATTTTTGGTTTCCATTAGAAGGACATATTTGCTTCTTTTGGAGGCACAGATTTGCTTTCACAAGAAGCACAACTATGCTTCTCAAAAAGAAAAAAATGTGATTTTTTTGCCTCCGCAAGAAGCACATATTTTCTTCTCGTGGAGGCACATATTTTCTTTCGCCCGAAGCACATCAGAATGTTTTTAACCATTTTTTCTGGAAAAAGTTTTTTGAAATCTATTAACGCGGGATCTAATTTTGAAGATCTCGATGGGGAAACCCAAACGTGATAACGGTTCAGGATTGGACGCACGGTTCAAGAGGTAAAACATTTTGAAGATACAGATCTATGAAAATAAGGGGAAACTCCCTAGGTTGTGACAATTGGCCCAAATGCAGTGCATCACTTGTTAGCGCCTGAGAAGGTGCGAGTGAACTTTGCAAGGGATACCCCTTAACTAGTTATTTCGGTAGCATATGGCATGCTTGATTTGGCCGGCCAAATTACAAACTCGACTGCAACACTGCATTCATCGATGGTACTGTAGCAATTTGACCGGGTACTATAGGGCTTGTTTGGTTACTCCCATCGACATTGGGCACTTTGCATCTGTAACCCAGTTGAGCCTGTTTAAGCCAATGCAGGCTGTGGGCCACCTTCTGCATCTTGTTTGGTTACCTGTATTGCACCATTGAAACTTTGGATGCTTGGTGTTTGGTTGCCTGCATATGTGCTTTAGTGGTGAACACATGAAAATCATAGTCGTTTGGCTGTGTGCAAATCTGCTGATGTGCTCACCACTTTCAAATGTGGTGGGTTTACCACCACACTACACAAAAACACATTGCACAACAGCCAAATAGCAGAAAACACACAGGAAATTCAGAAATAAGTAGCAACCACACAACAAATTTTGAACTAACATAACTAATCACGACATTAACTTAATAGGAGGATTTTTAAATCCACGTGCATCCCACGCCCCTGCACAAACTCAGGGTGGTGTTCCCTAACCAAATTGCAGAGTTAAACACAAACAAACCACAGTTTAACAACTAACATGTTCAGACAACTAGACAGACAGAGGGAATTAAGAGATCAAAGTCAAACGGGCCTCGACGGGCAAACTTCCTATTGTAGTGTCGATTCCGACATAGATAGAAGGGTAGGAAGGAGCCTGATTTATCGAGGCAAAATAGGTGACACAAGTATTTTTTTTTTAGTTCGAGCCTCTCACAGCGGAGACAACAACTCTACTTCTCGTGCTCCGGAGAAGCTTTCTTTGTTTCGTGTATGAACCGGAGATTACAATGCGTATGTGAAAGAGTTTGAGAGAGAGAGAGAGAGAGAGAGAGAGAGAGAGAGAGAGAATGAGAATCCCCCAAGCTAAGTGCTGAGGGGTGGCTTATAAAGAGTGCGCCACCCCCTCACCTCCTATGTTACAAAGTGCAGCTATTATTGTCACTCACTAGACGGTGATTAATTGCCGCACTCAACAATGGTGATGATTAAAATGACATGTGTGACTATTGTGCTTCTTGTATCAGAATATGCTATCTAGCCGAGTAATTCTTTTCTGTCTGAGTACCTGATACATCCGATCGTCCGAGTTGTGGTGACCCAAATGTCGTCCCAGTAAAATCTTCGGTTGTTGAGATTGCCTGTTTGTTGTATGGACCCTGTGTTTATGATACTTTGAACCTTCATGGGCCTACCTATTATAGGTATCTCCATCATTCTATACCTACTATTAAAGAGAATAAGTATTCTTGGTTTGGTTAGTCCTTTTCATCTGGTTTAGACACGCTAAGCGATCTGGACCATGTACCTGTATGTTGATGGGCCTTTTATGGGCTTTCATAGAGACCACGAAAAATAACTAGGTCAAAATAAATTAACATTGTGGGAATTGAACACAGAACCTCCTGTCTAGCTCTTATGTACCTTTCACATTTACTAATCCCAACGCGCTCTAAATATATGAGTGGCAGTCATCATGTTTAGGGCGAGCAAATTAAGCGAATGACCTAATGAAGAAAGGATTGTGGGCTTAAATAGAATATCTAAACGAATGTGGCTAATTAAAGAAAGGATTATGGGTGAATTGGTGGAATAACTAAAAGAAATATTGTGGTCTTAATAAATTCTACATGAAGGATTTGAGGTAAAAATGTAGGATAATTCAAAGGAAGGATCTGTAGGCTTCAATGTTTTGGGGCTACTAAATTAGAAAATGAATGATCTGATTCCCGACTAAAACAGGTGAGGACGTCATCGTAATTAATGAAAGGATTATACTTAAATGACATTAAAAAAGATTGTACTTAAATGAAATCAGTGGTAGATTATGCCTGGCAAAAAAACATGAACACGACTAAATTGCAATGTATTTTTTATGTTCATTTTGTAGAAGGATGTTGCGTTCCAGCATGTTCTTCATAGTGATACTGGTGCTGCGGGACATTTTGCTTGCACAAAACATCAATTTTTCCCGTTGCAACGCACGGGCATATGTGCTAGTAGCCAGCAAAACTGTTAGGGTTTTGAGGAGTAAGTTTGTTTAAGGTCGTGATTTGCTCTGAGTGATTGTTGGAATACTCGCAAATCATTGTCAAGCCTTTGAGTGAACCTGCTCTGATCAAAATCTTGACGGATTCTTAGAGCCGGCTCTTCAAGCATAATGTCGATCACGAGAAGAAGTTTGGTGGTACTAGTTCATCTCTCGGGAGAGGCTGACTACTGATCCGATTATGCATGTACCATTAAATACGAGTACCAAGATCGACGCAAGGGCTGATTCGCTCTGAGAGATGACATACCCGAGGAACCTAAATTCGAGTTTACTCTGGATCCAAACTTATAGTGTCACGCTTTGTGTCCTAAAAGAAAGATCAAACAGGACCATGATTGGTCCTGTTAGTGATCGGGTAAAGGAGCAGAAAGGATTCTCTCCTTTCCCGCAGAGGTGACCCTGAGTTATCGAACCCAGAAGAGGATGACACAGTTGAAGTCAGAGGTTTCTACCAAGCTTTTGCAAGAGAATTAATTCTAGCTTTTGCCCTGATCAAAATAAAGTTGACACTAAGAACACTTATAATAAAAATAGGCATGGGTATAAGGACTTATACTTACAACCATATATTTGTGAATGGGGTCATTATTATATTATCTTGTGCCATGGAAGTCCTCCATCAAGGGTTCTTGCCACGTATCAAAGTGCGGGATGTGTCCAAATTATGTGTTGACCAGCACGCGTCCTGCATCAAGAGTCATTGTCCAACCGAAGGCCCTATCCATCGAGCAGGGTTGCCTGGTAATTAAGATAGTAATAATTAGACAAAAGCGATGGGTGATTAATGACTATAGGTCTGTATCCATAGACCCGTGTTACCGTACTAAATTTTTCTATCGCTGGTGTTTAGAATAACACTTCACGGTCTCCCTACACTAGTAGAAAAAGGACCTACTGTGAGAAACATTAGTGCCGGTTTGATTTTGACCCGGAATTAATGGTACCATTAGTGCCGGTTCGAACGGCTATGCATTAATGCCAGTTCGTTTTGAACTTTTAGTACCGGTTCGTGCCACGAACCGGTATTAAAGGGGTGGTGGCAGGCTGGCGTCAGGTCGGGGCCCCGCGATCACCTTTAGTACCGGTTCGTGGCACAAACCGGTACTAAAGGGCTAACCTTTAGTACCGGTTCATGACACGAACCGGTACTAAAGGGGTGTGACCTATAGTACCGGTTCGTGACCAAATTTTCAATCTCCCCCCCCCCCCCCCCGGTATATCGCCATTTCAGTTTTGAAAAATACAAAAGAAAATGATAAAAATTTCAAAAAATAAAATTCTTCGAGATGTAGTTATATTACTACATCTACTAGTTAGGAAAATTAAAAAACTTAAATTTGGACATGTTTTGCAAAAAGTGTAGGGAAAATGTAAAACGGCTATAACTTTTGCATACGATGTCGAAAAAACGTATAATATATCAAAAAATTCAGCACGAAAATCCGCATCCGATTTGGACCGCCTACGGCCTCTTTGCAATTTTTTAGAATCCTCAAATTCCAAAAGGAGAAAAAGATATGCTCAAATTTAAGTTTTTTTAATTTTGGTTAAATCTGGTCAAACTATGGTCAAACTACTTATTCAAGAAGTATTAATGTTACTACATACTTATTCAAGAATATTAGTGTTACTAAATAATTATTTCAATTTTTTGAATTTTGGTCAAATCTGGTCAAACTATGGTCAAACTTATTTAAGAAATATTAGTGTTACTAAATAATTACTGTTTTTTAGAATATTAGTGTGACCTAATGCTCAAGCTAAACTGTTGAGGGTTAATAGGATTTACAGCTTACATTTGTCAGGAAAACAACAAGTGCAGACTTGGAAAGTAGGGGGAATAGAACTCCGAAGTTAAGCGTGCTCAGGCTAGGGGAGTGAGAAGATGGGTGACTGGTCAGGAAGTTAGACGATTTGGAATGAGTGATCCACACTTGAGTAGTTAAGAGGGGCGATTAGAGACTAAATCATCAAATAATTCAGAAAATTGAAAATCGAAAAAAAATCAATTTTTTTTCAAAACAAAAAATTCAGAAAAAAAATACCTTTAGTACCGGTTGGTAACACCAACCGGTATTAAAGGTCCCCCATACCACGACGCGAGCTCACGCCACGTGGTGGGCCTTTAGTGGCGGTTCGTGCCGAACCGGTACTAAAGGGGGGGGGGGGCTTTAGTCTCCACTCTTTAGTGCCGGTTGCAGAACCGGTATTAAAGGCCCTTATGAACCGGTATTAAAGCTCCGTTTTCTACTAATGGGCCTTATCCTCATTGTGGTGGCTCTCCATGAACTGGGTACCTGCAGGGATGAAGAATGCGGGCGAGACAAGAGACAGCTATGAAGAAATTTTATCTTACACATACGGGACGTTAATTCAAAGTACTTCCATCTATCCCTCCATCAGATACATCTGGTTGTAGGGCTATGCCTCAACCCATGACCTTATCGAACTACTCACACATGGAGAAATCATTGAAGAACGTGTCGTGGAGGTTGATTTATCGATAATTGTCTTACAATGGATGCCGAATGTGATATACAATTACAAAATATGTCTAGTTGGCTGAGTACTACATGGTGGAGATGGTGGCGGCTATGGAGATGTAGATGGGAAATGGCGGCGGCTAGGGTTGATGTGGATGACTAAGATGGAGGTTTCATCAATATTCCGTGTTGTTTATGGCATTGGCCCCTTCATGGTATTTGTAGTGGTGGATCGGAGGGTGCCCCTGGCAGGCCATATGACATACGAGCACGTGCGATCGTAGGAAACACCGTCTTTCGCTCTGGCTCATCCTTTGCGCCTACCACTTGTTCTCATCTATCTCCTCTTTACTCCTACCCATGTATTGGCTTTTCTTTGACCACTAGCGTCATCTCGACGTTCGTCATGACTTTTAGTAGTACGTTTTGTGTTTTGATGGTCATAGACGGGTGGCTCTAGGTCTCCCTGCTGACTATGTGTGCAGGGGCGGAGCATGAATCGAACATATTTGGGGGGGGGGGGGGGGGGGGGGGGGGGGGATTGAAGATATAAATTTTAGCAGCCCACAGCCGATTATACACGACCTCCTTTACCAACTATCTTACGTATAGGATCTAAAACTTAGCTCATAAATATTGCACCGAAGATAGATCAAACATGCAACTGAAAATTTAGAAGGATATCAATTAGCAGCAATGTTTATTGATTTTTAAATGAAAATGTCTAATTAGTAACTTAACATATTGTCTTACATGCTTTGATTAATAGGCTGCTAGGTCGTAATACATAGGGATGAAAACGGCGCGGAAACGGACGGAACTAGGTGCTACCATATTTGTTTTTATATTTTTTTTGCAGAAGCGGAAACGAATATAGAAACCCCGGAAACGAATACGAAAACAAATATTACCGAAAACAGACATGGAGCGAATACAGAGCGGATACGGAAACAAAACGGTTTGTTGACCAGAACTTAAAACCTCCTTGAATCGTAGAGAAATATAAACAAAAAACAAATAAGTTTATGGAATTGTTAACATGACTACAAAATAATATGGTTATATTAGCAACATAGGATAGTATTGTAGTAGTACATGACAATCCCGTATAGGGTCTAGTTGAGTACGTGTGTGGTAGCAAAAGTTGGTCCTCAAATGATCAATTCTGCTCATTCTACCCATTGTGTCATTGTGTGTTCTTTGATAGTTGCGCTACCTATAGTAGAAACGGAAATTCCATATTTACAGAAACGAAAAGTTCCGTTTTCACGTTTGTTCCACCGGAAAACACCGTTCTGTTTTTGTTTCCATTTCCGCATAAAAAAATTCCATTTCCATTTCCATTTTCGTTTTCATATTTCCTCTCCGTTTCCATTTTTGGTCCGGAAAAGCGGAAACTTTTCACTTCATTTTCATCCCTAGTAATACATAAAAAAGAATGAACCAGCTACTAGGAATAGTATATGTGGGTACCTTTTCAACGGAGCCTTGGATCATGCAAATATACACAAGTAACTCGACGGACTCAGTGACACACAGGGCGTTGGATGGATGGCGGAATCAACAGGGCGGCTAACACCATAAGAGCAGCTTTGCGTCTTTGCCTTAGTAGTCTCCTAGCGCCGGCAAACGGGAGCAGCGCCTGCCGGTTGGCGATTGGGATTGGGGATGCAGCGAGCCATAGCGGCGGGAGGAAACCCTGGCAATTAGCGATTGGGAGATCCATTTTGGATCAGCAAAAAGTGATTTCAATTACCTTCAGTTATATTGCCATGTAGGCTAATGTTAGTACTCCGCGTTGGCTGCAATATGCGCCTCCGTGTATCGCACAGATTGTGCTAACTGATTGTAATCAAGTACTTGAGGAATAAGAGTAGCGTTTCCGAGGAGCTCTCCTAGGTGGAGTGGTGGACAGCACACAGGTTGCTGTCACCGGCCCGGGTTCGAGTCTCCTCATTCTCCTATAAAAATAAGACAAGGGGCTTCTTTCCCTCTGTTCTCAAAAAAAAAAAAAGAGTAGCGTTTCCTTTGGAAAAAAAAATGTTTGCATAGCCGTGTGATGCTTGTGACGCAAATAAATAAATTTGGGAACTACTTTCCCAATAGATGATTGCACACATTATTTGCTGCGATAGATACATCGACGGAAGCGGAAGTAATTCTGAGGACTAGACGATCTATGACTCTTGGTGCCGCTTCAGTCTCGTGAAGCAATGCTATGGCGAGATTCGCCCTAACTTTAACCAAACAACATGCCATAAACGAAGCTAACACCCCCAACAAACAGAGCTATAGCCCCCACAACAATCATGGCGACACGCGCAGGGCCCATCGGCCAAAAGTCTTGGATCCCGAGCAGAAATATAGCGGCAATCATAGTGAAGTAGCCGATCACCTCAGAAGAGCATAAGATCCACCATCTGCTTCGCTCCACGGGCTCCGCTACCGCGACGTCCTCCGCTCCGGCGCCTGGGCTGTTAGGGTTTCCGCTAATGATTTCGTTCAACCTTCTGTTCCACGCCGCATGCCGGCTGGGCTCCGGTGCCGCGACGACGCTACCATTAGGGTTGGCGTTCGGGATGTCTGCCGCAACGACTCCACCAGTACAGTCGGGGTTCTCGATATCTGCCATTGATAGATCGATATGCAGAGCTCGATCGGTCGATAGGAAATTAGCTTGGAGCATAGTAGTTGAAGCGAACACGTATTATGTATACGCAGAGGCCGGCCCCATATGTTTTTTTTTCTTCAGTATTTTTTATCTTTAGTAGCAAGGGTAGTTTGACCGCATCTCCTGCACATACGTCCGTCTAACTAACCAATCCTGATTTTCTTACGTAGACTGTAATGTACAATTGTAGGAAAGCTAGAAAGGGGCGACCAGCTGTGAAGTGCAGGGTTGCGGTTTGCGACGTTTTTTTTACCGACCTATCTTTGTGCAATTCAGCCTTTTCGTCTTTTTTTTTTTCTGTTTTCCCGTTTCTTTTATTCAGTTTATAACATGTTTTTCGTCCGAATATTTTGTTTCCTTATCTTTCTCTTTAGGTTTTCTATTTTCATATTTTATAAATCCATGAATGCCTTTTCTTAAATATATCATGAATATTTTTTGTAAAGATAATGAACATTTTCAAATTTCACAAAAAATCGAAATTTACGAGATCTTTTAAAATTTACAGCATTTAGTAAACTTTAGTAGACTTTGTAACTATTCTTTTAAATTCCCAATTTATTTAAAATTTCATCAACATTTTGAAATTTTATGGATGTTTTCAATTTCTTGAAGATTCAAAAAACCCTACAGATGGATCCTTTTCAATTCTGAAAGGTTTTCAAAATCATGAACCATTTACAGTTCATAATTATTTTTAAAATTCATGATCATTTTTTGAATCCTTTAACTTCCTTTAGAAAATTGTGAACATTTCCTAAATTGTAGACATTTCTTAATGCACGAGAATTTTGAAATCTATTAAAAAAACTAGGTCCGTTTTCCTTGAACCACCAACAGCTAGTTTTTGTTGAATTGACCATCTTCACAGTAAAGGGAAAAGAGCCGAGCAGAGCACGAAGGGAGCAGCAGAGCAATCAAAACGGAAGCTATTGGGTTATGTGAGCCCACCGTATGTTAATTGATGCACTAGCGGCACCGCATGCTACCCTTTGGCAGCACGACTCGCTCGCTTCTTAATGGGCTGGGCGCCTGGGCCTGCTTCTCTCGGGTACTATATGTTCCCTAGGAAATATACACTATACATGCACAAGGTATGGGTCCTTGCTCGGGCTAGGCCCTAGGCTGTCGCACTCGGCGCCATGGCCCAGGGCCGACCCTGTATATACCATTCAGAAGCAAACCAATGTGACTGGCGAAGTTAAGTTTAAATATGTTAGTCTCCCTGTATGATGAATGTCTTAGTATCATAATGAAATTAATGATAACAAGATGCACAAATTTTCATTTGAGAATAGGTAGGAAATCTCATTTGCATCAAATCAAGCCAAGTGAATCCAGATGAGCATGTCAGATAATCAGATCATGCACAAAAGTAGATTCAACATGTGTTTTTATTATTCTATTACTGAACCCAACTTGCAAGTCACATTTGCTATACCCTAGAAGTTTCTACGAATATGGTTGCCTAATATATAGTGGAAATCACTATTAAATATTTGTTTGTATGATTAAGAAATATCTACCATGTTATTCAATATATATATATGAACAAACACATAAATATGCAAATATATGTGTATGCTCTATATAGTTTATTCAATATTAGAAATTAATTTGAGGAATTTTTTAACAAGAAGAGATTTGCTAAATCATACAATTTAAAGTTTGGAGTACATTATAATTGTGTAACAACGAATATAATATTTGAAAACATTCTTATGTGACTGAGTAATAGAATATATTAATTAAATTTGTAAAATGGTGCACTTACTTTAAAATAAGTATAAAAGTTTAGTAAAAAAATAATTATGTTACATCGCTCCTGGCCCCCAAATGGTTTGGATCGGCTCTGCAAATATGGTCTAGGTCACGTAGTTCAACAGTGAAGCAAGCATGAGAAGGATGATTATCTGAGTCAGGTCTTTTGTCTTCCACATGGAGTGCTACAAAGAAATAAGCACATCGATCAGCTGGTTAACAAATTATTGGTTGTATCTGTTTTTCCTTCAAACCGAGCAACATATGCACGAATCAGGTACCGTGTCCACCAGCAGAAGACCGTACATAAAGAACGCGGAGATGACTCCTAAGATGCCCAACACCATCACACATGCACCCTCGTGGCAGTATCCGTAGAAGAAACTGAAATAAATGATTGCCAGCAAAAGTAACCACACAATCTCGGAAACAATCATCCAGCCAGTGATCCGGCGGGTCCTCCCCTCAGCATGGAAGAAGAATATGACAGTGTAGAAGCCGTCCACGAATAGTGCAGCCAGGTTAATGCCCATGACAAGCCAGTTATGCAAGGGTGCGTCGTAGGCAACAAGAATGTTGATGCATAATTGTACACAGTTTGCTCGCCCACCGACCCATCCCTCTTGATGGCGCTGAATGTCAGTCTGAGACAATATTGACACCCAAAATTATAGAAAAAAAACAAAATTTATAGCTGATGTGAAAGAAGTTACGGTAACAACCAAAAAACAGTAATCATAAAAGAGTTGAATGAACGGAGCCATACTTTTTCTCACATGATACATTAGTAATACTTCAAATTATTGTCCAACTATATTCTTTACATTTTCACCTGCCTGCAGTGGGTGCGCATGCCAGATATTATGAAATCCATGAGATATCACATGTCCAAAGGGCAGATTAAAATTAAATGGAACTGCCTCACATGTTTATCCTAACATATTTGAATCATACAAACGAATTCTTGTAATGGCGGTGCAATTTGTAATGGATATCCTATATAAAGACGGCTGCTGGTGAACTCATATCGCCTCATACATTTAACCAAACAGACAACAGACCATATTTGAACTGAGATTCTAAACAGTAAGCCTCCAAGCAAGGATACACAGAACTACCGAGAAATCAATGAAATCAGCCATGTACTTGGCAGCAAATATATATTTCAGAGGCTGCAGTAATTGATAACAACATTATAGAAAAATACTATAATATAGTTCAGTATGCATCTACATATTCATTCTATTTTGACGAAATATTTGTATCTACGACCACATCAATTAGCATGCCGAACCTACAGATGGGAAAACAGAGCCCAGCTTCACACACAAAAATTCATTCTGTCTAGCCTATCACTACTAGGGAAAAGGCTACTAGTAGCACGGGTAAAATGGCTACTAGCAGCGTGGGTACCCGCGCTACTAATATCGCGCTACAGCTAATAGTTAGTAGTAGGCGTGGGTTAAACCCGCGCTACTACTAACTTGGTTAGTAGTAGCGTGTGCCACCCACGCGTGGGTTAAACCCGCGCTACTACTAACTTGGTTAGTAGTAGCGTGTGCCACCCACGCTACTGCTATTTCACATCCGCGCTACTACTATCCTAAATACTAGTAGCGAGTTGTTGTTTCCCCACGCCACTACTAACTAATAGCGAATTAAAAAATAAAAGTTAGATGCAGTTGCTTCCATTAGACACACGTCCAATGAAAAATAAGCTCAGGTCACAGAACCATGCAACATTCATGGATACAATAGTGAACATCTGAACATGAAGAAATCACGACATCCCATATCATACGCACACAACTATCATTGAAAGATGGGTACTTTCCCTAGAGTTCCGTCAACCTAAACAGACCACTTCTCTAGATGTATCTACCAAGACTCAGAGTTTAGATGCAGGTGGACCCCCCCCCCCCCCCCCCCCCCCGCGGGACTGTGGCGTCGAGGTCCTCCTCCTCGGCGACCTCCGGTGTCGAGATTACCTGGATGATCATCTGTGCGACGCTGTCACCGGTCTTCACGGCCAAGTCCACCTCCGAGTCGCTGAAGAGCACACTGCCCACCGGGCCGCGGTAGTCCGCGTCAATCAACCCTGCGCCCATGTCGGGAAAGTGAAAACTTGTTATTTAGTGTCCACATCCAAATCTAGTAGGGTATTTTATTTCTTTCTAGCACATGCACATGAATCAATAGTGACAGCCAGAATAACAATACATCATTAAAAACTAGCATACATTTCAGAGTTGGAAACTACAGAGACTAAAATTAACATGGATTGTTCTAGGCATCTAGCCCAAGAAACAGAGCACTAGCTAGTTGTTCCATGAAACAATCAGATGGTACAAGAGATATGATTCGTATCCTCTATGAGTTCACACTCTACTCACAGGCAGCCTTAGCGACACATTGGATCCTGCAAAACCTTGAATTCATTGTTCCGACAGCAAGGCATAAGCCTGTTCAAATTACCAAGGTGTGCAGATATGAATTGTACTACACATGAAGTATTTGCGGAATTCTGAAGCACTCTGTTCTCAGGATCACCAGGCGCTACCTATTTGTGGCTCTCAGCCTCATCGACATGTTGGCGTCCGGTCCGCCGAGACTGTCGATCGTCGCCTCGTACGTCCTAGTGGCCAACAGGGTGGACGACACCCGGCGCTCAACTTGGACGGAGGAGTTGCTGCGCCTGGGAGGTTCCTCACCTGTATGGTTCATCTTGTTGAGCTGCCAAAATACACACACAAAATCATGTCGGAGCAAATCGGAGCAAATATATAAGAAGTGAAGGAAATATGCCCTAGAGGCAATAATAAAATTATTATTTATTTCCTTATATCATGATAAATGTTTTTTATTTATGCTAGAATTGTATTAACCAGAAACATGATACATGTGTAAATACATAGACAAACATAATGTCACTAGTATGCCTCTACTTGACTAGCTCATTAATCAAATATGGTTATGTTTCCTAATGATGACCCACAAGTATAGGGGATCTATCATAGTCCTTTCGATAAGTAAGAGTGTCGAACCCAACAAGGAGTAGAAGGAAATGATAAGCGGTTTTCAGCAAGGTATTCTCTGCAAGTACTGAAATAAGTGGTAACAGATAGTTTTGTGATAAGATAAATTGTAACGAGCAACAAGTAACAAAAGTAAATAAAGTGCAGCAAGGTGGCCCAATCCTTTTTGTAGCAAAGGACAAGCCTGGATAAACTCTTATAATAGGAAAAGCGCTCCCGAGGACACACGGGAATATCGTCAAGCTAGTTTTCATCATGCTCATATGATTCGCGTTCGGTACTTTGATAATTTGATATGTGCGTGGACCGGTGCTTGGGTGCTGTTCTTACTTGAACAAGCATCCCACTTATGATTAACCTCTATTGCAAGCATCCGCAACTACAACAAAAGTATTAAGGTAAACCTAACCATAGCATGAAACATATGGATCCAAATCAGCCCCTTACGAAGCAACGCATAAACTAGGGTTTAAGCTTCTGTCACTCTAGCAACCCATCATCTACTTATTACTTACCAATGCCTTCCTCTAGGCCCAAATAATGTTGAAGTGTTATGTAGTCGATGTTCACATAACACCACTAGAGGCTAGACAACATACATCTTATCAAAATATCGAACAAATACCAAATTCACATGACTACTAATAGCAAGACTTCTCCCTTGTCCTCAGGAACAAACGTAATTACTCATAAAGCATATTCATGTTCATAATCAGAGGGGTAATAATATGCATAAAGGATCTGAACATATGATCTTCCACCAAATAAACCAACTAGCATCAACTACAAGGAGTAATCAACAATACTAGCAACCTACTAGCACCAATCCCGGACTTGGAGACAAGAATTGGATACAAGAGATGAACTAGGGTTTGGAGATGAGATGTTGCTGGTGAAGATGTTGATCGAGATTGCCCTCTCCTGATGAGAGGAGCGTTGGTGATGACGATGGTGATGATTTCCCCCTCCTGGAGGGAAGTGTCCCTGACAGAACAGCTCTACCGGAGCCCTAGATTGGTTCCGCCAAGGTTCCGCCTCGTGGCGGCGGAGTCTCGTCCCGAAAGGTTGCCTTCTATTTTTTTCTCATTGAAATACTTCATATAGGAGAAGATGGGCGTCGGAGAGCCACCAGGGAGCCCACGAGGTAGGGGGCGCGCCCCACCCTTGTGAGCAGGGTGTGGGCCCCCTGGCCTTCATCTTTGGCGACGATTTTTCTTTATTTATTTTAAGATATTCCGTGGAGTTTCAGGACTTTTGGAGTTGCGCAGAATAGGTCTCCAATATTTGCTCCTTTTCCAGCCCAAAATTCCAGCTGCCGGCATTCTCCCTCTTCATGTAAACCTTGTAAAATAAGAGAGAATAGCCATAAGTATTGTGACATAACGTGAAATAACAGCCCATAATGCAATAAATATTGATATAAAAGCATGATGCAAAATGGACGTATCAACTCCTCCAAGCTTAGACCTCGCCTGTCCTCAAGCGAAAAGCCGATAACCATAAGTATGTCCTCATGTTTAGAGGTAGAGGCGTCGAAAAAAATAAAATACGGGCATGAAGGCATCATGATTATTTCCATAACAGCAACATATATAGATTTTGTCATATGATTACTTATGCTCAAGTGATGATCTTTTCACAATGCAAAAGTATGAATCAGAAACCTTATTGAGCACCAACAAATTATAACCTTAGTCATTGAAGCAATTGCAATTTATCCGGACAGGAGCAGTGCAACGCAACGAAGGTCACAGCTCGCCGCAGGGATTCTGCAAGGTAGAGGTGTTGCTGTCGTTGCTGCTGGCATGATTTACATTGCAATTGGTGACTGCAACAAGATTCATGTCGCAATGGGTCACCGCAACATGGCCATGTTGCAACTTATGCAAGCTGAAGGTGATTGCAACATGGGGCACATTGCAAACATTTACCGGCGACACATGTCGTCGAGCGCAACGTGGCGTATATTGCAAGCGGCGACCTCAACATGGTCTATGTTGCAAACCGACAGGTCGCACTGAACAGTTGATCGAAAGATTGTACTATGCGAATCCAATGGCTTGGAAGAGGAGGATCTTTTTCTCACGTCAGTCGGGCGATGAGCATCGTCCACATATGTAAGTTGGTTAAAAAACTTTGTTGCTTTGATCATTTTTGCCCTCTGCTTCATAGCCTTCTTCCTCCCACCTGCCTTCTGCCACTTGGCCAAACTGCTGGCCCTACTATGCACAGCCTCACCATGCCGCCCTACTAGAGCCGCCTTGCCTCCTATGTTGTCCATGGCGACCCCTTTAACCCTCCATTGTCGGTACTGACGACTACCGACACCAGACCTTATCCGCACCCGACAAGGGTGCATCAACACTGCAATGTTCTCCCCGCAAAAAAAAACACTACAATGTTCTCATGGCGGACAAGGACGTGATTCTAAAGGCACGGTATGCCATTTTTGTTTCACAAGCGAACCTTTCCATCCCACCAGACCACATGTTGTCTGAAACGGCATGTATCTCGCGCTGCATGTCATTGTACTACTCGATCCAAGTGTGCTCCATGTATTTTCTCGAATACGCATGAGTGTGCGTATCATATATTAAAGAAGGAAAAGGGGGGAGAGCCCTCCACAGTTACATTACAACATGAATGTACAGGCGTCGTCGGACGCCGTCCGCCGTTACACTAATCTGACTACTCGCCCTGTGCCCACTCCGGTGCCGCTATGAAGGCCGCCGCTAAGCCTCCCCTCAAGATGCCCACCTGCTTCCAAACCCTGCTCTCGCTTGTGATTTTGTCCATAAGCCGTGCCAGGCATACCGCCGCTCCCTCAAAAACTATAGCGTTCCTGTGCTTCCACAGCTCCCATACGGTTAGCAAGAAGATGCTGCGGATCGTCTTTGCGTGATGCCCGTGCGCGCTTTGCCTTGTGCACCATGCCTGCAGTGACTCTCCAGCCTGTAGCGCGCCTCCCGGGTTGCCTAGGGCAGAGAAGACCCGGGTCCAAACCTCCCTTGCTAGCACGCACTCCACAAGAAGATGGTTGATCGTTTCGTCGTGCTGGTCATAAAAAGGACACGTATCCTGGTGCGGCAGGCCACGGCGTGCCAGCCGGTCCAAAGTCCAACAACGATCCATGATCACCAACCATGCAAAGAACCAACACCAGAGCGGAGTCCTCGAACACCATGTGAATGCCGCTGTCGGTGTCAAAACCGGCGGATCTCGGGTAGGCGGTCCCGAACTGTGCGTCTAGGCGGATGGTAACAGGAGACGAGGGACACGTTGTTTTACGGGCCCTCTCGATGGAGGTAAAACCCTACGTCCTGCTTGATTAATATTGATGATATGGGTAGTACAAGAGTGGATCTACCACGAGATCAAGGAGGCTAAACCCTATAAGCTAGCCTATGGTATGATTGTTGTAATGTATGTTGTGTCCTACGGACTAAAGCCCTCCGGTTTATATAGACACTGGAGGAGGCTAGGGTTACACAGAGTCGGTTACAATGGTAGGAGATCTACATATCCGTATCGCCAAGCTTGCCTTCCACGCCAAGGAAAGTCCCACCCGGACACGGGACGGAGTCTTCAATCTTGTATCTTCGTAGTCTTGGAGTTCGGCGGACGATGATAGTCCGGCTGTCCGGACACCCCCTAGTCCAGGACTCCCTTAGTAGCCCCCTAACCAGGCTTCAATGACGATTAGTCCAGCGCGTATACAGTCTTCGGCGTTGCAAGGCGGGTTCTCCCTTCAAGTTCCATGTACCTGCCGAACAGTGTCCGGCTTCACCATAAATACTGTGTTTCTCGGCTTCTGCGCCCAATAATGGTATTTTTCCACGCGTCGCACGAATGCGAAAAGCCAAGGTGTCTTTTACATTTCACCCCCCAGTCGTGCGAGTCATCCGCCTATAAAAGAGGCAAAAATCCAGATCCAAACCACACCATCCTCCTCCCGTGAATACTTCATCGGAGCGCCTTTGACCTACAAATCCATTCCATCATCGACCGTCGACGCGGCTCTTCTTCACGCACTCCCAGCCCACCGCCGGGGAATTGGAGGAGGTGCTCTGTTTCGCACGACGAGGTAGTGAAGCTCCAAATGGGGGGATTTCTCCCTCCGGCCTTCATGGTCCCAGTCCGGGCCGGACTGGTCACTTATCAAGGTGGGAGGCAAGCGGAGGCTACCCCAAGCCCCAATAAGGGGGAGCGAGTATGCTTTGTCCCCTATCTGGTAAGGGGACTCGGATTCCCAGTACATCCGTTCCTCCGTGGGCTCCTGGAGTTCTACGGACTCCAGCTCCACCACCTCACGCCCGCCTCTGTCCTGCATATCGCGGGCTACGTAGCTCTTTGTGAGCTATTCCTGGGCATTGAGCCCCATTTTGCATGGTGGAAGAGGCTGTTCTGCCTCGTACCCCGTTCTCACGAGGGGTCCATATATCAAGTGGGCGGCGCCGAAATATGGCGCATTGCCGGGACCGGATACCCATCCGGCACTCCCAAGAAGGCGTCCGAAGACTGGCCTTCAGAGTGGTTTTATATAGGAGACGCTCCGCTGCCGGACCCAGTCCGGATCGGCCTCCCGGAGTTTAGTGCTGCTCCTTTGAAGAAACGCCTCAGCTGGCGCCCACGGAGCCCCCGATTGGAGGAAGACAAGAGCGTCCATTACTTGATGGGCCGAATAAGATTAATGGCCCATTCTGGCTTGACCATGATCGGAGTCATGGTGACATGCATTATGCGGGGGGTTCATCCATTGCAATACAGAGGCCACCCCATGTGGGATTTCAACGGGGAAGACGATGCCACCCGTCATGGCCGCAAAGGGCCGGATTCGACTGAGGATCTGGTGGAGATCCTGTCCAGCCTGTACAAGGGGGAGAAGGAGGACTTCCTTCGACCGAACCCTTTGAACGGGTTTTCCATGATCAACCCTAGAGGATGGGTAAGTGAACACCTCTAAGGGCTCAACCCATGCTTTCGAAGTTTAAGCTTCTTACATTATGTCTTCGGCGCAGGATCTACGCCGGACTATGGAGGACATGGTGAGTCCTGCTCCGCAATCCGAGGATCCAGAAAGATCCTTGGATCCGGCCTCCGAAGAGGACCCGGACATCGAGGTGGAGCTGATCAACGGGGTGTTTCACCAGCTCAGCATAGACAATGCTTTGGTCGCCATTACGGCGGATTACCCCGAACTGTGTCCGGCTTCCCAGGTGACCGCGACCGAAGTACGGACACCATCATCTCTTCCCTGCCCATTTCTAACCTTCGCGAACGATGGTATTTTGTAGGAAGCACCTTTACGGCAGGAAGCCGAGCCCGCGACGGCTGACCAATAGAGGTCAGTTCGGACCAGCAGGCGGAAAAGGAGCGCGGTGCGGACGGAAACATCGCCGCAAAGGTATAGCTCGTATTTGAATTTTCAGAGCAACGTTCCTAGGAAACGCCTGAGTGCTCATGATCTTTGCAGGAGAAAAAGCGCTCGCCGGACTGCGGGCGCAGAAGTTGCCGATCCAACCTACACCGGCCAGGCTCTAGCGCCCGACCTGGAGGGGGAGGCAAGCGCAAGACGCGGGCCGGTTCCTTCTCCAACGGAGGATACCGACAGACTGTCCGCCACCAAGTCTGAGGTGGAGAGCACCATGAACCATAGGCGCCGCCGGACAGTATTTCGTGAAGCGTGCTTTTCCCCTGAGGCATTGGATGCCTTTAACGCAGGGGATGCGCATCTCCATGCTGCTCAAGATGGTTTTACCAGAGCCACGGAGCAGTATGTGAAAGACATACGGGTAAGGGAATTTTAATGGTTGTATATACCAGTAGCCCCCGAGACTTAAAGTAGTTATGTGAACTGATTTAAGGATCATTTGAAAACGCAGGCTCTTTCCGAGAAGAATGCCCAGCTGTCTCGGGAGCTGCAAGACTGCAAGGCCCAACTTGAGGCCGCACTTGCTGCCGCAGGAGGAGATGCAGAGACCCCTCCTGGTAACACATTTTTATTAATAAATATAAGCGCTGTGCGGCGTGCGCGCGAGTCTAATAATGACATTGCAGGTGCCGCCGGACAAGATCCGGATACGCAAGCATTGCTGCGCCAGCTAAAGGCCGGCGAGAGTGTGCTGAATAGGGTTCAGCAAGAAAGGAACAAGCTCCAGGATGCCAATGCCAAGCTCGGAGAATAGCTGAAAGGCGCTCGAGCCGAGCTGTCCGGCTCCGTTAAGGAGAATCAGCGGCTTCGTCGCGGCATTTATAGTAAGTGCTTGAGCGGACTCCTTTGAAAAGAAGAGTTCGGCGAGGAAGTATTTTGACATGATATGTCTTGTAGGTATACTCACAGGTCGTCCTGCAGAGGAGATGCCCATATCAACGGGTGATCAGCTTCCCGAATTGTTGCAACTGCTCGAACGAGTTCGGCAGGCAATGACCGGCGTCGTCCGGGCTTTATGGCCAGCCCTCTCCCTACCCGAGAGCCTTGGGGAGCTTGCGGAGAAGCTTCAGGGAGTGCGGCAGCGCTTCCATTTGTGGAAGATTTCGGCTTGCCGTCAAGGTGCCAGGGAGGCTTGGGCCATGGTGAAGACGCGGTATAAGAAGGCGGATCCCAACCACATGGCCGAAGTTGGACCGGTGGGGCCCAATGGGAAGGAGATCCCTATGAGTTTAGTATACAGACAAGTAGAGTTGGCTGCTAAGTTTTCCCAACGGGACTGTAAGTTAGATAGCCTGTTAGACGGGATTGAGGAGGAATACAATCAATAAATTTGACAATGTATGTTTTCCTTTGAAGTGACATGTGAAATGCCTTCTAGCCGGATTGTAGATCGTTTGTCTTTGCCGACCTTTTCGCTTCAACCTCGGGACCCTAGAGTCCGGAGTGTGTCCGAATACCTTTTTGGTTAAGAAACAACCGTGGTATCCATGGAGACCAGGCGTAGGGGTCATTAGTGCTTTATCAGACAAGTGCCCAACTAGTTATGTTATATTACATGGTTAGTAAGAAACATCTTCCAGGGAGAATAGTTCCGTTAAGGGTTCCTTTCGCTGGGAGGCATGCCCTAAAGTGCATGTCCGGACTGCAAAGAAAGCAGTAAAACATCTGGGGGCAGATAAATAAATGAGTAAAAAGTCATCTTTTAAGTCACCGACCGAATATTCCCTTAAGAACGCTAGCTTTCGGCTTCGCCCAGTCTGAGGTACACATCCGGCTGATCCGGCAGTAACAATCACAGAGGTGCTCCCTTTACCTCCTAGCCGAACAATCGGGAACGTAGGGGTAAGCACAGGAGCCAGGCAACCCAGCTTGACCAAAACTTAAGTCATATCGATGCATATAATGGCGAGTAAAAGGTACATGTGGAAGCTTGACACATGTGCTGGGTATAAAACCCGTATAATTGAGCTTCTATAAAAGAAGCCCCCAGGAATAATGAGTGCCGATGGCACATCATGCGTATGCGGAAAATGCAAAAATAGGCCCGCGAGGGCTTTGGAATAAAAAGACATGAAAAGAGAAACAAAAGACAGCCGAAGTGTAAAAGTTTGGACGGGGGAAGGGGACGAACTCTTAGTCCGGCGCTAGGCGTAGAATCGTCGTAGGCGGGCTGCGTTCCATGGGTTCGGCTCGAGTCGGTTATCCGACGCATTTCGTAGACGGTATGCTCCGCCGGTCAGGACTTGATCGATAATGAAGGGGCCCTCCCATTTGGGCTTGAGCTTGTCCTTTTTCTTGTCCGGCAGGCGTAGAACTAGTCCGCCAATGTTGTAAGTCTTGGCTCGTACTTCTCTGCTTTGATATCTTCGAGCCTGCTGCTAATAGAATGCGGAATGAGCTTTGGCGACGTCGCGTTCTTCCTCCAATGTGTCCAAGCTGTCCTGCCAATCCAGCTCGGCCTCTCGTTCCTCGTACATGCGCACTCGAGGTGAGTCATGAATAATGTCGCAGGGCAGGACTGCCTCTGCGCCGTATACCATAAAAAATGGTGTGAATCCGGTAGTACGGTTAGGCGTTGTCCGCAGCCCCCAGAGTACGGAGTCGAGCTCCTCGACCCAGTGCGTGTCCGATTTAGTAAGTGACCGCACTAGTCTGGGTTTAATGCCGCTCATTATTAGACCATTTGCTCGTTCCACTTGACCGTTGGTTTGAGGGTGATAGACTGAAGCATAATCGAGCTTGATGCCCATATTCTTGCACCATGACTTAACCTCGTCGGATGTGAAGTTCGTGCCGTTGTCGGTGATGATGCTGTGGGGGACTCCATAATGGTGTACTACCCCGGATATAAAGTCTATCACTGGTCCGGACTCTGCCGTTTTGACCGGCTTGGCCTCTATCCATTTGGTGAATTTATCTACCATGACCAATAGGTACCTTTGCTTGTGGGTTCCCCCTTTAAGGGGTCCAACCATATCAAGCCCCAGACCGCGAATGGCCAGGTAATGGGTATAGTTTTGAGGGCGGTAGGCAGCATATGGCTCTGGTTAGCAAAGAGCTGACAACCAACGCATCTCTGGACTAAGTCCTGGGCATCTGCCCGGGCCGTCGGCCAATAAAATCCTGTACGGAATGCCTTTCCTACAAGGGCCCGGGCTGCTGCGTGGTGTCCTCCTAGTCCGGCATGAATTTCAACCAGGAGGTTTCGCCCTTCCTCTTCGGAGATATACATTTGAAGGACTCCGGTTGTACTTTTCTTATAAAGTTCTCCCTCATGGACCTTGTAGGCTTTCGATCGCCGGACTATGCAGCGGGCCTCGTTTTGGTCTTCGGGAAGTTCCTGCCTGAGTAAGTAGGCTAGGAAAGGTTCTGTCCACGCGGCGATTACTGCCATTATGACATGGGCTGAAGGTGTTATGTCATCTGCTGAATCACCGATTGGTGCGGTTTTTTCTGGTTTGTCACTACCGGGCTCCTCTTTCCATAGTACGGATGGCTTGAAGAGCCGTTCTAGGAAGATATTTGGAGGGACAGCATCACGTTTTGCCCCGATGCGTGCCAGTGCATCGGCCGCTTGGTTATTATCTCGGGCTATGTGATGGAATTCGAGTCATTCAAACCGAGCTGACATTTTTAAGACAGCGTTGCGATATGCTACCATTTTCGGATCCTTGGCGTCAAAGTCTCCATTTATTTGGGATATTGCAAGGTTTGAATCCCCGCGCACCTCTAGGCGTTGAATGCCCATGAAAACTGCCATCCGGAGACCATGTAACAGGGCCTCGTATTCGGCTGCGTTGTTGGAGTCCATGTACATTATTTGAAGTACGTACTGGACTGTGTCCCCGGTTGGGGACGTCAATACGACGCCAGCCCCCAGTCCGGCCAACATTTTAGAGCCGTCGAAATGCATAACCCAATTGGAGTATGCGCCGTACTCTTTAGGGAGTTCGGCTTCGGTCCATTCAGCGATGAAGTTAGCCAAAACTTGTGACTTTATAGCTCGCCGAGGTTTGTAAGTTATATCGAATGGTAAGAGCTCAATGGCCCATTTTGCAATCCTGCCCGTTGCGTCGCGGTTATTTATAATGACATTGAGTGGTACTTCAGAGGCCACTGTTATCGAACACTCTTGAAAGTAGTGTCGGAGCTTCCGGGACGCCATGAACATCGCATATGCTATCTTCTGATAATGCGGGTAACGGGATTTGCAGGGGGTTAACACAGTGGATACATAATACACTGGTTTTTGAAGAGGGAATTTATGCCCTTCTGTCGCTCGTTCGACGACGAGGACCGCGCTTACGACTTGATGCGTTGCTGCGATGTATAACAACATTGGTTCGCCCAGAGTGGGCGCAGCCAGGACCGGATTTGTTGCCAATATGGCCTTTATTTCTTTGAGTCCGGCAGTGGCAGCATCCGTCCACTCAAAGTGTTCGGTGCGCCTGAGGAGGCGATAGAGGGGCAACGCCTTTTCTCCTAGACGGGAGATAAAGCGGCTTAAGGCTGCCACGCACCCTGTTAATTTTTGTATTTGTTTGAGGTCTTTTGGAATATCCAACTGTGATAGATCTCGGATTTTAGCCGGGTTTGCTTCAATTCCTCTACCGGATACAATGAAGCCCAGCAGCTTTCCGGCTGGTACGCCGAAAACGCATTTTTCCGGATTCAGCTTGATGTCATATGCTCTGAGGCTGTCGAATGTGAGCCTCAAATCGTCTACTAGAGTTTCGACGTGTTTTGTTTTGACGACTACGTCGTCTACGTATGCCTCGACTGTTTTGCCGATCTGGATGGCCAGACATGTTTGAATCATGCTTTGATATGTTGCGCCGGCATTTTTAAGTCCGAAGGGCATCGTGTTGAAGCAGAATGGTCCATATGGGGTGATGAATGCCGTTGCGGCTTGGTCTGCTTCCGCCATCTTGATTTGATGATAGCCAGAGTATGCGTCCAGGAAGCACAACGAATCGTGCCCTGCGGTAGCATCGATGATTTGGTCGATGCGGGGGAGAGGGAAGGGATCCTTTGGGCAAGCCTTATTGAGGTCTTTAAAATCGACACAGAGGCGCCAGGATTTATCCTTGTTTGGTACCATCACCAGATTTGCTAGCCAGTCCGGATGTTTGATATCTCTAATGAACCCGGCTTCCAATAGTTTGGCTAGCTCTTCCCCCATTGCCTGTCTTTTGGGTTCGGAAAATCGTCGAAGGGCATGTTTGACTGGCTTAAATCCTTTTAGGATGTTTAGGCTGTGTTCTGCCAACCTGCGTGGGATTCCGGGCATATCCGAAGGATGCCAGGCGAAGATGTCCCAATTTTCCCGAAGGAATTCACGCAGTGCGGCGTCTACTTCGGGGTTCAATTGTGCCCCAATGGAGGCCGTCTTTGTTGGGTCCGTTGGATGGACCTGGAATTTTATTATTTCATCTGCTAGTTTAAAGGAGGTGGACTTGGATCTTTTATCGAGTATCACATCGTCCCTGTTCACCGTAGAGCGCAGCGCAGTGAGTTCCTCTGCTGCTAAGGCTTCGGATAGTGCCTCCAAGGCTAGTGCTGTTGTCTTATTTTCGGCGCGGAGTGCTATGTCCGGATCACTAGCGAGGGTGATTATTCCGCCGGGCCCAGGCATTTTAAGCTTCATGTACCCGTAATGAGGTACTGCTTGAAAAATTGTGAATGCCTCTCGTCCTAATATAGCGTGATATCCGCTGTTGAACGGGGCCACTTGGAACGTGACTTCTTCGGATCTGTAATTGTCCGGCGAGCCGAACACCACATCGAGTGTGATTTGTCCGGTGCAGCGTGCATCCCGGCTAGGGATTATACCTCTGAAGGTTGTGCTGCTTCGCTCAATACGGCTCCAATCGATTTCCATTTTCCGCAGAGTTTCCTCGTAGATGAGGTTTAGTCCGCTGCCGCCATCCATGCGGACTTTTGTCAGTCGAAAGCCGTCCACTATGGGACTAAGCACCAGTGCGGCTGGTGCTCTGGCTTTTCGGAATTTAGGTTCGTCGCTGGCACCGAAGGTGATAGCTGTGTCACTCCATGGATTTGCTGCCGCTATTTGGTAGACTTCGGCGAGTCCGCGGATTGTTCGCTTTCGCATATTGTTTGACGCGAAAGTCTCAAAGACTGTTGATACCGTACCGGTATTGTTGGAGTTGTTTTGCGGGGCTAGAAGCTCCTCGCCACTTTTGGCCACCTGCCGTAATATCCAACATGCTCGAAGGCTATGAGTTGGGGCGGCTCCCTCTGTACTATGAAGCTTGCAGGGTCCATTGAGCCATCCCTCCAGTATGGTTCCGTGCCCTTTATTGGGTTTTTGTTTTTTCTTTTTTGCATATGGGGCCTGAGTGTGAGGCGCCCTTTTATTGTGGACTGGGGCTGGGGCCGGATTATCCCAAAATCGATTTTCGGTTTTCCGGAAACTCTCCATCGCACAGTACTTTCGTACTATGGACGCCAGATCGGCGAAGCGTGTAATTTTGCGACGATCGATGGCATTCAATATTCCCTTGTCCGTGCAATTATTGCAGAAGATTGAGATTGCGTTTTCCTCTCGGCAGTCCTTTATCCTGTCCATAACCAGGAGGAATCTGGCCCAGTAGTGGTGTACTGTTTCGGCGGGCTCTTGCCGTATTAGAGATAGATCGCATATGTCTGGGCGGGTGGGTGGACCGAAGTCTGGATCCCTGCCCCTCTTGGGGCTCAAAGGCCGAGGGGTTTCCGAATTTGGAAGCTTGGTCTGCTGGACACAATCCAGCGAGTCCGGAGCGACGCATGATTTCAAGTTCAATGCTCGATCGAAGTCCG
The DNA here is from genome assembly GCA_963921465.1 of Triticum timopheevii. Classification (NCBI taxonomy): domain Eukaryota; kingdom Viridiplantae; phylum Streptophyta; class Magnoliopsida; order Poales; family Poaceae; genus Triticum; species Triticum timopheevii. Next base: position 625,451,291 of record OY997266.1, on the reverse strand, counting down.
TCCCTCCGCGGAAATCCGGCGGGGAGGGTTCGGGAATCCGGACATGAATAGTTTTCAATACAGGCGAAGAATTGCCGTATTGCTCCTCTACCACGGCGACATGGTGGGTGGCCTGGGGAGAGTTAATCTCTCTTAGATCGGTTCTAAGCCCAATCTGGTTGTAGTCCGTAGCGACTCCCAGGGCGGCGATGCGATCCAAGAGCTCGTTGACAGACGAGAGCTCTATTGGATCCAACTGTCCGGCAGCTTTAGGGCTGACGCGAAGATTGCTTCTGACGACTTGAGAAGTCATTGTCGAAGCGGAGGCCGGACAGGCGGTCATAAGAAAACCACCTAGCCGGATAGTTTGGCCGGCGGCCAAGGCCCCTTCGGCGAAAACACCGTCTTTGAAGACGGGTGGAGGCATCCACCCTATCGGTGACGACACAGAGGAACTCTCAATGAAAGCACCAATGTCGGTGTCAAAACCGGCGGATCTCGGGTAGGGGGCCCCGAACTGTGCGTCTAGGCGGATGGTAACAGGAGACGAGGGACACGATGTTTTACCCAAGTTCGGGCCCTCTCGATGGAGGTAAAACCCTACGTCCTGCTTGATTAATATTGATGATATGGGTAGTACAAGAGTGGATCTACCACGAGATCAAGGAGGCTAAACCCTAGAAGCTAGCCTATGGTATGATTGTTGTAATGTATGTTGTGTCCTACGGACTAAAGCCCTCTGGTTTATATAGACACCGGAGGAGGCTAGGGTTACACAGAGTCGATTACAATGGTAGGAGATCTACATATCCGTATCGCCAAGCTTGCCTTCCACGCCAAGGAAAGTCCCATCCGGACACGGGACGGAGTCTTCAATCTTGTATCTTCGTAGTCTTGGAGTCCGGCGGACGATGATAGTCCGGCTGTCCGGACACCCCCTAGTCTAGGACTCCCTCAGCCGCCGTGGGCGAGACCTGCCGTACGGCAAATTTGGCCGCATAGGCCGACCTGGCCGAGAACTCGCCACTGCTCTCCCATGACCACAATCCTGCAGCTCCCTCCTGCAGCTGCACTGCCACAATCCTGGGCCAGATACTCATGTATTCGTTCAATCCGGCCACGTCGATGCTAGGCCCAATATCCATGGCCCAACTCCCTTCTGCAACGGCCTCAAAGACAGTCCTTTATTTCCTTGTCCGTGTTGGAACTGCGCTGTATGCCCGCGGTGCCAACTCCTGCATCCGGTAGCCATCAAGCCACCTATCCTCCCAGAACAGGGTGTCCCGTCCGTCTCCAATGACCGCTCGTGTTGCAGCGTGGAAAAGTTGCATTGCTTCCTTCGGCACTGAGAAAGAGAACTCCCAACATGGTCTGCCCCGATCCACCCTCTGCAGCCATAGCCATTTGGCCTGCAAAGCCACATTTGTCTAGGCCAAGTCTGGTATGCCAAGACCGCCCGACCACTTGGGCGTGCACACCCGACTCCAGGCTACAGCGCCCGCGCCTCCGCCCACTTCTGCCTTGCCAGCCCACAAGAATGTTGGAAATATGCCCTAGAGGCAATAATAAAATGGTTATTATTATATTTCCTCGTTCATGGTAATTGTCTATCATCCATGCTATAATTGTATTGATCGGAAACTGTAATACATGTCTGAATACATAGACCACACCATGTCCCTAGTGAGCCTCTAGTTGACTAGCTCGGTGATCAACAGATGGTCATGGTTTCCTGACTATGGACATTGTATGTCATTGGTAACGGAATCACATCATTAGGAGAATGATGTGATGGACAAGACCCAATCCTAAGCATAGCACAAGATCGTGTAGTTCGTTTGCTAGAGCTTTTCTAATGTCAAGTATCATTTCCTTAGACCATAGGAATACTTTGGGTGTACCAAACGTCACAACGTAACTGGGTGGCTATAAAGGTGCACTACAGGTATCTCCGAAAGTGTCTTTTGGGTTGGCACGAATCGAGACTGGGATTTGTCACTTCGTATGACGGAGAGGTATCTCTGGGCCCACTCGGTAATGCATCATCATAATGAGCTCAATGTGACTAAGTAGTTAGTCACGGGATCATGCATTACGGAACGAGTATAGTGACTTTCCGGTAACGAGATTGAACGAGGTATTGGGATACCGACGATTGAATCTCGGGAAGGTAACGTACCGATTGACAAAGGGAATTGTATACGGGATTGCTTGAATCCTCAACATCGTGGTTCATCCGATGAGATCATCGTGGAACATGTGGGAGCCAACATGGGTATCCAGATCCCGCTGTTGGTTATTGGCCGGAGAGTTGTCTCGGTCATGTCTGCGTGATTCCCGAACCCGTAGGGTCTACACACTTATGGTTCGATGAAGCTAGGGTTATAAGGAAGATATGTATGTGATTACCGAATGTTGTTAGGACCCCCGGATGAGATCCCGAACGTCACGAGGAGTTCCAGAATGGTTCGGAGGTGAAGATTTATATATGGGAAGATGTTATACGGCCACTAGAAAAGTTCGAGGGCATACCGGTATTGTACCGGGACCACCGGAGGGGTTCCAGGGGTCCACCGGGAGGGGCCACCTGTCCCGGAGGGCCTCATGGACTGTAGAGGGAAGGGAACCAGCCCCTTGGAGGGCTGGGCGCATCTCCCCCTAGGACCCATGCGCCTAGGGTTGGGGGGAACCCTAAGGGGGGGGGGGGGGCGCCTCCCTTGCTTGGGGGGCAAGCCCCCTCCATCCTTGGCCCCCCCTAGATCCCATCTAGAGGGACCGGCCCTCCTTCCCCCTTCTCCTATAAATAGAGGGGTGAGGGGAGCTTTACAGCACCACATCCAAGGCGCAGCCCCTCCCCTCCCCAACATCTCTCCTCCTCTGTAAGAGCTTGGCGAAGCCCTGCCGGAGAACTGCCGCTCCATCACCACCACGCCGTCGTGCTTCTGCTGGAGCCTTCTTCCTCAACCTCTCCCTCCTCCTTGCTGGAGCAAGGCGCGGGAGACGTCACCGGGCTGCACGTGTGTTGAACGCGGAGGTGTCGTTGTTCGGCGCTTAGATCGGAGTCGACCGCGATCTGAATCGCTTTCGAGTACGACTCCTTCATCCACGTTCTTGCAACGCTTCCGTCTCGCGATCTTCAAGGGTATGAAGATGCACTCCCCTCTCTCTCGTTGCTAGTTACTTCATAGATTGATCTTGGTGATGCGTAGAAAAAATAATAATTTCTGCAACGATCCCCAACAAAGAATCCACGGCAGACTTTATTCATCGCGGCAATTGTCTTTGGCGGTAAGCCTAGTGCCAGCATAGAGTGAATGGGGATTGCGCAAAGCACCGACTGAACGAGCAGAGCTCGACTGCTCTTAGGAAGGGTTGCCACCTTCCAATGCGGTAGTCGCGCAGCCAACTGTTCCACCAAGGCCCGGAGTTGGGCCGCCGTGAGCTTCCTGAGTGACAGTGGGAGGCCCAAGTATTTGCATGGGAAGGTATTGCTCGGGCATCCCAAAGTGTGACAGACTAGGGCCAACTCCTCCTGAGAGCACCGGATGGGCAGTGCTGCACTCTTTGCCATGTTAACTCGCAACCCAGAAGCTTGCCCAAAGATGTGCAGGATGGATTCACACATTGCCAAGTCCAACCGCCGAGGCTTGATGAAGATCGTGACATCGTCCGCGAACATTGACAGCCGCTGCCGTACACCTTGTCGTTCCAGGGGGGCGAGGATGCCCGATGCCGTGGCCTTGAGGAACAGCCTATGCAACGGCTCCATGCACAGGATGAATAACATTGGGAGACCGGGTTCCCCTGGCGCAGGCCGCAACAGCTGAAGATCGTCTCACTGGGCACGCCATTAACCATAACTCTCCATGTGGAGACCATGTGTGCTCCATGTGGTGCTTGAGTATATGCATGCACGTAACTAGTTTCGTACTGAATCAGATGTTTATTTTTTTACTGACGTCGTGTAGGAGATGGACTCAAACCGCCCTAACCACCTACCCAAAGATCGAATCAAATTCAAGTTGGAGATTGGTAAAATATAATAATTCCCGACCTGCCCCTTAATTATAAACTCCAATCCTGCCGGCCACTACATATATACAGTACATATATTTATGTATCCTAATCACGTGTACTGTGTCATCAAACAAATTTTCTCGTTGATCAATCTAGCTCTCCACATCCATCTACCTGGCCATCAATGGCTGACATCGAGAACCCCAACTCTAATGGCGAGGTCGTCGCAGCGCCGGAGCCGAGCCAGCACGCTTTCTGGGCATGGAAGGAGAGGTTGGTCACCATCATCCGCGGAAACCCGAACGGCGCCGACGCGGAGGATGTCGCGGTCGCGGAGCCTGTTGAGCGAAGCAGATACTGTTTTTTATGGTTCTGGGGCGTGGTCACCTTCTTCTTCGGAATTGTCGCCGCGATTCTCCTGCAGGTCCACTTTCGGCCGACGGGCCTTGCCCATGTCGCCCTGGTTGTTGTGGGCGTTATAGCTTTTTGTACTGCAGCATGTTTGGGGAGCTTTATCATGAGTCTCGCTATAGGTTTCGCCGAGGAGGCTGATGAACAGGCACGAAGAATCATAGATCTGCACATCTAAATTCACTCCCCCATTGATTTATCGTGCATTATATCACAGCAAATAACATGTTCAATTTGTTGTCAAAGTCATTCCCAAATTTATTTCGTGACACGCTGATCAAACAATCACCGAATTAACTGATACTTAGTTAAATACACATGTGAAAAATAAATGAATAAAACACCTCAAAAAGCTACATCCGGGACACCCAATAAAGATGCTAGATGCTTTCTCCTTGTATCAATTCATACGGCAAAAAGCTTTAGTTTTTGAACAATACCCACACTGACAAATTCCATAAATTTACAAAGAAGAACAATGAACAGCAAAAATAAAAATGACAATTAGAAGCAGAAGCCACAACCGACAGCCCGTATAAAAATGCAGGTCATGAAGAAACAACCTATAGCGAGCAAGCAAACTCTTCTTGCCACGTGAAGTAAGCCTAGAACACAAGAAAATACCTCTCAGGCCATACACATGCTCAGCAGATAAAACAAACAAAAATTGGTTGTGGCCTTCCTAGCTGATGCAATGAAAAACAAAGAAATGGTTTGAGGATTTTTAGAGAAAATAAAATTTAAACAAGTTGAATTTAATTCAAAATGTTTGAATTTTGAAACCCATACAAATGAACTCTAAATGGGTTGAAAATTTAGGAGGTGGCCCTACACATTAAATGTGGTTTATGGGGAAAAGTGCAACATTCAATTTGAAAGCGAAATTGCAACTCAAATTAATAAAAAGGGTTTAAAGGGGGGAAAGTAGGAAGTTGAGTTTGATATATGGAAAGCTAGGCATATGAGATTGTGAAAGTGATCAAGAATTGAGTTTGAGGTTGAAACAAAAGTAGACATGGATCAAAGAGAAAAGGAAACACTAATGCACAAACCTCCTGCTGTTGGTGTTTATCTGCTCCTTTGCAATCATGGGTGTGGGCCTCTATCTGGGCCTTAAGTCGTCGTGGACCTACTCGGTGGAGAATTCCCTCGTCACTTATAACAAGGATTATTTAGATATGGAGTCTACCCCTCTCCCCTAATTAAGATATTTACATTATTTAATAGCTTCCTTTTGAACGTAAAATACAAAAATTAGAGTTTCATAGAGCCCCCTCCCCATATCTATAAAAATGCATGTGTGCATGGTGAGAAATGTATAAATAAAAACTTGGTTAAAAAATGTGTGTGTGACATGGTATAAAGAATATCATGTGAGATATGTGCAAGATAGAACCGTGGATAGATATGAATGAAAAAGATATAATAATAATGGTAACACACAAACTTACATCATAAATATAACAATGTAAAATCACATAGTCTCGTACATACGACGACATAAAGATTAGCGGTCACAACCACACACTAGATAAACCGAGGGCTTGCCATCTAAAAATGCAAAAGATAAAATGAGGGCTTGCCGTCTAAAAAAAATCATATAAGAAACTTGGGGTACGCTACTAGACCCCCCCCCCCCCCCCCCCCCCCCAACTTAGCATGATATAAGAAACTTGGGGTAAGCTACTAGACCCACCGTAAAGGATAAAAGAGACATGATATGTCCTAATATACCTACAGTTTCTAAGCATGTTGTATTATAATTCGATATGAAAATATAGATTTTTTTTTGATAGAAAGACTGTAAGGGAACCCCCTACAGTATAATTGGTGCAACAAACCCAAATTGCAAGTACCATGCCTTGAACCTGGGTGGGTGGGAAGGCATCAGCCCCTTCCCACCACTAGGCTATGCCTTAGTCTGCGAAAATATAGATTCATTTTGGACCAACCTATTAATAAAGTAATAGAAGGTTAGTTTTTTAGGGGTAACAAAAGGTTAGTTGAATGTCTATATCTTAACTTTTAGGGAATTGCACAAATTTCCGTAAATCAGGACAATCCTAGAATATCCAGAACAAGATTTTGCACCAGAAGAGCACCAGGGCCAAGACTGGACGTGGAAGGACTCTACAGACCACACATGCCCATGTGCCCTAGGCCCAGGGCTCGTTTCTTGGATGTGTGGGTCCCACAAACATCACGTCCCTTCTGAACTTGTGCCCATGGCTCATAAATATTCTGAAATCCTCCGTAGAGTTATCATGCAATTTTCCACTACCACCACTTCACGATCCGAAGCTAAAATCAATGTACAACCCCACTTTGGTGCTCTACCGAACAAGGAAATCACCGACTTCTTCATCAATATCGGTCTCCACCGAACCCATGATGCACTCCGACAATCTCGCCACTATCAATATTCAGCCGCTGCCCAGGCATCCTCAGTCTCTCGCATCCCCACCGACGTGCCTGCCCTCCTTGGACTACACGGACGTCCAACCAAAATCTTTCCGCAGCCAAGTGCCTTATACCCCTTACCAATGCCATCCATGGAGGACACCACACCCAACTGGTATCCGGTCAAATGCTACTGAGGGTTTTCTAATTTTCATTATTGTTGTACTAGCTATATTTTCATGTTTTTTAAGGATGCATTGTGCTATTTTATATAATTATTTTGAGTGTTACAGAACTGGAAAAAAAGGCGAACATTTAGGGGATATGGTTCGATGGCCGGCTCACATATCAGTATCTGTGGACTGGTCCGGACAAGTCCGCGGACAAATAGTGTCCGTTTTATGGGACGGCGTTTGAGATGCCCTCAACATCTTAGGCGGAATAATAGCTATGATACGAAGCAGCATGTGTTAAGCTAGTAGAATTATGGACGTATTGCCTATATAATATATATGATCAACATATGCTATGATTGTCATGAATGTTTACATATGCTTATATTTATGATGAATGTTTGATTGCTCAATACACATAAATATGTTTATATTTATCATGAATGTTTAATTTCTCACTACACACAATGGAAAAGTGGTCTCAGCAGAAAGTAATTTCAATTACTGTTAGTAATATCTCCTTGTAGGCTAATATTAATACTCCGTTTTGGCTGCAATATGTGCCACCGCGTATTGCACAGATTGTGCTAGCTGATTGTAATCAATTACTTCAGGAAAAAAACTCTTGTTTCTTTTGCGGAAAAATGGTCGCATAGGCGTGTGATGCTTGAGACACAAAAAAATAAATTTGGGAACGACTTTCCCAATAGGTAATTGCACACATTGTTTGCTGAGATATGATATATGCAATATACATCGATGGAAGCGGATCGGATTTGGAAGACTAGGCGATCTATGACTCTTGGTGCCTCTTCAGTCTCGTGAAGCAATGCTATGGCGAGATTCGCCCTAACTTTTACCAAACAACCCGCAATAAACAGAGCTAAACACCCCAATAAACAGAGCTATAGCCCCCACAACAATCATGGCGACACGCGTAGGGCCCATCGGCCAATAGTCTTGGATCCCCAGGAGAATTATAGCGGCAAATGCAGTGAAGTAGCCGATCACCTCACACGAGCATAAGACCCACCATCTGCTTCGCTCCACGGGCTCCGCTACCGCGACGTCCTCCAGGGCGGCACAGGGGACGTTAGGGTTTCCACTGATGATTGTGTTTGACCTTTCGTTCCATGCCCAGTACGCATGCCGGCTAGGCTTCGGCGCCACAACGACGCCACCATTAGGATTGGGGTTCTCTATGTCCACCACGGCGACTCCACAATTAGATTTGGGGTTCTCGAGGTCCGCCATTGATAGATCGATGCCGAGAGCTCGATCGGTCGATGCGGTTGATAGATCGGTTGATAGAAGAGTACTTGAAGCGAACACGCACATATATGTATACGGAGAGGCCGGCCCGCGTGGGACGTTTTCTTTTTTGCGTGGACGGCTCTAGGCAGGGTGGTTTGACTCCATCTCCTTCACGCACGTCCGTCTAATTAACCAATACTACTGTACCTGATATTCTAACGTACAATCGTAGGAAATCTACTAGGGATGTTTGGATAGAGCGATTATAGAGAATCAGATCTTTATAAACGTGAATTCGGTTGTAACCACCTAAAAACATGTTTTTTTTTCTGAACACATTACAGACGCAAGCGCTCATATACACACGCATACACTCATCCCTATGAACGCACACACGCACACTCTACCCTTATAAGCACCTCCGAAAGACTGAGCCGGCATATCATCTTGAAAATTTAGGAATAAATGCGAGCACTAGGATCATACACTCATCCCTATGAACGCACACACGCACACCCTACCCTTATAAGCACCTCCGAAAGACTGAGCCGGCATATCATCTTGAAAATTTAGGAATAAATGCGAGCACTAGGATTTGAACCCTGGTGGACTGGGGATAGCACAGTCCCTCTAACCATCCAACCACAGGGTGGTTCACACCTAAAAACACGTTTGGATTATCTAATAGAGTCATGGATAAGTACAACCGAGTTTGGTAAAAGCTCAAAAAACAAGCTTTTTTAAGGGCACCACTAGGCGTCGGCGCGCCGGCCGGAAATTTCAGCTGGTCCAGCCCTAGCCGGTCGATGCGAGCCGCGCAGCGGTTGGATCTTGAGCAAAAAAAAACTCGCCCCAACTTCTTCGTCCTCGGGCTCAATCGCCTCGCTCGGGCTGCGCGGCGCCGCGCCTCCTATCCCTTCGGGTAGCCGTCCTCGTCGCCGGTCCACACCCTCGCCGGCCATCCCCGTCGCCGCTTCCAGCCCTCGCCGGCCATCCTCTTCGCTGCCGCGACGCATGAAACAACTACATCTGCGGTTGCAACTCGCAGCGGCGACGCTTGTAGCTCACCCCGGTTGTAGCTCCGCCACCGCCCCTTGCTGTTGATGCCCATCGCTGCATGAAATTGCGTCGAGGACGGCCACCAGGCCATCAACTGAAATTGCACATACGATTGAAGCTTTCTTTACAACGGATGCAACTTTTCTGATTATGCAGTGTATGGTTGTAGCTTTTTTCATCTACGGCCGAAACTTTTCTATCAATGGTTGCATCTATTTTTCTTTGTAGCAGTCTTGGTTAATGCTTTCTCTATCGTTTTGGTTGAAGCTTTTTTCATCAAGGGTTGTAGCATTTTATGCCAACGTACGGTTGTAGCATTCCACCATGGCAATGACAGCTTGCAGCTTTTCATATATCTGGTTGAAGCTTTTTTCATCTCGTTTGAAGCTTTTTGGTTAGCGGTTGTAGCATGAGGGCGTGCAGCAGGTTCTGCAATGCCAAAGGAGCACTATAATGCCATAGGGACCAGATGGATCTTCAAGAACAAGCAATATGCTCATTGGATAGTGATTCGCAACAAGGCAATATTGGTGGCTCAAGGTTTCTTCTAAGTCGATGGTGTCGATTACGGCGAAACTTTTGCTCTCGTTGGCCTTAAATCTATTTGCATGTTCGTGTGTAAACATCGTATCATAATTTCCGGTTGCATCAAATGGATGTGAAGAGTGCATTTCTCAATGGTCCCTTTAATTAGTTGGTGTATGTTAACCAAACCCCCAGTGTTCAAGGAACCCAAGTTCCCCAATCATGTGTATAAACTTGGTAAGGCACTCTATGGCCCTAAACAAGCCCCATGTGCATGGTGTGCGCTCCTTTACCGAGTCTTTGCAAGATCGAGGGTTTGAAATTGGGCTAATTGATCCCACTCTTTCTACAAAGAGGGTTAAAGTGATTTTTTCATATGCAAATTATATGTTGATGAAATTATTTTTAGTTCTCCTAACAAAGCTTTCAATGATGAGTTTTCTAATCTAATGACCGACAAGTTTGAGATTCTATGATGTGAGAGTTGAAGTTCTTTCTTGAATTTGAAGTTAACGAACTAAGAGAAGGAACTTTCATCAACCAATACAAATATACCCAAGACATGCTCAAGAGGTTCAAGATGGATGATGACAAAGCGGCAAAGACACATATGCTAACCACATGCCAACTTGACCTTGATCCCAATGATAAAGCGACAGATCAAAAGGTATAGTTCTATGATTGGATCTTTGCTTTAACTTTGTGCATATAAACCGGATATCATGTTGACTGTGGGAATGTGTGCAAGATTTCAATCCGCACCAAAAGAAATCCACGTAATGGCGGTCAAAAGAATCATTCAATATTTTGCTGATACCCCAAGCTTTGGCTTATGGTATCCAAAAGGACCATGTTTTGATGTTATTGGCTATTCAGATTCGGATTGGGCGGCAGACCGTGTGGAGAGGAAATCCTCTTCCGAATGGTTCCAATTCCTTGGTCGCTCCTTGGTGAGTTGGTCTTCCAAGAAGTAAAATTGTGCATATTCCTCCACCATCGAAGCCCCTACCTTGTTTCTAAAGGTCCAGGTTGCCGCCTTCAAGGGCACCACCAGTAGATTCACGGCACCATGCATTGTGCCAGGGCGTGAGGAGAATAAGGTGAGTCCTTGGGACACTTGGGAAGCATTGTGCCTCCACACCGCTCCAACGGAGACGTACCTCCCCTAAAGGAGGGAACTTCGGAAACACATCCTCATCTTCATCGTCTTCACTTGCAAGTACATCTTACCTTTACTTTGTGCTCGCCTTTCTGGCGTGTTTACCTTTGCTTGTCTTGTTGTTGTTGTGCTTGTCATATAGGTTGTCCACGTAGTTGCATATCTAAACAACATGTTATTAAGTTTGAGCCTAAAATTTACAAAAGAAGTTAAAAAATTATTACTCACCTAAACACCCACCCTCTAGTCAACAATATCAACCCTTTCACTTTGTCTTGGGCCAAAGTTGGCATTATGATCTATGTAATGCATTATGCTAAAAAAATGTATTCGCTTAAAATTGCATCGAAAGGGAATGGTCTAATTCGACAGACTAAATCCATGACGGTTTCTATGAAGAAAATAAGTATCCATGTAGGCAGCCATGTCATTCTAATTGGTCAATCAAAAATCCTGCATGGCATCAGATTATGACGGTTTCTTCTGGCACAAAGGCTCGGGCCTACCAGAACTAAAGGGTCGGTACTAAAGCCCCCCCCCTTTAGTCCCCCCCCCCCCCTTTAGTCCTGGTTCTTATACGAACCGGGACTAAAGACTGGCCGCCGTCTGGAGCTCCACCTTTAGTCCCGGTTGGTAACACCAACCAGGACTAAAGAAAATTTTACGAATCAATTTAACCTCTAATCTTTAATCACCCCTCATCATTCCAAATCATCTAACTTCCCGGCCGGTCACCCATCCTCTCACTACTCCAGCCTGAGTATGCTTAACTTCTGATTCTGTTCCCCCTCGTTTCCAAGTCTGCACTTATTGTTTTCCTGACAATAGTAAGATGTCAATCCTATTAACCCTCAGGAGTTTAGCTTGAGCATGAAGTCACACGTTTCACTGTTTGAGTTTGAAACTATTATTCTAAAAAACAATAACTATTTAGTAACACCAATATTTCTTAAATAAGTAGTTTGACCATAGTTTGGCCACAGTTTGACTAGATTTGATCAAAATTGAAAAAACTGAAATAATTATTTAGTAACACTAATATTCTTCAATAATTATTTAGTTACACTAATATTCTTGAATAATTATTTAGTAACACTAATACTTCTTGAATAACTAGTTTGACCAGATTTAACCAAAATTCAAAAAAACTGAAATTTGAGCATAACTTGTTTTCCTTTCAGAATTTGAGGATTCTAAAAATTTTCAAACAGGCCTACGGCTGTCAAAATTTTCATGCTGAGAATTTTGATATATTATAGTTTTTTCCCTACATTGTATGCAAAAGTTATAGTCGTTTTACTTTTTCATAACACTTTTTTGCAAAACATGTCCAATTTTAAGTTTTTAAATTTTCCTAACTAGTAGTTGTAGTAATATAACTACATTTCAAAGGACTTTATTTTTTGAAGTTTTTATCATTTTCTTTTGTTTTTTATACAGGGGGGCACTAGTAGAAAAAGGGTCAAATCTGAGACACATTAGTCCCGGTTTGCATTTGAGCCGGCACTAATGTGTCCATTAGTGCCGGTTCAAATGGCTAGGCGGAAGGAGATCTTTAGTACCGGTTCATTGCGAATCTCTAGTACCGGTTCGTGCCACGAATCGGTACTAAAGATGTTGGGGCCCGGCCAGCACCTTTACTACCGGTTCGTGGCACGAACCGGTAGTAAAGAGGTTGTGGCAGGCTATTTTTAGTCCCACCTCGCTCCCCTAGCAAGATTTTTACCACCTTAAATATGTTACTTTTCAAAATATTACAAGCATTTGGTCTTCATTGAACTCTATGTGTATAATTTGTGGACTCAATATGAGTCTTCACCGGTTTCTAAACCGTTGAGGACTCATATTGACAATTCAGGTAATACACAAAAAGACTATTGATAATCAATGTATTTTTTATGTATATTTTTACATGTTTACGCCCTCACTCTCTCCACTCACTCGGTCTCCCCCTCAATCCCCCGCGCCGGACCTCCCCCGCCGGCCGCCAGTCATTTCAAAACTGGATGCATTTCGTGTACAAATTGGACAATTTCTTTCGGAGTATCAGGGTTTCGGACGAGAACTCATCTGTTACACAGGCACTTCATTTTTTTAACTTATTTGAACTTCAGACTTTTTTTGAGCGCATTATATAGCATTCGAAGCGACGTCATCAATTTCCAACATGTTCTGACATCATTTGTTGTTTTTCAGTCACCATTTGTTTAGATCAGAGCTAAATGACCGTGAAATTGAAAATCACAACAAAACGAACTCCGAAAATGTTGAAGGTATCATCATTTCACCCGCATAGCATGTGCGAAAGAGTAGACAGGGTCACGGCAAAAACTGGATGCACTTCGTGTACAAACTGGACAATCTCTTTCGGAGTATCAGGGTTACACGGGTACTTCATTTTTTTAAACTTTTTTGAACTCCAGACTTTTTTTGAGCCGGCATTATGCAGCATTCGAAGCGGCATTATCAATTTCCAGCACGTTCTGACATCATTTGTTGTTTTTCAGTCATTTACCAATTTGTTTAGAGAGCTAAATGACCGTGAAATAGTAAATCACAACAAAACAAACTCTGAAAATGTTGAAACTTGGCATGGTATCATCATTTCACCCGCATAGCATGTGCGAAAGAGTAGAGAGGGTCACGACAAAAACTGGACACACTTCGTGTACAAACTGGACAATCTCTTTCGAAGTATCAGGATTTCGGATGAGAACTCATCTGTTATACGAGCACTTCATTTTTTAAACTTATTTGAACTCCAGACTTTTTTTGAGCCGGTGATAACCCAGAAGTGTGGTGGATCGCAACAGCTTTCGAGGGTAAACTATTCAACCCAAATTTATTGATTTGACATAAGGGGAGCCAAAGAATATTCTTGAGTATTAACAGTTGAGTTGTCAATTCAACCACACCTGGATAACTTAGTATCTGCAGCAAAGTTTTTCACTACAAGAAATCTGTTAATACATGACGGATTCCAACTGTCATGAACGGGTACAAAACCATCATGAATGGCCATGCGTGACGGATTTAAAATCTGTCATGTATATCGCGTCATAATTTGACCACCATGCGCTCGGTGACGGATCTTCGAATATCGTCATGGATCCATGACAGCTCTTGACCGTCATAGATGGCACTTAACAGATGTGCTAATAAAGACGTTAACGTGCATGCCATGTCATCATCCGACATGGCAGCCCATCTGGTAGTCAGCCCATATAGGATTCTAGCCCATTCTTTCAGCTCCGGCCCATGTGATCATCGGTCCAGTTAAAATCTCAGCCCACTCGTCGTAGTTGTGGCCCAATTAATATTTTGCCCCATCTATTTCGTTAGAAATCTTTAGCCCACTAATTATAGTCTAGACCAATACCTAATATTTTATTTTATTTTGAGCTTTATGCCTATTATTTTTTGTTTGTTAACATTTGAAACAAATACATTTTTTAAGATTTCTACTCATATCATTAAATTAAAAAAAAAACACAAACACAAATTACAGCCAAGTCAAGCTCGTTGATTCTTTTTTGATAAAGTGTAGTCATATTCATATGCAAGCATAGTACAGTATCACGGTTTTTCGCAAAACACAAAAAAGAGTACAATATCTAGGCGTCGAGCTTATCAGGCTAATATCCACTCGATCCTCTAGCAACAAAACAAAATATCCACCCGATCCACTACCAGGCATCATCTTCCAGCACGGAAGGATTCTAGGATGGGATCTTGCCACGTATTGTGCCCCTGGATTCAGGCTCCTCAAACAGCACCTCGCCGCCGCAGTACCCATTACCCTGGCGACCTTGAGCATGCCCGTCAGGTATTCTGTCGCGCCAGGCCCATCCTAGTCCGCGAGCCCTTCCTTGTTCCCTCGGTTCGGCACGCCCACGAGGGAGCCGCTCGCGCCCTGTAGCGACTTGGGCACAGGACACGGCAACGGCACCGGCGCTAGATCGACCTTCAGGGGCGTCACCGCCTATATGGATGAGGTCGTCGTCGAGGCGCCATACGCGGCAAGCGCCCTGCAGCTACACGGGCACTGGTCGCGGCTAAACGGGAAGCCATCCCACTGGCGCCTTAGACCCCGTCCGCCGTCGCATCGCTTGGCCTTTGGTGGCAGCGTCCGGCACGGCGCTGCTCCCCGGCGACCGGTCGATGCAGACACCTCGGCGGCCCAGCGCAGCAACCACAACGGGTTCGATGGCGGCCTGGGCGTCGTGGACTCGTTGGGGATGTGCTTGCCTTCAGTGAGGGGATGGAGGAATTTAGTTGCTGGGAGAAGGGAGATGTGGATTAGGGGATGAAGAAAGGAAGGCGCTGGGACTAGAAGGCTCTGGAAGGATCTACAGGCGGGATGCTCGGCGAAGAAAGAGGAGAATAAATGCTCGGCTCCTCGTGGGTGGGGAGAAACAGGAGAGATGGAACCATCCTGCTACCGTTGGATTAGAGACAATCTAACGGCTGTGACTTGCGATCCGTGTGAGGGTAGAATGAACCAATCAGAAGCCACGGTTTTCCTCAACCAGGATACACATACATACTCAGCTAGAAATCTACTGGGCTTTTGTTGACCTCAGCCCAGCAGCGAGCAAGGCAGCCCAATTTTTGAACTAGTTTTTTTTTCTGTTTTGCTAATACTAAGTAAGGCATCCTTGTAAAGTAATTTGCCCAAAAACATCTACCATATATACCCCATCACACTTTTTACATCTAATATACTACATATATTTAAAAGTGCTATTTATTCCTTTATCCTAAATAGGTTGAACAATATTATTTCCAATCATTAGATTACCCAAAGAACAATTTTCGGAATATTTTGATATATTACACATATTGTTTTGAGTGAGCATCGATCAACTATGGTCTTCTGGATTTAAAATATATCTTTATCACTGGCAAAGATTTTGATATAGTCCTCGTATTTTTTAGTAAACATTTACAAATTTAATTTATGGATTTTTTGTTAAAAGATTAAACATTTTCTACTCACAAGTGACCTAGCCATAGTCAAAGATGTGCGGCTGTAGGAAACACTTGTTAGAATTTTAGCGATTATAGTGTATGTTGCATGTGTGTCGTTACGGGGGAATGGAAGGTACTGAACGTACTAAGTTCTCTTACATATGGTTGATGAGCTCTATCCCAGCAGCTAAGTAAGTAGGTAACCATCTAAACTTTTACCACGGCCTCTAGGGGTCCTTTAATTACACCATACGAAGGTTCATGTTTCTAGAATTTGTTTGCATTTTTTGGAATGAAAAGACCAACAATCTACATGTTTGGAGTTGAGTCTTGCATCCTGATGTTTGTAACTCCTTCATTTTCTTGGATAAGAGCCAAACATACACTCGTTAATGCAAACATAATTTTTAGAACCAATTTTGCCAACTTTTACATGCACTTGCAGTTCCAAATTGATTTGATTTTTTTGTTAGATGCCTAGAAATGCACTAAATGACATAAATATAGCAAACGGACTTTAAAATGTCACATTTTGACATGGATTACGTAATGTTGTATGTTGAGTGTAGAAAAAATTTCAAGGCCAACGGATGAAGCAGTAGTCGTTTCTCCTTCGAACTTGACCCGTTCCCACTCGAAACCTAGATTCTTCTTCACATATAGCATGGTTTTCAAGCAACGTACGTTACAACTATTGCAAATCCTTCTCAAGTCTTTACCACAACCTCTAGGTGTCATATGAGAGCACCATGCCAAGTTTCATGTTTTTCAGGCTTCATTTGCATTTTTTGGAATCAAAGAATCGATAAACTCTATCTTCGTGATCAAGTCTTGGCACCCTGATGTTGGGAATCTCTTTCCTTGTCTTGGATGAGAACAAAACGTAGACTCAATAACACACGTAGCATTTCTCAAACAAACTCTGCCAACTTTTTCACACGCTTGTAGTTTCGAATTGAATTATATTCATTAAATGCGTAAAAATGCATGAAACGCCTTAAATATGCCTTAAAAATGTCTGTCTTGCCTTGAAAAAGGGTGTTTTAAAAACAATGTACAATGTGTTTTCAGAAATTGTTCATCGTGCATTAAATATTATTGTGTAAAATTATTCTTACATTTTTACAAACAGGTTTAACATTTTAATACATTTCTAAAATTTATTATTATTACACAATACATTTTAATACAAGTTCAACACTTTTTAGAACATGTGTTATCACATTATAATAATTGTGTATTTTTAAAATGCAATGAAGAAATAAAATAATTGCATGCTTTTGATCCCTAATTAAGATATAAAATTTTACAAAAACCATGTTGAACTATTGAAATCCACATGAATTTTAGAAAATTTTCATGTTTACCGCTTCTATGTACACAATAAGGAAAATAGAATAGAGATTTGAAATATACCGTTTATTTATTGAAATAGAGATTTTGGACATGATTTGTTTCTTTTTTTTCTTTAAATCAATTGATACTCTTTATTTATTGAAAAAAGATTTCCCATTCAATTGGGCTGAAATTCCCAGTCCAAGCTCATGATTTCCTTTGAGTTTCTATTACTGGTTTTATGTGTTTTATATGCAAAAAAATGTGTTTTACAATTTTCACTTTTTTGATTTTTCGTTTTTTCCTGTTCATTTTTTATTTTACTTTTTATTCATTTTCATTTTTCTAAATACATGTCAACTTTATCCAATAGACATTGTACATTTTTCGTATGCACACACAACTGTTTTTGATACATATTCAACATTTTCCAACATGCTTTTTTTTAAATACATGTTTGAAGATTTTTTGAAAAAATATTGAACATTTTTTAAAATACAAGTAGGACAATTTTGTTAATTTTACAAAATATTCTTTCACACAAATATGATTCTTACAAGCTACAGGTACCTGGTTCGACCAGCAGCCTTAGAAGTGTTGATGTATATACTTTACTAATGAAAAAAGTCTCATTCATATCACAACAATATAGTTGCCAAGTGGGAAGGTGCTAACCGCTTAAAATTCATGTCTCGGGTTGAGTTCCATTTACGTGTTGTTCTTTTTTCAATTAAAACATGCGGCGTACCCCTTTCACATGTACTATAATACATATATTTTATTTTTCCGCAAAAAACATATATTTTGTTGTGTAGGAGTTTCAATGATTTTAGAGATGATTTTTTGTACAGTTTAAATGAATTTATGTGTGTCTACTGAAGGTAATGCCATTTCGATGTATATACAAGTCAAATAAGGTTTAAACATTTAATTTTTTAAGGAATTATGTTTTATTTTAGCTCATATCCTAGAAATTGATGAAAATGTTAAAAGATACTTAGGGATAACTCAAACTTCTATTTGCAACCTATTAGATAAAATGGTAATAATATCCAAATATGGTAGACAATTCTTATAATTGGGCATGGAACAATGTTATTGATTCATAAGATGGGCACAAATTTTTTAGGAGATCTCACGAATGTTTATTGTACATTGTCGTTAAGTAGTACAGTAGATAAATATTGTTGTGGTTTTGTAAAAGAAAAAAACATAATGTGAAAAGTACTATAAAACAACACGGCTCGTTGTATGTAAAAACTTGGCTCGTTGGAACCTAGAGGTTAGTGCTACGTGGTCCGAATCCCCGTTTAATCTCCATTTTTTTAACTGAAAACCTTAGCTCGTTTTATCTAAGAACTTAAAAAGTATATAACCAAAACGTAGACATTCCCCTGCGCTAGCGACCTAGATATACATACAGTGTAAGGTCCGTTGTTCGATCCCCATAGTTGCTTATCCTTTTCAGATTTAAATAAACCATACCATTTTTCTCTAGAAAAAGAGCAACATCGGTCACGCAGCAGCAGCATTCCGTTTTCCTACAAAAGAGCACCAGAAGGCCCTAGACGAGCAGCCCAACGTTCGGACGACACAGCAACTGTGGGCCTTTTTTTTTCCTAAATAAAAGCAATGCTGGGACACGCAGCAGTAGGATTCCATTTTTCCTTAAAAAAAGCACCAGAAGGACGTCCGTCACGGTTCGAACAAAAACAAGGAAAACTAAGCTTAACATATGTGGGGCGGGCACACGTGGCACATCAGCATGAGCCATCCATGACGGACTGATTGGTCTACATCTAGTTGATTCGTGACAGTATCTGTGACGGTTCATTGTAAGGGAGCCATTGTCGTAGGGCTTGTTCTCATCTCATTAGTCCCTGACGGATTTCATGACAAACCAGACAAATCTGTCATCGATCATGACGGTTCCTGAGAACGTCACCAGAAATCCGTGATGAATTAACACATTTCTTGTAGTGTTTAATAGCAAAAGTGGTATGTTAATAAAGGTAACGGTAGCAAAAGTAAAGATAATAGTTTTGGTGTTTTTGTAGTAGTTGTAACAGTAGCAACGGAAGAATAAATAAGCGAAGAACAATATGTCAAAAGCTCGTAGGCAATGCATCAGTGATGGATAATTATGCCGGATGCGATTCCTCATATAATAGTTATAACATAGGGTGACACAGAACTAACTCCAGTTAATCAATGTAATGTAGGCACGTATTCCGTAAATAGTCATACGTGCTTATGGAAAAGAACTTGCATGACATCTTTTGTCCTACCCTCCCGTGGCAGCGGGGTCCTAACGGAAACTAAGGGATATTAAGGCCTCCTTTTAATAGAGAGCCGGAACAAAGCATTAGCACATAGTAAATACATGAACTCCTCAAACTACGGTCATCACCGAGAAGTATCCCGATTATTGTCACTTCGTGGTTGTCGGATCATAACACATAATAGGTGACTATAGACTTGCAAGATAGGATCAAGAACACACATACATTCATGAAAACATAATAGGTTCAGATCTGAAATCATGGCACTCGGGCCCTATTGACAAGCATTAAGCATAGCAAAGTCATAGCAACATCAATCTCAGAACATAGTGGATACTAGGGATCAAACCCTAATAAATCTAACTTGATTACATGATAAATCTCATCCAACCCATCACCGTCCAGCAAGCCTATGATGGAATTACTCACGCACGGCGGTGAGCATCATGAAATTGGTGATGAAGGATGGTTGATGATGACGACGGCGACGAATCCCCCTCTCCGGAGCCCCGAACGGACTCCACATCATGATTTTTTTTCTCCCCGAACGTGAATATATGGAGTTGGAGTTGAGGTCGGTGGAGGTCCAGGGGGGCCACGAGATAGGAGGGCGCGCCCCCCTGTCTCGTGGACATGGTGTGGGTCCCTGGTCTTGATTCTTTCGCCAAAAATTCTTATTAATTCCAAAAAGTGCCTCCGTGGATTTCCAGGACATTCCGAGAACTTTTCTTTTCTACACATAAAACAACATCATGGCAGTTCTGCTGAAAACAGCGTCAGTCCTGGTTAGTTTTATTCAAATCATGCAAGTTAGTGTCCAAAACAAGGGCAAAAGTGTTTGGAAAAGTAGATACCTTGGAGATGTATCAGCCGACATTATGCAGCATTCGAAGCGACGTCATCAATTTCCAACACATTCTGATATCATTTGCTGTTTTTCAGTCATTTACCAATTTGTTAGAGAGCTAAATGACCGTGAAACAGTAAATCACAACAAAACCAACTCTGAAATTGTTAAAACTTGGCATGGTATCATCATTTCACCCGCATAGCATGTGCGAAAGAGTAGAGAGGGTCACGGCAAAAACTGGACGCACATCGTGTACAAACTGGACAATCTCTTTCGGAGTATCAGGGTTTCGGCCAATGTGATTTACTGTACGTGTGAGATTATGATCTACTAGTTAACATCAGAAAAGCATTAAGGTTGAAGACGACTCGCCGGAACCATTTGCGCCCTTGATCTGCTATCCCGGGGGCCAAATGCAGCATGCTTCTCTACCTCACAAGAGCTAGCGTCTTTGGTTTGCTATCCTGTCTGGTTTAACTCCGACCTTCCTTCACTCAAGTACAGTGCCGACCATAAGTCCCTTCGGTTGACCAGTCTAGGAGCAGCCTTGAAGGACGACCAGGACACCTGACAGTCACCTCCAGACCTCTCTTCGCTTTGGACCAGGATGCTCTTTAGTGCCTTCCCATTCTTCTACCATGGATTTTGTAGGGTCCTGGAAATGTGCCCCCAAATCCCATACATATACCGCTCCAAGGAGGACAATTTTAGGTTTCCAGTAAAAAAGCAAGCCGTGGCATGATGCGGGATCTACTAGTCATTTTTTGGCCCATAAACCGCATATAGGTCCGATTTTTGGGGATCGGGCCAATATGTGGGATCTGTTAGAGTTGCTCTTAACACGGTATACAAGGGATAACCTCTAGGTTGTCCCTGAGCTGAGCATAACCGTTACTTTCGTGGTTACCTATTTAAAGGCTCCTTCTTCCCAATAATTTCCCTACTTTCACATCTCATATCAAACGAAACATCGCATACAAGAAATATTTATATCTCATCACAAGAATTTGTTTTATAATTTTAGACAATTTGAATTTTTATGCAAGACTAGTGGAAAATTATTGATTTAATGACGTCCTCCAACAAATTTGAATTTGTGCATTGTTTGATTTGGATGTATTTAATTTTTAGTGTTATAGCATATTAAAATATGGAGAGCGCCTATAAAGCGCTTGTGGCGCAAGCAACGCACTGTCGCGCGCCCTGGGCTGACCCAGCTAAGCGAAGTCACTCTCCCAAGCTTGCTCGCTCGGTTGTTTCAACCGGTTCACCATGTTGACCGGTCGACTGGTTCACCGTTGACCCATGGCATAGTTGATTTTACACTTCTACAACCAGTTTAGAATTTAAAAAGCTTTTTGAGTTTGAAAAAAAGTTTGTGGCCTCAAGAAATGTTCACAAATTTGAAAAAAGCTCAAGTATTTTAAAGAAATGTTTGTCAATTCTAAAAAGGATAACTAATTTAAAAAACGTTCACGGACTAAAAAAAGATTCACAAATTTGATTTTTAATATATTTCAGAAAAAGTTCGTAAATTCTAAAATATGTTTGCGAACACGAAAAAAGTTACCATATTCAAAATAACTTTCCGTATTTGAAAAAAGTCCAAGAATTTGGAAAAAATCGTGGCATGAAAAGATATTGGCGAAAATGAAAATGTTCAGTGGCTCAAAAAAAGTTTTTAAATTTGGAAAAAAATCATGGTTCCAAAAAATTCACGAATTTAAAAAGTTGCCAAGTTTAACAAAAAGAAGTCACGAATTTTAATAAGTTGGTCAATTTGAAAATTATTGGTAATTCTTTTAAAAATACATGAAGTTCAAGAAAAGAACTTACTGAAATTTAAAAAAGAAAGAAATGGAAACTAAAAGTAAAAAAATCAGGAAAAGGAAACAGAAAAACCATATCGAAAACCAGAAGGAATACAAACAAAAAGTTGATGAGAAAAATCTAGCCGAAAAAAACAAAGAAAAACTAGGTGAAAGCTTCCAGACGCAAAACCGGCCCAAAGTTTTGAACTCCAGACTTTTTTTGAGCCGGTGATAACCCACAAATGTAGGGGATCGCAACAGCTTTCGAGGGTAAAGTATTCAACCCAAATTTATTGATTCGACACAACGGGAGCCAAAGAATATTCTCGAGTATTAGCAGTTGAGTTGTCAATTCAACCACACCTGGATAACTTAGTATCTGCAGCAAAGTATTTAGTAGCAAAAGTGGTATGATAATAAAGGTAACGGTAGCAAAAGTAAAGATAATAGTTTTGGGGTTTTCGTAGTAGTTGTAACAGTAGCAACGGAAAAATAAATAAGCGAAGAACAATATGTCAAAAGCTCGTAGGCAATGGATCAGTGATGGATAATTATGCCGGATGCGATTCCTCATGTAATAGTTATAACATAGGGTGACACAGAACTAACTCCAGTTCATCAATGTAATGTAGGCATGTAATGTAGGCATGTATTCCGTAAATAGTCATACGTGCTTATGGAAAAAACTTGCATGACATCTTTTGTCCTACCCTCCCGTGGCAGCGGGGTCCTAACGGAAACTAAGGGATATTAAGGCCTCCTTTTAATAGAGAACCGGAACAAAGCATTAGCACATAGTGAATACATGAACTCCTCAAACTACGGTCATCACCGAGAAGTATCCCGATTATTGTCACTTCGGGGTTGTCGGATCATAACACATAATAGGTGACTATAGACTTGCAAGATAGGATCAAGAACACACATACATTCATGAAAACATAATAGGTTCAGATCTGAAATCATGGCACTCGGGCCCTAGTGACAAGCATTAAGCATAGCAAAGTCATAGCAACATCAATCTCAGAACATAGTGGATACTAGGGATCAAACCCTAACAAATCTAACTTGATTACATGGTAAATCTCATCCAATCCATCACCGTCTAGCAAGCCTATGATGGAATTACTCACGCACGGCGGTGAGCATCATGCAATTGGTGATGAAGGATGGTTGATGATGACGACGGCGACGAATCCCCCTCTCCGGAGCCCCGAACGGATTCCACATCATGAATTTTTTCTCCCTGAACGTGAATATACGGAGTTGGAGTTGAGGTCGGTGGAGGTCCAGGAGGGCCACGAGATAGGAGGGCGCACCCCCCTGTCTCGTGGACATGGTGTGGGCCCCTGGTCTTGATTCTTTCGCCAAAAATTCTTATTAATTCCAAAAAGAGCCTCCGTGGATTTCCAGGACATTCCGAGAACTTTTCTTTTCTACACATAAAACAACATCATGGCAGCTCTGCTGAAAACAGCATCAGTCCTGGTTAGTTTTATTCAAATCATGCAAGTTAGAGTCCAAAAGAAGGGCAAAAGTGTTTGGAAAAGTAGATACGTTGGAGACGTATCAGCCGGCATTATGCAGCATTCGAATCGAAGTCATCAATTTCCAACACATTCTGATATCATTTGCTGTTTTCCAGTCATTTACCAATTTGTTAGAGAGCTAAATGACCGTGAAACAGTAAATCACAACAAAACCAACTCTGAAAATGTTAAAACTTGGCATGGTATCATCATTTCACCCGCATAGCATGTGCGAAAGAGTAGAGAGGGTCACGGCAAAAACTGGACGCACTTCGTGTACAAACTGAACAATCTCTTTCGGAGTATCAGGGTTTCGGACAAGAACTCATCTGTTACACGGACACTTTATTTTTTAAAACTTATTTGAACTCCAGACTTTTTTTGAGCTGACATTATACAGCATTCGAAGCGACGTCATTAATTTCGAACACGTTCTGACATCAGAAATAAATAGAAGAAAAAAATAAAGCAGAAAAGAAAAACTATATAAAAAATTACTCAAAAATAAATAGAAGAAAATAAATAATGCAGAAAAGAAAAAAATTATATGAAGCAAAAATATTCACAAAGAAACTAAATACATCAAAAAAATTACTCAGAAATAAATAGAAGAAAAAATAAAGCAGAAAAGAAAAAACTATATTAAAAAATTACTCAAAAAAATAGAAGAAAATAAATAATGCAGAAAGGAAAACAACTATATAAGAAATTGTTGGGGTGCTGCCCGGCGGGCCTGCCAGACCTAGGGTGTGCAAATTGAAGCCCACAAGGGCCGGCGGCTCACAGGGTAGTGCGCCCTAGTTAGGCCCAGAAGCCTGCAATATAGAGGAGTTCGAAAGGGCAGCCGCGGCTGGGTTTATAAACCAGTGCGCCGCCGCCCAGTACTACGTCGCTGTCTCGACCGTGCCGTATCTATTTAGGAATGATGGTAAGATTTTTAGTATTTGTCCTCATGCCATCTTTTGCATACATATTTTTTTTGCTAAACTTTCATTGCTAAGTATATTAATTATTATATGATGTTCTTCAACAGGGACTCCCGATGACAGTTGTGCCTCAGTGGATCGAGACTAAAGGTCGCATGTCAATTGTTAGCATACGGCCAAGATATCCTGCATTGCACATGAGTGCATTCAGGATTTCTAGAAGCGATGAATGCTTAATAGTGAAAGATTGGAGGAAAATTGTTAACGATCGCAGAGAAGTACTAAGGGGCAGCAATGAGAAGCGCAACCCACGATTAGGAGACAGGTTCATCTGCATGCTCCAGTATGATGAATCAGGAGAGCTATACATGTTCTATGCTATTTTACCTGAGAGAGAGCAGCAGGAGTGATTTAGCTAGTTCATACTCTTAGTACGTACTTGTCCTCTCATGTCCATGTTCTTCGTCCTGAACTTAATCTCAAAGAGTGATTTGATTTTGTGGTGTTATGAACGCTTATAATATCATGACCATCATGTTGAACTCGATGATATTTTTGCTTCTGGTACAAGTGAATGTTTCTTCTTTAAGCTAGTGTCGGTGGTGATTAGATAGCGGTAATGACTATGATGATTAAATAGTGATAATGACGACTATGATGATTTTTAGCTAGCTAGTATACTGATGTTGATGATATGATGCAAGAGTTTTTATATTAATATGATGATGATGATGAGTTATTATATCATTTAATGAAAGAGACCGCAGATTAGTTTCAGCTGGCTGGATCCTAGCTAAGTGATCAAGTATATGCCATAATATGGATATGGCATATACTTGATCACTTAGCTATAGCTAGGATCCACATGCATATATATCCAGTCGAAACTAATTTGCGGTACTTTCACCTAATGATTTAACAACTCATTATAATGTAAAACAATCACTAAATTAAATTGAAAACACAAAATTAAAGGAAAAATAAAAAAACAAAACACACCCAAACATTTAGTACCGGCTGGTATTACCAGCCGGTACTAAAGCCCTACATGCACCCGGGCCTGGCTTGTGCCACGTGGTGGCATTTTAGCGCCGGTTCGTGACGGATTTAAACTCTGTCATGTATATCGCGTCATAATTTGACCACCATGCGCTCGGTGACGGATCTTCGAATATCGTCATGGATCCATGATAGCTCTTGACCGTCATGGATGGCACTTAACAGATGTGCTAATAAAGACGTTAACGTGCATGCCATGTCATCATCCGACATGGCAGCCCATCTGGTAGTCAGCCCATATAGGATTCTAGCCCATTCTTTCAGTTCCGGCCCATGTGATCATCGGTCCAGTTAAAATCTCAGCCCACTCGTCGTAGTTGTGGCCCAATTAATATTTTGCCCCATCTATTTCGTTAGAAATCTTTAGCCCACTAATTATAGTCTAGACCAATACCTAATATTTTATTTTATTTTGAGGTTCAATGCCTATTATTTTTTGTTTGTTAACATTTGAAACAAATACATTTTTTAAGATTTCTACTCATATCATTAAATTAAAAAAATTACACAAACACAAATTACAGCCAAGTCAAGCTCGTTGATTCTTTTTTGATAAAGTGTAGTCATATTCATATGCAAGCATAGTACAGTATCACGGTTTTTCGCAAAAAACAAAAAGAGTACAATATCTAGGCGCCGAGCTTATCAGGCTAATATCCACTCGATCCTCTAGCAACAAAACAAAATATCCACCCGATCCACTACCAGGCATCATCTTCCAGCACGAAAGGATTCTAGGATGGGATCTTGCCACGTATTGTGCCCCTGGATTCAGGCTCCTCAAACAGCACCTCGCCGCCACAGTACCCATTACCCTGGCGACCTTGAGCATGCCCGTCAGGTATTCTGTCGCGCCAGGCCCATCCTAGTCCGCGAGCCCTTCCTTGTTCCCTCGGTTCGGCACCCCCACGAGGGAGCCGCTCGCGCCCTGTAGCGACTTGGGCACAGGACACAACAACGGATCCGGCGCTAGATCGACCTTCAGGGGCATCGCCACCTATATGCATGAGGCCGTCGTCGAGGCGCCATACGCGGCAAGCGCCCTGCAGCTACACGGGCACTGGTCGCGGCTGAACGGGAAGCCAACCCGCTGGCGCCTTAGACCCCGTCCGCCGCCGCATCGCTTGGCCTTCGGTGGCAGCGTCCGGCACGGCGCTGCTCCCCGGCGACCGGTCGATGCAGACACCTCGGCGGCCCAGCGCGGCAACCACAACGGGTTCGATGGCGGCCTGGGCGTCGTGGACTCGTTGGGGATGTGCTTGCCTTCAGTGAGGGGATGGAGGAATTTAGTTGCTGGGAGAAGGGAGATGTGGATTAGGGGATGAAGAAAGGAAGGCGCTGGGACTGGGAGGCTCTGGAAGGATCTACAGGCGGGATGCTCGGCGAAGAAAGAGGAGAATAAATGCTCGGCTCCTCGTGGGTGGGGAGAAACAGGAGAGATGGAACCATCCTGCTACCGTTGGATTAGAGACGATCTAACGGCTGTGACTTGCGATCCGTGTGAGGGTAGAATGAACCAATCAGAAGCCACGGTTTTCCTCAACCAGGATACACATACATACTCAGCTAGAAATCTACTGGGCTTTTGTTGACCTCAGCCCAGCAGCGAGCAAGGCAGCCCAATTTTTGAACTAGTTTTTTTTTCTGTTTTGCTAATACTAAGTAAGGCATCCTTGTAAAGTAATTTGCCCAAAAACATCTACCATATATACCCCATCACACTTTTTACATCTAATATACTACATATATTTAAAAGTGCTATTTATTTCTTTATCCTAAATAGGTTGAACAATATTATTTCCAATCATTAGATTACCCAAAGAACAATTTTCGGAATATTTTGATATATTACACATATTGTTTTGAGTGAGCATCGATCAACTATGGTCTTCTGGATTTAAAATATATCTTTATCACTGGCAAAGATTTTGATATAGTCCTCGTATTTTTTTGTGAACATTTACAAATTTAATTTATGGATTTTTTGTTAAAAGATTAAACATTTTCTACTCACAAGTGACCTAGCCATAGTCAAAGATGTGCGGCTGTAGGAAACACTTGTTAGAATTTTAGCGATTATAGTGTATGTTGCATGTGTGTCGTTACGGGGGAATGGAAGGTACTGAACGTACTAAGTTCTCTTACATATGGTTGATGAGCTCTATCCCAGCAGCTAAGTAAGTAGGTAACCATCTAAACTTTTACCACGGCCTCTAGGGGTCCTTTAATTACACCATACGAAGGTTCATGTTTCTAGAATTTGTTTGCATTTTTTGGAATGAAAAGACCAACAATCTACATGTTTGGAGTTGAGTCTTGCATCCTGATGTTTGTAACTCCTTCATTTTCTTGGATAAGAGCCAAACATACACTCGTTAATGCAAACATAATTTTTAGAACCAATTTTGCCAACTTTTACATGCACTTGCAGTTCCAAATTGATTTGATTTTTTTGTTAGATGCCTAGAAATGCACTAAATGACATAAATATAGCAAACGGACTTTAAAATGTCACATTTTGACATGGATTACGTAATGTTGTATGTTGAGTGTAGAAAAAATTTCAAGGCCAACGGATGAAGCAGTAGTCGTTTCTCCTTCGAACTTGACCCGTTCCCACTCGAAACCTAGATTCTTCTTCACATATAGCATGGTTTTCAAGCAACGTACGTTACAACTATTGCAAATCCTTCTCAAGTCTTTACCACAACCTCTAGGTGTCATATGAGATCACCATGCCAAGTTTCATGTTTTTCAGGCTTCATTTGCATTTTTTGGAATCAAAGAATCGATAAACTCTATCTTCGTGATCAAGTCTTGGCACCCTGATGTTGGGAATCTCTTTCCTTGTCTTGGATGAGAACAAAACATAGACTCAATAACACACGTAGCATTTCTCAAACAAACTCTGCCAACTTTTTCACACGCTTGTAGTTTCGAATTGAATTATATTCATTAAATGCGTAAAAATGCATGAAATGCCTTAAATATGCCTTAAAAATGTCTGTCTTGCCTTGAAAAAGTGTGTTTTAAAAACAATGTACAATGTGTTTTCAGAAATTGTTCATCGTGCATTAAATATTATTGTGTAAAATTATTCTTACATTTTTACAAACACGTTTAACATTTTAATACATTTCTAAAATTTATTATTATTACACAATACATTTTAATACAAGTTCAACACTTTTTAGAACATGTGTTATCACATTATAATAATTGTGTATTTTTAAAATGCAATGAAGAAATAAAATAATTGCATGCTTTTGATCCCTAATTAAGATATAAAATTTTACAAAAACCATGTTGAACTATTGAAATCCACATGAAGTTTAGAAAATTTTCATGTTTACCTCTTCTATGTACACAATAAGGAAAATAGAATAGAGATTTGAAATATACCGTTTATTTATTGAAATAGAGATTTTGGACATGATTTGTTTCTTTTTTTTCTTTAAATCAATTGATACTCTTTATTTATTGAAAAAAGATTTCCCATTCAATTGGGCTGAAATTCCCAGTCCAAGCTCATGATTTCCTTTGAGTTTCTATTACTGGTTTTATGTGTTTTATATGCAAAAAAATGTGCTTTACAATTTTCACTTTTTTGATTTTTCGTTTTTTCCTGTTCATTTTTTATTTTACTTTTTATTCATTTTCATTTTTCTAAATACATGTCAACTTTATCCAATAGACATTGTACATTTTTCGTATGCACACACAACTGTTTTTGATACATATTCAACATTTTCCAACATGCTTTTTTTTAAATACATGTTTGAAGATTTTTTGAAAAAATATTGAACATTTTTTAAAATACAAGTAGGACAATTTTGTTAATTTTACAAAATATTCTTTCACACAAATATGATTCTTACAAGCTACAGGTACCTGGTTCGACCAGCAGCCTTAGAAGTGTTGATGTATATACTTTACTAATGAAAAATGTCTCATTCATATCACAACAATATAGTTGCCAAGTGGGAAGGTGCTAACCGCTTAAAATTCATGTCACGGGTTGAGTTCCATTTACGTGTTGTTCTTTTTTCAATTAAAACATGCGGCGTACCCCTTTCACATGTACTATAATACATATATTTTATTTTTCCGCAAAAAACATATATTTTGTTGTGTAGGAGTTTCAATGATTTTAGAGATGATTTTTTGTACAGTTTAAATGAATTTATGTGTGTCTACTGAAGGTAATGCCATTTCGATGTATATACAAGTCAAATAAGGTTTAAACATTTAATTTTTTAAGGAATTATGTTTTATTTTAGCTCATATCCTAGAAATTGATGAAAATGTTAAAAGATACTTAGGGATAACTCAAACTTCTATTTGCAACCTATTAGATAAAATGGTAATAATATCCAAATATGGTAGACAATTCTTATAATTGGGCATGGAACAATGTTATTGATTCATAAGATGGGCACAAATTTTTTAGGAGATCTCACGAATGTTTATTGTACATTGTCGTTAAGTAGTACAGTAGATAAATATTGTTGTCGTTTTGTAAAAGAAAAAAACATAATGTGAAAAGTACTATAAAACAACATGGCTCGTTGTATGTAAAAACTTGGCTCGTTGGAACCTAGAGGTTAGTGCTACGTGGTCCGAATCCCCGTTTAATCTCCATTTTTTAACTAAAAACCTTAGCTCGTTTTATCTAAGAACTTAAAAAGTATATAACCGAAACGTAGACATTCCCCTGCGCTAGCGACCTAGATATACATACAGTGTAAGGTCCGTTGTTCGATCCCCATAGTTGCTTATCCTTTTCAGATTTAAATAAACCATACCATTTTTCTCTAGAAAAAGAGCAACATCGGTCACGCAGCAGCAGCATTCCGTTTTCCTACAAAAGAGCACCAGAAGGCCCTAGACGAGCAGCCCAACGTTCGGACGACACAGCAACTGTGGGCCTTTTTTTTCCTAAATAAAAGCAATGCTGGGACACGCAGCAGTAGGATTCCATTTTTCCTTAAAAAAAGCACCAGAAGGACGTCCGTCACGGTTCGAACAAAAACAAGGAAAACTAAACTTAACATATGTGGGGCGGGCACACGTGGCACATCAGCATGAGCCATCCATGACGGACTGATTGGTCTACATCTAGTTGATTCGTGACAGTATCTGTGACGGTTCATTGTAAGGGAGCCATTGTCGTAGGGCTTGTTCTCATCTCATTAGTCCCTGACAGATTTCATGACAAACCAGACAAATCTGTCATCGATCATGACGGTTCCTGAGAACGTCACCAGAAATCCGTGATGAATTAACACATTTCTTGTAGTGTTTAGAAGCAAAAGTGGTATGATAATAAAGGTAACGGTAGCAAAAGTAAAGATAATAGTTTTGGTGTTTTTGTAGTAGTTGTAACAATAGCAACGGAAAAATAAATAAGCGAAGAACAATATGTCAAAAGCTCATAGGCAATGCATCAGTGATGGATAATTATGCCGGATGCGATTCCTCATGTAATAGTTATAACATAGGGTGACACAGAACTAACTCCAGTTCATCAATGTAATGTAGGCATGTATTCCGTAAATAGTCATACGTGCTTATGGAAAAAACTTGCATGACATCTTTTGTCCTACCCTCCCGTGGCAGCGGGGTCCTAACGGAAACTAAGGGATATTAAGGCCTCCTTTTAATAGAGAGCCGGAACAAAGCATTAGCATATAGTGAATACATGAACTCCTCAAACTATGGTCATCACCGAGAAGTATCCCGATTATTGTCACTTCGGGGTTGTCGGATCATAACACATAATAGGTGACTATAGA
Organism: Triticum timopheevii; assembly: GCA_963921465.1. NCBI lineage: Eukaryota > Viridiplantae > Streptophyta > Magnoliopsida > Poales > Poaceae > Triticum > Triticum timopheevii. Next base: position 625,419,756 of record OY997266.1, on the reverse strand, counting down.
CTTGCAAGATAGGATCAAGAACACACATACATTCATGAAAACATAATAGGTTCAGATCTGAAATCATGGCACTCGGGCCCTATTGACAAGCATTAAGCATAGCAAAGTCATAGCAACATCAATCTCAGAACATAGTGGATACTAGGGATCAAACCCTAACAAATCTAACTTGATTACATGGTAAATCTCATCCAACCCATCACCGTCCAGCAAGCCTATGATGGAATTACTCACGCACGGCGGTGAGCATCATGAAATTGGTGATGAAGGATGGTTGATGATGACGACGGCGACGAATCCCCCTCTTCGGAGCCCCGAACGGACTCCACATCATGATTTTTTTTCTGCACTAGTGAGGGTAGAGTTTGAGACACGAACCCCTTTAGTCCCGGTTTGAGACACGAACCGGGACTAAAGGGCATTGCACCCTTTAGTCCCAGATCGTGTCTCAAACCGGGACTAAAGGTCTAATCTTTAGTTCCGGTTTGAGAAACGAACCGGGACTAAAGAGCATCGCACCCTTTAGTCCCGCTTCGTGTCTCAAACCGGGACTAAAGGTCTCATTTGAACCGGGACTAACTCCTTTAGCCGCTCGAACCGGGACCAATGCTCACATTAGTCCCGGTTCATAATGCAACCGGGACTAATATGTGTATTGAGCTGTGACCAAAGCCCTATTTTCTACTAGTGTACATGACGGATTTCAAATCCATCATGAATGCACATCCATGACAGTTTTTCACTAACCTCTCACAAATTGAAACTGTCATAGATTAACATGTTTCTTGTAGTGAAACCAAGGGTAGCTTCTCAGAGGCGAGCCCAACAACAGGCCTTCCACGGGGCCCGGGCCTGATGGAGCCTGCCAACAGGAGGGAGCCTGGAGGCCCGGGTAGAACTTGACCACCATCTTGATAAGCAAGCGAAGGCGGCGGAGGATCTAAATCGAGGGAGTCCTCATGCAAATCCTAGGCCCCATCATCTATATAAGATGGGTGCTAGGGGTAGACATTCCCATCTACATCCATAGTCACACTCTTGGTAGCAAGAAACCATCTCCATTGTAATCCGTCGCACGAGGAACCCCACCATGAATACATATCAGAAGCAGCATGTAGGGTATCACCTCCTTCGGAGGGCCCGAACCTAGGTAACCGCCTAGTGTGAACTCTGCTCTGGCACTTTCGGACGCATTCACCACCTTACCGAGGGTACTGACAGTTTCTACATATCGTCAAACGTCGAGATGGTGGGGGATGGCCGGCATCAGGGTGTGGAGCCCGACATTGATGAGGTGACGGAGGACTCTATCAAGGTGGAGGACAGAGTATCCGCTGCAGATCGAGGGGAGACTGGCCGATGGCGAGGTCAGGAATGCGGCAAAGGAAGGCGGAGGAAGGCAGAAGTTGTGGGATTAATCTAATCAAGAGGTGTCGCGAGCTGTAACTGGCAGATGAGTGATGGGCGCGGGATATGCCAGAATGTAAACCGAGTGTCGAATGTCAGACAATGGGCTTATGGGGGACCAAAAGTTTTTGGATATAAAAAGAAAATTAAAGGTAATACTCCCTCCGTCCCAAAATAAGTGTCTTGAGCTTAGTACTAGAGCTAGTATAAAGTTGAAGCACTTATTTTGAGACGAAGGAAGTACATAAGATGAGCCTGCCATGAGAGGGCACTCGACTTATATGGCTCGCCATAATAGAGACGTGAAGCGGCCGGGTTATTTGCCATCCGCAGCATAAAAGCCGAGTGTTTTCTCGCAATATGCGGAAGACCTTGAACAAGCCAAGTGTTTTCCGGTGTATAGTGTTGTAAGCCGAGAGCCCCATTTTCGCCGTACGTTTTAGTATTTTTCCTCGGCTTACATGGCTAGAAGCTGAGTGGTCGATAAATTACACTCATCTTATGCATAAGCAGATGGCAACATATGTTTTTCCTTTAGTGTGTTGTTTGGCGTGGCATGGAAAAAGACACTCCCTTCATTCCTGAATATAAGTCTTTTTAAAGATTTTATTATGGACTACATACGAAGCAAAATGAGTGAATCTAAACTTTAAAATATGTCCATATACATTCAGTTCATATATAGTTTGTAGTGGAATCTCTAAAAGGACTTATATTTAGAAATGGATGGGAGTATATGAAACCAAAAATAATAATGATAAGAAAAACGTTGGACGTGGAATTGCAGTTGTGGAGGGTCGGTGGATATGCAGTTGCAACGTGGGGTCGGATCCGATATGGCAGTCATGTCCGGTCATGCCCGTATATGTCCCACATATGAGCTAGATATGGGGATGCTGAACAACACAGACGTATAGGGCCGATTGAGGGATTCGATGGGGTGGCATTTTTGTGACCGGACCACCCGATCATATAGGGAGGGAGGGGTCTGGATGTAGATGCTCTGACTGCAGTTATAGTTGTGCACACCGAGCAGACGTTTGTGGGGAGTGCGAAAAAACAAAAATAGGGCATGAAGTGAACAAAGAAGAAAATGGTACACACCCACCATCGAAATAATGAAACACATGGCAACATATGTCTTTTTTCCTCTTGTGCCATATCCGCCTCACATATAGGCTAGGTATGGGGATGCCCAAAAAAGTAGACCTGTAGTAGGGTGGCATTTTCGTGACCGGGTCGTCTGCCCGGACGTATAGTGGGGGATTTGAGTGGTTCGGTTGTAGATGTTTTGACTGTAGTTACAAGCGCACACACTGGGCAGACGTTTGTGTGGAGGACAAAAAAAAAGTGAAAATTAAACCAGAAATAAACAAAGAGGAAATGAAACATATCCAGCACCGAAATAATGAAACACATGGCAACGTAAGTTTTTTTTCCTCTTGTGTGTAGTTGCGTGTGGTGTGGAGGAAGGCAGAAAATGAAATAAAAAAATGATAAGAACAATGTTGGACGTGGAATTGCAGTCGTACAGGACCGGTGGATATGCAGTTGCAGTGTGCGTCGGAACCGACTTGTCGGACGCGTCCGGCCGGTGTCCCCATACCCGCCTTACATATAGGCTGGGTATGAGGGGTGCCAGGCAATATAGATGGGATGGCATTTTCATGACCGGCTTGTGCGTATAGCGGGGGATATGAGTGATACGGTTGTAGATGCTCTGACTGCAGTTATAGTTGTGCACACCGAGCAGACGTTTGTGGGGAGTGCGAAAAAACAAAAATAGGGCATGAAGTGAACAAAGAAGAAAATGGTACACACCCACCATCGAAATAATGAAACACATGGCAACATATGTCTTTTTTCCTCTTGTGCCATATCCGCCTCACATATAGGCTAGGTATGGGGATGCCCAAAAAAGTAGACCTGTAGTAGGGTGGCATTTTCGTGACCGGGTCGTCTGCCCGGACGTATAGTGGGGGATTTGAGTGGTTCGGTTGTAGATGTTTTGACTGTAGTTACAAGCGCACACACTGGGCAGACGTTTGTGTGGAGGACAAAAAAAAGTGAAAATTAAACCAGAAATAAACAAAGAGGAAATGAAACATATCCAGCACCGAAATAATGAAACACATGGCAACGTAAGTTTTTTTCCTCTTGTGTGTAGTTGCGTGTGGTGTGGAGGAAGGCAGAAAATGAAATAAAAAAATGATAAGAACAATGTTGGACGTGGAATTGCAGTCGTACAGGACCGGTGGATATGCAGTTGCAGTGTGGGTCGGAACCGACTTGTCGGACGCGTCCGGCCGGTGTCCCCATACCCGCCTTACATATAGGCTAGGTATGAGGGGTGCCAGGCAATATTGATGGGATGGCATTTTCATGACCGGCTTGTGCGTATAGCGGGGGATATGAGTGATACGGTTGTAGATGCTCTGACTGCAGTTATAGTTGTGCACACCGAGCAGACGTTTGTGGGGAGTGCGAAAAAACAAAAATAGGGCATGAAGTGAACAAAGAAGAAAATGGTACACACCCACCATCGAAATAATGAAACACATGGCAACATATGTCTTTTTTCCTCTTGTGCCATATCCGCCTCACATATAGGCTAGGTATGGGGATGCCCAAAAAAGTAGACCTGTAGTAGGGTGGCATTTTCGTGACCGGGTCGTCTGCCCGGACGTATAGTGGGGGATTTGAGTGGTTCGGTTGTAGATGTTTTGACTGTAGTTACAAGTGCACACACTGGGCAGACGTTTGTGTGGAGGACAAAAAAAAAGTGAAAATTAAACCAGAAATAAACAAAGAGGAAATGAAACATATCCAGCACCGAAATAATGAAACACATGGCAACGTAAGTTTTTTTCCTCTTGTGTGTAGTTGCGTGTGGTGTGGAGGAAGGCAGAAAATGAAATAAAAAAATGATAAGAACAATGTTGGACGTGGAATTGCAGTCGTACAGGACCGGTGGATATGCAGTTGCAGTGTGGGTCGGAACCGACGTGTCGGACGCGTCCGGCCGGTGTCCCCATACCCGCCTTACATATAGGCTGGGTATGAGGGGTGCCAGGCAATATAGATGGGATGGCATTTTCATGACCGGCTTGTGCGTATAGCGGGGGATATGAGTGATACGGTTGTAGATGCTCCGACTGCAGTTATAGTTGTGCACACCGAGCAGACGTTTGTGGGGAGTGCGAAAAAACAAAAATAGGGCATGAAGTGAACAAAGAAGAAAATGGTACACACCCACCATCGAAATAATGAAACACATGGCAACATATGTCTTTTTTCCTCTTGTGCCATATCCGCCTCACATATAGGCTAGGTATGGGGATGCCCAAAAAAGTAGACCTGTAGTAGGGTGGCATTTCCGTGACCGGGTCGTCTGCCCGGACGTATAGTGGGGGATTTGAGTGGTTCGGTTGTAGATGTTTTGACTGTAGTTACAAGTGCACACACTGGGCAGACGTTTGTGTGGAGGACAAAAAAAAGTGAAAATTAAACCAGAAATAAACAAAGAGGAAATGAAACATATCCAGCACCGAAATAATGAAACACATGGCAACGTAAGTTTTTTTCCTCTTGTGTGTAGTTGCGTGTGGTGTGGAGGAAGGCAGAAAATGAAATAAAAAATGATAAGAACAATGTTGGACGTGGAATTGCAGTCGTACAGGACCGGTGGATATGCAGTTGCAGTGTGGGTCGGAACCGACGTGTCGGACGCGTCCGGCCGGTGTCCCCATACCCGCCTTACATATAGGCTGGGTATGAGGGGTGCCAGGCAATATAGATGGGATGGCATTTTCATGACCGGCTTGTGCGTATAGCGGGGGATATGAGTGATACGGTTGTAGATGCTCCGACTGCAGTTATAGTTGTGCATACCGAGCAGACGTTTGTGGGGAGTGCGAAAAAACAAAAATAGGGCATGAAGTGAAGAAAGAAGAAAATGGTACACACCCACCATCGAAATAATGAAACACATGGCAACATATGTCTTTTTTCCTCTTGTGCCATATCCGCCTCACATATAGGCTAGGTATGGGGATGCCCAAAAAAGTAGACCTGTAATAGGGTGGCATTTTCGTGACCGGGTCGTCTGCCCGGACGTATAGTGGGGGATTTGAGTGGTTCGGTTGTAGATGTTTTGACTGTAGTTACAAGTGCACACACTGGGCAGACGTTTGTGTGGAGGACAAAAAAAAGTGAAAATTAAACCAGAAATAAACAAAGAGGAAATGAAACATATCCAGCACCGAAATAATGAAACACATGGCAACGTAAGTTTTTTTCCTCTTGTGTGTAGTTGCGTGTGGTGTGGAGGAAGGCAGAAAATGAAATAAAAAAATGATAAGAACAATGTTGGACGTGGAATTGCAGTCGTACAGGACCGGTGGATATGCAGTTGCAGTGTGGGTCGGAACCGACGTGTCGGACGCGTCTGGCCGGTGTCCCCATACCCGCCTTACATATAGGCTGGGTATGAGGGGTGCCAGGCAATATAGATGGGGTGGCATTTTCATGACCGGCTTGTCCGTATAGTGGGGGATATGAGTGATACGGTTTGTAGATGCTCTCACTGCAATTACGGTTGTGCGCCCCGGGAAGATGTTTGTGCAGAGTGTGAAGAAGGTAAAAGTGGAACCCAAAATAAATATGAAAAAGGAAAAAGGAAATGGTACACGTCCACCACCGAGCGGCGAGGCAACGGATCCAATGGAACGAGTGAGATGGTTTAAAGAAGAAGAAGTGAATTCAAAATCAAATAGACAGTACTGCTGTACTCAGAAGATAGGGAGGGAGGGACGTCAAAAGGTGGTGGTAAAGAAGGGAAGTGCTCTCCTTGACCGCGCTTGACCTCTCTCTCTCTCTCTTTCGCTCTTATAGCAGCAAGACCGGCGCCTCCACTCTGTTCTCCATCTTGCCATCCACCACCACCACGGGCCTCTTCTCCCTCTCGCCAGCGTCTCCTGGAAGCTGCAAGTCCACCGACCGACGGGATGGACGTTGCCGGCGCCAAGAACGTCGTGGGGATCATCGGGGCCGTGCTAGTCGGCTGCCTCGTGCTTGCGCCAATGTAAGCTCTGCTTCCCACCTCTGATTCACTCTGCATCTGCTGTCTCACCGTTACGTGCCCCGGCGCCAACGATCCGTTCTGCCGATTGACAAAAGGCTGGGTTTTCTCGGTGGATTTGGGCTTTAGTTTGCGCGCTACGCGGCCCGAATGGTAGGTAGATATATGCCATGTAGCGCGGACTCTCGTTTCGATTCGATCCAACGCAGGCGAACGACATCTGTTCTGCCGATTAAAAAAAGTTGAATTACTTTCTCTTGGTTTTGGGCTTGATTTGCGTGCTACATCTCGGCCCGAATGGTAGTTTCTGGATAGGATCATTCTGGATCTGTTGAACTGTGCACGGGCTCGTCCTTGGCAGTGAGGGATTGGACGAGCAGTAATCACTTGGCTATATATATATATATATATATATATATATATATATATATATATATATGTTGGCTGCGTAATAAAACTGTGTCCTTTTTTCCGTTGACTATCATGGACGACACATGTAATGTAAAAATAAATCTTTTGGGTCACAACTCTTTTCTTAATCATTTACATGATTGGATTGCCTGGCCTATATAACTAATAAATGTCATGCCTTTTATATTTGTCTCTCTGTGAAATATCTACCCTGCTCGGAGCTTCAGCCTGTACAAATTTGATAGGCAAATGATACAAGTTTCAGTCTAGTGTTATAACCAGGAAACACAACTCTGCCATGCTAGTTTGTTGGATTTTCACTTCAGCCTACACTAGGAGTCTTTTCTTGTTGCTAATAATGGGCTACTTTTTAAACCAAATGCCTTCTTCATCCTGTTCAGTTATTTTCTTACACAAGAATCGGACGCCTATCAAGTTGCTCTGGTTGAGGCTATTGCACGTTAACCTCTGTTTTTTTTTGTGGGTTATTTTTCTATGTAGGTAATGTAAAAACAAAAGATCATTTGCGTCACAAATCGTAGTTTCTTATTATCCTTTTGAGGCACTCCTTGCCTACATACTGGATTGTCTGGCCTACATAACCAAATGTCATTTTTTTTATGTGTTCTCTGTGTGAAAATAGCCTACAAGTTCTAACAATCTATGATGCAACCCTTAACAGTATGTTTATCTACCCAGCTGGGAGTTTAAGTCTGTACATATTGGCTAGTTAGATGATAGAAACATGTGCCTTTTTTCTATACCCTGCTGGCAGTTTCATTCTAGTGTGATAACCAGGAAACATATCTCTGCCCTGCTAGTTGGAGTTTCAGTTGAGCCTACACTAGGGGGTGTTGGCTTGTTTCGAATGGGTGCCAACTTTTAAATCGAATGCCGTGTTCATTTCTATCCAGAGATTTGCTTACGCAAGAATCTGTCACCTATGAAGTGGTTCTACTGTTTTCCAGCCAATTCGTCTCACTGAGGCTACTGTACTTTGTGTTTTTTTGGGGTTATTAGCTACATAGCTAATCTGAAGAAGAAAATCATTGGCACCACAACTCTTGGTTTCTGATCATCATTTGCCTGGATATTGGATTGTCTGGCCTAGTAGATAACTAAATGCCCATCTCTTTTATGTTATCCAAGTGAAGCTAATTAAGCTTCAACTTCTCGCAATTTATCATGCAATTCTAAACAGTAGCATATGTCTATCTACCCTGCTGGGAATTTTCAGACCATATACAAATTTGAGAGGCAAATGCTGGGAGTTTCAGTCTTGTCAGATGGCTAGGAACTCAACTCTGCTTCTTGTTGTTGGAGTTTCAGGCTTGTTGCATAGTTGTAGCTTCAAGTGTACTCTGGCTTCTAGCCACAGTTCACTACAAATTATTACAGAATTAGGAGGTGTACACAACATTGCACCTTACATGACTGAGCATTCTTTTCCCGTGAAATCAAATGCCAAAACTGAGCAATCTTTTATCAACTTGCTGTACACTTGCTCTGCTTGAGGCTATTGTATAACTTGTGCTTTTTAACTTGGTATGTTGTAAAAATAAATCTTTTGGGTCACAGCTCTTCTTTTTTAATCATTTACATGATTGGATTGAACGGCCTAGATAACTAACAAATGCCATGCCTTTTACAACATACATATGATGCAGTTCTGTTTATCTACCCTGCGGAGCTTCAGCTGTACAATTTTGATAGGCAAATGATAGGAGTTTCAGTCTAGTGTTGTAACTAGGAAACACAACTCTGCCCTGCTAGTTTGTTGGAGTTTCACTTCAGCCTACACTAGGAGTGTTTGCCTGTTGCTAATGGGTGCTTTTTGTTAAATCAAATGCCATGATTATCTCTATTTAGTTATTTTCTTGCACTAGAATCTGATGCCAATGGACTTGTTGTACTGTTTTCTAGCCACTTGCTCTGGTTGAGGCTACTTTACCTTGTGTGTTTTTTTGTTATTTAGCTACATATGTAATGTAAAAAGAAAAGATCAGTTGCATCACAACTCGTAGTTACATATTATCCTTTTGATGCCCTCCTCTGGCCTACATAACTAAGTGCCATCTCTTTGTGTTATCTATGAGAAAATAGCCTACATTTTCTCACAATCTATGATGCAAACCTTAATAGTATGATTCTGTACATATTTGCTATGCTGGTAATTTCATTCAAGTGTGATGACTATGAAACACAAATCTGCTACTTGCTGGAGTTTCAGTTCAGACTACACTAGGTGTTGGCATGGCGCTTTTAAAAAAATCAAATGACATGATTATCTCTATCCAGTTATTTTCTTACATGAGAATCTGACGCCTATGAAGTTGCTGTACGGTTTTCTCGCCACTTGGTCTCGCTGAGGCTACTGTACCATTTCCTTTTTTTCTTTGTTATTTAGCTGCATTGGTAATGTATAAAAAACAAATCATTCTCATCACAACTGTTGATCAATTGCCTACATATTGGATTGTTTGGCTAGATAACTAAATACCCATCTCTTTTATGTTATATATGTGAAGCTAAGTTTCAACTTCTCGCCATCTATCATGCCATTCTAAACAGTAGTATATGACTATCTACCCTTCTGGGAATTTTCAGTCTATATAGAAAATTGATAGGAAAATGCTGGGAGTTTCAGTCTAGTCTGATGGCTAGGAATTCAACTCTGCTTCTTGTTGGAGTTTCAGGCTTGTTGCATAGTTCCTAGCTTCAAGTGTACTCTTGGCTTCTAGCCACAGTGTCCGCTAGAATTTTTTTAATAGAATTATCAAGTGTACACAACATTGCACCTTACATGACTGAGCATTATTTTCTTGTGAAATCAAATGCCATGACTGAGTATTCTTCTATCAAGTTGCTCTCTATTCTAACAGAATACGTGGTCTGCTTGAGGCTACTATATAATTTGTGCTATTTTAACTCGTTATGCTGTATATTGTGCTGCAGCCACTTTGTGTTCCGCCATATCATCGCGGCCCAGGATGTTGGAGTGAGGCACAACCTTCCATACGCGTTCGCGTGCATGAACGCTGCCGCGCTCGTATTCTATGGTGGAAACAGGAAAGATTTGCGCGTCGCTATCAGCAATGGTGTTGCGTTCCTGGTGGAGAACGTGTATTGTGCCATTTACCTGCGCTACTCACACGGAGGGAGACGCATCCTTGCTTGCGCCATGTTCGTGGTGGAGGTAGCGTTCCTTGGCCTGCTCTTCACCCTACAGTTCGTCGTGTTTAGCGATGGGCAGCAACCACATGTGAGGGATCGTGTGTTTGGCTCAATGGGTGCAGCGACAGCCTTCCTGATGTATTCCTCGACTGCAGATGAGATCGTAAGTGCTCACTTGACTGAACTCACCTTCTATCAATCAATTGTTACATAGGTTTTTTATCTTCTGCACATGCTATGCAGTATCGCGCCCACACCACACACAATGTGGCCGGCATGGAGATGGCATTTCCTTACTTCAGCAACGCCATGATATGGACAGCATATGCATGCATTCCTGACTTTGATTTGTTCTTACTGGTATGTGATTCCTATCCATTGGCTATATATACCGTATACTGTCTGGCCTACATAACTAAATGCCATCTTTTTTATTGTGTGCGCCATGTGAAAATAGCGCGCCATGTGAAAATAGCCTATAATTTATCACAATTTATGATGCAACCCTTAACAGATGTTTATCTACCCAGCTGGGAGTTTGAGTCTGTACATTTTTGCTAGGCAGATGTAGAAACATGTGCATTTTTCTTATACCCTGCTGGTAGTTTCATTCAAGTGTGATCACTATAGGAAACATATCTCTGCCCTGCTAGTTGTAGTTTCAGTTGAGTCTACACTAGGGGGTGTTGGCTTGTTTCGAATGGGTGCCAACTTTAAATCAAATGCCATGTTCATCTCTATCCAGAGATCTGCTTAGTTTCAGTTGTTGGAGTTTCAGTCTTGTTGCATAGTTCGTAGCTTCAAGTGTACTCTGGCTTCTAGCCACAGTGCACTACAAATTATTATAGAATTACAAAGTATACTCCAACATTACACCTTACAAAGTGTACACAACATTGCACCATACATGACTGAGCTTCAAGTGTACAATTTTGATAGGCAAATGCTAAGAGTTTCAGTCTAGTCTGATGGCTAGGAACTCAACTCTGCTTCTTGCTGTTGGAGTTTCAGGCTTGTTGCATAGTTCGTAGCTTCAAGTGTACTCTGGCTTCTAGCCAGTGTGCGCTACAAATTATTATAGAATTACAAAGTGTACACAACATTACAGCTTACATGACTGAGCATTCTTTTCTTGTGAAATCAAATGCCATGACTGAGCATTTTTTTATCAACTTGCTGTACACATGCTCTGCTTGAGGCTACTGTATAACTTGTGCTGTTTTAACTTGGTCTGTTGTAAAAATAAATCTTTTGGGTCATAGTTTTTTTATCGTTTACATTATTGGATTGCCTGGCCTAGATTAACTAATAAATGCCATGCCTTTTATATTGTCTGCCTACGTGAAAATAACCTTCGGTGTCTTAAAATCTACATATGATGCAGTTCTTATCTACCCTGCTGGCAATGGAGTTTTAGTCTAGGCAAATGATAGGAGTTTTAGTCTAGTGATGTAACTAGGAAACACAACTCTGACCTGCTAGTTTGTTGGAGTTTCACAGTTGGCTTGTTGCTAATGGGAGCATTTTTTAAATCAAATGCCATGATTATCGCTATTGAGTTATTTTCTTGCACTAGAATGTAGAGTCTGATGGCAATGGAGTTGTCATACTGTTTTCTAGCCACTTGCTCTGATGCTTTTTTTGGTTATTTAGGCATTTAGCTATTGTACCTGGTGCTTTTTTTTTTGGTTATTTAGCTACGTAGGTAATGTAACAAGAAAAGATCATCTGGGTCACAACTCTGGCCTACATAAATAGATGCCATCTCTTTTGTGTTATCTACGTGAAAATAGCGCTGTTCTACTTACATACCCTGCTGGGAGCTTCAGTCTCTGCAAATTTGATAAGCGTGTTGGCATGTCTGTTGGCAAATGTGATATAACTTCCAATTTGGCAGGAGTTTCCGTCTAGTGTTGTAACTGGGAAACACAACTCTGCGAGTTTGTTGGAGTTTCACTTCAGCCTACACTAGGAGTGTTGGCATGTTGCTAATGGGCGCTTTAAAAAAAATCAAATGACATGATTATCTCTATCCAGTAATTTTCTTACGCAAGAATTTGACTCCTATGAAGTTGTTGCACCGTTTTCTCGCCACTTGGTCTCACTGAGGCTACTGTACCATGTACATCTTTTATTGGTTATTTAGCTGCATAGGTAATGTATAGGAAACAAATCATTCGCATCACAACTCTTGGTCTCTTATCATCAATTGCCTACATACTGGATTGTCCGACCTAGATAACTAATTGCCCATCTCTTTTATGTTATATATGTGAAGCTAAGCTTTACCTTCTCGCAACCGGTCATACAATTGTAAACAGTAGTGTATATACATCTACCCTGCTGAGCAATTTCAGTCTATATACAAATTTGATGAGTTTCAGTCTAGTCTGACGGTTAGGAGCTCAATTCTGCTTCTTGTTGTTGGAGTTTCAGGCTTGTCGCATAGTTCATAGCTTCAAGTGTACTCTGGCTTCGAGCAACTGTGCGCTAGAAATTATTATAGAATTATCAAGTGTACACAGCATTGCACCTTACATGACTGAGCATATATACTTTCGTTGTGAAATCAGATGCCATGACTGAGCATTCTGTTTTAACCTGGTCTCTTGTATATTCGCATCACAACTCTTGATCAGTCTAGTGTTCTAACTAGGAAACACAACTCTCCTAGTTTGTTGTAGTTTCACTTCAGCCTACACTAGGAGCGTTGGCATTTTGTTAATGGGCTCTTTTTTTGTAAATCAAATGACATGATTATATCTATCCAGTTATTTTCTTACACAAGAATCTGACACCTATGGAGTTGCTCTGGTTGAGGCTATGGTACCTTGAGCTCTTTTTCATTTTGTATGTTATTTAGCTATGTAGGTAATGTAAACAGAAAAGATTATTTGTGTCAATACTCTTAGTTTCTTATTATCCTTTTGATGCACACCTTGCCTACATACTGGATTGTCTGGCCTAGATACATGTACATGCAATCTTCATCCCGAGCTATATATTCAGTAATGTGCTAATGTGCCCCGCGCCAATGACTTTTTGCAACTGCAGATCGCGAATGGGATCGGTCTGCTCATTGCTTTCTATGAGGCCGTCCTGTGGATCAGGTACCGGAACGCGCCGAATCTCTAGGGCCCCGTAATTGCCACTGCTTAAGTGAGGGACTGCCGTAAGTCTATTGACAAACATGGCTGAATATGCGAACATCTAAGTACTGTAATATGAACGGTGGACGGAGAAGGAAAATTATTCCTCTGTTACCAAGCGGTGATTGAACAATGCATCGTAATATCTTATAATGTGATTGTACTTCTTCCTGCCTACATTGAAATGCTGGGCGGAGATGGCAATGTATTCCTCCGTCAGCAGGCAGAGATTGAACCCTTTATTAATAAGCATTATAATGTTTCTTCTACTTCTCTATTTTGCGCACATTGAAACTTTATGTTGAAACATCTGTTATAGTTCGAAGCAATAGCTTTTTTTTCCTTCTGTTTCCACTAGTGGGAATCATGGGCTTTTGGAGCACTACAGACCAATTTTACTAGCATCAAAACTAAGCAAGTATTTATATACCAGGCTTTCTAGCACCAAGAAATCAATCAAAGAGAAACACTTTACCATAAAAATCATGGGTTTCAAGCACATGAAAGAGACATGAAGGTTTCTTCCGATCAGGGATATCTCTTGTATTGAGCCTGTAACCAGGAGCGGGCAAAGCCCTAATTTAGAAGTGTATTCTTTTTCGGGGAATTTGGAAGTGCGTTTAGAAGTCCAGATCCATTTAATGACAGTTGGTCACTGCTCATCAGAAAGGAGAGATTACATAAGGTGGCCATGAATTTGAGCAGTTTACTATTCCCATGCGGTTTAGAAGTCCAGATCCAGATGTGGGTAGATAAACTTTAGTATACACTGAATTGATATTGAATAGAATCAGCTAGTTTTTGTCTGTCTAACTGACCAAAATACAAGAAAAGTACCTAAAGGCACAAATTCATGCATGCGGTTCTACTACATCACTGCTTTAACATCCAAGCGATCACTACCACGATTACAAGAACACAAATTTATGTGGGGAACAACGAACAAAACTCACCGCAAGCTGGTGAATGGAACAATGGACGTTCCTCCGCACCAGGATCCTTCACGAAAAAGCACGCCACGTGCATGTTCCTCCCCACCAAGATCTCCCGCTTACCCTTCTCTTCACCCCTCATTAGCAGCGCATCTGCAGCACCCAAATCAAGCACCACACTGAGCACACTTGGATCAAGCAATACAATGATAGGCAACGCGAGGTCGATGCCGTTTCATACAGGGTGTGCGGTGGGGTCGAAAAGTTTGCTTGTCAACCATGCGAACATTGTACTTTTTGTGTACCCTTGCCCTGTTCCCCTGCCACTATTGTTCTGCTTGGGTCTCACTGAATCTCTTCCGGCTGCATCGATGAAACCGAATAATGAAATGTTGAACGAACTCAACACAAATGAGCGAGAAATCTGGAACTGGATGGTCGGAACTAACTATAGAGTTTCCTTTTTAAAAGGATTTGAAGGCATTTTACCTGAATCGAACCCGCTTGAGATCTCTAGCACCCCCAGGAATGCACTGAGCCGGTGAGAATAATATAAACACCTGGTTCATTCTACTATTCCCATTCAGCCTCATGATAGGATTCTGAATCTAGTGGCCTACTTCCACTATCAGTCATTTCTGGATGGCTTGTCTCACTCCTAACAGAACTTTGGTCCATTAGAAACAAGAGATCCATTAGGACCATTTGATATTTGTTCTTGTTGTCCAGAACTGCCTGGGCTGCCCAAACTTTTCAGTGACCATGGCTGATATGTCACTTTATATAGGAATTCCATGAGTGGTAGTTTGCTGCTCTTCTCTGCTGCTCCAGGTCACCCTTCTGCCATCCATTTCAACTATCATGAAGAGAAAAGGACAACCCTCAGGCAATAGCCGTAAACATGTGGCAAGATTGAACTCCTAGGTTTCATAAAAAACAGTTCCAAGCATCTAGCAGAATTTTATAAACACTATATAAAAAAACTGTTCCAATTAGGTTTCATTCTTGTCTAAGCATATATATACTAACATGTGGCAAGACTGACGAGCTATTTTTTTTCTAATAAAAAATTATTTATGAATGCACACTAAATCACTAGTAGAACCTTAGACTAGTACCAATGTACCAATGTACCAATGTACCATCATGAGCTCCTCACTACATAAGTGTGTGTGTGTTCCCGCAGCTTGTGTGCAGCTGCTTACAATTTAGTCTTTCTCTACTAAGTGTACAGGAGAGCTAGTCATTAGTTCAGGGCTAACAATTGGTTCCATAGTAGGTTCCAGCAAGCAACGACAGCGGTCCGATTCGGGCAGCTCCAAGTCACTACCGGAGCAGCAGCCATGGACCGCGGCGGATAGCTCCAAGCCGCCACCTCCACGGGAACAGCGACGCCGTTCGCAGAGCCGCGGGAGCCCCACGGTGAGACACGACGGTGAGATCGTGGTAAGGGAGATTGTGCACAAAACTGTTGGAGGTGGTAGCAGCACCAACCTCTCGTTCCCGATGCTCACCCGCCCGAACTGCACCGACAGGGCACCGGCGATGGAAGTGAACTTGTAGGCGGCGTGCCTGTGGGACGCAATTGAGGACGGCACCGTCTTGTGGAGGGAGGACAGATAGTTAGTGGTGGCGCTGATCCGCTCCACCCCCACAACATGCTCGAGGGGAAGGTGACTGCCAAGGAGGCGTGGGCTTCGACCGAGACCCAGAGCCACGCAGCGACCATGTGCAAAAAGTGAACACAGCGGCTATGGGCGGAGTTCGAGACCGTCGCCTTCAAGGACTGCAAGTGGATCGACGACTTCGCCATGAGGATTACCAGCCTCGTGACATCCATCCGCTCGCTCGACAACACCGTCGATGGCACGAAAATCATGCATAAGTTTATGTGTGTCGTCCCCTCCTGGATTGCACAGGTAGCAATCTCTACCGAGACTCGGATGGACCTGCGCACACTCTCCCTAGATGACACAAGTGGTCGAGGACCACCTGGACGACGGATGGACGACTCCTTCTCACAGAGAAAGAGTGGGAGGCGCGGAAGGCGCTACCACAGGGCACCGTCGCCTCGACCAGTGGCGGAGGCCCTGCCCAGAGCAGCGGTAGTTAGGCCAGACCAAGCAGAAGGAGGGCGGACCTGCTCGAGGTTCTGGCAACAACAACAACGAGGATATGTGTTGGTGTTGCGGCACATAGGGGCCCTGGGCCCGCGAGTGCTGCAAGAAGCATCATGAGGTGGCTGCGCCGGCGGCAAATCTCATCCAGGCCGATGAGGACGGTGCGCCAATGATGATGGCGTGCATCGAAACTATCGAGTCTGTGCAGGAGGTGCGGAGCTCTCCAGCAGGTTCCGCCTCAACCACGGTAGGCCACTCCCTGACAACGACGTGCTCGAGACCTATAGACTGGGAGACGATGAAGAGACAGTCGTAGGGCGGTACAACCTCGACCACGCCACAGGCGACCATCGAGACGGTGCAAGAGGCACGGTGGCCTATGGCCGGCCACGTAGCAACCCTGACGTGCTCGAGGTCCATTGAGTCTGTGCGGGAGGCACAAAACTCTATGCTCGACCACACCCCGACCACGACATGCTCTAGGTTAACCTAGTGCGTGCAAGAAGGCACAACACGGTTGTCGACCACGCCCGACCACAAAGTGCACAGGCAGCCACGTCTTCCTCAAAGAGGAGAGAGCGTTGATCACACCCACACACGACAACGACAAGCGTGGTGAGGTATGGTTCCTCGACACCAGAGCGACGAACCACACGACCAGTTTGGTGGAAGCGTTCGCCGAGTTGGACCGCTAGGTCTCCAGAAAGGTGTGGTTCGGGGACGGCTCGGTGGTGGACATCCATGGAGATGGGACCGTCATCTTTGTTGTCGATGGGGGAGACCATCGTGCATTCACAGATGTCTTTTTCATCACGACACTCAAGAGTAGTGTCGGCCAGCTCGACGAGAACTGGTACAATATCGCCATCTGGCGTGGAGTGCTCACCATGCGCGATCGGCGGAGCCGCCTCCTCATCAAGGTAACGTGTGCACCGAATAAATTGTATAAGTTTTCATTTTGTCCCATGCGCCCAGTGTGCCTTGTCATAGGGCATGTCTTCGACGCCTGGCGTTGGCATGCTCGGCTTGGACATTTGCACTTCAAACGCATCGAAGTATGGCACATGTCGGTTTGGTTAGGGGGCAACTGCACATCAAGCACGCATACGAGCTTTGTGAGGCCTGACTAGCGGGGAAGCAACGACACCCGTCGTTCTCGCAAAATGCAAAGCTCAGGGCAAAGAAGCCCATGGAGTTGGTCCATGGCGACCTCTAGGGGTCGAATACGTCTGAGACGTCGGGAGTATGGCACTACATCGTGCTGCTCGTCGACGATAGCAGCAAGTTCATGTGGGCATGCTCCTCGCCTCAAAGGATGAGGCAGAGCAAGCTATCGTCAAGTTCCTTCCTCGCCTCAAAGGATGAGGCAGAGCGGGCTACCGTCAAGTTCCTGACCAGGTAGAGCTGTAGTGCAGCCACAAGTTGCGCCTATTCCGCACTGATCAGGGTAGCAAGTTCACTTCGACCACCTTCTAAGCAAGGGGTGCAGCATCACCTCACCATTCCATACTTGCCGCAGCAGAACGGTGTTGTCGAGTAGAGGAATCGGACCACGCTCGGGATGGCACGCAACATCCGCAAGGCCAAGTTGTTGCCGAGCATGTTTTAGGGGCAGAGGCGGTGCTCACGATAGTCTTCATCCTCAGTCGCTCCTTCACGCAGAGCATCAACGACACGATGCCGTATGAGGCGTGGTAAAGGAGGAAGCCCAACATGCGCTAGCTTCCTCCGCATCTTCGGCTGTGTCGAGCATGTCAAAACAACGCGCTCACAGCTAAAGAAGCTCGACGACAGGAGCACCCCGATGGTGATCTTCTGCTACGAGACGGGCTCCAAGGCATACAAGATGTATGACCACCACGTCTCGAAGCGTGAGGACATCCCCCGTGACATTGTTTTCGACAACGAGGCATGTTAAAGCTGGGAGGCGCCAGGAGAGCGGTAACAAGCAGCTCCTTAACCGTGGACTACACGGTGTGCACAAGTGTTGGTGCTCCGGCAGCAACACAAGCACAATAGCGACCTAGGGTACTCAATGACCGCGGGTGTAGCAACCCCGAGCACTACAGCTCCAAGCCACTGGCTCCGAGCACAGTGGGCAGCCCCCCTCTTAGCGACCCTAGACACCACAAGCGAGGTGGTGCCGGTGCAGGTCGCAACTCCACCGACAATGTGGTCGAACCAATTTGACACCAACAATAGCCCTTGCACCCCACATCGGTGCCTGACGCGTCGATGACCTTCTCGCCGAGCCGCCGTAATTAATGGAGAGCCTCGACGACAACAAAGTGTTGCATCTGATAGCTGGCGAGGAGCGAACCATGCTCGCTAGCTGAAGCGGAGCGTGAGGACTGCTGGTGTAGCGCGATGTTGGATGAGTTATCATCGATCGATGACAATGCCACTTGGAAACTCACCACGCTGCCTGTGGGGCATCGAGTTATTGGACTCAAGTGAGTGTTCAAGGTAAAGAAGGAGGAGCATGGCGCCATTGTCAAGCACAAGGCCCGACTCGTCGCAAAAGGGTATGTGCAACTCGCAGGGCCGGGGTAGACTTCGAGGAAGTCTTCACACCTGTGGCAAAGCTCGAGTTCGTAGACTGATTCTTGCCCTGGTGGCACATCAGGGCTGGGAGGTCCACACATGGACGTCAAGTCGGCGTTCCTTAACGGAGACCTTGAAGAGGAGAACTACGTCTCCTACCCTCCTGGCTTCATCGCAGATGGACGCGAGCAGGGCGTATACAGACTACACAAGGCCCTGTGCGGTCTCCGACAAGCACCGAAGGTGTGGAACGCTAAGCTGGATGTGATCTTGGCCTCACTCGGCTTCACCGCCACCAACCACGGCGTGTACGCGCTTGGAACCGAGGGCACACTGCTCATCGTCGGCATCTATGTCGACGACCTCGTCATCACAAGTGGTGAGCACGCCGAGGTGCTCCGCTTCAAGGAGGGAATGAAACGTCTCTTCAGCATGAGCGACCTCAGATGCTCTGGTACGAGGAGCGTGGTCGCACCACTATCACTCAGGCGGCTACGCAGGCAAGCTGCTCAAGTGTGTGGGCATGGCGGACTGCAACACCGTGCACTCCCCGGTCGAGGCACGGTCCAAGCTCAGCAAGGTGAGCAAGGAGAAGCCGGTGGACGCTACCTTCTATCAGAGCATCATCGGCAGCCTGAGGTATCTCGTGGACACTCAGTCGGACATTTCATTCGTCGTCAGGTTCCTGAGCAGGTCCGTGGACACTCCAGCCAGCGATCATCTCGCGGTTGTCAAGCACCTGCTCCACTACATCTCCACTACATCGCGGTCACGGCACACTCACGCACGGATGCGTGTATCACCGTGGCGACAGCGGGTCGGCTACAGCAGCTCCGACCACACCAGCAAAGTGGCTCCAGGAGTATGTATACCCTCTAATGGTTCATGCAGCTTTTTTGGTACCCAGTGACTGACATCACTGCCATGGCCCAAGAGTCTGAGTTTAAAAGTGCCATCCTCCCATGTGTACATGTCTCCAGATAGTGAACACGTGTGGTATCCACCGCATGCTACAAGCTCAATGTTCATTCGAGTAAGAGCATCAATGAATTTTGGCTGTGCCACATCACAATCTACACCATGACCAAGCCGCCCACCTGATGCCTCACCCCAAGAGTAGATCTCTCCTTGTTTACTAACGAGTGCAGCATGCCTTCCTCCGCAAGATATGTTCTGCACATCAAGCCACACGGTAAACTCTAAGGATTTAGGTCCAACACAAACCATATTTGCACCTGAGGAGCTCCCAATCCTTGAACTACCGAAAAAGGGTTCCTCGCTTTGTATTCCAAAGCAACCAACGCCGATCACAGAGCAAACGTTGGGGCAAGCAGCACATCAAACCCAAAACAAAAGAAGAAAGAATGCCAAGACCGGCAGCTCGACAAAGCGCCGATGACCCTCTATCGATGCGCCCTCCGGAATCGACCCACCACGCTCCAAGGCTTTGATCCTCCGCGTACCAAGCAACACCTCCAAGAAGGAATGCGATGCTGACGACGCTCCTGTCCGGATGTGTCCTAGGGTTTCCCCCGGCACACAGAGGGGAGTGGGGGGTGGAGACTACTGACACCCTCTAGGAAGGAATGGTGGCACCCGCAGGCATCACCGCATCGGAGCTGGAAGAACCGGCAAGGATTTCTCCCGCACTCCATACCCCACCGCCCAACCGGACCCGAGCCAACCAGCAATTTCACCATCCACCAGCATGTGCCATCGCGGATGTGATGCCACCCACACCGCCTCACTGAGATCACCACCATGAGGCCTAGAGGACAAGGAGAGGAGCGTTGGGCGACGGGAGCAGTAGCACCGTTGCCGCGTGGGAGGGAACCACCTCCACCGCCGTCGTGCGGGAGACCTGTGCCTCCGGCACCGTCGTGGTTGCCGTCCAGACGCAGTAGGGCATACCATGCCACCCCAGGCCCGAATCAGGCCCGCTAAGCCCCGCCGGCCACGCTGCAGTAGGGCGGCGCTAGCGCCATCAGCACCCCACGCCATCGCCGCTCCCTCGCCTCACGGAAAGTCACACCGCCGACCCGCCCCGCCGTCAGCCCGCCCAGACCCAGTTGGGGCCCAAAGGGCCCAGATCTAGGACGAGCGGGCGCCGCCGCGCCAAACCGCCGATCTGACGCGCCATAGCAGGATACCCCGCCGCCATGCCGGACCGCCGCCTCCTAGGAACACCCCCCCTCCCCCCCCCCCCCAGGCGCCGCTCCGCCTCGCGCCGGAGAGCAACCGAGAGGGGAATGGTCAGGGGCCGCCGCTGCCAGCGTCGCCCGGGCCAGGTCCGGCGGCAAGCGCCGACGACGGCGGCGGGGAGGGAGGGGTGAGGGAGAGCTGGGTAGGAAGGGCCGGGGCACGGCCAGTCGCCCGCGGGGGCAACGCGGTCACGAGAGCGAGGAAGTCTCAGTTAAATCCGTAACACTTGTATTTACCAAAAACTCCCAATCCTTGAACTACAACCACAAGAATTCCTTCTCTAGTTCCTTCTCCCCTACTAAAACATCACCTAAACCATCGTTATCGTCAAAACCAGAACCATGACTTGATGAGCTAACAGCACCAGACCCGGGGAGCATTGATTCGGATACCCCTCGAGTGCCGATGTGTGGTATCTGAGTGTCCAGAAGATATAGAGTGAACCCATTCTGCATTTTCAGAATAACTGCATATAACACAACATCAGAAAAGTCCTCCAAGCCGTTCTTTGGTGGACTCTCATATGTACTACAGAGTCAGTTGTTTTTGTTGCCATCATGGCGTAAAACAACTATCAGAACTCATCTGAAGTAAATGGTGGTGGTGTCAACAGATGAAAAAGAGGTATCATTTAGAGTGTTGGAAATGAAATATATCATTCAAATTCGCATATTTTAGACATGGATAGTAAGTACCTTGTGGACAATATCATTGCTGCTGAAAGGAGAACTCAAGGGACAGCTCCATCACGTACAAGTCCTTGGGCTAGTTGCAGCAGAGGTAATGGTATCACTTCTCGATTCAGTTCTCCATTTTCTTTGATGACTACATGAAATCAGTGCTTTCAGCCCAACAAACCTCGCTTCTGCCTCAACTTTGTCTTTACATATCTGACAGCGTTGAGCATGATTTAATAACATGTAAGCATGACACTTATGTAAATAAAAAGAAAGAGAATTGTTAAAAACAAAATTGCAGGAAAACAGAGATAAACATGGAACGAGAGGCCTGTAAAGAGCTAACAATGCCAGTTACCTATCATGCGAAATTAGCGAAAATGACTGGCATTCCTTCTCAGATCATGGATACCTCTGAAATATTGCCTCGATTCTGGTAAGATGAAAAGAAATGAATGTCCAGTCAGTAATGTTGAACAGCACACAGACACAGATAGCAAGGCAAGAGAATTCTAAATTTTCTTCTGTTCATATTTTCTTTTATCATGATTTGCACAAACACTGATAGGATCGCTTTCTAGAAATATGATTTTTAGATAAGTCAACTTACAGTCTGTTGGCGAGGCATCATCCTGGACACATGGCTCAATCCTAGATGCTTCTCCTCTTTCCCTGAAAGCCATATCTATACAGACTCGTCCTGAAGAAAGCAAAAAACATTACATACAGGTTAGACACTCAGAGAGAAGTAAATAAATACAAAAGTTAGAAAGTGGAAATAATCTCACATTGGATAGCCTAAATGGGCATAATTTCGGCCTCCCTATATGCCCATATTTCGATAAGTATAGGCTTCCTTTCTTGAGAGCAAAATCCGGAATCAAGAAAAAGAAAGATGGTGTCAGGCCTCCTCTGGCATTTCAATCAATGTTACAATAAAGAAAATAAGAAACTGGTCAAGGGCATTCAACTTTAAGATGGCAAATGGGAAAGTAAAATAGCATGCCATATGTTTCGAGGTTATGGAAGTATTTTTAAGTGTAAATGTGAGCGCCAAAAGGGCAAGCCTGAGAAGCTGATTCTCACTTGTCGATTTAAGGGCATGCAAATCTAAATCTGCCGACGGAGAACTAAATTAACGGAATGAAATGCACATGAAATAACACAACATACCTTTGAGCATATATAACAGTATAAACGACACCCCGAGAACTGATGTTTGAGATAAAAGAAATGACTTGTTCAGATTGACATTTGACGCTAAGCAACACTTGCTATCTCTGTGTTGAAAATTATCCAATTCCCATTTGAATGTCAATGTCATATGGTCGGCTAGCCAAATTTACAGGACCAAAACAATGTACACATCATCTAGGACGCCTTTTGACCGAAGGCAAACATCACCTGTGAGACAAGGCAACCATCATGTTACTGAGGAAACTAGACGAACCACTCGTCGTCCCCAATGTACAGTAGTATTCTGTATTCTGCATCCCATCGCGATCGCGAGGTTAACCGGAACCGGAAGCGGATACACCGTCGCAAACTCGACCGGGATCCGCCACAAGCCCACAATCACCCTTCCACCCAGACCCAATGGCAGGAAATTGGCGCGGGCAGAAGAGGCCAGCAGCACGAAGTGCCACACAAAACAGAGACCCCGCCGGGTGGCGCCGCTGAGATCCGACATCCGGCCCATTTGCGGGGGCGGCGGCGGCGGCGACCCGTAGGGAAGCGAGATGCCGGAGCGGGGGTCGGATCGGATCGGATCGAACATCGAAGGGGGGGATCGGATCCAATGCCGGATGCAGAATCGGATCGGGGCTCGTGTTGCGGCTGCTTCCGCTGTTGACACGACGACTCGGGAGCTGGTGCTTCCTCTTCCTTTAGCCCATCGACTGCACGGCCGAGTCAGTAACATTCATGGCCCGACCCAATAAGTGCATCTTCGATGCGGATCACCAAAACGACCGCAAATAGTTCAACTGAACAGTACGAACAATTTTATAGCCATCTATCACGCGAGAAGCTCACCTTGTCTAAAAAAACCAAATGATAACACCCACACGTGTGACATATTTGCACGTTGCCCACACGCCTTGATCCATCATATGATTCTGTTTTTCATGAATCCTAAAAGAATTTGAGTGCCACGTAGGCATAGCGTGTTGTGTGGGCGTTAGAGCGCTCGCTCACACGGCCCGCAGCGCGCGGTTTGCCAGCTGCGTTGTGTGGCGAACTAGTTCCAGCCCACATAGTCACCAACCAGTCCACGTGCGTGTGGGTGAACTATTCTTCGCCAACATGACGCTCGTACGGTGATAGATGGAACTGTAGTTGCGCGTATGCGGCAACTAGGTGAACACACATGGCAACTATGATCCGTTGGTAGATGGCAACTGCAATTGCGCGTACGTGGCAACCAGGATAAACACACATGACAACTATGATTAACCATACATGGCAATTATGGTTGGACCACACGTGGCAACTATGGTTTAATTGCACGCGGCAACTACCATAAATTAGACATGGCAATTATAGTTAACCAAAAACAGAGAGAGTTGTCATGCTTTTACAACTACATTTGCCATCCTGGATGGCAACTACAGCGTCATTCCGCGGGTAACTAACATAGCTGCGCCATGACGTGTGGGCATTTTTGCTTCGTGCCATACGCACGGGGTGGGATGAGTAGTACTTGTTGGACGTGTGGCACGAAGTAGCTGCGCCAACACGTGTGGGCAGTTCTAATGTTCGCCCACACATTGCCCGCGTGGGCTGCCTCCTGCTTATGCCACACATGATGTGTAGGCGGATGTCTAATATGTCACACGTGTGGGTGTTATTGGCGTAGAAAAACTAACACGGCTCGCCAAATCCGTCTGTGTGATGTCCCACGAACTGACCCAATCCGGAAAGGTTTATGGAAGTCAAGATGTCCACCAACGTCGGATTTCGACATGAACCCATCCAAAAACCCTATCCAATCGTCGACTCTAGAACTCACAGTAGACGTGACTAATTGTCTGTGCCAGCATTAACGCGAGCATGCTGCCCAAGAAGCCTACTCCGGCGGCCCGTTTTCATGCCTGCGTCAACTACTCGCTTCATTCCCTTATTAAAAGATTGCTAGTAGTGGCGGAGCTTGGTAAGATCCTTTGTGGGGGGGGGGGGGGGGGGGGGGGGGGGCAAATAGAGATGTTTGGGGGGGCCAAAAGACTTTATTTCTTCTAATCATCTCCTCCAAAAAAGAAATTTTTCACATATTTTAACCAGGCTGGGGGGCCATGGCCCCTGCAGCTACCAACGTAGCTCCGCCATTGATTGCTAGTACGAGAAAACATCATTAGTTTTTACCTCGGTTACTGGTTGTAGCCTTGTATTGATGTAAAATGTATTTTTGATAGTGGCTTTGTACAAGGGAATGGAGGGATCGGAGTATTTAAAATAGGTCAACCACACCCCAATACCCTACCACTAGCCCTTCTCCCACCATCTGAGTCATCGTCCGTCGTCCAACTGCCCCTAGTTCGCATCTGTTCATCATCTGACGTTCCAATTGTTGGCTCCGTGCCTTCGTGGTCCATTCCGTTGATGCCTGGTGCCACACCCGCATTGAGGCGGGACAACCTCCGGGCTTTTTGTACCCGAACTCGGAGGAGGATGAGGAGGGCAATCCCATGGCCATGATAGAGGTCACGAAGGAGTCAGTGCGAATGCTAGCAATGGAGGAGGTGACCGCGGCGGAGGAAGAAGCGATGATTGTGGACACTGTGTCAGTGCAGGCGGAGTAGCAGTACAACCTAACGCTCCTAGAGGAGCACTGCTTGGCAGAGGCTCAGTTAGATGCGGATCGTCCATTGCCGCCGTTGCGACCATTGTTGAGGCGGACCATAGCATCGCCGATGTGAACTGGGCGGCGTTTGACGAGTAGATTAGGTTCTTTAGTTGGTTTCAGGGGTTTTCTTTTGTAAAAGTAATCAAAAAACAATGAAAAAAGGTGGTGCCCACAGTCTTTTGGCGATCATGGTTGGATGGCCGGCATCAGGCCAGATGACCACCGACACATTTGGACAAGTCTGCCGACATTTAGTGATGTCCATTTGATGATCTGTGTTGGAGATGACCTAACCTCCAAGCCTAGTGAATCACATTGCTCCTTTAAGTTGTTAAATAGGGTAATGAGAATACATGACGAGAAAGGGTTTCCTCCGCTTTGTATTACAAAGCAACCAACCTATACAACCAACAATAGGTGCTGGGGTGGAAGCGGCACGGACATGCCCAAAAGAAACGAAAAAAAAGGAACAGATGCCGACAACGGCGGATCGACAAAAACGAAAAAGCCTCGCGATCACTGCGACCACCGGCGCTTCGGAGTCTTGGAGCTTAATGAGAATACATCACTGACCTCCATCAACGTAGGGGCTTACCGAGAATCTTCTGTGATTGGATCTCCGGCCTCTTATGCACTTCATCCTCAGGGATTTCTTCTCAACTGTGTGCCCGGCAACCCCATTGCCCATGGTCGTGGGCTTTGCCAAGGGGACCCGCTTTCCCCATTGATCTTCGTCATCAGCATTGATCCATTGCAGAAAAAATCTCGAGGTGGCACCTACCAAAGGGCTATTACACATGGCCGGGGCACCATCTTAAGAACCTCGCTCTATGCGGATGACGCTGCGGTTTTCATGGCACCCATAAAGTGTGACACTGACAACCTCTCTAACACCCTTCACCTATTCGGTGATGTCATGGGTGTTGGTGTCCTAGACTAGGGGGTGCTTGCCATGTCGGTCCGTCGATTATGGCTGGACCGGGGACCCACCAAGATCGATGACTAGGCCTTGCTGACCCTGGCCCTTGGCGTAATCAAGACGAAGATCTTCTGGAGGCTTGGCGTATACTTCACGCGTATTTTGAATAGTTGGCATGTTTATTGCTATATTGTAAACGGCCATGTGTAAAACCTAGGTACCCCTGGTGTGTATATAAGCCATGAGGTTTAGTCCATAGACACGCATTCTCATTCGCAAGGTTTTGAGCTTACACAAACTCATACGATCTTGAGGTAGATCAATCTGTACTTTGTACCCCATCCCAATCAATATAAAAGTAGGATGTAGGGTTTTACCTCATCAAGAGGGCCCGAACCTGGGTAAAACATCATGTGCCTACTCTCCTTGTTAACATCTAGGTCCAGTCATCAAGCTTTGGACCCCCTACCCATGATCTGCCGGTTTTAGCACCGACAATGGGTCTTTCCACCAACTTCCACAAGAGTTTGGTAGCCCTTATCCATGTTGGACCGACTAATTTATCGTGCATCCTTCAAAGCCTTCCGGCTACCCATGCTCCTTTCCCCATGTGATACCTGGGCCCTCCACTCTCGGTGTGGCTACTCAAAAAGTGGGCTTCCAATTCATTGAGGACAAGGTGGCGGCGAAGTTGGTCCTTTGGGATGAGTGAGGTGTTGTTGATGTCATAATTTAGATGTGACATAGTTATGTCACATCTAGATGTGACATAGACAGATCCTTCTCAAATACACTATCGATTCTAACAATTCTCTGATGATTCCTGAGAAAGAAATGAGTTCTTTTACGATTTTAATTTCTAGGACCGTGATTCCCTAAAATGGACCGAAAAGAACTGGCCCTAAGTCGCTATGCTAGGAGGGTAGGGCGTGACGACAGAGGGGGCATGCGTTGCTGCGTCCCAGCTACTCGGCGATGCACCCCCAGTGAAAGCTGTGTTTCCGCGGTCATGAAGACGCCCTGCAGTAGAACGGAGTCTTGCAGTCGCAGGAGAGCTACGCAGCTTGGCTGTCAAGTCGCCGCAGCATGCATGCAGCCCGTGCAGCAACCACACGCCGATTCAAAATGCCAAGAGCCGTCTGCCGCCAGATAGTAATCCTGCCGCTGCCGGCACCGCGTGGGCTTTGCCCGGCGGCAGGTGAGGGGAGATGAGGCGGGGAGCCGAGGGCCGCTAGGGAATGTCAGAGGAGCAAGATCCGGTTTTCACGATCCCTAGCGTTGCGAGTTGGCTTCTTGATGGATAGATAGATGATTTTTTTTCATTATGACGTCAACGTATGCCTGACATTTGATAAATAAAAATACAAACAAAATAAAATGACGGTCATGGGCCAAAACTGGTGCCGGCGGACCCAGACCGAACCCGGCGCCCTGGAGGGCGCTTGGGGAGCCGGCGCAAGCGAAAAAGGCGCGTGGGCCCGCACTGGAGGCGACCCGAGGGCCTTTTCCCGCCGTTTTGTTGCCGCTTTTCTCACTTCTCTCCCGCTCGCTCGCCTTCCTCCCGCCATTCTCCCCCTTTCTCCCGCCAACCCCTGCTCGCCTTCCGCCGCCATGCCGCCGAAGAAGTACTCCATGCCGCGAGCGGCGGCGACCGCGACCGGCGCCGTGACCCAACCGAAGCAGAGGAAGCCGAGGGCGCCGCCATCGAAGCCACCGGGCCTGTCGAATGCCGAGTGGAGGGTGGAAGTTCAGCGGCGAGAAGCAGTCACCGCCGACAGGCGGAACAGGACGATAGCCAAGAAGGCCCGCGACAACGCGGCGCACGCGGCGGCGTCTTCCTCGTCTGTCGAGGCGGGGATGAATCTTCCCGTCGTCAGCCACGCCCAGTACGCGCCCTGGGGACAGCAAGGCGCCAGATCTCCATGGGGTTTATCGTCGCCCGGCTACGCCGACGGCGACGCGCACGGCGGGTTCAACCCAAACGTGACCTTCCCCCATGGTCACCCCGCTACGCGCACGCCCTCGCCCGCCTTCGTCGGCGTGCAGTACCCACCATACAACTACTCGCCGCCCCCCGCCTACGCGACCACACCGACACCCCATCTCTACCGTGGGCCGCTACCCTTCTCGCACCTCGGCGACGCCGACGACACGGAAGCCGACATGGACGACATCATCGCGACAGGATCGGCCGCGGCCGCCTCGTCTCCCGGGTTCGCCACCCAGGACGAGGTAGTCGACCTCAGCGGCGACATGGAGGCCGAGCTTGGCTAAGTCTACGGCGACGACGCGCAGGAACCCGAGGAGGAGGAGGAGGAGGAGGAGGAGGAGGAGGAGCCGACTCCTGTTCCGACGAAGGGGCGCCAGAAAAAGAAGCGGGCGGCTAGGTTGGGCGAGCCGCGCATCAAGTGGACGTCCAAGGAGGAGGAATGCCTCGCTGAAGCGTGGAAAGTCGTCTGCCTCGACCCGACCACCGGCGCGAACCAGAGCTTGGAGACGTACTGGGACCGCATCAAGGCCGAGTTCGACGAGCGGAAGCTCGTCGACCCCTACTTCAAAGGCGTCTACATGCAGCGCGGGTCCAAGGCGATGGCGAACCATTGGGGGCGTATCCAGTTGGCGTGCCACAAATGGCATGGAATCGTCGACGAGGTCGCGCCTCGCCCGGAGAGCGGCGCCAGCGTTGAGGATCAGGTACGCACGCCGTTCGCCCGCACATCTTCGTCCCCTGCACCCGCCGTTTGCCAACTGTTCGTCCGTCCGCGCAGCTGCTGCGCATGTTTGCCATGTTCCGGGGTGACAACCAAGACGCCGACTTCAAGCACCTCCACGTCTACAAGCACATTGACAAGTGCGAGAAGTGGGCGGAAGTCCGGCGTGCCCTCGACAAGGCCAAGGAGACGTACAAGCCGGACGCGCCGACTCCGGGCGCGTCGGAAGGGCGGCCGGATGGCCACAAATTGGCCAAGAAGGGAAAAAACGCCGACGCGGCAACCGCGCGACTACAGGAGTCCATCGAGCATTGCCTCGCCGATGCCCAGGCCCAGGCCGTCCTACGCGAAGAGAAGACCGAGGCGCGGTGGTCGGCGCTAATGAAGAAGAACGCCATCAAACTCGACCTGCTCCGGACGAACGTCGCCGCGAAGAAGAGGAACACCGACATGGCTTTCATGATGGGCGGGGCGGACATGCTCCAGAGCAACGACGAGAAGCTCAAGGCGTGGTACCTGGTGCAGCGCGGCCTCATCCTGAACGAGCTGCCGACGGCAACGCCCACGACGCCGACGACGCCCACGGCCACACGGACGCCAAGCCCGAGCGAAGCCTCTACGTCGCCGCTCAGCAGTGTCGAAGCCGCGCCGACACAGCCCAACACCGAAGCAGCTCCGACACCGCCGAGCTTGCGCACGCCGACTCCTCCAACACCTGGGACCAACCCCGCCGAGTGAATGACCCCGCCGAGGCGGCGGCGCTCTGTTTTTTGTAACGCTAGACTATGCCCGATCGCCGGATTTGCGGCGTCTTTTGAGAGCGGGAACGACCAAGTTTGAATTTACCGCGTCTTGGGGCCGGCGCGTGGGTGCGTGACTGGGAGCTAGCTCGCCCCCAGGGCCGAACTAGCGCCGGCACGCCCCCCAGGATGCCCAATTTAGTCGCCCTGGGGGGGCGAACGGCTGGAGATGCCCTAAGTCGCTATGCTAGGAGGAGGAGGGCAGGGCGTGGCGGCAGAGGGGGCACGTGTTGCTGCGTCCCAGCCACTCGGCGATGCAACCCCGGTGAAAGCTGTGCTTCTGCGAGCAGGGCATCACGCCGACTCGTCACCTGCCACGAAGTCCTCCAAGCAGATCACGCAGCCCGTGTCCGTCGTGCTAGGACCGCCCTGGCCTCCCCCACGATAACAAACACGCTTCTCCAGGCCGGCCACCGCCGCCGCCGTCGCAGGGACTCCTCCGAAACCGCCGTTGCGGTAGGCGTCGCCGGGGTTGGGCATGGCCGACAGGACCCGCAGGAGATCGTCGTCGCCGAGGACGCCGTGCAGGAAGAGGGCCTCCGCGACGAGCAGGACCGATCGGCCCAGCTCCTCTGCCACGTCGACGACGTCGTATCCGACGGATCCAAGCTGCTGCTGCTGATGCAATGCTACCGCGTCCTGGTGCTGCTGGGACGAAAGCGGGACGAGCCAGTGCTGGGCAGCCGTGCTGCTGTCGATGGCGAAGGTCAGAGCGTGCTCCATGCACTCGTCGGCCATTGTTGCCATTGGTTCCGCTTCCGCAAGCAGCAAAATCTAATCTTGCAAGGAACATAGGAGTACTAGTTAATTAGCTTGTACCTGGCAGTAATTGGGCTGCAGGCAGAAGCCAAACCAGTTTCGGAATTGAAACCGCAAAAAAGGTGCTTGCTAACCTAGGTCCTTCAACAATTACCGCAGCCGCAATAACCAGCTAGGCAACCGGACCTCTAGTGTCAACTAAGTTTTTGCTATATTTGAAATACAACACTGGGAAAGCGCAACATTTTCTGGTTGTTTTTTTCATTTGTTTTTTGTTTTTTAAATGCGTGAAGTTCTTATAATTCGTGATTTTTTAATAAAAAATGACGAAAAAATTTCAAATTCTTGAATTTTTCTTTCAAAGCAGTGAACTTTCTTTCCCCAAAATTGATCAGTTTTCAAACGTGTTGAAAAATAACGTGCTCTCAGATGAACCGTTCTGACCTTACCGAATAATCTCCGTCGAACATGGTGTTTTTTGGACATCCTTGAAATGACCCCAACTAATAAATACAAAGGGATAAAATTGAAAACAGTAAGTGTTTTTTAAAACATTTAATAATTATTTTATATTTTTATTAAATCACTAGTTTAAAAAGTTAGTTACAACTTGTATTTTGGTATTCAAAAAAGAGAAAAATGAATTAACAAAATAAGAAATCAAATGAAAAAATAGAAAAGAAAATAAAACGCTTAGGCCTTGGCCCAACTAGGCGACGACATTGCTCTCGTCGGGCACGTGTTGGGCCGGTCCAAGAGCTCACGGATTTGAAAAGTTCATCAATTCTTTTAAAAAAATTCATGGATTAGAATATTTTCACAAAAAAATCGAAACAAAGTTCACTATGAAATTTGCAAAACTAAATTCTCAGTCTTGGGAACCTTGGGTTCCCAGCCATTTTTTCCTGTTTTGGGACCTTCTCGGAGGTCGTGAACCATGTTTTTCTTTTTCTTTTTATCTTCTCTTGTGTTTATTTGTTTGTCTTCTTAGACTTTTCGTTTATTATGTTTATTTTTTCTATTTCTCCTATTTTTTTTCAGAATTCAAATTTTGTTCATATTTTTCTGTTTTTTTGGAATTCCATTTTTTTTACTTTTTTCAAAAAATGTTCCTGTTCGAATTTTTTTTATTTTAAAAAAACTGTTCGTATTTTGACATTCTGAGCATGTTTGAAAGGCATGAACATTTGTTTTGAAATTTATGTACAATTTTTAAAAATACAAATATTAGTATTTTATGAACAAAACAGGAAAACTAGAAAGCCTAAAGAAAACCGTGCAAAAAAAGAGAGACATAAACTAAAGAGTGGAGGTGCTGTGTTTTCTTCTTGGGCACAAGAAGTAAAAAACAAGCCAAGAAAGCAAATCTGATGTGCTGTCCCGGATGGTTTGTGCGGTTACAGGGAGCGTGTGGGGTCTGTGGTTCGAATCCAGCTGAGGGCGTCCAATTTTTTGACAATTAAAACTAAAAAAACGTGAATGGGCTGAGCCCACCAGGGAGGGCTGTTCACCGGGTATTATACGAACCTACAGCGTATATACGTTCTATTTAGAAAAGTTAATACAATTTGTGAAAAGTCCATACTACCCTTTATACGTTTTATGAGGGGGGGGGGGGGGGGGGGGGGATTACTCAAAGAGTCTGAAACAGATTTACAGGGACACATTACAACGTGCAGAGAGGAATAGCCGCCAAGAGAAGACAGCCTCCTTGTCACAAGGTTTGGAGGGCCTATGTGACCAAATGTTCAACTCTGAGATGATTAATCTAACAGAGGTAGATGAGCATCTATCTATGGCCCTAAATGCCATATCGTTCCTGGCATCCCGCATCCCGGATCTTCCAGAGGATCGTTAGTACCACGAATGTCCGGCTGAGAGCAGGAACAGCCCAGAGGTCGTCGATGGAGCCGGATATGGGGGTGATTCCCAGCCGCTGCCAGATGCGGTCGGCAAAGGGGCAGCCGATGAAGAGGTGGGCGGCGTCCTCCACGGTGGAGAGGTACCGCGGGCAGTCGGAGATGGTGATGATGTGCTACACGTGCATGCTTCAGGATGTTCAACTATAAAGGAAGTCAAATAAATTTGGAGAATGACCTCTCGCTTGACAACCTCCTGGAATTCGAGTCTATGGACCATGCATGCTGCAGGATGTTCAACTTACCGAAGGCATGAGGGGGGACGATATCACTTGCAAATTCAGCACACGATGGAATATATTTACCTTTTTTCCGCTTACAAAATGCAATTTCTTGGCATCATAAGCTCCGACATGACACACATTGTTTGAAAAGGATGGGCTGCTAAAATTCTTTGTCTAGCTTGTCATTCAAGGCCGCGTTTTGATGGCAGATAGGCTTGAGTGACGATGGGTGGCCCAATTGCGAGACATGCCAAATATGTAAGAAACAAAACAAAGCAACGACTATCCTTGTTTTTGGATGTAGATATTCCCTTCGGATATCACGAATGATAAAGGAGTGGCTCGGGCTTGAGGAACTTCACCTCGAGGAGTGGGCGGCCTTGGGCTCGATAAAGGAGTGGTGGTTGTCAGTGTTAGCGCTAAATGGGGCGCGGAAGAAGATAATGTCGTCCATCGTCACGCTAGTCTCGCGGGAAGTCTGGAACGAGAGAAATGCACATGTTTTCCGCAGCAAGAGCTCCATGCCCTCGCTAATCGTCGACAAGATAAAGGGTGAGCTCAGAGTTGTGAAATGGCGGGCGGCAAGTACCTACGTGATTTCATCCGGGGAGAGTAATCCCTTGTATTGGCCACTTTGGCCTTAGTTTTTTGTTGTCTCTAAAAACTTGTGAGCTCTCCTTGATAAATGAGACGAGGCAAATCTGTTGGTTCCATTTAAAAAAAAATCATCTAGGTCTTTTGTGTTTTGAGCACACGCGAACCCATCTCCTTACTTAATGCACAGCTCAAAGCCGGTTAGCGGCAGCGCGGGCTAGAAAAGCAGCGGAAGGGGGGAATGTGTTACCGCACCAATCCATTGTGATCACAGAGTGCGCTCTGTTAGAATACAAAGTGTATAGAGATAGGATAGTTGTTTAAACTTGTATCTCTATCTATCTCTTCTTCTCTCCCGTATCTCATGTAACCTCTCGAGCAGATCACGATCACGATCGATCTCTCTCAACTTGTACTTCAAGACTTCGGTCATATAAATACAATGCGGCCCGAGATAAAGGGTTCTACGCTTCATCATATGGTCATCAGAGCCCTTCCTCTCGTACGTCTAGCCCTCGAGAAGGAATCCATCTAGTTGATCGCAGAGGAGAGGAACCGAGATCGAGAGAGAGGCAATCATGTCAGGAACCACGCCGTCCACCGCTACTGCCACCGCGTCCGCATCCACCATGAGCGCTCTGTCCACTTTATCTGCACCTTCCACCTTCACCTCATCTTCCACCTCCAGCAGCAGCTCGCCCTCTCTCGGTCCGCCTCCGTCAGAGAAGCTTACGAGGACAAACTTCCTCCTCTGGAAGGCTGTCGTGCTAGCTCAGATCAAAGGAGCACAGATGGAGCACTTCCTCGACGCCACAAGCCCGGCGCCCCCTGCCACCATCACCATCAACAACAATGGGACGGAAGAGCAGGTGTTCAACTTCGCCAGATCGATCTGGTTTGTGCAGCAGCAGCAGCTACAAGGGTATCTCATGGGGTCCTTGTCTCGAGAGGTCCTTGCCCAAGTAGAGATGCTCCAGACGCCGACCGAGGTGTGGAACTCTATCCATGCCATGTTTGCTGCGCAAATGCAAGCCCAGAAGATCAACACGAGGATGGCGCTCACCAATCTGCAGAAAGGTAATCTAACCATGGCAGAATATCTTGGGAAAATTAAAACCCTTACAGATGAAGTTGCCTGCGCCGGTGCACCGCTCGGAGACGCCGAGATCATCTCCCACGTCATCGCCGGCCTCGACATCGACTACAATCCTGTGATCTCGGCCTTGGTGGCGCGGGTCGAAGCTGTTACGGTTCAGGAGCTGTATAGCCAGCTCCTGAGCTTCGACGCCCGCCTCAGCATGCTTCAAGGAGGCAATCTGCGCCAGTCTTCTGTCAACGTCGCCTCCCGTGGACGTGGTCGTGGGCGTGGACAGCAGTGGCGCGGTCGCGGCAACAGCAGCGGCGGCGGGCGCAGTGGTAACCAGGGCCACGCTCGCCTTGGTGACCGCGGCAACAATAGTGGTGACCGCGGCGGCAACAACTACAACGGCGGCTACAACGGCGGCGGCGGCTACAACAACAACAACCGTCGTCCTAGATGTCAGCTGTGCAAGAAACCGGGCCATGAAGTCATTGACTGCTGGCACCGGTATGTGAGGACTTCGTGCCCGATACAAAGCATGTCGCTGCAGCCATGCGGGAGCACGGCGGAGCTGATGGTGACACGGTCTGGTATGCTGACTCTGGAGCTACGGACCATGTCACAAATGAGCTAGAGAAGCTTGCCCTCCGAGAGAGGTATCACGGCAGTGATCAGATTCACACCGCAAGCGGTGGAGGTATGGACATCGCCCACATTGGTTAATCTTCTATTAATTCCCCTAGTCTTAAACGTGATCTTGTCCTTAAAGATGTCCTTCATGTACCTCAAGCCGATAAAAATCTAGCTTCCATGTCTCGTTTAACTTCCGACAATAATGTTTTCTTTGAAACTCATCCTACCTATTTTTTCATAAAGGATCGGGCAACGAAGGAGCTCATCCATCACGGTAGATGCATTGGAGGATTATATCCCATCACATCAAGAGTCTTTGATCGAAAGCGTCACCGTCAAGTTTATTCTGCCGTCAAGCCTTCCTTAGCCAAATGGCACCAAAGAGTAGGTCATCCTTCTCCAAATATAGTCAAGCAAGTAGTCAATAAAGGCAATCTTTCATTGTCACGTAGTCCCGAAAGTGAGTCAGTTTGTGAAGCTTGCCAATGTGCAAAGAGTCACCAACTTCCTTATCCTCTGTCAAATAGTGTGTCTCATGCTCCTTTAGAGCTTATTTTCAGTGATGTATGGGGTCATGCAAGAGATTCTTTTGGTTGCAAGAAATACTATGTCAGTTTTATTGATGATTATAGCAAATTCACATGGATATATTTGCTTAAGTTCAAATCTGAAGTCTTTTCTGTTTTCCAAGAATTCCAAAAACTTGTTGAAAGACAGTTTGATAGAAAGATCCTTGCAGTCCAAAGTGACTGGGGAGGAGAATATGAGAAACTCAATTCTTTCTTCCGTAGCGTTGGCATTATTCATCATGTCTCTTGTCCTCATGCACATCAACAAAAACGGTTCAGCCGAACGCAAACATCATCATATTGTGGAAGTTGGTTTGTCTCTTCTAGCTCATGCATCAATGCCACTTAAATATTGGGACGAGGCCTTTATCACGGCTACCTACCTTATAAATCGTTTGCCTAGTCGATTCATTGGCAACACTACTCCTTTGGAACGCTTGTTTCATCAAAAACCAGACTATAGCTCTCTAAAATTTTTTGGGTGTGCTTGCTACCCAAACTTGCGTCCCTACAATCACCATAAACTTGAGTTTCGGTCCACCCAATGTGTGTTTCTTGGCTATAGTAATCTTCATAAAGGATACAAATGTCTAGAAATCTCATCCAGTCGTATCTATATATCTCGTGATGTTATTTTTGATGAAACATTATTTCCATTTGCTAAACTTCATCCTAATGCGGGAGCTCTTTTGTGTGCTGAAATGTCCCTTCTTTCTGATCCTTTATCTTCTCTTGATCACGGGGGTGAATTAATTAGAACTGATCATGTGGAAAATTCCATGGAAAATTTTGAATCTCATGTTGATTGTGCAGCCACAGGTCATGATTTTATGTGTGTAGATGCAGCCAAAACAGGACCAGGCGCCAGATCCCAGGCAGATTCGCCTGGCGCTGTGGTCACGCGATTCGAGGACGATTCGCGCCGCAGTCTGACGGGAGCGGGATCCCAGGCGGATCGCCAGGCGGATCGCCTCGCGTCTCCCGTGACGCCCGGTCGGGTGGCCGACCGCCCACCAGGCGCGGAGCCAATCAGCGCCTCTGGCCCGGTGGCCGACAGCCCGACAGGCGCGGAGCCCACCAGTGCAGAGCCCACCAGCCCATGCCGCAGCGTCTCGCCCTGTGCCACGCATTCCGATGCTGCTGGTGACGGGGGGAGCGTGTCTGCCGATGGAGGATTTTGTGTGCCGGACGGATCCGTGGCTATTTCTGCAGCAACTTCAGTTCCTCTCCGTCATACACGATCTCAGTCAGGTATTGTCAAGGAGAAGAAATATACAGATGGTACAATCAGGTATGATAAACTTAAGCGAGCTTTTCTCACAACCGTTGGTGAACCAACAAATTTGCATGATGCTCTTGCACACAAGGATTGGAAGAAGGCTATGGATGTTGAATATGATGCATTAATTCAAAACAAAACTTGGCGATTAGTTCCCCCAAAGAGGGATGCTAATGTGATTGACTGCAAATGGTTATATAAAATTAAGAAAAGAGCTGATGGAAGTATAGACAGGTACAAGGCCAGACTAGTTGCAAAAGGTTTTAGGCAAATGTTTGGTATAGATTATGAAGATACCTTTAGTCCTGTTATTAAGTCAGCTACTATTCGACTTGTATTGTCTATTGCTATTTCCAGAGGCTGGAGTCTACGACAGCTAGACGTTCAGAACGCGTTTCTTCATGGTGTTCTTGAGGAAGAAGTGTTCATGAGGCAGCCGCCAGGATATGAAAACAAGAACGCACCAAATTATGTCTGTAAGTTGGACAAAGCATTGTATGGGTTAAAACAGGCCCCAAGAGCCTGGTATTCAAGGCTAAGTACACAGTTGCAAAAGCTTGGGTTTACACCATCAAAGGCAGATACCTCATTATTCTTTTATCATAAGAACAATGTTACTATATTTGTTCTTGTTTACGTTGATGATATAATTGTTGCCAGTTCCAGCTCAGATGCTACAACTTGTCTGCTTAAGGATTTGAAGTTGTAGTTTGCTCTCAAAGATTTGGGAGATCTACATTACTTTCTTGGAATTGAGGTCAAGAAGGTAAATGATGGCATACTTCTTACACAAGAGAAATATACCACGGACATTCTCAGAAGGGTAGGTATGGAAAAGTGTAAGCCGGTCAGTACACCCATCTCTACTTCAGAAAAGCTTACTGTTGAAAGTGGAGAAGCACTTGGGCCAGATGATGCAACAAATTACAGAAGTGTTGTAGGTGCATTACAGTACTTGACTCTTACACGTCCTGATATTTCATATTCTGTTAACAAAGTATGTCAATATTTGCATGCTCCTACTACTGTTCATTGGACAGCAGTCAAAAGGATTTTGAGGTATCTCAAGTTTACAGAGGGACTTGGTCTTCAGATTGTCAAGTCTTCTTCTATGCTTGTGTCAGCTTACTCTGATGCAGATTGGGCAGGGTGTGCTGATGATAGAAGGTCAACAGGTGGCTTTGCTGTGTTTCTGGGAACAAATCTTGTGTCATGGAGTGCAAGAAAACAGGCAACAGTCTCACGTTCAAGCACTGAGGCTGAGTATAAAGCTTTAGCCAATGCAACAGCTGAAGTAATGTGGATTCAGACATTGTTACATGAACTTGGAATTAAAGTTCCACAGGCTGCAAGATTATGGTGTGATAACATTGGTGCAACCTATCTTTCAGCTAATCCTGTTTTTCATGCACGGACAAAGCATATTGAAGTTGATTTTCACTTTGTCAGAGAAAGAGTGGCACGCAAACTGCTTGATATAAGGTTTATTCCAACAGGTGATCAACTTGCTGATGGATTCACAAAGCCTTTGACAATGCGGAGGTTAGATGATTTCAGGTACAATCTTAACCTTGGCAAGTAGGGTTTAGATTGAGGGGGAGTGTTAGAATACAAAGTGTATAGAGATAGGATAGTTGTTTAAACTTGTATCTCTATCTATCTCTTCTTCTCTCCCGTATCTCATGTAACCTCTCGAGCAGATCACGATCACGATCGATCTCTCTCAACTTGTACTTCAAGACTTCGGTCATATAAATACAATGCGGCCCGAGACAAAGGGTTCTACGCTTCATCATACTCCATGGGCTGTATATGGAGCACGGTACATAAACTATGACGACTGGGGCGGGATGACAACTATACTTGAGGGACATTTTCGGCCAAAATCACCATATTGACGGTGATTACGCAGATCGGGCGATATGGCAACTCTGCTAGAGTTGCTCTTAGTCATACGTATTTAGAATGCCGAAAAAACATACTACAAGATCAGTTTTGACCATTTTCCAGTAGGAAATTGCAACACACAAAACAGTTGAAAAAGTCAGATACAACTTCTGCAGGCCTCACACACGCAGGGCTCATCAGCAACACTTTTAGCAGGGTAGGGAGCAAGTTTAAGTCGGATTAAACTAATGCTGATATTTATTTTTTGTACTACAAACACTCCTGGTAGTAAGAGAGTTGCAACAAGTTCGGCTTGGGGGACATTAACCAAGATAACAACGTGAGGCATGCTTCAGATGGGACGGCATGCCCAAAGGGCAGGGTGGTCTTGCTCCAGTACGTACTGCAGGGGGCTGGTACACCAAGAGCATCACAGGCTCCCAGACATGTAGGCAGCGACCCTCTCAACGGGCCTCCGGCGGTCCGCCTTCACTCCCCCATGATACTGTATC
The DNA here is from genome assembly GCA_963921465.1 of Triticum timopheevii. Taxonomy (NCBI): domain Eukaryota; kingdom Viridiplantae; phylum Streptophyta; class Magnoliopsida; order Poales; family Poaceae; genus Triticum; species Triticum timopheevii. Next base: position 625,380,332 of record OY997266.1, on the reverse strand, counting down.
TTGATCCGCGCCAGGTGCTCGACCGGGATCCACGCGAAGCTAAGCCTCGCCGGCGCGTCCTCCTCCTCGCGGTCGGGCTCCAGCTCCTCCCTCAACCGCTGGACCCATTTGGGGTGGTAGGTCACCTGGTACCATGCCGAGGCCTTCATCTCTTACACCCGGTTCCTCTCGTCGTCGTCCAAGACAGCCTCGGTCTGGCCCGGCGCCTCGACGCTCTCGAAGATGGCCCGGAATTCCCTGCGGAGGGCGGAGTAGGCGTTATTCAGCCTCTCCTTTATGTCCCCCCTGCTTCCTGCTGTTGTACTTGGGGAGCGACCATATGTGCTCCGTCACCAGCTCCGCCTCCGTGCGCACACCATACTGCTTGAGCAGCGCATCCTAGAAGAACGGCAGCGGGCCGGCCCATGAGCAGCAGCGAGGAGCCCCCTATTTTCATGTTTCTTTTTTCTTTTTTCTTTTAAATAATTCGGGATTACCAAAACTTTTCAAAATTACAAAGAATGTGAATTTCAAAAAAGTTCATGGAGCCAAAACATATCCCTGATTTCGAATAATGTTCACAAATTAAAAATATGTTCATGAATTTGGATATTTGTAAAATGTTTTTATCAAACAAACAAATTTTGAATTTGAAGAACATTTCTTGAACTTGATGAACAAATTCTCAATTCAATATAATTTTCTGAAAAAATTGGATGAAATTTTTAAAAATGGATGAACATTTTTTAAAAATTACCATGAATGAATTTTGATTACGATGAACATTTTTTATATTAGATGAACATTTTGAACTTGATGAAATATTCTCAATTCAAGAACACTATTTTAAAAATCGGGAAAACTTTTTGAAAAATGGATGATTTTTTGAACTTAATGAATTTTTTGAAAAATTATGGTGAACAAATTTTGAATTTCATGAATATTTTTTGAATTTATTGAACAAAAAATGTTTAGCATTTTAAAAAAATGTTCATAAAATGAGACAAAAGAAAAACAAAGAAAAGAAAACGGAAATGGAAAAGAAATAAAAGATCAAAAAAGAAAAGAAACTAAAGCGAAAAAAAGAAATGAAAAACATAAAACATAAAAAAATGAAAAAGGAGAAAAAACCCGAAAAAAGAGAGAGAAAACCCATACGTGAAGGATCAAAAATGGAAAAATGCACTGGATGAGGAATACATGGCACTTATGAGGAACAAGACATGGCAACTTGTACCAGAACCAAGAGGTAAAAATATTATTGATTGTATGTGTGTTTACAGAATCAAAAAGAAGGCAAATGGCTCAATTGACAAGTATAAAGCATGTTTAGTTGCAAAAGGCTTTAAACGGGCGTTACGGCTTAGATTATGAAGATACCTTCAGCCCTGTTGTTAAAGCCGCGACTATTATCTATTGATGTGTCCAGGGGGATGGAGCTTGAGACAGCTAGATGTTCAGAATGCGTTTTTACGTGGTGTTCTGAAAGAGGAGGTTTACATGAGACAACCACCTGGGTATGCAGAAAAGAATGCACCTCATTATGTGTGTAAACCTGACAAGGCACTTTATGGACTGAAACAAGCACCAAGAGCATGGTACTCAAGGTTAAGCTCTTAGTTAAGACGTCTTGGCTTTGCTGCATCAAAAGCTGACACGTCTCTCTTCATTTACAACAAGGCAAACATTGTTATATTTTTACTGATATATGTTGATGATATTATAGTTGCAAGTTCTTTACAAAGTGCCACTAATGCTCTCCTGCATGATCTAAGTTCAGAGTTTGCTTTGAAAGATCTTGGTGATCTACACTTCTTTCTAGGAATTGAAGTCAAGAAGATTCAAGATGGCATAGTACTTAATCAAGAGAAATATTCTACCGAAATTCTGATTCGTATGGGGATGAAGGATTGTAGACCTTCACCCATACCATTGTCTTCTTCAGAAAAACTTTCAGCCTTTGAGGGAGAGCCAGTCAAGGAAGAAGAAAGCACAAGGTACAGAAGTGCTGTAGGGGCTTTGAAGTATTTAACATTGACAAGACCAGATATACCCTTTGCTGTTAATAAGGTTTGTCAGTACCTACATGCACCTACTATAGTACACTGGACAGCTGTTAAAAGAATTATACGGTATATAAAACATACTGTAAGCTTAGGCCTTCAGTTCAGACGCTCTAATACCATTCTTGTCAGTGCTTTCTCTGATGCTGACTGGGCAGGACGTAGTGATGACAGAAGGTCAACTGGAGGATTTGCAATGTTCTTTGGTTCTAATCTTATTTCTTGGAGTGCCAGGAAACAAGTTACAGTGTCAAGGTCAAGTACTGAGGCTGAATATAAATCACTAGCCGATGCCACTGCTGAGATCATTTGGTTGGAGTCATTGCTTAACGTACTGGGAATCAAGAAACATCGTGTGTCATGTTTATGGTGTGATAACTTGGGAGCCACCTATCTCTCTGCAAATTCAGTTTTTCATGGTAGAACCAAACACATTGAAATTGATTTTCACTTTGTGCGAGAAAGAGTTGCAGAGAAGAAGTTGGACATAAGGTTTATTCCTTCCAAAGATCAGGTAGCAGATGGCTTCACTAAAGCTTTACCAAGCAAACCATTTGAGGAGTTCAAGAGAAATCTTAATGTAGGATAGTTGAGATTAAGGGATGGTGTTAGACTTAGAGATAGAAGCTTGTTTAAACTCATGTAATCTCAATCTCTATCCTATCTCTCCCCCGTACCTGGTTTGGTCTCCTCTCTCCTATAAACCACCGTATCCTAGCGATAGATGGAAACTTGTAAGCCACGATAGGGGCTTCCTGTCTCGATCAATAAAACCCAACGCGGCTCCCTTACGAGGGAGTAGGAACACTTCCAACTTACAGTCAGATCCAAAAATTCTCCCTGAAGGGGTCAGATCCGGCTAAAAGACGCTAAAAGGGTCAAAATAGTGAATTTTCCCGGGAGGAGGCAGGGGAGCGTGGGGTCATTGTTCATTGGGATATTTTCTTATTAAGTGCTAGTGAGGCTGACATGTGGGTCCCATTCATCATTAAACAGTATAGCTAACAGTGTTAACGGTCAGCGTTAATGGGTGGGCTCCACCTGTCATAAAATGGTTTAAAAATTAATCACACCGTCACTTGGGCTTTTTGGAACAACGAACCAAAAAGTGGTTGCATTTTGAGAAATTAATGAAAGTGGTAGTTTTTTGTAATCCTAGCCTATGTGGTAGTTTTTTGCTGTTTACTCGTATATAACTATCTACCCTTCTGGGAATTTTCAATCTATACAGAAAATTGATAGGAAGATGCTTGGGGTTTCAGTCTAGTTTGATGGCTAGCAATTCAACTCTGCTTTTTGTTGGAGTTTCAGGCTTGTTGCATAGTTCCTAGCTTCAAGTGTACTGCTTCTAGCTGCATTGTCCGCTAGATTTTTTTTATAGAACTATCAAGTGTACACAGCATTGCACCTTACATGACTGAGCATTTTCTTTCTTGTGAAATCAAATACCATGACTGAGTATTATTCAAGTTGCTCTGCTTGAGGTTACCGTATAACTTATGCTATTTTAACTCGTTCTGCTGTATATTGTGCTGCAACCACTTTGTGTACCGCCATATCATCGTGGCCCAGGATGTTGGAGTGAGGCACAACCTGCCATATGCGTTCGCGTGCATAAACGCCGCCGCGCTCGTCTTTTATGGTGGAAACAGGTGTAAGATTATGTTCGATCTCCCTACTCCCTCAATGGGGAGAGGCTTCGTATATATTGACTATTGGCAGGAGCCTGCCTTGGCTTACAAGAAGGTACAAGAGTTTGAGGAGGATACGGAGAGAAGGAGGATACAGAGATTACATATTTCTCTAACACCCTCCCTTAATCTCAACTATCCTAAATTAAGATTACTCTTGAACTCTTTGAATGGTCTTGCTGAAAGTGCCTTTGTGAAGCCATCTGCTACTTGATCCTTGGAGGGAATAAACCGTATCTCAAATTTCTTTGCTGCAACTCTTTCTCGCAGAAAGTGAAAGTCAATCTCTATGTGTTTTGTCCTTGCATGAAACACTGGATTTGCATACAAATACGTTGCTCCCAAATTATCACACCATAAGCACGAGATACGATTCTTCTTAACTCCCAACTCATCAAGGAGTGACTCAACCCAAATAATTTCAGCAGTTGCATTTGCCAAGGATTTGTACTCTGCTTCTGTGCTTGAGCGTGACACGGTGGCTTGCTTTCTAGCACTCCAGGAGATAAGATTTGATCCAAAGAACACTGCAAAACCTCCAGTTGATCTCCTGTCATCACTACATCCTGCCCAGTCAGCATCAGAGAATGCACTAACAAGAGAGGAATTAGACCTTCTGAAATTAAGTCCTATTCCCATAGTGTGCTTCACATATCTCACAATTCTCTTGACAGCTGCCCAATGTGCAGAAGTAGGCGCATGAAGGTATTGGCAAACCTTGTTGACAGCAAATGAAATATCTGGACGTGTGAGAGTCAAATATTGCAATGCTCCCACAGTACTCCTATACCTTGTGCTCTCCTCCTCTTGAAGTGGCTCACCTTCATATGCAGAGAGTTTTTCTGAGGAAGATAATGGTGTAGGAACTAGCTTACAATTCTTCATTCCCATGCGAGACAGAAGCTCATTGACATATTTTTCCTGACTTAACACAATGCCATCTTGAGTTTTCTTGACTTCAATGCCTAGAAAGAAATGTAAATCACCTAGATCTTTCAGGGCAAACTCTGAGCTCAAATCATGCAAAAGAGCATTAGTGCCATTTTGTGAGGAACTTGCAACGATGATATCATCCACATATATGAGTACAAAAATGACCACTCCTACCTTGTTATAAATAAACAAGGACGCATCAGCCTTGGAAGCAATAAAGCCAAGATATTTCAATTGTAAGCTTAGCCTGGAATACCATGCTCTGGGTGCTTGCTTTAAACCATAAAGTGCTTTATCAAGCTTGCACATAATGTGGTAATTCCTTACTCTCATACCCAGGTGGCTGTCTCATAAACACTTCCTCTTCCAGAACACCATGCAGAAACACGTTCTGTACATCTAGCTGCCTTAGGCTCCATCCTCTGGACACAGCAATAGCCAGCACAAGTCTGATAGTTGCAGCTTTCACAACAGGATTGAACGTGTCCTCATAGTCAATGCCATAACGTTGCTTAAAGCCCTTTGCAACTAGACGTGCTTTATACCTGTCAATGGAGCCATCTGCCCTTTTTTTAATCCTGTACACCCATTTGCAATCAATGATATTTTTACCTCTCTGATTTGGTACAAGATGCCAGGTTTTGTTCCTTATGACTGCAGAATATTCCTCATCCATCGCCTTCTTCCACTTCGGATCATCAAGTGCACTGTTCAACGTTGTTGGTTCCCCTGAAATACATAGCATCCCATATGGTATAGTTCCATCTTTTCTTATTTTTGTATTTCGTATACCTTTTTGTAGCCGTGTCATAACTCGTGAAAAAACCTCTGGCTGAACCACTGGTACACTCGCCACAGAAGATCCAGGCGAATCTGCATGTGCTGACCCAGACAGATTTGTCCCGACGTGCGTAGAAGATCCTGTGGCTGTAGGTGTGGCTTCAGTTCCTGTGGACACACGGGGAACGCCCATGCGACCCGATGCAGTGGATCCGGCGCCCGACCGCGGCCTGACGCGCGCGCGTGACAAGGGGATTCGGTCCCGCCGCTGGTCCCGCCTGTCGCGCCTGTCTGCTGGACGCGCGCGCGTGACGAGGGGGATTCGGTCCCGCCTGGCGACGACGTGTCCGTGCGGGAGTGGCCGCCCCTCGGGTCAGGCATGGAGCCGGCTGGAGCGCGATCCGATGACGATCTGCTCGCGCGATCCGAGGACTGCGCACGGACAGGAGTCTCAGGCGCCGCCGGATCTCCTTCGTCATCCGTGCCAGGTTCGTCTTCTTCCTCCACATGAAATAATGGGTCAAATTGAGCCATATTTTCGAAATTTTGATCATTTTGAACACCGATTTCACCAGGGACCTGCACAGGCATAAGAGAAGAACCAGTACCAGCAGGAATATCATCACATTGATTAGTACAATTATTGTCGCCCCCATGATCAAAAGACCGTAGATGTGAAGGAAGAAGGAGAATTTCCTTGCGGAGAAGTGCACCAACATTTGGATGAAGAGAGGCAAAGGGAAAAACTGTCTCATCAAAAACAACATCTCTGGATATATAGACTCGACCAGTGGGAACATCAAGGCATTTGACACCTTTATGAATGGGGCTATAACCCAAAAAAAACACACCTTTTTGAGTAGAAAGCGAGTTTTCGTGTGTTGTAGGGTCGAAGATTTGGCCAACATGCACAACCAAATATGCGAAGAGATGTGTAGTTAGGTGTGACACCAAGAAGTCGTGTGATGGGTGTTTCAAATTTGATGACTTTACTTGGAAGCAAGTTGATAAGATATGTGGCAGTTAAGAATGCTTCATCCCAAAATTTAAGTGGCATGGATGCGTTTGCTAACAATGCAAGCCCCATATCAACTATGTGACGGTGCTTTCTTTCAGCAGACCCGTTTTGTTGGTGAGCATGAGGGCAAGAGACATGATGGGATATGCCAAGTTTTTGGAAAAAAGAGTTCAATTTTTCATACTCACCACCCCAGTCACTTTGCATAGCAATGATTTTGGAGTTCAGTTTGCGTTCAACAAGGTTTTGGAAATTGGTAAAAACTTGGAATACATCGGATCATTTCTTTAGTAAATAAATCCAAGTAAATTTACTATAGTCATCAATAAGGCTTACATAATAGGAAAATCTACCAACTGAAGCAGGAGCTGGCCCCCATACATCTGAAAAGATAAGTTGTAGAGGAGCAGTAGACACACTAGTAGAAATAGGGTAAGGTAATTGATGACTTTTTGCTTGTTGACACGGATCATAAACTGACTCAACACTAGGCTCAGAAGAGAGTTTATTTTTGCTAAGAACATATCTAACTATGACTGAAGATGGATGACCCAAGCGACTATGCCACCTTGACGATGAAAGCTTGGTAACAATATTTGCTTGTTTATTTGACCATGAAGATGATGAGGATGATATGAGTGGGTAAAGGCCTCCCACGCACCGTCCTCTAAGAATGATTCTCCTTGTGTTCAAGTCCTTGACCAAGAAAAAATAAGGGTGGAATTCTATAAGAACATTGTTATCAAGAGTGAATCGATGAACGGAAACAAGGTTTTTAGATGTTTGAGGAACATGCAAGACATTTTTAGATGCAATTTTTTCACGGGGTTTTCAACAATTGAACTACCAATGTGTGTGATGTCCATACCAGAACCGCTTGCCGTGCGAATTTGGTTGCCTCCATTGTACTTCTCCCGCATCGTCAACTTGTCAAGTTCACCTGTGATGTGATTTGTTGCTGCACTGTCGGCATACCAATTTGTGTCAACACCGTAGGAGACAGCATGCGCTTCTTTTTCTTTTGGGTCGTTGTCCTCATAGCGCCACCAACAGACCCGAGCACCTCCTGGATGATGTTTGTAGCATATTTGGCACTCAGGAAAATCATGCTGCTGGTCACGCGCCTGCTGTTGCTGTTGCTGCTGTCGAGGGCGCCCTCTGAAGCCGCTGCCTCCATTGGAAGACGAGGGCTGGCGATCGCCGCGGTCACCACGGCCACGCCCCCTTCCTCCTCGCCCGCGGGATCTGCCGCGAGACTGTCCACGGCCCCTGTAGACCGCATTAGCAGATGAATGGAATCCACCTGAAGCTGAGTCACCTAGCATCTCCATCCTTTGATCAAAGGCAGAGATCTGGGCAAAGAGATCATCGGCAGTGATGGTGTTCTTGACAGCGCCGATCGCTGCTACCACGGAGTCGTAGTCGCGGTCTAGTCCGGCCAAGATGTAGTCCACCATCTCCGGATCAGAGACGGGACGACCAACAGCAGCTAGTTCATCGCCGAGGCTCTTCATCTTCGCCATATACGCCGAGCTTGACATGCTGCCCTTCTTGGTGTTGGTGATGGCGATTCTCAGATTAGTGATCCGAGATTGCGACTGTGAGGCGAAGAGATTTGTCACCGTCGTCCAGAGTTCAAAGGTGGAGTCCTTCCCGACGACCTGCGCAAGGATCTCTCGCGACATGGAGTTCAGAAGATAAGACAGGACCTGCTGGTCTTTGGCGATCCAGGGCCCATACAGGGGATTCGGCTCAAGGGCCGTGGTCTTGTCCGCCTTTGTGATCTCCACCATCTTGGGCGGAGCGGCGTCTGTGTTGTCGAGGAGTCCAGTCACCTGCGCACCTCGCAGGGCTGGAAGCACTTGAGTCTTCCAGAGGATGAAGTTTCCTCGTGCAAGCTTCTCCGATGGCGCTAACCGAGGTTGAGGGCGACGCCAGCAGAGGAAGCCATGGAGACGATGGTATATGGTTTCTAGGGTTTTGATTTGTGGCTAGATGTATGGAAAGAGGTGGCTCTGATGACCATGTAAGATTATGTGCGATCTCCCTACTCACTCGATGGGGAGAGGCTTCGTATATATTGACTATTGGCAGGAGCCTGCCTTGGCATACAAGAAGGTACAAGAGTTTGAGGAGGATACGGAGAGAAGGAGGATACAGAGATTACATATTTTCTCTAACAACAGGAAAGACTTGCGCGTCGCTATTGTCAATGGTCTCGCGTTCCTGGTGGAGAACGCGTATGTGCCATCTACCTGCGTTACTCACACGGAGGGAGACGCATCCTTGCTGTCGCCATGTTCGTAGTGGTGGTAGTGTTTTTTGGCCTGCTCTTCACCCTACAGTTCGTCGTATTTAGCCATAGGCAGCACCCACACGTGAAGGATCGTGTGTTTGGCCCAATGGGTGCAGCGACGGCCTTCCTGACTTATGCCTTGACTGCAGACGGGATCATGAGTGCTCGCTTGACTGAACTCACCTTCTATCAATCCATTGTCACATAGTAGATTTTTCATCTTCTGCACATGCTATGCAATATCGCGCCCACACCACACACAATGTGGCCGGCATGCAGATGTCATTTCCTTACTTCAGTAACGCCATGATATGGACTGCATACGCATGCATTCCTGACTTTGATTTGTTCTTTCTGGTATTTGCTTCCTATCCATTGGCTATATATCAAGATGGCAATGGGGCCCCGAAACCCGCGTCCCCGCCGGTTTTTACCCTATTAGGGGACGGGGATGGGCGACTTTCTATCTCCGTGGGGCTGCTCGTGGGAGCATCATAAAACCCGACATGTTTCATGGGTTTAAACCCATTTAAGTACTACCCGGACCCAAAACCCGACAAAACCCGTCAAAATACGTTATTTGGCATGCGTCGATCTATCTTGACTCAAGTGGCCCAAAGCCACATTGCCCGAGCAGCCGAGCCCCACAGCGTCGAGGCCCTGGAGTACAAACCAACCCCACGCTCGGTCGCCACAATGTCGATCACTCTTCAGGCCTCTCTTTCCCGCACAACACAACACGTAAACCTAAACCTAGGTCCCCCAGCCGTCGTCTGTTGTTGTAACATGCTCATGTTTTTCTTTCAAATGTTGTTGTTTTCATTGACTGCTCGTGGGGACGGGTTTCCCGCGGGTTTTGAAAACCCGGCGGGTTTAGGGGACGGGCAAAAATTTAACCCCGCGCACGTTGATGGGGACGGGAACGGGTTTGCGATTTTCTCATGGGGATGGGTGTGGGCAAGCAAAACCCGATGGGTTTCGTCCCCGTTGCCATCTTGAGCTGTATATACTATATACTATCTTGCCTACATAACTAAATGTCATCTTTTTTATTGTGTGCTCCATGTGAAAATAGCCTATAATTTGTCACAATTTATGGTGCAACCCTTGACAGATGTTTATCTACCCAGCTGGGAGTTTTAACTTGATCTCTTGTATATTCGCATCACAACTCTTGATCAGTCTAGTGTTGTAACTAGGAAACACAACTCTGCTAGTTTGTTGTAGTTTCACTTCAGCCTACACTAGCAGTGTTGGCATGTTGTTAATGAGCGCTCTTTTTAAAAAATCAAACGACATGATTATCTCTACCCAGTTATTTTCTTACGCATGAATCTGACACCTATGGAGCTCTGGTGGAGGCTATAGTACCTTGAGCTCCTTTTCTTTTTGTATGTTATTTAACTATGTAGGTAATGTAAACAGAAAAGATCATTTGTGTCAAAAACTCTTAGTTATTATCCTTTTGAGGCACTCCTTGCATACATACTGGATTGTTTGGCCTACATACATGTGCATGCAGTCTTCATCCCAAGCTATATATTCACTAATGTGCTAATGTGCCCCACGCCTCTGACTTTTGCAATTGCAGATTGCGAATGGGATTGGTCTGCTCTTTGCTTTCTATGAGGCCGTCCTATGGATCAGGTACCGGAACGCGCCGAATCTCTAGGGCGCCGTAATTGCCGCTGCTCAAGTGAGGGACTGCCGTAAGTCTATTGACAAACATGGTTGAGTATGCGAACATCTAAGTACTGTAATAATGAATGCTGGATGGAGAACGCAACTTATCCTCTGTCACAAAGCGGTGATTGAACTATGCATCATAATATTTTATAATGTGACTGTACTTTGAATTTGAAATACATGAAATATGTCAAAATTCTGAACTAAACTTTTAAATTCTAAAAAATTCGAGTTTATGATAATGGAAAGGTAAAAGAAAAAAGTGGAAAAATTCAAAGAAAACAAAGAAAAAGAAAGAAAGGGGAAAATAATAGGAGAGAATATTAAAACAAAAATAAGAAAAGTAAAAGAAAAAATGTGGTTCAAAAACCTCCTAAATGGTTCCAGAACTGGAAAAAACCTGCTGGGAAGCTGAGGTTCCCAAAACTGGGAATGCTTTTTGCCACTTCTTTTGTGTACTTTTCTTGAAACTCTGCGAAATCTTTCAAATCTGTGAATATATTTTTCAAAACCCTTTAACTTGTTTCGAATCCGCAAGCGCTTGGGCCGGCCCAATAGGGGCCAACAGAGCAATGTCGTCGCCTAGTTGGGCCAAGACGTAAGCTTTTCTTTTTTTTTCTTTTTTTCGACTCTTTTCTTTGTTAATTCAAGTTTCACCTTTTTGAACTTTATTATTCTTTTTGAACCTGTTTAAAAATTGGTAGTATTTTTTGGATTACCAAAATAACCATTTTAAGTAATTGATTCACATTATTATTTAATTCAAATCTTTATTAATTGCCCTTTTATGGTAGGATCAACTTCGCGGTCAAGGAGGAGCACGCCAGTGAGGACCCTTTGGATGAGATTCTTAAGGCACACCCTAGCTCATCCTACTAAAGCATTTTCAGGATCTGTCCAAGAAGAATCCACCTACTAAGGAGAGCGAGGGCCTGCCATGTAAGGAGAGTGTTCGCCCGCCACACAACATCATTACAAACGATGCTTGCTCCTCCAATGTGGTGGCTATTGAAGGAAATATGCCCTAGAGGCAATAATAAAGTTATTACTTATTTCCTTACGTCATGATAAATGTTTATTATTCATGCTAGAATTGTATTAACCGGAAAATTAGTACATGTGTGAATACATAGACAAAACAGAGTGTCCCTAGTATGCCTTTACTTGACTATCTTGTTTATCAAACATGGTCATGTTTCCTGACTATAGACATGTGTTGTCATTTGATGAACAGGATCACATCATTAGGAGAATGATGTGATGGACAAGACCCATCCGTTAGCTTGGCATAAATGATCGTTTAGTTTTATTGCTACTGCTTTCTTCATGACTTATACATGTTCCTCTGACTAGAGATTATGCAACTCCCAAATACCGAAGGAACACCTTGTGTGCTATCAAACATCACAACGTAACTGGGTGATTATAAAGATGCTCTACAGGTGTCTCCGAAGGTGTTTGTTGGGTTGGCAAAGATCGAGATTAGGATTTGTCACTCCGTGTTTCGGAGAGGTATCTCTGGGCCCTCTCGGTAATGCACATCACTATAAGCCTTGCAAGCAATGTGACTAATGAGTTAGTTACGAGATGATGCATTACGGAACGAGTAAAGAGACTTGCCGGTAATGAGATTGAACTAGGTATTGAGATACCAACGATCGAATCTCGGTCAAGTAACATACCAATGACAAAGGGAACAACGTATGTTGTTATGCGGTTTGACCGATAAAGATCTTCATAGAATATGCAGGAACCAATATGAGCATCCAGGTTCCGTTATTGGTTATTGATCGGAAGTGAGTCTCGATCATGTGTACATAGTTTTCAAACCCATAGGGTCCACACGCTTAACGTTCGGTGACGATCGATATTATGAGTTTATGTGTTTTGATGTACCGAAGGTAGTTCGGAGTCCCGGATGTGACCACGGACATGACGAGGAGTCTCGAAATGATCGAGAGGTAAAGATCGATATATTGGAAGGCTATATTTGGACATCGGAAAGGTTCCGAGTGATTCGGGTATTTTTCGGAGTACCGGAGAGTTACGGGAATTTGCCGGGAGAAGTATTGGGCCTTATTGGGACATATGGGAATAGAGTAGGCAGGCCAAAGCGAAGGAGGCTCGCGCCCCCCCATGGGTCTGAATTGGACTAGGGGAAAGGGGCGGCGCCCCTCGTTGCCCTTTCCTACTCCTTCTCTCTTTCCCTCTTTCTTCTCTCCTACTCCGGAAAGGAAAAGGGAATCCTACTAGGACTTGGGAGTCCTAGTAGGACTCCCCACACTTGGCGTGCCCCCTCTAGGGCCGGCCTCCTCCTCCTCCCTTCTTTATATACGTGGGCAAGGAACACCCCAAAGGCACAAAAAAGTTTCTCTTAGCCGTGTGCGGTGCCCCCTCCACGGTTACACGCCTCGGTCATATCGTCATAGTGCTTAGGCGAAGCCCTGCGCCGGTAACTTCATCATCACCGTCACCACGCCGTCGTGCTGATGGAACTCTTCCTCAGCCTCAACTGGATCAAGAGTATGAGGGACGTCACCGATCTGAACGTGTGCACATCACGGAGGTGCCGTGCTTTCGGTACTTGATCGGTTGGATCACGAAGACGTTCGACTACATCAACCGCGTCACTTGACGCTTCCGCTTACGGTCTGCGAGGGTACGTGGACAACACTCTCCCGCTTGTTGCTATGCATCACATATATCTTGCGTGATCGTAGGATTTTTTTTGAAATTACTGCGTTCCCCAACAGTGGTATCAGAGCCAGGTTCATGCGTAGATGTTATATGCACGAGTAGAACACAAGTGAGTTATGGGCGATAATAGTCATATTGCTTACCAGCATGTCATACTTTGATTCGGCGTTATTGTTGGATGAAGCGGCCCGGACCGACATTACGAGTACTCTTACGCGAGACTGGTTCTACCGACGTGCTTTGCACACAGGTGGCTGGCAGGTGTCAGTTTCTCCAACTTTAGTTGAATCGAGTGTGGCTACGCCCGGTCCTTGTTGAAGGTTAAAACAACACATACTTGATGGAAAATCGTTTTGGTTTTGATGCGTAGGTAAGAACGGTTCTTGCTCAGCCCGTAGCAGCCACGTAAAACTTGCAACAACAAAGTAGAGGACTTCTAACTTGTTTTTGCAGGGCATGTTGTAATGTGATATGGTCAAGACATGATGCTAAATTTTATTGTATGAGATGATCATGTTTTGTAATAGAGTTATCGGCAACTGGCAGGAGTCATATGGTTGTCACTTTATTGTATGCAATGCAATCTCCCTATAATTGTTTTTACTTTATCACTAAGCGGTAGCGATAATCGTAGAAACAATAGTTGGCGAGACGACAACGATGCTACGATGGAGATCAAGGTGTCGCGCCGGTGATGATGGTGATCATGACGGTGCTTTGGAGATGGAGATCAAAGGCACAAGATGATGATGGCCATATCATATCACTTATATTGATTGCATGTGATGTTTATCTTTTATGCATCTTATTTTGCTCTGATTGACGGTAGCATTGTAAGATGATCTCTCACTAAATATCAAGGTACAAGTGTTCTCCCTGAGTATGCACCGTTGCGGAAGTTTGTCGTGCCAAGACACCACATGATGATCGGGTGTGATAAGCTCTACGTTCACATACAAGGGATGCAAGCCAGTTTTGCACAAGCAGAATACTCGGGTTAAACTTGACGAGCCTAGCATATGCAGATATGGCCTCGGAACAGTGAGACCGAAAGGTCGAGCCTGAATCATATAGTAGATATGATCAGCATAGTGATGTTCACCATTGAAAACTACTCCATCTCACGTGATGACCGGACATGATTTAGTTGATTTGGATCACGTGATCACTTAGACGATTAGAGGGATGTCAATCTAAGTGGGACTTCTTAAGTAATATGATTAATTGAACTTTAATTTATCATGAACTTAGTCCTGGTAGTATTTGCATATCTATGTTGTAGATCAATACCTCGCGATGTAGTTCCCCGTTTATTTTTGATATGTTCCTAGAGAAAATTAGAGTCGAAAGATGTTAGTAGCAAAGATGCGGACTAGCTCCGTGATCTGAGGATTATCCTCATTGCTGCACAGAAGTATTATGTCCTTGATGCACCGCTAGCTGACAGATCTAGTGCAGGAGCAGATGCAGACGTTATGAACGTTTTGACAAAAATCTCGGAAAGATGACTACTTGATAGTTTAGTGCATCATGCTTTGCGGCTTAGAACCGGGATTTCAAAAATGTTTTGAACACCACGGATCATATAAAATGTTCCAAGAGTTGAAAGTGGTATTTCATACTCATGCCCGTGTCGAGAGTTATGAGACCTCTGACAAAACTTTGCCTACAAGATGGAGGAGAATAGCTCAACCAGTGAGCATGTGCTCAGATTGTCCGGGTACTACAATTGCTTGAATCAAGTGGGAGTTAATCTTCCAGATAAGATAGTAATTGACAAAGTTCTCTAGTCACTATCACCAAGTTTCTAGAACTTCGTGATCAACTATAATATGCAAGGGATGATGAAAGTAATTCCTGAGCCCTTCGCAATGCTGAAATCGGCGAAGGTAGAAATCAGGAAAGAGCATCAAATGTTGATGGTTTACAAGACCACTAGTTTCAAGAAAAGGGCAAAGGAATAGAAAGGTAACTTCAAGAAAGAATGACAAACAATTTGTCACTCCCATGAAGAAACCCAAAGCTAGACTCAAGCCTGAAACTGAGTGCTTCTATTGCAAAGGAAACGGTCACTGGAAGTGGAACTTCCCCTAGATACTTGGAGGATAAGAAGGATGGCAAAGTGAACAAAGATATATTTGATATACATGTTATTGATGTGTACTTTACTAGTATTTATAGCAACCCCTCAGTATTTGATACTAGTTCAGTTGCTAAGAGTAGTGATGACCCACAAGTATAGGGGATCTATCGTAGTCCTTTCGATAAGTAAGAGTGTCGAACCCAACGAGGAGCAGAAGGAAATGACAAGCGGTTTTCAGTAAGGTTTTCTCTGCAAGCACTGAAATTGTAGGTAACAAATAGTTTTGTGATAAGATAAATTTTAATGGGTAACAAGCAATGAAAGTAAATAAAGTGCAACAAGGTGGCCCAATCCTTTTTGTAGCAAAGGACAAGCCTGGACAATTTCTTATAATGAGAAAAGCGCTCCCTAGGACACATGGGAATTATCGTCAAGCTAGTTTTCATCACGCTCATATGATTCGCGTTTGGCACTTTGATAATTTGATATGTGGGTGGACCGGTGCTTGGGTACTGCCCTTACTTGGAAAAGCATCCCACTTATGATTAACCCCTATTGCAAGCATCCACAACTACAAAAGAAGTATTAAGGTAAACCTAACCACAGCATTAGACATATGGATCCAAATCAACCCCTTACGAAGCAACGCATAAACTAGGGTTCAAGCTTTCTGTCACTCTAGCGACCCATCATCTACTTGTTACTTCCCAATGCCTTCCTCTAGGCCCAAATAATGGTGAAGTGTCGTGTAGTCGACGTTCACATAACATCACTAGAGGAGAGACAACATACATCTCATCAAAATATCGAACGAATACCAAATTCACATGACTACTAATAGCAAGACTTCTCCCATGTCCTCAGGAACAAACGTAACTACTCACAAAGCATATTCATGTTCATAATCAAAGGAATATTAATATGCATTAAGGATCTACAGATATGATCTTCCACCAAGTAAACCAATTAGCATCAACTACAAGTAGTAATCGACACTACTAGCAATCCACAAGTACCAATTTGTGTTTTTGATACAAGATTGGATACAAGAGATGAACTAGGGTTTTGAGAGGAGATGGTGCTGGTGAAGATGTTGATGGAGATTGACCCCCTCCTAATGAGAGGATCGTTGGTGATGACGATGGTGATGATTTCCCCCTCCCGGAGGGAAGTTTCCCCGGCAGAACAGCTCCGCCGGAGCCCTAGATTGATTCCGCCTCGTGGCGGCGGAGTTTCGTCCCGTAAGATTGCTTATGATTTTTTTCCAGGGTAAAAGCCTTCATATAGCAGAAGATGGGCACCGGAGGGCCACCAGGGGGCCCAGGAGACAGGGGGCGCACCCAGTAGGGGTGGGCGCGCACCCAGTAGGGGTGGGCGCGCCCCCACCCTCCTGGCCAGGGTGTGGCCCCCTCTGGTGTTTTCTTCGCTCAATAATTCTTATTAATTCCAAAAATAACTTCCGCGGAGTTTCATGATTTTTGGAGCTGTGCAGAATAGGTTTCCAATATTTGCTCCTTTTCCAGCCAGAATCCCAGCTGTCGGCATTCCCCCTCTTCATGGTAAACCTTGTAAAATAAGAGAGAATAGCCATAAGTATTGAGACATAATGTGTAATAACAGCCCATAATGCAATAAATATTAATATAAAAGCATGATGCAAAATGGACGTATCAACTCCCCCAAGCTTAGACCTCGCTTGTCCTCAAGCGGAAGCCGAAATCGAGAAATATGTCCACATGTTTAGAGATAGAGGTGTCGATAAAAATAAAATACAGACATGAGGGCATCATGATCATTCTTATAATAGCAACATATATAGATTTTTGTCATATGATTTCTTATGCTCAAGTAACAATCAATTCACAATGTCAAGTATGGTTCAGAAACTTCATTGGGAACTAACAAACTATAATCTCAGTCATTGAAGAAATTACAATTTATCATAATATCAGAAAGAGTCAAGAATAGAGCTTTTCAGCAAGTCCACATACTCAACCATCATATAGTCTTCTACAATTGCTAACACTCATGCAATACTTGTGGTTATGGAGTTTTAATCGGACACTGAGAAAATAGGGGCTTATTGTGTTGCCTCCCAACGTATTCACCTTTGGGTGATGTCAACAATAATAATTCCTGCTAACTTACATCCAATTTGATATATATATCAGGATCTTTCAACCACGAGGAGCTTGCCAAAGCATAAAAATGAAAAAGGGAAAGGTGAAGATCACCTTGACTCAAGCATAAAGTAAAAACATAAAGTAAAAGATAGGCCCTTCGCAGAGGGAAGCAGAGGTTGTCATGTGCTTTTAGGGTTGGATGCACAAAATCTTAATGCAAAAGAATGTCACTTTATATTGCCACTTGTGATATGAACCTTTATTATGCAATCCGTCGCTTTTATTACTTCCATATCACACGATCGTATAAAGCTTATTTTCTCCACACTAATAAGTCATACATATTTAGAGAGCAATTTTTATTGCTTGCAACATGACAACTTACTTGAAGGATCTTACTCAATCCATAGGTAGGTATGGTGGACTCTCATGGCAAAACTGGGTTTAAGGATATTTGGAAGCACAAGTAGTATCTTTACTTGGTGCAAGGAATTTGGCTAGCATGATGGGGAAAGGCAAGCTCAACATGTTGGGAAGATCAATGACAATATACTTTAACTGAGATGTGAGAAAACATAAACCATTACGTTGTCTTCTTTGTCCAACATCAACTCTTTTAGCATGTCATACTTAATGAGTGCTCACAATCATAAAAGATGTCCAAGATAGTATATTTATATGTGAAGACCTCTCTTTCCTTATTACTTCCTATTAATTGCAACGATGACCAAAACCACGTTTGTCAACTCTCAACAACTTTTATGCCTCATACTTTTTATGTGTGAAGTCATTACTATCCATAATATTAATATGAACTCTTTTATTCTTTTTATTCTTTCTACTTTCTCAAGATCATAGCGAGATAGCAAAGCCCTTGACTCAACACTAATGTTTATTATAGATAGCTCCCAGACTCGATTACATAAAGAGATCACAAAGCAAAACTCAGAGCTAATTCATACCAAAACATCAATCTACTAGATCAAGATATTACTAAAAGGATCGAACTAAGTAAAACGGTAAAGATAGAAGTGTGATGGTGATACGATACCGGGGCACCCCCCCCAAGCTTGGCAGTTGCCAAGGGGAGTGCCCATACCCATGTGATTATGTCCTCGGAGGTGATGGAGGTGGTGATGATGAGGGTGGATAATCGCACATCGACCGTAAAAGCTCCTCCAACTTGCGGATGATGCCCTTGAGTCCGACAATATGATCCTTCAACAAAATATTTTCCTACGTGAGATACTTGTTTTGTATGCGAGCTAACTCAATCATCTTGAAAGCTTCAATCTTAGTTGGAGTAAAGAGGTTAGGTAGAGGTTGAGGGATGTCTTCTTCTTCCACCGCTGGAGCTTGATCTTCCGTGGCCTTCTTGATCCCTTCATCCTCGTTGATTTCCTCCGGTTCTTCTCTTTTCAGCTCTATCTTCAATAGCCAAGCATCCTTGTCTTCATTGTTGAAGGAGGGCGACGTCATGGTGCTCTAGATCTGTCAGAAAAACAGCTCGAAACAAAAACAGAGGATATTTGCGTGATACGGTGGTCAAAACCTTCGGGGGATTATATAATGAATTTTTGCCGACCAAAATACGCAACGTGCAAGAAAACGGAGTCCGGGAGGCACACGAGGTGCCCACGAGACAGGGGGGCGCGCCCTCCACCCTGGTGGAGGCCTCGTGTCCTTCCTGGATTACTTCTTTCTTTCCAAAATTCTTAAATATTCCAAAACAGAGAAAAATTGCCATTAGAACTGTTTTGGAGTCGGTTTACCTACCGTACCACATACCTATTCCTTTTTGGAGTCTGAAACGTTCTGGAAAGTGTCCCTTATGTATTCCTCCGGGGTTACGGTCTCAATAATATTAGTTCATTGATAGGATTACCTGAGATATAATGTTTGGTTCTTTGACCGTTCACCATCCTCGGACATGTGCCTTCGAAGTTGTTGATTTTTATGGCACCGGAACGATAGACCTCCTCGATAACGTAAGAACCTTCCCATTTAGAGAGAAGTTTTCCTGCAAAAAATCTTAAACGAGAGTTGAATAATAACACATAATCACCTACGTTAAATTCTTGCTTTTGTATCCTTTTGTCATGCCATCGTTTAACTTTTTCTTTGAATAGCTTGGCATTCTCATAGGCTTGGGTTCTCCATTCATCAAGTGAGCTAAGGTCAAATAACCTCTTCTCACTGGCAAGTTTGATGTCATAGTTGACCTCTTTAATAGCCCAATATGCTTTATGTTCAAGTTCTAGAGGTAAGTGACATGCTTTTCCATATACCATCTTATACGGAGACATACCTATAGGATTTTTATATGCAGTTCTATAGGCCCATAATGCATCATCCAGTTTTTTGGACCAATTCTTTCTAGATCTATTCACAGTCTTTTGCAAAATTAATTTGAGCTCTCTATTGCTCAATTCTACTTGACCACTAGACTGCGGGTGATAAGGAGATGCGATTCTATGATTAACATCATACTTAGCAAGCATCTTACGGAAAGCACCATGAATAAAATGTGAACCGCCATCAGTCATAAGATATCTAGGGACTCCAAACCTCGGAAAAATAACTTCTTTAAGCATTTTAATAGAAGTGTTATGATCAACACTACTAGTTGGAATAGCTCCTACCGACTTAGTATCGTAATCAACAGCAACTAAAATATGTGTGTAACCATTAGAGGCAGGAAAAGGTCCCATATAATCAAAGCCCCAAACATCAAATCGTTCAATAACAAGAGAATAATTCATAGGCATTTCTTGACGTCTACTAATATTAACAATTCTTTGACATTCATCACAAGATAAGACAAACTTACGAGCATGTTTGAAGAGAGTAGGCCAATAAAAACCGGATTGCAATAACTTATGTGCAGTTCTATCTCCAGCATGGTGTCCTCCATATGATTCAGAGTGACACTTGCGTAGGATCTGTTCCTGTTCATTCTCAGGTACACAATGTCTAATAACACCATCTACTCCTTGTTTATAAAGGTGTGGGTCATCCCAGAAGTAATGTCTTAAATCATAAAAGAACTTTTTCTTTTGCTGGTATGTGAAAGTAGGTGGTATAAATTAACAACAATGTAATTAGCATAATCAGCATACCAAGGAGTAGTACGGGAAGCATTAACGATCGCTAATTGTTTATCAGGAAAGCTATCATCAATAGGTAGTGGGTCATCAAGCACATTCTCTAACCTAGACAAGTTGTCTGCAACGGGGTTCTCAGCTCCCTTTCTATCAATAATATGCAGATCAAATTCTTGGAGCAAGAGAACCCATCTAATAAGTCTAGGCTTAGCATCTTTCTTTTCCATAAGATATTTAATAGCAGCATGATCAGTGTGAATAGTAACTTTGGAATCAACAATATAAGGTCTGAACTTATCACAAGCAAATACAACTGCTAAGAACTCTTTTTCAGTAGTAGCGTAATTTCTTTGGGAAGTATCAAGAGTTTTACTAGCATACTGGATAACATTTAATTTCTTATCAACTCTTTGCTCTAGAACAGCACCTACAGCATAATCGCTAGCATCACACATAATTTCAAAGGGTAAATTCCAATCAGGTGGCTGAACAATAGGTGTAGTGATCAAAGCTTTCTTAAGTATTTCAAATGCTTCTACACAATCATCATCAAAGACAAAAGGAATATCTTTTTGCAATAAATTAGTCAGAGGCCTAGAGATTTTAGAAAAGTCCTTAATGAACCTCCTATAAAAACCGGCATGACCAAGGAAACTTCTTATACTTTTTATGTCCTTGGGACATGGCATCTTTTCAATAGCATCAACTTTAGCTTTATCAACTTCAATGCCTCTCTCGGAAATCTTATGCCCGAAGGCAATGCCTTCATTAACCATAAAGTGGCACTTTTCCCAATTCAAGACGAGACTAGTGTCTTCGCATCTCTGCAAAACTCGATCAAGGTTGCTCAAGCAATCATCAAAAGAGGATCCATAAACGGAGAAATCATCCATGAATACCTCACAAATCTTTTCACAAAAGTCAGAGAATATATCCATCATGCATCTTTGAGAGGTAGCAGGTGCATTACATAAACCAAAAGGCATACGTCTATAAGCAAAGGTACCGAATGGGCAAGTAAAAGTAGTTTTTGATTGATTATCCGCTGACACAGGTATTTGAGAGAAACCAGAATAACCATCTAGAAAGCAGAAATGTGTATGTTTGGATAGTCTTTCTAGCATTTGATCAATGAAAGGTAAAGGGTAATGATCTTTCTTAGTAGCTTTATTTAGTTTACGGAAATCAATTACCATCCTATAACCTGTAATAATTCTTTGCGGGATCAATTCATCTTTATCATTGGGAACGACAGTAATACCTCCTTTTTTAGTAACACAATGGACAAGACTTACCCAATCGCTATTAGCAACGGGATAAATTATACCTGCCTCAAGGAGCTTTAGTATCTCCTTTCTTACCACCTCTTTCATCTTAGGATTCAATCGTCGTTGAGGATCTCTAACTGGTTTGGCATCTTTCTCCAGTTTAATTTTGTGCTGGCATAGAGTGGGACTAATGCCCTTAAGATCATCCAGAGTATATCCAATAGCAGCATGGTGCTTCTTCAGAGTTTTCAGTAATCTTTCTTCTTCTTGTTGTGAAAGGTTAGCCCTAATAATAACATGATATATTTTCTTTTCATCAAGATAAGCATACTTAAGATTATCAGGTAATGGTTTGAGCTCAAACACGGGATCACCCTTGGGTGGAGGGGGGTCCCCTAGGATTTCAACAGGCAAGTTGTTTTTCAGAATAGGACCCTGTTGAAGGAACACTTCATCTATTTCCCTTCTTTCATTCATAAACATATCATTTTCGTGGTCTAGCAAATATTGTTCTAACGGATCAGTAGGAGGCACGGCAATAGAAGCAAGACCAATAATCTCATCCTTACTAGGCGATTCTTTATCACGGGGTTGTCTATGAAACTTAGCAAATTAAACTCATGAGACATATCCCCTAAGCCAATTGTAACAACATCCTTATTGCAATCAATCCTAGCATTAACAGTATTCAAGAAGGGTCTACCAAAAATAATGGGACAAAAGTCATCTTGTGGGGAACCAAGAACAAGAAAATCAGCAGGATATTTAACTTTCCCACACAAGACTTCAACATCTCTAACAATCCCAACTGGCTTAATGGTATCCCTATTGGCAAGCTTAATAGTAACATTGATACCTTCTATTTCAGCGGGTGCAATATCATGTATAATTTCTTTATATAAGTCATAGGGTATTGCACCAGCACTAGCACCCATATCACATAAGCCAGGATAACAATGATCTCCTATTTTAACAGAAATAACAGGCATGCCTACAACATGTCTATGTATCTTAGCATCTAGTCTAGCAATATTAGCAGTGTGTTCACTTAAGTAAATAACATGCCCATCTAAATTATCATCCAAGAGATCTTTAACCATAGCAATACTAGGTTCAACTTTGATTTGCTCAGGAGGTGTATAAGTTCTAGTATTACTCTTACGAACAACAGTTGAAGTTTTAGCATGATCCTTCATCCTAATAGGAAAAGGTGGTTTCTCAACATAACTAGTAGGGACAATAGGATCATTATAAGTGATAATCTTTTCTTCAACTGTAATAGGTGCAACTACCTTTACTTCAATGGGAGGATTATATTTAAACCACTTCTCCTTAGGGAGATCAACGTGAGTAGCAAAAGATTCACAAAAAGTAGCTACTATCTCAGAGTCAAGTCCATACTTTGCACTAAACCCACGAAAAGCATCGGCATCCATAAAAGATTTAACACAATCAAACTTAGGTGTTATACCTGACTCCTTACCATCGTCGGAACCCCAATCTTCAGAGTTGCATTTAATTCTTTCCAATAAGTCCCACTTGAATTCAGTAGTCTTCAGCATATAAGAACCAACACAGGAAGTATCGAGCATGGTGCGATCATTGAGAGAAAGCCGAGCATAAATTTTTTGAATAATCATTTCTCTCTAGAGCTCATGATTGGGGCATGAATATAACATTGACTTAAGCCACCCCAAGCTTGAGCGATGCTTTCTCCTTCGCGAGGCCAGAAATTATATATGTAATTACAATCACGATGAACAAGGTGCATAGGATAGAACTTCTGGTGAAATTCTAACTTCAATCGTTTATAATTCCAAGATCCCATATCATCACATAGCCTATACCATGTCAATGCATCTCCCTTCAAAGATAAAGGGAAGAACTTCCTTTTCACAACATCATCGGGAATACCTGCAAGCTTAAATAATCTACAAACTTCATCCACAAAGATAAGGTGTAAATCGGGATGCAATGTTCCATCTCCTGCAAACGGATTAGCTAGCAATCTCTCTATCATACCCGAAGGAATCTCAAAGTAAATATTTTCAGTAGGTTCAGTAGGTTGAGGAGCAACTCTTTGCTCTACTGGTCGGGGTGAAGATACCCCAAACAAGCCCCTCAAAGGATTAGTTTCCATAGTAACAAGTGACAGAAAATTTCAGCACACTATATAAATGTTTCCTTACCAAGTTCCACTCACCAAAGGCGCTTCACTCCCCGGCAACGTCGCCAGAAAAGAGTCTTGATGACCCACAAGTATAGGGGATCTATCGTAGTCCTTTTTATAAGTAAGAGTGTCGAACCCAATGAGGAGCAGAAGGAAATGACAAGCGGTTTTCAGTAAGGTTTTCACTGCAAGCACTAAAATTGTAGGTAACAGATAGTTTTGTGGTAAGGTAAATTGTAACAGGTAACAAGCAATGAAAGTAAATAAAGTGCAGCAAGGTGGCCCAATCCTTTTTGTAGCAAAGGACAAGCCTGGACAATTTCTTATAATGAGAACAGCGCTCGCGAGGACACAAGGGAATTATCGTCAAGCTAGTTTTCATCACGCTCATATGATTCGCGTTCGGCACTTTGATAATTTGATATGTGGGTGGACTGGTGCTTGGGTACTGCCCTTACTTGGAAAAGCATCCCACTTATGACTAACCCGTATTGCAAGCATCCGCAACTACAAAAGAAGTATTAAGGTAAACCTAACCACAACATTAGACATATGGGTCCAAATCAGCCCCTTACGAAGCAACGCATAAACTAGGGTTCAAGCTTCTGTCACTCTAGCAACTCATCATCTACTTATTACTTCCCAATGCCTTCCTCTAGGCCCAAATAATGGTGAAGTATCATGTAGTCGACGTTCACATAACACCACTAGAGGAGAGACAACATACATCTCATCAAAATATCGAACGAATACCAAATTCACATGACTACTAATAGCAAGACTTCTCCCATGTCCTCAGGAACAAACCTAACTACTCACAAAGCATATTCATGTTCATAATCATAGGAATATTAATATGCATTAAGGATCTGAACATATGATCTTCCACCAAGTAAACCAATTAGCATCAACTACAAGGAGTAATCAACACTACTAGCAACCCACAGGTACCAATTTGTGGTTTTCATACAAGATTGGATACAAGAGATGAACTAGGGTTTTGAGAGGGGATGGTGCTGCTGAAGATGTTCATGGAGATTGACCCCTTTCCGATGAGAGGATCGTTGGTGATGACGATGGTGATGATTTTCCCCTCCCGGAGGGAAGTTTCCCCGGCAGAACAGCTCCGCCGAAGCCCTAGATTGGTTCCACCTCGTGGCGGTGGAGTTTCGTCCTGTAAGCTTGCTTATGATTTTTTCCAGGGTAAAAGCCTTCATATAGCAGAAGATGGGCACCAGAGGGCCACTAGGGGGCCCAGGAGACAGGGGGCGCGCCCAGTAGGGGTGGGCGCGCCCCCACCCTCCTGGCCAGGGTGTGGCCCCTCTGGTGTTTTCTTCGCTCAATAATTCTTATTAATTCCAAAAATAACTTCCGTGGAGTTTCAGGATTTTTGGAGCTGTGCAGAATAGGTTTCCATTATTTGCTCCTTTTCCAGCCAGAATCCCAGCCGCCGGCATTCCCCCTCTTCATGGTAAACCTTGTAAAATAAGAGAGAATAACCATAAGTATTGAGACAAAATGTGTAATAACAGCCCATAATGCAATAAATATTAATATAAAAGCATGATGCAAAATAGACGTATCAAATAGTAACTCGAAACAAGAGTTGCATAATAAACAGAGACTAGTTAAGGGCGAGGTGACGATGTGTGTTGGAAATGATTCCAAGGATGATAAGATCACCATCGCACACTCCCTTTAACTTTGGGATTAGTGTTGAACCTAAAATAAATATTTTTGGTGTTTGCATTGAGCATGAATATGATTAGATCATGTTTATTGCAATACGGTTATTCTTTTAAGTCAAATAATAATTGTTGTTTTGTTTACATGAATAAAACCTTCTATGGTCATACACTCAAAATAAATGGTTTATTGAATCTCGATCGTGTTGATACACATATTCATAATATTGATGCCAAAAGATGCAAAGTTGATAATGATAGTGCAACATATTTGTGGCACTGGCGTTTAGGTCATATTGGTGTAAAGCGCATGAAGAAACTCCATGCTGATGGGCTTTTGGAATCACTTGATGCTTGCGAACCATGCCTCATGGGCAAGATGACTAAGACTCCGTTCTCCAGAACAATGGAGCGAGCCACTGACTTATTGGAAATAATACATACCGATGTATGCGGACCAATAAGTGTTGAGGCTCATGGCGGGTATCATTGTTTTCTGACCTTCACAGATGATTTGAGCAGATATGTGTATATCTACTTGATAAACACAAGTCTGAAACACTTGAAAAATTCAAAGATTTTCAGAGTGAAGTAGAGAATCATCGTAACAAGAAAATAAAGTTTCTACAATCTGACCGCAGAGGCAAATATTCAAGTTACGAGTTTGGCCTTCAATTAAAACAATGTGGAATAGTTTCACAAACTCATGCCACCTGGAACACCATAGCATAATGGTGTGTCCGAATGTCATAAGCGTACTTTATTGGATATAGTGCAATCTATGATGTCTCTTACCGATTTACCACTATCATTTTGGGGTTATGCATTAGAGGCAGCTACATTCACGTTAAATAGGGCACCATCCAAATCCGTTGAGACGACACCGTATGAACTATAGTTTGGCAAGAAACCTAAGCTGTCGTTTCTTAAAGTTTGAGGTTGCAATGCTTATGTGAAAAAGTTTTAACCTGATAAGCTCAAACCCAAATCGGAGAAGTGCGTCTTCATAGGATACCCAAAAGAAAATGTTGGGTACACCTTCTATCACAGATCCGGTGGCAAGATCTTTGTTGCTAAGAATGGATCCTTTCTAGAGAAGGAGTTTCTCTCGAAAGAAGTGAGTGGGAGGAAAGTAGAACTTGATGAGATAATTGTAACTTCTCCCGAATTGGAAAATAGTTCATCACAGAAATCAGTTCCAGTGATGCCTACACCAATTAGTGAGGAAGATAAATGATGATGATCATGAAACTTCAGATCAAGTTACTACCGAACCTCGTAGGTCAACCAGAGTACGGTTCGCACCAGAGTGGTACGGTAATCCTGTTCTGAAGGTCATGTTACTTGACCATGATGAACCTACGAACTATGAGGAAGCGATGATGAGCCCAGATTCCGTGAAATGGCTTGAGGCCATGAAATCTGAGATTTGATCCATGTATGAGAACAAAGTGTGGACTTTGGTTGACTTGCCCAATGATCCGCAAGCCATAGAAAATAAATGGATCTTCAAGAGGAAGACGGACGCTGATAGTAGTGTTACTATCTACAAAGCTAGACTTGTCGAAAAAGGTTTTTGACAAGTTCAAGGTGTTGACTACAATGAGATTTTCTCACTTGTATCGATGCTTAAAAGTCTGTCCGAATCATGTTAGCAATTGCCACATTTTATGAAAATTGGCAAATGGATGTCAAACCTGCATTCCTTAAATGGATTTCTTAAAGAAGAGTTGTATATGATGCAACCAGAAGGTTTTGTCGATCCTAAAGGTGCTAACAAAGTGTGCAAAGCTCCAGTGATCCATCTATGGACTGGTGCAAGCATCTCAGAGTTGGAATATACTCTTTGATGAGTTGATCAAAGCATATAGTTTTATACAGACTTGCGGTGAAGGCTATATTTACAAGAATGTGAGTGGGAGCACTACAACCTTTCTGATAAGTATATGTGAGTGACATATTGTTGATTGGAAATGATGTAGAATTTTCTGGAAAGCATAAAGGAGTGTTTGAAAGGAGTTTTTCAAAGAAAGACCTCAGTGAAGCTGCTTACACATTAGCATCAAGATCTATAGAGATAGATCAAGACGCTTGATAAGATTTTTCAATGAGTACATACCTTGACAGATTTTGAAGTAGTTCAAAATGGAACAGTCAAAGAAGGAGTTCTTGCCTGTGTTGCAAGGTGTAAAGTTGAGTAGGACTCAAGACCCGACCATGGCAAAAAATAGAAAGAGAATGAAAGTCATTCCCTATGCCTTAGTCATAGGTTCCATAAATATGCTATGCTGTGTACCAGACCTATTGTGTACCTCACCATGAGTTTGGCAAGAGGGTATAATAGTGATCCAGGAGTGGATCACTGGACATCGGTCAAAATTATCCTTAGAATACTAAGGAAATATTTCTCGATTATGGAGGTAACAAAGAGTTTATCGTAAAGAGTTACGTTGATGCAAGCTTTTACACCGATCCAGATGACTCTGCATCTCAATCAGGATACATATTAAAAGTGGGAGCAATTTGCTAGAGTAGCTCCGTGCAGAGCATTGTAGACATAGAAATTTACAAAATACTTACGGATCTGAATGTGGCAGACCCGTAGACTAAAACTTCTCTCACAAGGAAAACATGATCACACCTTATTACTCTTGGGTGTTAATCACTTAATGATGTGAACTAGATTATTGACTCTAGTAAACCCTTTGCTTTGAGTGTTGGTCACATGACGATGTGAACTATGGGTGTTAATCATATAATGATGTGAACTATTGGTGTTAAATCACATGGCGATATGAACTAGATTATTGACTCTAGTGCAAGTGGCAAATATGCCCTAGAGGCAATAATAAAGTTATTATTTATTTCCTTACATCATTATAAATGTTTATTATTCATGCTAGAATTGTATTAACTGGAAACTTAGTACATGTGTGAATACATAGACAAAACAGAGTGTCCCTAGTATACCTCTACTTGACTAGCTTGTTTATCAAAGATGGTCATGTTTCCTGACTATAGACATGTGTTTTCATTTGATGAACATGATCACATCATTAGGAGAATGATGTGATGGACAATACCCATCCGTTAGCTTGGCATAAATGATTGTTTAGTTTTATTGCTACTGCTTTCTTCATGACTTATACATGTTCCTCTGACTATGAGATTACGCAACTCCCAAATACCGGAGGAACACCTTGTGTGCTATCAAACGTCACAACGTAACTGGGTGATTATAAAGATGCTCTACAGGTGTCTCTGAAGGTGTTTGTTGGGTTGACAAAGAACGAGATTAGGATTTGTCACTCCGTGTTTTAGAGAGGTATCTCTGGGCCCTCTCGGTAATGCAAATCACTATAAGCCTTGCAAGCAATGTGACTAATGAGTTAGTTACGGGATGATGCATTACGGAACGAGTAAAGAGACTTGCCGATAACGAGATTGAACTAGGTATTGAGCTAGCGACGACCGAATCTCGGGCAAGTAACATACTGATGACAAAGGAAACAACGTATGTTGTTATGCAGTTTGACCGATAAAGATCTTCGTAGAATATGTAGGAACCAATATGAGCATCCAGTTTCCGCTATTGGTTATTGACCGGAAGTGAGTCTCGGTCATGTCCACATAGTTCTCGAACCCATAGGGTCCACACGCTTAACGTTCGGTGACGATCGATATTATGAGTTTATGTGTTTTGATGTACCGAAGTTGTTCGGAGTCTCGAATGTGATCACGGACATGGCGAGGACTCTCGAAATGTTTTGATATATTGTAAGGCTATACTCGGACATCGGAAAGGTTCCGAGTGATTCAGGTATTTTTCGGAGTACCGGAGAGTTACGGGAATTCGCCGGGAGAAGTATTGGGCCTTATTGGGCCATACAGGAATAGAGGAGGCATGCCAAAGGGAAGGAGGCGCCCCCCCCCATGGGCCTGAATTGGACGATGGGAAAGGGGGCGCCCCCCCCCCCCCCTTGCCCTTTCCTACTCCCTCTCTATCTCCCTCTTTCTTCTCTCCTACTCCGGAAAGGAAAAGGGGAATCCTACTAGGACTCCCCACACTTGACGCGCCCCCTCTAGGGCCGGCCTCCTTCTCCTCCCTCCTCTATATACGTGGGCAAGGAACAGCCCAAAGGCACAACAAAGTTTCTCTTAGGCCTGTGTGGTGCCTCCCCTCCACAGTTACACACCTCGGTCATATCGTCGTAGTGCTTAGGCGAAGCCCTGCGCCGGTAACTTCATCATCACCATCACCACGCCGTCGTGCTGACGGAACTCTCCCCCGGTCTCAACTGGATCAAGAGTACGAGGTACGTCACCGAGCTGAACGTGTGCAGATCGCTGAGGTGCCGTGCTTTCGGTACTTGATTGGCTGGATCGCGAAGACGTTCAACTACATCAACCGCTTCACTTGACGCTTCCGCTTATGGTCTACGAGGGTACGTGGACAACACTCTCCCGCTCGTTGCTATGCATCACATATATCTTGCGTGATCGTAGGATTTTTTTTTGAAATTACTGCGTTCCCCAGCAGATATGCCCGACCTCCTCCGACTCCACGATCACTGGCTTCACTAACTATGCCTCGGAGTAGAGATCCATTCTTGTATTTGTGTGTTTGATAGTTTGATGACGATGTAGGGATAGTGTATTTATGTAGATGATGATGTGGACTCGGATGACAACTTCTGATGCTTTTGGTATATGAACCATGAAGCCTTATATTGCTTATATATGTGTTCATGCATGTGTTTTTCTAATGCTTTGTTATGTGTTGAAATTTTGTTATTCTTCCTTCTATAGATGAGGTGGTATGTGTTGTACTGAGGTAGACATCCAGGATTCTTTGATTCATGGAAAGCATAACATGAACAAGTCAATCATTAGAAAGACAATTGCTAAAAAGGGTATGATACTAGAGAGGAGGCACTTATTCCATGTATTTGCTTCAAGTAGGGAGAGCTCAGACCGGGTGGAAGTGGATGAAGTATCTATTTGTCCTACTTGTGATCTTTATTAGTTTGATGCTTGTGTGGCCCATGTAAGACAAATGGGTCACATTGAGGTTTTAGTGACTATTTGAGACTTGTAATGATGCTTTAGTTAGTTTGATGAACAACTTTAGAATTGTTATGATGCTTTAGTTAATTCGATTAAGAATATTGAACTTGTTATGATTCTTGTGCAAGCCTTTGATGTGGTACTGTCTACGGACAAAATTTTATTGTTTATATGTCTTTTCTTTCAGGGCTGATGCAGAAACAAATAAAACAAAAGATATGTCTTCATCTTTGCTGAGTATATTACTCGGTAAAGCCAGTTTGCCGAGAACACAACTTGGTGAAAAAGCCACGTGTCCTTCTCTGAAAGCGTGGATCATATCTTTGCCTAGTGTAAAGTCACGGATCTCGGCAAACAGGAGCCGCTAGGGCTTTCCTGGGCACTGTATCGCCGAGTGGGCCACTCGGCAAATGACAAACTCGGCAAATAATTGAGTAGACGCTCACTCTTGGGCTTTCATGTTTGCCGAGTGCCTACCACAAGTACTTGGCAAAGTTTTTGCTATGTGGCACCCGCCGTCTCCGTCCGGCCTGTCAAGTCTCTCTTTTTTTTTGCCGAATCCCCATTTTAGCACTCGGCAGAGACTTTGCTGATTCCCCTTGTTCTGGTTCTCGGCAAAGGAAGCTTTGCCGGTAGGATTCGGGCCGAGAACAATACTGGGCAAAGGTTTCGCCGAGTGTGAAACAGCTTTCGCCGAATATTTCCGGCACTCGGCAAAGATCTAAATTCCAGTAGTGTGTTGTGTTCATAGATGTTTCGATTCTATGTTATGCCGGGGCTCACATGATTACGTTTCGGTATGAGCTTCATACCGTGCTTGTCATGCTTAAGATTTGCTTACGGATGAAATTAATCGCTAAAGTGCCACTATTTCCAACAAGCTTTTGCCTCCGTTTCGAAAAATATATACAACGGGTGTGAATGCGTGCGGGCGTGCGTGCGTCATGCTAATGCAAATGGCCACGAAAGGTGATGTGGAGCTAAAAAAATACAACGGAGAACCACAATGCACAGCTAGTTAGACATAGGCATGCCTTCAGTTCAAAAGAAAAAAAAAAGAGACATGGGCATGCCTTGAAATAAAACGGACAACCACAACGGAAAGAGACATTTAGATGTGACACAACACAGTCACGTCTAGACGTGTAGTGCAGGCAGTTGCTATGCATTGCTTACTTGGATGGCTTGTAGTACCCATAGACAGCGTAGAAGGACTGCAGCACTGTCATGGTGAGCAAGATGACAGCGGCGATGACCGATGTGGTCACCCACGGATTGGTGAAGTAGCCGCTCACCAGAGCGGCACGCCAACGGGGCCATTTTCTTTTCTGGTATTTGAGGACCTGATCCATCACGCCGGCAAGGTAGTTGCGGTCGGCAGATGTGTGCGCCTCCGCGCAGAGGCTACTGAAGAACCCTGTGGCGGTTTCGCCTCTCTGGCCGTTCATGTGGTTCAGTAGCACCCCGCTCTGGTGGAGGAGGCGCACGTCCTGTGGCGTCTTGAGGAGGCAGTCCATGAAGATGGCGTATGCCGTTATGCGTCCCGCCGTGGATGGGTAGGTCTGCTCGAACGCGATCAGGTTCCGGAACAAGGGTACGCTGTAGTCGAACAGCTCCAGCGGCGGGATCTCTAGGATGCCTCGGCGCCGGCGGAACCTAACGTCCAGGAAGCTCTTGGCGCCGTACTTGCATGCACGGATCCGAACACCGGCCTCCTCCAGCTCCTTGGCGCAAGGCACCCACCACGTGAGCTCTGCCTCTGGCACTGGCAGAAGCTCCCTGGAGATGGAGTCGTGGGCCGGCTTCGAATTCGGCGGTCGTCGCTTTACAGGCGGGTGGCTCAAGTGGGAGCGGATTTCCCGTGTCTTGGTCTTGGAAGGCTCCCAGTCCCGGGGCGGCAGGTCGATTGAGAGGTAGAATAGGTGGAGGAGATGGTGCACGTCACCGCAGATGATGGGTGCGTTGTGCAGCCGGCCAGGACGTAGCGAGCTCAAGAGCTGGAGGCCGCAGTTGACAAGGATGTCGCCCGCGCCGCGGTCATTCCCCAGCTGCTTGAACAGCGCCTGGAGGACAAAGAAGGGAACCTGGTTGCTGAGCAGCAGTAGGTCACGCCTCACGGTTCCCCAGACCCAGCACCGGCCCAGCTGCTGGTTCCAGTCATCGTCGTCATAGTCGTTGTTGCCTTTTCCTTTTCCTGCGTGCTTGAGCAGGCGGTGGAGGACGAAGCAGCTGTCGAGCAGCATCTTGATCGCCACATCTTCACTGCTCGTGTCGGAAGAAACGCTGCTGTAGGAGGCACGAATTTGCGGCACCAAGCCCACCATCAGGTCGAAGCACTTGCCAAGCAGCGGCTCGTGTACCTCCCTCGACCAGCTGGCTGGGTCTGGGTGGCGCCCCATGATGAGCTTGCGGACGCAGCACCACTTGTAGCGCTCCAGCCTGACCATGCTCGTCGATGTGCGCCAACTGTCGTCCAGGAGCAGGCCGATGCCGACGACTTTGGGGGTGTAGGCACCCTTGTTGCCCTCGATGAGGTCCTTTGGGACCTCGCAGATGCTTGGTGGCTCTGCCGGCCGTTCAGAAACCGCCTTCTTCACCATTGTCATGAAGTTCTGCTTCTGCTGCTGCTGGTGATGCTGGTTGTTCCCTTCATCAGCTGATTCATCCACGCAGATAGCCAGTCAAGGTCATGAAATGGTTGCAACTTGCAAATGAGGCACTAAGTACATACAGTAAAGTACGAATTCAACAAATCAAGAAAGGATAATAATAGAGTAGGTAATCCAAGGAGAAAACGGGAATGAAGCTATTACCCTTGTTGCCTTTTCCTTCTTCTCCAGAGGACCCATCACCGACCGAGCTGATGGTTCCAGTCATGGTACGTCGTCGTAGCTAAGAAAACTAATCACTCTCCAATACTTCAGCCTATTCGGCAGCAGCTATAGACCCCAGCCACACATCTTTTTCGTCGCTCCCCATTTAATTGTCCTTCTCGCCTTTTCCTTTTCCTCCAGCTCATGCATTGGGGTATCTAAGAACATATAGACGACGATCTCGTGTAGAGAATACATTCTTTGCTTGCTGATAATAAAGTGCATACCTGGAGAAGGACGTAGAATATATTATTGCCTTTGCTGGTTATAAAGGGCAGACGTGCTAAAGACCACAGAATATATTATTAATCCCTATTACACGAAAGGTCGTTGTTTGAAGGAACAAAAACAAAACTGTGTCACCAAACCAGCAAAAAAAAAAAGAAAAAGAGAACATGTGACCATCAAGCTTTCTAAGCGTTTTTTTTTTGTGTGAGTAAAGTACATTTTCGGGGAAGCGATTTCTGCCAAATGGTTCCAACGGCTCCTGTACGGCCTAGCGACCAGAGCGACCAGGGCGGCGAACTCGCGCGCGCCTCCGCCCCGTGCGTTCATGCCGCGGGAGCCCTCGTCGAGAGGGGCGCGTGGACTGAGGTCCGGCCGGCGACGGGCGGGGTGCAAGATCCACGGCCTGCGTGCACGAGCGGTGGTCGGGGAGCAGATTCTGGGCCCTCACTGGCGAGCGCTCGGACAACGACGAGGAGGAGGCGTGCGATGCTGAGGTGAGTGCAGAGCGCGGCAAGGGCTGTGTGCTGAATCGGCGACTTCGTGGCGCGGGCGGAGGAGCTCGGGGGCTCCTTCAAGGCCGGGCAGCGGTGCGCGTTGGTGCCTGGCGGCCGCGGTCCCAGGCGGGCTACAGTGTTGGCTCGGTGTGCGCCTTGTGCTGCCCCGGCGGTGGAGGCTAGGAGTGGGCGGCTGGAGCTAGTGATGGACGCCGACCTCCTTCTCCTCGCTTGCCCGGGGCAGAACTGGCCGGAGACGGCGCGGTCTGCGGCGGTGGCGGCGGCGCCGGAAGCTCGGGCTCCTCTACCTAGGGTTGGGGAGGCGATGCCCGATGGGCCGGTGGGCCTGGTAGAGCAAGTGGGCCGCGACCCTGTGTTGGTGCCTATGAGTGCTTCGGTGTAGATGCCGGCGTCTGAGGCGGACCCATCGCGCGTGTTCGCCCCTCAGGCCCAGCAGGACCAGCAAGCGCTGGCCCAGTCCAGCACAGGCCCACTCGCCAAGCCATACAAGTGGTTGTGGTTGTGCCGGGGAACCCTAGACGCCTCACCAGGGTTTCCAGCCATCAGATTTGAGGTGCGGCGCTTCGGTCATTCTGGCCACACTCTCTTCCCCATTCGCCCCCTCCACCATTGATGCGCTCCTTCGCCGAGGTGGTGGCGATGGGATCCAAGGCAGATCGTCAGGCAGAGAAGCGGGCCATGGAGCCGCCGCCGCGGGACCACGACCGTGAGCGGCGTCAGCACTCCTCGGCGCAGGGGGCGGAGCGCACCGGCGAGGAGGGAGGTTGGGGGCCACCGCCTTCTTGGTGACTCAAGGAGCAGGAAAGGAAAACGAGGAAGAAGGAGGAGTACAAGAAGCATGGACTCGAGCTCAAGCGCAAGGGGATGCCGCTGCCCAACAGAGGCGACCGTGTCAGAGATCCATTCGCGAAGAAGCAGAAGTTCAAGTCAGCGGAGGCGGCGGCCTCCAAGCTGCCCCTCCCGCAGCAACCGGCTGTGCCTTCCTCCTCCAAGGGCACGGCGGCGGAGTCGATCCCCGTCGAAGAAGCGGATGGCCCGGAGCGCTTCAAGTGCGGTCGCTCCAGCCATTATCAAAACCAATGCACCTTCAAGCCGCTGTGTGTGGTGTGCACTCAGGAGGGGCACACTTCTGCCCAATGCCCCTCCCGCGGGAAGCCTCTGCTGCTCCAAACGACGGGGCACGCCATCTCCGGCGAAGGGTTCTACTTCTTGCAGTATGCTGAAGATACGAAGGAGGAGCTGCATGACCTGATTGGGGCCAACGTGGTCGTCCTGTCCGTAGCCCCAGGCGCGCTCTCGAAGTCCATTCTGGTGGTGGAGTTGCTGCACTTGTTCGAGGGGGCATGCGACTGGCAGATCACTCAACTCGACGGCGACTCGTTCTTGGTGGTCTTCTCGGACCCATCCATGCTGCGGATGGCCACGTGAAGCGACAAGCTCTTCCTCTCCCTCAACAAATTCACGGCTGACATCCGCGACGCCATCCTCTATGCGCCAAAGTGAGAGGCTATGCCAGAGGTATGGTTCAAGCTGCAGGGGTTGCCACCCAAGCAGCGGCGGATGGACCAACTCATGGCGGCCATGACGATGCTCGGCAGGCCTTTCTTGGTCGACGAGGAGTCACTGATCCGTCTGGGGCCAGTCCACATGCGCTTCGTCTGCCGCAATCCTTCCAAGCTTCGGGGCAAGGTGCATATTTGGTTCAATGGTGTGGGCTTCAACATCTCAGTGGAGCCAGAGCTCGACCCGGCTCGTTAGGGCCCCCCTGCCCTTCCCTCCCCTCCCCCTCCCAACAATGGCAAGGGCCCAGACCAGGGCGACCAGGGGCAGGATGGAGACAAGGATCAAGACGCAAGCATGGATGATGATTCCATTGACACGACACCATGGGAGAAGCTTGGCATCACGGACAAGGGTGGGGCGGCGAACTCTCCTTGGCAGGCGACTCTGGCAGATGCGATGGCGCAAGACAGCCGATAGTCCAACGGGATGGAGCTGTCGATTCCAAACCAGTGCGGCTCCAACATGGGCTCGGTGACCTCTCCCCCAGTGCGTTCGGTGGACAAGGGGCTCTCGGACTTGGAGGATGTGGTCGTGCTGGATGGCGCGCGCACCCCTCTGGCCATGTCCGTCGACACCTCACAACTTCCTCCACCATGCTTTCCGACCCTGGGTGGGCGCAGCAGCAGCAAGGCCAGTGAGGCGAGGCATGCCAAGAAGACAGTGGTGTGCAAGGTGAGCGCGAAGGAGGTTCAGCTGGCGGAACAGCTGGGAGCACCAGCGACTCCACGCCAGACGGTCATGGCTCTGGCGGCCCCTCCCATCGACCCGCTCCTGCACGAGGCCACCAAGACGGCACCCATCTCCAAGGTCGTGTCGGCGGCACATGTGGCTCCGGTGCGGGCCAGCTCTCGCTCCAAGGGCGCCAAGGGGAACTTGCCATCTCTCCAGTGCACTCAACTCCTTCAAGCCTAGAAGAATTTGGAGACCTTAGGTAATCCACCTCCTCGCTTCATGATTCTTGATTCCTTCTCTGATGATCACTTGAGCGAGGTGTTGGGTGAGAGCGGTGTGGACCCATTGGGCACGGGAGGGACCAGTCAGTTGATCTCGCTGATCTGCGACAAGGAATTAGCGCAGGCAGCGC
Organism: Triticum timopheevii; assembly: GCA_963921465.1. NCBI lineage: Eukaryota > Viridiplantae > Streptophyta > Magnoliopsida > Poales > Poaceae > Triticum > Triticum timopheevii. Next base: position 625,343,426 of record OY997266.1, on the reverse strand, counting down.
TAGGAGCGGCGGCTGCGAAACATGCAGACCAGCTGACAACCAAGGCAGGGGCCTCGGACGCGCTCGTGGTCCGGCCCGATGAGGAAACAGCAACAAGGGTTGCCTCTCCTCCCTCGCCTTGCCACAGCAAGGTGAGGCGTGTTGCCAAGGAGATCACCTTTCGAGGTGTCCGTCTGCGAAATCGTATAATCTAGATGTGTGCCTTGTTTTGGAATATTCGTGGCTTTGGCCGCATGGGGCGTCATACCCAACTTAAAGAGTACATTAGGAAAGAGGACGTCGACATCGTAGGGCTTCAGGAAACAGTCAAAGTAGATTTCCGACATCACGAATTACTTTCTGTCAACCCCCTGGAATGATTCGTGTGGAACCATGCTCCTGCGACAGGCCATTCTGGAGGCATGATTCTTGGCTTCAGCGTGCCTACGTACGAGGTTCTGATCTGGGAAGTTGGTTCCTTCTTCATTGCCGCAAACATTCTCGTTCGTGCTTCTCTAAGGGAGCTTGTGGTCATCTAGGTTTATGGAACTACGGATCACTCCCGCTCGGCTGAGTTCTTGGGAGAACTCCAAGCCAAGGTGCTCGCGATCTCCGCAGCCCAGATCCCTCTGATGGTAGGGGGTGACTTCAATTTGATTCGCTCAGGAGCGGACAAAAACAACAACACCATCAACTGGCCAAGGGTAGCTTTGTTCAACAACGCAATCGCGTCTATGGCGCTTCAGGAAGTGGCTAGGACCGGCGCTAGGTACACCTGCACGAACAAGCAGCTCGCCCCGGTGCACTCAGTGTTGGATCGAGTGTTCTTTCACCTGACTGGGAGGTGTTGCAGCCTTTATGCTCGCTCCTCGCGGAAACGCGCATTGGGTCTGATCACGTACCCTTTGATCCCGTCCTCAGGGGAGGACATGATCCGTCGCAACCCCCGTTTCTTTTTTGAGTATAATGATAAAACACAGTGATTAAACAGCAGGAAAAAGAATCACTCAAAAATCTATCTTTATAGTAAAGTTATTCAAAAACTAGTGATTCACACAAATTTAAAAAAAAATCAAATTTAAACCATTCAAATTGGAAAAAATGGGAATAACAGAAAGTTTATAATTTTAATTACCTAAAAGCAAAAAGAATTAAAAATAAAGCAAAAAACAATAGAAAATAAATAATGCAAAAAACAAAACAAAAAAAGTGGAAAAAATAAAAAATGCCACCTACTGGGCTACCACGGCCTGAATACGACTAGAAACCCAGCTAGTTGGGCCAGGATTCAGGCCTGCACAAGGCCTAGCAGGCCCACATGCATAGCAGTGTCAGTTTAGGCCCATAGGCCTACAGTTCAGAGGAGTTCGAGAGGGAAGAGGCAGCGAAGCTTATAAACAGGTGCGGGGCGCTCTCAACTAGTGAGGTGGGACTAAACTCCCACCACCACTCCGCTGTGCATGGCCATTGGTCCCGGTTCGTGGCACCAACAAGGACTAAAGGGGGGCATTGGTCCCGGGTGGTGCCACGAACCGGTACCAATGCCACCCTCTAGTCCCGGTTGGTGGCACCAACCGGGACCAAAGGTCTCCTTTTCCCGCCCTTTGGGATGCTGGAAATTGACCTTTGGTCCCGGTGGGTGGCAGCAACCGGGACTAAAGGCGGGCATTGGTCCCGGTTGGTGCCACGAACCGGGACCAATGCTCAGTGTATATAAGCAACACTTGTGAAAAATTTCAATTTCATCGCGTATTTGCGCCCCAACAACGCCGAGCTCATCGACGCCGCCAGGCTGCCTGTGCTCGCCATCGCCGCCCCGCGGTCGCCGTCGCCATCACCACCCGCACCTCGTCACCGTCGCCCTGCGCCCCGACGCTGACGCCCTGCTCCTCGTCGCCGGTCCTGCCTCCTCGTCGCCGTCGCTACGCCCTGCACCGACGTCGTCGCCGCGTCTGAGCCCACTGTGAGCGCCGCCCCGATCCCCTCCCCTCCTCCTCCGCGCCCCCTGCCCTACGCTGCCGCCGCGCGCCACCCCTGCCCTCCGCGACCGCCGCGGCGCCGCCTCTTCCCTGCGCTGCCGCCGCGCACCGCCCGCCGCCCTGCCCTGCAATTTTTTTTATTTTTTTGTCATATATATGTATTTTTTGTCAATTTATGTGTATATGTGTATATATGTGTGTATGTGTATAAATGTGTGTATGTGCACATATGTGCGTATATGTTCATAGCATTTTTTGTGTATGATTAGGAAAATTGTTATGTATAGGAAAATTGTGTATGATCAAAGTCATTTATGTATATGTTCATATTTAGAAGAAAAAGAAGGAGAGGAAAAAGGAAAATAAGAAGAGGAAGAAGCAGAAGAAGAAGGAGAAGAAGATGAGAGGAAGAAGAGGAGAAATAAATAAGAAGAGTAAAAAAGAAGAAAAAAGAGGAGAAGAAGGAATAGAGGAGAAATTTTCTACTTTTTCTTCTTCTCCTCTATTCCTTCTTCTTCTCCTATTTTTGTTTCTTCTATTTTTTCTTCTTCTTCTCCTCTATTTTTTCTTCTTCTTCCTCTTCTTATTTATTATCGGGAATGAGTATGTCGGGAACTAGGGTGTAGGAAACTAGGGTGGAGGGTCGAGGGTCATCGAGGGTCGAGGGTCGTAGAGGGGAGGGTCGTCGAGGGGTCGAGGGTCGTTGAGAGTCGAGGGTTGCCGAGGGGTCGAGGGTCGTCGAGGGATCGAGTTCCGAGGGTGGCTGATGTCTACTTTGCAACCTTCTCCTTGTAGACGTTGTTGGGCCTCCAAGTGAAGAGGTTTGTAGGACAGTAGCAAATTTCCCTCAAGTAGATGATCTAAGGTTTATCAATCCGTGAGAGGCGTAGAATGAAGATGGCCTCTCTCAAGCAACCCTGCAACCAAATAACAAAGAGTCTCTTGTGTCCCCAACATACTCAATACAATGGTAAATTGTATAGGTGCACTAGTTGGGCGAAGAGATGGTGATAAAAGTGTAATATGGATGGTATTTGTAATTTGAAAATATAAAAACAGCAAGGTAGGAAGCGATAAAAGTGAGCGTAAACGGTATTGCAATGCTAGGAAACAAGGTCTAAGGTTCATACTTTCACTAGTGCAAATTCTCTCAACAATAATAACATAATTGGATCATATAACTATCCCTCAACATGCAACAAAGAGTCACTCCAAAGTCACTAATAGCGGAGAACAAACGAAGAGATTATTGTAGGGTACGAAACCACCTCAAAGTTATCCTTTCTGATCGATCTATTCAAGATTCCGTAGTAAAATAACACAAAGCTTTTCTTTCCATTCGATCTATCATAGAGTTCTTACTAGAATAACACCATAAGACACAAATCAACAAAAACCCTAATGTCACCTAGATACTCCAATGTCACCTCAAGTATCCGTGGGCATGATTATATGATATGCATCACACAATCTCAGATTCATCTATTCAACCAACACAAAGTACTTCAAAGAGTGCCCCAATGTTTCTACCGAAGAGTCAAGACGAAAACATGTGCCAACCCCTATGCATAAGTTCACAAAGTCACTGAACCTGCAAGTTGATCACCAAAACGTACATCAAGTCGATCATGTGAATATCCCATTATCACCACAAATAAGCACATGCAAGACATACATCAAGTGTTCTCAAATCCTTAAAGACTCAATCCGGTAAGATAATTTCAAAGGGAAAACTCAATCCATTACAAGAGAGTAGAGGGGGAGAAACATCATAAGATCCAACTATAATAGCAAAGCTCGCGATACATCAAGATTGTGCCAAATCAAGAACACGAGAGAGAGAGAGAGAGAGAGAGAGAGAGAGAGAGAGAGAGAGAGAGAGATCAAACACATAGCTACTGGTACATACCCTCAGCCCCGAGGGTGAACTACTCCCTCCTCGTCATGGAGAGCGCTGGGATGATGAAGATGGCCACCGGTGATGGATTCCCCCTCCGACAAGATGCCAGAATGGGCTCCTGATATGTCTCCAATGTATCTATAATTTTTGATTGTTCCATGCTATTATATTATCTGTTTTGGATGTTTAATGGGCTACACTTTTTTTGCCTATTTCAGTGTTTCGCACAAAAGGAATATCAAACGGAGTCCAAACGGAATGAAACCTTTGGGAGAGTTATTTTTGGAACAAATGCAATCCAGGAGACTTGCAGTGGACGTCAAGAAAGAAACGAGGAGGCCATGAGGCAGGGAGGCACGCCCAGGGGGGCAGGCGCGCCCCCACCCTCGTGGGCCCCTCGTGGCTCCCCTGACCGACTTTCTTCGCCTATATATACTCATATACCCTGAAAACATCCAGGAGCGCCACAAAACCCTATTTCCACCGCCGCAACCTTCTGTACCTGTGAGATCCCATCTTGGGCCTTTTCCGGCGCTCCACCGAAGGGGGAATAGATCACGGAGGGCTTCTACATCAACACCATAGCCTCTCCGATGAAGTGTGAGTAGTTTACCATCGACCTTCGGGTCCATAGTTATTAGCTAGATGGCTTCTTCTCTCTCTTTGGATCTCAATACAAAGTTCTCCTCGATCCTCTTGGAGATCTATTCGATGTAATTCTTTTTGCGGTGTGTTTGTTGAGATTCGATGAATTGTGGGTTTATGATCAAGATTATCTATGAACACTATTTGAATCTCCTCTGAATTCTTTTATGTATGATTTGTTATCTTTGCAAGTCTCTTCGAATTATCAGTTTGGTTTGGCCTACTAGATTGATCTTTCTTGTAATGGGAGAAGTGCTTAGCTTTGGGTTCAATCTTGCGACGTCCTTTCCCAGTGACAGCAGGGGCAGCAAGGCACGTATTGTATTGTTGACATCGAGGATAAAAAGATGGGGTTTATATCATATTGCTTGAGTTTATCCCTCTACATCATGTCATCTTGCCTGATGTGTTACTCTGTTCTTATGAACTTAATACTCTAGATGCATGCTGGATAGCGATCGATGTGTGGAGTAATAGTAGTAGATGCAGAATCGCTTCGATCTACTTGTCGCGGACGTGATGCCTATATACATGATCATGCCTAGATATTCTCATAACTATGCACTTTTCTATCAATTGCTCGACAGTAATTTATTCACCCACCGTAATACTTATGCTATCTTGAGAGAAGCCACTAGTGAAACCTATGGCCCCCGGGTCTATTTTCCATCATATAAGTTTCTGATCTATTTTATTTTGCAATCTTTACTTTCCAATCTATATCATAAAAATACCAAAAATATTTATCTTATTATCGATATCAGATCTCACTTTTGCAAGTGGCCGTGAAGGGATTGACAACCCCATTATCACGTTGGTTGCAAGGTTCTTATTTGTTTGTGCAGGTACGAGGGATTTGCGTGTAGCCTCCTACTGGATTGATACCTTGGTTCTCAAAAACTGAGGGAAATACTTATGCTACTTTGCTGCATCACCCTTTCCTCTTCAAGGGAAAACCAACGCATGCTCAAGAGGTAGCAGCTCCCGAGAGGTTTTTGGTGGCTACAGAGGCTTGCGGCGGCGGAACTTCCGATCTATTGTTCTCCTGGATGTTTTCGTGGTATATGGGTATATATAGGAGGAAGAAGTAGGTCGGTGGAGCTGTGAGGGGTCCACGAAGGTGGGGGGCGCGCCCAGGGGGGCAGGCGCACCTTCCTACCTCGTGGCCTCCTCGCTTCTTTCTTGACGTCCACTACAAGTCCTCTGGGTCATATTTGTTCCAAAAATCACTCTCCTGAAGGTTTCATTCCGTTTGGATTCCGTTTGATATTCCTTTTCTGCGAAACACTGAAATAGGCAAAAAAAACAGCAATTTGCACTGGGCCTACGGTTAATAGGTTAGTCCCAAAAATAATATAAAAGTGCATTATAAAGCCCATTAAACTTCCAAAACAGATAATATAATAGCATGGAACAATCAAAAATTATAGATACGTTGGAGACGTATCAAGCATCCCTAAACTTACTTCCTTCTCGTCCTCGACTAGGTAAATGATAAAAACAGAATTTTTGATGTGGAATGCTTCCTAGCATAATTCTCAATGTAATTTTCTTTATTGTGGCATGAATGTTCGGATCCGAAAGATTCAAGACAAAAGTTTAATATTGGCATAAGAGTAATAATACTTCAAGCATACTAACAAAGTAATCATGTCTTTTCAAAATAACATGGCCAAAGAAAGTTATCCCTACAAAATCATATAGAATGGCTATGCTCTATCTTCATCATACAAAATATTTAAATCATGCACAACCCCGTTGTTTCATACTTTAGTATTTTCAAACTTTTTCAATCTTGACGCAATACATGAGTGTGAGCCATGGACATAGCACTATAGATGGAATAGGATGGTGGTTGTGGAGAAGACAAAAAAGGAGAAGATAGTCTCAGATCAACTAGGCATATCAACGTGCTATGGAGATGCCCATTAATAGATATCAATGTGAGTGAGTAGGGATTGCCATGCAACGGATGCACTAGCGCTATAAGTGTATGAAAGATCATCAAAAGAAACTAAGTGTGTGTGCATCCAACTCGCTTGCTCAAGAAGACCTAGGGCAATTTGGGGAAGCCTATCATTGGAATATACAAGCCAAGTTCTATAATGAAAAGTTCCCACTAGTATATGAAAGTGATAACATAGGAGACTTTCTATCATGAAGATCATGGTGCTACTTTGAAGCACAAGTGTGGTAAAAGGATAGTAGCATTGCCCCTTCTCTCGTTTTCTCTCATTTTTTTATATATTTTTTCGTCCGGAGTCTCATCCCGACTTGTGGGGGAATCATAGTATCCATCATCCTTTCCTCACTGGGACAATGCTCTAAAAATGAAGATCATCACACTTTTATTTACTTACAACTCAAGGATTACAACTCGATACTTATAACAGAATATGCCTCTATATGAATGCCTCCGACGGTGTACCAGGATGTGCAATGAATCAAGAATGACATGTATGAAAGAATTATGAATGGTGGCTTTGCCATAAATACGATGTCAGCTACATGATCATGCAAAGCAATATGACAAAGGTGGAGTGTGTCATAATAATCGTAACGGTGGAAAGTTGCATTGCAATATATCTCCGAATGGCTATGGAAATGCCATAATAGGTAGGTATGGTGGCTGTTTTGAGGAAGGTATATGGTGGGTGTATGATACCGGCGAAAGTTGCGCGGCACAAGAGAGGCTAGCAATGGTGGAAGGGTGAGAGTGCGTATAATCCATGGACTCAACATTAGTCATGAAGAACTCACATACTTATTGCAAAAATCTACATGTTATCAAAACAAAGTACTACACGCATGCTCCTAGGGGGAGGATTGGTAGGAGTTAACCATCGCGCGATCCCGACCTCCACACATAAGGTAAACAATCAATAAATAAATCATGCTCCAACTTCATCACATAACGGTTCACCATACGTGCATGCTACGGGAATCACAAACTTTTGACACAAGTATTCCTCAAATTCACAACTACTCAACTAGCATGACCCTAATATTATGACACACGAAACGGGACCAATGGGCCTCGCTCCTGGCCCAACACCATTGGTCCCGGTTGGTGGCTTGAACCGGGACCAAAGGCTGCCCTTTAGTCCCGGTGAGGGAGTCCTGGCCTAGGGGGTGTCCGGATAGCCAGACTATCATCATCGGCCGGACTCCAAGACAATAAAGATACAAGATTGAAGACTTCGTCCCGTGTCCGGATGGGACTTTCCTTGGCGTGGAAGGCAAGCTTGGCGATACGGATATGTAGATCTCCTACCATTGTAACCGACTCTGTGTAACCCTAGCCCTCTCTGGTGCCTATATAAACCGGAGGGTTTTAGTCCGTAGGACGAACAACGATTACAACAATCATACCATAGGCTAGCTTCTAGGGTTTAGCCTCCTTGATCTCGTGGTAGATCCACTCTTGTACTACCCATATCATCAATATCAATCAAGCAGGAGTAGGGTTTTACCTCCAACGAGAGGGCCCGAACCTGGGTAAAAACATCGTGTCCCTTATCTCCTGTTACCATCCGCCTAGACGCACAGTTCGGACCCTCTACCCGAGATCCGCCGGTTTTGACACCGACATTGGTGCTTTCATTGGGAGTTCCTCTGTGTCGTCACCGATAGGCTTGATGGCTTCTTCAATCAACAACAACGCAGTCCAGGGTGAGAATTTTCTCCCCGGACAAATCTTCGTGTTCGGCGGCATTGCACTGCGGGCCAATTCACTTGGCCATCTGGAGCAGATCGAAAGCTACGCCCCTGGCCATCAGATCAGATTTGGAAGCCTAAACTTCACAGCTGACATCCGCGGAGACTTGATCTTCGACGGATTCGAGCCACAGCCGAGCGTGCTGCACTGTCATGATGCACATGATTTAGCTCTGCCGCCGGACAGTACCTTGGAGGCCGCAGACGAATACGCTCCGACCCATAGTTCGGAGCCGACCGCTCAGATCGAGGACAGGTGGCTGGACACCGCCTCGGGAGCTGCAACTTCTACAGTGATGGAGCCGAATACCGACCTTGTCCTTTGCAAAGCTCGTGACTCCGAGGTGCCGGACTCCTTGCCGGACTCCGAACCTCCTGCGCCCCTGCCAGTCGAATCCGATTGGGCGCCGATCATGGAGTTCACCGCTGCGAATATCTTTCAGCACTCGCCCTTTGGCGACATCCTGAACTCGCTAAAGTATCTCTCGTTATCAGGAGAGCCCTGGCCGGACTACGGTCAGGATGGTTGGGATGCGGACGACGAAGAAATTCAAAGCCCACCCCCCACCCACTTTGTAGCCACTGTCGACGATCTAACCGACATGCTAGACTACGACTCCGAAGACATCGACGGTATGGACAACGATGCCGGAGACGATCAAGAACAAGCGCCTACAGGGCACTCGAAGACCACCTCGTCATACGACATATACATGGTGGACGCCCCAAAGGATGGGGATGGCGAAGAAGCAGCGGAGGCAGATTCCTCTAAGAAACAGCCCAAGCGCCAACGTCAGCGGCGCCGCTCTAAATCCCGCCACAGCAAGAATGGAGATTCCGGCACCGGAGATAATAACACCCCAGAGAGTGCCGAAGACAACCCCCTCCAGCAAGATTCAGCACAGGAGGACGGAGAAGTCAGCCCCCAAGATAGAGTGGCAGACGAGGAGGATGAAAATTACATGCCTCCCTCCGGAGACGAGGCAAGCCTCAACGACGACGAATTCGTCGTGCCCGAGGATCCCGTCGAACAAGAGCGTTTTAAACGCAGGCTAATGGCCACGGCGAACAGCCTAAAGAAAAAGCAGCAACAGCTTCGAGCTGATCAAGACCTGCTGGCCGACAGATGGACCGAGGTCCTCGCGGCCGAAGAGTATGAACTCGAACGCCCCTCCAAAAGCTACCCAAAATGCAAGTTGGTCCGCCGACTAGAGGAGGAAGCATACAAACCTTCATCACCAGCGCACAATACGGTAGACCGACCACCTCGTGGCCGCGACAGAGAGGCATCCAGGCCCTCCGCCAGAACCGTACCCCGGCACCGCTCGAAAAGCGCGAAGCCACGGGGGAATGCGTCGGACTTGCGGGATATATTGGAGGATAAGGCAAGACAATCAAGATCTATCTACGGATCACGTGGGCGCCCCACGACCCACGCCGACTATCGTCGCGCCGGATACAGCAACTCCGGCCGGGCCGAACACAGCAGACAAAGCTCTCTTGAGCTACATCGTGATATTGCTCAATATAGAGGCGCCGCACACCCACTATGCTTCACAGATGAAGTAATGGATCATCAAATCCCTGAAGGGTTTAAACCCGTGAACATTGAATCCTACGATGGCACAACAGACCCCGCGGTTTGGATCGAAGATTATCTCTTTCATATCCATATGGCCCGCGGTGAGGATCTCCACGCCATCAAGTACCTCCCACTCAAGCTTAAAGGACCAGCTCGGCATTGGCTTAACAGCTTGCCAGCAGAGTCAATTGGGTGTTGGGAGGACCTGAAAGCCGCATTTCTTGACAACTTCCAGGGCACATATGTGCGACCACCGGACGCTGATGACCTAAGCCATATCTCTTTCATTTCCAGCAGCCAGACAAATCGGCCAGACAGTTCTGGACACGGTTCTTAACAAAGAAAAATCAAATCGTCGACTGTCCGGATGCAGAGGCCCTCGCAGCCTTCAAACATAACATCCGCGACGAGTGGCTGGCCTGGCACCTAGGACAGGAAAAGCCGAAATCCATGGCAGCCCTCACAGCCCGCAGTAACAATCTCAGCAAAAATTCTGGCAGTCCGGACAACAAGGACCGCAATGGCAGGTCGCGTCATAACAAAAACAAACGCCGCATTAACGGCGATAACACTGAGGATACGACAGTCAATGCCGGATTCAGAAGCTCTAAACCCGGTCAATGGAAAAAGACATTCAAAAGAACTACTCCGGGTCCGTCCAATTTGGACCGAATACTCGACCGCTCTTGCCAGATACATGGCACCCCCAAAAAGCCAGCTAACCACACCAACAGGGATTGTTGGGTATTCAAGAAGGTAGGCAAGTTAATTGCTGAAAACAATGACAAGGGGCTGCATAGCGATGACGAGGAGGAGACCCGACCGCCGAATAGTAGAATACAGAAGGGTTTCCCCCCACAAGTGCGGACGGTAAACATGATATACGCAACCCACATACCCAAGAGGGAGCGGAAGCGCGCACTTAGGGACGTATATGCGATGGAGCCAGTCGCCCCGAATTTCAATCCATGGTCCTCTTGCCCGATCACTTTCGATCGAAGGGACCACCCCACCAGTATCCGCCATGGCAGATTCGCCGCATTGGTTTTAGACCCAATCGTCGATGGATTTCACCTCACTAGAGTCCTGATGGACGGCAGCAGCAGCCTGAACCTGCTTTATCAGGATACAGTGCGCAAGGTGGGCATAGACCCGTCAAGGATTAAACCTACAAAGACGACCTTCAAAGGCGTCATACCAGGTGTTGAGGCCAATTGTACAGGCTCGGTCACACTAGAAGTGGTCTTCGGATCCCCGGATAATTTCCGAAGCAAGGAGTTAATCTTCGACATGGTCCCGTTCCGCAGTGGCTATCACGCTCTGCTCGGACGAACCGCGTTTGCAAAGTTCAACGTGGTGCCGCATTATGCATACCTTAAGCTCAAGATGCCAGGCCCTCGTGGAGTCATCACGGTCAACGGAAACACTGAACGCTCCCTCCGGACGGAGGAACACACAGCGGCTCTCGCGGCAGAAGTACAGAGCAGCCTCTTAAGGCAATTCTCGAGTCCGACCGTTAAACGACCGGACATGGCTAAATGCGCCCGGAGTAACATACATCAAGACCACCTGGCACGTTCCGAGCACGCGTAGCAATGCGGCCCCCACCCCAGCCCTTGCATGATTGCAAGACGAGCCCTTCGCGTACATCATTACGCTCTGGAGATACCATGGGCATAGGGGGAGGGGCACGACCACGACAGGCCTAGAGTGCGGCTCAACCACACCAAGGGCTCCCAAGTGTGTCACTTTTTCCCCCTTTTTTTATTATTTTTTATCTACCCATAGGACTGCGTTCACCAGAGGCCCTGTCCGGCAGTAGACCTGCCGAACTCACGATGCAACAGCCAGAGAGGGACAACGGCTACGACGAACACTCAGGTGGTCTCCATTATGAGCATTAAATCTGTTTAATACACCATTCCGCAGCCTACCCCTGGAGGGGGACATTCCTAATAGTCCAAACCCTTGCTTACCGCATTATTTGTATCGTTCTGCACTCATAGCAGAATTCCTCGAATAAACAATGCATCACTTTTTGCTTATAATGGCATTCCTTTTTTTACATATATGCTCATTTATGACATCTTGCATCCGTACACTTTGGTACGGCCGAATACACCAGGGGCTTATGTTCCCCGCATTATGGTGTGATAAGTCCGAACAGTTTCACAAGTGCGGCACCCCGAACTTATAGCACTATATGCATCGGCTCCGAATCATGTATTGGGTAAATAGTTGGGTTTGCCCGGCTCCCATGTTTTGGTACCTTAGGTTCCGTTCTATCGGCTAAGGTAGCACTGGGAGAACCACTGCGATTGCACCCCGGTTGAGCTGGGCGAGCGCCTTAGTGGAGAAAGCTAAAACTGACCGTCATGATAATGCGAGAGCTGGTCGCTGTTCGAGAGGTCTTTTCGAGTCCCTAAAGACTTATGCCGCTTAGAGCGAGGAACCGGCTTCGTCCGGCCCAGGTGTGGATAGCGCCCCGAACTCGGTCTTCCGAACACTAGGGGCTTCGCCGAAATTTAAAATTATATAATTCTATGGCTAAGTGAGAGTGTTCAAGCATTATAAGTCCGGTTGCCTTGTTCGTTGTGTTGAGCGCCTCCCTAGATGGACCCAAAAATGGGAACAAGAGCGCTCAAGTTTATCCCGAGCACCCCAGCACTCGTGGCATGGGGGCTGAAGCCGACGACTTGCCATCTCTCAGATTTGATAAACAGCCGCACCGAAGGTAATATTTTAAATTAATAAGCGTTGCTTAGCGCATATGAACAAAGTTTTCAGCGCACAGGATAACACATTGCGAGTCTACTCAAAAATTACATCTTTGGGGCACTCATCCGCAATCTTGCGGGCACCCTTCAGGACACTCTTATAATACATTTTGGGCGTATGATACTCCTTGCCCGCCGGCGGCGCGTCCGTCAGAAGCCTCTCAGCATCCAGCCTGCCCCAGTGCACCTTTGCGCGGGCAAGGGCCCGACGGGCACCTTCAATGCAGGCGGAGCGCTTGATGACCTCCACCCAGGGGCACGCATCCAGCAGCCACCACACGAGGCCGAAGTAGCTCCCAGGCACAGCCGGACTATGAGGCCCTTCATGGCCTGCTCGGCTACCTTGTGGAGCTCGACCAGCTACTTCAACTAGTCGCTAAGGGGCACTGGATGTCCGGCCTCAGCATACTGAGACCAGAAGACCTTCTCCGTTGAGCTCCCCTCCTCGGCCCGGTAGAATGCGGCGGCATCAGACATGCTGCGAGGCAGATCTGCAAACGCTCCTGGAGAGCTCCGAATTCGGGTAAGTAACAGGTAATTCACATTCACATGCATGCTTTGCAAGAAAAATGCCTTACCCGCCGCTATTTTCTTCACTGCCTCAATCTCCTGAAGGGCCTTATGGGCCTCGGCCTTAGCGGCTTTGGCACTCTCAAGAGCCGAGGCAAGCTCGGACTCTCGAGTCTTCGAGTCGTGCTCCAAACTCTCATGCTTTTCCATGAGAGCCTGGAGCTCTTGCCGCACCTCCGCCACCCGCGCCTCCTGCTTCTCTCGCTCCGCTCGTTCCGCGGCCGCATTACGTTCGGCCGCGGACACGGCCACCTTCAGGGTCGCCACCTCGTTCGTGGCCCCTGCAGTGCCCACGTTATCCTTGTTATTTCCATTGCAACCAAAATCCTTTTCTATAAGGTACAAATCTAATACGGTGTTACTCACCTTCTTTGTCCTCGAGCTGCTTCTTGGCAAGGCCGAGCTCGTTCTCGGACCGCTCGAGGTCCTGCTTCAAAGCACCGACCTCCGCAGTCAACGCGGCAGAGGTCAGCAGCGCAGCCTGCAATCCCATATCGACATAATTTTTTGAACTCCTGTGTACATCTTTTTAGATCCTCAGTCCGGCTTTTCTTTCCGAACACCGAACCGAGCATCAGGGGCTATTGTCTATGCAGTATTACATTACATATTTTAAAACTTCTTACCTCAAAGCCTGTTAGAAGGCTGCTACAGGCTTCGGTCAGCCCGCTCTTGGCGAGCTGAACCTTCTGAATCACCATTGTCGGTGTCAAAAATGGCGGATCTCGGGTAGGGGGTCCCGAACTGTGCGTCTAGGCGGATGGTAACAGGAGACAAGGGACACGAAGTTTTACCCAGGTTCGGGCCTTCTCGATGGAGGTAAAACCCTACGTCCTGCATGATTAATATTGATGATATGGGTAGTACAAGAGTGGATCTACCACGAGATCAAGGAGGCTAAACCCTAAAGCTAGCCTATGGTATGATTGTTGTAATGTATGTTGTGTCCTACGGACTACAGCCCTCCGGTTTATATAGACACCGGAGGGGGCTAGGGTTACACAGAGTCGGTTACAATGGTAGGAGATCTACATATCCGTATCGCCAAGCTTGCCTTCCACGCCAAGGAAAGTCCCATCCGGACACGGGACGGAGTCTTCAATCTTGTATCTTCGTAGTCGTGGAGTCCGGCGGACGATGATAGTCCGGCTGTCCGGACACCCCCTAGTCCAGGACTCCCTCAGTAGCCCCCGAACCAGGCTTCAATGACGATAAGTCCAACGCGTATATAGTCTTCAGTGTTGCAAGGCGGGTTCTCCCTTCAAGTTCCATGTACCTGCCGAACAGTGTCCGGCTTCATCATAAATACTGTGTTTCTTGGCTTCTACGCCCAATAATGGCCTTCTTCCGCGCATCGCACGAATGCGAAAAGCCAGGGTGTCTTTTATGTTTCACCCCCTAGTCGTGCGAGTCATCCGCCTACAAAAGAGGCAAAAATCCAGATCCAAACCACACCATCTTCCTTCCGCGAATACTCATCGGAGCGCTTTTGACCTAAAAATCCATTCCACCATGGACCGTCGACGCGGCTCTTCCTCTCGCGCTCCCAGCCCACCGCCAGGGGATTGGATGAGGTGCTCTGTTCCACACAACGAGCTAGAGAAGCTCCAAGCGGGGGGATATCTCCCTCCGGCCTTCATGGTCCTGGTTCGAGCCGGGCTGGCCACCTACCAAGGTGGGAAGCAAGCGGAGGCTACCCCAAGTCCCAACAAAGGGGAGCGGGTATGCTTCGTCCCCTATCTGATAAGGGGACTCGGATTCCCAATACATCCGTTCCTCCGCGGGCTCCTGGAGTTCTACGGACTCCAGCTCCATCACCTTACGCTCGCCTCTATCCTGCATATCGCGGGCTACGTAGCTCTTTGCGAGCTTTTCCTGGGCATCCAGCCCCATTTTTCACTGTGGAAGAGGCTGTTCTGCCTCGTACCCCGTTCTTACGAGGGATCCATATATCAAGTAGGCGGCGCCGAAATATGGCACATCGCCGGGACCGGATACCCATCCGGTACTCCTAAGAAGGCGTCCGAAGACTGGCCTTCGGAGTGGTTTTACATAGAAGATGCTCCGCTGCCGGACCCAGTCCGGATTGGCCTCCCAGAGTTTAATGCTGCTCCTCTGAAGAAACGCCTCAGCTGGCGCCCACGGAGCCCCCGATTGGAGGAGGACAGGAGCGTCCATTACCTGATGGGCCGAATAAGATTACTGGCCCATTCCGGGTTGACCATGATTGGAGTCATGGCGACATGCATCATGCGGGGGGTACAGCCATTGCAATACAGAGGCCACCCCATGTGGGATTTCAACGGGGAAGACGATGCCACCCGTCATGGCCGCGAAGGGCCGGATTCGACCGAGGATCTGGTGCAGATCCTGTCCAGCCTGTACAAGGGGGAGAAGGAGGACTTCCTTCGAATGAACCCTTTGAATGGGTTTTCCATGAACAACCCTAGAGGCTGGGTACGCAAACACTTTTAAGGGCTCAACCCATGCTTTCGAAGTTTAGGCTTCTTACGTTATGTCTTCGGCGCAGGACCTACGCCGGACTGTGGAAGGCATGGTGAGCCCCGCTCCGCAACCAGAGGATCCAGAAAGATCCCTGGATCCGGCCTCCGAAGAGGACCCGGATATTCAGGTGGAGCTGATCGACGGGGTGTTCCATCAACTCAGCATGGATAACGCTTTAGTCGCTATTACGGCGGACTACCCCGGACTGTCTCCGGCTTCCCAGGTGACTGTGACCGAGGTCTGCACACCGTTATCTCTTCCTTGCCCATTTCTGACCTTCGCGAACGATGGTGTTTTACAGGAAGCGCCTTCAAGGCGGGAAGCCGAGCCCGCGGCGGCTGACCAACAAAGGTCAGTCCGGACCAGCAGGCGGAAAAGGAGCGCGGCGCAAACTGAAACGTCGCCGCAAAGGTACAGCTCGTGTTTAAATTTTCAGAGCAACGCTCCTAGGAAGTGTCTGAGTGCTCATGATCTTTGTAGGAGAAAAAGCGCCCGCCGGACTGCGGGCGTAGAGGTTGCCGATCCGACCTATACCAGCCAGGATCCAACGCCCGGCCTTGAGGGGGAGGCAAGCGCAAGGCGCGGGCCGGATACTCCTCCAACGAAGGATGCCGACAGACTGTCCGCGACCAAGTCTGAGGTGGAGAGCGCCATGAACCACAGGCGCCGCCGGACAGTATTTCGTGAAGCGTGCTTCTCCCCTGAGGCATGTGACGCCTTTAACGCAGGGGACGTGCACCTCCGTGCTGCTCAAGACGGTTTTACCCGAGCCACGGAGCAGTATGTAAAAGACATACGGGTAAGGGAATTTAATGGTTATATATGCCAGTAGCCCCCGAGACTTAAAGTAGTTATGTTAACTGATTTAAGGATCATTTGAAACGCAGACTTTTACTGAGAAGAATGCCCAGCTGTCTCAGGAGCTGCAAGAATGCAAGGCCCAACTTGAGGCCGCACTTGCTGCCGCAGGAGGAAACTCAGAGACCCCTCCTGGTAACACATTTTTATTAATAAATATAAGCGATGTGCGGCGTGCGCGCAAGTCTAATAATGACTGTGCAGGTGCCGCTGGACAAGATCCAGACAGGCAAGGATTACTGCGCCAGCTGAAGGCCGGCGAGAGTGTGCTGAATAGGGTGCAACAAGAAAGGAACAAACTCCAGGATGCCAACGCCAAGCTCGGAGAAGAGCTGAAATGTGCTCGCACCGGGCTGTCCGGCTCCGTTAAGGAGAATGAGTGGCTTCGTCGCGGCATTTATCGTAAGTGCTTGAGCGGACTCCTTTTAAAAGAAGAGTTCGGCGAGGAAGTATATTGACATGATATGTCTTGTAGGTATACTCACAGGTCGCCCTGCAGAGGAGATGCCCATATCAACGGGTGATCAACTTACCGAGCTATTGCAACTGCTCGAACGAGTTCGGCAGGCAATGAGCGGCGTCATCCCGGCTTTATGGCCAGCCCTCTCCCTACCTGAGGGCCTTGGGGAGCTTGCGGAGAAGCTTCAGGGAGTGCGGCAGCGCTTCCGTTTGTGGAAGATTTCGGCTTGCCGTCAAGGTGCCAGGGAGGCTTGGGCCATGGTGAAGACGCGGTACAAGAAGGCGGATCCCAACCACATGGCCGAAGTTGGACCGGTGGGGCCCGATGGGAAGGAGATCCCTGTGAGTTTAGTATACAGCCAGGTAGAGTTGGCTGCTAAGTTTTCCCAACTGGACTGTAAGTTAGACAGCCTGTTAGACGGGATTGAGGAGGAATACAATCAGTAAATTTGACAGTGTATTTTAAAATGACATGTGAAATGCCTTCTAGCCGGATTGTAGATCGTTTGTCTTTGCCGACCTTTTCGCTTCGACCTCGGGACCCTAGAGTCCGGACTGTGTCCGAATACCTTCTTGGTTAAGAAATAACCAGGGTATGCATGGAGACCAGGCGTAGAGGTCATTAGTGCTTTATCAGACAAGTGCCCAACTAGTTATGTTATATTACATGGTTAGTAAGAAACATCTTCCAGGGAGAATAGTTCCGTTAAGGGTTCCTTTCCCTGGGATGCATGCCCTAAAGTGCATGTCCGGACTGCGAAAAGAGCAGGAAAACATCTGGGGGCAGATAAATAAATAGGTAGAAAATCATCTTTCAAATCACCAACCGAATATTCCCTTAAGAACGCTAGCTTTCGGCTTCACCCAGTCTGAGGTAAACATCCGGCTGACCCGGCAGTAACAATCGCAGAGGTGCTCCCTTTACCTCCTAGCCGAACAACCGGGAACGTAGGGGTAAGCACAGGAGCCAGGCAACCCAGCTTGGCCAAAACTTAAGTCATATCGATGCATATAATGGTGAGTAAAAGGTACATGTGGAAGCTTGACACATGTGCTGGGCATGAAGCCCTTATAATTGAGCTTCTGGAAAAGAAGCCCCCAGGTATAATGAGTGCGGATGGCACATCAAGTGTATGCAAACAATGCGAAGGTAGGCCCTTAGGGGCTTTTTAGTAAAAAGGTTAGGAGAAGAAAGAGAAACAAAAGACAGCCGAAGTGTAAAAAATTTGAACGGAGGAAGGGGACGAACTCTTTGTCCGGCGCTAGGCATAGAATCTGCGGAGGCGGGCTGCGTTCCATGGGTTTGGCTCGAGTCGGTTATCCGACGCATTTCGTAGATGGTATGCTCCGCCGGTCAGGACTTGATCGATAATGAAGGGGCCCTCCCATTTGGGCTTGAGCTTGTCCTTTTTCTTGTCTGGCAGGCGTAGAACTAGTTCACCAACGTTGTAAGTCTTGGCCTGTACTTCTCTGCTTTGATATCTTCGGGCCTGCTGCTGATAGAATGCGGAACGAGCCTTGGCGACGTCGCGTTCTTCCTCCAATGTGTCCAAGCTGTCCTGCCGATCCAGCTCGGCCTCTCTTTCTTCGTACATGCGCACTCGAGGTGAGTCATGAATAATGTCACAGGGCAGGACTGCCTCTGCGCCATAAACCATAAAAAATGGTGTGAATCCGGTAGTGCGGTTAGGCGTTGTCCGCAGCCCCCAGAGTACGGAGTCGAGCTCCTCGACCCAGTGCGTGTCAGATTTAGTAAGTGACCGCACTAGTCTGGGTTTAATGCCGCTCATTATTAGACCATTTGCTCGTTCCACTTGACCGTTGGTTTGAGGGTGATAGACTGAAGCATAGTCGAGCTTGATGCCCATATTTTTGCACCATGACTTAACCTCGTCGGCTGTGAAGTTCGTGCCATTGTCGGTGATGATGCTGTGGGGGACTCCGTAACGGTGTACTACCCCGGATATAAAGTCTATCACTGGTCCGGATTCTGCCGTTTTGACCGGTTTGGCCTCTATCCATTTGGTGAATTTATCCACCATGACCAATAGGTACCTTTGCTTGTGGGTTCCCCCTTTAAGGGGTCCAACCATATCAAGCCCCCAGACCACGAACGGCCAGGTAATGGGTATAGTTTTGAGGGCGGTGGGCGGCATATGGCTCTAATTAGCAAAGAGCTGACAACCAACGCATCTCTGGACTAAGTCCTGGGCATCTGCCCGGGCCGTCGGCCAATAGAATCCTGTACGGAATGCCTTTCCTACAAGGGCCCGGGCTGCTGCGTGTAGGACTGGACGTACGAGCGAGCTTTTCGGCTCGGCCCGAAGCTTGCTCCAGCTCGGCCCGTTACATCTCGGCTCGATAGGATTATTGAGCGGGCCGAGGTCTGAAAACAGGCCCGTTTCACGACCGACCCGAGCCGAGTTTCGGCCGGTCCAGCTCGGTGGCTCGCTTGCGGCCCAGCCCAATTCCACCATCGATCACAATCGCTAGCGCATTAGGGCACGAGCAACCATAGCCAGTCTCTTGTCTCTCCCTTTCTCTACTCTGCGCCGCCTCACCTCTCTCTCGCCACGCCGCAAATCTGGATCGACGGCGATGAGCGATGTTGCGCTTCCTCGCCAACTCGGCACCGACGGCGACGGGCGGCGCGACCGTTCCTCACCACACCAGACATGGACGGACGCGCCTCCCCTGGTTTCTCGCGAAACGTGACGAGCCGGAGCAGGTACTTTCTTCCTTCCCAAATCCCAATCCCTAGCAGCAGCTCTCTGAACTTAGTACGCATGTGATGGATCAATGGATGGATGGATCGATGGATGTAGTCATGTAGTTCGAACTTCCCAAACCCTAGCCGTAGGTGTCTGCACTAGTACACATCTGGTGGATGGATGGATGGATGGATCGATGTACGTACTCAGGTAGATGTAGGGCTAGATGGGTGGATCATGGATGGATGTATTGTAGTATGTACGGCTAGATGTAGCAGCAACGGATGGATGGATCATGGATGGATGGACTTGTAGGGTAGAATGGATGGATAGATCAAAATTTTCATTGATTCCATGTGTAATTAGTTTTCTTTTGTTGATGAACTAGTTGATGATCTACTTCCTGTAGCATAGCAGCTTGAAAAAAATCTACTTGCTGGAAAATTACACAGACTCCATGTCTAATTAGTTTACTGTTGTTGATGATTGACCGTTTGTTGTTTGCTGATGTGTGCAGACGCCTATCGTCGCAACAATGGACAAGCAAAAGGGGAAGGTGAGTGGGAAGGAGAAGGAGAAAGAGAGGACGTTGGACTCCATTATGAAGAGAAAGTTGCCGGTCTTGGGGATGCAGAAGGGGAATGGGAAGGGCAATGCAGCAGCTACTATATGGCTACCAAGGAAGCTGACAAATGATTCCAACAATGTCCCAATTGCCGAGTTGTTGTATAGGGTAAAAAAGAAACCTCCGCCTCGACGTCTCCCTGACCACACCGGCGCTGGCGTGCGTGCCTGAATCGCCGTTGCCTCCGGCTCCGCAAACTACTATGAGAGGGAGGCTACATCTTCGCAGGTATGTACGTGCAAAATATATATTTGTGCAAGCTTGTGTATGTGCTGTTTTTGCTTTTTGAAAGTCAAATTTATGTGTGCCCAAGCTCATATGTGCTGTTTTTGGTACCCAAATGTCAAATATATGTTTGTGCAAGCTCATGTGTGTGCTGTTTTTGGTATCCAAATGTCAAATATATGTTTTTCCAAGCTCATGTGTGTGCACTTTTTGGTATCCAAATGTTAAATGTATGTTTGTGCAAGCTCATGTGTGTTGCTGTTTTTGCTATCCAAAAGTCAAATATATGTGTGTCCAAGCTCATGTGTGCGCTGTTTTTGCTATCCATAAGTCAAATATATGTGTATCCAAGCTCATGTGTGCGCTGTTACATTGGATGTTAGCGTGTCAACTTGTCATCCTATGCTTGAACTTAGATATGTCTACTTGTGTGGTTTTAGATGACTACAGGAGTTCTTTGAAACCAGAAATGGTGGAAGCCTTGGTGTGCGGTGCTAGTTATATCAAAGGTTCTCACAAGGACTTCAATGTGGTGGTATGATTCCTATCTTTTTCTTCTATGATTTCTGTCTATTTCTCGTATGTGGCTAACTTACAAATAATTAGGAGGAGGACGATGTTGAGAATATCAAGTTGCCCAAGATTGTTGATGTGGGGGGTGACAACAATTGGTAACTAATGTTTTTACATGTCTCAGTTTTCCTATCTTCACATATTGAGAATATCAAGTTTACAAATCTGTGTTACATGTAGATATTCGCCATGTGGGTGTTGCTCTTGCTATTTTGAAGATGGATGTCTACATGATCTTCTCATGTGGATTGTTGAGGTCAACGTGATCATCTCGTGCCATTTCTTTTGTTGTGATGAACTTCGAATTGTGTGTGCTGTTGTGATGAACTATGGACCTTGAATGATGTTGTGATGAATCATGCACTTTCAACAATGTTGTTGTGAACTTGTGATGAACTATGAACTTTGCATTATGTGGTTTTCACTATCATTGTTTGGCTGTCAACATTTTCTCAGTTTTATGTCAAAGTGGTAAGTGTTATGCTATGCAAAATTTCCTTGTTTGGCTGTCAATATTTGATGTTTTCCTTTGTAAAGTTCAATTGAAGTGTTGTCCAAAATTCAATAGAAATGCTGCCCAATTCTCTCTCATATGTGTTCCATTGTTACAATTTTTGTAGAAAAATTCATATAAGTACATTATTTTTCATTACTATGACCATTTCTTAAAACAATAACTGCTGGATTGTTCATTTTTAGTAGTATAAACTGTTTGTTTTCCAAAATATAGGTTTAATTGCCGCAAAAAATCACGTATATGCACTATATATAGAGGTCTGTACTATTAAATGGTTCTGGGAGAAACTGGCTTACGAGCCGGCTCGGTCTGAGCCGAGCCATAGCCAAAGCGAGCCGAGCCGGTTGAAGTAGGCTCATTGGCTGAGCGAGCCGAGCCGAGCCGAGCCGCTCCAGAGCGAGCCAAAGCCAGGCTCGGATCAAGCTCGGCTCGGCTCGGCTCGTGTCCAGCCCTAGCTGCGTGGTGTCCGCCTAGTCCGGCATGAATTTCAGCCAGGAGGTTTCGCCCTTCCTCTTCGGAGATACACCTTTGAAGGACTCCGGTTGTACTTTTCTTGTAAAGTTCTCCCTCATGGACCTTGTTGGCTTTCGATCGCCGGACTATGCAGCGGGCCTCGTTTTGGTCTTCGAGAAGTTCCTGCCTAAGCAAGTAGGCTAGGAATGGTTCTGTCCACGGGGTGATTACTGCCATTATGTCGTGGGCTGAAGGTGTTATGTCATTGGCTGAATCGCCGGTTGGCGCGGTTTTTTCCGGTTTGTCACTTCCGGGCTCCTCTTCCCATAGTACGGATGGCTTGAAGAGCCGTTCCAAGAAGATATTTGGAGGGACAACATCACGTTTCGCACCGATGCGTGCCAGTACGTCGGCCGCTTGGTTATTATCTCGGGCTATGTGATGGAATTCGAGTCCTTCAAACCGAGCTGACATTTTTGGGACAGCGTTGCGATATGCTGCCATTTTCGGATCCTTGGCGTCAAAGTCTCCATTTATTTGGGATATTGCAAGGTTTGAATCCCCGCGCACCTCTAGGCATTGAATGCCCATGGAGACTGCCATCCGGAGACCATGTAACAGGGCCTCGTATTCGGCTGCGTTGTTGGAGTCCGTGTACATTATTTGAAGTACATACTGGACTGTGTCCCCGGTTGGGGACGTCAATACGACGCCAGCCCACAGTCCGGCCAACATTTTAGAGCCGTCGAAATGCATAATCCAATTGGAGTATGCATCGTACTCTTTAGGGAGTTCGGCCTCGGTCCATTCAGCGACAAAGTCAGCCAAAACTTGTGACTTTATAGCTCGCCGAGGTTTGTAAGTTATATCGAATGGTAAGAGCTCAATGGCCCATTTTGCAATCCTGCCCGTTGCGTCACGGTTATTTATGATGTCATTGAGTGGTACTTCGGAGGCCACTGTTATCGAACACTCTTGAAAGTAGTGTCGGAGCTTCCGGGATGCCATGAACACCGCATACGCTATCTTCTGATAGTGTGGGTAACGGGACTTGCAGGGGGTTAACACAGTGGAAACATAATACACTGGTTTTTGGAGAGGGAATTTATGCCCTTCTGTCTCTCGTTCGACGACGAGTACCGCGCTTACAACTTGATGCGTTGCTGCGATGTATAACAACATTGGTTCGCCCAGATTGGGCACAGCCAGGACCGGATTTGTTGCCAGTATGGCCTTTATTTCTTCGAGTCCGGCAGTGGCAGCATCCGTCCACTCGAAGTGTTCGGTGCGCCTGAGGAGGCGATAGAGAGGCAATGCCTTTTCTCCTAGACGGGAGATAAAGCGGCTTAAAGCTGCCACGCATCCTGTTAATTTTTGTATCTGCTTGAGGTCTTTTGGGATATCCAACTGTGACAGAGCTCGGATTTTTGCCGGGTTTGCTTCAATTCCTCTACCGGATACAATGAAGCCCAGCAGCTTTCCGGCTGGTACGCCGAAAACGCATTTTTCCGGATTCAGCTTGATGTCGTATGCTCTGAGGTTGTCGAATGTGAGCCTCAAATCGTCTACTAGAGTTTCGACGTGTTTTGTTTTGACGACTACGTCGTCTACGTATGCTTCGACTGTTTTGCCGATCTGGGTAGCCAAACATGTTTGAATCATGCGCTGATATGTTGCGCCGGCATTTTTAAGTCCGAAGGGCATCGTGTTGAAGCAGAATGGTCCGTATGGAGTGATGAATGCTGTTGCGGCTTGGTCTGCTTCCGCCATCTTGATTTGATGGTAGCCAGAGTATGCGTTGAGGAAGCACAATGAATCGTGTCCTGCGGTAGCATCGATAATTTGATCGATGCGGGGGAGGGGGAAGGGGTCCTTTGGGCAAGCCTTATTAAGGTCTTTAAAATCGACGCATAGGCGCCAGGATTTGTCCTTCTTTGGTACCATTACCAGATTTGCTAGCCAATCCGGATGTTTGATATCTCTGATGAATCCGGCTTCCAATAGTTTGGCTAGATCTTCTCCCATTGCCTGTCTTTTGGGTTCGGAAAATCACCGAAGAGCCTGTTTGACTGGCTTAAATCCTTTTAGGATGTTTAGGCTGTGTTCTGCCAACCTGCGTGGGATTCCGGGCATATCCGAAGGATGCTAGGCGAAAATGTCCCAATTTTCCCGAAGGAATTCGCGCAGTGCGGCGTCTACTTCGGGGTTCAATTGTGCCCCAATGGAGGCCGTCTTTGTTGGGTCCATTGGATGGACCTGGAATTTTATTATTTCATCTGCTGGTTTGAAGGAGGTGGACTTGGATCTTTTATCGAGTATCACATCGTCCCTGTTCACCGTAGAGCGTAGCGCGGTGAGTTCTTCTGCCGCTAGGGCTTCGGATAGTGCCTCCAGGGCTAGTGCGGCTGTCTTGTTTTCGGTGCGGAGCTCTATGTCCGGATCACTAGCGAGAGTGATAATTCCGCCGGGCCCAGGCATTTTGAGCTTCATATACCCGTAATGGGGTAGGGCTTGAAAAATTGTGAATGCCTCTCGTCCTAATATAGCGTGATATCCGCTGTTGAATGGGGCCACCTGGAACGTGACTATTTCTGGTGCAACGCGCTTCCCGGCTAGGGATTATTCCTCTGAAGGTTGTGCTGCTTCGCTCAATACGGCTCCAGTCGATTTCCATTTTTTGAAGAGTTTCTTCGTAGATGAGGTTTAGTCCGCTGCCGCCATCCATGAGGACCTTTGTAAGTCGAAAGCCGTCCACTATGGGACTAAGCACCAGTGCGGCTGGTGCTCGGGCTGTTCGGAATTTAGGTTCGTCGCTGGTGTTGAAGGTGATGGCTGTGTCGCTCCATGGATTTGCAGTTGCTACTTGGTAGACTTCGGCGAGGCCGCGGATTGTTCGTTTTCGCATATTATTTGATGCGAAGGTCTCGAAGACTGTTGATACAGTACCGGTATTGTTGGAGTGGTTTTCTGGGGCTAGAAGCTCCTCGCCACTTTTGGCCACCTGCCGTAGTATCCAACATGCTCGAAGGCTATGTGTTGGGACGACTCCATCTGTACTATGAAGCTTACAGGGTCCATTGAGCCATCCCTCCAGTACGGTTCCGTTCCCTTTATGGGGTTTGTGCTTTTTGGTTTTTGTATCTGGGGCCTGAGTGTGATGCACCCTTTTGTTGCGGACTGGGGTTGTATTCGGGGCCAGATTGTCCCAAAACTGGTTTTCGGTTTTCCGGAAACTCTCCATCGCGCAGTACTTTCGTACTATGGACGCCAGATCAGTGAAGCGTATAATTTTACGACGACCGATGGCGTTCAATATTCCCTTGTCCGTGCAATTATTGCAAAAGATTGAGATTGCGTTCTCCTCTCGGCAGTCCTTTATTCTGTCCATAACCAGGAGGAATCTGACCCAGTAGTGATGCACTGTTTCAGCGGGCTCTTGCCGTATTAGAGATAGATCGCATATGTCTGGGAGGGTGGGTGGAATAAAATACGGATCCCTACCCATCTTGAGGCTTAAAGGCCGAGGATTTTCCGAATTCGGAAGCTTGGATTGCTGGACATGATCCAGCGGGTCCGGAATGTTGCATGATTTTAAGTTCAATGCTTGATCGAAGTCCGTCCCTCCGCGGAAATCCGGCATGGAGGGTTCGAGAATACGGACGTGACTAGTTTTCAATATAGGCGAAAAGTCGCTGCATTGCTCCTCAACCACTGCGACGCGGTGGGTGGCCTGGGGAGAGTTAATCTCTCTCAGATCGGTTTTAAGCCCAATCTGATTGTAGTCCGTAGCGACTCCCAGGGCGGCGATGTGATCCAAGAGCTCGTTGACAGACGAGAGCTCTATTGGATCCAGCCGCTCGGCGAATTCCGAGCTGACGCGGAGATTGCTTTCGACGACTTGGGAAGTCATTGTCGAAGCCGTGGCCGGACAGGCGGTCATAAGAAAACCGCCTAGCCGAATAGTTTGGCCGGCGGCCAAGGCCCCTTTGGCGAAAATACCGTCTTTAAAGACGGGTGGAGGCATCCTTCCTATCGGTGACGACATAGAGGAACTCTCAATGAAAGCACCAATGTCGGTGTCAAAACCGGCGGATCTCGGGTAGGCGGTCCCGAACTGTGCGTCTAGGCGGATGGTAACAGGAGACAAGGGACACGAAGTTTTACCCAGGTTCGGGTCCTCTCGATGGAGGTAAAACCCTACATCCTGCTTGATTAATATTGATGATATGGGTAGTACAAGAGTGGATCTACCACGAGATCAAGGAGGCTAAACCCTAAAGCTAGCCTATGGTATGATTGTTGTAATGTATGTTGTGTCCTACGGACTACAGCCCTCCGGTTTATATAGACACCAGAGGGGGCGAGGGTTACACAGAGTCGGTTACAATGGTAGGAGATCTACATATCCGTATCGCCAAGCTTGCCTTCCACGCCAAGGAAAGACCCATCCGGACACAGGACGGAGTCTTCAATCTTGTATCTTCGTAGTCGTGGAGTCCGGCGGACGATGATAGTCCGGCTGTCCGGACACCCCCTAGTCCAGGACTCCCTCAACCGCACTCATGATAGTGTGGTGTTCTTCCTCGATGGAAGCGCCGTTGAGCGCCTCCAACAAGTTGTCCGGCGCCTCCGGTTGGATGGAGGCTGCCGGTGTCACAGTCTTGCCCTTCTTATGAAGGGGCCGCCTGCCGGACTCCGGAACCACTTCGGGTTCCGGTGCGGAGTCCGGCACGAAGTCCGGGAGGCTGCCCTGTGGCACCTCCGGAGCCTCCCCCTCCTGGCGGGTCCCCTCCTGGGATCCCACCTCGGTGTCCTCAGCATCACGAGGGGTGGAGGCGGTCGGAATGGAATCCACATCCAACGGAGCCAAGGACCCGCTCGAAGAAGCGGGAAAATCGTCCTCGGCCGGACTACAGGTTGTATGTGGCGTTAGAAGGACACTATGTGGCATAAAAGAGAAATTATAAATCATTCAGGAATCCGGATACTTACGATCTTGCCAGGGGCTTGGCCCTTGAGGGCCACCCCTCGTCGCCGTCGTCGGCGTTGGCGGAGCTGTCCGGAGGAAGGGTCCTTCCCCTCTTGGACCCTTCGGCCTCCCCCGTTGGGGAAGCCTTCCTCTTCCGCTCTCCCCCCTCCTGGGGAGAGTCCTCTTTCTCCTCCTCGTCTTCAGGGGAGGTGTCCGTCTCGGAGCCATCGGATGATGAGTCCGATACCACCTGGCGCCGGGAACTCCTTCGGGTTCCCGTGGCCTTCTTCTTGGCCTTCTTCTCCGGCACCACGTAGAGGGCCGGAACCAGCAGCCCCATCAAACGGGTGTCCGCTGGGTCTTCGGGAAGGGGAGCCGGACAGTCGACCTGTCCAGACGTCCTCTGCCAGTCCTGTTAAAGGCATTGGGAGTTTTTAGATCCCACATAGAGTCAAACTATGAAAGAAATAATTGTCCCGTAAAGGATGACAAAGCTTACCTCGCCGGCCGGGCGCTTGGTGCTGAATCCGCGATCTTCAGTTGCGGATGCGGGGGCTTCTCCTCCCTTGAACAGCACCCTCCAGGCAGCTTCGTACGTCGTGTCGAAGAGCCCGCTCAGGGTCCGGTGTTGTGTCGGATCGAACTCCCACAAATTGAAAGCCCGCTGCTGGCAGGGGAGAATCCGGCGGACGAGCATGACCTGGATCACGTTGACAAGCTTAAGCTTCTTGTTCGCCAGGGTCTAAGACAGGATTGGAGTCCTGTCAGCTCCTCCGAACTACCCCATAGCAAGCCCTTCTCTTTCCAGGAGGTGAGCTGCATGGGGATACCAGATCTGAACTCGGGGGCCGCTGCCCATTTAGGGTCACGCGGATCGGTGATGTAGAACCACCCCGATTGCCACCCTTTGACGGACTCCACAAAGGCCCCCTCGAGCCAGGTGACGTTGGGCATTTTACCCACCATGGTGCCTCCGCACTCCACTTGGACGCCCTTCACTACCTCCGGCTTGACATTGAAGGTTTTTAGCCACAACCCGAAGTGGGGCTGGATGCAGAGGAAGGCCTCGCACGCGACTATAAACGCCGAGATGTTGAGGATGAAGTTTGGCGCCAGATCGTGGAAGTCCAGGCCATAGTAGTACATGAGCCCCCGGACGAAGGGATGAAGTGGGAAGCCCAGTCCGCGGAGGAAGTGGGGGAGGAATACGACCCTCTCATGAGGCCTGGGGGTGGGGATGAGCTGCCCCTCGTCGGGCAGCCGATGCGCGATGTCTCTGGAGAGGTATCCGGCGCCGCGTAGCTTCTCGATGTGCCCCTCCGTAACGGAGGAGGCCATCCACTTGCCTCCCGCTCCGGACATGGCTGGAGAAGGTTGAGACGAGATGTGCGGGCTTGGGCGCTGGAGCTCGAGTGCGCGGAGATGGATAAGCAAAGGAGGAAGAAGGCGTAGGTAAAAAAGGCGGATCCTTATCCCCTTATATATGGGCGGACGAAGACTATGCGTCCCCACCGTCCTGGTAAAACTCGCTTATCTCCCAAGCGCCACCATCAATGGCGCGGTTGGGTTACCCACGTCCGTATTGATGGGAATCCCAGAATAAGGGGAACATGATCTCTGCTTCGACAAGACGTGCCAAGGAAACCGCTTCGCTAAACGCGCTGAGGTGGTATAATAAAAAACGATTCAAGTAAAGGCTTGGTAGTGGCGTGACGTCATGCCACAAAATACGTCAGCAGATCGAACTCGTGTATATATTATTCTCTCTACGGTGGAATGTGGAAATTATTTTGCAGAGCCGGACACTATCCTGGTGTTCACAATCTTCTATGAATTATTCGGAGGAGGAACCCGCCTTGCAATGCCGAACAATATGCGCGCCGGACTCATCGTCATTGAAGCCTGGTTCAGGGGCTACTGAGGGAGTCCTGGACTAGGGGGTGTCCGGATAGCCCGACTATCATCATCGGCCGGACTCCAAGACTATAAAGATACAAGATTGAAGACTTCGTCCCGTGTCCGGATGGGACTTTCCTTGGTGTGGAAGGCAAGCTTGGCGATACGGATATGTAGATCTCCTACCATTGTAATCGACTCTGTGCAACCCTAGCCCTCTCCGGTGTCTATATAAACCGGAGGGTTTTAGTCCGTAGGACGAACAACGATTACAACAATCATACCATAGTATAGCTTCTAGGGTTTAGCCTCCTTGATCTCGTGGTAGATCCACTCTTGTACTACCCATATCATCAATATCAATCAAGCAGGAGTAGGGTTTTACCTCCATCGAGAGGGCCCGAACCTGGGTAAAAACATCGTGTCCCTTGTCTCCTGTTACCATCCGCCTAGACACACAGTTCGGGACCCCCTACCCGAGATCCGCCAGTTTTGACACCGACACCCGGTTCAGGCCACCAACCAGGACTAAAGGGTTGGTCCTCGTTGCGGCCAGCGTTTAGTCCCACCTCGCCAACCGAAGGGGGCTCAGACCAGTTTATAAGCCCCTCCCTCTCTGCCTTATTGAGCTCCTCTCAAAATGAAAATAGATTCCCTTATACAGGGAATTTAACCTAAATTCATACTGAATTTCTCTGAAGTTAGTAGAAATTTATTATAAATTTAGGTTGAATTTTCTCTATAAGCGCATCTATGCTCATTTCTGAGTAGTTTTTTATATAGTTTTTTCTTTTTAGTAAAGTTAATCACAACTATTTTTTCTTCTATTTATTTCTGAGTAGTTTTTTATATAGTTTTTTTCTTTTCTGCTATATTTATTTTTTTCTTTTTATTTCTGAGTTGTAATAAGTCATTAAAAATAAGCATCTATGCTCACTTTTTCGTAAAGTTAATCACAAATATTTTTTCCTCTATTTATTTTTTCTTTTTATGTTTGAGTTGTAATAAGTCATTAAAAATAAGCATCTATGCTCATTTTTTTAGTAAAGTTAATCAAATTTTTTTTTCTTCTATTTATTTCTGCGTGGTTTTTTATATAGTTTTTTTCTTTTCTGCTACATTTATTCTTTTCTTTTTATTTCTGAGTTGTAATAAATCATTAAAAAATAAGCATCTATGCTCATTTTTTTTAGTAAAGTTAATCAAAATTATTTTTTCTTCTATTTATTTCTGAGTGTTTTTTATATAGTTTTTTTCTTTTCTGCTACATTTATTATTTTCTTTTTATTTCTGAGTTGTAATAAGTCATTAAAAATAAGCATCTATGCTCATTTTTTTAGTAAAGTTAATCAAAACTATTTTTTCTTCTATTTATTTCTGAGTTGTAATAAGTCATTAAAAATAAAAAAGAGGCGCAATGCTCGTTAATTTGCTTCAAGCCTTTCGGAATAGTGTCAACTGCACTGCATATAGCTCTGTGCAGTCTACCGTATTCCTCAAGGCTTGAAGCTAACCAACGTGCAGGTGAGCATTGAGCCTCTTCGTCATCGTCTCTGCACTCAGGGCTTATAAACAGCTGCGAGTGCCTCTCGCTTGGCGAGGTGGGACTAAAAAAATAGCTGCAGGAAGAATCAACAAAAAAACAGCTGCAGAAAATAAAAAAGTAGTTAGACGGGTCCATTGGTACACCAACCGGTACCAATGCCCCTCTTTGGTCCCGGTTAGTGAAACCAACCGGGACCAATGCCACTCTTTAGTCCCGGTTGGAGCCACCAACCGGGACCAAAGGTCTTTGTTTCCCGCCCTTTGGGCTGCTGAAAGGAGGCCATTGGTCCCGGTTGGCGGCTCCAACCGGGTCTAAAGGGGGGCATTAGTCCCGGTTGGTTTCACGAACCGGGACCAAAGCCTTTGCTATATATACAGCACTTAGCGCGACTTCGATCTCTCCTCCTCCACTCCCGTCGCCGCGTCTCCCTGCCACCACCTCGCCATCGCCGCCCCGCCCCGCCACGCCCCGACGTCGTCGCCGCCCCGCGCCGCCCCGCCCAGCCCCGCCCCGCGCGCCGCCGCCGCCCGCCCCGCCGCCCCAATCGACGTCGCCGCCCCGGCCTGCGCCTCGACGCCGTCGCCGCCCCGCTCCACACCTCGCCGTCGCCGTCGCCGGCCGTGAGCAACTTTTTTATGTTTTTGTTAGATTTTTTTTAGATTTTTTTTGTAGTTCATAGATTTTTTTGTTAGATTAGATGTGTAGTAATTTAGATATGTAGTTCATAGATTTTTTTGTTAGATTAGATTTTTTTGTTAGATTAGATGTGTAGTAATTAATTTGTTCATATTATGTTAGATTTTTTTGTTAGATTAGATTTTTTTTGTTAGATTAGATGTGTAGTAATTAGTTTGTTCATATTATGTTAGATTTTTTCTGTTAATAGATTTTTTTGGTGATATTAATATTGAATATGCATGTTTGGTGATATTATTGTTAATAGATTTTTTTGGTGATGTTTAGATTGTGTAATTAATTTTTTTCATAGAGTTTTAATGATTTTTTTGTTCATAGTATTTAGAAAAAGGAAAAAAAATAAGAAATAGTTTATATATAGTTGAACTACCTAGTTGATTTAGTAAACTAATTTATTTTACTATATATAGAAGTAGTTTGTTTTTAGTAAGTACTACTTATTTATTTATAGTAAGTGCTTAATTAGTAGTTGAACTAGATAGTTGATTTAATTAATAAAACTACTTTATTTAACTATATATAGAAGTAGTTCCCGCATCGACGTCGGCGATGCCTATCCTGCATCCTCGTCGTCGTCGACTCGGCGGTGGAGGCCTGCTTGATCAGGTCCATGTTCGGGACTGGGCTCCGCCGGGCTGGTATTGGGAGGTGCTACCTTCCGGGGGACGTAGGTTGGTGAGGAGGCAGCCCGTTGTTGACCCGATCCTTGTTTGGTGGCGGTCGCGTGGGCCAGTGGCGGTGGTGAGGCTTCCGGACACCGCGGAGGTGGTACGTCACCGTGTCAGCGAGGAGGACGAGCACGTCCGTCGCTACATGGTTGCATTGGAGGGCAGGTTCGACAATACCTGGCAGGTTCTTCAGGGATCTCACTGGAGCTATGATCCTGTGATGGTTCCTTATCTTTGGGTGTCCACCGCCCGCGTCGATACCCGTCGGGCGCTACGGTTCTAGTTGTATTAGTGATAATATTCAACGATGTACGGACACCAAGAGATGATGTACTTTTGCTTGTAATTATTGAATGCATGCTAATTTGAATACTATACTTTATTTGATGATTTGGTTTTGCTTATTTTATGATTTGGTTTTGCTTATTGAATGCTCATATTGGATAAGTTCTCCTTCATTCCCGTGTGCTAGACAATTTGGTATAATAATGCACTCGGGAATGAAAGGAGGAGCTACGTACATCGATCATCGATAGTCAACCCATGATTAATAATAATGATCTAGTTCAATATTTGAATTATGAACATAGGGCGGAAATGTCGTACTCATCGGACGACGAAAACCACCCGGGGGAGTGAGACTGGTGCCACGACTACCGAGGTATCTGCGACAGGTTCATTGAGCTGGACGAAGATCGGCGCTTCAGCATTAAGCTCGAGGAGACCTGCGATGTTCATACGGTACGCAACGACGACAATAGTTTTTTTCGTAATTAAGCACGACTTCAACTATTTTAACGTGTATTTTTTCATCTTTTCCAATTCGACTAGCTTATCCCATGCTTTGTAAGACGCTATGTCTTGGAGAGGATGGGTTTTGAAGACCATGAAAGTTTTGAAACCAAAAAAATTATCCTAAGTACCCATCATGGTGTGGATTTTCAAGTAAAGCTGTACAATGCTCAGAGTGTAACCCATTTTGGTTGCAAAAATTGGGAAGCACTTTGCAAGATGTATGGTCTTTATGAGGGTATGCTAGTCACCATGGATCTTGGTGATCCTACAATCGTGCAAGAGAG
Organism: Triticum timopheevii; assembly: GCA_963921465.1. Taxonomy (NCBI): domain Eukaryota; kingdom Viridiplantae; phylum Streptophyta; class Magnoliopsida; order Poales; family Poaceae; genus Triticum; species Triticum timopheevii. The sequence continues at coordinate 625,310,497 of OY997266.1, read as the reverse complement.
ACCTTCGATTTGGGTCCTTGTGGATACACCTCCAATTCTTCCCCCATGTGAGCTTAACATAGTTATTAAGTAATTTATATTGTTTATTTCAAAATATATAGTTGACAACTTATCTCCATTGACAGCTTATTTTCATTCTTCAAAGAATCACTAGTAGAAAACCACCCATTAGTCCCGGTTCGTAAGGGCCTTTAGTCCCGGTTCATGAACCGGGACTAATGGGTCGTTACTAATGCCTCCACCCATTAGTCCCGGTTCAAACACGAACCGGGACCAATGTGCCTCCACGTGGCCCTGTGCGCCGAGCCCAGTCAGGGGGCCTTTGGTCCCGGTTGGTGGCTCCAACCGGGACCAAAAGTCAATTTTTTTGTTTTTACAAAAGTGGCTGCTTTAGGGGTTTTGGGGGTTATTTTTAGGTTGTTATTATAGCTAGCTAATAGAGAGAAGTGTCCTCTCTTATATCTTCGTCCTTGGTTTATCAACGCTGCTGCTATGTTCATTGCACCCGCAGATATAACACGCTCATGCATGCTTGCATCATACATCGTCATATATATATATAATAACAAGTCCTACTAATCATGCATTATCATACAACTTCTACTCGTTATTAATAATAAGTCATACGAGCATCATCCTCATAGTCATCGAACCCAACCCTACATAATTGTTCTTAGCACATGATCATCAGTATCAGGTAGGACCTAAACACCCTTAAGGTAAAATAGCATAAAACAATATAGACCCTGACTCTCCATTATGAAGAATGGCGATCATCCTGTTTCCAATTCTTGCCCTTCGCTGCTTATTGCTTCCAAGAAGCTCCTTATGACTGTCCATACATTTTTTCCATTCTTTGATTGTTATGTCTCCACTTCTTTTAGAAACCCGGTCTGGACAGTTGAGATTTGTAGGACGACCTGATTGTATGTTCAAAACATGAAGGCTACCATGCGTATACATCAGATGAGGCACACAATCATTCAGGATTATCTTTTGAAAAACATAGTAATAACTTCATAGTTAGCAATGATGTACTAGTTTTAGAAGTGTGCAAAAAGATGCACGGATGTTGTAATAGTAAAAAATAATCTTACTAAGGTATCTCCATGGTAGTTACCGTAGTTCAACACGTGCACTAGTGGCACGTATTGACCATAATGTTGAGGAGTTTGATTGTAGATATTGTAATTCTCAAGATCAGTACAAAATCCGACCAGATGATTTTTCTCCTGATAAGTTAATTCGGAGCCTTAGGTGTAGTACGTTCTGTCTACCATCTTCCGCACATTCTTTGAAGAATGAAAATAAGCTATCAATGGAGATAAGTTGTCAACTATATATTTTGAAATAAACAATATAAATTATTTAATAACTATGTTTAGCTCACGTGAGGGAAGAATTGGAGGTGTATCCACAAGGACCCAAATCGAAGGTCTCTCTTGCTCGATTGTAGGATCACCAAGATCCATGGTGACAAGCATACCCTCATCAAGACCATACATCTTGCAAAGTGCTTCCCAATTTTTGCAACCAAAATGGGGTACACTCTGAGCATTGTACAGCTTTACTTGAAAATCCACACCATGATGGGTACTTAGGATAATTTTTTTGGTTTCAAAACTTTCATGGTCTTCAAAACCCATCCTCTCCAAGACATAGCGTCTTGCAAAGCATGGGATAAGCTAGTCGAATTGGAAAAGATGAAAAATACACGTTAAAATAGTTGAAGTTGTGCTTAATTACGAAAAAAACTATTGTCGTCGTTGCGTACCGTATGAACATCGCAGGTCTCCTCAGGCTTAATGCTGAAGCGCCAATTTTCGTCCAGCTCAATGAACCTGTCGCAGATACCTCGGTCGTCGTGGCACCAGTCGCACTCCCCCGGGCGGTTTTCGTAGTCCGATGAGTACGACATTTCCGGCCTACGTTCATAATTCAAATATTAAACTAGATCATTATTATTAATCACGGGTTGACTATCGATGATCGATGTACGTAGCTCCTCTTTCATTCCCATATGCATTATTATACCAAATTGTCTAGCACACGGGAATGAAGGAGAACTTATCCAATATGAGCATTCAATAAGCAAAACCAAATCATAAAATAAGCAAAACCAAATCATCAAATAAAGTATAGTATTCAAATTAGCATGCATTCAATAATTATAAGCAAAAGTACATCATCTCTTGGTGTCCGTACATCGTCGAATATTATCACTAATACAACTAGAACCGTAGCGCCCGACGGGTATCGACGCGGACGGTGGACACCCAAAGATAAGGAACCATCACAGGATCATAGCTCCAGTGAGATCCCTGAAGAACCTGCCAGGTATTGTCGAACCTCCCCTTCAATGCAACCATGTAGCGACGGACGTGCTCGTCCTCCTCGCTAACACGGTGACGTACCACCTCCGCGGTGTTCGGATGCCTCACCACCATCACTAGCCCACGCCGACCGCCACCAAACAGGGATCGGGTCAACAACGGGCTGCCTCCTCACCAACCTACCTCCCCTGGAAGGTAGCACCTCCCAATACCAGCCCGGCGGAGCCCAGACCCGAACATGGCCCTGATCAAGCAGGCCTCCACCGCCGAGTCGACGACGACGAGGATGCGGGATAGGCATCGCCGACGTCGACGCGGGAAGTACATCTATATATAGTTAAATAGAAGTAGTTTTATTAATTAAATCAACTATCTAGTTCAACTACTAAGCACTTACTATAAATAAATAAGTAGTACTTACTAAAAACAAACTACTTCTATATATAGTAAAATAAATTAGTTTATTAAATCAACTAGCTAGTTCAACTATATATAAACTACTTCTTATTTTTTTCCTTTTTCTAAATACTATGAACAAAAAAATCATTAAAATTCTATGAACAAAATTAATTACACAATCTAAATATCACCAAAACAAATATATTAACAATAATATCGCCAAACATGCATATTCAATAATAATATCACCAAAAAATCTATTAACAGAAAAAAATCTAACATAATATGAACAAATTAATTACTACACATATCTAATCTAACAAAAAAAAACTAATTAATCTAACATAATATGAACAAATTAATTACTACACATGTAATCTAACAAAAAAAAATCTAATCTAACAAAAAAATCTATGAACTACATATCTAAATTACTACACATCTAACCTAACAAAAAAAGTCTATGAACTACAAAAAGAATCTAAAAAAATCTAACAAAAATAAAAAAATGCTCACGTACGGCGTCGAGGCGGGGCGGGGCAGGGGCGACGACGGGCTCGGGGCGGCGCGAGGCAGGGGCGACGAGGACGGCGGGCTCGGGGCAGCGACGGGGAAGGCGGGCTCGGGGCGGCGCGGGGCAGGGGCGACGGCGGGGGTGGCGACGACGTCGGGGCGGCACGGGCGATGACGGGGCGGCGCGGGACGCGGGCGGCGATGGGGGCGGCGACGACGTGCGCGGGCGACGACGGCGGGCTCGGGGCGGCGACGGGGACGGCGAGCTCGGGGCGGCGCGGGGCAGGGCTCGGCGGCGACGACGACGAGGAGCAGAGGTGTCGGGGCGAGAAAGAGATGGGTTTTGGCGAAAACTGCTATGTCCTGTATATATAGCAGGAGCATTGGTCCCGGTTGGTGGCTCCAACCGGGACTAATGCCCCCTTTAGTCCCGGTTCGTGCCACCAACCGGGACCAAAGGCCTCTTTTCAGCGGCCCAAAGGGCGGGAAACGAAGACCTTTGGTCCCGGTTGGTGGCTCCAACCGGGACTAAAGATGAGCATTCGTCCCGGTTGGTTCAACCAACCGGGACCAAAGAGTGGCATTGGTACCGGTTGGTGCCATGAACCGGTACCAATGGACCCGTGTAACTACTTTTTTATTTTCTGCAGCTATTTTTTGTTGATTCTTTCTGCAGCTGTTTTTTTAGTCCCACCTCGCCAAGCGAGAGGCACTCGCAGCTGTTTATAAGCCATGAGTGCAGAGACAATGACGAGGAGGCTCAATGCTCCTGCACGTTGGTTAGCTTCAAGCCTTGAGGAATACGGTAGACTGCACAGAGCTATGTGCAGTGCAGTTGACACTATTCTGAAAGGCTTGAAGCAAATTAACGAGCATTGCGCCTCTTTTTTATTTTTAATGACTTATTACAACTCAGATATAAAAAGAGAAAAATAAATGTAGCAGAAAAGAAAAAAACTATATAAAAACCACTCAGAAATAAATAGAAGAAAAAATATTTTTGATTAACTTTACTAAAAAATAGCATAGATGCTTATTTTTAATGACTTATTACAACTCAGAAATAAAAACAAAAGAATAAATATAACAGAAAAGAAAAAAAAATATAGAAAACTACTCAGAAATAAATAGAAGCAAAAAATAGTTGTGATTAACTGTACTAAAAAAGGAGCATATATGCTTATTTTTAATGGCTTATTACAACTCAGAAATAAAAAGAAAAAATAAATATAGCAGAAAAGAAAAAAAACTGTATAGAAAACTACTCAGAAATGAATAGAAGTAAAAAATAGTTGTGATTAAATGTACTAAAAAAGGAGCATATATGCTTATTTTTAATGGCTTATTACAACTCAGAAATAGAAATAAAAAAATAAATGTAGCAGAAAAGAAAAAAACTATATAAAAACCACTCAAAAATAAATAGAAGAAAAAATAATTTTGATTAACTTTACTAAAAGAAATAGCATAGATGCTTATTTTTAATGACTTATGACAACTTAGAAATAAAAACAAAAGAATAAATATAACAGAAAAGAAAAAAAACTATATAGAAATCTACTCAGAAATGAATAGAAGCAAAAAATAGTTGTGATTAACTGTACTAAAAAAGGAGCATATATGCTTATTTTTAATGGCTTATTACAACTCAGAAATAAAAAAAAATATAGCAGAAAAGAAAAAAAAACTATATAGAAAACTACTCAGAAATGAATAGAAGCAAAAAATAGTTGTGATTAACTGTACTAAAAAAGGAGCATATATGCTCATTTTTAATGGCTTATTACAACTCAGAAATAAAAAGAAAAAATAAATATAGCAGAAAAGAAAAAAAAGCTATATAAAAAACTACTCAGAAATGAGCATAGATGCGCTTATAGAGGAAATTCAACTTAAATTCATAACGAATTTCAAGAGAAATCCGTATGAATTTAGGCTAAATTCCCTATATAAGGGCATCTATTTTCATTTTCAGAGGAGCTCAATAAGGCAGAGAGGGAGGGGCTTATAAACCGGTCTGATTCCCCTTCGATTGGCGAGGTGGGACTAAACTATGGCCGCAACGAGGACCAACCCTTTAGTCCCGGTTGGTGGCATGAACCGGGACGAAAGGGTAGCCTCTGGTCCCGGTTCAAGCCACCAACCGGGACCAATGGTGTTGGGCCAGGAGCGAGGCCCATTGGTCCCGGTTCGACCCACCAACCGGGACCAATAGGTCCAGACGAACCGGGACCAATGGCCCACGTGGCCCGGCCGGCCCCTGGGGCTCAGGAACCGGGTCCAATGCCCCCATTGGTCCCGGTTCTGGATTGAACCGGGACTAATGGGCTGGACCGGCCTGGACCATTGGCCCCTTTTCTACTAGTGAATGTGCGGAAGATAGTAGACAGAACCTACTACACCGAAGGCTCCGAATTAACTTATTAGGAGAAAAATCATCTGGTCGCATTTTGTACTGATCTTGAGAATTACAATATCTACAATCAAACTCCTCAACATTATGGTCAATACGTGCCACTAGTGCACGTGTTGAACTACCGTAACTACCATGGAGATACCCTGGTAAGATTATTTTTTACTATTACAACATCCCTGCATCTTTTTGCACACTTCTAAAACTAGTACATCATTGCTAACTACGAAGTTATTACTATGTTTTTCAATAGATAATCCCGAATGATTGTGTACCTCATCTGATGTGTACGCATGGTAGCCTTCATGTTTTGAACATACAACCAGGTCGTCCAACGAATCTCAACTGTCCATACCGGGTTTCTAAAAGAAGTGGAGACATTACAATCAAAGAATAGAAAAAATGTATGGACAGTCGTAAGGAGCTTCCTGGAAGCAAAAAGCAGCAAAGGGCAAGAATTGGAGACAGGATGATGCCCATTCTTCATAATGGAGAGTCAGGGTCTATATTGTTTTATGCTATTTTACGTGTTTAGGTCCTACCTGATACTGATGATCATGTGCTAAGAACAATTATGTAGGGTTGGGTTCGATGACTATGAGGATGATGATCGTATGACTTATTATTAATAACGAGTAGAAGTTGTATGATGATGCATGATATTAGTAGGACTTGTTATTATCTATATATGATGATGTATGATGCGAGCATTCATGAGCATGTTATATCAGCGGGTGAAATGAACATAGCAGCAGCGTTGATAAACCAAGGACAAAGATATAAGAGAGGACACTTCTCTCTATTAGCTAGCTAATAACAACCTAAAAATAACCCACAAAACCCCTAAAGCAGCCACTTTTTTAAAAAAACATGGACTTTTGGTCCCGGTTGGTGCCACCAACCGGGACCAAAGGCTCCCCTGACTGGGCTCGACGGATCGGCCACGTGGAGGCACATCTGTCCCGGTTCGTGTTTGAACCGGGACTAATGGGTGGAGGCATTAGTAGCGACCCATTAGTCCTGGTTCATGAACCGGGACTAAAGGCCCTTACGAACCGGGACTAATAGGTGTTTTTCTACTAGTGTTCTTAAAAAATAGGTAGAGTGATCGTGAAAGGAACCACCTAGAAATTTCCCCGTGCGTCTGTGCTTCTTGACATCTTGGTGTATTTATCCTTTGACAGGAACAGTGATCAGGACGTCAGGGAGGGCCTATGGAAAAGAAACCTGAAAAAGGAGAAAAGGAGATAGTGAATGTATATGTGTCCAGGAGCGGTCGAGCCGTACTATGGATCACAAGGTAGGTATGCCTCCGTCTATGCCCATGGTATTTTGAGTACGTAGTTATGTACGCGCAGTGCGAATGCCGCCACTTTATCGGGACTGGGACGGAGGCTAAATTGCTAGTCGAGCTCTTGACGAGCCGAGCTGTCCTGCTGCAGAATAGTCCGGACCCTCTTAGTAGTGTCCGGGAGATCGGCTGCCGAATTAAGGTTCTGCTTGAAAAGGCCGCTCTGTACTTCTGCTGCTAGGGCAACGGTGTGCTCCTCGGTACGGAGGGAGCGTTCCATGTTTTCATTGACTATTATGACGCAGCGTGGTCCGGGCATCTTGAGCTTGAGATAAGCATAGTGTGGCACTACGTTGAATCGAGAAAATGCGGTTCGTCCAAGTAGTGCATGATAGCCGCTGTGAAAGGGGACGATATCAAAGATTAGCTCTTCGCTTCGGAAGTTGTCCGGAGATCCGAAGACAAACTTTAGTGTGATAGAGCCCGTGCAGTGGGCCTCTACACCTGGTATGACTCCTTCAATGGTAGTCTTCATGGGCTTGATCCGTGATGGATTAATGCCCATTTTGCGCATTGTATCCTGATACAGCAGGTTGAGGTTGCTGCCACCGTCGATTAGGACCCGCGTGAGGTGGAATCCATCGATGATTGGATCGAGGACCAGTGCGGCTGACCTGCCATGACAGATACTGGTCGGATGGTCTCTGCGATCAAAGGTGATCGGGCAGGATGACCATGGATTGAATTTTGGGGCGACCGGCTCCATCGCGTAGACGTCCCTGAGTGCGCGCGTGCGCTCCCTCTTGGGAATGTGTGTAGCGTATATCATGTTCACCGTTTTGACCTGAGGGGGAAACTTCTTATGTCCCCATGTGTTCGGTGGCCAAGTATCCTCGTCATCGTCCTCGCTTTGCGACCCCTTCTCCTTGTTCTCGTCATTTAACTTGCCGGCCTGTTTGAAAACCCAGCAATCTCTGTTGGTGTGGTTGGCTGGTTTTTCTGGGGTGCCATGTAGCTGGCACGGACGATCGAGTATGCGGTCAAGGCTGGATGAACCCGAAGTGTTCTTATTGTATGGCTTCTTCCGCTGACCAGACTTGGAGCCACTAAATCCGGCGTTGACCGCCGTGTCATTGGTGTGGTTTCCATTGTTTCGATGCTTGTGTCTGTTGCGTCGGAGCTTGCCGTTGCTATCCTTGGCTTCGAAGGTGTCAGGTTCACCTGCATTATTATTGCAAAGGGCTAGCCAACTATCTTCGCCCGCACAAAAGCGGGTCATAAGTGTCGTAAGGGCCACCATGGACTTCGGCTTTTCCTGCCCGAGATGTTGGGCGAGTCATTCATCATGGATGTTGTGCTTAAAGGCCGCTAGGGCTTCGGCGTCCGGACAGTCAACAATCTGGTTCTTTTTAGTTAATAACCTAGTCCAGAATTTCCTGGCTGACTCTCCGGGCAGTTAAATTATATGACCTAACTCATCGGCATCCGGAGGCCGGACGTATGTTCCTTGGAAGTTGTCAAGGAAGGCTTCTTCCAAGTCTTCCCAGCTGCCGATGGAGTTTTCGGGCAGACTGTTCAACCAGTACCGAGCTGGTCCTTTGAGTTTTAGTGGGAGATATTTGATGGCGTGGAGATCATCACCACGTGCCATATGAATGTGGAGGAGAAAGTACTCGGTCCAAACCGCAGGGTCTGTTGTCCCATCATATGATTCGATGTTTACTGGTTTAAACCCTTCCAGGAATTCATGGTCCATTACTTCGTCAGTGAAGCAAAGAGGGTGTGCGGCGCCCCTATATCGGGCCACATTGCGACGTAGCTCCGATGGAGTCCTTCTGCGGAGTTTGGCCTGGGCGTGACTAGGCTTGTTACGTCCGAATAGGTAACCGTCGTCACGTGTCGGGGCACGTCCTCGCGATCCGTAGATCGATCTATTATGTCCTGCATTATTGTCCAGTTTTTCCCGCAGGTCGTAGGTATGTCCCCGAGTTGTTTTATCTTTGCCTTTATGGTAAGGTGGAGCGGGCTGGTGTTCGGCTTGAGTTGCCGCCTTGTCCCGACCTCGTGGTGGTCGTTCAGCCGCATTGCGCGATGATGGTATGGGCTCCAACACCTCATCATCGAACTGAGGTAGCAATTTACGCTACGGGTAACTTTTGGCTGGGCGCTTAAGGCCGTATTCTTCGGCTGCAGGACGTCAGTCCATCTATCGTTTAGCAAATCTTGATCAGCTTGAAGCTGCTGCTGCTTCTTTTTCAGGCTCCTTGCAGTGATGGCGTATTGAACGTGGTCCAGGGAATCAAGGGGACACTGGCGTATTGTGAATGACACGGGCGGGATCATGCGGCCGAAATCAATGGCTGGCCAGCCGGTTGATCTTTTCCTAAGATCAGTCGGCTGACGCCTAGCAGCCCCCATCAATAATGCTATGGTGGTCAATAATGCTACACTTACGGGCAGAAGGCGCACGGAATCACCTATGCGCAGAGGTGGATTCAACAGTTTGGTGCTCAGCTTTTTTACTTGGGGGCTGCTAGGCGTCAGCCGACTGATCTTAGGAAAAGATCAGTCGGCTGGCCAGCCATTGATTTCGGCCGCATGATCCCGCCCGTGTCATTCACAATACGCCAATGTCCCCTTGATTCCTTGACCACGTCCAATATGCCATCACTCTAGCGACATGTACGTGCAAGACAGCAGCTCCTGTGTCGCATGCATGGATCCGACGAGAAAGGCAGCAGCTGATCGCGACTTGCAGCATCAAGTTTTGCTTGCACCATCCGCAGTGCCCAGGTTGCAGAGCCATGTTGCCGGTCATCACACGACAACGTCTGCGAGCTCTCCACGACTACGACACCCGCGAGCTTCGAGATTGCAGCACCAGCAACGACACTGCTACGACCATCCCTTGAACACAATGCTCCGTTGCAGCACCGGCGATGCTCCGACAGCCCGACGACGCTCTATTGCAGAACTCGTGAGGTTCCAATAGCCTGACGAGCTCCATTGCAGCACGGATGATGCTCCGTTGCAGCACCGGTGATGCTCCGGTAGCCCGACGAGCTCCGTTGCCGCACCGATGATGCTCCGTCGCAACATAGGCGATGCGGCGGCGGCCCAACGAGCTCCGTTGCGGCACCGACGATGCTCCGACAGACAGGCGAGCTCCGTTGCAGCACCGACGATGCTCTGGCAGCCTGACAATGACCCATTGCAACATCGGTGATGCGCCATTGCAGCACCGACGATGCTCCGGCGGCCCGACGAGTTGCAGCACTGACAATGCTCTGGCGGCCCGGCAAATGCCCCATTGCAACACCGGCAATGCTCTCTTGCAGCACCGACCATGCTCCGGCGGCCCGACGATGCTCTGTTGCAACACTGATGATGCTCCGGCGGTTCGACAAATGCCCATTGCAACACCGATGATGCTCTGACGGCCTGGCGACACTCCATTGCAGCACATGCGAGGTTCCAGTGGGCCAACGATGCTGCGTTGAAGTGCACCGTTGCTGGCTGGCCGGCTTGCAGCAACGCTGTTGAAGTGCAGCCTTTGCAACAGCATTCAGTAGATGTCCACGACCCTTACCTCGGAGCACCGGCTCGCGGCGTGTCGGCGCCTGGTCTCGCAGCACCCGGCGGCCAGCTCCTAGCACTCCAGTGCCGCACGAACAATGGTACATGTAGGCAGTAGCGGGTCGCAGCATCAACCATCGGCGCCCCAGCCGACAACGCCTTATGCGAGTAGTAGTTTAAATGTAGCAAGCCAGCAAACACTAGCAAATCGTGTGGAAACGAAACAAAGCCAAAAGAATCACGATAGCTTTGTTGGGACCCTTCCCTCAAAAAAAAAAGAAAAAAAGCTTCGTTGGGACCCGCCACATGCAAAGACGCACAGCGTGCTCCTGCACTCTGTACCACGCACGACTGAACGACTTGATCTGCTAATCGGAGGGCGCAGCAGGCGGTTTACGCGTCGAGAGAAATCAGTCAGGGGAAAATAAACGTTTCCCATTACTAGTAAACGTGTACGTGCAACGTACGTATACACTTGAAAGATATATTTCCTCATTCATCCTAGTTAAGAGTCACTTATTCAAATAAAAAATTTATAAGAATATTTTGCATGGCATGAAAAGACAAATGTTCCGGTCTCATTCGGGAAACGGTTGTTTTGCGCCTATTGTGATGTATAGGAAAAATTAATATGGCATGAAACGATAATGTTCATGTCTCGCATTTTCGGCCACTTCTTAATTTTCGGCCACCATTTACTTCTTCAAGATGATGACTCGCGGAACTTGTAGATGTACACCCTACAATAAAATAGGAGATGAATTTATAAACAATAGTAATAGGTGCAACAATACAATCTTATATGAAGTGGATGAATATACCATCTGTATGTGTGCTGGTTATGTTGCTAAAAGCAGTACATTGCACAGACCCTAGTGAAGAAGCATGTGTGCGTGCCACCGGATCATGGGTAACACTATCCCCAGCTGAAGAAATCTTCTGTTGGAGGTTTACACGACGCCAGTGCAGGGATGCTGATTCTTTCTCAACAGATATTTGGGCATACGCAGACTGACTGCTATTTTGTTGCGGGTCCTGATTTTCATTCCCAATTGTAGATGTGTTGGTTAGGTCCGTAAACGGAGAATGATTCCTGACATGAACGTATGTGCATCTGGATTGTGCTTGCCCATCTGCGTTTCATCAGCAGAAATGTTAAAACAAAACAGAGGAAGGAACAGAAGCCCCCAGCATTAGCAGTACGGAACCAAAGTAATGAATAACTTATGCTAAAATGGGAAGGGTCATTTGAAACCAAAGCATTGCACCTGATCTACTTGCGAAGAATATCACAGAATCATGAAAGCTCCTCAGCAGCACCATAAACCAATTGATAGAGAAGCAAAGGAGATGGTCAATGGCTTAGGAGCCTGGTAGCAATGATGGCTGAGATGAATTTGTATTTTCTAATTCGCTTATCACCATAGTTGAGGGCAGTATCAGATGATCATGAGTTATATTTTCATTAACATGGCACAATGTAATAAGCGAAATCAATGTGAAACGGCATGGTATGTAAACAACATGGTATGAATTTCAGATATATTACGATGTGCTCATTGGAGGTATGGTTGGTTGGGTTGTTGGGGCCTAATTTGAAGCAATTGTTGGGCCCTAATTTGACATAATAAGGGGCAGTAAATTTGTAGATGTGCTATGTGAGGCAAATAACAGATCGGTGAGCAGTGTAGTCTACAGAATCCGCAGTTTACATTCGACAACAGAACTAAGTACATCATAATCCAAACTTATTAAGAGGCGAACTCCAAAAAGGATTAATCTGAACTTGTTTGCATTTAAGTGAAGAAGACACATAACTGCAGGAGGTGTAAAGTTTCAGTCCATCAGGCATGTGCATGCTGTGTGAGGCATGTGCAACTCCAAAAATTAGTATAAAGGCAATAGTATGGAACCAATGTATTCACTGGTCTGACTTGAATTGATGGCCTAATTTGACATATTTTGAAGCAACAAAGCAGTGAATCTCCCTCAAATTTCTACGGGCGACAAACCTTCAGAGCGGCAGGGCGGTGCGATGCAGTTAACAAACTCCAAGACCGGCACCAAGATGCGGCTGGACCGTGCGGGCTTGCGGACAGCGGCGAGGACCACAGGGCGGCAGGGTCGTGGTGTTGCTGCGGACGGCGGCGAGGAGCGAGGGGCAGCAGGTCCAGCCGTGGTGTTCCTGACGGCGGCGAGGAGCGAGGGGCGGCAAGGTCGTGCCGCCCGGACGGCGGCGAACGGAGCCGGTCACAATCTCGTCTCTCTCACGAGCCCTGGCCATTATGTCAAGGAAGCTCAACTCCTCTTGTCCGTACAGGTAAAACTCAGCAGACCGTATGCACACCTTGTTTTCCTGTAACATACGATTACCATGGTCAGATGAGATCTAAGGCAAGTCGGTGGTTAATTTTATAAACTAACATATGGTGCATCATTAAATAGAGATACTTGAAGTCATTGTTAGCTGGGAAGTGTGGCCTGTAGACATAGATTGTCGAAAAGGCATGATTTTGAACTATTAAAGCACAATTCAAAGCATGTGACATTTTACATAGTACCTCCTCAGCGAAGAGTTCCTCGAGAAACACTGTCGATTTGGTTGTCTTCTGCCACTATGGCTAATGAAATACTAACAAGTTCATTTGACAGAACGTAATCGCTGAATTTGGAGATAGATACAAGGTTTATTGTTCTCGAGTCCAGTATTTCACTGATTGTTATCGATTTCTCCAGTGCATGCTACATCTCCCGAATCCAGGAGCTGTGAGAAAAGCCATTGTGACATAGATGTGATTTTGACTCCTTCAACGGAAGACGTTTGGGTTACCTGTGCACTGTCAGTTATATAGTATGTCGCAGCCAGGCTGCTTGTTGCTCGCATGAACGTCATGAATTAGAAGAAGTGTAGCTAAGCACCATGAATCTAATTGTACAATGGAGTCCTCCACCGACTCATCTGCAAGAATCAAAATTTGTGGTTCCAAAGTTAGCATTGGTAGCTTCAGCACAGGTAAACTTGAGTAAAAGAAATGCAGGGCAATGCTGACTTGCCATTTTGGACCACATTGGCTGATTCATAAAAATAATAATTGTTTGAACAGAAAAGTTCAGAGCAATCTATTTATCTCTACGATGGAGCATATACTCACAGAATCAAAGGTCTCAAGAGGCAAGCTTTCTAAGTGCCACCTGATGAGAACATTCCCTTCTTTGTGTACAATTTAATGTTTGTTAGTCCAAAAATATCCATACTATCATCAGTCAGTTTTTCTCCCTCTTCTTCTCTTCCACCTCATTAAACATCCACAATTCAGATCCTGGAGCAAGAAATGCTTCTAGAACCTACACAACAACACCAACATTAATATCCAGAATTTGCTGAAGCGTACATCAATCCTGGCAAAATGTCAAGGTTAACTTACCATTATCATACCGTGGATAGCACGTCGCCAACCACAAAACAAAATTATACCTGGATACTTAGGAAGGGTGAGAAGGTTAGGTAGAAAACCCTTATGCCTCTGGTGAGAAATAACTTTGATCAAATTTAAATCTAGGTGAATAGGAATTTTTTATCTGGGCCATATGACTTTCTTGAAGATAGTTGGTACAAAGACAGTAAATATTAGACATCATGAAGCATGACTCAGAAAATTCACCTCTGATAGAAGGACCGTATTACTCAGAAAATTCACCTCTGTTGGGGCATTTATACGTCTTACTGGTGAAATTGCTCAATCCCTTTGGTTGAAACACGCAAACACTGGCAAATGTGAAACAGAGTCTAAGAGGGCCAACATTCTGAACGCAAAACGGTAGGTAGTGTGTAGTCTGCAAGTTAGGAATAGTTGAGCTTACTTGCTTGCTTCTACGCTCGCACTTGGCCGCCGGGAAGCAGAAGAGGACCGGGGCGCGGCGAAAGGAGTGGGAGGAACGGCGGCCCGCGACCAAGGGCGCGGCTCCGGCGGCCAGCGGCTCCCGGCGACCTGCGGCTGCTTCCCGTGGCTCCGGCGGCGCGAGGCAGCGGGGCGGGCTCCCACGGCTGGGGCGGGGGGCTCCCGGCGACCCGCGGCTGCTTCGCGTGGCTCTGGCGGCGCGAGGCGGCGGGGCGGGCTCCCGCGGCTGGGGGGGAGGGGGCTCCCGGCGACCCGCGACTGCTTTCGCGTGGCTCTGGCGGCGCGAGGCGGCGGGGCGGGCTCCCGCGGCTGGGGGGGCTCCCAGCGACCCGCGGCCGCTTCTTGTGGCTCCGGTGGCGCGAGGCGGCGGTGAAGGCGCGGTGGGGCGGGCTCCCGCAGCGGGGGAGGCTCCCGGCGACCCGCGGCCGCTTCCCGTGGCTCCGCCGGCGCGAGGCGGCGGTGAAGGCGAACGGCGTGGGAGGATGAGGAGAGGAGGTCGTGCGACAGAAGGAGGAGGTCATGCGGGCGGGCGGTTTTCTTCCCTTTTTACTGCGGGCAGATTAGCGATTGATCGAGCGTGGCTTGTTGCGTGGTTGATAGCGTTAAACACAAAATGATTAAGAGTCATTAGATTTTGATGATGGATGGATGTGATTGTTTGGATCTGCCCCTCTCTTTCTTTTATAGTGGTAGTAGATTGATTGGACCACCTGACTGGCACCTTGGAGGGAGCTCCAATTGGACGCACTCTGCATGAAACAGCCGCTGTGCAGGGCACACCCGATTGGGCCGGCCATTACAAACTCGACCGAGGCACTGCATCTATCCAGAAATAAGAGATGAATGAATGTTCCTACAAGCTATCTCAGAGCTCAGGCATTCTTGACCATCGGATCGGTTCCCTTGATGCATTTTTGACCTTTGGATCGAGCGCATGGAAGAGTTGGGCCGTCGGATCTGGGGCTGGCACTATAGAAATGAATAGTAATTGCTTCTAACTGCCTCCACGCGCTGCCTGTTTTCTCCGTCTGTTCGATCGGGCCTAGCTGACGTGTGGGTCCCGTCGCGGGTGGGCCGCATTTGTCAGCGACCGTGTCTATGGCTCCGGCGCGTTCGTCCCGTCGCGTGCACCAGCGGTAAATATCCCGTGCCACTGCACGTTATATCTTGCCCCCGCCGAGGGTATTCTGGTCTTTTCGCTTCCAGGGTCGTGCGTGGCGTGTGGTGGTTGGCTTGTGCGGCTATGGGGTGGGGGAGGGCGGCGGCCCATCCTTTCGTGCTCTCATTCGTCCCCCTCGTCTCCTTCTCCTATCCCAAACCTAGCCATCCCATCGCCCCGTCCCGCTCCTCCCGTGGTCGCTCGCCGCCGCCCGCACTGGCGCCCCGACCTTTCCTCTCTTCATCGCGCCGCCACCTTCCCTTCTCCTCCGGCCTCGCCTCTTCCTGCCTTCTCCTCCGGTGGCTCCTCCCAAGGAAAGTGAAGGGAAGGGATCGAGCGACATGGTGAGGCCCAAATCCACATCGGCATCAGCGCTTCGTCACCGACTTCATCCCCGACCGTCCTCGAGGTAAGCCATGGAGGTCCGGTCCGGCCCGGCAGCAACCATTGACGGAGACGCCCGAAACCCTAGCCCTCCAAGGACGTGGGCTAGCTGCAGGCCATCTCTGGCGAGCTCATCCACGGGTCTCCGACTATGGTGCGTGTGCATGATCCCTAAATCCCCTCTCTTGTCAGTTTTTTAACCTCCCCTCATTGTGATTCCTTGGTTTGTTTTGTGTCCAGCTGCTCCGATCTGGAAGACGGGGTGGAGCTGTTGTTGCTGCTGCTGCAGGTGGACAAGACACGAGCTCTCATGGATCCTCCCTCCTCGCTGACGTGGTGAACTCCACCCCCTCTTCCTATCCCCTGCACATCTATCTTATTTTGATTGCAATTGTGGTTCTGGACACAACCTGGTGGTGATTGCTATTGTCCAACCTCATTCGGTTTTAATTAATACACGTCTTGTTTCAGTTTGAATGTGTGTATAACCAATCAGATTGCTATTGTAATGTTTACTGCTTGCTGGCTAGTTGTTAACTAGGGGGGGGGGGGGGGGGGAGAAGAAGTTCAACATCGAGTTCTTGGTGAATTGCTTGTAGGAAGCAGGGTCTATTGATGTACGATTTTGCAGCTGACGGTTTAATTGTTCAAATCGGAGTTTCATAGGGGCATGTTCTCAATTCCATTACCTTTCTACATTGTTGTTTTTTGGTTGACGCGATACTCAGTCTGGTGGTTTCCTTTTGTTTTTGCTCAGAGGGTGGATATTTCAGAATGGTGCGGACAGGTTGAGCAGGAATAGATTTTTTTTAAGTCCTAGGTGAGCACTCAGGTTCTCTAAATTTTTCCTTCACAATACTGCAGTATTTTCATGCTTCAAGGAAATAGAAATAATATGGTTTCTCTCTTCCAGATTGTTACTACCGAGAATGGAATTGGAGAAGAGATACCTTTGGTGTTGTCCTATTACCTCTTGTGTCTGGTAGATGACACAAAGTCATCGATTTTGGCAAAACAAGAAAGTCCAGATGAATTTTGAGGATATGATGATTGGCATACTTAGGCCTGAATCTTGTATCTACATCTGCAACGTAGTTTCCCCTGTTAAAAAAGTCTAGAAGGTAAGCTATGCCTTCTCTCTCGCTAATTGATTTGCTCTTGGCTTTTCTTTCTTTGCATATGATCATCTTTTCTGCATTCTCACTGTGTATTCTTGTTTCTGCTGGGTCCCTTTAGATGAAAAAGTGGATCATGATAAGCTTGAGGAGAAGATCCTCTCTGAAGGAGCACATGCTAATACGGTGATCCTCAAGAGCATAGGTCTTGGTGCCATATCAAGACTATCAGATTAATCATTAATATTCTTACTTACTCATGTGGTGTTCATGGTTAATGATGAAATACCTGTTTTTTATTCATGTTGGAGACATTATAGATGTTAAGGACAGACTGAGACCAAACAACGAAGCGATGTCTTATTTGATTGTAAACTCAACCGTGTGACACGGGTTAGTATAAGTTTATATTTTTCCGTAGTCTTATGCTCTCCTTTAGATCTTCTGCTCCTTTATTTTACCTTCTCTTCTTTTCTAATTAGAACTTGACACTAATCTGGTATATCTCCTGCTTGCGATGACTATTAAATTATGGAGTTTCTTTGTTATCTACTCAAGCAGTCAAGCATGTAATCTGAGCAGAATATCATTAAAAGGTCACTGACCCAACAGATTAAACTTAATCTGACCCCCCCCCCCCCCCCCCCCCCCCGGGTTTCTGCTATATATCCCTATTTTTCTTAACTTAACAACAGAACAACATCATATATTAGATCAGCACACAAGTGAACTTGTAATCATTTTATTCAGATACTTGGTACCCTTAGTGTAAAATTATTCCTTACTGGTTGGGGATTTGGCGATGTATTATCTGGTTGATGAAGGATTTTCGTCTCCTAAGCTCCACACGTTCTCTCCCATCTAAACAAGCGACCTGGTCAAGTGGTGTAGTAGTTGATGGTCGAGAGCTAAAATAAAGGCACCATCTTGTTTTAGGATTTGTGTAATCTTTAGATCCACCTTACCATCTCAAATAAAAGAGATATTTGGCTTGTGATGATGCAGGAGGGCAGTGATGTCTACTACACAACCTTCTTCTTATGGACATTGTTGGGCCTGCAAGTGCACAGGTTTGTAGGACAGTAGCAAATTTCCCTCAAGTGGATGACCTAAGGTTTATCAATCCGTGGGAGGCGTAGGATGAAGATAGTCTCTCTCAAACAACCCTGCAACCAAATAACAAAGAGTCTCTTGTGTTCCCAACACACCCAATACAATGGTAAATTGTATAGGTGCACTAGTTCGGCAAAGAGATGGTGATACAAGTGCAATATGGATAGTAGATATGGATATTTGTAATCTGAAATTATAAAAACAGCAAGGTAACTAATGATAAAAGTGAGCGTAAACGGTATTGCAATGATAGGAAACAAGGCCTATGGTTCATACTTTCACTAGTGCAAGTTCTCTCAACAATAATAACATAGATAGATCATATAACAAGCCCTCAACATGCAACAAAGAATCACTCCAAAGCCACTAATAGCGGAGAACAAACGTAGAGATTATGGTAGGGTACGAAACCACCTCAAAGTTATTCTTTCGGATCAATCTATTCAAGAGTTCGTACTAGAATAACACCTTAAGACACAAATCAACCAAAACCCTAATGTCACCTAGATACTCCATTGTCACCTCAAGTATTCGTGGGCATGGTTATACTATATGCATCACACAATCTCAGATTCATCCAACCAACACAAAGTACTTCAAAGAGTGCCACAAAGTTTCTACCGAAGAGTCAAGAAAACGTGTGCCAGCCCCTATGCATAGGTTCATGGGCGAAACCCGCAAGTTGGTCACCAAAACATACATCAAGTGGCACGTGATATCCCATTGTCACCATAGATAAACACGGCAAGACATACATCAAGTGTTCTCAAATAAAGACTCAATCCGACAAGATAACTTCAAGAGGGAAACTCAATTCATCTCAAGAGAGTAGAGGGGGAGAAACATCATAAGATCCAACTATAATAACAAAGCTCGCGATATATCAAGATCGTGCCATAGAGAGAACATGAGAGAGAGAGAGAGATCAAACACATAGCTACTGGTACATACCCTCAGGTCCGAGGATGAACTACTCCCTCCTTGTCATGGAGAGCGCCGGGATGATGAAGATGGCCACCGGTGATGGGTTCCCCCTCCGGCAGTGTACCAGAATGGGCTCCCGAGAGGTTTTTGGTGGCTACAGAGGCTTGCGGCGGTGGAACTCCCGATCTATCTTATATATTCGATGTTTTTAGGGTACGTAGGCTTTATTGCGAAATAAGTCGGTCGGGGGAGTCTCGAGGGGCCCACGAGAGGGTAGGGTGCGCCCAGGGGGGTGGGCGCGCCCCCCCTGTCTCGTGGCCTCCTCGATGATCCCCTGGCTTGCACTCCAAGTTCCTGGGATTGGTTCTGTTCCAAAAATAACTTTTCCGAAGGTTTCATTCTGTTTGGACTCCGTTTGATATTCCTTTTCTTCGAAATACTGAAACAGGCAATAAAACAACAATATGGGCTCCGCCTCCGGTTAATAGGTTAGTCCCAAAAATGATATAAATGTGTAAAATAAAGCCCATAAACATCAAAAAGGGGTAATATAGTAGCATGGAACAATAAAAAAGTATAGATACATTGGAGACGTATCAAGCATCCCCAAGCTTAATTCCTACTCATCCTCGAGTAGGTAAATGATAAAAACAGAATTTTGATGTGGAATGCTACCTAGCATAATTCTCGATGTAATTTTCTTATTGGGGCATGAATGTTCAGATCCAAATGATTCAAAATAAAAGTTCGTATTAACATGAAAATGGTGATACTTCAAGTATACTAATCAAAGTTGTCAGTGTACTAAAGTAGGGGGGTACCTTAGTACCCCGAACTTGTGCACGGGCAGTCGCAGCGACCCGTGGCAGGGCTCGCCGGGCGTCCGCCAGGATCCTCCACGGCTACTTTGATGCCATTCAAGAACAGAGTACTCAAGCTAAGACCCCGGCAAGAGGAGCTTGCCGGGAAGGCGAACCAAGGCCCCGACAAGAGAAGCTGGCCGGGAAGAATACAAGGTCCCGGCAAGAGAAGCTGGTCGGGAAGAAAACAAAGGCCCTGGCAAGAGGAGCTTGCCGGGAAGGCCGACCAAGGCATCTCCAGAAGACTTGCCGCGGTGCCCCGCGCGTCCCGGCAAGGCCCGACGGCCAGCAAGCTTGCCGGCACGACAAGAGAAGGGCCGCGGCAAGGCCCTTGCCGCGGCAAGGCGGCCACCCAAAATCCAGCGCATCCAGTGACGTGTCACCCCAGGGCCACCCCAGGGGCACGTGGCGGGGCGTTGCATAGCCATGCAGAGCGAGGTGGCAAACGGAGCTGACGGAGACGCCATCGTGGCAATCGGTGGCGCCTCTTACGATCGTTTCCTTACACTGTTGGGGCGAACGGACGGGCATTAAATGCCCTTGTCCCCTGCTGTCAGAGTTAGGTATGGGACACTATTGGTAGCAGTTGTACCAACCCGCGTTTTTACCTTTCTACCCATCTTTCTACGCTGCCACCTGTTGGTGCCCCCTTCAGACTATAAAAGGGAGGCCCATGGGCACGTAGAGGAGGTTCGGAGGTTCGGAGGTTGGGAATTTTGGTTCCGTAGCTAGAGGGTACGGTCCATTCGACACACGCAGTACCACCAGGCGCTCGCTCTCGAGCAAGATCAAATACAAACACAAAGCAGCAGTAGGAGTTTTATCTCTCCGGAGAGCTCCGAAGCTGGGTAAAAATCGCCCGTCACCCAGCGCGCGCCCGACCTCGATCCGCTCTGCGCGCGGCCTCCGCCCCCCTTGCCGGACCAGAAGGGGCCCCCCGTGCCCCATAGGTGCTCGGCGGCCGCAGGAAAGAGGCGGCCCCGACATCTTTGGCGCGCCAGGTAGGGGGCGCGTCGAGGTCGTGAGCATGTGATCCGTTCTCCGCGCGCGCTGCATCAACGCCTTCACCAACATGCCACCGAAGAAGAAGCCTTCGGAGGTGGCCGCTCCGTCTACATCGATTCCGCCACCACCGCCAGAGCAAACGGGCGGTCGAGTGGACGCCGGCGGAGGAGTGGGCGCCGATGGTGGGACTCACGTCGTCACCAGATCCAAAAACAAGGCTCCGCAAGCGTCGGCGACCGTGCAGACACCGCGCCCTTCCCAGGAAGTGCAAGGTCAACAACGCCCCGGTGCTCCTAGCACCGTGCTCGCGTTGGAGCAAGGCCAAGCTAGTGGGTCGCGAGACGCTCGAGGTCAGCATGCACGCCCGCATGCTGGCACGAGCGAGGTACGGTCGCCCGGGCGGGGTGTTGCACCTCCCAATCCAGTTGGGAGTCCGAGCACATCCCGCTCCTCACGCCGCTCGTCGCCACCACCACCCAAGACAGCAGAGGAAGCGCTGGCCTGAGCCCAGCTGCTTCTGGACTACCCTCCGGCGCCGCACAAGATCGACGACTGGTGGATGACCATATACAGTCTCATCAGCTTCGCCAACGGCGACAAGCCCCGACAACCGAGCGCATTGAGGCCACAGCAAGGCGCCCAGGCACAAGCCGACGCCGACAAGACCGCTGGGTGTGCCACCTCCGTGCACTCCCAGCCCCGAAGGCCAAGATCGCCGGCTCGTCGGGCCAACCCCGGCGGCGACTCCACCGCGTCGTCGGACCCGCGAACCCGACGCGATCAATGCCACGTTCTCCAAGAACGGCGGCACGAAGACGCTCGCACTCGCATCGAGCGCAGAAGAGAAGCGCGACGTCAATCCGACCAGCGCGCTGGGCCCACTGTCGATATGCACGCACCCGGGGAACCAAGCGACTTGTCGTACGCGGCAGGTTGCCCTGCGTTCACCCGCGAGTTGCGGCAAGTTCAGTGGCCCAGAACCAAGAACTTCAAGCCAGACGTGCCCGAGAAGTACGATGGCAGGATACATCCATCGGAGTTCCTCAGCATCTACACCATCGCGGTGCAGGCTGCCGGAGGGCGCGATGAGAAGATCCTCGCCAACTACTTCCCGCTGGTGCTCAAGCCCAACGTCAGATCTTGGCTCATGCACTTGCCGGACGGTTCCATCTCTTCATGGGCGAACCTGTGTCATCAGTTTGTCGGCGCCTTCACAGGTGGCCACAAGCCTCATGGCCAGGAGAGTGACCTCCACTTGCTCGTCCAGAAGGAGGGAGAACCCCTACGCAAGTACATACAGAGATTCAGCCAAGTGCAGCGCAACATCCCAGACGTCCACCCCGCCGCAGTTATCAGCGTGTTTCATCAGAACGTGCGTAACCGCAGGATGAGGGAGGAGATGGCGATGTGCAAGATCAGAGACGTCAGCGAGCTCTATGCTCTGGCCGACAAGTGTGCACGGGCTGAGGAGGGGAGGAAAATCCCCGGAGAGGTTGCAGGAGCAGAAGGATCTGACAGTGAGGATGCCGCCCCAGCAAGGAAGAACCGGAGGCGGAACAACAAGAAGAGAAAGGCTAAGGATGTGCTAGCTGCTGAGCATTCCGGCAACGGAGGCGGCTCCGACAAGGCCAAAGCCGGCGACTCCGGCGAGGCTGTGGTGGCCGCCGACAAGCAGGATGGCTCCGACAAGCGGTACTGCAAGATCCACCGCACCAAGGGCCATGATCTCCAAACCTGCAAGAAAGTAGAGCAGATGGCGGAACTACAGAAAGCCGAATACGAGCTCCGCGATAAGGAGAGAGCCCAGGGAGGTGGCCGAGGATCCGGCAAGAAGCTTCCCGCCCGGGGAGGACACCGCGGCAAGGCCAAGCCGCGGCAAGGAGATAGGCTTCCCCGCGTCCGCGACAAGGACAAAGATGAGGATGAGGATGATGAGATGGAGGAAGATGAGACCGATGACCAAGAGTTTCAGAAGGCGACAGAGGTGTTGTGCATCGACGGCGGCGCCTCCCTGCACGCCTCGCACCGCCAACTCAAGCAGTGGGTGCGAGAGGTGAACGCAGCAGAGCCGTCCGTTGAGGCGCGCAACCCCCTGAAATGGTCCGGCACGCCCATCGTCTTCGATGTTGAGGACCACCCTGATCGCATCACTGCGGTCGGGTGCTTGCCAATGTTGGTCTCACCAACAATCCGCAACCTCAAGGTCACGAAGATGTTGGTTGACGACGGGGCTGTCCTGAACCTGATTTCCTCCGCAGTGCTCAAGAAGCTCCAGATCCCCGAC
The DNA here is from genome assembly GCA_963921465.1 of Triticum timopheevii. Taxonomy (NCBI): domain Eukaryota; kingdom Viridiplantae; phylum Streptophyta; class Magnoliopsida; order Poales; family Poaceae; genus Triticum; species Triticum timopheevii. Next base: position 625,287,229 of record OY997266.1, on the reverse strand, counting down.
AGCGAGCTCGAAGAAACTAGTACCTTTCAAGGGATAAATCCGGGAAGGAGCAAGCCCAAGGGGAAGATCGTGCTACCAGTAATGTTTGGCAGCGAGCTGAACTTCAGGACAGAGAGGGTCACCTTCGATGTTGTTGATATCCCATTACCCTACAATGGGATACTCGGCCGTCCAGCGCTTGCCAAGTTCATGGCAGCCTCTCACTACGCATACAACGTGCTCAAGATGCCTGGTCCGATAAGTGTCATCTCTGTCCAAGGCAACAAGAAGGACGCACTTATCTGCACCGACAAGATCTACCGGGAAGCAGCAGCCGCAGCAGAGTGCAAGCCACTTGCCGCTGAAGCTCCCCGGGGGAAGAAGAAAATCAAATCCGGCAAGGGAAGCTCTGATGCCCACTCCGGCAAGCGCACCTCCCCGGAGTGCTGCGCTGCCGTTGAGGATGCACCATCGAGCTCCACCGGCAAGTGCAAGAAGGCAAAGGCAGATCCGCCAAAGACTAAGCCCGGCAGGAACAGCTCTGGTGCCTGCTCCGGCAAGCGCACCTCCCCGGAGTGCCGCGCTGCCGTCGAGGACGCGCCATCGAGCTCCACCAGCCAGTAGGGTGAAGAAAGCGTCCAGCTTTGAGTTTTTGAGTTGTACTCCCTGAGAATCCGTACCTTGTACGAAGAACCTATGCGCAGAAGGGTCGAATCGTGGCTAAGTTGCGCCTTTGATCTGTTTCGAGTCCGCTCAACGATGAAAGCGCGCCGCAACTAGCCCGACGAGTTCTTCCTGCCGGAAGCAACACCGCCAGCGGGCTGCTGATGTCCCGCACTCAGCAAGCGTGTTTGCGCCGGCGGGTTCCCTGGAAGCGCGGGGGGGGTGAAAACGTACAAGGGAGGAAGTCAAGGGAGAAGTGCGGCTTCGCCGGACCGCGGAAGACAGAAAAGCTAAGTCACCCGAGCTTGAGTACAGAGCACTTTTTAGTTCTAAGCTCTTATGTTATATTCCTCGAATGTTCGTCCCTTGTACGAAAAACCTGTGCATGGAGGAACCAACTCGTGGTTAAGTTGCGCCCTTGCTTTGTTTACGAGTCCGCTCAACAATACAAGTGCGCTGCAACTGGCCCGAGAAGGTTTCTTGCCGGGTACAACACCGCCAGCGGGCTGCTGACGTTCCGCACTCAGCAAGTGTGTTAGCGCCGGCAAGTTCCCTAGAAGCGTAGGGTAAAAACGTACAAGGGATGTAATGAAGTAGAGGACATAACATAGCAAGCCTTGCCGTAGGACATCCTTCGTATGTAAAACTTGTGCGCAGAGGAGCTAACTCGCGGTTAAGTTGCGCCCTTGCTTTGTTTTCGAGTCCGCTCAACAATACAAGTGCGCTGCAACTGGCCCGAGAAGGTTTCTTGCCGGGTACAACACCGCCAGCGGGCTGCTGATGTTCCGCACTCAGCAAGTGTGTTAGCACCGGCAAGTTCCCTAGAAGCGTAGAGTGTAAACATACGAAGGGCGAAACATGGCATTGCGTTGCCCAACCTAAATAGTCACGCCACGAAAGAGTAACTTATTACAGCGCTGTCTCAGTTATTTTTGTGACTATAATAACAGTGACAAGGAAAAACCAGAAGGGCGCACTGGCGCAGAGGCCCCGACAAGCCTATTTCACTGGGGGCTGCGAGTGCCAAGATTCCTTCGCGGCAAGTCAGGGTCCCCGGAGGCTGCGACGCCGGCGGCAAGGACAAAGCAAGGCGCACCGGCACCTGGGTCTCGGCAGAGCCAGAGTTGCCGGGGGCAGCAAACGCCAAGATTCATCCCCGGCAAGCCAGAGCCGCCGGGGGCTGCAATATCAGATAAGCTTTTCATCCCTCGTCATGCATCCTCTTGTGGACTGGGGAATGCGAGGCCACGTCCTTGAACGAGCGTGCCTTGTATAAAAAAAAACCCCTGAGCGCGGAGGAACCAACTCGTGGTTAAGTTGCGCCCTTGCTTTGTTTTCGAGTCCGCTCAACAATACAAGTGCGCTGCAACTGGCCCGAGAAGGTTTCTTGCCGGGTACAACACCGCCAGCGGGCTGCTGACGTTCCGCACTCAGCAAGTGTGTTAGCGCCGGCAAGTTCCCTAGAAGCGTAGGGTGGGAACATACAAGGCACAAAGTCAAGTAGCGGATATAACCCGGCAAGCATTCCCCTCTTTTCATTAAAAAACATCCCATTTAGTACAAGTCCATAGAGGATGAAAAACATGATAGAGAGGATTACAGATTTTCAATACAGCTAAGGATCGAAGGCTTACAAATTAAAAGATAAGATGCCCGTAATCCCTCTCCTGTTTCTCTCTTCAGGAGGTAGGTCAAGGAGGCCCCGGCAAGAGAAGCTTGCCGGGAAGGGCAAAAGGAGCGCCTAGGCGAACTACGGGTGCCAGAAGACACCAAGAGAACATCCCGGGGGCCGGCCAGGAGCTTGGCGGAGACGGAGGCGCCGGAGGCAGAGCTCGAAGACGGGGCGGCAGGACGTCAGCACGCTGTCGAGGGCACCTCGCCCTCGTACTCCGACTTGACGGCCTTGCCACCACCCCTCTTCCTCTTCCGCAGCCTCCCTACGCCAGCCGCCCAAGGAGACGGCCCCGGGGAGTTCAGAAGGCCGGCGACCCGGATGATGGGGTCGTCGGTGGCGCGCGAGGCGGCGTCCGGCACCTAGTCGGACCCGCCGTCCTCGTCGTCGCTATCGCTCCCCTCCTCGTCACTCTCGCTCGAGGAGGGGCCTTCGCTATCGGAGGAGCTGTCCACGCAGCATCTCGCGCGGGTGCCGGAATCCCGGAAGACCTTGACGGCGAGAAGGTCGCCCTCCATTAACTTAAAATGGAGGGTAAACCCCGCCGTCAAGCTGTGGATGCGGGCGAATGTCTTCCACCCTCGATCGAAGTACATCACACCGGGGGCTGGGGATACAACGTGGACTCGCGTGCCGCTGATCCCGCAGCCCCTCATCTGCAGTCTCAGCATCTCGGGCGGGTCCGGCTCCATCGCGCTTGCGAACGGAGTTGGAAGCCGGAGGCGACGACGAGGCGCCCGACGCAGCCTGACGAAGAACTCGCAAGGGTCGTCCCCCATGTGGACCGCCGTGGGGGGAGGAACCGCCGGCGGAGGCGAAGCTGGCGCGCCGCCCCGTCCGCCTCTTCCCCGAGCGCCTCGGCCTCGTCCTCGACCTCGTCCGCGACCGCGCCCCCTCCCTCTTCCCCTTATGGCCGGTTCCCCCGCCAAGGGTGCAAGAGAGGGAGAGGTGAGCTGTCTGGCGGCGACCCTCGCCGCCACCGTTGAAGGGCCAGGGTTCCCTTTCTCCATGGCGAATGGGAGAAAGGAGAACAGAAGTTGAAGAAAGAAGGAGATGAGAGAGTGCGGGCTTCTGTGCCCCCCCTCCTGCTCTTTATAAAGGAGCAGGGTGGGAGCCCGGCCGCCCCGCTCAGCGAATCAAGGCACGGGAAGAGCAGGGAACCGGGACCGACCCGCTGCCTCTGCTCGCGACGGCCCAGATTCCCACTCCCACCGTCCGTGACCCCAAGCGCATGGGAGCCGCGTGGCGAGGATGCAGAGCCGAGGGGACGGGTGAGGCGGCCTCGCCTCACCCCGTGGTCATGGGAGTGGCCGCCTCGAAGGCCGCGCACTGGCCCCGTCCAGTAAATGCACCACGCCCCCACGCCTACGTCCGTTTAGGTAGGAGGGCGTGAGCCGTCCCCTTCATCATGGCTTGATGCATGCCCGCGAGGATCAGCCCCGCACGCGCCGCCCACGTCACCCACGACGCCGCGTTTGACGCGTGCCGCTCTGGGCGTGCGCGGTGGAAGCGGAGAGATATGCGGTATGACCTAGGCCGCGCGTGCCCGTGCACTGTTTTGGGCCTGGCCCAACAGCGCTCGGCACCGTGTATGGCCCAGGCCCGGGGGCTCCTGTCGGTGTACTAAAGTAGGGGGGTACCTTAGTACCCCGAACTTGTGCACGGGCAGTCGCAGCGACCCGTGGCAGGGCTCGTCGGGCGTCCGCCAAGATCCTCCACGGCTACTTTGATGCCATTCAAGAACAGAGTACTCAAGCTAAGACCCCGGCAAGAGGAGCTTGCCGGGAAGGCGAACCAAGGCCCCGGCAAGAGAAGCTGGCCGGGAAGCATACAAGGTCCCGGCAAGAGAAGCTGGCCGGGAAGAAAACAAAGGCCCCGGCAAGAGGAGCTTGCCGGGAAGGCCGACCAAGGCATCTCCAGAAGACTTGCCACGGCGCCCCGCGCGTCCCGGCAAGGCCCGACGGCCAGCAAGCTTGCCGGCACGACAAGAGAAGGGTCGCGGCAAGGCCCTTGCCGCGGCAAGGCGGCCACCCAAAATCCAGCGCATCCAGCGACGTGTCACCCCAGGGCCACCCCAGGGGCACGTGGCGGGGCGTTGCATAGCCATGCAGAGTGAGGTGGCAAACGGAGCTGACGGAGACGCCATCGTGGCAATCGGTGGCGCCTCTAACGATCGTTTCCTTACACTGTTGGGGCGAACGGACGGGCATTAAATGCCCTTGTCCCCTGCTGTCAGAGTTAGGTATGGGACACTGTTGGTAGCAGTTGTACCAACCCGCGTTTTTACCTTTCTACCCATCTTTCTACGCTGCCACCTGTTGGTGCCCCCTTCAGACTATAAAAGGGAGGCCCATGGGCACGTAGAGGAGGTTCGGAGGTTCGGAGGTTGGGAATTTTGGTTCCGCAGCTAGAGGGTACGGTCCATTCGACACACGCAGTACCACCAGGCGCTCGCTCTCGAGCAAGATCAAATACAAACACAAAGCAGCAGTAGGAGTTTTATCTCTCCGGAGAGCTCCGAAGCTGGGTAAAAATCGCCCGTCTCCTAGCGCGCGCCCGACCTCGATCCGCTCTGCGTGCGGCCTCCGCCCCCCTTGCCGGACCAGAAGGGGCCCCCCGTGCCCCATAGGTGCTCGGCGGCCGCAGGAAAGAGGCGGCCCCGACAAAAGTAATCATGTCTTCTCAAAATAACATGGCCAAAGAAAGATATCCCTACAAAATCATATAGTCTGGCTGTTGCTCTATCTTCATCACACAAACTATTTAATCATGCACAACCCCAATGACAAGCCAAGCAATTGTTTCATACTTTAATAATCTCAAACTTTTTCAACTTTCACGCAATACATGAGCGTGAGCCATGGACATAACACTATATGTGGAATAGAATGGTGGTTGTGGAGAAGACAAAACGGAGAAGATAGTCTCACATCAACTAGGCATATCAACGGGCTATGGAGATGCCCATTAATAGATATCAATGTGAGTGAGTAGGGATTGCCATGCAACGGATGCACTAGAGCTATAAATATATGAAAGCTCAACAAAAGAAACTAAGTGAGTGTGCATCCAACTTGCTTGCTCACGAAGACCTAGGGCATTTTGTGGAAGCCCATCATTGGAATATACAAGCCAAGTTCTATAATGAAAAATTCCCACTAGTATGAAAGTGACAACATATGAGACTCTCTATCATGAAGATCATGGTGCTATTTTGAAGCTCAAGTGTGGAAAAAGAGATAGTAGCATTGTCCCTTCTCTCTTTTTCTCTCATTTTATTATTTTTCTTTTTTCTATTTTTTTCTTTGGCCTTTTTTTTCTTTTTGGCCTTTCTTTTTTTCTTTTTTTTTTTATTTTTGTAAAGTCCGAAGTCTGAACCCGACTTGTGGGGGAATCATAGTCTTTATCATCCTTTCCTCACTGGAACAATGCTCTAATAATGAAGATCATCACACTTTTATGGATTTACAACTCAAGAATTACAACTCAAAGCTAGAACAAGATAAGACTCTATATGAATGCCTCCGGCGGTCTGCCGGGATATGCAATGAATCAAGAGCGACATGTATGAAAATTATGGAGGTGGCCTTGCCACAAATACGATGTCAACTACATGATCATGCAAAAAGCAATATGACAAAAGTAATGCATGTCATATGAATGGAACGGTGGAAAGTTGCATGGAAATATATCTCGGAATAGGTAGATATGGTGGCTGTTTTGAGGAAGGTATAAGGTGGGTATATGGTACCGGCGAAAGTTGCACGGCACAAGAGAGGCTAGCAATGGTGGAAGGGTGAGGTGCGTATAATCCATGGACTCAACATTAGTCAAAATAACTCATCTACTTGTTGCAAAAATCTAGAAGTCATCAAAAACCAAAGCACTATGCGCATGCTCCTAGGGGGATAGATTGGTAGGAAAACACCATCGCTCGTCCCCGACCGCCACTCATAAGGAAGACAATCAATAAATAAAATTGTGCTCCAACTTCATCACAAAGCGGTTCACCATACGTGCATGTGATAACCCGCAAGTATACGGGATAGTTGTAGCCTCTTTCGATAAGTAAGAGTGTCGAACCCAACGAGGAGCTAAAGGTAGAACAAATACTCTCTCAAGTCCTATCTGCCACTGATACGACTCTACACACGCTTGACGTTCGCTTTACCTAGAACAAGTATGAAACTAGAAGTACTTTGTAGATGTTGTAGGATAGGTTTGCAAGAAATTAAAGAACGCGTAAATATAAACTAGGGACTGTTTAGATAAAGAAGCAATAAAGTAAATATAGCGAGTGTGGAAAAGTGGCGGTAGGAGTTGTGAAACTGTCCCTAAGCAATTGACTACGTTACTAGACCGGTAACCACTATTGCAATTCTATTTGAGGGAGAGGCATAAGCTAATACTTTCTCTACTTGGATCATATGCACTTATGATTGGAACTCTAGCAAGCATCCACAACTACTAAAGATTCATTAAGGTAAAACCCAACCATAGCATTAAAGCATCAAGTCCCCTTTATCCCATATGCAAACAACCTACTTACTCGGGTCTGTGCTTCTGTCATTCACGCCACCCACCATAAGCAAATCATAAACATATTGCAAACCCTACAGCAGGAATCCGTCACGCTTGCGCGATACGGAGGGCACAATAGGACAGCACCAATAATAAAACATGCAACTCAAACCAATCATAGCAATTCATCAATCACCAATAGGACAACGAAAATCTACTCAGACATCATAAGATGGCAACACATCATTGGAAAATAGTATGAAGCATAAAGCACCATCTTAAAGTAGAGGGTACAGCGGGTTGTGGGAGAGTGGACCGCTGTAGATAGAGGGGGGAAGGTGATGGAGATGTTGGTGAAGATGGCGGAGGTGTTGGTGAAGATTGCGGTGATGATGATGGCCCCCGGCAGTGTTCCGGCGCCACCGGAAGCAAGGGGGAGAGAGCCCCCCTTCTTATGCTTCTTCCTTGACCTTCTCCCTAGATGGGAGAAGGGTTTCCCCTCTGGTCCTTTGCTCCCATGGCATGGGAGGGGTGAGAGCCCCTCCGAGATTGGATCTATCTCTCTGTTTCTGCGTTCTCAGTTTCTACCCCCTTCATCGTTTCTTTTATATCCGGAGATCCGTAACTCCGATTGGGGTGAATCTTTCGCCCAGATCTTTCTCATAAAATTAGCTTTCTTGCGGCAAAAGAAGAGCATCAACCTCCTTACAGGGGGCCCAAGTGGGTCTAGGGCGCGCCCCCTATCTCCTGGCCCCCTCGGGCACCGTCTCGCGTTGATTTTACTTCCCAAAAAGCAAAAATATTCCAAAATAATTCTCTGTCCGTTTTTATCCCGTTTGGACTCCGTTTGATATTGGGTTTCTGCGAAACAAAAAACATGCAACGGATAGGAACTGGCACTGGGCACTCGATCAATATGTTAGTCCCAAAAAAATAGTATAAAAAGTTGCCAAAAGTATATAAAAGTTGAATAATATTGGCATGGAACAATCAAAAATTATAGATATGACGGAGACGTATCAGCATCCCCAAGCTTAATTCCTGCTCGTCCTCGAGTAGGTAAATGATAAAAAAGATAATTTTTGGTGTGTAATGCTACCTAGCATAATCTTGATCATGTAATCTAATAATGGCATGAATATTAAGACACGAGTGATTCAAAGCAATAGTCTATCATTTGACATAAAAACAATAATACTTAGGGCATCCCAACAAACAATCATGTCTTTCAAAACATCAATGCTTCAGAACGTTATCCCTACAAAATCATATAGTCTGGTATGCTCCCTTTTCTTAACACAAGGTACCCCTCATGCCTATCCCGGTTTCAGCCAAGCAATTGTTTCATACTTTAGTATTCTCAAACTTTTTCAATTCTCACACAATACATGAGCATGAGACATGGATATAGCACTATGGGTGGAATAGAATATGATGATGGAGCTTATGTGGAGAAGACAAAAAGGGAGAAAGTCTCACATCAACGCGGCTAATCAATGGGCTATGGAGATGCCCATCAATTGATGTCAATGTGAGGAGTAGGGATTGGCATGCAATGGATGCACTAAGAGCTATAAATGTATGAAAGCTCAACAAAAGAAACTAAGTGGGTGTGCATCCAACTTGCTTGCTCATGAAGACCTAGGGCATTTGAGGAAGCCCATCGCTGGAATATACAAGCCAAGTTCTATAATAAAAATTCCCACTAGTATATGAAAGTGACAACATAGGAGACAATCTATATGAAGAACATGGTGCTACTTTGAAGCACAAGTGTGGAAAAAGGATAGTAGCATTTCCCCTTTTCTTTTCTTTTCTTTTTCTTTTCTTTTTCTTTTTTGGTGGGCTTCATTGGCCCCCTTTTTATTTAGGCTTCTTTGTCCTTTCCTTTTTTTTATGGGGCAATGCTCTATAATGATGATCATCACACTTTTATTTACTTACAACTCAATATTACAACTCGACACTAGAACAAAGATATGACTCTATATGAATGCTTCCGGCGGTGTACCGGGATGTGCAATGATCTAGCATAGCAATGACATCAAAAAACGGACAAGCCATGAAAACATCATGCTAGCTATCTTACGATCATGCAAAGCAATATGACAATGAATGCTCAAGTCATGTATATGATGATGATGGAAGTTGCATGGCAATATATCTCGGAATGGCTATGGAAATGCCATGATAGGTAGGTATGGTGGCTGTTTTGAGGAAGATATAAGGAGGCTTATGTGTGATAGAGCGTATCATATCACAGGGTTTGGATGCACCGGCGAAGTTTGCACCAACTCTCAAGGTGAGAAATGGCAATGCGCGGTACCGAAGAGGCTAGCAATGATGGAAAGGTAAAAGTGCGTATAATCCATGGACTCAACATTAGTCATAAAGAACTCACATACGTATTGCAAAAATTTATTAGCCCTTGAAACAAAGTACTACACGCATGCTCCTAGGGGGGGGGAGGTTGGTAGGAGTTAACCATCGCGCGCCCCCGACCTTCACGCAAAGATAAACAATCAAAATATAATGCGCGCCAATTTAGTTACATAGTTAGTAGACCATACGTGCATGCTTCGGGAATCACAAACCTTAACACCAACATCCTTACCTAACACAACCATCTACTAGTACCTCCCACATATTATCATCACTATATCGCAAAACTATTGTAAGGAATCAAACTTATCATATTCAGTGATCCACAAGTTTATGTAGGATGTTATGACTAACCATGTGAATGACCAATTCCTGTCATCTCTCTAAATAGATATAAGTGAAGCAAGAGAGTTTAATCCTTTCTACAAAAGATATGCCCACGCTCTAACAAATATAAGTGAGGCAAAAGAGCATTATGCAAATGGCGGTTTTCTATGTGAAGAGAAACAGGCAATCCAAACTTCAACTGATATAAGTGAAGCACATGAAGCATTCTATAAAGCCACACTCAAAAGATTTAAGTGAAGTGCAATGAGCATTCTATAAATCAACCAAGGACAATCTCATACCAGCATGGTGCATAAAAGAAAAATGAAAACTAAATGCAAAAGACGCTCCAAGACTTGCACATAATGCATAAACGAAACGAATACGAAAACATGTCGATACTTGTTGAAGAAAGAGGGGATGCCTTCCGGGGCATCCCCAAGCTTAGACGCTTGAGTCTCCTTGAATATTTACTTGAGGTGCCTCGGGAATCCCCAACCTTGAGCTCTTGCCTCTCTTCCTTTTCCTCATATCGAGACATCCTCGATTAGACACTTCATCCACACAAAAGTTCAACAGAAAACTAGGTAAGATCCGTTAGTATAATAAAGCAAATCACCACTCTAATTACTGTGGAAAACCAATTCATATTTTGTTTTTGCATTGTGTCTACTGTAATATAACTTCTTCATGGCTTAATACACTAATATAAATTGATAGATTCATCAAAACAAGCAAACTATGCATCAAAAACAGAATCTGTCAAAAACAGAACAGTCTGTAGCAATCTGAACATCCACCATACTTATGTTACCCCAAAAATTCTACCAAAATTATTAAAAATAAACAAGTTTTACAGAAAGACAGTTCAAAAGGAATCAGAACCGTTTGACGTTCCAGATAAAAATGTAAAGTCACGCACTACAGCCAAAGTTCCTGTCCTGCACCGTACAAACCAACAAGCATTGTAAACATCCTAAAGGCAAACCTTAGCACATTATTTTTATAATACAATGGAATTGTACAAGGGTATAATTATTTTTGATGAAAAGTTTCTGTAATCAAGATTCACAAAGTTTCTGTGAGCATGAACAAAGTTCAAGGAGCTCTCCCACTTCAACAATGCTTGTCTTTCTCACTTTCACTTTCCTTTTTGAAAAGTTTTTAGGTTCCCCTCTTTATTTTTTTTGTTTTTAAACTATATAAAAGCACTCAACAGAAATAAATGACTCTCTAAAACTTCTGGGTTGTCTCCCTGGCAGCGCTTTCTTTAAAGCCATTAAGCTAGGCATTTAGTGCTCAAGTAATGAATCCACCCGGATCCCAAGGTATATCAAAGCCAATTTTAATTAACAATGATTTATAATTTAGTATTGAGCACAAAGTAACATAAATCATGCAACAACGAAGTCTAACTCTCTTCCTATGCATCGGCATGTCATAGAAGAACAATTCATGCACACATAGTAAAGGCCAATGCATAGTATAAGCAGTTTCTTGCAATTCTATCGTATTGGAAACATAGAGAGGTGGAGATAAAGTTCCTCTCTCATAATAATTGCAAGTAGGAGCAGAAAGCACATGCATATTATATCTATCAGAATCATCATGTGCAATGGTAAAAGGCAACCCATCAATATAATCCTTAATAAGCACAAACTTCTCCGATATAGTGTACTCTAGAGAATTCAAAAAGATAATAGGACTATCATGCATGGGTGCAATAGCAACAATTTCATGTTTAACATAAGGAACTATAGCAAGTTCATCTCCATAAGCATAATTCATATTGGCATCTTGGCCATAAGCATAGCAAGCATCATCAAAAAGGGATATTTCATGAGAATCAACGGGATCATAGCAATCATCCTTCCGTAAGCACGAAGGGGAATTAAACAATGTATGAGTTGAAGAGTTACTCTCATTAGAAGGTGGGCACGGGAGGTCAATCCGCTCTTCCTCCTTTTGTTCTTCGCTCTCCTCATCATCTTTTTCATCCAATGAGCTCACAGTTTCATCACTTTCTTCTTCCATATCTTCCTGCAAAATATTAGTCCCTTCTTGGACAGCGGAGACTTTCTCAATAAATGCATTAATATAGTAATTGTATTCATAATTTTCATAGCAATATTTTAGTATAGCAAAATTTTCAGGCCTATAAACATCATCATCTAAAGCTTCATACTTTTCAAACAAAGATTCAATTTCATAAGCAGCCTTAAAAGCAACAAATTCTTCTATTTGTTCCACATCATAGTAATCATATATACCATTAGCATAATAAGGTAAGGTTTCATTATCATTAAATTTGCATGAAAAGGGAAGGTGTGGAGCCTTCATCCTAGAGCAACAAGTAATATCATATCTCAAGCATAGAGCCCAGGCATACCAATGCAACATAATAAATTGATCCCATAATAGTTTCCCTTTTTGTGTCGAGCGATAATCCCTAAAGTATTCACGTTGATCCAACATGTCTCCCATTATAAAGTTGAATGGGGTTTTTTAAGGATTATCAAAGTAGTACATAATATCTTTCACATAATGAGAATCGAGGGTTTTAGGAGTTACCCCATCTCCATGAGTAGCAAGTACACCTAATTTTTTTGGTATTTTGTGTTCCATATCCATAACTAAAGATAGATAACAACTAAGAACAGCAAATAAAAATTACATAGTGATAAAGCAAACAAGCACACACGAGAATATTCACCCCACGCTATGACTCCCCGGCAACAGCGCCAGAAAAAGGTCTTGATAACCCGCAAGTATACGGGATAGTTGTAGCCTCTTTCGATAAGTAAGAGTGTCGAACCCAACGAGGATCTAAAGGTAGAACAAATACTCTCTCAAGTCCTATCTGCCACTGATACGACTCTACGCACGCTTGACGTTCGCTTTACCTAGAACAAGTATGAAACTAGAAGTACTTTGTAGGTGTTGTAGGTTAGGTTTGCAAGAAAGTAAAGAACGCGTAAATATAAACTAGGGGCTGTTTAGATAAAGAAGCAATAAAGTAAACATAGCGAGTGTGGAAAAGTGGTGGTAGGAGTTGTGAAATTGTCCCTAAGCAATTGACTATGTTACTAGACCGGTAATCACTATTGCAATTCTATTTTGGGGAGAGGCATAAGCTAACATACTTTCTCTACTTGGATCATATGCACTTATGATTGGAACTCTAGCAAGCATCCGCAACAACTAAAGATTCATTAAGGTAAAACCCAACCATAGCATTAAAGCATCAAGTCCCCTTTATCCCATACGCAAACAACCTACTTACTCGGGTCTGTGCTGTTGTCACTCACGCCACCCACCACAAGCACATCATAAACATATTGCAAACCATACAGCGGGAATCCCTCATGCTTGCGCGACACAGAGGGCACAATAGGATAGCACCAATAATAAAACATGCAACTCAAACCAATCATAGCAATTCATCAATCAACGATAGGACAACGAAAATCTACTCAGACATCATAAGATGGCAACACATCATTGGAAATTAATATGAAGCATAAAGCACCATCTTCAAGTAGAGGGTACAGCGGGTTGCGGGAGAGTGGACCGCTGTAGATAGAGGGGGGAAGGTGATGGAGATGTTGGTGAAGATGGCGGAGGTGTTGGTGAAGATCGCAGTGATGATGATGGCCCCCGACAGCGTTCCGGCGCCACCGGAAGCAATGGGGAGAGAGCCCCACTTCTTCTTCTTCTTCCTTGACCTTCTCCCTAGATTGAGAAGGGTTTCCCCTCTGGTCCTTGGCTCCCATGGCGTGGGAGGGGCGAGAGACCCTCCGAGATTGGATCTATCTCTCTGTTTTTGCGTTCTCAGATTCTACCCCTTCACCATTTCTTTTATATCCGGAGATCCGTAACTCCGATTGGGGTGAATCTTTTGCCCAGATCTTTCTCATAAAATTAGCTTTCTTGCGGCAAAAGAAGAGCGCCAACCGCCTTATGGGGGGCCCAGGAGAGTCCAGGGCGCGCCTGCCTCCCTGGGGCGTGCCCCCCTATCTCCTGGCCCCCTCGGGCACCGTCTCGCGTTGATTTTACTTCCAAAAAATCACAAATATTCCAAAATAATTCTCTGTCCGTTTTTATCCCATTTGGACTCTGTTTGATATTGGGTTTCTACGAAAGAAAAAACATGCAACAGATAGGAACTGGCACTGGGTATAAAAAGTTGCCAAAAGTATATAAAAGTTAAATAATATTGGCATGGAACAATCAAAAATTATAGATACGACGGAGACGTATCAGCATGCTACGGGAATCACAACCCTTAACACAAGTATTTTTCATAATCATCTCAACTAGCATGACTTTAATATCACTACCTCCATATCTCAAAACAATTATCAAGCATTATATTGATCATAGCATCCAATTCTTTTCTATGATAGTTTTTATTATACCCAACTTGGATGCTCATCATTCTAGGACCAACTTTGTAACCATAGCAAATACCATGCTGTTCTAAAAGACTCTCAAAAAGATATAAGTGAAGCATGAGAGACTAGCAATTTCTACAAAATATAACCACCTCCGTGCTCTAAAAGATAAAAGTGAAGCACTAGAGCAAATGACAAACTACTCCGAAAGATATAAGTGAAGATCAATGAGTAGCTAAATAATTATGTAACTATGCAAAGACTCTCTCTCATTTAAGAATTAAGATCTTGGTATTTTATTCAAACAGCAAGCAAAACAAAATAAAATGACTTTGCAAGGATAGCACAACTCATGTGAAGAAGCAAAAACTTAGGCTCAACCGATACTAACCGATAGTTGTTGAAGAAGAAAGGTGGGATGCCTACCGGGGCATCCCCAAGCTTAGATGCTTGAGACTTCTTGAAATATTATCTTGGGGTGCCTTGGGCATCCCCAAGCTTGAACTTTTGTGTCTCCTTAATTCCTCTCATATCATGGTTTCTCTTTTTATCAAAAGCTTCATCCACACCAAACTCAACAAGAACTCGTGAGATAGGTTAGTATAAACCAATGCAAAACATTATCATTTTCTACTGTAACAAATCACTAAAATTATTATTCAACATTGCATACTAAATTCCTCTGCATATTTAATACTCCTATCCTCAAATAGAATCATTAAACAAGCAAACATATGCAAACAATGCTAACATAACAGCAATCTGTAACAGTACAGTCTGTAAAGAATGCAAGAGTAACAATACTTCCCTAACTCCAAAAATTATGAAATAAAATTCCCACTGTAGTAAATTTATCAGAGCTCATCATGCAAAAAGTTTAAACATTATATCATTCTCTGACTTTTATAGGGAATTTTTGCAACAGCGGTAAACTTTATGTTTTCAAACAGCAACATGTATACTAGCAAAATAAGCATGGTAAAGGCTATCCTTGACTTTTTTATTGAAACTAAAGATGAAAAAAATTATTATAAATAACAGCAAGCAAATACTAACAAAATAAAATGACGCTCCAAGCAAAACACATTTCATGTGGTGAATAAAAATATAGCTCCAAGTAAAGTTACCGATGAACGATGACGAAAGAGGGGATGACTTCTGGGGCATCCCCAAGCTTAGGCTCTTGGTTATCCTTGAATTTTACCTTGGGGTGCCTTGGGCAACCCCAAGCTTAGTCTCTTGCCACTCCTTATTCCATAGCCCATCGAATCCTTACTCAAAACTTGAAAACTCCACAACACAAAATTCTACAGAAAACTCGTAAGCTCCGTTAGTATAAGAAAATAAAACCACCACTTAGGTACTGTAATGAACTCATTCTTTATTTATTTTGGTGTTAAACCTACTGTATTCCAACTTCTCTATGGTTTATAAACTATTTTATTGGCCATAGATGCATCAAAGTAAGGAAACAACACATGAAAAACAGAATCTGTCAAAAACAGAACAGTGTGTAGTAATCTGTATCAAACGTATACTTCTGGAACTCCAAAAATACTACCAAATTATGAAGTCCTATGAAATTTGTTTACCAATCCAAAGCAAAAAGACTCGGATCAGAATCACGTTTCTGTTAATTAACAAAACTAATTTACTGGGTGCAAAAGTTTCTGATTTTCAGCAGGATCAACACAACTATCACCAAAAGCCATCCTAAAGGTCTTACTTGGCACTTAACAAAAGCTATAAAACATGATTACTACAGTAGCATAATCATGTGGACACACAAAAACAGTAAGGATAAATATTGAGTTGTCTCCCAAGAAGCGCTTTTCTTTAATGCCTTTCTAGCTAGGCATGATGATGACAATGTTGCTCTCATAAAAGATAAGAATTGAAACATGACGGGAGCATCATGAAGCATATGACTAGCACATTTAAGCCTAACCCACTTCCTATGCATAGGGATTTTGTGAGCAAACAACTTATGGGAACAATAATCAACTAGCATAGGAAGTAAAACAAGCATAGCTTCAAAACTTTAAGCACATAGAGAGGAAGCTTGAAATTATTGCAATTCCTACAAGCATATGTTCCCTTCTCATAATAATTTTCAGTAGCATCATGAATAAATTCAACAATATAACCAGCACCTAAAGCATTCTTTTCAAGATCTACTAGCGTAGAAAATTTACTACTCTCCACATAAGCAAATTTCTTCTCATGAATAGTAGTGGGAGCAAACTCAACAAAATAATTATCATGTGAGGCATAATCCAATTGAAAACTAAAATCATGATGACAAGTTTCATGGTTATCATTATTTCTAATAGCATACAAGTCATCACAATAATCTGAAGGAAATATGCCCTAGAGGCAATAATAAAGTTATTATTTATTTCCTCATATCATGATAAATATTTATTATTCATGCTAGAATTGTATTAACCGGAAACATAATACATGTGTGAATACATAGACAAACACAACGTCACTAGTATGCCTCTACTTGACTAGCTTATTAATCAAAGATGGTTATGTTTCCTAACCATAGACATGTGTTGTCATTTGATTAATAGGATCACATCATTAGGAGAATGATGTGATTGACATGACCCATTCCGTTAGCCTAGCACTTGATCGTTTAGTATATTGCTATTGCTTTCTTCATGACTTATACATGTTCCTGTAACTATGAGATTATGGAACTCACGTTTACCGGAGGAACACTTTGGGTACTACCAAACGTCACAACGTAACTGGGTGATTATAAAGGAGTACTACAGGTGTCTCCAAAGGTACATGTTGGGTTAGCGTATTTCGAGATTAGGTTTTGTCACTCCGATTGTCGGAGAGGTATCTCTGGGCCCTCTCGGTAATGCACATCACTATAAGCCTTGCAAGCAATGTAGCTAATGAGTTAGTTACGGAATGATGCATTACATAACGAGTAAAGAGACTTGCCGGTAACGAGATTGAACTAGGTATTGGACACCGACGATCGAATCTCGGGCAAGTAACATACCGATGACAAAGGGAACAACGTATGTTGTTATGCGGTTTGACCGATAAAGATCTTCGTAGAATATGTAGGAACCAATATGGGCATCCAGGTTCCGCTATTGGTTATTGACCGAGAATAGTTCTAGGTCATGTCTACATAGTTCTCGAACCCGTAGGGTCCGCACGCTTAACGTTACGATGACAGTTTTATTATGAGTTTATAAGTTTTGATGTACTGAAGTTTGTCCGGAGTCCCGGATGTGATCACGGACATGACGAGGTGTCTCGAAATGGTCGAGACATAAAGATTGATATATTGGAAGCCTATGTTTGGACATCGGAATAGTTCCGGGTGAAATCGGGATTTTACCGGAACACTGGGGGGTTACCGGAACGCTCCCGGGGGTTAATGGGCCTTAGTGGGCCATGAGGGAGAAGAGGAGGGCCGGCCAGGGCAGGCCGTGCGCCCCCTCCCCATAGTCCGAATAGGACAAGAAAGGGGGGGGGGCGGCGCCCCCCTTTCCTCTTTCCCTCCCCCCAAGTCCTAATCCAACTAGGAAAGGGGGGGAGTCCTACTCCCGGTGGGAGTAGGACTCCTCCGGCGCACCTCCTCCTAGGACCGGCCGCACCCCCCTTGCTCCTTTATATGCGGGGGCAGGGGGGCACCCTAGAACACACAAGTTGATCTACGGATCGTTCCTTAGCCGTGTGTGGTGCCCCCCTCCACCATATTCCACCTCGGTCATATCGTCGCGGAGTTTAGGCGAAGCCCTGCGCCGGTAGAACATCATCATCATCACCACGCCGTCGTGTTGACGGAACTCATCCCCGACGCTTTGCTGGATCGGAGCTCGAGGAACGTCATCGAGCTGAACGTGTGCTGAACACGGAGGTGCCGTACGTTCGGTACTTGGATCGGTCGAATCGTGAAGACGTACGACTACATCAACCGTGTTGACATAACGCTTCCGCTTACGGTCTACGAGGGTAGCAGGACAATACTCTCCCCTCTCGTTGCTATGCCATCACCATGATCTTGCGTGTGCGTAGGAATTTTTTTGAAATTACTATGTTCCCCAACAGTGGTATCAGAGCCAGGTTTTATGCGTAGATGTCATATGCACGAGTAGAACACAAGTGAGTTGTGGGCGATACAAGTCATACTGCTTACCAGCATGTCATACTTTGGTTCGGCGGTATTGTGAGATGAAGCGGCCCGGACAGACATTACGCGTACGCTTACGCAAGACTGGTTTCACCGTTACGAGCACTCGTGCTTAAAGGTGGCTGGCGGGTGTCTGTCTCTCACACTTTAGCTGAATCGAGTGTGGCTACGCCCGGTCCTTGCGAAGGTTAAAACAACACTAACTTGACGAACTATCTTTGTGGTTTTGATGCGTAGGTAAGAACGGTTCTTGCTAAGCCCGTAGCAGCCACGTAAAACTTGCAACAACAAAGTAGAGGACGTCTAACTTGTTTTTGCAGGGCATGTTGTGATGTGATATGGTCAAGACGTGATACTATATTTTATTGTATGAGATGATCATGTTTTGTAACCGAAGTTATCGGCAACTGGCAGGAGCCATATGGTTGTCGCTTTATTGTATGAAATGCAAATGCCCTGTAATTGCTTTACTTTATCACTAAGCGGTAGCGATAGTCATAGAAGCAATAGATGGCGTAAACGACAATGATGCTACGATGGAGATCAAGGTATCACGCCGGTGACGATGGTGATCACGACGATGCTTCGGAGATGGAGATCACAAGCACAAGATGATGATGGCCATATCATATCACTTATATTGATTGCATGTGATGTTTATCCTTTATGCATCTTATCTTGCTTTGATTGACGGTAGCATTTTAAGATGATCTCTCACTAAAATTATCAAGAAGTGTTCTCCCTGAGTATGCACTGTTGCCAAAGTTCGTCGTGCCCAGACACCACGTGATGATTGGGTGTGATAAGCTCTACGTCCATCTACAGCGGGTGCAAGCCAGTTTTGCACACGCAGAATACTCAGGTTAAACATGACGAGCCTAGCATATGCAGATATGGCCTCGGAACACGGAGACCGAAAGGTCGAGCGTGAATCATATAGTAGATATGATCAACATAGTGATGTTCACCATTGAAAACTACTCCATCTCACGTGATGATCGGTTATAGTTTAGTTGATTTGGATCACGTGATCACTTAGATGACTAGAGAGATGTCTGTCTAAGTGGGAGTTCTTAAGTAATATGATTAATTGAACTTAAATTTATCATGAACTTAGTACCTGATAGTATTTTGCTTGTCTATGTTTGTTGTAGATAGATGGCTCGTGCTGTTGTTCCGTTGAATTTTAATGCGTTCCTTGAGAAAGCAAAGTTGAAAGATGATGGTAGCAATTGCACGGACTGGGTCCGTAACCTGAGGATTATCCTCATTGCTGCACAGAAGAATTACGTCCTGGAAGCACCGCTGGGTGCCAGGCCTGCTACTGATGCAACTGACGATGTTAAGAACGTCTGGCAGAGCAAAGCTGATGACTACTCGATAGTTCAGTGTGCCATGCTTTACGGCTTGGAACCGGGTCTTCAACGATGTTTTGAACGTCATGGAGCATATGAGATGTTCCAGGAGTTGAAGTTAATATTTCAAGAAAATGCCCGGATTGAGAGATATGAAGTCTCCAATAAGTTCTATAGCTGCAAGATGGAGGAGAATAGTTCTGTCAGTGAACACATACTCAAAATGTCTGGGTATAATAATCACTTGATTCAACTGGGAGTTAATCTTCCTGATGATAGCGTCATTGACAGAATTCTCCAATCACTGCCACCAAGCTACAAGAGCTTCGTGATGAACTATAATATGCAAGGGATGAACAAGACAATTCCCGAGCTCTTCACAATGCTAAAAGCTGCGGAGGTAGAAATCAAGAAGGAGCATCAAGTGTTGATGGTCAACAAGACCACTAGTTTCAAGAAAAAGGGCAAAGGGAAGAAGAAGAAGGGGAACTTCAAGAAGAACAGCAAGCAAGTTGTTGCTCAAGAGAAGAAACCCCAGTCTGGACCTAAGCCTGAAACTGAGTGCTTCTACTGCAAGCAAACTGGTCACTGGAAGCGGAACTGCCCCAAGTATTTGGCGGATAATAAGGATGGCAAGGTGAACAAAGGTATATGTGATATACATGTTATTGATGTGTACCTTACTAGAGCTCACAGTAGCACTTGGGTATTTGATACTGGTTCTGTTGCTAATATTTGCAACTCGAAACAGGGACTACGGAATAAGCGAGCACTGGCCAAGGACGAGGTGATGATGCGCGTGGGAAACGGTTCCAAAGTCGATGTGATCGCGGTCGGCACGCTACCTCTACATCTACCTTCGGGATTAGTTTTAGACCTGAATAATTGTTATTTGGTGCCAGCGTTGAGCATGAACATTATATCTGGATCTTGTTTGATGCGAGACGGTTATTCATTTAAATCAGAGAATAATGGTTGTTCTATTTATATGAGTAATATCTTTTATGGTCATGCACCCTGGAAGAGTGGTCTATTTTTATTGAATCTTGATAGTAGTGATACACATATTCATAATGTCGGAGCCAAAAGATGCAGAGTTGATAATGATAGTGCAACTTATTTGTGGCACTGCCATTTAGGTCATATCGGTGTAAAGCGCATGAAGAAACTCCATACCGATGGACTTTTGGAATCACTTGATTATGAATCACTTGGTACTTGCGAACCGTGCCTCATGGGCAAGATGACTAAAACACCGTTCTCCGGTACTATGGAGAGAGCAACAGATTTTTTGGAAATCATACATACAGATGTATGTGGTCCGATGAATGTTGAAGCTCGTGGCGGATATCGTTATTTTTTCACCTTCACAGATGATTTGAGCAGATATGGGTATATCTACTTAATGAATCACAAGTCTGAAACATTTGAAAAGTTCAAAGAATTTCAGAGTGAAGTGGAAAATCATCGTAACAAGAAAATAAAGTTTCTACGATCTGATCGTGGAGGAGAATATTTGAGTTACGAGTTTGGTTCACATTTGAAACAATGCGGAATAGTTTCGCAACTCACGCCACCCGGAACACCACGAAATGGTGTGTCCGAATGTCGTAATCGTACTTTACTAGATATGGTGCAATCTATGATGTCTCTTACTGATTTACCGCAATCGTTCTGGGGTTATGCTTTAGAGACGGCCGCATTCACATTGAATAGGGCACCATCAAAATCCGTTGAGAGGAGGCCTTATGAACTGTGGTTTGGCAAGAAACCAAAGTTGTCGTTTCTTAAAGTTTGGGGCTGCTATGCTTATGTGAAGAAACTTCAAACAGATAAGCTCGAACCTAAATCGGAGAAATGTGTCTTCATAGGATACCCAAAGGAGACAGTTGGGTAAACCTTCTATCACAGATCCGAAGGCAAGACATTCGTTGCTAAGAATGGATCCTTTCTAGAGAAAGAGTTTCTCTCAAAAGAAGTGAGTGGGAGAAAAGTAGAACTTGATGAGGTAATTATACCAGCTCCCTTATTGGAAAGTAGTTCATCATAGAAATCGGTTCCTGTGACACCTACACCAATTAGTGAGGAAGCTAATGATATTGATCATGAAACTTCAGATCAAGTTTCTACTGAACCTCGTAGGTCTACCAGAGTAAGATCCGCACCAGAGTGGTATGGTAATCCTATTCTGGAAGTCATGTTACTTGACCATGATGAACCTACGAACTATGAGGAAGCGATGATGAGCCCAGATTCCGCAAAATGGCTAGAAGCCATGAAATCTAAGAAGGGATCCATGTATGAAAACAAAGTATGGACTTTGGTTGACTTGCTCGATGATCGGCAAGCCATTGAGAATAAATGGATCTTTAAGAAGAAGACTGACGCTGATGGTAATGTAACTGTCTATAAAGCTCGACTTGTTGCGAAAGGTTTTCGACAAGTTCAAGGGGTTGACTACAATGAGACTTTCTCACCTGTAGCGATGCTTAAGTCTGTCCGAATCATGTTAGCTATTTCTGCATTTTATGATTATGAAATTTGGCAAATGGATGTCAAAACTGCATTCTTGAATGGATTTCTGGAAGAAGAGTTGTATATGATGCAGCCAGAAGGTTTTGTTGATCCAAAAGGTGCTAACAAAGTGTGCAAGCTCCAGCGATCCATTTATGGACTGGTGCAAGCATCTCGGAGTTGGAATAAACGCTTTGACAGTGTGATCAAAGCATATGGTTTTATACAAACTTTTGGAGAAGCCTGTATTTACAAGAAAGTGAGTGGGAGCTCTGTAGCATTTCTGATATTATATGTAGATGACATATTATTAATTGGAAATGATATAGAATTTCTGGATAGCATAAAGGGATACTTGAATAAAAGTATTTCAATGAAAGACCTCGGTGAAGCTGCTTACATATTGGGCATCAAGATTTATAGAGATAGATCAAGACGCTTAATAGGACTTTCACAAAGCACATACCTTGATAAAATTTTGAAAAAGTTCAAAATGGATCAGGCAAAGAAAGGGTTCTTGCCCGTGCTACAAGGTGTGAAGTTGAGTCAGACTCAATGCCCGACCACAGCAGAAGATAGAGAGAAAATGAAAGATGTTCCCTATGCTTCAGCCATAGGATCTATCATGTATGCAATGCTATGTACCAGACCTGGCGTGTGCTTAGCAATAAGCTTGGCAGGAAGGTACCAAAGTAATCCAGGAGTGGATCACTGGACAGCGGTCAAGAACATCCTGAAATACCTGAAAAGGGCTAAGGATATGTTTCTCGTATATGGAGGTGACAAAGAGCTAGTCGTAAATGGTTACGTCGATGCAAGCTTTGACACTGATCCGGACGATTCTAAATCGCAAACCGGATACGTATTTTTATTAAACGGTGGAGCGGTTCCAAACAAAGCGTCGTGGCGGGATCTACATGTGAAGCGGAGTGCATAGCTGCTTCGGAAGCAGCAAATGAAGGAGTCTGGATGAAGGAGTTCATTTCCGATCTAGGTGTCATACCTAGTGCATCGGGACCAATGAAGATCTTCTGTGACAATACTGGTGAAATTGCCTTGGCAAAGGAATCCAGATTTCACAAAGAGGACCAAGCACATCAAGAGACGCTTCAATTCCATCCGGGACCAAGTCCAAGTGGGAGACATAGAAATTTGCAAGATACATACGGATCTGAATGTTGCAGACCCATTGACTAAGCCTCTCTCACGAGCAAAACATGATCAGCACCAAGACTCCATGGGTGTCAGAATCATTACTATGTAATCTAGATTATTGACTCTAGTGCAAGTGGGAGACTGAATGAAATATGCCCTAGAGGCAATAATAAAGTTATTATTTATTTCCTCATATCATGATAAATGTTTATTATTCATGCTAGAATTGTATTAACCGGAAACATAATACATGTGTGAATACATAGACAAACACAACATCACTAGTATGCCTCTACTTGACTAGCTTATTAATCAAAGCTGGTTATGTTTCCTAACCATAGACATGTGTTGTCATTTGATTAATAGGATCACATCATTAGGAGAATGATGTGATTGACATGACCCATTCCGTTAGCCTAGCACTTGATCGTTTAGTATATTGCTATTGCTTTCTTCATGACTTATACATGTTCCTGTAACTATGAGATTATGCAACTCACGTTTACCGAAGGAACACTTTGGGTACTACCAAATGTCACAACGTAACTGGGTGATTATAAAGGTGTACTACAGGTGTCTCCAGAGTTACATGTTGGGTTAGCGTATTTCGAGATTAGGTTTTGTCACTCCGATTGTCAGAGAGGTATCTCTGGGCCCTCTCGGTAATGCACATCACTATAAGCCTTGCAAGCAATGTAGCTAATGAGTTAGTTATGGAATGATGCATTACATAACGAGTAAAGAGACTTGCCAGTAACGAGATTGAACTAGGTATTGGATACCGACGATCGAATATCGGGCAAGTAACATACCGATGACAAAGGGAACAACGTATGTTGTTATGCGGTTTGACCGATAAAGATCTTCGTAGAAATGTAGGAACCAATATGGGCATCCAGGTTCCGCTATTGGTTATTGACCGAGAATAGTTCTAGGTCATGTCTACATAGTTCTCGAACCCGTAGGGTCCGCACGCTTAACGTTACGATGACAGTTTTATTATGAGTTTATAAGTTTTGATGTACCGAAGTTTGTTCGGAGTCCCGGATGTGATCACGGACATGATGATGAGTCTCGAAATGGTCGAGACATAAAGATTGATATATTGGAAGCCTATGTTTGGACATCGGAATAGTTCCGGGTGAAATCGGGATTTTACGGGAACACCGGGGGGTTACCGGAACCCTCCCGGGGGTTAATGGGCCGTAGTGGGCCATGAGGGAGAAGAGGAGGGCCGGCCAGGGCAGGCCGCGGGCCCCCTCCCCCTAGTCCGAATAGGACAAGGAAGGGGGGGCGGCGCCCCCCTTTCCTCTTTCCCTCCCCCCAAGTCCTAATCCAACTAGGAAAGGGGGGGGGGAGTCCTACTCCCGGTGGGAGTAGGACTCCTCCGGCGCGCCTCCTCCTAGGGCCGGCCGCACCCCCCCCCCCTTGCTCCTTTATATACGGGGGCAGGGGGCACCCTAGAACACACAAGTTGATCTACGGATCGTTCCTTAGCCGTGTGCGGTGCCCCCCTCCACCATATTCCACCTCGGTCATATCGTCGCGGAGTTTAGGCGAAGCCCTGCGCCGGTAGAACATCATCATCGTCACCACGCCGTCGTGCTGACGGAACTCATCCCCGATGCTTTGCTGTATCAGAGCCCGGGGAACATCATCAAGCTGAACGTGTGCTAAACACGGAGGTGCCGTACGTTCGGTGCTTGGATCGGTCGGATCGTGAAGACATACGACTACATCAACCGCGTTGACATAACGCTTCCGCTTTCGGTCTACGAGGGTACGTGGACAATACTCTCCCCTCTCGTTGCTATGCCATCACCATGATCTTGCGTGTGCGTAGGAATTTTTTTTTAAATTACTACGTTCCCCAACATAATCATCATAGATAGCAACTTTGTTCTCATAATCAATTGGAACCTCTTCCGAAATAGTGGAATCATCACTAAATAAAGTTGACACTCTTCCAAATCCAGTTTCATAATTATCACAATAATATTCAACATCCTCCGAAATAGTGGGATCATTACTTCCTAAAGTTGACACTCTTCCAAACCCACTTTCATCAATATAATCATCATAAATAGGAGGCATGCTTTCATCATAATAAATTTTCTCATCAAAACTTGGGGGACTAAAAATATCATATTCATGAAACATAGCTTCCCCAAGCTTGTGGCTTTGCATATCATTAGCATCATGGATATTCAAGGAATTCATACTAACAACATTGCAATCATGCTCATCATTCAAAGATTTAGTATCAAACATTTTATAGATTTCTTCTTTTAGCACTTGAGCACAATTTTCCTTTTCATCATACTCACGAAAGATATTAAAAGACGAAGCGTAAGAGACAAACTTAACTCCATTTTTTTGTAGTTTTCTTTTATAAACTAAACTAGTGATAAAACAAGAAACAAAAAGATTCGATTGCAAGATCTAAAGATATACCTTCAAGCACTAACCTCCCCGGCAACGGCGCCAGAAAAGAGCTTAGTTGACGGGGTGTGAGTGAGTGCCCCTTACCTAGCCTCCCCGGCAACAGCGCCAGAAAAGAGCTTGATGTCTACTACACAACCTTCTTCTTGTAGACGTTGTTGGGCCTGCAAGTGCACAGGTTTGTAGGACAGTAGCAAATTTCCCTCAAGTGGATGACCTAAGGTTTATCAATTCGTGGGAGGCGTAGGATGAAGATGGTCTCTCTCAAACAACCCTGCAACCAAATAACAAAGAGTCTCTTGTGTCCCCAACACACCCAATACAATGGTAAATTGTATAGGTGCACTACTTCGGTGAAGAGATGGTGATACAAGTGCAATCTGGATAGTAGATATGGATATTTGTAATCTGAAATTATAAAAACAGCAAGGTAACTAATGAGAAAAGTGAGCGTAAACGGTATTGCAATGATAGGAAACAAGGCATATGGTTCATACTTTCACTAGTGCAAGTTCTCTCAACAATAATAACATAGATAGATTATATAACAAGCCCTCAACATGCAACAAAGAATCACTCGAAAGCCACTAATAGCGGAGAACGAACATAGAGATTATGGTAGGGTACGAAACCACCTCAAAGTTATTCTTTCGGATCAATCTATTCAAGAGTTCGTACTAGAATAACACCTTAAGACACAAAATAACCGAAACCCTAATGTCACCTATATACTCCATTGTCACCTCAAGTATCCGTGGGCATGATTATATGATATGCATCACACAATCTCAGATTCATCCAACCAACACAAAGTACTTCAAAGAGTGCCCCAAAGTTTCTACCGAAGAGTCAAGAAAACATGTGCCAACCCCTATGCATAGGTTCATAGGCAGAACCCGCAAGTTGGTCACCAAAACAAACATCAAGTGGCACGTGATATCCCATTGTCACCACAGATAAACACGGCAAGACATACATCAAGTGTTCTCAAATAAAGACTCAATCCGACAAGATAACTTCAAGAGGGAAACTCAATTCATCACAAGAGAGTAGAGGGGGAGAAACATCATAAGATCCAACTATAATAACAAAGCTCGCGATACATTAAGATCGTGCCATAGAGAGAACACGAGAGAGAGAGAGATCAAACACATAGCTACTGGTACATACCCTCAGCCCCGAGGGTGAACTACTCCCTCCTCATCATGGAGAGCGCCGGGATGATGAAGATGGCCACCGGTGATGGGTTCCCCCTCCGGCAGGGTGCCGGAACGGGCCCCCGAGAGGTTTTTGGTGGCTACAGAGGCTTGCGGCGGCGGAACTCCCGATCTATCTCTTATATTCGATGTTTTTAGGGTACATAGGCTTATATAGGCGAAAGAAGTCGGTCGGGGGAGCCTCGAGGGGCCTACGAGAGGGTAGGGCGCGCCCAGGGGGGTGGGCGCGCCCCCCTGTCTCATGGCCTCCTCGATGATCCCCTGGCTTGCACTCCAAGTTCCTGGGATTGGTTCTATTCCAAAAATAACTTTTCCGAAGGTTTCATTCCGTTTGTTATTCGTTTTCTTCGAAATACTCAAACATGCAATAAAACAGCAATATGGGTAAAATGATATAAATGTGTAAAATAAAGCCCATAAACATCCAAAAAGGGTAATATAATAGCATGGAACAATCAAAAATTACAAATACGTTGGAGACGTATCAGGCAGCAGCCTCGACGCAGCGATCAAGTCACTCCTTAGCGCGGATAAGTAGTGACACCTGGTCGGCACTAGGAATTTCGCTAATCGTCGAGATCTGCTTAATGACCAGATCATCATCCTCTCCAAGATGAGGGGCCAGCTCAAGCAGGTACAACTAGCTCACCACATCTCGCTCCTCCTCCCTATTTCTTCTTCGATTGTGTCAAACTTGAGCCTGTAGCTACTATTGCCTAGGGGAGGACTGGGCAGCGATCTTTTTCACATATGGAGTTCTGCTCTTGCTGCTGGGAGATCGTGCATGGATGGGTTTTCACCCAAAACCAAGGGAGTGTGGAGGACTAGAGATGTACTTATGTTTGCCATATCTTTAATTAAATGTAGGAAAGCATAATTTTGTATCGCATTTGTTAGTGGAGGTAGCATCAGAACTCACAAGCAGTCAATTAGCTTATGTTAATGTTATATACCTGTGACATTTGTTTAGGGTGCTTAGAAAGTGAACAATACCCTTCCTAAAAAACCAAGCAAAGATGATATGATTTGGTTTCAGTCTAGCAACTGCCAGTTTAATGAACCCTGGTACTAACCAGGTGTCAGTATATAAATAAAATTACTAACATGTATCTGTTCATCATTCCATGTGAATGTTTGTCAACCATCATTGCCTTGGTCAAAAAATGTTGTCTTCTTATGAACTGATAAAGCCAAAAAAGAATGTGCGATGTTGTTGTGCTCACTGCTCAGAAGAAGAATCCGACCATAGTGAGGTGAGCACAAATAAGAGTTGAAAAATGTCCTTGTATTTCGTCTCATGCGACTGGCCAATTTTGTGTGTTCGTTTCATGCCCAGAGTCTTGCAGGTTGTATGCATGTCTGACATTTATATCTGGTTCCTTGTGTCTTTGCTTCATGTTTATTTCGGGTTTTCCTTTGTGGCCTCAAATTAAGTGCATCATTGATTCCATATTGAATAAATGACTGCAGTCTCAGTTTGCACTTTGTTCTGCAACATGGAAATTTTGACTGCTCTCTTCATCTCCAGCCTATGGTCCACTGCTTCTCTGGTTTTATAAAAAGGTAGATATTGTTCTTTTCCTAGCTCATTGGTACTTATAGCCTTATGGGAGGCTGATTCTTAAATTGGCTAATAAGCAAGGCTTAAATGTTGATGATTGTCCTTTCTCACTCTTTAGTAATATAGCTGATCTTGTTTTTCATTGTCTGTACATGGAAAAGACGTCTGTGTGGGCGCGTGTCTTGCCATTCAATTAGGATTTAAAGTTACGATCGCCTCTGATTTATTTACATACGTATCTTCCACTACCTAATCTTTCCCCGTCCTATATGCCATATATAATGTGGTTTGTCTCTGGGACACTATGAGATGATGCAGCTAATTAACTGTACTTCTACTTGCATGGACCTTTGAAACCGAATCAAGTTCACAATAGATGTACCTTTGAAACCAAATTAAGTTCACAATAGATGTAACATATATTACCTATGTTGGGATGAGGCGGTGCACGGCTATTCTCAAGATCTAATACATTGGCTTGTTTTCTTTAAGTGGATGGTAAGGATGCAGCTAATTAACTGTACTTCTATTTGTATGAACCATCATTACATTTAAAACTGAACCAAGTCAACAGTAGATGTAAAGGATTTTTTTCCTGTCATGTTGTTTGTCAAAATGGTGCATGATACATATCATGCTCATTGATATGCACGTGGTTACAGTTACTGTTCTGATTACAAAAACACCCAGGCTCTCTCATGAGAAATACAAGATAACAAAAAACAGTTGGTTACTTCTCTCCGATTTCACATGGATAGTTGGATTTTGGGGTATATGTGTAGTTTTAGTTCTGATGAAACTTTGATTGACTCCATGGTTAGTTGTTCGCACACTGTTGGATGCTTAGTTTAGGTAAAAATATCATGCCGTATAAGTAAGAATACTAATGAGCTTTCGCTCATTCTAGGGCTGCAGTAACAACTAAGCATCCGATATATAATAACATCATGCAAGGGGCATGGAGCGGCGATCCAATATCCACAAGCGATGAAGGTATATTTGTACAATATATGTATATGGTACCGTCATCTTGGGCTTCCTCGGACTTCCTGTTTGACCTTTGTGCATGTTCATATAATGATGTGATTCGTCATGGTGATTGCCTTTCTATCCGCTGATTTCTTTTCTCTCTTTTTATGATTAAAATTTCAGGAAAATACCATTGTATGATTATATTAGTTTAACTCCAGTTCACATTCTTTACTTTGTCAAGTGCATGCTATGGTTCATATAATAACTCCATTTATGGATATTTCACTTTGTCAAGTGCATGCTATGGTTCAGAGCAAGATTTAGTTTCCAATTATAATTCAATGATGTTCTCACCTTAGATTTTATTTTGCGTAATTGTAGGAAGTGGGGATGGACATCCGTCGATCTGCCCTCCCTGCTTTGTGTCTGTATAATCTTTCATAATGTGTTGTTAACATATCTCTGGAATAAGTTCTTATGTTCAGTACATATAGTCTGGCTGATTGTTTTTTAGGGGCCTTCTTTGGAAAGGCCTCTACGGACTGTTTGAATTAGTGCCTTAGGTTAATAGAATTTGAACATGTGACTTTATCTTATTGTCAACCATCAAAGGAATTAGTGACCCGTTCTTAATGATATATAGAGGAGTAGGCAGTAGTGCATGGTAATAATAAAAAATGCATCATGTGTGTGTGCAGGACACATGGCCATGATTCATAATGATTTGGGACAGTCTTAGAAGAAAATTTCCCATTGTTTTCATCCCATTTTGAGTGTTAATTGCAAAGTTCATCTGTTGGTGAAAGGAACATGTACTCTTCTTTGTTTTAGTGCTCTGTCTCCCTACTTTTATGACAGAGAATGGTGTGGGTATACAATAAACTAGATCATTGATGGCGCGCGTTGCCGCGCCCGTCTATTTTGACTCATAGTTGTTAGGGGTATAAAGTAATTTGCATACATTTGTATGTGTAAGTATAAGTATTATGTTTTTCTTGTGTTTTGTTCTTATCATCTTTATTTTCCAATATAGTGGTATGTAAATGAAAAGTAATCTGACTGGTTAGCAAGAAAATAGTGTGGTATGTGTTGTTATGCGCGGCCAATTTTTCTATATAATAATACAAACTCCTACTAATGCATTGTGGCATGAAATATGAAAATTGTAATACTACTTTTTTTTGTCTTTTAAGAACAACAATGGTAATAGAATTTCCTGCTAATAAGTAGTGGCATGAAATATGAAAAATTAAATACTAAACAAGTTTTTGTCTTTTAAGAACATTAACGAATTGAACTCTTTCTCAAAAGAGAACATAGCACTGATCAACATACTTGTTCATAAAAGAACAATAAACAATAGACATAGGAGACCAAATATGTCTGCTTCAGTAGTAAGACCAATCACTATACAAAATATACACCACGAACACATAGCGTCCAAAATAGCCTCAGAAATTCCCCAACTTTGAGCAAAAGGAACTCAAGATTCAAGGGCATGACGCAACTATATGATATATAATATTTAGAATGTTGAATAATGCCCTTGCAGGTTCTCATGAACTCTTTCAAGGCTGTCTATATCCTGGTTTTTGAAACATGACTCAAAGCCAATATTTAAATCTACATGAGAATTTCAGCAAACACTCATTTGAGAATTTACGTAACTAAGACAATATATGTGTAGCTACCTGAAGGAGCACACCTTACAGTAAATTTGCTTGATTTGCATCTCCAGCTACTCCTGGTTAAGTGACAAAAGAACAGCTGGAAAACCCTTCATTTTGTAGTGTTGTACTCCCTCCATCTCAAAATAAGTATCTTAACCTTACTATACATGGCATCAGGCTGCTACTTTTACCTTCAAACATGCCGCAACAATAGTGACTAAAGACGCATACATACTACTCCCTCCGTCCCAAAATTCTTGTCTTAGATTTGTCTAGATACGGATGTATCTAATACTAAAACGAGACTTGATACATCCATATTTAGACAAATGTAAGACAAGAATTTTGGGACGGAGGGAGTACTACCTTACTTGACTTAAGATCTTTGTTTTCCTGACAACTATCAACACTGCAAAAGACATTAATCATGTCCTGAGAAGCACTCAGAGTTGAACTTCTTGTCTATTAAACAATGGACATTACCCATGATAAGAGCACAAAATGCTTACAGACAGCATTGAGATGTGCTCCTTCCTTAAGATTCACAATAATCTGCTAAGTGTTATATGTGCGCACACACCCTGCACTTTAAGATCGTGTTGATAACGCCACAGAAGTTTAGAAGGAATGTAGCCCCTCTTGGCACAACAATACATGATCAGGCCAAATCAATGTTCTTTTTTCACGTACCATTGAACAGAGATTCATTAGCAAGCTTTTCAGAGAATAGTTCGCCGTCATGCTGGGCACTGATACTTTGGTGTGGATACTTCATATGTGCCCCCTGAGACTCCAGAAACCCACCCTTATATGTACCTGCTTCTTGCCTTCTTACCATCATGTTATCTCCAAGTACGTACCTGATCCGCAAAATGGCAATCGCATATTATCCCTCTATGTTGTTGCAAACACATACTGATTTATGAATGTTACCCATAGAATTAAGTATGCTGTATTTTTGCACGAGAAAAATATGAATCAAACTGTTCTTATTTGTGGAATTACTACATAAATCTAAGGAATTTACTGAAGATGTGCAGCGCAATGCAAGAATCCTGAGTCTGAAAAGGCTCACTAGTAGAAAAAGGACTTTTAGTCCCGGTTCATAAGGGCCTTTAGTGCCGGTTCTGGAACCGAGACTAAAGGGTCGTTACTAAAGCCTCCCCATTTAGTCCCGGTTCTTACACGAACCGGGACTAAAGGCTCTCCACGTGGCCGCTGCCTGGAGGTCCACCTTTAGTCCCGATTGGCAACACCAACCGGTACTAAAGGAAATTTTATGATTTTTTTTTGAATTTTTTTTTTGGAATTTTTTTTTTCAAATTTCTGAATTATTTTAACCTCTCATCTCTAATCACCCCTCATCACTGCTCAATTTAACCTCTAATCACCCCTCATCATCTAACTTCCCAGACGGTCGCCCATCCTCTCACTACTCCAGCCTGAGCACGCTTAACTTCCGGGTTCTATTCTCCCTCGTTTCCAAGTCTGCACTTGTTGTTTTCCTGACAATAGTAAGATGTCAATCCTATTAACCTCAGGAATTTAGCTTGAGCATGAAGTCACACATTTCACTGTTTGAGTTTGAAACTATTGTTCTAAAAAATAACACTAATATTTAGTAACACTAATATTTCTTGAATAATTAGTTTGACCACTGTTTGACCATAGTTTGACCAGATTTGACCAAAATTCAAAAAAAACTAAAATAATTATTTAGTAACACTAATATTCTTGAATAATTATTTAGTAACACTAATACCTCTTGAATAAGTAGTTTGACCATAATACTTCTTGAAATTTTTTGAATTTTTTTGCCTCCGGATCTTAAAAGCCCCGTAACTTTTTTTCTGTTAGGTTTTTGAGGATTTTGAAAATGTTTAACGGGATTCCCCCAATTAAATTTGGATGTAACTTTTTGAGTAGATGATTTTTCATATAAAAAACTTTTTAATCCGAGTTTGTATGCAAAAGTTATGCCCATTTTACTAAATTCTAGAGAGATTTTGCAAATAAAGTCGAAATTCATATTTGTAAATTTTCCCAACAACTAGACCACATATCACATGGGAAACTCATTTTCTGTTATTTTTTAGACATTTTCATCATTTTCTTTTATTATTTTTTAAACTGAAAAGGCGATCCACGGGGGGAGGGGGTAGAGTTTGAAAATGGGACCTTTAATACCGGTTCGTGCCATGAACCGGTACTAATGCCTCAAACCCCATTAGTACCGGTTGGTGGCTTGAACCGGGACTAAAGGTCTAACCTTTAGTACCGGTTGGTGCCACGAACCGGTACTAATGGGCATCACACCATTAGTCCCGGTTCATGGCACCAACCGGGACTAAAAGGTCCAGACGAACCGGGACAAATGGCCCACATGGCCCGGCCGGCCCCCTGGGCTCACGAACCGGGACTAATGCCCCCATTAGTCCCTGTTCTGGATTGAACCGGGACTAATGGGCTAACCCGGCCTGGACCAAAGCCCTCTTTTCTACTAGTTGCTGCGACTTACCCAGTGTGGTGCATGAAATCCAGTTGTAGATGAGGTTGAGCACGCGTAGGTTCATCAGTTCCCAGAGCCCCTCGATATTTGCGATCTTGTTCCACGACATATCCAGTGAGTGCAGACCCTTCGGCAGCGATCTGGGTGGTATATTTATGTTATGAAAATCTAGCGAGGAAATTCTTCATTTTGATGCAAGGGAATAAAACCAATGCTATCGACACAACTTCTCGTCTTATTTACAACTGATGTTCAAAGTCAAGATACATATATCTCGCAAAATCAGCATAAGACTATCACAACGTCATACATGGCCGCACAAAAATTCAGGATGCCTCAACGCGAGCATGCTTCTCTCAGTAAAAAAATGTGACCATGTTGTTCAGTAAAAGAGCAGTACCTCCTCGAATGCCCTGGGAATATTGGATGTTCTTTAGGTGCTCCACACTTTGTTTTATTGCCTTGTTGAATTTGGTCTTGCTCCCAGCGAATTGTACAACTAACACAGTTAAACTAATTCAGAAAAAAGAGTAAAATCATGAGTGAATTTTCAATAAAATGGCTCTATTATTTCAAGGTATAAGCATGGCCAAAAAGATGTACATGATTGATATTAGATACTTTGCACAAGAAAATCTTAACTACAGAAGAAAAAATTGTATAAAAATACATATGGACGCTGTTGTTATATAGTTCCTGAAGCCGCAAGGATGACTGAAATCCTTGAAGCGGTAGCATTTTCTTATTTGTCTAGAGGGATACTAATCCATATCTTTTTTTTCAGTGAAATCTTTGTTGTTCATTGACGAAAGTAAACAGGACAACTAATGTTCTTATAGGCTGACACTGTATATGTTTTTTCCTCTGCTAGTACTACCCCTTTACTCCCTGAATAGCTTTGCGATTAGTCTGATCAGTCGTCTCTTTGGAGTTAGCTTGTGTATAAATTGCTGCTGGGAAATCATGTATACGAAACGAATGTCCTTATACACCATAGGAATAGGACTGACTACATTCTTTGAGGGACAAACTGGACAAGTGATTTCAAATCCTCGATGGAGCATAGATATAAGATGTAGGTACTGGAAAACAATTGTACCTGTCCAGGAGCAAATTCTCAGTTCCGACTGATACATACACTCTGGGATACAGAACCTTCGAGCGAACAAGCAGGGCAATTCCTATAACAAGCAACAGTCAACAAGAAGTCAGATGCATAATAAGGGGAGTGAGCAAGATGCCAAGCAAAATGGAAACTACGAAAAAACATGTCTGACAAATGAGTACAAGGAATGAAGAAAGGAAAATATCTTACACAGCATGATATATGAGCAATCGGAGGATGTAGTAATGCAGCGATGGCAGAAATTATTTCATCATCGGCGCCAGAGAGGTTGACTGTGTGGAGGTTGGAGAAGGCCGCGATCATCGGCACGACCTAGAGGCCCATCCTAGGGATGTGCGCAATGGAGAAGTTGTTGAGGCGCTGGATGATGTTGTTAGCCTGGGCGACGTCGTCCACCGCCGCGCAGGCAGTCCAGCCGCCTCGTTTGGATTGGGCCATGGGGTTGCCTCAGAGATCCATCGTCCTTGAGCGGTAGTGGTTCCGGTGGCAGTGCCGGCGGCGGACAACTTCGCCGGAGCACTTTTGCTTGAACGAGCTGCCATGGCGTCGATCAGAATAGCCTGCGGCGGCGGATCCCCTTCCCCCCTCGCGTTGAGCGAATTTTTTCAAGACGGACAATGATCGATCGATCTGGGGACGGCGGACGCATCCCATCCCATCTCTCCCGCACACCTCGGTGGATCCAATCAACCAACACACACCGGCCGCTCCTCTCCATTGTGCGCCGCTCCACTACGCGCCTCGCACGCGGTCGCTCCCATCCGGCTGCGCCGCTCGCGTCGGCGCGCAGCCGCCAATGCAATCGGAGGCCATGTCAGGCGGCGCAATCGGAATAGAGCAGGGTCACGAACATGGTTTAGGGCTTCGTCTTGTGTTGGATATGATGATAGAAAAGGCCAGCATGGTAGAAAAGGCCCAGTAGGCCCAATTGAACGTGAGAGACCCAAAAAAGCCACTGGAGCAGCGGCCCGAAAAGGCCAGCGCAGCCTGACGCGCGAGTTAGCCTGCGGACGAGATTTAGGTGGGACTAACAGCGAATCCGATGGCCAAAAACGACTAAAAATGACGATCAAATGGTTAGAAATGCTGATGGCCTGAGAGGGCGGGAAGGGTGCTCAGTTTAAATATATCTAAATGTTCTCTACTCTTGCAGCCCATGTATAGTTATTGACAGGGTTTGTCTACACTTATCTTTAAGGCTACAACCTGGAGTCTCATGGGTGTGAAGATGATCTAGGGCATTGCTTTGTTAGGGGTTCACTTATGTACAGGAATGTCATGTTCTTTCCCGTGTAATATATTGTGGTTTTTTCTACTCAACACCATCTGGACTATGTATTACTGTAACTTGCTGTATGTTTTTGGTCTGGGCACTGGACCATGGTGCTGGACAGGGCACGACGCCCTAAGACCGCTCTTTGGAATTCCAATATACTTGGAGATCGCTAGAAGTGAAAGTTGAGGACCAACATGTATGTTGTATCATGGATGTCCCCCTTCATAGCATTGTTTTATGAAATGCACTAACAGTCCGAGAAGGTTGCTCTGAGTATATTTGTTACAACAAAGTATGCTTTGGTATGAAATTTGCCAATGTTGTGTGATTAACCTTGATGTTTAGTACTGAATCATTAATAAGTGTTTACTAACCTTCTTTTTGAGATGTTACCTTTGTAGTGAAGTTTTTTTTGTTATAACTTTAGCCTATGTTGGGTAGCTGCCTTGCTTATATATGGATGTGCTGCAAACTTTGTTTTAGATTAGGACATTGCTCTCTCATGCTTAGTACTAAACTAATGGAAGTGGTTACCTTTCATGGTCTCATGACTCAGTTCTTCTATTAGAAGTGAATGTTTCATCCTTCTTTTATTTTGTTATCATATTTGAATACTTACGCTAAACCATGATTACTACTTGCTTGACCACATCGTTGGGACCGGCACCCTCGCGCCAAGGCGCGCTGCCGATCTAGTTCGATGATATTGTAGCGATTCGACCGGGTACCCCAACTATGGTAACTCCCTCCTGTATCCCCAAAAACATTGTTGAGCAGTAAAACTCTCGCGTTACTCATACCCCTAAAAAACCTTAAGAATTGTACTGTAGCAATCAACATATATTGTATGGAACATTTGAGATACAAATTTTTTGATTGACAAATGCGAGTCCGCTGAACCAAATCCCACAAAATTCAAATATGAAGCTAGATGCACTCGAAAATTAACATAACGAATGATTTAGAACAGTTCAAGATTTTCGACAACTAGATGATGTATCCACCAAAATCACAAAAATCTAACATGAACGTCATAGAGAACTACTACTCCCGTTGCTTGAATCATTCATTCCATGGCCCAAAATGTCCAACTCCATGACCAATAGATGCCTACAGCAGGTGAACAAGTTGGATGACATGGACCTTTGTTCAAATATTTCCTTTTATCTGTAATGTTGCGAGGGAAATCATGACCATAGAGATGACATGGACGTTTCTTCAAATATTCCCTCCTCACTGCATCTCTGATTTCTGGAGTAGAATAATCACAAATTTATTTTCGGAGTCCAGGATCAGGTTGAATTAGAATACAAGTTTGCAAAGTGTTATCATGAGATCCCTGATTAGATACTTCGGGTTCATGAACAAGATCTTCTAAAATGTTTGCATCAGAGGTTTCAATGGATGAAATGTTTGCATCAGGTTCATGAACAGGAACAGGAGCTTGAGATTCAGTACTTGGGTGGGTTCCAAAATAAAGCAATTGTTTTCAATTTCTTAAAAATCCCTACATTACAACATAACCATGTTCAGTACTGACCATGTTAGATAGTTAGCTACAAATTGAAGATCAACATCAGGTAATGTAGGGACACGACCTATACTGTAGTGATTTATAAAAAGTTTGTGATTTTTTGAAATTTTAGAGCAACTTTTTAAAACACGTAATTTTTTAAAGTCGAACATTTTTTTATAAAACACAAATATTATTTGAAACTTTGAACATATTTTCTCCTCTGAACAGATTTTGAAGTTTTTGATATTTTTTATAAGCACAAACTTCCTTCAAAAATTCCAAATGTTTTTTCATTTCTTGAATTTTTTAAAATGCGAATATTTTTTGAAACTCTTACATTTTTAACATCATTACAAAATCCTGACTAATTAAAAAAATTCTAAACATTTTGATAAACACAAACTTTCAAAAACATCTGAACCTCTGAAAATTTGAGGCATGTTTTACTTCTTTGCACATTGTTTCGAAATTCCAAACAAAACCTTGAAGCTTCAAACATCTTTTTTATAAACACAAACAATTATTGAATTTTTGGAACATATTTTAAAACTGTTGTGTGTAGTTAGCTGGAATCCATCTCCAGCATGTTCGTCGGTCAAATTAACCAATCCTTGATCTTACATACTGTAGTTATGTGCATGCATTGGAGAGATAAAAAAGGGGCGATATATGGGATTTCTCTGTCGCTTCCGACGCGACTTGTGTCCTTGTGGAACAAGCCCACCCCTTCAGCCTTATCATCAGCTATGTAACTCATTCGGGCATGTCGCCGTGTTTCCCTGATTTCCCAAGTGGTGGAGCCAAGATTCTTAATTTGGCATACATAGTTCGTGAAGGAAATGGCCCTTTTCATTAGAGAAATAGCAAGATTTCTCTGCATTAAGCTATGCCTGCAGCCACTTTATTAATTATTCACAAAGACCTTACAAAGTAATACATCAATGCCTGAAGCCGTCATCTTGGCAACATCTGTCGCTACTTCTATCTACTCCTGAAGGGGTGCAGAAAGTGTGAGCCGAATACCCAGACTTCTCACCTAGCCTAACATATAAAGCCGGAGGCCCCGACCAAGCCACGTACCGGTCTGGGGCACAAACCGGTCCGGCACACTCATAGATCGTCGCCGCCGTCTTCCATCAATCCATCTTTAGAGCAGGTGAGGCATCGACCTTGCCAGGCTTGCCGTCGATGCCCCCACGGCGTCGGACAGCGCCTCCTGCCTACGCGTGTTCATCATCACGCATCCGTTGCCGAGTTGCTGCGCCTCGCCGCTGGGACTCCACGACGTCGACGCGTCACAGGGAACGCCGCTCCACCGCAGATGCCGTCCACTGGTCCATTGAGCCTATGCACACTTACAAGAATGATGCCCTCAAGAGGGGTAAGACACATGAGCGCCTCCGTCATCCAATCGATTGATCTAGGGTTTCCACCAAAGGTAGCAGATAGGGGTCTAGAGCTGCTCCACGACGACGCCTTTAAGAAGGAGAAGACGCAGAAAAATGCCGCCATCACCAACCTTGGCAACGTGCCAAGAGTAGGGTTTTCACCCGGATCTGCTCGAGGACCCTCCATTCAGCATCAGGGGACAACCACCACTCACCGCCGCCGCGCATGGAGCAAGCTGTACCGGTCGGATCAGATCTGACCGGAGATAAGGCCCGCCATGCCACCATCGCAGTTGTGGTCAGGTCTGATCTGACCTGCCGCCGCCGCGGGCACGCAGCTAGCGTACAACGGGCCGCCCCATCCATGACAAAGTATTTTATGCAAAATACATCATCTCGCACACCCTGTCGCAGTCGCTGTCAAATGGCCGCACCAACATCACCCATCGCTAGTTCCTCTTGGTCCAGAGCTCTCAAACAAAAGATGGTGTAACCTAGCCTGGTACCCCTGGAACTCCCCCGGCCAAGTAGGGGCTCAACACAGATGGGCTCTTTGTCTGCCTAGATTAATCCTAGATAGTGGCCTTTTTTCGGAATAAAGCTACACCTACATAATGATTTATACGTAACTTACGTACGATCCCACGTGGCTGTTTTATATTGGGCTTAAATGCGGGGGTATTAACGTGCAAAAGATTTATCTAAGGTTTCGTAGAACATTACATAGGTGTAGCATTTTTGCTTTTTTGGAGGAAAGAGTGAGAAGAGAGTTAGATAATGTAAAGGAGGATAGGATGCTAGGCTGAATGCCTGAATAGAACAATATTTTTTGAATTTATTACAGCTAGTATATGGTACAAACATGTTCGAAGTATATACCTATAGTACTTCAATGCTTTGGGCAGAAATATATGTACACCCATGTACCCTTCTGTCTCCTTCCATGTCCTCAAGTCCTCTCTGCAACCTCCAATCCTTCATCTCTCACAACCAGGATGCCGATGGATGCTCCTCATTCAAATGCTGCCGCCCAACTAGATGGCACACGCCCCCTCACCCAAGTGAATGGTGACGAAGAATATTCCCCTCATGGCCGATATGCCTCCTGTTGCAAAGGGCGATGGTGCAATGCAGTCGCCGACGAGCCGTTGTTGCAGATGTCAACGCTGCATTAGTGGCACAACATCCTCCCCTTTAGCAGCACGGCTTCTTCGGAGAGGAGCAACGGCCAACGCTCACCGCGGGGGATGCTGCAAGCCAGAGGTGGATCTGTGGCGAACTACATGTTCGATGCTGTCAATTGTTGCTATTGGAGGTGACCGCAACATGGTTCATGTTCACAAATAACACAATTTGTTCACCACAACATGGTCCATCTAGCAATGGGTGCAAAGGCCCACATGTTTGCAATTATGCAAGCCAAATGTGACTGCAACATGGCTTATTTTAGCGTTTCCATCATGCCCCATGTTGCAAACGTCCACCTACATCCAGACGAACTAACGCGACACATATCAACAAGTGCAACATGACCTATGTTGCAAACCAGCGGGTCACACGGAATGGTTGATTGGACGGTTTGTAGGGCGTGAATCGAATAGCTTGGAAGGGGACGGATAGTTTCCTCGCGTCCGACCGATAAGGGCCGTCCACATATGTAAGTTGGTCCAAAAACTCTGTTGCATCGATCATTTTTGCCCCTCCCCTGTGGCCTTCTTCTTCCTCCACCCGCCCGCTGCCTCTGGGCCAAACCGCCGGGCCCGCCATGCGCAGCCTCCTTCTTCACAAGCGAACGTTTCTACCCTACCACACACGCTGTCTGAAACGACATCTACCTCCTGCCATTGTACTGCTCGATCCAAGGGTACGTGTTTATTGTGGTGCTTGATTTGCGATCCAAGGGTACGTGTTTATTGTGGTGCTTGATTTGAACGATCTCTCCTATGCATTTTTTATAGAAAAGGAGGATGACCCCCGGCCTCTGCATCTGGGAGATGCATACGGCCACTTTATTGATTATTCTCGAGGACCTTACAAAGTATTACAACAATGTGCCTGAATCCACCATCTTGGCAACATATGCCGCTACTCCTATCCAAAATGATGAAGGGATGCTAGCTGGGCCACTACCCAAACCACTAACCTAAGCCTAACATCAAAAGCCGGAAGCCGAAACTCATTCGGAAGCCCCAACCGAGCCACATACTGGGTCTGGGGCACAATCTGGTCAGACGCACTCGTGTGTCGTCGCCGCCATCTTCCACAGGTCTTCAGATCATATTGAGGCTTCTACCTTGTCGGCCACTCTGCCATCGACGTAACCATGAGGGCAGACAACAACCTCCTCCTGCGCAAGCCCATCTCCGCGCATCGGACGCCGAGTCTCCACAGTGCCATGCCATCGATCTCCGCCGCCATCAATGTGTGAGATGAAACACCGCTCCACCATCCCTCCAGCCAGCACTTGCTCCAAGACGATGCCCCCAGAAGGGAAAGCAATAGAACTCCATCATCATCCGATCCGGAATACCCAGATCTGGGGGTTCCCCCTGAGCATCCCGAACCTGATGGCGCAGACTGCCGACGATGCCTCGACCATCGGCAGTAGCTCCACCAGACGAGCGTCGCCTACGTCGCCGCAGCCTCCAAGATGAAGCTGACCAGAATGCATATGTCGACACCGAACCGCCGCCACTTCCACCGCCGCTTGAGCAGCCCCCGAGCAACGCCTTCAGGAAGGAGCACGCCACCGTAGTGTCATCGTCGCTTGGAACAGGGGGGTCTGAGGTTTTCACCTGAGCTCCTGGGAGGGGTGGAAGGAAGGAGGTCCTTTCCGAAGCCTTCAACGAGAGAAGCAATACCCAAAGGCACTGCCATCGGAGTGGCCGCCACGCCGGCCAAAAGATTCCCCCGGAACCCTTCCAGCCACCGGATCTGCAAGGCCAGCACCCAAGAACGGTGACGAAGCCACCAAGGGCCGGATCCGCTGCAGATCGGAGTAGATCGGGGTCGAGGACGAACATCACCATGGCCACCAACATCCAGCGAGGAACCGCCGCCGCAGCCGAAGCCCACCACTTCCCCGCCATCCACATGGCCAGGGAAGTGGCCTACCTGTCCACGCCGGCGCCGCCCGCCGCCAAGCTGCGCCGCATGCCACCAGCCATGGCCGCCGCCATGGATCCGAGCCGTAGGCGGGCCGGGAGAGGAGATCCGCGCCACGGGGGGAAGGCCCCGCCGCCGCCGCCACGACGCGGGCTTCGCCCGGTGGTGGCCTCCGGCGGCGGCGAGGGGATTAGCTGGAGAAGGGGGGCCCGGCGGCGGCGAGGGGATTAGCTGGAGAAGGGGGGCCCGGCGGCGGCGCGGTTGGGGGCTGCCACCCGTGT
Organism: Triticum timopheevii; assembly: GCA_963921465.1. Taxonomy (NCBI): domain Eukaryota; kingdom Viridiplantae; phylum Streptophyta; class Magnoliopsida; order Poales; family Poaceae; genus Triticum; species Triticum timopheevii. Next base: position 625,245,036 of record OY997266.1, on the reverse strand, counting down.
CGCCTACCCTAGGCGACGCGGGGGCCTGGGCGGGGGCCCCTCCTACGAGCCTCCCTATGTGCTACTAGAAGTGATCTCTGATCTATGCTACGATTGAATCTTCTCTACGGGTTGCAGAGGCGGCTGCTCGATGAGCGTCGATGTGGAAGGAGATCCCTCGGGGCCGGCTGCTTGAGTTGAAGAGGTGGCTCAGTCTCTCTCTCCTATGCATGCACGTAACTATTTATGTAAGAGGCAAAATTGTTCTTTTTTTCTACGGGCTTGCGTGTAGGAGATGGACACCAAACCGCCCTAACCCCTTACCCAAAGATCGAATACTACTCGTAGAATTTAAGGGTTTTTTTTTGGATAGTATGTAATCCCGAACAGCCCCCTTTTTTTTTTCTTTTTTGCGGGGACCCGAACAGCCCCTTATTTATTCCCATCCGGCCGGCCTCTACGTATATGTACGTATCCTAATAATAATCACGTGTACTCTATGTAACAAATTTTCTTGTTGATCGATCGAGCTCTGCACATCCATCTATCTGGCCATCAATGGCTGACATCGAGAACCCCAACTCTATTGGCGGGGTTGTCGCGGCGCCGGAGTCCAGCCGGTACGCGTTCTGGGCATGGAAGGAAAGGTTCGACGCCATCCTCCGCGGAAACCCTAATGCCGCCGACGCTGAGGACGTCGCGGTAGCCGAGCCGGTTCAGCGAAGCAGATACTGTTTCTTATGGTTCTTGGGCGTGGTCGCCTTCTTCTTGGTAACAGTCACCGTGATTCTCCTCGGTATCAACTTTCGGCCGACGGCCCCTGCCCATGTCGTCATAATTGTTGTGGGGGTTATAGCTTTTTGTACTGCAACATGTTTAGCGAGCTTTGTCTTGAATATCTCTATAGGTTTCGCTCAAGGGGCTGATCAGGCACGAAGAGTCATAGATCTACTCCTCTAAATTCACTCCTATTGATGTATCGTACATTATATCGCAGCAAACAAGGAAGTCGTTCCCAAATTTATTTCTTGTGTTTCTCAAGCATCACATGTACCTCTACGCGACCATTAATCATCATTCATCGGGAAACGCCTACAGTTTACGTGTCCCAGGGATGGTGACGTATCCGTCGCTCATGGAGTCTGATGGCTTCGGAAGTTTTTTAAGATGTGTCACGTAGTTTGTAGATCTTGGTAGGCGCGTAGCGAGTGTGTGTAGTGATGTGCATGCGTATGATGTGTGTAATGTGCGCATGTACTGGCTTATCGTATCCATATAACCGGGGCTTGAAAAATTATCGGGAAACGATTCAAATCGACAGACAGGCCGAGAACAAATTCAGCCGCTCGCCCAAGACGGGACGGGGCTTGCCTGCTTCTGTCGCCTGCTCCCATCCGTGCTCCCCTTCGCTAATTCTTCATCTAACGGCTGGCGCTATTTTCCTTCCCCGTGCGTCTTTTCCAAAAAAGAAATCACGAAGCTCCTGTATTTCCGTTTGCCCGAATACGTATTCGCTCCTCCTCTATCTCTTTCCCTGCCGACAGTCGACCGTGGGATTCTAATTGAATCGGCCAGGAGAAAGAGGCAAGACCTGTATGAGATACAGTATGAGAATGTGCCGCACTTTTGTTTCTCCTGTGGCCGATTGGGACATTCTGAGCTATTCTGCCCTATCCCAGGGAAGAGAGACAAGAATGGAGATCTCCCCTTTGGGGCCAGTCTGCGTGCACCGGAGGAGAGGAGGAAAGATTTCTCGGGCGATAATACTAAGAGAGAGCAATCTGCAGCCAGCACCAGCAAAAGAGAATCAAAGAACTCGAGTAATGTTGCCACGGGAAAGACTACTGCTGAGGTTACCTCACCAATAAAACCCCGTCTACCAAAAAGGAAGGATGTGCCTGCTCAGGAATACCGAAGAGTGAACCAGCCGCTAATGTTGAAATCAGCAGAGGAGCATGGAGACCATGAGGAGAACATGGTCATGAGCAGGGAGGGTTCAGAGGGCCAAAGCGAAGAGGACAGAATGAGGAAGAAGAAGAAGCCAACACCAGAAAATTCGGCAGAGGCTGCTATGCAGCCCTGCCCATCCAAATGAATTGTATGAGCTGGAACTGCCGGGGGCTTGGGAACCCCGAGGCAGTTCGCGAGCTTCGCAGCATTGTGAAGCAAGAAGGTCCTGCCCTTTTATTCGTAATGGAAACTAAAATAAGGGCGAAGAGAGTGGAAAACCTGAAACTCACGTTAGGGTTTGCGGGTTGTTTTGCAGTCGACAGTGACGGTCTGAGTGGTGGTGTTGGACAGTTCTGGTCGAAGGAAGTTTCAGTTGAGTTGAAGAACTATAGTCTCAGTCATATTGACGTCCTTGTTACGAAGGAGGGACAAGTTTCTCCACCATGGAGATTCACTGGTTTCTATGGAGCGCCGAGAGCAGAGAATCGGCATCATAGCTGGCGCTTCATGAGAACTCTCTATGCGATCCAACATCAAGCTTGGATCTGCGTTGGTGATTTTAATGAGACACTGTATGGATCCGAGCACTTCAGCCGGGCCGCAAGGCCGGAGTGGCAGATGTGGGCCTTCCGCGAGGTGATACAAGAGTGCGCCCTACAGGATCTAGGGTGGACTGGCTTGGAGTTCACATGGGATAACAGACAGCAAGGGGCAGCGAATGTGAAAGCACGCCTTGATCGTGCGTTCGCCAATGAAGATTTTTTCAATCTTTTTGCCCATACTCGAGTTAGACATGTCAGTTCAATAGAATCTGACCATTGTTTTCTTGTAATTGAACTTAGTGAGCATCAACCTATGAATAATAAAAGGATGAAGCAGTTCCGTTACGAGAATGTTTGGCAGACTCATGCAGACTATGATGAACATGTAAATGAATCATGGAAGAGGCTGCATCGGGGCCAGGGACTTGCAGGTATATCCGGCACCCTGCAACAATTACAGGGCGAGTTGGGTACCTGGGGTGCTCGAGAGTTTGGGAATCTTTCCCGGACTGTCAAAAAGTTGCAGAAAAAGTTGGAAACCCTCCGCAAGCAATCAGTGGGGCGGGGACCATCTGACGAGGAGGCATCTACAGCACAAAAGTTGAGAGAAGCTCTTCGACAGGAAGAAGTATGGCTGCGACAGCGATCGCGAGTCCGTTGGTTACGAGCCGGTGATCGGAACACGGCATATTTTCAAGCCCAAGCGAGACAACGGAAGCGTATGAACAAAATCTTGAGGTTGAAAAGACAGGATGATACGTTTTGTGATACACCCGAAGAGGACAAAGAGGAGGTACAATCTTTCTATCAGAGGCTCTACGCCTCCCAGGGTTATAACGATATGGAGGGCTTGCTTCAATTTGTACAACCTCGGGTCGGCAATGATATGAACACAGAACTGACCAAGCCCTACACTGCTGCTGAGGTCAAGGCAGCGTTGTTCCAGATGGCACCCTCAAAGGCGCCGGGAGTGGATGGATTTACAACAGGTTTCTTTCAGCGACATTGGGCTCTTGTGGAGAAGGATCTAGTGTTGGCTGTGCTGGATTTTTTGAATGGGGGAGAGATGCCAGTGGGGAGCAATGATACTTCCATCACTCTAATCCCGAAGGTAAGACACCCCCAGTCTATCTCACAGTACCGACCCATATCGCTTTGTCCAGTGCCGTACAAGATAGCGGCAAAAGCCATAACCAATCGGTTGAAACCATGGATGGACGCGATAGTAGGAGAGGAACAGAGTGCGTTCGTTCCAGGATGACTCATCACAGATAATGTGCTTGTTGCTTTTGAGAGCATTCATTCGATGAAAAGAAGGAAGAAAGGTAAACAATTTTCTTGTGCCGTTAAGCTGGATATGATGAAGGCATATGACCGTGTAGAGTGGCACTATTTGGAAGCAATGCTCTTCAGATTGGGTTTCAATGCAAATTTTGTTTATCTGATAATGAGGTGCGTCACTTCCGTCAGATTCTCAGTTCGGATGAATGGTGAACTGTTGCCTTCTTTCACCCCATCTAGAGGACTGAGACAAGGATGTCCCGTGTCCCCCTTCTTGTTTCTCTGATGCGCGGAGGGACTAACTACATTGTTGAATCATTTTGGTGGACATTTTGTGGACAGAGGTATCCGGGTGTCATATAGATCACCCTGGATCAGCCATTTACTCTTTGCCGACGACAGCCTCATCTTCATCAGCGCGACGGTGGAGAGTGTTGACAGGCTGAACCAGATCCTACATATTTATGCAGAATGTTCGGGGCAGAGTGTAAATAAAAGTAAAAGCTCGGTGTTCTTCTCATCGAATACGCCCACAGGGAGACGGCAACTGGTGAAACAAAGGCTGGGCATCCTCGTGGAGGCATTCAGTGAGCGTTATCTTGGTCTTCCTACAGCTGTGGGGAAGATCACCAGCGAAACATTTGATCATATTGGTGATCGGGCTCGGACAAGCATGCAGGGATGGTCCGAAAGGAATTTTGCTTGTGCAGGACGTGAAACTCTTCTGAAATCTATAGTGCAAGCAATACCTACATTCAGTATGTCTTGTTTCAGACTCACGAAGAAAGTTTGCAAGAAATATACATCAAATATGGCGAAATATTGGTGGAGCAGCTCCCTTGATAAACGGTCTTTGCACTGGATCTCGTGGAAGTCGCTCGCATCTCCCAAGATTAACGGTGGTATGGGATTTCGCGATATGGAAATCTTCAACATCGCTCTCTTAGGGAAACATGGTTGGAGATTCATGACCAACCGAGATTCTTTATGTGCTCGTGTCATGAAGAGCAGGTACTTCCCAAACACTGATTTCATGCAAGCAACAATGCCGCAATCATCCTCTGCCATATGGAGAGCTATTGTGGCTGGACGGGAAGCTCTTCGAGCTGGTCTGATAAAGCGTGTTGGAGACGGCAGTTCCATCTCTGTTTGGAACGATAAATGGATCCCAGGTACAATATGCATGTCCCCTATGATTAGACCGGCCAACTCCACAATTCAGTTTATTCAAGAGTTAATTGATGATACTAACTGGAGGTGGAAGGATGATCTAATCCGCAACACTTTCCTAGCACCAGACGCAGAGGCTATCCTTAATATACCACTGCGCAATGGTGGAGGAGAAGATTATTTTGCTTGGGCTTTTGAAACTTCCGGTGTTTACTCTGTCAAATCGGCGTACCGTGCTCTCGTGAATCAAAAGGAGCGCGTGGCTCTAGAGGAAGGGACGGCTACCGGCACATCAAAGACAGATCAACAGATGTGGACATCACTTTGGAAGCTCAAAGTTGTGCCAAAAGTGAGAGTTTTTTGGTGGAGAGTAATCCGTGGAATTCTCCCTGACGAAGCTACACTGAAGCACAAACATATAAAACCTATAAGCATATGTAATGTATGCCTGGCAAAAGAGGAAGATCTAATGCATGCGTTGGTGTCATGCTCACATGCAAGACGATTTTGGGATGAAGCCCAAACATGGTTTGACTTCCGTCTACCAAGGCTGCACCCCAATACGTGGTCAAGAGACATACTCTGTGATGATCGCTTCACGGATCAGGTACGCGCAAAGATTATTTCAGTTATGTGGGCAATTTGGACCTCGCGCAACCGATGGACACATGAGAAGGAACATATCGATCCGGCACAATCTGTTCGCCGTATCCGGGAAGATCTCGCTGTCCTGGAGATCCCGTGCGGTGATGCATCCATCCTTCCAGGGCATGGGTGGAGACCGCCCGATGTTGGCTTTGTCAAGATCAATACTGATGGCGCCATCAACTCAGATTCAGGAGTGGCAGGGGCGGGAGGTGTCGCCCGCTCTTCTACTGCCCTTCTAGCAGCATGGTGCAAGCCGCAGGTTGGTATTACCGACCCGCTCGTTGCCGAGTCCTTGTCACTACGAGAGGGAGTCCTATTCGCAAGTCTCAGGGGCTACTCACATGTGATCATGGATCCGGATAGTCTGGAGATCGTGAATCTCTGGAAAGATCGCCACAACACTCGCTCGATTGTGGCTCCTATTTTGTTAGAGATTGGAGAGCTTACGTTGTCATTTGATGTTTTTACTATTCAACATGTAAGTAGGACAGCTAATCTCCCGGCTCACCTATGTGCGAAGCGTGCCTGCTCGCTTATGGTGACTGAGAGTTGGCTGGACTCAGAACCCTCGTTCCTGGTCACGAGCCTGTTGGCGGATGATCGCAGGAGCTCCTTTGTTTGAATAAAGCTCTCAGGTTTCCTTGCAAAAAAAAGTCGACCGTGGGAAGCGGAGGCATCGAGTGGATCGGCTACCTCCCCAAGGCGTCGTCGCGGCTTCCGGCGGGAGGTCCGTCGGCGTCCACTGCCTTGTCTCACTCTAGTCCGCAGTTATGGCGCCACGCTCGTCCCAGATTTTGGCTTCTCCCGCCGCAAGACCGGCTCCTCCTCTTGATTCATCCTCGCGCAAGGGCCAGGTCTTGGAGTTGCCTGTGATGCGGGCAGCCATGGTGGAGCTCGGGTCGGGATAGTGGAGGTGGTGGTGGCTGTTGTGCCGCCACTGAAGACCACGGGCGGTGGCAGGGCAGAGGCCGCGGCGAGCGACGAGGGCGGCCGCCATCCAGCGGGTCTTCGCGGGCCAGACACCGGCCATGCGGCTGCCGACCTAGCCTACTAGCGCCATGGTCAGTACGGCAACTCACCCTCGCTCCCTTCCATCCTCCTTTCTACTGTTTTGTGCAGAATACAGATGTCTCCTGGTTTCTTTTCCCTTCAGTTCAGATCCGAGCAAGTCAACAGCTAGCTAGTACCAATTAAGCACACATGCACATCAGGGCCTTGCAAATTAATTTGCTCCATACAGTGATTCGTTAAAATCTCAAATTATGTGAGTGCAAAATTATAGACCGAAATTAGTTTCTAAATGTCCTGGATACCTAGTTAACTCTGTTTTAGTTGATAATTCCTTTCTATCACTGTTTTGCTGCGTAATGAAGGTGCTCAATTTTATATATTTTTAAAGATGTTTAATTTTGAGGCAACAAAATACATAGTTCAAACACAGTGGATTCGGACATGGGAATCTCTTGCGTTGCACAAAATGCTGATGGTGTCGTTTACTGGTTGAAAATAAACTGAAAGTTAATTAGCTACTCCTTAGATCGATGCCAGAAAGCCGGTTCAACTAAGTGAACAAACTACTCCTTAGATCGATGCATGCAAAGTCGTTGGTTTGGCTCATCCGCATCCAGGTGACAGTGGCGCTCCATTACCATAGTGATCGACTAATGGTCTGTTTGTCAGGTTAGACAAACTAATCTATGATGTTGGTAATAGTACAATTTGTACCTGATGCTAACCAAGCCTATTAATACAAGACAGATAAGACTATTTTTATATTTATCACAGTCACAAATTGCTTATTCAGTTAATTGCTGATTGATATAGGTAGTCTCCTTCAATCCATGGTCGTATACTCATAGGTTCTAATAGAATTGCACAGAAGTACATGAAATAAAAATCTATAACATTGATTAAGCTGGCTTTTGTTGTTGGGAGAATGGTAGATTTTATCCTGGGATCATCGTCGGGGTTGAGGTACCAACGGTAGGATTTTGTTGCTGGAGAAATGACAGATTCTGTCCGGGCATCATCATAGGGGTAGAAGTACCACTGGTAGGAGTCTGCTGTTGAAAGAATGATAGATTCTGTCCTGGCATCATCGTAGGGCTACAGGTACCAATGGTAGGATTCTGTTGTTGGAAGAATGGTAGATTCTGTCCTGCCATTATCATAGGGGTAGAAGTACCACTGGTAGGAGTCTGTTGTTGGAAGAATAATATATTTTGTCCTGGCATCATCGTAGGGGTCGACAGACCAATGGATTGTTGCAGACTTGAGTTGTAATGTTCTAAATAGGGGTAAGCATGACTTGGCGGAGCTCCCAGTTGAACCTATGCAGATAAATAGCAAAGCTTAGGTCACAGGTGATTGAAAATGAGAAATAGTTTAATAATTAAACTTCTTATACCATTTGGGTTGGATTGTACTGTGGTAAATACCCAGGCATTTGGTTTGTCAAAGGCATTTCAGGTCCTTCTTGTAAAGAATTGACTGTCTTCTTTTTCTTCTTTGTTTTTGCTTTCTCCAAGCCATCAGCGGGTCTTGCTGATCCTGGTACAATATTTTCTCTGAATTGACCCTATGAAGATTAACAACAAAACTTAGTGTGGTTCAAGTTTAAAAAGGAGATAAAGTCAAAAAGCTTCGACTTCTTATACCATTAAGATTGGGTTATACGTAGGCATTTGATTTGTGAAAGGCATTTCAGGTTGTAGTTGTAAAGAATCATCTATCTTCTTTTTCTTCGTTGTTTTTGCTTTTTCCAAGCCACCAACGGGTCTTGCTGATCCTCGTACAGTCTTCTCCTTGACCTTCATACCTCTTGGCATGTGAAGCCCCTCGTTATGCTTTGAAAATCTAGTAGAGTCGATGTTCAGACCTGCAACCATATAGTTAAATGTAAGTCTTTGAATATACCCTATGCAACTAGTAGTATAGTATATAACTATATACCTTGCGAAACAGAGGAGTCACCCAAATCTGGATTTGGGTCTGGATCAACTCTAATTTTCAAGCTTTGCTCCACATCTCGTGCTAGCCGCTCTGCACATTTAGCAGCCATATCATATGTTTCATCGGACTCTGCGGCGCGAGCAGCTATGTGGATAAACATTCTGCACAAGTCCTTGTAAAAGTTCGACATTCTTGCTTTTAGATCTTCATGCAGATTGCGATTGCTTGTTATCTCTAGCACTTTCGCATCAATTGTCCATCTTTTCAGTATATATTGTTCAGGGATATGCTTGATATTATTAATATCAAGTATCTTTAAGCAATGAGAGCAGAGGATTCCAGCAAATTCAAACTTCTTGCAACTGCAATTGACCTTTTCTTCATTTGGATAAAAACTGACAACATGCTCGCGCTGCGTTCCATGAAATTTTACTGTGTAAACCTTCTTCTCTTTATCACTTGAATCACAAAGAAATGTGTCATAGTTCAGGGTCCGAAGCACTTGCTCCTGAAACATCTTGAATATTGCGGGAGTATATGTAGATGCGGCTTGCCTTAACACATAGCTACCTTCTGCCTTCAGCTTGGGAGTAGTTTGTGACGCCTTGAAGTCACACTTCACCTCTACAAATCTTTTATCCGCAACTAGACGCTCAAAATGCTCAAAAAAAGTAAGCATGGCATATTTAATACTAATGTACCGCTTTAGTTCATTATTCATGCTTTCACTTCTTTGGGTAGTGCTCATGTGGGCTGAGAATGTATTTCTGCCTTACACTAGTGCCCATTGCTCCCTTTTCTCAAACAGCCTTTGCAGCCACATATTGTCACGGAGTCCATACCTGTCTAGCATTCTATTCTATTCATTTATAAAATCGTCTTCTTCCTCAATATCATAGATACAATGCTGGAAATCGGCATTGAACTTCTTATATTCTTCAACAACCCCAGCAAGGTGCTTGCAAGCATTTTGATTCATATGCCACACACAAAGTCTATGGTGAGAATGAGGAAGGACTTTACTGATTGCCTTGGCCATTGCTGCATCTTCATCGGTCAGAATAGTCCTTGGATGTTTCCCAGACATAGATGTTAGAAATGTTCTAAAAAGCCAACCAAAACTTTCAGCAGTTTCATCATAGAGAAGTGTAGCACCAAAGACCATGGTTTTTTTGTGATTATTCACCCCAACAATCAAATCAAAGGGACGCCCATCATCTAGTTTCCTATATGTGGTGTCAAAGCATATAACATCACCAAACATTGCATAGTCTGATATCATTTTCGAATCAGCCCAGAAAATATTAGTTATCAGATCATCCTCATCAACTTGAATTGAATAGAAAAAATTGGCATCTTCTTTTACCTTCTTCTCCATGTATTCTAACACCCCCCCTGTGTCTCCTTTCTTTGCTTGCAGTGTTCTCTTAGAGTACAAACGATTTTTCATATCTTCGGGTGCAAACCCAAGATTTGGAAGTCCACATGCTTCTTTGGCCATAAGATCTATAGTTGCTTTATTTGAAATGCCCACAGACTTTGCGACTTCAGCGTTTGCTATTTGTGCTTCTGTGACTTTCCTTTGGGATCTTAAGTATAGGGCCATGTCTCCAGTAGCAAGAGGATGGTTATGTGCTGCCTCAAATTCGTACACATAATATAATTCATTTTTGAGACTTATCTTCATATGGGCTTGACAACCACATCGTGTTTTGGGCCAACTGTAACTGAAAGAATCCTCTCTGCTATCTTCAGCACGGAATCCTGTCAATTAAAGTAATTATCTTAGTGAAACCAAAAGTAACAGTGGTATAACCAAAACAAAAATACAAACAACCCATACCTTGACGGGAGCACGTAAATGTCCGTTGTTGTATTACAGTAGTATTCTTCACTTTATGGCGACTCCCTCTTCGGATGCTAAAACCAGTAGCTTTTGCATATTTGTTATAAAATGAGTAGGCCTCCTCTTCCGATAAAAATGTCATGTCAATCTTAGGTAACCTGTTGTCAGTACAATTTGTTGCAACATTTTCTTGCACATCCTGTATGAATTAGTATTCAATTTTGTTAATGCACATTTTCACATATGTTGTATTGTGCTTACCATGCGTAATTTGACTGGATTTATGAAACGCGGATTAAAAAAAGATTACCCATGTCATAACAGTATTATCAAACAATGTAGACTAATATGCACGGGCTGCTGTTTTATTAGAATATGCTGACTAGAGTATTAACTGAGTATTAAGCATCTATTTTGACATGTGCAGTTTCTTCATGTACCAGGCATAAGGCTAGTATAATTATAACCGATCCATAAGATGTATCATTCTATTCGAAGCAAACACAGATGTTTTATGATCATGATCGACATTTTCAATTTTGTTTTCATCAGGAAGAATTAACAATCTACAATTATGAAGGCATTTTCGATCTTTATCAGCAGGGAAAATTAATCAGTACATTCTACAAGGAAAAGAACAACGAAAAGAGATCATGAAGGCTATACTTTTGGTCCCTGAGATTCATCACCGTCCTCATGGATTCGAGGATCGATGCTTGAAGAAGCCATGGGGAACAAGATGCCCCTTTCCTTCAGCCCCTAGGTCGCCTTGCTTCTGCCCGATTGATGCACCTTAGCCTTGTGAATTTCCTTCTTCTGCCTGATATTGAATTTGTTTGACGTGCTTCTGCCAAGGATCTTGTTCCTAATTGATGTGGGCGATGGTGAGATTTGCGTGTTTGTGTGTTTTCGTTTGGATTAACAAAGGTCTAAGAGGTTTGGCGCCCAAACCTCTTTGTTCTGTATGTTGGCGGCAAAAATTGAGATCAGCCTCATTTTCCCTCCAGGTTAGTGCAGCGGGAGTCTTGCCAGGTATTACGGACAGATAACAGAGAGAGAGAGAGAGAGAGACGTGAGTGGAGATAAGTTGTGCCAAGTATTACGGAAAGATAACAGACAGAGAATACGAGTTCTGTAACGTGTTTTCTTTCGCTGGAAAAGGGGCGTGGGTGGAGATAAGTTGCGCGCCGTTGGATGGAAAATAACTAGCTGGGAGCACGGATGGGAGCAGGCGACGGGAGCAGGCAAGCCCCATCCCCCAAGACGAGACCCGTCACAGATTGGCCCCACCACACCGCAATCTCCAAAACTTTGCGTGCGGCCGCTCGCATGGCTTCTTTGTCCACCCATCTCCATTTTAACTCATCACCGCTCTGCCTGGTTGCTCCCCACCGGCTTTCCTCTTTCTTGCAACGGAAACATATATCACAGCAGTGAAATGCATGTAAAAGACAATGTGATACTAGAGTAACTCGTTAACACCTACGAGTCTCCTCATCAAGGCTTGCAAATACTTCCTTCAATCATCGTTGTTGAAACTTGGGATTATGCCAAAGAAATGATATATGCAAGTAGAGGGGTTTCGTCGTGGCTTAACTTTGAACACTATGGACCAATTGTTTTCTCTTTCGAGCTCTATGATCAGCATTCATTTTTTCCACATACACACACTTTTGAAGACAAATCAGAATAATATTCATTTTAGTGTTACCACTGCGAATGTCAACAATCCCATAGCTAAATCCGAGACAAAAGTCTAGTGGATTATTGGCTAGGCTAGTCCTCAGTCTAACATCAATAGAGGTGACGAAGTCACATTTACGCGCGTGAAGCAATGTATAGTGACATTTCCATGGGTCTAGCGAGAAGTAGAAGAACCATGTGTCACAAAATATATTTTGGCAATAATCTCGATCACCTTTCAATTAAGTTTGTCTGGACAACTTTGTCCACATGTGCTATTGAGTCTATCAAATTAAACAAACATGATGGGGGTTAAGTATCGCCTATATCACCTTCTATACAACTGTTCTCAACACTCATGTCTTTGTAGAGACTTTCTCATGTGTATAGTTATTCTTTGCTATGATCACTTTCTTATAAAAACTAGTCCCACTACACGTCATGGTTATTTAGATTAAATAGAAATAAAGATACTAAATTATTTACCTACAAGAAAAAAACTTTTGTTTTAACTATCAAGACTTACTCTCTCATAAATAATTTTTTCGCTAAAGGACATTTCACTGAATTGATATAACGTGGTGATACAGCCGCATCAAAAGAATGCCCGACCTCGGCATAGCATGATGCACACAGCCAACAAGTCCGACCACCCCAAAATTAAATATAGTTTTACAGGTAAAAAATAAATCAGTCTAGGCTATGGTGTGGCAGATCATATCCGAAGATTACACTGCCATCCATGGGGGAGCAAACCTCCCGGCCGTATGCTCCAGCTGTGTAGACACCATCATAAAAAGGTCTATGTCCTCCCGTCTCTGCAGGATAGACCAAGTAGGGAGCCATCGCATACATACATGAATAACCTGCATAAGAGATGAAATATATATATTATTAAACAACACAACATTCTTGGTAAGCCACAATGATCAGCAAAAGGTAGCTGGCCCAACAAGAATATGTGCAGAAAATTATTTATCAATACCCCGCAACCAGTTGCCGAACATGTTAGGTGCACTACATGGGGGATATAAATTTGGAGCTACTTGAACTACGGACCAAACATCCCGAGCAAACTTACACTCAAAAAGTATGTGTTTAATAGACTCGTCATGTTGGCAAAGGACACATGTCTTGATACCTTGCTAGTTGCGTCGTGCCAGGTTATCTTTAGTTAAGATGGCCCCTATGTATAGAAACTAGAGGAATATCTTCAGTCTTAGTGGAATTTTGAGCTGACACAATTTCCTGTTATCCACTGGAACATCACAATAAACCATTGCATCATACAGGGATATGACTGAAAACTTGCCGTTGTGACGCAAATTCCATCGAAAATTGTCTGGTTCACTTGACAGTTGAATGGCCTCCACATGAATTAGTAATTCGTTCCATGCTACCAATCGAGGCTCTAATAGGCCCCTATGGAAAGAAACATCAGGTTTTTCTTGTACCAAAACTTGTTTGATGGAGACACATTTATGTCTGACAATCCTCTACGAGCTAGGGTATTACACCATGAGTGCGGTGGTCCCTAGCCAGGTGTCTTCCTAGAATCGAACCTGAGAACCATCAGTAACCGAGAAGGTGCCAAATTGGAAAAAGAATTCCTTCGCCTTCATCACGCCACACCCAAACTGTGAATCACCAGGTTTGCAATGAACTTAAGAAATGGCTTTGAATCCCACATACTTTCTACGAATGATTTGCGGCGGTGGAAAAGTGTTTTCGTGGATGCTTCTAGGGTTTTGGGAATATATGTGAATATATAGGCCAAGGAACGGGGTCAGGGGGTCCTCGAGGGGGCCAGAAGCCCAGGGGGCGCCCCCTAGGGCGTGCCCATGTGGCTTGTCACCTCCTCGGGGATCCTTTGACTTGGACTCCCAGTCCCTTGGGTGTCTTCTGGTCCAAGAAAAATCATCACGAAAGTTCTATTCCATTTGGACTCCGTCTGGTATTCCTTTCGTGCAAAGCTTAAAAACAAGGAAAAACAGAAACTGACACTGGGCTCTAGGTTAATAAGTTAGTCCCAAAAATAATATAAAATAGCTTATTAATGCATATAAAACATCCCAAGTTGATAATAGAATAGCATGGAACAATCAAAAATTATAGATACGTTGGAGATATATCATCTTCCTTATCCAATATCAACTATTTGACATAGAAAATTTAATAGGGGCTCACAATCATAAAAGCTGTCCAAGGTAGTATATTTATATATGAATCCTCTCTTCCCTTATTAATATTTCGTGAATTGCATCAGTGACCAATGCTATGTTTGTTAATTTCCAATAAATACAATTATAATTTTATTTATTAAAGTCGTCACTCCTCATGGGATTAGCATATGATCTTTTTATTATTTTCTTTGCTAAGATTCAAGCACAAAAGTAAAGAAGCAAAACTCAAACAACTCTTTGTTATGTAACTCTAACACCCGATTACATTGATAGATAGATCATGAAATAAGCACCTTTAAACTAGATCATACTAAACTTTTATTCTTCTAAATCATGAAATAACTAAGGATCGAACTAAGATAGAAAAAGATGATAGAAGTGATGGTGATATGATACAAGAGCACCTCTCCCAAGTTTGAACAAGCCAAGGGTGATGCCCATACCCGTGTACTCAAGTGTCTTTCTTCGGTGATGGTGGTGATGTTGAAGTAATTTCTTGGCTATGATTCCCCTTAGAGTGTGAATCTCCTCCTTAAGCTCACTCACTTCCATTTTAAGATCCAAGTCCTCCTTGCGAAGATTGTTGGTAACGGTTAATACACCATCAACCAAGGAGTGCAATTTAGTTGTGGAGGAGGAAGCTACATCACCCTGCGCATGACAGTAAGGGGTAAATCGAGTAATGGAAGGTTTAACCTTATCTGGCAAGCTTGACTTTTTGGATTCCACATGCATATCTCCCGGTTAAGGTAGGGCAATTTCTTCTTCTTCCTCGCTCCAGGATTCTATCCTTTTTAGATCGGCACCCACCTCTTCATTCGTAGGCCATCCATATGAGACAACCTCCGCATAGATCATGTGGTCCGAAGTGATGTGCGAAAGTAGCTCTCCCCATCCGACTCTTGCGATGATATACTATCAAATCTGTCAGAAAAACAACCTGAAACAAGAATAGAGTACAAACTTGTGATACGGTGGTCAAAACGTCCAGGATAATATATAAAGAACTTTTATCCTGCAAAACAAGTATATAGGAAGAAAATGGAGTCGGGAAGGCACACAGGGGGGCCACAAGGCAACCCGGTGCACCTAGGGGGATAGGGTGCGCCCTGTTGCCTTGTGACCTCCGCGTGGGTCCTCTCAGATGTTTCTTATTTTTGTACTTTTTTAATATTCCAAAACTGACAGAAATAATTTTGATGGAATTTTTGGAGTCAGTTTACTTACCATATCACATACCTACTCTATTTTCGGGTTCTGGAGTGTTCCGGAAGGTCTCTCTTATGTGTTTCTCTGGTGTCATAGTTTAAACAATATTAATTTCAACATTAATAGGTGTACCTAAAATATAATGCTTGATTCTTTCTCCGTTGACCACTCTCGGATTAGTGCCCTCGGCATTGTTGATCTTGATAGCTCCGGAGCGATAAACCTATTCGATTATATAGGGTCCTTCCCATTTGGAGAGAAGTTATCCTACCAAAATCCGAAATTGGAATTGTATAATAGAACATGCTACCAACTTTGAATTCTGTTTTTGAATTATTTGGCCATGCCATCTTTTAACTTTCTCTTTAAACAACTTCATAAGCTTGTGTTCTCCACTCATCCAGAGAAATAATATCAAGTAACCACTTTTCACTGGCAAGTTTAAAATCATAATTGAGTTCCTTAATTTCCCAATATGCTTTGTGTTCTAATTCTAGAGGTAAATGACATGATTTTCCATAAACTATTTATACGGAGACATACCAATAGGATTCTTATAAGTTGTTCTATAAGCCCATAATTCATCATCAAGTTTCTTAGACCAATTCTTTCTAGATCTATTAACGGTCTTTTGCAAGATTAATTTTATTTCTCTAGTACTCAATTCAACTTGACCACTAGACTGAGGATGATAAGGTGATGCAATTCTATGGTTAACATCATATTTAGCAAGAAGTTTACGGAAAGCACCATGAATAAAATGTGAAACACCATCAGTTATCAAATATCTAGGGACTCCAAACCTCGGAAATATAACTTCTTTAAGCATTTTGGTAGAAGTGTTGTGATCAACACTACTAGTTGGAATAGCTTCTACCCACTTAGTAACATAATCAACATCAACTAGAATATGGGTATGCCCATTAGATGAAGGAAAAGGTCCCATATAATGAAAACCCTAAACATCAAATGGTTCAATGACAAGTGAATAATTCGTAGGCATTTGCATCTACCAATATTACCAATTCTTTGACTTTCCTCACAAGAAAGGATAAACTTACATGCATCTTTGAAGAGTGTAGGACAATAAAAACCAGACGGTAATACCTTGTGTGCGGTTCTGTCTCCTGCATGATGTCCTCCGTATACCTCAAAATGACACTTCCGTAGGATTTGTTTCTGCTCTCACGTACACAACATCTAATAAGACCATCTACACGTAAATCAAATAAGCACCTTTTCTTTTGTTTATATGTATAGCTAGACGGTATATATTTAGCGACAATGTAATTGGCATAGTCTGCATACCGAGGACTGTTACGAGAAGTAGAAGCATTTATAACAGCTAATTACTCATCAGGAAAACTATCATTAATAGCATGTGGGTCATCAAGAACATTTTCCATCCCAGACATGTTATCCGCTACAGGGTTCTCAGCTCCATTTCTATCAATAAAATGCAAATCAAATTCATGTAACAAAAGAACCCACCTAATCAATCTAGGTTTAGCATCTTTCTTTTCCATAAGGTATTTAATAGCAACATGATCTGTGTGAACAATTACTTTAGAATCAACAATATAAGATCTGAATTTATCACATGCAAACACAACTGCTAAAAATTCTTTCTCAGCAGTAGCATAATTTCTTTGAGCATTGTCTAGAGTCTTACTAGCATTATGAATATCATTCTATTTCTTATCAACTCTTTGTCCTAGAACAACACCAATAGCATAGTCACTAGCATCACACATAATTTCAAAAGGTAAGTTCCAATCACGTGGTTGAATAATGGGTGCAAAAATTAAGGCTTTCTTAAGAACTTCAAAGGCTTCTAAACAATCATCATCAAAAACAAATGGAACATCTTTTTGCAAAATATTAGTAAGAGGCGTAGAAATTTTAGAGAAGTCTTTAATGAACCTCCTATAGAAACCAGCATGACCAAGGAAACTTCCTATACCTTTGATATCCTTAGGACATGGCATCTTCTCAATTGCATCAACTTTGGCTTTATCAACTGCAATACCTCTTTCAGAGATTTTATGCCCAAGGACTATACCTTCATTCACCATAAAGTGACATTTCTCCCAATTCAAGAAAAGGTTAGTTTCTTCGGATCTCTGCAAAACTCGATCAATCTTTCTTAAGCTATCACCAAAAGAAGTCCGTAAACGGAAAAATCATCCATGAATACCTCGACAATCTTTTCACATAAGTCAAAGAATATAGCAGTCCTACGTCTATAAGCATAAATTCCAAAAGGACAAGTACCAGTATCTTTCTCTTGATCTTCTTGTGATACAGGTATTTGAGAAAAACCAGAATAACCATCTAAGAAGAAAAAGTGTGTGTGCTTAGACAATCTTTCTAACATTTTATCAATAAAATGCAATGGGTAATAATCATTTCTAGTAGCTTTATTTAACTTCCTGAAATCAATTACCATCCTATAATCAGTTACTATTTTTTGTGGGATGAGTTTATTTTTATCATTAGGAACAACAGTAATGCCTCCTTCCTTAGGTACATAATGAACATGTCTACTAACAGCTATAGGATAAATTATTCCTATTTCAAGAAGCTTTAATATTTCAATTCTTACCACATCCTTCACCTTAGGATTCAGACAGCGTTGATGGTCAACAACTGGCTTAGCGCCAGGCTCCACATTAATCTTGTGCTGACATAAAGTGAGGCAAATGCCTGATCATGAAGAGTATATCCAATAGCAACACGATGTTTCCTTGGAGTTCTAAGTAATCTCTCTTCTTCATGCTCTGAAAGGTTAGCATTGATAATAACATGATATATCTTCTTTTCAAAGAGAAAAGAAGCCATCTAGCTACTAGCTATGGACCCGTAGGTCTGTGGTAAACTACTCACGCTTCATCAGAAGGGCAATAGAGTTGATGTAGAAGCCCTCCGTGATCGAATCCCCCTCCAGCAGGATGCCGAAAAAGATGGGATCTCACGGGAACAGAAGGTTGCGGTGGTGGAAAAGTGTTTTCGTGGATGCTTCTGGTGGTTTGGGAATATATGTGAATATTTAGGGCCAAGGGTTAGGTCAGAGGAGTCCCGAGGAGGCGACAAGGCAGGGGGGCGCGCCCTCCCCCCTTGCCGCCACCTCCCGGCTCTTCTGACTTCATCTCCAAGTCTTCGGGGTGTCTTCTGGTCCAAGAAAAATCATTGTGAAAGTTTTATTCCGTTTGGACTCCATTTGGTATTCCTTTTCTGCGAAGCTCAAAAATAAGAAAAAAACAGAAACTGGCGCTCGGCTCTAGGTTAATAAGTTAGTCCCAAAAAAAATATAAAATAGCATATTAATGCATATAAAACATCCAAAACAGATAATATAATAGCGTGAAACAATCAAAAATTATAGATACGTTGAAGACATATCACCGTGCTATTTTCCGTCCTCACGGGAGCCTTCTTTCTATTGGGTTCTGTTCCTCGTGGCAGTAGAGGCGGCGTTGGAGGCCGCCTGGGCCGCGCAGGGAACTCCGGCGGCGGCGAGCTCCGGCGGTGCGGCGGCAGTGCCCTGTGGCAGCAGCGAGGTTCGGCAGTGCGACGGCAGTGACCAGCGTTCCAGCGAATAAAATAAGGAGAGAGAGAGATAGAGGGGGGGGGGTGAGTGGGTGACAGGTGAGCCAGGTCCGGACACAGACGGACGAGAGGGACATAGAAAAACGTCCGCTTTATGTTCGCCTCCGATCCAAATGTGACCCAAATTTAAGACGGAAATGGGTCCGAACGGACACAAAATGAAAGTAGGTCTCTACGCTGGGTTGTGGTTTTTTGTCCGCACGGACGAGATGAGTCACCGCGTTAGAGTTGCTCTTAGGCATAGGTTGTGGTGCAACATAAGTCCAGACGAGCCGGGAGGTTTTGAAATGCTATGCCCTCTGAAAGGAGTGTTGGGTGATCAAATGTTTGTCTAGTCTTTGTTGTAGAACCTCCAAGACCCCCATATCCTGTGTTTGAATTTGTACCTTATGATTGACAAGGAATGTGTTGTTGATACATTCTAGGTAGAACTGAACTCAGGAAGTTCCCATTTTGAGGATAAATTTGTTTTACTTGTACATGTAAAATTCTGCATAAAGAAACAAAGCTCAAAGTTGTAATGTAGACCGTGAACCCATATATTGCTAGATAATCAGTGAGTAAAGCAGAATACTAGGGAAAGGTTCAGTGCAAAGCAGAGTACCGGTTCACTAGGGAATAAAACTCGGTTCAGTTCAAAGCAGAGTACTAGTAGTTCACTAGGGAAATGATAAAATGGTTCAGCTCAAAGCAGAATGAAGCTGGCAGAGAGTGCAAATATTACAGAATACTAGCAGTACTAATGTGAATCCAAGGTTCAAATCTGATTGTTAGGCACGGAGGAATACACCACCCTCTCCGTCCACAACCGTGATAGCTTGGTGGTAACAACTCACGCAGGGGATCCTTCGGCCTGGTCAATCGCAGCACGTACAGCAGCTCCTTCGGCCGGCTCAATCGCAGCAGCAGCAGCTCCTTCGGCCTGGTCAATCGCAGCAGCAGCAGAAGCTCCTTCGGCCTGGTCAATCGCAGCAGCAGCAGCTCCGTTGTCCTGGAGAAGATGGCCCTCCGCTGGGGGAATCACACCTCGAGCGGCCATGGCATTCTCAGCGTTGGCCTGGAGAAGAGGATCGTCAGCTGGGGCAATGACAGGGGGAATCACAACTCCAGCGGCCACGTCAATCCCAGCGTTGGCCGGGGGAATCACAGCTCCAGCGGCCACGGCAATCCCATCGTTGGCTGGGGGAATCACAGCTCCAGCGGCCACGGCAATCCCAGCGTTGGGCTGCAGAGGAGGGTCGACGGCTGGGGGACTGACAGGTGGTGGTGGATTCACAAGTCCGCCGGCCATTGCAATCCCAGCGTTGGCTTGGACAATCGGCGCGTTCCGGTACCTGACCCAAAGGAAGGCCTGGTAACCAGTGGCAAGCAGACCCACAATACTGGCCGACTACAACACAACATCAATCAAGAAGATGGGTCAGTAACTACTAGGAAGAAACACATAAGTGTAAACGAACATCAGACTAGCTGTAACTACTAGGAACAGAAGCATTCGCACACCTGAACCACTCACTAGAACGAACGCGTCAAACGTCGGGAGGGCGGCGTAGACGAGCCAGATCAATGCGTTGAAGAGGTATGTAAAGGACATCTCTAATCCGTCGACGTCGTGGGTTCTGTATGCTCGGACCTGTACAGCACAACATACTTAGACAACAATTGTGACAATGGATCAAGCTTAAGCACAAAATACTCCGATAACAATTGCGTGCACTCAAGTTCAAGTCCGACACATATGTATAAGAGATCTCAATGTGGGAGCGGCGCTTACCGTCTGGTCCATGGTAGAGAGGTACATCAAGACGGCTGTCCCCAAGCCAAGGCCGCCGAAGACTTGATCCCTCTTTTCGGCGTTACGCCCGTGACTGAAGACCGTGAGCTGAAGGGACACCAGCAGCGCGAGGAAGGCACCTTGGACGACAGCCATGGCCACCGCCACTTGGCGTCTCCAGCCTTGGGCATAGTAGATGTAAACGGCGCAGTATATGGCCTCGACAACAAATGCAATGCCATTGATAGTGGCCACTGGCCGGTCACTCCTGTTGTACCCATAGAAGACAAACGAAGCAGCGTTCATCCAGGTGGAAACGTAGGGCAGGACAGTCCGCTGGCCGACGTCCTGGGCCTCCTTGATGTGGCGAAAAACCATGCAGCTGGAACAATCCTACTTAATAGTACCCACGCACGATGTAGATCGAACGATTCGAAACAAGGGGATATATACAGGGGTACACGGGAGATGCTGGATTCATAGAAGCAGTTGGCAAATCGTAGACAATAAAGGGCTTTTTTTTTACCAGCCACTTAAACAGGGGAAAAAAGAGATCGCCGACCCGCAAGCAGCTGAGACAAGCAGAATAAAACGCGAAAACAAGCAGGAAAGAACCAAGCGGATCCCAAACACGGCCTACACGAGAATGAATGCGCCGGCCGTTCGGCGGTCTCCCGAGAACGTACGAGGAGGAATGCGTGCGAAGCGAGACGAGTTTACTCACATCGGTAGGAAGACGAGGATGCCGACGGCGAGGTCCCCCAGGATCCCAATGCCTTGTTTCGCTGCATGCGCGTCCACCATGGTGCTGGCTCTGGCTCTGGCTCTGGCTGCTCCGGTAGAGAGAGGGGGTAGGCGGCGGCCGGCGGGGAAGAGAGGGTGGCGGAGAGTTCTTGGCAGCCTCTTCTTGCAAGCTGCGCTCCGTTTTTATGGTGGGGGGTGGTCAAGACACGCAGGAGCCCATTTTTTGCAATTCAAACTATACCTCTGTCATTTCTCTGATTTTTTGCCTTTCTTTTGGCTGGGCCATGCATGCTCTACCTGTGTCACCCGATACGCACGTACTGTACTAGTCTAGTGGAAAAAGCAGTCGTCCCACCGGACCATGACCAGCACCTAATTTGAATGGATTGCGATTATTACCACGCTGTAAGGGTACGAGCACAAATAAATTAGCGCATGCATTTAACAACTAATCAGATTTGCAAGCAACCAGCTAGTTAGCTACACTTCATCTACATGCATCTAATTTAACCTAGTTTATACAAGCTTCTTCTAGTTACAAAGACCACAGAAATGGATGCTAAGCTACGCACACAGCAGCTGCTACCTTCAGGTTAATTAATTGAACAAATGTGTTACAAGAGTCCACGCCTTTTAAAAAAAAACTTTAATGTAATATTACCGTGTGTACTCTTTCAAAATAAATAATCACGTATTTGTCAAAAACCAATATATGTTTTTCATAGAAAATAAGAGGAAAGACAAAAGAAAGAAAAACAATAAGAAGAAAAGGAGAGAAATAAATAAATATAATAGAAACATAAAACTGAACAAACAAATAAATAAATTGACGAAAAAATGGCGTACATCAGTTCGCTTGGAAAAGCCAGATACGGAGGGAAACCGCGGAACTAAACAAATGCGGGCACTACGGGTTGGCCAGGTGAAGACTGGATCAGATCACCCTCTTGGCAGCCGTTGGGTAGTGCACGCGACAGACGTGCGATCTCTACCCGCGTAGCGCATTCGTTTGCAACATTGACCGTGTTACGCTCGAGCCTTTGCAACACGAGCTTTGTTGCGCTCCCAACAAAATGTTATGTGCCAGATCATCGTCCTTTGCACATTGAGTGTGCGCTCGGGCCTTTACAACTTGAGATTTGTTGCACTCCTAACGAACTGTTATGTGCCAGATCATCGTCCTTTGCACATTGAGTGTGCGCTCGGGCCTTTACAACTTGAGACTTGTTGCACTCCTAACGAACTGTTATGTGCCAGATCATCGTCCTTTGCACATTGAGTGTGCGCTCGGGCCTTTACAACTTGAGATTTGTTGCACTCCTAACGAACTGTTATGTGCCAGATCATCGTCCTTTGCAACATTGAGTGAGTTGTGCTCAAGCCATTGCAACACAACCTTCTTTCAAACTGCTATGTGTTAGATCTTCGCTTGTGTCAGTGCAACCGTCTGCAACATTGAGTATGCTGTGCTTTTGCCTTTACAACACAAGCATTTTGCGCTCCCGTTAAACCATTATGTGGCACCTGAGCGACGCCGGTGGTTGTTTAAAAGCAGTTGGCCACATGTGTTTGCAACAAGGCCTATGTTTCAAACTGGGTGGTCGTACTAGTGCAAAAATGCTTATAGGGAATCTACATTAGTAGCGCCCTAATAAAGATACACGCCACTGGTATTTTCCAAAAATATATGTGGCATGCCAAAACTACTCCGCTTCACCAATAACAGACTACTAGTGTTGTGCCTTCAGTATAGCACCCCGCCAGTGTGTGAGACCCAGTACCATGAGCAGGCATTAGTTAGTAGTGATGCGGCCACTTAAGGACATACCACCGGTGCTGTCAGTACTACTGGTGTGATCGATAAACTAACACGGCAACAATACTATAAACTATTAGTGGCATGTTTTCTTTATGCCACACCACTAGTGATGTACATACTAGTGGTGTGACAATGGGAAATCACGCCGCTAGTTGGGCACACCAATAATTGAGCTTGGACATCTTCTTTCTTCCTCCTCTCCCTTCAATTCTTTCTCCCCTTTGTCTTCTTCCTCTCTCCTTTCACTTCTCCCTCTACTCTCTTAGCTTTTCTTCTTCCTCTTCTCCCCTTCACTATATAGCCCAATCTCCCTCTTCTCTTCCTACTCCAAACACCTTCACTTTCCTATCCCTCCTCACTTATTTTCTCCCCCTTCCCATCTTTCTTCCTCTCCTAGCTATATTACTAGAAATAGACCCATTGGAGCTTCAAGATGCGCCATGAGCCCCGCGCGCGAGCACAAGTCGGCTGAGGACACCGGAATATTGGCGCTCCGCTGCCGTGGTCGAGCTCCCTGCCTCTCCCATTTTCTCGACCTTGAGATCCCATCATGGCCCAGGCAGCCGTGTCTGACAAATCATCGCGTTGCAGCAGCGTGTTCATCGGACCCGACGGCATATCGTACACCACCAGCATCGAAGCTCCTTAGAATCTGGCGAACCCACACCCTCTCTCCTTTGTGGATGCCAATGCCCTATTTGCTAAGAGAACCTTGTACACACTAAGGAATCCAAAATGGGAGTTTTTCATATGGGTTGGCCATGGAACAAAGGTATAATAGAAAATATCTTTCTGTTAGCAATTTGACATACTCCCTCCATCCAAATATACAAGGCATAATACATTTTTTGAGGTTACCTTTGACCATGGGTTAGAGTAATAATGTATGACATCTCATGTATACCGTCAAATTCATATGTGATAGGAGTATCTAATGATATATTTTTTATATCATACATTTCATGTATTATTAATCTTACCAATGGTCAATGGCAGCCTTAACAACATATTAGGCCCTATATATTAGGATGGGGGGAGTACAAATATTATTACTCACATCATTATATATACACACATGCAGAAATGGGTCTCTTGCCACACATCGGTATGGGTCAATCTCATAATGAAATGCGTAAGCGGGCTGCTTGAGTACTACTATGGATCACCGAAACAACTAGATGTGATGCAAGTCAAAATTGATGAGTTGCAAGCCGAAAACAACGAGATGCGAGACCAGATAAGGAAACTCAATAAGTTATGATGTGCACTTAAGATTGGGCTCGAACTCCCAATTAGATCAATAGCAGCATTTCTTCTTGTGGGAGTCATTGCAGTGATGAATTTCTTATTTAGATAATTAGCTAGATTAACAATTAACAGTTATTGTTTGACTTGAGCTATTATTTTCTTAATAATATGTACCTAAATCAATATATAGTAGCAATATATCTTCTAGTTTAGGCTATTACCTAGATCGAGTAACAATTAGGAGTTATTGTTTAGCCTTGAACTATTATGGTTTGTTAGTAATGTCTATCCTGGATCAGTAGTAGCTTCCTACGCGATTGATTTTTTTAAAGTAGCAAATACCGTATTGGCCACATGTGTTTGTACCAAGGCCCGTGTTGCAAACTAGGTTGTCGGTCCTTGTTGTGATGCGTTCCGTATGATCAAAATCGGACTGGAAGACAACGGAAATGGCCAATGCACGTCAAGTCATCAGTCAGTTGAGGGAGAGCTTTACCCCTAAACAAAGGGAAATGTTTGGGTTCTATTGGTTGGTCTGTCCAGGACATCCGCCGCATGCGATGCCATCCAATCAAACATGATCATACGATGGAGTGAGGGCCCACAGCTTTTTCTTGAAACCTCCTCATGAGCCGGTTGTTCTTATTCCCAACATTCTCAAACCCGCTTATATTATTCCCCTCAGTGCCCTCTCTCAACAAGAAGTGGCGCTCCACCATGGAACCATCCAAAGGTATTGTTGCCTCCCTGTCCACCTAGACTCGATCTATTCTACGCAACTGTGTCGCTCGGATGGATCCACAAGTGACATGTCGCATTCCAGCTCTAGTGCTTTCTACAAGTCTTTCGGGATCGTAACATGGCACATGTTGCAGTCGCAACAAGATCGAGCTGACCGAGTAGCACAGTTGCGGAGAATCTGTAAATGCTTTTTCAACAAGGGTTCTGTTGCAATTGCAAAAAATGATCTTGTTGCAATGGTGATGGACATGGCCGCAAGCCGAAGATGATTTTGAACCAAGGGTCCTATTGCAATTGCACCAAGGGTCTTGTCGCAATGGCGACATTGTTGGACACCAGCTAGAGATTATTTTGATCCAAACTCTTATTGCAATTGCAACACGGTTCTTTTTCAGAGGCAAAAATGGTTCGAAGAAGGTTGCAACTAGGCTCATGTCGCATAAAGCCGAGTGCAACAAGGCTCCTATTGTAGATATCTGACAGGTATTCAAGGCTCCATTCAATGGCAGTGAGGTGGTGAATCTTTTCAACATATCACCCGGCCGACACGTAGTGCTGCCCCTAACAAAATATGAAATAAACTTACAAAGCGGGCCACCCCACGTGGTTGCTAGGTGAAGTCGAGCGCGCAATATCACTCGTGATGGGGACGATATATAGTGTTTTCATCGGCTTCACGAGCTCCTATTCGATGTCCTGTGTGAAATATCGTCGCTAAAGAGCTTGTTGAACTCTTACATGAGCCAGACGCATGCACCATCCAGTAGCCACGTAACTTTTGTATTCCACAAAAAATATTTTTAAATTACAAATAAAAAATGTTAAATTGCCTCAATATATTATTCGAGGCATTCGAAATAAAAGGTTGGTGGCATTTTTCAAAAAGTTTTAGTGCAAGGAAATCTCATGCTTTTTAAGAGTAGTTGTTCATGTAGTTTTTTTTAAAGGTTGTTCACATGTATCAAGATATATGTTGGTATACTTCCAGAAATGTTCATGTATTTTCGCCGAGAAACATGTTCACGTATTTGCCCTAGGAAAAAGGAAAATGATAAACATAAGAAGAGCTAGCATGAACGAAATTGAGAAGTAAACAAAAACAAATAAATAACAGAGGAAAATAGATGTAAAAAAAATAGGAAAAGATATGAAAAAGAAACAAGCAAGACGGCATGGGTCGGGCCCGGAACGGAGAGAAGCGTGTGTTATCGCGACTATTCTATATGCAATAAGTGTACCACACAACCTCGATGAGCCACCCGAAACCTGACCCTTTTCCCACCGCACTGGCCCAACACGGTAAGGCCTCGAAGAAAATGGGTAGGCATTAAAACCGAGGAAGCAAACACTGGATAGAGAAAAGCAAAATGAAAATTTTGAATACTCGGGTTCAGTTGTCGGTATAAGTTATTTTGGTATCACTCTCAGTAAATAAAAACTGCTATTATTGAAAGGGAGATGGTGGTGATGGTAGGTCGCTGGCTCCTATCTTTCCAGACATGTGGGTCTTAACAGGCAATTTTGAAAGGTGTGGATTTCGAAAACACGATTCAACATGTATGGTGGACACATGGCCACATATGAATACACATAAATTAGAATAGCGAGGTAATTGTTTTGAAGGGGTGGAATTGGAACGTATGATTAAAGAGTATTATGCACCGTTTCTGGATAATTTGTAGATATATGACCATATATAAACATATAAACATTAGATAGACAACAATTAGGAATGTGTTATTTAGAATATTTGATAATAATAGTGGAGTCAATTTCTACAATTGTCTCCAATTTAGCCGTAAGATTCTATGTTACTATTCATGACTATAGACACAACAATCAACCCTCGCGGCGAATATTCATTTTGAGCCGGAGCTCATCTGCCCAAATCTCCCCTCCTGGCTGCTTTTACTGCTCTCTTTCTCATAAGTTTTGATGCGGTCGTTGTGCAATAAGTTTTGAGCCGCATCGGCTATGTCTGAACGGCACGCAGAGCCTGGGAACGCCACCGACTCAGCCAGCGCCCCACCAGACCGTACGTGAAGCCCTGCCTGCCCTCGGGACCCCTTGATTCCTCTCTGTCCAATCCAACACCGCACAGGAGGATACAAGGCGACGATGGTACAAGCTTGCTTTGATCTCTCGTCAGCCACGGAAGGCAGGCTCTTTTTTGTTTTTGTTTTTTTGCTGGGACAGCGGTTCACGTTGAATGGACGCCTCGCTGCAAAGCAATCACTACACTACTGATGCGCGCACCGTCAACACAAGAAGAAGCACAGAACGACGCTAGGTTCAAGACCGACCGAACCACACAAAAACCTCATGCGGTAACGACATTCTCCATTTATTATCATAGTTTTAAATAGCCGGCTATAGCCTCATACCACTAAATGGTACTCCCTCCGTCCAGAAATACTTGCCGGAGTACTCATGTACAATAGTCCACTAATAACCGGCTATAGCGCCAATATTACTTATCTGGTGGACCATCACTATTTGACATAGGCCGTTATTTAAAACACTGTTTATTATACGTAGAGATACTGATACGGTCATACTGGTTGGGTGGTATGTTCCTTCCTTGGGCAGCTTCCACGCAGCAGCTTACACGATATCCACAGGCATGTTCCTTCGGTGGTCCGCCTACCCTAGCAGCAGACACAAGATTATATAGGCACTCTTGCCAACCAAAGCATCGGAGAGAGACGAACCAAAAAGCAACTACTAATTAAAGACAACCAAATTAAACTGGTTGTTGATCTAAGATCGGGTTAGAGCGTCTCCCGAATACATTTCGCTCCATGAGGCACGGCTCGTTATGCTCGGTAAGCTTAGCAAGCAAAAAATCATGTTCGGTTGTGCTCGTTTATATATTGTTAAGCTCCTGAACGCTGGTTAAAAGTTATTACTCCTTTTTGCCTGAGCTACCAGGTGTTGTGTCATATGTGATGGGAGCGTGATTATGATTTACAAAGGAATAAGTCACCACATGAGGAGGTGTGCTAGTTGTTGCTTCCTCTAGGTTGGGTTGGGTCCATTAGATTGAATAGAAGAGTTGATGTGCCATGAAAATTGTATGTTAGGATAAGAATACGTATTGTGTTGTACTAACTACTTTAACAAGCAGCTCGTGAAACTCATTAGCTCATTTGTAAGAGCAACTCTAGCAGACCCCGCAAAAATTCGACCCGCAAAACGCGTTTGCGGTTTCACGAAGATCGCGTTTGCAGGTCGAAAAACATGCGCGGCCGATCATATATCGTATCTAAACATGCATAATTTGAAAAAAATACTTTCGCGGGAGAAATTGCACAAACATAGCTCATCACATCACATACTACAGAGTTCATACATACTACATGATCAACAAATTAAGCATAGATTATACTACATGCTACGTTAACTAGTAGAAGAGGGGGTCGGATCTGACGGCAGCGAGGTCGCGGCAAAATGGACGACACCGGGGAGGCCGAGTGACGCTCAATCCTCCTCGCCGGAGCTGCACAGGTCGACGTACTTCGCCACCTGCTCCGCGCGGATGCAGCGCCACTCGTCAGCCTTCTCGTTGGCGGCAACGTTGGCGGCGACCGCCTGCCGCCACTCGAGGGCTTCGAGCTCCTCGGCGTGGCGCCGGCGCTCCGCCTCCTCGCGCACGCTCCGCTCGGCGATGGCGGCAGCAACGGCGTTGAAGTCCGCGACGTAGTCCTCGGGCCCGACGACTCCGCGGTGGCCGAGCGGAGCGGGCTCCTCGGGCTCCTCCTTCACCGGGATGAAGGCGAACGGCGCCGGCTCCTCCTCGTCGTCCGACCACTCCCTCTTCACGGGGAGAAAGCCCGCGCCGGAGGACGAGGAGGATCCGGCGTAGGAAGACCTCGCAGAGGAGAAGGACGCGCGCCGGCGGTCGTACTCCTCCGTCTCGTGGCGGTTGAAGCTCGCCGGCGGCGACATCCCGTGGTTGGTCCACCTCCGGGCGCCGCGGTTCCTCGCGTCGTCCGATCGGACGCGCCGCCCGCGCTCCGGGTCCCTCTCATGGCCGGAGCCGCGTCCGAAGCTCCACATTCGGCGCCACATTGCGGCTGGAGGCGGGGCGGGTGGTCGCCGGCGGCGAGAAATGTGGAGAGGGGAAAGGGGAATCGGGTGGCTCGCGGCGGCGGGGGATAGGGTTTGGACCCGCAAAAGGGTCGCGGAACCGCAGTTATAGTGCTTGGGGCGTGCGGTTTGCGGGCTGCGGCAAAAACTTTTACGGGCCGGGCGAGTATGCGGGCTCTGTTCTGGCCAGAAAACTGGGCCGAGCCCGCATACTCGCCGGAATTTTTGCGGGCCGGGCATTTTGCGTGGTCTGTTAGAGTTGCTCTAAGCTTGCTAAGTTTAAGGAGTTAAAACTAGTGACTGCCTCTATTCATTAAGAAGTGACTACGAGTTTTTGGTCCACCATTATGGGAGCTGGACATAATAATCGAACTCTTCGACATCTCTTTTTTCCCCATTTTTAATTACCAACTGCCGACACCCCCCCCCCCCACCCCCCAATGACCACCCCCTACCCCACCTCCAACAGTGGCGGGAATAACAACCAGTTTCCCACCCGTGTCGACCATGTCCGCTCCTTTGTGCCACCGCCGGAGTGGCATGGTGGATGGCTACACACCCCCCTAGGGCTGCAAGAAAAGCTCGAGGCTCGTGAGGCGCATGGTTCGTTTCCTTCTTGATCCCGCAATCACAGTAAGGGTGTGGTTCTCGAGGACGTGTGTTAGGTGTCTTCCCATTCCCTCCCATGGTGGTTGGTGGTCTTGGTGTTGGCCAACAGGTGGAGAGGGGATCCTGGATGTCAGGGAGGCGGCCCTGGGACGTGTTCCACCGGGCGGCTCTCTAGTGATTTTCATAGTTCGAGGGCCTATACAACACCCCTGAAATTGTTAAGGGACCTACAGTGCACTTCACTCTGAAGTAAACCCCATAAGACCTTTGACTGTTCTCTCTACTTCCCCCCACATCTCCTAAATGGACTGAACAAAACACATAACATACAAGGTCCCCTAACATCACACACTTTCCACGTGAGGAAAAATACGCGCACACATGCAAATCAACAAGACATGGGCATGTTGTGCAACAATGATGACCAAGACCACTTTGCGGCTGCCACATGTGTTACTATTAAAAATGGCCTCCAGGCAAGAAATGGGACTCTCCTTGGATCAAGGTCATTTGATCAAGACACAATGCGCCAATCTTTTTATCTCCCAGAAAAGAGATGCATGGTGCATCAAGCGGTTCAAGATAATTGCTAGATGAGTCACATTGTTACTCAGAGAATGGGATCTTCTTGAGAACATTCTATAATTTGCCACTCTTTAGTGAAAGCTCTCCAATGTCAACCTTACAGGTCAAAGGCATGGCACTATTGTGTGGCAATTTACGAGTAAACAAATAAAATCTCCACATTTGTGGATAGCTTTCAAAAAGCAATCACATTTCAACTTTGTTTCGAAAACCACGAGTTTGTTGTCTAAATATTTGCAAAAATACTGGTCACACACTATTGTGTGTTTATGATTGGTTGGCCCTGCATGTAAGCGTTGATGTGGTACCAAATGTAAACCCATTAATTTGATGGTTAAGTTGCACATGGGGCCCACCAATTAGAGTCAACACTCCTCTCTCACAAATAATCTCACTTTGCTTCATTTCATCAAACACCTTGCGTGCATGGGAAGCACACCGGTGGGAGGAACTGACGGCATCACCGATGACGGTGCCCGCGTTGCCATATGAATTTGTTGATGGATATGGTTTAGGATAGTTATTCCCATAATTATGCCTAAAAGGATTGTTGTTGAAATTACTTGTAGAGATGAAATTAACATCATCATTATCTTTCTTTTTCTCTACCATATCACGAATAGGGTTTTTGATGAAGTTATTTATGCTAATATTTGTAGAATGCAGAATTGGTTGCATATAACATCATGTTGACTCCGCTCGGATAGTTGGTTTGGAAAAAGAACAAGCTCAATCATGACCTACTACACCATTCAGATAGTTTCGATACATATATGGAAAACTTTGGAAGGTTCCGGAATGGATCCCCAAAAATTCCGTAACATCTAGGATTTTATTTGTGGAAGAAGACCCTCTTGGGCCGACCCAAGAGGGCAGCCCCTAGTGGACTATTTGGGCCCAAAGTGGAGCACCACGGTTAGATGGCAGGGGTGGCCGAATTGGACAAGGGGAGGAGTCCTTCCTCCCTTGTTCGGCCAAACTAGGAGGAGGAATCCTCCTGCTCCCCTCTTCCAACTATAAATATGTGAAGAGAGACCCCCTAGAAGGGAACCAACCCTAAGGAGATCTCTCGGATGTAACTCCATGCCCACCCAGTCTAATTGGTCTAAAAGTTTAGAATCCTAATTATACAGGCTTAATTAGATTATAATCCTAATTAGATGAGACGCCAGTAGGTTTTCTTTCTCTAATTTAATTGGATCTCTTCTTACTGGACGTCGGAGTGTTGCCGGATTACTACTTCGGAACATGTGGATGCTTCTGAGGTGTCGTCTACTTCTACTCTTGATTGGCGGATCATCTCGGTGAATTTCTAATGGCCGGAAGGTATAACCTAGCTGCGGGAATCGTCGTGCTCCACCGGCAATCTAGTTGTAATTGTGTAGCATAAAATTTTGTTGCGTAGCACATTCCCTACATTCAATTCCCCTCCCCCCCTCTGCGTTAACCCCGCCTTGGTTTCCCTGAAGCTCAATCTCGCCACAACCTATCATGCCTCCATTGATTGTATACGGGCTCTATCGTTTTGATATGTATGGGAAGGAGAATGTGAGGAGGGAGGAGGTAGAGGTGGGAGGGTGAATCTACGGGTGTTGGGCAATGGGGATCACTTTGTACATTTTAAAACCGAACCCAAAACCAAACCAAATTTATGGTTTTTACGGTTTCTAGTTTCTGGTACAGTATGAAATTTCGTTACCGTTTTGAATTTTGGTTATTTTCCATATATACTGAAAAACTAAACGATTAACCAAATTAAAAAACTATATTTCTATTTCTTGAGCGAACAATCATACAAGCAGTGGAGCATGTGAGAAAGCGAGGTGGTATTAAATTTGTCACGATCGTTTGTATACACTGATTGGCCGGCGACCGCACTGCATAAAAGAATGAAAAGAGCCGCGATCTCCTTACTTAGGCCCATGGAAAAGTTAATGGGTAGACCAAAGGCCAAAAGAGTAGTAATTTTTATTGTACAATTCCATGCTAAGCACGTCCGGTATTCCCATAACATAGTCATTTTTCTCTCAAATAAAATGTAAGCACGTCCTTAAAAACAGAAAATATGCATTAGTACATTTGCACGCACGACCAGCCATCAATGCATGAATCCATGAACGAATATATATTTATATACTATTCGTATGAAAACATGTGTTTTTGAGTCATAAATATGTAAAATACTATTATGTCATTTGTCGAATTCATGTTATATACCAAAGCGAATCATTTTTTATTGTATTTACAAAAGTACCAATACCGTATGTAGGGTGGCGGAACCTTGCCGGTGAGGGTCTTAACAAAGATGTGCATGCCACCACGCAGATGCTTCTAGATCTTAGCCTTGACATCGTCGATGGTGTCAAAGCTCTCAACCTCAAGGGTGGTGGTCTTGTCGGGGCTTCGCAAACTATCCCGGCAAGAATATTGCCGGGAGCCCATCTTTTGGTCTTCTGCTTTCTGATCATCGGCTTGGATGCTACCTTGGTCGTCTTGTATTCGCTCCCAGTTGTCCCCGTCAGGCATTGCCACGGGTATGGCTGCAACCGCCCGTGCACAAGTATGGGGTACTAAAGGGCCCAAACTTTAGTACACCGACACCGTACAAACAGAAAACCCCTATAAATCAAACCATATAAATTGAATAAACTTAATGCACAGAGTTAAGAATGGGATAAATGCATACCTAGGGCTTGCGTGCTTGTGACCGCTCGCGAGCGATGGAGTGCATGTGCCCCCCCTACATTACGGATACAAAAATCTCCCGCGTGAAGATTAGAAACCGAGACCAGCTGGGATATGCATGCAATGATGATCCCACCAGCAGTCTTACCAACCGGTACATGTAAGAAACCATTAACTTCGAGAACCCAGACTATTAATCACAAACGAGTGAGCAACCGCCAAGCTCGACTAGATGAGATAGATCACAACCGATTGAGATTCCTCAGCCAAAGTACCGCAGCCAAGGGTAAGGTTCCACACCACAATGCTACTCCCTCCCTTTCGTTTTAGAGGGCTCAAATCTGAAATCTCATCAATCAAGGTAGAAGATTAGTGGATGGCACGAGTTTTGTGGCTACAAAACTTCCCAATACTATATTTCCCACATGTTCAACTTCCCAAGCAATAAGCGCAGCGCCTTTCCTCTAATTGGAAATGCATGGTGCATGTAGAATAAGATGCATGCATGACCACTAATTCTCTCTCTCTCTCTCTCTCTCTCTCTCTCTCTCTCTCTCTATCTCTCTCTCTCTCTCATCTCTATGAATTAGATGTGGCATGAGACTCAGAGCGGAGTATGTATGATCCAAAACTGGCCCCACCAATCATAGCTAGGCTCCTTCCCACAACCCACGAGCATGAGGAATCTGCCTTGGGATCCCGGACTGGGCCTGTCGCCATCTGCCTCAAACCGCATGCGCCAAGGACGAAGGGGTGGTCTCACCAGAACTGATCCCAAAGAGGATGCACTACTGCTAGCAGCAGCATGCGATGAGGACAAGGGGAGGAGCCCCACCGGAAGCAGCTGCTGGACCAGAATGAGCCCAACGGGCAGGTGACGGCTGCCATGGCATGCAATCGGGATACGCCATTGCCAGCCACCCAGGGATATGCCATGCGCGTGGGAGACAAGGGACTGATCCCACCAACGTACCGAACACCAATCCCCTCCTCACAGTTTCCACTTTCCACCCAACAGGAATCAGCCTTGCCCCAAAGGAGCCGAATCTTGTTGGGGCCCAACGACCGGGCCGGGCTTCAATCCTTTTCCAGAACCGACCAGTAGTGACGCGAGGGCTGACGAATGACGATGCCGCTGGAGCCGGCCAGCCAGCGGCGCGGTCCAAGGCCTCCACGGCCATCATCGCTGGAGCTCATGCACCGTAATATACTTGAGGCACCTGATCTTAACTCACACGCACCACCGTTGAGCTGGTTTGACACTACGCAAGTGCACCGCCACTTGTACAGATACTTGAGACAGATTTATAGTAGGGTGTCAAACTGGCAGCCGGGATCATGATGATACCATAAACATTCAAGTTGTTCTTTCGCCAATTAAAATAAATGCAAGTAGTTGTGTAAAATAAGGGGACGATGAGCACCAAGCATGACCATATCTCTGGCCTGCTGTGAGTGAAAATGTACTTCACCAAATGAACTATTTTAGCTCATCTGTTGGAATAAGTCTGTAAAGAAACACATTCTTCCGTATCATCATGGGTGACCAGCCTGTCCGACCCGCCATGCTCTACTCCAACGAGCCGTTCTTCACCAGATACTAAACATCGCCTACTGCCAGCGCCATCCCGCTTTCGGCTTCAATGCCCTGCACTTGTGCAGGCCCAGCGGGATGGTCCGTAACGATTTTTATCCTTGCAAAATATATTTTTTGCGGAGAGAAACTTCTAATCTAGTCATAATCAATCATTGGCAGTAGCAAAAACATTAGAGGTAATGAAAATTACAAACAGGTCCATGGACCACCTTGCGACAACTACTAGTAATGGAGCTAGCCGAAGGCGCGCCTCCCTCACCGGAGATGGACAAATCTTGTTGCACAAACAATTTTATCCTTCCATTTTTTGCTGCAGGATGTTCTCTTATATTTTCATTTGGTTTTCTGCGAATGTTTTTTTGGTTTCCTGCGTTTTTTCTTCGGGTTCTTAATTTCCTTTTCTTTTTCCCCATTTCATTTAACTTTTTTTTGTTTCTTTTTGTTTTTTGCTCTGTTTTTTGGCCTTTTGTCTCTTTTTCCTACTTCTTATTTTGGTTTCTGTTTTTTTTGTGGTTTGCTCTCTTTCATTTCTCGTCTTTTTCAATACCTTTATTCTATTTTCGTTATATTGACTATTTGAAAAGAACAAGAACATTTTTGAAATGTGCAAACACTTTCCAAAATATGGAAACATTCACTGAAAATGTGTGAACATGTTTTCAAAAGCTACATGCACATTTGCATATTTGTTTCAACACTTATTTAATTACATCAATACTATTTATATTGACATCAAGCAATATTAATATAAGATAAATATTTGACAAATAAGTACTGAACTCTTTTACATAGATGATGAATATATTTTTTAATATCCAGTGACATTTTCTAACACATTGTTAACATTTTTAGTATAGAACAAACATTTTTTAGTATCAAATGAACAATTTGTTTTCTGTTTCTTTTCTCTCCCGTTCCATTTTCGTGGTTTGGATTTTTTTTTTCTGTTTACAAAAGGGCACGATTACATCGTAAATTAAATTAACATTTAGGGAAAATGTGTTGATTGGTTTGATAAATCTCATGAATAATTGTGGAATAAATGTAGAAAATTTCTGTAAGACACGATGCACATTTCTTCATACTGATGAAAACTTGAATACGATTAATATATTTTACTACACAATGAATGTTTCTTTCTTCCGTTTAAATTTTTGTTTTTAGTGTTTTCCAATAATGTTTTGTGTACTTTAAAAAAATCATCGGGTACTTTGAAAAAATTCTGCGTATTCTGAAACTATGTTCACCATACATTTGAAAAGCTTCTGAGGTACTAAAAAATTATTCATCAAGTAGTTAACAAAAACATTTAGTCCATATTTAAAAAATGTTCAGAGCCTATAAGATATTGTTTGCAGTGTCTCTAGTTTTTTTTTTGCATTGCACATTAACAAATTTTCATTGTTTTATGTTTATTATATTTTTGTTCAAATTCTAGATCAATTAATTTGGCTATTTTACCACTTATTTTTAGTTTTACTTTTGTTTTCCTTTCATCTTTGTTAAAGGTAAAGTATAACATATTTAACAATGCCTGACACTTTTTAACTATATAAACGTTTTTTCATAATAGGTGAAAAAATTTCATGGATTTTCTCAGAATCTGCAAACACTTTTTGATTGTATTAACATGTTTTATAATGTGTGCACACCTTTTTAAGTAAAAGAACATTTTTTAAATACATGTTGAACTTTTTCTGTTGAGTACTTTAAACCTATTTTATGCAGCATGGTATTACCTTTTCTGAAAACAAAATTTATGCTGTCAGAATAATTTTCACTAGATACATGAACATTTATTTTATGTAGACTGAAAATTTCTTATGATTTATGTTCAATTGAAAAAAATAGTCTATGCTGTGTGTTTCTGTACTCTAGGTATGAAAGTTATAATTTTATCTACTACCATTCTAACATAAGGCCACATATACAGAAAGTTTTTTTCATAGTCACCTATAGGAGATCGCTACTTAAGCATTCTACTGGTAAACAATGTTCATGAAATCGTTAACTCGTAGCAGGTCGGTCGGTTTAGGAGTAGTGACTAATCGGTGCATCGGCCTATTAACTGGATTAATCGGGTGAACATTAATCGATAGATTGAATAGAAACCTGCCAGTACATATCTAGTTTTTTATGTATTATACCATACTCTCATGCTCCCACTACGTAGTATATATACCAAACACATGGTGTCATACACATATAAAAAGCATAGAGAGTAGGTAAAATTATTTATCCAAGCTATTAATTAATGAGCGGGATGCGGCTGGAAGGGGTTACGGGCCAAAAATTTGGGCTTTGTTTGCCCACCTGTTAATGGGCGACCAGGATTAATAAGCGTGACAACAGATTAATCGGTCTAATTGGTCAATTAAGCGGCCTGACAATAGATTAATCGGTCAGTTAATATGCGATGAATAGGTGCTATTTGATTCTGCCACGCCATGAGCAGCGATTAACTGACCCGCTAAAGATTAATCGGGTGAATTCCAGCAAACCCGTGCGTTGCAACGGGAGAAAAAAAATTCACAAACCTCTAGTATGGTAAGCATGGCTTAAGAGTTAAGACCCACCTCTATGCACGTCCACTATTTTAATACGGGTCCCACCAGTTTCCATTTATCCTCTTTTCCCGCAGTCGCCGCCTCGCCGGTGGATGACGCTCACATCTGCTAGCCAAATGATATGCCAACTTCAATACCCAAGCCTTTATATCTGGCAAGGTTTACGCTCTATTATTGATACACTTGGGATGCCAGAGCGAGCGCCCCGGCAAGCGGCACCACTCGTGCGACAACAGTTGCGCCTACGTCCGGTGCTCCCCGATGGACGGCGGCGTCTGCTCCGCCAGGTCCAGTACGTCTGTAACCAGCACGGCTGCTAGAGCCACGTAGCCTACTACGAGGCCGTGACCACGAGAGCATGTGCCCACACGTGCCTTGCTCCTGCACCGGGTCCGGCCATGCCTCCATCGGTTCTCTGCCGCCGCCGCCGCTGAAGTCAGCCGCCAGGAGCGGCGCCTCCGGATCTCCGTCGCCCCCGACTTTTTCTTGCAGTGTCTCGCCTCCGCCGTTGTGTCGCATCGAGCTAGCCAGAACCGGCATCATGGGCATCAGCCCCTTCTCAAGCCGTGCATCGTGGCCATACCCCGCACGTGGCTCCTGCGGCAACAGCGCGAGGTGGCAGCGACCTGCGTGCATGTAGAGCGGCGGTGGCGGCACACGCTCATTGTGCGGGGAAGATGTCCTTCGCACCTGGCGGCTAGCCGGGCATTGCCACATCCGGGATGATGGAGCGGACATCGCCGCCCATTACGAACGCCGGTATGGCAGCCATTCCGCGTTGGGTGGAGGAGGTCGGGACAAACGCTAGCACACCAGCCAAGTTATGGCTACAGCCACGGCAGCGTCGATGCAATCCAGAACCTCTCGCCTTAACTGGAGTATCCTGCGGAAGACGCGGTGCTCGATGTTTGTTCCCTAGCTACCCGGTGTTTGTTCCCTGCTTCACAGGTACCGTGGCTTCTAAAAGTCTAAAACAGGCCGGGTTTCTTTCTTTGTGTTCTTTCGCAAGATTTGACGTGTTTCTTTCTCTGTGTTCTTCCGCAAGATTTGACATCATAATTTAACTGGTTGAAAAGCAAAAACTGTTGATGTTAGAACCATGTGGCCACCCCATGCAAAACTCACTCACTCACGTAGGCACCTCACCTCTCAATCCCATGCACATGCACGTGGTCACATCACTGTAATTCACGCCCAATCAAAGCATGCACCCATCAGCGACAAAACGAAAGCAAACAGATCCCATGCCGCCCCATGAAGAACGTGGTTTGACAAAACAAACCGCGGAAGAAAGTGCTACGGCCAGACATATCGTGTACCAGCACTTGGGCATTCTGTTCATGAAAAAACTGTTTTTTAAGTTTTTTTTGAAGAGAATTCAAAAGGAAAATATACACCGTTATCCTTTTTTAGTTGATACCTTTACCTTTTCTAATTTGTGAAAAGACATTAAGATCTGGTACCAGGTTCTGAACATGAATGACGACAAATAAAAGTTCACACAAAATAGAAAAACTAGCATA
Source organism: Triticum timopheevii (assembly GCA_963921465.1). Taxonomy (NCBI): domain Eukaryota; kingdom Viridiplantae; phylum Streptophyta; class Magnoliopsida; order Poales; family Poaceae; genus Triticum; species Triticum timopheevii. The sequence goes on along the minus strand of OY997266.1, from coordinate 625,206,003 downwards.
CGAATGGCCCAGCGAAATGCGGCCACAACTCAAGTAACTATTAATTGAACAAGAAAAAATATATGTACATTAAAATTATATACTACATAGATGGTTCACCGAAATCCACCAAACTCAAACTTAGCATGCGATATATAAAAGTACTTCCCTTGTTTAATAAGTATCGATTACTTCATGCAATAAAACTTTCCTTCTTCAAACACCTTAGCATCCACAATGGCTTTATATTCATAAAAAATCATTCAAAATTTATATTACTTAATAGACATGCAAAAAGTTAAATGAATAAGTAGTAACCAACCAATAAGCAAAATGATCAGCAGATGAATGCATACAGGATTTTAACATAGTGTTGCATGCACACCTCTATTATTGCTTCCCCTAAAAATTAGGTTATTGCCAAAAAAAATGTCATCCCGAGTCAAGACTAATAAAAAATAAAAAAAAGTGTAAGTATATACAATAGTATACACTGTTAATCATAACAAGGCGCGGTGTGCCGCCGCGCGAGTACATGCTAGTACGAACCTATTACTCGCTAGCAATGCACCAGATCATTGAGTTTGAGAAGTTAAGAATGGCCAAATCTCTCTCATCCTCCCATGTGATCGTGCCTGCCTTAATTCCGTACAATGGCTCAGGCACATTAATTCACGTTGTCAAAAAGCCCCAGTCTTGGACTCTTGGCGGGGTGGTGACTTTGGCAAACACAACCAGCAGGCACAATACTGTTTTTTTATTCATCTGTTTTCTTTGTTTCTTTCGCGTTTTCATTGTTTTCTATTCTTCTGCACTGCTTTTCTTCAGGGTTTTTCCTTTTTCTCTTTCGTTTTCTTTGTTTACTTTTTGGTCTTTAGTAATTTCTTTATTTTTCTTTTTCTTTTTTATTTTCAACGTTTTTTCTTTGTTTGTTTCCTTTGTTTTCAGCGGTTTTCAATGGATGTTTTATGTTCACGTTGTAGATTAATCAAATACGTGTTTAGCGTTTTCCCCAAACATATTGTTTTTTCTACTCCCTTCATCCCAAATTAATTGATGCGGATTAAGTACAAAGTTGTACTAACTTTATACTAAGTCTGCGACAGTTAACATAGATCGGAGGAATCAACAACTTTTTTTCCATACACACTCTTCATTTTCTGTATACATCAGGAACATTTTTTTATAACATTTTTCAAATACATCATTAGCATTTGTTAATATGTGATTATTTGATGTCTGTTTTTTGGCATGCACATTGTAGAATGTTTTCATACATCGGGAACATTTCTTATATACATGTTTTACATTTTTTAAATACATGATAAACATTTTTCTTCAAACATCTACTCTTTATGCCTATTTTTTGCATAAATAATTGTACATTTTTTGTATACTCTAGGAATGTTTTTTATACATGTGTTGGCATTTTCTAAATACATGATCAATATTTTTTCATATTTATTTTATGTCCATTTTTTCCGTACACGCTGTAAACTTTTTGTATACACCAGGAACAATTTTGTATGGCGAACCAACCTGTGGTTGGATAGTTAGGAGGACAATGGTATCCCCTGCCCACCAGAGTTCAAGTCCCAAATGTGACATTGGTGCTCGCATTTTCCTGGATTTTATTCCAAGCTTTCCGGTGATGTGTGTTCAGTGGGAGGAGATGTTCCCATTGACTATGAAGGCGTCTATGGAGACTTCGTCAATCTCAAGATGATATGCCGGCTCAGTCTCTCGAAAGTGTTCATAGGGGTAGGGTGTGCGTGCGTTTATAGGAGTGAGTGTATGCTCGTGTATGTGAGCGACTTCGATTGTATTGTGTTAAAAAAGAAACAGTTATTTATTCAAGTTGACCATTTTCTAATTAAATGATTAATATTTTCTCATATATATGTCTGATGTCTACTTTTTTCCGTACACATTCTACATTTTTTGTATACATGAGTAACATTTTTCTATACAGGTTTAACATTTTTCTATGCATGATTACCATTTTAAGTTCAGGGTTAGTGATGTTCGGGACGGTGTAGCTTGCAATACCCTTGAGAGCGCTGATATGATCTTCAAGTACCACCCCTCCCGCACCCCTGTCCCTATGTTTTGACATTGCTCCATCGGAGTTGATTTTAACCCAACCCTCGGTATTGGATAGAAGATACAATGATACATACATATGTATTTGAAATCAACAAAAGGAGAAGAGCGTGTCTTCCAGGTCCGCACCAGCGATCACAATTTTTATTCTTCTGAGATGGAAAAACCGACCTATATCAAAATCTCATTTATAGGCACATGGGTGCAAAAGATATGGCTTGTGATCCCAAACATTGTGCTGAATTTAGGGCAGTACATTATGCATGTCCAACTAGGGACTCTCACTGGCCCAATTTGATGTATTGAAGTTATTAAAATTTACCATAGTAGGCTAAACTTCTCCAAATCAAAATGTTGTCACATCTTGATTAGTTGAGTTAATTTGCAGCGAGTCAAAGTGAGGTGCCAAACCAAGCAAAAAACACGATGCACACATTTCCATGCATACTTGTTACAAGTGATAACGTTTTACCAAATACAAAACAAGAATTTTAGTACATGGTGCATATCAAACCAAAAAAGATGCATTCGTTGCGAGTTGAGTGGAATGATGCTAATTCAATACCAAGCGCAAAGTATGGATGTCAGACTAGATAATTGTTGGACACAAGAACATGAAAGTCATATTTGTTCATGGGTAGAACTACTAAAAATGAAACAATTACATGAAAAACCAATCATCGATATTTTATATATTCTAGAATTTTTCTATTTAGTGCAAAGATAATCACCCTTCTTCTTTATTTGCACTTAAAATAGATATACATGCTTCCATAAAGCTAAATCAACTTATAGCTCTCAACTATGATATTTAAAGAAATAAAATATACACAAATGGCAACATATTTTAATAATTTGACAAAAAATGAATATGTGAAGACTTGTCATTTTCCCCTTTGATCTAGAATAATTTGGTAAACAACCCAAAAATAAGAAGAAGTGTTGAAAGGAAAATAACTATGTAACAACGTCTTGTAATATATGCCTTCAATTTAGAATTCTAGTTTTCATGCTTTACGTAAAATTATATAATAAATATATTGTATATTTAGTCATATCATTGTTTAGTTGCTAAGTATAATATAAAACTCTATTGGTTAAGATCATATGTCAAAAAATGAAACTGTCAAGAAGTAAAAAAGTTTAGTCTAAGGAAGCCATGCAGATGGAATGGTGCAGGCTTAATGGGCGATGTGGCAAAAGTTTTCACCTCACTGGACTTTTCCTCTATATCAATCAAATGTGAGATCAAGTACCGGATTGCGCCAAATCTCTAAGGAGAAGTAAATGTTGTTGCTTAAGTGAGGGATTGTCCTAGGTAATTTGGAAAATTTGCCTAAATGTCTAAACATCTAAGTATGTCAGTACTGTAATAATGAATGCTGGAGGTGACAGGCAAGTTATTCCTCTGTCACCAAGCAGTGTTGAACTATGTGTTATGAGTACTCAATGTTTATCTTCACTACTAGGGAAAACCTTATATACATAATCTTATCAGTAGCGCATGTTAAAATAAGGCGCTACTGCTACTTAGCAGTAGCGCGCCTGCTTAAAGGGCGCTACTGTTATCCACTTAGCAGTAGCGCAGCAGGAATAAAACGCGCTACTACTATAATTGCCACACCGTTCCTGATGTGCTAGGTATAGTAGTAGCTCTCTTCTAGAAACCGCGTACTACTACAAAATTAGTAGAAGCGCACTTTTAGGGTAGGGCGCTACTGCTAAGTTTGAACACACCACAGGACGGGCCCATCTTAGCAGTAGCGAGTTTGTGAGGGCGCCCTACTGCTACGGATTTTAGCAGCAGCGCGTTTTCGCTCCCCACGCTATTGTTAAAGCTATTTTCACCTAACCCCCCCGCGCGGGCTTCCCTCTCCTCTGCTTCCTCCCCCAATTCCCCACTCTCTCTTCTCCCCCTCGTCACCTGCGCCAGAGCCCCTGCCCTTGCCCTCGCCGGAGGCCCTGCCCTCGCTCTCCGCCAGAGTCTGCCCCTCGACGTCGTCGCGCGCCTATGCCTCCTCCTCCTCGACCTCGACCTTGCCGGAGCCCCTGCCCTCGCTCTCCGCCGCCGTCTCCCTCGACCCGCCTCGCCGCCGTCTTCCCCGACCCCGCCTCGCCGCGCCTCGGTGCCGCCGTCTCGCCCGACCCCATATCTCTCCCCGCCCTCTGTAAGCACTCTCCCCTTCCCTCTTCTCTACTCTCTGTTAGTATGAACCCTAGCTATTTAGTGCTAGTTAGTATGAACCCTAGGCTATTTTTATTGCTAGTAGTTAATTACAATTAGTATTAACCCTATTTAAATAGGTAGTACGAACCCTAGTTAAAAAAATGGATACTTATATGGTAATTAGGGCAGTAGTTCCTAGGTACTAATTAGTTAGTAAGAACTAGGTACTAATTAGGTACTAGTTTATTTTTATTTATAGTAAGTTTATTTTTAGTAAGAACTAGTTGAATTAATAGAACTAGTTAGTAGGAACTTGTTGCTATTTTTTTAGTTAAAGCAATTTTTCCCGCATCGACGTGGACGATGCCTATCCCGCATCCTCGTCGTCGAGTCGGCGGAGGACGACACCTGCTTGACCAGATGGGCCATGTCCGGGACTGGGCTCCGCCGGGGTGGTACTGGGAGGTGCTACCTACCGGGGGCATAGGTTGGTGAGGAGCCAGCCTGTCGTTGACTCGAACCTTCTTTGGTGGCGGTCGCGTGGGCCAGTGACGGTCCGGAGGCTCGAGGACCCCGCAAACGTGGTGCGTCACCGCGTCAGTGAGGAGGACGCGCACGTCCGTCGCTACTTGTTTGCGTTGGAGCACAGGTTCTCCAATACCTGGCAAGTTCTCTAGGGATCTCACTGGAGCTATGATCCCGTGATGGTTCCTTCTCTGTGGGTGTCCACTGCCCGCGCCGATACCTGTCGTGTGCTACGGTTTTAGTTGTATTAGTGATGTTATATTTATGATACTATTCGGGATGTATTAGTGATAATATTCGACGATGTACGCACGCATGAAATGATTTACTTTTGTTTATTGAATGCATGCTAATTTGAGTCCTATAAGATATTTTGAAATGTATATCTTGTGTTGCTCAAATAGGATATGTGCGTGCCCAAGTGGCCGGTCATGTTTGCAGGTTACATCTCCGAGTGGCCTATGTTTTGCCGGAGTGTTGATTCATTTCCGTTCCGGCAAATTTCAGGCACCCGATATGTCCTATTTTAGCAAAGGTCATGCCGGATTTTTCCGTGAATTTTGGCATGACTTGTGCCAGAATATGTAGGAAATATCGAGTGCCCCGGATTTGTGTGTTGAGTATCCTGGTAGTTGTCTTCGATCGATTTTCAATTAATGTTTTAACTATGAACATAGGAAATGTCTGACGACGAAAAGGATTTCGGTATTTGCAAATATTGCGAAGACGAGCACGGCGTGTGCGGCGGAATCTTCCTAGATGATGATAGGCGCTTCAGCATCAAGCTGGACGAGAACTTCGAAGTGGATACAGTAAGTCACAACGACAAGTCTTTTTTCGTAATTAAGCATGACATCTGCTTCATTTGCTTCAACTTATAATTTTTTTTACTATTCTACTAGTGTATCCCCTGCCATGCAAGAGTTTTTGTATTGGATAAGATAGGTTTCAGTCGTACTATGGAGGTAAAGAAAGTTTACTTGAAGACCGAGCATGGTTATATTTTCCACGCAAAATTATACAATTCAGATGACTACACCTATTTTGGATGCAAAACATGGCGAGTACTATGCAAGACTTATGCATTTGAGCCTGATATGGTTATCACCTTTGATATTCGTCCGGAAGATGATATTGAAGGTAATACCGACATCTGGGTCGATGTGCAGACACCTCTAGTTATACCATTATGTGAGTTTCTCAACCATATGTATGTCTTTGATATTGTTTATTCAAAAATAGTTGACAACTAATTTCTATTGTCAGCTTATTTCCGTTCAAGCAAACATGTCCAACGCTTGGTAGACAGGACCTACTACTATCCCGAGGCTGAACTAAAATGTGAGGAGCTAAGTCATTATGTTTCATGGCTTGCGGATTTTGATACTGTCAAGACAAATTTTCTTCCTGGATTTAGAAATGTTAGTACTGAAAACGTGCGACCAGTTGTGTTCGTAATGAACTACGGTCACATCTATTTAGGAAAGATGGTAAGATATTTACTATTTGTCCTCTGTGCATCTTTTCCATACATTTATTTTTAAGCTAAACTTCATTGCTAAGTATGTTACCATACGATGTTCTTCAACAGGGACTCCCAATGAATGTTGTGCCTTATGGGATCGAGACTAAAGGTACCATGAATATTGTTAGCTTACGGCCAAGATATCCTACAAATCACTATAGTGCATTCAGGATTAGCGACGTATTCTTAATAGTGAAAGACTGGGCCAAATCTGTGATGGAGGAGCGTAGACAAGTACTAGGGGGCAGCAAGCAGAAGCGCAGCCCACGATTAAGAGACAGGTTCATCTGCATGCTCCAACTTGATGAAGGAGGAGAGCTACACATGTTTTATGTTATTTTACCTGAGAGAGAGCAGCAGGAGTGATTAGCTAGCTAGAAATGAGTTTAAAGATGATGATGTGCTACACAATGACTATGATGATTAAATAGCTAGTGTTGGTGGTAATGACTATGATGATTATTATGAGCTAGTGTTAGTGGTGATTAAATACATATTGTTGGTGCTAATGACTATGATGATGATTAAATAGTTTGTGTTGGCGGATTAGATTCAAGTGGAGGCAACATGTGGTGCACATCGAAAGTACTACTAGTCCAAACTAGATCAAATTTGGCTTAGTAGTATACTTTTGACATGCACCACATATTGCCTCCACTTGAACCTAATCCACCTTCATTTAACACACTGTTATGGACATAGTGATATAAACCTCATAATTGGTATTGTACCAAAATTTGTATAACAGCGTATAAATACACTAAAAATAAAAAATAAAGAAAAAAAATACTAGTAGCGATGGATAGTGAACACGCTGCTACTAGCTAGATTAGCAGCAGCGCGGGAGATAACAAGCACTGCCGCTATGTGTCTTAGCAGTAGCGCGTGTAGCACGCGCTACTGCTAAGTAATAGATGTAGCACCTTATTAGTAGCGCGGTTGCCCGCGCTACTAGTGGGCATTAAACCCATGCTACTACTAGGGTTTTCCCTAGTAGTGCTTCTATATCATGCGTACATTGAAATGATGGACGAAGAAGGCAAGGTATTCCTCTGTCACCAAGTAGAGATTGTACCCTGCTTTAATAAGTATTGTAGCTAGTGTTTCTCCTTTTATATCCTGCCTACATTGAAACTTAATGTTGAGCATCTATCATAGTTCGAAGCAGTACCTTCTTATGTCTTCTAAGGTATTGTTTGTTCCTATGTTCGAACATGTACTAGTTGTTCTGCAGGGTGCTAGGGACTAGGTTCACAAGCCTCCCGGTTTGTCTGGACTGACAAAATTTCCACTAGTGGGATTCATAGCCAATCACTTGTTTTTGCATGATTTAAAGAAAAATCCATGTTCAACAGAGAATGTTCGGGTAGGCAGGAAGGGTTCTTAGGATCGCTGGATGCCGTTTTGACATCCATCTGCCATATCTCATAATCATAGTATGCGGCAATTGCTAACATGATTCGGACGGACTTCAGCTTCGCTACGGGAGAGAATGTCTCGTCGTAGTCAATCCCTTGAACTTGTCGATAACCCTTAGCGACAAGTCGAGCCTTATAAATGGTGACATTACCATCTGCGTCCGTCTTCTTCTTAAAAATCCATTTGTTTTCTATCGCTCACCGATCATCGGGCAAGTCTGTCAAAGTCCATACTTTGTTTTCATACATGGATTCTATCTCGGATTTCATGGCATCAAGCCATTTGTTGGAATCTGGGCCCGCCATCGCTTCTTCATAGTTCGAAGGTTCACCGTTGTCTAACAACATGATTTCCAGGACAGGGTTGCCGTACCACTCTGGTGCGGAACATGTCCTTGTGGACCTACGAAGTTCAGTAGCAACTTGCTCCGAAGTACCTTGATCATCATCATTGTTTTCCTCTTCAGTTGGCGTGGGCATCACAGGAACATTTTCCTGCGCTGCACCACTTTCCCGTTCGAGAGGTAGTACTTCATCGAGTTTGACTTTCCTCCTACTTACTTGTTTCGAGAGAAACTCTTTTTCCAGAAAGCATCCGTTCTTGGCAACAAAGATCTTGCCCTCGGATCTTAAGTAGAAGGTATACCCGACAGTTTCCTTAGGGTATCCTATGAAGACGCATTTTTCCGACTTGGGTTCGAGCTTTTCAGGTTGAAGTTTCTTGACATAAGCATCCCATCCCCAAACTTTTAGAAACGACAGCTTAGGTTTCTTCCCAAACCATAATTCATACGGTGTCGTCTCAACGGATTTAGACGGTGCCCTATTTAAAGTGAATGTAGCTATCTCTAGAGCGTATCCCCAAAATGATAGCGGTAAATCGGTAAGAGACATCATAGACCGCACCATATCCAATAGAGTGCAATTACGACGTTCGGACACACCGTTTCGCTGAGGTGTTCCAGGCGGCGTGAGTTGTGAAACGATTCCACATTTCTTTAAGTGTGTGCCAAATTCGTGACTTGAGTATTCTCCTCCACGATCTGATCGTAGGAACTTTATCTTTCGGTCACGTTGATTCTCTACCTCATTCTGAAATTCCTTGAACTTTTCGAAGGTCTCAGACTTGTGTTTCATTAAGTAGACATACCCATATCTACTCAAGTCATCAGTGAGAGTGAGAACATAACGATATCCTCCGCGAGCCTCAACGCTCATTGGACCGCACACATCGGTATGTATGATTTCCAACAAGTTGGTTGCTCGCTCCATTGTTCCAGAGAACGGAGTCTTGGTCATCTTGCCCAAGAGGCACGGTTCGCATGTGTCAAATGATTCATAATCAAGAGACTCTAAAAGTCCATCAGCATGGAGCTTCTTCATGCGGTTGACACCAATGTGACCAAGACGGCAGTGCCACAAGTATGTGGGACTATCGTTATCAACTTTACATCTTTTGGCATCCACACTATGAACATGTGTAATATTACGCTCAAGATTCATTAAGAATAAACCATTGACCATCGGAGCATGACCATAAAACATATCTCTCATATAAATCGAACAACCATTATTCTCGGACTTAAATGAGTAGCCATCTTGTATTAAACGAGATCCAGATACAATATTCATGCTCAAACTTGGCACCAAATAACAATTATTAAGGTTCAAAACTAATCCCGTAGGTAAATGTAGAGGCAGCGTGCCGACGGCGATCACATCGACTCTGGAACCATTCCCGACGCGCATTGTCACCTCGTCCTTCACCAGTCTCCGTTTATTCCGCAGCTCCTGCTGTGAGTTACAAATATGAGCAACGGCACCGGTATCAAATACCCAGGAGTTACTACGAGTACTGGTAAGGTATACATCAATTACATGTATATCAAATATACCTTTGGTGTTGCCGGCCTTCTTATCCGCTAAGTATTTGGGGCAGTTCCGCTTCCAGTGACCATTCCCCTTGCAATAAAAGCACTCAGTCTCAGGCTTGGGTCCATTTTTTGACTTCTTCCCGGTAACTGGCTTACCGGGCGCGGCAACATCCTTTCTGTCCTTCTTGAAGTTCTTCTTGCCCTTGTCCCTCTTGAACTTAGTGGTCTTATTGACCATCAACACTTGATGTTCCTTTTTGATTTCAGCCTCTGCTGACTTCAGCATCGAGAACACTTCAGGAATGGTCTTCACCATCCCCTGGATGTTGTAGTTCATCACAAAGCTCTTGTAGCTTGGTGGGAGCGACTGGAGGATTCTGTCAATGACCGCCTCATCTGGGAGGTTAATGTTCAGCTGGATCATACGGTTGTGCAACCCAGACATCTTAAGGATGTGCTCACTGACAGAACTGTTTTCCTCCATCTTACAACTGTAGAACTTGTTGGAGACATCATATCTCTCGACCCGGGCATGAGCTTGGAAAACTAGTTTCAGCTCTTCGAACATCTCATATGCTCCGTGATGCTCAAAACGCTTTTGGAGCCCCGGTTCTAAGCTCTAAAGCATGCCGCACTGAACGAGGGAGTAATCATCAGCACGAGTTTGCCAAGCATTCATAATGTCTTGGTTCTCTGGGACGGGAGCGTCACCGAGCGGTCCTTCTAGGACATATTGCTTCCTGGCAGCTATGAGGATGATCCTCAGGTTCCGGACCCAGTCCGTGTAGTTGCTGCCATCATCTTTCATCTTGGTTTTCTCTAGGAACGCGTTGAAGTTCATGTTGACATGAGCGTTGGCCATTTGATCTACAAGACATATTTGCAAAGGTTTTAGACTAAGTTCATGATAATTAAGTTCATCTAATCAAATTATGAACTCCCACTCAGATAGACATCCCTCTAGTCATCTAAGTGTTACACGATCCGAGTCGACTAGGCCGTGTCCGATCATCACGTGAGACGGACTAGTCATCGTCGGTGAACATCTTCATGTTGATCGTATCTTCCATACGACTCGTGTTCGACCTTTCGGTCTCCGTGTTTCGAGGCCATGTCTGCACATGCTAGGCTCGTCAAGTTAACCCTAAGTGTTTTTGCTGTGTAAAACTGTCTTACACCCGTTGTATGTGAACGTAAGGATCTATCACACCCGATCATCACGTGGTGCTTCGAAACGACGAACTGTAGCAACGATGCACAGTTAGGGGAGAACACTTCTTGAAATTTTTGTAAGGGATCATCTTATTTACTACCGTCATCCTAAGTAAACAAGATGCATAAACATAATAAACATCACATGCAATTATATAGTTGTGACATGATATGGCCAATATCATATAGCTCCATTGATCTCCATCTTCGGGGCTCCATGATCATCTTGTCACCGGCTTGACACCATGATCTCCATCATCATGATCTCCATCATCGTGTCTTCATGAAGTTGTCACGCGAACGACTACTTCTACTTCTATGGCTAACGCATTTAGCAATAAAGTAAAGTAGTTTACATGGCGTTCTTCAATGACACGCAGGTCATACAAAAAATAAAGACAACTCCTATGGCTCCTACCGGTTGTCATACTCATCGACATGCAAGTCGTGAATCCTATTACAAGAACGTGATCTCATACATCACAATTCAACATTCATCACAACTTCTAGCCATATCACATCACATGATCAATCGCTGCAAAAACAAGTTAGACGTCCTCTAATTGTTGTTGCATCTTTTACGTGGCTGCAATTGAGTTCTAGCAAGAACGTTTTCTTACCTACGAATAACCACAACGTGATTTTGTCAACTTCTATTTACCCTTCATAAGGACCCTTTTCATCGATTCCGCTCTAACTAAAGTGGGAGAGACAGACACCCGCCAGTCACCTTATGCAACTAGTGAATGTCAATCGATGGAACCGGTCTCACGTAAGCGTACGTGTAAGGTTGGTCCGGGCCGCTTCATCCCACAATACCGCTGAAGTAAGAAAAGACTAGTAGTGGCAAGCAAGTTGACAAGATCCACACCCACAACAAAATTGTGTTCTACTCGTGCATTAGAGAACTACGCATAGACCTAGCTCATGATGCCACTGTTGGGGAACATTGCAGAAAATTAAAAATTTTCCTACGGTTTCACCAAGATCCATCTATGAGTTCATCTAAGCAACGAGTCAAGGGAGTGAGTTTGCATCTACATACCACTTGTAGATCGCGTGCGGAAGCTTGCAAGGGGATGGTGATGATGGAGTCGTACTCAACGTGATTCAGATCACTGATGTCCAAGTGCTGAATGGACAGCACCTCCGCGTTCAACACACGTACGGGACGGGAGACGTCTCCTCCTTCTTGATCCAGCAAGGGGGAAGGAGGGGTTGAGGAAGATCGCTCCAACGGCAGCACGACGGCGTGGTGGTGTTGGTACAGCAGTACTCTGACAGGGCTTCGCAAGCGCGTAACGGAGGAGGAGATGTGTTGGGGAGGGGAGGGGCTGCGCCTTGGAGATGTGTACAGCAGCCCTCCCCTCACCCCTCTATTTATAGGGGAAGGGGCAAGGGGGGCCGACCCCTATAGATGAGATCTAGAGGGGGGGCGGCGGCCAGGAAGGGGAGGCTTGCCCCCCAAGCAAGGGGGGCGCCCCCCTTAGGGTTTCCCCCCCAACCCTAGGCGCATGGGCCCAAGGTGGGGGGCGCGCCCAGCCCTCCAGGGGCTGGCTCCCTCCCCTTTGCGGCCCATGCGGCCCTCCGGGAGGGGTGGCCCCTACCGGTGGACCCCCGGAACCTCTTCGGTGGCCCTGGTACAATACCGTTAAGCCCCCGAAACTTTCCGGTGTCCGTATGACAACTTCCCATATATAAAACTTCACCTCCGGACCATTCCGGAACTCCTCATGATGTCCGGGATCTCATCCGGGACTCCGAACAACATTCGGTAGTCACATACTAGCCTTCCTAATAACCCTAGCGTCACCGAACCTTAAGTGTGTAGACCCTACGGGTTCGGGAGACATGCAGACATGACCGAGACCACTCTCCGGTCAATAACCAACAGCGGGATCTGCATACCCATGTTGGCTCCCACATGCTCCTCGATGATTTCATCGGTTGAACCACGATGTCGAGGATTCGATCAAACCCTGTATACAATTCCCTTTGTCAATCGGTACGTTACTTGCCCGAGACTCGATCGTCGGTATCCCAATACCTTGTTCAGTCTCGTTACTGGCAAGTCACTTTACTCGTACCGTAATGCATGATCTCGTGGCCAACACCTTGGTCACCTTGAGCTCATTATGATGATGCATTACCGAGTGGGCCCAGAGATACCTCTCCGTCATACGGAGTGACAAATCCCAGTCTCGATCCGTGTCAACCCAACAGACACTTTCGGAGATACCTGTAGTGCACCTTTATAGTCACCCATTTACGTTGTGACGTTTGATACACCCAAAGCACTCCTACGGTATCCGGGAGTTACACGATCTCATGGTCGAAGGAAGAGATACTTGACATTGGCAAAGCTCTAGCAAACGAACTACACGATCTTTGTGCTATGCTTAGGATTGGGTCTTGTCCATCACATCATTCTCCTAATGATGTGATCCCGTTATCAACGACATCCAATGTCCATAGCCAGGAAACCATGACTATCTGTTGATCACAACGAGCTAGTCAACTAGAGGCTCACTAGGGACATATTGTGGTCTATGTATTCACACGTGTATTACGATTTCCGGATAATACAGTTATAGCATGAATAAAAGACAATTATCATGAACAATGAAATATAATAATACTTTTATTATTGCCTCTAGGGCATATTTCCAACACTCTTACCATGGGCATTCCCGCTTGGTGGAAAAGGTGGGTTCATTTTAAGTATATAAAAAACACCATGTTCAATGTAGGGTGTCCGGATAGGCCAGAAGGCTCTGTTTGACAACATGTCTTTTCGACATCCATCAAATCACCCCAATATTTTTCGATGGAGTTGTATGACCAACTTAAGACATCATGCTAAGTCTTTTGGTTTTTTTACAAGTTTTGCATTTGTGTTGAGTTTTCCCCGTGAAAAATGGCCGATAACCGGTTGAACGTATCGCGACGTGTATACGGTATCGGAAGACGTTCAAACTAGGAATGGATGCCACACATGGGCATGCCCACCTTCTTACAAAAGTTAGGTCAATCCTAAGATTTTTTTATAAATACCATGATCAAGGGAGAGTGTTCGGGTAGGGTAGAAGGATCCGTTTGGGAGCACCTCGTTTCTCCACATCCCTTGAATGGCCCCAATTTTTTCTATGACTTTGTATAACCAATTCAAGGCATCATGCAAAGTTATTTGGGGTTTAGGAAAGTTTTGCATTTTTTGGAGTTTTGTCGGTTAAAAAGGATGATAAATCGCTGGACATGTTGCATCTTGCATATGGTGTCGAAAGTCTTTCAAACCATGGGCATGCCCACTTGCTTGCAAAAGGTGGGGTCCTTTCAAGAATGTCCAATAATAGATCATGTTTAACGAAGGCTGTTCGGGTGGCCAAAAGGGCCTGTTTGAAAGCACATTGCTTTTCGACATCTATCAAATGGCCGCAAATAAATTTCACTAGCTTCTGTGACCAATTCAATGCATCATGCCAAATATTTTGTATTTTTTGACAAGTTTTGCATTTTCTAAAGTTTTCTTGATGAAAAATGGTCGATGGCTGAACATGTCGCAATGTGTAAACGGTGTCGGAAATCATTCAAACCCGACATGGATGCCTCATACGTATACGTCAGGCTTCTGCAAAAAGTTGGGATCATTTATCCTTAGTAAAAGAAACCACCAGTTGAGAGGAGTTTGCCAAACTAGGCTAGACAGGTGCATCTGTGAGCATGTCATTTTTCCTAATATGAATGCTTATGTTTTTTGTATTTTCCATCACTATCAATCAACAATGTCATTCTCTTATGTTCTAATACTTTCTTGAAATTTGTCAAGAATTTGGAATGTCAAATAGTGTATGGAAGTTTTACAACATTGAACACTTTTTCCAAAGTTGTTAAAAAAATCCCAACAATTAATGGGAAATTGAACACAATTTGCAGACCATGTACTTTTTTTTTAAAAAAATATCAAATTTCTTGAAACACAAACATTTCTAAAATTTCTGGAAAAAAACAAAAACAGGGATTTTAAAATTCCAGAACATTTGTTATATATTTAAAGTAATATACGGTGGAACTGGGAGCAAGAGAAATATGTTAGAAATCCTATGTTAATCGGACATGGAACTCTTAAAATTAAGGTAGGCCTATGAGCACTTGCGTGACACATGTACACGTATAAATATATTCAAGCAGAACAATTGGTAAGGAAAAAAGGTACACCACCTAATGTGCAGCCCGAGAAAAGGAAACAAATTGTACTCTTAAAAAAATACTAACATGGGCACAACCCTAACCTAGGAAAGTAAACAAAGTGGATTTAGGAAAAACAACTAACGTGTAGACCCAGACGTACATTCTCAGCGTAGGAAAAAATTGGATTCTTCAAAAGAAAATATGCTACTAAACTGGAGGCTCAATGTACAACCCCTAGGGAAAAAACAACAACCTGGACTCTTAGATTAGAAAAAAAAACTAAGTTAACGTGGTGCCTGAGAAAGGACAGCCACCTTACATGGAAAAGGTGCAGACGTATGCACGTTGTTCATCTGGAAAAAAAATTGCATACATCTGCAAATATTTTAGGAGGTTCAACAACAAAAAATGCCAGTTAGGCATATAACATTGGAATAATTTTATATATCCTCAAGGAATAAACTGGTAAATTGGCTGGCTATTTAAATTTATTTTTCTTGCGCACAAACTTAAATTTCTACTCAATATTATTCGCCATGTCAATAACCCCAGACTCTGTACAAAGTATAAATCATTTGGCTTGCATTACACACAGTGAAGTTGGTTGTATTACACAACCAATCTGGTAAACCCTAGAAATAATAAATCTTCACAATTAGACCTACATTTTTTACTACTATCTACTTAACGTTATTTCTTATTTCGTTTGATGATGTTAATTGTATTTAGGTGTATATTTTTTCTTTCCCCTGAAGTGCCGATTCTACTCCAAATCCTACTTCATTGACTGACTCGGTTACCACAGCGAAGAAATACACCTACGTTAAAGTACAGAGGGGAGTATTAATGGATCATAATTCATAGATGTTCATGACTATAAATATTGTCTAGATGTAGCTTCATGGAACCAAATTATTACTAGAAATCGACGCATAATATTCAGATTTTTACATCAAATGTCATGTAGGAACTATGTGAAATATAATTTGTGTGATCACTACACCTACTAATCTAATATATGCCACATACAAGTTAATCTTTTGCACTAAAGTACTATCATGCACAAATGACACATAGAACCGTTAATCTGTATGGTGTATTCTACAATCCTTGATACACAAATTAACTATAGTATATGGTTCTGATATTTATTTCATGTTTATGACCACATCTATACCACGAATCCAACTTCAACACAAAGCGATGCCCTCAGAAATAGTTACAACATTTGTAACCTTTGAACACACTAAAGTAAGAGCAACTCTAGCAGACCCCGCATCCCGCCGGCCCGCAAAACTCGTTTGCAGTTCGCGCAAAACCACTTTTGCGGGCCGGCGCGGGCTGGCACAGATGCAGACCCCCCAAACGGATCCGTAAAAAAGTATATTCGCGGAATATGCTTTTTTACGGGTCGGCTTCTGCGGGTTCTGCTCGGGCACCACCGCGAAGACCCGCAAACAAAAAAACTGCAAATCTCGCATTTAACATAGGGTTTGGCAAACAAGTTCAAATTCAAACGACATAAACAGTTTGCGCGCAAATAAAAGCGAAGTTCATTACGCAAAAGAGGGCATGCAAAAGGTTTGCGCCCATGTCCGGCATCATCTTGGGGGTCGATCTTCACTCCGCGCCATGGAGTCCATATTGAAGTTCATCGGCGCCACCGAATCCACCTCCCTCGCTTGTTCCAACTCCCGCACCGAAATCATCCACATTGCCACCATATGGAGCACAAAAAACATCACCAGAACTTGAACACGGACCGGCCGAAGCTACCATTCTTCTCTTTAAGATCTCGCTCCTTGCCATATCATGCCATGTTTTGGTGAGGTCGTCCATGTCATTGCGGTTCATTGACATGATCTTGTTCTCTTCGGCGAGCAACAATGACATCGATTTGTTTTCGGAGGTGCGTGCTTTTCTCTCCTCAATGGCAGCTTTGCGGAGCCCCTCTTCCTTGAGCATTTGCCATTTTTATTGCTTCTCTTTTGCCTTCTTCTCGGCCAACTCTTTCTTGATCTCCAACGACTTCAACAACATCAACTCGTTTGATTGCACCATGGCATCAATCTTCTCCGTCAACCTCGATGCTTCTTGCTCTCTCTTGATCTTCTCTCTCGTCTTCTTGTTGCCATAGGGCTTGTGCAAATTTCTTGGGCCATCATCATCTTTGTCTTCATCCATGTTTACAAGTGAGCCTCACTTTGGTGGGGATTCTCTGTCGATCAACTTCCACTTATCGCACTTTTGGAGCAACTCCCAACAATGCTCTAATTTGAAGAATCTGCCTTCCGAAGCTTCCATGGCCTTGTATCTATGTTGAGAAATCTTGTCCTACAAAATGTGACAAAGTGATGCAATCATTTCCCATGATACAGTATGATGATACACAACTTGAACAAGGAAAAACAAACTCACATAATCGGACTCCACGGTGCCACTTGGAGGTGCATTGCATACTTGCTCCAAGCAAGCTGCCCAACGGCTGCACATAGGCTTGGTATTCTCCCAACACCCTTGAAGCGACCGAAATGTGTGTGGAGTCCTATTGGGATACTTTTTCATAATGCGGAAGTATTGGTCTTCGATCCTTTGCCAATATCTCTTGGCGGTTTGAGAAACACTCATGCATGGATCAAGAGACACTGCACTCCATGCTTGGATTAAAGCTTGATCTTCGAAGATAGTGTAGTTCTTCGATCTTTGGCTCTTCCCACTCTTTGATTGAGATTCCTCAAACGCTTCCGCTTTGATCTCCTCCAATTCATCCGCACAACCATGATCATCCACGCCACCATCCGTTTCATTGTAGTCGACTGGTTCAAAAGGGGCTTGATCAATGTCAACCGTGTTCGTGTCCAACAAGTTCATGAACTCGGTTGTTGCATTTTCAAACCACCGCTATAGCGAACGATAACAAGTCACGAACTATTGACACTAATGGCGAAAATGAAAAGGAATCGGTAGACTGAAGAGGCATACCTTGCAGCCATTTCGTCGAACCCCTCGCTCGCGGGGGGAGCAGCACCGTTGAACGGCATCGCCGGAGCACCTCCTTGCGGGGGGATGGATTGAGAGGTTGAAGAAGGTGTCTTCCTTTTAGCCGGAACCTTCCTCCGCTTTACGCCCGGAGTCTTGCCGACATTCTCCGCCGCCGGCCGGGATTGCACTGCGGCGTTGGCGCCCGGAGCGCGGGCCGTCGTGGCGGGGCAGCCAGATTCCCGCCCTGAACGACCATATTGCCCTGCCGCTTCTGGGCCGGCGCGGCGTGTGCTTGGGCGACGGCGGCGGCGGCAACATTGCCAGCGACGAGATCCGCCCGAGGGGAAGGAGCATGCGCGACCTCAATGGTGACGGGGGACAGCACGGGGGCGTCCACTAGTACAAAATGGACCTAATATGAGACACATTAGTGCCGGTTCGATTTTGAGCCGGCACTAATGTGTCCATTAGTGCCGGTTCCAACGGCTAGCCGGCCGTTATCATTAGTACCGGTTCGTGCCACGAACCGGTACTAAAGAGGGTGGTGGAAGGGTGTTGTCAGTCTGGGGCCCGTCCAGCACCTTTAGTACCGGTTCGTGGCACGAACCGGTACTAAAGGTCGACGTACATAAACCCTTCGTCCACCGAGCCACTCTGTTCTTCCCCTTTCCCTCACTTCCTCTGTTCTTCCTCTCTCTTCCTTGAGCTCCTCACAAATTTTGCCCAAAATTTGTCAAGATTTGAAGGCCCCCATCCATTCAAATGATCACAAAGGTTAGCAACTTTGTCCTTTCAGCTCTCATTGCTAGATTAGTTCTTGCAATGCTTTGTATATTGATTAATTTGGGAGGAATTATATTTGCTAGTATTTGATTTATATGCAATTTGAGGTCAAAAATAACACTTAGTTTGCATATGTAGGTGTGGTTTACTTAGTGCCTTCTAAATCTCCGTCGTAACCACCGTCGATCGCCCGCACCGCCCGTCGCCGGCACCACCTTGTGGTGAGGCTCTTGTTCATGAATGTTTTACATTACCAAATTGATGTTTGTGTGATTTGGATATATAGTTACTCGTATAATTATCTTACCCGTACGTTGTTTGTTATACATAGTCCCATAGTTTTGATATCCGTCCCCGTCGGCCCTCGTCCTTGTTATGATTCGGATGTGGTATATTCTCTTTTAAAACTAGTTGTTGCATTTCGTGTTTATGACAAATTATGCCCATCAAGTTGACATAGATATTTTTATCTAGGAGGTATGTGAACCGGAAATTCCAACCGACCCTATTGTCGAGAGGTTAAATTTAGTTGAAAGAGAAAACGAGTATTTGAAAGAAAAATTGAAAAGAATTGAGGGGGAGAAGATGGAATTGGAGTTGCATGTTGCCGATGTCGTCGATGATCACAAGATCAAGATGGAGAAAATGAGGTTGAAGATTAGAAAGATTAGAAAATATGCCATTGATAGTGTGGCTTGGTATCATTGTGCTGTTGGATCAATTGATACCTTAGTTGCGATCTTCATCGCATTTGTTGTTGCATTTAAATTCTTTAGCCAGAGAGTTATTTGTATGTTGCATTTAATTAAGTGATGTATATGAACTTTATGTATGAACTTTATGTATGAACTTGTATTAATTTCGTCTATTCGGTGTTGTGTAATGAAGATGAGCCGACAATGGATGTATGATGACCGATGCTCTCCCGAGTTCATTAATGGCGTGCATACTTTTCTGTGGGCCCTCTGAGGCAAACAAGCGGGCGGATGGTTTTATGCCTTGTCCATGTGCTGGCTGTAAGAATGGTCACATTTACTCTACGTCAAAAACCATTCACGTCCACCTATTTAAGTCCGGTTTCATGCCCCACTATAATGTTTGGACCAAGCACGGAGAAATAGGGGTTATGATGGAAGACAATGAAGAAGAAGAGGACGACGACGGCTATCCTGGCCATGGGTTCCCTGAATACGATGATACAACAATGGGGGGAGAAGCTGAGCCGGCAATGCGGGAAGAAGCTGAAGAAGAGGCATCAGATGAGCCCGCTGATGATCTAGGTCGGGCCATTGCCGATGCAAAGAGAAACTGCGCAAGTGATCTGGAGAGGACGAAGTTGCAGCGCATGTTAGAGGATCACAAGAAATTGTTGTACCCGAATTGCGAAGCTGACAAAAAAAAGTTGGACACCACACTTGAATTGCTGCAATGGAAGGCAGAGAATGGTGTATCTGACAAGGGATTTGGAAAGTTGCTGGTAATGATAAAGAATATGCTTCCAAAGGACAACGAATTGCCCGAGAGTACGTATGAAGCAAAGAAGGTTGTCTGTCCTCTAGGGTTAGAGGTGCAAAAGATACATGCATGCCCTAATGACTGCATCCTCTACCGCGGTGAGTACGAGGATTTGAACGCTTGCCCGATATGCGGTGCATTGCATTATAAGATCAGTCGCGATGACCCTGGTGATGTCGAGGGCGAGCGCCCCAGGAAGAAGATTCCTGCCAAGGTGATGTAGTATGCTCCTATAATACCACGGTTGAAACGCTTGTTCCAAAACAAAGAGCATGCGAAGGCGATGCGGTGGCACGCAGAAGACCGTAAGAAAGATGAAAAGTTGAGAGTACCCGCTGACGGTTCGCAGTGTAGAAAAATCGAGAGAAAGTACTAGGAGGAGTTTGTAAGTGACCCAAGGAACGTATGGTTTGGTCTAAGCGCAGATGCCATTAATCCTTTTGCGGAGCAGAGTAGCAACCGTAGCACATGGCCTGTGACTCTATGTTTGTATAACCTTCCTCCTTGGTTGTGCATGAAGCGGAAGTTCATTATGATGCCAGTGCTCATCCAAGGCCCTAAGCAACCCGGCAACGACATTGATGTGTACCTAAGGCCATTACTTGAAGAACTATTAGAGGAATGGAACAGGTGTACGTGCGTGGGATGAGCACAGACAGGAAGAATTTGACCTAAAGGCGTTGCTGTTCGTGACCATCAATGATTGGCCTGCTCTTAATAACCTTTCAGGACAGACAAACAAGGGATACCGCGGATGCACGCACTTTTTGGATGATACCGACAATATATATTTGTATAGTTGTAGGAAGAATGTGTACCTGGGACATCGTCGATTTCTTCCGACGAGGCATCCCGTAAGAAAGAAAGGCAAGCATTTCAAAGGTGAGGCGGATCACCGGACGAAGCCTCGCCACCGTACTGGTGCTGATGTACATGATATGGTCAAGGATTTGAAGGTAATCTTTGGAAAGGGTCCTGGCGGACAACCTGTTCCGAAGGACGCCGATGGACGCGAACCCATGTGGAAGAAGAAATTATATTTTGGGACCTGCCAGAAAGACCTAGAGGTCCGCTCCACAATCGACGTGATGCACGTGACGAAGAATCTTTGCGTGACCCTGCTTGGCCATTTGGGCGTGTATGTGAAGACAAAAGATACACCAGAGGCACGGGAGGACCAGCAACGTATGCACGGAAAAGATGGCATACATCAGGGTCAGGCCAGCTACGCTCTTACCAATGAAGAGAAGGAAATCTTCTTTGAATGCCTGCTCAGCATGAAGGTACCGTCTGGCTTCTCGTCGAATATAAAGGGAATAATAAATATGGCAGAGAAAAAGTTCCAGAACCTAAAGTCTCTTGACTGCCACGTGATTATGACGCAACTCCTTCCGGTTGCATTGAGGGGGCTTCTACCGGAAAACGTTCGATTAGCCATTGTGAAGCTATGTGCATTCCTCAATGCAATCTCTCAGAAGGTAATCGATCCAGAAATCATACCAAGGTTACAGAATGATTTGGTGCAATGTCTTGTCAGTTTCGAGTTGGTGTTCCCACCATACTTCTTCAACATCATGACGCACGTCCTAGTTCACCTTTGCGAAGAGATTAACGTTTTGGGTCCTGTATTTCTACACAATATGTTCCCCTTTGAAAGGTTCATGGGAGTCTTGAAGAAATATGTTCATAACCGTGCTAGGCCAGAAGGAAGCATCTCGAAGGGCCATGAAAATGAGGAGGTCATTGAGTCTTGTATTGACTTCATTCCTGACCTTAAGCCGATTGGTGTTCCTGAATCGCGGCATAAGGGCAGACTGGAAGGAAAAGGCACGCTAGGAGGGCATCAAATAATATGTATGGACGGGCATTCTCTCACTGAAGCACACTACACAGTTCTATAGAATTCCGCCTTGGTGGCTCCGTATATGGAGGAACACAAGAATTTTCTACAGTCCAAACACCCGGAGAGACGACTGGATTACACGCGAACAAACGAGGACTTTCGCCGGTTGGTTGCAGAAACGTGTCCTGAATGATGGCGATATTGAAAATGACATGTACTCGCTGTCCCAGTTACCATCTTCGAATATAATGACTTTCAAAGGGTACCAGATAAATGGGAATACATTTTACACGATCGCCCAAGATAAGAAGAGCACCAACCAAAACAGTGGTGTCCGCTTTGATGCAACAACCAACACGGGAAAGGAAACATATTATGGTTACATAGAGGACATATGGGAACTTAACTATGGATCAGGTGATTTGAAGGTCCCTTTGTTTCGGTGCAAATGGGTCAATATGACACGAGGCGGGGTAACGGAAGACCCGCAGTACGGAATGACAACAGTGAATCTCAACAATCTTGGGTATGCAGACGAACCATTCGTCCTAGCCAATGATGTGGCGTAGGTTTTTTATGTGAAAGACATGTCTACCAGGCCGAGAAAAAGAAAAGATAAGGAAGTGAATGGATCATACGACGAGCCAAAGCGCCACATAGTTCTTTCAGGAAAAAGAAACATCGTGGGAGTAGATGACAAGACAGACATGTCAGAAGATTATGAAAAGTTTGATGAAATTGCTCCATTCACAGTGAATATTGACCCGAGCATCCAGTTAAATGATGAAGATTTTCCATGGCTACGGCGCAAAGGGACACACGCGAAGAAAAATTTTCACACCCAAAGATCAGGGATGTGATCGGCTTCACTATCATCACTTTCTTCTGTGTTTCACACCCAGGAGGGAATGTCTGTAATAGTTAGGGTAGTTATGTGTTTTGGCATTTGAAACGCGAAGAAATTTTATTTGCAAACAAATTCTTTTCATGCATTTACTGATTTTTTCCAGCTAAATGACCCTGAAATTGAAAAGCATTTCAAAGGAACTCAAAAAAGGTTGAAAGTTGGCATGGTATCATAATTTCATACAAATAGCATGTGCAAAAAAGTAGAGAGGGTTACGGCAAAAATTGGATGCACTTCGTGTACAAAATGGACAATCTCTTTCGAAGTATCAGGGTTTCCGACGAAAACTGAACAGTTACAAAGGCATTTCATTTTTTAAATAACCTAAGCATTACCAAATTGAATATAATGATAAAACACACTACTATTAAACATAAGAAAAAAGAATCACTGAAAAAACTTTTTTCAAAGTTAAGTTATTCACAAACTAGTGATTCACACAAATTTCAAATAATTCAAAATTTAAACTATTCAAATTTGAAAACTACCGGCACTAACAGAAAGTTTGTAATTTTTTGTACCTAAAGCAAAAATATTCACAAAGAAACTCTAAATACAGCAAAAAACAACTCAAAAATAAATAAAACAAAAATAAATAAAGCGAAAAAAATTAAGAAAATAAAAAAGCCCGCCTACTGGGCCAAAGCGGCCTGCATACGACTAGGAACACAACCTTTTGTTGGGCCAGGATGCAGGCCCGCAAAGGCCCAGTAGGCCCACTAGGCGAAGAGGACAGGTAGGCCCAGTAGGCCTGCTTAGGAGAGGAGCTCGAGAGAGCTACCGCACTGGGGCTTATAAACCAGTGCGGTAGACTAGCGAGGTGGGACTAAACTTGCACACCGCCTGGAGCCAGCGCACCCCCTTTAGTACCGGGTCGTGGCTCCAACCGGTACTAAAGGGGGGGCCTTTAGTACCGGTTGTAGCCACAACCCGATACTAAAGGGGGTGCGCTTCCCGCCGCTTAGCCTGGCCAAAACAGACCTTTAGTACCGGTTGGTGGCTCCAACCGGTACTAAAGGTCCATCCTATATATACAACACTTGAAAAAAATTCAGTTTCCCTCTATTTCTTCCCTCTGTTTCCTCCCTCCGTCGCGCCGCCCTGCCCCGATCGACGCCGTCCCCATCGACGTTGCCGCCCCCGCCCCTCGTCGCCGACCCCGGCCATCCCCGCCCCTCGTCGCCGCCCCCGTCGACTTCGCCGCCTCGGCCGTCCCCGTCCCCGTCATCCCCGTCGTCCCCATCGCTGTGCCCCGCCCCGCCCCGTCGCCACGGTCGCCCCGCCCCGTCGTCGCCGCCCCGTCCCGTCGCCCCGTCGTCGCTGCCCCGTCCCGTCGCCCCGTCGTCGCCTCGCCGGTGAGCTCGCCCCGGCCGCCATGTCCACACACACACACACACTACACACACACACACACACACACACACACACACACACACACATACACACACACCACACACACACACACACACATACACACACACCACACACACACACACACTATACACACACACACACATTAGTTTGTTTGTTATAAATTTTTCTGTTTTTTACTTATAGAAATGTTAGAAATTATTCAGTTTTTTAGTTATATAAATATTAGAAATTTTAGTTATATAGAAATTTTAAATGTTTTCTGTTTTTTAGTTATAGAAATATTTATAGAAATGTTAGCAATTTTTCTGTTTTTTAGTTATATAAATATTAGAATTGTTATGGAAATGTTAGTTATATAATCAGGAAATTTTAGAATTAGTTTTAGTTAGATGAATTATATTAATGTCAAATTGTTAGAATTTGCATATATACAGAATTTTAGTTAGCACAATCCAATCATTTAAAAAATGTTACTTTTTGCGAGTATATAGTATTTGTTCTCGACGATATGCCCGGCCCGCATCCTCGCCGTCAACCCATTCGCGACGACGTCCTGCTTCAGGGGACCCATGTCCGGGACTGGGCTCCGCCGGGCTGGCACTGGGAGGTGCTACCTGGAGGGGCGCGCCGCTTGGTGAGGAACCCGTCCTCGGGTCCCGTCGCCGACCCTGATCTTCTTTGGTGGCGTTCGCGTGGGCCACATTCGGTGCAGAGGCAGCCGGCCCCGCCGGAGGTGGTGCGTCGCCATGTCAGGGAGGAAGATGAGCACGTCCGTCGCTACATGGCTGCTATGGACGACGTCAGGTTCTCCACTACTTGGCGGGTTCTTTGGGCAGATGACCGGAGATATGATCCTGTGATGGTTCCTTCTCTTTGGGTGTGAACCGCCCACGCCCCAGGAACCGCGAGTGGCACCCTAGATTCTTCTGTAGTACTCGATCTTTATTAGGTACCTAGCCAGTGATGTATTCAATATATAATATTCGAGACGATGTATTTGAGATTATATATATTAAGACGATGATGTATTCGAGATTATATATTCGAGACGATGTATTCGAGATTCAGTTTTTCCTTATTGATTAATTGCATCCATGCATTGTAATTTAAATACTAAATTGTTTTATATTTCTTCTGTATTAGTAAAGTAAAAGCTATAGCGGACAATACCGGCAGAGAGAGAGAGAGAGAGAGAAGAGGAATTGTTCGACATCATACGCAGCCCTCACAGGCTAGATGATCTGAATGAAGCAGATGACGGCTCTCAATATCTGAACAATATCGGAGAGGGTGATGAAAAGATATTCGATCTCGACGACCGAGCTGATGAAGTCATGAACTATGATTATGATTATGATGACACAGGCAATGTTTGTGATGACACAGACAATGCTGATCTTCAAATAACAAAGACTACCGGCGAGGTATATTTATATAAGAATGCATCATGGTGATCATCACATGTTTCTTTTATTGAAGATATATTAACGAATCGACCTTTCTTCTTTCAGCCCTCCGGATCGAGCAAATCTGCTTCTACAGACAGCAAGACAAAGCGAGGCCCGGGCAGATTGTTGAAGGATGGTGTAAAGTACCACATTGAATCCATCAAACTTAGTGGCGAACCCCTCACGCCTAAGAACGTTGCGGATAAGTGGACTCGTCAGTGCGGAGTTCTTGTGAAGGACAAACTCCCGATCTCCATTCAAGAATGGAAAGAGCCACAGACTAAACGTCCAGGTGTTACTTGGGTCAACGACAGAGCCAAAAAAGACCTTTTGAAATCTCTGATGGAACATTTCACCCTACCAGATCATTTCACTGAAGCAGATGTGGAGAAAGTCAAGGCCGCTGCTCTTAAGAAGATGGTAATTGCATTCAACACCCACAAGAAAACTGTATGGGCCAACTACCTCGCTAATGAAAGGAAGACTCCAGATTTCAAGGAAACACTGGAGAAGCAAAGAGAACACTGGGACGATTTCATGACCTTCAAGGATTCAGAATTATCTAAGGAACGGTCGATGAAAAACAAGGCAAATGCCGCAAGAAAGACGCAGTTCCATAGGCTGGGTCCAGGTGGCTACGCGGTGGGATTGCCTAAGTGGGATAAGTATGAGCAAGAGATGGAGGATGCAGGGGTCACTCCAGTTACTAGGAACTGGCCCCCCAGGTGCAGAACTTGGTTCTATGCGCATGGGGGAGCGTTGGACCCGAAGACAGGCAAAGTTTCGCCGAAGGCAAGTCTAAAAGGAATCGAACAAAAGATAATTGACGCAATAGAAGAAGCTCGAAGGGGGGTGTTCACGCCCAACAGAGAGAACGACGAGCTTACGTGCGCCCTGGGAAATCCTGAACACCCGGGAAGAACACGAGGCAAGGGCATTATTCCCTGGTATGAGGGCTTTTCAGAATGGAACGAGGACTACAGGACCCGTGCAAGAAGGAAGATGGAGTAGGAGAAGAAAAGGAAGCTGGAGGAGGAGCAGAGGAAGTAGGACGCAGAACGCCTTCAAGGCCTAGAAGCAAGGCACGCGGACCTGGCACTCAAATTCCAGCAGCAGCAACAGTAGATCGACTCACTTAGCCAGGAAAGGGGGTCTCAGCAGCGGCAGCAGCAAGCGGATGATCGTCCAGCATTGGATAGCACCGTCCCATCCATGCCGAGAAGCAGCGTTGGTTCTGCCCCGGGTGACACACTGCTGGATACATACCCTGTGGATGACATCATAGAGAACACTAACTGTGAGCTACACTCCAAAATGAAGAACATATCCATGAAGGTGGCGGATGACGTTGCTTTTCCAGTTACCCCTGAAGCAACCTACCATTGCATCCCGATTCCAGAGGGCTATGCTCGTGTCATGGTTGATGAAGTGGTGGACCCATATTCGGGGCTAGTGCTTGACATTCCTGGAGGTGAAGACGAGCGCACACTGGGAGAGGCCATACATCGTATAATCTTATGGAGAAAGGATTGCATCATCTTTCGAAGTCCACCGACACCGCGTCGTGTGCCGACTCCTCCTCGAAGATCGCCACCGAGTCAGCAGACTCCCGCTCCTCTAAGTCCACGAACGCGTGAGACGACTCCTCCTCGAAGTCCGCCACCTCCTCCAAGTCCCCGAACGCGTGAGCTGACTCCTCCGGTTTCAAGTCCGGCATAGCGTCATCCCACTTCTCCGGTTTCAAGTCCGGCACCGTTTCAGGCCACACCTCCTGCTTCAAGTCCGGCACATCGTCAGGCCACTTCTCCTGGTCCAACTCCACGTCAGCCGTCTCCTTCGTCTCAGCAATCGCAGAAGAGACATGTCGCAGCTTTGGTGTGTAGCGATACGAGTCGAGGTAGTTCAGGAAGTACAGGCGGAGACAAGCGATATAAATATTGTCCAAGCCTCGCTCCTCTTCCTCAGAGGCCTTACGACATGACTAAGGAGCAAAACACAGCCATAGTGCAAGCCCAAGTGGACGCCCATTTTGGACCGAAACCGGCACCGCCGCCAAAGGAGAAAGTGCCTGAGAAAGTAATTGACCACTTCATTCGTATGGCTAGAGAACCAGCTCCCAAGCCTGTTGACTCGGACTATGAGCACCAAATCAGGAAACTACATCGAGAACGGCTAAAGAAGGAAGCGAGCTCGAGGTCGAGCCAACAAGCAGCTGGCAAAAAATGCGGGAGAACCGTTCCCCAGTTGGGAGAATAGGCGGCGCAAGCAATCCCCCCGCTTGTTGTGCCAACAACACATGAGAGGAGTAGTACGCGAGCCAAATATTATTGTGGGCAAACCGTTAGCGTTCCCCAGCATGGCGATGTGGTAATAACAGAGGATCATATAATGCAGGCTCAAATGCTCAATATCTCGGTTGGACAACTCCTCGAAATCGAGCTCATGCCTACGCTTAAAGAATCGGAAATAGCATGGAAATATGTCCGGGGCAAACCTTTGGTCCATCCAGACAAGGTCAAGGACCTCCCAACGAGAATGTATCAATTGCATCAATGGTACATGAACATTACCAAGATTTCCAATCGAGAGTCCCTCATGGTGAATGTCAAGCATGAGCATTATTACCATGAGAAAGCTCTGGCCATTGAGTATCCAGAACTATTTCAGTTATACAATCAAGACGCACTCGACAAGTCTATCGTCGGTTGGTATTGTCTGTAAGTGATTTCTTTCTGTAATTTAAGTCTCAAGCTAGTTATGTAGTGATAATTTTGATCAACCATTACATGTAATTATCCTCACTATATTCTTTTTCTGTGGTATTATATGCAGGATTAAGATGTATGAAATGAAAAAAGCAGGACGCTATGGTGTTGGGTTCATTGACCCAAATACCATTAATCAGGACATATGGCAGATTGAACATTGTCAAGATGCTATAGAGGAAAGCATGCTAGAGTTCTTGAAGCGCCTCAATAGCAATGAAGATATACTACTTCCTTACAACTTCCCGTGAGTCACACTGTCTTGTACTACAAATTCTGTTTTTGTTTACTAGCTAGCTAGATGTTAATAATTAAGTGTATACGGTTTACGGTAGTTGATTAATTTTATGCACATGCCCGCTTAATTAAGACATGCAAACATGTGCGTATGCAGTTGGCACTGGGTCTTGTTAGACATTAAAGTTGAGAAAGGAAAAGTTGAATTACTGGACTCACTAACTAAAGAAGATAAAGACTACACCATCGTGAAGGGGATAGTCAACAGGTAATTTCAATCATTATTAACTATATCTCGGTCTATTAATTATTAGTTCTTCATTTCCTGATATGAACTATTTAATAACCCCTTCATTAATTTTCTTTGCCGGCGGGCAGGGCATGGGCAAAGTTCATCAAGGTGACTCCAGGCAAGTGGCCAAAAAAGTTGTTTTGGCATCGACCCATGGTAAGTAATTAAGTAGTCCTAGCTAGCTACCATCTCTTTAATTCTTGTTTAAATATCATTAATTAATTATCATGCTTGATTAATCATTATCTGATTCAATTTCATTCTCGTAAAGGCCCTGAAGCAGGCGCCGGGGAATAATCTGTGTGCATTCTACGTTTGCGAGAATATTCGCATGATAACGTGCGAAAGGAGCAGATCTGATAGACAGGACTGGGTACGTTTGTCATAACACTATTCACACCATTATCGATATCTAGTCACACAACTAACACACATACATATTGATCTCCTTTAACAGTTCAGATCGGTGCGGGATAAGCTCCTACCATCGGACCGCATACTAGCACTTCAAGAGGAAATAGCCGGATTTTTGCTCGACCAGGTCATAGATCGAAAATACTATTACCCGCTACCGCCCCCATGAACCACTTGTCATCGTGCTCCGGAGGCACCAAAGGAAACATATGTAGGAGAAATTATATATGTATATACATGTGTATGTGTGAATAATTAATGGTGTTGATTTGTGAGACATTCGATGATATATATATATATATATATATATATATATATATGCGGTTCTACGTACGAGAAAATCTATTTATATATATGCATAACGTGTACAATTTTTAGTATGGTGAAATACCAGCAAACAAAAAAAATTGAATGGAAAATAAATCAAACCCCCCCCCCCCCCCCAAATATTTAGTACCGGTTGGTGTTACCAACCGGTACTAATGCCCTACGCGCACCCCGGGCCTGGCTCGTGCCACGTGGTGGCACTTTAGCGCCGGTTCGTGACGAACCGGTACTAAAGGGGGGGCCTTTAGTCCCCACTCTTTAGTGCCGGTTGGCAAACCGGCACTAAAGACCGTTACGAACCGGCACTAAAGCCCGGTTCTGCACTAGTGGTCCATGGCGGTGAGGAACGGCGGGGGAGGAGGAACCGGAGCTTGTGGAGGGGGGGCAATGGTGGCGGAGTGTGCGGGGAGCGGGAAAGGGCGCGCGGAAATGTCCCTCCCGCCAAATCTCGCGCCGGATAGGGGTTCAGCTCGGATCGGCCTCCCAACCCGTGAAGATAGAGGTTGGGGGAGAAGATTTGCCGCGCCCCTCAAAATTCTTTTGCGGGCCGGGGCGGGATGTGGGGTCTGATCGAGCTGTTTTTTCGGCTCCGACCCGTAATTTGGCGGTTATTTTACGGGCTGGGGCGGGATGCGGGGTCTGCTAGAGTTGCTCTAATACTAACATGGCCATCGTCTTGCAAGTCAAACTTTTCATATTCTTCTTTTCCTTTGCTCTTACTCCCTCATTCCATAAAGTAAGTCCTATTATTTTTTAGGATTTCTCAAATAAAAGGACCAGGTCACACATAACTGACGGATATTACACGTACTCCAAATGTATGTATGCATATCTTTCTTTGAATAAAAAACCTTGAAACAAACCAACACATTTAAAAGCATAGAAAATGGTACAAATCTAAACTGCAGAATAGGACTGATATGAAAAATTTGTACAGTATGCATAAGAAGCAGATACATGATTACTTTATCATATATATTTATATATGGAGAAGAAAACCAACAAACCAAAGATAAAACTATGTTTGCAAAATGCTCAAATTTGTAAATCTGATCACATTTAGTTCCAAATTGCAATAGACAATTCAAAGAATGTATACTCATGACAAAACTTAAAAAATTCTAGCCCGCACATCGGGTGAGCCACTGTGCTAGTTTTTATAATGGTAAATAATACTGCAAAACAGGAACATTTTTTTTATATTCCAAACAATATTTCAAACGTTTGAACAAATTTGAAAAAGTATAATAAAGTTCAAATAGAAGAAAAACTAAAAAGATAGAAAAAGGAAGAACAAAAGGCTTAGGCCTTGGCCAAACTAGGCGACAACATCGCTTCCATCGGGCGCCTGTTGGGCCGGCCCAAGCATTCACGAATTAAGAAAATCATCTATTTTGAAGAAAAAAATGTTCAAAATTGGAACAATTTCCCAGATTTTCAAGCAAAGTTCACTAAAAAAATCTTAATAAATTTAAAAGATCCAAAATTTGAGAAAATCTTTTAAATTTTTTTAAAAAATATTTAAAAATTCATGGATTAAAAAAGTAAAAAAATAAAAATTATAAAATCTGATAGGAAAAATACGAAAAAAAATGAATGAAAATTCATAAAGTTAAATTTGTCACGTAAGAAGCGTCAAGAAAATAAGTGGACACAACAAGTAACACATCCCGGTTAGTTCCAAGAACTTGAAGTAAACCTCGAGAGTTGGAGTTCAAATTTCCCATGGTGCACATTTTCCGAAGACTAAAAGAAATAGAAAAAGTTGAGGATGCTCAATAGGGTTTGGGTATTCCATATTTGTCGTGCCGTATACGGGCAGTATGTCAGGCCGCGTATCGGCACAGGCGACGTATTTTTAAAATAGATCATCCTACACTACATTATGAAGGGGTTTGAAGAGATCTCCTTCCTTGATGTGTTTAGGGGGTTGTACCAAAACATAAGAGCAACTCCAACGCGCCGGCGCAAACGGACAACGCTTTTGTTCATTTTTTATTCGTTTATGTCGGCCGCCCACTCGGTGTGCGCCATATTTGGGTCGGCAGTGCGTCCAACACGCCGACTCATATTTGTCGATGTGGCCGGCTGGCCGCCCTTTTTCAACAGATATACACATAATTTGCATTATTTGACAAGCAGACATATAAAAAGATAGCATAGTTTCACAACCAAATAAATCATAGTTTTACAACCAAATAAATTAAGCATAGTTTTACGAGCTGAATAAAAAATAAATTGTCTCAAATACATTTGAAAAAAGATACACATATTGGTTGCCAACATGAGCCCACATATGCTCAACCAAATCATTTTGCAGTTGCATGTGAGTTCCCCAATCATGCATTTCATGATGAAATTTGGTGAACTGTTCAAACATTGCCGCTCCTCCATACTCAGGCACAACATTCTCACCCTGAAACTGAAACTCTTGATCGTAGATACATTCTAGACGCTCATCTTCTATGATCATATTGTGCATAATCACACAAGCTGTCATCATCTCCCACAGCTTTTTGGTGCTCCAAGTCCTAGCAGGATACCGAACGATGCCCCATCGAGATTGCAAAACACCAAAGGCACGCTCGACGTCGTTCCTTGCACTCTCTTGCTCTTGAGCAAATTAATATTTTCCTCTTCTCTCCGATAGGGTTGGGAATTGTCTTCACAATGGAGGTCCACTGAGGATAAATACTGTCACCTAGGTAGTATCCTTTGTCGTAGTTGTGGCCGTTGATGGTAACTTTCACTGGCGGGCTGTTGCCTTCGGCAAACCTTGCAAACACCGGTGAGCGCTGAAGCACGTTGATATGATTGTGTGATCCGGCCATGCCGAAGAAAGAGTGCCAGATCCAGAGATCTTGTGAGGCCACGGCCTCAAGTATGACAGTGCAAGCCCTGACATGGCTCTTATACTGCCCTTACCAAGCAGAAGGGCAGTTCTTCCACTCCTAGTGCATGCAGTTTATGCTGCCAAGCATCCCTGGGAAGCCCCTCCTGGCATTCATCGCCAACAAGCAGTCTGTATCTTGAGGAGTCGGCTCTCTCAAGTACTCAGGGCCAAACACAGCAATCACAGCCCTGCAGAACCTGTACATGGACTCTAGTCATGTCAACTTGCTCATTCGGACATACTCATCAATGAGATCACCGGGCACTCTGTATGCAAGCATCCAGATGGCTGCAAGTGCATTTCTGATAAGATGAGAAGCAAATCTTTCCAAGGGCATCCTCTTTGCACTCGAAATAGTTATCGTATCCGACCACCCCTTCTCTAATACGGTTGAAAACATTCATAGCTATACGGAAAGGCCGCCGGAATTTCTGATGTTTGCACAGTGGGTTGGTTGTGTCAAAGTAGTCCTTCCAAAGAAGGATGGCCGCTCTCTCGGTTGTGATTCAATGCCGGAAGGTGTCCTAGAATCGAGCCATGGAAAAACGGCCGCTGGCTATTAAGGTGGTGACGGACCAACACGCCAACCAAGATCTCCTCCTTATCATCGGACGAGGAATCGTCCGAGTCGCAAAGGAAATTGTGGAAAAAGAACTCGTCGGCGGATTCCATTTTGTACCTTGGCAAACTATCGAACAACTTGCGGGTGCCGTTGAAGGAGCTAGAAGGAGAAGAGACACGCGCCTCCCTCGGACCAGGTGCCTGGCCGGGAGACGTCCGACGACCGTGCCAGCGGCAGGACGAAGGAGCTGGCTAGGGCAGCGAGGCGGCTTGCTGCTCGCGGCGGCGTCGGGAGGTGGGGTTGGGAAGTTTCGGTGCCCGGGGGGGAGACGGTGGTGGCGGCGAGGTGGCGATGTTGGGGGAGGTGTGTCCGCACCGGGTGCTGGCAGAGGCGCCGGCAAATGGGCGGCGACGACGACTCGGCGGAGGCGGGCGAGGGTTTGCTGTCGATATGGGGGGGGGGAGGATGGCCAATGTACCACCGACTAGCGGGCCAGGGGAAGGAGTAGACGGGCGCCGTGCGCGTCCGTCTCTTGTCCGCGCCGACGCAAATGAGGCTAAAAATGGTCCGGAAATGGGTCGGCAGGCGGACGAAAAGCAGTTGCTCGTCCGTTTGAATCGGCGCGTTGGGCCGATTTTTCTGTCCGCCGCGATCCAAACAGACGCGCGTGGACAAAATGGGTCACCGCGTTGGAGTTGCTCTACGTGTTCATTTTATTCATCAATCATATGGACACAAACAAATTAATACACAGCTCAAATTTGAGTTGATGCCGGTCGTACGAATCATTCTCAATCCGTAGATGGGTTTGATTGTGCTCAAAACACAAAAGACCTAGATGATATTCTTAAAATGGGATCAAAATATTTGCCTCGTCTCATTAATCAAGGAGAGATCACAAGTTTTTAGAAAAAACAAAAACTAAGGCCAAAGTGGTCAATACAAGGGATTACTCTCCCGGGATTAAATCACGTAGGTGCTTGGTGCCCGCCATTACCAAACGTGCTTGGCGCCCACTTTGGCTTCTAGGACCGTGATTCTCTAGAATGGACCGAAAAGAAGTCGCTATGCTAGGAGTAGGAGGGCAGGGCGTGGCGGCAGAGGGGGCAGGCGTTGCTGTGTCCCAGCCACTCGGCGATGCAACCCCGGTGAAAGCTGTGCTTGTGCGAGCAGGGCATCACGCCGATCTCGTCACCTGCCACGAAGTCCTCCAAGCAGATCACGCAGCCCGTGTCCGTCGTGCCAAGACCGCCTTGTTGGCCTCCCCCACGACAATATACACGCTTCTCCAGGCCGGCCACCGCCGCCGCCGTCGCAGGGACTCCTCCGAAACCGCCGTTGCGGTAGGCGTCGCCGGGGTTGGGCATGGCCGACAGGACACGCAGGAGATCGTCGTCGCCGAGGACGTCGTGCAGGAAGAGGGCCTCCGCGACGAGCAGGACCGATCGACCGAGCTCCTCTGCCACGTCGACGACGTCGTGTCCGACGGATCCAAGCTGCTGCTGCAATGCTGCCGCGTCTTGGTGCTGGGACGGAAGCGGGACGAGCCAGTGCTGGCCCGCCGTGCTACTGTCGATGGCGAAGGTCAGGGCGTGCTCCATGCACTCGTCGGCCATTGTTGCCATTGGCTCCGCTTCCGCAAGCAGCAAAAATATCTAATCTCGCAAGGAAGCACGCCGCCAGATCTATCAACGAAGCGGAGTAAATGGGGACTCGACGGACCTGGACCTGGCATTAATTGGCCTGCAACCAGAAGCCAAACCAATTTCGGAATAGGAGTCCGACTTCGCGGGCGACACGGACTTGGTTTCGTCTCACTGCGCGCGTTAGTTAGTAAAAAGTAAGTACTTCCTAGGCTACTATGGTGATCTTTTTTTTAGAGAAAAGACCTCGACGAGCCTGCGATGCAGCTCGAGCCTAGCCCGACTTTGAATTAACAAAACCATCAACCTGCAAGGATTACAAGCACGCCCACAAGCAAGGAGAAAGAAGAACAAAGCGGTAAGATACAAAGACATTGGACAGCATCAAACTAAGCCTCAAACGCTACGAACTATGAAGATAAACAATGGAAACAAGAGCCGTAGACGTCGAGGTCCTCCGAGACTGCTGCACGGGGAACAAGAACACACCGGCTCGGAGAGAGGGCCCGACACCAGCAGCATGCCATCACCAAGCACCTACGGACCCCGGCACGGCACATCCAGCAAACCATCCTCGAAGAAGGCCACTACCTTCTCGCCCGAATCAAAGGCGCCGCACCGTCGCGGGATGGGGTGGATGTCGCTGGAACACGATCACATAGAGACGGTTAGCGCATCCCTGCCGAGACATCGGAGGCTCTCCATGAGCAGAACAACGCTGCCGCAAACATCCAGCCATCGGAGGAGGGCAGGTTCACGCTAGGACAAAGAGGGCCTCACCACCGCCGCCACCTCCCACCCAAAAGCGCCCACCGCCCACATGGCTCCCAAAGTGGCGTCGTCAAGAAGATCACGGCGCCGAGGACGCCGCCGTCGCCCAACAAAGTTAAGGCTTTTGCTCGGGAGAACGAGGGGAGGAGGAAGTGGGGGGAGCCAGACCAAATCGACGCCTCCAGGGAGGACACGGCGCCCTCGGGCAGGGATTTCTCCCATTCGGAGCTCCCCGCCACCACTAGCACCACATCCCAGGAGCCGACGACCCATGGAAGAATGGCCAGGCCAAGGAGGGGATGCATGCCCAGCAGAGGAGGGAGGGGAGAAGCCAGATCTAGCATCGCCGGCAGCCGAAACAGCCACGGCGCGCCGCCCACATCCACCAAGCTCCCGCCGCCCACAAGGCCAGGGGCATTGGGACCAACGCCCGCACCACAGCTCGCCACAGAGCCGGCGGTGCCTCACCAGGGGAGCCGCTGCTCCAGATCCAAAGCTCCCCGCGGTAGAGCAGGACAGCAGGGAGACCCCGCTGCCACCATCCTTGCCGGCGCCTCGGGGTTGCCCGGTGGCCTTCTCTGGCAGTGGCGAGGGAGGCCGGGGGATAAGGGAGGGTCAACGGCATGGCTAGGGTTTTCGCCCCCCTAGTCGCCCGAGCGAGGCGGCGCACGGGGGAGGGGGGGGGGGGGGGCTATGACCTCTTGCTTGACAACCTCCAGGAATTCGTAAGTCTATGGACCATGCTTCAGGACTAGAGGGATACGCGCGCTTTGCGGCACCGGAAACACAGACGTGTGAGATCTACTGATCAACCATTGTTTTCTGTTTGATGCATTCAATGTGGCTATCAATTTTGACCCAGCGGAAAGTCTTTCTATTTTGCGGCAGTTATTTTCTCTGCGTGATATCCTGGTTTTGGGGTCATTGTATCATCAGCGTGAGCCAGCTGTGTAGTCTAGGAATCCAAATCGTAGATACCAGACATCAAATGACCTCGCAAGATTCAAATGTATATTTTGGAAAAGAAAATTCACAGCTCTGATTATATGATGTACTCCTTCCTTTGTCCCAAAAAAAAGAGTACAATTCATTAGGCATAATTTGTACTCCCTCCGTCCAAAATAAGTGTCGTGGTTTTAGTTGAATTTTGAACCAAACAATAGCACAATTTTGACAATATGATTTACAAAACTAAGTCCGAGACTTCTTCCTCCAAGAACAAAATATGATTTATAATGAGCTTTTTTTTCGAAAAGGGGGGATACCCCGGCCTCTGCATCAGCATGATGCATACGGCCCTCTTATTAACAAAATAGAGTAGTATCAACATGGTTCCAAAGGTCCTGAAAATTGAAAAAAAAGAAGCAAAACAAGCTCACACAGAGCCCGGATAAGCTAGATACATCAAACTAGCCACATCAATGTGCCACAACCGGCTGGGCAAACTAGATAGGAATACTAAATGCCTATCCTATTACATGACCGCCATCCAAACCGGTTGAAGATATCCCGAGCTACCATCTCCCATTATAATGAGCTTGATACTGCAGACACTTCGACGAAAGCTAATTTACATCAACTATCCTACCTACGCTAAATTTGTTTCTCCTTAGCACAGGTTCCTTCATTTCCGCGACAAAACGGAATACTGGATGATGACTGACACAATAGTGTTAGTGCATGGAGACCTTGCTAAAGGAGTGAGATCATTCCGGACGTAAAAGGAAATGTTATATCTTTTATAAATCGCTATACTGTTTTTTTTAAAACAATGATCGGCTAATAACATGTGATGAGAACGTGAGTGGTCAAGTACAAATAGTGGGAGAAAATAATGTATATGGTTGAAATCCTTAAATTGGTTCATTAAAGAAAATGTCGATGCCGGAGTCTTGTGCAGCAACCGAATTTCTTTTCCATTTCATGCTCCAAGGAAAGACTGCAAGGCCAAACGACATTTGATAAGAATTTATGTTCCAGTTAATGCTCCAAGGAATTACTTCTTGCATAACACATGATTAATAGCAGTAATGAGCAAAACCAGAAGAATGTACTTAAATTGGCCAGCCAATCAATCATGATCTAGCCAAAGCAAAAATAGCATATACGTTCATGTGACTACTGATGAAACTGAAGCTGTGAAATTAGTAGGATGGCATAGTTGCTGAACTGGTAAATAGCTCTTGAGGTTTCATGCATAATTATATTAATCCAAGATAAATTATCATTATGTGTTTGTACTGGAACTGGAGTTGACGCATCATCCTTTCCCTTCAAGAAGATAGACTCTGGGAACTAAGGTATCTGCATTGCAGAACGATTTGATGTATCCTCTTCCTACACGTAAAAGTGGATACAAATACTTTCTTCATTAATCAGGAGAGTTTCTTCATTGGGTACTTTTGCATATGTATATACAGATACTTCAGGATTTTCATGCAAAAAGGTAATTTTGGATGACTTTTGTACTAATCTTTTCTCAGGTTTTTTACTGCAACTTCTGCCACCGGTACTACTCTAAGTGTTGTTCTCCTTCTATCTAAAATCCTACATATTTACTATCTGAAATGTGAATGTGTGTACGGATGGTACCTGGTCGCATATATGTGTGTACAGTTGGTACCAGTGATATGAAGAACAATAAATTGTTAGCAAACAGTTGAAAGCACAAATAGATTGCAACAATATATGGTCAGAAATAATTAATAAGTACTTGGAAATAGATTGTGCACATGCTGCCCTTAAAGTATCAAAAATAGCAGGCATAAGCATGGTTAAATAGCAGTATTACTATTTGTTTGTTAGCACAGGTGTGCGGTCTCCTATTAACTATATTAATTAAGCAACATCACGCAAAGGAGCTTAGATGCTCCTGCTCTACGGAAAACACACCCCACCTTCCTGAAACTGTGGTAGAAAAAATATTAAAATGAGCATGTACGTAAGCCTGTATCATCTAACCCAAAAGCAAAAACAAAGTTGCCTGAGTGGGCATTCTGTTCTGCTTAGTAGACAATCAACAGATATCAAGGACCTTGCAAATCACAAGCATAGGTTATACAATATTAAATCAATAGCAGGTGGCAATCATTGGGTGAAAACAATTAAGGATTCATAAACCAATGCCAGTGTGCACTCACAATTACATGTTTCTTTTTTATGATAATATCCAGGAGCAACCAATGCCTTTGCAAAACGGCGTGCCTTTGCTCTTCATCAATAAATTGATCTGGTCTGCTTAGCACACAAGTAGAAGTCAGCACACAAAAGCATTGGCTAGTACTTTGTAAAATTACAGAACCACATCAGATCAACATTACAAAGCACTTTATTGAAATTTTAGAAAGCTTGGAACCACACGAAGCTCTCTGCAAACACTAACAGAATATGATGGCAGTTCGATTTCCTCCCTCTAAACTGGAAGAGTAATAATCAAAAGCCAATCCAAAATGTTCCTACTTCTGCTCAAACCAGCACCCAAATGAATATTCCGACCGCTATACCGGGATCTTGTACCAAGAAACCCTAGGAGATAGGAAGTGGTGCTTCACAGAGTAGGAATGAACTCTGCTATTTATTGCTACTGAAAGATTAATTTTGCAGTGGCCGATTTACTTGGCATCAGCAATATCTAATATTGTTTTATATGTTGCTGAATTTGACCCACATTTACCTCGCTATTTTAAAATCTCCCATTGGACATCACATGTCAAAGTTTTCTGTAAGACTTGAAAAAATAGGGGAAAACACCACTATCTGCGTATAGAAGACATATGTCAATTTTTTGGAAAGTTATACAAGAAATACTTGCCACAATATGAATCAAACTGGGGGTTGATTGTTTCTATTAGGACCAAATCAGAACTTTATTAATGTAGCTCCGCTGACACATAAGCGTCACTTGAACATAAAGGAAAGCTGTTGAACAATCGGTTGATCAGTACAACTGTTTCTACTTGTTTGTGCACGCATCTCGAAATGAATTTTTTTTTGTTTGTGAAACCTGCAAAAAATTAATTAGCTAGCTGCTAAAGTGTCGAACTAAAAATGCAGCATAGAAAAAACCTTTTTCATTCCCAGTCTTGGGTATGTCAAAGGTTACGGAAAATAGCATATTTCATACAGCAACAAACAAACAAACAATAATAAAAAATAAAAGCATGATAACAGTCTGTGTGTGTACATAATGATTTCACCCAGCTTATGCACTCATAAATAAGAATAAGTCTAGACTCTTTTTTGCATTTCTAGATTTGTGTATTTGTATGTTACAACATCACGGGGGATTAACACAAGATTGGCATAGGTCGTCCACAACCTTTAGTCGTTTATTTTGTTGATCTATTGACGCAGAGGATATGGAACCTTAAAGAATGGTAAACTTGGAGTGAGTTCTTCCCACAAAAATAAAACTTGGAAAGAGTTTACCTCCAATCTAGTTGCAGCACTTCAATATTTTTAATGCAGTGAAGCATTCTTGCGGCAACATTTTTATATTTCTGGTCTCAGAACATAAGATTGATGTGTTAAGCAATCTCTGGTGCTTAACGATGCATTACAATATTGTTTGAACTAACAAAAAGTGCTTTTAAAAGGACAGAAAATGGGATATAAAACTGACCGGATCAGATATTTTTCTGATTAGTAATAACGAATTCTTTCTCCTTCACCTTATAATAGGTGTATCTTAGGTCCTCTTTTGACATTGAGAATAGGTTGCTTGTATGGCCCAGGCATTTTACCATAGTATACCCGATTAATACTGTAGCATAAAGAATCACCAGAAAACTTTGATCTATCTATCTGGCTTCTGCTTTTGGCTAAATCATTAGAATGCTGAAGATCGAAATAGGTTGCTGCTTTCCCATGACATCGAGGGCCTGGAGAAGGATGTATAATTAGGCTAGTCAAGAAAGCAGTACTTCACGGCAACACACTTCCTCCTTCAGTATCTAGTAGCAAAATGCTCTTCATAAAATGGCATGATTCATGTATAAATAATAATGAAACTGCAATTCATGCCCATGAGTAAAAAACACCATTTTCATATAAAACAGCGCTAAGCACTATGAAAAAGGGAACAGATAACAGTGTCAATAAAACAACATAGATTAGAAATAGTTAAATAGATCAAACAGCCAAATATTGGGGCAGGGAAGGGGGAGAAGCGAATGCAGCGGCGGCAGGCAAGGCTCTAAGGGTTGGGTGGCTGTTGGGCTGTGTGGTAAGTTATATGGGTCAAACAGCCAAACGGGTCAAACCGACTTACACAAAAGCAGGCCCATACGGCAGCGGACTGCACTAAACGAGTCAATCACAGATAGATGAGGCCACGACCGACCATCATAGCCTCGATGCACCACATGCCTCCATTTTCTGGGAGCTTAGTATCTCTAGTGATGTTCAACTTACCGAAGGCACGAGGGGGAACGATATCACTTGAAAATTCAGCACACCGACGGAATATATTTACTTTTTCCCGCTGACAAAATAAATTCTTTGTCTGGCTTGTCATTCAAGACCTCGTTTTGTGCACTGTGGCGACCAGACTTCTGTGGCAACGATGATGGTGGGAGTGATCTCGGCGACGCGGCAGTGGTTCCGATAGTCGGCTCTTCTTCGGCGTGTCCACGGTATTACCTCGGTTTGTTTGCTGCTATAGAGTCGAACCTGTGGCGGCGGGGCCCTTTGGTGTACGATGACCGGCTGTAGGTGGCCCTTTCGGCGATCTTCCGTGGCGCCAGCCGTGCCTGGTTCTATTCTTCTGAGTTCTCCGTCTGAGTCGGAGCTGCGTTGTCTGGCTGTAGGTCGACATGTTGTCGATTAGGGTGGGCTTTGCACTGTGTGTTTCAATCTTTGGGAGTGGGTTTGGCCCTTGTTGTTCCGATTTTTGCCTAGTTTTCCATAATTAAATGGGCAATTCTCTTCTGCTTAATTAATAGATGAGGCAATCTTTGCCTCCGTTTCAAAAGAAAAAAACCTCGTTTTCATGGCCGATAGGCTTGAGGGACGATGGGTGGCCCAATTGCGACACACGCCAAATATGTAAGCAACAAAACGAAGCAACGCCTCTCCTTGTTTTTGGATGGAGATATTCTCTTCGTTGCAACTCGCGCTAGCCACCCCACCTGCCTCACATCTACGCTCTTTTACACTTATTTCCTTCTTATGTCTCTTTTTTTTCATTTTTTCTTTTTTGGTTCAGAATAGTTTCACTCGCTTTTTTATTTCTTTTTTTGGTTTTGCTCATTTGAATGAACTTTTTTTGAATCGATAAACGTTTTTCAATACCGACGAACTTTTTTCAAGTTCGATGAACTTTCTTCGAATTGGGTGAACTTTTTTCAAATTTGAAGAACCATTTTCAAATTGGATGAACTTTTTTCGAATTTGATGAACTTTTTTGAAATACGGTGAACTTTTTTCCAAATTGGATGAACTTTTTCCCAAAATCGATAAATTTTTTTCGAATTGGATGAACTATTATTCAAAATTGATGAACTTTTTTCCAATTCGATGAACATTTTTCGAATTTGATGAACTTTTTCCAAAATCGATGAACTTTTTTCAAATTGGATGAACTATTTTTCAAAATTGATGAATTTTTTCAAATTCATGAACTTTTTTTGCATGTTCGTGAACCTCATTTGAAATATGTGAACATATTTTTAAATATTTTAAGCATCTAAACGCTACTATTAATGCACAATAAATAGCGCGTCTGCTATTTTCGTTCTTAAGACGTATCGCGCTATATAGAGACATGAACTGTTAGTTGGTCCGGTGGTAAGACAACCTATATATAAGCACGACAGCGCATGTTCAATTCCACACGACAGCAATTTGTTTTTGGGCCGGCCCACCTAGACGCTGCTGCGGGCACCGGTTGCGTTCCCTGGCGCCTGCAGCGCCCAATAGGACCTCCTCAGAAGAACATAATGTCATCCATCATCACGCTAGTGTCACGGGAGCAGGGCCGGGCCTATAGTTGTAAAAAGTGTGCAGCCCGCGCAGGGCCCCTAATTTTTTGGGGCCCCAAAATTTGTATATATAGGCCTAGTATTTTAGAAAAAACTGTCATAGTAGGTCATGGGCCGCTGAGTCGAGCCATAAAGCGCTGCCGCTGGACGCTGCTGCTCGTCTGCTCGAGTGATGTTCCTTAAGAAAAATGTTGCTCGATGCCTCGATCGATTAGGAGACGAATCGTCGGTCTCAAAGAAAAGAAAAGAGATCGTGGACTAGATCGACCGCAAAACCATAATAGCAGGTGCGGCGGCGTCGTTACAGAAAACAGGATCGTCTCCTTCGCGGCGTCGCCTCATGCCCTCAGCCTTCATCGTATTGCCTCATACCTTCAGCCCTCATCGTATCGATCGGCAAGCCGCAAGCAATTCAGGCCGCTGGAGCTGTTGCCTTCCTCTCCTAAGTTCTAGACTCTTCACCTCGTCAGATCGACCGGCGACCGACTCCAGGTGCTTCACGGCTTCAAAACAGGTAGCCTGCTGCTAGCGAGTCCTTTATAGTTATCTTCGGCTCCTATTCCTAATTTCTAATTTCTAATTTCATAAATCCTAATTAACTTTTGACAGGGATCGTTAGAGATCGGTCCTTGCCACCTTGGTTAAACAATACAGTGTAGTATTATGCAAACGGGAGTTGAATAGGTATGATTTTTTACACATCCAATTATTATGTAAGACACTATATCATATACATTATAATAGGTCATTAGATCATTTTAGTAAAACAGGGCCCCATTCTTTAGTTTCGCACAGGGCCTCGGAATTTACCGGCCCGGCCCTGCACGGGAGATCCGGAGCGAGAGAAATGGACATGTTTTCCACAACAAAAGCTCCATGCCCTCGCTAATCGTCAACAAGATAAAGGGTGAGCTCAACGGTTGTGTAATGGCGGGCGCCGAGCACCTACTCCCTCAATTTTTATATACAGGGCCGCAAACTCAAATTTCATGTACGAATGTAAAATTTTATGTTTGCTTTGTAAGTCAGCTTTTCTTTTCATATGTTGGGATCATTAGTACACCACATGCATGCAAGAAAACTAAGTGGAGCAAGTAGTAGCTGACTGTCATTATGACTACATACATACAAGTATTAAACAGGTTGCTAGT
Organism: Triticum timopheevii; assembly: GCA_963921465.1. NCBI lineage: Eukaryota > Viridiplantae > Streptophyta > Magnoliopsida > Poales > Poaceae > Triticum > Triticum timopheevii. Next base: position 625,162,125 of record OY997266.1, on the reverse strand, counting down.
ATGAGAAAATAACATTAATTTTGTCTCGATTAGTTTCGCTGGCCTTGTATAGATGTAAAATGTAGAGAATGGACGTTTGGCTCTCGGTCTCCATGGAGACCTTTTAAAAAAAAAAATCAAAATTTAAAATTTTCAGTTTTAAAAAAATCTACAAAAAGTTGTGTATGTAAATAAGGATATCATGTGTACGGATGTAAAATTTCAGGATGAAATATGTTGAAATACGACCTGCACAAAAAAGATAAACTCATGGCCTGGAAGGATGAATAGTATAATGTGTTAAAAAGCCTCAGATTTGTTTGATCTACACAACTCTCATTTGAAGGTATCTTGCCTTGAAAATCTGCACACATATTTGTTATGCCTCCATGTGTATATGTATTTTTTCAGAATTTTTGAAACGTAGAAAATATGAAATTTGATGAGTATTAAATTTTTCCAAACCGAGCTCCAAGGAGCTCGACCTCCAAAGGCAATATTCACAAAATGTATATTCTATAGTGGTTTTATATAAGTAAATGGAGGGAGTACGTGATTTAATCCCTTGTATTGGCCACTTTGGCCTTAGTTTCTTGTTTTTTTTCTAAAAACTTGTGAGCTCTCCTTAATTAATGAGATCGAGGCAAACCTTTTGGTCTCAATTTTAGAAACTAAGGACAACTACTTCAAGATCTCCCAAACATGTAGGCAGCGAGCCTCTCAACGGGCCTCTCGCGGTCCACCTTGACTCCCCCACGGCAACTTAACTTGATTCGCGCCAGGTGCTCCACCGAGATCCACGCGAAGCTAAGCCTCGCTGGCGCCTCCTCCTCCTCGTAGTCGGGCTCCAGCGTATCCCTCGACTGCTGGACCCATTTGGGGTGGTAGGTCACCTGGTACCACGTCGAGGCCATCATCTCGTACATCCGGTTCCTCTTATCGTCGTCCCAGAAGGCCCCGGTCTGGCCCGACGCCTCGACGCTCTCAAAAATGGCCCGAAACTCCTTGCGGAGGGCGTAGTAGGTGTTCTCCAGCCTCTCCTTTATGCCCCTGCTTCCTGCTGTTGTACTTGGGGAGCGACCATATGTGCTCCGTCGCCAGCTCCTTTATGTCATGATGCTAATCCATACATCGGGCCCATTCAAGGAGCCTCTACATGAGAACAATGCCATGTTGATGTACCTCAAGGAAATTCTTCAAAAAAAAATCCACCTAGATATTTCGTTAGATACAACTAAAAAGCGGAATTAACGCCCCCCACCCCCTCAATCAAATGCCATCTGGCAAGGAAAAGCATCAACGGCAAGAGCATCACAATAAACATTTAGTGTATCACAAATATACATAATTAAGGTACTCAATTTCCAAAATGCAATTTAAGAACTTTAAGAAAACTTAGATCTAAGTTGACTTCGAGCCTGGTTATGTGCGAAATCAGTAGTTATTTATAGGCCGGTCCATTGGAGAGTAAATAGGCGGTTATTAGTAGGTTAAAGTTTCTCATAGGTGTAAGAGTATAACTTGATGTTGTACCATAGAACCCTGCAAAAATTATCACTATGTTTCAGAATCATAAGGGAATTTGAAGAAAAAAAATACTTTCAATACAAAACAAAATTTAGTAAGATACAAAGCAATATTTAAATTCAGAGAGTACTAGATTAATTTGAGCAGATTCAGACTCAAATCTTGCACAGAATATTCAAATTCAAAGCATACTAAAGGTAAATGGACCAAACTACCAAGAAGTAGTGCCACATGTGTCTACTGCCACTGCTGGAGATGCTCCAAGTATCGTCAGTGTCAGTGGGAATGCCTAGTACTAAATAAGGGAGCGGTAATTTGAGCAGCAGCAGGTCCCAGAACCACACTTCAAAAAACATCTCGTAGCCCATATAGTTCTCATCCTCTCTAGTGTAGAGATCCTAATCTCATTCTCACTAATCTATCCATGACAATGAACTGACATAAGTTTTAGCATGCCAAAAAAAGGAGATGGTAGCATTTAGTTTTTTGAGGATAGGGAGGAGCTCGGATAGAAAAAGGAGCCGGTAGAGATAGCTTAACCTTGCATGCGAGAATAACATGTCAAATGCTGGGAGGAGATCGTGCGCGGACGGCCAGCATGTTTGCTCGAGCGAGCTGATGGCCAACAGCTGTGCTCGAGTGCAGACGGAGCGCCGAGCTTGAGTTTGATGGGAGGCGGCATAGCACGGACAAATGTCCACATCAGCAAAAAAAATGTAAAAAAAATATCATATTTGCAGTCATCCATGAGTACAAACTTTTGCTAATTCACCAAGCTCATAGTCAGAACCTTAGAGGCATTATTCTCTTGTCTTGTCAGCATGCTACATACATGGTTTTGGGTACCGCCCGAGAAAACCGGTTACCGGGCGGTTACCGCGTTTCCCAGTACCCCACGAGAAATCAACTTCCCAAGCGAAAAATTCCAAAAATTTGAATTTGAATGAATTTTGAATGGATTTTTGATGAATTTTGTTCAGATTCAAAAAAATTCATCCGAAATTTGCTCGGAATTTCGCGGTAACCGTGGTAACCGAGTTTCTCGGTGACCCACGAGAAAAAAGTGCCCCTCGGTAGCCAAAACCTTGGCTACATAGCCATAGTCAGAACTCGAAAGTTCTTGAACCATTATATGTTTGGATATAAATTTTTGAGATAGATATTGCTTGCTTCATGGACTCATGCAATCATAGTATCATTAGCGGCAGCCCGTGGTGGGGGAAGGAAATTCTCCCGAAAGCTTCGGCGGTGCTATGCTTGATGTGCCTCCCGCCCCGTGTTGCATTGCGCTTCCCCATTCCACAGGCCCACCATCCTCCCCATCTCCATTAATTCCGGCCAAGTGGCAGCCGAGCAACACCTACACGCCTCCATCCTCTCCAACGCTTTCGCGGGAGGTCAGGCTGATGGGAAGCGGGGGATGGACTGACGGATCCGACGCGCCTCCACCAGGGCTAGATCCTCCCCCGCCGTGTCCCCTTCTTCTCTCGCCGCCCACCGCCCGAACAACCCCCCCCCCCCCCCCCCCACCCTCTCCCCCAACTTCGATCCAAATCAAAGAGTACACATCGAAGGAGCAAGGCATGGGAGCATGAGGTTGGAGATTAAGGAGACCACGGGTGGCGTCAGAGAAGATTAGGGGCAGATGGCCGCAGAAGAAGATGGGCCAACGGCGGCGGCGCCATGCCTGTACGGATCGAGGAAAGCACGAAGGAGCGCGTGTGTATTCTGAACTAGCTACTTTGAAAAGGGCTGCCGGGTTGAATATACCATACCACATGGTCCTTTCTACAAAAATGACACGTTATTTCGGAGTAGTCACTTAAATAGGGACTGCGGGCTCAATTATCAAAAATCACAGAGACTTTTCTGCAAAAACACCGACGACGTACCACCAAAAGCAATAAGCACTTTATTATTAGGTAGAGATGGATATAAAGACTATGTTTTTTCCTAAAATAAATAAATGTGGTTACAAGTTTATTCGTTATATTTATTACCATCATTCTTCTTTGCATGCTGTCAAGAATTTAGACATATAATATGCATATACTAAAAGAATCTGCATTTGCAGAAAATTCAAATAATATGTAGACATTTGTACCATTGCACTGCCCCCCCAAAAAGAATGTATACCATTGCACTAGAGTTGTTGGGCTGGTATTCGAGTGGTTCTATCTAGAGCACATCTAGATGACTTAATCTCACCTAATGAAAATCTAAATGGCTAAATCAAACATAAAAATAAAAAGGAAGAAAAATGCCCACATGAAATCTCCATCTAAATCTGATATATGAATTAGATGTGCAACACTTGGGACACAACTAGTCATGGTTTTTTTTACGGACATCTAGACATGATTTAGCAAAACTGTATTTAAATACTCAATTTTTTAAAATATATGCAATATAAATCCCATTTCCAAAAAAAATTGTTTTCAGAAATAATAAAACATCTAGAAGAGTCCCTTAGTTTTCCCGTCCCCACGTTTCAGCCTCCCGTCCTCTTCCTTCTGCCCGTAGCACTGTGATAGCAGTGCGGCCGCACACGACTGGAGAAAGGGGGAGCTCGCGCGCCGCCGTCACCGCCGGCGATCTGCTGACGCGGCGACGACCCCCTCTCCCTCTCCGCCTGATGCTTGCGGAGGCAACGCCGATTCATCGCCTTCGCCGGAGGCACAGGCGCTCGCGCCGCGCTGCCATTCCCTGCCGCGGACAAGCAGGCACTTCTTTTCGTCCCTCTGAAGTAGGAACCCTGCTTCTTTTGAGCCGTCGTTTGTTATATGCGTGCTGGTGATTTTGTTTTGAAGGGGGGCTGCGAATCCCATTCTTCAGTGGAAATTTTGTGCCAAATTGTAGGGGGAAAATGAAAAGAAGAGGCTGATGCTCTTGCCCAGCGTCCTTGCTGGAGTCATATACCTTGTTCAACTTTCTCTGCGATTCAAGCGAACCCAATCCTGATCCCTGACAAAGTATGCATCTGTCTGGCCAAATGCAGGCTTCAGCTTGTGGCTTGTGACATCACCATGTATCTGAAACATCCTGGCATTTCTTATTGAGCAGTTTTTGTGCCTTGTTGATCAGATCAGACTGATGGAAGGCTGGATGTTCGCGTGAACAACTTGCATTCAGGGATTCAGAGAAGTGACCGGAGTGGAATGTTCTTAATCACACATTGAACATGGGCCTGAAATGTTTCTTTCCTAATTGAGTGAGTGTAGGACTGAATATTGGCTTGATAACTGCGTTGTCTCCTCTTTCCAGAACCGAGTGCTGACAAGCAGCGGGGATTAAGCATGGTGTACTAATTCAAATTAATGAGTTCCCTGTCATTATGGATATGCCTGAGCATCCCATTGCACCAGTCATACCCGGTAGGCCGTTCTTAAGGACTATTAAAGATGCCATTAACATTTCTGTAGGAAACGTGAGATTGATCTTCCATCAAATGATCCTTTTATTAAACATTTCCCTGGGAAAAATAAGATGAAGATATACATAGGAGACCATATCACTATAAGTGTCCAGCTCCTCGACGTCGAGGTGGGCCGGGGACGGCGCTGGAGCGTGGTGGATCGGGGATGGCGCCGGAGCGTGGTGATGATGGTGGTGGCTCGGCGATGGGGCTGGAGCATGGTGATGATGGTGGTGGCTCAGTGATGGGGCCGGAGCGTGGTGATGATGGTGGTGGCTTGGCGATGGGGTCGGAGCATGGTGATGATGGTGGTGCCGCCCGTGGGCGGGAGCAGGCGCCGACGCATGACCGTGATGGTGATGAGGGCTCGACGCCGGGGCATGATGGTGAGCGGGGCTCGGTGCTTGAGCCGGCGCATGGTGGTGGTCCTCGTGTGCCGAGGAGAGCATAACCAGCGAGGCCAACAGCAGTGCCATCACCACGACCGTTGGCGAGAGAGGAGTCGCCATGGCAAGAAGCTTTGGGAGTGGTGGTGGTGGTATTGTTGTTGTGGTTGTGGGGAGCGCGTCTATATATAGTGACGAGCACGTGTATATGGAATAGGGGAGCGGGTTGCGGTCTTTACTATGGCAAGTATTCAATCTTGCACATTAATGCTTACTATAGGAATGTGATTTCGCTTGATTCGTTTCCAATCGTCGAATTCGCCAGATAGGAAGGAAAATTAAATCGGTGTCATTTATTCGTATCACTGGCAGCATTACAAGACGAACATATGAACATATACTGTGTCATGTCGAATATCGTGTGAGCCATTGAGTATATATACGATATTTATATTGCTGCCGACGGAAAATCTCAACCATTTCTTAGAAAATCATAATTACGACATGATTAATACACATCAACCTAAAAAAAAGAGGTAAAGAAAAATCTACAATACTGGCTGATGGCCAAGGCCCAAGGAACCATCTGATCCGGCAAGATCCTGGCTAGAGCAAAAGCCGGGGTCATTTCAAGGATATTAAATAATAGATCATGTTGAATGGTTGTTTAGGTAGGCCAAAATGCTCCGTCTGAGACGACGTTGTTTCTCAACATTCTTGAAATGACCTCAGTTTTTTCGTGGACTTGTATAACAAATTCAAGGCACCATGCCAAGTTGTTTGGGCTTTTGACAAGTTTTGCATTTTTTGAGTTTTTTCGGTCAACAAAGGTCGATAAATGGCCGGACACGTCGTAACATGCATAAGGTGTCAGAAGTCATTCAAACAAGGAATGGCTGCCTAAAATGGGAATGCCAACCTGCTTGCAAAAGTTGGGGTCAATGCTGAGATTTTCAAAAAAATAATTCTATGTTCAACACAGAATGTTCGGGTTGGCCAAAAGGGTTCATTTGCGAGCATATCGTTTCTCAACATCCCTTAAATGGCCCTAATTTTTTATTGACCTGTATGACCAATTCAAGGCACCATGCCAAGTTGTTTGAGTATTTCGACAAATTTGGCATTTTCTGGATTTTTCTCAGTGAAAAAAGGCCAATAAATGGTCGGACACGGTATCGAAAGTTATTCAAACCTGGCATGGATGCTTACCATGGGCATACCCACTTGGTAGAAAAAGTTGATGTGTTTGTGGGCGACGTTGACACGTGCATGCTTCAGGATGTTCAACTATAAAGGAAGTCAAATAAATTTGGAGAATGACCTCTCGCTTGCCAACGTCCTGGATCGTAAGTCTATGGACCATGCCTACTTCAGGATGTTCAACTTGCCGAAGGCATGAGGGGGGACTCAGTTGCAAATTCAGCACACGATGAAATTTATTTAATTTTTTCCCTCTTACAAAACACAATTTCTTGGCATCACAACTCCGACATGACACACATTGTTCAGAAAGAACGGGATGCACTAAAAAATAAATTCTTTGTCAGGCTTGTCATTCAAGACCGCGTTTTGATGGCGGATAGGCTTGAGCGACGATGGGTGGCCCAATTGTGAGACATGCCAAATATGTAAGCAACAAAACGAAGCAAAGACTCTCCTTGTTTTTGAATGTAGATATTCCCTTCGGATATGGCGAATGATAAAGGAGTGGCTCGGGCTTGAGGAACTTCACCTTGAGGAGTGGGCGGCCTGGGCTCGATAAAGGAGTGGTGGTCGTCGGTGTTAGGGCGCAATGGGGTGCGGAAGAAGATAATGTCGTCCATCATCATCCTAGTCTCACGGGAGATCAGGAACGAGAGAAATGCACATGCTTTCCGCAACAAGAGCTACATGCCCTCGCTAATCGTCGACAAGATAAAGGGTGGGCTCAAGAGTTGTGTAATGGCGGGCGCCAAGCACCTACGTGATTTAATCCCGGTAGAGTTATCCCTTGTATTGGCCACTTTGGCCTTAGTTTCGTGTTTTTTCTAAAAACTTGTTAGCTCTCCTTGATTAATGAGACGAGGCAAATCTTTTGGTCCCATTATAAAAAAAATCATCTAGGTCTTCTGTATTTACACAGCTGAAAGCCGAACATACCACACCAATCCATTGCCATTTTGACGCCCCCCCCCCCCCCCCAAATGGAGTTCCATGGGCTTTATCTGGAGCACGGTACATAGAACGACTGAGACGGGATGACAACTATATTAGAGGTGCATTTCTGACCAAAGTCACCATATTAACGGTTATTATGGAGATCGGGCTGATATCACAACTCTGCTAGCTAGAGTTGCTCTTAGGTCTTCTCGCAAAACAAAGAGTTGCTCTTAGGTCATATTTAGAGTGCCAAAAAAACCATACTACAAGAAGAGTTTTGACAGTTGAAAAATTCAGATACCACTTCTGCAGGCCTCGCACACGCACACAGGGCTCGTGAGCAACAATTTTTAGCAGGGTAGGGAGTATGTTTAAGCCAGATTAAACTAATACTAATATTTATTTTTGTACTACAAACACTCCTGGTAGTAAGAGAGTTGCAACAAGTTCGGCTTGGGATGCTTCAGATGGCATGACCAAAGAGCAGACTGGTCTTTTTTTTTGCGGGGAAAAAGAATATCTCATAACTCAAGGAGGCTTCTTAGCCATAGCCAAGTTTACAACAAAGTCCAACCCAGCAGAAAGCCACACCACAGTACGAGGGGTACGACGACCGTAAGCGGCCAACTCATGACTAATATTATTCTGTGAGCGGCTACAGAGAGCAAATAAAATCTCTCTATCATCGGTATCAGCTAAGCTTCGGATCTCCTCTACAAGAATGTGGTGCCTCGATCTATCTCTCGTGCGTGTTGTGAGCAACGTCACTGCCTCCGCACTGTCTAGCTCAACTATAATTGGAAGGTTCGTCCGGTGCAAGGCCAACTCCAGTCCTTCTCGACACGCTGCTAGCTCCGCCTCCAAGGCACTCTCACATGCACGGAGTTCTCTACATGCACTATAGATGATCTCACCTCTATCATCTCGGAGAATCATACCTCCTCCAGCCGCACCCGTAGAAATAATAAAGCTGCCATCCGTGTTTAGCTTGGTCCAGCCCGTGTCAGGGGGGACCCATCTCGGCTGCATCTTGGGGCCAGAGATGACCCGAGCTGCTGGTGGTGAAGCAACGACCACCATCTTCCCTTTCACATGGTCTCCCGAAGGGTGTTGATTAATACATAGGAGCGAAGTAATATACCCGTGGAGGAAGCGTAGGGATGCTTCAGTCGGAGGAGGCATTTTGTCATGTGTAATCTCGTTGCACACATGCCAACTCCGCCACATGGTCATAAGCACCACCATCCTCGCCGTGTCATCTAGGGGTTCCAACAGTGTGAAGAGCCACTCCGGTCCGGGGTTACTGATGGACTCCAACTTGGGGATGTTCCAGTCCACCGCCATGGCACGCCATAGCTCGCTAGCTAGTGGGCACCTGCAGAATGCGTGGAATCCGTCCTCTCGCTCCATGCCACAGAGGGGACATAAGTCAGTAAGCTCGAGGTGGCGTGAAAATTTGTTGGCCCATGTAGCAAGTGAATTAGTCACAACTCTCCATGCGAAGACGCGTACCTTAGGGGAGCAGGGCACCCCCATATGATCTTCCAGATGGCGCGACGACCATCCGGTGCCCTGCTCGTGGCGGTAGCCAATGGACGCTCGCGCTCGTCCATGGCAAGGCGGTATGCGGAGCGAACGGTGAAGATGCTGTTCTTCTCCGGTGCCCAGGCGATGATATCGTCCGTGACGCGCGGTGATGTCCGGATGCTAGTAATCGCATCAACGTCCGCCGGGAGGAAGTACCGCCGAAGGAGACCCATCTGCCAGGAGCCCCTCTCATCTAGGAGTTCCGCCACCCTCCTGATGCGGCAGGTACCCTGCTGTGTGATGGGTTGGCAGGATGGCTCTCGCGGGATCCACCGGTCGCGCCATATGCGGATGTTTTACCCGTCGCCGACACGCCAGATGATGCCTTTTTTCAGGAGCTTGAGGCCGTATTGGATAGCCTGCCAAGTCGGCGAGGCATTCCCCGAGAAGACCGTATCCTCAAGTCGTCCGTCAGGATAATAACGGGCCTTGAGCACCTGCGCACATAAACTGTTAGGCTTAGTTAGCAAGCGCCAAGCCTGTCTCGCGAGGAGGGCCTGGTTGAAGATGCGGAAGTCTCTGAATCCCAGGCCACCCTTTGATTTATGAGCCTGTATTTTTGGCCATGCCAACCAGTGTGTTTTCCTTTTACCATCCACTGAGCCCCACCAAAAGTTCCGTACCATTCTATTCAGGTCATCACACACTGACATAGGGAGCTTGAAGACACCCATAATATAGGTAGGGATAGCCTGAGCAACCGCCTTAATCGTGATCTCCTTACCGGCCAGAGAAAGGGTATCACCCCAAGCTATAATTCTCTTCAAGAGCCGTCATTGCAGATTCTGAAATTTACCTTGCGTCATACGCCCCTCGGGCGTTGGCAGCCCTAGGTACTTCTCCTCAAAGGTTACTATACCAATGGAAAGAATTGATCTAACCTCATCCTGTTTATCCATAGTGCATGAATTACCAAAAGGGGCACTGCACTTCGCCGGATTGATGCATCGTCCCGTGGCATTTTCATATGTATTCAACATGTTCTGGACTTTCCTCGCCTGTTCCTCCTCCGCTTTAAAGAACAACAGCGTATCATCCGTGAACAATAAATGCGAAACACCTGGAGCTCAACGGCATATTTTCAGCGGTGTATAATCACATTTTTCCTCGTCATCTTTCAACAGAGCAGAAAGACCATCAGCCACAAATAAGAAAAAGAACGGAGACAGTGGATCACCTTGCCGAAGTCCACACAACGGTGCAAACGAGTCCAAGAGGGTTCCATTAAATTTCACTGTATACCTCACCGAGTTGACGCAAGCCATAATCCAGTTCACCCATCGGCGAGCGAAGCCCAACTTTTGCATCATTCGGTCCAAGAAGATCCAGTCCACTCTGTCATAAGCTTTAGATAAGTCAAGCTTGTACGCACAAAAACTTTTGTTAGGGTCTTTCTCCTGCTGAATAAAATGAATGCACTCAAAAGCAATTAATGCATTGTGTGTAATTAACCGTCCAGGCACAAAGGCACTCTGTTCTGGAGATATAATCTCATCCAAAATTGGCCTCAATCGATTCACCAAGCACTTTGCCACCACCTTATAAATGACATTGCATAAACTTATGGGCCGGAACTCCGTGAGCCTCTCCGGGTTATCCACCTTCGGGATGAGAACAATGGAGGTGTTATTCACTCCCTCGGGCATGACCCCTGTGCGGAAGAACTCCTTCACTCCTGCAATTACCTGCTCCCTTATAACCGCCCAATTCCTTTGGAAGAAACGGGCGGGGAAACCATCCGGACCCGGCGCCTTGAGTGGCCCAATCTGAAATAGAGCATCAGCTATCTCCTTGTCTGAAAAATCTGCACATAGGCCATCATTCATGCTGTCAGTCACACGAGGTCTAATAAGATTAATCACTGGATCCGCACATAGACTTGTATCAGCAGTAAACAAACGAGAAAAATAAGCCGTAGCCATGGCCGCCATGGACTGGTGGTCCTTGTACACAACCCCAGTATCATCAATGAGGGATTTAATGCGGTTCTTACGAGCACGCCATACCGCTTTCCGGTGGAAAAATAGAGTATTACGGTCACCCTCTTTCAGCCAAGCAATACGGGATCTCTGCATCCACATCATCTCCTCTCTATAAAGCAATTCATTCATCCGGTCTGCTGCCTCCCGAATTTCCTTCCTATCTGCATTCATAGACATAAGCTCCTCGAGGCGAGAGCAAGATTTATTAATTTCCTTGATAACGTTACCAAATTTTTTCTGGCTCCACTCTCGCAATTTGTGCATCAAGGTACTCAAACCTGAGGTAATATCCCCAAGATGGACCATAGAACCCAGCTCAGTCCATGCATTCATAATTACCTCCGGGAGAGATGGTTCCCTCTCCCACATGACCTCGTACTGTCTGCATCTCCTCCCTTGCATTGGACGCGGCTCCTCCCGCTCGCAGCGGAGCAATATAGCCAGGTGATCGGAACTAGGCACCACCAGGTGATCTACCTTAGCGTGAGCAAAGATGTCACGCCAGGCATTGTTAGCGACTGCCCGTTCAAGGCGCACCTTAACATTCGCCCGACCTCCACGACGGTTATCAAAGGTGTACGGGAGGCCTACAAAACCAAGATCGCCCAAGCCACATACTTCAAGAACATCACGAAAATCAATCATCTGACGTGCCGAACGTGATGTGTCGGAGAAGTGCTCGAAGCTCCACATCGCCTCATTGAAATCTCCCACCACGACCCATGGCATGTCGGCCTGTTGGTGAAGATTCCGGAGGAGAGACCACATGCGATGCCGATCCTCCGTCCGAGGCTCGCCGTAGACGCAGGTAAGCCTCCAGGGTGGCTCACCCGCCACAACAGTCACATATGCATCAATGTAACGTTCATTAATTTCTTTTACATCAAGACTTAGGGACTCATGCCAATACAAAGCGAGACCACCACTGCGACCCACACAATCAAAAGCGTCAAAACCTCTCAAACCTAACCGACTACGGTACCTCTGCATTTTATTCTTAGTCTGCCTAGTTCCACAAAGAAAGACGATACTAGGGGAATGAGCCTGCACTAGACTCACAAGATCCCGAACTGTCCGAGGGTTCCCACCCCCTCGGCAGTTCCAACTTAGGATATTCATTGCTCCTGACGGGGCTCTGCCGGCCCCGTCAGTTCGTCGGCGGCCCCCGGGCCGACTGCCTCCAAAGTGCTGGACTCCTCGTGCATGTCCTGGTCTCCCGTTCCACCACCAAGCTGGGTTTGCTGCCCGTCCAGCGACCCTGTACCCGTTGTTGTCATCTGGTTCCATAGAGTCAATGTCTGCAGTCATGGGTTGCTGCGGCTAGCAGCCACGGATCCTCCATTGGAAGGCTTCGGACAAGCAGCATCCATAGAGGGAGCCCTGTATGTGCCCCCACCAACCTCCGGGTTCACCTCGGCCACTGCCGTCTCTTTGTCTGCCTCGTGCGTAGACGACACCATCCCTATCAACAGCGTTGGAGCAGCAGCGAGAGCGATGCGATCCGGCGGCTTCCATGGTCGTGTGTACACCCCAGCCATAGCCCTAGGTGGCTTTTTGTAAGCAGGATTTCCCGTTTCCTGGCCGGATGGGATAGGGCACCCAGATCCGTCCTCGAGCAATCCATCTGGACTCCTTCCAGCGGTCTCCAGATCGGATACGGCAGAATCGTAGCAACCCATGGGGGCCGACGATTGAACAGCGGACACAGCCGCAGCAGCTCCGACGCCCTGCCTGGGCTTAGACGCAGAGACGGGGCCACACACGGCCGGATTGACGTCCGGCGGTGGCGGCGGCGAGGCAGTCGCCTCCAGTTCGCCACGGGCGGAAAACCCTAGCGAGCGCATGCCGGATTTCTTTTTATCTGACAGAGCAGACTGGTCTTGCTTCAGTACGTACTGCAGGGGTCTGCTAGAGCTTCACACCAAGAGCATCACAGGCTCCCAGACATGTAGGCGGCGAGTCTCTCAACGGGCCTCCGGCGGTCCGCCTTCACTCCCCCTCGGCAACTCCTTGCGGATGGCAGAGTAGGCGTTCTCAAGGTTTTGGATTCCGAATGGAACATTTTCTCGTAGGGGGCGGTAAACTCGGTTACCACGGTAACCACGAAATACCGACAAAAATTCGAGCGAATTTAAATTTGAATTTGAATTCAAAATTTGTAAAACTAAAATACATAAGTTTGGAGCACCCAACGCACGCTTCAGTAGTACTAGCGCAGCGGTAACAGGTCTGCTCCACTGCCACGCACCTGCGGGTCGCGACTCGCGAGTTCGACCTTCGCACGCACGTATATTTTTTATAAATTACAGCATAGTGAGGAGTGCATTCTTCAAAAATCAAAAAGGAAAAGTTGAAGACGGCGCTCGTCGAACACATGACGCAGTGTTGCTGGAGAAAGATCCTTACCACTAGGACACAAGTAAGTTCGTGTTTGAGGTAGTGATATAACTTATTTAACTAGAAGGTAGGAGTTTAAATTCAAAAATTTCAAAAAGTTCGATTTTTTTTGCTCGAGATACTAATTATCGTGGGGCAGCGAAAAACGCGGTAACCGAATTTTCCGCGCGGTACCGCGTTCTTCAACCTCTCCTTTATGCCCCCCTGCTTCCTGCTGTCGAACCTGGGGAGTGACCATCTGTGCTCCGTCACGAGCTCCGCCTCCGTGCGCACGCCGTACTGCTTGAGCAGCGCGTCCAGCTGCACCTCGTACGAGCACTTGCACTGCCAAGCGCTCGACAGGAAATCCGCTGTGCAAGGAACTTCCATGTCAGTGTCGTAAGGAAGGTCGTTCAGCATCAGGTTTCTTCTGGGACCATACAGGTGAGGGGACAGTGACATCTCTTCTTCTTCCAGCATATGCTTCGTACTCTCTGTCCGCCAGATAGTATTACCCCAGGATTTGAATGCAAATGCATTTTTTATTTGACATATAGTAGAGTTGGCGATTACAACAGCAACAATACAGGGCATGAATAGATTGCGATCGCAAACAAATAAGACATTACAACACGATAGAATACAACATTGCTTCATAAAATGTAAGACAGTTGGAGATGTGACAACGGAAGACACTGAATCATGTACCTGTCAGTTTCCTTCACCTTATGTTGCATGCCATTCAGTTTTACCACATCTTTTCTTCTTCTTTGTAAGGCAGCAATCCAATTGATTGAACTGGCGCCGGAAGTTTGCATATTATATGAGAAGGCAGATTGTCCGGTTCTAGATAGCAATTGTTTCCTTCAGCATATCCCGTAGTTCGTCCTTGATGTGTTGGGGCACATCCTCGCTGCTATGCTTGACCACTGTAAGCTCAACAAGGTTCGGTCGGACCTTGCGAACATCCCATCCAGCCTCAGGCCATTTGACAGTGCCATCTAGCACTACTATCTGAAGGTTTTGAAGATGCTGCCCAGTGAAGACACATGAAGGGATCTTATCACCTTGCAGCTTCAAGTTGCCAAGGATATGCATCCTTGTGAGGGCACTCTCCAATGCAGCCTTGTGTTCGCTACGTTTGAGACCATGCAGCTCCAGTGATCGGAGTCTCGTCATCTTGTGTAGTGGACAATTCAATGGGTCCCATCCTCCTTCGGCGGGCTTCACACCATGCAGGGTTTGTAGCTCATCCAATTCTTGCTTAATGGTCTCTGGAAGCATGAGGTTGTCCGCAAGCACATGACGGAGCACCTTTATCTGCCAGAAGTATGGGTCAATCTTCTCCACTTGAGTGTTCCTTATGTCTAGTGTCTGCAGATTGAGCAGTCTTCTAATGCTCGATGGGAGCTTCTTCAGATTCCTGCATTCAACACGCAGGTACCGCAAATGGACCATGTCACCGATCTCATCAGGCAACCTATCAAGCCTCAGACCCCTTACGGAGATTAGGCGCAGAAACTTGGACCAGCGCAGAAACTTGAGATCATGGCAATACTTCTTGCTCAAACCAGTGCTATATATGCTCCTGTACTCAATGTAGCATATGAAGGAATGCAACTTATGGAACTTGTTAGTGAAAATGGTAAATCTGCCCTCGAGACTCTGGTAGGAGAGTCGGCGCACCGATGGTGGTACAAAGGCATCATGTATGTCATGAACCTCAATGAAGCCAGCCTCATGAGCCTCTGAATGCAGGAATCCATGGAGGCTTTTGTGGACGCTGATCTTCGTGATGATTCCGGCGGCGTTCATCTCTTCAACCTGAACAAGGCATCTCAAGACCAGCTCCTTGATGTAATTGTGGCCTATCTCCTCCATAATCTTGCCTTTCTGTGGCTTGATGAATCCCTCGGCTATCCACATGAACACCGTGATATTGGCATGCATAATGACATTTTTGGGGTAAGCGGCCAAGTAGAGAAAGCATGACTTAAGGTCGTTAGGGAGGTCTTCAAAGCTTGCCCAGAAGACCCTCTCAATCGTCCTTTTTGTGGACATGTTAGCTCTCACTGCAGGTCTCGTCTGCCACTCGATACTCTTCTCCTTGGACAGTATAGCTTGAATTATCTTGTTGCCTACACCATCTTGTTCTTCTTCCATTCCTGGTCCAAGACTAAGCTGTTGCAGCACTGCTTCCCACTGTCCTGGCTTCTCCTTGAATCGGAGTAGACCAGCAAGAACCACTATAGCCAGAGGGTAGCCTCCAGTTATATCATACACAATTTTGTTGTACTTGGACATATCTTCCTTTCGACCAGATTGTTCTTTCCTAAAGGCCCTTGAATAGAACAGTTGCCCACTTCTTTTTTC
This sequence comes from Triticum timopheevii, assembly GCA_963921465.1. Classification (NCBI taxonomy): domain Eukaryota; kingdom Viridiplantae; phylum Streptophyta; class Magnoliopsida; order Poales; family Poaceae; genus Triticum; species Triticum timopheevii. The sequence continues at coordinate 625,146,361 of OY997266.1, read as the reverse complement.
GTCCAAACGGCTCAACTGGTGGACTCCGTTGATGCCCTGGTTGTTCATGGTATTAGCATGCCAAGCGACTTCTTCGCTCTCAATGTCCAATATCAGCACCACCCTGCTACCATTATTATCATCTGGTAGGCTCGCCCTCACACGATTGAGCATGGTTTTGCAGGATAAGCCACTTATGACCACCAGGTACCTCCTTTCTGCCAGGAGGAATCGGAGCTTATCACCGATAAGCATGCCATTATCATGCTGAGGTTGTTGTCTCCCTTTATATGCTTCATCATAGATTCTTTTAAGGAGATCTTCTGTGGTAGAATCCTCCGTCATGCGGTATGAAACTCGAATTTTGAAATGATCAGTCACCTTCCTATTATGATAGATATTGTGTACAACTGTCCTCTTGCCCACACCACTGTCCCCAAATATGGATATGAACATTTGCTGAGGGTGATCTCTCTGAAGCAACATTTGCTGAAGTGCCCTCACATCATCCTGAAAGCCCACGGGGTTCTCATAGCCATCCCACCTGTTCATTGAGTACTATTGTTAATGCCCAGCGATCGTTTGACTTTAGAATGCTTACTATAAAAGCATGTTAGATGTACTACGGGAAAATATTACAGTCATCTTATTTAACATTTCCAAATTCCAATAAAGATTCAGATTTATTTCATAGATAGATTAAGATGGATTTGTGGCAATGGATTTTTTGACAAAGGGTTGATTTTATTAGCTCAAAATGAAGCATCAAGAGAATAAAAACACTATAAGCACACACTTGACCTCTACATAACTAGGATACACACAACCAACATTGACACACAAAAACACGCCGACAACTAGCAAAGTCATAAAGACCAAAGCTATGTGTAGGCGAGGAAAAAAACAAAGTGTTCAGATTCGATCGACAAACTATAGCAATGACCATATCCGCACCAACATCTCATGACACCACATTGACAACGAAATTCTTCAAAGGCAATGCCTTCAGAAAGGGATCGACGCTCATGCGCCGCCATCACCGGATCCAACCATCAAGGCCAGAATCTAGGGTTTCATCCTGAAAAATCAGACCAAGCATATCTGAACAATGTCTTCGACAAGGTAACGATGGAGAAAGACGTTGCCATTGCCAGGTATAACCAACTCGGGTCAGACATAGGCTTTCACCCTGAAGCTTAGGACCAGGTGCATGTAGCATCACCATCTAAGTCACTCATGTGTTGTCGCCACCACTTTTCCGTGATTCCAGCAATTACATGCGATGTGACCGCCGTCATTGCACAACCATCTCTTTCCGTCAAGTCTTCGTCCATAGTTTGCATCTCACCACCGAAGTCAACCACTAGATCTGAAGAGATAAATCCTCTCTGAAGACCTTTCAGTGACCACCGTCGTCGTGGAACCGCAGGAGGTTGTTGTAGCGCAGTCTGCAACCACCACCCCTGGCTGACCGGGTCTAAATCACCACCAGATCTGACTCAGGTAACCACGTCGGGTCAGCCATGGACGACGTTGAAGCTGCGGCCGCCCAACATCAGGTCCATAGGGAACAACGACTAGCCCACACGTCACTGATGCAGATTTCGTGCACCATGACGGCTGCCGAGCAGATCGGAGTGCAGACGAATCTGTGTAGTGAAGGCTGAAGCCCACGCCAACTGCGCATGGCAAACCTCCATCCTGATCGAGCGCCACCTGACGAAGCCAGAACTTGCGCATGATCGCTCGAACCGTCACGCTCTGTAGCCGACTGTCGCCTGCACCACCACACAGCAAAAGCCCTCGGGCGCCACCCCGGCAGCCGCTCGCCACGAGCACCGGCAACCACCCCCAACAGCGCCTACCAGCCTCTGGTGGCAACAATAGAGCCACCGCACGCGATCCCCAACAGCCCCGAGGACGAGCAGGTCCGTCAACTGTCACCGCTCCAGATCCATGGGGGCGCATGGGAGAAGCTACCTCCCTACCAGATTCACCGGAGGTGTGTGAGGGAATGTACAATGGTGGCATATGGATACAGATGCCCCATGACAAAAAGTAGCTTAAAGCATCTACATTTTTTTATCCCAATGCAAGCTACCACTAGTGGGCCTCATCAAAGAATAGAAAATAAAGACTCTCACTACACATGCATCTCACTCTCCACTTCAACCTTGTCAGCTTTATGAACCGGACCATACTTTTCCTCCTCAAGCACCCGCCTCCTGCAGAGGATCCCGCTGCTCTATCCGAACCTACTTTTTTTGACATCCGATCCTACATGGCCTATGGGGCATCACCCTGGGGCCATGCATTGTACATGCTGCTGAGTAAATAGGCAATTTTTCGACTAATTTAATCCATAAGTAGATGACTAGCATGGCATTAATAGAACTAGGAGCATATTGGTACTGATCTAAGCAAGCACGTACTTCGCAAATAGTAGACAGATCTACACATGATGCTAGCACTGCTAATACAGAAATTATCAGGAGAGGGATAAACGCGGTATACCCTCCAATAGGCCATGCAGAAGCCGCTGCCGCGGTGACAGCAGCAGCAGAAGCGTCCTCAGCGGCCTTCTTGTCGGCCTCAGCTTTCTCGGTGACGGCACGGTCGGCGTCGGTGGACATGGTGATGATGAAGGCGACGCGGACGTAGAGGAAGTAGACGATCGGAAGCGAGCAGTCGCGTAATCGCTGCCCAAAAACCTATTCGCCCCTCACCCCGTACAGGAACCAGAAGGGCGTGGTTTCGGAGACCTGCTCTCCCGTCGACCGTGTACGCGGCGGACGGGATGGAGTCGCCGGCGGCAGCAGCAGCAAAGGAACGACGGTGGGTGTGCGCGTGAGCAGATGTGATCTGTTCGTTGCGGCTAGGGTTAGGAGACGGCGCACGCTTATATAGGCGCAGCCGCGTGGAGAGACGTGGGCTTGACCCACGTCCGAGTCCGTGACAGCCCACGATCCGACGTCTCCGATCGTGGCCCTGCTGTCAGAACCTCTCCGTTAGTGACTGGCAAAAATAAGCGCGTAGGTGTGAGCTCGGCTCGGCTCATTCCCGCAACCCGCGGCGCGTCGTGACGAGGCGAGGCGTGGCGAGGCGGGCGGCGGAGGAGGAGCGCGCGAGGGCCTCTTCTCTTCTCAAGCTCCAATAGCATGTAGGAGAGAAACCCTTATAAACCACTCCAACTCTCCTTCCACTTCCAAGGTGGGACTAAACTTCCCACCACACCTAGTGCCATATATCCCACATGGGCCCTTAGAGATTTTTCAGAAATTGCAATATGGGCCTAGAGCCCATCTCAGATTTCAGCAATCCCCCACCAGATCTCGAGGGCCCATAGTGTCCTCTGTTCCAAACACTGTTTTGATATACTAGTATTTCAGTGAAGACCTGTTAAGGTTGAGCTTCACCTAGAGCAAGTAGCTACATTCCTTCACAACTGAACAATGGACTATGCCTTGAATTGTCAGTTTGGCGTAAAGAAGTTTCACCACATGTCTTACTAGTACTGGGCTGCCGAAGACTGACCCCTCGGGTGGAGCATATAAGTCACACTCCTGGCCTATTCATGAGTTTACTAGAGATCACCCCAATCTCATAGACTGTGACTAGCAGTCGGGCTCACATAGGTGTGTTCCTCCAAAGATCACTCTGTAGGATAGCATCTTGCTTATGCATATAAGCCTTGGAACACATTAAGACAGTAGTCATCCTTCCATACAGTTTCTGAGAGTATTGCATCTCCAACGGAGTGGGTTAGTAAAGTTACTCTCCTCAGTTCACCACTGGCTTGTTTCCCAGGTCCTACTTCACGGGATCTCCGATCACATAGGTTGGGTTACCACCGTGGCAACTCATGTGGGTCTCATACCCATCTCCCTCGATGCACTATCTATCACTACACGTGATAGCCCTTTCGTAAAGGGATCTGCCAGATTCTTAGCCGTATGGACATAGTCCAACGCTATCACTCCGGAGTTTCTTAATTTTCTGACAGCTTTTAATCTCATTCTTATGTGTTTGTTGGACTTCATATTGTCCTTTGAACTCTTCACCTTGGTGATGACAGTCTGATTATCACAGTTCATAAGGATAGCCGGAACCGGTTTATCAACCAGTGGCAAGTCCATCAATAGATCTCGAAGCCATCCTGCTTCAACACCAGAAGTGTCTAATGCTGTTAATTCTGCTTCCATTGTCGATCTCGTTAAGATCGTTTGCTTGCAAGACTTCCAGGAAACAGCGCCACCTCCAAGAGTAAACATATACCCAGTTGTGGCCTTCATCTCATCAGCATCAGAGATCCAATTCGCATCACTATACCCTTCAAGTACTGACGGGTTTCCGGTATAGTGAAGTCCATGATTCATAGTACCTTTCAGATAGCGCATAACTCTTTCAACAGCATGCCAATGTACATCACCCGGTTTGGAAACAAACCGGCTCAGTTTGCTCACAGCAAACGCGATGTCAGGCCTCGTTGCGCTCGCTAGGTACATCAGTGAACCAATGATTTGAGAATATCTCAATTGATCTTTAGCCATGCCTTTGGACTTTCGAATCAACACGCTAGGATCATATGGTGTTTGAGATGGTGTGCAGTCCGAATATCCAAAGCGACTCAACACCTTCTCAACATAATGGGATTGCAGAAGTGTGATCCCACCCTCATTATCTCTCAGTAGCTTGATGTTCAATATAACATCAGCCACACCAAGGTCCTTCATCTCAAAGTTCTGAGACAGAAACGATTTGACCTCCTCAATGACTTTGAGGTTTGTTCCGAATATCAGTATGTCATCAACATACAGGCACAATATAACTCCTTCGCCCCCACCATGGCGATAGTATACACATTTGTCAGCTTCATTAACAACGAAGCCAACAGATGTCAGTGTTGTATTAAACTTATCATGCCATTGCTTAGGTGCTTGCTTCAGACCATATAAAGATTTCAGCAACCTACACACCTTCCTTTCCTGACCATCTATCACAAAGCCATCTGGCTGTTGCATGTAGATTTCCTCATTTAGCTCTCCATTCAGAAAAGCCGTCTTAACATCCATTTGATGGACGAGAAGACCATGTGAGGCCGCCAACGAGAGTAATACTCGAATGGTGGTCAGTCTAGCCACAGGTGAATAAGTATCGAAGAAATCTTCCTCTTCTTTCTGGTCATAGCCCTTGGCCACAAGCCTAGCCTTGTACTTTTCAATCGTACCATCGGGCCTAAGCTTTTTCTTGAACACCCACTTACATCCCAATGGTTTGCAACCATAGGGACGCTCAGTGATCTCCCATGTCCCATTAGCCATGATGGAATCCATCTCGCTACGGACCGCATCTTTCCAGTAGTCAGCTTCTGGAGAGGCATACGCTTCTAAAATAGAAGTGGGAGTATCATCCACGAGGTACACGAAGAAATCATCACCAAAGGTCTTTGCAGTCCTTTGTCTCTTGCCCCTACCAAGGGTTTCCTCGTCATCCTCCTCGGGATTTTCATCATGTGTTCGTTCATAATATTCCATAGGAATGGCAGGCTCAGGAGTCTCCTCAGATTCCTGTCTAGAAGTGCTTTGCATATCTCTCATAGGAAAAATATCCTCAAAGAATGTAGCATCCTTAGACTCTATGATTGTACCGACCTTCTGGTCAGGTAGCTCAGATTTCACTACTAGAAATCTATAGCCAACGCTGTTCTTAGCGTAGCCCAAATTAACGCAATCCACAGTCTTGGGTCCAAGCTTACGCTTTTTGGGGATCGGCACGTTGACTTTCGCCAAACAGCCCCAAGTACGCAAGTACGAGAGTGTTGTCCTTCTCTTTGTCCATCTCTCATATGGAGTGATCTCATTATCCTTCATCGGAACTTTATTCAGGACATGACATGCCGTCAATATAGCCTCCCCCCACCATGCCTTGGATAAACCCGACGTATCTAACATGGCGTTAACCAGATCAGTTAGAGTACGGTTTTTCCGCTCGGCAACCCCGTTTGACTGGGGTGAATAGGGAGGCGTCCTCTCATGAATAATGCCGTGTTCCGCACCGAAAGAATCAAACTCACTCGAGAAGTACTCTCCACCACGATCTGAACGGAATCGTTTAATTTTCTTTTCAAGTTGATTCTCAACTTCTGCCTTATAGATTTTAAAGTAGTGTAGAGCCTCGTCTTTAGTGTTTAACAGATACACATAGCAATATCTAGTGGAATCATCTATCAATGTCATGAAGTATTTCTTTCCACCTTTAGTCAATACACCGTTCATCTCACAAAGATCAGAATGTATGAGTTCTAATGGTGCCAAGTGTCTCTCCTCCGCAGCCTTGTGAGGCTGGCGAGGTTGCTTAGCTTGCACACATGACAGGCACTTAGAACCTTTGGCTAAAGTGAAACTCGGGATTAAATCCAACTTAGCTAGCCGCGTCATAACACCGAAACTTATGTGACAAAGACGTGAATGCCAAACCTCAGATTCATTAATACTCGAATGAATATGGTTCACGACTTTATTACAGAAATCTGCGAGGGAAAGGCGGAACATCCCTCCGCTCTCATAACCTTTTCCAACAAATAGTCCATACTTAGTAACAACTAATTTATTAGACTCGAATACCAACTTAAACCCTTCTCTACATAGAAGGGAGCCACTAACGAGGTTCTTCTTGATGGCGGGGACATGCTGCACGTTCTTCAGCTGCACGATCCTTCCCGAAGTAAACTTCAGATCGACCGTGCCAACACCATGAACAGAAGCACTCGCGCCATTCCCCATCAATACGGACCCGTGGCCTGTGACCTGGTAAGAAGAGAACAATGAAATGTCAGCACACACATGAACACCTGCACCTGTATCCACCCACCAATCGGTAGGCTGAAACACTGAGAAAACAGTAAATAAATTACCGTACCCAGATGCACCATTCTCATTGTTGCCCACAATCATGTTGACAGACTTGGAGTCCTGTCCTGACTTCTTAAACTTGTTTGGGCACTTGTTGGCCCAATGTTCAGTCGAACCACAAGTAAAGCAGCCCTCATCCTTCTTGTTCTTCTTGAAGGTCTTCTTACCCTTCTTCTTAAAGTCGGCAGTCTGTTGGACACCGTTCTTTCCCCTGGGCTTGTGGGAATTGGAGTTCTTCTGATGCACCATATTGGCCACAGAAGTTCCTTCGACCCCTTTTCCGTGCGAGTCCTTTGCCCTTGAGTTCTGCTCAACACTCAGATGGCCAATGACATCCTCCACAGAGAATTCACGCCTCTGATGTTTCAGAGTGGTGGCAAAGTTCCTCCAGGAATTGGGGAGCTTAGCGATTATGCAGCCCGCGACAAATTTGCCCGGTAACTCGCACTTAAGAAGCTCAAGCTCCTTAACAATGCATATAATCTCATGAGCCTGCTCCAATACAGGACGGTTTTCAACCATCTTGTAATCGTGGAACTGCTCTATAATATACATCTCGCTACCTGCATCGGCAGCCCCGAACTTAGATTCGAGCGCCTCCCACAAGTCCTTGGCGACATGCATATGTAAATATGCGTCGACCAGTTTATCTCCGATCACGGTAAGAACAGCTCCGATAAACACAGTGGTTGCCTCCCTGAACGCCTTCTCCTGTTCAGGAGCAATCGTTCCAGTGGACACACCGGCTACCCAGAACACGTTCATAGCCGTGAGCCATAAAGTGGTCTTTGTCTGCCAACGCTTAAAATGCGTACCGGTAAACTTATCCGGTTTCAGTGCAGCGGCTAAGCCACTTGCCGAAAAGTTCCTACACATAATAGGTTTTTGGATTGCTGAGTAAATAGGCAATTTTTCGACTAATTTAATCCATAAGTAGATGACTAGCATGGCATTAATAGAACTAGGAGCATATTGGTACTGATCTAAGCAAGCACGTACTTCGCAAATAGTAGACAGATCTACACATGATGCTAGCACTGCTAATACAGAAATTATCAGGAGAGGGATAAACGCGGTATACCCTCCAATAGGCCATGCAGAAGCCGCTGCCGCGGTGACAGCAGCAGCAGAAGCGTCCTCAGCGGCCTTCTTGTCGGCCTCAGCTTTCTCGGTGACGGCACGGTCGGCGTCGGTGGACATGGTGATGATGAAGGCGACGCGGACGTAGAGGAAGTAGACGATCGGAAGCGAGCAGTCGCGTAATCGCTGCCCAAAAACCTATTCGCCCCTCACCCCGTACAGGAACCAGAAGGGCGTGGTTTCGGAGACCTGCTCTCCCGTCGACCGTGTACGCGGCGGACGGGATGGAGTCGCCGGCGGCAGCAGCAGCAAAGGAACGACGGTGGGTGTGCGCGTGAGCAGATGTGATCTGTTCGTTGCGGCTAGGGTTAGGAGACGGCGCACGCTTATATAGGCGCAGCCGCGTGGAGAGACGTGGGCTTGACCCACGTCCGAGTCCGTGACAGCCCACGATCCGACGTCTCCGATCGTGGCCCTGCTGTCAGAACCTCTCCGTTAGTGACTGGCAAAAATAAGCGCGTAGGTGTGAGCTCGGCTCGGCTCATTCCCGCAACCCGCGGCGCGTCGTGACGAGGCGAGGCGTGGCGAGGCGGGCGGCGGAGGAGGAGCGCGCGAGGGCCTCTTCTCTTCTCAAGCTCCAATAGCATGTAGGAGAGAAACCCTTATAAACCACTCCAACTCTCCTTCCACTTCCAAGGTGGGACTAAACTTCCCACCACACCTAGTGCCATATATCCCACATGGGCCCTTAGAGATTTTTCAGAAATTGCAATATGGGCCTAGAGCCCATCTCAGATTTCAGCAATCCCCCACCAGATCTCGAGGGCCCATAGTGTCCTCTGTTCCAAACACTGTTTTGATATACTAGTATTTCAGTGAAGACCTGTTAAGGTTGAGCTTCACCTAGAGCAAGTAGCTACATTCCTTCACAACTGAACAATGGACTATGCCTTGAATTGTCAGTTTGGCGTAAAGAAGTTTCACCACATGTCTTACTAGTACTGGGCTGCCGAAGACTGACCCCTCGGGTGGAGCATATAAGTCACACTCCTGGCCTATTCATGAGTTTACTAGAGATCACCCCAATCTCATAGACTGTGACTAGCAGTCGGGCTCACATAGGTGTGTTCCTCCAAAGATCACTCTGTAGGATAGCATCTTGCTTATGCATATAAGCCTTGGAACACATTAAGACAGTAGTCATCCTTCCATACAGTTTCTGAGAGTATTGCATCTCCAACGGAGTGGGTTAGTAAAGTTACTCTCCTCAGTTCACCACTGGCTTGTTTCCCAGGTCCTACTTCACGGGATCTCCGATCACATAGGTTGGGTTACCACCGTGGCAACTCATGTGGGTCTCATACCCATCTCCCTCGATGCACTATCTATCACTACACGTGATAGCCCTTTCGTAAAGGGATCTGCCAGATTCTTAGCCGTATGGACATAGTCCAACGCTATCACTCCGGAGTTTCTTAATTTTCTGACAGCTTTTAATCTCATTCTTATGTGTTTGTTGGACTTCATATTGTCCTTTGAACTCTTCACCTTGGTGATGACAGTCTGATTATCACAGTTCATAAGGATAGCCGGAACCGGTTTATCAACCAGTGGCAAGTCCATCAATAGATCTCGAAGCCATCCTGCTTCAACACCAGAAGTGTCTAATGCTGTTAATTCTGCTTCCATTGTCGATCTCGTTAAGATCGTTTGCTTGCAAGACTTCCAGGAAACAGCGCCACCTCCAAGAGTAAACATATACCCAGTTGTGGCCTTCATCTCATCAGCATCAGAGATCCAATTCGCATCACTATACCCTTCAAGTACTGACGGGTTTCCGGTATAGTGAAGTCCATGATTCATAGTACCTTTCAGATAGCGCATAACTCTTTCAACAGCATGCCAATGTACATCACCCGGTTTGGAAACAAACCGGCTCAGTTTGCTCACAGCAAACGCGATGTCAGGCCTCGTTGCGCTCGCTAGGTACATCAGTGAACCAATGATTTGAGAATATCTCAATTGATCTTTAGCCATGCCTTTGGACTTTCGAATCAACACGCTAGGATCATATGGTGTTTGAGATGGTGTGCAGTCCGAATATCCAAAGCGACTCAACACCTTCTCAACATAATGGGATTGCAGAAGTGTGATCCCACCCTCATTATCTCTCAGTAGCTTGATGTTCAATATAACATCAGCCACACCAAGGTCCTTCATCTCAAAGTTCTGAGACAGAAACGATTTGACCTCCTCAATGACTTTGAGGTTTGTTCCGAATATCAGTATGTCATCAACATACAGGCACAATATAACTCCTTCGCCCCCACCATGGCGATAGTATACACATTTGTCAGCTTCATTAACAACGAAGCCAACAGATGTCAGTGTTGTATTAAACTTATCATGCCATTGCTTAGGTGCTTGCTTCAGACCATATAAAGATTTCAGCAACCTACACACCTTCCTTTCCTGACCATCTATCACAAAGCCATCTGGCTGTTGCATGTAGATTTCCTCATTTAGCTCTCCATTCAGAAAAGCCGTCTTAACATCCATTTGATGGACGAGAAGACCATGTGAGGCCGCCAACGAGAGTAATACTCGAATGGTGGTCAGTCTAGCCACAGGTGAATAAGTATCGAAGAAATCTTCCTCTTCTTTCTGGTCATAGCCCTTGGCCACAAGCCTAGCCTTGTACTTTTCAATCGTACCATCGGGCCTAAGCTTTTTCTTGAACACCCACTTACATCCCAATGGTTTGCAACCATAGGGACGCTCAGTGATCTCCCATGTCCCATTAGCCATGATGGAATCCATCTCGCTACGGACCGCATCTTTCCAGTAGTCAGCTTCTGGAGAGGCATACGCTTCTAAAATAGAAGTGGGAGTATCATCCACGAGGTACACGAAGAAATCATCACCAAAGGTCTTTGCAGTCCTTTGTCTCTTGCCCCTACCAAGGGTTTCCTCGTCATCCTCCTCGGGATTTTCATCATGTGTTCGTTCATAATATTCCATAGGAATGGCAGGCTCAGGAGTCTCCTCAGATTCCTGTCTAGAAGTGCTTTGCATATCTCTCATAGGAAAAATATCCTCAAAGAATGTAGCATCCTTAGACTCTATGATTGTACCGACCTTCTGGTCAGGTAGCTCAGATTTCACTACTAGAAATCTATAGCCAACGCTGTTCTTAGCGTAGCCCAAATTAACGCAATCCACAGTCTTGGGTCCAAGCTTACGCTTTTTGGGGATCGGCACGTTGACTTTCGCCAAACAGCCCCAAGTACGCAAGTACGAGAGTGTTGTCCTTCTCTTTGTCCATCTCTCATATGGAGTGATCTCATTATCCTTCATCGGAACTTTATTCAGGACATGACATGCCGTCAATATAGCCTCCCCCCACCATGCCTTGGATAAACCCGACGTATCTAACATGGCGTTAACCAGATCAGTTAGAGTACGGTTTTTCCGCTCGGCAACCCCGTTTGACTGGGGTGAATAGGGAGGCGTCCTCTCATGAATAATGCCGTGTTCCGCACCGAAAGAATCAAACTCACTCGAGAAGTACTCTCCACCACGATCTGAACGGAATCGTTTAATTTTCTTTTCAAGTTGATTCTCAACTTCTGCCTTATAGATTTTAAAGTAGTGTAGAGCCTCGTCTTTAGTGTTTAACAGATACACATAGCAATATCTAGTGGAATCATCTATCAATGTCATGAAGTATTTCTTTCCACCTTTAGTCAATACACCGTTCATCTCACAAAGATCAGAATGTATGAGTTCTAATGGTGCCAAGTGTCTCTCCTCCGCAGCCTTGTGAGGCTGGCGAGGTTGCTTAGCTTGCACACATGACAGGCACTTAGAACCTTTGGCTAAAGTGAAACTCGGGATTAAATCCAACTTAGCTAGCCGCGTCATAACACCGAAACTTATGTGACAAAGACGTGAATGCCAAACCTCAGATTCATTAATACTCGAATGAATATGGTTCACGACTTTATTACAGAAATCTGCGAGGGAAAGGCGGAACATCCCTCCGCTCTCATAACCTTTTCCAACAAATAGTCCATACTTAGTAACAACTAATTTATTAGACTCGAATACCAACTTAAACCCTTCTCTACATAGAAGGGAGCCACTAACGAGGTTCTTCTTGATGGCGGGGACATGCTGCACGTTCTTCAGCTGCACGATCCTTCCCGAAGTAAACTTCAGATCGACCGTGCCAACACCATGAACAGAAGCACTCGCGCCATTCCCCATCAATACGGACCCGTGGCCTGTGACCTGGTAAGAAGAGAACAATGAAATGTCAGCACACACATGAACACCTGCACCTGTATCCACCCACCAATCGGTAGGCTGAAACACTGAGAAAACAGTAAATAAATTACCGTACCCAGATGCACCATTCTCATTGTTGCCCACAATCATGTTGACAGACTTGGAGTCCTGTCCTGACTTCTTAAACTTGTTTGGGCACTTGTTGGCCCAATGTTCAGTCGAACCACAAGTAAAGCAGCCCTCATCCTTCTTGTTCTTCTTGAAGGTCTTCTTACCCTTCTTCTTAAAGTCGGCAGTCTGTTGGACACCGTTCTTTCCCCTGGGCTTGTGGGAATTGGAGTTCTTCTGATGCACCATATTGGCCACAGAAGTTCCTTCGACCCCTTTTCCGTGCGAGTCCTTTGCCCTTGAGTTCTGCTCAACACTCAGATGGCCAATGACATCCTCCACAGAGAATTCACGCCTCTGATGTTTCAGAGTGGTGGCAAAGTTCCTCCAGGAATTGGGGAGCTTAGCGATTATGCAGCCCGCGACAAATTTGCCCGGTAACTCGCACTTAAGAAGCTCAAGCTCCTTAACAATGCATATAATCTCATGAGCCTGCTCCAATACAGGACGGTTTTCAACCATCTTGTAATCGTGGAACTGCTCTATAATATACATCTCGCTACCTGCATCGGCAGCCCCGAACTTAGATTCGAGCGCCTCCCACAAGTCCTTGGCGACATGCATATGTAAATATGCGTCGACCAGTTTATCTCCGATCACGGTAAGAACAGCTCCGATAAACACAGTGGTTGCCTCCCTGAACGCCTTCTCCTGTTCAGGAGCAATCGTTCCAGTGGACACACCGGCTACCCAGAACACGTTCATAGCCGTGAGCCATAAAGTGGTCTTTGTCTGCCAACGCTTAAAATGCGTACCGGTAAACTTATCCGGTTTCAGTGCAGCGGCTAAGCCACTTGCCGAAAAGTTCCTACACATAATAGGTTTTTGGATTGCTGAGTAAATAGGCAATTTTTCGACTAATTTAATCCATAAGTAGATGACTAGCATGGCATTAATAGAACTAGGAGCATATTGGTACTGATCTAAGCAAGCACGTACTTCGCAAATAGTAGACAGATCTACACATGATGCTAGCACTGCTAATACAGAAATTATCAGGAGAGGGATAAACGCGGTATACCCTCCAATAGGCCATGCAGAAGCCGCTGCCGCGGTGACAGCAGCAGCAGAAGCGTCCTCAGCGGCCTTCTTGTCGGCCTCAGCTTTCTCGGTGACGGCACGGTCGGCGTCGGTGGACATGGTGATGATGAAGGCGACGCGGACGTAGAGGAAGTAGACGATCGGAAGCGAGCAGTCGCGTAATCGCTGCCCAAAAACCTATTCGCCCCTCACCCCGTACAGGAACCAGAAGGGCGTGGTTTCGGAGACCTGCTCTCCCGTCGACCGTGTACGCGGCGGACGGGATGGAGTCGCCGGCGGCAGCAGCAGCAAAGGAACGACGGTGGGTGTGCGCGTGAGCAGATGTGATCTGTTCGTTGCGGCTAGGGTTAGGAGACGGCGCACGCTTATATAGGCGCAGCCGCGTGGAGAGACGTGGGCTTGACCCACGTCCGAGTCCGTGACAGCCCACGATCCGACGTCTCCGATCGTGGCCCTGCTGTCAGAACCTCTCCGTTAGTGACTGGCAAAAATAAGCGCGTAGGTGTGAGCTCGGCTCGGCTCATTCCCGCAACCCGCGGCGCGTCGTGACGAGGCGAGGCGTGGCGAGGCGGGCGGCGGAGGAGGAGCGCGCGAGGGCCTCTTCTCTTCTCAAGCTCCAATAGCATGTAGGAGAGAAACCCTTATAAACCACTCCAACTCTCCTTCCACTTCCAAGGTGGGACTAAACTTCCCACCACACCTAGTGCCATATATCCCACATGGGCCCTTAGAGATTTTTCAGAAATTGCAATATGGGCCTAGAGCCCATCTCAGATTTCAGCAATCCCCCACCAGATCTCGAGGGCCCATAGTGTCCTCTGTTCCAAACACTGTTTTGATATACTAGTATTTCAGTGAAGACCTGTTAAGGTTGAGCTTCACCTAGAGCAAGTAGCTACATTCCTTCACAACTGAACAATGGACTATGCCTTGAATTGTCAGTTTGGCGTAAAGAAGTTTCACCACATGTCTTACTAGTACTGGGCTGCCGAAGACTGACCCCTCGGGTGGAGCATATAAGTCACACTCCTGGCCTATTCATGAGTTTACTAGAGATCACCCCAATCTCATAGACTGTGACTAGCAGTCGGGCTCACATAGGTGTGTTCCTCCAAAGATCACTCTGTAGGATAGCATCTTGCTTATGCATATAAGCCTTGGAACACATTAAGACAGTAGTCATCCTTCCATACAGTTTCTGAGAGTATTGCATCTCCAACGGAGTGGGTTAGTAAAGTTACTCTCCTCAGTTCACCACTGGCTTGTTTCCCAGGTCCTACTTCACGGGATCTCCGATCACATAGGTTGGGTTACCACCGTGGCAACTCATGTGGGTCTCATACCCATCTCCCTCGATGCACTATCTATCACTACACGTGATAGCCCTTTCGTAAAGGGATCTGCCAGATTCTTAGCCGTATGGACATAGTCCAACGCTATCACTCCGGAGTTTCTTAATTTTCTGACAGCTTTTAATCTCATTCTTATGTGTTTGTTGGACTTCATATTGTCCTTTGAACTCTTCACCTTGGTGATGACAGTCTGATTATCACAGTTCATAAGGATAGCCGGAACCGGTTTATCAACCAGTGGCAAGTCCATCAATAGATCTCGAAGCCATCCTGCTTCAACACCAGAAGTGTCTAATGCTGTTAATTCTGCTTCCATTGTCGATCTCGTTAAGATCGTTTGCTTGCAAGACTTCCAGGAAACAGCGCCACCTCCAAGAGTAAACATATACCCAGTTGTGGCCTTCATCTCATCAGCATCAGAGATCCAATTCGCATCACTATACCCTTCAAGTACTGACGGGTTTCCGGTATAGTGAAGTCCATGATTCATAGTACCTTTCAGATAGCGCATAACTCTTTCAACAGCATGCCAATGTACATCACCCGGTTTGGAAACAAACCGGCTCAGTTTGCTCACAGCAAACGCGATGTCAGGCCTCGTTGCGCTCGCTAGGTACATCAGTGAACCAATGATTTGAGAATATCTCAATTGATCTTTAGCCATGCCTTTGGACTTTCGAATCAACACGCTAGGATCATATGGTGTTTGAGATGGTGTGCAGTCCGAATATCCAAAGCGACTCAACACCTTCTCAACATAATGGGATTGCAGAAGTGTGATCCCACCCTCATTATCTCTCAGTAGCTTGATGTTCAATATAACATCAGCCACACCAAGGTCCTTCATCTCAAAGTTCTGAGACAGAAACGATTTGACCTCCTCAATGACTTTGAGGTTTGTTCCGAATATCAGTATGTCATCAACATACAGGCACAATATAACTCCTTCGCCCCCACCATGGCGATAGTATACACATTTGTCAGCTTCATTAACAACGAAGCCAACAGATGTCAGTGTTGTATTAAACTTATCATGCCATTGCTTAGGTGCTTGCTTCAGACCATATAAAGATTTCAGCAACCTACACACCTTCCTTTCCTGACCATCTATCACAAAGCCATCTGGCTGTTGCATGTAGATTTCCTCATTTAGCTCTCCATTCAGAAAAGCCGTCTTAACATCCATTTGATGGACGAGAAGACCATGTGAGGCCGCCAACGAGAGTAATACTCGAATGGTGGTCAGTCTAGCCACAGGTGAATAAGTATCGAAGAAATCTTCCTCTTCTTTCTGGTCATAGCCCTTGGCCACAAGCCTAGCCTTGTACTTTTCAATCGTACCATCGGGCCTAAGCTTTTTCTTGAACACCCACTTACATCCCAATGGTTTGCAACCATAGGGACGCTCAGTGATCTCCCATGTCCCATTAGCCATGATGGAATCCATCTCGCTACGGACCGCATCTTTCCAGTAGTCAGCTTCTGGAGAGGCATACGCTTCTAAAATAGAAGTGGGAGTATCATCCACGAGGTACACGAAGAAATCATCACCAAAGGTCTTTGCAGTCCTTTGTCTCTTGCCCCTACCAAGGGTTTCCTCGTCATCCTCCTCGGGATTTTCATCATGTGTTCGTTCATAATATTCCATAGGAATGGCAGGCTCAGGAGTCTCCTCAGATTCCTGTCTAGAAGTGCTTTGCATATCTCTCATAGGAAAAATATCCTCAAAGAATGTAGCATCCTTAGACTCTATGATTGTACCGACCTTCTGGTCAGGTAGCTCAGATTTCACTACTAGAAATCTATAGCCAACGCTGTTCTTAGCGTAGCCCAAATTAACGCAATCCACAGTCTTGGGTCCAAGCTTACGCTTTTTGGGGATCGGCACGTTGACTTTCGCCAAACAGCCCCAAGTACGCAAGTACGAGAGTGTTGTCCTTCTCTTTGTCCATCTCTCATATGGAGTGATCTCATTATCCTTCATCGGAACTTTATTCAGGACATGACATGCCGTCAATATAGCCTCCCCCCACCATGCCTTGGATAAACCCGACGTATCTAACATGGCGTTAACCAGATCAGTTAGAGTACGGTTTTTCCGCTCGGCAACCCCGTTTGACTGGGGTGAATAGGGAGGCGTCCTCTCATGAATAATGCCGTGTTCCGCACCGAAAGAATCAAACTCACTCGAGAAGTACTCTCCACCACGATCTGAACGGAATCGTTTAATTTTCTTTTCAAGTTGATTCTCAACTTCTGCCTTATAGATTTTAAAGTAGTGTAGAGCCTCGTCTTTAGTGTTTAACAGATACACATAGCAATATCTAGTGGAATCATCTATCAATGTCATGAAGTATTTCTTTCCACCTTTAGTCAATACACCGTTCATCTCACAAAGATCAGAATGTATGAGTTCTAATGGTGCCAAGTGTCTCTCCTCCGCAGCCTTGTGAGGCTGGCGAGGTTGCTTAGCTTGCACACATGACAGGCACTTAGAACCTTTGGCTAAAGTGAAACTCGGGATTAAATCCAACTTAGCTAGCCGCGTCATAACACCGAAACTTATGTGACAAAGACGTGAATGCCAAACCTCAGATTCATTAATACTCGAATGAATATGGTTCACGACTTTATTACAGAAATCTGCGAGGGAAAGGCGGAACATCCCTCCGCTCTCATAACCTTTTCCAACAAATAGTCCATACTTAGTAACAACTAATTTATTAGACTCGAATACCAACTTAAACCCTTCTCTACATAGAAGGGAGCCACTAACGAGGTTCTTCTTGATGGCGGGGACATGCTGCACGTTCTTCAGCTGCACGATCCTTCCCGAAGTAAACTTCAGATCGACCGTGCCAACACCATGAACAGAAGCACTCGCGCCATTCCCCATCAATACGGACCCGTGGCCTGTGACCTGGTAAGAAGAGAACAATGAAATGTCAGCACACACATGAACACCTGCACCTGTATCCACCCACCAATCGGTAGGCTGAAACACTGAGAAAACAGTAAATAAATTACCGTACCCAGATGCACCATTCTCATTGTTGCCCACAATCATGTTGACAGACTTGGAGTCCTGTCCTGACTTCTTAAACTTGTTTGGGCACTTGTTGGCCCAATGTTCAGTCGAACCACAAGTAAAGCAGCCCTCATCCTTCTTGTTCTTCTTGAAGGTCTTCTTACCCTTCTTCTTAAAGTCGGCAGTCTGTTGGACACCGTTCTTTCCCCTGGGCTTGTGGGAATTGGAGTTCTTCTGATGCACCATATTGGCCACAGAAGTTCCTTCGACCCCTTTTCCGTGCGAGTCCTTTGCCCTTGAGTTCTGCTCAACACTCAGATGGCCAATGACATCCTCCACAGAGAATTCACGCCTCTGATGTTTCAGAGTGGTGGCAAAGTTCCTCCAGGAATTGGGGAGCTTAGCGATTATGCAGCCCGCGACAAATTTGCCCGGTAACTCGCACTTAAGAAGCTCAAGCTCCTTAACAATGCATATAATCTCATGAGCCTGCTCCAATACAGGACGGTTTTCAACCATCTTGTAATCGTGGAACTGCTCTATAATATACATCTCGCTACCTGCATCGGCAGCCCCGAACTTAGATTCGAGCGCCTCCCACAAGTCCTTGGCGACATGCATATGTAAATATGCGTCGACCAGTTTATCTCCGATCACGGTAAGAACAGCTCCGATAAACACAGTGGTTGCCTCCCTGAACGCCTTCTCCTGTTCAGGAGCAATCGTTCCAGTGGACACACCGGCTACCCAGAACACGTTCATAGCCGTGAGCCATAAAGTGGTCTTTGTCTGCCAACGCTTAAAATGCGTACCGGTAAACTTATCCGGTTTCAGTGCAGCGGCTAAGCCACTTGCCGAAAAGTTCCTACACATAATAGGTTTTTGGATTGCTGAGTAAATAGGCAATTTTTCGACTAATTTAATCCATAAGTAGATGACTAGCATGGCATTAATAGAACTAGGAGCATATTGGTACTGATCTAAGCAAGCACGTACTTCGCAAATAGTAGACAGATCTACACATGATGCTAGCACTGCTAATACAGAAATTATCAGGAGAGGGATAAACGCGGTATACCCTCCAATAGGCCATGCAGAAGCCGCTGCCGCGGTGACAGCAGCAGCAGAAGCGTCCTCAGCGGCCTTCTTGTCGGCCTCAGCTTTCTCGGTGACGGCACGGTCGGCGTCGGTGGACATGGTGATGATGAAGGCGACGCGGACGTAGAGGAAGTAGACGATCGGAAGCGAGCAGTCGCGTAATCGCTGCCCAAAAACCTATTCGCCCCTCACCCCGTACAGGAACCAGAAGGGCGTGGTTTCGGAGACCTGCTCTCCCGTCGACCGTGTACGCGGCGGACGGGATGGAGTCGCCGGCGGCAGCAGCAGCAAAGGAACGACGGTGGGTGTGCGCGTGAGCAGATGTGATCTGTTCGTTGCGGCTAGGGTTAGGAGACGGCGCACGCTTATATAGGCGCAGCCGCGTGGAGAGACGTGGGCTTGACCCACGTCCGAGTCCGTGACAGCCCACGATCCGACGTCTCCGATCGTGGCCCTGCTGTCAGAACCTCTCCGTTAGTGACTGGCAAAAATAAGCGCGTAGGTGTGAGCTCGGCTCGGCTCATTCCCGCAACCCGCGGCGCGTCGTGACGAGGCGAGGCGTGGCGAGGCGGGCGGCGGAGGAGGAGCGCGCGAGGGCCTCTTCTCTTCTCAAGCTCCAATAGCATGTAGGAGAGAAACCCTTATAAACCACTCCAACTCTCCTTCCACTTCCAAGGTGGGACTAAACTTCCCACCACACCTAGTGCCATATATCCCACATGGGCCCTTAGAGATTTTTCAGAAATTGCAATATGGGCCTAGAGCCCATCTCAGATTTCAGCAATCCCCCACCAGATCTCGAGGGCCCATAGTGTCCTCTGTTCCAAACACTGTTTTGATATACTAGTATTTCAGTGAAGACCTGTTAAGGTTGAGCTTCACCTAGAGCAAGTAGCTACATTCCTTCACAACTGAACAATGGACTATGCCTTGAATTGTCAGTTTGGCGTAAAGAAGTTTCACCACATGTCTTACTAGTACTGGGCTGCCGAAGACTGACCCCTCGGGTGGAGCATATAAGTCACACTCCTGGCCTATTCATGAGTTTACTAGAGATCACCCCAATCTCATAGACTGTGACTAGCAGTCGGGCTCACATAGGTGTGTTCCTCCAAAGATCACTCTGTAGGATAGCATCTTGCTTATGCATATAAGCCTTGGAACACATTAAGACAGTAGTCATCCTTCCATACAGTTTCTGAGAGTATTGCATCTCCAACGGAGTGGGTTAGTAAAGTTACTCTCCTCAGTTCACCACTGGCTTGTTTCCCAGGTCCTACTTCACGGGATCTCCGATCACATAGGTTGGGTTACCACCGTGGCAACTCATGTGGGTCTCATACCCATCTCCCTCGATGCACTATCTATCACTACACGTGATAGCCCTTTCGTAAAGGGATCTGCCAGATTCTTAGCCGTATGGACATAGTCCAACGCTATCACTCCGGAGTTTCTTAATTTTCTGACAGCTTTTAATCTCATTCTTATGTGTTTGTTGGACTTCATATTGTCCTTTGAACTCTTCACCTTGGTGATGACAGTCTGATTATCACAGTTCATAAGGATAGCCGGAACCGGTTTATCAACCAGTGGCAAGTCCATCAATAGATCTCGAAGCCATCCTGCTTCAACACCAGAAGTGTCTAATGCTGTTAATTCTGCTTCCATTGTCGATCTCGTTAAGATCGTTTGCTTGCAAGACTTCCAGGAAACAGCGCCACCTCCAAGAGTAAACATATACCCAGTTGTGGCCTTCATCTCATCAGCATCAGAGATCCAATTCGCATCACTATACCCTTCAAGTACTGACGGGTTTCCGGTATAGTGAAGTCCATGATTCATAGTACCTTTCAGATAGCGCATAACTCTTTCAACAGCATGCCAATGTACATCACCCGGTTTGGAAACAAACCGGCTCAGTTTGCTCACAGCAAACGCGATGTCAGGCCTCGTTGCGCTCGCTAGGTACATCAGTGAACCAATGATTTGAGAATATCTCAATTGATCTTTAGCCATGCCTTTGGACTTTCGAATCAACACGCTAGGATCATATGGTGTTTGAGATGGTGTGCAGTCCGAATATCCAAAGCGACTCAACACCTTCTCAACATAATGGGATTGCAGAAGTGTGATCCCACCCTCATTATCTCTCAGTAGCTTGATGTTCAATATAACATCAGCCACACCAAGGTCCTTCATCTCAAAGTTCTGAGACAGAAACGATTTGACCTCCTCAATGACTTTGAGGTTTGTTCCGAATATCAGTATGTCATCAACATACAGGCACAATATAACTCCTTCGCCCCCACCATGGCGATAGTATACACATTTGTCAGCTTCATTAACAACGAAGCCAACAGATGTCAGTGTTGTATTAAACTTATCATGCCATTGCTTAGGTGCTTGCTTCAGACCATATAAAGATTTCAGCAACCTACACACCTTCCTTTCCTGACCATCTATCACAAAGCCATCTGGCTGTTGCATGTAGATTTCCTCATTTAGCTCTCCATTCAGAAAAGCCGTCTTAACATCCATTTGATGGACGAGAAGACCATGTGAGGCCGCCAACGAGAGTAATACTCGAATGGTGGTCAGTCTAGCCACAGGTGAATAAGTATCGAAGAAATCTTCCTCTTCTTTCTGGTCATAGCCCTTGGCCACAAGCCTAGCCTTGTACTTTTCAATCGTACCATCGGGCCTAAGCTTTTTCTTGAACACCCACTTACATCCCAATGGTTTGCAACCATAGGGACGCTCAGTGATCTCCCATGTCCCATTAGCCATGATGGAATCCATCTCGCTACGGACCGCATCTTTCCAGTAGTCAGCTTCTGGAGAGGCATACGCTTCTAAAATAGAAGTGGGAGTATCATCCACGAGGTACACGAAGAAATCATCACCAAAGGTCTTTGCAGTCCTTTGTCTCTTGCCCCTACCAAGGGTTTCCTCGTCATCCTCCTCGGGATTTTCATCATGTGTTCGTTCATAATATTCCATAGGAATGGCAGGCTCAGGAGTCTCCTCAGATTCCTGTCTAGAAGTGCTTTGCATATCTCTCATAGGAAAAATATCCTCAAAGAATGTAGCATCCTTAGACTCTATGATTGTACCGACCTTCTGGTCAGGTAGCTCAGATTTCACTACTAGAAATCTATAGCCAACGCTGTTCTTAGCGTAGCCCAAATTAACGCAATCCACAGTCTTGGGTCCAAGCTTACGCTTTTTGGGGATCGGCACGTTGACTTTCGCCAAACAGCCCCAAGTACGCAAGTACGAGAGTGTTGTCCTTCTCTTTGTCCATCTCTCATATGGAGTGATCTCATTATCCTTCATCGGAACTTTATTCAGGACATGACATGCCGTCAATATAGCCTCCCCCCACCATGCCTTGGATAAACCCGACGTATCTAACATGGCGTTAACCAGATCAGTTAGAGTACGGTTTTTCCGCTCGGCAACCCCGTTTGACTGGGGTGAATAGGGAGGCGTCCTCTCATGAATAATGCCGTGTTCCGCACCGAAAGAATCAAACTCACTCGAGAAGTACTCTCCACCACGATCTGAACGGAATCGTTTAATTTTCTTTTCAAGTTGATTCTCAACTTCTGCCTTATAGATTTTAAAGTAGTGTAGAGCCTCGTCTTTAGTGTTTAACAGATACACATAGCAATATCTAGTGGAATCATCTATCAATGTCATGAAGTATTTCTTTCCACCTTTAGTCAATACACCGTTCATCTCACAAAGATCAGAATGTATGAGTTCTAATGGTGCCAAGTGTCTCTCCTCCGCAGCCTTGTGAGGCTGGCGAGGTTGCTTAGCTTGCACACATGACAGGCACTTAGAACCTTTGGCTAAAGTGAAACTCGGGATTAAATCCAACTTAGCTAGCCGCGTCATAACACCGAAACTTATGTGACAAAGACGTGAATGCCAAACCTCAGATTCATTAATACTCGAATGAATATGGTTCACGACTTTATTACAGAAATCTGCGAGGGAAAGGCGGAACATCCCTCCGCTCTCATAACCTTTTCCAACAAATAGTCCATACTTAGTAACAACTAATTTATTAGACTCGAATACCAACTTAAACCCTTCTCTACATAGAAGGGAGCCACTAACGAGGTTCTTCTTGATGGCGGGGACATGCTGCACGTTCTTCAGCTGCACGATCCTTCCCGAAGTAAACTTCAGATCGACCGTGCCAACACCATGAACAGAAGCACTCGCGCCATTCCCCATCAATACGGACCCGTGGCCTGTGACCTGGTAAGAAGAGAACAATGAAATGTCAGCACACACATGAACACCTGCACCTGTATCCACCCACCAATCGGTAGGCTGAAACACTGAGAAAACAGTAAATAAATTACCGTACCCAGATGCACCATTCTCATTGTTGCCCACAATCATGTTGACAGACTTGGAGTCCTGTCCTGACTTCTTAAACTTGTTTGGGCACTTGTTGGCCCAATGTTCAGTCGAACCACAAGTAAAGCAGCCCTCATCCTTCTTGTTCTTCTTGAAGGTCTTCTTACCCTTCTTCTTAAAGTCGGCAGTCTGTTGGACACCGTTCTTTCCCCTGGGCTTGTGGGAATTGGAGTTCTTCTGATGCACCATATTGGCCACAGAAGTTCCTTCGACCCCTTTTCCGTGCGAGTCCTTTGCCCTTGAGTTCTGCTCAACACTCAGATGGCCAATGACATCCTCCACAGAGAATTCACGCCTCTGATGTTTCAGAGTGGTGGCAAAGTTCCTCCAGGAATTGGGGAGCTTAGCGATTATGCAGCCCGCGACAAATTTGCCCGGTAACTCGCACTTAAGAAGCTCAAGCTCCTTAACAATGCATATAATCTCATGAGCCTGCTCCAATACAGGACGGTTTTCAACCATCTTGTAATCGTGGAACTGCTCTATAATATACATCTCGCTACCTGCATCGGCAGCCCCGAACTTAGATTCGAGCGCCTCCCACAAGTCCTTGGCGACATGCATATGTAAATATGCGTCGACCAGTTTATCTCCGATCACGGTAAGAACAGCTCCGATAAACACAGTGGTTGCCTCCCTGAACGCCTTCTCCTGTTCAGGAGCAATCGTTCCAGTGGACACACCGGCTACCCAGAACACGTTCATAGCCGTGAGCCATAAAGTGGTCTTTGTCTGCCAACGCTTAAAATGCGTACCGGTAAACTTATCCGGTTTCAGTGCAGCGGCTAAGCCACTTGCCGAAAAGTTCCTACACATAATAGGTTTTTGGATTGCTGAGTAAATAGGCAATTTTTCGACTAATTTAATCCATAAGTAGATGACTAGCATGGCATTAATAGAACTAGGAGCATATTGGTACTGATCTAAGCAAGCACGTACTTCGCAAATAGTAGACAGATCTACACATGATGCTAGCACTGCTAATACAGAAATTATCAGGAGAGGGATAAACGCGGTATACCCTCCAATAGGCCATGCAGAAGCCGCTGCCGCGGTGACAGCAGCAGCAGAAGCGTCCTCAGCGGCCTTCTTGTCGGCCTCAGCTTTCTCGGTGACGGCACGGTCGGCGTCGGTGGACATGGTGATGATGAAGGCGACGCGGACGTAGAGGAAGTAGACGATCGGAAGCGAGCAGTCGCGTAATCGCTGCCCAAAAACCTATTCGCCCCTCACCCCGTACAGGAACCAGAAGGGCGTGGTTTCGGAGACCTGCTCTCCCGTCGACCGTGTACGCGGCGGACGGGATGGAGTCGCCGGCGGCAGCAGCAGCAAAGGAACGACGGTGGGTGTGCGCGTGAGCAGATGTGATCTGTTCGTTGCGGCTAGGGTTAGGAGACGGCGCACGCTTATATAGGCGCAGCCGCGTGGAGAGACGTGGGCTTGACCCACGTCCGAGTCCGTGACAGCCCACGATCCGACGTCTCCGATCGTGGCCCTGCTGTCAGAACCTCTCCGTTAGTGACTGGCAAAAATAAGCGCGTAGGTGTGAGCTCGGCTCGGCTCATTCCCGCAACCCGCGGCGCGTCGTGACGAGGCGAGGCGTGGCGAGGCGGGCGGCGGAGGAGGAGCGCGCGAGGGCCTCTTCTCTTCTCAAGCTCCAATAGCATGTAGGAGAGAAACCCTTATAAACCACTCCAACTCTCCTTCCACTTCCAAGGTGGGACTAAACTTCCCACCACACCTAGTGCCATATATCCCACATGGGCCCTTAGAGATTTTTCAGAAATTGCAATATGGGCCTAGAGCCCATCTCAGATTTCAGCAATCCCCCACCAGATCTCGAGGGCCCATAGTGTCCTCTGTTCCAAACACTGTTTTGATATACTAGTATTTCAGTGAAGACCTGTTAAGGTTGAGCTTCACCTAGAGCAAGTAGCTACATTCCTTCACAACTGAACAATGGACTATGCCTTGAATTGTCAGTTTGGCGTAAAGAAGTTTCACCACATGTCTTACTAGTACTGGGCTGCCGAAGACTGACCCCTCGGGTGGAGCATATAAGTCACACTCCTGGCCTATTCATGAGTTTACTAGAGATCACCCCAATCTCATAGACTGTGACTAGCAGTCGGGCTCACATAGGTGTGTTCCTCCAAAGATCACTCTGTAGGATAGCATCTTGCTTATGCATATAAGCCTTGGAACACATTAAGACAGTAGTCATCCTTCCATACAGTTTCTGAGAGTATTGCATCTCCAACGGAGTGGGTTAGTAAAGTTACTCTCCTCAGTTCACCACTGGCTTGTTTCCCAGGTCCTACTTCACGGGATCTCCGATCACATAGGTTGGGTTACCACCGTGGCAACTCATGTGGGTCTCATACCCATCTCCCTCGATGCACTATCTATCACTACACGTGATAGCCCTTTCGTAAAGGGATCTGCCAGATTCTTAGCCGTATGGACATAGTCCAACGCTATCACTCCGGAGTTTCTTAATTTTCTGACAGCTTTTAATCTCATTCTTATGTGTTTGTTGGACTTCATATTGTCCTTTGAACTCTTCACCTTGGTGATGACAGTCTGATTATCACAGTTCATAAGGATAGCCGGAACCGGTTTATCAACCAGTGGCAAGTCCATCAATAGATCTCGAAGCCATCCTGCTTCAACACCAGAAGTGTCTAATGCTGTTAATTCTGCTTCCATTGTCGATCTCGTTAAGATCGTTTGCTTGCAAGACTTCCAGGAAACAGCGCCACCTCCAAGAGTAAACATATACCCAGTTGTGGCCTTCATCTCATCAGCATCAGAGATCCAATTCGCATCACTATACCCTTCAAGTACTGACGGGTTTCCGGTATAGTGAAGTCCATGATTCATAGTACCTTTCAGATAGCGCATAACTCTTTCAACAGCATGCCAATGTACATCACCCGGTTTGGAAACAAACCGGCTCAGTTTGCTCACAGCAAACGCGATGTCAGGCCTCGTTGCGCTCGCTAGGTACATCAGTGAACCAATGATTTGAGAATATCTCAATTGATCTTTAGCCATGCCTTTGGACTTTCGAATCAACACGCTAGGATCATATGGTGTTTGAGATGGTGTGCAGTCCGAATATCCAAAGCGACTCAACACCTTCTCAACATAATGGGATTGCAGAAGTGTGATCCCACCCTCATTATCTCTCAGTAGCTTGATGTTCAATATAACATCAGCCACACCAAGGTCCTTCATCTCAAAGTTCTGAGACAGAAACGATTTGACCTCCTCAATGACTTTGAGGTTTGTTCCGAATATCAGTATGTCATCAACATACAGGCACAATATAACTCCTTCGCCCCCACCATGGCGATAGTATACACATTTGTCAGCTTCATTAACAACGAAGCCAACAGATGTCAGTGTTGTATTAAACTTATCATGCCATTGCTTAGGTGCTTGCTTCAGACCATATAAAGATTTCAGCAACCTACACACCTTCCTTTCCTGACCATCTATCACAAAGCCATCTGGCTGTTGCATGTAGATTTCCTCATTTAGCTCTCCATTCAGAAAAGCCGTCTTAACATCCATTTGATGGACGAGAAGACCATGTGAGGCCGCCAACGAGAGTAATACTCGAATGGTGGTCAGTCTAGCCACAGGTGAATAAGTATCGAAGAAATCTTCCTCTTCTTTCTGGTCATAGCCCTTGGCCACAAGCCTAGCCTTGTACTTTTCAATCGTACCATCGGGCCTAAGCTTTTTCTTGAACACCCACTTACATCCCAATGGTTTGCAACCATAGGGACGCTCAGTGATCTCCCATGTCCCATTAGCCATGATGGAATCCATCTCGCTACGGACCGCATCTTTCCAGTAGTCAGCTTCTGGAGAGGCATACGCTTCTAAAATAGAAGTGGGAGTATCATCCACGAGGTACACGAAGAAATCATCACCAAAGGTCTTTGCAGTCCTTTGTCTCTTGCCCCTACCAAGGGTTTCCTCGTCATCCTCCTCGGGATTTTCATCATGTGTTCGTTCATAATATTCCATAGGAATGGCAGGCTCAGGAGTCTCCTCAGATTCCTGTCTAGAAGTGCTTTGCATATCTCTCATAGGAAAAATATCCTCAAAGAATGTAGCATCCTTAGACTCTATGATTGTACCGACCTTCTGGTCAGGTAGCTCAGATTTCACTACTAGAAATCTATAGCCAACGCTGTTCTTAGCGTAGCCCAAATTAACGCAATCCACAGTCTTGGGTCCAAGCTTACGCTTTTTGGGGATCGGCACGTTGACTTTCGCCAAACAGCCCCAAGTACGCAAGTACGAGAGTGTTGTCCTTCTCTTTGTCCATCTCTCATATGGAGTGATCTCATTATCCTTCATCGGAACTTTATTCAGGACATGACATGCCGTCAATATAGCCTCCCCCCACCATGCCTTGGATAAACCCGACGTATCTAACATGGCGTTAACCAGATCAGTTAGAGTACGGTTTTTCCGCTCGGCAACCCCGTTTGACTGGGGTGAATAGGGAGGCGTCCTCTCATGAATAATGCCGTGTTCCGCACCGAAAGAATCAAACTCACTCGAGAAGTACTCTCCACCACGATCTGAACGGAATCGTTTAATTTTCTTTTCAAGTTGATTCTCAACTTCTGCCTTATAGATTTTAAAGTAGTGTAGAGCCTCGTCTTTAGTGTTTAACAGA
This sequence comes from Triticum timopheevii, assembly GCA_963921465.1. Classification (NCBI taxonomy): domain Eukaryota; kingdom Viridiplantae; phylum Streptophyta; class Magnoliopsida; order Poales; family Poaceae; genus Triticum; species Triticum timopheevii. The sequence goes on along the minus strand of OY997266.1, from coordinate 625,118,275 downwards.
TACACATAGCAATATCTAGTGGAATCATCTATCAATGTCATGAAGTATTTCTTTCCACCTTTAGTCAATACACCGTTCATCTCACAAAGATCAGAATGTATGAGTTCTAATGGTGCCAAGTGTCTCTCCTCCGCAGCCTTGTGAGGCTGGCGAGGTTGCTTAGCTTGCACACATGACAGGCACTTAGAACCTTTGGCTAAAGTGAAACTCGGGATTAAATCCAACTTAGCTAGCCGCGTCATAACACCGAAACTTATGTGACAAAGACGTGAATGCCAAACCTCAGATTCATTAATACTCGAATGAATATGGTTCACGACTTTATTACAGAAATCTGCGAGGGAAAGGCGGAACATCCCTCCGCTCTCATAACCTTTTCCAACAAATAGTCCATACTTAGTAACAACTAATTTATTAGACTCGAATACCAACTTAAACCCTTCTCTACATAGAAGGGAGCCACTAACGAGGTTCTTCTTGATGGCGGGGACATGCTGCACGTTCTTCAGCTGCACGATCCTTCCCGAAGTAAACTTCAGATCGACCGTGCCAACACCATGAACAGAAGCACTCGCGCCATTCCCCATCAATACGGACCCGTGGCCTGTGACCTGGTAAGAAGAGAACAATGAAATGTCAGCACACACATGAACACCTGCACCTGTATCCACCCACCAATCGGTAGGCTGAAACACTGAGAAAACAGTAAATAAATTACCGTACCCAGATGCACCATTCTCATTGTTGCCCACAATCATGTTGACAGACTTGGAGTCCTGTCCTGACTTCTTAAACTTGTTTGGGCACTTGTTGGCCCAATGTTCAGTCGAACCACAAGTAAAGCAGCCCTCATCCTTCTTGTTCTTCTTGAAGGTCTTCTTACCCTTCTTCTTAAAGTCGGCAGTCTGTTGGACACCGTTCTTTCCCCTGGGCTTGTGGGAATTGGAGTTCTTCTGATGCACCATATTGGCCACAGAAGTTCCTTCGACCCCTTTTCCGTGCGAGTCCTTTGCCCTTGAGTTCTGCTCAACACTCAGATGGCCAATGACATCCTCCACAGAGAATTCACGCCTCTGATGTTTCAGAGTGGTGGCAAAGTTCCTCCAGGAATTGGGGAGCTTAGCGATTATGCAGCCCGCGACAAATTTGCCCGGTAACTCGCACTTAAGAAGCTCAAGCTCCTTAACAATGCATATAATCTCATGAGCCTGCTCCAATACAGGACGGTTTTCAACCATCTTGTAATCGTGGAACTGCTCTATAATATACATCTCGCTACCTGCATCGGCAGCCCCGAACTTAGATTCGAGCGCCTCCCACAAGTCCTTGGCGACATGCATATGTAAATATGCGTCGACCAGTTTATCTCCGATCACGGTAAGAACAGCTCCGATAAACACAGTGGTTGCCTCCCTGAACGCCTTCTCCTGTTCAGGAGCAATCGTTCCAGTGGACACACCGGCTACCCAGAACACGTTCATAGCCGTGAGCCATAAAGTGGTCTTTGTCTGCCAACGCTTAAAATGCGTACCGGTAAACTTATCCGGTTTCAGTGCAGCGGCTAAGCCACTTGCCGAAAAGTTCCTACACATAATAGGTTTTTGGATTGCTGAGTAAATAGGCAATTTTTCGACTAATTTAATCCATAAGTAGATGACTAGCATGGCATTAATAGAACTAGGAGCATATTGGTACTGATCTAAGCAAGCACGTACTTCGCAAATAGTAGACAGATCTACACATGATGCTAGCACTGCTAATACAGAAATTATCAGGAGAGGGATAAACGCGGTATACCCTCCAATAGGCCATGCAGAAGCCGCTGCCGCGGTGACAGCAGCAGCAGAAGCGTCCTCAGCGGCCTTCTTGTCGGCCTCAGCTTTCTCGGTGACGGCACGGTCGGCGTCGGTGGACATGGTGATGATGAAGGCGACGCGGACGTAGAGGAAGTAGACGATCGGAAGCGAGCAGTCGCGTAATCGCTGCCCAAAAACCTATTCGCCCCTCACCCCGTACAGGAACCAGAAGGGCGTGGTTTCGGAGACCTGCTCTCCCGTCGACCGTGTACGCGGCGGACGGGATGGAGTCGCCGGCGGCAGCAGCAGCAAAGGAACGACGGTGGGTGTGCGCGTGAGCAGATGTGATCTGTTCGTTGCGGCTAGGGTTAGGAGACGGCGCACGCTTATATAGGCGCAGCCGCGTGGAGAGACGTGGGCTTGACCCACGTCCGAGTCCGTGACAGCCCACGATCCGACGTCTCCGATCGTGGCCCTGCTGTCAGAACCTCTCCGTTAGTGACTGGCAAAAATAAGCGCGTAGGTGTGAGCTCGGCTCGGCTCATTCCCGCAACCCGCGGCGCGTCGTGACGAGGCGAGGCGAGGCGTGGCGAGGCGGGCGGCGGAGGAGGAGCGCGCGAGGGCCTCTTCTCTTCTCAAGCTCCAATAGCATGTAGGAGAGAAACCCTTATAAACCACTCCAACTCTCCTTCCACTTCCAAGGTGGGACTAAACTTCCCACCACACCTAGTGCCATATATCCCACATGGGCCCTTAGAGATTTTTCAGAAATTGCAATATGGGCCTAGAGCCCATCTCAGATTTCAGCACATGCCCTGAGGGAAAGGCCTCACCACTACTGAGGCCGTGCGGGCTTTGCACGACAACGCTGTCTGGTGGTGGTGAGGGGAGGGTAGCAGGAGGAGGACGATCGGAGGAGGCGACCTACGTGCCCGCCCGTGCCGCTCCTAGAGAGCGGCGCGGGGTTGGGAGCAATTTGTGTCCTCATTAACTAGCTAGTTCCACAGTAGTGAGTATCAGAAACTAGCTAGTTTCACGATTAAAAATACACAAGCCACAACAACATACCCAGTCCAAGATTTATATTCCTATTAATATTACACTTCAATTTAACAGTAAGGCTCTAGGGATTTGTATTCGTAGCCTAACTGGTAGTCACGGCTTCATGGGACTGCACAATATAAAAACGGTATGGACATTCGTTTGCGTAAGGCATCAGCAAATACTTATGATCAATTATTCGTACATAAATTAATACCAGTACTCAGATATGTGACCATCTATAGACACCAAGAAAAACCTTCCTAAGAGTTCATTCTTCAACTAGAGGCAACTTGCTTTTGTTCCACCATAAGAAGCTCGCACATAAGAAAGCTACAACAGTTCTATATAAAAATAAAGTTTGGACCACAGCACGCATGCCGCAAGAAATTGTCTTACGGCATGCACACTCACATTTAGGTAAGTTTCCATTTTTAATATATGCTATTTTTTGAAAAGTTAGTGTTTTAAGTAATTGTTTGAGAATGTCTAGGGCACATCTAGATATCCCTAGTTATTGCACATCTAAGTGATTCAGTCGAGCATAAAAAGTAAAAAAATAAAAGGAAAATACTACACGAATCTCCGCGTAAGATCAATGATATAGGACTTAGATGTGCAATACTTATGACACATCTAGATGTGCTTTAGTAAAACTGTAATTTCTTCTTCTGCCAATCGATACAAAACATAATAGCTTACATCATCCATCACGCAAACTTATTTATAGAACCTGAAAATGTCATATTTGCCAAACCGTGTATCGAAATCAAAATCCAATTTCACTGGTGTGTTCCTGGGAATTAAATCCAGTTCTGGTAAAGCACATCTAGATGTGTAATAAGTATTGCACATCTAAGTCCCAAGTCATTGATCTTACGCAGAGATTCGCGTGGATATTTTTTTCTTTTTTCTTTTCCATCTTATGCTTGATTGAGTGACTTAGGTGTGCAATAATTAGGGCACATCTAGATCTGCCTTAGACAAACCCACCAAAAAAACAACTCCGACGTAGAAAAAAGCACTAGTGGTTAAATTTTTCGACAAAGGGTGGATTTTATTGACTCAAAATGCAGCATCAAATGGATACAAACACAATAAGCACACACCCGTCATCTGTATAGCTAGGATGCACATAGCCACTACATACATGAGTGGCGCGCGCGCACACACACACACACACAAAACGCCGGCAAATCAAAGTCCCATATGACCAAAGCTAAGCCTAAGCGAGAAAAAGAAAAAAAATCCCAAAGCGTTCACATCCATGGTTGACAAACTAGAACTACGAACATATCTACACCAACCATCTCATGACACCACAAAGACAATAGACAATGAGGTTCTTCAAGAGTAACACCTTCAAGAACGGAGCGTCACTCAAGCGTCGTCGTCATCGGATCCAACCCCTAAAGGCCAGATTCTAGGTTTTCACCCTGAAGAACCAGTCATCCGAGCAATGTCTCCAACAAGGTAACGATGCAAAACTATCGCCATTGACGCGCGTGCTCTGGGCCTGCCCCAAACACATGGGCGTACACGGGTGCACAACATCACACCAACGCCATCACCGTGCCCGTCCCCATCCCTGCCACCACCACTTCCCATGACCGACGAGGAGGAGGCGGAGCTCATGAGGCGGGTTATGGAGAACTCCATGAACACCCACGACGATTTGGTGGTTCACCGGTGGGGGGGGGGGGGGGGGGGGGGGGAGGGGCATGTTGGCGGTACTAGCCCTTGGACCCTAAGGCTCTTGCCTCTCAACAAAGGCGGAGCCGGAAAATATTTTAAGCCCATGGAAACTACACATTTATCCGACCACAACTCACTAACTTACTTTATACATTATTTCTTTATTATTTATAACTTAAATTAACATAAGCTAATTACTGCCAGACACCTGCGCAGGCAGCAAGGATGGTGGATCCACCTATGCCTCTCAATTTGATGGGCTTCATAAGTATAAAGCTGAAATCTAATGTATTCTATCTTTTGGAAACCCCACATGTAGGATTGCAAATAAAGAAGAAAATAATATTATGAGTGCCGCATACCATGCGGAAGTTGCTGTCGTTGAAGATGTCAATGTTGCTAATGGTGTATGCTCGATCTTATATTCCTTTTGGTTCTCTGAAATTTTCTTCAGCCTTCTATTGATTCTTTTGATTCGAGCAGAAAAGACATGTCGAATGATGACTTGGTTCCAGAAACCAGTCAAGTATTTGCGCCACATTTTCCAACCATGATAACCATGTCTTTTTAGCTCAACCTGTCATTAAACGCATTGCAAAAAAAAACTCTTATTGAACAAAACAATCAAGCAGGAATTACAAAAAGTATGCCCGCACTTAAGCTTTGCATATACGGTTACTACTAAACATTTGTCCTCGTTTCTGATATTTAATTACCATTTATGGAGTTGCATTATATGTAGAATTAAACTAGCATGAATTTTGGTTACTACGATTAGGAGCATAAATTGATCAAATATGGTAGAAAAGGAAGGAATGACCATAAAAAGTCACATCTTTTAGAATCCAAAACGGGCGTGGATAATCCAGGATATCAATACACATGTATACATTGTCAAACCTCGATTTCAAAACAAGTATAGAACAAAGTGAATACAGATAGTCCCAGAAAAGGATAGGTACCAACATATTTTGTGTTACTCGGTCCTACCATGTTTATTGCTAAAACAGAAAATGATTATAGAAATAAATACATATTTTAAAAATAAAATAAATATTGTTTGGAAAAATTTCAAATGAAAAATAGTTTCCATGAATATTTCATTTGAAATAATGTAATTTAAAATGAAATACTCTTAATTTATTCACTGCCAAATCTGAATCTAAGATGAATATTTGGCTATAGATAATTAGATATGATCCAATTTTGAATAGCTATGATACATTCTAGTCCGGTCGAGATCAAGCATACGGTCATTTCAATTTACGCATTTAACTACGTTAGGATGACTAGAAAAAAAGACGAGAGGTTAAAGAAGCAAAGTTTGGGTCCCAATCCCCATAAGCATACACTAACTGCTGCCCAAATGGTAACTGACGGAGGTCGACGAAAGTGGGAAACTTGCAAAATAATTACTATATCAATGTATGGCACTCTCATAGTTTTCCAAAATCTAAGGTAAGCTTCATAGGTTTAGATGAAAGTAGTGCTATAACTTTTCAAAACATAATGTGGTGGTTTGAGTTTAGGCCTTTTAAACGTCTATTTATTGGCGGGACGCTGAATTTCACATATTTGTAAGAGAAACTGTTTTTCACATTGGTGATTTTTGTTTTAAATTATACTTCCTCCCTTTCTTATTAGTCTATACTAGCCATAATCCCGTGCATTTGCACAGGCTAGTCAATTATATCCCCAATTTTTCTATTTATGAGTTAGTTAGACTATATAAATGTTAAAATATGTTGAGCATATTGTTATACTTTTACATATTGACATGCAATCAGAGTTTATCTTGCTATTTTAAAAAAAAATCTTAATGTTTCGAGTTGATCATGATGAGTTTTTACTTTTGAGTAGATTTGGTAAAAAAAATAAGTGTATTTTCTTTTATTGTATTTATAACCTTTCGTAAACATCCTTGTCAAAAAAAAACCTTTTGTAAACATCTATATTACAATAATTTGAAATATATTGAATATTTTGTATATATCATAAATTTAATAACATTCTCTTCAATTATTCCGCTTTGCATGTGTTGGGCTATAGAGCATCTCAATTAGTATCAACTAATTAATCTTTGTTTCAAAGGTTACATGAATCTTATATTATATTGTTCTCCATATTCTTGAATTTCAAGATATATGTTTTTTAGACCATGCTATAAACAAATGTACTCATGAGTTTTTGCCGCTTCATTGAATTTTATCTAGCAGTATTTCATATCTTATATCCTCTTATACTATATTGGCTGGTTTTATTTTTGCATTTGCTTTGGAATATAAGCTGTAAAAAGACCTTAGCACAACACCTTTTTTATCTCTTAAAGCTTTATGTATGCTGAAATATGCTGAATGGAACTTTCATATTTAGGTTTCCGCCATTATTATCTTTCTTATTTTCTTGGAGTTAATTAGGAATTCTTCAAAGGTTCCTTTGATTTATCCTAAAATCTGGAACTGGAACGATCAAAATCCAAATTTAGTTTATGTTTACAAATTTTAGAAATTTTGTAATACCTATTTAATTTTTCATTTACTTTAGAGTCTTTATTTGGTGTTTTTGGAGTTTATTTGTATTTACCAAAAAATAAAATCAATTATTTTTTTATTTTACTTTTTAAACCACGTGGGAGTTAAGATGCAGTCACTTGCATGTATTTTTCCTCAGTCAAAATGGGAAATATTTAGCATATTAATCTTTTCTCATTTCCTTTTTATTTTCCTACTTGGAATTTCTTAAATCCCAGTTAGATTTTCGTCCCTTAAATCCAGCTCACCTATGCATAATAGTGGGGCAAAAAATCAGAAACTTACAATATTTTCAATATCTTTTGATTAACCTGGACCATTATAATTTGGTCCCACAAAAAATAGATGGTTAGGATTTTTTTTCCTTTTTATTTGATTAATGTGACAATTTTTAGAGAGTCTCAACACTACATATAGATAGAATTTTTATTTGATTAGTAAAGTAATATTTAGATAGATAATAGGTTTTAAGTTTGTGTTAACTCAAACTCAAAGTTGTAGCAAAAGTATTAATAATATCTACATCATCAAGGCAATATCATTAGATTTCATAAACTATATTTTTATGATAAATCTGTCTGGTATTGTAGATGTTAATAATTTTTGCTATAATTTTAATCAAACTTTATAAAATTTGATTTAAAACAAACCAAAAATGCAATAAAGTTCATTTAAAACAAATCCAAAATGCGGACTAACATAAAACAGAGGATATTGACCTGATGTCCAAAACAAGCACAAACCTGGATTTTGTTACATGAAGAAATCAAGCATATTTTACAGCAAAAGAATATCTGAAGTAGTAATTCTAGAATGATAACTGTACAATAATTAGACTTGTGCGTGCATATTGAAGGGCTGACGACTGATATGATATGAATGTAACCACTAAGAGCAACTCTAGCAGACCCCGCATTCGGTGCAAACCCGCATAATTCCGGCGATTATACGGGCTCGTCCCATTATTCTAGCCAGACCAGAGCCCGCATCGGTGTCCGGCCCGTAAATATTTTTGCTGCAGCCCGCAAACGCAACCCCCGAGCCAGTATAACTGCGGGTTTGCGGGGCAGATGCGGGTCGAAACTCTATCCCCCCGCCGCCGCGTTCCCCTCCAATTCCCCACCGCGCCGCCGCATTTCTCGCCGCCGACGAGCCTTCGACCGCCATGGATGACTCGGGGGATGAGGCGGAGCGCCGCCGCCGCGCCAGATCTGACGGCGCGCGCAAGCGGGGGGCGCGTCGGTGGATCAACCCAGGCGCCCGGCCTCCGCCGGCATTCAACCGCTGCGAGCTTGAGGACTTCGATCTCGAGCTCACCCGTCGCCGTCGCGCCTCCTCCGGCAACTGGTCCGCGGCGAGGTCATCCGGCCACGGGTCCGCGGGGTGCTCATCCGCGGGCGCATCGAGCTCGCTCGTGCCGGTGAAGAGGGAGCCGGAGGAGGCCGTGCCCAATGCGCCGCAGCGCCGAGGTGTCATCGGGCCTGAGGACTACCTCCCCCCGGGGCAGGAGGAGCTCCTCGAGCGGTCGGCGAGGGGGCAGGAAGAGATGGAAGAGCGCATCCGGCGCGAGCTCGAGTACGAGCGCCTCTTCTTCGAGACCGGCGTCACGGCATCGCAGGCGCTTGCATCAAAGGAGGCTGACCTGCGCATGATGAAGGCGGAAAAGGCGAAGCTCTACATCGACCTCGCGTCCGACTCCTCCGATTCCGACTGATCGCCGCCGGTGGGCAGCCAACGCAGGAGCTCCGGTGAGCTCAATTTTGTCGCAGTGGTGCGGTAGCGTAGGCCCTGTCTAGCATCTCTAACCTTTATGTATGTATGTGACGTGTACGAACTTATTATGCGAAGGAGAACCATCTATTCGAGCGAGCTCCGGCGAGCAACTACTTCAATTTCTCGCGCGAAACAACTTTGTTTAAAAATTACGGGTTTGTTTGTGGTTTCTAGTCTGCCGCAATTTTCAGCCCGCATAAGCGCCCCCGTGCGACCTGCAAACACAGTTTACAGGTCGGCAAAATGCGGGGTCTGCTAGAGTTGCTCTAAGCATAAGCATCCCCTAGAAAAAAAGGTTGGGACGAACCAACTCACGCAGATTGCGCACACGGTTGTGCAACCGTCCCAGACTGCTTTCATGCCGGATAGAAATATCCTTGAAGGGGTGGTCGTCTTGCATGAAACGTTCCATGAAATTCACTCAAAGAAACTTGATGGTGTGGTTTTTAAAGTGGATTTCGAAAAAGCATACGATAAAGTCAAATGGCCTTTCCTTCATCAGGCGTTGCGTATGAAAGGATTTGACAAGGCATGGCGCGACCAAATCGAGTCCTTTACGCAAAAAGGGAGTGTAGGGATTAAAGTGAATGAAGATATAGGTCACTATTTCCAGACACATAAAGGTCTAAGACAAGGTGATCCCATGTCACCGATTCTATTCAACATAGTAGCTGATATGCTATCTATTTTAATAGGCCGGGCTAAGGAGGCGGGGCAGGTTTCGGGCTTGGTTCCGCACCTAGTTGATGGGGGTATATCCATTTTGCAGTATGCTGATGATACGATCATCTTTATGGAGCATGACTTGGTGAAAGCTAGGAATATGAAGCTTGTGTTGTGCTTATTTGAACAATTGTCTGGACTCAAGATTAACTTCCATAAGAGCGAACTGTTTTGCTTTGGAAGAGCTACTGAGGACCAGGAGGCGTATAAGCAATTGTTCTGATGTGAGTTGGGTTCACTACCGTTTACTTACTTAGGCATTCCCATTCATCATCGTAAGCTTACGAACAAGGAGTGGAAGTGTATTGAGGATCGTTTTGAAAAGAAACTAAGCTGTTGGAAAGGGAAGCTCATGTCATATGGAGGTCGATTAATTTTGATTAATTCGGTCCTCACCAGTATGCCTATGTTTCTTCTATCCTTCTTTGAGATCCCGGTGGGAGTTAGGAAGAGGTTAGACTTTTATCGATCCCGGTTCTTTTGGCAGAACGATGAGTTGAAACGAAAGTATAGGCTTGCCAAATGGGATATCATCTGTAGGCCCAAGGACCAAGGCGGTCTAGGCATTGAAAATCTAGAGGTCAAGAATAGATGTCTCCTTAGCAAGTGGCTTTTTAAACTTTCGTCCGCGACAGAGGCTACTTGGGCTCAAATTCTGCGTAATAAGTATCTTCAATCAAAAACTTTGGCTCAGGTGACGGTGCGCCCAACTGATTCACCGTTTTGAAAAGGGTTGATGCGAGTCAAGCCCCTCTTCTTTAACAGGATAAAAATCTTAGTTGGTGATGGGGCTAGTACGAGGTTCTGGGAGGATACGTGGCTAGGAGAAACACCTCTGGCACGTCAATATCCCACACTGTATAACATTGTTCAACGTCGAGAAGTATACATTGCAAGTGTCTTACAGTCAACGCCTCTCAATATTAGCTTCCGGAGGACGCTAGTAGGTGAACGATGGGAGGCATGGCTTCATCTTGTACGACGGCTGATGGATGTCCAACTGTCTCAGGACCCAGATAGGTTGTTTTGGAAATTGACAAAGGACGGTAGGTTCTCGGTTAAATCCATGTATCTGGATGTCATTAACACTAGTGTCATTCCTTGCTCGAAACATGTCTGGAAAGTTAAGGTACCTTTGCGAATTAAAGTGTTTATGTGGTTTGTGCATAAACAAGTAATTTTGACAAAGGATAATCTGGCAAAACGCAATTGGGTGGGTTCTGCTAGGTGTAGTTTCTGTGATTGTAATGAAACTATCAGGCACCTCTTTCTGGATTGTCCACTGGCTAAGGTTCTTTGGCGTTCGATTCATATTGCTTTTAATATTACTCCACCTACTTCTATCAATATGTTATTTGGAACATGGCTTGATGGGGTAGACTTGGTTTTAGCAAGACACATTCGTGTTGGCGCGTGTGCCTTGTTATGGGCAGTATGGAACTGCAGAAATGATTTGGTTTTTAACAGAGCAACGAACTTTCATTTTTTGCAGGTTATCTTCAGGGCCACAGCATTGATCCGTATGTGGTCGCTACTCACTCCGACGGAGGCCAGGGGGCGTTTGGCTACTGCGTCTACCCGATGGGAGATGGTAGCTCGGGTTATTTTCAACCGGTTTGGATGGCGGTCATGTAATAGGATAGGCATGTAGTGCTCCTATTTTTGCCAGCCGGTTGTGGCTTTTTGTTTACGCTCGTCTGAGAGGCTTGTTGTCTTTTAGACCTTGAACATGATGGAGACTTTGTGACACTTTTTATTTTTAATATTATAAGCCGTATGCATCTTATTGATGCAGAGGCTGGGGTATCCCCTTTTCTAAAAAAGAAAAAAATGAATTAACATAAGCAAGGCAGCCCTAACCTCGTAGAAGAATTCGTCGAGCGCATCCTCGGCTTCGAAGGCGACGTCACGCGTCTGGCGCACCCACACGCGAGTCAGTCCGTCGGTGCCGGTCCGGCGCTTGCGGTCGGCATCGCGGATGAAGGCCTGCAGCCACTCCAGACGGTCGCGCAGCAGCATCATGTTGTCGCCCACCTCGAGCAGTATCTTGGCCTCGCTCGCCGCCAGCTCCCCGAACTTGGAGAGCACCGCCGCCACCGCGCTCTCCGCCATGGGATCCAAGATCTTAAATTTCTCTGTTGGCCGAGTGCTCGCGTTCTTACGTTCCTGTTTGTATGTGTGATGATCCTCTCTCCGGCAGCTGCTTATAAGAAACGCCGTGCATATGCTTTTCCTTTACGTGGAGATTTAGACAAAGTCATCCTTGGTTTCCAGCCTCCAACCGCAAGCAAAGAACCAGTACCAAACGCATCACGCATGCTTCATGAAATCATCAAAGCACCGCAACGCAAGGGTCCCCAGTGCCCAAAATCCCTTGCAGGACCAACACACTTGCTTTTCTTTCTTCCTCTTGAAGAAAGGATAGACGATCTCACCTTCTCGCCAGGAGAGTCGGCGGCGGCTGCTCTCCATCGACGACCTCGGTTGTCGGTGATGAGAGGTAGCTAGATCCACGCGTTTGGATCGTTTTTATGCCCTACTAGCTTAGGTTTTTAGGTTGTTCGTCGTCTTGACTTCGGCGACGCCGATGGCGGCGCTGAATAAAGAATCTTCAGATCGTTACCCGACAAGACGATTGGTCCTATGATTGGAGATGGATTTGAAAACCAAATTGTTCAAGCAAGAATGGTGTGACGACAGCGACATTCTCATGGTGGACTTGTGTCCTTGATATGTTTGGTGACAACTTATGTGGCATTGTGTTGGGGGTCAAGATTGCAATGGGGCCCCGAAACCCGCATCCCTGTGGGTTTTTACCCTATTAGGGAACAGGGATGGACGTTTTTCTAACCTCGCGGGGCTGCTTTTGGTTAAGGTATAAAACCCGGCGCGTTTTGCGGGTTCAAACCCATTTGAACACTACCCGAACCCAAAACCCGTCACACCCGTCAAAATACTATACTAACTTATTGGGCCATTCAACCTTGACTACAAACCAACCAAACCAGCCGGAGTGTCCCAGCCCAAATCCACTCGACACACCCAGCCCCATCCTCTCGACTATTTATCTTATGTTGTTCCAGCTGAAATAGTTTGTGGCTTATACATGTTGATTTTTTCTGCTGCTATTGCTCTAATATATGCTCGTGCTTTTCTCGCGGGAACGGGTTCCCCGTGGGTTTAGAAAACCCGGCGGGTTTAGGGGACGGGCAAAAAACTGTCCCCGTGAACGGAGATAGGGACGGGGACGGGTTTGCGATTTTTTCGTGGAGACGGATTTGGGCAAGCAAAACCCGATGGGTTTCGTCCCCGTTGCCGTCTTGAGTTGGGGTCTACTGAAAAGCTATGAGTTGAATCAGCAACTGACCCCATTACCAGTGGCGGAGCTTGGCCCAATTAGTTGGCCGGGCCGGCTGAAGGAAATACATATCTGGGCTTATTTTGCATGGCCCAACAGTAGGTATGCAGTAGAAAAAACAAATGGACTGGACGGGCCATGGCCCACTCGGCCTTGTTGTAGCTCGGCCACTGCCCATTACAGACAGTGTTTATGAGTTTCTTTTCTATGGGGTGTTTTTTATTGTCATGATGGTTGTTCTCCACTTTGATGTGCATGTGCTGTAAAACTCTATATGATGAGCACATCGCTTCCTTCTAAATAACTAACATTGTGTTTTAAGTAGTCAGATAACTGAGATTATTCCTAATGAATCGCTTACCAGTTCGAAGTGTCTTTCCGATTAGGGATTAGGATATCTTGCAAAACAAAAAATAATTACTATACTAAAGTTAGTATAAAATTGAGACACTTATTTTGAAATAAAGGGAGTATATTTTTGGAGGTTCGGGGTATTTCCTTGAACACCATATGACGAATCTCTCTCACGTAGGGATGCAGGCAGACGCGTCTACTACATCCGCGACCGTCCGCATTGATCATTTTTTATTAGCACGGATGTTAAAGCAACAGTGATTACTACTTAATTTTGGCCATGCAGACGCCTGCATCTTTACTCGGGCGCCTCACTGCACACTTCCCCACTGTTCGTTGACATCTATCGACATTGTCTCTAGCTGCACCTTGCACTCCATAACTGCGCTGGCTTTCCACTAACCCCTTTCAAGAGAGCTCCAATTGGACTCCCGTGGGCGTCAAATAGGGGAGGCTCCGCCTGAAGCCGAGGCAAATTGGCTGGCCCACTCAACCTGCGAGCTGTTTCTAATTTTCCTTCATCGGGTTTTTCGTCGGCTCTCACCCAAAAAAAAGATTTTTTTTTTAGGAGCTAGATATTTTAGAACCTATTAAAAAATAAAAATATTTTATAGAAAAACCAGTATGTGTTTAATAAACAGTTCAGTGTATATTAAAAAAGACATTGTATAGTTAACAAATGTTCAGTTTGTATTAAAACAACGCTCATAGTATAATTAAAAATTTTGAACATGTATTAAAATTTTAAAATTTATATTCACAAAAAATCATCATTTTTTTAAAAAATTAGCATGTATTTGACAATTTTCACCTTATACTACAGAAAATTTCGGCGTGTAGGGAAAAATCACCATATACTACAAAAATAATAAAAAGGAAATGTACAGAAAATGAAAAAGAAAAGAAGAAGAAGAAAAACAAAATCTGAAAATAGAAAAGGAAAAAAAAGTAAAAGGGAAAACAAGAACAAAAAACCACGGAAGAAAAATAAACTGAAAAACAACTTCCACTGAAAATGAGGAAAAGAAGAAACAAACATAAAATAACAGAGAAACAAATGAAAAAAAACGAAGCGCATCCCTGCTGCTCAAATTGGGCTTGCTCAAATTGGGTCGGCCCACCTGCAGGCGTAGCAACCTCTATTTGTCACTCGCAGGCATCATATAGGATACACCCCATTGAACTTCTCCAGCGGCTCACTGCTGGCCTCCGTTCTGAGCTCGCCATTAAGGACTTGGGGCCCATGCACTACTTCCTCGGCATCGAGGAGGTGCGCCGACTGGACGGTTCTTCCTCCACCAGCAAAAGTATGCTCATGAGCTTCTTGATGGTACCGACATGCTTAATTGCAAGCCCGCGGCCACGCCAGTGGACACGAAGGCCAAGTTATCCGCCTCCGACGGCTCCTCGACTCCGGGCGCCTCCTTCTACCGGTCCATTGTTGGCGATCTCCAGTACTTGATGCTTACTCACCCGGAGTTATAGTATGTTGTTAAGCAGGTGTATCTTCACATGCATGCTCCTCGTGATGCTCATGGTCCTAGGTGAGGCGGACCTTGCGTTATATCCGTGGTCACATGGATCTTGGGATCAATCTGACAGCATCGCTAACGGTGTCCTGGACTAGGGGGTACTCACCACATTGTCTCCCGACCAAGTGGATTGGGCCGAGGACCCCCATGTCGGTTCACTAACGGGCCACTTTGGGTGGCCCATGACATATACAAGGAAGATTCCACAAGACTTGGTGATCAAGATAAGGACTTCTCTCCACCGACGTATCTGACTAGGACTCTTGTTATCCTAGGCCTCCGGTACGTTACATAAGCCGAGGCCAGGCTAGTTGATATGGGACTCGAACACAATCACATTCACCTAGCCTTAGAGTTAGAACACATTTGAAGATCTCAAGGTAGATCAACTCTGTATTCGATACATCTCCATTAATATAAACAGGAGTAGGACGTAGGTTTTAACCTCCATCAAGAGGGCCCGAACCTGAGTAAACATCATCTCCTTGTTCATGCTACCATCTGTCCGAGATCCACAGCCCAGGACTCCCTACCCCGAGGTCTGTCGGTTTCCACACCGACAGTCGCCCCACCGAGCTTGTTGCATATTCTGATGCTGACTAGGCTGGCTGTCCTGACACTCGATGGTCAACCTTCGGATACTATTCATTCCCTGGGCCATAACTTATCTCGTGGTCGTCCAAGCGACATCCCACAGCCTCCCGTCAAGCGCTGAGGCAGAGTATCACGCAGTGGCTAACGCTGTTGCCGAATGCACGTGGCTTCGTCAACTCCTCTTTGAGTTATGTTACCCTCTCAACAAAGCCACTGTGGTGTATTGTGACAAATTCTCCGCCATCTACCTCTCCGCCGACCTAGTTTATCATCGACCCACCAAGCATATCGAGCATGATATTCGTGAGCAGGTTGCTCTTGGGAAAGTTTGAGCTCTTCACATTCCCACAAACGCAATAGTTTGCAGATATCATGACGAAGGGCTTGCCAACATCAACGTTTGAGGAGTTCTCGATGCTTCGACTGCGTGGGGGGGGGGGGGGGGGGGTTGAGCAATATTTGTGCATTGTATAGAATTTAGTGCACCCGTAGGTCGTAGGGGGTTGTCTGAATTTTGTTGGTTGTTCCTAAGTACAAATACACAACTCCTTCTTAAACAAATGAATTTTTACTCTAAGATATCTGTTATTTTTCTTGATGTACTCGTGCTATGGGTCACTGCAGCCTGGGATGGGCAATGTGTCCTTCGACCACAGCTACCGCGACATCTCCTGCCATATCATAACAGTACAATGCTGATATGGAGCTTTATGTTTTCCACACCGGCTCATTCTCGAACCAGTAATTGTATTCATCAGTAGGTCACTAGAGATTTCTATTAACCCTTGACATAACAGAGTAATCTTACGTATGCAAGTCAGTCCAACTTTACAGTTTTGGGAAGTTCAAAATATTTACCTTAGTCCCAATCTAGCCAAGATTTTGTTCTTTCCACTTTTGATTCCTAGCTTGGTTGAACAATTCCTTCTTGCCTAATGCAAAAGGGCTATACATGTTGCAACAAAAAAATTGATGAATGAACTTGGTACTCTTAAGTCAAAACTCTTGAACCGTTAAAAAAGATTGTGCTACCAAACTGAGAGGCGACCCTTGGGAAAGTTATTATTTATTTCCTTAACTCATGAAAAATGTTTATTATTCATGCTAGAATTGTATTAACCGGAAACATAATACATGTGTGAATACATAGACAAACATAGTGTCACTAGTATGCCTCTACTTGACTAGCTCGTTAATCAAAGATGGTTAAGTTTCCTAACCATAGACATGAGTTGTCATTTGATTAACGGGATCACATCATTAGGAGAATGATGTGATTGACTTGACCCATTCCGTTAGCTTGGCACTTGATCGTATAGTATGTTGCTATTGCTTTCTTCATGACTTATACATGTTCCTATGACTATGAGATTATGCAACTCCCGTTTACCGGAGGAACACTTTGTGTGCTACCAAACGTCACAACGTAACTTGGGATTATAAAGGTGCTCTACAGGTGTCTCCGAAGGTACTTGTAGGGTTGGCGTATTTCGAGATTAGGATTTGTCACTCTGATTGTCAGAGAGGTATCTCTGGGCCCACTCGGTAATGCACATCACTATAACCTTGCAAGCATTGTAACTAATGAGTTAGTTGCGGGATGATGTACTACGTAACAAGTAAAGAGACTTCCCGGTAACAAGACTGAACTAGGTATTGAGATACCGACGATCGAATCTCGGGCAAGTAACATACCGATGACAAAGGGAACAACGTATGTTCTTATGCGGTTTGACCGATAAAGATCTTCGTAGAATATGTGGGAGCCAATATGAGCATCCAGGTTCCGCTATTGGTTATTGACCGGAGACGTGTCTCGGCCATGTCTACATAGTTCTCGAACCCGTAGGGTCCGAACGCTTAAAGTTCAATGACGGTTATATTATGAGTTTATGTGTTTTCATGTACCGAAGGTAGTTCAGAGTCCCGAATGTGATCACGGACATAATGAGGAGTCTCTAAATGGTCGAGACATAAAGATCAATATATTGGACGACTATATTTGGACACCGGAGTGGTTCCGGGTGAGATCGGGGTAATACCGGAGCACCGGGAGGTTATCGGAACCCCCCGGGAGGTATATGGGCCTTAATGGGCTTTAGTGGAAAGGAGGGGAAAGGAGCAAGGGAGGGGGCGCCCCCCCCCCCAAGCCCAATCCGAATTGGGAGGGGGGTCGGGCCCTGATAACCCACAAGTATAGGGGATCGCAACAGCTTTCGAGGGTAGAGTATTCAACCCAAATTTATTGATTCGACACAAGGGGAGCCAAAGAATATTCTTGAGTATTAGCAGTTGAGTTGTCAATTCAACCACACCTGGATAACTTAGTATCTGCAGCAAAGTATTTAGTAGCAAAAGTGGTATGATAATAAAGGTAACGGTAGCAAAAGTAAAGATAAATGTTTTTTGGTTTTTGTAGTAGTTGTAAAAGTAGCAACGGAAAAGTAAATAAGCGAAGAACAATATACGAAAAGCTCGTAGGCAATGGATCAGTGATGGATAATTATGCCGGATCGATTCCTCATGCAATAGTTATAACATAGGGTGATATAGAACTAGCTCCAGTTCATCAATGAAATGTAGGCATGTATTCCGTAAACAATCATACGTGCTTATGGAAAAGAACTTGTATGACATCTTTTGTCCTACCCTCCCGTTGCAGCGGGTTCCTTACGGAAACTAAGGGATATTAAGGCCTCCTTTTAATAGAGAACTGGAACAAAGCATTAGCACATAGTGAATACATGAACTCCTCAAACTACGGTCATCACCGAGAAGTGTCCCGATTATTGTCACTTCGGGGTTGTCGGATCATAACACATAATAGGTGACTATAGACTTGCAAGATAGGATCAAGAACACACATATATTCATGAAAACATAATAGGTTCAGATCTGAAATCATGGCACTCGGGCCCTAGTGACAAGCATTAAGCATAGAAAAGTCATAGCAACATCAATCTCAGAACATAGTGGATACTAGGGATCAAACCCTAACAAAACTAACTTGATTACATGGTAAATCTCATCCAACCCATCACCGTCCAGCAAGCCTACGATGGAATTACTCACGCACGGCGGTGAGCATCATGAAATTGGTGATGGAGGATGGTTGATGATGACGACGGCGACGAATCCCCCTCTCCGGAGCCCCGAACGGACTCCAGATCAGCCCTCCCGAGGGAGATTAGGACTTGGCGGCGGCTCCGTGTCGTAAAACGCAATGAAACTTTCTCTCTGATTTTTTTCTCCCAGAACATGAATATATGGAGTTGGAGTTGAGGTCAGTGGAGGTCCAGGGGGCCCACGAGATAGGAGGCCGCGCCCTAGGGGGGTTGTCTCATGGACAGGCTGTGGGCCCCCTGGCATTAATTCTTTCGCCAAAAAATCTATTTAATTCCAAAAAGTGCGTCCGTGGATTTCCAGGACATTCGTAGAACTTTTCTTTTCTACACATAAAACAACATCATGGCAGTTCAGCTAAAAATAGCTTCAGTCCGGGTTAGTTTCATTCAAATCATGCAAGTTAGAGTCCAAAACAAGGGCAAAAGTGTTTGGAAAAGTAGATACGTTGGAGACGTATCAACTCCCCCAAGCTTAAACCTTTGCTTGTCCTCAAGCAATTCAGTTGATAAACTGAAAGTGATAAAGAAAAACTTTTACAAACTCTGTTTGCTCTTGTTGTTGTAACATGAAAAGCCAGCATTCAAGTTTTAGCAAATATTATGAACTAACCATACTCGCAATAACACATAGGTCTCACAATTACTCATATCAATAACATAATCAGCTAGCGAGGCATAAAAATAAAACCCGGATGACAACACTTTCTCAAAATAATCATAACATGATATAACAAAATGGTATCTCGCTAGCCCTTTCTGAGACCGCAAAACATAAATGCAGAGCACCTTTAAAGATCAAGGACTGACTAAACATTGTAATTCGTGGTAAAAGAGATCCAGTCAAGTCGTACCCAATATAAACCAATAGTATTGAATGCAAATGACAGTGTGCTCTCCAGCGGGTGCTTTTTAATAAGAAGGGTGATGACTCAACATAAAATTAAATAGATAGGCCCTTCATAGAGGGAAGCAGGGATTTGTAGAGGTACCAGAGCTCGATTTTAAAATAGAGATTGAATAACATTTTGAGCGGCATACTTTTGCTGTCAACACAACAACTATGAGATGGCTGTATCTTCCATACTAAATGCATTATAGGCAGTTCCCAAATAGAATGGTAAAGGTTTATACTCCCCCAACCACCAACAAGCATCAATCCATGGCTTGCTCGAAACGGCGAGTGCCTCCAACATACAACAGCCCTGGGGGAGTTTTGTTTAATTATTTTGATTTGCTTTGATCTTTTTGGATCATGGGACTGGGCATCCCGGTTACCGGCCCTTTCTCGTGAATGAGGAGCTGAGTGCACTCCTCTTGAGAATAACCCACCTAGCATGGAAGATATAGGCAGCCCTAGTTGTAACATGAGCTGCTCGAGCATACAAAACAGAATTTCATTTGAAGGTTTGGAGTTTGGCACATACAAATTTACTTGGAACGGCAGGTAAATACCGCATATAGGAAGGTATAGTGGACTCATATGGAACAACTTTGGGGTTTAAGGAGTTTGGATGCACAAGCAGTATTCCCGCTTAGTACAGGTGAAGGCTAGCAAAAGACTGGGAAGCGACCAACTGAGAGAGCAACAACAGTCGTAAGCATGCATTAAAATTAATTCACACCGAGTACAAGCATGAGTAGGATATAATCCACCATGAACATAAATATCATGAAGGCTATGTTGATTTGATTCAACTACATGCGTGAACATCTGCCAAGTCGAGTCACTCAATTTATTCAAAGGAGGATACCATCCCATCATACCACATCATAATCATTCTAATAGCATGTTGGCATGCAAGGTAAACCATTATAAATCATAGCTAATCAAGCATGGCACAAGCAACTATAATCTCTAAATGTCATTGCAAATATGTGTACTTCACAATAGCTGACTCGGGAATGATGAATCATCATATTTACAAAGACAAGAGAGGTCGAGTTCATACCAGCTTTTCTCATCCCAATAAGTCCATCATATACCGTCATTATTGCCTTTCACTTGCACGACCGAATGATGTTTATAATAATAAGAGTGCACATGCATTGGACTAAGCTGGAATCTGCAAGCATTCAACTCAAGAGAGAAGACAAGTAATATGGGCTCTAAGTAAAATAAACAATCATGCATATAAGAGCCACTAAGCATTTTCAATACAGTCTTCTCGACCCCTAAAAGAAAGAAAAGAAAATAAAAATATTTACACGGTAAAGCTCCCAACAAGTAAGAAGAAGAACTAAAAATATTTTTGGGTTTTCATTTTAATTTCTACTACAAGCATGGAAATTAAACTAACTAAATTTTTTGGTTTTTCTCAAGATTTATCAAACACACAAGAAGAAAACTAGAAAAAGAAATTCAAACTAGCATGGATAATACAATGAAAGAGTATGAGCACCGACGACTAGTGTGTGAACATAAAGTCGGTGAGAAATACGTACTCCCCCAAGCTTAGGCTTTTGGCCTAAGTTGGTCTAATACCAATGACCGCCTGGCTGATATCCATAAGTGAAACTGGGGTTGTACTGAGATGCAGAGGCAACAACCTCCTGAGCAGCAGCGTGTTGGCGAGCCGCCTCCATTCCCCTCTCATATTCAGTTGCTTCCTCCCTAGTGACAACATATCTTCCTTTTGCCTGATAATCAAAAAGGTAGGGGGCAGGAAGAGTAACAGGAACGACATTGCGCCTGTCATAGATTAGTCGATAATGGAGGAATTGTTGATTCCTCTCAAGAAAATTATGATCAAACATAGCATCTTTATCCAAATAAACAGGAGGTACAATCATATCCCCCTCTTGTGGAGCTATATTAAGAAAATTAGCCACACGGGTTGCATAAATTCCTCCAAAGAAATTACCCCTTCTACTATTATTCTGCAACCTACGTGCAACTATTGCCCCCAAGTTATAACCTTTATAACCTGACACAGCACTCTTGAGAACACAAAGATCAGGGACACACATGTGACATGCTTCGTCCTTACCATTAATGCATCTACCAATGAAAAGAGCAAAATAATGCATAGCAGGAAAACGAATGCTCCCTATGGTAGCTTGTGTTATGTCCCTAGATTCTCCACAGTAATACTAGCAAGAAAATCTCTAAATTCAGATTTGTGAGGATCATTAATATTACCCCACTGCGGGAGTTTGCAAGCAGTCGTGAAATCCTCGAAATCCATGGTATAAGATGTATCATATATATCGAACATGCCGCTGGGAGAATTACGCGCAGAAATATATTTGAACCTCCGCACAAAGGAATCAGTCAATTGATAATATTGAGGACACTTATCTTGTAAGAAGTCCTCCAGCCCGGCATTACGCACATACGCGTCAAATTCCTCCTTGAAGCCTGCTTCGACCATAAAATCGTCGGATGGCCACTCACAAGCCCGTACATTTGTGTCCCTTGGCAAATTAACATCTTGTTCACGTATAGCAATCCTTGGCCCTTTCTTTGCCGAGGAACCTCCTTGGTACATTCTTCTAAGCATATTTCTTTTCTGAAAATTTCTGAAATTTTAGTAACTTCAAAATAAAAGTCAATAAAATTAAACAAGATTGATAGCAACTACTCCTACAAGTGCCTAGAGCCTATATCATGCATTGGAATTGCTTGGGACCTCAAAATTTTAACATTTAAGCTCAAGAACATGGTCACCTATGCGGAAAAAATTTGCAATGAATAAAGCACTAGAACAAAAACTAATTGGACCAATGGAGGAGTCACATACCAAGCAACAATCTCCCAAAGCAGTTTTGTGAATGGAGCTTTGAGCTAAGAGATCGAAAATCGCAGCAAAACGAGCTAGAACTCGTGCTTAAGCTGGATGGAGATTTTTTTTGGGTAGAATATGAAGTGTGTGGGTGCTGGCATAAGTGGAGGGGAGCCACCAGGGGCCCACGAGACAAGGGGGTGCGCCCTACAGGGGGGCGCGCCCTCCTCTCTCGTGGCCTGATGCTTGCCCCTCCTGCAGTGTTTTCAGTGCCTAAAATCCTCAAATATTCCAGAAAAAATCATACTAAATTTGCATGGCATTTGGAGCACTTTTATTTTCGGACTATTTTTTTAATGCACGGATAATTCAGAAAACAGACAGATAATACTATTTTTGCTTTATTTATTCTAAATAACAGACAGTAAAGAGAGGGTACAGAAGGTTGTGCCTTCTAGTTTCATCCATCTCGTGATCATCAAAATGAACCCACTAACAAGGTTGATCAAGTCTTGTTAACAAACTCATTCCGAATAACACGGAACTGGAGAAATTTCGAATGACACTAAGTTACCTCAACGGGGATATGAAAATCCCCAACAATAAGAATATCATACTTTTTCTTGACAATAGGGAGAGGAAATTCAAAACCTCCAAAAATGATAGTTGGAACTTTTTCAATAGAATTGATGCTATGAACTTGAGATTGTTTCCTCGGAAAGTGTACCGTATGCTCATTACCATTAACATGAAAAGTGACATTGCCTTTGTTGAAATTAATAACAGCCCCTTCGGTATTAAGAAAAGGTCTACCAGGGATAATAGACATACTATCGTCCTCGGGAATATCAAGAATAACAAAGTCCGTTAAGATAGTGACATTTGCAACCACAACAGGCACATCCTCACAAATACCGACAGGTATAGCAGTTGATTTATCAGCCATTTGCAAAGATATTTCAGTAGGTGTCAACTTATTCAATTCAAGTCAGGCATAACACTAACGCCGGCTCCAAGATCACATAAAGCAGTTCTAACATAGTTTCTTTTAATAGAGCATGGTATAGTTGGTACACCCGGATCTCCAAGTTTTTTTGGTATTCCACCCTTAAAAGTGTAATTAGCAAGAATGGTGGAAATTTCAGCTTCCGGTATCTTTCTTTTATTTGTGATGATATCCTTCATATATTTAGCATAAGGATTTATTTTAAGCGTATCAGTTAAGCGCATACGTAAGGAAATAGGTCTAATCATTTCAGCAAAGCGCTCAAAATCCTCATCATCCTTTGACTTGGATGGTTTAGGAGGAAAGGGCATGGGTTTCTAAACCTATGGTTCTCTTTCTTTACCGTGCTTCCTAGCAACAAAATCTCTCTTATGATAACGTTGATTCTTTGATTGTGGGTTATCAAGATCAACAGCGGGTTCAATCTCTACATCATTATTTTTGCTAGGTTGAGCATCAACATTATCATTAACATTATCACTAGGTTCATGTTCATCATCCGATTGTGTTTCGGCATCAGAAATAGAAATATCATTGGGATTCTCAGGTGTGTCTACAGTACGTTCACTAGAAGCTTGCAAAGTCCTATCGTTTTTCTTTTTCTTCTTTTTAGAAGAACTAGGTGCCTCTAAATTATTTCTCTGAGAATCTTGCTCGATTCTCTTAGGGTGGCCTTCAGGATACAAAGGTTCCTGAGTCATTCTACCAGTTCTAGTAGCCACTCTAACAGCAAAGTCATTTTTATTATTTAATTCATCAAGCAAATCATTTTGAGCTTTAAGTACTTGCTCAGCTTGAGTAGCAACCATAGAAGCATATTTGCTAACGCAGTGAAGTTCATCTTTAACTCTATCCAGATTATCGCCTACGCGTCCTATCTCGAAAGCATTATTCTTTAACTCTCTACCAACATAAGCATTAAAACTTTCTTGTCTAGCCATAAAGTCGTCAAATTCATCTAAGCATGGGCTATGAAATTTAGTAGAGGGTATTTCAACTTTATCATATCTATAGAGAGAATTTACCTTTACTACCTGTGTCGGGTTATCAAGACAATATGGTTCTTCAGGCGGTAGATTAAGACCATGTATTTCTTCAATAGGAGGTAAATTCTTAACATATTCAGCTTTAATACCTTTTTCTTTCATTGATTTCTTTGCCTCTTGCATATCTTCAGGACTGAGAAATAAAACACCTCTCTTCTTCGGAGTGGGTTTAGGAACAGGCTCAGGAGTCGGCTCAATTGGTTCAGGAATTACTTCAGGAACTGGCTCAGGAAGAGTCCAATTATTTTCATTAGTCAACATATTATTCAGTAGTATTTCAGCTTCGTCGACTGTTCTTTCCCTGAAAATACAACCAGCACAACTATCCAAGTAGTCCTTGGAAGCATCGGTTAGTCCATTATAAAAGATATCAAGTATTTCAATTTTCTTAAGAGGATGATCAGGCAAAGCATTATGTAACCGGAGAAGCCTCCCCCAAGCTTGTGGGAGACTCTCTTCTTTGATTTGCACAAAATTATATATTTCCCGCAAGGCAGCTTGTTTCTTATGAGCAGGGAAATATTTAGCAGAGAAGTAATAAATCATATCCTGGGGACTATGCACACAACCAGGAGCAAGAGAATTATACCAAGTCTTAGCATCACCCTTTAATGAGAACGGAAATATCTTAAGGATATATAAATAGCGAAACTTCTCATCATTAGTAAACAGGGTGGCTATATCATTCAACTTGGTAAGATGTGCCACAACAGTTTCAGATTCAAGGCCATAAAAAGGATCAAATTCAACTAAAGTAATAATATCAGGATCAACAGAGAATTCATAATCCTTATCAGTAACACAGATAGGTGAAGTAGCAAAAGCAGGATCGGGTTTCATTCTAGCATTAAGAGATTGCTACTTCCATTTAGCTAATAATTTCTTAAGATCATTTCTATCGTTGCAAGCAAGAATTTCCATAGCAGCTTTTTCATTCATAACATAACCCTTAGGAACAACAGGTAATACATAATCATTGGGGGAACCTTCATCATCACTATCATCAGTAATAGGTTTTTCAATATTTTCATTCCCCCTAACTCTAGCAAGTTGTTCATCAAGAAATTCACCTAATGGCACAGTAGTATCACGCACAGAAGTAGTTTCATCATGCATAGCAGAAGTGGCATCATCAATAACATGCGACATATCAGAATTCATAGAAGTAGCGGGTTTAGGTGTCGCAAGCCTACTAATAACGGAAGGAGAATCTAGTGCAAGGCTAGATGGCAGTTCCTTACCTCCCCACGTAGTTGAGGGCAAAATCTTGGTTTTAGCGTCTTTCAAGTTCATCATAGTGATCAACAGATATAAATCCCAAGTGACTCAGAGAATAGAGCTATGCTCCCCGGCAACAGCGCCAGAAATTAGTCTTGATAACCCACAAGTATAGGGGGTCGCAACAGCTTTCGAGGGTAGAGTATTCAACCCAAATTTATTGATTCGACACAAGGGGAGCTGCTACGTCTCCGTCGTATCTACTTTTCCAAACACTTTTGCCCTTGTTTTGGAGTCTAATTTGTATGATTTGAATGGAACTAACCCAGACTGATGCTGTTTTCAGCAGAACTGCCATGGTGTTGTTTTATATGTAGAAAACAAAAGTTCTCGAATGACCTGAAACTCCACGGAATATCTTAGAATAATTAATAAAAAGTCCTCGCCAAAGATGAAGGCCAGGGGGCCCACACCCTATTCACGAGGGTGGGGGCATGCCCCCTACCTCGTGGGCCCCCTGGTGGCCCTCTGACGCCAACTCCAACTCCATATATTGGCTTTCGGGGAGAAAAAAATCAGAGAGAAAGTTTCATCGCGTTTTACGATACGGAGCCGCCGCCAAGCCCTAATCTCTCTCGGGAGGGCTGATCTGGAGTCCGTTCGGGGCTCCGGAGAGGGGGAGTCGCCGCCGTCGTCATCATCAACCATCCTCCATCACCAATTTCATGATGCTCACCGCCGTGCGTGAGTAATTGCATCGTAGACTTGCTGGACGGTGATGGGTTGGATGAGATTTATCATGTAATCGAGTTAGTTTTGGTAGGGTTTGATCCCTAGTATCCATTATGTTCTAAGATTGATGTTGCTATGACTTTGCTATGCTTAATGCTTGTCATTAGGGCCCAAGTGCCATGATTTCAGATCTGAATCTATGATGTTTTCATGAATATATGTGTGTTCTAGATGCTATCTTGCAAGTCTATAGTCACCTACTATGTGTTATGATCCGGCAACCCCGAAGTGACAATAATCGGGACCACTCCCGGTGATGACCATAGTTTGAGGAGTTCATGTATTCACTATGTGCTAATTCTTTGTTCCGATTCTCTATTAAAAGGAGGCCTTAATATCCCTTAGTTACCAATAGGACCCCGCTGCCACGGGAGGGTAGGACAAAATATGTCATGCAAGTTCTTTTCCATAAGCACGTATGACTATATACGGAATACATGCCTACATTACATTGATGAACCGGAGCTAGTTCTGTGTCACCCTATGTTATGACTGTAACATGATGAACCACATCCGGCATAATTATCCATCGCTAATCTGGTTCCTACGAGTTTTCCATGTACTGGTTTACGCTTATTTACTTTTCCGTTGCTACTGTTACAATCATTACAAAATACCAAAAACATTACTTTTGCTGTCTTTACTTTGTTACCGTTACCACCACTATCATATTACTTTGCTACTAAACACTTTGCTGCAGATACTAAGTTTCTAGGTGTGGTTGAATTGACAACTCAGCTGCTAATACTTGAGAATATTCTTTGGCTCCCCTTGTGTCGAATCAACAAATTTGGGTTGAATACTCTACCGTCGAAAACTGTTGCGATCCCCTATACTTGTGGGTCATCAAGACCTTTTTCTGGCGCCGTTGCCGGGGAGCATAGCTCTATTCTTTGAGTCACTTGGGATTTATATCTGCTGGACACTATGAAGAACTTGAAACATGATCGAACTACTATTTTGCCCTCAACTACGAGGGGAGGTAAGGGATTGCCATCTAGCCTTGCACTAGATTCTCCCTCTGTTATGAGTAAGTTTGTGACACCTAAACCTACTACTGCTATTGATTCTGATATGTCGCATGTTATTGATGATGCCACTTCTGCTATGCATGATACTTATGATAAAACTACTTCTATGCTTGCTACTACTGTGCCACTTGGTGAATTTCTTGATGAGCAAATTGCTAGGTCTAGAGAAAGAGAAATTAATGAACCTGAACATGATGATGTTAGTGATGATGGGCCTATGCCTTCTATTCCTGAGGGTTATCTTTTTAGTGCTGAATCTTTTGAAGCTATTGTTGCTTGCCAGGATAGTCTTGAACGTAAGAGGTTGCTAACTAAGTGGAGTAAAGAATCTTTTAGAGGTAGGATGAGACCCGACCCTGCTTTTGCTACTTCACCAATCTGTGTTCCTGATTATGATTATTATGATATTCTTGTCGATCCAGATATAATTACTTTGGTTGAATCTGATCCTTTTTATGGCTATGAATCTGAAATTGTTGTGGCACATCTTGCTAAGTTAAATGATATAGCTGCCCTGTTTACTAATAACCTGAGATAGCACTACTTTTATATACTCAAAATATTTCCATTCTCATTAAAGGGTGATGCTAAGAAATGGTTTAATTCTCTTGATCCTGCTTGTGTGCAAAGTCCCCAAGATATGGTTTATTACTTCTCTGCTAAATATTTCCCTGCTCATAAGAAACAAGCTGCTTTGAGGGAAATATACAATTTTGTGCAAATTGAAGAAGAGAGTCTCCCACAAGCTTGGGGGAGGCTTCTCAAGTTACTTAATGCTTTGCCCGATCATCCTCTTAAGAAACCTGAAATATTTGATATCTTTTATAATGGACTAACCGATGCTTCCAGAGATTACCTGGATAGTTGTGTTGGTTCTCTTTTCAGGGAAACAACACCGGATGACACTGAACTTCTATTGAATAATATGTTGGCTAATGAAAATAATTGGGCACCTCCTAAGCCAACTCCTGAGCCTATTACTGAACCTATTCCTAAACCAACTCCGAAGAAGAGAGGTGTTCTATTTCTCAGTCCTGAAGATATGCAAGAGGCAAACAAATCTATGAAAGAAAAAGGTATTAAAGCTAAAGATGTTAAGAATTTACCTCCTATTGAAGAAATACATGGTCTTAATTTACCGCATGTTGAAGAAGTATATGATCTCAATTACTTATTTACTGAAGAACCTCCTGATATCCCGACACAGGTAGTAAAGGTAAATTCTCTCTATAGATATGATAAAGCTGAAGTTCCTCCTACTAAAATTGCTAGTCAGTGCTTGGATGAGTTTGATGACTTTATGTTTAAGCAAGATGACTTTAATGCTTATTTTGGTAGACAATTAAAACAGAATTCCTTTATGATTAAACGCTTGAGTGATTATATGGCTGATATTAGAGGAGAACTTAAACTTGTTAGCAAGCATGCTTCTATGGTTACCACTCAAGTAGAACAAGTACTTAAAGCTCAGAAAGAAGTGCTTGATGAAATGAATAGTAAGAAAAATGATTATGCTGTTAGAGTGGCTACTAGAACTGGTAGAATGACTCAGGAACCTTTGTATCCTGAAGGCCACCCTAAGAGAATCGAGCAAGATTCTCAGAGAAATAATATTGATATACCTAGTTCTTCTAAGAGGAAGAAAAAGAAAAATGATAGGACTTTGCAAACTTCTAGTGAACCTATTGGTGAACCACCTGATAATCCAAATGATATCTCTATGTCTGATGCTGAAACACAATCAGGTGATGAACATGAACCTAGTGATAATGTTAATGATAATGTTCATGTTGATACTCAACCTAGTAATGATAATGATGTAGAAGTTGAACCTGCTGTTGATCTTGATAACCCACAATCAAAGGATCAACGTTATGATAAAAGAGACTTTGTTGCTAGGAAACATGGTAAAGAAAGAGAACCATGGGTTCAGAAACCCATGCCTTTTCCTCCTAAACCATCCAAGAAAAAGATTGATGAGGATTTTGAGCGCTTTGCTGAAATGATTAGACCCATCTTTTTGCGTATGCGATTGACTGATGTGCTCAAAACAAATCCTTATCCTAAGTATATGAAGGATATTATTACTAATAAAATAAAGATACCTGAAGCTGAAATTTCCACCATGCTTGCTAATTATACTTTTAAGGGTGGAATACCAAAGAAACTTGGAGATCCCGGAGTGCCTACTATACCATGATCCATTATGAGAAACTAGTCATCAACCCGTGCTACCCGCACGGGCTAGCATTTAAGGCACACAGATATTATGCATTATACAAATTAAAAATATATTAAATAACTCACAAATGAGCCCAGAATCACAGACGAATTGCTACCTTTGTGCCTATATGTGCCCCACGTGTATTGCTCTCCTCCTGTAAATGTATGACCCCTCTCAATCCCAAAGTTCACTATTTTCTTGTGGAATAGCTAGTTGACATAGATCTGACAAAAATAGATGGAAAAAATAAATTGATTTTCTAGGGGTTTTTAACTAACAGGTGTATTCAATCAATATTGATGAACATAGATAAAACTACATTGTATGGTAGACTTTTAACAGGAACCTTAAATATCCATGGCATAACCTAAAATTAAATTTGATCCACAAACGAGGAAATTATCTAATGGTCATCTATGTCACAGAACACTATCTTATTAAGCAGAACATGCTAACATATGGATTCATGGTTAAAAGAAGTCACTCCTTAAAATACAACAGCTAAGCAGTATAGAGCTAGAGAGAGCACTAATTCTGAATATTCCTAGAGCAATTAAACGACTTTCGCATAGTCCCTCTGGACTATGGATTGACCACAGTTAATTAGAAATGACAGACTAAGTAGTTGGAGTGTGGAATCTGGATAGAATATAGCCAATAGAGCAATAAAAATTTTACTTTTTGCTGCGTGAAAATTTATATTTTTTTACAAATTATGCTAACATTAGATTATTTCATGCATTAAGCTAATGACCATGGAAGTATTGATATTTGGAAGCTATTAGGGGGAGATTTTTGTATGTTCATTTTTCCTTCTTTTTTTTAATCTTGTGCGGCTATTCATTTCTAACAGTTGGAAAAAAAATCATTTAGGCAGATACTCTTTAAATTATAAACATAAGGCTTCGGGGGCATTTATTTTTACGTGTTTCCTGAAAATTAAAAATAAATTGTACATGTCCTTTTTTTTCAAGGGTACATGCACGTGATGTGGACTCCATTTCTAGCGTGAGACTTGGGTCCTTTTAATTGTGCACATTTTTTATTTCTTTAATACGAAGGGATAAGGTAAGTGGATTTTCTATTGTTTCCAACTTGAACACGGATGGTTTAACCAAAAACTTGAACATGGCAGTGGGGACTCTTGTACGTGCGTTGGTACGGGGGCGTTTCTTTTTTTATTCTTGTAGAAGGTAGCGTGTTTATTTAGGAAACTACATATGGGCACATTTTATTTGTGCCGTAACTTTATAGGACTGTATTCTGGACAAAATAGATCTGTTTTGATCATAGTCGTATATTTTACAATCCTATGGTTATTATTGTGGTTTCTTTAGAATTAACGTGGAGCCTCGTATGGTGCCTCCAATTAGTAAATATAAGATTATGTTAAAACTGCTTTATGTGATCTTGGAGCCGGTGTCAGTGTTATGCCTCTCTCTTTATATCATAGACTTGACTTGAATAAGTTGACACCTACTGAAATATCTTTGCAAATGGCTGATAAATCAACTGCTATACCTGTCGGTATTTGTGAGGATGTGCCTGCTGTAGTTGCGAACGTTACTATTTTAACGGACTTTGTTATTCTTGATATTCCCGAGGATGATAGTATGTCTATTATTCTTGGAAGACCTTTCCTTAATACTGCAGGGGCTGTTATTGATTGCACCAAAGGCAATGTCACTTTTCATGTTAATGGTAATGAGCATACGGTACATTTTCCGAGGAAACAACCTCAAGTTTATAGTATCAACTCTATTGGAAAAGTTCCATCGATTATATTTGGAGGTTTTGAATTTCCTCTCCCTACTGTCAAGAAAAAGTACGATATTCTTATTGTTGGGGATTTTCATATCCCCATTGAGGTAACTTAGTGTCATTCGAAATTTCTCCGGTTCCGTGATTATTCGGAATGAGTTTGTTAACAAGACTTGATCAACCTTGTTAGTGGGTTCATTTTGATGATCACGAGATGGATGAAACTAGAAGCACAACCTTCTATACCCTCTTTATATTTTCTGTTATTTAGTAGAAATAAAGTAAAATAGTATTTTTCTGTCTGTTTCCTGACTGATCCGTGCAATATAAAAATATCCCGAAAATAAAAGTCCTCAGAATGCCATGCCAATTTAATATGATTTTTTCGGGAATATTTGAGGATTTACTGTGCAAAAATTACCACGGGGGGAGCTGCCACCTGGCCACGAGGGTGGAGGGCGCGCCCTACCCCCCTGGGCGCGCCCCCTGCCTCGTGGGCCCACGGTGGCCCTCCTCCACTTATTCCTGCACCCATCTTCTTCCTCTGCCTCACACAAACACGAAAAACCAACTCAAGCATGAGTTCCAGCCCCCGTTGCTGTGATTTTCGATCTCCTTGCTCAAAGCACCTCTTGCAAAACTACTTGGGGAGATTGTTCCTTGGTATGTGACTCCTCCATTGGTTCAATTAGTTTTTTTTTCTAGTGCTTTATTCATTGCAAATTTGTGCTGCATAGGTGACCATGTTCTTGAGCTTGCATGTCAAATTTATATGGTTCCAAGTAGTTCTAATGCTTGATATAGGCTCTAGGCACTTGTGAGAGTTGTTGCTATCAATTTTATTGAAGTTGGTTCACTTTTATTTGAAGTTACTAAAAATTTCAGATTGTTTCAGAAATAATGAAGAGACTTTTGAGGGGCTCTTCAAGCTGAAGCTCTAAGGAAGAACAAAAGGAAGAAGAACAGAAGCCCAAATTTAATTTGCCCCGCACCGCGGAGGTCCAGCCGTGTGAATGGCCCTTCGATGACTTCTTGAGAAGAGCCGGGATTTATGATGATTTCTATTTATTGATTGAGAATGCCGGCCTCACCAACTTCCTCCACGACCAACATCATCAGTATCTCTTACTCACAAATACTTTTGTGCAAAACTTCTACTTTTTCCCTAAGAAATCACCTCCATCAGTCGAGTTTCATTTATATGACGTTGTTAAAGTAATGACATTAGAAGAATTCTGCGAGGTTTGCAGAATACCCTTTGAGGGCACCTTAGATGAACCCCACCGTAACAAAGTAGAAGCTTTTATTAACACTATCACGGTGGGACAAACCAGGAAGGTTTCTGATGCGAGGATCACTAGCATTCATTATCCTGTTTTACGCTACTTTGCCATATTTGCTAGTCGTTGCTTGATTGGACGCGGGAACTATGGGAACCTTAGTATTCCTGATATTATTATTTTGCTCCATGGTTTATACCGCAATAACTCTGTGAGTTTGGGTGGAATTGTTGCTAGACGGTTAAGTCTGAACCGTACTAAGGGCCCCATCTTTGGAGGCATTTATGCTTCGCGCCTAGCTGAACATTTTGAAATACCTATTAGGCATGCGGAGAAAGAAGAAACAGCGCTGCCCCATGCTTATTTAGATTATAAGAGTATGATAGCGCATGATTTTCTTGTTAAGAGTCGCGATGGGGAGCGCAAATATAAATTATACTTTGATGAATATCACCCTGAGACTATTACTTTGCCTGCTCCTTCTTTGTTTAACTTGTATGCAGAGCCTCACATTGTTCCGTGGGCGGCCGTTCAAGCCTATCGGAATCCTGCACTAGCCCCGGAACCGGAGCCTCAAGAGGAGCCTCCGCGAATGTCGGTTTATTCTTGGGATCCTGAGACGGTTGCCAGCCAGTGGCAATCAGAGTCCTCTTCATCACATTATGATCCCAACTATTCTGCATCGCAGTACGACCCCAGCTTCACCTATGGATATCCGCCGGGCCATCCCTGGCAATAGACCAACTTAGGCCAAAAGCCTAAGCTTGGGGGAGTACATATTCCCACCGACATTACATTTATGTTCACACACACTCATTGCTAGATGTCGGTACTCATACTTTTCCACTGTAATATCCATGCTAGTTTAAATTTCTTTTTCCTGCTTTCTTCTTGTGTGTTTGTTAAACTTTAAGAAAAACAAAAAAATAGTTATTTTACTTTCCATGCTTGTAGTAGAATTAAAAAGAAAACCCAAAAATATTTCCCGTTCTTCTTTTGCTTGTTGGGAGCTTTCCCGTGTAAATAGTTTTTATTTCTTTTTCTTTCTTTGGGGGTCGAGAAGACCATATTGAAAATGCTTAGTGGCTCTTTTATGCATGATTGATTATTTATACCTAGAGCCCATATTACTTGTCTTCTCTCTTGAGTTGAATGCTTGCAGATTCCAGCTTAGTCCAATGCACGTGCACTCTTATTGTTATACACACCGTTCGGTCGTGCAAGTGAAAGGCAATAATGATGATATATGAGGACTTATTGAGAAGAGAAAAGCTGGTACGAACTCAACCTCTCTTGTTTTTGTAAATATGATGATTCATCGTTCCTGATTCAGCTATTATGAAGTAAACATATTTGCAATGACATTTCGAGATTATAGTTGCTTGTGCCATGCTTGATTAGCTATGAGTTATAATGGTTTACCTTGCGTGCCAACATGCTATTAGAATGATTATGATGTGGTATGATGGGGTGGTATCCTCCTTTAAATGAATTGAGTGACTCGACTTGGTCTCCTTTAAATCAAATCAACATAGCCTTCATGATATTTATGTTCATGGTGGATTATATCCTACTCATGCTTGTACTCGGTGTGAATTAATTTTAATGCATGTTTACGACTGTTGTCGCTCTCTCAGTTGGTCGCTTCCCAGTCTTTTGCTAGCCTTCACCTGTACTAAGCTGGAATACTGCTTGTGCATCCAAACTCCTTGAACCCCAAAGTTATGCCATATGAGTCCACTATACCTTCCTATATGCGGTATTTACCTGTCGTTCCAAGTAAATTTGTATGTGCCAAACTCTAAACCTTCAAATAAACATTCTGTTTTGCATGCTCAAATAGCTCATATGTCAACTAGAGCTGCCCTTATCTTCCATGTTAGGCGGGTTATTTTCAAGAGGAGTGGACTTCGCTCCTCATTCATGAGAAAATGGCTGGTATTCGGGATGCCCAGTCCCATGATCCAAAAAGATCAAAGCTAAATCAAAATAACTGCAAACAAAACTCCCCTTGGGACCCATTGAATGTTGGAGGCACTCGTTGTTTTGAGCAAGCCATGGATTGATGCTTGTGGAGGAGGGGGAGTATAAACGTTACCATTCTGTTTGGGAACCGCCTATAATCTGTTTAGCATGGAAGATTTCGTCGTCTTTTAGTTGTTATGTTGACAATGAAAGTATGCCGCTCAAAATATAATTTATCTCTATTTCAAAACCGAGCTCTGGCACCTCTACAAATCCCTGCTTCCCTCTGCGAAGGGCCTATCTATTTACTTTTATGTTGAGTCATCACCCTTCTTATTAAAAAGCACCCGCTGGAGAGCACACTGTCGTTTGCATTCATTATTATTGGTTTATATTGGGTATGACTTGACTGGATCTCTTTTACCATGAATTACAATGTTTAGTCAGTCCTTGATCTTTAAAGGTGCTCTGCATTTATGTTTCGCGGTCTCAGAAAGGGCTAGCGAGATACCATTTTGTTATATCATGTTATGATTATTTTGAGAAAGTGTTGTCATCCGAGTTTTATTATTATGGCTCGCTAGCTAATTATGCTATTGATATGAGTAATTGTGAGACCTACGTGTTATTGTGAGTATGGTTAGTTCATAATAATTGTTGAAACTTGAATGCTGGCTTTTCATGTTTACAACAACAAGAGCAAACAGAGTTTGTAAAAGTTTTTCTTTTTCTCTTTCAGTTTGTCAACTGAATTGCTTGAGGACAAGCAAGGGTTTAAGCTTGGGGGAGTTGATACGTCTCCGTCGTATCTACTTTTCCAAACACTTTTGCCCTTGTTTTGGACTCTAATTTGTATGATTTGAATGGAACTAACCCGGACTGACGCTGTTTTCAGCAGAACTGCCATGGTGTTGTTTTATGTGCAGAAAACAAAAGTTCTCGGAATGACCTGAAACTCCACGGAATATCTTAGAATAATTAATAAAAAATCCTCGCCAAAGATGAAGGCCAGGGGGCCCACACCCTGTTCACAAGGGTGGGGGGCGCGCCCCTCCCCCCAAGGGCCGGTAACCGGGATGCCCAGTCCCATGATCCAAAAAGATCAAAGCAAATCAAAATAATTAAACAAAACTCCCCCAGGGCTGTTGTATGTTGGAGGCACTCGTCGTTTCGAGCAAGCCATGGATTGATGCTTGTTGGTGGTTGGGGGAGTATAAACCTTTACCATTCTATTTGGGAACTGCCTATAATGCATTTAGTATGGAAGATACAGCCATCTCATAGTTGTTGCGTTGACAGCAAAAGTATGCCGCTCAAAATGTTATTCAATCTCTATTTTAAAATCGAGCTCTGGTACCTCTACAAATCCCTGCTTCCCTCTGTGAAGGGCCTATCTATTTACTTTTATGTTGAGTCATCACCCTTCTTATTAAAAAGCACCCGCTGGAGAGCACACTGTCATTTGCATTCAATACTATTGGTTTATATTGGGTACGACTTGACTGGATCTCTTTTACCATGAATTACAATGTTTAGTCAGTCCTTGATCTTTAAAGGTGCTCTGCATTTATGTTTTGTGGTCTCAGAAAGGGCTAGCGAGATACCATTTTGTTATATCATGTTATGATTATTTTGAGAAAGTGTTGTCATCCAAGTTTTATTATTATGGCTCGCTAGCTGATTATGTTATTGATATGAGTAATTGTGAGACCTACGTGTTATTGTTAGTATGGTTAGTTCATCGTATTTGCTGAAACTTGAATGCTGGCTTTTCATGTTACAACAACAAGAGCAAACAGAGTTTGTAAAAGTTCTTCTTTATCACTTTCAGTTTATCAACTGAATTGCTTGAGGACAAGCAAAGGTTTAAGCTTGGGGGAGTTGATATGTCTCCAACGTATTTACTTTTCCAAACACTTTTGCCCTTGTTTTGGACTCTAACTTGCATGATTTGAATGGAACTAACCCGGACTGACGATGTTTTCAGCAGAACTGCCATGATGTTGTTTTATGTGTAGAACAGAAAAGTTCTCGGAATGTCCTGAAAATCCACGGAGGCACTTTTTGGAATTAATAAGAATTTATGGGTGAAAGAAATACACCAGGGGGCCCAGGGCATGTCCACGAGACAGGGGGGCGCCCCCCCTATAGGGCACGCCCCCCTATCTCGTGGCCCCCCTGGACCTCCACCGACCTCAACTCCAACTCCATATATTCACGTTCGGGGAGAGAAAAATAAGAGAGAAAGTTTCATCGTGTTTCACGACGTGGAGCCGCCGCCAAGCCCTAATCTCTCTCGGGAGGGCTGATCTGGAGTCTGTTCGGGGCTCCGGAGAGGGGGATTCGTCGCCATCATCATCATCAACCATCCTCCATCACCAATTTCATGATGCTCACTGCCGTCCGTGAGTAATTCCATCGTAGGCTTGCTGGACGGTGATGGGTTGGATGAGATTTACCATGTAATCAAGTTAGTTTTGTTAGGGTTTGATCCCTAGTATCCACTATGTTCTGAGATTGATGTTGCTATGACTTTGTTTTGCTTAATGCTTGTCACTAGGGCCCGAGTGCCATGATTTAAGATCTGAACCTATTATGTTTTCATGAATATATGTGTGTTCTTGATCCTATCTTGCAAGTCTATAGTCACCTATTATGTGTTATGATCCGACAACCCCGAAGTGACAATAATCGGGATACTTCTCGGTGATGACCGTAGTTTGAGGAGTTCATGTATTAACTATGTGCTAATGCTTTGTTCCGGTTCTCTATTAAAAGGAGGCCTTAATATCCCTTAGTTTCCGCTAGGACCCCGCTTCCACGGGAGGGTAGGACAATAGATGTCATGCAAGTTCTTTTCCATAAGCACTTATGACTATTTATGGAATACATGCCTACATTACATTGATGAACTGGAGCTAGTTTTGTGTCAGCCTATGTTATAACTATTGCATGAGGAATCGCATCCGGCATAATTATCCATCACTGATCCATTGCCTACGATCTTTTCACATATTGTTCTTCACTTATTTACTTTTCCGTTGCTACTGTTACAGTCACTACAAAAACCCAAAAACAATTATCCTTACTTTTGCTACCGTTACCTTTATTATCATACCACCTTTGCTACTAAATACTTTGCTGCAGATACTAAGTTATCCAGGTGTGGTTGAATTGAGAACTCGCTAATACTCAAGAATATTCTTTGGCTCCCCTTGTGTCGAATAGATAAATTTGGGTTGAATACTTTACCCTCGAAAGCTGTAGCGATCCCCTACACTTGTGGGTTATTAGTCATCGAGTTGAACGTGTGCTCTACTCGGAGATGCCGTGCGTTCGGTACTTGATCGGTCGGATCGTGAAGACGTATGACTACATCAACCGTGTTGTGCTAACGCTTCCGCTTTCGGTCTACGAGGGTACGTGGACACACTCTCCCCTCTCGTTGCTATGCATCACCATGATCTTGCGTGTGCATAGGAACTTTTTTGAAATTACTACGTTTCCCAACAGTGGCATCCGAGCCAGGTTTTATGCGTTGATGTTATACGCACGAGTAGAACATAAGTGAGTTGTGGGCGATATAAGTCATGTTGATTACCAGCATGTCACACTTTGGTTCTGCGGTATTGTTGGATGAAGCGGCCCGGACCGACATTATGCATACGCTTACGCGAGACTGGTTTTACCGCCGTGCTTTGCACACAGGTGACTAGCGGGTGTCAGTTTCTCCAACTTTAGTTGAACCGAGTGTGGCTATGCCCGGTCCTTGCGAAGGTTAAAATAGCACTAACTTGACAAACTATCATTGTGGTTTTGATGCGTAGGTAAGAACGGTTCTTGCTCAGCCCGTAGCAGCCACGTAAAACTTGCAACAACAAAGTAGAGGACGTCTAACTTGTTTTTGCAGGGCATGTTGTGATGTGATATGGTCAATGCATGATGCTATATTTTATTGTATGAGATGATCACGTTTTGTAACCGAGTTATCGGCAACTGGCAGGAGCCATATGGTTGTCGCTTTATTGTATGCAATGCAATCGCCCTGTAATTGCTTTACTTTATCACTAAGCGGTAGCGATAGTCGTAGAAGCAATAGTTGGCGAGACGACAACGATGCTACGATGGAGATCAAGGTGTCACGCCAGTGACGATGGCGATCATGATGGTGCTTCGGAGATGGAGATCACAAGCACAAGATGATGATGGCCATATCATATCACTTATATTGATTGCATGTGATGTTTATCCTTTATGCATCTTATCTTGCTTTGATTGATGGTATCATTATAAGATGATCTCTCACTAAATTTCAAGATAAAAGTGTTCTCACTGAGTATGCACCGTTGCCAAAGTTCGTCGTGCCCAGACACCACGTGATGATCGGGTGTGATAAGCTCTACGTCCATCTACAACGGGTGCAAGCCAGTTTTGCACACGCAAAATACTTAGGTTAAACTTGACAAGCCTAGCATATGCAGATA
Source organism: Triticum timopheevii (assembly GCA_963921465.1). Taxonomy (NCBI): domain Eukaryota; kingdom Viridiplantae; phylum Streptophyta; class Magnoliopsida; order Poales; family Poaceae; genus Triticum; species Triticum timopheevii. The sequence goes on along the minus strand of OY997266.1, from coordinate 625,079,224 downwards.
TGGCCTTGGAACACTGAGACCGAAAGGTCGAGCGTGAATCATTGATATGTCTCCAACGTATCTATAATTTTTGATTGTTCCATGCTATTATATTACCCCTTTTGGATGTTTATGGGCTTCATTTTACACATTTATACCATTTTTGGGACTAACCTACTAACCGGAGGCCCAGCCCATATTGCTGTTTTTTTTGCCTATTTCAGTATTTCAAAGAAAAGGAATATCAAACGGAGTCCAAATGCAATGAAACCTTCGGGGGCGTGATTTTTGGAACAAACGTGATCCAGAGGACTTGGAGTGCAAGCCAAGAAGCTGCCGAGGCTCCCATGAGATAGGAGGGCGCCCCCCTGTAGGGCGCGCACCCTGTCTCATGGGCCCCTTGGGCGGCCACCGATGTACTTCTTCCTCCTATATATACCTACGTACCCCGAAAACATCCAGGAGCACCACAAAACACAATTTCCACCACCATAACCTTCTGTATCCGCGAGATCCCATCTTGGAGCCTTCGTCGGTGTTCTGCCGGAGGGGGAATCGACCACGGAGGGCTTCTACATCAAAATCCTTGCCCCTCCCGTGAGTTGTGAGTAGTTTACCACAGACCTACGGGTCCATAGTTATTAACTAGATGGCTTCTTCTCTCTTTTTTGGATCTCAATACAATGTTCTCCCCCTCTCTTGTGGAGATCTATTCGATGTAAACTCTTTTTGCGGTGTGTTTATCGAGATCCGATGAATTGTGGTTTTATGATCAAGTTTATCTATGAATAATATTTGAATCTTCTCTACATTCTTTTATGTATGATTGAGTTATCTTTGCAAGTCTCTTCGAATTATCAGTTTGGTTTGGCCTACTAGATTGATCTTTCTTGCCATGGGAGAGGTGCTTAGCTTTGGGTTCAATCTTGCAGTGTCCTTACCCAGTGACAGAAAGGGTTGCAAGGCACGTATTTTATTGTTGCCATCGAGGATAACAAGATGGGGTTTATATCATATTGCTTGAGTTTATCCCTCTACATCATGTCATCTTACTTAATGCGTTACTCTGTTCTTATGAACTTAATACCCTAGATGCAAGCAGGAGTCGGTCGATGTGTGGAGTAATAGTAGTAGATGCAGCCAGGACTCGGTCTACTTGTTATGGACGTGATGCCTATATACATGATCATGCCTAGATAATCTCATAACTATGCGCTTTTCTATCAATTGTTCGACAGTAATTTGTTCACCCACCGTAATACTTATGCTATCTTGAGAGAAGCCACTAGTGAAACCTATGGCCCCCGGGTCTATCTCTTATCATATGTGTTTCCAATCTACTTTTATTTGCATCTATATTATAAAATATCAAAAATATATTTATCTTATCATACTATCTTTATTAGATCTCACTTTCGCAAGTGGCCGTGAAGGGATTGATAACCCCTTTATTGCATTGGTTGCGAGTTCTTTGTTTGTTTGTGTGCGTGGGACTTTTGAGGAGCCTCCTACTGGATTGATACCTTGGTTCTCAAAAACTGAGGGAAATACTTACGCTACTATTGCTGCATCACCCTCTCCTCTTCGAGGAAAACCAACGCAAGCTCAAGACATAGCAAGAAGGATTTCTGGCGCCGTTGCCGAGGAGGTCTTCGCTCAAGTCAAGACATACCAAGTACCCATCACAAACCCATCTCCCTCGCATTTACATTATTTGCCATTTGCCTCTCGTTTTCCTCTCCCCCACTTCACCCTTGCCGTTTTATTTGCCCTCTCTTTCCCAATCTCCTCCTCTCTCTTTTCGCTTGCCTTTTTCCGTTTGCTTGTGTGTTGGATTACTTGTTGTCATGGTGCAAGATAATACCAAGTTGTGTGATTTCTCGAATACCAATAATAATGATTTCCTTAGTACTCCTATTGCTCCTCTTAATGATGTTGTGTCTTGTGAAATCAATACTGCTTTGCTGAATCTTGTTATGAAAGATCAATTTGCCGGCCTTCCTAGTGAAGATGTCGCTACTCATCTAAACAATTTTGTTGATTTGTGTGATATGCAAAAGAAGAAAGATACGGATAACGATATTCTCAAATTGAAGTTATTTCCGTTTTCACTTAGAGATCATGCTAAAGTTTGGTTTTCGTCTTTGCCTAAAAATAGTATTGATTCTTGGAACAAGTGCAAAGATGCTTTTATCTCTAAGTATTTTCCTCCCGCTAAGATTATCACTCTTAGGAACGATATTATGAATTTTAAACAACTTGATCATGAGCATGTTTCCCAATCTTGGGAAAGAATGAAATTGATGCTTCGCAATTGCCCTACTCATGGTTTGAATTTATGGATGATCATACAAAATTTGTATGCCGGTTTGAACTTTGCTTCTAGAAATCTCTTAGATTCGGCCGCGGGAGGCACGTTTATGGAAATCAGTTAGGAGATGCTACAAAACTTCTTGATAATATTATGGCTAATTATTCTCAATGGCACAACGAAAGATCTTATAGTAAAAAAGGGCATGCTATAGAAGAAATCAATGTTTTCAGTGGAAAGATGGATGAACTTATGAAATTGTTTGCTACTAAAAATACTCCTCTTGATCCCAATGATATGCCTTTGTCTTCTTTGATTGAGAATAATAATGAATCTATGGATGTGAATTTTGTTGGTAGGAATAGTTTTGGAAACAATGCTTATAGAGGAAACTTTAATGCTAGACCGTTCCCTAGTAATTTCTCTAATAATTATGGAAATTCCTACAATAATTCTTATGGTAATTTTAATAAGATGCCCTCTGATTTTGAGAATAGTGTGAAAGAATTTATGATTTCTCAAAAGAATTTTAATGCTTTGCTTGAAGAAAAATTGCTCAAAGTTGATGATTTGGCTAGGAACGTTGATAGACTTTCGCTTGATGTTGATTCTCTTAAACTTAGATCTTCTTCTCCCAAGCATGATATCAATGAGTCTCTCAAAGTAATGAGAATTTCCATTGATGAGTGTAAGGAAAGAACCGCTAGATTGCGTGCTACTTATGAATTTAGTGCCAAATATGGCACTCGTTAGATCTATCTTTGCTTTTATGCCTAGCTAGGGGCGTTAAACGATAGCGCTAGTTGGGAGGCAACCCAATTTTCTTTATGTTTTTTGTTTTTCTCCTGTTTAGTAATAAATCTTGCATCTACCTTCTGTTTAGATGTTTTTTTATCTTTTAATTAGTGTTTGTGCCAAGTAGAACCTATAGGATAACCTATGATGATAGTTGATTTGATTCTGCTGAAAAACAGAAACTTTGCACGCACGAATATAATTTTGTTAAATCACAGGAACGCGATTTTGCATTGATTCTTTTTGCTTATGTTCAATAAACAAATTGTCCAGGACTTCCTATTTTAGTAGGAGTTCTAGAGTTCCAGAAGTTTGCGTTAGTTACATATTGCTACAGACTGTTCTGTTTTTGACAGATTCTGTTTTTTGTGTGTTGTTTGCTTATTTTGATGCATCTATGGCTAGTAAAATAGTTCATAAACCATAGAGAAGTTGGAATACAGTATTTTTAACGCCAAAATAAATAAAGAATGAGTTCATTACAGTACCTTATGTCGGGGAAACGATCCACGAACACCTATGGGGCCGGCGGACCGGGCCCCTTTCGGTTCGGCGGGGGGCGGAGATCGCACGAAGAGCAGATCGAGGCGAGGCACACGAGTGATTTACCCAGCTTCGGAGCTCTCCGGAGAGATAATACTCCTACTGCTGCCTGTCTGATTATATTGAGTTCTTGCTCGAGAGCGCTAGTTGCTATAGTACACTAGCTGCTAACGAGACCGAGCGTGAGTGTTTTCCGGCTTCGAACCTTCCGAACCCCCCTCTACGTTGCGCATGGGCCTCCTTTTATATGCTCAAGGGATCACCAACAGGTGGCAACGTAGACAGGGGCAAAAATGGAAAAGGTGTTGCGGTTGGCACACCTACTTGTACAGTGTATCATACCTAACCCTGATGGCAAGGGACAAGGGCATTAAATGCTCGTCTGTGTCGCCCAAACAGTGCAGAAAAGGACCGTCAGGGGCGCCACCGCTTGCCACGATGGCTATCTTGTCAGCGCCGCTTGCCACCTCGCACCGCTGGCTGCACAGCCTCTCGCCACGCGCGCCTGGAATGGTCCCAGGGCGACACGTCAGTGGATGTGCTGAAGCGTGGGTAAAGAGTGGCAGCTTGCCGCGGCAAGCGCCTTGCCGCGATCGTTGTCTTGTCGCGCCCGGAAGCTTGTCGCTCACCGGGCCTTGCCGGGACGCGTGGCACGTCGCGGCAAGTTCCTTGAGATGCCTCGGTTGGCCTTCCCGGCAAGCTCCTCTTGTCGGGGTCTTGTCTCCTTGACTTGAATACTTTGTTCTTGAATGGCTCCAAAGGAACCACGGAGGACCTTGGCGGTCACCCGGCAAGCCCTTGCCACGGGGTGCTGCGACTGCCCGTGCACAAGTTCGGGATACTAGGGTACCCCTACTCTAGTACACCGACAGGAGCCCCCGGGCCTGGGCCACACACGGTGCCGAGCGCTGTTGGGCCAGGCCCAAAACAGGGCACGGGCACGCGCGGCCTAGGTTACGCCGTATCTTACTCCGTATCCACCGCGCCCTCCCCTAACGGCACGCGTCGAATGCGGCGTCATGGGAGAGATCATGGGTGGTTTCTTTATTCAGAAAAAGCGTAACATTCGCCTCCTCCCTCTTTATAAGCAGGGGAAACAGGGGCAGTTCGTCCATCTCGCCAGTTGCTGTTCCCAATCTCAGAAATCTCCGCCGCTCCCCTCTCCTTCCCAAAGCCGAAAGAGAGCGGCGCTCCGCCCCCCATCGCCACCAGCACCACCAATGCCGTCGATCTCCCCCACCACCTCCGCCATGGCTCCGAAAGCCGGCAAGGGGAAGGCCGTGAAGACGACCGAGGCACAGCGGCTCGCGGCGCTGCGAAGGGAGCGGGCAACCTTCTCCCCCATGCTCGCCGCGAAGGAGCTGAGGGAGTACTATTACCTCTTCTGGTCGACGGAGACGCGAGCGCATCCGCGCACGAAGGTACTCTCCGCCGCCGCTTCGGAAAAAGCTCCTGATGGATATCCATTCTCTGCTCTGTTCTTCTACTGCGGGCTCTGCCCGCCCTTCTCTGAATTCTTCTGCGATATCATGAACACCTACGGGTTCCACCTCCTGGACTTCACCCCCAATGCCGTTCTGACCATGGCAGTTTTCGCACATCTCTGCGAAAACTTTGTCGGAGTCCACCCAAATGTAGCCCTTTTCCGCCACTTCTTTATGCCTCGAGTTGAGAGAGGAGAGCCCTTATCCGGCGGAATCGCCTGGATCTCGAGGGCCGGCAAGAAGGAAGCTTATCTGGAGGGAGAGCTCCACGGCAAGTGGGAGGAATGGAGAGCAGACTGGTGCTGGATCGTCCAGGAGAACCCGCAGCCGTTTACTGCCCAGCGCCAAGCCCCAATAGTGCGCGGCAACGATTGGAGCAACTTGGCGCCGGAAGACGATAGGCTGAAGATTGCCGTCACCCAGATCCTGCGCCTCAGGCTTGCCGGGCTCACTGTAGGCGCCGTTGGCGCAGATTTCCTTCGCCGCCGCATCGCCCCCCTGCAGGAGAGGAGGAGACCCGCCTGGGAGTTCGGGGGTCCGGCGGACATCATGAGGCTGCACCCGGGCCTCAGCTTCAACTTCACTGTCCTGGAGCTGGATGCGATGCTCAAGGAGCTGTTCAAACACGACCCTCAACATCCCGAATGGTTCAGGTTGCCGTAGGGTGTCGTTCCGCTGTGCAACAATTCCTCGCTCGACCGCATCCGCGCAATGATGCCGCTGTGCGATTCGCATGGAATTGTGCCAACTTGGCAAGAGCCTGCAGACGACGTCGTGCAGGAGTTCTTTGATGGCTTGGTGGAAGTGCTGATCCGCTCCGACGAGCAGAGAAGCCTCACTCGCGACACCACCGATGCGGAGATGCGGCGCATTGCCACTAGGGCGGAGGAGGCGGCGGCAGCCACTGCCGCGGGCGAGTTTGGATTCACTGTGGAGGAGGCAGAGGCAGCAGAGGCGGCAAGCCTTGCCGAGCGGGAGGAGATTGCCGGCGAGGGAGAGCTTGCCGAGCCTGAAGCCGAGTCGAGCGAGCACACCGAGAGTGCGAGCGGATCGTTGGAGACCAACTCTTCTCCCGCCTCGTCTTCAGACAGCCCTCCGCAAGCAGAGCCCCCAGCTCCACCAAAAGGCGTCTCCGCAAGGTCGGGGAAGTAGCGGGGCGGCAGACAGGCCAACAGCCGTCGCGCCGCGCGACGCGCTCCACCGTGGCAAGCGATATTGCCGCGGGAGCACCTGATGTCGCTGCGGTAACTGGAGCAGGGTCTTCCTGGTCCACCGCTTCTGCCCCCGCCAAGCGGCCAAGGGAACCTACCCTTCCGCCTCGTCGCGCCGAAGGTGGGCCGAATTTCGACCTCTCCGCGCTCAGCTGCGAAGAGGAAGAAGAAGAAGAGTAAGATTCTTTGCTGTACTTGTAGTTCTTCAATTCTTGCTTGTTTTTGTCTTGTATCTGATTTGCTTTACTCTGAACCTTATTCCTTTTCAGGACTCTGGCCCAGAGAGCGGCGAAGAGAGCCAAGGTCCCGGTGATTGTCATCGAGGACGAGCCCACCGCGACAGCAGGGGGTGGGTCCGAGACCATCTTACCGGACCCGGCAATCATTCCCCAAAGCAGCCCCCAGCGCAGCCCCCAGCGTAAGTATATGGTTTACTTCTTGCTGTTAGGGGCGCGTGAGTGCTCTTTCTTTGCTGACATCTGTCTGTTGGTTTGTGTAGGAGCAGAGCAGCCTCACCAGGAGCGCCCGGAAGTCGCCCCTAAAGTGCCATCTGCTTTGACTACGCCGCCAAGGGAGGATTCTCCGGCAAGGGAACGTTCTCCGGCAAGGGAGAATTCTCCGGCAAGGGACAGTTCTCCGGCAAGGGACAGCACCAGCGACCTCCCGGTGGTGGAGACCACGACCGCAGAGCCCAGCACAGGTAATCCTCTCTGCCTGAAAACTTCCCTTGGGTTCTTCTTCTTCTGATTTTCTTTTTTGGATATTTTCTTGACTTTTCTCCCTCTTCCGGCCGTCAGATCCATCTACCGCGGAGCTGATGGAGACTGAGGTTGCCGGCGAGGAGGACGCGCGCGGCAACACCGACGACACCGCCGCCACCGAAGAAGCAGCTGGCGCTGAGGATCCCGCCGGTGAAGAGGCCGCCAAAGCTGCCGCCACAGGACCTGGCGAGGGGTCCGGCGATCGTATTGACGACCCTAAGGCCGCAGGAGCGTCAGGCGCTACACCGACCGCCGATCCCTCCGCCGCTGCAGCAGCGCCAGGCTCCGAAGAGCCCCAGCCCGGCGCCTACTTGAAGGCCGACGATGGCATCTTCATCAAGCTCCCCTGGGCGTCAAGCTCCAGGGCGCCGGTCGAAGGAGAAGTCTTTGATGGAGAGGTGCTCGCCTCCGCTGGGCTGACGCTGGTTGATGCGCCAAGCAGCAGCAGCGACGAGCCTGAGGAGGAGCAGCTGCTGCGGAAGCTGTTGTCGCTCTACCGCGCCCGACAGGCCAAGCTGGAATCCCGAGAAGCGCTTGTCGCGAGGGCGGGAGTGGATATTGAGAAGCACGCGGAGGAGCTCCGGGGCCGCAACCAGGAAGCTCTCCGGGCCCTGGCAGAGGAGCGGGCGCAACTTGCCGAGGAGCGGAAGGCCTTCCTCCTGGAGAAGGCTGAAGCTGAAGAGCAACAGCGGCTTGCCGACGAGGAGCTGTTTGCGTGGGAAGGCGAATTGGCGCAGCGGAAGGTCAATCTTGACAGCCATGAGGAGGAGCTTGCCGCGCGCGAGCAAACATTTGGCGGGGCTCTCAAGAAAGCAGAGGATGTTGCCGCAGCTGCCGAGGCTGCCAAGAAGGAGCTGGAGACGAAGGTGGCGCAGCTGGAGGCCGATCTCAAGACGAGCGGTGAAGAGCTTGCCGCGCTCAAGCGTGAGCGCGAGAAGGATGCCCTCGCCCATGGTGAGCTGCAGGGTCTTCTCGTCGAGAAGGGCAAGGAGCTTAGCGCCGCCAAGGACTCCAACGCGGACCTTGAGTTGAAGCTGGCTACCTTCACTAGGACGCTGGACGGTGCCAGGGAGCAGGAGGTGGCCTTGAAAAAGGAGATCAAGGCCAACGAAGCGCTGTTGGCGAGTGCTGCCGCCACCCAGAACACCTTCAGAGAGAATGTGGAGCACTGGACGGAAGGGCTCGTGGATGTTGCCGCAGCCATCGACGGGGAGCTGGCGCAGCTGGGGATGGAGGATTTCGGGTATCCCTCCGATGAGAACCTCCAACCCAGCGCCAAGCTCAGCTTGTTCTTCAAAGGCGTGGCGACGGCCCTCCAGCGACTCCGGGAAAGGATCCCAAAGCAGCTGGCCGACGAGTCGCGCACGATCTGCGCGGGAGTTCTGCAAAAGGTGTTGGTGAAGGTGGCCTTCCGCAACCCAGGCCTCAACCTCACCAACGTCCTCAAGAAGCTGTCGCCGGATGTTGATCTGGAAGCGCTCAAGGCCCTTGTCGCGCCCATTGTGGACAAGGTGAATGAGGTCAAGAGGGTTGAGGGCGATCGCGTAGATTAGGCCGCCCGTTTTCTCCTTTTCTTTTCTTGCCGCTGCTGGTCATGTTATGAGAACCATCTGTTAGAGCTGCGACAAGCTATTTTGTAATATAACTCTATCTTGGGTATCGATTGCTATGTTATTTCCTTTACTTGATTCCTTCCTTTGTATGTTTTTTCCCTACGCTTTTAGGGAACTTGTCGGCGCAGGCACCTTAGCCGCGAGCACTGAGTGCGGGACGTCAGCAGCCTGCTGGCGGTGCCGCTACCGACAAGAAACCTTGTCGCAACTAGTTGCAGCTCACTTAAATTGTTGAGCGGACTCGAAACAAAGTAAGGGCGCGACTAGCTACGAGTTGGTTCCTCTGCGCACAGGTTTATCATACAAAGCACGGTCGTTCGAGGAAGATAAGTTAAAAATTTTAAAACTGATTGCTCAAACTTTGGCAACTTAGCTTTTCTGTCGTTTGCTTCCCGGTAAGGTGAAACTTTCTTGAATGACGCCTGGTCCACACCATTATCTTCTCCTTTCCCCCGACAAACTTGTGGGCGAGGGAACCTTGCTTTCTTTGAGAAAAAGAAAGAAGAGAAAATAAAGATATGGAGCCCTACGGCTCGTTATTGCTTACCGGGGGTAGGTGCTGCACAAAGTGTCAGATAACACATGCAGATAATAGAAAGCATGAATTTGACAAGATGTGCCGAGCACATGAGCTTTATTTATGCACGGGGTCTGCGCCCGGCTTTGTACAAAGGATTACATGCAACAGCGGCAAGACTTGTACAAAAGGTGGTTGCCGGAACAGGTTCCGACAACCGCGCCCTACGGGTAAAACTTACGAAGATGCTCAATGTACCAGGAGTTGCTCACCGGAATGCCATCTTCGGTCTCAAGGCGGACAGCGCCAGGCCTAGTGACTCGTTTCACCCGGTAAGGGCCCTCCCACTTCGGCGTCAACTTGTTGGAATTCTTGGCGGACTGAACGCACCGAAGAACAAGGTCGCCTTCCTCGAGACTTCTGGCATTAACTTTGCGGCTATGGTAGCGGCGCAAAGCTTGCTAGTATCGAGCAGCTCGTACAGCAGCCTGAAGACGGTCTTCCTCAAGGAGCAGCGCGTCATCTTGTCGCAGCTGCTCTTGCTCGAGCTCATCATAAGCGAGCACTCGTGGCGACCCATATACGAGTTCCGTGGGGAGAACTGCCTCTTCTCCATAGACTAGAGCGAAAGGTGTCTGGCCAGTGGCTCGATTTGGCATCGTCCTGATTGACCAAAGAACCACCGGCAGTTCCTCAATCTAGTTCTTTCCGCACTTGTGCAGCCTGTCGAAAGTCCTGGTCTTGAGCCCGCGCAGCACTTCAGCATTTGCCCTTTCTGCTTGACCGTTGCTTCTTGGGTGAGCAACAGAAGCGAAGCAAACCTTGGTGCCAAGATCTTGGGCGTACTGCATGAAGGTGCGGCTCGTGAATTGCATGCCGTTGTCGGTGATGATCCTGTTAGGGATCCCGAAGCGGCAAACAATCGACCTGAAGAACTTGACTGCTGACTGTGTTGTCACCTTCCTCACTGCTTCCACTTCCGGCCACTTTGTGAACTTGTCGATTGCAACGTACAAGTACTCAAAGCCCCCGACAGCTCGGGGAAAGGGGCCGAGGATGTCAAGCCCCCAGACCGAAAATGGCCAGGATAAAGGGATCGTCTGGAGAGCTTGAGCTGGCTGGTGTATCTGCTTGGAATGGAACTGGCACGCTTCACACTTGGTTACTTGTGCAGTTGCATCCTGGAGGGCTGTTGGCCAAAAGAAACCTTGCCGGAAAGCCTTGTCGGCAAGTGCTCTTATGCCAATGTGGTGGCCACATATGCCTCCATGTATCTCTGCCAACAGCTTTTGTCCATCTTCCCGGTGAATACACTTCAATTTCACACCGTTGAGTCTTCTTCTGTACAGTGTGTTGTCGACAAACTGGTACATACTTGACTGCCGGGCTACTCTTTCTGCTTCTTCTTGCTCTTCGGGAAGTTCTCCTGTCTGAAGGAAACGGACAATCTGCTGTGCCCATGCTGGAGCTTGCGGCTCGACAACAAGGACTAAAGGCACATATGCTACTGCGGGAACATCCGCTTCTACGGCGAGAGTCTGCGGCTCAGCCGGAGCTTGACGTTCCCCGGCAAGCTTGCTGGAGCAAAACTTGTCGGGAGCGTCTGCTTCAACGGAACAAACCCTAGGGCTTGCCGGAGCAGACTGCTCCTCAGCACTCTTGGTGTTGATCTTGAGGACCTTCTTGGCGGCGGCTTTGGGAAGCTCTGCCGGAAAATAGTCACCAGAAATCAACTTCCTCTTCTTGCTCTGTCCGGTTGATGGCGTCACAGACGGTTGAGTCAGCTTGAGCACAAAGATCCCTGGTTCCACAGGTAACTTAAGTGCGGCGCACTTCGACAGGCCATCAGCAATGTCGTTCTGAGCTCTCGGAACATGTTCCATCTGTAGGTCGTCAAAGTGCTCTTCTAACTTTCTCACTTCATCGACGTAAGCTTCCATCAACGGACTCTGATAACTCTTGTTTACTTGGCAGACGACAAGCTGCGAGTCACCCCTGACAATGAGCTTCTTGATCCCAAGGTCTGCTGCGATCCTGAGACCGGCAAGCAAACCTTCATACTCTGCAGTATTGTTTGTTGCTTGCTCCTTGGGAAAGTGCATCTGGACTACGTACTTGAGATACTCTTCGGTGGGCGCGACAAGTAGCACACCCGCACCGGCGCCTTGCAACGAGAAGGCACCATCAAAGTACATCAGCCACTCTTTGCTTGCTTCCTTGACGGGGATGCTCGTCTCTGGAATTTCTTCATCTGGTGTTGGCGTCCACTCTGCTATGAACTCTGCCAATGCTCTGCTTTGGATAGTTGAAGTGCTCTCAAACTTGAGGCCAAAGCTTGACAGTTCCAGTGCCCACTCGACAATCCTGCCTGTTGCTTCTGGATTCTGCAGTATCCTCTTTAGCGGAAAGCAAGTGACAACTGTGATCTCATGTGCTTGGAAGTAATGGCGCAGCTTTCTCGAGGCCATGAGAAGGCCGAAAAGCAATTTCTGCACACCAGAGTACCTTGACCTAGCCCCCTGCAGAAGGGAACTGACAAAGTAAACTGGGCGCTGCACCATTTTCTTCTGCATCTCCTCATGCGCCTGCGCAGATCCATCTTTGCCGGGACCAGAGCTTGCCAGTGAAGTCCTCTGCTTGTCGCTGGATGCATCTGCCGCGGTTGCTGGCTCATCATCCGCCTCCCTCTCCGCCACTAACGCAGCACTAACCACTTGATTGGTTGCCGCTATATACAGCAGCAACTTCTCTTGTGGCTTAGGTGCGACAAGTATTGGAGTGGAGGACAGGTATCTCTTCAAGTCCTGCAGCGCAGCCTCCGCTTCCGGAGTCCATTTCATTGGACCTGCCTTTTTCAATATTTTGAAAAACGGCAGGGCGCGCTCAGCAGACTTAGAGATAAACCTGCTGAGAGCAGCCACGCAACCGGCAAGCCTTCGTACATCCTTGACGCACTTTGGTGCTTCAATCTGCTCAATGGCCTTGATCTTGTCGGGATTGGCTTCGATTCCCCGCTGAGACACGAAGAACCCGAGAAGCTTGCCGGAGGGGACTCCAAACACACACTTCTCGGGGTTAAGCTTGAGGTTGATCTTGCGCAGATTTGCAAATGTTTCGTCTAAATCTTCAATCAGAGTTGCCCTGTCCTTGCTCTTGACCACTATGTCATCCATGTAGGCTTCCACATTTCTGTGTATCTGTGGCTCAAAAGCTTCATGGACTACTCTTGCAAATGTCGAACCAGCATTCTTCAAACCGAAAGGCATCCGTACGAAACAGTACATGCCACATGGAGTGATGAATGCGGTCTTCTCCTCATCCTCTTTTGCCATGAAGATCTGATGGTATCCTGAGTATGCGTCAAGAAATGAAAGCAAGTCACATCCGGCCGTGGATTCAACAATCTGGTCAATGCCCGGCAAGGGAAATGGGTCTTTGGGACAAGCTTTATTAACATCGGTAAAGTCGATACAAAGCCTCCATTTCTCGTTCGCCTTGCGCACGACTACAGGATTGGCCAACCACGTAGGATGGAGCACTCCTCTGACAAGGCCTGCTGCTTCCAACTTCTTGATTTCTTCTGCGATGAATTCTTGGCGCTCCACTGCTTGTTTCCTGACTTTCTGCTTGACGGGCCGCGCATGAGGACAGACGGCAAGGTGGTGCTCGATTACTTTCCTGGGAACACCAGGGATGTCAGATGGTTGCCACGCAAACACGTCGACGTTCGCCCGCAGGAAAGCAACGAGCGCGCTTTCCTATTTAGGGTCGAGAGTGGCACTGATGGTGAAGGTACCACCAGTGCCGTCCTCCTTGGCGCACACCTTCTTGGTCTCTAGCGGAGCTGCCATTGCCTTCTTACACTTGCCGGTGGAGCTCGATGGTGCGTCCTCGACGGTAGCGCAGCACTCCGAAGAGGTGCGCTTGCCGGAGTGGGCATCAGAACTCTTGCCGGACTTGGTCTTCTTCTTCCCCCCGGGGGCTTCAGCGGCAAGTGACTTGCGTTCTGTTGCGGATGTTGCTTCCCGGTAGATCTTGTCGGCGCAGATAAGAGCATCCTTCTTGTCGCCAGGGACAGAGATGACACTTATCGGGCCGGGCATCTTCAGCATGTTATATGCGTAGTGAGAGGCTGCCATGAATTTGGCAAGCGCTGGACGGCCGAGTATCCCATTGTAAGGCAATGGAAAGTCAGCAACGTCAAAAGTGACCCTCTCAGTCCTGAAGTTCAACTCGCTGCCAAATGTCACTGGCAATGTGATCTTTCCCTTCGGCTTGCTCCTTCCCGGGTTGATTCCTTGGAATGTACCGGTCTCTGCGAGCTCGCTGTCAGGGATCTGGAGTTTCTGGAGTACCGCGGAGGAGATCAGGTTCAAGCCGGCCCCGCCGTCAACTAGCATCTTAGTGACCTTGAGGTTGCGGATAGTTGGTGAAACCAACATCGGCAAGCACCCGACCGCAGTTATGCGATCAGGGTGGTCCTCAATGTCAAAGATGATAGGCGTGTTGGACCATTTCAGAGGCTTGCGTGACTCGACGGGTGGTTCTGCCGCATTGACTTCCCGCACCCACTGCTTGAGCTGGCGGTGTGAAGTATGCAGAGAAGCACCGCCGTCAACGTATAGGACCTCTGTGACTTTCTGAAACTCCTGCTCACTGGTCTCGTCATCCTCCATATCTTCATCGTTGTCGTCATCTTCATCCTTGTCGCGGACGCGGGGAGGTCTGTCTCCTTGCCGCTGCTTGGCCTTGCCGCGGCGTCCTCCCCGGCTGGGACGCTTCTTGTCGGATCCTCCAGCACCTTCTTGGGCCTTCTCCTTGTCGCGTCGCTCGTATTCGGCCTTTTGCAGCTCGACAAGCTGCTCGTCCTTCTTGCTGCTCTGGAGATCATGGCCCTTGGTGCGGTGGATCTTGCAGTACTGCTTGTTGGTGCCGTCCTGCTTGTCGGCGACCGCCACAGCCTCGGCTGCCTTGGCGCCACCTCCGTTGCCGGACTGCTCAACAACTAGCACATCTTTGCCTTTCTTCTTCCTGTTGTTCCGCCGCCGGTTTTTCTTTGCCGGGGCGGCATCCTCGCTGTCAGATCCTCCTGCTCCTGTAGTCTCTCCGGGAAGTTTCCTCCCTTCCTCAGCACGTGCACACTTGTCGGCCAGGGCATAAAGCTCGCTGACATCTCTGATCTTGCACATCGCCATCTCCTCCCGCATCCTACGGTTTCGCACGTTCTGATGGAACGCGCTGATGACCGCGGCAGGATGGACATCTGGGATGTTGTAGTGTACACGGCTGAATCTCTATATGAACTTGCGCAGGGACTCTCCTTCCTTCTGGGCGAGCAGGTGAAGGTCGCTCTCTTGGCCATGAGGTTTGTGGCCGCCTGTAAAGGCGCCGACAAACTGATGGCATAGATCTGCCCAGGAGGATATGGAGTTGTCCGGCAAGTGCATGAGCCAGGACCTGACATTGGACTTGAGCACCAGCGGGAAGTAGTTGGCAAGGATCTTGTCGTCTCGCCCCCCGACAGCTTGCACCGCGATGGTTTAGATGCTGAGGAACTCCGACGGATGCGACTTGCCGTCGTACTTCTCTAGTACGTCTGGCTTGAAATTCTTCATACTGGGCCACTGGACTTGCCGCAGCTCACGAGTGAAAGCAGGGCAACCTACCGCGTACGGCAAGTCGCCTGGTTCCCTTGGCGCATGCATGTCGACAGTGGGCCCAGCGCGCAGGTCCAATTGACGCCGCTCTTCTCTTCGGCGCTCGATACGAGTACGAGCATCTTCTTGCTGTCGTTTGTGAAGAACTTGGCGCTGATCGCGACGAGCTCTCGGATCTGACGACGCGGTGGAGTCGGTGTCGAGGTTGACCCGGCGAGTCGGCAATCTTGGCCTTCGGGGTGGAGAGTGCATGGTGGTTGCACCCCCACCGGTCTTGTCGCCATCGGCTCGCGCCTGGCAGTCTTGCCGCGGCTGCTATGCATTCGGTTGCCGTGGGGTGTCGCCATTGGCGAAGCCGATGAGACTCTGAATGGTGGCCCTCCATCCGTCGATCTTGTCCGCCGTTGGAGGGTAATCCAGGAGCAATTGAGCTCGTGCCAAAGCTTCTGCTGGAGTCTTGGGTGGCGGTGGCGAACGATGCGAGGAGCGGGATATGCTCGGACTTCTAACTACGTCAGAAGGAGCATCATCTCGTCCAGGCGACCGTGCCACGCTCGTGCCAGCATGTTGGCGTGCATGCTGGTCTTGAGCACTCCGAGATCCACCAGCTCGATCTTGGTCCAACAAACGCATGGTACCGCGAGTACCATGACGCTGTTGGTCCTGCGCCTCCTGAGATGGGCGCGGTGCATGTACGGACGCCGAGGTCTGCGCAGCCTTGTCCTTGGACCTGGCGGCACCGTGATCTCCCTCGTCGATGCCCGTTCTTCCGCCGGTGTCTACCCCACCACCCGTTTGCTCCGGTGGCGGCGGGATCGACGCGGACTGAGCAGCCACCTCCGAAGTCTTCTTCTTCGGTGGCATGTCGATGAAGATGAAGAAGATGAAGATCTGGCCCGTGTGAACGCCAGATCAGGTTCACACAACCTCGACGCCCCCTACCTGGCGCGCCATAGATGTCGGGGAAACGATCCACGAACACCTATGGGGCCGGCGGACCGGGCCCCTTTCGGTTTGGCGGGGGGCGGAGATCGCACGAAGAGCAGATCGAGGCGAGGCACACGAGCGATTTACCCAGCTTCGGAGCTCTCCGGAGAGATAATACTCCTACTGCTGCCTATCTAATTATATTGAGTTCTTGCTCGAGAGCGCTAGTTGCTACAGTACACTAGCTGCTAACGAGACCGAGCGTGAGTGTTTTCCGGCTTCGAACCTTCCGAACCCCCCTCTACGTTGCGCATGGGCCTCCTTTTATATGCTCAAGGGATCACCAACAGGTGGCAACATAGACAGGGGCAAAAATGAAAAAGGTGATGCGGTTGGCACACCTACTTGTACAGTGTATCATACCTAACCCTGACGGCAGGGGACAAGGGCATTAAATGCTCGTCCGTGTCGCCCAAACAGTGCAGAAAAGGACCGTCAAGGGCGCCACCGCTTGCCACGATGGCTATCTTGTCAGCGCCGCTTGCCACCTCGCACCGCTGGCTGCACAGCCTCTCGCCACGCGCGCCTGGAATGGTCCCATTGCGACACGTCGGTGGATGTGCTGGAGCGTGGGTAAAGAGTGGCAGCTTGCCGCGGAAGCGCCTTGCCGCGGTTGTTGTCTTGTCGCGCCCGGAAGCTTGTTGCTCACCGGGCCTTGCCGGGACACGTGGCGCGTCGTGGCAAGTTCCTTGAGATGCCTCGGTTGGCCTTCCCGGCAAGCTCCTCTTGCCGGGGTCTTGTCTCCTTGACTTGAATACTTTGTTCTTGAATGGCTCCAAAGGAACCACGGAGGACCTTGGCGGTCACCCGGCAAGCCCTTGCCGCGGGGTGCTGCGACTGCCCGTGCACAAGTTCGGGATACTAGGGTACCCATACTCTAGTACACCGACACCTTATGTGGTGGTTTTGTTTTCTTTCACTAATGAAGCTTATAAGATTTCCTGTTGAGTTTTGTGTTGTGAAATTTTCAAGTTTTAGGTAAAGCTTTTGTGGACTATGGAATAAAGGGTGGCAAGAGCCTATGATTGTGGATGCTCATGGTACCCCAAGATATTCAATAATAGCCAAAAGCCTAAGCTTGTGGATGCCCCGGGAAGGCATCCCCTCTTTCGTCTTCGTTCATTGGTAACTTTACTTGGAGCTATATTTTTATTCGCCACATGATATGTGTTTTTCTTGGAGCGTCGTGTATTATATTAGTCTTTGCTTTTTAGTTTACCACAATCATCCTTGCTTTACACACCCTTTGGGAGAAGCCTACTTGATTAGAATTTGCTAGAATACTCTATGTGCTTCACTTATATCTTTTGAGCTTGATAGTTTTTGCTCTAGTGCTTCACTTATATCTTTTAGAGCACGGTGGTGTCTTAATTTTGAAGAAATTTCTAGTCTCTTATGCTTCACTTATATTATTTTGAGAGTCTTTTAGAACAGCATGGTATTTTCTATGGTTTTAAAGTTGGTCCTAGAATGATGAGCATCCAAGTTGGGTATAATAAAAACTATCATAGAAAGTGAATTGGATGCTATGATCAATTTGATGCTTGATAATTGTTTTGAGATATGGAGGTAGTAATATTAAAGTTATGCTAGTTGGGTGATTATGAATTTAAAGAATGCTTGTGTTGAATTTTGTGATTCCCGTAGCATGCACGTATGGTGAACCGCTTTGTGATGAAGTTGGAGCACAATTTTATTTATTGATTGTCTTCCTTATGAGTGGCGGTCGGGGACGAGCAATGGTCTTTTCCTACCAATCTATCCCCCTAGGAGCATGCGCGTAGTGCTTTGGTTTTTGATGATTTCTAAATTTTTGCAATAAGTGCATGAGTTCTTTTGATTAATGTTGAGTCCATGGATTATACGCACCCTTTCACCCTTCCACCATTGCTAGCCTTTCTTGTACCGTGCAACTTTCGCCGGTACCATACACCCACCATATATGTTCCTCAAAACAGCGACCATATCTACCTATTATGGCATTTCCATAGCCATTCCGAGATATATTGCCATGCAACTTTCCACCATATGACACGCATTACTTTTGTCATATTGCTCTTTGCATTATCATGTAGTTGACATTGTATTTGTGGCAAGGCCACCTTCATAATTTTCATACATGTCATTCTTGATTCATTGCATATCCCGGTACACCGCCGGAGGCATTCATATAGAGTCATATCTTGTTCTAGCTTTGAGTTGTAATTCTTGAGTTATAAATCCATAAAAGTGTGATGATCTTCATTATTAGAGCATTGTCCTAGTGAGGAAAGGATGATGAAGACTATGATTCCCCCACAAGTTGGGATGAGACTTCGGACTTTACAAAAAGAAAAAAAAGAAAAAAATAGAAAGGCCAAAATAAGAAGAAAAAAGAAGGCCAAAGAAAAAAAAAAGAAAAAAAGGGGGAAAGAAAAAAATATAAAATGAGGGAAAAAGAGAGAAGGGACAATGCTACTATCCCTTTTTCCACACTTGTGCTTCAAAGTAGCACCACGATCTTCATGATAGAGAGTCTCATATGTTGTCACTTTCATATACTAGTGGGAATTCTTCATTATAGAACTTGGCTTGTATATTCCAATGATGGGCTTCCTCAAAAATGCCCTAGGTCTTCGTGAGCAAGCGAGTTGGATGCACACCCACTTAGTTTATTTTGTTGAGCTTTCATATATTTATAGCTCTAGTGCATCTGTTGCATGGCAATCCCTACTCACTCACATGGATATCTATTAATGGGCATCTCCATAGCCCGTTGATACGCCTACTTGATGTGAGACTATCTTCTCCTTTTTGTCTTCTCCACAACCACCATTCTATTCCACATATAGTGCTATGTCCATGGCTCACGCTCATGTATTGTGTGAAAATTGAAAGAGTTTGAGATTATTAAAGTATGAAACAATTGCTTGGCTTGTCATCGGGGTTGTGCATGATTAAATACTTTGTGTGATGAAGATAGAGCAACAGCTAGACTATATGATTTTGTAGGGATAACTTTCTTTGGCCATGTTAT
Source organism: Triticum timopheevii (assembly GCA_963921465.1). Taxonomy (NCBI): domain Eukaryota; kingdom Viridiplantae; phylum Streptophyta; class Magnoliopsida; order Poales; family Poaceae; genus Triticum; species Triticum timopheevii. The sequence goes on along the minus strand of OY997266.1, from coordinate 625,060,350 downwards.
TTTGTGAAGACATGATTACTTTGATTAATATGCTTGAAGTATTACTATTTCTTATGTCAATATGAACTTTTATTTTGAATCATTTGGATCTAAAAATTCATGCCACAATAAATAAAACTACATTATGAATTATGCTTGGTAGCATTCCACATCAAAAATTCTCTTTTTATCATTTACCTACTCGAGGACGAGCAGGAATTAAGCTTGGGGATGCTTGACACGTCTCCAACATATCTATAATTTTTTATTGTTCCATGCTATTATATTACCCCTTTTGGATGTTTATGGGCTTTATTTTACACATTTATATCATTTTTGGGACTAACCTACTAACCGGAGGCCCACCCCATATTGCTGTTTTTTTGCCTATTTCAGTATTTCAAAGAAAAGGAATATCAAATGGATTCCAAATGGAATGAAACCTTCGGGAGCGTGATTTTTGGAACAAACGTGATCCATAGGACTTGGAGTGCACGCCAAGAAGCTGCCGAGGCTCCCACGAGATAGGAGGGTGCCCCCCCCTGTAGGGCGCGCCCCCCTGTCTCGTGGGCCCCTCGGGCGGCCCCCGACGTACTTCTTCCTCCTATATATACCTACGTACCCCGAAAACATCCAGGAGCACCACGAAACACAATTTCCACCACCGTAACCTTCTGTATCCGCGAGATCCCATCTTGGAGCCTTCGTCAGCGTTCTGCCGGAGGGGGAATCGACCATGGAGGGCTTCTACATCAACATCCTTGCCCCTCCGATGAGTTGTGAGTAGTTTACCAAAGACCTATGGGTCCATAGTTATTAGCTAGATGCCTTCTTCACTCTTTTTTGGATCTCAATACAATGTTCTCCCCCTCTCTTGTGGAGATCTATTCGATGTAAACTCTTTTTGCGGTGTGTTTGTCGAGATCCGGTGAATTGTGGGTTTATGATCAAGTTTACCTATGAATAATATTTGAATCTTCTCTGAATTCTTTTATGTATGATTGAGTTATCTTTACAAGTCTCTTCGAATTATCAGTTTGGTTTGGCCTACTAGATTGATCTTTCTTGCCATGGGAGAAGTGCTTAGCTTTGGGTTCAATCTTGCGGTGTCCTTACCCAGTGATAGAAAGGGTTGCAAGGCACGTATTGTATTGTTGCCATCGAAGATAACAAGATGGGGTTTATATCATATTGCTTGAGTTTATCCCTCTACATCATGTCATCTTGCTTAATGCATTACTCTGTTCTTATGAACTTAATACTCTAGATGCAGGCAGGAGTCGGTCGATGTGTGGAGTAATAGTAGTAGATGCAGCCAGGACTCGGTCTACTTGTTATGGACGTGATGCCTATATACATGATCATGCCTAGATAATCTCACAACTATGTGCTTTTCTATCAATTGTTCGACAGTAATTTGTTCACCCACCGTAATACTTATGCTATCTTGAGAGAAGCCACTAGTGAAACCTATGGCCCCCGGGTCTATCTCTTATCATATTTGTTTCCAATCAACTTTTATTTGCATCTTTACTTTTTGCATCTATATTATAAAATACCAAAAATATATTTATCTTATCATACTATCTTTATTAGATCTCACTTTCGCAAGTGGCCGTGAAGGGATTGACAACCCCTTTATTGCGTTGGTTGCGAGTTCTTTGTTTGTTTGTGTAGGTGTGTGGGACTTTTGAGGAGCCTCCTACTGGATTGATACCTTGGTTCTCAAAAACTGAGGGAAACCAACATAAGCTCAAAACGTAGCAATCATATAGTAGATATGATCAACATAGTGATGTTCACCATTGAAAACTACTCCATTTTACGTGATGATCGGTTATGGTTTGGTTGATTTGGATCACGTGATCACTTAGATGATTAGAGGGATGTCTATCTAAGTGCGAGTTCTTAAGTAATATGATTAACTGAACTTTAATTTATCATGAACTTAGTCCTGATAGTATTTTGCAAATAATGTTGTAGATCGATAGCTTGCGTTATTGCTTCCCTATGTTTTATTTGTGTTCCTAGAGAAAACTAAATTGAAAAATGATAGTAGCAATGATGCTGACTGGGTCCGTGATCCGAGGTTTATCCTCATTGTTGCATAGAAGAATTATGTCCTTGATGCACCGCTAGGTGACAGACCTATTGCAGGAGCAGATGCAGACATTATGAACGTTTGGCTAGCTCAATATGATGACTACTTGATAGTTTAGTGCATCATGCTTAACGGCTTAGAATCGGGACTTCAAAGACGTTTTGAACGTCATGGACCATATGAGATGTTCCAGGAGGTGAAGTTAATATTTCAAGCAAATACCCGAGTTGAGAGATATGAAGTCTTCAACAAGTTCTATAGCTAAAAGATAGAGGAGAATTGCTCAACTAGTTAGCATGTGCTCAGATTGTCTGGGTACTACAATTGCTTGAATCAAGTGGGAGTTAATATTCCAGATAAGATAGTGATTCACAGAGTTCCCTAGTCACCATCACCAAGTTACTGGAACTCCGTGATGAACTATAGTATGCAAGGGATGACGAAAGCGATTCCCGAGATCTTCGTGATGCTGAAATCAACGAAGGTAGAAATCAAAGAAAGAGCATTAAGTGTTGATGATTGACAAGACCACTAGTTTCAAGAAAAGGGCAAAGGGAAAGAAAGGGAACTTCAAGTAGAATGGCAAACAAGTTGTCACTCCTGTGAAGAAGCCCAAAGGTGGACCAAAGCCTGAAACTGAGTGCTTCTACTGCAAAAGGAAATGGTCACTGGAAGCAGAAATGCCCTGAATATTTGGTGGATAAGAAGGGTGGCAAAGTGAACAAGAGTATATTTGATATACAGGTTATTGATGTGTACCTTACTAGTGTTTATAGTAGCCCCTAGGTATTTGATACTTGTTCAGTTCCTAAGATTAGTAACTCAAAATAGGAGTTACATAATAAACAGAGACTAGTTGAGGGTGAAGTGACGATGTATGTTGGAAGTGGTTCCAAGATTGATATGATCATCATCGCACACTCCCTATACTTTCGGGATTAGTGTTAAACCTAAATAAATGTTATTTGGCGTTTGCGTTGAGCATGAATATGATTTGATCATGTTTATTACAATACGGTTAATCATTAAAGTCAGAGAATAATTGTTGTTCTGGTTACATGAATAAAACCTTCAATGGTCATACACCCAACAAAAATAGTTTGTTGGATCTCGAGCGTAGTGATACACATATTCATAAGATTGATGCCAAAAGATGCAAAGTTGATAATGATAGTGCAACTTATTTGTGGCACTGCCGTTTGGGTCATATCGGTGTAAAGCGCATGAAGAAACTCAATAAAGATGAACTTCTGGAATCACTTGATTATGAATCATTTGATGCTTGCGAACCGTGCCTTATGGGCAAGATGACTAAAACTCCGTTCTCCGGAACAATGGAACGAGCTACTGACTTGTTGGAAATAATACATACCGATGTATCCGATCCAATGAGTGTTGATGCTCGTGGCGAGTATCGTTATTTGCTGACCTTCATAGATAATTTGAGCAGATATGGGTATATCTACTTAATGAAACACAAGTCTAAAACATTTGAAAAGTTCAAAGAATTTCAGAGTGAAGTGGAGAATCATCGTAACAAGAAAATTAAGTTTTTATGATCTGATCGTGGAGGAGAATATTTGAGTTATGAGTTTGGCCTTCATATAAAACAATGTGGAATAGTTTCACAGCTCAAGCCACATGGAACACCACAGCGTAATGGTGTGTCCGAATGCCGTAGCTGCACTTTATTGGATATGGTGCGATCTATGATGTATCTTACCGATTTGCCACTATCATTTTGGGGTTATGCATTAGAGACAGCTGCATTCACTTTAAATAGGGCACCATCAAAATCCATTGAGACGACGCCTTATGAACTGTGGTTTGGCAAGAAAACAAAGTTGTCATTTCTTAAAGTTTGGGGTTGTGATGCTTATGTGAAAAGGTTTCAACCTAATAAGCACGAACCCAAATCGGAGAAGTGTGTCTTCATACAATACCCAAAGGAAACTGTTGGGTACACCTTCTATCACAGATCCGAAGGCAAGATATTCGTTGCTAAGATGGATCCTTTCTAGAGAAGGAGTTTCTCTCTAAAGAAGTGAGTGGGAGGAAAGTAGAACTTGATAAGGTAATTGTACCTTCTCCCGAATTGGAAAGTAGTTCATCACAGAAACCAGTTCCAGTGATGCCTACACCGATTAGTGAGGAAGCTAATGATGATGATCATGAAACTTCAAATTAAGTTACTACAGAACCTCGTAGGTCTTCCAGAGTAAGATCCGCAAAAGAGTGGTACGGGGATCCTGTTCTGTAGGCCATGTTACTTGACCATGACGAACCTACGAACTATGAGGAAGCAACGATGAGCCCAGATTCCGAAAAATGGCTTGAAATCTGAGATGGGATCCATGTATGAGAACAAAGTGTGGACTTTGGTTGACTTGCCCGATGATCGGCAAGCCATAGAAAATAAATGGATTTTCAAAAGGAAGACAGACGCTGATAGTAGTGTTACTATCTACAAAGCTATACTTGTCGAAAAAGGTTTTTGACAAAGTTAAAGATGGACTACGATGAGTTTTTTCTCACTCGTATCGATGCTTAAAAGTCTGTCTGAATCATGTTAGCAAATTGCCACATTTTATGAAATCTGGCAAATGGATGTCAAAACTACATTCCTTAATGGATTTCTTAAAGAAGAGTTGTATATGATGCAACCAGAAGGTTTTGTCAATCCTAAAGGTGCTAACAAAAATGTGCAAGCTCCAATGATCCATCTATGGACTGGTGCAAGCCTCTCGGAGTTGGAATAAATGTTTTGATAGTTTGATCAAAGCATATGGTTTTATACAGACTTTTGGAGAAGCCTGTATTTACAAGAAAGTGAGTGGGAGCTCTTTAGCATTTCTAATACTATATGTGGATGACATATTGTTGATTGGAAAGGATATAGAATTTGTGGATAGCATAAAAGGATACTTGAATAAGAGTTTTTCAAAGAAAGACCTCGGTGAAGCTGCTTACACATTGAGCATCAAGATCTATAGAGATAGATCAAGACGCTTGATAAGATTTTTCAATGAGTACATACCTAGATAAGATTTTGAAGTAGTTCAAAATGGAACAGTCAAAGAAGGAGTTCTAGCCTGTGTTGCGAGGTGTGAAGTTGAGTAAGACTCAAAAACCCGACCATGGCAGAAAATAGAAAGAGAATGAAAAGTCATTCCCTATGCCTTAGTCATAGGTTCTATAAAGTATGTTATGTTGTGTACCAGACCTATTGTATACCTTGCTCTGAGTTTGGCAAGGGAGTGCAATTTTTGATCTAGAAGTAGATCACTGGACAGCGGTCAAGAATATCCTTAGTAAAGACTAAGGAAATATTTCTCGGTTACAGAGGTGATAAAGAGTTCGTCGGAAAGAGTTACGTCGATGCAAGCTTTTAGACTGATCCAGATGACTCTAAGTCTCAATCTGGATACATATTGAAAGTGGGAGCAATTAGCTAGAGTAGCTCCGTGCATAGCATTGTAGACATAGAATATTTGCAAAATACATACGGCTCTGAATGTGACAGACCCGTTGACTAAACTTCTCTCACGAGCAAAACATGATCATACCTTATTACTCTTTGGGTGTTAATCACATAGCGATGTGAACTAGATTATTCACTCTAGTAAACCCTTTGGGTGTTGGTCACATGACGATGTGAACTATGGGTTTTAATCACATACAGATGTGAATATTGGTGTTAAATCACATGGTGATGTGAACTAGATTATTGACTCTAGTGCAAGTGGGAGACTGAAGGAAATATGCCCTAGAGGCAATTTTAAAGTTATTATTTATTTCATTATTTCATGATAAATTTTTATTATTCATGCTAGAATTGTATTAACCAGAAACATAATACATGTGTGAATACATAGACAAACATAGTGTCACTAGTAAGCCTCTACTTGACTAGCTCGTTAATCAAATATGGTTAAGTTTCCTAACCATAGACATGAGTTGTCATTTGATTAACAGGATCACATCATTTGGAGAATGATGTGATTGACTTGACCCATTCCGTTAGCTTAGCACTTGATTGTTTAGTATGTTGCTATTGATTTCTTCATGAATTATACATGTTCCTATGACTATGGGATTATGCAACTCCCGTTTACCGGAGGAACACTTTGTGTGCTACCAAACATCACAACATAACTGGGTGATTATAAAGGTGCTCTACAGGTGTCTCCGAAGGTAACTGTTGGGTTGGCATATTTCGAGATTAGGATTTCTCACTCCGATTGTCGGAGAGGTATCTCTGGGCCTAGTCGGTAATGCACATCACTATAAGCCTTGCAAGGATTGTAACTAATGAGTTAGTTCCGGGATGATGTATTACGTAACGAGTAAAGAGACTTGCCGATAACGAGATTGAACTAGGTATTGAGATACCGACGATCGAATCTCGGGCAAGTAACATACTGATGACCAAGGGAACAACGTATGTTGTTATTGTTGGGGAACGTTGCAGAAAATAAAAAAATTCTACACTTCACCAAGATCAATCTATGGAGTCATCTAGCAATGAGATAGAGGAGTGCATCTACATACCCTTGTAGATCGCGTGGAAGCGTTCAAGAGAACGGGGTTGAGGGAGTCGTACTCATCGTGATCCAAATCACCGATGATCCTAGTGCCGAACGGACGGCACCTCCGCGTTCAACACACGTACGGTTGGGGAAGACGTCTCCTCCTTCTTGATCCAGCAATAAGAAGAGAGAGAGGTTGAAGGAGATCCAGCAGCACGACGGCGTGGTGGTGGAAGCAGCGGCGATCTCGGCAGGGCTTCACCAAGCTCTACGAGAGGGGGAGGTGTTGCAGAGGGAGAGGGAAGCGCCAGGGACTTGGGTGCGGCTGCCCTCCCTCCCCCCTCTTTATATAAGGGCCAGGGGCGCCGGCCCCTTTGGAGATCCCATCTCAAGGGGGGTGACGGCCAAGGGGGGTGGCTTTCCCTCCAAGCCAAGTGGGGTGCCCCCCACCCCTAGGGTTTCCAACCCTAGGCGTAGGGGGGCCCAAGGGGGGGAACACCAGCCCACCAGGGGCTGGTTCTCCTCCCACTTCAGCCCATGGGGCCCTCCGGGATAGGTGGCCCCACCCGGTGGACCCCCGGGACCCTTCCGGTGGTCCCGGTAAAATACCGGTGACCCCCGAAACTTTCCCGATGGCCGAAACTGGACTTCCTACATATAATTCTTCACCTCCGGACCATTCCGGAACTCCTCGTGACGTTCAGGATCTCATCCGGGACTCCGAACAACTTTCGAGTTACCGCATACTAGTATATCTACAACCCTAGCATCACCGAACCTTAAGTGTGTAGACCCTACGGGTTCGGGAGACATGCAGACATGACCGAGACGACTCTCTAGCCAATAACCAACAGCGGGATCTGGATACCCATGTTGGCTCCCACATGTTCCACGATGATCTCATCGAATGAACCACGATGTCGAGGATTCAAGTAATCCTGTATACAATTCCCTTTGTCAATCGGTATGTTACTTGCCCGAGACTCGATCGTAGGTATCTCAATACCTCGTTCAATCTCGTTACCGGTAAGTCACTTTACTCATACCGTATGCATGATCTCGTGACCAACCACTTAGTCACTTTGAGCTCATTATGATGATGCATTACCGAGTGGGCCCAGAGATACCTCTTCATCATACGGAGTGACAAATCCCAGTCTCGATCCGTGTAAACCCAACAGACACCTTCGGTGATACCTATAGTATACCTTTATAGTCACCCAGTTACGTTGTGACGTTTGGTACACCCAAAGCACTCCTACGGCATCCGGGAGTTAGACGATCTCATGGTCTAAGGAAATGATACTTGACATTGGAAAAGCTCTAGCAAACGAACTACACGATCTTGTGCTATGCTTAGGATTGGGTCTTGTCCATCACATCATTCTCCCAATGATGTGATCCCGTTATCAATGACATCCAATGTCCATGGTCAGGAAACCGTGACCATCTATTGATAAACGAGCTAGTCAACTAGAGGCTCACTAGGGACATGTTGTGGTCTATGTATTCACACATGTATTACGATTTCCGGATAACACAATTATAGCATGAATAGAAGACAATTATCATGAACGAGGAAATATAATAATAACCATTTTATTATTGCCTCTAGGGCATATTTCCAACAGTCTCCCACTTGCACTAGAGTCAATAATCTAGTTACATTGTGATGAATCGAACACCCATAGAGTTCTGGTGTTGATCATGTTTTGCTCGCGGAAGAGGTTTAGTCAACGGATCTGCGACATTCAGATCCATATGCACTTTGCAAATATCTATGTCTCCATCTTGAACATTTTAATGAATGGAGTTGAAGCGACGCTTGATGTGCCTAGTCTTCTTGTGAAACCTGGGCTCCTTGGCAAGGGCAATAGCTCCAGTGTTGTCACAGAAGAGTGTGATCGGCCTCGATGCATTGGGTATGACTCCTAGGTCGGTGATGAACTCCTTTACCCATATTGCTCCATGTGCTGCCTCCGAGGCTGCCATGTACTCCGCTTCACATGTAGATCCTGCCACGACGCTTTGCTTGCAACTGCACCAGCTTACTACCCCACCATTCAAGATATACACGTATCCGGTTTGTGACTTAGAGTCATCCAGATCTGTGTCGAAGCTAGCGTTGATGTAACCCTTTACGACGAGCTCTTCGTCACCTCCATAAACGAGAAACATGTCCTTAGTCCTTTTCAGGTACTTCAGGATATTCTTGACCGCTGTCCAGTGTTCCATGCCGGGATTACTTTGGTACCTTCCTACCAAACTTATGGCAAGGTTTACATCAGGTCTGGAACACAGCATGGCATACATGATAGACCCTATGGCTGAGGCATAGGGGACGACACTCATCTTTTCTCTATCTTCTGCCGTGGTCGGATATTGAGTCGAGCTCAATTTCACACCTTGCAACACAGGCAAGAACCCCTTCTTGGACTGATCCATATTGAACTTCTTCAATATCTTATCAAGGTATGTGCTTTGTCAAAGACCTATGAGGCATCTCGATCTATCTCTATAGATCTTGATGCCTAATATGTAAGCAGCTTCTCCAAGGTCCTTCATTGAAAAACACTTATTCAAGTAGGCCTTAATGCTATCCAAAAGTTCTATATCATTTCCCATCAAAAGTATGTCATCCACATATAATATGAGAAATGCTACAGAGCTCCCACTCACTTTCTCGTAAACGAAGGCTTCTCCATAAGTCTGCATAATCCCAAACGCTTTGATCATTTCATTAAAGCGAATGTTCCAACTCCGAGATGCTTGCACCAGCCCATAGATGGAGTGCTGGAGCTTGCATACCTTGTTAGCATTCTAAGGATCGACAAAACCTTCCGGCTGCATCATATACAGTTCTTCCTTAAGATGGCCGTTAAGGAATGCCCTTTTGACATCCATTTGCCATATCTCATAATCATAGTATGCGGCAATTGCTAACATGATTCGGACGGACTTCAGCTTCCCTACGGGAGAGAAAGTCTCATCGTAGTCAACCCCTTGAACTTGTCGATAACCCTTAGTGACAAGTCAAGCTTTATAGATGGTAACATTGCCATCCGCGTCCGTCTTCTTCTTAAAGATCCATTTGTTTTCTATCGCTCGCCGATCATCGGGCAAGTTTGTCAAAGTCCATACTTTGTTTTCATACATGGATCCTATCTCGGATTGCATGGCTTCAAGCCATTTGTTGGAATCTGGGCCCGCCATTGCTTCTTCATAGTTCGAAGGTTCACCGTTGTCTAACAACATGATTTCCAGGACAGGGTTGCCATACCACTCTGGTGTGGAACGTGTCCTCGTGGACCTACGAAGTTCAGTAGTAACTTGGTCCGAAGTACCTTGATCATCATCATTAGTTTCCTCTCTAGTCAGTGCAGGCACCATAGGAACATCTTCTTGAGTTGCGCTACTTTTCGGTTCAAGAGGTAGTACTTCATCAAGTTCCACTTTCCTCCCACTTACTTCTTTCGAGAGAAACTCTTTCTCTAGAAAGGACCCGTTCTTGGCAACAAAGATCTTGCCCTCGGATCTGAGGTAGAAGGTATACCCAATGGTTTCCTTAGGGTATCCTATGAAGACGCATTTTTCCGACTTGGGTTCGAGCTTTTTAGGCTGAAGTTTCTTGACATAAGCATCGCATCCCCAAACTTTTAGAAACAATAGCTTAGGTTTCTTCCCAAACCATAATTCATACGGTGTCATCTCAACGGATTTAGACGGTGCCCTATTTAAAGTGAATGTAGCTGTCTCTAGAGCGTATCCCCAAAATGATAGCGGTAAATCGGTGAGTGACATCATAGATCGCACCATATCCAATAGAGTGCGATTACGACGTTCGGACACACCGTTACGCTGAGGGTTCCAGGCGGCGTGAGTTGTGAAACGATTCCACATTTCCATAAGTGCGTACCAAATTCGTGACTTAAGTATTCTCCTCCACGATCTGATCGTAAGAACTTTATCTTTCGGTCACGTTGATTCTCTACCTCATTCTGAAATTCCTTGAACTTTTCAAAGGTTTCAGACTTGTGTTTCATTAAGTAGACATACCCATATCTACTCAAGTCGTCAGTGAGAGTGAGAACATAATGATATCCTCCGTGATCCTCAACGCTCATTGGACCGCACACATCAGTATGTATGATTTCCAATAAGTTGGTTGCTCGCTCCATTGTTTCGGAGAACGGAGTCTTGGTCATTTTTCCCATAAGGCATGGTTCGCATGTGTCAAATGATTCATAATCAAGAGACTCCAAAAGTCCATCAACATGGAGCTTCTTCATGCGTTTGACACCAATGTGACCAAGGCGGCAGTGCCACAAGTATGTGGGACTATCGTTATCAACTTTACATCTTTTGGTATTGACACTATGAATATGTGTAACATCACGTTCGAGATTCATTAAGAATAAACCATTGACCAGCGGGGCATGACCATAAAACATATCTCTCATATAAATAGAACAACCATTATTCTCGGATTCAAATGAGTAGCCATCTCGCATTAAACGAGATCCAGATACAATGTTCATGCTCAAAGCTGGCACTAAATAACAATTATTGAGGTTTAAAACTAATCCCGTAGGTAAATGTAGAGGTAGCGTGCCGACGGCGATCACATCGACCTTGGAACCATTCCCGACGCGCATCGTCACCTCGTCCTTTGCCAGTCTCCGCTTATTCCGCAGCTCCTGCTTTAGGTTACAAATATGAGCAACCGCACCGGTATCAAATACCCAGGAGCTACTACGAGTACTAGTAAGGTACACATCAATTACATGTATATCACATATACCTTTGGTGTTGCCGGCCTTCTTGTCCGCTAAGTATTTGGGGCAGTTCCACTTCCGGTGTCCCTTTCCCTTGCAATAAAAGCACTCAGTCTCAGGTTTGGGTCCATTCTTTGGCTTCTTCCCGGCAGCTGGCTTACCGGGCGCGGCAACTCCCTTGCCGTCCTTCTTGAAGTTCTTCTTACCCTTGCCTTTCTTGAAACTAGTGGTTTTATTGACCATCAACACTTGATGTTCCTTTTTGATTTCCACCTCTGCTGATTTCAGCATTGAAAATACTTCAGGAATAGTTTTCACCATCCCCTGCATATTGTAGTTCATCACAAAGCTCTTGTAGCTAGGTGGGAGCGACTGAAGGATTTTTTCAATGACCGCCTCGTCCGGAAGGTTAATCTCCAGCTGGGACAAGCGGTTGTGCAACCCAGACATTTTGAGTATGTGCTCACTGACAGAACTATTTTCCTCCATCTTACAACTGTAGAACTTGTCGGAGACTTCATATCTCTCGACCCGGGCATGAGCCTGGAAAACCATTTTCAGCTCTTCGAACATCTCATATGCTCCGTGTTTCTCAAAACACTTTTGGAGCCCCGGTTCTAAGCTGTAAAGCATGCCGCACTGAACGAGGGAGTAATCATCAGCACGTGACTGCCAAGCGTTCATAACGTCTTGGTTCTCTGGGATGGGTGCTTCACCTAGCGGTCCTTCTAGGACATATGCTTTCTTGGCAACTATGAGGATGATCCTCAGGTTCCGGACCCAGTCCAAATATTTGCTGCCATCATCTTTCAGCTTGGTTTTCTCTAGGAACGCGTTGAAGTTGAGGTTGACATGAGCGTTGGCCATTTGATCTACAAGACATTTTGCAAAGGTTTTTAGACTAAGTTCATGATAATTAAGTTAATTTAATCAAATTATTTAATGAACTCCCACTCAGGTTAGACATCCCTCTAGTCATCTAAGTGATACAGGATCCGACTCAACTAGACCGTGTCCGATCATCACGTGAGACGGACTAGTCATCATCGATGAACATATCCATGTTGATCGTATCTTCCATACGATTCATGTTTGACCTTTCGGTCTCTTGTGTTCCGAGGCCATGTCTGTACATGCTAGGCTCGTCAAGTCAACCTAAGTGTTTTGCATGTGTAAATCTGTCTTACACCCGTTGTATGTGAACGTTAGAATCTATCACACCCGATCATAACGTGGTGCTTCGAAACAACGAACTTTCGCAACGGCGCACAGTTAGGGGGAACACTTTCTTGAAATTATTATAAGGGATCATCTTATTTACTACCGTCGTACTAAGCAAATAAGAAGCAAAACATGATAAACATCACATGCAATCAAATAGTGACATGATATGGCCAATATCATATTGCTCCTTTGATCTCCATCTTCGGGGCGCCATGATCATCTTCGTCACCGGCATGACACCATGATCTCCATCATCATGTTCTCCATCATCGTGTCTTCATGAAGTTGTCACGCCAACGATTACTTCTACTTCTATGGCTAACGTGTTTAACAATAAAGTAAAGTAATTTACATGGCGTTATTCAATGACATGCAGGTCATACAAAAAATAAAGACAACTCCTATGGCTCCTACCAGTTGTCATACTCATCGACATGCAAGTCGTGATTCCTATTACAAGAACATGATCAATCTCATACATCACATATATTTCATTCATCACATCTTTTTGGCCATATCACATCACAAGGCATATGCTGCAAAAACAAGTTAGACATCCTCTAATTGTTGTTGCATGTTTTTACGTGGCTTCTATAGGTTTCTAGCAAGAATGTTTATTACCTACGTAAAACCACAACGTGATATGCCAATTTCTATTTACCCTTCATAAGGACCCTTTTCATTGAATCCGCTCCAACTAAAGTGGGAGAGACAGACACCCGCTAGCCACCTTATGCAACTAGTGCATGTCAGTCGGTGGAACCTGTCTCACGTAAGCGTACGTGTAAGGTCGGTCCGGGCCGATTCATCCCACGATGCCGCCGAAGCAAGATAAGACTAGTAGTGGCAAGAAAATTGACAACATCTACGCCCACAACAAGTTTGTGTTCTACTCGTGCATAGAAACTACGCATAGATCTAGCTCATGATGCCACTATTGGGGAACGTTGCAGAAAATAAAAAAATTCTACGCTTCACCAAGATCAATCTATGGAGTCATCTAGCAATGAGATAGAGGAGTGCATCTGCATACCCTTGTAGATCGCGCGGAAGCGTTCAAGAGAACGGGGTTGAGGGAGACGTACTCGTCGTGATCCAAATCACCGATGATCCTAGAGCCGAACGGACGGCACCTCCGCGTTCAACACACGTACGGTTGGGGAAGACGTCTCCTCCTTCTTGATCCAGCAAGGGGAAGGGAGAGATTGAAGGAGATCCAGCAGCACGACGGCGTGGTGGTGGAAGCAGCGGCGACCTTGGCAGGGCTTCGCCAAGCTCTACGAGAGGGAGAGGTGTTGCAGAGGGAGAGGGAGGCGCCAGGGACTTGGGTGCGGCTGCCCTCCCTCCCCCCCCCTCTTTATATAGGGGCCAGGGGGACGCCGGCCCCTTTGGAGATCCCATCTCAAGGGGGGCGGCCAAGGGGGGTGGCTTGCCCCCCAAGCCAAGTGGGGCGCCCCCCACCCCTAGGGTTTCCAACCCTAGGCGCAGGAGGGGCCCAAGGGGGGCGCACCAGCCCACAAGGGGCTGGTTCCCCTCTCACTTCAGCCCATGGGGCCCTCCGGGATAGGTGGCCCCACCCGGTGGACCCCCGGGACCCTTCCGGTGGTCCCGGTACAATACCGGTGACCCCCGAAACTTTCCTGATGGCCGAAACTGGACTTCCTATATATAATTCTTCACCTCCGGACCATTCCGGAACTCCTCGTGACGTCCAGGATCTCATACGGGACTCCGAACAACTTTCGGGTTACCGCATACTAGTATCTCTACAACCCTAGCGTCACCGAACCTTAAGTGTGTAGACCCTACGGGTTCGGGAGACATGCAGACATGACCGAGACGACTCTCTGGCCAATAACCAACAGCGGGATCTGGATACCCATGTTGGCTCCCACATGTTCCACGATGATCTCATCGAATGAACCACGATGTCGAGGATTCAAGTAATCCCGTATACAATTCCCTTTGTCAATCGGTACGTTACTTGCCCGAGATTCGATCGTCGGTATCTCAATACCTCGTTCAATCTCGTTACCGGCAAGTCACTTTACTCGGACCGTAATGCATGATCCCGTGACCAACCACTTAGTCACTTTGAGCTCATTATGATGATGCATTACCGAGTGGGCCCAGAGATACCTCTCCGTCATACGGAGTGACAAATCCCAGTCTCGATCCGTGTCAACCCAACAAACACCTTCGGAGATACCTGTAGTATACCTTTATAGTCACCCAGTTATGTTGTGACGTTTGGTACACCCAAAGCACTCCTACGGCATCCAGGAGTTACATGATCTCATGGTCTAAGGAAATGATACTTGACATTGTAAAAGCTCTAGCAAACGAACTACACGATCTTGTGCAATGCTTAGGATTGGGTCTTGTCCATCACATCATTCTCCCAATGATGTGATCCCATTATCAATGACATCCAATGTCCATGGTCAGGAAACCGTGACCATCTATTGATAAACGAGCTAGTCAACTAGAGGCTCACTAGGGACATGTTGTGGTCTATGTATTCACACATGTATTACGATTTCCGGATAACACAATTGTAGCATGAAAAAAAGACAATTATCATGAATGAGGAAATATAATAATAACCATTTTATTATTGCCTCTAGGGCATATCTCCAACAGTTGTTATGCGGTTTGACCGATAAACATCTTCATAGAATATGTGGGAGCCAATATGAGCATCCAGGTTCCGCTATTGGTTATTGACCGGAGACCTATCTAGGTCATGTCTACATAGTTCTCAAACCCGTAGGGTCCGCACGCTTAAAGTTCGATGACGGTTATATTATGAGTTTATGTGTTTTGATGTACCAAAGGTAGTTCGGAGTCCCGGATGTGATCACGGACATGACGAGGACTCTCGAAATGGTCGAGACATAAAGATCAATATATTGGACGACTATATTTGGACACCGGGATGGTTCCGGGTGAGATCGGGATAATACCGGAGCACCGGGAGGTTATCGGAACCCCCCGGGAGGTATATGGGCCTTAATGGGCTTTAGTGGAAAGGAGGGGAAAGGAGCAAGGGAGGGGGCGCCCACCCCCCCCCCCCCAAGCCCAATTCGAATTGAGAGCCCCCCCCCCTTTCCTTCCTCCCTCCTTCCTCTTCCTTCCCTTTCCCTCTCCAAATAGGAAAAGCAGGAGTCCTACTCCTGATGGGAGTAGGACTCCCCCCCTTGGGAGCGCCTCCTCCTCCTGGCCGGCCCTCTCCTCCCCTTCTTTATATATGGAGGAGGGGGTACCCCATAGAAACAACAATTGATCCCTTGGAACTCTTAGCCGTGTGCGGTGCCCCCCTCCACCATAATCCACCTCGATTATATCGTAGTGGTGCTTAGGCGAAGCCCTGTGTCGGTAGAACATCATCATCGTCACCACGCCGTCGTGCTGACGGAACTCTCCTTCAAAGCTCGGTTGGATCGGAGTTCGAGGGACGTCATCGAGTTGAACGTGTGCTGAACTCGGAGGTGTCGTGCGTTCGGTACTTGAGCGGTCGGATCGTGAAGACGTACGACTACATCAACTGCGTTGTGCTAACGCTTCAGCTTTCGGTCTACGAGGGTACGTAGACACACTCTCCCCTCTCGTTGCTATGCATCACCATGATATTGCGTATGCGTACGAATTTTTTTGAAATTACTACGTTTCCCAACAATCAAATTACAATATCTTTACCATGATGTGGCTGAAATGTTTCACCTCCACAAAAAATCAAACCAACAAAACAAGCTTGACACACAAACATAAACTCGTCATATCCGAATAATCAGAATGCGAGGAGACAAAACTCCCAAACTTCATGGAATAGCCAAAAGAACGACATTAATTTTATTCTCACAGAATACAATGATCACTAGATGTTGACGAAGAACATAGAGCTCTTGAAGATCCGAGGTCCCCCACCCCTCAGCTATAAGATGGCAACCGGAGACGAGGGGATCAAAATTGGTCCAACGGCAATGGCAGTTGCAATCCCCGTGAAGGTTGACCCAGGCGACCTGACACTGGCCAGTAGTAGGGTTTCCCCACGACTCACTTCAATAGTCTATGCTATGTACTGAGATGCATTACAATTTTCTTATTCTTACATAGTCCCGCCAGTCCAATATGTATAGCGCTCACCTCAAATTTAGAGTCTAAATTTTATCAACAATTTGACAAAAAAAATATGAGTTATTTCTATAAAAGTTATGGCATTGCAAATCCCTTTCGGTGAATCCAATTTTGTGCTCTTACTAAAAAAAATGAACATAGGAAAAAAACCTATCATTGTGGAGATATGGGGCATCCAAATTTCTTTGGACTTGTAAATTTGGCCTAGAATAGTTGATATTTCCTTAGATCACCATATTTCTCTAGAATGTTTATTATTATTTATATATTATTATTATATTGTTATTGTTATTACTTGGGACGTATAACTTAATTTTTTGCATGTACAAAATAAAGAGCCTAGGAGTGAAAAACCATCTCTCCTCATGTAACAAAATAATTCCCCATCCACAATCATTTCAACATAATAGTCACACACTTGTCATGTTATTGGATAGAAGATACAATGATACATTCCTATGTATTTGACATCAAGAAAAACATAAGAGTGTGTCTTCTAGGTCCTCACCACCGACCTCTGGTCTATATCAAAATCCCATTCATCGACACGAGGGTCCAAACAATATGGCTTGCCTGATCACAAACATAGGGCTAACTTTAGGGCAGTACAATATGTCCAACCAGGGCCTCTCATTACCCCAATTGGATGTATTAAAGTTATTAAAATCTCCCATAGTAGGCTAAACTTTTCCAAATCAAAATAATGTCATATCTTGATTATTGGATTTAACTTCCATCGAGTTAAAGTGAGGTGCCAAACCAAGAAAAACACATGATGCGCAAATTTCCATGCAAATTTGTTACAATTGATAAGGTTTTATCAAGTACAAAACAAGCATTTTAATACATACTGCATATCAAACCAAAAAATGCATTGTTTGTGAGTTGAGCAGAATGATGCTAATTCAATACCAAGCACAAAGTAGGGATGGCAGGCCAATTAATTGTTGGACACAAGAACATGGAAGTCATATTTGGTCATGAGAAGAACTACTAAAAGATGCAACAGTTACTTGACTAACCACTCATCGATATTTTTTGTATTCTAGATTTTTCTATTTAGTAGAAAGTTAATCCCCCGTTATCTTTACTTGCACTTAAAATACACAGACATGCTTCTATAAACCTCAATCAACTTTACAACTCTCAACCATGATATTTAAAGAAATTAAAAATACACAAATGGCAACATATTTTAGTAATTCACATAAATGAATCTCTCAAGACTTGTCATTTTTCCCCTTTGATCTAGAATAATTTGGTAAACACCCAATAAATAAGAGGAAGTGTCGAAAGGATAACAACTATATAAAAAACTCTTGTAATATATGCTTTAAATTTATAATTTTATTTTTCATGGTTTATGTTAAATTATACAATAAAAATGTTGTATCTTTATATCATTGTTTAGTTGTTGAGCATATATAATGGTTAAGATCATATGTCTAAGAAATCAGTTTTAATTGGGAATAAGTAGAAAAGTTTAGTCTAAGAAAGTCATGCAGATCGGATGGTGCATGCTTATCAGGGTAAGATACATAGTGGGAGGAACCCAGCCTCCTTGGAGTTTAGCGATTCCCGGCCGTCGGATCTGGTCCTTGATGCGTTCTCGACCGTCTGATCAAGCCCCCGAAGGATCTCGTCCGTTGGATCTAAGCGAATGACTGTAGATCGAAACAATGTCGAAATCCTGTGCCACCGCCTGTAAATTTGGTGCCCCACCGAGGGCATTCTCGTCATTTCACACACAGGCATATAAAAGGCAACACCCCTGTGGTGAAACCCTAGCCGCCTCTCTCTTCCTCCCGGCACTCACGCCGCCACCCTACCTCCTCTCCTCCCATGGCCGTCGACCCTCCTCCCCACGTCGCTGGCGTTGCCGCCGGTAGCGCCGCTGCTCCCCCATCGAGCTCGAGCGTCCCCGTCGCCAGGAGGAGCGGAGGTTGCCGCCCCCGCAGCTGCTTGGCCCTTTCTCCCCGGCTTCGAGCGGCTCATGGCGGTGCGGGATCCGGTGTCGGGGTCGAGGGGCACGCAGGATCCGGGAGCGGCGGCTCATTGGCTGAGCGCGGCGGCCTCCATGGACGAGCTCGAGCCCAGGCGTGTGGGCGCGTTGGTGAGCACGACGGCAGCTGTGGCCGAGCTCGAGCCCGGGCGTGTGGGCGCGAGATCGTCCTACGCGCCTTCCTCCTCCCCACGAGATCGTCACCAACCTTGTGCTCATGTCATGGAGCTGCAGCCGCAGCAGTGGACAAGGAGATCCACAACCAGCCGCTAATGATGGGCACACCGGGGCGGAGCTGATGCCTCCACGCCCTCTCCACCACCATATGTCGAGCGCCGGTTCTTCTCGGCCAATGAGCCGCCGCTCCCGGATCCTGCGTGCCCCTCGGTACAGCAGTTGTGGGGTGCAGCCTTCTCCAGATTGAGAATTTTGGCCGAGACCAAGAAAGGCTTCTCTCCTGTATGAGTCTGTACGCCGGAAGGCGGACCAGTGGGCGTTCGAGCTCAAGGACAGAGAGGATGGGCCGGCCAACTTCATGCTTGTCGTCGCCTGGGACAACCAGTTGCTCCCGTAGTGAGATAGGAGTAATATTCTTTTTCATCACTCCCGTTCCTATTTTCCCTTTTTTGGCACAAGTGCCAGTACTCACCCCAGTCACGTCACCCCTTCTTCACAAACATCAAATTTTGTTTTGTCTAATGATCCTTATTATGTTCAAATCATTTGCTAAACATTTTTTGTTGCATTGCATATTTAACCATATCCTGGTCTCTATAGTATTGGTAGCTCCTTACGTTTAATGATGTTTAAACCATGCCTTCTGTAAGATTTGTCTATGGGATGAAACACTAGCAGGAATTAATCACCCCTCCTGTAAGATTATTAGTTGCTCACCATTTTACGTGTTTCAGGTGATAATTGGTAACAAATTCTTTTTCTTTATTCTGTCTATTTCTTTTGCAAGATTTGTCTTATAAAATTGTTTGCAAGTAATATGAAGCCGAAAAAGTGATTGTGCTAGACAAGTGGAAATGGGGAGCAGTGACCGCAAGATCAAACAACATCAATCTACCTTACCATAAGAAATGTTTGTACAATGCTCTTTTACCAAGAGTTAGTTTTCCTTTGAAATTTTACAATTTCAAGCTTCATATGTGGTTCATTAGGTTCCGATTGGTCCTACTTTCATAGGATAGATTGCTGATAATTAATTTTTCATGCTGATAGATGTTGCCCTGCCATTCCAAACGAAATGTGTAACCAGGCCATCGCTAGGTATGTTCTTTTTTTCAGGTTGGGTAAAAAAGCACTCGACACGAGTCTACCGAGGGCATCGCCGGCATAGACGCGGTAAACTCGAGAGTGTCGCCAGAAGTCTGCAGGAGGTACAGCTGAGAGGTCCCAGCGACCACAGCGTCGCATCCACAGCCGGTCCACCACGGGCTGCTTCTCCACCACCACGCGCATGCCCCGCGTGTGCTTCTTTTCTCCTAGGAGTGGACCATAGCCATGGAGAGCGGCCAGAGGAGCATGGACGGTCAGCCCCTGCCTCCTCTCCTGCACGTGCTGGGGATTATCAGCGGCGTACGTGGTGAGCTACCCGCCTGCCCCTCTCTACCCCCGAAATCTACATGTACATCCCCTGATTGACTGAAACTGGTTTGGATGTTCAGTTTCCTCTTTATGATTCATTAAATCACTTTTTTGATTCAAGCAAACACAAGTTACTCTACATGAAGCAGTGAGTGATAAATTTCCAACAGAAAATACTACTTATATACTTACTACATAGTCGAACATACCACATTACATGTCATTGTTGATGTGAAGTTAATCTCTCTTGAAGAGACCATCAGGAAAAGGATCTCTTGCAAGTGTTTGTGGATCCATTATTCATGGATTTTCCAACTACCCAGTAGCCTGATTCCTACATCTCAAGGATATATTTTTGTCAGTATAAACTAGCCAGCTGTTGGGCTTCCTTGGCATGCATCTCTCGTTTTACACGGATGAGGAAAATGGAATTGTAAAACTTGTTGCTTTTTCTTAGTATATATATGTCGTTCAAAGGATTTCCAAGAAATCGGACCAAGTTGATGATCAGTTTCATACTAATTCATACTCTGCTGCATGGTATGTGTGGTAGTCGTCCAAGATGCATGCCATATCTAGCTTCAACTAACTGAACATCCTTGTTTCACAGATTTTGCAAGAACAGGTGATAAAGATTCACGATTTGGCTGCCCGCATGCTTGCTGGCTGGAGGTACTTGCAGCTATAAAGAATCATGATTTGGCACTTACTAAAATCCTGCGTCTGAACATTTTTTATGATCGACTCTGTGCTATAACTGTAGGAGTTTGATTCATTACTCGATGGCCTCGAAATGGATACAGGATCTGTTGGAATCAGGAAGGCGTTAAGGTAGCCCACTTGATCTACTATAGCTCCATGCTTTATTAATGACCAGCTTACTTACTTTGATATATAACACTTACGTTGATTGACATCAACTCCATGATTCAACTAGCATAGTGATGTGAAATATTCATGCAGTGTGTCGAAACTATTCCAAAAAATAAATTAAATGGACCTGCGTCGAAAGTGTAGCGCTGATACTTACTTGGTTAAGTCAAACATTAATGTTGATGCACATGTCAAAACTGTAGGATTGCAATTTATGCTTTGTTGGAAGATGGCAGACTTTATTTTTCTACGCAAGGGCTATCAAGGTTGCTGCATACCGTAGCATCTGTACTTTTCCTTATTCAAGGGGATTGAACCTGATGCATTTCTATGCAAGGGAAGGGAATTTAAATTATCTCTAATCTGTACCGGGACGACGCTGACAGCAAAAGGAACTAAAGAAGGGTTCTCGTGGTCTGCTCCTTCTCCACGGGTAAAGAGGAGCATCCTTCTCATGATCCGCCTGTCTGCCCCGGCCCTCCCCGGCTAGAGCTCACGCCATGGAAGCTCCCTTACCCCTCTCCCCTCTCTCTTCTGTTCCCTCTTTGTTATAGGAGCAATCAATTTTTTTTGTTCTTTCTCTCTTTCTGATTTAAACATGAGCATGCCTGCGCTCTCTTTTTGGTTGTGGTAGTTGTCATATCAATGTTGCAGTTTTAGTTACGTTTTTTGGTCCCCTGTATATCCAAATCGAAAAACACTTGTGGTTTGGTACAGTTATATTGCAAGTCGAAAAATATCATATGTGTTGATATTGGATGGTCCAAGTTGAAATTCAGTTTCTACTTTCGATTATTCAATATGCATTCTAACAAACATGTTCTGTTTGGCATCATACTATCATTCAACTTAAAAGATGGCTTAACCCGTTAACCCAATTTAAAATCTCAGGGGGACACTTATTTTGGGACCGAGGGAGTACTTTGTACTAAATCATATGTATATTGTGCTTGCCCCTAAATTCTTGCTTTACACTGAACCACTATTACTATATTATGCATTGATCTGAGTTTTGGCACTTCCTATTGAAAATCAAGTTTTTATGGAGATTATGCCCTTATGTGAGTCTCCAGGCCTTGCTGAGTATTTTTATTGTTGTGAGAAGGCATCATCATAGATGATTGTAGTTACATTGCCACCTTCACACTTACATCCACCATCAATCAGGTAAGTACTCATTTTTTACACATAAAATCAAGTGAATGTTGTACTCCTAAACAAATTAGCACGTTTCGGTTTGATAAGTATCGTGCAATGATCCCTGCACTTTTGACAAATTTATGTTCATGACATCTCCAATTTACTCCTGTTTTCATTCTCTGTGCTTCTCAGATCTGGCTAAGTGTGGAGATACTTGTTCAAGTTACACCATCAACAAACACATAAAGATCTGCATGCTATCATTGCAAGTAGAGCATTTACATGCTCTAAGTCAATTTGTTGGGGAGAAAACAAAAGGCTTGTGTGCCATTAGTTATTTTTTTGTTCTCTCAAGTGGGCACCTTATCTATGTGGAACATATGACTTCTGCAACTGCAAAAATGTTGACAGTAAAAATTCTGTGTAACACATGTTCCTATACACTTTGCATATAGAAACTATGCATAGTTATTCCCTTTTTTGTTGCCTTGTGTAATATATATTGTATATAAATTATCGTGAACTACTGAACCTTTGCACTTTTGTTGTACCATACTGAACCGTTGGACTATTGCTTTTCATCGTATAAATGTATGAAATAAAATATATCTCATACCAGGTTAGATATGGCTGGGGCGGGTGGGGTGCGGCAAGCCGCACTTCCTATCTAGTATATGTGATGCGATGGTGCAATGGTGCAAGATTGTAGTGTTCACTTGACTGGACTCATCCACTATGTCAATCAAATGTAAGATCGATTTTTCATTTGAGTGCTCACTTGTCTATGCGGTATCGCGCCCACACCACACACAGTTTCGCTGGCATGGAGATGGTGTTTCCGTACTTCGGCAACGCGATGATCTGGATTGCGTACGTGTGCATGCCTGACTTTGACTTGGTCTTGCTACTATGTGCTAGCATTTGACCATATATACAGTATAAGTATATGCGATTTCGATTCCTGGCCATTCACTCATGTGTTGATGTGACCGCGGGGCTCAAACTCTTGCCACTGCAGATAACCAACGTGGTTGGTTTGATCTTTGCTGGCTATGAGGCTGTTCCATGGATAGAGTACCGAAACGTGCCAAATCTCTAGAGAGAAGTAAATGCTTATGCTTAAGTGTGGGATTGTCATAAGTATTTTGGCAAATTTGGTTTGAGTGTCTAAACATCTAAGTATCCTATTACTGTAATAATGAATGCTGGATGGAGAGGGAAAATTATTCCTCTGATGAACCATGTGTTATGAGTATTGTAATGTTTCTTTTCTTCTATACCATGCATGCATTGGAATGCTAGATGGAGAGGGCAAGGCATTCCTCTATCATCAAGCAGAGATTGAACCATGCATTAATAAGTAGTGTAATATTTCTACTTTTCTATCATGCCTACATTGAAACTAAGTGTTAAGCATATGACATAGTTCGAAGCAGTAGCTTCTTATGTCTTTTAAGATCCTGTTTGTTCCTATGTTCGAACCTGTATTTGATCTTTGGCACTGTTCTAGGGACTAGGTTCACAAGCCTCCCGACTTGTCTGGACTGATAGCATTTCCACTAGTAGGATCCATAGCCAATCACTTGTTTTTGCATGATTATTATTAGCTAGCTGTCATTGTCTGTTTTGCGAAAGGGGCTTGTAGAAATCATGATGAAATAGCTGGGGAAACTAGAAACTAGCAAATAATTTAAGCTAAAAATTAAGTACTTTGCAAGGGTGATGTTGTATCTATGAATGTGATTTTCTTCTTAATGCTAAGATGTGCAAAGCTTTTCATGCTCTTTAAAGAATACAGAAAATTAACTACATGACAAATCCATGCATGTTGTTCTCCTACATTACTGTTTTAACATCCAAGAGAGTACTACCACGATTACAAGAACACAAATATAAGCGGAGAACAACAAACAAAACTCACTGCAAGATGGCGAATGGAACATCTGATGTTCCTCCCCACCAGGATCTCTCTCACACACTTCTCTTTACCTCCATCGATAGAGTATCCACGATACCCAAATCAAGCAGCACACTGAGCACACTTCGATCAACCAGTATAATGACAGGCAGCGCGAGGTACGTTGATGATGTTTCAGACAAGTGTGTGGTGGGGGTGGAAACGTTATCTTGTGAAGTTGGAGTAGCATACCGTCACTATACAATAATATCCTTGTCAACCATGAAGACATTGTATTGTTTGCATACCCTTGTCATGTTCCCTTGCCACCATTGTTTTGCTTGGATCTCTTCCGGTTGCATCGATGAAACCAAATAATGAAATGTTGAACCAAATAAACACAAATGAGCATTGACTAAGGGTTGGTTGATTCTATATAGTGGTTATAAATTACTAAAACCATAATATTATCCACTATTCCAAAAATAACGCCATTCCGGTTATACACTTAGTTGAGCTTATGCTGACATATAATATGAGCTAGATATTCATCACAACTCCAAGTATTTCCCTCATCCATATGATGACTAAGTCACAATAAAGAATTAATTCCATGGACTTCTATGTGCATGAATATTATCATTAATAAGTTAAACAATAATGATGCATAAGCAATCTTACTAGTGCGTTAAGTGACTTGATTACTTCATTTGCTGCTTTGCACCTTATAGTTTCCTCCCCAACAATGGGAATGGTGTCCTTCAATTGCTTGGTAGTCCTAACCAAATCAACCTCAAGATGTTGAGACTTCCTAGTAAAATTGTCCACCTAGCAGTGAACAGCTTAATCATATCACCAAGAATATCCTTGCTTTTAACTAAAAATTAGTTTTTTGCATGCTTCAACTAAAGATAACAGGCAGTATACCCAAGTGGTGCTTAGAACTCCCTATAGTTAACTAGATCTATATCTCATTGGTACTGAATTATCTAATGTAGTTAAAGTAATAATATGGGAGATATTATTGTACAAGAAAATAGGGTTAAAATCATTTGATTGTCTGGATATGGGAATTAAGGAGGAATGGAGAAGGGAATCAAGAGGCCCAACTCCCTCAGATCTGTTCCTAGGGAACCATGGTCATTGAAGTGGGGATTGGAAATTGGCAAAAAAAAGTAACAATGTGTTAGTTGGATATACATGCGCAAGAGAAAGGCACCGTTGGAAGGGTAGATCCTATTTAAAGCTCGTGTGTGTCAAAACGTCCTGACTTCTCTGAAGCTCAGCCTCCCGACGCCCCAAGTTGGGTCGGCCCATGTTAGCTTCATTGTTTCTTTTCTTTTCTGTTTTTTTATGTTTCTATTTCTTTTATTTTGTTCTCTGTTTTTTCAATTTCCCTTTTTATTTTACCTTTTTCGTGTATTATACAAAGTTAATTGCGTGTTACAAAAAAAATTCATCATATATTAAGAAAATGTTCACAGTATATTACAAAATTCACATGCATTATAAAAATGTTCAATGTATATTAAACAATGTTCAAACGAATAATACAAATTTTCACTGTGTTCTTGAAAAAAATCCAGCATATATTATACAAACAATGTGTATTCGAAAATTGTTCAACATATATTACAATATGTTCAATACATATTTGAAATTGTTCAAGTTATATATTCATATTTTTGAAAAATGATCATCGTATATTTAAAATAGTTCATAGTATAATAAACAAAATTTCACCGTCCATTATGAAAATGTTCATTGTATGTTCAACGTGTATTTTGAAATAATATTCGTCGTATATGTAAACTTGTTTATAGTACAGAAAATTAAAAAAAAGTGCAAAAATAAAAGACCCTGGAGGAATCCAAACCAGGAAGGAAAAAAATGATCTAAAGCGCTATAGTAAACAGACTGCTACAGTACATATGCATGTTGCTACAGTTACGGCCTTCTACAGCCAGTACAGAAACGCTTCTTGGGCCAGCCCGATGTGCTAGCCCCTGTGTTGCCTCCGTGCGTCGAACAGGAGGTCTTCGTTAGAAGCTTTTTATTTCCCTGCGATAATCCCATCAACCAAATAGGTGCAGTTAACTTCCCTCTTAAATTCTCAGTTCTAACTGCCACCACATGCCAAACAGTGGAATGAGATTTAAAATCAATTTTCCATGTTTACTTCCTGAGCAAACTCCCATTCCCTCTCCATAGCATTGCCAAACACACAATCATTCCACCCGCAGCTCTCCCGCTTACCCGAATTGCCGGTGACATGCGCTCCGGTGTCCATATACTAGGAAACGATTCACATTTGGCGGGCGGCCGATCGTGCGCTGATATCGGTAGCACGAAGTGGTGGGCTTGCTTCCTCCTCACGCATGCCACGTGCCACGGGGCCCACTCTCATTGCTATCCACCACACATCTCATTTCGTTATCTCTTTCCCTCTCCATCTGCAGCTCGTCTCTCTCCATTCTCGGTTTCCCCTTCCCGCTGCAATCTCTATCAGACACCCGCTCACAATATCAACCCCCACATGGGTTGAGGTCGCATGTGCCAGATACGGACGGTTTGCAAGTTTTGAGCTAATAAATAAGGGCATATTTCATTTTATTCATCAATCACATGGACACGAACATTCCTGGTACTAAGAGAGTTAAAAAAGGTTGAGAGATTCTGATACCACTGTTGCAGGTCTTTCTTCTCCTTCGGTCCCTAAGCTGAGGACTATTGCGGCCCCGCGTGAGGAGGCCGCTGCCTCCACGCTGTGGCATATGCACCTCTGGTCGGGAATCTTCGCCGGCAGGATCAAGGTTGGCCATCGAAGACGTTGAAGTCGTCAGATCCGACTCCTGGCAATACTAGAGGGTACAACAGTTGCAACAAGTTCGTCTTGGGGGTACATTAACCCAGATAACAACTTGAGGCATGCTTCAGATGGGACGGCATGGCCAAAGGGCAGAGTGTTCTTGCTTCAGTACGTACTGCAGGGGGTCTTCTTCACACCAAGAGCATCATCGCAGGCTCCCAAACATGTAGGCAATGATCCTCTCAACGGGCCTCTGGTGGTTCGCTTTCGCTCCCCCATGGCACCGTATCTTGATCCGCGCCAGGTGCTTGACCGAGATCCACGCGAAGCTAAGAATCGCCGGCACGTCCTCCTCCTCCTCGCGGTCGGACTCCAGCGCCTCCCTCCAACGCTGGACCCATTTGGGGTGGTAGGTCACATGGTACCACGCTGAGGCCTTCATCTCGTACACCCGGTTCCTCTCATCGTCGTCCAACACGTCCTCGGTCTGGCCCGGCATCTTGACGCTCTCGAAGACGGCTCGGAACTCCTTGCGGAGGGCGGAGTAGGCGGTCTTCAGCCTCTCCTTTATGTCCCCCCTGCTTCCTGCTGTTGTACTTGGGGAGCGACCATATGTGCTCCGTCACGAGCACCGCCTCCATGCGCACCCCGTACTGCTTGAGCAGCGCGTCCTAGACGGGAGCCCGCAATTTTCTTGTTTCATTTTTCATTTTTCATTTTTCTTCTTAAATACTTCAGGATTTCCAAAACTTTCCAAAATTACAAAGAATGTGAATTTCAAAAAAAATCATGGAGCCAAAACATATCCCTGAATTCGAATAATGTTCTCAAATTTAAAAATTGTTCATGAATTTGGATAATTATAACATGTTTTTATCAAACGAACAAATTTTGAATTTGAAGAACATTTCTTGAACTTGATTAACAAATTCTCAACTCAAGAATTTTTTTAAAAAAAATATGATCAAATTTTTGAAAAGTAGATGCTTTCTTTATATTTTATGAACATTTTTAAAAATTACGATGAATGATTTTCGAATACGATGATCATTTTTTATATTAGATGAACACTTTGAAATTGATGAACAAATTATCAATTCAAGAATTTTTTTAAAAAAATCGGATGAAAATTTTGAAAAATGGATGAATATTTCTTGAATTTGATGAATTTATAAAAATTATGATGAAGAAATTTTGAACTTCATGAATACTTTTTGAATTCAGTGAAAAAAATGCTTAAAATTTAAAAGAAAATGTTCACAAAAAAGATAAAAGAAAAAAAGATGAGAAAAAATATCAAAAAAGAAAAGAAAATAAAACGAAAAAACGAAAAGAAAACAAAAAACATAAACACGAAATTGGAAAATGAGAAAAACCGGAAAAAGAGATAGAAAACCCGTACATGAACAAACTGCGCGCCATATAGGAACCGCCCTCAGCGAGACCTACGGTATGCTCGCTGAAGTGGAGCGAGATGGGCTGGCCCTGGAGCGCGGGAGGCCACAGCCTCCTTTTTTCTGTATTTTTTCTAACTATGATTTTCGATTTATTTTTAAAAAAATTGTTCACACTTTAAAATATTCTAATATATATGAAAAACACTCTATGAAATATATTTGAAAAATGTTGAAAAAGCATTTGAAAATCGTTAAATGTGTATGAATAAAATGTTTATCACGTATATGAAAAAGGCATAAAAAATTGATCATGTATTTGAAAAATGTTAATTGAGCAGTTGTAATTTTGTTGAATAGGTATTAGAAAAATGTTGGTCAAGCATTTGAAAAATGTTAAATGTCTATAGAGAAAATGTTTACTACGTATTATAAACATGATGATTTTTTTTGTCATGTATATAAAATGTTAATCAAGCATGGAAAAAATGTTGAAAGAATATTTGAAAATGTTGGTTAAGCTTTTGAAAACTGTCAAATGTATATAAAAAATGTTGACCATGTATTACAAAAATGTTGAAATTGTTTGATCATCTATATAAAAATGTTAATCAAGCATTTGAAAAAATGTTGAACTAGTATTTGAAAAATGTTAATTCGACATTTGGATGATGATTTTTTTTTATCATGTTAACCAAGCATTTGAGAAAATTTTGAACAAGTATCTGAAAAATGTCAATCAAGCATTTGAAAAACATTAAATATGTATAGAAAAAATGTTAACCATTTCTTAAAAAATGTTAAACTTGTATTTCAGAAAACACCAAAGAAAGAAAGAAACTATATGATGTAAGCCTTTTTGCGGTGTGTTTGTTGGGATCCGATGAACTTTGAGTTTATGATAAGATCTATGTTTTATCCATGAAAGTTATTTGAGTCTTCTTTGATCTCTTATATGCATGATTGCTTATAGCCTCGTACTTCTTCTCTGATATTTGGATTTTGTTTGGCCAACTTGATATATTTATCTTGCAATGGGAAGAGGTGCTTTGTGATGGGTTCAATCTTACGATGCTTGATCCCGGTGACAGAAGGGGAAACGACACGTATGTATCGTTGCTATTAAGGATAACAAGATGGGGTCTATTTCTACATAAATAGATCTTGTCTACATCATGTCATCGTTCTTATTGCATTACTCCATTTCTCCATGAACTTAATACACTAGATGCATGCTGGATAGCGGTCGAAGTGTGGAGTAATAGTAGTAGATGCAACCAGGAGTCGGTCTACTAATATCGGACGTGATGCCTATATAATGATCATTGCCTGGATATCGTCATGATTATTTGAAGTTCTATCAATTGCCGAACAATAATTGTTTTCCCACCATTTGCTATTTTTCTCGAGAGAAGCCACTAGTGAAACGTACGGCCTCCAGGTCTCTTTTCTTCATATTTGCCTTTGCGGTCTATTTTCCTTTGCATTTATTTTTAGATCTATTAAACTAAAAATACAAAAATACCTTGCTGCAAATTATTTGTTCTGTGATCTATTTATCCTATCTACCACTTTTACCTCACGTTATTTGCCTATCTTGAGGCGCCGTACCTGAAAGGGACTGACAACCCCTTTAACACGTCGGGTTGCGAGTATTTGTTATTTGTGTGTACGTGCTATTACGTGGTGTGAGGAGGTTCTCCTACTGGTTCGATAACCTTAGTCTCATCATTGAGGGAAATACCTACCGTCAATATACTGCATCATCCCTTCCTCTTTGGGGAAATATCGACGTAGTTCTAGCAGAAATCAAAAGGAATTTCTGACGCCGTTGCTGGGGAGGATCACGTCAAGATAGTCTCCCGTCAACGTGCCAATTTCTGGTGCCGTTGTCGGGGAAGATCTTCCACATCAACCAGGTTCCTAATCACAAATCTCATCTCCTCAAAATTTACATTATTTCCCATTCGCCTCTCCTTTTTCTCTCCCCCACTTCACAAAAATTTGTCGTTTTCTTCGCCCTCTTTTTCGCTCGCTGTTTTTCTCGTCAGAGCTTTTATTTGCTTGAACTCGTCACCATGAGTGACTTTGGTATGGTAGAAACAGATGATGGCCTAACTCCTAAAATGGAGCGTACGGGTAATCTGGATGCCAAAACTTTTGTCTTGGGGCAAGGGAATTTTATGGGAAAAGAACATATACAAGAATTTTTCAATTGTGTCGGAAAATTAAGTCTTAATGATATTCCTATGCTTAAAAGTACTAAATCTTATGTGGAAGCTATTTCGGCACATGTTTTGAAGCTTCAAACTAGATTTATTCATACTCATCCTACCTTGCAAAGATTGTTCTATGAGTTGCCCGTCATAAAAGATCCTAAAGCTAAAAGGTTAGCCACACTTGTTTTCATGAATGAATTTGACTACATAATACGGGAATCTAGGGAGATCTTTGATTTTTATGGCATGAATCGTGAAAAACCCGTGATTGATTAAATTCTTTATAGTAGTGATTATGCTCTAAGACATTTGCTTGGAGATAACCAAATCTTTGATGAGAATCTTAAAAAGCAAGTCCCTGTTTTAGATATGATCCAACAAGTTTTTAACAATGTTAATCAACACTATTCTTGGATCACTGTCGGAAATCAAAGGGGTTATGATAAAAGGCAACTTGATAGTGCTAAGGTTTCCATGGATAATGTGTTTTATGTTTTATTTACAAAACCTCGAAACACAAATACCTCCAAGGAAAACAAGGATAAGGGTGACAGAACTTAGAACCTACGCGTTATGCCTAGCTAGGGGCGTAAAACGATAGCGCTTGTTGGGAGGCAACCCAATGAATAAAATTTATTTTGGCTTTTTGCTTTATGTTCTTGTGTGTTAGCACAATTATACTACTATTACGATTGTGGTTTTTTGTGTTTTAATTAGTGTTTGTTCCAAGCAAGGCCTTTGGGTTGATTTGGGTGAAAGTTGATTTGATCTTGCTGAAAAACAGAAATTTATGCACTCACGAAAATAGTTTTAGTAAATCACAGAAAAGTGCTTTTCAGATGATTCTTCTTGAAGAAGATTAATATACAAATTACCCAGGTTTTCCTAATTTCGCAAGATTTTTGGTGTTACAGAAGTATTCGAAATATCCAGATTGCTACAGACTGTTCTGTTTTTGACAGATTTTGTTTTCTTTGCGTTGTGTGCCTGTTTTGATGATTCTATGGTTTTCTTTGATGAGTTTTTGCCGTCGAAAAGTTGAATACAGTAGATATAATGCAAAAACAAAATACGAATAGGTTTGCAACAATACTTATAGTAGTGGTTTGCTTTCTTATACTAACGTATCTCACGAAGGTTTTGTTGGAGTTTTGTATGATTGAAGTTTTCCAGTTTTGGGTGATCTTACGATGGATGAAGGAATAAGGATTAGCAAAAGGCTAAGCTTGGGGATGCCCGAGGCACCCCAAGATAATATTCAAAGAAGTAGCAAGCAACTAAGCTTGGGGATGCCCCCGAGTGGCATCCCCGCTTTCTTCCAACAACCATCGGTATTTTACTTGAAGCTATATTTTTATTCGTCACATATTATGAGTTTTGCTTGGAGCATCTTGTATGATACGAGTCTTTGCTTGTTTTGCTTTGTGTTTTAATTGTTGAATCCTTGTTTAACACACCCTTTTGAGAAAGCCAAAAATTATGCTATGCTTGCTCCTATGCTTCACAAAACATTTTAGAGCCATGGATTTGCTCTAGTGCTTCACTTATATCTTTTTTAGCACGGTGTGCTTTGTTATTTTTGAAGAAATGCTCTCATGCTTCACTTAGATTTATTTGGGAGTTAGTAAAATTTTAAGAAATTCTCTTTTGCTTCACTTAGATTACTTTGAGAGAAAGAAAAATTATGCTCATGATCTTCACTTATATTTGTTTGAGCTTATCAAAAGCAACATATGAAAATAGTCCCAAAGTGATAGATATCCAAGGAGGATATAATAAAAACTTTCATTAAGATCATTGGAAAAAATAAACTTGATTCTTATTAATGGTTTTGAGATATGACGATATGATATGTGAGTCATGTTGATGAGTAATTGTGCTTTAGTAAGAATATTGATGTTAAGGTTTGTGATTCCTTATGCAAGCACGAAAGTCAACAGTTATGCAATGAAATTTATATCCTACTTATGGTGCATTATTCGATGTTACTTATGCTTAATGCTTGGGTACGATATTTTTAGCTTTTTGGTTGGTCGCTTCTCAATCTTTTTGCTAGCCTTCATTTTGCACTAAGTATGATCACTACTTGTGCATCCAAAACCCTTGAAACCAGTTTTGCCATATGAGTCCACTATACCTACCTATATGCGGTATTTCCATGTCGTTCCAAGCAAATTTGCATGTGCCATCTCTAATTTTCAAAATAAATTTCTCTTTTGTGTGCTCTACCGCTCGCGAAGCGGTGAAGGGTGACCAATATTCTTCATGCTAGATGTGTTATTCTCACGATGAGTGTTTATTTACTTGTTATTGCACGAGAGTACGACAAAGATATTCGGGATGCCCAGTCCTGAAATGAAAAATGAATTTGTTTTATGTTGTCAAATAATAAATTCCTTGGAAAGTGTTGGAATGGAGGGCAATCGTGGATTCGGCTAGCCATGGAAAGTGAAAGTAATGGTGGAAAAAGGAATAAACTTTATTTTCTGTTTGGGAACCGCCTATGATGTATCTAGCATGGAAAGTGTTGGGATCTCTAAGTCATTTTCGTTGGTGGGAAACGTATGCCTCTCAAAAATATTTTTATCTCTCAATTTAAGCTTTTGAGCTCTGGCACCTCTACAAATCCCTACTTCCCTCTGCGAAGAGCCTTTCTTTTACTTATGCAATTTTTATTTTGAATTTGAGTCTCCATCCTCTCTTATAAAGCACCAACTAAGGGGCACTATGATCCTATTTGAGCATTGGGTATAGCTAATATTCGAGTGTGTTTCATGAATGGATCAATGATTGAGCATAATGGGCTAGGGATAACTTGTTTTAGTGTTGATATTTTGAAAGACATGGTTGCCTGTTGGTATGCTTGAGTATTAAATTCTTCATGTCAAAACTAGACTATTTCTTTGAATCATAGAAAAGTCCAAATGTCCATGCTATAAAGAAAAGAAATGTGATGAACATGTTAGGCAGCATTCCACATAAAAAATTCTATTTTTATCATATACCTACTCGAGGACGAGCAGGAATTAAGCTTGGGGATGCTGATACGTCTCCAACGTATCTATAATTTTTGATTGTTCCATGCTGTTATATTATCATTCTTGGATGTTTTACAATCATTTTATAGTCATTTTGTATCATTTTTGTTACTAACCTATTGACATAGTGCCCAGTGCCAGTTGCTGTTTTCTGCATGTTTTTTACAACGCAGGAAATCAATACCAAACGGAGTCCAAATGCAGCGAATTTTTTTGAGGATTTTTTTGGGCCAGAAGACATCCAGTGGGCCAGGGCTGCACCTGGGGGTGCCTCGAGGAGGGCAGCACCCACCAGAGAGCGCCCAGGTGGGTTGTGCCCCCACCTCGGGTGCCCCCTGAACTTCCTCTTTGCTCTATAAATACCCCAATATTCCAGAAACCCTAGGGGAGTCGGCGAAAATCAATTCCAGCCGCCGCAGAGTCCAAAAACACCAGATCCAATCTAGACACCACCACAGAGGGGTTCACCACTTCCATTGGTGCCTCTCCGATGATGCGTGAGTAGTTCTTTGTAGACCTATAGGTCCGTAGTTAGTAGCTAGATGACTTCCTCTCTCTCTCTCTCTTGATTATCAATACAATGGTCCCTTGGAGATCCATATGATGTAAGCCTTTTTGCGGTGTGTTTGTTGGGATCCTATGAACTTTGCGTTTATGATCAGATCTATGTTTTATCCATGAAAGTTATTTGAGTCTTCTTTGATATCTTATATGCACGATTGTTTATAGCCTCGTATTTCTTCTCCGATATTTGGGTTTTGTTTGGCCAACTTGATCTATTTATCTTGCAATGGAAAGAGGTGCTTTGTGATGGGTTCGATCTTACGGTGCTTGATCACGATGACAGAAGGGGAAACAACACGTATGTATCGTTGCTATTAAGGATAACAAGATGGGGTCTATTTCTACATAAATAGATCTTGTCTACATCATGTCATCGTTCTTATTGTATTAATCTGTTTCTCCATGAACTTAATACACTAGATGCATGCTGGATACCGGTCGATGTGTGGAGTAATAGTAGTAGATGCAACCATGAGTCGGTCTACTAATCTTGGACGTGATGCCTATATAATGATCATTGCCTGGATACCGTCATGATTATTTGAAGTTCTATCAATTGACCAACAGTAATTGTTTTCCCACCATTTGCTATTTTTCTCGAGAGAAGCTACTAGTGAAACATACGGCCCCCGGGTCTCTTTTCTTCATATTTGCCTTTGCGATCTATTTTCCTTTGCATTTATTTTCAGATCTATTAAACCAAAAATACAATAATACCTTGCTGCAATTTATTTGTCCCGCGATCTGTTTATCCTATCTATCACTTTTACCTCACGATATTAGCCTATCTTGAGGCACCGGACCCGAAAGGGACTGACAACCCCTTTAACACGTCGGGTTGCAAGTATTTTTTATTTGTGTGCAGGTGCTATTTACGTGGTGTGAGGAGGTTCTCCTACTGGTTCAATAACCTTGGTCTCATCACTGAGGGAAATACCAACCGTCGCTATACTACATCATCCCTTCCTCTTTGGGGAAATACCGACGTAGTTCTAGCAGACATCATCCACCTCCCACGTTGTTTTCCCCTTTGATTGGTTTTCCAGACTCCGCCCCGATCACCAAGCCCAAGCTGCTCCGCTCCCCCTTCGCCCATCGGCCATGTCCTCCCACCTCCCCTCCACCTCTCCACATCTCAGACCGGGCGAGGGTTGGTGGTGTCGATGCAGACTCAGATAGCGACGGTGAGGTGGGCGGGGATGCTGGTGGAGCAGGATGCATGTCCCTCTAGTACTCTCACCACTCTCTTCACCCGGACACGGACGCCACCACCGCCCATCGCGCAAGTCTGTATGTTCCTTGGAACGTCCCCAAGGCGGGTGATACCTCCTTTTATTGATCCAATAATGGAATAGAAAATTGTATCCTGCACCTGTTCCCTAGAGCTGACCCTGTGTTATCGAACCCACGAGAGGAAGTTCCCTTGAAGCAATGGTCTCTATCAAGCTTCTGTCAAAGTGTCAAATCCAGCTTTTGATTGGATCAAGCAAGCAAATAGTGATTCAAATACTTATAACAAAAAGACGTACGAGTATGATGTATTAATGCTTACAACCATGTATTTGTGTTGGGACCAAATATGATCTTAATTTGTGCGCGGAAGTCACCCATTGAGATGTGCTTGTTATGGATCAAAGTGGGGGATGTGTCCAAATAACATCTTGACTGGCACGAGTCCCGCATCAAGAATCAGTTGTCCTACCGCAGGCCCTATCCGTCGCACGGGGTTGCCTCAAAAGTTAAGGTAATACAATCAGACAAGAGTTTTGGGCATTCAATGACTACACCTCATGTATGGCCAAGGATATGATCCATGTTACCCTACGGAACCTTACTGTCATTGATGTTCGGAATAACACTTCACGGTCTCCCCGCTCCTAACCTCACCGGTGCTCAATCTCCATGATCTTGGGTACCTGCAGGGATGAAGACCGCGGATAAGACAAGAGACATCTACAGAACAATTTTATTTCACACATATGTGACATTATTTTAAAACCTTTCCATTGATCCCCACAACAAGCCTCAACCTATACCTTACCGAACTACTCTCACATGTTTGTACTTCGTTTGGTATGGTTTTTCCGCGAGACAAAAACATGCATTGGGACTGGGCAATAAGCTAATAGGTTAGTCCATAAAAATAGCATACAAAAGTGATAAAATAACATGAAACAACAAAAAAATAGATATATTGGAGACATATTAGTATCACACAGACATCACGCAAGCCATAACCAGAAAAATTCACTTCCATAGAAACCCCACTTGATTAGGACATCCTCCAGAAAATCCCAGTCCACCTGGTCATAACCTTTAGATAGATCCAGCTTATATGCATAGTACATCGATGGTCCATTCCTCGAGGACTGAATAAAATGAATACACTCAAAGGCAATGATCGAATTGTCCAAAATGAGTCAGCCAGGGATGAAGGCACTTTGATTCTGCAAAATAAGTTGTGTACGTAAAAGGCCGAAGATGATTTACCAAACACACTGACACAATCTTATAAACTACATTACACAAGCTAATTGGCCTAAAGCCTTTAGTTCCTTCCATCATGATTCCAGTCTAAAAAAACATCAGGGCAGCTGCAATAATTTTAGATTTGACAATATCCCAATTTCTTTGATAGAAAGGGACATGAAACCCATCTGTACCTAGAGCCTCTAGTGGACCGATTTGAAAAAGGTATCAAACACCTCTTTTTCAAAGAAAGGCGCAATTAAGGCGTCATTCATCTCATTCATCACTTTACCCTCAATGCAATCTAGTACCGTTGTCGGTGAAAGGGTAGGATCCTTCTTCTATACCTCCTTGAAGTAGGAGGATGCCATGTGTTCCATATCAGTCGGAGTTGAGCACCAAGATCCATCATCATTACGGAGGCGTTGAATAAAATTCCTCCTTGCTCTCCAAATTGCCCGATGATGAAGATACTTGGTGTTCCTCTCACCTTCTTTCAGCCAATTGATGTGAGACCTTTGGAGCCACAACATCTCTTCTCCATAAAGAAATTCATCCAACTGATTCATCTTCTCCCTTATCCTTGACCGATCTGCATTATCTAGCTGAAGTGATGCCAACTAAGATGGCAACTTTTCAATATCCCTTGTCACATGACCAAAATTCTCGGGACACTGAGCTTTCAGGCTATTCGTCACCTATTGTTGTCATTGCCACCAATCCTCCATCCGACCGCTTCGCAACCCATGCAGAAGCAATTACTTTTGGGAGGGGCATCCCTCTCCCACATAATCTACTACCTAGGCATGCTTCGGTGCTTAATATTACCTTCCTCGGCTAGCAGCTGCACCACAACAAGGCAATGATCTGAACAGGAAGTCGCTCGGTGCAACACTCGTGCCCTCAGGAAAAGGTCACACCATGCTTTATCAGCGCATGCCTGATCCAGACGTACCCGCACATTGTGGTCACCTATATGTCCATTATCGTATGTGAAGGGGACTCCTAAGAAACGAAGATCTTCCAACTCACATACCACAAGCGAATCACGAAAAGCACTCATTTGACTCTCCGATCTCATTGTCAAACAAAAGTGCTCATGCTGCCACATCGCTTCATTAAAATCCCCACGAACTAGCCACGAATCCTCTCACACCACCAACCTCTTAGGATGTTGCCACATTAAGTACCGGTTTTCTAGCCATGGCTCTCCATACACAAAAGTTCCTCACCAGTGTAGTGCTTCCATCCACCACTATCACATCAAAACATCTCTGGCATGAATCAAGAATGGTTACTTGCAATGACTCATCCCAAAA
Source organism: Triticum timopheevii (assembly GCA_963921465.1). Classification (NCBI taxonomy): domain Eukaryota; kingdom Viridiplantae; phylum Streptophyta; class Magnoliopsida; order Poales; family Poaceae; genus Triticum; species Triticum timopheevii. The sequence continues at coordinate 625,022,288 of OY997266.1, read as the reverse complement.
GAGAGCTGGTCCACCGCTTTGACCATCACTTGCAACACCACAAAATCCTTTGAGACCAATTCTCCACTTCAACTTTTCTACTTCAACAAACACTTGCCTTGTCTACAAGAGGAAGATGAGCTTTGGGGAATTGGCTTTAAGAGGGCCACAACCTCACGAATTGTATGACAGTTCCCTCCTCCCCGACAGTTCCATGCGAATATGTTCAGTGTTCCATAGATTCAATCAACAAGCCATGAGGCTCCCACAGCAAGCCACCTGACAACGGATGGCCGGGAGGCTCGCTTCGCTCGCGGAGAGCCTAGGGAGGCGGGTACTCCACCATCCTTTATAGGAGTAAATAGGTATAGATAGAACGAAGCAGATGAAACAATTTTCATGTATACGACGAAGCGAACGAAAATCACCGGACCAACCAAACCAAAAATATTACCTCCCTTTATTAGTAGGTATAGAAATGGCACTCCCTCCATTCCCTTATACAAGGTCATTATGAAAAATATATTTTGCATCTATACAAGGCCACTAACAATAATCGAGGCAAAAATTAATGATGTTTCCTCGTACTAGCAACTTGTTTAATACTTGCATGCATGCAGTCATAATGATACTGTGCTACTTTCTTCTCATTCCTCCTTGGATGCATGCGGGCGTATTAATGATCCCGGTTAACAAGAAGAAAAGTTGGCTTGCAAAGCAGTCATTAAATTTTACCCTAGTACCTGTAATTTGAGTTTGTGGCCTTGTATAAGGGAACGGAGGGAGTATTATTTTTGGCGTATAGCTAACTATGAGCCTCTTTGATTCGCAGGATTCTAAAAACACAGGAACAAAAAAGCATAGGATTGAAAAGTCATGCTAATCTCAATCCTAGGATTTTGGGTTGTTTGATTGCATCGTAGAAAAACAAATGATTATTTCAAAGAGGTTTGAGTGGATTATAGAAATCCTATGAAAGATACTCCCTCCGTCCGGGTTTATTAGGCCTAAAGACAACTTCTCTTGGACCAAGACACATAGTAAGTTGCTCATATTAATTCTTTCATTTCACTCCCAATGCACTCTCTCACATGCATGCAGCCAATGAAAAAGCATGCATGCAGTGTATTAATTCCCTGACCATGGCATCAACAACAATGGCTTTCAATGCAACCAATGAAGTGGTTGCATGCATGCACCTTTCTAAAGCAAGGCGTTATAAAAAGGGACATGTTTGTGATGTTGTGAGGCCTAATAAACCCGGACGGAGGAGTAGTTCATAGAAATCCTTAAAAATTCCTATAGGATCGATCCTTATGAATCAAACAATGAAACAACCAACATAGGAATAATTCGCAAGGATTATAATTAACCCTCCAAAATTCCTATGTAAATCCTTTAAATTAAAGGAGCCCTAAATTTCGAGGGGGTGCTTTATAAGTTTATATACATTAAGGAGGAGGTAGTAGAAAAAATATTTACTCGAGAATTACTAGCAACTACTTCCTCTGTAAAGAAATATAAGAGCGTTTAGATCACTACTTTAGTGATCTAAACGCTCTTATATTTCTTTACGGAGGGAGTACTCTCTTTATGGTTTCTAATAGTAAAAAGTATGTATAAGTATTGTCTTTATAATTTGGCTGCTCCAGGATCACAACCATGCTATACCAATATGAATGCAGTCAATCTTTTTTTTCATCCTCCTTTTGCTTCCACATGCATTCATCTCCTTGATTGACGAGTGAAAACCATAAATGAGTGAAGAAAAAGAGGGCGGCTTCACACCTTTCACACCCTCCGTCGCGGTTATAAAATTTTGCCCCTCACGACTCCACTAATCGAAACCGAACCCCAAACCCAAACCAATCCCCTCCGGCCCGCCGCCCGCCGCGGCAACCGCCGCCAGCAGCAATGGGGGCGCCGCGCGCCGGCGACCTGGTGACCACGCAGGTCAGCCTGGGCGGGTTCGATGCCGCCGTCCGGGCGCGCGACCTCGCCGACTTCCTCGAGGTGGAGGCGGGCCCCGTCTGGCGCTGCCGCGTCAAGACCTCCACGACCCCGCAGGACGCGGACCCCGACTTCCTCCTCCCCGCCGCCGCCGCCGCCGCCGCCCTCGACCCCGGCCAGGCGCAGCAGCGGCTCGTCCCCGTGCCGCCGCACGCCTTCGTCCACTTCGCGCGCCCGGAGGCGGCCCGCCGCGCCGCCGACGCCGCCGGCCGCTGCGAGCTCATCCTCTCCGGGAAGCCGCTCCGCGCCGCCTCCGCGCCCGACAGCGCGCTCCGGGCCTCCCGCCGCCGCGGCGTCGCGCCGTTCCGCTTCCCCGGGTCCCGCCTCGAGGTCGGGGACCTCCCCGCCCCCGACGCCTTCCTCGCCGCCTGGCGCTGCCCCGGCCCCGACGACGGCGCCGGCGGGCTCGAGTTCGCCGTCGACCCGTTCGACGGGTCCTGCCGCCTCGTCTTCGCCCGCGACACCGCCTTCGCGTTCAGGGAGCTCCGCGAGGCCGCCGTCGTCATGCGCTGCGACGTCAAGCTCGAGTTCCCCGTCCGCGACGTCGCCGAGGTCAGGGTGTTCAAGCTCGACTGCTCGCTGCTGCTCCGGCTCTCGGCGGTGCCGCTCGTCTACTACCGCACGGCGGACGACGACATCTACGAGTCCGTGCCGTTCGACCTGCTCGACGACGACGACCCGTGGATCCGGACCACCGACATCACCCCCAGCGGCGCCATTGGGCGGTGCGGAGTTTACAGGATCACATTCCCGGCGCGGTTCTGGTCCAAGATGGAGCGCGCGCTGGCCTACATGAAGGACAGGAGGGTGACCATCGTGGAGTGCGGCGGTGGGTATGGGGCCAGGCGGGGGCTCACCGTGCGTGACGAGCCCGAGTTTGGGGAGCGGATGCAGGACCTCTTCTTCTGCGTGCAGCATGCCGATGGGATCAAGTTTCCGGTGCTGTTCCTCGTGAATGCGCTGGTGCACAAGGGAGTAATCAATCAGCACCAGCTCACGCCTGAATTCTTCGGTTTGCTCCAGGGGAGGGAGGAGGATGTCAATGTGGCTGCACTCAAGGAATTCTGGGGGATCAAATTCCCGGTCTTTGATGCGTGCCGGAGGCTGAAGAATCTGCAGGACAGGGTTGCCAGAAACCCCAAACTCCTTAACAGCAAGATTGGGGATGACCATTCTGAGGTGAGGAGGCTGGTGATCACGCCCACCAGAGCGTATTGCCTGCCACCGCAAGTGGAGCGCTCTAACCGTGTTGTCCGGCATTATCGCGTAGTCGCGGACAGGTTCCTCAGGGTAACATTTATGGATGAGGGCATGCAGCAACTCAACAGCAATGTGCTGAATTTCTCCGCTGCTCAGATCGTCAAGGATTTGATGTCAAACTCGTTCCTGCAGCATAAGACAACGGTGTACAAGCGTGTTAAGACATTTTTGACAGAAGGTTTCCACATGTGTGGCCGGAAATACTCGTTTCTTGCATTCTCATCAAACCAGCTGAGGGACAGATCTGCCTGGTTCTTTGCAGAGGACAGAACGGACAGAACGAGAACTGTAGAAAGCATTAGGAAATGGATGGGCCGGTTCACAAGTAAGAATGTAGCAAAGCATACTGCTCGGATGGGGCAGTGCTTCTCATCGACATATGCAACGGTGGTGATGCAGCCACATGAGGTCAATGAGTGTCTTGAGGATGTTGAACGTAATGGGTACGTTTTCTCTGATGGAATCGGCAAGATTACCCAGGAACTTGCACTGGAAGTCGCTAAGAAGCTGCAACTGACAGATAATCCCCCATCTGCTTACCAGATCAGGTATGCAGGCTTCAAGGGTGTTATAGCTGTCTGGGAAGGAGAGAATGATGGGATACAGCTTTCCCTGAGGCCAAGCATGCACAAGTTTGACTCTTCCCACACTGTGTTAGAGGTGGTCTCATGGACAAAGTTTCAGCCAGGATTCTTAAACCGTCAGATCATTACATTACTCTCCTCCTTGAATGTCCCGGATGCTATCTTTTCACAAATGCAGAAAGACATGCTGTCTAATCTCAACAATATTTTGACTGACACTGATGTTGCTTTTGATGTTGTAACCACCTCTTGTGCTGACGAAGGAAACACCGCAGCACTGATGTTGAGTGCTGGCATTTCACCTGGAACAGAGCCGCACCTGAAAGCATTGCTGTTGGCTATAAGGTCCTCACAGCTACTGGGTCTTTTGGAAAAATCAAGGATTTTTGTTCCCAAGGGAAGGTGGTTGATGGGCTGCCTTGATGAACTTGGGATCCTTGAGCAAGGACAGTGCTTTATTCGGGCCTCATCTCCAGTACTCAATAATTCTCTGCTGAAGCATGGACCAAGATCTTCCTCAGAGAACAACAATGCAGAGACCGTTATAGGTACTGTTGTAATGGCAAAGAATCCATGCCTTCATCCAGGGGATGTCCGGATCCTTGAAGCCATTGATGTGCCTGCTTTGCATCACCTAGTTGATTGCTTGGTCTTTCCCAAGAATGGCGAGAGGCCACACGCCAATGAAGCATCTGGGAGTGATCTTGATGGGGATCTATACTTTGTGACCTGGGATGAAAAACTTATCCCACCGGGCAAAAGAAGCTGGAACCCTATGGACTACTCCCCAGCCGAAGCAAAACAACTACCGCGCAAAGTAACCCAATCTGTAAGTTAAACAACCTTGGCATTTATGCATTTCTTCCCTGAAAATTCAGTGTATGGATATATTCCATTAAATACTTGTTCACCTCTCTGATGTCTTCCCATTAGTAATTTCTGCTTAACATGTTAGTGTTCTTACTGAAACAATACCTGCCGTAGCTAAATAAGCAACTTAAATATAAATAGTCAAGGAAATTCTATCATAGTTTGGACCCTGAATCAGGGATTCTGTTTCTTCCTACTAATTCCATGCCTGTTAATTGGCATGGGAAACCCTAAACCTCTTGAACTGTTGGATTATAATGTCTACTCGCCATTTGACCTATCTCTATTTGGTTATATTGTCTGCAATTTGATTAACAGATGACAATAGCTTTAACTACATTTGTTTAGGGACAACCCAGTAAGCACTTTGTTACTTCATTTATATCCCATTTCCTTTGCTTTGAGATCTGGATTAGTTCAATTAAATTAGTTTTGAGTCGAGTCGATCCAATGATCCAGAGAAAGTAAAACTTGCATCCTTGATATTTTTGTGTGTATTAGGTAGGTGCTAAAGGCTTGACAAATTCTGAAGGTAATAGCCAGGAAGCCTAATGTGTACAGCTGGATTTCAATATAATTTGATTTTATTCTGGGAGAACTGTAGCTGTAGAGTACAATCATAGATTTTTAACTTACCAGATGTCTGGATTGCAGTTGTAGATCGATACCCCTTTTGCTTCATTTGGTGTCAGGTTACCCTGTTTTCAAAAGCTAAGTTAATTGTTTCCATCGGTTGGAATTGAAATCAAGAACTCCTGATCATTACTTGGGCATAAACACTTTTCAGTTCATCATCAACTAGCTCTTTCTCTTTGCTTTTGTAAATTAATAACATATGCTCTTATCATCCAATTGATCTGATACAAGCAGCTACTATACACAAATTATAAGGTGCATCTTCATTTCATCCGGTTTCTTCAAATTGCTTCATCCTTAAGTTGTGATAAATATTAGTACTCTTTTTCAATACAATATTTACTAATACAAGGTCTTTGTACTGTTAACAACAGGATATCGTTGATTTCTTTTTGAAGAACATGGTAAATGAGAAACTGGGTCCGATAAGCAATGCTCATGTTGTTCATGCCGATATGAGCGAGTATGGAGCAATGGACGAGAAGTGCATTCAGTTGGCAGAACTAGCAGCATTCGCTGTTGACTTCCCCAAGACGGGCAAAATCGTGTCGATGCCGCCAGCCCTTCGACCAAAACTCTACCCCGACTTCATGGGAAAGGATGATGCCATCTCCTACAAATCAGAGAAGATCCTCGGAAGGCTCTACCGGTCGATCCAAGAAGCCTCCAGCAGCGATCTTGTCCCAGAAGAAACCTGCACGCTGAACGACCTGCCTTACGACACGGACATGGAGGTTCCCGGCGCGGCGGATTTCCTGTCGAGCGCGTGGCAGTGCAAGTGCTCGTACGAGGCGCAGCTGGATGCGCTGCTCAAGCAGTACGGCGTGCGCACGGAGGCGGAGCTCGTGACGGAGCACATATGGTCGCTCCCCAAGTACAACAGCAGGAAGCAGGGGGACATAAAGGAGAGGCTGAAGAACGCCTACTCTGCTCTCCGCAAGGAGTTCCGGGCCATCTTCGAGAGCATCGAGGCGCCGGGCCAGGCCGAGGCCGCCTTGGACGAGGACGAGAGGAACCGGGTGTACGAGATGAAGGCCTCGGCGTGGTACCAGGTGACCTACCACCCCAAATGGGTCCAGAGGTCGAGGGAGGCGCTGGAGCCTGACCGCGAGGAGGAGGAGGACGCGCCGGCGAGGCTTAGCTTTGCGTGGATCCCGGTGGAGCACCTGGCGCGGATCAAGTTACGGTGCCGTGGGGGAGTGAAGGTGGGCCGCGGGAGGCCCGTCGAGAGGCTCGCCGCCTACATGTCTGGGAGCCTGTGATGCTCTTGGTGTGAAGCTCTAGCAGACCCCTGCAGCACGTACTGAAGCAAGACCACTCTGCCCTTTTGCCATGCCATCTGCAGCGCATGCCTCACGATTCTTATCTGGGTTTATGTATCCCAAGCCCACTTGTTGGAAACTCTCTTAATTAGGTACTGTACTAGGAGTGTTTGTACTTGCATAAATAAATGCTCCATAACCCTGCCTGACTGTGTGTGTGTGTGTGTGTGTGTGTGTGTGTGTGTGTGTGTGTGTGTGTGTGTGAGGCCTGCAGCAGTGGTGCTATCTGAATGTTGCAGTTTTCTCCTCGAAAATGGACAAATCTGATCTGGTGGTAGTATGTCCTTGTGCCCTTCTGAATATGACCTGGGAACATGGGGATTCCACTGTTCATTTACAAGATCTCTTATTTTTGTGTTCATTTAGAGCATCTACAACCACACATAGCAAAAGTGAGCCCCCAAACGACATGGACGCGTCCGGTTGTGTCCGTGGGCAGCGCCCGATCATCCCCATATTTCACACATCACAACCACCCTCCCCATTTGACTGTATGTATTTTCATATCACAACCACTCCTCATTTGGCGATATTTATTTTCATACAAAACCATGCAACATTCGTGATTTACATACCTCGAACATAGCAAACTACCACGTGCACTACTCGTCGTCGGATGTGTCGACGACGTTCGTGTCGGAGCCGCCGACCTCGTGGTAATTGGCGGCCTGGCGAAACGGCGGCGCCGCCTCGGACACGAAGGCCGCCTCAAGCTCTGTGTCCTCCGGACTATCCGGAGGCAGGCCGGGCGCAACACGTGCGACATGATGCATGGCGTGTGCCTCCTCCGTGACGTGCATCTCCGCCTGGCGCTCCGGCATGAGCAGCTAGTAGTAGGTAATCTTGCCGTCGGCCATGGTGGTGTCGACTGGCCTGAGATTTGAAGTGGAATAGGAGAGGAGTGTCAGCGGCGGAGCGGGCAGGGAGGGATGATGGAATGGGACGGGGCCAGTATTTTTCTAATGCAACCTTCCCTTTTTTTTTGACCCGGAAACCGTAGAACAATCGTTACATGTTATTACTGATCCAACTTAAAGCCCAGAGGCAACCTTGCATTCCATAATATTCTTAAAATCTTCCAAAAGAGAAATGTGAGCTTTCCACCAGAAAGAGTCAACCCTAGCATCAGTGGGAGGTCCATGTTGATAATGCTTCTCCCAAATCAATTTGCCCCAAGGAACATCTGCCATGTTTAGAAACTTATTTAGAATTCCCTTGCGAAAGCATGAGCTGCGTTGTTTGCTGAACGACGGACCCAACCTACTTTAAACTCATCTAGAGTTTTAAGTAGTGATTTTATCTCCTGAACCAAAATCTCATATGTGGATAAATCCTTCTCCTGCTTCATAATAATCTTGTGCACTATCACGGTACCACCTACGAGTCCGGTTCCAGGACGAGCTTCCTTACATTCATCTCCATAGCCAGCTGGATCGACGATAGGAATTCCGCCAGTTTTCATGTCGGTAGCCGTGGGAAAAAAGATGGCAAGCTCCCGCCCCAAAGTCACCATGGTGGTCCCACAGAACCGCCCCACAACAACCATAATCTGATCATCTTTGACATCGCACCGTCACAATATGTCACGACTAATCTTAACAAGTACTCCCTCCGTCCGGAAATACTTGTCATTGAAATGGATGTATCTAGATGTATTTTAGTTCTAGATACATCCATTTTCATCCATTTTGATGACAAGTATTTCCGGACAGAGGGAGTACTTGTACGTGTCTTTCTTTAATTATCGGGTGTTCACCCTTGTCGTGATAGCCGTCAGCTGGTTCGTCTGCGGGAGCAGGGATGAGGCACTTGCGCCAGCCAGCAGGGCTGCAGATGTCCTAGGCACCCCAACACACCATGTCCTAGGCATATGTATCTCTACTGCTACTCCTACTATTACCACGTACTCCCTCCGTTCCTAAATACTTGTCTTTCTAGGCATTTCAACAAGTGACTACATACGGAGCAAAATGAGTGAATCTACACTTTAAAATATGTCTACATACATCCGTATGTAGTAGTCATTTGAAATGTCTAGAAAGACAAGTATTTAGGAACGGAGGGAGTACAAAATAGTATTGTTCACACTTCTTCAAAAGGCTGCGCAGGGGAGGGGGGCAATGCCCCACTACCACCCGGTTTTGATCATTGTCAATACTGTAGGAGTGCTAGCTTAATTGGTACAAGATTGTGAAATCCTCCAAACTCAGAGTATTATATACACTCCGTTGGGACCAAATTAGTGGTAATGATGAGGTCGGGACAAAATTAGAGGAAAGAATGTAAATGTCCCAACAACAACAAAACGTTACAAGAAGACTATACGTATGGATGCTAGGATACAAATAGAAAAAAAAAAACTAGCAAACTTTTTTTAGACCATTTCAACACCATAGCCTCTATGTATCAAATACATAGATATAACATAATTTAGCACATGACGTTATTTTAGCATTTAATGTTGAATACACAAATAATTTTATATTATGTTAGATAGCTAAGCAACAGACATAACTAGATGAAGATTATATTAGCATGTGCAGAAGCATGTTATGATATTGCGTGATGAAACTGTAAGAGTGATGAGTGGGCTATACTAGACATTAGTGTTATTACATATTGCGTTTCCTTAGATTGTTTCTTAAAAATTGAGGATTGAAGACAAACACCAATATAGCTTTGGAATGGCATGAATGGACCAAAATGGTATGACTTCCCGTTGTCATGCACCCAATATGTTGCCAACAGTACTTATCACACACGATAAAACACGTTCAACTTAGTGTACTAATTTTTTCTCATGATACACATATTGGCTACAATTATTTTTGACAAGTGAATTTCTGCATTATATATGCATTTCAATATAATAATGTAAGTTTGCAAGTCCTATAACAACATCTCAATGCTAATTTAGATATAGAAACACATTTTAAAAAATCTGTCTGTATAAATGCGCGGGTCACCCCGCTAGTTTTCTCAAAAAGGAGGAGGCACCTGCGCCGGCCAGCAGGGCTGCAGATGGCGGAGATGGCCTAGGCACCCCAACACATAACAACATACCTGCTACTTCTACTACTACTATGTATAATACATACTCTTCACACTTCTTTCAAAGGCCACGCAGGGGAGGGGGCAATGCCCCCCTACCACCCGGTTTTGATCATTGTCAATATTGTAGGAGTGCTAGCTTAATTGGTAGAAGATTGTGAAATCCTCCGACCTCAGAGTATTATATACACTTCGTCACAATGAAAAGTCATTTGGCAATCAACTAAAATGAGCTAACATAGACCCCCCCCCCCCCCCCCCCCCCCCCCCCCCCCCGCCTTTCTGAAACCCTAACTTCAAACCACAATCTAAACATTATAGGTGACATCGTCCATGATATCTATTCTAATGCAAATAATTGAAGAAGAAAATAACATGTATAGCCCCATTGATATCAAGTTCCTGTATACTTCTGGTCGGTGTTCAAGTCCTGCATGCTTATCTCCTTGATGCCAATCTAATTAGGAGAGATGTAGCGACGCTATGCGTGACGGCCATGTGGGCCGGACTAAAATAAATGTTGACACAGCGGTGGACATTTTCATTGGCCAGTGTGCTACGGGGGCAGTGGCGAGAGATCATGAAGGTAAATTTATCAGTGCTGACCCCTTGAATTTGGAAATTTTGGCTTGCCGAGATGCGCTACTAATGGCACGGGAAAGGGGTTACGCAGCAGTGATAATTAAAACTGATTGCTTAACTTCAAAACAGTTGTGGGAGAGGAGATGGAAAAGCATAGTGTTAGTTTGCAGGGATTTGAGCCTCACCATACTGGGAAAATATCTGGTGCTCCGGGAGCACCTAAGCTTAAGTGCTCCCGTGTGACCTCAGCCGTTGGATCTTAAATCCAACAGCTCCTGTGAGATGATGAACATTTTTGCAAAAAAAAAATCTCATAGAATTTGAAAAATGCGCACAAGTACAACAACTACAGCAGCTTCTCATACGCCGTTGGATCTAAGATCCGATGGCCCAAAAACCTGTATCATGGGAGCACCTAAGCTCCGGTATCATAGGATACTCTTCCTCACCATACTAGTCGTACTATTAATTCTGTAGCCACATACTTGTGCAAAAGAAGCTCTTTTATAGGAGAGTGTTGTAAACTACTCTGATGTAATCGTTTTCCAAGTGCAGAAAGGAAAAATAGAAAACCAGAAAGGAAAATCTGCATGAATCTTCGTGTAAAACCATACGGTGAGATTTGAGTGAGGATTAGCAAAATCATAAAAAAAGTTGCAACCTTACATGTACGCTTTTCCGTCCGGGAGTAGTTGTCGTTGCGTAAGAGAGCAAGTTGACACAGTGAAAAAGTTCATTGCACGAGAAGAAGAGAGACCACACCCAAACACTTATCTTTAGAGCACCACCTCGACAATGGCCGCCGCTTTCTCCTCCTCCTCGTCGCCGTCCGCCCACCACCCCTTCCCTTTCGCGGCCCCTCCAAGCCCGCCCACAGCCCACCGCCTCCGCCTCGGCATCCGCCTGGCCGCCTCCTCCAGGTGGGTGAGCCGCGGCAGGGCGCCGCCGGAGCGCGGCGCCGGCGCGGGCAACTCCATATGGGTCAACCCGGCCTCCCCGTCCCGGCCCGGCCAGGCCGGCCAGAAGCTCCGCCGCCTGGTCCAGCTCGGCGACCTCGACTCCGCGCTCCGCCTCCTCGGCGCCTCCCCGCCCGCCTCCTCCCCCGACCCGCCGGCCGTCGTCGCCTGCAACATCCTCATCAAGAAGCTCTGCGCGCAGCGCCGCCTCGCCGACGCGGAGCGCGTGCTCGACGCGCTCAAGGCGGCCGGCGCGGCCGACCCCGTCTCCCACAACACCCTCGTCGCCGGCTACTGCCGCGACGGCCGGCTGGCGGACGCCGAGCGCGCCCTCGCCGCGGCGGCCCTCTCCGGGGCCGCCAACGTCGTCACCTACACCACGCTCATCAACGGCTACTGCCGCTCCGGCAGGCTCGTCGACGCGCTCGCCCTCATCGCCTCCATGCCCGTCGCGCCGGACACCTACACCTACAACACCGTGCTCATGGGCCTGTGCGGCGCCCGCCAGTGGCAGGACGCCGAGGACCTCATGGCCGAGATGGTCAGGAACCATTGCCCCCCCAACGAGGTGACGTTCGCCACGCAGATCCGCGCTTTCTGCCAGAACGGGCTGCTCGACCGCGCCCTTCAGCTGCTCGACCGAATGCCTAGGTATGGATGCACGCCCGATGTTGTCATTTACAGCACCCTGGTGAACGGGTTCTCGGAGCAAGGGCGTGTGGACGACGCCATCGAGCTGCTCAACGGCATGCTATGCAAGCCCAACACTGTTTGTTACAATGCCGCGCTGAAAGGTTTATGCATCGCTCAGCGTTGGGAGGATGTCGGAGAGCTCATTGTTGAGATGGTTAGGAAAGACTGCTTGCCGAATGAAGCGACATTCAGCATGCTAACCAGTTGCTTGTGCCAGAATGGGTTGGTTGACTGTGCGATGGAAGTTCTTGAGCAGATGCACAAGTATGGATGCAGACCCGATGTTGTCATTTACAACACGCTGATCTATTCCTTTTCAGAACAAGGGCGTGTGGAGGACGCGCTCAAGTTACTAAACAGCATGCCGTGCAGTCCTGACGTCATTAGCTTTAATGCCGCGTTGAAGGGTTTATGCAGAGCTGAGCGATGGGATGATGCCGAGGAGCTTATAGGGAAGATGCTTCAGGAGGATTGTCCCCTAATTGAAATGACTTTCAATATACTCATTGATTCGTTGTGCCAGAGTGGCCGGGTAAACTACGCAATTGAAGTGTTTGAGCAAATGCCAAACTTTGGATGTACACCTGATATTGTCACATACAGTAGCCTTATTAATGGTCTTTCTGAACAAGGGCTTGTGGAATCGGCCATTGAGTTGTTTCAGAGCATGCCATGTAAGCCTGATATCTTTGGCTACAATGCTGTGCTGAAGGGTTTGTGCAAAGCTGCGCGATGGGAGGATGCTGGGGAGCTTATATCTAAGATGGCTAGAAAGGATTGCCCCCCAAATGAAATCACATTTAATATACTAATCAATTCCCTGTGCCAGAAACGGCTTGTTGATCGTGCAATCGAGGTGTTCGAGCAAATGCCAAAGTACGGAAGTACACCTGATATTTTCACATACAATGCCCTTATCAATGGCTTTTCTGAACAAGGCCGCCTGGATGATGCCCGCAATATATTAAGCACTATGTCATGCAAGCCCGATGCTGTTTCATATAATTCTGCATTGAAGGGTTTATGTAGAGCTGAACGATGGAAGGAAGCAGAGGAGGTTGTGGCTGAGATGCTTAGAAAGAAGTGCCCTCCAAATGAAGTAACATTCAAGTATGCTAATCGATTATTTGTACCAAACAGGGTAACTTGAGTCAACCTTTTGATTCTCTTCAGAAAATGCCAATTATGAAGTTATGCTTTGCCATATACACTGCCCCTGCCAAAGGTGATTTTGTAAGCAAGAGCCTGAAGGATGCCCTGAGTTATGAACCAGTGCACTTGTGCAGGCCTGCCACAGTCAGCTCTTGTGCTCCATCAAAGGATTTGTGTACAAATGAGCAACAGGATAATGCTAGAGTTTCTGGTTGAGCTCAGTGACGAGAGGATAATCCAAATAAGGCCTCTTTTGGTTAGGCTGGTTATAGCCAGGATCATGGCCTGGTCCATGCCAGTGACAGAAAATGTGATGTAGGCAACTGGAGGCGACGGGGGCAGAATCGACAGAGCCTACACCTCTCTGGCAAAATTTTAATTTCTCCTCTTCCCACAACTTGCACAACTGAAGTGAGATGACTGCCGTCACCTACTTCTCACCGCACATGACCTCCGGTGGCAACGACAACGGTGGCTTGGTTCTCTCCCGTAAGTACCTACGTCCTCCTCTGAAAATCTAGGGTTTGAGATTTCCAGCTCTCCCTTCTGACTTTTTTTTTGCGATAACTCCCTTCTGATTCTTGTGTTGAGCGCCCCTGTCTCCTCCTTCCCCTGCTTGAAAGAATTGGCGGGCATAGATCTTGGGCTGGAACTTGTTTATTATGTATCAATATGATGTACTGCATGTTTGCATGTTGCCGCTTTTACTAGACATGCCTCTTTTTACCGATTCATGGTTGTCTCTTGTATTGCTTCAGAGTAGAATCAGCTATGTACATACACCAAGAGCCTGCATAATGCATCCTCATTTTTGGCAGCTTCTCATCTGTTTGATTAACTGTTTCTGCAGATATTGCAACTACTACTAGCTGGAGGGAGCTTCTTGATTAAGGAATGTACTATATTTTGTAGTAAGGAGAAAAGTCAGTTGCAACAAATAATTATTTGATTTTCTGTCAGTTACCAAGTGATCTCAGATGTTTTGTTCTGTCTGAAATGGTTGAAAAAATTAAAAAGCATTGTACTTCTGAGTAATTCTGAAAATCCATGGTTTCCCTTCATATCTGGGCAATTCTTCTCATGCGCCTTCTCCCCGGGAATTCTGGATCATGTGTATGTGTTACAGTCCAAATACCTCCTTGGTCAGCTTCTGAAGATGGGAAGTTCAGAGTTCAAGCAAACAAAGGTATCTTTCTGAAACAATACTTCCATTTCTTTGGCTTCTTAATCTTGTGCAGTTACTTGACAGTTCTAGACTTTTCAAGTGGGGCTCAGGAGTCTTATACTTTACAATATTCTATTAATTTCAATCATTTCTTGGATGATCTGTTAAGCTTTTCTTGATTGTATCAATCCGTTATATGTTCAGCAATCAAACCAAGTAAGTTGACACATTATACCTACAAGTAGGTTGTTTTAATTCCATGATATGTATTGGTTTCTATCGCTGACCTTTAGAAAACATATATGCTCATTGAAACTGCATTGCTAAAAAATTGAACAGAAGAGAAGAAAGGAAAATAATCGAGTCTTCTATGTTCTATGTCCAGGAAGACTGTAAAAGTGAAACAATGTAACCTTATGGAAATTTGACCTCCCAAACTAACCCATTGGATGACCAGACCTGGGTAAAACACCCACTTACAAAATTTGCAGCATTCTACCGTATTTTTTTGGTTGAGAAAACGCAAAAGCCTTGTGTTTCATTCCATCGAGAAGGTAGAAGAGACATAGTACACCCCCCAAACGGGCAGAAAAGAAAACAATTACAGAGCGCCCCGTTTGCTTTGATATAATTACGTTTGTATCAACATTATAAATTATTATAAGACATGGTATACTGGCACAAATCCTCAAACTTACCAACAAAGAGGATTAGTTAGCATCCATTCTTTGTGATGTGGCAAGTAAAAAATCTTCCTGTCACAGAACTAAACCATTTGGCTGGCAACAGAAGCAATGGCCTCAAAAGGAAAAGGAGAGAATGTCCAAAAAATAAAGAATTCCGTGTTTCCCCATCACATAAATATGCCTGCTCCAAACCATGAGGTTATCACGAATATATCCAACAAAAGGAAGAAACATACCTGGTTAAATGTAGGACATGCTGGTAGCCAGCAGCATTCCTCTAAATAATAGCTTGGGCGTGCAATTATGTCAAGATCCACCACCAAACTATACCATTCTTAATTAGCCCTTGCGGCTAATAAGTGGAACACGGCAATGTGATGGTTCATCTCGAGGGTAGCAGACCACAATAGAAAATGAAGAGAACAGGAGACGACTTTGGTGCTGTAATCGGTACGCTGCTGGCAGATCTCAAGGCATAGCAGACAACATCAGGGAGATGTAATGGCATGATTCTTCATGTCTACTAATCAGATACTGCAGCACAGCTGTATGCATATCTTCTGTATAAATAGGCGTCAGCAGAATGCTAGATACATCAAACTAGAAGCTCTTCCTTCTTCCTCCTCTCTCCGACCACAATACAGAGCAAATCTTCAAGCTCAGATATGGCTTTCCACCTAAGATCGACAAGTTTGCCTTCTAGGCCTCACGTCAGTGAGACCGAAGTCGAGCAAGAACTCCACAGCCTAGAAGCAAGCATCTCTTCCTCCAATTCCATCAGCATGGTGTGCAATGGTCTCAGGAGTCTTGCAAACATCTACGATGCTCTTGAAGACATTATTTGCCTACCAAGCAACCAAGTTTGTTCCTCCCAGCAGAGGAACATATTGGATGGAGAAATGGAAGGTTCTCTCGAGCTCCTTGATCTCTGCGGTGCCATGCAAGAGATCTTCGTCGAGATGAAGGCCATCATCCAAGAGCTGCAAGTGGCTCTAAGGAAAGGCGAGGATGCAGCCTCTCAAGCCAAGATCCAATCATACACCCTCTTGGCAAAGAAGGCCAGGAAACATTTCAAGAAGACCGTAAAGAAGGCTCCTGCAGCTTGCAGGACAGTCATGCTGTTAGCCAAGGCCAGAGAGATCTCTGTCTCTCTGCTGGAGTCCACACTCCATCTCTTGTCGAACCAAATCGAAATGCCTAAACAGTCTCTTGTTTGCAAGGCATTTCACAAGAAGAAGGCAGCTGTTTGCAAGGAGGAGCAATTGTCGGGGCTAGAGTGCAGTATCGGAGATCTCGAGAGCGGAGTAGGACATCTGTTCAGGAAATTAATCCAGAGCCGAGTTTCTCTACTCAACATCCTTAGCTCATAGATACTCCCAAGTCATTCTTGGCGCCCTCCGATCGGCATCCGCCTTTTAAGGAATAGCTGATCTTCATACAACTATACTGTATAAATGTACATGATACTATAGAAATAGAAAGTGAAACCAAAGTTTTGATCCATTTGACCGTTTCATCCGTGAAGACGTGTTTATTTTGATGCCCATGGTTAGTGGATCTTGTTCCTTATGCATGAAACATGCCAGATCAAAGTCACAAGGTCCCAATCGATTAGTTTTATTATCCAGATTCTCCACCACCACACATGGCTGTGCACTACTCTGGCACTACAATTGGAAATATTTCTATTTCATACAACAAAGTCCAAATCCGAGTACTCAAATTTTAACATCTTTGACATCTGTATCATTTAAGCATTGAAGGCGACAAAATAAGAAAAAAACATTTGCTCCAGAACCACAACTTTTTGCATGCTCTACAGTATTAACAATAATCTGAGCAAGACCTAATCCAGACTTGACAGTGCACAAACTTTTTGGTCCTTTCCAAAGAACAGTCGACGCTTTATATGCTCATTTAGTACGACTAAGAGGTAATAATAGCCTACAAAAATCGAAAGCTAGTCTCTGCAATAGTTAGATGTTAAATGGTCATGCCCCTCACACGGTGGGTGGCTGAAAGCCTCAAGCTGAAAATAAAATATGGGGATAGCATGCTGAACCGCTAACATGGATCTTTTGCATGGATCTTGTTTCCATGGCCTAAACATGCCATCTCCGACCGTTGAGGCTTTAACCAGTAATTTGCAAGAGTGCCCACCAAGGAAAACACCTTATTAAATACAGGTATGTCACAGCTAAATGTTAGGTTAGCGATCCATTAAGTAATGGCATGGGCGTTCAACTATGCCAAGATCCACCGTCAGACTAAACCACATTTTTTTGATTGGTTCTTGCTGCCAATTGCTGGAACATGATAATGTGATGACTCATCTCAAGGACGGTAGGCACAGAAAACAATGTACTAAACATGAGAAGACTTTAGTGTTGCGATCTCTATGCGTCTGCCAGATCTTGAGGCATAGCAGACAGCATGTGGGAGATGTACTGGCATGATTCTTCATGTCTACCAATCAAATACCACAACACAGCTGTACACATCTTCTGTATAAATAGGTGGAAGCAGAACGGTAGATACCTCAAACAAGAAGCTCTTATTTTCTGCTTCTCCTCCTCTCATTAACCACGAGACAGCAAAAAGCTTCAAGCTCAGATATGGCTTTCCACCAAAGATCGATTAGTTTGCCTTCTAGGCCTCACGTCAGTGAGACCGAAGTCGAGGAAGAGCTCCACCTCCTAGAAGCAAGCATCTCTTCCTCCAGTTCCATCAGCACGATGTGCGATGGTCTCAGGAGTCTTGCAAACATCTACGATGGTCTTGAAGAGATTATTTGCCTACCAAGCAACCAAGTTTGCTCCTCCCAGCAGAGGAAGATGTTGGATGGAGAGATGGGATGCTCTGTTGAGCTGTTAGATCTCTGCAGCAACATGCAAGAGACCTTCGCCGAGATGGTGGTCATCATCCAAGAGTTGCTAGCAGCTCTAAGAAAAAGAGACGATGCAGCTGCTCAAGCCAAGATCCAGTCTTTTACTCGCTTGGCGAAGAAGGCCAGGAAACATTTCAAGAAGTCTGCCAAGAAGCCTGCATTCGACAAGATGGTCATCCTATTGACCAAGGCAAGGGAGATCTGCATCTCTCTGTTGGAGTCCACACTCCATCTCTTGTCGATGAAAATTGAAATGCCAAAGCAGTCTCTTGTCTGCAAGGCATTTTACAAGAAGAAGGCAATTGTCTGCAAGGAGGAGCAATTGCAGGAGTTAGAGTGCAGTATCGAGGATCTTCAGAATGGAGCAGGAGATCTGTTCAGGAAATTAGTCCAGAACAGAGTTTCTCTTTTAAACATTCTTAGCTCATAGATACTCCACACCACTCTACTCCCTGTGATTGGCATCTGCCTTTTTGAGGATGAGCCGATCTAGATACAGTTTTGCCATATGTATAGAGTACAAATGTGCAGAAATTATAGAAACAAAGACCAAAGTTCTGATCCATCTCTTGCGATGTTGATAAATTCTCTTGGGGTTTTGTGAGGAATATATGCATGACAAAAGGAAACGTGTCTGTTGTGAATCCATCATGTATTTGCTAGGTTCTGTTAATTAGGTTTGTGTTACTGGTTTCAGTTTTGTGGTAAATGATGAGAGCAAAATGATGTTAGACCTACATGCAAGTTTTTTACAAGTTAACATTACGTTATTTTTTTTTGAGCTGTACCTGAATATTCTTGATTAGCACACAATCCTTATTTTGTGGATCTCACTGATCATGCATAGGACACCCCAGGTCGAAGCCACATGGTTGATGGTTGTGTCACACCTAGCCAGATTCCCTTCATAGTTGCAAATGCTGTCCATCATAAGCTCAGTTATTATTTTGGTATGTATCTACCTTGTTATTCTTATTCATATGATAAGTTTATTTGCTGATACTAATTGTGATGCATGGATTAAGTGAAAAAATGAAATAAAAATTGTTCTTAATAACAAAAATAATCTATATTCGCAAATGAAAAAAAATCGTATGCTGGTTTCTGCATGATGTTATTTGGTATTTCAATGGGAGATGATTATTGGATCGAACATCATGGATTTACAAGAGACCATATCCTAATGTTAACACATTAACAACAATAAAATCTCTACTGTAAAATGGAAATATTTTGCCTCATCAAGGCATGGTACTATACTTTTGTTTGTTTCTTCACCCCTCTTCCATTGTATACGAACGCCACTAAAATCCATTACAACCGTTTACACTAAAAAAAACTCATGTAGCTAAGAGACTTGTGAGGAAATTTACCAACATATTTGTCAACAAACCTTAGAACCGTGCCTCTTCAACTATAATCTTGTCCAATTCTTCATATGTATACGCACGCTTAATATCAATTCACAGAAAATGTAAACATTTTTGGGTCACAAAGAAGTTTGTGCACTTGAACACCTCTACATTTGTTAGCATTACTAGATGAATTGCAAGCATGCAACTGAAACATGCCAGTGATGTTATGAAGAGTCAAGAATGTAAGGTTGGACAACAGCTGTTAGCAGAACCAGATAGCACAACGCTGGAACATGCGGATGAAGTCAATGACTCCTTACACCAGCAAGCCGAAACCACACGTCAACACCCTCGTGCAGATGAGTTTGCCACTAACAACTAAGACACGGCGACAGCATGCCAGCGGCTAAGCACGAAGAGAGCTAGTCATCATGCACATGATAATGCACATCATCTAACACAGACAAAAAATTGATCCTCGTGTGCGAGTTTGCCCCTGATAATTAAGACACTTTCGATAGGCCCATAATAAATGTATGAAACGATAACAAGACAGCAGAGTGGCATAAACTTGCCTTGAAGATGGGGGACAAATTCTCAGGGCTTGAACTGACAAGATTCCACTAAAATGATAGCTTGAGCATGCAACTACGTGAAGATCCATCATCAAACAATACCATTCTTAATTAGTCATTGCAGACAATTAGTGGAACATGAGACGACTTTTGTGTTGGGATCTCTATGCTTCTGCCAGATCTCTAGGCTGATGTAATGGCATGATTCTTCATGTCTACTAATAAGATGCTGCAGCACAGCTGTACACATATCTTCTATATAAATAGGCGTCAGCAGAATGGTAGATGCATCAAACTAGAAGCTCTTCTTTCTTCCTCCTCTCTTCAACCACAATACAGAGCAAATCTTCAAGCTCAGACATGGCTTTCCACCAAAGATCGACAAGTTTGCCTTCTAGGCCTCACGTCAGTGAGACTGAAGTCGAGCTAGAGCTTCAGAGCCTAGAAGCTAGCATCTCTTCATCCAATTCCATCAGCACGATGTGTGATTGTCTCAGGACTCTTGCAAACATCTACGATGGTCTTGAAGAAATCATCTGCCTACCAAGCAATCAAGTTTGCTCCTCCCAGCAGAGGAGGAACATATTGGATGGAGAAATGGAAGGTTCCCTCGAGCTCCTAGATCTCTGCGGTGCCATGCAAGAGATCTTCGTGGAGATGAAGGCCATCATCCAAGAGCTGCAAGTGGCTCTAAGGAAAGGGGATGTTGCAGCTGGTCAAGCCAAGATCCAGTCTTACACCCACTTGGCGAAGAAGGCCAGGAGCCATTTCAAGAAGGCCACGAAGAAGGCTCCTGCGGATTTCAGGATGGTCATGCTATTGGCCAAGGCCAGGGAGGTCTCTGCCTCTCTCCTGGAGTGCACACTCCATCTCGTGTCGAAGCAAATTGAAATGCCTAAGCAATCTCTTGTTTCCAAGGCATTTCACAAGAAGAAGGTGGTTGTTTGTAAGGAGGAACAATTGTCGGAGTTAGAGTGCAGTATCAGAGATCTTGAGAGTGGAGCAGGACATCTGTTCAGGAAATTAGTCCAGAGCAGAGTTTCTCTACTCAACATCCTTAGCTCATAGACACTCCCAAGTCATTCTTGGTGCCCTACGATCGGCATCTGCCTTTTAAGGAATAGCTGATCCTCATACAACTATACTGTATAAATGTACATGATACTACAGAAATAGAAAGTGAAACCAAAGTTTTGATCCATTTGACCATTTCATCCTTGAAGACGTGTTTGTGATCCCAGTATAGTTTATTTTGATGCCCATGGTTAGTGGATCTTGTTCCTTATGCATGAAACATGGCAGATCAAAGTCACAATGTCCCAATCCATCAATTTTATTATCCAGATTCTCCACCACCACCACATGGCTGCGCACTACTCTGGCACTACAATTGGAAATATTTCTATTTCATACAACAAAGTCCAAATCCGAGTACTCAAATCAAATTTTAACACCTTTGACATCTGTATCATATAAGCATTGAAGGCGACAAAATAAGAATTTTTTTTTACTCCAGAACCACAACTTTTTGCATGCTCTACAGTATTAACAATAATCTGAGCAAGACCTAATCCAAACTTGCCAGTGCACAAACTTTTTGGTCCTTTCCATATAATGCACGCTAAGAACAGTCGACCCTTTATATGCTCATTCCCGGGGTGTCTGAGAATGAGTTAGTACGACTAAGAGGTAATAATATATAGCGTACAAAAATATTGAAAAGAATAGGCACACATCGAAAGCTAGTCTCTGCAATGGTTAGATGTTAAATGGCCATGCTGCTTACACGGTGGGTGGCTGAAAGCTTCAAGCTGAAAATAAAATATGGGGATAACATGCTGAACCGCTAACATGGATCTTTTGCAGTGGATCTTGTTTCCATGGCCTAAACATGCCAGCTCCGACCGTAGATGCTTTAACCTGTAATTTGCAAGAGTGCCTACCAAGGAAAACACCTTATTAAATACAGGTATGTCACAGCTAAATGTTAGGTTAGCGAAGTAATGGCATGGGCGTGCAATTATGCCAAAACACACCATCAGACTAAACCGCATCTTTTTGATTGCTTCTTTCTGCCAAATGCTGGAACATGATAATGTGATGACTCATCTCAAGGACAGTAGGCACAGAAAACAATGTACTAAACATGAGAAGACTTTAGTGTTGCGATCTCAAGGCATAGCAGATAGCATGTACACATCTTCTGTATAAATAGGTGGCAGCAGAACGGGTAGATACATCAAACAAGAAGCTCTTATTTTCTGCTTCTCCTCCTCTCATCCACCACAAGACAGAGGATAAGCTTGAAGCTCAGATATGGCTTTCCACCAAAGGTCGATAAGTTTGCCTTCTAGGCCTCACGTCAGTGAGACCGAAGTCGAGCAAGAGCTCCACTGCCTAGAAGCAAGCATCTCTTCCTCCAATTCCATCAGCACGATGTGCAATAGTCTCAGGAGTCTTGCAAGCATCTACGGTGGTCTTGAAGAGATTATTTGCCTACCAAGCAACCAAGCTTGCTCCTCCCAGCAGAGGAACATGTTGGATGGAGAGATGGAATGCTCCATTGAGCTGTTAGATCTCTGTAGCACCATGCAAGAGACCTTCGCCGAGATGATGGTCATCATCCAAGAGCTCCAACTTTCTCCGAGAATCTTGTTCCTTAAGCATGAAACATGCCAGCTCAAAGTCAAATGGCCTCAACTTGTACTTGGCAGAATCAATCAATTTTATTGTCCACCACCACCACCACATGGCTGTGCAGTCTGGCATAATTAGTGCGCTCAAATTTTAAACATCATTGACATCTATATCATTTAAGCATTGAACAATATGAAAATTATCCTAGAACCAAACTTTTTGTATTTTCTACCGGATCAACAATAATCTGAGCAAGACGTAATCCAAACTTGCCAGTGCGCAAAGTTTTGTTCCTTTCCATATAATGATTCTCAACACACAGAGAACCCTTTTCGAGAAAAAAATACACAAAGAACAACCGATTCTTTATCTTGGAAACTTTGGGACTCAAGGAATGCACTAGTATTCAGAAACGAGGATCATTCTCACAGAACCACGATTCGCAACATTGTAAATGACTTCTCTCTTTGGGTGTTTAGGTTAAAAAAGAACGAGGACAAATTATTCGCTAAGCAATGGCTGTACTTCCTTTCCTCAGCTATACCCTAGAAGGCTGATGTAGTAACTTATCTCTGTTGTAATCCTCTAAAACCCTTTTGAGTGGTAATATATTCAGGTGGGGAAGCTCTCCCCCCCGGTGACCGTTCAAAAAAAAAAAATTTCAGACTTCACCTAAGTAAAGATGCCAATGTCCGAGAATCAGTTAGTATGACTAAAAGGTAACAGGATTGTACAAAAACATTGAAAAAACTAGAGACACACATCAAAAGCTTGTCTCTGTAGTGGTTAGGTATCAAATGGTCATGCTACTCACACGGTGGGTGGCTGAAAGCCTCAAACTGAAAAAATGGGGATAACACGCTGAACCACTAACATGAACCTTGTGCAGCTGATCTTGTTTCCGTGGCCTAAACATGCCAGCACCGACCGTCGAGGCTCTAACTTGTGATACCCAGCAGTGCCTACCAAGGAAAATACCTTATTAAAAGGCATGTTACAGCTAAATGCTAGGTTAGCGATCCATTAAATAATTGCATGGGCGTGCAATTATGCCAAGACCCACCGTCAGACTAAACCGCATCTTTTTCATTGGTTCTTGCTGCCAATGGCTGGAACATGATAATGTGGTCACTCATCTCATGGACAGCAGGCACAGAAAATAATGTACTAAACATGAGAAGACTTTAGTGTTGCGATCTCAAGGCATAGCAGACATCATGTGGGAGATGCAATGGCATGATTCTTCATGTCTACCAATCAGATGCTACGACACAACTGTACACATCTTCTATATAAATAGGCGGCAGCGGAACGGTAGAGACATCAAACAAGAAGCTCTTATTTTCTGCTTCTCCTCCTCTCATCCACCACAAGACAGCGATAAGCTTGAAGCTCAGATATGGCTTTCCACCAAAGATCGATAAGTTTGCCTTCTAGGCCTCACGTCAGTGAGACCGAAGTCGAGCAAGAGCTCCACTGCCTAGAAGCAAGCATCTCTTCCTCCAATTCCATCAGCACGATGTGCGATGGTCTCAGGAATCTTGCAAGCATCTACGATGGTCTTGAAGAGATTATTTGCCTACCAAGCAACCAAGCTTGCTCCTTCCAGCAGAGGAACATGTTGGATGGAGAGATGGAATGCTCCATTGAGCTGTTAGATCTCTGTAGCACCATGCAAGAGACCTTCGCCGAGATGATGGTCATCATCCAAGAGCTCCAAGTTGCTCTAAGAAAAGGAGATGATGCAGCTGCTCAAGCCAAGATCCAGTCTTTTATTCGCTTGGTGAAGAAGGCCAGGAAACATTTCAAGAAGTCTGCCAAGAAGCCTGCATTTGACAAGATGGTCATGCTATTGACCAAGGCAAGAGAGATCTGCATCTCTCTGTTGGAGTCCACACTCCATCTTTTGTTGAAGCAAATTGAACTGCCAAAGCAGTCTCTTGTCTGCAAGGCATTTTACAAGAAGAAGGCAATTGTCTGCAAGGAGGAACAATTGCAGGAGTTAGAGTGCAGTATCGAAGATCTTCAGAATGGAGCAGGAGATCTGTTCAGGAAATTAGTCCAGAACAGAGTTTCTCTTCTAACATTCTTAGCTCATAGATATTCCACATCACTCTGCTCCCTGTGATTGGCATCCGCCTTTTTGAGGATGAGCCGATCTTGATGCAGTTTTGCCATGTGTATACAGTACAAATGTACAAAAAGTCAGATATTATAGAAACAAAGAGAAAGTTTTGATCCATGTCAGATTTTGCGATACTGATAGAATCTCTTGGGGCTTTGTGAATTGTGATGAATATATGCATGACAAGAGGAAATGTGTATGATGTGAATCCATCATGTATTTGCTAGGTTTGTGTTACTGGTTTCATTTTTGTGGTAAATGATAACAACAAAATGATGTTAGACCTACATGCAAGTTTTTTTACAAGTTAACATTACCTTAAGATTCTTTTTTTTGAGCTGTGCCTTAAGATTCATGATTAGCACCTAATCTTTATTTTGTGAATCATGCATAGGACACACCAGGTCGAAGTCACATGGTTGATGGTTGCGTCAAACCTAGCCAGATTCCCTTCATAGTTGCAAATGCTGTCCATTATAAGCGCTGTTATTATTTTGGTATGTATCTACTTTGTTCTTCTTCATATGATATGTTTGCATTTCTGATAAAATCATATAGCTAATTGTGATGGATAGATTAATTGAAAAATGAAATAGAAAATGTTCTTAATAACAAAAATAATCCATATTCACAAATGAAAATAAATTGTATGCTGGTATCTTCTGGATAATTTTATTTGGTATTTGATGGGAGATAATTATTGGATTGAGCATCATGGATTTATGAGATACCATATCCTAATGTTAACACATTATAACAACAATAAAATCTCTATTGTAAAATTGAAATATTTTGCCTCATCAAGGCATGGTACTATACTTTTGTTTGTTTCTTCGCCCCTCTTACATTGCATATATACGAACGCCACTAACATCCATTACAACCATATGCATTAAAAAAACTCGTGTAGAAAAAATTTGTGAGGAAATTTACCAACATATTTGTCCAAAAACCTTAGAACCATGCCTGTTCAACAATAATCCTGTCACTCAATGGCGACGACATATATACGCTTAATATCAGTTCGCAGAAAATGTAAGCATTTTGGGGCCACGAAGAGGTTTGTGCACTTGAACACTTGTACATTTGTTAGCATTACTAGACAAATTGCAAGCATGCAACTGAAACATTCCAGCGATGTTACGAAGAGTCAAGAGTGTAAGGTCGGACAACGGCTGTTAGCAGAACCAGATAGCACAATGCTGGAACATGCGGATGAAGTCAATGACTCCTTGCACCCGCAAGACAAAACCACACGTCGACACCCTCGTACATTTGAGTTTGCCACTAACAACTAAGACACGGCTGTACCTAGCACGCCAGCGGCAAGACATGAAGAGGGTTAGTCATCAAGCTGTCTGTATCATGCAACACAAAAAACTGATCCTCGTGTGTGAGTTTGCACCCGATAATTAAGACACTTTCGACAGGCCCATACACTCATTCATAGATGTATATGAAACGATAAGAAGACAGCAGTGGGGCATAAACTTGCCTTGAAGATGGGGGACAAACTCCGAGGGCTCTAACTGACAAGATTCCAATAAAATGATAGCTTGAGCATGCGACTACGTGAAGATCCATCATCAAACTATACCATTCTTAATTAGTCATTGCAGCCAATTAGTGGAACATGAGACGACTTTTGTGTTGGGATCTCTATGCTTCTGCTAGATCTCAAGGCTGATGTAATGGCATGATTCTTCATGTCTACTAATCAGATGCTGCAGCACAGCTGTACACATATCTTCTGTATAAATAGGCGTCAGCAGAATGGTAGACGCATCAAACTAGAAGCTCTTCTTTCTTCCTCCTCTCTTCGACCACAATACAGAGCAAATCTTCAAGCTCAGACATGGCTTTCCACCAAAGATCGACAAGTTTGCCTTCTAGGCCTCACGTCAGTGAGACCGAAGTCGAGCTAGAGCTTCAGAGCCTAGAAGCAAGCATCTCTTCCTCTAATTCCATCAGCACGATGTGCAATGGTCTCAGGATTCTTGCAAACATCTACGATGGTCTTGAAGAAATCATCTGCCTACCAAGCAACCAAGTTTGCTCCTCCCAGCAGAGGAGCATGTTGGATGGAGAAATGGACGGTTCTCTTGAGCTGCTAGATCTCTGCAGCGCCATGCAAGAGATCTTCGTCGAGATGAAGGCCATCATCCAAGAGCTTCAAGTGGCTCTAAGGAAAGGTGATGACGCAACTACTCAGGCCAAGATCCAATCCTACACCCGCTTGGTGAAGAAGTCCAAGAACATTTTCAAGAAGACCGCGAAGAAGGCTCCCGCAGATTGTAGCATGCTCATGCTGTTGGCCAAGGCTAGAGAGATCTCTGTGTCTCTGCTGGAGTCCACACTCCATCTCTTGTCGAAGCAAATCGAAATGCCTAAACAGTCTCTTGTTTCCAAGGCATTCCACAAGAAGAAGGCGGTTGTTTGTAAGGAGGAACAATTGTCGGAGTTAGAGTGCAGTATCGGAGATCTTGAGAGTGGAGCAGGACATCTGTTCAGGAAATTAATCCAGAGCAGAGTTTCTCTACTCAACATCCTTAGCTCATAGATACTCCCAAGTCATTCTTGGCGCCCTCCGATCGGCATCCGCCTTTTAAGGAATAGCTGATCTTCATACAACTATACTGTATAAATGTACATGATACTATAGAAATAGAAAGTGAAACTAAAGTTTTGATCCATTTGACCGTTTCATCTGTGAAGACGTGTTTATTTTGATGCCCATGGTTAATGGATCTTGTTCCTTATGCATGAAACATGCCAGATCAAAGTCACGAGGTCCCAATCGATTAGTTTTATTATCCAGATTCTCCACCACCACACATGGCTGTGCGCTACTCTGGCACTACAATTGGAAATATTTCTATTTCATACAACAAAGTCCAAATCCCAGTACTCACATTTTAACATCTTTGACATCTGTATCATTTAAGCATTGAAGGCGACAAAATAAGAAAAAAAACATTTGCTCCAGAACCACAACTTTTTGCATGCTCTACAGTATTAACAATAATCTGAGCAAGACCTAATCCAGACTTGACAGTGCACAAACTTTTTGGTCCTTTCCATATAATGCACACAAAGAACAGTCGACGCTTTATATGCTCATTTAGTACGACTAAGAGGTAATAATAGCCTACAAAAATCGAAAGCTAGTCTCTGCAATAGTTAGATGTTAAATGGTCATGCCCCTCACACGGTGGGTGGCTGAAAGCCTCAAGCTGAAAATAAAATATGGGGATAACATGCTGAACCGCTAACATGGATCTTTTGCAGTGGACCTTGTTTCCATGGCCTAAACATGCCAGCTCCGACCGTTAAGGCTTTAACCAGTAATTTGCAAGAGTGCCCACCAAGGAAAACACCTTATTAAATACAGGTATGTCACAGCTAAATGTTAGGTTAGCGATCCATTAAGTAATGGCATGGGCGTGCAACTATGCCAAGATCCACCGTCAGACGAAACCACATTTTTTTGATTGGTTCTTGCTGCCAATTGCTGGAACATGATAATGTGATGACTCATCTCAAGGACGGTAGGCACAGAAAACAATGTACTAAACATGAGAAGACTTTAGTGTTGCGATCTCTACGCGTCTGCCAGATCTTGAGGCATAGCAGACAGCATGTGGGAGATGTACTGGCATGATTCTTCATGTCTACCAATCAGATACCACAACACAGCTGCACACATCTTCTGTATAAATAGGTGGCAGCAGAACGGTAGATACCTCAAACAAGAAGCTCTTATTTTCTGCTTCTCCTCCTCTCATTAACCACCAGACAGCGAAAAGCTTCAAGCTCAGATATGGCTTTCCACCAAAGATCGATTAGTTTGCCTTCTAGGCCTCACGTCAGTGAGACCGAAGTCAAGGAAGAGCTCCACCTCCTAGAAGCAAGCATCTCTTCCTCCAGTTCCATCAGCACGATGTGCGATGGTCTCAGGAGTCTTGCAAATTTCTACGATGGTCTTGAAGAGATTATTTGCCTACCAAGCAACCAAGTTTGCTCCTCCCAGCAGAGGAAGATGTTGGATGGAGAGATGGGATGCTCTGTTGAGCTGTTAGGTCTCTGCAGCAACATGCAAGAGACCTTCGCCGAGATGGTGGTCATCATCCAAGAGGTGCAAGCAGCTCTAAGAAAAAGAGATGATGCAGCTGCTCAAGCCAAGATCCAGTCTTTTACTTGCTTGGCGAAGAAGGCCAGGAAACATTTCAAGAAGTCTGCCAAGAAGCCTGCATTTGACAAGATGGTCATGCTATTGACCAAGGCAAGAGAGACCTGCATCTCTCTGTTGGAGTCCACACTCCATATCTTGTCGAAGCAAATTGAAATGCCAAAGCAGTCTGTTGTCTGCAAGGCATTTTACAAGAAGAAGGCAATTGTCTGCAAGGAGGAACAATTGCAGGAGTTAGAGTGCAGTATCGAAGATCTTCAGAATGGAGCAGGAGATCTGTTTAGGAAATTAGTCCAGAACAGAGTTTCTCTTCTAAACATTCTTAGCTCATAGATATTCCACATCACTCTGCTCCCTGTGATTGGCATCCGCCTTTTTGAGGATGAGCCGATCTTGATACAGTTTTGCCATGTGTATACAGTACAAATGTACAGAAAGTCAGATATTATAGAAACAAAGAGAAAGTTTTGATCCATCTCAGATTTTGCGATACTGATAGAATCTCTTGGGGCTTTATGAATTGTGATGACTATAATGTGAATAATGTGTATAATGTGAATACATCATGAATTTGCTAGGTTTGTGTTACTGGTTTCGTTTTTGTGGTAAATGACAACAGCAAAATGATGTTAGACCTACATGCAAGTTTTTTTTTTAAAAACTAACATTACCTTAATATTCTTTTTTAGCTGTACCTTAAGATTCTTGATTAGCACATAATCTTTATTTGGTGAATAATGCATAGGACACGCCAGGTCGAAGCCACATGGTTGATGGTTGCGTCACACCTAGCCAGATTCCCTTCATAGTTGCAAATGCTGTCCATTATAAGCTCAGTTATTATTTTGGTATGTATCTACTTTATTCTTCTTCTTCATATGATAAGTTTGCATTTATGATAAAATCATATAGCTAATTGTTATTGATAGATTAAGTTAAAAAATGATATAAAAAATGTTCTTAATAACAAAAATAATCCATATTCGCAAATGAAAAAAAAATGTATGCTGGTATCTTCTGCATAATTTTATTTGGTATTTGATGGAAGATAATTATTGGATTGAGCATCATGGATTTATGAGATACAGTATCCTAATGTTAACACACTATAACAACAACAAAATCTCTGTACTTTTGTTTGTTTCTTCGCCCCTTTTACATTGTATATATACGAACGCCACTAAGAATTTGTGAGGAAATTTACCAACATATTTGTCCAAAATCCTTAGAACCATGCCTGTTCAACTATAATCTTGTCACTCAATGGCGACGACATATATATGCTTAATATCAATTCGCAGAAAATGTAAGCATTTTGGGGCCACGAAGAGGTTTGTGCACTTGAACACCTGTACATTTGTTAGCATTACTAGACAAATTGCAAGCATGCAACTGAAACATGCCAGCGATGTTATGAAGAGTCGAGAGTGTAAGGTTGGACAACGGCTGTTAGCAGAACCATATAGCACAACGCTGGAACATGGGGATGAAGTCAATGACTCCTTACACCTGCAAGACAAAACCACATGTCGACACCCTCGTGCAGGTGAGTTTGCCGCTAACAACTAAGACATGACTGTACGTAGCACGCCAGCGGCAAAACATGAAGAGGGTTAGTCATCATGCACATCATCAAGCTGTCTGGATCATGCAACACAAAAAACTGATCCCCGTGTGTGAGTTTGCCCCCGATAATTAAGACACTTTTGTCAGGCCCATACACTCATTCATAGATGTATATGAAACGATAAGAAGACAGCAGTGCGGCATAAACTTGCCTTGAAGATGGGGGACAAACTCTCGGGGCTTGAACTGACAAGGTTCCACTAATGATAGCTTGAGCATGCAACTATGTGAAGATCCATCATCAAACTATACCATTCTTAATTAGTCCTTGCTGCCAATTAGTGGAACATGACAGAGTGAACATGAGACGACTTTAGTGTTGGGATCTCTATGCTTCTGCCAGATCTCATGGCTAATGCAATGGCATGATTCTTCATGTCTACTAATCAGATTCTGCAGCACAGTTGTACACACACCTTCTGTATAAATAGGCGTCAGCAGAACAGTAGATACATCAAACAAGAAGCTCTTCTTTCTTTCTCCTCTCATCAACAAAATCTCAGAGAAAATTTTCAAGCTCAGAAATGGCTTTCCACCAAAGATCGACGAGTTTGCCTTCTAGGCCTCACGTCAGTGAGACCGAAGTTGAGCTAGAGCTTCAGAGCCTTGAAGCAAGCATCTCTTCCTCCAATTCCATCAGCACGATGTGCGATGGTCTCAGGACTCTTGCAAACATCTACGATGGTCTTGAAGAGATCATCTGCCTACCAAGCAACCAAGTTTGCTCCTCCCAGCAGAGGAGCATGTTGGATGGAGAAATGGAAGGTTCTCTTGAGCTGCTAGATCTCTGCAGCGCCATGCAAGAGATCTTCGTTGAGATGAAGGCCATCATCCAAGAGCTGCAAGTGGCTCTAAGGAAAGGTGATGATGCAGCTACTCAAGCCAAGATCCAATCTTACATTCGCTTGGTGAAGAAGTCCAAGAATCTTTTCAAGAAGACTGCGAAGAAGGCTCAAGCTGATTGTAGCATGGTCATGCTGTTGGCCAAGGCTAGAGAGATCTCTGTGTCTCTGCTGGAGTCCACACTCCATCTCTTGTCGAAGCAAATCAAAATGCCTAAACAGTCTCTTGTTTCCAAGGCATTTCATAAGAAGAAGGCAGCTGTTTGCAAGGAGGAGCAATTGTTGGGGCTAGAGTGCAGTATCGGAGATCTCGAGAGTGGGGCAGGACATCTGTTCAGAAAATTAGTCCAGAGCAGAGTTTCCCTAATCAACATCCTTAGCTCATAGATACTCCCAAGTCACTCTTGGCGCCCTCTGATTGGCATCCGCCTTTTTATGGAATAGCTGATCTTCATATGATTTTGCCATATGTATACACTATACTGTACAAATGTACATGATACTAAAGAAAGAGAAAGAAAAGTTTTGCTCCATTCGACCATTTCTTCCTTGAAGACGTGTTTGTGATCCCAGTATAGTCTATTTTGAAGCCCATGGTTAGTGAATCTTGTTCCTTATGCATGAAACATGCCAGCTCAAAGTCAAATGGCCTCAACCTGTACTTGGCAGAAAGAATCAATTTTATTGTCCACCACCACCACTTGGCTGTGCAGTCTGGCATATTTAGTGCGCGCAAATTCTAAACATCATTGACATCTATATCATTTAAGCATTGAACAAAATGAAAATTACCCTAGAACCAAGCTTTTTGCATGTTCTACCGGATCAACAATAATCTGAGCAAGACGTAATCCAAACTTGCTAGTGCGCAAAGTTTTGTTCCTTTCCATATAATGATTCTCAACACACAGAGAACCCCTTTCGAGAAAAAATACACAAAGAACAACCGATTCTTTATATGCTTATTTGTTATTTCAAACTTCACCTAAGTAAAGATGCCGATGCCCGAGAATCAGTTAGTAAGACTAAAAGGTAGCAGGATTGTACAAAAACATTGAAAAAACTAGAGACACACATCAAATTAAAGCTTGTCTGTGTAGTGGTTAGATATCAAATGGTCATGCTACTCACACAGTGGGTGGCTAAAAGCCTCAAACTGAAAAATGGGGATAACACGCTAAACCACTAAAATGAATCTTGTGCAGTGGATCTTGTTTCCGTGGCCTAAACATGCCAGCACCGACCGTCGAGGCTCTAACTTGTGATACCCAGCAGTGCCCACCAAGGAAAATACCTTATTAAAAGGCATGTTACAGCTAAATGCTAGGCTAGCGATCCATTAAATAATTGCGTGGGCGTGCAATTATGCCAAGACCCACCGTCAGACTAAACCGCATCTTTTTTCATTCGTTCTTGCTGCCAATGGCTGGAACATGATAATGTGGTGATTCATCTAATGGACATTAGGCACAGAAAACAATGTACTAAACATGAGAAGACTTTAGTGTTGCGATCTCAAGGCATAGCAGACAGCATGTGGGAGATGCAATGGCATGATTCTTCATGTCTACCAATCAGATGCTACGGCACAGCTGTACACATCTTCTGTATAAATAGGCGGCAGCGGAACGGTAGATACATCAAACAAGAAGCTCTTATTTTCTGCTTCTCCTCCTCTCATCCACCACAAGACAGCGATAATCGTCAAGCTCAGATATGGCTTTCCACCAAAGATCGATAAGTTTGCCTTCTAGGCCTCACGTCAGTGAGACCAAAGTCGAGCAAGAGCTCCACTGCCTAGAAGCAAGCATCTCTTCCTCCAATTCCATCAGCACGATGTGCGATGGTCTCAGGAGTCTTGCAACCATCTACGATGGTCTTGAAGAGATTATTTGCCTACCAAGCAACCAAGCTTCCTCCTCCCAGCAGAGGAAGATGTTGGATGGAGAGATGGAATGCTCCATTGAGCTGTTAGATCTCTGTAGCACCATGCAAGAGACCTTCGCCGAGATGATGGTCATCATCCAAGAGCTCAAACTGGCTCTAAGAAAAGGAGATGATGCAAATGCTCAAGCCAAGATCCAGTCTTTTATTCGCTTGGTGAAGAAGGCTAGGAAACATTTCAAGAAGTCTGCCACGAAGCCTGCATTTGACAAGATGGTCATGCTATTGACCAAGGCAAGAGAGATCTGCATCTCTCTGTTGGAGTCCACACTCCATCTCTTGTTGAAGCAAATTGAAATGCCAAAGCAGTCTCTTGTCTGCAAGGCATTTTACAAGAAGAAGGCAATTGTCTGCAAGGAGGAGCAAGTGCAGGAGTTAGAGTGCAGTATCAAAGATCTTCAGAATGGAGCAGGAGATCTGTTCAGGAAATTAGTCCAGAATAGAGTTTCTCTTTTAAACATTCTTAGCTCATAGATACTCCACATCACTCTACTCCCTGTGATTGGCATCCGCCTTTTTGAGTATGAGCCGATCTCGATACAGTTTTGCCATATGTATAGAGTACAAATGTACAGAAATTATAGAAACAAAGACCAAAGTTCTGATCCATCTCTTGCGATATTGATAAAATCTCTTGGGGTTTTGTGAGGAATATATGCATGACAAAAGGAAACGTGTCTGATGTGAATCCATCATGTATTTGCTGGGTTCTTTTAATTAGCTTCTGTTACTGGTTTCAGTTTTGTGGTAAATGATGGGAGCAAAATGATGTTAGACCTACATGCAAGTATTTTACAAGTTAACATTACGTTAATATTTTTTTGAGCTGTACCGGAATATTCTTGATTAGCACACAATCCTTATTTTGTGGATCTCACTGATCATGCATAGGACACCACAGGTCGAAGCCACATGGTTGATGGTTGCATCACACCTAGCCAGAATTTTTCTCTCGAGAAAACGCAAAATAGCTTGCGTTTCTTTGTATTGAAAGGGGGGGGGGGGGGGTAAATAGTTACAATCCTCCTAGGAGGCGGTTACAACTCTGGATGAAAGTCAATGAACGTCCCAGGTTTGCGGGATGATAGCTCTAAGTCCTAACGCGCCGGCGGCAGCCCAAAGGGCGACCTCCTCCTTGATCTTCACGAGCAGCTCAGTAACCGAAGGGCGGCCATGGTTGAAAACGCAATCATTGCGGTGCTTCCATAGCACCCACGGAACGAGCAGGACCGCAGAGGCTAGGCCTTTGCGCATGGCCTTGGGCACAAGCGGCCTCGTGGATTGCCACCACTCGTTGAGTGAGGGATCGTGGGCAGGCAGGGGGCATGGGGCCCGAAGCCAGCCGAGCGTCTCGTGCCAGGTCTGCCGGGCAAAGGTGCAGGCAAGGAGGAGGTGGTTCATGGTCTCGGGCGCCTGCTCGCAAAGTGGGCAGCGCACGGGGTGCGGTAGGCCGCGGCGGGTGTCGGTGTCAAAACCGGCGGATCTCGGGTAGGGGCTCCCGAACTGTGCGTCTAGGATCGATGGTAACAGGAGACGGGGGGACACGATGTTTACCCAGGTTCGGGCCCTCTCTATGAAGGTAATACCCTACTTCCTGCTTGATTGATCTTGATGAATATGAGTATTACAAGAGTTGATCTACCACGAGATCGTAATGGCTAAACCCTAGAGGCTAGCCTGTATGACCATGGTAATGAATATCCCCCTATCCGGACTACGCTCTCTGGTTTATATAGACACCGGAGAGATCTAGGGTTACATGGAGTCGGTTACATAGAAAGGAATCTACATGATTGATCGCCAAGCATGCCTTCCACGCCAAGGAGAGTCCAATCCGGACACGGGTGCATCCTTCAGCCTTCATGTCCAGCCCATTGATGATAGGCCGGACGCCCGAGGACCCCTTAGTCCAGGACTCCCTCAGCGGGTGTGGCGGTCCGCTGTCTAGCAGCGGTCCAGGTGCGCTAGCCAATGGAAGAACCGGACACGCGGCGACGCCCAACCTTTCTAGGTGAGCTTCCATGCGTTGCAGGTGACGGAGCCGTGGAATGTGGTGAGGTAGGCTGATCGAGCAGAGTAGGTGCCGTTCGCGCTCCACTTCCAGCTTAGGCATTCCGGCTCGGCGGAGAGAGTGGTGTGCTCGATCTTGTGCCGAAGCTGTCGGTACTACCCAATTTCCTGGACTCCCACGGTGCCCTAGATGTCTTGCGCCCATCGGTTGGCGAGGAGGCCACCCGCCATGGTTCGGAGCTTGCGGAGGCGCTTGGGGATGCACGCGTATAGGCATGGCGTGATCTCGCGAATGGAGCGTCCATCTATCCATCGATCCTCCCAGAAAAGGGCCTGCGCGCCGTTCCCGACCACCATGGTGGTGGAGGCGAAGAAGAACACACGCTCCTCGTCGCTGAACTGCAGGTCAAGCCCGGCCCAGGCCCGAGCTTGGTTCGTGCGACTGAACCAAAGCCATCGTGTGCGGAGCGCAAGGCTTGTACGTGCCAGGTCGCGAACGCCAAGTCCGCCGAGAGAGATCGGCCTAGAGACGTGCTGCCAGTTGACATGGAAATTGCCGCCGTTGGCCTCCACGCGCCCAGCCCATAGGAAGTCTCGCTAGATCTTCTCAAGTGCCTTCAGGGTCTTCTTGTTGGGGAATGTAGTAATTTCAAAAAAATTCCTACG
Source organism: Triticum timopheevii (assembly GCA_963921465.1). Classification (NCBI taxonomy): domain Eukaryota; kingdom Viridiplantae; phylum Streptophyta; class Magnoliopsida; order Poales; family Poaceae; genus Triticum; species Triticum timopheevii. Next base: position 624,986,486 of record OY997266.1, on the reverse strand, counting down.
CACACGCAAGATCATGGTGATGAATATCAACGAGAGGGGAGAGTGTTGTCCACGTACCCTCATAGACCGAAAGCGGAAGCGTTAGCACAATGCGGTTGATGTAGTTGTACGTCTTCACAATCCGACCGATCAAGTACCGAACGCATGACACCTCCGAGTTCAGCACACGTTCAGCTCGATGACGTCCCTCGAACTCCGATCCAGCCGAGCTTTGAGGGAGAGTTCCGTCAGCACGACGACATGGTGACGATGATGATGTTGTACTGATGCAGGGCTTCGCCTAAGCACCGCTATGATATTATTGAGGTGGACTATGGTGGAGGGCGGCACCGCACACAGCTAAGAGATCCAAGGGATCAATTGTTGTTTCTATGGGGTGCCCCCTCCCCCGTATATAAAGGAGTGGAGGAGGGGGCCGGCCAAGAGGAGGAGGCGCGCCCGGGAGTAGGACTCCCCCTTTTCCTATTTGGAGAAGGAGAGGGAAGGAAGAGGAAGGAGGGAGGAAGGAAAGGGGGGCCGGCCCCCTCCCAATTCGGATTGGGCTTGGGGGGGCGCCCCCTCCCTTGCTCCTTTCCACTAAAGCCCATTAAGGCAAATATACCTCCCGGGGGGGTTCCGATAACCTCCCGGAGCTCCAGTATTGTCCCAATCTCACCCGGAACCATTCCGGTGTCCAAATATAGTCGTCCAATATATTGATCTTTATGTCTCGACCATTTCAAGACTCCTCGTCATGTCCATGATCACATCTGGGACTCCGAACTACCTTCGGTACATCAAAACACATAAACTCATAATATAACCATCATCTAACTTTAAGCGTGCGGACCCTACGGGTTCGAGAACTATATAGACATGACCGAGACACGTCTCCGGTCAATAACCAATAGCGAAGCCTGGATGCTCATATTGGCTCCCACATATTCTGCGAAGATCTTTATCGGTTAAACCGCATGACAACATACGTTGTTCCCTTTTTCATCGGTATGTTACTTGCCCGAGATTCGATCGTCGGTATCTCAATACCTAGTTCAATCTCGTTACCGACAAGTCTCTTTACTCGTTATGTAATGCATCACCCCGTAACTAACTCATTAGCTGTTGGGTAACGTAGTAATTTCAAAAAAATTCCTACGCACACGCAAGATCATGGTGATGGCATAGCAACGAGAGGGGAGAGTGTTGTCTACGTACCCTCGTAGACCGTCAAGCGGAAGCGTTATGACAACGCGGTTGATGTAGTCGTACGTCTTCACGACTCGGCCGATCCTAGCACTGAACGTACGGCACCTCTGTGTTCAGCACACGTTCAGCTCGATGACGTCCCCCGGGCTCCAATCCGGCGAAGCGTCAGGGATGAGTTCCGTCAGCACGACGGCGTGGTAACGATGATGATGTTCTACCGGCGCAGGGCTTCGCATAAACTCCACAACGATATGACCGAGGTGGATTATGGTGGAGGGGGGCGCCGCACACGGCTAGGAAACGATCCGTAGATCAACTTGTGTGTCTATGGGGTGCCCCCCTCCCCCGTATATAAAGGGGGAGAGGAGGAGGGGGCCGGCCAAGAGGGGAGGCGCGCCCTAGGGGGGGAAACCTACTCCAAGTAGGTTTGCCCCCTCCCTTTCCTATTCCAAGAAGGAGGGGGAAGGAAGGAGTGGGAGAGGGGAAAGGCAAGGGGGGCGCTGCCCCCCCCCCTTCCTTGTCCTATTCGGACTCAAAGGGAGGGGGCGCGCCTCTTGCCGTGGCCGGCCCCTCTCTCTCTCCACTAGGGCCCAACAAGGCCCATTAGTTCCGGGGGGGGGGGGGGGGTTCCGGTAACCCTCCGGCACTCCGGTTTTCTCCGAAAACACCCGGAACATTTCCGGTGTCCGAATATAGTCATCCAATATATCAATCTTTATGTCTCGACCATTTCGAGACTCCTCGTCATGTCCGTAATCACATCCGGGACTCCGAACAACCTTCAGTACATCAAAACTTATAAACTCATAATAAAACTGTCATCGTAACGTTAAGCGTGCGGACCCTACGGGTTCGAGAACTATGTAGACATGACCTAGAACTATTCTCGGTCAATAACCAATAGTGGAACCTGGATGTTCATATTGGTTCCTACATATTCTACGAAGATCTTTATCGGTCAAACCGCATAACAACATATGTTGTTCCCTTTGTCATCGGTATGTTACTTGCCCGAGATTTGATCGTTGGTATCCAATACCTAGTTCAATCTCGTTACCGGCAAGACTCTTTACTCGTTCCATAATACATCATTTCATAACTAACTCATTAGTTACAATGCTTGCAAGGCTTAGGTGATGAGTATTACCGAGAAGGCCCAGAGATACCTCTCCGACAATCGGAGTGACAAAACCTAATCTCGAATTATGCCAACTCAACATGTACCTTTGGAGACACCTGTAGAGCACCTTTATAATCACCCAGTTACATTGTGACGTTTGGTAGCACACAAAGTGTTCCTCCAGTAAACGGGAGTTGCACAATCTCATAGTTAAAGGAACTTTGTATAAGTCATGAAGAAAGCAATAGCAACATACTAAACGATCAAGTGCTAAGCTAACAGAATGGGTCAAGTCAATCACATCATTCTCCTAATGATGTGATCCCATTAATCAAATGACAACACATGCCTATGGTTAGGAAACATAACCATCTTTGATCAATGAGCTAGTCAAGTAGAGGCATACTAGTGACACTATGTTTGTTTATGTATTCACACATGTATCATGTTTCCAGTTAATACAATTCTAGCATGAATAATAAACATTTATCATGATATGAGGAAATAAATAATAACTTTATTATTGCCTCTAGGGCATATTTCCTTCAGTCTCCCACTTGCACTAGAGTCAATAATCTAGATTACATAGTAATGATTCTAACACCCATGGAGTCTTGGTGCTGATCATGTTTTGCTCGTGAGAGAGGCTTAGTCAACGGGTCTGCAACATTCAGATCCGTATGTATCTTGCAAATCTCTATGTCTCCCACTTGGACTTGGTCCCGAATGGAATTGAAGCGTCTCTTGATGTGCTTGGTCCTCTTATGAAATCTGGATTCCTTTGCCAAAGCAATTGCACCAGTATTGTCACAGAAGATCTTCATTGGTCCCGATGCACTAGGTACAACACCTAGATCGGAAATGAGCTCCTTCATCCAGACTCCTTCATTTGCTGCTTCCGAAGCAGCTATGTACTCCACTTCACATGTAGATCCCGCCACGACGCTTTGTTTAGAACTGCACCAACTTACAGCTCCACCGTTTAATAAAAATACGATCCGGTTTGCGATTTAGAATCGTCTGGATCAGTGTCAAAGCTTGCATCGACGTAACCATTTACAACTAGCTCTTTGTCACCTCCATATACGAGAAACATATCCTTAGTCCTTTTCAGGTATTTCAGGATGTTCTTGACCGCTGTCTAGTGACCCACTCCTGGATTACTTTGGTACCTCCCTGCCAAACTTATAGCAAGGCACACATCAGGTCTGGTATACAGCATTGCATACATGCTAGAGCCTATGGCTGAAGCATAGGGAACTCCTTTCATTTTCTCTCTATCTTCTGCAGTGGTCGGGCATTGAGTCTGACTCAACTTTATACCTTGTAATACAGGCAAGAACCCTTTCTTCGCCTGCTCCACATTGAACCTTTTCAACACTTCATCAAGGTACGTGCTTTGTGAAAGTCCAATCAAGCGTCTTGATCTATCTCTATAGATCTTAATGCCCAATATGTAAGCAGCTTCACCGAGGTCTTTCATTGAAAAACTTTTATTCAAGTATCCTTTTATGCTATCCAGAAATTCTATATCATTTCCAATCAACAATATGTCATCCACATATAATATTAGAAATGCTATAGAGCTCGCACTCACTTTCTTGTAAATACAAGCTTCTCCAAAAGTCTGTATAAAACCATATGCTTTGATCACACTATCAAAGCATTTATTCCAACTCCGAGAGGCTTGCACCAGACCATAGATTGATCGCTGGAGCTTGCACACTTTGTTAGCTCCCTTAGGATCGACAAAACCCTCCGGTTGTATCATATACAACTCTTCTTCCAGAAATCCATTCAGGAATGCAGTTTTGACATCCATCTGCCAAATTTCATAATCATAAAATACGGCAATCGCTAACATGATTCGGACAGACTTGAGCATCGCTACGGGTGAGAAAGTCTCATCGTAGTAAACCCCTTGAACTTGTCGAAAACCTTTCGCAACAAGTCGAGCTTTATAGACAGTTACATTACCGTCAGCGTCGGTCTTCTTCTTAAAGATCCATTTATTCTCAATGGCTTGCCGATCATCGGGCAAGTCAACCAAAGTCCATACTTTGTTCTCATACATGGATCCCATCTCAGATTTCATGGCCTCTAGACATTTTGCGGAATCTGGGCTCATCATCGCTTCCTCTTAGTTCGTAGGTTCATCATGGTCAAGTAACATGACTTCCAGAATAGGATTACCGTACCACTCTGGTGTGGATCTTACTCTGGTAGACCTACGAGGTTCAGTAGACACTTGATCTGAAGTTTCATGATCAATATCATTAGCTTCCTCAATAATTGGTGTATTTGTCACAAGAACTGATTTCTGTGATGAACTACTTTCCAATAAGGGAGCAGGTACAATTACCTCATCAAGTTCTACTTTCCTCCCACTCACTTCTTTCGAGAGAAACTCCTTCTCTAGAAAGGATCCATTCTTAGCAACGAATGTCTTGCCTTCGGATCTGTGATAGAAGGTGTACCCAACAACCTCTTTTGGGTATCCTATGAAGACACATTTCTCCGATTTGGGTTTGAGCTTATCTAGTTGAAGTTTCTTCACATAAGCATCGCAGCCCCAAACTTTAAGAAACGACAACTTTGGTTTCTTGCCAAACCACAGTTCATAAGGCGTCGTCTCAACGGACTTTGATGGTGCCCTATTTAATGTGAATGCAGCCGTCTCTAAAGCATAACCCCAAAACGATAGCGGTAAATCAGTAAGAGACATCATAGATCGCACCATATCTAGTAAAGTACGATTACGACGTTCGGACACACCATTTCTTTGTGGTGTTCCAGCTGGCGCGAGTTGCGAAACTATTCCGCATTGTTTCAAATGTAAACCAAACTCGTAACTCAAATATTCTCCTCCATGATCAGATCGTAGAAACTTTATTTTCTTGTTACGATGATTTTCCACTTCACTCTGAAATTCTTTGAACTTTTCAAATGTTTCAGACTTGTGTTTCATTAGTAGATATACCCATATCTGCTCAAATCATCTGTGAAGGTGAGAAAATAACGATATCCGCCACGAGCTTCAACATTCATCGGACCACATACATCTGTATGTATGATTTCCAACAAATCTGTTGCTCTCTCCATAGTACCGGAGAACGGTGTTTTAGTCATCTTGCCCATGAGGCACGGTTCGCAAGTACCAAGCGATTCATAATCAAGTGATTCCAAAAGTCCATCAGTATGGAGTTTCTTCATGCGCTCTACACCGATATGACCTAAACGGCAGTGCCACAAATAAGTTGCACTATCATTATCAACTCTGCATCTTTTGGCTTCAACGTTATGAATATGTGTATCACTACTATCGAGATTTAATAAAAATAGACCACTCTTCAAGGGTGCATGACCATAAAAGATATTACTCATATAAATAGAACAACCATTATTCTCTGATTTAAATGAATAACCGTCTCGCATCAAACAAGATCCAGATATAATGTTCATACTCAACGCTGGCACCAAATAATAATTATTCAGGTCTAAAACTAATCTCGAAGGTAGATGTAGAGGTAGCGTGCCGACCGCGATCACATCGACTTTGGAACCGTTTCCCACACGCATCGTCACCTCGTCCTTGGCCAGTGCTCGCTTATTCTGTAGTCCCTGTTTCAAGTTGAAAATATTAGCAACAGAACCAGTATCAAATACCCAGGTGCTACTACGAGCTCTAGTTAGGTACACATCAATAAGATGTAATCACATATACCTTTGTTCACTTTTCCATCCTTCTTATCCGCCAAATACTTGGGGCAGTTCCGCTTCCAGTGACCAGTTTGCTTGCAGTAGAAGCACTCAGTTTCAGGCTTAGGTCCAGACTTGGGTTTCTTCTCTTGAGCAGCAACTTGCTTGCTGTTCTTCTTGAAGTTCCCCTTTTTCTTCCCTTTGCCCTTTTTCTTGAAACTAGTGGTCTTGTTGACCATCAACACTTGATGCTCCTTCTTGATTTCTACCTCCACAGCCTTTAGCATTGCGAAGAGCTCGGGAATTGCCTTGTTCATCCCTTGCATATTATAGTTCATCACGAAGCTTTTGTAGCTTGGTGGCAGTGATTGGAGAATTCTGTCAATGACGCTATCATCCGGAAGATTAACTCCCAGTTGAATCAAGTGATTATTATACCCAGACATTTTGAGTATATGCTCACTGACAGAACTATTCTCCTCCATCTTGCAGCTGTAGAACTTATTGGAGACTTCATATCTCTCAATCCGGGCATTTGCTTGAAATATTAACTTCAACTCCTGGGACATCTCATATGCTTCATGACGTTCAAAACGTCGTTGAAGACCCGGTTCTAAGCCGTAAAGCATGGCACACTGAACTATAGAGTAGTCATCAGCTTTGCTCTGCCAGACGTTCACAACATCTGGCGTTGCTCCTGCAGCAGGCCTGGCACCCAGCGGTGCTTCCAGGACGTAATTCTTCTGTGCAGCAATGAGGATAATCCTCAAGTTACGGACCCAGTCCGTGTAATTGCTACCATCATCTTTCAACTTTGCTTTCTCAAGGAACGCATTAAAATTCAACGGAACAACAGCACGAGCCATCTATCTACAACAAACATACACAAGCAAAATACTATCAGGTACTAAGTTCATGATAAATTTAAGTTCAATTAATCATATTACTTAAGAACTCCCACTTAGACAGACATCTCTCTAGTCATCTAAGTGATCACGTGACCCAAGTCAACTAAACCATAACCGATCATCACGTGAGATGGAGTAGTTTTCAATGGTGAACATCTTTATGTTGATCATATCTGCTATATGATTCACGCTCGACCTTTCGGTCTCCGTGTTCCAAGGCCATATCTGCATATGCTAGGCTCGTCAAGTTTAACCTGAGTATTCTGCATGTGCAAAACTGGCTTGCACCCGTTGTAGATGGACGTAGAGCTTATCACACCCGATCATCACGTGGTGTCTGGGCACGACGAACTTTGGCAATGGTGCATACTCAGGGAGAGCACTTCTTAATAATTTTTAGTGAGAGATCATCTTAAAATGCTACCGTCAATCAAAGCAAGATAAGATGCATAAAGGATAAACATCACATGCAATCAATATAAGTGATATGATATGGCCATCATCATCTTGTGCTTGTGATCTCCATCTCCGAAGCACCGTCGTGATCACCATCGTCACCGGCGCGACACCTTGATCTCCGTCGTAGCATCGTTGTCGTTTACGCCATCTGTTGCTTCTACGACTATAGCTACCGCTTAGTGATAAAGTAAAGCAATTACAGGGCGTTTGCATTTCATACAATAAAGCGACAATCATATGGCTCCTGCCAGTTGCCGATAACTTCGGTTACAAAACATGTCATCTCATACAATAAAATATAGCATCACAACTTGGCCATATCACATCACAACATACCCTGCAAAAACAAGTTAGACGTCCTCTACTTTGTTGTTGCAAGTTTTACGTGGCTGCTACGGGCTTAGCAAAAACCGTTCTTACCTACGCATCAAAACCACAACGATAGTTCGTCAAGTTAGTGCTGTTTTAACCTTCGCAAGGACCGGGCGTAGCCACACTTGGTTCAACTAAAGTTGGAGAAACTGACACCCGCTAGTCACCTATGTGCAAAGCACGGTGGTAAAACCAGTCTCGCATAAGCGTACGCATAATGTCGGTCCGGGCCGCTTCATCCAACAATACCGCCAAACCAAAGTATGACATGCTGGTAAGCAGTATGACTTGTATCACCCACAACTCATTTGTGTTCTACTCGTGCATATAACATCAACGCATAAAACCTAGGCTCGAATGCCATTGTTGGGTAACGTAGTAATTTCAAAAAAATTCCTACGCACACGCAAGATCATGGTGATGGCATAGCAACGAGAGGGGAGAGTGTTGTCTACGTACCCTCGTAGATCGTCAAGCGGAAGCGTTATGACAACGCGGTTGATGTAGTCGTATGTCTTCATGACTCGACCGATCCTAGCACCGAACGTACGGCACCTCCGTGTTCAGCACACGTTCAGCTCGATGACGTCCCCCGGGCTCCAATCCAGCGAAGCGTCAGGGATGAGTTCCGTCAGCAGGACGGCGTGGTGATGATGATGATGTTCTACCGGTGCAGGGCTTCGCCTAAACTCCGCGACGATATGACCGAGGTGGGTTATGGTGGAGGGGGGCGCCGCACACGGCTAAGGAACGATCCGTAGATCAACTTGTGTGTCTATGGGGTGCCCCCCTCCCCCGTATATAAAGGGGGAGAGGAGGAGGGGGCCGGCCAAGAGGGGAGGCGCGCCCTCGGGGGGGGGGGGGGGGAACCTACTCCAAGTAGGTTTGCCCCTCCCTTTCCTATTCCAAGAAGGAGGGGGAAGGAAGGAGTGGGAGAGGGGAAAGGCAAGGGGACGCCGCCCCCCCCTTCCTTGTCCTATTCGGACTCAAAGGGAGGGGGCGCGCCTCTTGCCCTGGCCGGCCCCTCTCTCTCTCCACTAGGGCCCAACAAGGCCCATTAGTTCCCGGGGGGGGGGGGGGGGTTCCGGTAACCCTCCGGCACTCCGGTTTTCTCTGAAAACACCCGGAACATTTCCGGTGTCCGAATATAGTCATCCAATATATCAATCTTTATGTATCGACCATTTCGAGACTCCTCGTCATGTCCGTAATCACATCCGGGACTCCAAACAACCTTCGGTACATCAAAACTTATAAACTCATAATAAAACTGCCATCGTAACGTTAAGCGTGCGGACCCTACGGGTTCGAGAACTATGTAGACATGACCTAGAAATATTCTCGGTCAATAACCAATAGTGGAACCTGGATGTTCATATTGGTTCCTACATATTCTACGAAGATCTTTATCGGTCAAAACGCATAACAACATACGTTGTTCCCTTTGTCATCGGTATGTTACTTGCCAGAGATTCGATCGTCGGTATCCAATACCTAGTTCAATCTCGTTACCGGCAAGTCTCTTTACTCATTCCGTAATAGATCATTTCATAACTAACTCATTAGTTACAATGCTTGCAAGGCTTAGGTGATGAGTATTACCGAGAAGGCCCAGAGATACCTCTCCGACAATCGGAGTGACAAAACCTAATCTCGAATTATGCCAACTCAACATGTACCTTTGGAGACACCTGTAGAGCACCTTTATAATCACCCAGTTACGTTGTGACGTTTGGTAGCACACAAAGTGTTCCTCTGGTAAATGGGAGTTGCACAATCTCATAGTTGCAGGAACTTTGTATAAGTCATGAAGAAAGCAATAGCAACATACTAAACGATCAAGTGCTAAGCTAACGGAATGGGTCAAGTCAATCAAATCATTCTCCTAATGATGTGATCCCATTAATCACAACACATGCCTATGGTTAGGAAACATAACCATCTTTGATCAATGAGCTAGTCAAGTAGAGGCATACTAGTGACACTATGTTTGTCTATGTATTCACACATGTATCATGTTTCCAGTTAATACAATTCTCGCATGAATAATAAACATTTATCATGATATGAGGAAATAAATAATAACTTTATTATTGCCTCTAGGGCATATTTCCTTCATTAGCTACATTGCTTGCAAGGCTTATAGTGATGTGCATTACCGAGAGGGCCTAGAGATACCTCTCCGATAATCGGAGTGACAAATCCTAATCTTGTAATACGTCAAGTCAACAAGTACCTTCGGAGACACCTGTAGAGCACCTTTATAATCACCCAGTTACGTTGTGATGTTTGGTAGCACACAAAGTGTTTCTCCGGTAAGCGGGAGTTACATAATCTCATAGTCATAGGAACATGTATAAGTCATGAAGAAAGCAATAGCAACATACTAAACGATCAAATGCTAAGCTAACGGAATGGGTCAAGTTAATCACATCATTCTCCTAATGATGTGATCCCGTTAATCAAATGACAACTCATGTCTATGGTTAGGAAACTTAACCATCTTTGATTCACGAGCTAGTCAAGTAGAGGCAAACTAGTGACACTATGTTTGTCTATGTATTCACACATGTATTATGTTTCCGGTTAATGCAATTCTAGCATGAATAATAAACATTTATCATGATATGAGGAAATAAATAATAACTTTATTATTGCCTCTAGGGCATATTTCCTTCACTTCTTTGGTTGGGCAAGCACGAGCAGCTGATGGATAGGGATCGCCGCTAGGACCGTCTTGACGAGCACGAGGCGGCCAGCCTTGTTCATGAGATATGCCTTCCAGCAAAGTAGCATGTCGGCGGCCCTATCGATGACGGGCTGAAGCTGGGAGGCAGTGGGTGAGCGGCATCGCTACAACGGGGCAACCCAGCACGTCAAGGGCCAGCACGGCGTCCTCCATGTCGCCATGGACCAGGGTGGCGGAACTCTCCGCGAAGTTGACGTGGAGGCCCGAGGCGCGCCCGAAGAGCTGCAAGTGTTGGGGAACGTAGTAATTTCAAAAAATTTCCTACGCACACGCAAAATCATGGTGATGGCATAGCAACGAGAGGGGAGAGTATTGTCCATGTACCCTCGTAGACCGTAAGCGGAAGCGTTATGACAACGCGGTTGATGTAGTCGTACGTCTTCACGATCCGACCGATCCAAGTACCGAATGTACGGCACCTCCGTGTTCAGCACACGTTCAGCTTGATGACGTTCCCCGGGCTCCAATCCAGCAAAGCGTCGGGGATGAGTTCCGTCAGCACGACGGCGTGGTGTTGGTGATGATGTTCTACCGGCGTAGGGCTTCGCCTAAACTCCGCGACGATATGACCGAGGTGGAATATGGTGGAGGGGGGCACCGCACACGGCTAAGGAACGATCCGTAGATCAACTTGTATGTCATGGGGTGCCCCCCTGCCCCCGTATATAAAGGAGCAAGGGGAAGGGGGCGGCCGGCCAAGGGAGGGCGTGCCAGGGAGGAGTCCTACTCCCACCGGGAGTAGGACTCCCTCCTTTCCTAGTCCAACTAGGAGAGGGGAAGGAAGGGAAGGAGAAGGAGAAGGAAGGAGGGGGAGGAAAAGGAGGAAAGGGGGGCCGGCCCCCTAGTCCAATTCGGTTTGGGCTAGGGGGGCTGCGCGCCCTGCCTCCTCTCTTCCACCACTTGGCCCATGAGGCCCATTGCTTCTTCCTCGTACTCCCGTAACTCCCCGGTACCCCCGAAAATACCCGAATCACTCGGAACCCTTCCGATGTCCGAATATAGTCGTCCAATATATCGATCTTTACATCTCGACCATTTAGAGACTCCTCATCATGTCCCTGATCTCATCCGGGACTCCGAACTCCTTCGGTACATCAAAACTCATAAACTCATAATATAACTGTCATCGAAACCTTAAGCGTGCGGACCCTACGGGTTCGAGAACTATGTAGAGATGACCGAGACACGTTTCCGGTCAATAACCAATAGAGGAACCTGGATGCTCATATTGGCTCCTACATATTCTACGAAGATATTTATCGGTCAAACCGCATAACAACATACGTTGTTCCCTTTGTCATTGGTATGTTACTTGCTCGAGATTCGATCGTCGGTATCTCAATACCTAGTTCAATCTCGTTACTGGCAAGTCTCTTTACTCGTTCCGTAATACATCATTCTGCAACTAACTCATTAGTTGCAATGCTTGTAAGGCTTAAGTGATGTGTATTACCGAGAGGGCCCAGAGATACCTCTCCGACAATCGGAGTGACAAATCCTAATCTGGAAATACGCCAACTCAACATGTACCTTCGGAGACACCTGTAGAGCACCTTTATAATCACCCAGTTACGTTTTGACGTTTGGTAGCACACAAAGTGTTCCTCCGATAAACGGGAGTTGCATAATCTCATAGTCATAGGAACATGTATAAGTCATGAAGAAAGCAATAGCAACATACTAAACGATCGTGTGCTAAGCTAACGGAATGGGTCATGTCAATCACATCATTCTCCTAATGATGTGATCCCGTTAATCAAATGACAACTCATGTCTATGGTTAGGAAACATAACCATCTTTGATCAACAAGCTAGTCAAGTAGAGGCATACTAGTGACACTATGTTTGTCTATGTATTCACACATGTATTATGTTTCCGGTTAATACAATTCTAGCATGAATAATAAACATTTATCATGAAATAAGGAAATAAATAATAACTTTATTATTGCCTATAGGGCATATTTCCTTCAGCAAGATGCTCCTGATGGCGGTTGTGTCGCTCGGTGTGGGGTGGCAGAACAGGATCACGTCGTCCACGTACAGCGAGATGGAGGGGATCAGGCGTCAGGGATGCAGCTGCTGCAGGATGCCCAGCTCAGTGGCGCGATGCAGCAGGCGGCCAACGTGTCCACCGCAAGGACAAAGAGCTGGGGTGACACGGGGTCGCCTTGCCGTAGTCCTTGACGGTGCCAAATGGGCGGTCTAGGATCGTTGTTCATGATCACGTTGGAGCTGGCCGACGAGAGCAGGATAGCAAGCCAGCCCAAGAATCGAGTGCCAAATCCATATTGGCACAGGACGTCAAAGAGGAATGGCCAGCTGATTGAGTCGAATGCGCGAGTTAGGTCCAACTTCAGCAGGACACGCGGCGCGCCTAGATGATGTAGCATGCGAGTTGACTGCCGCACAAGGACGAAGTTGTCGTGCAGGCTTTGTCCCGGGATGAACGCATTCTGGCTGGTGCTAACGAGGGTGTTGAGCTTGGGCGCGAGGTGGAGCGAGAGGACCTTGGCAAAGATCTTGGTGACGAGGTGGATCGGGTTTATGGGCCGGTAATCGCCTAGGCCTCTGGCATCCGCGCGCTTCGGGAGCAGCGTGAGGAGCGCCTGCTTGAGGCAACTAAAGCCGCACCCTCTCAGCTCGTAGAGCTGCTGGAAGACAGCTAAGAAATCCTGCCGGACGATGGTCCAGCATGCGCGAAGGAACTCGACGGTGAAGCCGTCGGGTCCAGGGGCCTTGCGTGCGGGCAGGTGCTTCTCCGTGTTCCATATCTCCTCGACGTCAAACGGGGCCTCAAGGTCGTCCAAGACGACGGGCATGATCAACACATCAAGATCCAGGGCGCACTCGCAGGGAGGCATGGAGCCCGGGAGGCCATCAAAGTGCTCGTACGCCGACGCAGCCATATCGCAGGGGCCCATGATCACCTGCCTGTCAGCCAGAAGGCTGTGGATCCTGTTCTTCTGCCGCCGATAGGTGCACTGCCCGTGGAAGAAGGACGTGTTGGCGTCGCCCTCCTTGAGGGAGGCGAGGCGGGAGCGCTGGCGGGCAATGGTCCGCTCGAGTGAGGCGAGGCCGAGGTAGGAGGCCTTGATTTGTCGATGCAGCCAGTCCTCGTGAGGAGACAAGGCTCTGTGGTCTTGCGCGGTGTCAAACCTTAGGAGAAGCTCCCGAGAGATCGCTATCTTGAGGCGCACGTTGCCCACTGTTTTGGCGCTCCAGCTTGTGAGCCCGCGCGTGGTCGCCTTCATGCACAGCATGAGGCGGCGGAAGGGGTCAGCGTTGCTCATGGACTGCCAAGCATCCCTCCATGGTGTCATGGAACCCGTCCATGCGCGTCCAGAAGTCCTCGAAGCGGAAGCGGCGATGTGCCGGCGACATCGGCGAGCAGTCAAGCAGCAAAGGACTGTGGTCGGAGACGACCAAGGAGAGGCAACGGAGGTGGCATTCGCCATGCAACTCCTCCCAGTCCGTGGTGCAAAGCACGTGGTCGAGGTGGACTAGTATCGGGGGTGACTGCTCGTTTGACCACGTGTAGCGGCGGCCGTTGAGGTATACCTCCTTGAGTACTAGGTCGTTGAGGGCGAGCCGGAAGCGACCCATCATCTGCCGGTTGACGTTCCCGGTGTTCTTGTCCACATCACGATATATAAGGTTGAAGTCGCCGCAGATCATCCAGGGCCCGGTGCAATCCATACGAATGTCGTAGAGCTCCTTCATGAAGGCGATCTTGGCCTTGTCCGGCTGTGGTCCGTAGACGACGGTGATCCACCATGGTGTGCCAGCGCCAGTGGGGGTGGAAACGCGGGCAGACAAGGCATTGGCGGTGAATAGGGGGTCAGTGATGACTACCTCCTTGCTCTTCCAGGCCAACAGGATGCCGCCACGGGTTCCAAGCGTGGGCAGGTACGTGTAGTCATCAAATTTCGAGCCGAGGGCTTCGAGGGCAGTCAACGAGCAGATCAAGGCCATCTTTGTTTCTTGCAAACAGACCAGGGATGCGTTGGCGGTTACAACAAGGGATCTAACAGCAGTGCGACGCGCGCGCGCATTAAGGCCGCGCATGTTCCATATCAGGATCTTGGGGTTGTGCTCCATGGGAACGAGGTCGACGAAGGGCATAGGGGCGCAACTAGGCCTCGATCGGGCTGCCCGCAACTACCGTGGTGATCGGCGTGACGGCGAGATCAGCGGGGAGCTCGCCATCCACCAAGGCAGCAATGGCTGATAGGACCAACAGGGGGATGCGCGTAGCGAAAAGGTCGTCATATGCCTTCATCTTTGCGGCTGTGATCCTCTGGTTGACCCCAACGACGCCGAGGGTGCGGAGGATGTGGACTTGAGCTCGCCTCTCGGCTGGGGAGGAGCAGCTGCCTTGCAAGCAGCGGTGGACGCCGAGCGCCCGTGGCGTGGGGAGAAGTTGGGCAGGCAACACCGTGGCCGCCTGCCGGGGTCGGGAGGGCCGCGTCGATCTGCTTGGTGGCAGCATCGAGGAATTCGCCGAGGGTCCAAGCTGTCATGGCCGCCGCGCGGGGGCGGGATCGGTGCATCATGATGGGCGGCAACGCGAAGCGCGTGGCCGGGCTTGGGGTAGCGGGGCACTCCGCGTGGGCGTCGTCAGCAACGTGCGCGTCATGCTGGGCCTGAAGACACTCCTCGGCGGGCTGCGCCTCATGTTGGGCCGCATGCAGGTCCACGGGTGGCCGGGCCATGAGGGGGCCTGAGGCATTCTTGCTCAGCACGCCACAAGCAGGATCTCCTAAAGGGGCCGGGTCCTGAGCAGCATGCAGGGTGGGCACCAGCGTGAGGCGGCTCTCCTTGGACTGGTCAGCAGGTGACGAGGCGTGGGCATGAGAGGGTGGAGACATACTTCCACTTTGCCCCGACAACGGATCAGGCAGGGGACCGAGGGTTGGGAATCCAGAACCTCGCTATCCAAAGACAGGCGGTCCGCAGAGCCAACCGGATCCGCATGCGCGCTGGGATTGGTCGCTTCTGGCGCAGCCGCAGCACGGGCGGGGTCAACCACGCAACACGATGAGGGGGGCCTGGCTGATGCCGTAGTGTCGGGGCGCGCAGCGGGGAAGCCAGGGCCAGCGGGCGTCGTGACGCGCTTGTCAGGGTGAGCTGGTGGGCCAGACGGTGAGGAAGTCGTAGGGGGTGCAGCTCTGGCCCGACTGGCCGCTTTTGTCGCCGTCCTGCGCTTGCCGCCCCGCTTTCCCCTTTTGGCAAAGCGACGAGGGCGGCACGACCCATTGGCAGGGGGCCAGGGGTCCATGGTACGGCCTTCGGGGGTCGCGTCGACCATACGGCGACGGGGGGTGCCCCAGCCAGCATCGACAGCGATCCCGTCGGATCGGCGGCGGTGGGCGGCGGCGCACCAGCCGGAGGAGTCAACGGCCATGCCATCGGCGCGACCGCAAGGGTCGCCGGAGGTGCGTCGCCGCTTGCCTCCGCGGCGGCAGCCGCGGTTGTGGCCTGCGTCGTGTCCGCGACCAGCATCCCCCTCGTTCCCACCAGTCGCGTCGTCGCTCGGGCCCTGGCCGCGGTGGGCAGGGGGCATGGCCGTTTGGCCGGCCGGAGACTGGTGAGCGTGATGGTCACGGGGTACGAGAGGGTGCGGATGGTGGGAGGGCCATGGTCGCGGGCGGGGACCAGCTCCACAATCTCCAGGATGGCTGCACGGCGGATGGTGGCCGGGTCGCGGGTGCGCGCCATCAGCCGGAAGGTGGCAAGATCGGTGCGGGAGTGCGTGCTCGGATGGAGACGCTCAATCTAGCAGCTCCTGCCGAGGAGGTGCTCCGCCGTGGACAGGTGCCAGGCCTGTGCCAGGATGCCTCGGAGCCCAACTGGACGCTGAGGTCAAGGGAGTCGACGATGGCATGGGCGAGCTTCTTCCAAGGGCGGAGCGACATGGTGAAGCCAGGCCCGTTGATGAAGTGGTCGCCGGCGAGGCGGTCCATGAGCTCGCGCGTGGTGAGGATGACGAGGAAGTCCTCGGGATGGTGCGCGTGGATGGTGAAGTCCCCGGGTTGGAGGCGGAGGGAGGAGGACAGCACCTCCTCAATGTCTCCAGATGCGACCGCCGGCCTGGCCCCAGTGGTGGACACGACCACCGCGCGACGCAGGACCAACCTGGCCTCCTTCATCTCCACAGAGCGCGACAAGATGACGCGCACCGGGTCGACAGGCGAGGCAGGGGGTGCAGGAGGGGTCGGCGAACCGCGGCACGGCGCCTTCGACGCCACCATGGCGGGAGCAACCACGACGGCGAGGAAAGTGCGCCGAACGCCCTTGTAGCATTTCTTGGAGTCGTGCGAGCCATGGCCGGGGTAGAGGCAACGACGGTAGCGGATGTCGTTGGTGCAGTCACACACGGGGTGGCCCGGGTCGAGGCAGCAGAAGCAGAGGCCGGCGGTCGCCTCCGGGGACGGGCTGCGGCAGCGCTGCAGCTGGGGGCTTGAGGCGGAAGCACTGCAGCTCGGGGCTTGAGGTGGCAGCGCGGCGAGCGCCACGGCGCCGGTTCCTGCGACGCGGGCGCTGGAAGCCGTCCGCATCTACCTCCGGGGCGGCGTTGACGCGGTGGACCTCAGAACGCGGCCCCAGGCGGGAGGCGGCGGGGGCGCGGCCGTTCCAACCGTGGCCGACGGCGGGGCAGACGGGCCAGCCGAGAGCGCAAGGGAGGGGAGGGGGGGGGGGGGGGTTCGAGCGACGTCGCTGTAGGACCGAGGTAAGGATTCCCCGTCGGAGTCCATCCAACGGCGCAAGCCCGAGGAGCTGAGGTTGAGGTCGACGGAGCTGCCACTCGGGGGCGCCATGGCGGTGGAGGAGGAGCGGGGAGGAAGAGCTGGTTTCTGAATCACACCTAGCCTATTTCCTTCATAGTTGCAAATGTTGTCCATCATAAGCTCAGTTATGATTTTGCTATTATCTACCTTGTTATTCTTATTCATATGATAAGTTTGCATTGTTGATACTAATTGTGATGCATGGATTAAGTGAAAAAATGAAATAAAAAATGATCTTAATAACAAAAATAATCTATATTCGCAAATGAAAAACAATTGTATGCTGGTTTCTTCAGCATGATGTTATTTGGTATTTCAATGGGAGATGATTATTGGGTTGAACATCATGGATTTATGAGAGACCATATCCTAATGTTAACAAATTAACAACAATAAAATCTCTA
The DNA here is from genome assembly GCA_963921465.1 of Triticum timopheevii. Lineage (NCBI taxonomy): Eukaryota > Viridiplantae > Streptophyta > Magnoliopsida > Poales > Poaceae > Triticum > Triticum timopheevii. The sequence goes on along the minus strand of OY997266.1, from coordinate 624,968,799 downwards.
CTGTAAAATGGAAATATTTTGCCTCATCAAGGCATGGTACTATACTTTTGTTTGCTTCTTCACCGCTCTTCCATTGTATACGAATGCCACTAAAATCCATTACAACTACATACATTAAAAAAAAACTCATGTAGCTAAGAGACTTGTGAGGAAATTTACCAACATATTTGTCAAAAAACCTTTGAACCGTGCCTCTTCAACTATTATCATGTCCAACTCTTCATATATATACGCACGCTTAATATCAATTCACAGAAAATGTAAGCATTTTTGGGCCACAAAGAAGTTGGTGCAGTTGAACACCTCTACATTTGTTAGCGTTACTAGATGAATTGCAAGCATGCAACTGAAACATGCCAGCGATGTTATGAAGAGTCAAGAATGTAAGGTTGGACAACAGCTGTTAGCAGAACCAGATAGCACAAAGCTGGAACATGCGGAAGAAGTCAATGACTCCTTGCACCAGCAAGACGAAACCACACGTCGACACCCTCGTGCAGATGAGTTTGCCACTAACAACTAGCATGCCAGCGGCTAAGCACGAAGAGGGTTAGTCATCATGCACATGATAATGCACATCATCTAACACACAAAAAATTGATCCTCGTGTGCGAGTTTGCCCCTGATAATTAAGACACTTTCGACAGGCCCATATACTCATTCATAATAAATGTATGAAACGATAACAAGACAGCAGAGCGGCATAAACTTGCCTTGAAGATGGGGGACAAACTCTCAGGGCTTGAACTGACAACATTCCACTAAAATGATAGCTTGAGCATGCAACTATGTGAAGATCCATCATCAAACTATACCATTCTTAATTAGTCCTTGCTGCCAATTAGTGGAACATGACAGAGTGAACATGAGACGACTTTTGTGTTGGGATCTCTATGCTTCTGCCAGATCTCAAGGCTGATGTAATGGAATGATTCTTCATGTCTACTAATCAGATGCTGCAGCACAGCTGTACACATATCTTCTGTATAAATAGGCGTCAGCAGGATGGTAGATGCATCAAACTAGAAGCTCTTCTTTCTTCCTCCTCTCTTCGACCACAATACAGAGCAAATCTTCAAGCTCAGACATGGCTTTCCACCAAAGATCGACAAGTTTGCCTTCTAGGCCTCAAGTCAGTGAGACCGAAGTCGAGCTAGAGCTTCAGAGCCTTGAAGCAAGCATCTCTTCCTCCAATTCCATCAGCACGATGTGCGATGGTCTCAGGACTCTTGCAAACATCTACGATGGTCTTGAAGAGATCATCTGCCTACCAAGCAACCAAGTTTGCTCCTCCCAGCAGAGGAGCATGTTGGATGGAGAAATGGATGGTTCTCTTGAGCTGCTAGATCTCTGCAGCGCCATGCAAGAGATATTTGTCGAGATGAAGGCCATCGTCCAAGAGCTGCAAGTGGCTCTAAGGAAAGGTGATGACGCAGCTACTCAGGCCAAGATCCAATCCTACACCCGCTTGGTGAAGAAGTCCAAGAATCTTTTCAAGAAGACCGCGAAGAAGGCTCCTGCAGATTGTAGCATGGTCATGCTGTTGGGCAAGGCTAGAGAGATCTCTGTGTCTCTGCTGGAGTCCACACTCCATCTCTTGTCGAAGCAAATCGAAAGGCCTAAACAGTCTCTTGTTTCCAAGGCATTTCACAAGAAGAAGGCAGTTGTTTGCAAGGAGGAGCAATTGTTGGGGCTAGAGTGCAGTATCGGAGATCTTGAGAGTGGGGCAGGACATCTGTTCAGAAAATTAGTCCAGAGCAGAGTTTCCCTACTCAACATCCTTAGCTCATAGATACTCCCAAGTCACTCTTGGTGCCCTCCGATTGGCGTCCGCCTTTTTAAGGAATAGCTGATCTTCATATAATTTTGCCATATGCATACACTATACTGTACAAATGTACATGATACTACAGAAAGAGAAAGATAAGTTTTGATCCATTTCACTATTTCTTCCTTGAAGACGTGTTTGTGATCCCAGCATAGTCTATTTTGAAGCCAATGGTTAGTGAATGGCAGAATCAATCAATTTTATTGTCCACCACCACCACATGGCTGTGCAGTCTGGCATAATTAGTGCGCTCAAATTTTAAACATCATTGACATCTATATCATTTAAGCATTGAACAAAATGAAAATTACCCTAGAACCAAGCTTTTTGCATGTTCTACCGGGTCAACAAAAATCTGAGCAAGACGTAATCCAAACTTGCCAGTGCGCAAAGTTTTGTTTCTTTCTATATAATGATTCTCAACACACAGAGAACCCTTTTCGAGAAAAAATACACAAAGAACAACCGATTCTTTATATGCTTATTTGTTATTTCAAACTTTACCTAAGTAAAGATGCCGATGTCCGAGAATCAGTTAGTATGACTAAAAGGTAACAAGACTGTACAAAAACATTAAAAAAACTAGAGACACACATCAAAAGCTTGTCTGTGTAGTGGTTAGATATCAAATGGTCATGCTACTCACACGGTAGGTGGCTGAAAGCCTCAAACTGAAGAAATGGGGATAACACGCTGAACCACTAACATGAATCATGTGCAGCGGATCTTGTTTCCGTGGCCTAAACATGCCAGCACCGACCGTCGAGGCTCTAACTTGTGATACCCAGCAGTGCCCACCAAGGAAAATACCTTATTAAAAGGCATGTTACAGCTAAATGCTAGGTTAGCGATCCATTAAATAATTGCATGGGCGTGCAATTATGCCAAGACCCACCGTCAGACTAAACTGCATCTTTTTCATTGGTTCTTGCTGCCAATGGCTGGAACATGATATGTGACGACTCATCTCATGGACAGTAGGCACAGAAAACAGTGTACTAAACATGAGAAGACTTTAGTGCTGCGATCTCTAGGCATAACAGACAGCATGTCGGAGATGCAATGGCACGATTCTTCATGTCTACCAATCAGATGCTACGACACAGCTGTACACATCTTCTGTATAAATAGGCGGCAGTGGAACGGTAGATACATCAAACAAGAAGCTCTTATTTTCTGCTTCTCATCCTCTCATCCACCACGAGACAGCGATAAGCTTCAAGCTCAGATATGGCTTTCCACCAAAGATCGATAAGTTTGCCTTCTAGGCCTCACGTCAGTGAGACCGAAGTCGAGCAAGAGCTCCACTGCCTAGAAGCAAGCATCCCTTCCTCCAATTCCATAAGCACGATGTGCGATGGTCTCAGGAGTCTTGCAAGCATCTATGATGGTCTTGAAGAGATTATTTGCCTACCAAGCAACCAAGCTTGCTCCTCCCAGCAGAGGAACATGTTGGATGGAGGAATGCTCCATTGAGCTGTTAGATCTCTGCAGCACCATGCAAGAGACCTTCGCCGAGATGATGGCCATCATCCAAGAGCTCCATCTGGCTCTAAGAAAAGGAGATGATACAGCTGCTCAAGCCAAGATCCTATCTTTTATTCGCTTGGTGAAGAAGGCCAGGAAACATTTCAAGAAGTCTGCCAAGAAGCCTGCATTCGACAAGATGGTCATGCTATTGACCAAGGCAAGAGAGATCTGCATCTCTCTGTTGGAGTCCACACTCCATCTCTTGTCGGCGCAAATTGAAATGCCAAAGCAGTCTCTTGTCTGCAAGGCATTTTACAAGAAGGCAATTGTCTGCAAGGAGGAGCAATTGCAGGAGTTAGAGTGCATTATAGAAGATCTTATGAATGGAGCAGGAGATCTGTTCAGGAAATTTGTCCAGAATAGAGTTTCTCTTTTAAACATTCTTAGCTCATAGATACTCCACATCACTCTACTCCTTGTGATTGGCATCCGCCTTTTTGAGGATGAGCCGATCTTGATCCAGTTTTGCAATATGTACAGAGTACAAATGTACAGAAATTGTAGAAACAAAGACCAAAGTTTTGATCCATCTCTGATTTTGCAATAATTGATAAAATCTCTTGGGGCTTTCTGATGAATATATGCATGACAAGAGGAAATGTGTATGATGTGAATCCATCATGTATTTGCTAGGATTTTTACAAGTTAACATTACCTTAAGATTCTATTTTTTTGGAGCTGCAAAAGATTCTTGATTAGCACACAATCTTTATTTTGTAGATCTCACTGATCATGCATAGGACACGCCAGGTCGAAGCCACATGCTTGATGGTTGCGTCACACCTAGCCATATTCCCTTCATAGATGCAAATGCTGTCCATCATAAGCTCAGTTATTATTTTGGTATGTATATACCTTGTTATGCTTCTTCATGTGATAAGTTTGCATTGCTGATAAAATCATATAGCTAATTGTGATGGATAGATTAAGTGAAAATGAAATAAAAAATGATCTTAATAATAAAATAATCCATATTCACATATGAAAAAAATGTATGCTGGTTTCCTCTGCATGATGTTATTTGGTATTTCATGGGAGATGATTATTGGATTGAGCATCATGGATTTATGAGATACCATATCCTAATGTTAACACATTTTTTCTGAAAAGGAGTATGACCCCCGGCCTCTGCATTTGGGAGATGCATGCAGCCATTTTATTAATTATTCAGAAGGACCTTACAAGGTAATACTTCTGAATCCGCCATCCGGGCGACATGTGTCGCTACTCCTATCCAATTGATGAAGAGAGGCAATAAGTCTGAGACGAATACCCAGACCTCTCACCTAAGCCTAACATCTAAAACCGGAGGCCCGAACCAAGCCACGTACTATGTGTGGGGCACAAACGGGTTTGGCGCACTCTCATGGTCGTCACCACCATCTTCCACTGGTCTATCTTCAGAGCAGGTACTGACACACCGTCCTTGCCAGTCCAGCCGCCGACGCCGCTACGGCGTCAAACAACGCCACCACCCTTTGCTCGTCCATCTAGACACTTCCGTCATCGAGATCCAGCTACCTCATGCCGCTAATACTCATCGTCTTCACGCGGAAGATGACACGCCACACCACCTGCGAACCTCCGCACCATCGCCACCGCCCCTTGCCACCCGGATCCCACCGCCAGAACAACCTTCTCCTGAACACCCCAAGCCTCCCTAGACGACGCCTTCATGAAGGGCACGATGCGCAATCGCCGCCGCCCAATCACGCGGATTTCAGACTTTTATCCGGGAGGAGGGGGGTCAGGACACGGCAGCACACACCAACCTCTCCTAGCCAAACGGCGCCCCCATGGAGGTAACGACACCGAGCACTACCGTCGCCGCATCCACAAAGGATAACAGGAATTAACCTTGGGTTGGAGATTAGGGGTGGGAAGAGGGGATCTCGTCGGTGCCTCCAAGGAGGGGAGTAGCGCCCGCAGGCGGTGTCACCGACGTGGATGGCCAAGCCACCAAAGATTTCTCCCGAACCCAACTCACACCACCATGCCCAGCCACCATCATTCCGGTGAGACAAGATCACCGGCGCAAGATCCGGCGGGAAGTGGACCAGACATGAAACTTTAGGTCTGACGCTAGGATAACCGTTGGCCTACCATGAGCACCGCCAGCCGTGAAGAAGGCGTCGCCTCTCCAAACAAGGCCGTCGCCCTGGAGCCCCACTCCCTTTGCCGAGACCATATCGATGAAATCCCGCCCGCCACCTTCACCGACGGCTGCACTGGTTTGCCCGGTGCTATGTCTTGAGCTTGCGTTGGTTTTCCTTGAAGATTGAAGGTGCAATAGTAGCGTAAGTATTTCCCTCCGTTTTTGAGAACCAAGGTATCAATCCAGTAGGAGGCTCCTCAAAAGTCCCACGCACCTACACAAACAAACAAAGAACTCGCAACCAACGCAATAAAGGGGTTGTCTATCCCTTCACGGTCACTTGCGAAAGTGAGATATGATAGAGATAGTATGATAAGATAAATATATTTTTGGTATTTTATAATATAGATTGGAAAAGTAACAATGCAAATAAAAGTAGATTGAAAGATTATATGATAAAAGATAGACGGGGGGCCATAGGTTTCACTAGTGGCTTCTCTCAAGATAGTATAAGTATTACGGTGGGTGAACAAATTACTATCGAGCAATTGATAGAAAAGCGAGTAATTATGAGATTATCTAGGCATGATCATGTATATAGGCATCATGTCCACAACAAGTAGACCGACTCCTGCCTGCATCTACTACTATTACTCCACACATCGACCGCTATCCAGCATGCATCTAGAGTATTAAGTTCATAAGAACATAGTAACGCATTAAGAAAGATGACATGATGTAGAGGGATAAATTCAAGCAATATGATATAAACCCCATCTTTTTATCCTCGATGGCAACAATACAATACGTGACTTGCAACCCCTGCTGTCACTGGGTAAGGACACCGCAAGATTGAACCCAAAGCTAAGCACTTCTCCCATGGCAAAAAAGATCAATCTAGTAGGCCAAACCAAACTGATAATTCGAAGAGACTTGCAAAGATAACTCAATCATACATAAAAGAATTCTGAGAAGATTCAAATATTTCTCATAGATAAACTTGATCATAAGCCCACAATTCATCGGATCTCGACAAACACACCACAAAAAGAGTTACATCGAATAGATCTCCACAAGAGAGGGGGAGAACATGGTATTGAGATCCAAAAAGAGAGAAGAAGCCATTTAGCTAATAACTATGGACCCGAAGGTCTGTGGTAAACTACTCATAACTCATCGGAGGGGCTATGGTGTTGATGTAGAAGCCCTCTATGGTCGATTCCCCCTCCGGCGGAGCGCCAGCGAAGGCTCCAAGATGGGATCTCGCGGATACAGAAGGTTACGGCGGTGCATATTTTTTTCGTTGGCTCTTTGGATGTTTTCGGGGTACGTGGGTATATATAGGAGGAAGAAGTAGGTCGGTGGCCGCACGAGGGGCCCACGAGACAGGGGGGCGCGCCTAGAGGGGGTGGGCACGCCCTCCTATCTCCTGGCCGCCTCGATCGCTTCTTGACTTGCACTCCAAGTCCTCTGGATCACGTTCGTTCCAAAAATCACGCTCCTGAAGGTTTCATTCCGTTTGGACTCCATTTGATATTCCTTTTCTTCGTAGTACTGAAATAGGCAAAAAAAATAGCAATACGGGCTGGGCCTCCGGTTAGTAGGTTAGTCCCAAAAATGATATAAATGTGTAAAATAAAACCCATAAACATCCAAAAGGGGTAATATAATAGCATGGAACAATAAAAAATTATAGATACGTTGGAGACGTATCAAGCATCGCCAAGCTTAATTCCTGCTCGTCCTCGAGTAGGTAAATCATAAAAACAGAATTTTTGATGTGGAATGCTACCTAGCATAATTCTCAATGTAATTTTCTTTATTGTGGGATGAATGTTCAGATCCAAATGATTCAAAATAAAAGTTCATATTGACAAAAGAAATAGTAATACTTCAAGCATACTAATAAAAGTAATCATGTCTTCTCAAAATAACATGGCTAAAGAAAGTCTATCCCTAGAAAATCATATAGTTAGGCTATGCTTCATTTTTGTCACACAAAAATGTTCCCAAGTTCTACACCCCCGATGACAAGCCAAGAAATTGTTTCGTACTTAAATAATCTCAAACTTTTTCAACTTTCATGCAATACATGAGCGTGAGCCATGGATATAGCACTATGTGTGGAATAGAATATGATGATGGGAATTGTGTGGAGAAGACAAAAAAGGAGAAAGTTTCACATTGACGAGGATAATCAACGGGCTATGGAGATGCCCATCAATTGATGTCAACATGAGGAGTAGGGATTGCCATGCAATGGATGCACTAGAGCTATAAATGAATGAAAGCTCAACAAAAGAAAACTAGTGGGTGTGCATCCAACTTGCTTGCTCACGAAGACCTGGGGCATTTGAGGAAGCCCATCGTAGGAATATATTAGTCAAGTTCTATAATGAAAAATTCCCACTAGTATATGAAAGTGACAACATATGAGACTCTCTATATGAAAAACATGGTGCTACTTTGAAGCACAATATATGAGACTCGCTATATGAAGAACATGGTGCTACTTTGAAGCACAATATATGAGACTCGCTATATGAAGAACATGGTGCTACTTTGCAGCACAAGTATGGAAAAAGAGATAGTAACATTGCCCCTTTTTATTTATTTTCTTTTTTCTTTTTTCTTTTTCTCTTTTTTTCTTTTTTTTTCCTTTTTTTCTTTGGCCTTTCTTTTTCTTTTTCTTTTTGGCCTTTCCTTTTTTTCTTTTTTTCTTTGGGACAATGCTCTAATAATGATGATCATCACACTTTTATTGATTACAACATATGAATTACAACTCAAAACTAGAACAAGATATGACTCTATATGAATGCCTCCGGCGGTGTACCGGGATGGTGCAATGAATCAAGAGTGACATGTATGAAAAATTATGCATGGTGGCTTTGCCACAAATACGATGTCAACTACTTGATCATGCAATGGCAATATGACAAAAGTAATGTATGTCATGATGATAAACGGAACGGTGGAAAGTTGCATGGCAATATATCTCGGAATGGCTATGGAAATGCCATAATAGGTAGGTATGGTGGCTGTTTTGAGGAAGATATAAGGAGGTTTATGTGTGATAGAGCGTATCGTATCACGGGGTTTGGATGCACCGGAGAAGTTTGTACCAACTCTCAAGGTGAGAAAGGGCAATGCATGGTACCGAAGAGGCTAGCAATGGTGGAAAGTTAAAAGTGCGTATAATCCATGGACTCAACATTAGTCAAAAGAACTCATATACTTATTGCAAAAATTTGGAAGTCATCAAAAACCAAGCACTACGCGCATGCTCCTAGAGGGATAGATTGGTAGGAAAAGACCATCGCTCGTCCCCGACCGCCACTCATAAGGATGCACAATTCAGGTACACTTCATGTTTCAAATTTGTTACACAACTTTAACCATACGTGCATGCTACGGGACTTGCTAACTTCAACACAAGCATTCTTTAAATTCATAATCACCCAACTATCATGACTTTAATATCACTACCTCCATATCTCAAAACAATTATCAAGTATCAAATTGATCATAGCATCCAATTCACTTCCTATGATAGTTTTTATTATACCCGACTTGGATGCCTACAATTCTAGGACCAATTTTATAACCATAGCAAATACCATGCTGTTCTAAAAGACTCTCAAAATAATATGAGTGAAGCATGAGAGACTAGAAATTTCTACAAAATTAAGCCTCCGCCGTGCTCTAAAAGATATAAGTGAAGCACTAGAGCAAAAACTATCTAGCTCAAAAGATATAAGTGAAGCACATAGAGTATTCTAATGAATTTCAATCAAATAGGCTTCTCCCAGAAGGTGTGTATAGCAAGAATGATTGTGGTAAACTAAAAAGCAAAGACTAACATCATACAAGACGCTCCAAGCAAAACACATATCATGTGGTGAATAAAAACATAGCTCCAAGTAAAGTTACCAATGAACGAAGACGAAAGAGGGGATGCCTTCCCGAGGCATCCCCAAGCTTAGGCTTTTGGCTATTCTTGAATATCTTGGGGTGCCATGGGCATCCTCAAGCTTAGGATTTTTCCGTTCCTTATTCCATAGTCCATCAAATCTTTACCCAAAACTTGAAAACTTCACAACACAAAACTCAACAGGAAATCTTATAAGCTCCGTTAGTGAAAGAAAACAAAACCACCACATAAGTTACTGTAATGAACTCATTCTTTATTTATTTTGGTGTTAAACCTACTGTATTTCAACTTCTCTATAGTTTATAAACTATTTTACTAGCCATAGATGCATTGAAATAAGCAAACAACACACGAAAAATAGAATCTGTCAAAAACAGATCAGTCTGTAGCAATCTGTAACTAATGCAAACTTCCGGAACTCTAAAAATCCTACCAAAATAGGAAGTCCTGGAACATTTGTCTATTGATCATCAGCAAAAAGAATTAACGCAAAAGCACGTTTCTGTGATTTAACAAAACTAATTTCGTGCGTGCAAAGTTTCTGTTTTTCAGCAAAATCAAATTAATTATCATCATAGGTTATCATATAGGTTCTACTTGGCACAAACACTAATTAAAACATAAAAACACATCTAAACAGAAGGTAGATGAAAAATTTATTACTAAACAGCAACAAAAACAAAAAACACAAATAAAATTGGGTTGCCTCCCAACTAGCGCTATCGTTTAACGCCCTAGCTAGGCATAAAACCGAAGATAGATCTAAGTAGTGCCATCTTTAATTTTCAGTTTTTTAGCGGAGTCATGCTCGAATCCGGGAGGTTCTTTACGTTTCCCTTCATACTCGGAAATTTTTAGATCTAAAGAATCCAACCGCTTATTGCAAAGAGTAATCAACATATTCATGCGGTGAAGATTTCCGCTAACACTTTTAAGAGGCTCAAGAGACTTTTGTAAAAAATTTGTTACTTCGCAAATCTTTCCAAACACGTGTGTTTCTTCTTGGGTAGGATGTGATCCCCCTTTTTGAGGTAGTGTTCCCACTATTCCCTCTATAATTTCATGTGCAATACTAGGATCAATTTCAATAAAATTTCCTTTGGCAATGCAATCCAAGAGTTGTCTATGCGTCATATTTAGCCCAACATAAAAATTGCGAAGAAGAATTCTAAAGTTCACCTCTAGGATGCAATTGCGATAAGATTCCATCATCCTATACCAAGCATCTTTTAAGTTTTCTCCTTGCATTTGCTTGAAGTTAAGAACTTCAAACTCGGGAGACATAGGAGCGGATAAGGAACTAGCCATAACGACAAGGTAAACGATCTAACACACAAGCAACCGAAAAAGGCAAGCGAGAAAAAGAGAAGAAGATTGGGAAAGAGAGGGCGAATAAAACGGCAAGGGTGAAGTGGGGGAGAGGAAAACGAGAGGCAAATGACAAATAATGTAAATGCGAGGGAAATGAGTTTGTGATGGGTACTTGGTATGTCTTGACTTGAGCGAAGACCTCCCTGACAACGGCGCCAGAAATCCTTCTTGCTACGTCTTGAGCTTGCGTTGGTTTTCCTTGAAGAGGAAAGGGTGATGCAGCAATAGTAGCGTAAGTATTTCCCTCAATTTTTGAGAACCAAGGTATCAATCCAGTAGGAGGCTCCTCAAAAGTCCCAGGCACCTACACAAACAAACAAAGAAGTCGCAACCAACGCAATAAAGGGGTTGTCAATCCCTTCACGGTCACTTGCGAAAGTGAGATATGATAGAGATAGTATGATAAGGTAAATATATTTTTGGTATTTTATAATATAGATTGGAAAAGTAATGATGCGAATAAAACTAGATTAAAAGCTTATATGATAAAATATAGACCCGGGGGCCATAGGTTTCACTAGTGGCTTCTCTCAAGAAAGCATATGTATTACGGTGGGTGAACAAATTACTGTCGAGTAATTGATAGAAAAGCGAATAATTATGAGATTATCTAGGCATGATCATGTATATAGGCATCACGTCCGCAACAAGTAGACCAACTCCTGCCTGCATCTACTACTATTACTCCACACATCGACCGCTATCCAGCATGCATCTAGAGTATTAAGTTCATAAGAACAGAGTAACGCATTAAGAAAGATGACATGATGTAGAGGGATAAACTCAAGCAATATGATATAAACCCCATCTTTTTATCCTCGATGGCAACAATACAATACGTGCCTTGCAACCCCTGCTGTCACTGGGTAAGGACACCGCAAGATTGAACCCAAAGCTAAGCACTTCTCCCATGGCAAGAAAGATCAATCTAGTAGGCCAAACCAAACTGATAATTCAAAGAGACTTGCAAAGATAACTCAATCATACATAAAAGAATGCAGAGAAGATTCAAATATTTCTCAACATAAACTTGATCATAAACCCACAATTCATCGAATCTCGACAAACACACCGCAAAAAGAGTTACATCGAATAGATATCCACAAGAGAGGGGGAGAACACAGTATTGAGATCCAAAAAGAGAGAAGAAGCCATCTAGCTAATAACTATAGACCCGAAGGTCTGTGGTAAACTACTCACAACTCATCGGATGGTCTATGGTGTTCATGTAGAAGCCCTTCGTGGTCGATTCCCCCTCCGGCGGAGCGCCGACGAAGGCTCCAAGATGGGATCCTCGCGGATATGGAAGGTTACGGCGGTGGAAATTGTTTTTTGTTGGCTCCCTGGATGTTTTCGGGGTACGTGGGTATATATAGGAGGAAGAAGTAGGTCGGTGGCGGGCCCACGAGACAGGGGGCGCACCCTCCTATCTCCTGGCCGCCTCGATCGCTTCTTGACTTCCACTCCAAGTCCTCTGGATCACGTTCGTTCGAAAAATCACGCTTCCAAAGGTTTCATTCCGTTTGGACTCCGTTTGATATTCCTTTTCTTTGTAATACTGAAATAGGCAAAAGAACAACAATACGGGCTGGACCTCCAGTTAGTAGGTTAGTCCCAAAAATGATATAAATGTGTAAAATAAAGCCCATAAACATCCAAAAGGGGTAATATAATAGCATGGAACGATAAAAAATTATAGATACGTTGGAGACGTATCACCCGGCGGTCTCCTCTTGGGGCGACGAGGAAGATGAGGGGGCTAGAAGTGGCGTTGCGGGGTAACCCTAGTCGCCACCCATGTCACCGGGGAGGACGACCTAACAACAATAAAATCTCTACTATAAAATAGAAATATTTTTCCTCATCAAGGCATGGTACTATACTTTTGTTTGTTTCTTCGCCCCTCTTACATTGTATAAGAACGCCACTAAAACCCATTGCAACCACAAAAACTAAAAAAATCATGTAGCTAAGAATTTGTGAGGAAATTTACCAACATATTTGTCAAAAAACCTTAGAACCGTGCCTCTTCAACTATAATCTTTTCACTCAGTGGCGACGATATATATACACACACTTAATATCAACTCACAGAAAATGGTAGCATTTTTGGGCCAGAAAGAGGTTTGTGCACTTTTTTTTGGAAAAGGAGGAATACCTCCGGCCTCTGCATCAGTCGATGCATGCAGCCATATTATTAGAAATCAAAACAGAGTCTTAACATCCAAGTAAGCTCAAAATCCGAGCAAATAATGAGAAAATAAGTATGTAAAGCGCCACATCTGGCAAAAAAGTGCCACATCTGGCGATAAAGAACAGGCTACAATGCCTACACACCTAGCCTATTATTAACTCGCCATCCAAATCGGCTGAAGATAGCCTATGCTACCGTCTCCCAGCGGTTGCACCCAATAACCATAGGCTCCATGTAGTCTACATGAGTGAGTAACGACCACATACGGATCCAGGCTGTAGCTTTGTAGACATCCTGCAAAAAAATGGTGAATGATGTACCATTAAAAATCATCTCATTTCTAGTGTTCCATATAGCCCATAATAAAGCACATATCTCTATCCGAATATGTTTAGCCATCTGTATGTCTACTCCATTATGTCACGTCCCAAATAACGTGTTTATGCTCATTGAAGGTTGGATGTTAAAAGCTATATGAATAGATCGTCATAACAATTTTGCAAGTGGACACTCTAGAAAGAGGTGTTTAATCATTTCGTTTTGATCACAAAAACAGCACCTGGGGTTACCAACCCAATTCCTTTTCATCAAATTATCTTTGGTCAATATGACTTCTTTGTGGACGAACCACATAAAGATCTTGACGCGGAAAGGAACTTTAATCTTCCATATGTGCAAAGACCTCGACAATGGCCCGGCGTCAATCAAGTCCAAATACATGGATTTCATAGAGAATAATCCATTTGTATTTAACTTTCAACTAATTTTATATGCCTGGTCTGAAAGTTGAACATCCATCAACCTACGGACCAGGTGTAACCAAGCAATCCAACGTTCCCCTACAAGAGATCTCCTAAATTGGATGTTAAGTGTTATTGAATTTAATACTGTGGCGACATAATCCTCCTTACGTTGCACAATATTATATAGTGAAGGGTATTGTAAAGCCAGAGGCATCTCGCCTAGCCATGTGTCCTCCCAGAATCTAGTAGAGGTACCACTACCAATTAGGAACTTCACACGCTGGAAGAAAGTTACTTTTGTCTTCATTAACCCTTTCCAAAATGGTGAATCCATTGGCCTTGCATTCACCTGGGCCAAAGTCTTACTATTTAAGTATTTATTCCGCAAGATTTGTATCCACATGCCTTCGGTCTTCGTAGATAGTCTGCATAGCCATTTGCTAAGCAAACACCTATTCTTTACCTCTAAGGGCCAGTTCTTTTGGGCGATTCTACCAGAATCGCCCCTCTCCCCAGCTTCTCCCAGAATCACCACTCCATATGTTTTTTATAATCCTAGCTAATTAGACCTTAACTAGATAGGATTGTAAAAAAAAATGAAGTGGCGATTCTGGGAGAAGCTGGGGAGGGGGGCGATTCTGAGAGAATCGCTGAAAAGAACTGGCCCTAAATTCTTGATCCCTAACCCAGCCTGGTCTTTTGGTCTACACATGATATACCATCTAGCCATTCTGTATTTCTTCTTGGCCTCATCGCTTTGCTAGAAGAATCGGGATCGGCAAAAGTCTAATCTTTTCCGTACCCCCACCGGTACTTCAAAGAAGGATAGGAGGAACATTGGCAAACTCGTCAAAACTGAGTTAATCAACACCAGCCGTCCTCCGTAAGATATTAGCTTGCCCTTCCATCAACTTATTTTTTTTCAAATCTATCTTCTATACATTTCCATTCTTTATTTGTAAACCGTCTATGATGAATTGGGATCCCGAGATAACTAAAAGATAAGGATCCCATTTCACAACCAAACAAGTTTCTGTAATTGTCTTGTTCTTCTTTAGCTCTCCCAAAACAAAACAATTAGCTTTTATTGAAGTTGATTTTTAGCCCAGACATTTGTTCAAAAAGTCATAGAATAAGCTTCATATTCCTAGCTTTTGCAAGATCGTGTTCCATGAAAATAACAGTATCATCCGCATATTGTAGGACGGAGACACCCTCCTCTACAAGATGGGGAACGAGACCTCCTACTTGGCCACTCTCTTTAGCCCGACTAATGAGTACTGCCAACATATCGGCTACAATGTTGAACAACACAGGAGGCATGGAATCTCCCTGTCATAACCCCTTACGTGTTTGGAAATAATGACCTGTGTCATCATTGACTTTTATCCCGACACTGCCTTTCTGTATGAATGGATCCACCTGAGACTTCCAGGCTTCGTTGAACCCCTTCATACGTAAGGCTTGTTGAAGGAAGGGTCATTTGACCTTATCATACGCCTTTTCAAAATTCACTTTAAAGACAACCCCATCTAGTTTCTTCGAATGGATTTCGTGCAATGTTTCATGTAGAACTACCACCCCTTCTAGGGTTTGTCGTCCTGGCATGAACGCAGTTTGAGTTGGTTGCACGACCGAATGGGCTATCTGTGTCAACCTATTCGTGCCAACCATTGTAAAGATCTTAAAGCTTACATTGATAAGGCATATCGGTCTAAACTTCTCAATGCGAACCGCTTCCACCTTCTTTGGCAACAATGTTATCGTTCCAAAATTGAGGTGAAATAAATTTAAGTGGCCTTCGAACAAAATCATGGAACATAGGCATAAGATCATTCTTTATGATATGCCAGCATTTTTGATAAAATTCCGCTGGGAACCCATCTGGCCCGGGCGCTTTATTATTCTTCATTTGTGTTATAGCATCAAATACCTCTTTCTCAGTGAAAGGGGCAGACAACACCTCATTATCTTCTAAGTTGAGTTGCGGTATGTCCCCTATCACAGTCTCATCAAGAGAAACGAAACTTTCTTCGGGTGCTCCGAAAAGTTTCTTATAATATTCGGAAATGTATAGTTTTAGGTTCTCGTGTCCTACAATTGTACCCTCATCTTGTTCTAGTTGTATTATCTTTTTCTTTCTATGTTTCCCATTAGCAATCATGTGGAAGAATTGTGTATTATCATCCCCTTGGATGATCTTAGAAACCTTTGCTCTAAGTGCCCATTTCATATCCTCCTCTGTCATAAGGGCTTGCAACTTCTTCTCAGCCTCATTCTTAATATCTCTCTCAGAAGTATTAAGAAGTATGGATTCCGCTTTCACATCAAGTTCATTGATAATCTGTGTCAATCTTTCCTTTTCCACTTTATAAATACCACTTTGATGTTTGGCCCAGCCTCTCAAAAACTGGCGCAGGTGTCTAGTTTTGTTTTTCCATCTCTTCACATTAGAAGACCCTCCATGTCTCTGGCCCATTCAGCCGCAATGAGCTCCATGAAGCCCTCCCTTTCAAATCATCCTAATTCAAAAGAGAAAGTATTTTTGTTTCCCACATGGGTCACTTCCCCGGAATCAACCAGTAGTGGGGTATGATCAGAGATGGCCCTCTGTAGGGCCTGAACCGTAACTAGCGAATTTTTTTGTTCCCACTCAACACTAGTGAGAACCCTGTCCAATTTCTCGTAAGTAGGAATTGGCAAAGAATTGGCCCACGTGAATTGCCTACCAGTGAGGTCAATCTCCCTTAGATCGAGACTTTCAATTATCATATTAAACATGAATGACCATCGTCCATCAAAGTTGTCATTATTTTTCTCCTCTTGTCTTGTAATGATATTGAAATCTTCCCCCACCAGAATTGGCAACCTTTCATCCCCACAAATTCTCACCAGATCTGCGAGGAATTCCGGTTTAAGCTCTGGTTGTGTTGCACCGTTACGGCCACCAAAGCCCATCGGAAGCCGTCAATTTTTGACCTTACACGAAATTTGACAGCAAAATCACCGTGAACCATATCCAGCACCTCTAAAGTTTTGCATTTCACCCCAAGTAGTATCCCTCCAGATCTCCCTCTTGGAGGTAAACAATGCCAGTCAACATCAACCCCCCTGAAACGGTGTTGAGAAACTGGGAGGTGAAATTATCTCTACCCGTCTCCAATAAAGCCATAAAATCTAATTTTTGTTCTACTGATGTATCGCTAAGGAATCTCCTTTTAGCCAAGTCCGCTAGACCTCTACTATTCCAGAATATCCCTTTCATATTTCATCATGGAATTTTTTCTTTTGTTTCACTCTCGCACTCCGACGCACCGCCGATGTAGGATAAACCTTCCTCTTCCAGGGTTTTCTTAGTTTATCCTTCATCTCCTGAATAGGTTGAGGATCGGTGTCAGGAGTGGCCTCTGGCTGCAAAGGGGCCACATACCCCCCTGGAACCATATCCTCCTCCTCCGCCTCTAAGCCCTCTGTGGGGACCAAATCCTCATAGAGACTCTGAAGCGCAGTTACTCCAAGATCATTGATTTCTGCTTCATTCATGGGTTTTACCGCTGCTAGATGTCGTATTAAATCCACATCTCTATCAATCTCTAAATCTAGTAGATCATTAATTGATTTTGCGGTTTCTTTGTCATTACTACCAAGAGAGATCCCTAGGTTGTTGGCTTTATCAATAATATCATGCTCAGAAAAGTGCAGATTTGAACAACTTGTATTAACTGACATACCTGTCTGAACTTCGATGTCTCAAAGCTTGGCGGCCCTCATGGATCGCCCTATCTGTATGTCATCCGCGTTCGGCTGACCCTGGATCCGATGACTGAACCGTCTGCCACCGGACATAGGGTCCGAAATACCTCCAAAAGTGATGAGTCCTCCTGAGCGACTTTGGTCGGTCTATGGCCGCCTACCATATGCCCGACTAAGTCAGAAGTGACGGGAGACACCGGCCTCCCAGACTACTCCACCGCGGTACCAATAACCGCGACGCCCGAAGTACGGATCCCTGCCGATCTGCTATCATCACCGCCTGATCTGGTGACCACCTGTGTCGAACTGATCGAACGTGACGCCGGCCGGAGAGCTAGATGGATGGCTAGAACCCTCCACTGTAGGATATGGGGAGATCGTCGTCGGTCAACCCTCCACTGCCACCGCCGGCATAGACACCTCCATCACCACGGGGGTGGCTGGGCGGCGATGTGGCGTCAGCTGCGGTGAAACCTCATCCACCATCTGTCGGTGCTCCTCCTCCACCACCACCTGTGCTGGAAGATCATCGTCAGAGTCCTCTATCTCCACGCGGTCACTCCAAAGACGGCTCGGTGCGGAGACTGCCCGAAACGAACCAAACCGGAGAGATGCCGCCGGAGTGGTTGGGGGCGTCGGCCCCTTGTCAGTCTTCGTCTCAGTCGACTTTGTGGGTTTCCTGGTTGGTTTGTCCTGTCCACTGTGATCACCGGGATTGCCTTCCATCCCCTGGTCGCCACCACCATCACCACTACCATCTCCACCATCAGTCATATCAACATCAGTAATCCCGGAATTAATATTTGTCTGCTGAACCTCAACCACAATATCGAGATTATAAGACACCCCATCATAAGTCCACGACACGAAGTCTGGAATATAATCCGCATTCACAACACCAAGAAGTAGCCTTGCCTCTCTATGTAGGCGTGTGAATGGCATGTCCACCTTCTCTGTTTTACCTAACAGAGAGACAAGACTCGCAACAATAAGATAGTCATTAAGAAGAATCTCTGGAACTCCTGAGAGTCTGACCCAAACCTTTTCTAGTGGTATCCCCATCGGGTCAGGTTTTTTGCACTCATCAAACTCAAAAATGCACTTACTCCCGGGCACCTTCCTGAGTCCACACTTCAGCAGGTGGTGAAGGTCCTCCCTCCTAGGAAACTCCACTCTGTAAACCTGGTCCTCCAACCTGCCAAGAGACCAGTGAAAAGACTCAGACACTAACCGCCTGAGCTGCTGACACACCTGTTCCTCTGTCAATGTCCCTTGAGTAACCCTGACCAGACCAAACTTCGAACTGTCCACCACAGGAGTTGCTAAAATCGTGCGTGGAGTCTCAAAGAACATAAGCTTGGTATTACAGACACCGTAAATATTCACCACGGGTATAGGCACCAAAAGCAACGGACAGTCGCCAGATGAGTGTCCCGACTTCAGACATATATCACAAAGCACCACCGTGAAGTCAATCACAAAGTGGCCTGGCACACCACAACGATAACAAGTCATTTTTTCTTTCTTACGTGCCGCTTTGTTAGCACGCACCGTATCCGCTTTATCGCTTCCCTTGTCATTGTAGCCATCTTTGTCATGAAGCTGTGGAAGTTGGAATGATGACCCCAGCCAAAGCCTTAACCGCCGCTGCTGCCACCTCTGGCAGCGCTGCAGAAGAGGAAGTGGCGGTATCTGCCACTTTGGTCGCCCTGCTTACGGCCCCCTTCAGCTGGAGGACCGCTTTGGGGGCTGCCTTCGGAACAAACGGATGGCGCGGAGGAGGGTTACGACTACCCCCACCTCGACGGTCTCTCTGACGGTAATGTGGACCCGTGGCACCCTCAACAAACTCGCCGGGTGGAGGGTTAACGTTCCGCTGCCATTGGTTCCCGGCAATTCCGCGACCTCCGCCATTATTCCACTAGTTCCAACCACGACCATCATATCCTCCATCGTATCCGCGACCAGCACCGTAGCCGCCGCGACCACCATTGAAACCGCCACGACCCATGACGTGACCAGCACGCCCACCAGCAAGTCCCGTGTGCCCCGCGGCATTAGCTTGACCGCCATCGGCGGACCCCCTGCCCGGGCCGTCCCCGACCTGCTGCCTCGGCGGCTCCTGCTGCCCACGCAGGGCGGCTGAGCTCCATCACCCCGGCCGGCCATCAGCGGTGCCGATGGCTGAGTCACGACCGGCACTCGACGCGCCTGTCCGCTCCTGGTAGGGAAACCGTGTGAGGTGCGCTGCCTAACCCTAGCTGCTGCCGCACCATGCACGTACGAAGCTAGAGTATCGATCGATCTGGGCGAAACTGGCTTCTGCTGTCGATACTCGACAGGATTCGGCCCGCACGGTGCGATAGACTGGGCCATATACCCTGCTACGCCCGCCCCGCCCGTCTCGTGAATCTCCTGAGGCTAGGCCAAATATCCAGCTCTCAAACTGGGCTGAATCACTTTTGGCCCGTCATGGCCTAGAAGGGAATTCAAACGCCCGATCCTGGCCTCCCTGATCAGCGCAGCCGGATCGGCGACCGCCGCCGGCGGTGGCGGCTCCGCCACCCGTCGCCCCTTCTTTCTTCGTCGTTGCACCTTCGTCCAAGACCCGATGAAATCACCAAGTGTCAAGGATGGGAGACTAACCTTCGGAAGAGGCCCTTTCCATGGCCGAACCGCCGACGATGCCGTCCCGCGATGTACGACCCGCAAGAGGGCCTCCATCTTGTCTGCTGCTCCTAGCCCATTCCATGCCTTGTCGCTCACCGAAATAATCCCGTCGATGCAGTCCGCCATCTCCTGCTCGGAATTTCCCGCCCGGAGAGATTCGCAAACGAAGTCCGACGGCCTCAGCGATGCCGCCACCGCCGGCCCGGCGACATGGTCCTCTTCATCGTCGGAGTCCTCAACGTCTGAACCGGCGAGGGCCCAGAATCTGTTCCCCCTCCGGTGATAGTTGGCGGCGCTGGACGGGGGAACACCCCTGTCGCCCCCATCGCCCATCGCCTTCCTCTTACAGAGGTTTGTGCACGTGAACACCTCTACATTTTTTAGCATTACTAGACGAATTGCAAGCATGCAACTGAAACATGCCAGCTATGTTATGAAGAGTCAAGAGTGTAAGGTTGGCCCCACATAACGGCTGGTAGCAGAACCAGATAGCACAACGCTGGAAGATGCGGATGAAGTCAATGACTCCTTGCACCACACGTCGACACCCTCGTGCGGATGAGTTTGCCACTAAAAACTAAGACACGGCTGCAGCATGCCAGCGGCAAAGCATGAAGAGGGCTAGTCATCACACACATGATCAAGCTGTCTAGATCATCCAGCACAAAAAACTGGTCCTCGCATGTGAGTTTGCCCCTGATAATTAACACACTTTCGACAGGCCCATATACTCGTTCATAAATGTACGAAACGATAAGAAGACAGCAGAGCGGCATGAACTTGCCTTGAAGACGGGGGACAAACTCTCGGGGCTTGAACCAACAAGGTTCCACTAAATGATAGCTTGAGCATGCAACTATGTGAAGATCCCTTATCAAACTATACCATTGTTAATTAGTCCTTGCTGCCAATTAGTGGAACATGACAGAGTGAACATGAGACGACTTTTGTGTTGGCATCTCTATGCTTCCGCCATACCTCTAGGCTGATGTAATGGCATGATTCTTCATGTCTACTAATCAGATGCTGCAGCATAGCTGTACACATATCTTCTGTATAAATAGGCGTCAGCAGAATGGTAGATGCATCAAACTAGAAGCTCTTCTTTCTTCCTCCTCTCTTCGACCACAATACAGAGCAAATTTTCAAGCTCAGACATGGCTTTCCACCAAAGATCGACAAGTTTGCCTTCTAGGCCTCACGTCAGTGAGACCGAAGTCGAGCTAGAGCTTCAGAGCCTAGAAGCAGGAATCTCTTCCTCTAATTCCATCAGCACGATGTGCGATGGTCTTAGGACTCTTGCAAACATCTACGATGGTCTTGAAGAAATCATCTGCCTACCAAGCAACCAAGTTTGCTCCTCCCAGCAGAGGAGCATGTTGGATGGAGAAATGGACGGTTCTCTTGATCTGCTAGATCTCTGCAGCGCCATGCAAGAGATCTTCGTCGAGATGAAGGCCATCATCCAAGAGCTGCAAGTGGCTCTAAGGAAAGGTGATGACGCAGCTACTCAGGCCAAGATCCAATCCTACACCCGCTTGGTGAAGAAGTCCAAGAATCTTTTCAAGAAGACTGCAAAGAAGGCTCCTGCAGATTGTACCATGGTCATGCTGTTGGCCAAGGCTAGAGAGATCTCTCTGTCTTTGCTGGAGTCCACACTCCATCTGTTGTCGAAGCAAATCGAAATGCCTAAACAGTCTCTTGTTTCCAAGGCATTTCACAAGAAGAAAGCAGCTATTTGCAAGGAGGAGCAATTTTTGGGGCTAGAGTGCAGTATCGGAGATCTTGAGAGTGGGGCAGGACATCTGTTCAGAAAATTAGTCCAGAACAGAGTTTCCCTACTCAACATCCTTAGCTCATAGATGCTTCCAAGTCACTCTTGGCGCCCTCCGATTGGCATCCGCTTTTTTAAGGAATAGCTGATCTTCATACGATTTTGCCATATGTATACACTATACTGTACAAATGTACATGATACTACAGAAAGAGAAAGAGAAGTTTTGATCCATTTGACCATTTCTTCCTTGAAGACGTGTTTGTGATACTTTATGTTGATATCCTTGGCTGGTGGATCTTGTTCCTTTGGCATGAAACATGCCAGATCAAAGTCACAAGGTCCCAACTTATAGTTAGCAGAATCGATCAATTTTATTATCAAGATTCTCTATCACCAGCGCATGTCCACATGGCTATGCAGCCTGCCACTACAATTGAATAAAGTTCCTATTTCATACAACGAAGTCCAAATTAATGTACTCAAATTTTTACATCGTCGACATCAATAGCATCTAAATCTTTGAGGAGGAAAAAATAACAAAAACATTTACACTAAAACCACAGTTTTCTTGTATGGTATTAACAATATGCAAAGTTTTTGTTCGTTTCCATATAATAATTCTCATTACACAAAGAACAATCGACGTTTTATATGCTTATTTCAAACTTCACCAGAAATAAAGATACTGATATTCGAGAATAAGTTACTACAACTAAAAGGT
Organism: Triticum timopheevii; assembly: GCA_963921465.1. NCBI lineage: Eukaryota > Viridiplantae > Streptophyta > Magnoliopsida > Poales > Poaceae > Triticum > Triticum timopheevii. The sequence goes on along the minus strand of OY997266.1, from coordinate 624,946,183 downwards.
ACTCCCTCCGTTCCAAAATAGATGACTCAACTTTGTATTAACTTTGTACTAAAGTTAGTACAAAGTTGAGTCATCTATTTTAGAACGGAGGGAGTAATAAAATTATATAAAAGTATTGAAAAAAGCTTTATTTCTGTATGGTTAGATATGAAATGGTCATGCTACTCACACAGTGGGTGGCTGAAAGCCTCAAACTGAAAAATGGGGTTAGTACTCTGAACCGCTAACGTGGAGCTTGTGCAGTGGGTCTTGTTTCCATGGCCTAAACATGCCAGCTCCGACTGTCGAGGCTTTAACCTGTGATTCACAAGAGTGCCCACCAAGGAAAACACCTTATTAAATACAGGTATGTCACAGCCAAATGCTAGGTTAGCAACCAATTAAATAATGGCTTGAGCGTGCAATTATGCTAATGCTGGTTCTTGCTGCCAATTGTTGGAACATGATAATGTGATGGCTCATCTCAAGGACAGTAGACACACAAAATTATGTACTGAACAACAGACGACTTTAGGGTTGTGATCTCTATGCTTCTGCCAGAGCTCAAGGCATAGTAAGCAGACAGCATCTGGGAGATGTGATGGCATGATTCTTCATGTCTACCAATCAAATGCAACTACTTAAGTTTTCTGTATAAATAGGCCTTAGATGAGCAGTAGACACATCAAACCAAGAAGTGTTCTATTCTTCAGCTATCATCAACCACAATATATACAGAGAGAAGCTTCAAGCTCAGATATGGCTTTCCACCAAAGATCGATAAGTTTGCCATCTAGGCCTCACGTCAGTGAGACCGAAGTTGAGCAAGAGCTCCACAGCCTAGAAGCAAGCATCTCTTCCTCCAACTCCATCAACACGATGTGCGATGGTCTAAGGACTCTTGCAAACATCTATGATGGTCTTGACGAGATCATTTGCCTACCAAGCCACCAAGTTTGCTCCTCCCAGCAAAGGAAGATGTTGGATGGAGAGATGGAGTGCTCCGTTGAGCTGTTAGATCTCTGCAACTACATGCAAGAGACCTTCGCCGAGATGTTGGCCATCATCCAAGAGCTGCAGGTGGCTCTAAGGAAAGGAGATGATGCAACTGCTCAAGCCAAGATCCAGTCCTTTACTCGCTTGGCGAAGAAGGCCAGGAAACATTTCAAGACTGCCAAGAAGCCTGCATCCGACAAGATGGTCATGCTATTGACCAAGGCAAGAGAGATCTGCATCTCTCTGTTGGAGACCACACTCCATCTCTTGTCGAAGCAAATTGAAATGCCAAAGCAGTCTCTTGTCTGCAAGGCATTTTACAAGAAGAAGGCAGTTGTCTGCGAGGAGGAGCAATTGCAGGAGTTAGTTTACAGCATTGGAGATCTTCAGAATGGAACAGGAAATGTGTTCAGGAAATTAGTCCAGAACAGAGTTTCTATTTTAAATATTCTTAGCTCATAGATACTCCACATCACTCTACTCCCTGCGATTGGCATCCGCCTTTTTGAGGATGAGCCGATCTTGAGGCAGTTTTCCCATATGTATACAGTACAAAGAAATTATAGAAACGAAGAGTAAAGTTTTGATCCATCTCAAATTTTGTGATATCAATAACATCTCTCTGGAGCTCTGTGATGAATATGGATGAGAAAAGGAAATGTGTATGATTTCAATCCATCATATATTTAGTAGGTTCTGTTAATTAGGTTTTTGTTACAGGTTATATTTTTGTGGTGAATCACAACAACAATGATTTTAGACCAACATGCAGGTTAACGGTTGCGCCACACCTACCATAAGATTCATGATTAGCCTTATTTTGTGGATCTCACTTATCATGCATGGGACACGCCAGGTTGAAGCCACATGGTTGATGGTTGTAATAAGCACATAAATCAGATGGAGTAGCAGATTCCCTTCATAGTTGTAAATTCTAGCAATCGTATGCTCACTTGCTCAGTTAATATTTTGGTATGTATGTCTAGATTGTTATTCATATGATAAGTTCACATTGCTGATATAATCAAATAGCAAAATATGATGGATAGATCAAGTGGAAAAATGAAATAAAAAATATTCTTAGTAACAGTAATAATCCATATCTACAGATGAAAAAATATTAGTATGCTGGTATCTTCAGCATAATTTTATTTGGTATTTAATAGGAGATAAATATTGGATTGAGCATCATAAATTTTTGAGATAACATATCTTAATTTTAACACATTAACACCAATAACATCTCTCCAGTAAAAGGGAAATATTTTGCCTCATCAAAGCATGGTAGATAGACTTAGTTAATTTTTCTTTTCTTTCTCCACCCCTGTTACATTGTATACAAATGCCAGTAAAATCCATTACCACTATATTCAGTAAAAATAAATCTCATGCTGGTAAGACTTCGTGCTGAAATTTATCAAAATATTATTTGTCCAAGAAACATGGCTCCAGGTCTTAAAACCATGCCTATTCCACTATAACCTTGTCACTCAATGGCGACGATATATGCTTAATATCAATTTGCAGAAAATGTAAGCATTTTGGGTCACAAAGGTTTGTGCACTCGAACACCTAGCAGTACTCAATGGATCTTGGGGAAGGATCCCAAGAGAGAAGAAACAGACCTCTGATGACAGCAAGGAGATGACTGGCATGAGCTTGGTTGTAAGATTGGAACGCCAATGGACAAAGGCTGTTAGCGGAACAAGATAGCACAACGCACCAGCAAGCACCAACCACCCCCTCGTGCAGATGAGTTTGCCACTTACAACTAAGACAAGGCTGTACAATACCAGCGACAAAGCATGAAGAGGGTTAGTCATCATGTACATGATCAAGCTATCTAGAAATAACACAAAAACTGGTCCTCGTGTGTGAGTTTGCCTCTGATAATTTAGACATGACAGGCCCATATACTCATTCATACATGTATGAAACGATAAGATGACAGCAGAGCGGCATATTACTTGCCTTGAGGATGGGGGACAAACTCTCAGGACCTCAACTGACAAGATGTCTGTAGGCTCTTCTACTTCTGCACTATATATGAGGGTACCAAAATGTGCATGCTGGGGTAGACACCATTAGAGCAAAGTTCCTCCTCTCTTCCTCTCCATCTTAAAAAATAGCACTGCAGCTTCTGCCCCAAGCATGGAAGGTCAGCCAGCGTGCCTTCCAGCCCCCACTCCAATGGACTAGGTCTCTACTCTTCGCCATCCCTGACCACTGAAACAGTATGTGATGGTATGAGAAACAGAGAACGGCTGGACCATTCATAATAGATCATGTGTGCCTGGAGGCCAACTTACACTCTGCCACATTCAGCAGGTAAAGCAAGTGGGGGGAGAACTCGAGCCATCTCCCCTGCTCCTTGTCCTCTGCAATGCAACGAAGAAAGTTTCTCAGAGTTGAAGACTGTCATCCACCACCAGGAACTGCACTTGGTTCTGAAAAGAGGAGACGATGAAGTTATCAAATCAATATTCAGTCGTACACCCAATTAGCAAAGAAAGCGAAGAAACATTTCAGGCCCATGTTCAGTGTGTGATTCAGAACATTGTTCAGACACTCTAACTCGAAGCCTTGACATTGCTCCTTATGATATATTGGGTATTGCTCCCCATAACTGATAGCATGCCGGTTGCAGTTAACACTATGAATCAACTAAAGTTCGCATATCAATCAGATTACATTTCTCAGTACAAAGTGGTGCTAAAGCATTCATGTATATGGAGAGACCAAGCAATAGAGTAAGCAGCCATGTATCTTCTTGCTGCCAATAACTGGAACATGACAGTGTGACTGCCCTCATTAGGAACACCTAATGCGGTAGTAAGAAATTGTAAATCATGTGGATTGTCCTGAGATTGCAAACAGCCACATGCTAATGCGGTGTAGAAACTAGAAACATGCCAGCGATGCTCACCAGATGAGCATGGCCCTGGAACCTTCAAGGCTAAGTCAACTGTTCCCTCCACCAGCAAGCAATCAGCAGCCAGCTCTTCATTTTTCGCCGTTTCATCGCACCCACCGATCTCATGATCTTGATCTGAAATCAAACCACACGCTCGTGCACGAGTTTGCTGCCAATAATCCAGACATGACAGCCTGGTCAGAAGCCTCAGCTGGAGACTAGGGTTACAGATGCCCCTTATATTGATCAAGCATAAAAACAGCATCAGCTTGTCGCGGAGATGGGTGTCTTCTGTCCCGTGCCAGCAACACAACTCTCCATATCCGACGAGAATCTTGATGTCTCTAGGATGAACCTATACATGACCTCTGCCTCGTTCGTTATATATAGAGGCACACCATACTGGTTCGACAGCATTGCAGCAAAGAGTTCCTTGTCTGAAACTATTGTCTTCATTCCATTTCTAGCTACAAGGAAAGCAGTTGAGCTTCCATTCCGGACTTCCGGTCACTTCTCTGAATCCCTGAATGCAATCTGTTCACGCCGACATCCAGCCTTCCATCGGTCTGACCAACAAGGCACGGAAACTGCTCAAGAAGATACGCAAGCAAGAAGTCTGCGTCGGCTGACCAAGAGAGCTGCAGGGTGCTCATGTCTTCTTTGACTGAATGAGAACCCAGTATCACAATCCAGATAACTGACATGCCAGGATATTTCAGATACATGGTGATGTCACAAGCCACAAGATGAAGCCTGCATTTGGCCAGACAGATGCATACTTTGTAAGGGATCAGGATTGGGTTCGCTTGCACCGTCAGAGAAAATGAGATTCGCAGCCCCCTTTCAAAACAAATCACCGAGTGGCAGCACATGGATCCAATCTCAAGCACGCATACTCTGACAATGCCGGCTCGAAACCAACCAGCGACGGAGCGGAGATCCTACCTCGGAGAGAAAAAAGGAAGTGCCTGAGACGCTCGCAGCGCTCGTCGGGGTTGAGGTAGAAGCGCGTCCGCGGCGGGGAATGGCAGCACGAGCGCCGGCGCCTCCGGCGAAGGCGATGAATCGGCGTTGCCTCCGCAAGCATCAGGCGGAAAAGGAGAGGGGGGCGTCGCCGCGACGGGAGGTCGCCGGCGGTGACGGCGGCGCGCGAGCTCCACCCTTTCTCCAGTCGCGTGCGGCGGCACTGACGGCGGCACTGAGAAGTAGTAGTACAGTGCTACGGACAGAGGGAAGAGGACGGGAGGCTGACATGTGGGGACGGGAAAACTAAGGGCCTCTTTTAGATTCCATATTTTTTAAGAAAAATTTAACAATCCCATTGTTACATCAATAATACTACACCTACGAAAGCAACCTACGAAGAGTTACGTAACGTGCCTAACAAATCTATCGCCCCCCCTGATTTTCACCCGTGTGGGCCCGTGCCACACCCTACCGTCCAATTCCAGTCCTACACATTGCCTCTTACGTAAAATCTGTACGTAACTTTACCTAGGTGTAGCATTGCTCTTGTTACATTGTAGGCATGTATGGAGCCTTCTAAGGGCACTTGCACTCTGAACCGTCAGATTGCGTGTCGAAACAAATCCTGGCCATCGGATCTTTAGATGGTTCGATCTGGGCCATTGGATCATTTTGATGTGACAATCAATGAATAGTGCCATTTTTTCTGCACCCGTGTTGCCACGCTAGCACTCCACGACACGGGGGACCCAGGCGTGATGAGAGGGGTGCTCTTGGTGCAGAGTGCTTCTGATGGAGAGGTTGTGCCACCGCCCGTAAATTTGGTGGCATGCCAAGGGTAGTTTTGACATTTCACCTGGTAGCGTATAAAAGGCAGCAGGCGAAAAACCTAGCCGCCACCTCCCGCACCCCCACACCCTGCCCATCCTCGCCTCGCTGCTCTCCTCCCATAACCCTAGCTCTTCCTTTGCGTCGCCGCCGCGCGTCCTCCTCACCTCACATCGCACCCGCACAGCCCTGTTGCGCCTTGTCGCTCGCCCCGGTCGCCTTCATCCTCTCAGCAGAAAGAGCGCGTCTCTCCTGTCGCGCCGTCGGCTGGCGACCGGCGCATCCGGCTCTCATCCGTCAAGGAGCCGCCGTCCTGTCGCGCCGCTGCTCCTCCTGTGCGCCACGGTGGCACCCGTCCTCCTCCCACGTCTTCTCTCGGTGGCTGGGCTGCACTTTTCTCGACACCGCCGCCAATTCAGCATGCTCCCCCGCGACCTCCTCGAGGGAGAAGAGCGACCGCCGCCGCCAATGAGAAGGACATCGAGACTGCGTTGCCACCCGTCCTTCTCCTGCCGCATCCTCTCCAATTTGCTACAATTTGCAGTTACTGAAACATAACCTTGTTGGTTACCAGTGCAATAATAAGCTTGCAAGTGTCAATGTACTGATGCAAACAGTGATTGTTTACTTATGACTAATATGTTTTCCATCTCATTTATAAGAGTTCCCAAAATGCCTGACTCCAACGGCAACGGCATGCACCACGAGGAGGATGATGGCCTCTTCACCGACTCCGGCCCCGTCCTCCCCGACGCTTGGTCGTGGCCCTGTGCACGGAGAACACGGCTTGGTCGCTTCCTCCGGGAACCATATCCCCTCGATCTTGGTGTGGTGGCGGGCACATACACTAGATCCGCCGGCGGGCATCAAGGCCGTGGCTTGGACCTTGCCGCCCTCTACCAAGCACTAGTAGAAAACAGGGCTCACGTTCGGGCGAGGTAATCCCATTAGTCCTGGTTTAGTCACGAACCGGGACCCATGGGCCCATTGGTCCCGGTTCGTGAGGCCAGGGGGCCTGCCGGGCCTCGTGGGGGCATTGGTCCCGGTTCGTCTGGCCAATGGGCCTCGCTCCTAGCCCACCACCATTGGTCCCGGTTGGTGGCTTGAACCGGGACCAAAGGCTGCCCTTTAGTCCCGGTTCATGCCACGAACCGGGACCAATGAGGTGCCTATACATACCCCCTCGCGTAAGAGCAGAGCACACTGCTCTGTTTTTTCTGGCCGACGAGGGAAGAGGGCTTGGTGGTGCTCTAGCTCATCTCCTATGCACACAAGGTGTTCGATGGAATGCCCGAGCCACACTACTTAAGCTTTCTCCTCTCCAAGCTCGACCTCCAAACTCCATTTTCCACAATATTTGTCTAGATTTAGCGGTATGTCACGTCCCCGTCCCCGTCTTCACCGCTGTCGATCGCCCGCGCCAATCTCGTCGTCGGCACCACCGTGGTGAGCCTCTTGTTATTATCTTCTTTCTGGAAGGAAAAAAAATTCTTATTTGTATGTTTGGATATATACTTGTATAATTTTCTTACTTTTATTATTGCTTCTTATTATATAGTGCGATGGTTTTGGTGTCCGCCCCCGTCGGCCCTCGTCCTGTCTATGATTCGGATGTGGTATATATTATCTTTATAACTATTTGGTTCATTTATTGTTTATGACAATTATGCCGACCAACGTGACATAGATTTTATTTATCTAGGAGGTATGTGAACCGGAAATTCCAACCGACCCTATTGTCGAGAGGTTAAATTTAGTTGAAGAAGAAAACAATTTCTTGAAGGAAAAAAAATTGAGGAGGAGAAGATGATATTGGAGTTGCATGTTGCGGATGTCGTCGATGATCACAAGATCAAGATGGATGCAATGCGCTTGAAGATTAGAAAGATTAGAAAATATGCCATTCATACCGAGGCTTGGTATCATTATGCTGTTGGATCAATTGTTACCTTGGTTGCGATTATGATCACATTTGTTTTTGCATTGAAATCTTTTACATAGTTTCAATGTATGATTTAATTAATTAGATGCTCTGGAGAGCTATATGTTGTTAGATGAGAACTATGTATGTACTTTGGTTTTAATGTGATGATGAACTTCTTTTAATTTGGTCACTTAATTATCTATTCATGATGTTCTATAATGGTTTTTGACACACTTAATTATATATAATGCACGCAGATGAACCGGCAATGGATGTACGGTGACAGACACACCTCCGTGTACATTAAGGGCGTGCATAATTTTCTCGAAGTGGCTGAGGAAAACAAGTAGAATGGTTTTTTTATGTGTTGTCCATGCCCTATATGTGGGAATACGAAGTCTTAATCTGACTCGAAAACCATTCACACCCGCCTGCTTTAATAAGGGTTTCATGCCACACTATAATATTTGGACCAAGCACGGAGAAATAGGGGTTATGATGCAAGACAGCGAAGAAGAAGAGGACGATGACAACTATGTGCCCCCTGAATACGGTGATGCTGCAACGGGGGAAGCTGCTAAAGATCAAGAGGAACCAGATGATGTGCCCGATGATGATCTTCGCCGGGTCATTGTTGATGCAAGGAGACAGTGCGAAAGTCAAAAGGAGAAGCTCAAGTTCGATCGCATGTTAGAGGATCACAAAAAAGGTTTGTACCCCAATTGCGAAGATGGCAAAACAAAGCTCGGTACCGTACTGGAATTGCTGCAATGGAAGGCAAAGAATGGTGTGCCTGACAAAGGATTTGAGAAGCTACTGATATTGGGGAACATAGTAATTTCAAAAAATTTCCTACGCACATGCAAGATCATGGTGATGGTATAGCAACGAGAGGGGAGAGTGTTGTCCACGTACCCTCGTAGACCGTAAGCGGAAGCGTTAGCACAACGCGGTTGATGTAGTCGTACGTCTTCACGATCCGACCGATCCAAGCACCGAACGTACGGCACCTCCGAGTTCAGCACACGTTCAGCTCGATGACGATCTCCGGGCTCCAATCTAGCAAAGCTCCGGAGATGAGTTCCGTCACCACGACGGCGTGGTGACGGTGATGATGTTCTACCGGCGCAGGGCTTCGCCTAAACTCCGCGATGATACGACCGAGGTGGAATATGTTGGAGGGGGGCACCGCACACGGCTAAGGAACGATCCGTAGATCAACTTGTGTGTCTTTGGGGTGCCCCCCGCCCCCGTATATAAAGGTGCCAGGGGGGAGGAGGCGGCTGGCCAAGGAGGGCGCGCCAAGGGGGGAGTCCTACTCCCACCGGGAGTAGGACTCCCTTCTTTCCAAGTTGGAGTAGGAGAAGGGGGAAGGAGGAGGAAGAGGGGAAGGAAAGGGGGGGGGCGCCCCCCCCTTCCCTTGTCCTATTCGGACTAGGAAGGGGAGGGGCGCGCGGCCCCCTCCTGCCTCCTTCCCTCTTCTCCCTCGAGGCCCATGTAGGCTCACTAACCCCCCGGGGTGTTCCGGTAACCTCCCGGTACTCCGGTAAAATGCCGATTTCACTCGGAACGATTCCGATGTCCAAATATAGGCTTCCAATATATCGATCTTTATGTCTCGACCATTTCGAGACTCCTTGTCATGTCCGTGATCACATCCGGGACTCCGAACAAACTTCGGTACATCAAAACTTATAAACTCATAATAAAACTGTCATCGTAACGTTAAGCGTCCGGACCCTACGGGTTCGAGAACTATGTAGACATGACCTAGAACTATTCCCGGTCAATAACCAATAGCGGAACCTGGATGCCCATATTGGTTCCTGCATATTCTACGAAGATCTTTATCGGTCAAACCGCATAACAACATACGTTGTTCCCTTTGTCATCGGTATGTTACTTGCCCGAGATTTGATCGTCGGTATCCAATACCTAGTTCAATCTCGTTACCGGCAAGTCTCTTTACTCGTTACGTAATGCATCATCCCGTAACCAACTCATTGGTCACATTGCTTGCAAGGCTTATAGTGATGTGCATTACCGAGAGGGCCCAGAGATACCTCTCCGACAATCGGAGTGACAAAACCTAATCTCGAAATACGCCAACTCAACATGTACCTTCGGAGACACCTGTAGTACTCCTTTATAATCACCCAGTTACATTGAGACGTTTGGTAGTACCCAAAGTGTTCCTCCGGTAAACGGGAGTTGCATAATTCTCATAGTTGCAGGAACATGTATAAGTCATGAAGAAAGTGATAGCAGTATACTAAACGATCAAGTGCTAGGCTAACGGAATGGGTCATGTCAATCACATCATTCTTCTAATGATGTGATCCCACTAATCAAATTACAACACATGTCTATGGTTAGGAAACATAACCATCTTTGATTAATGAGCTAGTCAAGTAGAGGCATACTAGTGACTATATGTTTGTCTATGTATTCACACATGTATCATGTTTCCGGTTAATACAATTCTAGCATGAATAATAAACATTTATCATGATATGAGGAAATAAATAATAACTTTATTATTGCCTCTAGGGCATATTTCCTTCAGTCTCCCACTTGCACTAGAGTCAATAATCTAGATTACATAGTAATGATTCTAACACCCATGGAGTCTTGGTGCTGATCATGTTTTGCTTGTGAGAGAGGCTTAGTCAACGGGTCTACAACATTTAGATCCGTATGTATCTTGCAAATCTCTATGTCTCCCACTTGGACTTGGTCCCGAATGGAATTGAAGGGTCTCTTGATGTGCTTGGTCCTCTTGTGAAATCTGGATTCCTTTGCCAAGGCAAGTGCACCAGTATTGTCACAGAAGATCTTCATTGGTCCCGATGCACTAGGTATGACACCTAGATCGGAAATGAACTCCTTCATCCAGACTCCTTCATTTGCTGCTTCAGAAGCAGCTATGTACTCTGCTTCACATGTAGATCCCGCCACGACGCTTTGTTTAGAACTGCACCAACTTACAGCTCCACCGTTTAATAAAAACACGTATCCGGTTTGCGATTTAGAATCGTCCGGATCAGTGTCAAAGCTTGCATCGACGTAACCATTTACGACTAGCTCTTTGTCACCTCCATATACGAGAAACATATCCTTAGTCCTTTTCAGGTATTTCAGGATGTTCTTGACCGCTGTCCAGTGATCCACTCCTGGATTACTTTGGTACCTTCCTGCCAAGCTTATTGCTAAGCATACGTCAGGTCTGGTACACAGCATTGCATACATGATAGAGCCTATGGCTGAAGCATAGGGAACATCTTTCATTTTCTCTCTATCTTCTGCTGTGGTCGGGCATTGAGTTTGACTCAACTTCACACCTTGTAGCACAGGCAAGAACCCTTTCTTTGCCTGATCCATTTTGAACTTTTTCAAAATTTTGTCAAGGTATGTGCTTTGTGAAAGTCCTATTAAGCGTCTTGATCTATCTCTATAGATCTTGATGCCCAATATGTAAGCAGCTTCACCGAGGTCTTTCATTGAAAAACTTTTATTCAAGTATCCCTTTATGCTATCCAGAAATTCTATATCATTTCCAATTAATAATATGTCATCTACATATAATATCAGAAATGCTACAGAGCTCCCACTCACTTTCTTGTAAATACAGGCTTCTCCAAAAGTCTGTATAAAACCATATGCTTTGATCACACTATCAAAATGTTTATTCCAACTCCGAGATGCTTGCACCAGTCCATAAATGGATCGCTGGAGCTTGCACACTTTGTTAGCATCTTTTGGATCAACAAAACCTTCTGGCTGCATCATATACAACTCTTCTTCTATAAATCCATTCAAGAATGCAGTTTTGACATCCATTTGCCAAATTTCATAATCATGAAATGCAGCAATAGCTAACATGATTCGGACAGACTTAAGCATCGCTACGGGTGAGAAAGTCTCATTGTAGTCAACCCCTTGAACTTGTCGAAAACCTTTTGCAACAAGTCGAGCTTTATAGACAGTTACATTACCATCAGCGTCAGTCTTCTTCTCAAAGATCCATTTATTCTCAATGGATTGCCGATCATCGGGCAAGTCAACCAAAGTCCATACTTTATTTTCATACATGGATCCTATCTCAGATTTCATGGCCTCTAGCCATTTTGCGGAATCTGGGCTCATCATCGCTCCCTCATAGTTCGTAGGTTCATCATGGTCAAGTAACATGACTTCCAGAATAGGATTACCGTACCACTCTGGTGCGGATCTTACTCTGGTAGACCTACGAGGTTCAGTAGAAACTTGATCTAAAGTTTCATGATCAATATCATTAGCTTCCTCACTGATTGGTGTAGTTGTCACAGGAACCGGTTCTTGTGATGAACTACTTTCCAATAAGGGAGTAGATACAGTTATCTCATCAAGTTCTACTTTCCTCCCACTCACTTCTTTCGAGAGAAACTCCTTCTCTAGAAAGGATCCGATTTTAGCAACGAAAATCTTGCCTTCAGATCTGTGATAGAAGGTGTACCCAATAGTTTCTTTTGGGTATCCTATGAAGACACATTTCTCCGATTTGGGTTCGAGCTTATCTGGTTGAAGTTTCTTCACATAAGCATCGCAACCCCAAACTTTAAGAAACGACAACTTTGGTTTCTTGCCAAACCACAGTTCATAAGGTGTCGTCTCAATGGATTTTGATGGTGCCCTATTTAACGTGAATGCGGCCGTCTCTAAAGCATAACCCCAAAACGATAGCGGTAAATCACTAAGAGACATCATAGATCGCACCATATCTAGTAAAGTGCGATTACGACGTTCGGACACACCATTTCGTTGTGGTGTTCCGGGTGGTGTGAGTTGCGAAACTATTCCGCATTGTTTCAAGTGTAGACCAAACTCGTAACTCAAATATTCTCCTCCACGATCAGATCGTAGAAACTTTATTTTCTTGTTACGATGATTTTCCACTTCACTCTGAAATTCTTTGAACTTTTCAAATGTTTCAGACTTGTGTTTCATTAAGTAGATATACCCATATCTGCTCAAATCATCTGTGAAGGTGAGAAAATAACGATACCCACCGCGAGCCTCAACATTCATTGGACCACAAACATCAGTATGTATGATTTCCAACAAATCAGTTGCTCGCTCCATAGTTCCGGAGAACGACGTTTTAGTCATCTTGCCCATGAGGCACGGTTCGCAAGTACCAAGTGATTCATAATCAAGTGATTCCAAAAGCCCATCAGTATGGAGTTTCTTCATGCGCTTTACACCGATATGACCTAAACGCCAGTGCCACAAATATGTTGCACTATCGTTATCAACTTTGCATCTTTTGGTTTCAACACTATGAATATGTGTATCACTACTATCGAGATTCAATAAAAATAGACCACTCTTCAAGGGTGCATGACCATAAAAGATATTACTCATATAAATAGAACAACCATTATTCTCTGATTTAAATGAATAACCGTCTCGCATCAAACAAGATCCAGATATAATGTTCATGCTCAACGCTGGCACCAAATAACAATTATTTAGGTCTAAAACTAATCCCGATGGTAGATGTAGAGGTAGCGTGCCGACCGCGATCACATCGACTTTGGAACCATTTCCCACGCGCATCGTCACCTCGTCCTTAGTCAATCTTCGCTTAATCCGTAGTCCCTGTTTCGAGTTGCAAATATTAGCAACAGAACCAGTATCAAATACCCAGGTGCTACTGCGAGCATTAGTAAGGTACACATCAATAACATGTATATCACATATACCTTTGTTCACTTTGCCATCCTTCTTATCCGCCAAATACTTGGGGCAGTTCCGCTTCCAGTGTCCAGTCTGCTTGCAGTAGAAGCACTCAGTTTCAGGCTTAGGTCCAGACTTGGGTTTCTTCTCTTGAGCAGCAACTTGCTTGCCGTTCTTTTTGAAGTTCCCCTTCTTCTTTCCTTTGCCCTTTTTCTTGAAACTAGTGGTCTTGTTAACCATCAACACTTGATGCTCCTTCTTGATTTCTACCTCCGCAGCTTTTAGCATTGCGAAGATCTCGGGAATAGTCTTGTTCATCCCTTGCATATTATAGTTCATCACGAAGCTCTTGTAGCTTGGTGGCAGTGATTGGAGAATTCTGTCAATGACACTATCATCAGGAAGATTAACTCCCAGTTGAATCAAGTGATTATTATACCCAGACATTTTGAGTATGTGTTCACTGACAGAACTATTCTCCTCCATCTTGCAGCTGTAGAACTTATTGGAGACTTCATATCTCTCAATCCGGGCATTTGCTTGAAATATTAACTTCAACTCCTGGAACATCTCATATGCTCCATGACGTTCAAAACGTCGTTGAAGAGCCGGTTCTAAGCCGTAAAGCATGGCACACTGAACTATCGAGTAGTCATCAACTTTGCTCTCGTCAGTTGCATCAGCAGCAGGCCTGGCACCCAGCGGTGCTTCCAGGACGTAACTTTTCTGTGCAGCAAGGAGGATAATCCTCAGGTTACGGACCCAGTCCGTGTAATTGCTACCATCATCTTTCAACTTTGCTTTCTAAAGGAACGCATTAAAATTCAACGGAAGAACAACACGAGCCATCTATCTACAAACAAACATAGACAAGCAAAATACTATCAGGTACTAAGTTCATGATAAATTTAAGTTCAATTAATCATATTACTTAAGAACTCCCATTTAGACAGATATCTCTCTAGTAATCTAAGTGATCACGTGATCCAAATCAACTAAACCATGTCCGATCATCACGTGAGATGGAGTAGTTTCAATAGTGAACATCACTATGTTGATCATATCTACTATATGATTCACGTTCGACCTTTCGATCTCCGTGTTCCGAGGCCATATCTGTATATGCTAGGCTCGTCAAGTATGACCTGAGTATTCCGCGTGTGCAACTGTTTTGCACCCGTTGTATTTGAACGTAGAGCCTATCACACCCGATCATCACGTGGTGTCTCAGCACGAAGAACTTTCGCAACGGTGCATACTCAGGGAGAACACTTCTTGATTATTTAGTGAGAGATCATCTTAAAATGCTACCATCAATCAAAGCAAGATAAGATGCATAAAGGATAAACATCACATGCAATCAATATAAGTGATATGATATGGCCATCATCATCTTGTGCTTGTGATCTCCATCTCCGAAGCACCGTCGTGATCACCATCGTCACCGGCGCGACACCTTGATCTCCATCGTAGCATCATTGTCGTTACGCCATCTATTGCTTCTACGACTATCGCTACCGCTTAGTGATAAAATAAAGCAATTACAGGGCGTTTGCATTTCATACAATAAAGCGACAACCATATGGCTCCTGCCAGTTGCCGATAACTTCGGTTACAAAACATGATCATCTCATACAATAAAATATAGCATCACGTCTTGACCATATCACATCACAACATGCCCTGCAAAAACAAGTTAGACGTCCTCTACTTTGTTGTTGCAAATTTACGTGGCTGCTACGGGCTTAGCAAGAACCGTTCTTACCTACGCATCAAAAAACCACAACGATAGTTCGTCAAGTTATTGTTGTTTTAACCTTCACAAGGACCGGGCGTAGCCACACTCAATTCAGCTAAAGTGAGAGAGACAGACACCCGCCAGCCACCTTTAAGCACGAGTGCTCGTAATGGTGAAACCAGTCTCGCGTAAGCGTACGCATAATGTCGGTCCGGGCCGCTTCATCTCACAATACCGCCGAACCAAAGTATGACATGCTGGTAAGCAGTATGACTTGTATCGCCCACAACTCACTTGTGTTCTACTCGTGCATATAACATCAACGCATAAAACCTAGGCTCGGATGCCACTGTTGGGGAACGTAGTAATTTCAAAAAATTTCCTACGCACACGCAAGATCATGGTGATGGTATAGCAACGAGAGGGGAGAGTGTTGTCCACGTACCCTCGTAGACCGTAAGCGGAAGCGTTAGCACAACGCGGTTGATGTAGTCGTACGTCTTCACGATCCGACCGATCCAAGCACCGAACGTACGACACCTCCGAGTTCAGCACACGTTCAGCTCGATGACGATCTCCGGGCTCCGATCCAGCAAAGCTCCGGAGATGAGTTCCGTCAGCACGACGGCGTGGTGACGGTGATGTTGTTCTACCGGCGCAGGGCTTCGCCTAAACTCCGCGATGATACGACCGAGGTGGAATATGGTGGAGGGGGGCACCGCACACGGCTAAGGAACGATCCGTAGATCAACTTGTGTGTCTTTGGGGTGCCCCCCCGCCCCTGTATATAAAGGAGCCAGGGGGGAGGAGGCGGCTGGCCAAGGAGGGCGCGCCAAGGGGGGAGTCCTACTCCCACCGGGAGTAGGACTCCCTTCTTTCCAAGTTGGAGTAGGAGAAGGGGGAAGGAGGAGGAAGAGGGGAAGGAAAGGGGGGCGCCGCCCCCCTTCCCTTGTCCTATTCGGACTAGGAAGGGGAGGGGCGCGCGGCCCCCTCCTGCCTCCTTCCCTCTTCTCCCTCGAGGCCCATGTAGGCTCAATAACCCCCCGGGGTGTTCCGGTAACCTCCCGGTACTCCGGTAAAATGCCGATTTCACTCGGAACGATTCCGATGTCCAAATATAGGCTTCCAATATATCGATCTTTATGTCTCGACCATTTCGAGACTCCTCGTCATGTCCGTGATCACATCCGGGACTCCGAACAAACTTTGGTACATCAAAACTTATAAACTCATAATAAAACTGTCATCGTAACGTTAAGCGTGCGGACCCTACGGGTTCGAGAACTATGTAGACATGACCTAGAACTATTCTCGGTCAATAACCAATAGCGGAACCTAGATGCCCATATTGGTTCCTACATATTCTACGAAGATCTTTGTCGGTCAAACATAACAACATACGTTGTTCCCTTTGTCATCGGTATGTTACTTGCCCGAGATTTGATCGTCGGTATCCAATACCTAGTTCAATCTCATTACCGGCAAGTCTCTTTACTCGTTACGTAATGCATCATCACGTAACCAACTCATTGGTCACATTGCTTGCAAGGCTTATAGTGATGTGCATTACCGAGAGGGCCCAGAGATACCTCTCCGACAATCGGAGTGACAAAACCTAATCTTGAAATACGCCAACTCAACATGTACCTTCGGAGACACCTGTAGTACTCCTTTATAATCACCCAGTTACGTTGTGACGTTTGGTAGTACCCAAAGTGTTCCTCCGGTAAACGGGAGTTGCATAATTCTCATAGTTGCAGGAACATGTATAAGTCATGAAGAAAGCGATAGCAGTATACTAAACGATCAAGTGCTAGGCTAACGGAATGGGTCATGTCAATCACATCATTCTTCTAATGATGTGATCCCACTAATCAAATGACAACACGTGTCTATGGTTAGGAAACATAACCATCTTTGATTAATGAGCTAGTCAAGTAGAGGCATACTAGTGACTATATGTTTGTCTATGTATTCACACATGTATCATGTTTCCGGTTAATACAATTCTAGCATGAATAATAAACATTTATCATGATATGAGGAAATAAATAATAACTTTATTATTACCTCTAGGGCATATTTCCTTTAACTGAAAATACTGAAGAAGAAGCTTCCAAAGGATAACGAATTGCCCAACAGTACGTATGCAGCAAAGGTTGTATGCCCTCTAGGATTGGAGGTGCAGAAGATACGTGCATGCCGTAATGACTGCATCCTTGTACTGTGGTGCATACGAGGATTTGAACGCATGCCCGGTATGCGGTGCATTGTGGTATAAGATCAGATGAGATGACCCTGGTGATGTTGATGGCGAGCGACCCCGGAAGAGGGTTCCTGCCAAGGTGATGTGGTATGCTCCTATAATACCACGGTTGAAACGCTTGTTCAGAAACAAAGAGCATGCCAAGTTGATGCGATGGCACAGTGAGGACCGTAAGAAAGACGAGAAGTTGAGAGCACCCGCTGACGGGTCGTAGTGGAGAAAAATTGAGAGAAAGTACCGGGCTGAGTTTGCAGATTACCCAAGGAACATATAGTTTGGTTTAAGCACGAATGGCATTAATCCTTTTGGGGAGCAGAGTAGTGATACGTCTCCAACGTATCTATAATTTATGAAGTATTCATGCTATTATACTATCCATAGTAGATGTTTTATATGCATTTATATGATTTTTGGGACTAACCTATTAACCTAGAGCCCAGTGCCAGTTTTCTGTTTTTCCTTGTTTTTGAGTTTTATAGAAAAGGAATATCAAACGGAGTCCAATTGACGTGCCAATTTTTGATGATTTTTTATGGACCAAAAGAAGCCCCTGGAGTAAAAGAGTTGGACCAAAAGAAGCCCAGGGGCTTCTGGCCCAACTCTTTTACTCCAGGGGCTTCTTTTGGTCCATAAAAAATCACCAAAAATTGACACATGATACGTCTCCAACGTATCTATAATTTTTGATTGTTCCATGCTATTATATTACCCCTTTTAGATGTTTATGGGCTTTATTTTACACATTTATATTATTTTTTGGGACTAACCTACTAACCGGAGGCCCAGCCCGTATTGTTGTTTTTTTTGCCTATTTCTGTATTTCGAAGAAAAGGAATATCAAACGGAGTCCAAACGGAATGAAACCTTCGTGAGCGTGATTTTTGGAACGAACGTGATCCAGAGGACTTGGAGTGCAAGTCAAGAAGCAGCCGAGGCAGCCACGAGAGGGTAGGGCGCCCCCCTATAGGGCGCGTCCCCTGTCTCGTGGGCCCCTCGGGCGGCCACCGGCGTACTTCTTCCTCCTATATAAGCCTACGCACCCCGAAAACATCCAGGGAGCCAACGAAACACAATTTCCACCACCGTAACCTTTTGTATTCACGAGATCCCATCTTGGAGCCTTCACCGGCGCTCCGCCAGAGGGGGAATCGACCACGGAGGGCTTCTACATCAACATCATAGCCCTCCGATGAGTTGTGAGTAGTTTAGCACAGACCTTCGGGTCCATGGTTATTAGCTAGATGGCTTCTTCTCTCTTTTTGGATCTTAATACAATGTTCTCCCCCTCTCTTGTAGAGATCTATTCGATGTAATCTCTTTTTGCGGTGTGTTTGTTGAGATCCGATGAATTGTGGGTTTATGATCAAGTTTATCTATGAGAAATATTTGAATCTCCTCTAAATTCTTTTATGTATGATTGGGTTATCTTTGCAAGTCTCTTCGAATTATCAGTTTGGTTTGGCCTACTAGATTGATCTTTCTTGCCATGGGAGAAGTGCTTAGCTTTGGGTTCAATCTTGTGGTATCCTTACCCAGTGACAGAAAGGGTTGCAAGGCACGTATTGTATTGTTGCCATCGAGGATAAAAAGATGGGGTTTATATCATATTGCATGAGTTTATCCCTCTACATCATGTCATCTTGCTTAAGGCGTTACTCTGTTCTTATGAACTTAATACTCTAGATGCAGGCAGGAGTCGGTTGATGTGTGGAGTAATAGTAGTAGATGCAGGCAGGAGTCGGCCTACTTGTTGCGGATGTGATGCCTATATACATGATCATGCCTAGATAATCTCATAATTATTCGCTTTTCTATCAATTGCTCGACAGTAATTTGTTCACCCACCGTAATACTTATGCTATCTTGAGAGAAGCCTCTAGTGAAACCTATGGCCCCCGGGTCTATCTTTTATCATATTTGTTTCCAATCTACTTTTATTTGCATCTATATTATAAAATACCAAAAATATATTTATCTTATCATACTATCTCTAGTAGATCTCACTTCCGCAAGTGGCCGTGAAGGGATTGACAACCCCTTTATTGCGTTGGTTGCGAGTTCTTTGTTTGTTTGTGTAGGTGCGTGGGACTTTTGAGGAGCCTCCTACTGGATTGATACCTTGGTTCTCAAAAACTGAGGGAAATACTTACGCTACTATTGCTGCATCACCCTTTCCTCTTCAAGGAAAACCAACGCAAGCTCAAGACGTAGCAAGAAGGATTTCTGGCACCGTTGCCGGGGAGGTCTTCGCTCAAGTCAAGACATACCAAGTACCCATCACAAACCCATCTCCCTCACATTTACATTATTTGCCAATTGCCTCTCGTCTTCCTCTCCCCACTTCACCCTTGCCGTTTTATTCGCCCTCTCTTTCCCAATCTCCTCCTCTCTTTCGCTTGCCCTTTTTCTGTTTTCTTGTGTGTTGGATTACTTGCTGCCATGGCGCAAGATAATACCAAATTGTGTGATTTCTCTAATACCAATAATAATGATTACCTTAGTACTCCGATTGCTCCTCTTAATGATGTTGAGTCTTGTGAAATCAATACTGCTTTGCTGAATCTTGTTATGAAATATCAATTCGCCGGCCTTCCTAGTGAAGATGCCGCTACTCATCTAAACAACTTTGTTGATTTGTGTGATATGCAAAAGAAGAAAGATACGGATAATGATATTGTTAAATCGAAGTTATTTCCGTTTTCACTTAGAGATCGTGCTAATTTTTGGTTTTCGTCTTTGCCTAAAAATAGTATTGATTCTTGGAACAAGTGTAAAGATGCTTTTATCTCTAAGTATTTTCCTCCCGCTAAGATCATCACTCTTAGTAACGATATTATGAATTTTAAACAACTTGATCATGATCATGTTGCCCAATCTTGGGAAAGAATGAAATTGATGATTCGCAATTGCCCTACTCATGGTTTGAATTTATGGATGATCATACAAAAATTTTATGCCGGTTTGAACTTTGCTTCTAGAAATCTCTTAGATTCGGCCGCGGGAGGCACGTTTATGGAAATCACGTTAGGAGATGCTACAAAACTTCTTGATAATATTATGGCTAATTATTCTCAATGGCACACCGAAAGATCTTCTAGTAAAAAAGTGCATGCTATAGAAGAAATCAATGTTTTGAGTGGAAAGATGGATGAACTTATGAAATTGTTTGCTACTAAGAATACTCCTCTTGATCCCAATGATATGCCTTTGTCTACTTTGATTGAGAATAATAATGAATCTATGGATGTGAATTTTGTTGGTAGGAATAGTTTTTGAAACAATGCTTATAGAGGAAACTTTAATGCTAGACCGTTCCCTAGTAATTCCTCTAATAATTATGGAAATTCCTACAATAATTCTTATGGTAAGTTTAATAAGATGCCCTCTGATTTTGAGAATAGTGTGAAAGAATTTATGATCTCTCAAAAGAATTTTAATGCTTTGCTTGAAGAAAAATTGCTCAAAGTTAATGATTTGGCTAGGAACGTTGATAGACTTTCGCTTGATGTTGATTCTCTTAAACTTAGATGTTCTTATCCTAAGCATGATATCAATGAGTCTCTCAAAGCAATGAGAATTTCCATTGATGAGTGCAAGGAAAGAACCGCTAGATTGCGTGTTCTTCTAGTTTCCATGAAAATAATGATGAGGATCTTCAAGTTATTGATGCGTCCCCTATTAGATCTTTGTTTTGCAATATGAATCTTGATAATTATGGGACTGAAGATGAGTCAACTTTACCTAGAAGGTGTCCCAAGAATTCGGAGTTTTTAGATCTTGATGCTAAATTTGGTAAAAGTGGGATTGGAAAGGTCATGACTTTAAATAACATTGAACCCACTATCTCGGATTTCAAGGAATTTGATTATGATAATTGTTCTTTAGAAGGTTGTATTTCCTTGTTGCAATCCATTGTTAATTCTCCTCATGCTTATAGTCAAAATAAAGCTTTTACCAAACATATCGTTGATGCCTTGATGCAATCTTATGATGAAAAACTTAATTTGGAAGTTTCTATACCTAAAAAACTTAATGATGAGTGGGAACCTACTATAAATATTAGAATTAAAGATCATGAGTGTTTTGCTTTGTGTGATTTGGGTGCTAGTGTTTCCACGATTCGAAAAACTTTATGTGATATTCTAGGTTTCCATGATCTTGATGATTGCTCTTTAAATTTGCACCTTGAGGATTCCACCATCAAAAGGCCAATGAGAAGGATCAATGATGTCCTCATTGTTGCAAATAGAAATTTGGTGCCCATAGATTTTATCGTTCTTGATATAGATTGCAATCTTTCTTGCCCTATTATTCTTGGTAGACCTTTCCTTAGAAGGATTGGTGCGATTATTGATATGAAGGAAGGGAATATTAGATTCCAATTTCCATTAAAGAAAGGCATGGAGCACTTTCCAAGAAAGAAATTCAAATTACCTTATGAATCTATCATGCGAGCTACTTATGAATTTAGTGCCAAAGATGGCACTACTTAGATCTATCTTCGCTCTTATGCCTAGCTAGGGGCGTTAAACGATAGCGCTAGTTGGGAGGCAACCCAATTTTCTTTGTGTTTTTTGTTTTTGTTCCTGTTTAGTAATAAATTTTGCATCTAACTTCTGTTTAGATATGTTTTTAGCTTTTAATTAGTGTTTGTGCCAAGTAGAACCTATAGGATAACCTATGATGATAGTTGATTTGTTTCTGCTGAAAAACAGAAACTTTGCGCGCATGAATTTAATTTTGTTAAATCACAGAAACGTGATTTTGCATTGATTGTTTTTGCTGATGATCAATAGACAAATTGTACAGGACTTCATATTTTGGTAGGATATTTAGAGTTCCATAAGTTTGCATTAGTTACAGATTGCTACAGACTGTTCTGTTTTTGACAGATTCTGTTTTTCGTGTGTTGTTTGCTTATTTTGATGCATCTATGGATAGTAAAATATTTTATAAACCATAGAGAAGTTGGAATACAGTAGGTTTAACACCAAAATAAATAAATAATGAGTTCATTACAGTACCTTATGTGGTGGTTTTGTTTTCTTTCACTAACGGAGCTTATAAGATTTCCTGTTGAGTTTTGTGTTGTGAAGTTTTCAAGTTTTGGGTAAAGCTTTTATGGACTATGGAATAAGGAGTGGCAAGAGCCTAAGCTTGGGGATGCCCATGGCACCCCAATATATTCAAGGATATCCAAAAGCCTAAGCTTGGGGACGCCCCGGGAAGGCATCCCCTCTTTCGTCTTCGTTCATTGGTAACTTTACTTGGAGCTATATTTTTATTCGCCACATGATATGTGTTTTGCTTGGAGCGTCGTGTATTATATTAGAATTTGCTTTTTAGTTTACCACAATCATCCTTGCTGTACACACCTTTTGGGAGAAGCCTACTTGATTAGAATTTGCTAGAATACTCTATGTGCTTCACTTATATCTTTTGAGCTTGATAGTTTTTGCTCTAGTGCTTCATTTTTATCTTTTAGAGCACGGCGGTGGATTAATTTTGAAGAAATTGCTAGTCTCTCATGCTTCACTTATATTATTTTGAGAGTCTTTTAGAACAGCATGTATTTGCTATGGTTACAAATTTGGTCCTAGAATGATGAGCATCCAAGTTGGGTATAATAAAAACTATCATAGAAAGTGAATTGGATGCTATGATCAATTTGATACTTGATAATTGTTTTGAGATATGGAGGTAGTGATATTAAATTCATGCTAGTTGAGGTGATTATGAAAAATACTTGTGTTGAGGTTTGTGATTCCCGTAGCATGCACGTATGGTGAACCGCTTTGTGATGAACTTGGAGCACAATTTTATTTATTGATTGTCTTCCTTATGAGTGGCGGTCGGGGATGAGCGATGGTCTTTTCCTACCAATCTATCCCCCTAGGAGCATGCGCATAGTGCTTTGTTTTTGATGACTTCTAGATTTTTGCAATAAGTACATGAGTTCTTTTGACTAATGTTGAGTCCATGGATTATATGCACCCTCACCCTTCCACCATTGCTAGCCTCTCTTGTGCCGTGCAACTTTCGCCGCTACCATACACCCACCATATACCTTCCTCAAAACAGCCACCATACCTACCTATTATGGCCTTTCCATAGCCATTCCGAGATATATTGCCATGCAACTTTCCACCGTTCCGTTCATATGACACGCATTACTTTGTCATATTGCTCTTTGCATGATCATGTAGTTGACATTGTATTTGTGGCAAGGCCACCTTCATGATTTTCATACATGTCGCTCTTGATTCATTGCATATCCCGGTACACCGCCGGAGGCATTCATATAGAGTCATATCTTGTTCTAGCTTTGAGTTGTAATTCTTGAGTTGTAAATCCATAAAAGTGTGATGATCTTCATTATTAGAGCATTGTCCCAGTGAGGAAAGGCTGATGGAGACTATGATTCCCCCACAAGTCGGGATGAGACTTCAGACTTTTAAAAAAAGGGAAAAAAAGAGAAAGGCCAAAAAAAGGCCAAAGAATAAAAAAGAAAAGAAAAAAAGAGAAAAAAGAAAAAAACGAGAGAAAAAGAGAGAAGGGACAATGCTACTATCTCTTTTTCCACACTTGTGCTTCAAAGTAGCACCATGATGATAGAGAGTCTCCTATGTTGTCACTTTCATATACTAGTGGAAATTTTTCATTATAGAACTTGGCTTGTATATTCCAATGATGGGCTTCCTCAAAATGCCCTAGGTCTTCGTGAGCAAGCGAGTTGGATGCACACCCACTTAGTTTCTTTTGTTGAGCTTTCATATATTTATAGCTCTAGTGCATCCGTTGCATGGCAATCCCTACTCACTCACATTGATATCTATTAATGGGCATCTCCATAGCCCGTTGATACGCCTAGTTGATGTGAGACTATCTTCTCCCTTTTTGTCTCGTCCATAACCACCATTCTACTCCACATATAGTGGTATGTCCATGGCTCACGCTCATGTATTGCGTGAAAGTTGAAAAAGTTTGAGATATTAAAGTATGAAACAATTGCTTGGCTTGTCATCGGGGTTGTGCATGATTAAATACTTTGTGTGATGAAGATAGAGCAACAACCAGACTATATGATTTTGTAGGGATAACTTTCTTTGGCCATGTTATTTTGAGAAGACAAGATTACTTTGATTAGTATGCTTGAAGTATCACCATTTCTTATGTCAATATGAACTTTTATTTTGAATCATTTGGATCTGAACATTCACGCCACAATAAAGAAAATTACATTGAGAATTATGCTAGGTAGCATTTCACATCAAAAATTCTATTTTTATCATTTACCTAATCGAGGACGAGCAGGAATTAAGCTTGGGGATGCTTGATACGTCTCCAACGTATCTATAATTTTTGATTGTTCCATGCTATTATATTACCCCTTTTGGATGTTTATGGGCTTTATTTTACACATTTATATCATTTTTGGGACTAACCTACTAACCGGAGGCCCAGCCCGTATTGCTGTTTTTTGCCTATTTCAGTATTTCCAAGAAAAGGAATATCAAATGGAGTCCAAACGGAATGAACCCTTCGGGGGCGTGATTTTTGGAATGAACGTAATCAAGAGGACTTGGAGTGCAAGTCAAGAAGCAGCCGAGGCGGCCACGAGAGGGTAGGGCGCCCCCCTATAGGGCGCGCCCCCTGTCTCATGGGCCCCTCAGGCGGCCACCGACGTACTTCTTCCTCCTAAATAAACCTACGTACCTCGGAAACATCCAAGGAGCCAATGAAACACAATTTCCACCAACGTAACCTTCTGTATCCGCGAGATCCCATCTTGGAGCCTTCGTCGGCGCTCCGCCAGAGGGGGAATTGACCACGGAGGGCTTCTACATCAATACCATAGCCCCTCCGGTGAGTTGTGAGTAGTTTACCACAGACCTTCGGGTCCATAGTTATTAGCTAGATGGCTTCTTCTCTCTTTTGGATCTCAATACAATGTTCTCCCCCTCTCTTGTGGAGATCTATTCGATGTAATCTCTTTTTGCGGTGTGTTTGTTGAGATCCGATGAATTGTGGGTTTATGATCAAATTTATCTATGAGAAATATTTGAATCTCCTCTGAATTCTTTTATGTATGATTGAGTTATCTTTGCAAGTCTCTTCGAATTATCAGTTTGGTTTGGCCTACTAGATTGATCTTTCTTGCCATCGGAGAAGTGCTTAGCTTTGGGTTCAATCTTCCGGTGTCCTTACCCAGTGACAGAAAGGGTTGCAAGGCACGTATTGTATTGTTGCCATCGAGGATAAAAAGATGGGGTTTATATCATATTGCATGAGTTTATCCCTCTACATCA
The DNA here is from genome assembly GCA_963921465.1 of Triticum timopheevii. NCBI lineage: Eukaryota > Viridiplantae > Streptophyta > Magnoliopsida > Poales > Poaceae > Triticum > Triticum timopheevii. The sequence continues at coordinate 624,920,545 of OY997266.1, read as the reverse complement.
TGTCATCTTGCTTAAGGCGTTACTCTGTTCTTATGAACTTAATACTCTAGATGCAGGCAGGAGTCGGTCGATGTGTGGAGTAATAGTAGTACATGCAGGTAGGAGTCGGTCTACTTGTTGCGGACGTGATGCCTATATACATGATCATGCCCTAGATAATCTCATAATTATTCGCTTTTCTATCAATTGCTCGACAGTAATTTTTTCACCCACCGTAATACTTATGCTATCTTGAGAGAAGCCTCTAGTGAAACCTATGGCCCCCGGGTCTATCTTTTATCATATTTGCTTCCAATCTACTTTTATTTGCATCTTTACTTTTTGCATCTATATTATAAAATACCAAAAATATATTTATCTTATCATACTATCTCTATTAGATCTCACTTCCGCAAGTGACCGTGAAGGGATTGACAACCCCTTTATTGCGTTGGTTCTGAGTTCTTTGTTTGTTTGTGTAGGTGTGTGGGACTTTTGAGGAGCCTCCTACTGGATTGATACCTTGGTTCTCAAAAACTGAGGGAAATACTTACGCTACTATTGCTGCATCACCCTTTCCTCTTCAAGGAAAACCAACGCAAGCTCAAGATGTAGCAACACCTCCCCAAAAATGACGGTAACAATTTCTTTCTCGCAGTCTATCCTAGCATTAACAGTGTTCAAGAAAGGTCTACCAAATATAATGGGACAAAAATCATCTTGTGGGGAACCAAGAACAAGAAATCAGTAGGGTATTTTATTTTCCCACACAAAACTTCAACATCTCTAACAATCCCAATTGATGATATAGTATCTCTATTGGCAAGCTTAATAGTAACATCAATATCTTCTATCTCAGCAGGTGCAATATCCTTCATAATTTCTTGATATAAAGTAAAAGGAATTGCACTCACACTAGCACCCAAATCACATAAGCCATGATAAGAATGATCTCCTATTTTAACAGAAACAACAGGCATGCCAACAATAGGTCTATGTTTATCTTTAGTATCAGGTCTAGCAATTCTAGCAGCTTCATCAAAGAAATAAATAACATGCCCATCAATATTATCGACCAAGAGATCTTTAACCATAGCAATACTGGGTTCAACTTTAATTTGTTAAGGGGGTGTAAGTGTTCTAGTATAACTCTTACGAACCACAGTTGAAGCTTTAACATGATCCTTTATCCTAACAGGGAAAGGTGGTTTCTCAATATAAGCAGTAGGTGTTGGGGAATGTAGCAGAAATTCAAAATTTTCCTACGTACCACCAAGATCTATCTATGGAGAAACCAGCAACGAGGGGAAGGAGAGTGCATCTACGTACCCTTGTAGATCGCTAAGCGGAAGCGTTCAAGTGAACGGGGTTGATGGAGTCGTACTCGTCGTGATTCAGATCACCGATGATCCTAGTGCCGAACGGACGGCACCTCCGCGTTCAACACACGTACAGCCCGGTGACGTCTCCCACGCCTTGATCCAGCAAGGAGAGAGGGAGAGGTTGAGGAAGACTCCATCCAGCAGCAGCACAACGGCGTGGTGATGATGGAGGAGCGTGGCAATCCTGCAGGGCTTCGCCAAGCACCTACGGGAGAGGAGGAGGTGTCACGGGAGGGAGGGAGGCGCCAGGGGCTCAGGTATGGATGCCCTCCCTCCCATCCACTATATATAGGGGCAAGGGAGAGGGGGGAGGCGCAGCCTTGCCCCTTCCTCCAAGGAAGGGGTGCGGCTAAGAGGGGGGGGGGGAGGAGTCCATCCTCCCCAAGGCACCTCAGAGGTGCCTTCCCTCTTTAGGACTCTCCCCTTTTTCCCACTCTTGGCGCATGGGCCTCTAGGGGCTGGTGCCCTTGGCCCATGTAGGCCAAGGCGCACCCCCTACAGCCCATGTGGCCCCCCGGGGCAGGTGGCCCCACCCGGTGGGCCCCCGGGACCCTTCCGGTGGTCCCGGTACAATACCGATGACCCCGAAACTTGTCCCAATGGCCGAAACAGGACTTCCTATATATAAATCTTTACCTCCGGACCATTCCGGAACTCCTCGTGACGTCCGGGATCTCATCCGGGACTCCGAACAACATTCGGTAACCACATACGAACTTCCTTTATAACCCTAGCATCATCGAACCTTAAGTGTGTAGACCCTACGGGTTCGGGAGACATGCAGACATGACCGAGACGTTCTCCGGTCAATAACCAACAGCGGGATCTGGATACCCATGTTGGCTCCCACATGTTCCACGATGATCTCATCGGATGAACCACGATGTCAAGGACTTAATCAATCCCGTATACAATTCCCTTTGTCTATCGGTACGATACTTGCCCGAGATTCGATCGTCGGTATCCCGATACCTTGTTCAATCTCGTTACCGGCAAGTCTCTTTACTCGTTCCGTAACACATCATCCCGTGATCAGCTCCTTGATCATATTGTGCACATTATGATGATGTCCTACCGAGTGGGCCCAGAGATACCTCTCCGTTTACACGGAGTGACAAATCCTAGTCTCGATTCGTGCCAACCCAACAGACACTTTCGGAGATACCTGTAATGCACCTTTATAGCCACCCAGTTACGTTGTGACGTTTGGTACACCCAAAGCATTCCTATGGTATCCGGGAGTTGCACAATCTCATGGTCTAAGGAAAAGATACTTGACATTAGAAAAGCTTTAGCATACGAACTACATGATCTTTGTGCTAGGCTTAGGATTGGGTCTTGTCCATCACATCATTCTCCTAATGATGTGATCCCGTTATCAACAACATCCAATGTCCATGGTCAGGAAACCGTAACCATCTATTGATCAACGAGCTAGTCAACTAGAGGCTTACTAGGGACATGGTGTTGTCTATGTATCCACACATGCATCTGAGTTTCCTATCAATACAATTATAGCATGGATAATAAATGATTATCATGAACAAGGAAATATAAGAATAACTAATTTATTATTGTCTCTAGGGCATATTTCCAACAGTCTCCCACTTTCACTAGAGTCAATAATCTAGTTCACATCGATATGTGATTAACACTCAAGGTCACATCCCCATGTGACTAACACCCAAAGAGTTTACTAGAGTCAATAATCTAGTTCACATTACCATGTGATTAACACTCGATGAGTTCTGGGTTTGATCATGTTATGCTTGTGAGAGATGTTATAGTCAACGGGTCTGAATCTTTCAGATCCGTGTGTGCTTTACAAATCTCTATGTCATCTCCTAGATGCAGCTACCACGTTCTATTTGGAGCTATTCCAAATAACTGTTCTACTTGGAGCTATTCTAAATTGTTGCTCCATTATACGTATCCAGTATCTCTACTCAGAGCTACCCGGATAGGTGTTAAGCTTGCATCGACGTAACCCTTGACGAACTCTTTTACCACCTCCATAATCGAGAAAATTCCTTAGTCCACTAGTTACTAAGGATAACTTTGACCGCTGTCCCGTGATCCATTCTTGGATCACCCTAGTACCCCTTGACTGACTCATGGCAAGGCACACTTCAGGTGCGGTACACAGCATAGCATACTGTAGAGCCTACGTCTTATGCATAGGGGACGACCTTAGTCCTTTCTCTCTATTCTGCCATGGTCGAGCTTTAAGTCTTAACTTCATACCTTACAACTCAGGCAAGAACTCCTTCTTTGACTGATCCATCTTGAACACCTTCAAGATCACGTCAAGGTATGTGCTCATTTGAAAGTACTATTAAGCGTTTTGATCTATCCTTATAGATCTTGATGCTCAATACTCAAGTAGCTTAATCCGGGCTTTCCATTGAAAAACACCTTTCAAATAACCCTATATGCTTTCTAGAAATTCTACATCATTTCTGATCATTAATATGTCAACAACATATACTCATCAGAAATTCTATAGTGCTCCCACTCACTTATTTGGAAATACAAGTTTCTCATAAACTTTGTATAAACCCAAAACTTTGATCATCTTATCAAAGCATACATTCCAACTCCGAGATGCTTACTCCAGTCCTTAGAAGGATCGCTGGAGCTTTGCATACTTATTAGCATCTTTCAGGATTTGACAAAACCTTCCGGTTGTATCACATACAACCTTTCCTCAAGAAAATCGTCGAGGAAACAATGTTTTTGACATCCTATCTGCAAGATTTCATAAATAATACAGTAATCGCTAATATAATTCCAACGGACTCTTAGCATCGCTACGAGTGAGGAAGTCTCACCGTAGTCAACTCCTTGAACTTGTCGGAAACTTCTTAACGACAAGTCGAGCTTTCTTAATGGTGATACTTACCATCATTGTCCGTCTTCCTTTTAAAATCCATCTGCACTCAACAGCCTTACGACCATCGAGCTGTTCTGCCAAAGTCTACACTTTGTTTTCATACATGGATCCTCTCTCGGATTTTATGGCTTCTAACCATTTGTCGGAATATGGGCCCACCATCTCTTCTCCATAGCTCATAGGTTCATTGTTGTCTAGCAACATGACCTTCAAGACAGGGTTATGTACCACTCTGAAGTAGTACGCATCCTTGTCATCCCACGAGGTACGGTAGTGACTTGATCCAAAACTTTATGATCACTATCATAAGGTTCTACTTCAATTGGTGTAGGTGCCACAGGAACAACTTCCTGTGCCCTGCTACACACTTGTTGAAGTGACGGTTCAATAACCTCATCAAGTCTCCACCATCCTCCCAATCAATTCTCGAGACAAACCTTTCCTCGAGAAAGGACCCGATTCAAGAAACAATCCCTATTGCTTTCGGATCTGAATTAGGAGGTATACCCAACTGTTTTGGGTGTCCTATGAAGATGCATTTATCCGCTTTGGGTTCGAGCTTATCAACCTGAAACTTTTCCACATAAGCGTCGCAGCCCCAAATTTTTAAGAAATGACAGCTTAGGTTTCTCTAAACCATAGTTCTTACGGTGTCATCTCAACGGAATTACGTGGTGCCCTATTTAAAGTGAATGTGGTTGTCTCTAATGCCTAACCCATAAACTATCGTGGTAATTTGATAAGAGACATCATGGTATGCATCATATCTAATAGGGTGCAGTTATGATGCTCGGACACACCATCACACCATGGTGTTCCTGGCTGTATTAGTTGTGAAACAATTTCCGCAATGTCTTAATTCTGTGCCAAACTCGTAATTCAGATATTCATCTCTATGATCATATCATAGATCTTTTTATCCTCTTGTTACGACGATCTTTCAACTTCACCCTGAAATTACTTGAACCTTTCAATAATTCAGACTCGTGGTTTATCAAGTAAATGTACTCAACATCTACTCAAATCATCTGTGAAGTAAGAACATAACGATATCCACTACATGCCTCAGCACTCATTGGACTGCACACATCAAAATGTATTACTTCCAACAAGTTTCTTTCTTGTTCCATCTTACTGAAAACGAGGTTTTTCAGTCATCTTGCCCATGTGGTATGATATGCATATCTCAAGTGATTCAAAATCAAGTGAGTCCAAACGATCCATCTGCATGGAGTTTCTTCATGCGTATACACCAATAGACATGGTTCGCATGTCTCAAACTTTTCAAAAACGAGTGAGTCCAAAGATCCATCAACATGGAGCTTCTTCATGCGTTTTATACCAATATGACTTACATGGCAGTGCCACAAGTAAGTGGTACTATCATTACTATCTTATATCTTTTGGCATGAAAATGTGTATCACTACGATCGAGATTCAATAAACCATTTATTTTAGGTGCAACACCATTGAAGATATTATTCAAATAAACAGAGTAACCATTATTCTCCTTAAATGAATAACCGTATTGCGATAGACATAATCCAATCATGTCTATGCTCAACGCAAACACCAAATAACCATTATTTAGGTTTAACACCAATCTCGATGGTAGAGGGAGCGTGCGATGCATGATCATATCAAGCTTGGAAAAACTTCCAACACATATCGTCAGCTCACCTTTAGCTAGTCTCCGTTTATTCCGTAGCCTTTTGTTTCGAGTTACTAACACTTAGCAACCGAACCGGTATCTAATACCCTGGTGCTACTAGGAGTACTAGTAAAGTACACATTAACACAATGTATATCCAATATACTTCTATCGACCTTGCCAGCCTTCTCATCTACCAAGTATCTAGGGTAATTCTGCTCCAGTGGTTGTTCCCCTTATTACAGAAGCACTTAGTCTCGGGTTTGGGTTTAACCTTGGGTTTCTTCACTAGAGCAGCAGCTGATTTGCCGTTTCATGAAGTATCCCTTCTTGCCCTTGCCCTTCTTGAAACTAGTGGTTTTACCAACCATCAACAATTGATGCTCCTTCTTGATTTCTACTTTTGTGGTGTCGAACATCACGAATACCTCAAGGATCATCATATCTATCCCTGATATGTTATAGTTCATCACGAAGCTCTAGCAGCTTGGTGGCAATGACTTTGGAGAAACATCACTATCCATCTGGAAGATCAACTCCCACTCGATTCAAGTGATTGTTGCACTCAGACAATCTGAGCACAAGCACAACAATTGAGCTTTTCTCCCTTAGTTTGCAGGTTAAGAAAGTCATCGGAGGTCTTATACATCTTGACGTGGGCACGAGCCTGAAATCCCAATTTCAGCCCTCAAAACATCTCATATGTTTCACAACGTTTCAAAACCGTCTTTGGTGCCTCAAATCTAAACCGTTTAACTGAACTATCATGTAGTTATCAAAATGTGTGTGTAGATGTTCACAACATCCACAGACAACGTTCGAGGTTCAGCACACTGAGCGGTGCATTAAGGACATAAGCCTTCTATGAAGCAATGAGGACAATCCTCAGTTTACGGACCTAGTCCGCATAATTGCTACTATCAACTTTCAACTAAATTTTCTCTAGGAACATATCTAAACAGTAGAACTGAAGCGCGAGCTACGACATAATTTGCAAAATCCTTTTGACTATGTTCAGGATAAACAAGTTCATCTTATGAACTCCCACTCAGATAGACATCCCTCTAGTCATCTAAGTGATTACATGATCCGAGTCAACTAGGCCGTGTCCGATCATCACGTGAGACGGACTAGTCAACATCGGTGAACATCTTCATGCTGATCGTATCTTCTATACGACTCATGCTCGACCTTTCGGTCTTCTGTGTTCCGAGGCCATGTCTGTACATGCTAGGCTCGTCAAGTTAACCCTAAGTGCTTTGCGTGTGTAAATCTGTCTTACACCCGTTGTATGTGAACGTTAGAATCTAACACCCGATCATCACGTGGTGCTTCGAAACACGAACTGTCGCAACGGTGCACAGTTAGGGGAGAACACTTCTTGAAATTGTTGTAAGGGATCATCTTATTTACTACCGTCGTTCTAAGTAAACAAGATGCATAAACATGATAAACATCACATGCAATCAAATAGTGACATGATATGGCCAATATCATTTTGCTCCTTTTGATCTCCATCTTCGGGGCTCCATGATTATCATCGTCACCGGCATGACACCATGATCTCCATCATCATGATCTCCATCATTGTGTCTTCATGAAGTTGTCTCGCCAACTATTACTTCTACTACTATGGCTACCGGTTAGCAATAAAGTAAAGTAATTACATGACGTTTAAGTTGACACGCAGGTCATAAATAAATTAAGACAACTCCTATGGCTCCTGCCGGTTGTCATACTCATCGACATGCAAGTCATGATTCCTATTACAAGAACATGATCAATCTCATACATCACATATATCATTCATCACATCCTTTGGCCATATCACATCACATAGCATACCCTGCAAAAACAAGTTAGACGTCCTCTAATTGTTGTTTGCATGTTTTACGTGGCTGCTATGGGTTTCTAGCAAGAACGTTTCTTAACTATGCAAGAACCAGAACGTGATATGCCAATTGCTATTTACCCTTCATAAGGACCCTTTTCATCGAATCCGATCCGACTAAAGTGGGAGAGACAGACACCCGCCAGCCACCTTATGCAACTAGTGCATGTTTGTCGGTGGAACCGGTCTCTCGTAAGCGTACGTGTAAGGTTGGTCCGGGCCGCTTCATCCCACGATGCCGCCGAATCAAGATAAGACTAGTAACGGCAAGCATATTGAACAATATCGACGCCCACAACTACTTTGTGTTGTACTCGTGCATAGTAACTACGCATAGACCTAGCTCATGATGCCACTGTTGGGGAACGTAGCAGAAATTCAAAATTTTCCTACGTACCACCAAGATCTATCTATGGAGAAACCAGCAACGAGGGGAAGGAGAGTGCATCTACATACCCTTGTAGATCGCTAAGCGGAAGCGTTCAAGTGAACGGGGTTGATGGAGTCGTACTCGTCGTGATTCAGATCACCGATGATCCTAGTGCCGAACGGACGGCACCTCCTCGTTCAACACACGTACAGCCCGGTGACGTCTCCCACGCCTTGATCCAGCAAGGAGAGAGGGAGAGGTTGAGGAAGACTCCATCCAGCAGCAGAACAACGGCGTGGTGATGATGGAGGAGCGTGGCAATCCTACAGGGCTTCGCCAAGCACCTACGGGAGAGGAGGAGGTGTCACGGGAGGGAGGGAGGCGCCAGGGGCTCAGGTATGGATGCCCTCCCTCCCCTCCACTATATATAGGGGCAAGGGAGAGGGGGGAGGCGCAGCCTTGCCCCTTCCTCCAAGGAAGGGGTGCGGCTAAGAGGGGGGGGGGGGGGGAGGAGTCCATCCTCCCCAAGGCACCTCGGAGGTGCCTTCAATCTTTAGGACTCTCCCCTTTTCCCCACTCTTGGCGCATGGGCCTCTAGGGGCTGGTGCCCTTGGCCCATGTAGGCCAAGGCGCACCCCCTACAGCCCATGTGGCCCCCCGGGGCAGGTGGCCCCACCCGGTGGGCCCCCGGGACCCTTCCGGTGGTCCCGGTACAATACCGATGACCCCGAAACTTGTCCCGATGGCCGAAACAGGACTTCCTATATATAAATCTTTACCTCCGGACCATTCCGGAACTCCTCGTGACGTCCGGGATCTCATCCGGGACTCCGAACAACATTCGGTAACCACATACGAACTTCCTTTATAACCCTAGCATCATCGAACCTTAAGTGTGTAGACCCTACGGGTTCGGGAGACATGCAGACATGACCGAGACGTTCTCCGGTCAATAACCAACAGCGGGATCTGAATACCCATGTTGGCTCCCACATGTTCCACGATGATCTCATCGGATGAACCATGATGTCAAGGACTTAATCAATCCCGTATACAATTCCCTTTGTCCATCGGTACGATACTTGCCCGAGATTCGATCGTCGGTATCCCGATACCTTGTTCAATCTCGTTACTGGCAAGTCTCTTTACTCGTTCCGTAACACATCATCCCGTGATCAGCTCCTTGATCACATTGTGCACATTATGATGATGTCCTACAGAGTGGGCCCAGAGATACCTCTCCGTTTACACGAAGTGACAAATCCCAGTCTCGATTCGTGCCAACCCAACAGACACTTTCGGAGATACCTGTAATGCACCTTTATAGCCACCCAGTTACGTTGTGACGTTTGGTACACCCAAAGCATTCCTACGGTATCCGGGAGTTGCACAATCTCATGGTCTAAGGAAAAGATACTTGACATTAGAAAAGCTTTAGCATACGAACTACATGATCTTTGTGCTAGGCTTAGGATTGGGTCTTGTCCATCACATCATTCTCCTAATGATGTGATCCCGTTATCAACGGCATCCAATGTCCATGGTCAGGAAACCGTAACCATCTATTGATCAACGAGCTAGTCAACTAGAGGCTTACTAGGGACATGGTGTTGTCTATGTATCCACACATGCATCTGAGTTTCCTATCAATACAATTATAGCATGGATAATAAACGATTATCATGAACAAGGAAATATAATAATAACTAATTTATTATTGCCTCTAGGGCATATTTCCAACAGTAGGAACAATAGGATCAACATTATAAGTAATGGTTTCTTCTTCTACTTTAGTAGGTTCTACTATGTTCACTTCAATGGGAGGATGATATTTAAACCACTTCTCCGTAGGGAGATCAACTTGAATAGCAAATGTTTCACAGAAAGAAGCTACTATCTCAGAGTCAAGTCCATATTTAGTGCTAAATTCATGAAAAGCATCAGTATCCATAAAAGATTTAACACAGTCAAACTTAAGGTTTATACCTGACTCCTTACCTTCATCGAGTTCCCAATCTTCAGAGTTGCGTTTAATTCTTTCCAATAAATCCCATTTGAATTCAATAGTCTTTTTCATAAAGTAACCAGTACAAGAAGTATCAAGCATGGATTGATCATTACGAGAAAGCCGAGCATAAAAGTTTTGAATAATAATTTATTTGAGAGATCATGATTGGGGCATGAATATAACATTGACTTAAGCCTCCCACAAGCTTGAGCGATACTTTCTCCTTCACGAGGCCAAAAATTGTAAATATAATTCCGATCACGATGAAATAGATGCATAGGATAAAACTTCTGATGAAATTCCAATTTCATTCGATTGTAGTTCCAAGTCTCAACATCATTGCATAGCCTATACCATGTCAATGCCTTCTCCTTCAAATATAAAGGGAAGACCTTCTTCTTGACTTCATCTTCGGGTAAACCTGCAAGCTTAAATAATCCACAAACTTCATCCACATAGATTAGATGCATATCAGGATGTAGTGTTCCATCTCCTGCATAAGGATTAGCTAGCAGTTTCTCTATCATACCCGAAGGAATTTAATAATAAATATTTTCAGTAGGTGCAGTAGGTTGAGGTGAAATTCTTTGATCTTCTGGCCAGGGTGAAGATACCCCGAACAAACCCCTCAAAGGATTATTTTCCATAGTAACAAGTGACAGTAAATTTCAGCATACTATATAAATGTTTCTTTACCAAATTCCACTTACGAAAGGCGCTTCATTCCCCGGCAACGGCGCCAGAAAAGAGTCTTGATGACCCACAAGTATAGGGGATCTATCATAGTCCTTTCGATAAGTAAGAGACGCAAACCCAACGAGGAGCACAAGGAAATGACAAGCGGTTTTCAAGAAGGTATTCTTTGCGAGCATTGAAATTATCGGTAACAGATAGTTTTGTGATAAGATAATTCGTAAAGGGTAACAAGTAAAAAACATCACAAAGGTGCAGAAAGGTGGCCCAATCCTTTCTGTAGCAAAGGAAAAGCTGGACAAACTCTTACATAAGGCAAAGCGCTCCCGAGGATACATGGGAATTATTGTCAAGCTAGTTTTCATCATGCTCATATGATCCGCGTTCATTACTTTGATAATTTGATATGTGGCTGGACCGGTGCGTGGGTGCTATCCTTACTTGGACAAGCCTCCCACTTATGATTAACCCCTCTCGCAAGCATCCACAACTATGAAAGAAGAATTAAGATAAATCTAACCATAGCATGAAACATGTGGATTCAAATCAGCCCCTTACGAAGCAACGCATAAACTAGGGTGTAAGCTTCTGTGACTCTAGCAACCCATCATCTACTTATTACTTCCCAATGCCTTCCCCTAGGCCCAAATCATGGTGAAGTGTCATGTAGTCGACGTTTCCATAACACAACTAGAGGAAAGACAACATACATCTCATCAAAATATCAAACGAATACCAAATTCACATGATTACTTATAACAAGACTTCTCCCGCGTCCCCGGGAACAAACGTAACTACTCACAAAGCATATTCATGTTCATAACCAGAGGAGTATTAATTATCATTAAGGATCTGAACATATGATCTTCCACCGAATAAACCAACTAGCATCAACTACAAGGAGTAATCAACACTACTAGCAACCCACAGGTACCAATATGAGGTTTTGAGACAAAGATCAGATACAAGAGATGAACTAGGTTTGAGAGGAGATGGTGATAGTGAAGATGTTGATGGAGATTGACCCCCTCTCGATGAGAGGATCATTGGTGATGACGATGACGATGATTTCCCCCACCGGGAGGGAAGTTTCCCATGCAGAACAGCTCCACCGGAGCCCTAGATTGCTTCTGCCCAGGTTCCGCCTCGAGACGGCGGCGCTTCATCCCGAAAGCTCTCTCTTGATTTTTTCCAGGTCAAAACCCTTCATATAGCAGAAGATGGACACCGAAGGCCTGCCAGGGGGACCACAAGCCAGGGGGGCGCGCCTAGGGGGGTAGGGTGTGCCCCCACCCTTGTGGCTACCTGGTGGGTCCCCTTTGGTACTTTCTTCGCCCAATATTTTTTATATATTCCAAAATAATTCTCCATAAATTTTCAGGACTTTTGGAGTTGTGTAGAATAGGTCTCTCAGATTTGCTCCTTTTCCAGTCCAGAATTTCAGCTGCCGGCATTCTCCCTCTTCATGTAAACCTTGTAAAATAAAAGAGAAAAGGCATAAATATTGTACCAAAATAGGTATCAATAACCCATAATGCAATAAATATCAATATAAAAGCATGATGAAAAATGGACATATCAAGAAGCCCCGTGCGGTTCTCTTCTCCCTCATCTAATTCTCCGGTGACGCTAAGCTCTGGAAGGCGAAGCTCTGCCAGATCATGAAACCCGTACGCGTGCAATCCGTAGAGAGGCCATGCTTTCGGTCTTTTGTTCGAGGGATCATTGTGAACGGTTCGTGGAAATTCAATTACGATCTACACCGACTCTTCCGCGGCAACTCATCGGTAACGATTTGATATAAATCTCCGGGATTTTGATCGTATGGCAAAAATTTTATTTTCTGCTACATTTCCAAACACGTAACCCATGACCATGGGGACTATGAGCTGATTGAGTGGTCTCTGCCCGAGCCGATTCATTGTGAATCCAATCATGCGACTGAGTCATTGCGGAATTTTGCACCATTGCCGCTTTCAATAAAGCTTGAACATGTCGAATTCCTTCCGCTACTGATACAAAGGGTTTTAGAGCATCAACTATTTTTGTGGTCGTGGCCAAATTGGCTATAGCAGCTTCCTTGGCCGACTGGAATCTGGAATGTTGCAGGCCCTTACTTCTAGAGCTTGCTCCTTCATCCTTAGACGCTCCCTTTCAGCCAAGGTGGCCATACAAGCGGCCTCGGGCCTAGCACCTTCTGGAGTATCAGTTGCAATTGGGCTTTGCAGAGTTTGTTCTGCCACTCGGTTGAGCTCGTCAATTTGTTCCTGAGGGGTGCGACGATTTTGTTATCGGCGTGTGTACCACCGCCGTTGCGGCCATCGACCGCTGTATTACTGCCGTCCTGATTTTCCCGTTCGTCACGAGTGCGCGTGGCAGACAGTTCACCCATGCCAGGTGCCTCCGGCCATGAATACCTCAGCGACGGGTGAGAGTCTCCCGCAACTTTCCTCATCCTTGTGGGTGGATGCTAAGAGATCGTGAATTGACTCATCGGAGCATAGCTACATGGGAGGCTAAAGCCTGGCGTGAAGCCGTGTGCCGGGTCCAACGGTGAAGGCGTGGCTTGCCCGAACACCTATGGCGACGACGAACCGAAGTTTGCTGTCGCGATAGTGGTACGGGGCTGAGTGCCAGCGGAGGAGAACACTTTAGTTGCTGGCACGAAAGTGCGCCGCGCAGGGGCAAAGCCTCATGTCTACTGGGGCATCCTGAAGCCACGCTGAATCGTCGGCAACAAAACTGGTCGAGCCGAAGAAGAACTCACTGCCAGTGACTAGCTCCACTCCGCCAGCCAGAGAAGATGTAACTTCCACTTGCGCCATTGATCGCTAGATGCGCAGACCCACGGTGAATGCTAATTGTCGTGGGGATGATCCTGACAGCACAAGAGAGGTAGGGATGACACTGGATCTCGCTAGGTTCAAATGTAACGCAAAGAGGTTTTAGTAGGTTTAGGCCCCTCTCGGAAGGGTAACGAGCCCTATGCCCTATGGTCCTGGAGCTTTTCTGTCTCTGCGTATGAGTGTGTGAGTACAAGGGATGCGGACCCTTGTCCACGTGAGAGGGGCAACTTATATAGAGTGCGCATGACCCCTCCTCTTCCCTGATACAAGGGTTCAGTTACAATGCATTAAAATTGGCACTATAAGGCTGGTTGCAATGAGGAACATCATATACTAGTATCATGCATATGATACTAGTGTATGATACTACATTCATAATGCAAAGTATCATATGTTGGTATCATAGAGTACTACATTTATTGCCATGCATGACACAAAATAGCAAATCATTTAATATGATACGGTCTCATGATATGATACTCAAGCATCCCTTTCATCATTTAATTCTATGCCATTTCGTCAAAATTGCTTAGTTGGCACGCATGATACTACCTATGATACTACAATTACGGGCAGCCTAAGAAGTAACGTACATCTTAAATATACAATATATGCTTTACATAATGACCATGTCGCTCCAGATGCCTTTGTGATTGTTCCATTTCCTGCGCGTGCTGTGTGGATACAACCGAATGATCGCCTATAGCCATCCGAGTGGAATGATACTCTGAGGTCATACGAGTGAACTAGCGTCAGGTGGTCGCCCGAGTGAAATGGCGTTAGGAGTGGCCCGGACAGCTCCCTTTTGGATGTTTTATTGTTAATGCCCTAGTGGTTTATGTCATAAGTTTATTGGGTCCACGTGATCATTGGGTCATCGTAAGCCTACCCTGAATATGCAACTCCATCAGCGACGAGAATGGTGAGGCCGGCGGCTGTCATGGCCGAGCGACGGGAAGAAGAGGTGACCGACACTGGCGCATCGTGGCTCGCAACAGTGGAAGGAAACGGAGACAACATGACTAGTGAGGCCCGCGAAGGATCAACTAGCGGTGATACAGGTGAGGCCGGCAGGAGATCCGACTGACGGCGGGTAAGAAACCCTACCCACTCGCCTCTCCTGTAAGGTCCGGTTTGTGTGTGTGTGAGAGCGAAGGGTTGAGTTTTGGCTGGTTTATAACCGAGTCTCATTTTATTCGTAATTACAGAGAAGAGATGAGAAGCCGGCGGGGGTGCGTGAAGCTCCTCTAGAGGTGCTTCTTTGCTTTGTAGCGTTATTTGAAGAAGCAGTTGTCGCAAGCCCGGACGGGAATTTAGGTGCTTGTTTGGGCTTGTGCTTTTAAGAGCCCAGAAGCACTAAAAGTTTATTTTTTTTAAAAAAAATAGAAGCACTAATAGCTTTTTTTTTTTGAGTAACAGAAGCACTAATAGCTGAAGCAAAAGCATAAACAAACAGTGCCTAAGCCCATTTTGATGTACGTATTTGTCTTTTTCTAAGACATGTATATCTATATGCACATTTTGTTGAGAATTTTTTGAGATGCGGAAATAAAGTTTACAAGAAAGAATAAAAAAAGTTAAGAGCTACCGGAAGCTCGGTAGTCAAATGTACTTTTCGCCTTCCAGGTGCCTACTTTGGCCACATTTAACGATGGGTTCTCCTTCCTTTCCAAACACTGCATCGCATGGGCAGACAATCGGTTGAACGTCACAATCGAAGCAGCCAACTTCCCCTGAAGTAGGTGGAGTGCGCTAAGAATGCTCTGATCATCAAAAGAGCATTTGTACGTATTTGTCTTTTTTGTACGTATGTGTATACAATAGACGTGTATATGTATATGCGTGTGCCCAATGGAGCAAATCTGTTGTGCTACGAAAGTCCAGCAGCAAAAAAGCATGAACCCAATGGAGCAAATCTGTTGTGCTACGAAAGTCCAGCAGCAGAAAAGCATGAGCCCGATGGAGCAAACATGCGTCTCAATTAGCAATTGGTGTGTGGCGCAACTTCCGTTGTAAATTGTTTGAGGATGTTAGCGAACCACGTATTGTTTTGGCCACCAGCGTCCGGCAACAAAAAGGCTACCGACACAGGGTGAAAATCAGCAATTTATGGCAGTAGTTTTTTCTTTTGACATGGAACACTTAGCATTCCATTAAGCTGTGGTCACGGCGGAATCGCCGGCCACTGCACGGATTACATCGGCGGGAAAATTCGTGATCCACAAAATATGGTCACTATCAATTTCCCTAGCATCAAGACGTGCCAGCATATGCGCTGGAGTGTCACAAATTCTAGGGGAAAACTCAACTCGGTACTTGATGAACCCCATTTGGAGTCGATCTGTCATTTTCGTCGGAGCTCACAGCTTGCTTCAAGTTTATACAATCTGTCTAAAAAATGACCTTACCCAGTAGTTGCCTATCCTTTTTGTGGACAGGAACTTGTAGTAGGTCCTAATGTTAGTTAGGACGATCCTACGTACAAGCAGTCGGCTGACGGTATTATTACATTTACATACACATACGGCACGATTTGTACCATCAACTTGGATCAGGCGTCGTACAAACGTCGGAAAGCTGTCTGTCGTACGTAAAGTAGTTTGGCATTGCCAGTCCAAAGAGGAAGAAAAAGAGGCTATTTATTTGCACCATTTCTGGTACCAAAATCAACCTGGTTGCTACTGCAGTATCAGTAGGACAATGATTCAGAAACAACAAAAGATACGACAGTGAAGTTGTACTAGCTGAAAGCTGCTTTTCCTTGCCGTCGAAAGGTCTTTTTATTTTGGAGTGAAGGGTCTGTTTTGTTGGTACCATCTGAAATATTAGTGCTTGGCCTTGGCCTGGATCGATTTTGGTCTTCCATAGCGGCCACGGAACACGCTCCTGCTGCAATGGGCGGACGGCAGTGGGGTTCTGAGTCCGCACCAGCATCCCGTGTCGTGTCCGAGAAATAGCAAATAAGAGCTACGATACCAGATCAGTTATATCCCTGTCCCGCAAAATCATTTTAACGGCCGCCCATAAAGAAATCATGGCACCACGAGGCCTCCAACGAAACAGATCCCGTAAAGTATCGTAAACTTTTGCAGTACGAGTTTACATGATTTTTTCCGCGCTAGAGGCCTCGCGGAACCACAAATCTTTTTCCGGGATTTTGCAAATTCATGATTTTCAACAATATAGACTTAATACAACCCCCCGCAAAAAAATACAACTCCCACCAAAAAACTTAATACAACCAATATAAATCAAACTTATAAATATTTTAGCATCATACAATACAATCATCTCAATTACAACAAATGTTGAAATTCAAATAATTAATACAACAACAAATGGTCCAAAATGCAAATAATTGTTCAAACACAGATGAATTCATATAAGATTTGTTGAATAAAATGGGAGTCTATCTCCCGTACAGTTGCCACTGGTGCTCAGCAATATCATCACAGAGCTGATAGTACATTGCACTGTTCTCAATCTGCTGGTAGGTTTCAAGAAATGCATTCATCTCATTTAGGTCCCTGTCAGGCTTCACATGGTTACCAATATTGTCATAGTAAAACTCAAGTTTAAATCACTCTCATCTTCAATAATCATGTTGTGTAGAATTACACACACCAGTCATGATATTTGAGAGGGATTTTTTATCCCAGTAGCAAAGAGGATCTCGAACAATGGCAAACCGACCTTGCAACACACCAAATGTCCTCTAAATATCCTTTCGGCATGCTTCTTGTGCTTGAGGGGAAAAAGCAATTCTTGCTTTTTTGGGTCACTTATGGTCTTGACAAATGTTGACCATGAAGGATAAATATCCCATTGTATAGTCATGTCCACTGATGGTGTAGTTGCAAGTTGGAGCTTTTTCACTAGCTAGCTGAGCAAGAAGATGTGATCTATGCAACACATTGATATCATCGAGAGACCCCGGCAATCCAAAGATCCACAAGTCGTGTGAAGCCATGGCTTCAATCACAATAGTGAACTTACGTTAGTGGCCGGTGTACTGCCCGGCCCAAGCCACCGGGCAGTTTTTTCGTCTCCAAATGCATGCAATCCACACTGCCAAGAATGCCTGACCATCCTAAAAAGAGACATACGCATTCAATAATGCCTACGGAAGAGGAGAGTGGGATAGGTCGGTACCTCGACGAAGTAGTCCTTCATGAGCATGTTGTGTCCGAGAGCTCATTCGTGCGGAATGCAAAGTCGACCAACAGTCGGTCCTGAGCGCTTTCTCTTCGAGCCGGCTTCAAATTTTTCGCGGAGATGCAACAAGACGAGGTGGTCGACATAGTCATCAAAAATCATCTCCTCTATGTCGGAATCATCCGACTCCGATAACGATGACGAACTCCAATCATCCATCTAAAAAATAAATGATTTAGTCTAACATATCGCCGGGCCTAAGATTCGAGCATACAAATTCACTAGAAATTATCTACCATGGTAGCAAATCCATCAGCCGCCCCTTTCTTCTCCACCGTCGACCGGAAGCAAAGCAGTCGCCCCCTTCTTCCCCACGGCCCCAAATCTGCAGCACCGCCGTCCACGACTGCAGCGAGGAAGATTCCGCGGCTCACCAGTGGCCGGACCAACCAGATCTACCTGCTATGAGGCCGCGCGCCGAGCTCCAGGGAGGATCCATGGCGCCGGCGGAGGCTGCGCGCCTGCGGGGAAACAAAGGCCACCCCTAACCTCCAAAATTTCTGGAGAAGATGCGGTGGGGGTGGCGGAAGCAGCCGATGCCGCAGGATGACCGGGGGCAACAAGTCTTAGCAAGGAGACGCGGCGGCGGCAGCGGAGGCCAAGCGGGCGCGAGCTGAAATTTCCTTCACACCAACTCGCGGGTGGGATACAGGTACTGACAAAACAAGGGGGGAAACTGGCTGAAATTTTTTGGCGGATGGGGCATTTTTCTGGGATCTGCGCTGGACAAAAATTTATCTTGGTCCCGTATATCGACGATTATTATGACGGACGGGTGTTTTGCGGGATCTGCTGCTATTTCTCTAAAGAAATGTGGAGTTTCTGCTCCCGGGCTCAAATGCACACTTGTGAACTAATGAAGTTTTATTAGCTCCCAAGCTCAAAACCAAAGGTTGGAAGAAGTCGGCTTTGTTCTTTGTGCACATCTATCTCTCTTGTGTGTGTTTTTCTGTCCTCTTAGAAATAAGGCCGAGGCCCGCCGTTAACTCAATGATGCCCTTACAAACCAAGAAGGAACACAGAACATAAATATAAAAAACAATGAAAAAACAGAGGAAACTAATGAGCCAGCTAACATAACACCGAACATCACAAACTCAGAAGCTTTCACAATGATGCCATCGGTCGACGCCGCGATCGAGTCCAAGAGGAGACGGGGCTAGGGAGGTGGCTCGCCGCCGATGGAAATCCATGTGTCATCATCCCCGAGGCCACAATGGTGTCACTCCATCTATCCCATCTGTCTCCACCTCTGAAGAGGACAACACATGCCCTATCACCCCGGTTCGTAGGGCACCGCACTGTCGGCATGGCGGAGCTGCTCCCCCATAGCACGCATGAGCATTGAGAAACCGAAGGCCCAAGGTGGGCAACAGGCACCAGCACCTCATCTCGTGAAACACCTCAGCCAACACGACGCTTGCCTTCGAAACCCAGCACGGTGCACAACCCAAACTACCAGATAAAGGCACCAACAAAGACACGGCAAGAAGGAAATGCACGAGCCCGCTGGGCACATCCGAAGCTCTGGCAGGAACCCAACCAGCCACTAGACGCCTCACCAATGAAGAGCACATTGACCGCAAGCAACGGTTGAACACCTGCACGAGAGTTTTGTTGGCGACGCCTTCAAGAAGGTGACGACGCCAGAGCGCCGCCGTCGACCAAATTCAAAGGATTTTTATTTTCACCAGGGACACACATGGGAGAGGAGCGGGCCTCGATGACGGCTACAGATAGGAGGATGGCGCCTGGAACACCGTCGATGCCATGGCCATCGCCGCCCAAAGATTCCCCCTGGTTCATGTCCCTTTCCCCAAGCCTGCTGCGGAACCACCAGATCCGGCGAACCAGAGGCTGCCGGGATCCCGGAATGGCAGAGCTAACTGAGCAGCACGCCCGAGACCACCATCTTCAAATCATGCATCAACAGCCGGCGGAGACGACCCCCGTCTGCCGCTGCCTCACCGCCCCACACGGCCAAGGGGACGACGCTCAACCTCAGGGCCCGCCACCTACTACAAGGAGGCGACGCCCTTGCCGTGGAGGCAGCTGCCTCAGATCCAAGAACGCCCCATGCGGACCATGGGGCGGAGAATATCCTCACCGCCACCTTCCTCGACGGCCACGTGGTAGCCCAACGACCCCCTCAAGCAGCAGCGAGAGGAAAGGAGGGCAAGGGGGGTTGGTGTGGCGGCGCTAGGGTTTCGTCCCCTGAGTCGCCTAACGCTGTCCTAGTATATTATTACATACATAGCGCACGATTTGTACGATTTACTTGGACCAGATCACGCGGAAAGTTATCTGTCGTACGTGAAGTAGTTTGGCATTGGTAATCCAAGGACGGAGAAAAAGAGGATATCCATTTCTGGTTCTAAAATCAACTTGATTGCTACTGCAGTATCAGTATGACAATGATTCAGAAATAACAAAAGATACGACAGTGAAGATCTGCTCGCTGAAAGCTGTTTTTCCTTGCTGTCGAAAAGTCTTTTTTTAGTGAAAGATCTTTTTGTTGATACCATGTGAAATACAATAATCCTAGACCTACGTAAACTTCCAAATCTAATACTCTCTGCTCCCCCCCCCCCCCCCCCCCCCCCGATTTTCATGTGGGTAGGGCCAGGCAATTCTTTCTTCCAATCAATTATTGACATGCCAGCTCTTACGTAAGTTTACCTAGAATATTTACGTGGATGTAGCAAAGCCCATGTGAAATAATATTAGGGTGTGTTTGGATTGGTGCCAAAAAAAAAGACCAAGTGTGGGCGTTTGTTTGTATGGAGAGTTGGAGACCAATAATTTGGCTCGCCGCGGCGCCGGCCGTTGGTGACTCTGGTTACCAAGCTCAAGGATGAATAGTAGTCACGCACCTGTATCGATTCACTGATGCACCGTTTACATATACAGCGAGCAGAGAAGGAAGAGAGGGGGGTCGCACGCGCAGGTGCATGCACACGCCCGTATCTGAGCTATCCCTAGAGAATAGGATCGGCTGGTTTCAGGTTGTTACATCACAGATATTTACAACACATACTCCGATCCATTAGTTGTCAACACGTACCCAGGACGCGTAGGAAACAAACCCGAACCCAAAGGGCTTAACAAGATGCATCTATAAAATGGGATCACTCCCGAATGCACTGCCGAAGCATCGCAACAACCAACAACTCACATGCCATCGGAGATGAAGAGTGCGCTGCCCGTCTCCTCCGCTCACCCTGCCAACTCGCGCCGGCTTCCCTGCGTCACCGGCGGCTTGCGCTCTCCGAACCCAGGCGAGGGCACGGCCGCGCCGGGATATGCTGAGAACCAGCGAGGCGTAGTCGGCCGTAGTGCTGCTGCAAATGCAAACAAAGTATGCGCCTTCCCAAGCCAGGACACGGACACGGCCACCACCGTGGTGGAGGTCCAAGGTACGTACCTATGATCGATCGCCCGTTCATTTCGTGGCCGTGAGTCTGCGCGGCTGCGCCGTCGTCGCTCGTTGCCGCCGCCCGCTAGCCTCCACCCTCAGCCGCGCGCCGCTGTCTGGGCAGTGCGCCCGGCCTCCTGCTGGGTCTGACTCCCCGCCGTCGATCGCCCCGTCCTCCTTGCTCCTGGCCAGCCGCCGCCGCCGCCGCCATGCTAGGTTTGGGTGTTGGGACTTGGGATGGCCGCCGTAGAATGGGTCGTCTGCGCGTCTCGTTTCGATCTGGCTCGTGAACGACCTTTTTTTTTAACGACCTGTGCGTGCAAAGTGCGATGCGTCTCGTGCAGCAGCTCGTGGCCGATCTGATGGCTTATTTTCTCCTGGTCTTTAGCGATTTTCGTGGCGACACTAATTAGCGTAGCCAGCTAGCGACCGTGACCATGACTCGAGGCCTCCGCCGTCAATCTCTTTCTCCATCACAAAATTAATTACCTGCCACTTTTATTGTATATAATTTCAGATGTTGTTCCAAAGTTTTTAATAAGATTTCTGAAAGCCATGTATAGTGAAATTTCGTGAGAAGTTCTTTACAATTTGTGAATTCTATTGTTGAGATTTTTTCCTCTCAAAATCATGAATGAATTTCTCAAAGTTTATATTATATTTTTCAAAAGTTTAAAAGAGAAGATGAAAAAGGGTAATAGCAAGTTGGGAGGAGAATAAGCAAGTGGACGTTGCAGAATCCTCGCCTAATGGATGATGCATTTTACAAGTTCGAAATTAGGTTATAATTTTTTTGTTTTGCTTCGGGGAAACAGGAAGCAGCGGATGGAAACCAGCTCTGTGCGTGATTCTTGTGGAGCTGTTCAACACAGGGACCATACGGATAGGCAAGGTCGCACTTGATGCTGGCATGTTTGTCTTCTCCTTGCTATGCTATCGAAGTATGCTTGCTGCTATTTTCATCATGCCGTTTGCTCTATTCTTAGAAAGGTGCGTTAGACTATTTGCTATATTCAGTTTATATCTTATGGAAACGCGCTAGTACTATATTTGCTAAAATTGGCTCAAGCAAATGACATATCTGCAGGGGGAAGTGGAGGGAATTGGATATGAAGACTCTTGGGTGGCTCTTCATCAATGCTTTTGTCGGGTATACAGTTCATCTACTATCCTAATAACCTTCCTTCGCACAAATAATCAGTTTTTGGTGTTCTGGAGGTCATACTCATATATGTTTTTGTCCCTGATTCCCATCATTCTCAGTGAGTCAAATTGGCGATGAGGTATATAACTATTTATATAAATTTTCCGTATGCCGGTCTGATGATGAACCAAGTCGTATCCAATAAGTTCAGTCAACACACCTCCATGCCAAAAAGTAAAATCAACTTGAGGGGTCCTCAGACCTTTTTGCTGGCAATTTTTCATCGAAATCTCCCCACAACTATAAATGAAAAACTTGCTTACCAGACTCATCAAACATTTTCTTGCGTATTGTTAGTTTATAATTTCAAACTGAATTAAGATGTTAAGATGCATGATTTCTGATTAGTCAGTTTTGTGAGATTCAATTAGACTGAATATGTGATGCAATATATTGGGTTTAGGTTTATGTACATGATTAAGATAGAAGATGAATGTATTGATGGTATTTTTAATTCGTACAGATATTCGTTGCCCATGGCTTTGTACTACTATGGATTACGGGACACAGCTGCCTCCTATGCTGTGATCTTCTCAAGTTTGACTCCACTTTTCACCTTTATCTTGTCCATAATACTTGGGTAAAACAGTCTTTCCTCTTTACATAAAAGTCTAGAATTGGAAAGAACCAGTGCTACATGTGGATATTCTATAGGTTTTTAACAATTTTGTTTGATTGTATTTTTTCTAGTACCTGATATTCAAATGTAAATTGTTTTGCTTTCAGTAAGTTAGCCAAATGTTGGTAGTGAATGATATCTATCTAATTATGATGCTTTACAAAGTACAAGCCCCACATCTTCATTTTTTCATAAACCTAATAAAATTATAAATATATGCTTAAATATTATAAGAACCTTCTGAGAAATGATATGAGCTAAGATTATATTACCTTAAACATGTAAAAGAAGTGATACCATCTTAAACTAAATAAATATATGCATACACACGTCAGTGAATCTCTAGTTGCTTTCATTAGTACTACGAACAGTCTGAGTAAAAATTATAGTTTTATTATATTAGTATTAAATTTGTATTACCAATATATACAATAATTCAATACTTTACAATGATTAAAATGTTTGAAGCAATAACATGGAATTTCATACGCATGCTATTCTCCTGGTATCAACATCATTATTTGAACGATCAAAATAATTTGCTTCAACAACATACTAAATACTGAAAGAATAAGTATTTCTGAAGCTTGCATAATAATTTTTCTAATTAACAGCATTTATTTATTATGGTTACAAGTAAATATGTGATAGACAGTCAATAAATTAGAACCACCTGAACACAACAAAATAACAGTGGGATATGATTTTACATGTTTGCATACGAACTAATGCACAGAATGAATAGTATAGGTCAGTTACGTATCTTATTACAGATTAAAAAAAGTGAATTGCATTTTGCAGCATGGAGAAGTTGCGCCTAAAATCCAAGGTCGGCAGTGCGAAAGTGATTGGAGCATTGGTTTGTTTTGGTGAGGCTCTACTAATAAGTCTTTACAAAGGAAAAGAATTGCATCTCTTGTCTCCAATTATAAGAGTAACACCAAAAGATTCTAATGGAGCTGCTGGAAAGCATCATTTGAGGGGCACCTTGATTTTGTTTGGTGCTTTCAGCAGCTATGCACTTTGGTACCCTATACAGGTTTGTTCGGTAATATCATGTAAATTAAAATACTTCTGGTAACCTATCACCACTAGATGTACACAACAACATAATAAGATCACGAATATGTTGATACCAATAAATGGCATTCAAGCATAGTGGGGCCAAACAATAGGTTTGTTTTGTCTTGATCACCCAAAGACATTCAAGCATAATAACCAAGATAAAATACAAGAAAGGGCTCCCAAAGTTTTGCTCAACTATATATGAACTAAACAGATCTATTCTCCAAATTTCTCCAATCCCAAAGCCAAAACGACAATGTGACCATCTCGAAGGTGGGAAAATGTCTTGATTCTAGCATGATAGATGTGTTATCATGTCCTGAAAATGAACCTTTGTAGTTACATAAGTATCATCATTTATCAATCAGGATATCTGGCTACTGTATGAATATGACATCGATGAGCAAAACATTGTGTACAGCCAGAAAATTTCAATCCACCTCCCACCTGTTTGTAATTATCCAGCCTAATTGGCTAGTCACAAGGCTTACCAGCTGATTATAAGGATATACTGTTGGCAGAAAACCACCTGTCCAGTCCCAATAGGACAAATTTTAGAACATCAATTATACCTGACTAGTCAAGTCACTGAAATACCACAGGACGTACCTATGTCCATGCTCTTAACAAATCGACAAGCTAGATTGGTCTGTAAATCCTGTACCTATGACCATACTCTTTCTGATTATTTAGACCCCGTATTGTATGATAACGACCATAAGTACATAAGTTAGTTGCAGATACATCTTGAAATTCTCACTGCTGTCGAGCAACTACTAACCACAATCGCAGCCTTCTGTTCTCCATTTGGAACAAAGCTTGTGTTTTCTGGACTAAGGCCAGTGTGTATTTTTCCCCCATAAGAAGCATATTATAATTCAGTATTTTATTCTTGTTCTTCTTTGCTTTAGATGTGTAATTTTAATGATAATGCATAAATGTTGATAATTCAGGTGAAAGTTTTGAAGGTGTATCCATGGAAACATTGGTCCTCTGTGTTGACCTGTGTTCTGGGTGGTGTGCAAACTTTTGCCATCGGAATAATTATGAGCAGGCATAAACTTGCCTGGCAAATAGGATGGAACATTCAACTATTAACCATTGTCTACTCGGTAAGTCTTTTTCAGAATGTATTGATTTCATTTGTCCAAAGATTGTGCAAATTATCGAAACGGGCTCGAAGTGGATCTGGCATTGTCAACCCTTATTGTCCATCGAGATATTTACTGTTGTATTTGCACTTTATTCTTGACCCGTGCTTCAGTACTAAGAATATTTCGGCCCTGATTTAGATTTAGTTCATTGGAGTACATCAGTACTCAACTATTACTTTATTATAAAACAAGGGACAAACAAATTACTACGTTCGTCCACATATGCTAAGTTGTGCTTGCGAGCCGTGCTTGACCCGTGCTTCATGTTATCCTTGGTTGCTATGGTGGCCGGCTCCCTTGACCTTCTGACGTATCCGAAACGAGCCGCCACTGCCTGTTTTTGATGAGGGTGTCCCTTTAAACTACAAGGGTTGTTTTGTAAATATATACAAATTTCCTGTCTAACGATGTCCTCGTGAACAATTATGTCACGTTAGCTTTTGTGGGCTCCACTTGTTATAATCATCATCAGATGGCCCAAAGTCACCAACTAGTGTTTTTTTTTACAAAAATTTCGCTCCAGAGTTGGTGGTTTTTGGCACAAATCAGTAGAAGTGTGGTTCTTGCAACCCTAGCCTTTAATAACGATAGTTTCTGCAATTCACTTTGTCACGGTATGCATACACAAAATGGTACATGTACGGATAGACACACAATGCATTTTTTAGGCAGACATGCAATCATCTTGATGCTTCATATTGAGTCAATAAAATCCACCCTTTAATAAAAAAATGCAATCATCTTGATGCGGCTAAGCTAGCAATAGTCATGATTGACCACGTATCAGATTTAGGGATTCACGGTTTCTAAAAAAACATCTTTTGTCTTCTCTATATCTATCTGCCATCCATCTCTACTAAAAAAGAACCTGAGGTTCCATCTTTCACTTTTCTCCCCACCATCCCTTCGTCCAACCTCCCACCCTCCACCGATTTTTTCGGGTTTCCATTCCCTCCTTGCTTTCAGCAAACCAATCTCTGGTAACATAATAAACTAGATCTATGAAGTCAGTGTCGGAGCTAGCATGCTCTTCAATGAATGCCAAAATTAAGAGGGGTGGGAGGGGGAGGGGGGCTAGCCCCCCTTGGTCTACACTAAGCTCCGCCAGTGTATGAAGTAGGTGTATTATATATATGAAAAAAGGCTGTGTTTGAGAACTATGAAAACATTGCTTTTGGCTTTGAAATATTCAAAACATTTCTTTGTTTATTATTAAATCAATTTAAGTGGATTGACAATGAATTAACGCAATTGCCTGTGATTTGAATCTGTAGGCTGCACTTGGCACAGCGGCCAAGTATTGGCTGAACCTATATGCTGTTGAAAAGCGGGGGCCAGTTTTTCCAGCCATGTTCAGCACCTTATCGACGATCTTCATCATAGTTTTAGGAGTGCTGTTGCTAGGCGAAAGCCTCACTGTTGGGAGGTAAATTATACATTATTTCCTCGAAACACAGATATTAAACAAGAGATTGGTTCTTTTACATATACCTTCCACATAGTTACATACTCTTTCTAACGTTTTTACAATTTTCTATTTTATGACAGCTTGTTGGGTAGTGCTTTAGTTTTAGGAGGTCTATACATATACCTCTATGGAAAGGCCAATGAACAACACACGATGACGGCATCTGTTACAGGTATGTATATGTAACGTATATGACAGGGTTGCCCGAGACTGATTGAAAATTCAGATAAGACCACGAGAAAATTGTTTTGGCAAAGGGGAGATTCTTTTAAAAAAAGTACTATATGATTAAATGGAAGATTTTCTGTCGACCTAAAAATGAAGGTGGCTTTGGGATTAAAATTTTGTATAAGATGAATAGTAAAAAAAAAATTGTGTAAGTGGTGGTGGAAACTAGAGAGTGTTGATGGTATGTGGCAAAAGTTAGTTACGTCCAAGTACACTAGAGGGCTCCAAGCTTTCCTTAAACACAAGCAGAGTGATTCCGCTTGTTGGGCTGCTGAGTTGAAAGTGAAAAATCTTTACATTTGTGGTTGGAGGTGGGCTGTAGGGAACTGAGTAGAAAACTTGTTTTTGGGATGATATGTGGTTTAGTTACTTTCAAGTTGCAATTTCCTGTGTTATATTCCATAACAAAGGCTATAGTTGGCTTGTTAACATAGGGAGGTGTCTAGATGAAGGTCTACATGATCAGCATCACAAAATGTGATCTGCTTTTGACTGCTCCTAAGGGGATATTAAACAATCCTGGAAAATACATTGTTGCATTTTTGTAATAACCTTGCGGCATGTTGGGTGAACAGGCCCTATAAGCACTTGTGGAAAACATAATTCCCTTCTTGAAAACCATTTTGTTGTGGTTGGTTTGGCTTAATGCCATAGCAACTAAGGATAACATGACAAACGGGGATGGCTGGGGGATTTGCATTTTATGTTCTGGGATTGCATTTTTACTGTCCTTCTGCCAAGTACATGTGGAGTGCAGCGAGTATTATCACTGTGGGAGCGGGAGATAGGTCTAGAAAATTTCTGCAGAATTTCTACTGGATTGCTCGGCACATTCGAGTTTATCCCCATTTGCATGTAGTTGGAATCTCAGATTTGCGTGGAAGCTTATAATTCATGCCTGTTTTGAATTTTGAGTATAAGCTTATTAAGTTGCTTGCTGAGGGAATTTTCCTGGACTTCAATTGAAGTTGGCATCCAATCTAATAAGAACTTGGGAATAGGGGGATGAATTGGTTACTTGGCAGCTTGACTTGCTCTCTTGATCAAACAACTGATGATATGTTGTGCGTTCCTTTATAAAACATTGTGCAGGGATGCAAAAAGAGGAGGACAAAGAGATTCAGCGGTCTGGTGTGGCTGCGATGACTGAGGAGAGGCCACACCCCGTGCTGTTAGAGAGCTCCGTTATCCAGTTTGACGAGGGGCTGGACGCAGGGGTCTCCAAGTGAAGTGCTTGTAATCATGGTAGCTACCAATTTCTTTTTTTTTTGTCTTGATCTATCTGGGTCTAAGATTCTAAAATACATTCGCCCATACATCAGTACTAGATCGTGGTGCGGCTTGCCATGCATTGCCCAGCCAACGGTAAGCCATCTGATATGATAATCGGTTCAATATATAGCTGAATTAGATATTTTATTATTGTGTTGGGAGCTGTCTTGAGCACATAGTTAGAAATCATGTTCGTAGTTGCTGAAGAAAAATAGAGCTTGTACATAAAGTGTATCTTGATGCATAGATAAAACATGTTTTCAAATATATACTGGATGGCACGGTGATAGTATCTTTTAACATCCAAGCCATATGCACCACAGCACAACAACAGGAAGGGACCATACACATGCAATGCACGTAGATTATATGTTCTAATGCACCGGGTGACATAGAAAGGGAACAAGAGTACATAACATGATAGTTCACACACCACACACCACTAATGCGACACTGTCCTCGAATATCATTTATGGAAAAAAACTTTTTTAAGCGCCTAAGCATTTCAGCATCTTTGATGAAATCTTCAGTTTTTTTTGCCTATTTTTTAGTTTATTGTTCATCAGGGAGTACACATCCAGGTTTAGCTACATATTTTCCATATATTTGTTATTTTCCCAAATTTTAATGGAAATAAGTTCACAAACCATGTTTGTTTTGTAGGAATCAATCTTTTTTTTTTGTAGGTGTTTATGATGTATGCTATCATTTGTTTAAATTGTTGGTATATGGCTAACATTCTTTTGTACAACTCAACTATATATTTTACTTCTACTAGAAATAAAACTATATATTTTACTTAGAGTTTATAATTTAAGTGATCATTTGTTTTAAATGTTGGTACATTTTGTTTACGAAAAGGAGGATAACCCTAGCCTCTGTATCGAGCAGTGCACACAGCCGTATATCATTAATAACTCAAAATCCAGCAGTGAACACAAACGAAGGTTCATCTCAGGATTCCTATCCCCAAAGCTAGGCTTCGATCCACCATCTTCAGCAAGGACAAGATGCAGGCGGGCGTCAACATAACCTGATCAGAGATCTTGTGTTGTGTTTCCACTAGAGTGCACAAACTTGTTGTTGAAGCCGCCTCTACCATCGTCCCTTGTACGTCTACGGACACATTGATAATTGGATACCTATGGAAAAGATGTCGGAATACAAACACGCCCCATACTGCTTCGCTTCCCGTCAGTATTGCACCACCTTTGATCCAGCAGCGCCATGCTAAACATGAAACCTCCACCAGAGCCACCGTGCAGCACCTATCGGAACAAGGCATGACTTGACGACTCCGCAATAGCCTTCCTGCATAGCATCCGCCGGCGAAGCACTCGCCGGCAGCTTCACCTGCCGATGATAGGCACTACATGACGCCTCCGAAAGTGACGCATGTGTCACCTGCCGAGCCGCATTGAACCCGATCTATTGATGGAAGGGACGTCCCGTACCGCCGCCAGCCTCAGGAAGGGTTTTAGCACCTTGAGATTCGGCGTATGAATCTCCCACATGACCACGGGGGCCACCACCATCGAAGGAGAGGGCCTGCCGCCTCGATTCTCGGTGCCGCAGTGTCCTCCCACCGCCGCGTCGGCTGCTTTCGTCGCCCATACAAACAACAACTGCCACCTTGACCGCAGATCCTGGCCCTATCCCTCGCGTGCCACCCCATGGTTACCCGCGCTTGATCTCCCATCACTATGACGAGAAGGCCACCACCAGATCTGCCGCCCAAGAACGCCAACCCTAGCATGTACCACTGCTTCGCCAGTAGGACACGCCGGGCACAGAGACGGGCCACCACGAGTAGAGTACCCTCCATACCCGCGGCGCCATCTCCACCACAACCATGACGTATCCGGCCGCCCGCGGGTCAGATTTGGCCAGTACGAAGCTGCCACCGCTGAGCCCCTGAGCACGCACCGCCCCAGGTCGCCCGACGCGCACCCGCTATGCTGCTATCGCAGCCTTGATCCATTGCGCACCACCTACACTGCACTCTGGTCTAGCAGCCCTGGCCCATGCCGAGCCACCATGCGAGAGGACGAGGTATCCCCGCCTCTGGCGGGGCTTCACCTAGTCGCGCCCTCTGGTGGTGGCGAGGGGGGAGAAGGGGAGGCCCCGACGGCGGCTAGGTTCTCTCTCCTGTCACTCGCGGGAGGGACGGGAGGGACGCTCGGGTCGTTCTAACTGTTGGTACATGACTAATTTTCATTGTATAACTCAATTTTTTTTGTTTATAAGAGTTTATAATTCGTCAATTTATTGAAACTGTTGGTACATTGCTTGTAAGCATAGTTTTTTTGTTTTAGATATTTCTGGAACTTCTATGCCGAGCCTTTAAATAAAAAATAACAACAATAATTTTACAGGGTTCTCTCATTTAAATGACTGACAACCTCAACAAAAAAAAAAGACTGACCATAAGAGCTGGCTTTTCCCACTTTGATGGAGTTTGACATGAGAATGAAGAACGGGTGAGGAAGGAAGATGATCTGCAACTGATAGACTGAGCGATAAACTTCTACAACCGCGGTGCATGGAAACCAGTCAAGCATCCCATCAAAGGCGACCTCTATGTCGTTGACATATCTCTAGCATGCATCGAAAACGCACTGGAGGCGACTCATATCAGAGGTGCACAACAGTTTCACTGTACCACTTGGGGCTTTCAGGGTGATGGCGGGACGGCCTGCTGCTGGGTGGCGGCGGTGTGGTGTGTCGTGATGGCGCGCGGGCATGACCTGGCGTGGTGGGTGTGGCGGATCTGGTCCGTGGTGGTCGATGGCGGCTGGCGACGCGCAGGCCCGGGGGTGCGACTTGATCAGCGCTGGCGCATGCACTTGCGGCGATATGCGCCCTCCTGTGTCCCCCGTTGATGCCGTCGGGGTCCTAGACTGGCTTTCCTCCAATCCCTAACCATGCCTGAGTGGGTAATCTCTCGAAATAGGCTTTCGCCCCGCTATACTGATATATCAACCATCCGATACAACATTTCGATCAACGCTGGGGCTAACAGCTCAAGCACGTCCAAAAGAAAATAAGAGAAAAAAATGCCGACAACGCCGGATCAACGAAAGCTACAGCACCCCGCGACCGCTGCGTCCACCGAAGATAATCACCACACTCCAAAGCCACCGAGTTGCCGTGTACCAAGCACCACTTTCAAGAAGGAATGCGACGATGACGACGCTGCTGTCCGGACGAATCCTAGGATTTCTCCCGATACACGGAGGGTAGAGGGGGGGGGGGGGGGGGGGGAGGGCCACCCGACGCCCTTCAAGAAGGATGCCGGCACCCGCAGGCGTCACCACGTTGGTGCTGGCAAGACCCGACATGGATTTCTCCCGACCACTCGTGCCCGCCACTCAGGACCAACCTTCGGCTCCACCAACCCGCCGCCCACCAATATGCGCCAACACAGTCATGAGGACACCGCCGTCGTCTCACCACAGCCAATGAAGCGAGGCCAGCCGGATCCAAACGAGACACCCGTAGACAAGGACTGGCAGCATCACAACCACGAGGGAGGGAACAAGCTCCACCGGCTAAGGCGGTAGCAGACCGGGCATAGCAGCAGAGGCACACCAGACCAAATGTCCGGTCGGGCCCAGATTGGTCTCGTGAAGCTCCGCCGCCATGCTGCAGTAGTTGCGACACGACAGCCGCCGTCCCTGTCGCGAGGAGCTCACCAGAACCACCGGAGAACAACCCACCGCGGCCCCTCAGCAGGCCCGCCCTGACCCAAATCGGGCCCGTAGGGCCTAGATCTGGGCCAGCCGGGCGCCGCCAGCCGCCGCCAGCCATGGGCCGTCACCGCCCCAAGGGGCAACGCCTCCGCACCACCACCGTCTAGATCCACGCCGGAACGCCACCGACCGAAGGGCTCCGCCGCCAGGACCGCTCGCCCGAGCCAGGGTCCAGCGGTGGGGGAAGAAGGGGGGCCGCCACCGCCAGACTGCGGGGCGCCGCGCAAGCAACGCCCGGCCGCGCCCGCCGGCGGCAGCGGCGATGGGGAAGGGGGGCGGCGACTCGCGGGGAGGGGGAGGAGTGGGGAACCGCCCCAGTCGCCTCGCTCAAGGAGGGCGGCGCGGGGGGCTAGCTTCCTTTTTGGTTATGGAGTACAAGCC
This sequence comes from Triticum timopheevii, assembly GCA_963921465.1. NCBI lineage: Eukaryota > Viridiplantae > Streptophyta > Magnoliopsida > Poales > Poaceae > Triticum > Triticum timopheevii. The sequence goes on along the minus strand of OY997266.1, from coordinate 624,888,059 downwards.
ACCCCTGAGTGGGTCATTGCCAGAGGGCTCGGGCTAGCCTATGTGGGTGGCTGGGTGGTGAGGTGCACTATGGTGGTAGGTCATGGCAAAGTTGTCGCGGGTGGTGGTGATGACCTAGCCTTGGTCTGGATTTGGAGTCGTCAATCCTCCGCGTAGGTACCCCCATCGTGGGGCCAATAGCTCCTATGCGACGTTTTTGAGGTGAATTGGCAAGAGTGCGACGTTGTTCGAGCGAATGGCTGTGGTGCGACACATTTGAGCGTATAAATAGCCCAGGGCCACATGGGGTGTTAAATGTGGTTAAATTGGTCGTCAACCAAGCCCGCCCGTTTATGTTAGGACATGTGGGTCCGACTTAATTGTTCCTCAAAACAGCTGATTGTGCCCTGCCACCCGACCGTGCCGGGCCCGCCACTCTGCCCCCCTTCTTCTCCGGTGGCGGTGGATCTTGCGTTCTTGGCGGCGGCGGCGGAGCCCTCGTTCTCCACGGCAGAAAATGGTGAGTGAATTCAAACCCTAGTCGCCCTCCCGTTCCTCTCTCGGGCCCGTAGATCTCAGCTCGTTTCCTCTGTTTTTGCTTGCGGAATCGATAGGTTGTGAGGAGAGCCCGTGGAGAGATGGAGCCGCCAGATTCAACTTCGAATAGGTAATGCGCCTCTCTCCGATCTAATTTTGCATGAAATTAGGGGGTGGCCTCGTCTGCTCTTTCTCACGGGCTCACACTGTAGGGGATGCTGCCGCTCAGACCTTCGAATTGACAGTCAATTTCTTTCCATCAAAGGCAAAATTAGTTGATGGTAGCATACAGAACATTGGGAGAGACGGCAGTGAAGAAATGGGTGGAAAAAATTGGGGAGAATATCGTTTGGGGTCCAGAGCAAGAAGTATCACTGTTGCGGTTTGATGATTGGAAAGGAGATTATGTTAGAATAGAAGATGGTGAACAGATTGTTGAAGAAATCGATCGGCAAAACGGCTGGACAAGAAAACGGGCTAATTTTTTTTGCTGAGCTCGTTGATCTGAACATTTTTTTCGAAGGTTGGATATGTGCCATCACAATTGGCTGCGCAGATGGTAGATGATGATTGGGCTACACAGAGGCCATTGATTCCCATGTGTACTGAACTTATAGTAATAGACGAAGAGGGACAGGTGAATGGAACTGAAACTGAAACTGCAGCAACTGTTGATTGGAATGTAGTTGAATTAGATGAGCCTACTGATTTGTTCATTGCACCAATGCCTGACATTGAGATGGCCAAACTTTTTGGCATTCCAGTCGATGACAGAGATAATCAGGAGATGGGCGAATCTAGTTTGCCTGCTAATGCTGATGAAGAAATAGATGGACAGTTGATGGAACAAGCTGCAGATGAAGTAGATGATGCACATGATGATGAGCTGGTGCATGTGTATGACAAAGAGAACCCTGTCATTGAAGTAGGCAAGTTGTTCCCAAGCATGAAGGAGTTTAGAATGTGTTTCAGGACTTATGCAGTGAAACATGAGTTTGATGCCAAGACTGTTTGGATTGATAGAGAGAAGTTCTATGCAAGGTGCAGAGGATTTGATGGTAGTGTGAAGCCTTGCAAGTGGTACATATCTGCTAGACTGCAACCTGATGGAAGTACTGTCAGGGTTAACCAAATCCCCAATCAACATACTTGTATTACAAGTTCACAGAGAGTATCAACCATGACATCACAACTTTGGGTTGCAGAAAAGATCACCCCAATTTTAGCCAAAACACCAAACACTACTGCCAAGAAACTCAAAGTAGACTTGGAAAAGATGTACCCCATTAAATGAAATATACCACAGTGTGGAAGGCAAAACAAAGGGCAATGAAAATTTATATGGTGATTGGGCAAATACATTTAGGATGCTTTACAACTTCAAAGCAGAGGTGGAAAAAGAGGTCACCTGGCAGTGTTGTGGAGATAGATACAGAGGTATCACCCGAAGGTGAAGTCAAGTTCTCCAAGTTTTTTATGGCTTTGAAGCCTTGCATCAATGGGTTCAAAGCAGGGTGCCGTCCATATTTGAGCATAGACTCATCATTTTTGACAGGCAAGTGGAATGGTCAGTTGGCAGCATGCAATGCTCTAGATGGACACAACTGAATGTTTCCTATTGCTGTTGGCTTGTTTCAGTCAGAAACAGAGGCTTCATGGACATGGTTCATGATCCAGTTGAAAAGATGCCTAGAGCCAGTGTCACCTTTGGCTATACACACAGATGCATGTAAGGGGCTTGAAAATTCAGTGAAAAATGTTTTCCCGCATGCTGAGCAGAGGGAGTGCTTCGGTCATTTGTGGATGAATTTGATCAAAAAATTTAGAGGAGAAGAATTTGGGCGCATGTGGCCAGCAGCAAGATCTTACACTAGACAGACACAAGTATCATCTTGATAAGATCATGGCAGCATGTGATGAGTTTGGTCCATGGCTGAACACCTACCATTCTTTGTTATGGTACAGGTCAGCATTCAACACTGCCATCAAGTGTGACCACATCAACAACAATTTGGCAGAGAGTTTCAACAACAAGGTGAAGGAGTTAAAAGATTTGCCTGTGCATGACATGGTTGACCAAATCAGGATCATGCTCATGCGGTTGTGGGAATTGAGAAGAAGGATAGGTGATTGTCTGCAAGGTGATAAGCTTCCAGCAGTGGTACAATAGGTGGTCAATAAGAGCAGAAATCTTTCACATTTGTTTGTTGAAAAATCTTCACCTTGGGGTGCTGAAGTTAGAGATAACAAAACTGGAAGGAGACATGTTGTTAACACTGAATTGCATGATTGCACTTGCCTCGAGTGGCAACACACTTGTAAACCATGTGAGCATGCCATTCTTTTCTTAGTATCCCATCCGAAGATAAACATGCACCCATACTTGCATGAATATTATTCAGTAGCAAGATTCAAAGCTGCATATGCTACTCCAATTCCACCACTTACAGATCAGTCTCAGTGGCCTGAAGTGGACATTGAATTTTCCATATGTCCTCCCTTGACGAAAAGAAAGGCTGGCAGGCCTAAACAGAGTAGATTCAAGGCATGGTTTGAGAAAGGTGGGAGTAGTAAGAAGGGAAAGAAAGATGGAAAGCCAAAAAGGGCACAGAAAGGTAACAAAAACAGATGCAAGTTGTGCCAGGAACTTGGGCACAGAGTGAGATATGTCAAATGCCGTTACACTCCTGATAAGCCAAAGTATGTTCTTGTTTATTTGTCTTGTTTTGATTTGGTGTTTTTTTCCAGTTACTATATCTATAACATTTTCCCAATGGCCAGGAGGAAGCGAGCGAGTCAGCCCCTTGTTGTTGAACAGTGTTGGCCAACAAAAAAAGCAAGAGTCAATGGCGGTAGAAAGAAGAGAAGTGTGCCTGAGCCTGAGCAGACTGAAGAAAATCCTGCTGCAGTCAACATTCAGACTGAAGAAATTGATGTGGAGGTGCACACCGAAGAAACTGAAATTGCAGTCAACATTTGGACTGAAGAAACTGCTCTCGAGGTTGAAACTGAACCTGAGCGTGTTGAGGTTCAGACTGAAGAAACCCATGTTGAGGTTCAGACCGAAGAAACCCATGTTGAGGTTCAGACTGAAGAAACCCATGTTGAGGTACACATCGAAGAAACTGAAACTTCTTTCAACATTGAGACTGAAGACACTGATCACGAGGGTGTTGGCGAGGTGTTGAAAAGACCAGTGAAGAAAACCAAGATGATCAGTGAACTTGTGTGTGTAGTAGAACCAAAAACAAGAAGTGCTAAGGCGAAGAAGGGCACACGACGTGGTAGGAAGAGGTAGAACAGAGAACAATTTGAAAATTTGGGGCATGTAATATATTTGTAACTTGGTGCGTACTGGTAGTCACTATTCTATTCGTACTGGTAGAACAGAGAACAGTTTGAAAATTTGGGGCATGTAATAATATTTGTTACCTTGTCGAAAACAGCCAAATAAAATTCAAATTTAAATCCAAATTTGGGCTCAAATTTGAATTAGGGATGGGGTATTGATGTTTTAATGCTATCTAAAGTACCTCAACTGAAATATGTTTGCTTGCTGATCATTCCGAGCCCTTTTGGTAAGTTGAACTCATAGTCATGAAAAGTGTGTCTCAAATGACCTCCAAAGGTAGGGTAAACGGCCTCATATTTAAGCAAGTTTTTTTGGCACCTTCTCTAAACCAGCCAAATAATTTTTCTACACATCTATTCTACCTATATAGTGTAAATATAAAGTCTCACTATTTATTGAATTAAATTTCTATTATTTTCTTTTCTTTTTGAAAAAACAAGGTTTAATAGAAAATTATATATAAAACAAGTTTAAAACATGAAAATGAGAAAAGTAAGTTAAGATCTTTCTTAGTCAATCCAAAATGAAGTTTAAAACACTTTTCATTTTCAAAACCCCCGCCTACTCTCGGGTGCGCACTACTCTCTCCCTTGAACTCCATACTACATTGTCCGAGGAATGGCAATTTTGTGAAGGGTTTTTCATAAAAATGTATGTAAACCATATTTATATTTTTTTCTCGTTACTATACGACATAATAAGACTATGTGCGCAAGTTATGCTCAACCGTAATCAGTCAAAACCCCTCAAACCCCCTCAAAACCCCTCTCAAAACCCCTCAAAACCCCGCACACTTCCGGGTCGTCGATCGTTGTGTGTGGACGGTTTAGATCAGGCGCTAGGGTTAGCTACAGTGTGCATCGATCCGCATGAGACGCGCTGATTGGTTGGATCGGTGGGGTTTGGATCAGCCTCTCTCGTTGGGGCATCAGGACCGTTCATTTGAATCCAACGGCAAGAGTTGACGCGGTGCATGGACCAAGTCTACGCAGTGCCCTTTCCATCGTTGCATGCATGCCCATGCCTGCCCCGCCTGCCTTCCCGCAGCATGCATGCCCACCCGCAGAACTGCGCCCATGCATTGCATGCATGCCCGCCCTCGACGTAGCCCTGCTCTGCCACCTCCAACGAAGCAGTAAGATGTCGCATGCCTACCATTACAACCGATGCAACGCCGCATCAAATCTAGCCCGATGAAGACAACCAAAAAGCCAACGCTGCATGGCGTGCTCCTCTTTGAGGATGCAATACTGGCATGGGGTATCGATGTGGGTATCGATGCAGTTCAAATGGCGTGCTGCCCGTTACAAGATGGGCAAATGAAGGCGTCCGTGTCCATTATTGTCACGTCTCCCATCGACCGAACGTTGCCCTCTAGCCAGGCCCTAGCAAGATGGGCTACGACATGAATGCACGGGCGGCACACGCAGAGAACCCGGGGCAGGTGTGTCCCCTTGACCCACGACGGCACAGACGCGTGCGTGATCCCGTCCCCCTTGACCCACGACCGGTGGCATAGAACCGTCGCAACACATTTCCCACGCTCGTGTACACACTTCCATGGGGCGCCACCAAACGCCGGCCGCCCATTAATTCTACTATTGAAACCACTGAAAGAAATCAAAAACCACGTCGCTCTTGGGGTATTTAAGCCGGGCACTATCGTCTTCCTCTCCCTCCTCATCCATACCCCATCCTCTTCCTCCTCTGCCCTCATTCTTCCTTCTTCTCCATCAAACCCAATCGAGCCCTCGAGCCACCATGCAGTACAACGCCCCCACCTACCAACTCCCCCCAACCATGCCGGAAAGGCTCTACTCGAACGTAGTGTACGTGGAGAGTACCCTTAGGGTTTGGGCCATCTCAAGGTGGAGGGGCGCAAGGGAGTTGACGGAGTTCTTCCTTGCTGCCGGCTTCCGCCACCTCCCCCGCGGCTCTCCGAGGATGTACCATGTTGAGGAGGTCACCCACAACGGCGTTGTGGTTGGGATCCTCGCTGCGTTCACTAACCCATTCGACACTTTCTACCTCCTCGGGCGAGTGTATTGGGTTGGTTGTGAGTTCATAGCTTTCACCACCCATAACATTTTCACCGACTTCAACTCCATCTTCCCCAACAACGGCGTTATGCACACGCTCCCGTACCCAATCAACAACGACGAGTGAAGGGCGCCCGGAGGAGCGAGGTGGCCCGGCATTCACCCGGAGGAGGAGGAGAGAAGAACCTGAAGAAGAACCCGCGTTTGGTGCCCCCTGATCTATCGTATCGTATCGTATTAGTTTTTAAGTTGTAATCGTTATGCTACTATTATTAAGTTGTATTAGTATTTTAAGTTGTAAGGCTATCGTGAAGTTGTAAGGCTATCGTGGAACTATGGGTTGCAATCGTTATGCTTCTATATAATCGTTATGCTACTATATATATTGTGTGTTTCGTGCTATTATTTGTAGATTTCTATGGGTTGTTCCATTATTTGTGTATTGCTATGCGTTGCTACGGGCCCGGGTTGCTACACTCCAATCACCACACACACCATCTTCAAAATATTGGCCAAATAATGGGTCATGACCCAAACCATAAACATGCAACTAGGAGCCCCATGCAAACCCACTATGGACATGCAACTAGGAAATGCAAACTAATTTACTTCATGCAAGCATGCAACCCATTTAGTCCATGGAACCGTAGGCACGCATAAAAACAAGTAACATTTAGTTTTAGCGCATCAAAAAATGATCCATCACAAAATTTAGTGCAAGAAAAAGGCCGAAGTAAAAACAAGTAACATTTTATTTGCCAAAGTTAGAGGTGGGCTGGTGCCCCTACGCGGGTGGGCTGGTGCCCCTACGCGGGTGGGATGGTCTCTATTTTGGGCATGGTTATTTTCTCAGGGTCCATTTTCTCATGTCCCAACATCTATTCGGCGGTCCAGTATTGTTTTTTACTAGAAGCTGAATTCGGGTGTGTACTCTGTTAACTGAAGAACAAAAATAGAGGAAACAGAGCATGACACTGAATAGGGCCCCTGAATATCATTACAATAATTCAAGCAAGTTTTGCATCACACGAATTCAAATTCATCTAACAAATGATCCCTGGCTAACTCAAACTACTGGGCACCCCTGAAACTAGCTGACTAACTAACTGAAACTCTAACAAATTCGAGCGATTGATGAACATCAAGTAAACTAAACCCATAGCAATGACACAACCATAAAATGCTCCAGCCATCATATTTGCTTGCTGCTTCAAATCGATCAGATGCTTTAGTTGCTTGCCGATTTTCTTCAATTCACACTTCAGTTCTGCACTGTGCATCATCGGATCAGCTCTGTCCGCCAAATTGGTGGCTTGTTCCACGGCAAGCCGCCCCCCAAAATTGAGCTCTTGGGTTGGGGTTGATCCTCCAATTTCAACCTTTCAACATAGTCATCGAGCCACTCAAAATGCCCACATTTCTTCAGAACCTGAAAAACAGGGGGCGACGGCGCATGAATCCTAGATCCACCACCCAGATCCACTGCCCTAATTCGAGGAAAAAAGAAAGAAGTTGGGATAAATTAGACCATAGGATTGGTCAAGAACACAAATCTAACCGGCCCCGGCTGTGGCTTGCTCAAACATTTCACAAACTCGTGCCCACAGTTGCCATTTTCTTCCCTCACACAAGTCAAACGCTTGAGAGGCTCCATGCGCGGGCAATCGGGGCATCTTGTCAACGGCAGTGGACCATACTGCGTCCATGATTGGCGGGTGGCCGAAGTCGAGCTAGACATCACTCGCCGGCGGCGCGCTTCGTTGCCGGAGCATAGGAAGAAGAAGGTGGGAAAGGAAAGGGGCAGGGCAAGCAATGGAGGGGGCGAGCTAGCTCGGGCTCGTGGCTGGCTCGGGTCGGGGCACGCTGATGAGCATGGGCATGCTTGTGTGGATAAGTTGTGGGTCCCACCCGCATGCGAGTAACTGGTGGGTCCCACGTGTCATAACTCAAATCGCTAACCCCTCGTGTTTTTCATTTCACGCTTAAACAGAGCCATGTCGCATTGGAGCTATTGTTGGCTTCGAAGACATCGCATCACAGCCATTCGCTCGAATAACGTCGCACTCCTTCCAATTCGCATGAAAAACGTCGCACAGGAGCTATTGGCCCCCCATCATGATGGGTCTTTGGCATGTTCCCACGGCATGGCGGTGGGAGGGGCCGAGCAAAAGCTTTGCGCATCGGCGGCGGCGGCGGCGAACATTGCATAGTGACTGTCTTGGGGTTCTCGTCGATGAGTGTGGGTGTATTTCTACCACGACAGTCTCCTGTGCTTCTTCTTGGTGGCATGCTGGAGGCGCTCTTCAGTCTAATGCGTTTTTCGTGTACTTGGCGTATTTTTTCATGTTTTCTTGTTTCAATCAGCTTCTGTCGATGTCAATGTTGGTGTCAAAACCGGCGGATCTCGGGTAGGGGGTCCCGAACTGTGCGTCTAGGCGGATGGTAACAGGAGACAAGGGACACGATGTTTTTACCCAGGTTCGGGCCCTCTCGATGGAGGTAAAACCCTACTCCTGCTTGATTGATATTGATGATATGGGTAGTACAAGAGTGGATCTACCACGAGATCAAGGAGGCTAAACCCTAGAAGTTAGCCTATGGTATGATTGTTCTTCGTCCTATGGACTAAAACCCTCCGGTTTATATAGACACCGGAGAGGGCTAGGGTTACACAGAGTCGGTTACAATGGTAGGAGATCTACATATCCGTATTGCCAAGCTTGCCTTCCACGCCAAGGAAAGTCCCATCCGGACACGGGACGAAGTCTTCAACCTTGTATCTTCATAGTCTTGGAGTCCGGCCGATGATGATAGTTCGGCTATCCGGACACCCCCTAGTCCAGGACTCCCTCAGTAGCCCCTGAACCAGGCTTCAATGACGACGAGTCCGGCGCGCATATTGTCTTCGGCATTTCAAGGCGGGTTCCTCCTCCGAATAATTCATAGAAGATTGTGAACGCCAGGATAGTGTCCGGCTGTGCAAAATAAATTCCACATACCACCGTAGAGAGAATAATATTTACACAAGTTCAACCTGCTGACGTATTTTGTGGCGTGACGTCACACCACTACCAAGCCTTTACTTGAATCATTTTTATTATACCACCTCAGCGCGTTTAGCGAAGCGGTTTCCTTGGCACGTCTTGTCGAAGCAGGGATCGTGTTCCCCTTATTCCGGGATTCCCATCAATACGGACATGGGTAACCCAACCGCGCCACTGATTGTGGCGCTTGGGAGATAAGTGAGTTTTACCAGACCGGTAGGGACGCATAGTTTTCGTCCGCCCATATATAAGGGGATAAGGATCCACCACTTTTACCTACGCCTTCTTCCTCCTTTGCTTATCCATCTCCGCGCACTCGAGCTCCAGCGCCCAAGTCCGCACATCTCACCTCAACCTTCTCCAGCCATGTCCGGAGCGGGAGGCAAGTGGATGGCCTCCTCCGTTACGGAGGGGCACATCGAGAAGCTGCGCAGCACCAGATACCTGTCCAGCGACATCGCGCACCGGCTGCCCGACGCGGGGCAGCTCATCCCCACCCCTAGGCCCCATGAGAGGGTCGTATTCCTTCCCCACTTCCTCCGCGGACTAGGCTTCCCACTCCACCCCTTCGTCCGGGGGCTCATGTACTACTACGGCCTGGATTTCCACGATCTGGCCCCAAATTTCATCCTCAATATCTTAGCGTTTATCGTCGTGTGCGAGGCCTTCCTCTGCATCCAGCCCCACTTCGGCTTGAGGCTAAAGACCTTCAATGTCAAGCCGAAGGTTGTGAAGGGCAGCCAAGCGGAGTGCGGAGGCGCCATGGTGGGCAAAATGCCCAACGTCACTTGGCTCGAGGGTGCCTTCGTGGAATCCATCAAAGGGTGGCAATCGGGGTGGTTCTACATCACCGAGTCGCGTGACCCTAAATGGGCAGCGGCCCTCGAATTCAGATCTGCTATCCCCATGCAGCTCACCTCCTGGAAAGAGAAGGGCTTGCTATGGGGTAGTTCGGAAGAGCCGATCGGACTCCAGTCTTGTCTCCAGACCCTGGTGAACAAGAAGCTTAAGCTTGTCAACGTGATCCAGGTCATGCTCGTTCGCCGGATTCTCCCCTGCTAGCAACGGGCCTTCAATTTGTGGGAGTTTGATCCGGCACAGCACCGGACCTTGAGCGGGCTCTTCGACACTATGTACGAAGCTGCCTGGAGGGTGCTTTTCAAGGGCGCCGAAGCTCCCGCATTCGCAACCGAAGATCGCGGATTCAGCACGCAGCGCCCGGCTGGCAAGGTAAGCTATGTTATCTTTCATGGGACACTCATATTTTTCATAGTTTGACTCTATGTGGGATCTAAACTCCCAATACCTTTAACAAGACTGGCAGAAGACGTCCGGACAGGTTAACTGTCCGGCTCCCCTTCCAGAAGACCCGCAGAGCCCGTTTGACAGGGCTGCTGGTCCCGGCACTTTACGTAGTGCCGGAGAAGAAGGCCAAGAAGAAGGCCACGGGAACCCGAAGGAGTTCCCGGCGTCAGGTGATATCGGACTCATCGTCCGATGACTCCGAGGTGGACTCCTCCCACGAAGACGAGGAGGAGAAGAAAGAGGCCTCTCCCCCAGCGGGGGGAGAGAAGAAGAGGAAGGCCTCCCCATTGGGGAGGCCGAAGGGTCCAAGAAGGGAAGGTCCCTTCCCCCGGACTGCTCCGCCAACGTCGGCGACGGCGATGAGGAGTGGCCCTCAAGGGCCAAGCCCATGGCAAGATCGTAAGTATCCGTACTCTTGGATGATTTATAATTTTTCTTTTCGCCACGCGGTGTCTTTCTAATGCCGCATACAACTTGTAGTCCGGCCAAGGACGATCTTCCCGCTTCGTCGAGCGGGTCCTTGGGCACGTCGGATATGGATTCTCTTCCGACCGCCTCCACCCCTCGTGACGCTGACGACGTCGAGGTGGGATCCCAGGAAGGGACCCGCCAGGAGGAGGAGGCCCCGGAGGTGCCGCAGGGCAACCTCCCGAACTTCGCACCGGACTCCGCACCGGAACCTGCAGTGGTTCCGGAGTCCGGCGAGCGGCCCCTTCGTAAGAAGGGCAAGACTGTGACGCCGGCGGACTCCGTCCAACCGGAGGCGCCAGATAACTTGCTGGAGGTGCTCAACGGCGCATCCATCGAGGAAGAACACTGCACTGTCATGAGTGCAGTGATTCAGAAGGTTCAGCTCGCCAAGAGCGGGCTGACCGAAGCCTGCAGCAGCCTTCTAACAGGCTTTGAGGTAAGAATTTTAAGATATGTAATATAATACCGCATAGACAGTAGCCCCTGATGCTTAGTTCGGTGTTCGGAAAGAAAAGCCGGACTGAGGATCTAAAAAGATATACGCAGGAGTTCTAAAAAATATGTCAATATGGGATTGCAGGCTGCGCTGCTGACCTCTGCTGCACTGACTGCGGAGGTCAATGCTTTGAAGCAGAGCCTCGAGTGGTCCGAGAGCGAGCTCGGCCATGCCAAGAAGCAGCTCGAGGACAAGGAAGGTGAGTAACACCGTATTAAATTTGTACCTTACAGAAAAGGATTTGGTTGCAAGAGAAATAACAAGGATAACGTGGGTACTCCAGGGGCCACAAACGAGGTGGCGACCCTGAAGGAGGCGGTGTCCGTGGCCGAACGCAATGCGGCCGCGGAGCGAGCCGAGCGAGAGAAGCAGGAGGCACGGGTGGCGGAGGTGCAGCAAGAGCTCCAGGCTCTCATGGAAAAGCATGAGAGTTTGGAGCGTGACTCAAAGACTCGAGAGTCCGAGCTTGCATCGGCTCTTGAGAGTGCCAAAGCCACTAAGGCCGAAGCCCACAAGGCCCTCCAGGAAATCGAGGCTTTGAAGAAGATAGCGGCGGGTAAGGCATTTCTCATGCAAAGCAAGCATGTGAATGTGAATTACCTATTACTTACCCGAATTCGGAGCTCTCCAGGAGCGTTCGCAGATCTGCCCCGCAGCGTGTCCGATGCTGCCGCTTTCTACCGGGCCGAGGAGGGGAGCTCGACGGAGAAGGTCTTCTGGTCTCAGTATGCTGAGGCCGGACATCCGGTGCCCCTTAGCGACCAGCTGAAGCAGCTGGTCGAGCTCCACAAGGTAGCCGAACAGGCCATGAAGGGCCTCATAGTTCGGCTGTGGCCCAAGGAGGCCATGCCTGCGAGCTACTTCGGCCTGGTGCGGCGGCTGGTGGACGCGTGTCCCTGGGTTGAAGTCGTCAAGCACTCCGCCTGCATTGAAGGTGCCCGTGGGGCCCTTGCCTTTGCACGGGGGCAGGATGGACGCTGAGAAGCTTGTGACGGACGCGCCACCGACGGGCAAGGAGTATCGCACGCCCGAAATGTATTATAAGAGTGTCCTGAAGGGTGCTCGCATGATTGCAGGTGAGTGCTCCAAAGATGTAATATTTGAGTAGACTCGCATTTTGCTATCTTGTGCGCTGAAAACTTTTTTCATATGCGCCAAGCAACGCTTGTTAATTTAAAATATTACCTTCTGTGCGGCCGTTTATCAAATCTGAGAGATGGCAAGTCATCGGCTTCATCCCCCATGCCACAAGTGTTGGGGTGTTCGGGATAAACTTGAGTGCTCTTGTTCCCATTTTTGGGTCCATCTAGGGAGGCGTTCAACACAACGAACGAGGGAACCAGACTTATAATGCTTGAACACTCTCACTTAGCCATAGAATTCTATAATTTTAAATTTCGGCGAAGCCCCTAGTGTTCGGAAGACCGAGTTCGGGGCGCTATCCACGCCTGGGCCGGACAAAGCCGGTTCCTTGCTCTAAGCGGCATAAGTTTTTTGGGACTCGAAAAAACCTCTCGAACAGCGACCAGCTCTCGCCTTATCATGACGGTCAATTTTAGCTTTCTCCACTGAGGCGCTCGCCCAGCTCAACCGGGGCGCAATCGCAGTGGTTCTCCCAGTGCTACCTTAGCCGATACAACGGAACGTAAGGTACCAAAACATGGGAGCCGGGCAAACCCAACTATTGACCCAAGACATGATTCGGAGCCGATGCATATAATGCTATAAGTTCGGGGTGCCGCACTTGTGAAAGTGTTCGGACTTATCACACCATAATGTGGGGAACTTAAGCCCCTGGTGTATTTAGCCGTACCAAAGTGTACGGATGCAACATGTCATAAATGAACATATATATAAGAAAGAAATGCAGTTATAAGCAAAAAAGCGATGCATTGTTTATTCAAGAAATACTGCCATGAATGCAGTACGATACAAATAATGCGGTAAGCAAGGGATAGGACTATTAAACATGTCCCCCTCCAGGGGTAGGCTGCGGAATGGTGTATGAAACGGATTTAATGCTCGTAATGGAGACCACCTGGATACTCGTCGTAGCCTTTCTCCTTCCTTGGCTGTTGCATCGTGAGTTCGGCAGGTCTACTGCCGGACAGGGCCTCTGGTGAACGGAGTCCCGTGGGTAAGAAAAAAGAAAAAAGAAAAGGAGTGACACACTTGGGAGCCCCTGGTGCGGTTAAGCCGCATTCTGGGCCTGTGGTGGTCGTGCCCCTCCGCCTATGCCCATGGTATCTCCAGAGCGTAATGATGTACGCGAAGGACCAGTCTTGCAATTTTGCAAGGGCTGGGGTTGGGGTCGCATTGCTACGCGTGCTCGGAACGTGCCAGGTGGTCTTGTTGTAGGTTACTCCGGGCGCGTTTGGCTGTGTCCGGTCACTTAACGGCCGGACTCGAAAATTGCCTTAAGAGGCTGCTCTGTACTTCTGTTGCGAGAGCCGTTGTGTGTTCCTCCGTTCAGAGGGAGCGTTTAGTGTTTCCGTTGACCGTGATGACTCCTCGAGGGCCTGGCATCTTGAGCTTTAGGTATGCGTAGTGCGGCACCGCGTTGAACTTCGCAAACGCGGTCCGTCCGAGCAGAGCATGATAGCCGCTGCGGAACGGAACTATGTTGAAGATTAACTCCTCGCTTCGGAAGTTATCCAGGGATCCGAAGACCACTTCCAGTGTGACTGAGCCTGTACAATTGGCCTCTACACCTGGTATGACGCCTTTGAAGGTCGTCTTTGTTGGTTTAATCCTTGAGGGGTCTATGCCCATCTTGCGCACTGTATCCTGATAAAGCAGGTTCAGGCTGCTGCCGCCGTCCATCAGGACTCTAGTAAGGTGAAATCCATCGACGATTGGGTCTAAAACCAATGCGGCGAATCCACCGTGGCGGATACTAGTGGGGTGGTCCCTTCGATCAAAAGTGATCGGGCAGGAGGACCATGGGTTGAACTTCGGGGCGACTGGCTCCATCGCGTATACGTCCCTGAGTGCACGCTTCCGCTTCCTCTTGGGTATGTGAGTTGCGTATATCATGTTCACCGTCCGCACTTGTGGGGGAAAACCCTTCTGTCCTCTATTGTTCGGCGGCCGGGTCTCTTCCTCGTCATCGCTATGCAGCCCCTTGTCATTGTTTTCGGCAATTAGCTTGCCTGCCTACTTGAATACCCAACAGTCCCTGTTGGTGTGATTAGCTGGCTTTTCGGGGGTGCCATGTATCTGGCACGAGCGGTCGAGTATTCGGTCCAAATTGGACGGACCCAGAGTAGTTCTTTTGAATGACTTTTTCCGCTGACCGGGTTTGGAGCCTCTGAATCCGGCGTTGACTGCCGTATCCTCAGTGTTATCGCCGTTAACGCGGCGTTTGTTCTTGTTGTGACGCGACCTGCCATTGCGGTCCTTGGTATCCGGACTGCCAGAATTTTTACTAAGTTTGTTACTGCGGGCTAGCCAGCTGTCCTCTCCCGCACAAAAGTGGGTCATGAGTGATGTGAGGGCTGCCATGGATTTCGGCTTTTCCTATCCTAGGTGCCGGGCAAGCCACTCGTCACGGATGTTATGTTTGAAGGCTGCGAGGGCCTCTGCATCCGGACAGTCGACGATTTGATTTTTATTTGTTAAGAACCGTGTCCAGAATTGTCTGGCCGATTCGTCTGGCTGCTGAATTATGTGGCTTAGGTCATCGGCGTCTGGTGGTCGCACATATGTGCCCTGGAAGTTGTCAAGAAATGCGGCTTCCAGGTCCTCCCAACACCCAATTGATTATGCTGGCAAGCTGTTAAGCCAATGCCGAGCTGGTCCTTTAAGCTTGAGTGGGAGATATTTGATGGCGTTAAGATTGTCACCGCGGGCCATGTGGATATGAAGGAGATAGTCTTCGATCCAAACCGCGGGGTCTGTTGTGCCATCGTAGGATTCAAAGTTCACGGGTTTAAACCCTTCAGGGATTTGATGATCCATTACTTCATTTGTGAAGCATAGTGGGTGTGCGGCGCCTCTATACTGGGCTATATCACGACGTAGCTCAAGCGAGCTTTGTCTACTGTGTTCGGCCCGGCCGGAGTTGCTGTATCCGGCACGACGATAGTCGTCGCGCATTGCGGGGCGCCCACGCGATCCGTAGATCAATCTTGATTGTCTTGCCTTATCCTCCAATATGTCTCGCAAGTCTGGCGCATTCCCCCGTGGCTTCGTACTTTTCGAGCGGTGCCGGGGTACGGTTCTAGTGGAGGGCCTAGAGGCCTCTCTATCGCGGCCACGAGGTGGTCAGTCCGCCATATTGTGCGCTGGTGATGCAGGTTTATATGCCTCCTCCTCTAATCGGGGGAGCAGCTTGCGTTTGGGGTAGCTTTTGGAGGGGCGTTCGAGTTCATGCTCTTCGGCCACGAGGACTTCAGTCCATCTGTCGGCTAGCAGATCTTGATCAGCTCTAAGCTGTTGCTGCTTTTTCTTTAGGCTGTTTGCCATGGCCATAAGCCTGTGTTTAAAACGCTCTTATTCGACAGGATCCTCAGGCACGACGAA
This sequence comes from Triticum timopheevii, assembly GCA_963921465.1. Classification (NCBI taxonomy): domain Eukaryota; kingdom Viridiplantae; phylum Streptophyta; class Magnoliopsida; order Poales; family Poaceae; genus Triticum; species Triticum timopheevii. The sequence continues at coordinate 624,872,312 of OY997266.1, read as the reverse complement.
TTCGTCGTCGTCGAGGCTTGCCTCGTCTCCGGAGGGAGGTATGTAATTATCATCCTCTACCTCTTCATCTGCCGCTCTCTGATGAGGGCTGGCTTCTCCATCCTCCTGTGCTGAATCTTGCTGGAGGGGGTTGTCTTCGGCACTCTCTGGGGTGTTATTATCTCCGGTGCCGGAATCTCCATTCTTGCTGTGGCGGGATTTAGAGCGGCGCCGCTGACGCCGGCGCTTGGGCTGTTTCTTGGAGGAGTCTTCCTCCGTTGCTTCTTCGCCATTCCCATCCTTTGGGATGTCCACCATGTATATGTCATATGACGAGGTGTTCTTCCAGTGCCTAGTAGGCGCTGGTTCTTGGTCGTCTCCGGCATCGTCGTCCATGCCGTCGATGTCTTCGGAGTCGTAGTCTAGCATGTCGGTTAGATCGTCGACAGTGGCTACAAACTGGGTGGTGGGTGGGTTTTGAATTTCTTCGTCGTCCGCATCCCAACCGTCCTGACCGCAGTTCGGCCAGGGCTCTCCTGATAACGAGAGATACTTTAGCGAATTCAGGACGTCGCCAAAAGGTGAGTGTTGAAAGATGTCCGCAGTGGTGAACTCCATGATTGGCGCCCAATCGGATTCAATTGGAGGGGGCGCGGGAGGTTTGGAGTCCGGCGAGGAGTCCGGTACCTCGGAGTCACGAGCGTTACAAGGGACAAGGTCAGTATTCGGCTCCATCGCCGTAGGGGTAGCAGCCCCGAGGCGGTATCTAGCCACCTATCCTCGATCTGGGCAGCCGGCTCCGAATTGAGGATCGGAGCGGACTCATGTGCGGCCTCCAGGACACTATCCGGCAGCAGAGCTAAATCGTGATCATTGTGACAGTGCGGCGCGCTCGGCTATGGCTCGAATCCGTCGAAGATCAAGTCTCCGCGGATGTCAGTCGTGAAGTTTAGACTTCCAAATCTGACCTGACGGCCAGGGGCGTAACTTTCGATCTGCTCCAGATGGCCAAGCGAATTGGCCCGCAGTGCAAAGCCGCCGAATACGAAAATCTGTCCGGGGAGAAAAGTCTCGCTTTGGACCGTGTTGTGGTCGATGATCGAAGGAGCCATCAAGCCTATCGGTGACGACACAGAGGAACTCTCAATGAAAGCACCAATGTCGGTGTAAAAAACGGCGGATCTCGGGTAGGGGGTCCCGAACTATGCGTCTAGGCGGATGGTAACAGGAGACAAGGGACACGATGTTTTTACCCAGGTTCGGGCCCTCTCGATGGAGGTAAAACCCTACTCCTGCTTGATTGATATTGATGATATGGGTAGTACAAGAGTGGATCTACCATGAGATCAAGGAGGCTAAACCCTAGAAGCTAGCCTATGGTATGATTGTTCTTCGTCCTATGGACTAAAACCCTCCGGTTTATATAGACACCGGAGAGGGCTAGGGTTACACAGAGTCGGTTACAATGGTAGGAGATCTACATATCCGTATTGCCAAGCTTGCCTTCCACGCGAAGGAAAGTCCCATCCGAACACGGGACGAAGTCTTCAATCTTGTATCTTCATAGTCTTGGAGTCCGGCCTATGATGATAGTTCGGCTATCCGGACACCCCCTAGTCCAGGACTCCCTCAGTCATCAATACCTTATATCGTGTGATTGTGTGGCACGGGCATTCCACTAGTATTAATCAGGATCAGACTCTCGCTCCTATCTATCGGTGTGGATGCCCACTGGGCAAGAAAGTGGGCATCTACCTTATATCATGATCACTGATAGCACCAGTACTGTCTGACAATAAGGGAGTCGAGGTAGTAACAGACACACCAAAGTCCTCAAGTAACCACCATAACAAGATCACCTCAGCTGTCAGCATAGCCATGGCTCGCAACTCAGCCTCTGTACTCGAGCGAGAAACTGTAGTCTGTTTGTTTGTCTTCCAGGCAATAAGAGAGCCACCAAGAAAAACACAATAAGCAGACAGCGAGCGTCGATCAGAGGGATCACTAGCCCAGGTAGCATCAGAGTAGGCCTGGAGCTCAAGAGAGCTGGAGCGGGGAAAGAAAAGGCGCTGAGAGAGCGTGCCACGAAGATATCATAGAACACGAAGGAGATGACTATAGTGGACAAAGGTGGGTGCTGCAACAAACTGACTCAGGATATGAACAGGATAGGAGATATCAGGACGCGTAACAGCAAGATATACAAGACTGCCAACAAGGTGACGATAGCGAGTGGGTTAGGGAGAGGGTCACCATCAGAGGCACGAAGCTGAACGTTGAGCTCCATAGGAGTCACAACAGTGCGCTCATCACCGAGAGCAGCGCGAGCAAGAAGATCCTGAATATATTTTTCTTGGGAGATGTAGAAGCCATCAGAGGTCGAGGAGATCTCAATGCCAAGAAAATAGCAAAGTGGACAAAGATCAGTCATGAGGAACTGGTCGCGAAGGCGAGCCTTAACAAAGGCTATGTGGTCAGAGTCATCACCAGTGATGATCATGTCATCAACATAGAGAAGGAGCAGAGTCCGACCACGAGGAGACGTGTGAACAAACAATGCAGGATCATGATCACTGGGCAAGAAACCAGCGGCAGTCACCACACAGGCGAAACGCTCAAACCAGGCGCGAGGGCCCTGTTTAAGACCATATAGGGAGCGGCGAAGTCGACATACCATACCATCAGGAGCATAGTACCCCGGTGGTGGCTGCATATAAACCTCCTCACGCAACTCGCCATTAAGAAAAGCGTTCTGAACATCAAGTTGAGAGATAGACCAATGAAGAACAGAGGCAACAGCAAGAAGAGTGCGAACAGTGGTCATGTGGGCCACAGGAGCGAATGTCTCATCATAATCGCGTCCCTGCTCCTGCTGAAAACCACGGGCCACAAGGCGCGCTTTGTAGCGCTCAAGAGAACCATCAGAGCGAGTCTTAATCTTGTAGACCCACTTGCAGGTGATGGGACGAACACCGGAAGGAAGGGAAACCAGATCCCATGTGCCAGAGCGCTCAAGGGCAGCAAGCTCTTCGGCCATCGCAAGCTGCCATTCAGGCTGCATCATGGCAGTCCGATAGGAAGTGGGCTCAGTAATGACAGAGAGACCATACCGATCAAGAGAGTAGCGATCAGGCGGGGGGCGAGGCCGAGCATGGAGGTTATGAACCGGGGGAGGCGTGAAAGGAGGTGCACCAGAGGTGGAAGGCGCATCAGGGAAAACATCCTCAGAACAAGGGCGACGAGTAAATTGAAGAGGAAATGGTGAGAGACTGCAACGGACAGGAGATGATGGTGGAGAGTTGGAGGAGGAGGATGGGGAAGATGGTGTCGGTGGTGAAGGAGAAGGAAGGAGAGGTGCAGGCGAAGGAGGAAAGACATGAGGAGGCACATAGCGGGGTGTATCAGGGAGAAGAAGAAAGGACAGATCATCCACAGAGAAGCTCGAGGTAGAAGGACGTGGGTAGTAAGAGCGAGACTCGTCAAAAGTCACATCACACGAGATGCGCAAACGACGACCAACAGGATCCCAGCAGCGATAGCCCTTATGCTCATCACTGTAACCAAGAAAAACACACTCAACCGACTGAGCAGTCAGTTTGGTGCGTTCTCGTGGGGCAAGAAGGACATAACACACACATCCAAACATACGAAGAGCGGAGTAGTCAGGAGAGCGACCAGTGAGACACTCCATAGGAATACCACCCTGCAGAGCAGTCAATGGTTGTATGTTGATGAGGTAGGTGGATGCAGAAACAGCCTCAGCCCAAAAGTGTGGTGGGAGAGAAGCGGCAATCATCAGAGCACGAGCCGTCTCAAGTAGATGACGATGCTTACGTTCGGCAACGCCATTCTGAGCATGAGCACCAGGACATGAGAACTGGGCAAGAGTACCCTGTTCTGCAAGAAAAACACGCAACAGCTGGGAGATAAACTCACCAGCAGAGTCAGCACGAAAAGTGCGAATGGGCGTGGAAAACTGGGTGTGAACCATGGCAGCAAAACGTTTGTATAAGAGAACCTCGCTACGAGATTTCATGAAGTAGAGCCAAGTGTAGCGAGAGAAATCATCAATAAACAAGATATAATAGCGATGACCACCTTTCGAATCAAAAGGAGCGGGACCCCAAACATCATAATGAACTAAGTCAAAAGGACGCTGAGATACCGACTCACTGGTAGGATAAGGCAACTGGGTCTGTTTGCCAAGTCTGCAACCATTACAATGTAAAGAAACATCTCCAAATACAGACCCTAAGAGGCCCTAACGAACTAAAGAGGACAAGATAGAGCCACATATGTGACCAAGGCGATGATGCCACTGTTGGAAGGACGGAGATGAAGAGGCAGCAAGAGCATGGGAGCTGGCATGGGTGGTGGCAGCGGAAGGAACACGAAGCCAGTCAACCTCCCAAAGGCCCTCTGACTCACGGCGCCGGGGGCCAGCACCAACCAAAGCCTTGGTGCAACGATACTGAATGGAGCAAGAGTCAGTATCAAGAATGACACGACAACCAGAATTAGTAAGTTGGGCAGCGGAAAACAGATTCATGGTAAGACGAGGAACATGGGAAACACTAGGAACAGAAAAAGATGGAGTGGAAAGAAGACCACGACTAGCAACAGGGAGAGATGTGCCATCGACGGTAAGAACATTAACAGGCGAATCAAGAGGTCGGAGAGAAGACAACACAGAAGAATCAGAAGACATATGGAAGGAGGCTCCAGAATCTAAAACCCACGAAGATGTACCTGACTGGGTAGATGCCTGCGGTGGTGGAGAAGTGGACGCAGTCACAGCAGCAGCTGAACCAGTCGACGAAGAGGCTGAGGAAGCCAAGAGGCGTTTGAGCCTCACAATGTCCTGATCAGTGAGTGACGGAGTCGAGGAAGATCCAGGAGTCCCACTGGAAGAGGAGCGCCGCTGGTCTCGCTTCTTCTCACGGCAATCAGACTCTGGGTGACCTGGCCGAGAGCAGTAGCCACAGAAGGTGTCACGGTGCGACCAGCCCCTCTCAGTATAAGCAGGGCGACCCACCCCCCTGAAGGTGTGGGGAGGAGCGGTGGAGCGGTGAGCCGAGCAGACGACACAGGAGCCCGAGCAGCCAACACAGACGGGATCACCAGCAAACCAGCAGAGCGAAGACGGGTCTCCTCAGCACGAAGCTCAGCAAGCACCTCCGAGATAGGAACACGACCACGAGCAAGCAGGTGAGCACGTCCAGGCTCAAACTCAGAGCGGAGACGAGATAAGAACTCATGGACCCGCTGAAACTCCAGATCAGACCGAGTAGTCTGACAGCAACGACAGGTGCCACAAACAACTGTCCGAAGAGAGTCAAACTGACGCCAGATGGCAGAGCACTGTGAATAGAACTCATCAACAGAGGAATCACCTTGCTGGAGTGTGTGCTCCTGACGCACCATAGATAGGTAGAGAGCATCAGCAGAGGGCTGATAGCGCTGACAAAGATAAGACCACATCGCTGCAACGGTGCCAAGTCCCATGAACTCCGAAGCAAACTGAGGGAGGACACTTGCAGTGAGAACAGCAGCAGCTCGAGCATCGTCATTGCACCACTGAGTGTAAGCAGAGAGATCATCGCGGTACACCAAAAGAGCATCGGAATAAGCAGATACATGTTGATCATAAGCATCAACTGCAGCATCATCAAGGGCCTTGGCGGCATCCCGGTCAGCCTGAGAAGCCTCGGCAGCAAGTACCGGCGGCACCGGTGGGATTGGGGCCACGGGCGCAACAGGGCATGGCGGACAAGCGACCTCACCAGAAAGAACACCCCACAGAAGAAGACCACGCATATGGATGCGCATGAACCCCACAAATTCAGCATAGTTGGTGCCATCAAAGATCACTGAGCACCTAGGAACAGCAACATAGCCCGCAGAAGACATGACGGAACTTTTGTGTTTCTTCTCTGTTTTTTTTTGGTCAACTCCCCCCGATCTGGATCTGGATCGGGGCAGAGAGCCTCACGCTAGCCCGAGCCAGCCCCGAGTGGGGGAATCGGGAGGCCAGGAAGACACAACCACAACCAGATTGGGGGAATCGGGAGCCCCGAGCGGCAGCGCAAGCCAGATCGCGGAGTGAGAGGCGCGGCCTGGGAGCCAGAGGCGCGGCCTGGGGCACGCCGGAAGGAGCAGCGGCGCGGCTGAGGCACGGCCTGACGAGGAGGACGCGGCCGGGGCGCAGCCGGGGCTCAGCCGGGCAGGGCGACGCGGCCGGGGCACGGTCGGGGCGCAGCCGGGCGCGGTCGGACGGGGAGGGCGCGGCCGGGGCGCGGTCGGGCCTGGTCGTGGCGGAGCACGCGAGCGCGGGCGCGGGCAGGGACTGCCGGGCGCGGAGAAGGTGGCCGACGACGGGGGAGGAGCTAGCCGGCGACGAGGAGGCTAGGCACGGAGCTGCAGCGTGCGGGAGAGGAAGAGGAACCTGGCAACTAATACCATGTTGGATAAGTAAGCAACTACATTCACGGGAGGGCCAAGGGCCAGTACATATACATGTGTATGATAAAGGGCAAGCACTAGTGCAGAACCGGGCAATAGCACCGGTTCGTAAGTCCCTATAGTGCCGGTTACATAACCGGCACTAATTTGTGGTCACTAAAGCCCCCCCCCCCTTTAGTACCGGTTCAGCACGAACTGGTGCTAAAGGGCAACCACGTGGCACGAGCCAGCTCCGGGGGCCTGGAGCCCTTTAGTACCGGTTGGTAACACCAACCGATACTATAAGGTTTGGTGGGTTTTTAGTTTTATGATTTCTTTTTCATTTAATTTTGTGTTTCCATTTTAATTCTTTTTCGTTTGCTGGTATTTTACGATACTACACATTGTACACGTTATGCATCATACATCATGCATGCTTTGTTTATCAGCGCTGCTGCTATGTTCATTGCACCCGCAGATATAACATGCTCATGCATGCTTTGCATCATTACATCATCATATATATATAATAACAAGTCCTACTAATCATGCATCATCATACAACTTCTACTCGTTATTAATAATAAGTCATAGGATCATCATCCTCATATATAGTCATCGAACCCAACCCTACATAATTGTTCTTAGCACATGATCATCAGTATCAGGTAGGACCTAAACACCCTTAAGGTAAAATAGCATAAAACAATATAGACCCTGACTCTCCATTATGAAGAATGGCGATCATCCTGTCTCCAATTCTTGCCTTTCGCTGCTTATTGCTTCCAAGAAGCTCCTTACGACTGTCCATACATTTTTTCCATTCTTTGATTGTTATGTCTCCACTTCTTTTAGAAACCCGGTAATAGTAAAAAATAATCTTACCAGGGTATCTCCATGGTAGTTACCGTAGTTCAACACGTGCACTAGTGGCACGTATTGACCATAATGTTGAGGAGTTTGATTGTAGATATTGTAATTCTCAAGATCAGTACAAAATCCGACCAGATGATTTTTCTCTTGATAAGTTAATTCGGAGCCTTCAGTGTAGTACGTTCTGTCTACCATCTTCCGCACATTCTTTGAAGAATGAAAATAAGCTGTTAATGGAGATAAGTTGTCAATATTATATTTTGAAATAAACAATATAAATTACTTAATAACTATGTTTAGCTCACATGAGGGAAGAACTGGAGGTGTATCCACAAAGACCCAAATCGAAGGTGTCTCTTGCTCGATTGTAGGATCACCAAGATCCATGGTGACAAGCATACCCTCATCAAGACCATACATCTTGCAAAATGCATCCCAATTTTTGCAACCAAAATGTGTTACACTCTGAGCATTGTACAGCTTTACTTGAAAATTCACACCATGTTCGGTACTTAGGATAATTTTTTTGGTTTTGAAATTTTCATGGTCTTCAAAATCCATCCTCTCCAAGACATAGCGTCTTGCAAAGCATGGGATAAGCTAGT